>CM053145.1:56569063-59069063 GCA_028571685.1 Heterohyrax brucei | reverse complement strand
ATGTATCATCGTTATGTGGGGAGGCGATAAGAGCCCTGAACACGGTGGCTCAGATGAGGCTTCCTGGTTGGTGAGCATACAAGAAAGAGATGGTAGTGGCTCCCTCTTTAGGATTTGGAACTTTTGTGCTGTAACCCCTCCCAGACCTCACTCGGTGTGTCCTTTCTTTGGATCGTTTGTTTTAGTAAAGATGTATTTGCAGCTGTGGGATTTCCTGTGAGATCTGTGCATTGTTCTAGTAAATGATAAGACACAAAGGTGAAGTGGGGCCTAGCTGGTCTGAAACTATAAATTTGGGGCTAGCTAGTTTGAAGTGAGGGAACCGTGGTTGCACCATTGCTAAGCACTTGGCTCCTAACTGAAGGTCAGTGGTTTGAACACACCAGCAACTCCAAGGCAATAAAGAAGTGGCAATCTGCTTCTGTAAAGATTATCACCCAGAACTTTATGGGCATTTTTATTCCATCCTGTAGGGTACGTGGGAGTTGGAGTCAGCTCTGCAGTACACAGTAACAATAGATAGAAAGCCATTTAACTCAGGGATAGTCTTAGGAGTCTTAGCTGTTGGGTAGGTGAGGGAAGAGGTTAGGATTTTACACCTCGACAGAGACTGCAAAATAAAAACCGAGCTCCAAGTGAGGTAGTTTCTGGAGTAGTATTTCCTTTGGAAAGCTGAGAGTGAAGGGACTAATCAGAAATGTGGAACTAGAACAACTTTTTCTAGCCTGAGGAACAGACTAGCTGGCTATATGTATAGAACAATCACGTGTGACAAATCCCTGGGCCTATTTCACTGTGCACTGAGGTGCATACATGAAGACTTTAATAAATAAGTTTTATGGATTGAATTGTGTCTCCTAAAAACGTGTATCAACTTGGCTAGGCCATGATTCCCAGTATTGTATGATTGTCCTCTATTTTGTGATCTGATAGAATTTTTCTGTGTGTACAAGTCCCTATTTCTATGATGTTAATGTAGCAGGATTAGAGATAGTTATGTTAATGAGATGGACAGTCTACAGGATTAGGTTGTATCTTGAGTCAGCCTCTTTTAAGATACAGAAATGGGAGCAGAGGAGACAGACCTCATTATCGCTAAGCAAGAAGAGTCAGGACCCAGGGGTCCTTTGGACCTGGGATCCCTTTACTGAGAAGCTTCTAGACCAGGGGGTAAGTGATGACAAGGACCTTCCCCAGAAATGACAGAGACAGAAGGCCTTCTCCTGGAGCTGGTGCATTGGATTCAGACTTCTAGCCTGCTATGGAAACCCTGGTGGCCTTAAGTGCTACAGCTGCTAACCGAAAGATTGGCAGTTCAAACCTACTAGGTACTCTCTGGAAACACTACTCTGTCCCATAGAGTTGCTATGAGTCAATTGACAGCAACAGATTTGGTTTTTTTTCTTTTAGCTTCTGTCTTAGTCATATGTTTTTGTTGTTGTTGTTGTAGCTTCTTAGTCATCTGGTACTGCTGTAACAAAATACCATGAGTGGATGGCTTTAACAAATAAAAGTTTATTCTTACACAATCCAGTAGGCTACAAGTCCAAATTCAGAGTGTCCACTCCAGTGGAAGGCTTTCCCTGGTATTGCATCAGTCTTTGGTCAGGGAGCACCTTGGCCCAGGAACTTCAGGTCTGAAGGCCACGCTGTTTTCCTGGTGTTGCTTTCTTGATGGTATGAGGTCCCACCTCTGCTCCTTTTCTTTTTATCTCTTGTAGGATGAAAGGATAAAAGGTGGTGCAAGCCAAACTCCGGGGAAACTCCCTTAATAAGGACGTTGCAGCCCCACTCTGATCCTCTTTTAACATAATCCTGTCTATTACCCACAGGCAGAGAGTAGGATTTACAGCATCAGAAAGTCACAGAATTAAGGTCCGTCACACAGCGCTGAGAATCATGGCCTTGTCAGATTGCTATGCATATTTTTGGGAGGACACAATTCCATTCATGACAGCCTCCTAGACAGTGAGAGAATAAACTTCTGTTTGTTAAAGCCATCTGTTTGTGGTGTTACTGTTACAGCAGCACCAGGTAACTACGTAAGAGTCCCACATGATGTTGCTTGGTGAGAACTCATAATATTGTTAATTGCACTTCACATTCATCAGAAATAATAATGAGAACTGCATTTTTTTTTGAAAGAGAGATGGTAAGGAGTCCTTATTCTTTTAGCTAACAAGACTGAAGTTAGAAGTGTGGAACTGGCCACGTAACTAGACAGTGGAACAGAAAACTGATAGATTCTCTGTATACAATAGCAGTATAAGGATGGAATTCTAGAAATGTATTTATTGATAAGGAGACATACTCTTGAAAATAAGTATGATATATGATAGTCAAGAAAGGGCAATTCCGTTAAAGTGTTATCTAAAAGTACAGACGAAAAGCCCAAAACAATTTCTTCAAACTGTTCATAGTCATTATATTTAGAGGGTAGTATTGTGGATATGTTTTTTTTCCTTTTCATTTATACTTTTTTCCCCTAGATTTTCCTTAATGAGCATTTATTTATCTTTTATAAAAAGCAAAATGAAACAACATACAGTTTTGCAATACTGGGAAGGAAATATAATCTCTGATAGTCTCAGTATGAAAATAAGCAAGCATTACCTCAGATTTGTTCAAGAGTCAAATAGGATTAAGGAAAGTAGAAAATGAAACTGGTATTTGTCCTGTGGTTTTTTTGTTTTTTTTTTTAATAAAATTGCTGAAAATTTTAAGGACCAGAAAGAGCATCAATCTATTATTCATTGAATTAGGAAGAAAACAAGAATATGAGATTAGTATAGAAACTCATATTTAGTTCTCTAATAAGTCGGATCCGACTCGATGGCACTTGGCTTGGCAATAAGTTTGAATATCTTCCTGATTTAAAAAAAAGGGATAAAAAGAAATGGAAGAAACTTTTTAAGATGTTAAAGTATTCCTTCAATAATTCTGTAGGCCCAGTGATTTTAAGAAATAAGTATTGAGAATTGTTTGAAAAACCAGTAATCCCAGTGCTGTACAGCTACTATAGAATGCAAGAAAGGAAAACAGATACATTTCTACTCCTAGTCTTTTCAATCCAGAATATCACTGTTACCATAGTCACTGCACATAAAAGTAAATTAGATTGTAATGACAAAATATGGATGTAGAAATTTGAAGTACTAGCGAAGTCTGTATTATGAAGTATAGTTTAAAGAAGGAATGCAAGACATATCTGACATTAAAAAGACTTTAATAAATATACCTCAAGGCTAAAGCCACTGCCATCAAGTTGATGCTGACTCATAATGACCCTGTAGATCAGAGTAGAACTCCCATAGAGTTTCCAAGAATTTGAACTGCCTACTTTTCAGTTAGCAGACATAGCATTTAACCACTATGCCACCAGCCTTTCCAAATATGCCTTAATGGTTCAAAAAAAGCTTAAAAACTCAGTTGCTATAAACAAGTGTGTGTTAATATTCTTATATAATAATTGTTAGCTGATAATTGTAGGCAAATAAGAGGATTATTGCTCCTTTAAAAACTATGTCATTCCTTTAATATAGTCCCTTCAGTTGATTTTCCCATTACCGTGGGAAAACTATATGGTATAGATTATATGTATATATGTATATGTATATATGAAAACTTTTAACAGACATGCAGAATAACTACAAGGAGCATACGAGTTGCTTATCAGAATGACAAGCAGCTTTGTGATTAATAATAACCTGTTGTGTTGACGAAGGTCTAGCCTTCTGATGAAAGTAATGGTGCAACTCAAAGTATTTGAATACTCTGTTTTTAACGTGAATCCTCGTGGGTCCAGTAGTTTAATTTTTAATTATCAGTGATAAAAAATAATCTTTTAAGACTTAACTGATTACACGAGATGCTCATATTCAGTAATGTTGAAGTGAAAAACAAATATAGATAAATCTTGATCTTAATTCATTTTGTCCATACCGAAAAAGATTGAAGGAAATAACATCCTCACAGGGTAGTTGTTATTCTCTGTTTTGTGTTTTTTTGTGTCTTCTACATTTTCTGCAGTGAATACATACTACTTTTGTAATTAGAAACAAACATTTTGAGGTGGTTGGAGAGTGCTTAGTTTTTTTTTTCCTAAATATGGAAAAGATGCAGATTAAAAATAGTCCTTTTTATGTATGATTGTTTTAAACTTTACAGTTAGATTTTAATGTTACTCTTTTAATATGATAGATGATTAAGACGTTTAATAATGTACTTCAGAATAGTTGTTATATGAATGTAATTAGATAATTTTTTTACTATTTTATAAAACCTTTGAATGTTTTTACAACAATAATGGGCTTTATATTTGAATGCCTAGCACATTTCAGAGATCACCTTAAGTGAAGTGTTGTGTGTTTTTTTTGGTTTCAGATAATAAATATTTTATTGTTTCCAAAGGTAATCTTTCATTAGACTCAACAATTTTATTTTTTATTTAGTTTGTTCTTAACTTTAGTTTTTGAGTGAGCTGAGTGTGTAGCATTCTTTGGTAACATCACTGTTCGTATATGTCAGCCATATTTTCTGCTCTGAAGAATCTGCAAGAGAAGATTCGACGTTTGGAACTTGAAAGGATTCAGGCTGAAGAAAGTGTGAAAACCTTATCTAGAGAAACAAGTGAATACAAGAAAGTACTGGATGAACAGATACAGGAAAGAGAGAATTCAAAGAATGAGGAATCAAAGCACAATCAAGGTTTGTTTAATTATGAAACAAGTGAAACATTGTGTATTAAAACTGGTATTACAAAAGTATGCTAATAGAATTCCACATTAGTGTTTTAGTGGGTGGTGACTGTAGACAATACAAAATGCATTGATTGTGTTGTTGTTAGGTGTCATCGAGTTTTTTCTGACTCATAGCAACCCTACGTGCAACACAATGAGACACTGCCTGGTCCTGCTCCATGCCCACAATTGTATTCATGCTTCAGCCCATTGTTGCAGTCACTGTGTCATTTTGTTGAGGGTCTTCCTCTTTTTTTGCTGACCCTCTACTTTACCAAACATAATACCTTTCTCCAGAGATTGATCTCTCCTGGCAACATGTGTGAAGTATGTAAGAGGCAGTCTCGGCGTTCTTGTTTTCCAGGGAGCATTCTGGTTGTACTTCTTCCAAATATCTATTTGTTCTTTTGGCAGTCCATGGTGCAGTCAGTATTCTTCTCCAATACCACAGTTCAAAGGTGTCATTTATTGTCCAGCTTTCACATGCATCGTATATGTGATTGAAAATACCATGGTTTGGATCAGGTGTGCCTTAATCTTCAAAGTGACATCTTTACTTTTCAACACTTAAGGAAGTCTTTTGCAGCAGATTTTCCGAGTGCAGTGTGTCTTGATTTTTTGACTGCTGCTTCAATTGAGTGTTGATTGTGGAACCAGATAGATGAAATCCTTGGCAACCTTAGTTGTTTCTCCATTTATCATGATGTTGCTTATTGGTACAGTTGTGAGGATTTTTGTTTTCTTGATGTTAAGGTGTGATTCATAGTAAAGCTATGGTCTTAGATCTTCATTGGTAAGTTTTCAAGTCCCCTTCACTTTCAGGAAGCAAGGTTGTGTCGTCTGTATAATGCAGGTTGTTAATGAGTTTTCCTCCAATCCTGATGCCTCATTTTTCTTCATACAGTCCAGCTTCCTGTATTATTTTCTTGGCATACCTACTGAAAAGGTATGGTGAATGGATAAAACTCTGACACACACCTCTCCTGACTTGAAACCATGCAGTGTCCCATTGATCTATTCACACGACTACCTCTTGACTTATATACAAATTCCTCATAAGCACAATTAAGTGCTCTGGAATTGCTGTTCTCTGCAATATTATCCATGATTTGTTATCCACACAGTAGAATGCCTTTCCCCAGTCAACTAAATACAGATAAACATCTTTCTGATATTCTCTGCTTTCAGCCAAGAACCACCTGACAGCAGCAGTGGTATCCCTGGTCCCATGTCCTTTTCTGAATCCAGCTTGAATTTCTGGAAGTTCTCTGTCAGTATACTGTTGCATTTGTTTCTGAGTGATCTGTAACAAGATTTTACTTGGATATGAGGTTAATAATATTTTTTGGTAATTTCCTTGTTTGGTTGGATCATCTTTCTTGGGAGTAGGTATACTTATAGATCACATCCATTGTTTGGCCAGGCTTCTTGGCATATGTGAGTAAGCATTTCTAGCACTACATCCGTTTGTTGAAACATCTTAATTGATATTTTATCAGTTCCTGAGCCTTGTTTTTCGCCAGTGCCTTCGATGCATCTTCAGCTTCCTTCAGTATCCCTGGTTTCTGCTCATATGCTACTTCTTGAAATGGTTGAACATTGACCCATTCTTTCTGGTATAGTGACTGTAATTCTTCCATCTTTTGATGCTTCCTAGGTTGTTTAATAATTTCCCTGTAGTATCCTTCACTATTACAACTGAAGACTTAAATTTTTTCTTCACACTTGGCTGGCTCTTTCAGCTTGAGAAATGCAATAAGTGTCCTTCCCTTTTGGTTTTGTATCTCTAGCTCTTTGCACATGTCATTATAATACTTGACTTTGTCTTCTTGAGCTGCCTTTTGAGATCTTCACTTCTTTTATTTCAACATTTCTTCTTTTACTTTAGCTACTTGGTGTTCAAAAGCAAGTTTCGTAGTCTCTTCTGACATCCATTTTGGTTGTTTCTTTCATGTTTTTTTTTAGTGACCTCTTGGCTTTCTTTAGATGTCATTTCCTTGGTGTCATTTCACAACTTGTCTTCAGTCATTAGTGTTCGGTGCATCAAATCTATTCCTGAAATGATCACTAAGCTCTGGTGGGATACACTCAAGGTCATACTTTGGCTTTTATGGATTTGTTCTAATTTTCTTCAGTTTCAGTGTGAACTTGAATATGAGCAACTTATGGTCTGTTCTGCAGTCAGTACCTCCTCTTGGTCTGACTGATAGAGAGCTTTTCCATCGTCTTCCCAGAGATGGAGTTGATTTGATTCCTATGTATTCCATCTGGCGAGGTCCAAGTGTATAGTCACTGTTTATGTTAGTGAAGAAGTCGTGGTCTTATAAAATCCTGTCATGCAGTCTTTGGCATCATTTTTCTCACCAGGGCCATATTTTCCAACCATGATCCTTCTTCATTATTTCTAACTCTTGCTTTCTAGCCATCATTAATTGGTGACGTACCTGATTGCATGTTTGATCAATTTCAAACTGCATAAGCTGGTAAAAACCATCAGTTTCTTCGTTGTTGGCCTTAGTGGTTGGTGCATAAATTAGAATAATAGTCATATTGTATTAACTGGCCTTCCTTTTAAGCACATGGATATTCTGTCACTGACAGCATTGTACTTGATGACAGATCTTGAAATGTCCTTTTTGACAATGAATGCCAACACCATTTCTCATCGAGTTTTGATTCCCTGCATAGTGTAACATACGACTATCCAATTCAGAATGGCCAGTACCAGTCCATTTCAGCTCTCTGAAGCGCAGGTTGATATTTATTAGTTCCATTTCTTTTCTTGATGACTTCTACTTTTCTGAGATTCATACTTCATACTTTATGGGTTCCAATTAATGGTTATTTTGGAGCTATTTCTGATTTTGAGTTGCTCCATATGAGCAAGTGAAGGTCCTGAAAGCCTAACTCCATCCACATCATTAAGGGTGACTACTTTGAGGAGGCTCTAGTTGTATTGTGAGTGCCTTCCAACGTAGGGGGCTGGTTTTCTGGCACTAATCTGACAGTGTTCTGCTGCTATTCATAAGGTGTTCACTGGCTAATTCTTTTTAGAAGTAGATTGCTGGGTCTTTCTTCCTACTCTGTCTGAGTCTAGAAGATCAGCTGAAGCCTGTCCTGCTAGCTTTCTGAATATCAGTGGCATAGCTTCCAGCATCACAGCAACCTGCAGGCCCCCACAGTACGACGAACTGACAAGACGTGTTGGGGCATTGGTGGTACTCAGGTGCATTTGGAAGAGCAGGTGCTGATAGGATGCATTGTGTTTTCTGACTAAAGGCAAGACCTGTTTGACTAGCATGTAGAAGGAGAATGACGTATGTATCTCAAAAGATGTCTAGAGCTCTTGGGAAGTGTTTTTTACATACACAGATTTCATTCAAACAGCTTACTAAAACCACTGTATGAGTCAGCTAATACTGCCTCTCTGGTCCTTTTCAGAACTGACGTCGCAGTTGTTAGCTGCAGAGAGTAAATGTAATCTTTTAGAGAAACAGCTGGAATACATGAGAAACATGATAAAGCATGCTGAGATGGAGAGGACGTCCGTCTTGGAGAAGCAGGTATGGCGCCTCCTGGAGCTGTGCACATTCATGGTTATGGAGAAAATGAATGGGAAGATAGACTTCTCAGTGACTGATAATCCTGTTGACTCTTTAATCGTAACTCCTTTTAAGTAATGTAAAGAAACTGTTGCTAGTATCAGAAGTTCATATTGGAAAAACTACTAGTCTAATAAGCTTTAAGAATGATGTGATTTATTTTTATCAGCATAGCTGTTAGAGGAGTTTCCCTTTCAACAGACCCTTACTGAGGCAG
Source organism: Heterohyrax brucei (assembly GCA_028571685.1). Taxonomy (NCBI): domain Eukaryota; kingdom Metazoa; phylum Chordata; class Mammalia; order Hyracoidea; family Procaviidae; genus Heterohyrax; species Heterohyrax brucei. The sequence goes on along the minus strand of CM053145.1, from coordinate 59,060,505 downwards.
ACCTTTACACATACTGCTGTGTCCTCTGCACACAGCTTTGCTAGCTTCCGGTTTTGTCTAGCATAAGAGCCTAGGACTGAAACTAAACCAAACCCGTTGCTGTCAAGGACTGAGAATACTCGGGGTTGATTATGATATTGGAAGGTTTGATTGGCTTTCTTCATTGCCATCATGTTTGGTAGAGTTTTGTTTTTAAGTTACAAAGTACACCTGTTTTTTGCTAGAACCTGTCCTTTGTTTGTTCCCTGTGTAGAAAGCTGTTTTTCTCAAACAAGATGTAAAGTGCTAGGATTTGAATTAAAAATATCTAGACTCAGGATCAGTGCTTTAATTTGGTGCTTGCTCTTTTAAAGTCATTTTAACTTTTTAAACTTACATGGTAAAGTATGGATAATTGTAGAAAAGACTTAAACTGAATAGCAGATTTGAAACCATTTATACTGTATGAAATCCTGCAATTATTGTTTGACTGTGGCACATGAGAAGACTTTACTTATATTCTGCACATTTGTGAGAGAATATTACTGCACCATCAGTCTGAAATACATTTTTTAAAAAACATCTTTCACTCTTTTCCTATTACGAGCCTAGAATTTTAATTTGTCATGACTAGCACAGTTTTGGGGACATTTGCCTTTATTATGCAAGGTTTGATTATTGCTAGATGCAGTGCAGATGAGCATTCATGCTTTCTGCTCTCAATCAGCTTTCAATCCAAGTTGGAAAGAGTAGATCTAAAAGAAATATTTGAACAGTTGTACAGTGTTTGAGAGATTTTCTAGTTATGTATTAGAGATCTCTTCACTGTGCCATACTGTTTCACTAACTGTATTTTTTTTTCCAGCTTGGTCTTTTTCAACCCATCTGTATTTTATTGTTACTGTTACTTACAATATACTATTCTTAATTTTTTTTACTTATTTGAAATTAGAATGTTACTCCTATCATTTGTAACAAAATGATGTTTTGTTTCTTTTTGGGAACTTTTTTCTTTTAATAGTGAACTCACATTCTTTAGAGTTGTTTAACCTTGGAAATCCCGTACTTCTTCACCTTAATGAGACTCATGGATTTTCATCCAGATTTACATAAATTTATTCACTTAGGGTTCTTGCATCATGCAGATTGCATGTTGACAGATATTTTATGTCCCTGGTCACATCTTACATGTACATACAGGTTCTGGCACTGCTTCTTGTCATACTTGGCTTTAATAATATCTCTTCACTGTACTGCCTTGGAGTCCCTTTTTCGTTTTTTTGCAACTAGAGATTGCGCTTTTTGGCTTTCAAATTTGTATGTTACTGTGTTTTACTGACATTTCTGTATGATGGATGGGGTGGGATAGTGGTCACTTCATTCTACACTATGGAAATAGCAAACAACAATATGCAGCAGTTGTCTTCATTGGAATATTCTAGTGCCCAGGAAGTAAACATCTGTAATACAATTGTAAGATGTCTTAACTAATGTATGTAGGACTGAACTGTTAGACAAATGTAGTAGATGTCTGAAGAGTATAGCACTTGTTCCATCAGTAAAATTCAGATACTGCTTTTAATAAGGATGGTAATTATTAAGAATAGTTCTGGTCTAGGTAATAAAACATGGTTTGTGTCAGTTTTTAGTTATGTTCTTTAAAGACTTGTGAATATCCACTGAAGTGTTTAATACTTCACACACAGTTATGGTAAAATATTTATTTGTGTTGCTTTGTCATTTTCCAGTTTCTGTTCATATGATACCTCTTGCTTTTGACTTCTGTGTGAAGATAAGTTGGTACCTGATACTTTGCTTTTTTACCACTAGACTTTATTTAATGTATTTCTACTCTTATCCTTGCTTAGTAGTTTGCCCTTTTGCTGTTGATCCTCAAACACCTATCAGAGTTAGCTTTTTCAAATTCCTGACCCTAAACTTGAGTAAAACAAGGATAAAAAAGGATGCTTTACATAGTGTTCTAGAGGTGTTGTAAACAATGTTGAAATTATAATTATTTTCTTAATAAATTAACTGCTTCATAATTACAAATATTTATGCATATGTAACCTCTGTATCCAGTAAAATCTTGCTATCCCAGGACAGAAGTATATTCTTACAATATAGAATCAAATGGTACATGTGTATATGTAAATAGATATGTACATATACGCACACACATGGTAAAAAATAATAAAATGCTATATGTATATATGTGTATGTGTATGCCAAGCCAGCCAAGTGCTTATATATGACATAAATATTTTGTGTGTGTGTACACACACATGGTGAAAAATTACATTGCATTCTAAGATGTATTCAGTGTCGGTAGTTTTTTGATTGTCAAATTATCATGCTGTATTTAACACTGTTTCTCAGGTGTCCTTAGAAAGAGAAAGACAACATGATCAAACACACGTTCAGACCAAACTTGAAAAACTGGATCTTCTTGAACAAGAGTATAACAAACTTACCACAATGCAAGCCATTGCAGAAGTCAGTAAATGTATTTCTCATTCATTAATGCGTAATACTATTTTTAAGTATATCACTGAATATAAAAATAGTCTATTTGCAGAGAAATATATAGGAGTTTAAAGACAAATGTAAATTCAGAGAAGATGTTCACATTTAAGAATCTTGGTGAGCATGAGGAAGAATAAATGACTTTTAGTATACCTAGGGCTTGTTTGTATCAATAGATTCAAGCTATTTTCTATACTAATTTTAGTTATAATTGTTGTCCCCGGGAGATATGTAATACCACTAAGGCTAAAGGTCCACATTCAGCCTCCAGGTGGTCTGTGTACTTTAAGACAGAGGTCTGTTTTTTGACAATGCTTTTTACAAATAATTCAGTCTGATGACCTCACAGCTGCCTCATAAATAACTAGTAATTGATCATAAAGCATAGTGTTATGGATGCTGGCAAGCTCAAAGTCATTAGCAAAGCAAAGTTAGAAGTTTATGTGTACTGTCTTAAGATTTTAAGACACTCTTAAGAATGGGATCCGACTTGACGGCACTTGGCTTGGCTTAAGAATGCTACTATTCTGTGTTAAAATTTTACAAATAGACATTTAATCTTTTTTCCCCACTGTTAATCCTGACATTCTTTTCACTAGAAAAAAATGCAAGAATTAGAAGCAAAACTCCATGAAGAAGAACAGGAAAGAAAACGTATGCAAGTTAAGGCAGCCCAGGTAAGTTGAAACATAAGCAAGTAGGCACCATACATTTTGACTTCTCTTTGTATATACAGAAATAATTACACTTGGGCATCTTAGATTATTTACTCTTTAGACTAGCCTGTAAAGATATCAGAAGTCATAAACATGTATTTTTACAAGCAAAGAGTAAATTTTGAGTGTGTCTATAAATTAGTGTTTCTCAAATTGTAGTGTTTTAGTCAGCACTTTAGAAAAAATTCAATACAGTAGAAACTATCAGGTACTATACACATGACAAAGGCACCCTGGTGGGGCAGTTGTAAAGGCCTCAGCTGGTAACCAAAGGGCAGCAGTTTGAACTCACCAGCAGTTCTCCAAGGGAAAAGATGTAGTAACCTTCTCCCATGAAGATTTCAGACTAGGAAATCCTGTGGGGGACGTTCTCAGTGCTTTCGGGTTGCTACGAGTCAGAATCAGCTTAACAGCATGTGACAGTACTTGTAATAAGGTTAGTGATGATGTAAAACTTCTTACTATGGATCTGTATCAGAAATGTTCAGAAACCATTTAGTAACCGACTTCTGAGTGCTTGCTTTTCCTTGGTGGCCTCGAGACACTAGGACAGATACTGAGGTAGTGGGCTGCCCCAGTAGCTTAGTGATTCAGGTCAATACTCAGAAGCCGGTATATCAGAAAAATGAATTCTGCTCTCTACTAGTCTGGGGTTTTATCTCATGTGGTATGCACCAGAGTAGGTGAGCGACTGTGGATTCACAAAAACACTGTGTTTATATATACTAAGCAACATCACATTTCTAGAAGACATGGTGAGACCACTGTATCCCTATCAGAGTTTTAGTTAATAAGTCAGTAAAACACTACCTTTTATACATGAAGATTTCCCCTCATGAGCTTAATTTTATTTGCTGAAATACCTCCTCAATTGTGCTCTTTTCTCCAAGGTTTTTCAATTGTGTAGCATTTGCATGTTTTTGTCTCATTAATAATTACCATTAAGCTATTAATATATGAAGTAGGTTCTGATTCCGGAACAATTAGGAGCAGAGCCTGTGCAGTTCAGTCTGTGGTCATGTCCCAGCAGTGTCCTGGGATCACTTCATATGTGTGATCCACAGGGCTGTAGACATTCTGTTATCTCACCATCATGTCTGTTTCCTCCAGTGCTTTTCTGAATTCATGAATTTTCTGTTTTTATTAAACCTGTTATACTTTTCTTCTGTAAGCATTTGTCTTCTGATGAATTTATATACATATATAAATTGAAATATATATGTATTTATGAAACATACACATATATGAATTATAAACAGATATATGTAGGTATTTGTATATTTTAAGGGAGCTCTGGTGGCAAAGGGGTTAAGTGATAGAGCTGCCAATCAAAAGGTCAGCAGTTCAAATCCACCAGCTGCTTCTTGGAAACCTTTTCACGGGACATTTCTGCTCTGTCCTCTAAGGTTGGTATCAGTTGGATTTCGCTGGATGGCAGCTCTGCTTTCTCCGTTATATAGATAGGTAGTTTTCTAGGTAGCTGTATTTTTTGGCCACCAACAGATTTTGAAATTACATGTTTTCTCTGGCCATTTCCATTTTAGGATAGGCCATTTTCCAGTGTCACCATTGCCTCATTTGTGATGTGAAAACTTACAGGTTGTGTCTTATATACATTGTGGTGTTGGATTCCATTATATACGAAATAAAAAATTGTTAAAGTTTATTATTTTATGAATTTTGTGTTTTCATTTAGCAGACAGAAAATAGGGACTGAATCAGTTACTACTGATTATATGTCAGGGAAGGTTTTAAGCTCTGATGGTGAGCATTATTGTAGTGGAAGGAAAATGACCAGGGACATGTGATTCCAAGCCTTGCTAACTCTTAATTTGTGTAGCCTTGAGCAAGTTATTTAACAGTTTGGAGCTAGATCATTATTTTATATCTTGCTAATGGTGGGTGAGCAAATGGGATAAAAGAGAATGAAAACACTTTGAAAATGTTAAAAATCTAGCACACAAATATAAGGTAACTACTGGAAGGCACTAAGTAAGCTGAAAGTTAAAATACTCAAAATTTTATTCTTTTTAACATCCTTCACACTCATTAACATCATAGGGTCTTCCACAATAGTAATTTCTTTTTCGTTGAATTTTATTTAGTCAGTTTACTATGAATAAAACAATTTTATGTGTGAGAAAATTTATAGATATTCCTGAAACTAGAGCTACCTGGATTTCTTTGTCACTGAGTAGATTTTGTCCCCAAAGAAGGCAGTCACTGTGGGAAGTACTAGTAATGATCTCAACATTTCTTTTACTAATCCAATAGTTCAGAGTATTTGTTCTAGCTCCATCATAATTTCCTGGGGGACTTTTAAAATACAGTTTCCCAGCATGACTTGTACAGACTCAGGAGGTCTGGAGAGGAGCCTGGAATCTGAATTTTTCTGTATAAATATAAGACACTTTTGATACACAGACGAGTTTGAAAACTACTGTTGTAGAGGAGGTGTTTTGTTTGCTTGGTTGTTTATAAGAAAATGTGACAGTTTACTAAGGAAAATAGTTCATTTTTAAAAATCCTTCATAATTACTTGTGGAATTTCTACCATGTAGATAATAAAGTATTGTTAAATTAATCTAGAGCTACTAGACTTTGAGAGGAAAGAGCTTGATAACATCCACAACCATACTTCCAATTTTCTTGGACGTAAAGTTATTAACTCCTTTCTCTTACATTCTAAGTTTCAGTTTTTAAAGATGACAACTAGACACTGAAGCACCAGTTTGGAGTTAAATATATTGCATTTAATTCATTAAATAAAGTTTGTGGAGTAGCTACCAATAATGGAATTGAAGTGTTTCAAGCTCAAAGGGGAAACTGTAATAGTAGTTGAAGATAAAGATGAAAGACTAACACTGATTTAAAATATTTACTAAGTGTTGAAAAACTAGTTCAAGACATAGTTGCAAAGCTATGACCTGTTTTTCAGTCAGATACTGCTGTTGGTTTTTACCAGCTTTTTTGTGACACAGCTCAAATTTTAAACAGCTTTTATTTCTGCATTACTAATTTTAGGTTTTCATATTTTTTCCTAGTTGCAAACTGGTCTAGAGACAAATAGGCTTATCTTTGAAGATAAAACCTCTCCATGTGTTGGCAGTGCAAGAAGAATTAAAAAAAAGAAGTCAAAACCACCAGAAAAGGTAAGAAAACAGCATCAAGTAAGTCAGAGTCCTGATTGTTACTCGATGTAATTTATGTGAGAACACTCATAAACTTTATGTTTTTATAGTCCTGGGAAAGTGAACTTTCTTCATTCAAAAAAGGAAGACAAACAGTAGTACTGTTTCTAAATTTTACCTGGATAGTAAAATAATATATATGAAAGCATTTTGGATATATAAAAACTGAAACCCAGACTTGTTGCTGTTGTATCGATTCTGACTGAACATGACCCCATGGATCAGAGTAGAATTGCCTTATAGGGTTTCCAAGGAGTGGCTGGTATATTCAAACTGCCGACCCTTTTGTGAGCAGCCAAACTCTTAACTACTATAAAGCACTACATAAGTATTAGTATTTTTTAGTATTATATTAATTAGTTTTTGTCCTTAAAATGTTTGTGTGTGTGTACTTAGACACATGCACGCAAACACAGTTTCTCAGAGTATTGCTGCTTTTTTTGTTAAGTGCCTTTTTTTCTTTCCTAACCTTTTCTAGTTAGTACTGAATATGTGTTGAGAATTGTTTTTAGGAGCTCAGTACCATGATGTCAGTCTACTGGAGCCAAGTAGTAGTTCAGCATTAAGCCACAGATTCGCTTTAGTCATTTACTATCAGCTTTTAACAATATGTGAATAACTGTTTTTCTTTTCTTTTTAGAGAAGTTCTAGGAACTATTTTGCTGCACAGCCACACTATAGATTATGCTTGGGTGATATGCCATTTGTTGCTGGAAAGGTGAGTTGGTGGAATTTGAGATTTTTTCTTGGTAGATATTAGATTTTCAAGTTACATTCATTAATCTGCCTGTATGCCAATAAATGTTGGAAACATTTTCTGGCTCCCTTGACTAAGAATGAGAATGAAGTGGTATACTATATGTGTTGTAAATCTTAACCTCTTTGTCTGTGGCTGTAATCCCATATCGGACAAGGTGATCTTTCTTATGTTAATGAGGCAGAATTTGTGTAGGATGAGTCTTAGGTCTATCTCTTTTGAAATATAAAAGAGATTAAACAGTCAAGATAAAGGAGCAAATAGGACAGATACCAAGACACATGGAGATCTACAAGGAGCCAGGAAACAGAAGCTCCAAAAAGACAAGATACTTCTTGCAGACCTGACAGAGGAAAAAAAGTCTTCCTCTAGAGCTGGTACCCTGAATTCAAAGTTGTAGCGCCATGAGTCGGATCCAACTCGAGGGCACTTGGCTTGGCTTGGCAAACTGTGGGTAAATAGATTTCTGTTTGTTAAAGCTACCTACCTATGATATTTCTCTTATACTGGTGTTTTTTTAGGTGCCATCGAGTTGGTTCTGACTCACAGTGACCCTGTGTACAACAGAATAGAACACTACCCATTGCAGTGCCATGCCCATAATCACTGTTATGCTTGAACCCATCATTGCACCACTGTGTCATTCCATCTTGTTGAGTGTCTTCCTCTTTTTCGCTGACTTTATCAAACATGATGCCTTTCTCCAGAATTGATCCCTTTTAACAACATGTCCAAAAAGTAGTTGTGCCATCCTTACTTTCAAGGAGCACTCTGGTTCTATTTCTTCCAAGAAAGGTCTGTGTGTTCTTTTGACAGTCTGTGGTATATTCACTCTTCTTCTCCAGCACTACAATTCAGAGGTGTCATCAGTGTACTCTTTTTGAATGTCTGTACTACTGATACAAACCCTGGTGGTATAGTGGTTAAGTGCTATGTCAACAAACTAAAAGGTCAGCAGTTCAGATATGCCAGGTGCTACCTGGCAGCTCTATGGGACAGTTGTACTCTGTCGTATGGGGTAGCTATGAGTTGGAATCAACTTGACAGCAGTGGGTGGGTACCAGTGATAACCCATTAGACCTCAAACAGCCCTTCCCATTTCTCAGTAGCTTTAACTGAAGGTTCTTCCTTAAGATGACTTGAAATCCACTACTTTATAAACTCTGTCATTCATCTTTGACTCAGGAATACATGTTGACGAAACAAACCCTTGATGATAAAGGAAATATTAAAACTTTTGTAGATAACTTTTTCTTCTTATCTGCTTGTTCTGTTCCAGAGTTCAAATGTCTTTTTTTTTAATTTAGCCATTCATTAGAGGGTGTGATTTTTATTTTCTTTTCCACTTCATCACGCTTTTCCTTTCTAAACTTAGTAGCTCTCTAAGCATGGTTTAATCACCACAGAATAAAGTCAGTCGTGTTATAGATGGCCTGTTAATTTAGCCTGGCTTCACATTAAGGTTAGGGGACAAGATGCATCATCATCACACTCAGTGATCCTTGAGTCAACTGAATTACAACTTTTTCCCCCGCTTTTGTCTTTATATCAGCAGGCTCTTTAGCTCCTATACTTGTGAACTTGATTTTTTTGTTCGGCCTCAGTGTAGAATTGTTCCTGATTAAGCTTTATTCATAGAACTTGACCCACATTACAGCCTAGTTCATTCTTCCATTATTTTGTCATCCCCATATTTGATTGCCTCTATTTGATAATTCTTATTGAAAGTCATTGACACAAAAGTTGAGCAGGACAGATTCAAAGATAGGGCGTTTCATCCTGAGTTCTCCTTTCAAAGCTGTTTCTTACTCTTTGCCCCTGTGCCACTGTGGACAATGGCCATTCCAGAAAGCAGTCCACAATTGCTTTGAAGGGTGGACTAGGCACTGGGGTCAGTGCATAACTTCCCAAGGGGAGTACGTGGAAGGTCACCACAGTGTTATTTAGTAATGAGGTATGTAACGCTTAAAACAGTTAAGTTTGTGGACTCAACTATAATTATAGCTGAATTCAAAATAGCTTAATTATTTTAAAGGATTAATATTTTAATTTTGAGTTAACTATAGATTCACAGGAAGTTGCAGAAATGTAGAAAGGCCCCACATAACCTTTGCTAAGTTTCAATAGTAACATCTTACATTAAAAAAAAAAAAAAGCCCACTGCCAATCAAGTCAATTCCAATTCATGGCGACCCTGTAGGACAGGGTAGAACTGCCCCAGTAGGGTCTTTCTGCCACATCTTTTCTGCCTCGGAGTGGGTGGTGGTTTCAAACTGCCAATCTTGTGGTTAGCAGCCAAGTGTTTTAACCACTGTGCCTCTGGGGCATCTTCAACATCTTACATCATCCAGTATTAAGGTGCGTGTACAGATTTGTGTCACCAGCACCACACCATCTCTATAATTTTCTTTCAAAAATATTATATAAATGGAATCATATAGTATATGACCTTTGTGATTGGCTCATCAGCATAATACCTGTGATTTCCATCAAGTGGTGTGTATCCATGGTTCTTTGCTTTGTTGTTGAGTAGTATTCCATAGTATAAATATGTCAGTTTGTTTAACCTTCATGCCTGAAGGACATTTAGGCCGTTTCCAAGTTTTGGCTTTTACAGGCAAAACTGATAGGAACATCTGTATACGGGTTTTTGTGTGGACATAAATTTTCATATAGAAGGGTTGGGGTATATGTCCAGGAATGCAGTTTATGGTAAAGTGTATATTTAAGTTTTAAAGAAACTGCCAAACTGTTTTGCAGAGTGAGTATAACGTTTTACAGTCATGCTACAGTGTTTGAAAGACATAATTTTTCCACATCCTCACCGCCATCTTAGATAAAATCTCTGTATACCTATTGGCCTCTAAAAATTGAATTTTTTATTTATCCTATTAAGTTTTGAGGGTTATTATCTATTCTAGATTCCAATAATTTTCTCCCAGTCTGTAGTTTGTCTTTTTGTCCTTTTAACAAGAGTATTTCATGGAACAATACCTTTTTATTTTGAATGAAACTCAATTTATTGATTTGAGGAGGGGTCTTCTTTGCATCAATACATATCTAAGAACTCTGCCTAGAGCTAGGTCATGAAGATTTTTCTCACATTTCATTTAAAAGTTTTATAGTATTTTACAATGCAAATTTAAATCTGTGATCCATTCGAAATAGTTTTTTACATGGTATAAAAACCTTAACCTTTCTATATATAGTGGGACCTTTCTGTATATGGTATCTAATCTTCTGAGGTGAAGGTTCATTTTTTATTTTGTTCCATTGACCTATGTGTTTTTGTCTTTGACAGTATCATTGTACTTCATTACTGTAGCTAATGTTGACTTGGTTAGAGTTATTCCACTCTCCTTATTCTTTTGCGGGGTTTTTTTTTTAGCTTAGTTCTTTTGCCTCTCCATATGAATTTCAGAATAAATTTACACCTATAACAGAGCTTGCTAGAATATTTATAGGAATTGTATTAAACTTATATATCAGTTTGGATAAAATTGACATCTTTGTGAACATGATACAGCTCTAATTTATTTATATTTTGATGTCTTTTACTAGTGTTTTGTAGTTTATATCATACAAGCCCTGCACCTATTTTATTAGATATATACCCATGCATTTTTTATTTTTGGGTGATTTTGTAAATGGTGGAGTTTTTAATTTTGGTGCATACCTTATTTGTATGCAGATAACACATGTCTGCATTTGTTTGTGGGCTGTGCCTGCCTCTGGCAAGGTTCCTCCAGGAGTGCTACCGTGCCAGTCCCCCGCAGGCACCACTGTCCCAGTCTTATTAGGTTGGTGGAAAATAGAAACTAGTGCCAGGCGCTGAGGGAGATAGCTCACTGGGGAGGGCGCGGCCAGCCCGCAGACACAGTTCAGGCGTGTGGTCTCACCGGGAGGGCGTTGCCGGTCCACAGACACAGAGCAGACATGTGGTGTCACGAGGGCGCAGCCGGCCCACAGACACAGAAAGGTGCATGTCGTTTAATTATATGGAAAATGATTAATGCTAGTATATCTGAGTACACTTGATTTTTGTATATTGATGTAGTGTTTTGTAACCTTACTGAATTTACTGTACTAGTCTTAGGAATTTTTTTTAAGATGGGATTTTCTGTATATAGACACGTCATCTGCAAGTAAGGACATTTTTATTTGCATTCTATTTTGTTTGCATTTTCTTATATCAGCTAGGATTTCTAATACTCTATTAAGTAAAAGTGTTAAGAGTAGAGATCTGCATTTTTTCCAATTTTAAGAGGAAAACATTCATTCTTTAATCATTATTAAGTATGGAGTTAGCTGTAGTTTTTATTAGATCCTTTTTATCAACTTGAAGTTTCTTTCTGTTCCTTCTTTGACTGATTTTATATCCTGAATGGGTGTTGGATTTTGTGGGGTGCTTTTCCTTTATCAAATGATACAATTATGTAAATTGTCTTATTTTACTATTTTGGTGTGCTGGATTACTTTGATTTTCAAATATTGAACCAGCCTTGCATTCCTGGAATAAATACCACTTGGATATTGCATGTAATTCTTTTTACTATTTCTGAGTTCATTTTGGTATGTAACAGGAGAAAGGATAAGAAGAGCATCTGTTGAGCTTAGCACATCATCAACTGGTAGACCTAAAAACACACACTTCTAAACTGTAACCCTACACTGATTTAGTTTGGAGTGCTGTCTAGGAATATGCATTTTAAAACTGTCCGGATAGTGTTTAGTAAAGCCAAGTCAACCCAGCCATCTGTTTGTAAAATTGGTGTGTCACATTGAGATTGTTGTTTAGTGTGCAAAACAAACAGAATTTTTTCAGAAAGCTACCAGGTTTTTTTTCCTTTATTGCCTACGTGACACACCTGTCCTAATGCTTCCAACTACTTAAGGATAGTAAATATATACAATAATGGCACTTACTATCTGAAAGTGCATTTATACAAAGAGTTTGTCATAAATACTATGATAGAGATATATAGAAAGTGGTATAAGTAAACTGAGGAATGGAGTGATTAATTGCCTGGAGCTTTTAATGAAATCTGTAAAAAAGTATTTGAACTGGGTTTTAAAGCAGTGGTATAAAAGTTGCCATGCAAGAAGTGGGCAAGTATATATATGGTTTGTCAAGACAATGAAGAGAGATGAGGAGTCAGTGGTCCATGAAGCCAGGAGGGTAGGTTGTAACTTAGTGATGTGTAGGACCTTGTTTTCCGTGCTAAGGAGTTTAGACATTATAGTCAGTGAATTTATATTGCAGGTTTTCAAATAGGAAAGCAACATGATCAGAATTATATTTTAAGAGGGTAACTAGCACTGTAAGAGTTAAGAGATGGAAGCAACTAGGAATAGGGAGAACAGCTGACATGGTCTTCCTATAGCCAAAAGAGAAGGGTGGGTAAATCAACCAAGGGAGTAACAGTAGAGTGAAGAATAAGAGATAGGTTCAAGATAATAGGACTTGATAGACCAGGACGTTTATGTCTTGGCCTTTTGGAGGGATTCTTTTTACCTAGGTTATGGGAAAACAAATTGATGGGTCAGTAACTTCTTACTGCTATCATTTTTCTCTTTTTAGTCCACCAGTCCGAGTCATGCTGTGGTAGCCAATGTTCAGCATGTCTTGCATCTCATGAAACAACACAGTAAAGCTCTGTGCAATGATCGAGTAGTCAACAGTGTTCCCTTGGCAAAGCAAGCATCATCACGATGTTGTAAGAGTAAGAAGTTGCCAGCTACACCATCGTCATCCAGCTGCATCAGTGAAGAGTTGTCAGAAGTCTTACAGACTTTGCAGGATGAATTTGGGCAAATGAGTTTGTGAGTTGTCTTGTGTTACTTTGTTGTTTTAAATTACATTTAGTTCTAGAACCTTCTTTTGAATTTCTTGGTTGAGTTTCTTAATTCTGCTTTTGTTTGTTCAGGAGATACTTGTTGAACATAATACTTGGATCAGTTACTATGCAAATTATTGGAATTTTAACAAATACATTGATTATGGGAGAAACTTGTCCCTCTTCTGATAGTAAATATTTTGAATGCCAAAGCTTAAATATGTTACTTCCTTTTGTGGGAGCTTGATACACATGAGGTTTAACTAAACTTTTAAGATGTGAGTGAACAAGATCCTTCTGTAGACCTTCCTTTGTATATATACATAATGTAATCTTAATGGTTAGGCCTTTAAAAGTAAAAACTCTCATATTTGCCTCCAGTGATGCCTTGAAATTTTACAGTAGGATGTTACAACTTTGTTGCTTTGTTTTGCCAAAATTCGTTTTTTTAGTGTAGAAGTCCTGGCACAAGTGAGATATAGTGGCCCTAACCATGAAACTAAAGAAACTTAAAAGTCCCACTGTTGTTTGTATATAGTGATCACCAGCAGCTAGTCAAACTTATCCAGGAGTCACCAACCGTTGAACTAAAAGAAGACTTAGAGTGCGAACTGGAGACGTTAGTTGGAAGGATGGAAGCCAAAGCCAATCAAATAACAAAAGTTCGGAAATATCAAGCCCAGGTAACTCAGGTTTTACCACTTAAGTTTCTAAAGATTTTTAAAAAAACAAATTTTCTTTACTGTGAAACATACTAATTGGATACCACTGTAAGTGTATCATAGATAAGAAGCTATAAGGGTTATTTAGTATTGTTTATCATAGGAATAAAGTTCAACTTCCATGAATTTAAATGGTCCTAATTTTGCCCATCTTTTAAGAAGCACTTTGAAATGCCCCAAAGTCATATACTACAAGTGTATGAAACAGTTTTATTTATATCACTAATTAAATCAGTAAAACAGCTGTTTACTGAGTGCAGTGAGAAGTTATCCAGGGGGTAATGTAATGATTTGTGATGTTCAGAGACTACCTGTGGTAGGGTAAGTAGAGGGGACACACTCAGGCTAGGATGCCAGCTCTCACTTCGGTCACAGGTAGTAGTCACTTGGACTAGGTTACTGAAGCTGGAGAGAGATGGACAGATTTGAGCTATGTTTTCAAAGGTGAGATATTAGAGCTACTTGGTGCCAGATATAATATGATGGAGGGAAAGGATTTATCATAAAGGTTGGTGATAACTGCTGGTTAATGTGGAGAAGTCTAGGAGCACAATAGGATTAGCTGCCATTTATTGACTGGTTGCCACAGTAGGCACAGTGCTGTGCTTTATGCTCATTTAATTCTCAGGGAAGGCTAATAAGGTGAGTTGATTGTTCTTATTTTAGGGAAGCTGGGGGTGAATTTCTTGGGAGGTAGACATAACCAGTTGCTGTCACTTCAGCTCAGACTCATGGTGTGACTCCATGTGTCAGAGTGGAACTATGCTGCAGAGGTTTTCAGTGGGTAGACTCAGACCTCCAGTATGTTGGTCAGCAGCTGAGTGTGGTGTTTGCACCACTAAGGGACTCCAGGGTAGGCTTAGCCTCAGTGAAATTATGTAGTTTGCTCAATGATATGGTAGCTTACTAGTGCCAACATAATTTTATTCTCCCTAATGGAACACTGGGGTAGCACGGACAGTTACGCACTTGACTACCAGCCAAAAGACTGGCAGTTCAAACTCAGCAAGAGGCACCACAGAAGACAGGCCTGGCCAACTGCTTCTGAAAGACCATAGCTTTGAAAATCCTAAGTAGCAGTTCTGCTCTGCATATCTGAAGTCACTGTAAGTCAGAATCAGGTCAGCAGCAACTAACAAAATAGGAACACCAACATGCCAACAGTTAACTAAAGTAAAAATGAAGCTCCTCTATTTAAAATAGTGGAATAAGAATAAAATTAAAAATCTTTTCCATAGTACCATGATACTATCAGTACATCTTTCAGAATCAGGAGCATGCTGCTTTGCCTGCTCAGGTCAGTTTCGAAAACTCCTTTGTCCTGTCTTCCATCTGTTAAAATCCTTTCTTTTTTTTTTTTTTAATATGACTGAGTGAAAATGTACACTCCCATATAAATTTACATGCCCACCTATATGCAGCTTCGACTACTCTCACTGTCCTTTGACAGCACACTATTCCTCTCTGCTCCATACATGTCTCATCCTCCCAACAGTCTCCTTTCCCCTCCTCTCCACCCACTCTCCTTCCTCCAGCCAGACAGATGTATAGAACCATAAAGTGCATCCAATATATGGTCCCCAGATTTTTTACTTCTTCCAAGAGATAGATGTTCCACAACCACTCACTTCTCATTGAGCCTGTGCTAGTCTCTGGCAGCACTGCTCTGACCTCTGATAAAGGACCAGGATTGGCTGCTTTGTTTGTATTATCATTTTGTACTTTAATCACTTGGAAGGCTGGAATATTTTTTTTTTTTATTTAACATGACTGAGTGAAAATGTACATTCCCGTATAAATTTACATGGCCACCTATATGCAGCTTCCACTGCTCTCCCTGTCTGGTGACAGCACACTATTCCTCTCTGCTCCATGTATGTCTCATTCTCCCTCCTCTCCACCCACTCTCCTTCCTCCAGCCAGAGGTCAGCAGGATGATATCCTATAGATGTATAGAACCATAAAGTGCAACCAATATATGGTCACTCTGCATTGCCAAGTCCAGTCCATTCCTGTCCAAAGAGTGGACCTTTGTTACAACTTATGGGTAAGGGCAGCATCAGGGCCAGGGGCCATGCTGTCAGAGGAACCCCCAAACTGCTGGACCATCAATTGAGGTCTTTTAGTGGAGATCTCAGGATGTACCCCTTTTTATTCTTGTGTTGCCAGTGAGACTGTCTCTGTGAGCTCCATTGTGGCTATCACTGGTGGTGGCCAGACACCATTCGGTTCTTCTAGTCCCAAGTTGATGAAGGCACCCACTCTTGTGTGTCTGTCATTTTGGTCCTTGGTCAGCATCCGTTCCTGCTGAGTTGGGACCATTTGCTGTGTCCTCAGATGGCAGCTTGGCAGCTTTTAAGACTCCAGACGCCACTCACCAATGTGGGTGCAGAGAGGTCTCTTAGCAAAACGCTACTTGTGCCAATTGGCCTCGATTTCGCCTAAGAGCATGGTCCCCTGCCCCCTGCCTGAGCTACTCTATCCTTGCAATATTGGGTTAAGATGGAAGGAGTACTCAAGTTATGCTGAAGTCCACTTAATGTTGTTCGTGTTTCTAATGTGTGCTATCACCGCTTTCTCCCAACCAGATTTCTAGCAACTATCTACACTAAACTGTCCCCCCCTCACTCTCCCTCCTTCCCCTCCCTTGCAGCTGTCAAAGAGTCTTCTGTACACAAGTCTGTTTTTGAGATCTTATCATAGAGGTCTCATACTGTATTTGTCCTTTTGTTGCTGACTACTTTCACTCAACAATGTCTTCCAGTTGAAACCAGGTTAGGAGATGTTTCCTGGAATCATCGTTATTCTTTATCATTGCATAATGCTCCATTGAGTATATGTACCATAGTTTACCTATCCATTCTTCTGTTGTTGGGCATCTGGGTTGATTCCATCTTTTTGCTATCGTGGACTGTGCTGCAATAAACATTCTCGTGCATGTGTCCCTTGGTGTGAAAGGCCTTGATTCTGTAGGATATATTGCAAGTAGTGGAATTACTGGGTCAAATGGTATATCGATATCCATTTTTTTAAGGAAGTGCCAGATTGCTTTCCAAAGAGGCTGGACCATTTTGCAACCCCACCAACAGTGTAGGATGGTTCCGCTTTCTCCACAGCCTCCCCAGCATTTGTTGTTTTGTGTTTTATGGATCATGGCCAATCTTGTTGGGGTGAGATGGTATTTCATTGTTGTCTTGATTTGAATTTCTTTAATAACTAAAGATCGCAAACATGTCCGCATGTGTTTTTTGGCTGCGTGGATCTCCCCTTTAGTGAAATGTCTGTCCATCTCCTTTGCCCATCACTTAATTGGATGGTTTATCTTCTTCTTACTGATATTTTGTAGTATCTTATAGATTATAGAGATCAGGCGTTGGTCTGACATAGAACTGACAAATATTTTTTCCCTTCTGTGGGTGTTCTTTTAATTCTATTAATAAAGTCTTTGGATGAGCAAAAGTGTTTGATTCTTAATAGTTCCCATTTATCTGTTTTCTGTTGATTGTGGTTTCTTTGACAGATTTAGGAGTCTGTCCTCGTTGTGTATTAAAACTTCCATTGTTGTTCCTACCTTTTCTTGCATGAGCTTTATTGTTTTAGGTTTGATATTTAGGTCTTTTGTCCAGTTGGAGTTGGTTTTTGTGTAAGGTGTAAGATATGGATCTTGACTCAGTTTATTGCAGATGGATAACCAATTGTGCCAGCACCATTTGTTGAAGAGACTGTTTTTACCCCAGTTTAATGTGTTAAGGCCTTTGTCAAGTATCAGCTGTTCATAGGCAGATGGTGTCATCTCTGTGGTCTCACTTCTGTTCCATTGATCCATCTGTCTGTTCTTGTACCAGCACCAGGCTGTTTTGACCACTGTGGCAGTGTAGTACGTTCTAAGGTCGGGTAATGAGAGGCCTCCCAGTGTGTTCTTCTTCTTTACTAGTACCTTACGTATCTGGGGCTTCTTCCCTTTCCAGACAAAATTGGTGATTTGTTTCTCCATGTCATTAAAAAATGATGCTGGAACTTGTATTGGGATTGCATTATATAAATTGCTTTGGGTAAAATAGACATTTTCACAATGTTAAGTCTTCCTATCCATTAGCAGGGTAGGTTTTTCCATTTATCTAAGTCTCTCTTAGTTTCTTGTAATAAGGGCTTGTAGTTCTCTTTGTAAAGGTCTGTTGTTTCTCTGGTTAGATTAATTCCTAGGTACCTTATCTTCTTAGGGGCTATCGTAAATGGTATTGATTTGATAATTTCTTCCTTAACAGTCTCGTTGTTGGTATAAGGGAATCCTACTGATTTACTTATGTTTGTCTTGTATCCTGAGACTTTGCTGAACTCTTCTATCAGTTTGATTAGCTTACTTGTAGATTACTTGGGGTTCTCTGCATATACAATCATATCATCTGCAAACAGGGAGATTTTAACTTCCTCTTTGCCGACACACATGCCCTTTATTTCTTGGTCTTGTCTAATTGCTCTGGCTAGAACTTCTAGCACAGTGTTGAATAGGAGAGGTGAGAGTGGGCATCCTTTTCTAGTTCCTGATCTCAAGGGAAAGTCTTTCAGTCTCTCTCCATTCAGGATGATGTGGGCAATTGGCTTTGTATAAATGGCCCTTATTGTGTTGAGGAATTTGCCGTCTATGCCCATTTTGCTAAGAGTTTTTAGCATGAATGGGTGTTGGACTTTATCAAATGCCTTTTTGACATCAATGGACAAAATCAGGTGATCCTTGTCTTTTGTGTTATTTATGTGGTTAATCACATTGATTGTTTTTCTGATGTTGAACCAGCCTTGCATCCCTGGTATGAATCCCACTTGGTCATGATGGATTATTTTCTTGATATGTTGTTGTATTCTGTTGACAAGAATTTTGTTGAAGATTTTTGCATCTAGACTCATGAGTGATACCGGTCTGTAGTTTTCCTTTTTTGTTGAGTCTTTCCCTGGCTTAGGTATCAGGGTTATGCTGGCTTCATAGAATGAGTTTGGGAGTACTCCATCCCTTTCTATACTGTGAAATAGTCTCAGCAGTATTGGAGATAACTCTTCTCTAAATGCTTGGTAGAATTCTGCCGTGAAGCCATCTGGGTCTGGAATTTTTTTGGTTGGCAGTGTTTTGATGACGTTTTCAATCTCTTCTTTTGTGATGGGTTTATTAAGTTGTTCTGCTTCACGTTGTGATAATTTGGGTAGGTGGTATGAGTCAAGGAATTGGTCCATTTCCCATAGGTTTTCAAATTTATTACAGTACAGTTTTCCATAGTATTCTGTTAGGATATTTTTGATTTCTGTTGCATCTGTGGTGACACCTCCCCTCTCACTTCTATTTTGGGTTATTTCCTTTCCTGCTTTTCTTTAGTAAGTTTAGCAAGTGGTTTGTCAATTTTGTTGATCTTCTCAAAAAAACAGCTTTTGGTCTTTTCTATTTTTTCAGTTGTTTTTCTGTTCTCTAATTCATTTAGCTCTGCTCTAATCTTTATGATCTCATTTCTTCTGGTGCCCGAGTGGTTCCTCTGTTCTCTTTCTACTTGTTCAAGCCATAGAGTTAGTTCCCTGATTTGGTTTCTTTCTTCCTTCTCGATGTGTGCATTTATGGAGATAAACAGCCGTCTGAGCACACTGCTTTGGCTGTATCCCATAGGTTCCAGTAGGAAGTGTTTTCGTTCTCATTGGAAGCCATCAGTTTCTTTATTTCATCCTTGATTTCCTCTATAACCCATGTTTTTTTGAGCAAGATGTTGTTCAGTTTCCAAGAGTTCCACTTTCTATGTTTTTTCTGCTATTGATTTCAACTTTGATGGCTTTATGATCTGAGAAGATGCTTTGCAGTAATTCAG
This sequence comes from Heterohyrax brucei, assembly GCA_028571685.1. Lineage (NCBI taxonomy): Eukaryota > Metazoa > Chordata > Mammalia > Hyracoidea > Procaviidae > Heterohyrax > Heterohyrax brucei. Next base: position 59,040,937 of record CM053145.1, on the reverse strand, counting down.
TGGTATGGATTTTGTTGAGCATTGCGTTATGGCCTGTCACATGGTCCATTCTGGAGAATGTTCCATGTGCACTGGAGAAGAACATGTAGTTGTCTGCTGATGGGTCGAGAGTTCTGTATATATCAATGAGGTTTAGTCAGTTAATTGTGTCAATGAGGTCTTCTGTATCTTTACTGAGCTTTTTTCTAGATGATGCTTCTAGTAATGAGAGTGGAGTGTTGAAGTCTCCCACTATTATTGTGGAGTCATCTAACTCTCTTTTGAGCGTAGTCAGTGTTTCTTCGACGTATTTAGGTGCACAAATATTTAATATAGTTAAGTCTTGCTTGTGTACTGAACTCTTTCAGCAATAGTGTCCATCTTTGTCCACGATGGTGGATTTAACATTAAAATTGATTTTGTCTGAGATTAGAATTGGCCACCCCTGCTCTTCTTTGTTCATTGTTAGTTTGATATATATTCTTCCATCCTTTCATTTTCAGTTTGTTCCTGTCTTTAGGTCTCAGGTGAGTTTCTTGTAGACAACATATGGATGGGTCATGTCTTTTGATCCAAGATGACACTTGGTGTCTCTTTGCTGGAGCATTCAGTCCATTCACATTCAATGTAATTATTGATAGGTATGTGTTCACTGCTGCCATTGTGATATGTTTATTTTTATGTTGATGTTTTCTCTGTTGTTCTTATTAGTCTGTTCTGGGACATACTTTTTTGTGAGTTGATTTTTCACCTTTTTCAGAGCTGGTTTTGTAGTTGTTGAGACTCCTGTGTTACATTTCTTGAAATGGTATGATACATCTTTGTTGTGCTTTACAGCTGCCCCTATGATCTCCCTTAATAAACCATATATAAACAATTTTAAGTACTGCCAGTCTTGTCATGTTCGTCTCCATCTGGAAGGACTGTAACAACTGTAGTACATCCCTCTTTTTATTATGATGACCCCATAGTTTTCGTGATGATCACTGGATTTCTTCTTTCCGTATCAAAGCTTTGATTGACTTTGGGGCCTTCCCTAAAAGAGTAGAGTATTGAGTAGTGGGTCATTCTAAAATACAAAGTTTGTGCTTTCATTCTTGTAAGCCAGCGCCAAGAACTTCTTTCAGTATTTCTTGTAGTTTGGGTTTGGTTTTTACAAAGTCTCTGAGTTTCTGTTTATCTGGGAATGTCTTAATTTCATTTTCATATTTGAAAGATAGTTTTGCAGGATATATAATTCTTGGTTGGAAGTTCTTCTCCTTCAAGGCTTTGAATGTGTTATGCCACTGTCTCCGTGCCAGCATGGTTTCTGCTCAGAAATCTGACGACAGCCTACAAGGTTTCCCTCTGAATGTTAGCTTTGCTTTGAGTCTTGCTACCTTTAAGAGTTGCTGCTTATGTTTCATTTTGTTACGCTTGATTATAGTATGTCTTGGAGTCTTTCTTTTGAGGTCTATATTGGGTGGTATATGGTATGCATCAGAGATGTCTACATTCTGTTCCTTCATGATTTCTGGGAAGTTTTCTTTCAGCAGCTCAGCAGTGATACTGTATGTTCTCTGATGGCTCACCCTGTTAAGGGATTCCAATTAATCGAAGGTTGTTTCTCTTTAAATAGAGTCCCACATGCTTCTTAATGTTTCTTCATTTTTCTTGTTTCTTTTTTCTGATTTCTGCTCATAGACGCTGGCATCAGTAGCTCTGTCTTCCAAGTCAGAAATTCTTTTTTCTATTTGTTCCATTCTTTTTTCTTGGCTTTGCATGGAAGTTTCTGTCTTTGATTTTCTTCTTGATCTGTTGGATTTCAGAGTACTGGTGTTCCATCAGATTGAACATCTTGCTTAATTTTTCATTTTGTTCTCCTGCATTTTGTATAAGGTCTAGAAGGGCTCTGTATATAATCATTTTCTATTCACTTCCTGATGGTTTCATAAAAGTTTCTTTATCTGGAAAACTCCTTGGTTGCTTTGTTTGGGAGCCTTCTGAAGCCATGGCTGATTTCTTGTATGCCATAATTCTCTGTTGCTTTTTGGGACCCATGTCAGTATGTAGAGGCTGGAAGAGGTAGTGTGAGGATGGATTGCAAATGTTTCTCTAGGCTGTCTTAAAATGTAAAGCAAAAGGTATCTGACCACTTCAGAAGTCAGTTAGGTTTTCAGGTGTAGAGGTCCCTCTTCTGAACTGACAAAGTAAGTGCCACTGTTTCCAACCCCAGATGATAACAAACTAGTTCAGAATACAACCACGCTCCTGCCCTGTTGGCTTCTGCTGACAGGGCCTAGCCTTAGGTGACACTGCGTTGGGTACTGCTTTTGTGATAGAAAATCGCTCTCTTGTGGGCAGGCTCTGGCTCCCAAGCTAAGAATTAGGTCCAGGTGCGGCCACCGTATCCAAGGCCACCATATCCAAGATGGCGTCCTCCACACAGGCAGCAGACAGGGGGCTAGAGGTGCCAAGAGGTAGTGATTCCCCTGCTTCTGTTGCAGGGCCTGCAACGTGGGTGGTACTGGGAAAATTACTGCTTTTCTGTCAGAGAATCTCTGTCCTGTTTGCAGGCGCTGGCTCCCAGGCTAAGAATTAGGTCCTGCTAAAATCTCAGTACCAACATGGCGTCCTGTGTATGGCTGCGGAATTCCGTACAAACCCCGCTAACGCAGATATAAAATGAAGGGCTCAAAGTGGCAAGTGGCTAGATTAACAGAGTCCTAAGCGTGGCTCTTAAAATATGGGAATTTCGCCTGCCTATTCCCCCAGCAGCACGTCTGAGTCTAGCCGCTAGGCAAGACCCAGCTCCGCCCGCCGGCCAAGAAAGAGAAAAAAAAAAGTCAAAATGGTGCGTTTACCTTCAATCCGTGAGAGCCAGGACTAGCCAGGAGTGGGAATCAGCAAAAGAGAGGAGGTTTTTCGCTCAGTGGTTATGAAGTCCCAAATAACAGCCCTGTGCCGCCGTGTCCTGAGGCTGATTTGGTGATCAGAAGTCTCCATTTGATTATCAGTTTAGGTCTTGGTTTCCAGAGGGATATAAGATGTGTGCTTATTTAGTCCGCCATCTTGACTCCACCAGCTGGAATATTTTTTGAATACTGCGCAGCATCTTGTACATAGTGTACAAAAAAGTTTGTGTATTAAATTATAACTAACATAGTAAATTTTTTTAAGGCTTTTTAAAAAAATATCCTAAAATTTAGTACTTGTTTTTAATGAAAGTTAAAAGTATTGGTTATCGGAACAGAATGTTTTCATTAGTCTCCTTTCCTTGTTTCCTGCTGGGGCTATGTGGTATAGTTGGAAAAACAGAAGATAGAGAAGCAGAGGAAGGAACTGAGAGCCACCAAGAAGTCTCTTGATGAAGAAGGAAACAGCAGCAGCCGTTCTTCTGGAACCACAGGGACCACAAACAAGAAGGACTTGACCAAACTGAGACCTGGAGAAAAAAGCAGGAGAAATCTTCAGTTATTGAAGGACATGCAAACCATTCAGAATTCACTACAAAGCAATAGTTTATCATGGGATTACTGACTGGTCCAGGTCATAAATTTTATTCAGATAACCTGTACTTCATCAATCAGATATGACAATTTATTCTGTAGGTCTCGTACTCTCTTCTTTTGGAATTCAGGATTCACTGATGGCAGGTGTTAAGGAACACACGCTTCATCCTGCAAGCTTCTTCTGTTATACAGCACAGCTAAAGGTGAAACCATTTGAATGGAAATCAGGGGTTTTTAAAGTTCAAGAAGCCACAGATACTCTGCTTCTTTGGGATCGATTTGTGGTTGTACTGACATTCAGCACTTTGTAAACAGATTACCAATTTTTTACTTGTGAATGTGATTTTTTTTAAAAAAAATAATCATCTAATAAAATTAGGTTTGAATTATCCAAACATGAGGCTATCCCATAGGCAATGTTTGCTTAAGAAGTCTCACTTTTAAATCTTCCCCTGGCATGTGAATTACCCATTTCTCCTTCCCAGTGCAACCATTAAATGTACTTTAACTATTGATGTATGTTTTCTATATTTAAATATTAATACACATTTAAGAGGATTCCTTTCAACAGCTCTACTGGTATCATCTCAGAGGCCAAGTAAAAATAACTCGTAACATTTGCTTCTGAGCCCTCATGCTCCCTATTTGGTTTGGTTTGGCTTTTGGCATTATAAACATTGATCAGTATTTAAATACACTTCTTTTGCTTTTATTTTTAAATCCACTGTCCAAAAAGAAAAAAAGGAGGAAGAAAGGCCCAAACAATCATTTTAAGTCAGCTATTTATAAAAACTATAAAAATATTTTTAAAACTTAGTAATACAATAAATGAAATTTTGGAATAAAGTAAGAATAAGAAAGGAGGGCATTGTAAAGTGTATACATTTGCTGTTTTTTAAATAACTTTGTAATCATGCTATTCAGTCAAGGCAATATGGTTTTTAAGCCCGAAACTTAGACTCCTTGTTTTTATTAGTGTATAGTATGAGTGCAAGATTTACTGTACACATGCATTGTCATATTAATAATGTAAATCAGTTTTGCATAGATGAAGATGTTAACTTTTTAGAAATTTGCCACTGTATTTACCAATAAAGCAGTTTTTTTAAGGAAGCATTGCAACTTTTCCTTAACAACCTATTAATAAAAGCATTATTTGTTGTACTAACTTAGAAAATGCATTTCAAAATAGGACATTAACAGGAGAAACAATAAAGAGTATATAGGTATTTAGTACATAATTTACTTCCCCTTCTTGTGCTCACATAGAAAGTAAGCTGAACAAAGGTTGAATTATTTCGTGGCATCTAGTTTTATTCATTACACTTGAGTCTAATGAACACAGTTACCACGTTATTGAAAGAATTCTTTATTACACCTTCTCTGGAATTGACTGAAGAACATATGAATTGCAGTTGTTGCCTGGACTCTAAACATGTCAAGCCTCTTACTGAATTTTCTACAGTTGAAGTTCTTAATCTAGGGTTTAGACTTTAGGATATTCGTAAATCTCTTAAAATTGTAGTCTTGTTTGCATGTGTAATTCTCTGATGAGCAGATCTGTAGCTTCACTAAATTCACAAGAGTCCATATAGTCAAGAAGGTGAGACTACTTTGGTGACAAAACTGTGTCGCAACCACTATTTCAGCTATTAGAGTTTTGTTTGTTATTTGTTTGAATTTCAGGTTCTTAAACTGTGTAGCAATCACTTGAACTGTAATGGCTGCAAGTCCTAACTAGAAGAGTGGCTTAGTGATTAAACCTACCCTATCAGTCAGCTCATGTTCAAACTTAACCACCCATCCTAATTTGGATCCTCTCAGGCGAGAACTGAATACAAAAAACCACTTCAGTTTGAGCTTACAGCAAAGGAATGAGTATGTTGTCATCCACCAGTTTTTGTTGTAGCAGAATGCTATTACAATGCATTTTCAAACACAATTACATTTGATTCTTCTTGTTTGTGGTAGTTGTGTTCTATAAAGGCCCTGTAAATACCCAATTAGAACATAGAAACAGCCTGTTTGATGTATGCTGGGCATTTTTCACCACTGTGCACATCTCTGCAACTGACAGTGGAAAGCACCGGAAGTATTTTTAGTGAACAGCAAATCTGCACTTAGGGAATCTTGAAGTAAAGGAGGATCAAGGATCACTTGCATCTGCTATTTGAAAGATGCCAGTATGGATGTCAGTAAGCTTACAGGCTGGTGTGGAGATCTGAATTGTTGAGTATGTTGTAGTGAATGCTGTGGTAAAAACTTGTGCAACTGACAGCATAGAAGATGGGGGGGGCGGGGGGTCACAGTAGAGGGGGGAGTGATGAATTGGGGTAACCTCCTAGAAGAGGAAATGATGGCTAAATTCTAGATAATAGGAACTAGCTACAAGAGAAAACAGTGTTCTAGGTAGGTAGAACAGAAGGAACAAAACAGGTGGACACTGACAAACTGAATAGCCAATTAGTATTGGAAACCTTGATGGTGTAGTAGAGAGATACAGCTGCTAACCAGAAGGTCGGCAGTTCAGATCTACTAGGTGGTCTTTGGAAACCCTACTGGCAGTCCTTTTTTCTTGTAGGGTTGCTGTAAGTTGGAATCAACGTGATGGCTATGCGGTTTTGGTCTTCCTGGCACATAAGAGTTGGGGTATGCAGATGACCACACAAGCATAAGCAGGGATCAGGTTGCAGGGACGTAAGAACCTTGAACTTGATCATGTGATCTAAACTTGTCCCTGATCTTAAAGGAACAAGTCTTAGCTGTACAGTAACCAGTAGCCATAGACATGTGTTAGTATAAAGATGGCACAGCAGCAGTGTCAGACCTCCTGGTGTAACGTCTCTTCAAGACAGGGAGTGAGAATCTTCACCAGTATCACCAGCCCAAGGCTGACTGCTATGAGGTAGAATTCAAATATACCTCCTCTCTCCATCCTTTACATCAATTCTGACAACAGCTGTCCCTCCTGAGACACTCTACTTTTTTGGGGTTCCATAAGTCATCACAGTAACCACACACAACTCACAGATAATATTCAGTGATTATAGGGTTTATTAGGAAAGCAGCAATTTACAGTTCAGGGTCAGAAATAACTTGGTACAGTTCTTGGATCAGGACAGCCTCTTCAGTGTTAACAAATCTCTAGCTTGCCAGTCGCTGCACAGAAACTCCACTCTGCCAGGAACCCTTAGCATGTAGGTGCACAGGCTCTCCGTGGGTCAGAAGCACACCACACTGTCACCTGCTATCTCCTGGTTATGGTGCCTCTGCTGCCGCTTGCTGTCTCTTGCCATCTCCAGTGTTATACCTATGTCTCCTGGGTCTAGGTAGCTCACAAATCCTGGGTCCAAAGGCTGCATTCCACTTGGTGTTTCCTTGGCGGCAGTGAGGTCCCTCCCTGTGCCCCTCAGTTCACTTTTGTATCCTTTTAGCTATTGTCTAAAAAGGTGTGACTGCACAAGGGCATGATTTGAATCAAGGTGGTGCTTGTCAGGTGGTGGGCAACATCTGTCCCACCCTTTCCTTGCCTCATTAACTAACAGTGCACTCCCAAGTGCGACCATAACCACAGGCCCACAGCTATGATCTACCACACATGGCAAAACGCAGGAAATTACATCAGACTACCAAATGGAGGATGACTGCTCATTATACAACTAACAAACTACATCATGGCCCAGCCAGGCTGCCATGTAACCATCACAGATTCCATACACCTTATTTGCAAGGTCTCCTTCAAGCACTCTGGGAGTCAGCAAGATGACAGCTACAAGGGCTATATTAATTCACCACAGTGATTAAAATATATAAGTATACACCACACACTGTTCTACTATATGTGTGTGTGTGTGTATGTGTGTATACGTATACACACCCTATGGAGCAGTTCTCTGTTAACAGGTCACTATGAGTAGGAACTGATTCTATGGCAAGGGGGTTGGGTGGTTTTGGTTTTATGTATGGAAACCCTGGTGGTGTAGTGGTTAAGAGCTACTGCTCACCAAAAGGTCAGCAGTTCAAATCCACCAGGTGCTCCACGGAAACATGGGTAAGTTCTCCTCCATCCTGCAGTGTCCCTATGAATCAGAATCAATTTGATGCCAACAGGGTGTGTCTGTCTGTGTGTGTGTGTGTCTGTGTGTGTGTATAAAAAGTGCCTGAGCAGTATAAACATTTATCATACTCTGCTGCTAACAAAGAAGTTTATGTCCACCCAGAGGTACCTTGGAAGAAAGGCCTGGCCATCTACTTCTAAAAATCAGCCACTGAAAAGCCAGTGGAGCACCAGTCTTCTCAGACACACATGGAGGCCCCATTAGTCACAGCTGACCCAACAACAAATTGGCTGATTAGTTATGTAATAAAACACAACTGTCAATTAAATATTAAAGTTTTATTTGTGCAGATATGTAACAAAGTACTAATATCTCCTCACATACATACCAATGGATTGTCTTAAATACTCAAGTGCATGCACTCTGTGCTGGAGACTTCTGCAGAAGGTGAAAGGGGAGCCAGTGGAAGGTTTTCAACAGAGAAGTGCCAGATTTGCACTTGGACTGAATGGTAAGTAACTGATTTGTATCTTCAGTATCTCTTCAGTCATCTACATTTCCTTCATGGTATCAGACCAATATGATAAGGGCTTAAATGAAGACAGTTGATGGAATGCAAAAGAGAGAGTGCATTTGTAAAATACCTGTAGGAGAAAACTTAGCTTTCATACAGACTGGCCCATGAACTGCCCTGTTATAAACTGTAAATTACTACTGAATGTACTAACACAAATTACATTCCCTTATTGCAAGACCAAGAGCAGGGCTAAGGTTCAGAATGCTGTGAATTACCAAGTAAAGAGAATACTGTATTTTTTAGTATTGTTTGAGTATCAGAGAGAAAAAAAACATTACAATGGAACATTTGGGTTTAGGATGGGATGCTAGAGAAATACTTTTCCTCTTCAAAAATTTTCCAAAGAAAACATTTCTGCAAAACAAACTTAAGGCAAAACACTTAGGTCAAAGTCAGCTGAAATTTTCTTTTAATTAAAGACCCATGGGACAAGAAGCTCCTTTGTTACAGTACTTTACACATGGCTCTTAAAGAGTACAATAGACACCAGGGAATCAGTGTTTACATAGTGCTAAAACTCAGAGCTGTAGCAGGTGAGCAGTGAAGCCGACTGTCTGGACTGGCACTGAGGCTGAAGCCTATCTTTATATGCAGTGGAATTAGAGTTGGAAGGAAAAAAAGTAGTAAAATATCTTCTGTAAAAATTGAGCACAGTACTCTTATCAGAGGGTATTTATAATCAATCCTAGTAAAATTTTAAAATACTGCCTCATAATTTACCAGTCCTCTTGTGTTCAAAATTGTAAGCAAAATGAAATGGGGTAGATAAATGAGTTCTTAAAACCTCTTGTGATGTTTCTGGTAATTGAGCAAATGGAAGCTAATCTGAAGGACACGGAATTCTTTGAATTAGGCAAATGCCACTTTCTCTTCCCCACCCACCCCAAGCACTTCTGTAAGGCATCATTTTGAAATAGCTATCTAATACATCTTAAATAGATAAATGACATCAGTAACTGTCAACTACTACTACATAATATCCTCAAGACTGCTTTCACTATACAAAACATGAGTGTTGAAAGGTGATGAAAATAAATCGATTACAACATAAACCCATGACGGAGGTGAGGGCGTCAGATGATTCGGATCCATCATGACTTCAAGGTCGAATATATATGATGTGGTGGGATCTCAGTGGTGGGTTGGTCTCAACACTGTGATGCTACCCCTGCCCCATCTGTGCGCTGAGCTCTGTCCCATAAAGAGGTATGTTTCTGAAGTGGTTTTACTGGATTCCAAATCTCTAAGACAGCAATTTCTTCTTAAAATTAGAAATTGTTCCCACTGTGGATCCAGGATTTAAGCATTTTAATATTCTTTGGGTGCCTTATTAGTGTCATAATATAATTACATAAGGAGTTATTTCACCTAAGCCACCTGCATTACTACAATTCTAAACTCATCCTAGAGAAATTTAAAATAAATAAAGTGACAACTTCTCTCACAGATGGGTTCCAAAATCAGAAGACTTTCTCCTCATAAAGCTGCCGTGGTAGTCAAGAGTTTGCAGTGATGACAACCCCGAAAGAACAGTCCTTTCATACAACAGTCTGGACGGGAGTGACACACTGTGCAGGAGAGCTGGCTCTCTCTGAGGATGAGGTTGATCGGTTGGAAATCTCTCTCTGTAGTTCCTCTACTTTTTTCTGAAGCTCTGCTCGTTTAGCAAGAAGTTCTTTGTATCTGTTGTGAATGGGCTCCTACAAGAGCAAAACACCATGAAATCTGGTTTAAACCAGGCAATCTTAAATAAATGCAACATCAAGTAAGTCTGGTATGTAGTTCTTTTCCTAAATGTTGCAATTTTCTTTTCCCCTAGCCATGGCACCAATCTCACACTCAGTGAAAATTAATTTCAGTGACTTAAAAGGCTCTATTAAGACCACTAATATTTTGACAGTCTTCGCAATGGCCACAGCTAATACCAAAGATGCGCCAGGAAATGTTACTTTTCCAAATACACTAACTGCAACAAGACAATGTAAAGTCCAAAACCCAAAGATTGTGTATCGTGTGCGTGTGTGTGTGTGTGTACTTGTCTTTAAAATATTTTAGCTGGTGTTCCATAGCATTATTCAAAATGGACCAGAATTCTGTTTTAGCTCTCCTAAACTAATTTCCCCCAATATATTATGACAGTAAGACCCCCTACAAGATTCCAAAGAAAGGGGAGAAAGGACAAAATGAAGTCATTCATCCATGGTTATACGAGCAAAGCCAGAATAAGAATCAAGTATATCAATTACCCCCCACATTAGTAATTTTTCTACTACACAATTTTAACTGTTGATGAGTAGAGGGGAAGGTTATGAAATGCACAGATGAATTTCCCAAATGTTTTAGACGAAACCTAATAAAGTTGCATGAATCAAATCCTTCATAAAGGCAGCAATACCTGTGGTTTCATCCGTGGATTCCACCTTATGTAATATCCCACCCAAAGCTCTAGGTGGCGCATACTAGCAACTGGGTAAAGGACATGATTAGAATAGCTCCCATAGAGAGGATTGGTGAAGTCATCAAGCTGGCTATTGATGTAAGACCACAGTGACACAGTCCTTTTGAGAAGATTCTGTAAAAACAGGTAAAGAAGATTCTGAAAAAACAGGTAGAGAGTCTCTACTACATAAGCTATTCATACTTTAGAAACCTAATGTTGTACATGAAATTTAACGGAGGTATTTTGTGGTCATTAAAAATCTGTTTGGGGGAAAGAACTTAAGATACTTCATGGTTCCATTTAATTAAAATCAGAGGACATTAGAAAACAGCCTGAAGTTTCTTAAAAAAGTTATGAGCACACACTTGTGATATGATTCAACATTTCCACTGCTATGTATTATACCTAAACAAAAATGTCATGCAAACCCTGTAGGAAAACATTCATAACACGATTCACAGTACTGGGACAGCGTGGGAGGGCCATGGTTCATCTCTTACCTCTTTGCCTCTCTGCTGTTCACTATTACATAGGAATGTTCCAAATAAGCAGCTGTATAGGTGGTCCAAAATGGTAATGAGAAAATATTCATTGAATTCAAATGCTGTAGGAAACTGCAAATTGAATACCACAAACAAAATTCAGACATCCTATCTAAGCATCTTCATTCCTGTACATGGGCAGATCTTTGTTAAACAGTTTTAGAAATTATGATGGAGAATATTCAAACATATATTTCTAAGACATCTGCTTGATTTTCTACTCAAAAAGTCACTTCACCACTTCTCTGAAATACTTCCCAAATCTTTTCACATGCAGTATATCCATGGTATTTCCGTATCCCTGAGAGATGTTAGTCCTAAATTTGGACTTAAACAATTCTGGCAACTCTTGTCCTCCTTTGCCAAAACTAACTAAAAACAACATGTTTTCTTCTTTACATTTCTAGAAATTTGTGTTTTAGGCAAACAAGTCAATAATATCTCCAGAAAATATCAGTAATGCACTATAATCAATATCCAAGGGAAATGTACAGGTAATATACAAATCAATCTACTTGTCTTTCAGGGAACACTGAGTCATACTGGAGTCTCTTGTAATCCAGTGCACTTGCAAAAATTTTTCTTAAAAAAAAAAAAATCTTCTCTCTAACCTATGACAAAGGTTTTAGTGATGTTTTAATTTTACACAATTTTGGAAGACTAATCAAAGGAAGAAGGAATGTAAATGGTTAGTTTAACCAATCCTGTACATCCAGTATTTCAAAATTATTTGGAAGCTTCCATGTAAGACTTTAGGAATTATAGGGCTGTGAATTGGAATTCCATCAACTATTGGACTGCAGATTGGGAAAACAAATATTGTTCTCAAAATTTTATTTCTTAGATCTGTAATACTGGTGGAAACAGCACAGGCTGAACACATACAGTATAGCGGTGAAAATGACTCTTTCTTGAAATTTCCTAAATGTAGGATATTATGACAGGGTGAAGTGGTAAATTTCTCAAACTATTAAATAAAGGGAAATTATGCCTTAAATAATTCCTGTGTCTGTGAAGCTTAATGAAGCAAGTGATCAAACATATGCCAACAACAAAAAGCCAATTAACTGTAAAAACCTTATTAAATCAGTCACTTAAAAACCCAGTCTCATCTCCTCCGTCACACACTTAATCTTACTAGCAAAATATGAAAGCATCCTGACTCATATGAAATAGCAACACAAAGGATCACAAACACTGTCATTTGCTTTTCATCTTTCTTCTTGGCAAAACCATTAGCTCAGTTACGAGAAGACAGCTTAACTGGTCACTTTCCTAAAATGAAACTAAAATAGCAATGCATTAACTGCCACTGTTGCCTTTATTTTGTTTTTAAAAACCAGGAGAGGTGGAGTATTTTATTCTCTTTAGATGTTTAAAATCTGAAGGCCCTTCATCAAATACTTCTTGATCCTAAGAGTGAGGAGACATGGATGAGGTACGTGTAGGAGAGGTATATATAGCCTAATTACCACATAACGGATCCCATTTTGACAAATGTACTACATAAGTCTTTGCAATCATATTCAACTACTTATAAAACTGATTATTGCTAAGAAAATATCAGGGATATCTAACATGTTCTGTGTTCAGGAGGAACATAACTAGATGTCTAAAGATTGTTCAGTATGAGGTATTTGAACCATTAAACCTTTTGCTGTTCAGCTGATTGCAACTTACAGCAACCTGAAGTTCTACAAAAGAAAGAAGATTTAAAGTGACTTTTTACTGTTTATTAATTTAAGTCTAAAATTACGGTTAAATATAACTGATGTTAAATATGCCTGTTGTGTGCTCCTGAGTCAATTACAACTTACAGTGTCCCTCTGTAACAGAGAAGAAATGCCCCTTGGGGTTTTCCAGACTGTACTCTTTTTTTTATGATTGAATGAAAACGTACATTCACATATAAATTTGCATGCCCACCTATATGCAGCTCCCACTGCTCTCCCTGCCTGGTGACAGCATACTCTTCCTCCCTGCTCCATACATACATGTCTTATCCTCCCAACAATCTCCTATCCCCTCCTCACCACCCACTCCCCTTCCTCCACTAAGAGGTCAGTCGGACGGCATCCTATAGATGCACAGAACCATAAAGTGCACACACAATATGGTCACTCTGTTTCACCAAGTCCAATCCATGCCTGTCCAAGAGTTGACCTCCATTAACGATTTATGGACAGAGGCAGGCAGCGTCAGGGCCAGGGGCCATGCACCCAGGGGAACTCCGAGGCCTGTGGACCATCAATCGTAGTCTTTTAATGGAGATCTCAGGGTGCACCCCTTTTTATTCTTATGTTGCCAGTGAGACTCAACTTTGTGAGCTCCATCACGGCTATCACTGGTGGTGGCCGGGCACCATCTGGTTCTTCTGGTCACAAGTTGATGCAGTTGCCCACTCACATGGGTCTCTCTGTCTTCTGTGTTCTCTTCCCCCATGTCATTTTGGTCCTTGGTGACCATCCATTCCCGCTAAGTTGGGACCATTTGCTGTACCCTCAGATGGCAGCTTGGCAGCTTTTAAGACCCCAGACGCCACTCACCAGTGTGGGGTGCAGACAGCCCTCTTTGCAAAACGCTAGTTATACCAATTGGCCTCGATTTCCTCAGGGCATGGTCCCCGGCCCCCCTCCCCAGCTACTCTGTCCTTGTAACATTGTATTAAGATGGGAGGAGTAATCATGTTACACTGAAGTCCAGTTAATACTGATCTTCTTTCTAATGTGTGCTGTTCCAGATTTCACCTAACCAAGATTCTATCAACTATCTAATCTAAACCCTCCCCCCCCCGCCCTCCCTACTCACCCTTGCAGCCATCAGTCTTTTCTTCTGTGCATGAGTCTGTTTTATCATAGGGGTCTCATACAACATTTGTCCTTTTGTCGCTGACTACTTTCACTCAACATAATGTCCTATTGAAACCAAGTTATGAGATGTTTCCTAAAATCACTGTTGTTCTTTGTCATTGCTTAGTGTTCCATTGGGTATATATATCATAGTTTACATATCCATTCCTGTGTTGCTGGGCATCTGGGTTGATTCCATCTTTTTGCTATTGTGGACTATGCTGTGATGAACATTCATGTGCATGTATTAGTTGGTGGCCTTGATTCTGTAGGATATATTCCAAGCAGTGGAATTACTGGGTCAAATGGTATCTAGATCAAGCTTTTTAAGGAAGCACCAGATTGCTTTCCAAAGAGGTTGCACCATTTTGCAATCCCATCAACAGTGTAGGAGAGTTGTAATTTCTCCACAGCCTCTCCAGAATTTGTTGTTTTGTGTCTTTTAGATCATAGCCGACCCTGGTGGGGTAAGATGGTATCTCACTGTAGTTTTGATTTGAATGTCTTAAATAGCTAATGATCATGAGCATGTCCATATGTGTTTTTCAGCTGCCTGGATCTCCTCTTTAGAGATGTGTCTGTCCATCTCCTTTGCCCATCACTTAATTGGATTGTTTATCTTTTTCTTACTGATATTTTATAGTACTTTACAGATCATGGAGATTAAGCATCAGCCTGACATATAGTTGCCAAATATTTTTTCTCATTCAGGTGGCCTTTTAATTCTATTAATAAAGTCTTTGGATAAACAAAAGTGTTTGATTCTTAATAGTTCCCATTTATCTATTTTCTGTTTGTGGTTTGACAGATTTTGAAGTCTGACTACACTGTACTTGAAAACTTCCATTGTTGTTCCTACTTTTTCTTGAATAGACTCTAGTCTTTATGGGAGCAGATGATCAGATCTTTTCTCTCATGGATCCACTGGTCCATTCAAACCATCCAGCGTTTTTTTTGTTGTTAGCTGCCAACTGATTAACCATTGTGTACCAGTGCTTTGTAAGCCTAAAATGAGGGCTAAACAATGACTGATTTTAGATACACAGCACGTAAGAGTTAACACAATTGCTGTACTTGTCATGTACACTTCTGTGCAAATAATGAGTGCTATTAAGAACTGTGATACATTTTTTTGTCTAACACCCATCAGAACTAATATTTAATGTATCAGTACATACACTGCTCCCTTCAGGGCATTCCCTTTGGAAAGCAGTACACCTAACTCCTCATTTATTGACCATCTTGTTCTCCAACATTTCACATTTATGACATCTTGGTCATCTAGTGCTGCTGCAACAAAAATAGCACAAGCAGATGGCTTTTATTCTTTAATTTTACTGTACTTCAAGCAAAAGTTTACAATCCCAATTTGCCATATGAAACCCCATACCTATAACCCTAGGCTACGCTAACTGCTTCACCCATCCTGCTCCCCAGGATAGCACACTGCTCCTTTCCATCTGGTACTTCACACATCCATTTAACCAATCTGTTCCCTTTCATCCTCTCATTTTAACTCTGGACAAGAGCTGTTCAGATAGCCTTATGTGCATATTTAAGAGAATAAGCATATTCTTCACTAGCATCACTCTGTGTCTTATACAGTTCAGTACAGTCTTTGTCTGAAGAGTTGGCTTTGGTACTGATTTCAACTCTGGCCTAACAGAGAGTCTGAGGGCCACGTCTTCAGGGGACCCACCAGTCTGACAAGACCATCAAGTGTGGTCTTTTAACAGAGTTCTAGTTCTGCGCACCCATTTTTCTCCTGCTACATCAGGTACTTTATGCTGTGTTGCCTGCTGGGGCATTTGCTTGTGGTGGAAGGGCACCGTCTTGTTCTTCTGATCTCATGCTTACATAGTCTCTTGATCAAATGGTACCTGCTATCTCCTGGGCTTGCCTCATTTCTTTCATGTCCTTCATTCTCCTCTCCTCCAGGTGGATTGGGACCAACTGATGATGAGTCAGAATCAACTTGAGGGCAATGAGTTTAATGAGAGATGCTACTAAGACACTTGCTAGCTTTTAACACCCCAAATGCCACTCACCAAAGGGACATGCAGTATATTTTCTTAAAAAACTCTTAGTTGTGACAATTAGCCTATCTGTCCCCTGAAACCATGGTCCCCAGATCCCTTTTCCTACTACTCTATCCTTCAAATTTTAGGTTATATTTAGAAAACCTTTCAGCTTTTGGTGTAGTCCCGTTACGCTAACCTCTCTTTTACTGCATGCTATCACTCCCTTCACCTAACCCATCTACTGATCCATGAATATCCTTCTCTTTCTCTCCCCTCTCTCGCAGCCAACAAAGATTATTTTCTTGTGTTTAAACCTTTCGAGTCCTTCCAATAGTGGTCTCACACAATATTTGTCCATTTACAATTAGTTTCACTCAGCATAATGTCTTCCAAATGACTCCATGTTATGAGGTGTTTCCTGAGCTCATTATTGCTCTTCATCATTGCATAGCATTCAGTTGTGTGAATTACCACAGTTTGTTTATTCATTCATCTGCTGATGGGCACCTAGGTTGATTCCACCTTTTTGACATTTGGACAGTGCTGCAATAAACACTGGCATGCACATATCTGTTCATGTGACAGCCACTATTTCTACAGATAAGAGCTCACTGTTGTCATTTTGATGTCTTTTTGTATGTCTTGTAGACAATTTCTTTGTTCCATTTAATTTTCTGAGTGCTTTTTATGTGTTTTCATCTTCCCCAGTGTTGGCAGTTTTGACTTTGCTGACACTTTATGTTTTTCCTTTGTTTTTATTTTAATGCATAGGATTCAGTTTCCTTTGTGATTACCTTAATATGTACTCTATTTTTCTGTTTAAACAAGTCTTTAATTTCTTTATACTGTACCTTGCCTTCCTCTCCATATAGAAGATCTATGATTCCATTTTATTTTGACATTATCTTTTTTTTGTTATAACACTTACATAATGACATCTCTGTTTCCCTATTTTCAGTGTTTTGCCAACGATTTATTTTTATGATTCCCCTATTTAGGTTGATATCCAGTTGCTGTGTTCTGTGTTCTGGTCTTGGGTTGTTACAGGTTTTCTAACCACTGGATTCCCTTTAGTATTTCTTGTGATTTGGGGTTTGCTTTTTGCAAATTCCCTAAAGTTCTGTTTACCTGGAAATGTCATAATTTCACCTTCATATCTAAGAGACAGTTTTGTTGAATCTGTTATTCTTGGCTGGCAATTATTTTTCTTCAAGACTTTGTATATGTCATCCCACTGCCTTCTTGACTACATGGCTTCTAGCGAATAATCTGAATTTAGTGTTATTGATTCTCTGGTGTAGGTTATCTTTTCTTTGTCTCTAGCTACTTTTAACAGTATTTCTTATCTTTAGTTTTGGCAAGTTTGATGATAATATGTCTTAGTCTTTGTTTTGGGATCTAGCTTGTGTGGAGTTCAACGAGTGCCTTGGATAGATATTGTCTCATCTTTCATGATATCAGGAAAGTTTTCTGTCAGCAAATCTTCAACAATTCTCTCTGTATTTCACTTATCCCCCATATTTTGGTACTCCAGTCATTCACAAATTATTCCTCTTCACAGAGTCCCACATAATTCAGTGTTTCTTGATTTTTTCAAGGTCTTTTATCTGATTTTTCCTCAAATAGGTTGATGTCACATATGGCTGGCACATACTTTATCTTCAATCTCACGAATTCAGGCTTCCATTGCCTCAATTCTGCTCCTTTGGCTTTCTATTGAGCTTTTTAGTTATGCAACTTTTTCAATTTCTAATTTTGGCCACACAATGCTTTCTTGTAGCTTGTTCAATTTGTCATTATGTTGTGTTGCATTTTACCTCATCTTCTTTCTCATCTCTTAAAAGTTGTAAATATTAATGTTCTGTATTCTACTTCTTGGAAACCCTGGTGACGTAGTGAGTTAAATGTTACATCTGCTAATCAAAAGGTCAGCAGTTCAAATCTGCCAGGCACTCCTTGGAAACTCTGTGGAGCAGTTCTACTCTGTCTATACGGTCACTGTGAGTCAGACCTGACTTGATGGCAATGGGTTTGGTTTTTTTTAAATTCTACTTCTTATAGTTCCAGAAAGTTCTTTCTCTGGAAAATTTCATTCTCTGTTTTGGGAGCTTTCTGAGGAGATCATGACCCACTCCCTTAAATACTTTAACATGGACTGCTATTCCCTAGCCATTAGTAAATTGTAGCTATGGATTTTGCGCAGGTGTCTGGATGGTCAGTCACCTAAATATGTGGTACAGGCTCTTGCGTCCTGTCCTGGGTGTGCAGGGCTGATGAGTAAAGACATAGGCGTCTGGCTACAGCCACAGAGAAAGGCAAGGGACTGATGGTCTTCCCTGAATATCTGTGAGTGTGGCATGTCCCCTTACTGTCTGAATTTAGGTGAAGGAAGAGTCTTTGTCCTGACTTTTCCAGCTTAAGGGATGTGTCCTTTCTTTTTCCCCCTTTCCAAGGGTGTTCTAAACTAGTTTCCCCTAAGTTCCAGAGAATGGCTCAGGGCAAGCTTGCAGAGTTCTAGTTCCAGCTCAGTTAATGGCACCAGACTCCAGTACCAGGCACAGCCCAGAGAAGGGAGGGGAGTGCCAGAAGAAGGGAGATGGGCCCTCACTGAAGGCAAGACGCAGATATGCCTGACATGCCACATGCAAAGGTCGAGCTCTAAATGACCTGGCGCCATCTCTCACTGGCTCTGGAGACAAAAATGGACTCCCCAGACAACCATGTCCGTTGAGGGGAACACCCACCAATCTCCAGGCTGCAGCCACAGCTGCCTCATGGCAGGTCAGTTCCATGGAGTCTTATGTGCTTCTGGTTATGTTCTTCCCTTCCCTTTGCTCAGTCCAATTTCTTAACTTCCCCTTGATGTTTTGGGCTCCTACATGTCATATGCTGGACTCATTTGTTCTTTTGGGTCTTTGCTCCTAGAGTGATCACGGGCAGCATCTACTATGCCATCTTCTGGATGGCTTTAACAAAGCAAAATTTATTTTCTCACAGAAAAGTACGTTGAAAGTCCAAATTCAGGGCATCAACTCCAGGAGAAGTCCTCTGTTGGCTCTGGAGAAAGATCATTGCCATCAATCCTCCCCTAGACTGAGAGCTTTATCTTGAGGTGCAGGGATTCCAGGTCCTATTCAAAGGATGAGCTCTGTTCCTAGAACTGCTTCTTGGTAGTATGACATCCCCAAATCTCTGCTTGCTTCCCTTTCCTTTATATCCCAAGAGACTGGCCCAAGCCACAACATAATCTTACACACTGAATCCTGCCCACTAGCACAACCATCACCCAGCCTGCCTCATTAACATTATTAGAGGCAGGATTACAATTAACATTATAGAGGCAGGAGTTCAACATATAGGAACAAGACACAATACCAGAATCAAGCCCTAGCCAAATTAATATACACTTTTTTTTTTGCAGGGGAGGGGGCACACAAATCCATGACATATGACAGTAGTGAAAAATCTGCTATCTAACTATTTTGTGCATTAACTATGTACATCTGGCAGTAACAAACACCAAGGCCAACTTGGCTAGGCTATGATGCTCAGATTTTTAGTGAAACGTTAGTCTAAGTGCTCTTACGACAGTTACATGGGATTAAATCAGTTGTCCTCAAATTGATACGCAGCATTCTCCATAATGTGGACGGATTTCATCCTATCAGCTGAAGGCCTTACGAGTAAAAACAGATTTCTTGAGGAAACATTTTGCCTCCAGACTATATGCAGACATTTTGCCAGCATTTCTCTCACTCCTCTACTACACAACCTGCCCATCTTGGGATACAAAGCTGCCAGAATCTCTAGCCTATCATCTGACCTGCATATTTCAGACTAGCAAGCACCCACAATCACATGAGCCAATTCCTCTTAAAAAAAATATCACTCTCTTTCTCTCTCTCTCTCTCACACACACAGAAACAGACATCTTACTGGTTCTGTTTCTTTAAGGAACCTTAAGAACAAGAAGTGAATCTATTACATACTTCTCTGGCCACAATTTCCATCTAAAGATATTTAATATATTTTTCTCCCAAAATAATTAACATGACTTAAAATAAGATTTTATTTTGCTTGCTTACCTAGATTATTTGTTCATTTCTTTATCTCTCTCAAGAATATAAGGATGAGCTTCTACATGAGTATGTTGGTATTACTTAACAGTAATTATTCAAAACAAGAGGAATCCTCTCAGGGACTATTCTCAACGTCACTTGTACTGAAATGTTAATGAATCAAACTGTCAATTGTTTAATACTACTCTGCAAAATAATAACCTTTAACTTAAATTCAGAAGATTCCTGCATGACCTGGGCATTTGCTCACATAAAGTTTACAGTCTTGGAAACCCTACAGGGAAATTCCATGGGGTAGCTATGAGTTGGAAGTGACTGGACAGCACACAAAAAAGAACTTAATTCATAATGTGACAATAAATAATAGTCCATCACATGGAAACCTTACAAGAATTTCCACTTCATGGCAAACAGAAGTTAATAATTAGTAACCAAGAGGCCCAACATTTACTGTAAGGTCTGACCAAGACACCTAAAAATGTACCCCAGATAAGTTACCTGTCTTGTCATCTGCCAGACACAGTCAATAAACTGAAGAAAAACAGGTGATCTGTCTGCATCCGCATGGTTCTTATCTCCATGACCAACTCTCTGAGGCAAAGAAAACGAAATATTACATGAGCTTTGTGGAGTTTTTTGGCTTTTGTCTTCTTCATTTTTAATAAAAATAATTATATTTTCCAATAAAACTAATACTGAACACAATATAAAAAAACTAAAATTCTTTTTAAAAGGCATTGTATGTCATCAAAAAGCAAAACAAAAAAAAATACATGATCCTATCAAGCAGAAGTCTCTATGAACATTTTGATATAGAAATTGCTAGACTTTTTTCTGACATGAGATTACTGTAACAGGACTTACCACTTTGTTTAAGAAATGAAACCTACATCATAAAAGGTTGATCACTAAGGACAGGAACCCAAACTTCTGTCCTAAAGATTTTACTTCTCTCTGGTAAATAATACTCACCGGTCCAAAAGCCTCAGGAAGAACCCTTCTCTTTTTATATACCCTGTCAAAGGTGAAAAGCTTGAGAGACCCAGAAAAACAAAACAGTCCCACTGAGTTCCAGTTCTCACAGGTTTCACTGTATCTTGCTGAGCACACAGGAGTTCCTTATCTTAGTTCCAGTCTGTCATTATCAGAAAGAACCACATAAGCACAAACCTTTCCAAAATTCTTGACATTTGCCCTCTTCAACATTTAAATACAAGTATACTATGATCCACTTTCTCAGTTCATTCCTGTTCTGTGGGCTTTGCCCCAGATGACTGAAGTAAGGGAATGCCCCTTCAGTTTAAGGAACCCCACTATTCACCCTCATACAGTGATTCTAAAAGTGTGGTCTATGGACTTCCGTGGGCTCCAAGATGTGAAAGCTATTTCCATAACAATACTACGACATTACTTGCACTGATGGTGAAATGCGATGCAGGATAAAACTTCTAAAGCCTTAGCATGAATTAAGCGAGGCCACAGTATCAAATTACAACAGTAGTCATTACATTTTTGTCCCATCATATAGTTGTCAGTTGGAAAAAAAAAGGCAGAGAGAGAAATTCAATTTTTCTAAACCAGTTTCCTTGATGAAGCAGTAAAAATTATTTTAATAAATTTGGGCACTTTTGCACACAATTTTTAATTTTATGTGACAAAATGAGAAATGTGCATAAAGCACTTCTGCTGCATACTGAAGTAGGATGGTCTTTTAAGCAAAAGTCACTTTTTTCATGGCACAGCATTTTTACTTGAAAGAACAATTAATAGATGAAAACTTTGGTTCTTGAGATTTGGGTATCTGGCTGTTTTTTTAACTAAACAAGGTGACGCTGTTACTTTAAGAAAATCAATTGACAATATTTGTAGCTAATGATAAATTCAAGCTTTTCAAGGAAAATTAGATTTTTGGAAAACATTTGTCTGCAAAGCATGGACTTGAGAATACTTGCCGTTTCTGATAAAATCACTGGTGATAATAACAAAAGTGACTCTACGATATTGTAAAATGAGTCAATATTTGGAAGATCTCAGTCAGCCAGCATTTTCCAAATGACTAATACATGATGTTACAAAATCATGCATGGGTAAAAGGGTTATTCAAAGTGCAAGAGAAACCAATTTCATGGAATTTAATGGACTAAAGCACCAAAGACTCACTGATTTGGTTTCAGATTCCACATTGGAACTAATCTCTAAGAAACTTGTCAAATTTGGTACAGTAACAAGGTAGAATATTCTCAATTATCTGAAAAGACTATTAAAATACTCTTCCCTCTTCCACTATGTATCTGTCTGTAGTCAGATTTTCCTCATATACAGTAAAATCCGTGAAAGCTGAAACCTGTGAGAGAAGGAAAACTCAAATATTTTCCACTAAATCAAGCAATAGAAATCTTGGTGGTGTAGTGGTTAAGCGCTACATCTGCTAACCAAAAGGTCGGCAGTGCGAATCTGCCAAGAGCTCTTTGGAAACTCTGTAGGGCAGTTCTACTCTGTCCTATAGGGTCGCTATGAGTCAGAATTGACTTGACAGCAGTGGATTTGGTTTTTGTTTTTGAAATCCAGGCAATACAGTGGTAGAACTACACCCTGTGAGAGACAGAAAACTTGTGACACCTGGACAAATAAGGCAATCTCATCAAGTTCAGGTTCTTATAGGCTTCACTGTACTTCAACCAACAACACATAGCACAACAGACTGAATACAGAAGCAGACATGAAAATTCAGCTGCCTTAATTATAGAAATACGCAAAAATATACAATGCCACTCTTGTCACTAAACCTTGTTTTGTTCTCACAAAAGTCTTATTTGTGTAATATGTAACAGCTTTTTTAAGTTAATAAACACTTACAAATTTCTAATATTAAAATATTGATAGACATAACTGTCATAAACAACGTTCTTTGGGGCTGTCAACAATAGGGTTCTGAACCTGGAAAGTTTAAGAATCACTCCTCTACATTAATCATGTGAACATACCCTCCTGACAGAATGCCAGAAGAGGCCAAATTCTCTCTGCAGATAGCAACTAGAAAAAACCAAAATACAGACTTGGTAACCAGAGTTAGCAATTATGAATCCATAGCAACCTCCAACAGTCTGAAATGCTCATAGTTTGGGCCACATTTATATGAACATGTACAACATTGGCTTTTCTCTTTGAAGCAAAAATTTTTTTTTTCTTAACTGGTCTTTTTATCGTAAGTACACTTTACACAGAACTGAACAACATGAGCCCTGAACAGATACTCCAGATACCTAATTTTATCGAACAGTTCCAGTTCAAAAGAGGAGACCAACTTTAAATGTCTGTACTGTGAGTTATTTACAAATACTGCTGGTATGCCCTGGTAACTGTTAGACAATGAAGTTTAACATTAGAGATTGCTTAACATTTCAGCCAATTCTGGAAAATGCCTACCCAGAAACCAGTCCCTCAGTGGCTTAGATGTCTCTAACAATCTGGCTCCCTTCTCTAACATTGTCAAAACTCCCCTCACCCTCAAATATACTCTCACCACACTCACTGCCACGCAGACATTTGCTCACTCTGTTCCCCCTGCCTGGGAACAAATTCTCTTACTCCTTGCTTTCTAAAGTCTGTGATCACAAGTAACATATAGGGGGCAATGCATGAGATTACCAAGGCAAACAAGGGTACAGTTTCCAAAGTCTTTGATTCCAAGCAGAATGTTCACTGCTGAGCTTAGCAGAAGTACAGATGAAAATCACCTGAACATTATTAACTAAAAGCTCCATGAATGCAAACTACAGTGTAAGGAAAAAACAAATGCAAAAATGTATCTTTTAAATAGCCTTAAACCCGTATTTAAGGAACTGTGATTAGCCCTGGGTACTACACTTGTAGAAAGACATGAACAAAATCCAGGGAAAAACTAAGACGGTGAGGGGGTTACGCAGAATGAGAAATGATTGAAGAAAAGAGACATTTATCCTTAAGAACTAAAGATTATGGGAGATACGAGCTCAGAGCAGCTTTTAAATATCTGAGCCCAAGCCCACTGCCATCGAGTTGGGTCTGACTTATAGTGACCCCAGAGGTTCCAAGAAGCACCTGGCAGATTTGAACTGCCGACCTTTTGGTTAGCAGATGTAGAACTTAACCCATTACGCCAGCAGGGTTTCCTGTCAATATGTGAAGGACTATGTTAACTTGGATAAGGAGTGATGTTTTCTCATGCCTCCCAAGGAAACCCTGGTGGTGTAGTGGTTAAGTGTGAAGGCTGTTAACTGAAAGGTCTGCAGTTTGAATCTACCAGGTGCTCCTTGGAAACTCCACAAGACAGTTCTGCTCCATCCCACAGGGTTGCTATGAGTTAGAAATGATTCAACAGCAATGGTTTTTTTGGTTTTTGTTTTTAATGTTTTCAGAAGGAAATTTATGACAACAAAAAGTAGATTTCGGTTCATGACTTGGCATCAGGAAGTTTCCAGTAACACATTTCCTGGAAGTGAGACCGGATAGTCTCAGGAAGGGACACGATGTTTATTTCTGGAGGTGCTAATGAAACCAAGTGCATTTTACAGGGAACAGAAGAACACATTCTAGTAACAAGGAACGCCTGGACTCTGAGGTCATTTCAACTCTGGGGTTTAACAACAACATTAATATTAAAACAAATTTTGAGCCACGGGGGGCTCAAAAATTTTTCATTTTCATAAAACTATCTGTATTCACAGATATGGTCACTACAGTTTTTGTATCTTAAAAAGTCTAATACAAAAGTTATGTATTTTTTTCCTAACTCTGAGTTTCACTTTTATTTTTACTCTATTGCTTTAGTCCAAGTGTAATCACTTGAGACTCTGATTCTATGTCAGCAATGCTATTCTGTATGCCTTATTTTAAATTAAAAATAATACGCCATTCTCATCTTTTTATAAGTTTACAGGGAAAGCTGAAAGTCCCTTATAATTCCAGGGCTTTCTCACCAATCTGAAGTGTCATTTGTAGGTAAAAACACCCAGGGAAATCACAAAGTGATATCTGATGTTGCCTGGCAGAGGTTATGGAAGAGACTGTGTCAGGAGCAGGGTAAACTGCAACCCCTGGCTCCAGACTGCTATCGTATTACAACATGCTAATATTTTACAAAACAAACAAAAAATTCTCTGAAGAGGTTCATCCCCCAGGGTAAGTGACCAGGTTTTAGATAAACATCTAATAAACAAAAGGCATAATTTTTGCAAGCCTTATGTTAGATGTATGTGATATACTAAAGTTCTTTACTCACTAGTTGGAAGCGATGTCCAAAACTTAGCCATTCTTTCTCCACAAGGACTTCAAACCCTCGAATGGTTCTGTAGTATCCATCCAACATGAGCATGGCCAAAGAAGTCAGCTGAGCTGTGCGGTCCCAACCATCACTGCAATGGACTACCACAGACGTCTTCCCTGACTCCACCTTGTCAGCAATCCTGAGAGCCCCTGCAAGAATAAGCTGGAAAACAGATATTTTTAAGGAAATTTTTACACAATTAAATGTATCCTTCTTCAACATTTACTAAACAGAGATTTGTCAGAGATAACTGTCTCAGTAACATGGGGAGAAAAACATCTGCCTCTTCCTATAAAGGATTTTTATAAACAGTAGAATAGGTATAAATCTTGCTTTTAAAACTAGAAACATTAAAAAAAAACACTGCTGTCGAGCCAATTATGACTCATAGTGACCCTATAGGATGAGTATAACTGCTCCATAGTTTCTAAAAGCTGTTTTGAACTGCCAACCTTTTGATTAGCAGACACAGAACTTAACCACTACCCTAACCAGACACCTATGAATTTACACAATGAAATATCCAAATGAAAGGTACCCTTGGGTGCTAAACAAACAGCGTGAGTCAGAGAAAGGTTATGCTCTAAAGAGATGTGTTTCTAAGAATCATCAAATATTCCAGTATCAACTGTTTAAATAAAATAATGGATAATGTCCACCGAATCATTATCTACTATTTAAAACATTCTTTATCTAACCAAATTAAAGTATCTGAAAGCAATAAAACTGGGTATCTCCTAAATTATATCCAAAATCCAAACCAAACCTACCGCCATCAAGTTGACTCCTATTCATAGTGACCCTATAGAACAGAACAGAACTGTCCCCATTAAATTTCCAAGGAGCATTTGGTGGATTTCAACTGTCAACCTTTTAGTTAGCAGCTGTGGCACTTAACTACTACACTACCAGTGTTTCCAAAATATTATTACAGCATTTATTTATTGTTTTGACCATACAAGTCAGAGCATACAGCACAGAGCAATCATTAAAATAAGTTACTTTCTGTGATGCAGTGTGCATATATATTCTCATCAATCAATATATTATCATGTCAGTTTATCTAGGAACTAAAATAACTTTAGCTCAAGTTTTAAGCATGCAAACAGTCTGCAAAATAACTTTTTTGAAACTGATCTTGAGTTAAAACCATGCAAATTAGATAAAGCCAAAAAAGAAATAAAAAGTACTGTATTCTTAAAAATGGGTAACAAAGCCCCATTCTTCTCTGCAATGGCCAGACCACATTAAAGAATACTACAAATCCACAAGCATAGGTCACAATGAAAGAAAACAGGTTTACCAGGCTTGTAGATTCCCATGACAACTTCCTTTTCATTATTACGATACAGATACAATCTAGAAACAGGTTCCTCTGAAGGAATCTCAATATTGACCATTCATCAAACAGTGAGCATTTACAAAAAAAATAAAAAAGATTCCTGGGCCCCATCCTCTAGTGATGCCAACTCACTACTTTTCAGTTCCACCAATAATTCAAATGCACATCCAGACTTAAGAATCACGGAATCAAAGGTTTTCAAGAACTGCAATGTTAGCAATGACCAGGGAGTTACTCAAAGTCATCAACTTAAGTAACTCATACGTTAAATCGTCACTGACAGAGTCGCTTATTATATCATAGGTACTGCTCCAAGTGGTGAAGAGACAGCGCTGCATTGCTTCATGAAGCTTGCATTCTACTTGGGGGCACCAACCACATGCAAATAAACAAGGAAACATTCTGCATGCAAAAGCTGTAAGTGGAAAAGCACCACCCAGAACACAGTTAGTACTGGTAGAATTGCTGTTCTCTCTACAGAGGTTCCCCCACTTCTCTGTCAGTCTGTCATACTCTGGCAGCTTGTGTGTCGCTGTGATGCTGGAAGATATGCCACCAGTATTCAAGCACCAGCACTAACACCCATAGCAAAACATGTTTCAGCTGAGCTTTCAGACTAAGACAAACTAGGAAGAAGGACCCAATAGTCTACTTATGAAAATAATTAGCCAGTGAAAATCTAATGAATAGCAGTAGAACACTGTCAGATATAGTACGGGAAAATGACCCCCTAGATTGGAAAGCACTCAAGAGATGCCTGGAAAGAGCTGTCTCCTCAAAGTAGCGTCAACCTTAACAACATCGATGAAGTAAAGCTTTTGCTGATGTGGTATGACTCAAAATGAGAAGAAACAGCTGCAAGCATCCATCAATAATGGGAAAATGGAATGTACAAAGTATGAATCTTGAAAAAACTGTAAATCATCAAAAACGAAATGCATAAATATTGATATTCTAGGCATTACTGAACCGAAATGGACTAGTATTGGCTACTTTGCATCAGGCAATCACATGGTCTAGTATGCTGGTACCAAAAACTTAAAGGGTAACAGTGTTACATTCATTGTCAAAAAGAACATTTCAAGATCTATCCTGAAGTACCATGCTATCACTGATAGGCCATTATTCATACCCCTACAAGAAAATAAGGTAATACAGCTATTATTCAAATTTATATACCACTCACTAAGACCAAAGATGAAGAACCTGAAGATTTTTACCAGTTTCTGTAGTCCCAAATTGATCAAGCATGCAATCAGGATGCACTGATAATTACTGGGGATTGGAATGCAAAAGTTGGAAACAAAGAAGATGGATCAGTAGTTGCAAAGCACAGCCTTGGTGACAGCAATAATGCCAGACAGTGCATGACAGAATTTTGCAAGACCAATGACTCCTATGTTGCAAATGTCTTTTTTCACCAATATAAACAGCCAACTGTAGGCATGGACCTCATCAGATGGAATACACGGGAACCAAATCGACAACATCTGTAGAAAGAGATAATGGAAAAGCTCAGTATTATCAGTCAGAACAAGAGCAGGCGCTGACTGTGGCACAGCCCACCAGCTGCTCTTATGCTAGTTGAAACCAAAACTGAATAAAATCAGAACAAGTCCATGGCAGCCAAAGTATGACCTTGAGTATAACGCACCTGACTTTAGAGACCACCTCAAAAACAGATTTGATGCCCAGAACACTAATGACCGAAGACCAGATAAGCTATGGAACGACACTGAAGACATCATACAAGAAGAAACCAAGAGGTCATTAAAAAGGCAGTAAAGAAAAGATCAAATTGCATGTCAAAAGAGACTCTGAAACTTGCTCTTGAATATCAAGTAGCTAAAGCAAAAAGAAGAAATGATGATGTAAACACACTCAATAAAAGATTTCAAAGATTCAGGAAGACAAAGTATTATAATGACGTGTGCAAATAGGTGGTAATAGAAAACCAAAAGGGAAGAACAGGCTCTTCATTTCTCAACCTGGAAACACTGAAGAAAAAATTCAAACCTGGAGTTGTAACAGTGAAGGATTCTACAGGGAAAATATTAAACAACTGAAGAAGGATCAAAAGAAGATGGAAGGAATACACAGGTCACCATACCAAAAAGAACTGGTCAGTGATCAACCATTTCAAGAGGTAGCATATGATCAGGAACTGGTGCTATCAAAGGAAGAAGCCAAAGCTGCACTGAAGGCAGTGGTGAAAAACAAAGCTCCAGGAACCGACAGAGCATCAGTTGAGATGTTTCAACAAAAGAATACAGTGCTGGAAGGCTCATTCATCTATGGCAAGAAATTTGGAAGACAGCTACCTTGCCAATTGACTGGAAGAGATCCATATCTGTTCCCAAGAAAGGTGATCCAATCAAATGCAGAAATTATTGAACAATATCACTTATATCACATACAAGTAAAATTTTGCTCAAGATCATTCAAAAGCTATTGCAACAGTATATTGACAAGGAACTGTCAGAAACTCAAGCAGGATTCAGACAAGGATGTGGAACCAGGAATATCACTGCTGATGTCAGATGGATTTTGGTTGCAAATAGAGAATACCTGAAAGATGCTGACTTTTGTTTCACTGACTATGCAAAGGCATTTGACTGTGTGGATCATAAAAAATTATGGATAATACTGCAAAGAATGGGAATTGCAGAACACTTAATTGTGCTTATGAGAAATCTGTACGAGGATCAGAGGCAGTCATGTGAACAGAAGAAGAAAACACTGCACGGTGTAATGTCAGGAAAGGTGTGCATCAGGGTTGTATCCTTTCATGGTATCTTTTTATCCTGCATGCCGAGAAAACAATCCAAGGAATGGGACTATACGAAGAGGAACACGGCATCAGGAGTGGAGGAAGACTCGTTAGCAACCTCTGTTACACAGATGACAGAACCTCACCTGCTGAAAGTGAAGAGGATATGAAACATTCATAAAGATCAAAGACCACAGCCTTCAGTAGGGGTTGCACCTCAACATCAAGGAAACAAAAATCCTCACAAGTGGACCAGCAAGCAAAATCATGATAAATGGAAAAAAAATTGTGGTTGTCAAGGATTTCATTTTACTCGGTTCCACAATCAACGCCCATAAAAGCATCAGTCAGGAAATCACAAAATGCATTGCACTGGGAAAATCTACAGCAAAAGACCTCTTTAAAGTACTGAAAAGACACCACCTTGAAGACCACGGTGTGCCTGATCCAAGTCATGATATTTTTCAATCACGTCATATTATATTCATGCAAAAGCTAGACAATGAATGAGGAAGACAGACGAACTGATGCCTTTGAATTGTGGTGTTGGAGAAGAATACTGAATGAACCATGGACAGGCAAAAGAATAAACGCATCTGTTCTGGAAGAAGTACAACCAGAGTGCTTCTTGGAAGCAAGGATTGCAAGACTTCATCTCACTTAACTTTGGACATGATGTCAGGAAGTATCAGCCCCAAGAAGGACATGCTTGGTGAAGTAGAGGGTCATCGAAAAAGACAGAGTCTCAAGGAGATAGAACAACACACTGGATGCAACAATGGGTTACGCATAAACACAACTGTGGGCATGGCACAGGACTGGGCAGTGTTTCATTCTGTTGTTCACAGAGTTGTTACAAGCCAGAAATGACTCAACAGCACCTAACAACAACAACATAGAGAGGTTGGGAAAGGGCTCTCTGAGATGGTGATACCTGGACACAAATTTAAAGAAAGTGAGTGGACAGCCTTAAGGGTGTGAGAATTGAGGGAAGAAAAACTCTTTTCCAGACACAACTGTATTTCTTATACCTCTATTGACATCTGTTTCTCTTACAGCCTTTGGAAAAAAATGTTGTGGCTGGTAGTGAAATAACCTGGAATTTTGAAAAGAGAAAACTGTGACTCATGTTAATTCAAAATTAAGCCTTAGAGTTTTATATTTACACACTAAACACTCTAATAGATGGGCCACATGAACATGTTCTCTAGTTGAGGAATGTCTAAAACTTCACTACAGTCAATGGTACAAATAAACAGCAATAATAAAAATAGTCTACAATCATAATTCTCCCTAGTTCAGTTTGGGCTTCTCTTCAACTCTGTTGGCATTTTAGAGACTTTAATGTGACAGCAAGTCTGCTCCTTCTTAACAGGAAAAGTTGCATTTCTCATCATTTCAGACTATTAATATAAATGTCATTATATAAGACTGTATTACAGTAAGTTATGTTACTGAAATTCAGACATCTGAAAAAATATATAGTAACTATATTAACTGATTTAACAATTTGATGTTTCAAACATTATCAGGCTAGCTAAATTACTATTTACACTGTAGACTCCATATCATTTCATACTCAAATGGTATCATTCATTCAACAATTCTACTTTATTTCCCTGACAAGAATGGTCTTACCTTTACAAATCATACAGCAGGTATTTACTGTGTGTCTATTATTTAGATAGACAGTGCTGCCCTAGCTCCTGAGGAGGACAGACAACAAATATGATTTATTCATTCCTGGTTATCATGAGTTAGCAGTATACTCTGATGGACACATTAAAGTCATTAAATGTAGTGCAGAGTAGTATCTGAACAAATGTAGTGGAAAAGTAAAGAGTTCTGACCAAATAGAAATAGCTGTCACCTGGGAAGACTTCATGGAGAAATGAAGTATGAACTGGGATCTGAAAGAATTCAGATAAGATGGGAAAGAACAGGAAAGAAAGTAGTACAACTGAACCAAATGTACAATACAGGAAACTAACTCAATTAACAAAATGTAGTTCTAATTATCAAAGCAGTTACCTGTTTATCACTGTTTAGGAATGTACCTTCACTTAGATTTTAATGGTAGACAAAGAGCCAATACAGACAAAGGAGCAGAGATGGTTCATGTTTGATATTCTATAACAGTATATAAGAAAACAGTAACATATACCCACCTTAATGTGTTCTAGCCAGTGAGTAGATTCCAAGTTAGACAACCAGTGAGTTTCCTCAATGTTGGGGTACACGATCTCCTTAAGTTTTCGTAATGATTCTCTCATAACGTGAATATTGTGGATATCCAGAAAAACTAGTTCTGCATTTTGATATGCATCTTCACTTTCATAACCTCCCCCCTTTGCCTGGAAAGGTGAACATCAAAGGAAACAGCAAATGAATATACATCCTCTGCAGACATCAATGAGAAGTGTCATAAAATATCAAGTAGCATGAAAAATGAGGCACATAATAGTGACTAGGAAAACCCCAAGGCCCCTATGTGGAGCAAAAGGTTTGAGTCTTATCATTGGCCTGAAAGTTGAAGGCTGAAACTCCTCTAGAACTCACCCAGTGGTGCGGCAGACTATAGGCCTGGTACTCTGCTTCTGTTAAGATTACAGCCAAGAGAGCCTCATGGAGCGGTTGTACTCTGTAATACCTGGTGTCATAAAGGCAGTGGCAACTCATATCAACAGGAAAACCCCATGGGAAAATGTGGACAGCTCAAAGCAACTTAGCATCATCACTGTCTCTCGCACTTTATAAAACAGGAAGATACACTCTCACCCAGGGTTTCTTACAGGGTTGTATACAGATGACACAGGCTCCCACTAACCAAAGATGAGACACATTTAATTTTCAAACACAAATACTAAAAACGGATTAAAAATATGAAATATGTTTAAACCACTAGTTCATAATAATACTTAAAAATCAGTTATCTTGAGGGAATGATACAGAATACATTCACTAATGGAAAAAATCATAAATAAGGGAAAAGAATCAAATATTTATCCAGTTCTTATATGAACTAAACAAAGAGTTCAAGAAAATACAGACAAGACAAACTGCATTTCTAGGGAATTTATAGAAAGTTTAATTAATAGCTGAACAGGAAATTACAAAATGAGAATATCACCATTTTGTAACCTTTAATTAACTGATGTATATAAGTACTATCAAGTGTTGCTAACATTCCCAAAATAAGAATAAACCAGAAATTATGTGCCTCCTGGTGTACCACTATACCAACCCCCAAAACAAAATTCATTGCTATCACGTTGATTCCGACTCACAGCAACTCTATATGACAGAGCACAACTACCTCCATAGTGTTTCCATGACTGTAAATTTTTATAGAAATAGACTGTCACATGTTACCCTAAGGAGTGGCTGCTGGGTTAAACCACTGACCTTTTGGTCGGCAGCTGAATGCTTAACCACTGAGCCAGAGCCAGCATGGCTCCCTCACAGAACTAAGGTCTTGCTAAAAGGATTAAACCTAAGTATGAGTAAACCTCTGGAAATATCTGCCAAACTTGAAAGGAATTCAGAGGACAGAACAAAGTCAAACCATATCATGAGCACATAATCACCTAAATTTACACTGCAGGATAACATTCTACTAATAAACCATCAGGAAAAAACAGATGGGTAAAGGGAAGATCCAACTACAGCATGCAGAGATATACATTTGGTAATAAAATTATGAAAAATGCAAGGATGAGATTAATATAAAAGGACAGGGTAGAAAGTTATTCTGACTGGGAGTTTAGTGCCTGGCAAAAGTTTTAACTCTTGATATGGGTCATGTAGTCAAAAGAACATTTGTCATACATATTAACTAACTCATTGCTGTTAAGTCAATTCTGACTCACACTGACCCACAGGATAGAGTACAACTGCCCCATAGAGTTTCCAAGGAGCACCTGGTAGATTCAAACTTCTGATCCCTGTAGTACCTAACTACCATGACACTGGGGTTTCCATAGAATTATGTAATATAACTGACTAAATTATAAAAAATGTCTTAATAAGGTTAAAAAAATTATTGCACAAAGTCATATACTTTTGCAAATTAGTAATTAAAAAAGGCATTTCCATAGTGAGAAATCTTTCATTTAAAAACAAAAAAGATGAGGAATATGATATTTTACACTACCTCCTTTACTGCCTTATATTTATTCCCCTCTGCCTGGGCTCACCTCCTAGAAAATAACTCTAAATTTCATTCCTGCTAATTTACAGTATAAAGATTAGGGAGAGAAACAATTATTGGAAAATTGTATAACTGACCCTGGGCTACAGGTTTTATACAGACATAATCTCATTTTACCCGTATGCCCTATAACTAAAGAATTAACTGACAATGTTTTAGGATGCCATACTTTTCCCCGATTCCTGAAGGATGAACATTTACAGTTTAATAGGGAGTGCCTGTAACTCACAATGTCCTCAAAAAGCTAACCAGGATGAAAGTAACTGAATAAATCCTCCACAATTTAATTAAAGGCTTATCACCCTGGTATGTTTATAAAAGAAAAAAAAAATCACAACCTAAATTATTCAGCAGTTGCTTTAATTAGTTA
This sequence comes from Heterohyrax brucei, assembly GCA_028571685.1. Classification (NCBI taxonomy): domain Eukaryota; kingdom Metazoa; phylum Chordata; class Mammalia; order Hyracoidea; family Procaviidae; genus Heterohyrax; species Heterohyrax brucei. The sequence continues at coordinate 59,006,904 of CM053145.1, read as the reverse complement.
TTATACGACTAAAAATGTTGTATGGGATACTTAATGACAAAGATACTGTCAATTAAAAAAAACATGCTACAATTACTTCACTTTTGTTTTAAAGATATATGTGTATGTGCATAAACAGACAGACCCCGGACTGCAAATGAAACCTGATCCTGAGTGAGTCTTTAAGAATTTATATGTTGGGGGGCAGAGTCAAGATGGTGGACTAAACACACATCTCCCTAAATCCCTCTGGAAACCAAGGCCTGAACTGGTAATTAAATGGAGCCTTCTGGACACCTAGTAAGCCCTAAGACAAGGCATAGGGCTGTCTATTTGGTCTACATACCACTGAGCAGGAAACCTCTTCTCTTTCACCAACCCCTGCCCTTGGTGAATGCCAACTCTTGCGGACTGATGATAAACCACCATTTAAAATTTTTTTTTTCCATCTGTCATAGCCGGCGGGAGGGGCTGAGAATTGAATGGCAGCAAGGCTCAGATGTACTGTTGATGAGATCGGCGAGCGGAGTCACCATATTTTGAGAGCCTGGCCTTGTCTGTGCAACTTGGTGCCTCTGACCTCTCTCTCTTGGAATCTTTGGATCTCCGCCATTGAACAGCCTTTTCCCAGGCGGGTGAGGGAGCTTGTGTGGGATGCCATTTAGATTCACTGGGAGGCAGAATTTCCTATACGGAGGCCTCAGGCCTCAAGTGGACCTAATTCCCAGGCTGGGAGGCAGTGCCTGCCCGGAGAGCGCTTTGCAGGCAGTAAAGCAGTCTTTGATGTAGAGGTGCTTACCTTACCAGCTGGAAAGAGGGACTCACACCTGAAAGCCTGACTGATTTTGGAAGCTGTCAGATACCTTTTAGCTTTCAATAGAGAAATAACTGCTGTGCATCCAGTCTGCATCTCTTTCAGCCTTTACTGTATCACATTATAGTGTCAGGTGATGGTTCCCCGAAGCCAAAGCCAGACCCTCAGTGACTCTATAATTCGGGCTCTGTTTTGGCCAAGTAGAAGGCGGAGCCTGCTACCCTAGAGATTCCACTAAGCCCAGTCACTGCAGTACATACAGGGGTCTGGTGATCAATTTCCTTTTCAGACTGAGCTTTAGATTCCATTAACATAATAGCTCAGAAAAAAACAACCTCCAGATGCCCAAAAAGCAACAAACTTTGGACCAGAACATTAGGAAGAATTCAGCTATGGCTTCAGAAAGCCTACAAAAGAAGGATCCAAAGAACTTCCCAAATGAAGAAGTCTTTCTGAAACTATCGGAGGGTGACTACAAAAGGATTATATAGAGAGCCCCCCTAGGCCTCAAACAAAATGCAACAGAGCAAAACGAAAAATTAAGCAAGCTGTTTGATCTGATGAACACCAGTACTCTGAAATCCAACAGATTAAGAACAAAATCAAAGAGACAGAAAATTCACTTCAAAGTCAACAAAACAGAATGGAGACTTTCTGACTTAGAAGACAGAGCTACTGACTCCAGCATCTATGGCGAGAAATCAGAAAAAAGAAACAAGAAAAATGAAGAAGCATTAAGAAGCATGTGGGACTCTATTAAGAGGAACAATCTACAATTAATTGGAGTTCCTCAACAGGGTGGGACACCTAAGAACACACAGAGTATTGTGGCTGAGCTGCTGACAGAAAATGTCCCAGAAATTATCAAAGAAGAGACTACAGTTATCCAAAACGCATATCGAACACCACTCAATGTAGATCCCAAAAGATTACAAGACAATATTATAATCCATTTTAATAAATTAAACACAACCAGAAACTCTTAAAGGCAACAAGACTCAAAGCAAAGCTAACAATCAGAGGGAAACCCTGTAGGCTTTCATCTGATTTCTTAGCAGAAGTGATACTGGCACAGAGACAATGGGATGACACATGTAAAGCTTTGAAGGAGAAGAACTTCGAACAGAGAATTATATATCCTACAAAACTATCTTTAAAATACAAAAATGCAATCAAGACATTCACAGATAAACAGAAACTCAGACTTTGTAAAAACCAAACCAAAGCTCCAAGAAAAACTGAAAGAAGTTCTTGGCTTAGAAGAACCAAACCATTAATTTTATATTTTAGGAGGAAATAAAGGACACATCATCCAGAAGCCTACTCAGTTAGGGAAGGCTCCAAACTCAATCAAAGCTGCAGTATTAAAAGAAGTGATCCAGTGATCATATCATGAAAACTATATCATCATATTAAAAACAGGGATGTACTACAGTGGTTATAGTGCTTCCAGATGGAGAGAAAGTTAAAGACTGGTAGTTAAAATTGGGTTCCAACATACACTTTTAAGGGGGATCACAGTGGCTGCCACAAAGCACAATAAAGATGCAACATATCAAATCAAGAAACATGATACAGGAGTCTCAACAAACACAAAACCAACACTGAAAAAGGTGAAATATCAACTCACAAAGTAGAATGTCCCAGAACAGAATAAGAACAGAGAAAACATCAACAAAAAAATAAATGTATCACAATGACAGCACTGAACACACACCTATCAATAATTACACTGAAAGTGAATGGACTGAACACTCCAGTAAAGAGACAACAAGTAGCATCTTGGATCAAAGGACACTATATGTTGCTTACAAGAAACTCACCTTAGACTTAAAGATATGAACAAACTGAAATTTCAAAGATGGAAGAACATATACCAAGCTAACAATACAAAAAGAAGAGCAGGTGTGGCAATACTAATCTCAGATAAAATAGATTTTAATATACAATCCACCATCATGGACAAGGATGGACACTATTTACTGTTGAAAGAACAGAACCAATACATAAGCAGAACTTAACAATATTAAATATTTACACGTCCAATACTAGCACATCTAAGTACATCAAAGAAACACTGACTACACTCAAAACTGAGATATATCACTCCACAATAACAGTGGGAGACTTCAATACACCACTATCAACATTGGTCAGATCATCTAGAACAAAGCTGAAGGAAGACACAGAAGATCTTATTGCCACAATTAAACAACTAGACCTCATTGACATACACAGAACTTTGTATCTATCAGCAGATAACTACACCTTCTCCACTGCACATGGAACATTTTCGAAAATAGACCATGTGTTAGGACATAAGGAAAATCTCAACAAAATCTGTACCACTGAATTACTGCAAAGCATCTTCTCAGACAACAAAGCCATTAAAGTTGAAATCAATAGCAGAAAAAATATAATGTGGAACTCTCAGAAACTGAAAACCATCTTGCTCAAAAAGCCATGGGTTACAAAAGAAATCAAGGATGAAATAAAGAAATTTATGGATTCCAACAAGAATGAACACATTTCCTACCAGAAACTATGGGATACATCCAAAGCAGTTCTCAGAGATCACTTTATTTCTACATATGAACACATCTAGAAGCAAGAAAGAACCCAAACAAAAGATCTAACCCTAAAGCTTGAACAAGCAGAGAGGGAACAACAGAGTAACCCCTCAGGCACCAGAAGAAAACAGATCATGAAGATCAGAGCAGACCTAAACTAATTAGAGAATAGAAGAACAACTGTAAAAACCAAAAGTTAGTTTTTTGAAAAGACCAACAAAATTGACAAACGATTGGCTAAATTTACTACACAAAAACAGGAAACAAATAACCCAAATAAGAAATGAGAGGGCTGCTGTCACATAGATACATCAGAAATCAAAAATATCATAACAGAATACTATGAAAGGCTGTACTCTAACAAATTTGAAAACCTACAGGAAATGGACAAATTCTTAGATTCATATCACCTACCAAAATTATCACAAGGTGAAGCAGAACAACTTAACAAACCCACAACAAAGGAAGAGATTGGAAAAGTCATCAAAAAACTACCAACTGAAAAAAGCCCTGGCCCAGATGGCACTGCAGAATTCTACCAAGCTTTAGAGAAAAGTTACCTCTAATACTGAGACTACTTTACAACATATAAAGGGATGGAATATTCCCAAATTCATTCTATGAAGCCAGCATAACCCTGATACCAAAGCCAGGGAAAGACCCAACAAAAAAGGAGGACTACAGACAGATATCACTCATGAATCTAGATGCAAAATGTCTTCAGCAAAATTCTTGCCAACAGAATACAACAAAATATCAAAAAAAAATCACAACCAAGTTGGATATACCAGTGATGCAAAACTGGTTCAGCATCAGAAAAACAATTAATGTGATCAGCCACATAAATAATACAAAAGACAAGAATCACCTGATTTTGTCTATTGATGCAGAAAAGACGTTTGATAAAGTCCAACACCCATTCATGCTAATAACTCTCAGAAAAATGGGAATAGATGGCCAATTCCTCAATGCAATAAGGGCCATTTATACAAAGCCAATTGCCTACACCATCCTGAATCAAGAGAGACTGAAACAATTCCCCTTGAGAACAAGAACTAGACAAGGATGCCCACTCTCACCACTTCTATTCAACATTGTACTAGAAGTTCTAGCCAGAGCAATTAGACAAGACCAAGAAACAAAGGGCATCTGCACTGGCAAAGAGGAAGTGAAAATCTCCCTATTTGCAGATGGTATGATTGTATATGCAGACAATCCAACAGAATCCATAAGTAAATCAGTAGGGTTCCTTTAAAACAACAATGAGACTGTTAATGAAGAAATCACCAAATCAATTCCATTTACTATAGCCCCCCCCCCCCCAAAATAAAATATCTAGGAATAAATCTGACCAGAAAAATATCAGACCTTTACAAAGAGAACTACAAGACCTTACTACAAGAAACCAAGAGAGACTTACCTAAATGGAGAAACCTACCCTGCTCATGGATAGGAAGTCTTAACATTGTGAAAATGTCTACTTTACTCAAAGCAATCTATTTACATAATGCAATCCCAATACAAATTCCTGTGTCATTTTTTAATAAGATGGAGAAACAAATCACCCACTTTGCTTTGAAAGGGAAGAAACCCCAGATAAGTGAAACACTACTGAAGAACAAGAACACACTAGGAGGCCTCTCACTACTCAACTTTAGAACCTATTACACTGCCACAGTTGTCAAAATAGCCTAGTACTGGTACAGAAAGACATAGACAGATCAGTGGAACACAGCTGAGACGTAAGAGATGCCATCATCCTCCTATGAATAGTTGATATTTAACAAAGGCCCTAAGACGTTAAACTGAGGCAAATGCAATCTCTTCAACAAATGATGTTGGCAAAACTGGCTATCCATCTGCAATAACCTGAAACAAGACCCATATTTCACACCTGATACAAAAAGCAACTCAAACTGGATAAAAGACCTAAATATCAAATTTAAAATGATAAAGCTCATGCAAGAAAAATTAAGATCAACAATGGAGGCTTTAATACACAACATAGACAGACTTTAAGATCTAACAAACAAACCACAATCAACAAATGAGAAAATAGATCAATCAGAACTACTAAGAATCACACACTTGCTCAACCAGACTTTCTCAATTGAATTAAAAGACCACCTGCAGAATGGGAAAAAATATTTGGCAACTATTGATGGCACTTGGCTGGTGATATGTCAGACTGACATTTTATCTCCATAATCTGTACGGTACTACAAAATATCAGTAAGAAAAAGATAAACAGTCCAACTAAGTGATGAGCAAAGAAGATGGACAGACACTTCTCTAAAGAGGAGATCCAGGGAGCCAAAAAACACATGCGGACATGCTCAATATCATTAGCTATTAAGGAAATTCAAATCAAAATGACAACGAGATACTATCACACCCCAATGAGGTTGGCCATGATCAAAAAAATGCAAAACAACAAATGCTGGAGAGGCTGTGGAGAAACTGGAACTCTCCTACACTGTTGGTGGGATTGCAAAATGGTGTAACCTCTTTGGAAAGCAATCTGGCACATCCTTAAAAAGCTGGATCTAGATATAACATTTGACCCAGTATATTCCACTGCTTGGAATATACCCTACAGAATCAAGGCCATTCACATCAACTGATACATGCATAGAATGTTTACTGCAGCACAGTCCACAATACCTAAAATATGGAATCAACCCAGGTGCCCAACAAAAGAGGAATGGACACGTAAACTATGGTATATACACTAAATGGAACACTATGCAATGATAAAGAACAATGATGATTTTAGGAAGCATCTCATAACCTGGTTTCAATTGGAGGACATTATGTTGAGTGAAAGTAGTCAGTAGCAAAAGGACAAATATTGTATGACACCCCTATGATAAGAACTTAAAAACAGACTCACGCATAGAAGAAAAGACTCTTCGATTGTTGCAAGGGAGGGGAAGGAGGGAGGTAGAGGTTAGGGTACTGATTAGATAGTTGATAGAAATTTAGTTGGGTGAAATCTGGGACAGCACACATTAGAAAGATAAATTTTTAACTGGACTTCAACAGAGCACGATTACTGCTTCCATCTTAAACCAATATTGCAAAGATGGAGCAGCTGGGGTGGGGGTCTGTGGACTATGCTCTCGGGGGACATCGATGCCAACTGGCATAACTAGCGTTTTGCTAAGAGAGTCTTCTGCACCTCAAATTGTTGAGTGGCATCTGGGGTCTTAAAATCTGCCAAGCTGCTATGTGAGGTACACCAAATGGTCCCAACTTAGCAGGAATGGATGATCTCCAGAGACCAAAATGACATGGGGCAAAGAGAAACCAGAAGACAGAGAGACCCACATGAGCAGGTGACTACATTGACATGGGATAGTGCCCAACCACCATCAGCAATAGCTGTGATGGGGCTCACAAAGCTGAGTCTCACAGGCAACACGAAAATAAAAAGGGGTGCACCCTGAGATCTCCACGAAAAGACTGCAACTGATGGTCTGAGGGCCTTGGGCTTCCTGTGGGAGCATGATCCCTGGCCCTGATGCTGCCCCTGTCCATAAATCATAATGGAGGTCAACTTTAGAACAGGAATCGATTGGATTTGGTGACACAGAATGACCATATCATGTGTGTACTTTATGGTTCTATGCATGTATAGGATGTCATCCAGCTGACCTCTCACTGGACACGTGGGAGAGGGTGGGGAGGAGGGGATAAGAGATTGTTAGGAGAATATGACATGTACAGAAGGGAGAGGAAGAGCGTGCTATCACTGGGCAGGGAGAGCAGTGGGAGCCACTCATTGGTAGGTATGAAAATTTATATGGGATTGTATATTCTCACTCAATCATAATAAAAAAATATATATATATACATATAAAAGAAAAATATATAGATTAAATTTGAATAGGTGCATGTGGTTCTTATTTAGCTTTAATTTAAGGAGAAGCCTTAGTGGTACAGTGGTTAGAACTTGGCTGTTAACAAGAAGGTTAGAAGTTTTAATACACCAGCTACTCCTTAGAAATCATATAGGGCAGTTCTGCTTTGTTTAATATGATCACCATGGGTTGGCATCAACTTGAAGGCAATAGGACTTTTTTGGTTAGTGCAAGGAAAGGCTGGAAGAATTTTCGGTGATTTAAAAGCTGCACATGAACGCAGAAAGAACTGATTTGTGATTTGCTAGGAGAAGGAATTAGTTCAGTGAAGTAGGGGTTGCTTCAATCATTTCAAAGTGACAGTAAATTTCCATACTATTAAAGAACAAGCACTAGCTGTCCATACCCACCCAGTGCACAGTCAGGTCTGACTCACAGTGACCCTGAAGGTCAGAGCAGAACTGCCCCATAGAGTTTCCAAGGCGTCCCTGGCAGATTTGAACTGCCAACCTTTTGTTTAGCAGACACAGCACTTAACCCACTATGCGACTAAGTTTTCCTAGTTGTCCATAAGACTGTTCAAAACGTGGTGACAGTGCATACACATGTCTGGAAGTAAAACCAAGAATTAATGGGACTTCTCTCTTATTTACAGGGTTTGGAGTGTTTTAAATTATTTCCTTCTATAATGTGTGTGTGTCTATTATTTGTGGTGAAAAGAGGTCAATTTTTTAAAAGCTAAGTTGTTCCTCTTCCTCTTTGGTAGACAAACAGAATTTCTTTTCCACAATGTATTCTACTCTACAGCAGAAATCACAAGTAGCTGCCTGGAGGTTTTTCAGAGACTGAGTAACTGGTACAGGTGGAGGGAAGTCAGTAGCAACCAGACAGTGAGAACGCTGCCCCTCACTACTCCTAGAACAGTGCTGTACAGCTCAACTCATTATGAAGTTTGGTGCAAGGAGAAATAATAATTGCTAATAATTTTATCTAACTAAGCATATGGATATGCATTATTTTATATCAGATGACTTTTTTTTGCTTGTAAAAGAACCCTACTGTTCTTCTCATTTTTCAAATGAGCAAAATTAAAGTTTAAAAAGATTAAATAACTAACTCAAAGTTACACAACCATTAAGTAGGAAAGCCAGGATTAGAACCTACATCTAAATCATTCTAGAGTCTAAGTTCTTTCCGCTACACTGTGGCCACAACCAGCTGACTCATGGAATTTATTACAAGCTTAATGACTTAAGAGTCTCACCTTATTGGCAACAGCATTAACACTTGGCCGAGCATCAAAGATAAAGATTTTATGGGACTGGGCATTGGAATCCATGATGGCTTGAAGGTATTTTTCATCTTCTTTACTTCGCTTCCCACTCACCCCTACCATGGGCTGACTACATCGAGTTACTGTGGCTTGGCTTTCTGGATGAATCCATGATAAAACCTGAATAGGAAAAAAATGATGACATCGGCTTTATATACTTCTTCTCAAAAACACTACTCCAGAGAGTTCTGCCTTCTAAATGGATCCAAAGCCTGGTCACGAAAGTTCACCTGAGGAAAAATCATCACTTTTCTTTAAAGCAATCTCTAGCATCTGAAAAACTAGGTCTAATTCTTTAATCTATTTATTTATGAAAGTCATAAGTTACTGAGAAGTGTTATTTCTAGGAAGAAAATATTAATAGAGACTCAGTAAAACCCACTTTTTAAAGTGTTATTACTTCTCAACAAAACTACCCAACTATAAGAACCTATTAATTCTGCACTTAAAATTATCTGAACTCATCTTTTTGATACCCAGGTATTCACTATAAATTTCTAAAGTTTTGCTTTTTCCAGGATTTAAAGAAAGAGAGCTAAAGAAATACTAACGCACAGCAAAAGCTTTATTCTCCAGTTAGAAATCATACAATTCTATGTAGTTCACTCAAATGTATGACATACAGTTCTTTCAAGTTTTTGTTCCAGTTTTAGTTTTACTAGATAACCCAATCTCTGATAAAGTCCTGAAACTGTACCTATTTTTACCCTGCATCCCTGTATGTGCACTGCTTTTTGTGTGACTTCTCCCCTCATTTATTAATCTCAGTTATTATGTGCAGTACAAAACCATCTGTGAAGTCTCACGGAAGTTTCATACTTACTGGGATACGGCCCCTCGATCTGAAGGATGCTACTCTCTTTAGTTCTTCATCAGGAATATTTGCTGGCACAACCAAGAGGGCGGGGTATGTATCACATAAATCGTATCGTTCATTTATTTTCGTTATCCTCCAGCTTTCATTAGGAATTCCCTAAAAGTAAAACAAAACATAAGACAAATTGCTCCCTAAGACAAATATTACAAAGTACCAGAAGAGAAGCCATTCTATTCAATCTCTCTCATTTCCACGGTCCATCTCTTAAAGGAGCTGGAATAGTTACTGTCTGCTTGTGGCAACAAGGCCTTTAAGACTAGGAATTCTACTGCAGGGATCTCTGTGTTCATTCTAGCATCCAGTTATTTGTTAATGGATTAACTACTGATTGAGTGCTGGGTCTGTTCTAATCGGTATGCCAGAGGAAAGAAGAAAAGAGAAAAATACAAATGCTACCTGTCTAAAAAGGAAAAATAAATAAAAAAAATAAAAACCTCATTCAGCTTGACTGGATGATTGATTTTACTGTCACTCATGTGGTCAAATAAATTTTGAAAGACAGGCATCAAGTGTCCACCAGAAAGCTCTACAAGTAGTTATCATACAGCTAAAGTGAATTTTCACTCCCATGTTATAGGGCTGCTATTAGTCAGAATCGACTTAATGGCAGTAGGTTATGTTACGAGTACAAATGAGAATGCTGTTAATCTAAGACATTAGAAAAGGAGGTATTAGAATGCTAAAAGAAAACAGGTAATAATAATAAAAAAATAAAAACCCACTGCCATCAAGTTGCTACCAACTCATAGCAACCCTATAGGCAAGAGTTTAATAGTTAAAACAACTTTTAAACATACATTGATCATTAAGGTCTTATGTAGTCTTTCAATAGCTGTATTTTATAAATAATGCACTACTTGCAAAGGTCATTTTGGGGGGTTTGGTTTACCTGTAGCACTAGGACCAGTTGTCATCAAGTCAGTTCCAACTCATGGTGACCCTAGAACTACTTAATAAGATGCTCAAATTATTCTAGCCTCCATTCCATAGAAAATACAGTTATTAAACAAATGCCATGAGCTGGAAATTGATTTGATGTCAGTTTTTTTTCAGTATTAAATGGTTGCAATTAAGAAGTTATCTTTTAAATTACATGGTACCTGACAACTCAAAACCAAGTTATCAAACAGACGACAGAACTAAAAACAAACACACTGCTGTCGAGTCAATTCTGACTCACAGAGACAATGTGAGACAGACTAGAACTGCCCCATAGATTTTCCAAGCAGTAGCTCACATATTTGAACTGCTGACCACTAGGTCAGCAACACTTAACCACTATGCCACCAGGGTTTCCAAAATATTATACAGACTTATTGGTTTAACTATACAAGTCACCCAGCACACAGCACACACAGTGGCAATCAGTAAACTAAGTTACTTTCTGAAAACATCTATCTTTTCTCCATTTATGATGTTGCTTACTGGTCCAGTTGTGAGAATTTTTACTTTCAATATATTAGGTGAAATCCATAAAGAAAGCTGTGGTCTTTGATCTTCATCACTGTTTCAACTTCTTTTTCACTTTTAGGAAGCAAGGGTGTTATTTGCACAATGTAGGTTCTTAATGAGGCTTTCTCCAATCCTGATGTCCCATATTTTTTCATATAATCAAGCTTCTCAGATTATTTGCTCAGGATACAGACTGAATAGGTATGATAAAAGGATAGATCCCTGATGCTCATCTTTCTTGACTTTAAGCCATGCAGTGTCTCCTTCTTCCATTTGTTCGAACAGCTGCCTTTTGATCCCTGTACAGACATCTCATGAGCACAATGAAGTGTTCTGGAATTCCCATGCTCCCCAATGTTATCCATAATTTGTTATGATCCACACAGTAGAATGCATTTCCACAGTTAATAAAACAGAAGTAAGTATCTTTCTGATATTCTCCACTTTCAGACAAGATCCATCTAACATTAACAGTGATATCCCTGGTTCCACGTCCTCTGCTGAATCTGGCTTGAATTTCTGCCAGTTTCCTGTTAATATACTGCTACAGCTGCTTTTAAATGATCTTTAGCAAAATTTTACTTGCATTCCATAATAATGGCACTGTTCAATAATTTCCACATTCAGGAGGATCATCTTTCTTAGGAATAGGCATAAACATGGATCTCTTCCTGTGGGTTGGCCGGGTAGCTCTTCTTGGCATAGACAAGTGAACTTCCAGTGCTGCATCCATTTGTTGAAATACCTTAACTGATACCTCATCAATTCCTGCAGCTTTGTTTTTCACCAGTGCCTTCAACGCACCTTCGACTTCTTCCTCCAGTACTTCGGTTCCTGATCATACGCTACCTCTTGAAATGGTTGAGCTCTGACCAACTCTTTTTGGTATGACGACTCTCTATATTTCCTCCATCTTCGTTTGATGCTTCCAGCATCATTTAATATTTTCCCTGTAGAATCCTTCATAATCGCAACTCAAGGCTTGAATATTTTCTTCAGTTCTTTCAGCTTGAGAAAGAACAGTGTGTTCTTCCCTTTTAGTGTTTTATCTCCAGCAGCTCTTCACATTGTCATTATATAGTCTTCTCAAGCTACTCTTTGAAATTTCTTCTCAGTTTTTACTTTATTTAGAATTTTGTTCCATATTTTTCTCCAGCTCTATCCAGAACCTTCTGTTGCGATCCCTGTCAGAGCCACTGAGAGTGGTAGCCAGGTGCCATCTAGTTGTACCGGACTATGTCTGGTGGAGGTGACTGTAGGTGTGTTCTACTGGTCCTTGGGACTAATCTCTCTTTTGTATCTTTAGTATCTTCTTCCTTTTGCTTTAGCTATTTGTCATTCAAGAGCAAGTTTCAGAGACTCTTCCAACACCCAATTTGGTCTCTTTTTTTCCTATCTTGTTTTCTTCATGGACAATGTCTCTGAAGTCATTTCACAATTTCAACAGGTCTTTGGTCATTAATGTTCGAGACATCAAATTTATTGAGATCTTCTCTAAACTCAGGCAGGATACACTCAAGATCCTATTTTGGCTCTCATGGAATTGTTCTAATTTTCCTCAGGTTCAATGACATATAAACAACTGATGGTCTGTGCTGCAATAAGCACCTAGCCTTGTTTGGATTGATAACACTGAGCTTTTCCATCACCTCTTTCCACAGAAATAGTTGATTTGATTCCTGTGTATTCCCATCTGGTGAAGTCTATGTGTACAGTTACTGTTCAAGTTGGTGAATCTCTGGCATCATTTCTATCACCAAGGCTATATTTTCCAACTACAGATGTTTACCTGTTGTTTCCAACTTTTGCATTTCAATCAACGGTAATTATCAATGGATCCTGATAGCATGTTCAATAAATTGTGGACTGCAGAATCTGGTAAAAATCAATTTCTTCACCTTTTGTGTTAGTGGTTGGTGCATAAAATTGAGTAACAGTCGTATTAACTGCTTTTCCTTGTAGGCGTGTGGATATTATGCAAAGGAAGGTCTGGAAAGCTTAACTCCATCCATGTCATAAGGTCAGCTCTACTTTGAGGAGGCAGCTCTTAGTTGTCTTCTGAGTGACTTACAACTTGGGAAGGCTCATCTTCCAGCACTGTCTCAGACTGTGTTCCGGTGCTACTCCTAAGGTTTTTGCTGGCTAATTCTTTTCTGAAGCGGACTGCCAGTTTCTTCCTAGTCCTGTGTTACTCAGGAAGCTCGGCTTTTCATCTAATGCATAAAAATCTCACAGGGGACTCAGCAAGGCCCTTCATATCCTAGCATTCTCCAGACTGATGATCTCTTGCAACGACCTTATTTCTCTTGGATATATTCCTAGGAATGGGATTGCTGGATCATATGGTATTTCTATTTCTAGCTCTCTGAGGAAGTGCCACATTGTTTTACAAAACAGTTATCATTTTGCATTTCCACTAGCAGTGCATAGGAGTTCTGATCTTACTGTAGCCTGCTATTTCCTGTTTTTGTGATATGAGCCAGTAATGTTGGTGTGAGATGGTATCTCATCATGGTTTTGATTCATATTTCTCTAATGGCTAGTGATCCAAGTATTTCTTCATGTCTCTGTTGCTCACCTGAACGTCTTCTTTGACAAAGTGTTTATTCATTTTCTTTGCCTATTTTTTTTAAATTGAATTGTCTTTTTATTGTCAACTGTTGGATTCTCTTGTAGATTTTACAAATTAGAGCTTTGTTTGATTTGTAATACCAACAATTTTTTTCCCAGTCTAGAGGTTCTGTTTTTTACTCTTTTCGAGAAATCTTTTGATGAGCATAAGTGTTCAATTTTTAGACAATCCCAATTATTTACCTTATCTTCTGGAGTTTGTATGTTGTTGATTATGGTCTGTATTTTATTAATGCCCTGTCTTTGGACTTCCAGCACTGATCCTATTTTTTCTTCTATGAACTTTTCTTTTATGAACTTGATATTTGGATCTTTGATCCATTTTGAATTAGTTTTTATATATGGTGTAAGGTATGCGTTTTTGCAGATGGATATCCAGTTTTAAAAGCACATTTGTTCAAAAGACATTCTTTGATGGGTCAAAGATTAGGCGACCAAAGGTGGATAGATAGACACCTAAGTTCTCAGCTTTCTTTGACTGGCAAATGTACCTGTTGTTGTTCCAATAGCAAGCTGTCTGACTGCTGTAGCTATATAGTTGGTTCTAGGGTCACATAGCGCAAGCCTTCCTACTTGGTTCTTTTTCTTCAACAGTGCTTTCCTTATCTGTATAAAGTTAATGATAAGTTTTTCCATCTTTTGAAAGGATGTTGTTGGTATTTGGATTCGAAGTGCATTGTATTTGTAAATTGCTTTGGGTAGACTATCATTTGCACAATGTTAAGTTTACCTATTTTGAGGATGGTTATGTTATGCAGATACTTTGGTTTCTTGTAGTACTGTTTTGTAGTTTTCCTTGTAGAGGTCATTAATATTCCTGGCTAGATTTATTCCTACATATTTTATTATTTAGGGGCTATAGGGTCTCTATGAGTCAGAACTGATTTGACGGCAGTGAGGTTTTATTTTTGTAATTATGAATGGAATTGTTTTCTGATTTTCTTTTCATCGTTCTCCTTATTGGTATATAGGAATCCAACTAATATTTGGACATTTATCTTGTGTTCTGCCACTCTACTGAATCTATTAGTTCCAGTAGTTTTCTTGTGGAGTCTTTTGAGTTTTCTATATATGTTATCATATCATCTGTGAAAAGAGACAATTAAACTTCTTTATTACCACTTTGTGCGTTTTATTTCTTTTTATTGCCTGACTGCTCTAGCAAAGATTTCCAAGGTGCTTTTAAATAGGAACGGTGTTAAAGGGCATTTTGTCTTATTCCTGTTCTCAGTGGGAATGTTTTTTACCCTCTCTCCAATAAGAACAATGCTATCCTTTGGTTTTCTGCAGATACCTTTTATTATGTTGATAAACTTCCCTTCTATTCCTATTTTATTGAGAGTTTTTATCAGGAATAAGTTTGTTGGACTCTGTTGCTTGCCTTTTCTGCATAAACTGAGATGATCATGTGATTCTTTCTCTCCTTTTATGTTAACTGACTTTCTAAGGTTGAATTATCCTTGCATACCTGGTATGAATCCTACTTGGTCATGGTGTATAATTTTTTAAATATGGTACTGAATTGTATAGTCTAGAATTCTGCTGAGATTTTTTTCATCTATATACATAAGATACATCAGCCTGTAGTTTTCTTTTTTTTTGTGGTATCTTTGCCTTCTTTTGGTATCAGAGTTATGCTGGCTTCTTAGAATTAATTCAGAAGTATTGCTTTCTTTCCTATGTTCTAAATAGTTTGATTAGTACTGGTATAAGGTATTCTCTGAAAGTGTGGTAGAATTCTTCAATGAAGCCATCTGGGCCAGGGCTTTTTATTGTTGTTGTTGGAAGTCTTTTTAAATTGCCTTTTCAATCTCTTATTATGAAGTCTGTTCAGATTTTCAACAACATTTTGTGTTAGGATTAGTTAGGCAGTCTGTTTCTGGAAATTTATCCATGTCTTCTAGGGTTTCAAATTTGTTGGAGTAGTTTTTCAAAATACTCTGTTACAATACTTTTTGTTTTAGTTGAATCTACTGTAATGTCCTCCATACCATTTCTTAACTGAGTTATTTGAGTCTTCTCCTGTGTTTCTTTTATCAGTCTGGACAGTGGTTTGTCAATTTTATTGATCCTTTCAAAGAACCAACTTTTGGTTTTGTTGATCCTTCCTATTGTTTTCCTATTCTCTATTTCATTCATTTGTGCCCTAATCTTTATTTTTTGCTTTCTCCTGATGGCTCTGGCTTCTTTTGCTGTTTTTTATTTGTTCAAGTCATACAGCTAATGTTTTGATTCTATTCCTTTCCTCTTTTTGGATGTCTGCAGCTACTGCTATAAATTGAACTCTGAGGACTGCCTTTGCTGTGTCCCAAAGGTTTTACTATGATCAGTTACATTCTCATTTGAATCCAAGAATTTTTTTATTCCACTATTTATTTCCTCTATTACCCAGTGGTTTTTAAGCAAGGTGTTACCCAGTTTTCAGGTAACTGTTACTTTTTCCTTTGTTCTTCCTGTTAATTTCTACTTTGATGGAGTGTGGTCAGCAAAGATACTTTACTACAGTGCTTTTTATTTTGTTGAGGGTTACTCTGTTGAGGATTACTCTGGAGAAAGTTCCATTTGCTTTAGAAAAGAATGTGCTATTTTGCAGCTGCTGGGGGCAGTGTTCTTTATATGTTTACGAGGTCAAGTTGGCTGACAGTGTCCTTCTGCTCTTCTGTATCTTTGCTGACTTTCTTTTTAGATGCCCTGTCCTTTACTGAAAGTTGTGTGTTGAATGAAGTCTCCTACTATTTCTGTAAAACTGTTAACTTCTCAGTGTTGTTGGAGTTTACTTTTGTGTCTTTTGAAGTCCTATTATGCAGATGTTTATTATGGTCAAGTCTTCATAATGAAGTGTTCCTTTAATCATTATAGTGTCCTTCTTTGTCTTTTATTGTAGATTCTGTTTTAAAGTCTATTTTATCTGAGATTACTACTGTCACTCATGCTCTTTTTTGGTAGCTATTTGCTTTATGTATATGTTTTCATCCTTTGAATTTTAATAAATCTCTATCTTTGCTTCTAAAGTATGTCTCTTCTTAACAGACTATTGATGGATTCTGTTTTTTTAAATCCATTCTGTCACTCTCCATCTCTTTATGGGTGCATAAAGGCCATTTACATTCAGTGTAATTACTGATAGGTATGAGTTTATTGCTGTCATTTTGCAGTGCTTGTTTGTGTGTGTTGCTGAGATTTTCATTGTTCCTCTCACTTTCCTGTGCTTAATTCCATTGATTTGTGGATTTCTTTTGTTTCTGTAGATTGCTTTTATACCAATTTTATGTTTTTCTTCTTTATTTTCGACGAGTAGATTTGTTAACTGTCTTTGTGGTTACCCTGAATCAGTCTACAAGGACTACCAACTAAGTTTGTGAACTCATCCTAGAAAAAGTGCTACATACCTCATTGCTGAATAACCCTACAGTCTCCTTCCAAACACTCCCCTTGGGAAGCTATGTACTGATGCTAGCACCTAGTCCAGCCTTCAAAGCAATTTTGAAACTCTTTCTGGAATGGCCATCAAGCTGTTGTTGTATTACCCTTGATATCACGAATGTCATCAAAATGTCTCTTCAATATTTCCTTTATCTTCAGGTAAAGAAAAATGTCATTCGGGTCCAGATCAGGTGAGCAGGGAAGGCGTTGCAAGACAGTTATTAGTTTACTGGCTACAAACTCCCTCACAGACAACTATATAATTAAGTTTGCAAACTGTCACCTTTCCACCATGCACAATGGCCATTCCAGAAAGGGATCCAAAATTGCTTTGAAGGTTGGACTATGTGCTGGCATTAGTGCATAGCTTCCTAAGGGGAGTACTCTGAAGGTGACAGCAGTGATACTCATCAATGAGATATGCAGCACTTAGAACAATTAAGTTCACAGACTTCATTGTCAGACCTCATACATATATCATCCCATTGCCTTTGCTGTCTGTGTAGCTTCTGCTGAATATTCCAAGTTTAATCTTACTGTATCTGCTCTGTGTGTGACTTTTTTTTCTCGAACTGCTCTCATAATTCTTTGTCTTTGGTTGTAGCAAATGTGATTATGATATACCTTGATGATTCTTTGGAGCTTCTTGGATGGTCAGCTTTTCATCTTTTATGACATTAGGGAAGTTTTCTGTCATCAATTCTTCTGTGATCCTCTCTGTAGTTTTCCATTTTCTCCCCTCATTCTGGATCTCTAAATACATGTAAATTTTTGCTTCTGATGGTGTCTCACATCATTCTCAGGGTTTCTTCATTCTTCTTTGTTCTTTTTTCCGATTTTCCTCAGAGTTTTACCCAACTGTCTTCAGTTTTGCTGATCCTGCATTCCATCATTTCAAACCTGCTCCTCAGGCTTTCTATGACACTGTCCATTTCTGAAATCTTGTTTCTTTTGGATTTCTAGTTGTGAATTTATTTTGGCATTTGATTCTGTATCATCTTCCTGAATTGTTCTGGGAATTTGTCTGCCTTTTCCATGAATCTGTCTATTTATTCCCCATTGTTGTTTGCCTTTTGCTTCAACTCTTTGATAGCTCTGAATATTAGAGATCTGAATTCCTTATCAGGTAATTCTAGTGCCCTTTCTTCTACTGGAAAGTCACATTGTGTTTTATTTCAGTCACCTACTGGAACCAGCCTGTCCTGTTTTTTCTATACATTTTGACACTGTCTTCTGCTGTCTTTGAGATTTTCAGTAATTCTTTTTCTTTTTTTTTTTAATCAATTTTAGACATGTTTCCTTCACCTTGCTTTATTGTTTTACTTGTTTATGTCAGAGCAGTGTGGCCTATGCATTCTTTGCCATCAACTTGAATCTAATTCACTGCAACTCCACAGGGCAGAGCCAAACTGTCCCACAGGATTTGTAAGGGGCAGCTGGTAGACTGATGTGAACTGCCAACTTTTTTGGTTAGCAGGTGAGCTCTTAACCACCGTGACACCACAGCTTCAGAGGATACTCATATATAGAAAAAATTTATGTAAATAATGAATACATATAAAGATATTAAAACTTACATATACCTACTTCTTTTTAAATAAACCAATATACTTGTAAGACTCATTAAAAAAATCAACATATTATGGAAAGAAGTTAAAAAAAACTGACAAGCAGTCAAACAATCAGGGTTGGCCTTCATTTAATACATAAGAACTTAAAAATGTAAATAGCTATATAAAGCTGCTTACTTCTACCTATTGAGAACACAGAATACTAAAATTCAAAAAAGAAAAACACATACCTGCCGTCTGTACTCTAAAAGAGGATCATACACCTTCCACCCATTTTCAGGGAATACCTCTTTGTATTCAAAAGCAAAAAGGGGCTATAAAAAAGCAAACGGTTTATAGCTGAGTAAGATGTTTAAGGAGATAACAAATCAGAAACATATCCCTATCATATCCTAAATTTTCAGTTTTCTGTCAGTAAGGGTATTTTGCAGTGATGTCCTTTTTGGCATCACCGTGTTACAGCCTTCAAGGGTTTTTTTTGGTATATTACACAAATAACCAAGATTTATCAAAATTTAAAATGTCACTATATTTCCTGGGTTTTAGTAATTGTCATAAATTTTTTCTCATGATGGATGAGATTACATAAGAATGACATCTTCTGATTAACCAATTTGATATTGCAGATATCAGCCAAGTAAGCATGTCTGAAGCTTATGCTACATTTTCTAAAATATTTTAGATCTATTGGCATGTAGTTAGTGACCTCGTACCCACAAAAAAATTTAAATTTGAAAGCTTGTTTGGAGGTTCTAGCAGGAGAGCGCAGCTACTCGTATACCCTTGACCGAAGGACGGTCCTCTCCTCTATTGGGGAAGGTTGTCCTCTTCGACCAAGCATGCAGCTTCGGGAGGGACGCACATGGAGCAGTGAGAGAGGAAGGGGACACCCACCTAGCCAGCCAGATCAGCCGAATCAACCCTGTCGATCAATGGGGTGACAGATGTCACAGCCAGATCACCCTCACATGGGGGTTCCCCTGAGAGCATGGCCCCCGGCCCTGATGCTGCCCTTACCCATAAATTATAACAAAGGTCCACTCTTTGGACAGGAATGGACTGAACTTGGCAATGCAGAGTGACCATATATATTGGATGCACTTTATGGTTCTATACATCTACAGGATATCATCCTGCTGACCTCTGGCTGGAGGAAGGAGAGTGGGTGGAGAGGAGGGGAAAGGAGGCTGTTGGGAGGATGAGACATGTATGGTGCAGAGAGGAACAGTGTGCTGTCACCGGACAGGGAGAGCAGTGGAAGCTGCATATAGGTGGGCATGTAAATTTACATGGGAATGTACATTTTCACTCAGTCATATTAAATAAAAGAAAAATCAGAAAAAAAACATTTAAATTTATCATTTTCATAGACACCATGACAGAAATAGCTATGACACAGAAGAAAAGAAACATGTTAAGAGATCAGTGTTGATTCCAAGTTCTACCCTGCACGAGCTGTCTCTTTGAGTTAACTGCTTACCATCTCCTAGTTTCATCTTTAAGTAGGAGTAAATAAAATAATACCTGTCACCACTAAGCACTGTGGAATTAAAATGCTATGAGGTAAATGAGAGAGTTTAACATTGCTAGTAGCACACAATCAGAACTCAGTGTTTGCCTTTCTTTCTTTTCCCAAACTAAAAGCCTTTATTCTAAGATCCCAATTGCAAAGCCAAGTGCTGTCAAGTCAAATTGCAAAGGAGATTTCAAATCCTAATGAGGAGCACACAGTTTTTCATCATGCATACCATGGAAAGGAAGATCACAGAATTATAAAAAGTGCTGAAATGAGCCTCCAATATCAGCTAGTAGGGCTTCTTCATTGTATACCTTAAGAAAATGTTCCAAAAGCTTATGTTAAAACCAAATTATACACCTGGCTACAGGGCAGAGCAGGAACACAAATGCAGACATCCAAGGCAGCTGAGACAAGTTTCTTTACACCATGCTAATTATTATAGTACAGATATTTTAAAGATAAACATTACCAGGTTATTAGAGACGGGGAATGCGTATTTCATTAGATTCTCAAATATAGACCTTCTTGTTCGCCCCTCGGGTTTATGAGCAAACCGCAAATTTCGGATATCCTAGAAAAGATTTATCACAGAAGTCAATTACAGCTCGCTTTTTATTTAAGGAATAAGTAAAACTACTTACAACTACTATGTAAAAAAACTGTAATTCATTAATGTGGGATACAAAAATAAATCACACAACAGATCCTGGAGGCAGGGAAATACAAGGTAGTTTAACACACGACAGAATTCAAAGGGTACGAAATTCAAGATTGGTCACTAAAGGAAGGAAGCAGCGTTTGATATAGGCACTGGAGATTAGAAGTAGTATACCTAAAGCTTAATGTTGTGACTGATACACGCTATCAGCATGTTTTTTCCCTGAAAAAGTCCATTTCGGTCATGAGTTTCCCTATTAAAAATCTGATTAGCTGATAATCAGACATTTTGTACATCTCCATTTCCATTATGTCTAGTGACTATTTTCCTATCTACTGTCCCTACCCAGGTCTCATGTCTATTAGACCTTCTTTTCTTAAGTCTCCTGCTGCTGAATTAACAGAACCAATGTCTGTCTAAAGGCCTTCTTCATTTACATGTCCAAGTTCTTCAACCAAATACTGACAAGTGAACTCTGAGAGTTTTCACTCCTAGCTGCCATTGAGTCAGCTCCTAAGTCACAACAGCCCCATGTAAAAGGAAATGAAACACTGCCCAGTCCTGTGCCATCCTCATGATCTGTTGTAGACGGGGCCATTGTGATCCACAGGGGTTTCACGGGCTGATTTCTGGAAGTAGATCGTCACACCTTTCTTCCCAGTCTGTCTTAGTCTGCAGGCTCCACTGAAAGCTGTCTAACATCAGGGCAATGCATAAGCCTCCACTGACAGACAAATGGTCGCTGCGAATGAGGTGCCCTGGCCAGGAACTGGATCCAGGTTTCCCACATGGAAGGAGAGAATTCTACCACTGAACCATCAACACCTCCTGGACTCTCAAACAGTTTAGCTGGTGTTATGCAGGTTCTAAAGTCGAATTTGTATACTCAGCAAAGCTCTTTTCTACTATTGTCAAGGAAGTTTCTACAGTCAGGCTTAATGTGGATATGCTCGTTCTTGCTTACTGACTTCTTAACAGTACATAGAAAAATATAGGAATGAAAAATAATTTCAAGACTGCCCATTTTATTTCAGTGCTTTAATGTAGGCAGAAGTCAATTTACCTTTATTATGTCCCATACTGAAAAACTGAACATGGAGACACTTCATTAAGGGCAACTAGTGTTCCATATAGACACCATGTTCTAATTTGAGGCTATATTCTTAATGATAGAACTTGTATCAAATGAACTTAAGCATGTGGCCAATGATACGTCATAAAAACAAATAACTCTGTTGCTTTCCAAGAGAATATTTATCTCACTGGAGCCAGATTAGAAGCTCTGGTAGTACAGTGGCTAAGGTGCTTGGTTACCAGTCAAACCATCAGGGGTTCATGTGAACCAGCCGCTCTGTGGGAGAAAGATGCGGCAGCCTGTTTCCAAAAAGATTTATAGCCTTGGAAACCCTACGGTGGAGCTCTATTTTGTACAACAGAGTCATTGTGAGTCAGAATAGACTCAATCACAACAGGTTTAATTTGGGGGAACAAAATAAAACATATTAAATTTCACCTAAGTCCTATCAGTGGCTAAAAATGTCCTATGTAAACTCACTGCATAAAGGAGGCCATTACAACTATAGTTCATGAAGAAATAAAACATCTTGTTACTAATCTGATATAAAACTAGAATGCTAACTTTGCTATCATTTAAAATAAACATCTAAGCTGATGTCTTGTTTTACCTCAGTGAATATCTCTACAACTGGTAGAGGTATTTAGAGTCAGTCTTAAACACTGAACTGCCTGAAAGTACGGGGCCCAAAAACTATCTCGATTTCTTGATAATCATCTTATTCCACAGATAAAAAAATTACATTTAACATAAGATTTCGAAGTCATCCTCTCTCACCTTCTTGTGTATTTCATGTTCTATTTACTATTAGACTAAAGAAAAGTGATCAGGAGACTGCACACTTGATACATGGCTGAAAGCTATTTCATTCGGCAGAGCCCTTCTGACTATAATGGAAAACCATAAAAATAGCTTTGATATTTGAATCACAAAACTTCTAAGAACTATATCAAAATATATTTTAGCATAAGAAAGTATGTGCATTATCTACATGCCACTGCTTTGACTTTTGCAATGGGCAGAACAGGAAATGATAAGAAAAAAACTGATTCTGAACTGAGATTTATACAAGTGTTGATTAGACCATAATAAGAAGATCAGTGGCCTGTGCACATGGTACAGGGCATTAAATGCCTATGATTTAGTGGTAAGTATGTAACAAACACAATCTTAAGCTTCACTCAAGAGACAAGGCACTTGAAAAACGCCAGCAGACATGAAAACAGTAAAGGTCTACAATATCAACTTTTCCTACTACTATTTCAGAAGCAATGAAAGAGAACTAGAAACATAAAAGATAAGAGATGATGACTAAATCACTTCCAAGCCATCCACTACAAAGTACCATGCCGTAACTGCTCAGAGGGTCATGTTTCCAACTCGTAAGTTAAAGGTAACCATTCTATCATACCTACCTTACAGGATTTCCACACAGCTCAAGAAGATTGTGAAAGCACCTTGTATTGTGCATAGCACGATGTGTATTTACATTAGTCATTATGAAAAGATCATGCTATGATTGTGTGAGCACATCAAAATATAGACTGAACTGATCCCTAAAGAAGTCAAATCTAATTTATGATAAGTCAACTCATCTCTTTATTACTAAGTGTTGTTTTCTTCTACTAGAATGACATTTCTAATATGAAATTCACTTAATATTTTTGAAACCAGTGTCCAAACACAGGCTCTATTTAAAAGAAAGCTTTTCCAACTTGCATAAAATCATAAATGTATTGTAAAATGTACCTTGCACACAGTTTCCAGTCCATAAGAATTTTCACCTCGACTGGAAGCACCACCAATTTTTTCTACTCTACTGATCACACCCAGAGAAGCATCTAAAACAAATGGAGGGTCCTAAAGGAAGGAAACAAAAATCGCTTAACTAAAACTCAGCAATCAATACTACATGATTATAGCTAAGAAAAATCTTAATCAGAACTCCTTTAATTATGAATGATCAAAGATGAAAACAATTGCCTATAAACACATAGATATACACAGAAAAATTTAATCCAGTAACAAACCTTACCCGTTCCATACTTTTGAAATATAACCTGTAATTTGTAACAGTTAGAGTTCCTCGTACAGCACCAGTGAATGGACATATATAAGTCACATCTTTGGCTGAAAAGGCAAAGAGTCCACAGTTTACTATAGGCACAGCACATTATTAAAAATTGCATTCTCCTCTCTTCAGAAACAAAACAACAGAATTCTGATTGTTAGTCTAACAATTTATTAGTCTATTAACTGAGAGAATGCACAGAAAAGAGTAAGTCTGGGATTAAAAGTCATGATTCCGCTTTTGTATATGTTGCATATGAGGTTCCTGTGGAAATCTAGAGCCCTGGTGATACAGTGGTTAAGAGCTCAGCTGCTAACCAAAAGGCCAGCACTTTGAATCCAGCACCTGCTCCTTATGGGGTAGTTCTATTTTATCCCAGAGAGTCACTATGAGCTGGAATTGACTTGACAGCAATGGGTGCCAATTTTGGTTTCATGGGATATCCAAGGGCTTGTGTCTAGGAAGCATTATCTAGTATGTGTGAAGATGTAGAAACACACATTTTAAGACTCATCAGCATTTATGTGATAGTGAAGCTACAAATTTAGACATGGTAAACCAACAATAATAAATAGAAAAGGAAAAGCATGAAGGATGAAATGTTAGGAAGTGCTGATATTTAAAGGAAGCAACCAAAGAGACTAAATGGTAAGAGTCTTCTATAAGACAATTTATCATAGTAGAAGCAGCAGAGGTTTCAGGTTTGGAGGAGGAAAAAAAACTGTCCAAATGCTAACTCTAATTTGACTACCTAGAAAACATCTCTCTGACTTCGTTTCCTTACCTACAAAATTATGTTAGTAGCTTTTTCATAAAATTACTGTAAGAATGATTAAACGAGACAGTAAGCACTCAATAATGACAATATTGTCATGTAATATATAATGTCGATTATATACAATATCTTGCTCAAAGTATTTCAGTAGAACTAGTGTCTAGGGTATACTTGAGCCTAGGAGTAGGGGTGGGAATTGGCTCAGGTATTTAATTGTCAAGCGCAACAAGAGACAATTATACCAAGTGCTAAGAAGTTAAATTTAAAACCCACAGCCATCAAATCAACTCCAATTCATAACAACCCTGCAAAACAGTGTAGAATTGACCGACAGGATGTCCAAGGGTGTACTCCTTACAAAAGCAGATTGCCACATTTTTCTCCCATGAGTGGCTAGTGGTTTCACACAACCTTTCAGTTAACAGCTGAGCACTTAACCACTGCACCACCACAAGCTATTTGCAGGGTAGTTTTCACCTGCAGCTTCTTTATGTTTTACACCAGAAAATGACACCTAACTAAGGAAATTTAAGCACTTAAATCCTTTTCTAAAAAGTTATGATTGATATGAAATAAACGATTGAGTCTACTTTGGCTCAGAAACTATTCTCCTAATATATCACATTATTGTTCAAAATCTATGGATATGATATAGATTACCAACATGTATGATACCAAACAAAAGCGCAGCACAAAAGAAAGACCTTAAGTGCTCTTTTTTAGTTTCTAGTCCATAAGTACCACATACGCTTAGTTCTTTAGGCTGGAGAGCAAGACAACACTTATGTGTACCCTGCTTACTTTCCAGTGAGAAAAAAAATATTTTCATCCAAAGATTCATCTTAATTTGAGTGGGAAAAAAAGAAAATAAAGGAGGCAAATAAGAGAGAATGTATTTTTTTAAATTATTTGTTCAAAGCGACAATTAAATGTTTATTTACACAACCCACTATCTCAATGCAGCCATTCAAAATAATGAATTTTTTTCAAAGAATTCAACTTCCATATTCACTAGTCCAAATATAAATACTACAAGCAGGTCTAGACATAGGCTTGCAGAACATGGCACAATTCTGGGAAGGCTGGAACTACTGTTACCAGATGGAAGGCACCTTTGTGATGTGGGCCTATTCTTTGCCTATTCTTTGCAATGAATTGTCTGTATGGTAAGAAAGAAGAAGGAAATGGAATAGAAAATACAATTACAGACCCATGTCTTTAATATTTTCTCCTGGAAGCAAGGGTGGTTCTTCCATTTCTGCTAATTTGTTAGACTCCCTCAGCACCTGGATTGGAAAATGGCAAGTGTGACAAAAAAAGAAACAGTTTTTATTCAAAGGTTAACTTTATACTTCAAAGGTATAACATCATAGCACATATACTATTTTAAACCAAATTATAAACTTTGTAATATTGGCATGTATAACATCTGAGATTGCTATTTTTATAGAAAAATTTATATCAAGGTACTACAGAAAACAATTTTATATATTTTCTCATTGAATCTTCAAATAACTTTGAGAGGTATTATTATTCCCATTTCAGAGATGAGGAAAATGATAATTAACTTCTTCAAGATCACAAAGCTGAAAAAGTGCCAGAGCCTGAATTAGAATTATAGTTCTATTTGACTCTAAAGCCCATTGTCTTTCCATTAAGTCATGCTGAAGGGCTACTAAGCTAAGCAAGGGTGAAATAGATAAATCCCATCTTCACTGCGAATTGTGGTAAGGATCAGCATGAACCAACCCCCAAAGTGTTCAGATGGATCCAATCCTCATTTCTCTATTTTCATTACCAGCTTCTCAACTGTAGCCCTAAGCCAGCCAGAGCTGGTTCAGAGCCCACAATTTAGATGGATACCATCCTTCAGATCACCTGCAAATGCAGCCCCTCTCTTACCTAACCACTCAGAACCAGGTCAGAGTGCCCAAGTTGAAAGGATAGAGTCTTTCAAACAGCCAAACGGGCAGACACCAGACCCTGATGGTGCTCATTGCCCTTTTGTGTTCAATAATGGGCTGGAATGACTCAAAGAACTTTACAGAGTATACCATACTTATGACTGCAGACATATTATTACTGTATGTCTGTACAGAATATGTCAATAAAGGATACAAACAAAGAGATGCCTAGAGTAAGCTCTAGGAGGGGTCCCAGTGTGCAGTTTCCGCGTTCCAAAGGGCTACATGACCCTCCCAGAAGGGACATCCTCACTAACCAGGAAGCACATCTGGGCATCCATGTTTAGGGCTCTTATCAGCCTCCTCATGTGGCCATGATACATTACATCATGCCTCCTGCTGTGATAAAGTACATCATGACTCCTGAGGCTACTCAACATTGGATCCCCAGGTGGTCCTTTTTGGTCTGACCAGCCTTAGGAATAGTTCAACTTAAAAGAACCAATAACAAAAGCTCAACTGCTTTTTGCAAGGTTATTCTATACTTTGCAAGCCCTTATGCAGATTTAATGCTTGTCTGGAGAATCTGGAGATGAAACTGAAAACACTGTTGAGAAAGAGATGTTAAATAAAATTATAATCACAATCAACAAAGGTTACTGAGTAGTTTACTTTGCAAAAGGTGCTGTAGTGGAATTCAAAAATGCAAAGATATAGACGATACAGTTTTCTAAAGGAGTTACAACCTAGACAAGACACACACAACACACAAACACTCCAAGTTGTCATACTAAATACATTCTGCTCCAGCTGCTAAGAACCCTTCCCCACCTCTTTGCCAAAAAGTAAGAGTTGTTCCTATTTCCTGTCTCCAAAGCTTCACTTCCCATTTTTTTCTTCAACCAACTGCGATATGGCTTTGCCATCTACTCTTCCAAGAAACCTGCTCCCTCCCCAATTACCTCCTCATTGTTAAAAACATCCAGACTGGACAAATGTATATGGGCAAAGTTTACTAGCAGTTACCAGAAACCAGGGGAGAAGAAAATGGCAGTTATTGCTTAAGGAGTACTGAGTTCCTGTTTAGGGTGATGAGAATTTTAAAAATAGACAATAGTGATGGTTGTACAAAATGGTGAATGTAATTACTGTCACTGAATGGCATACTTAAAAATGGTATATACACATATATACACATACCCACCAAAACCGAATGCCGTCGAGTGGGGTCTGATTCATACACACATATATATGCAATTCAATTTTAAAAGGAAAGCTACATGTAAAAACGGTATATATATACATATATACACACACACACACACATATATACAATTAAATTTTAAAAAGAAAGCTATATGTAATATTTAACCTAGTTCATGATCTGCATTCTAAAGCATTTAGTTAGGTGCATACAGATGCTTACAATTTACAATGAAATTCATCAAAAAGGAAAGTGTATGAACAGACAGACAGAGGCATAAAGAGGGATGCGCAAATGAATGGATATGCCAAAAAAAAAAAAATGCTAATGGTAGAGTTTACACGGTAGATAGAGGTTTTGCCCTGTAAGTTTTTCTGTGTGTTTAGAAACTTTAACAATTAAATGTTAGGAGGAAAAGGCAGAAGTTTTACACTTGACCAGTCATATAAATAATTCCTGCAAGTTATCTACAGGAGGCAGAAGATAACAGTAATACAGATGCACAACTGAATAAAGAGGAAATGGTAATACCTGCAGAGAAAAACACCAAAATCCTAGATCAGTCTGTATCAGTACATATAAACTGTATTAGGAGACACTTGTTGGAAAAAGTGATCAAATCTGACCTTACATTTGTAAAAACAAATACAGCCAAGTATTTATAGTAATATTTGATGGTTTTTACTTGAGACGAATCATATCTTAGGCATGTCAGTAATGAAACAAGAGAGTAATACAGATAAATAAAGAAAGGATGGTAGGCTAAAACAGGAGAGGCAATTCCAAAACACCAGAGCCTACTTTCCTAAAATGGGGCTGAAGTATTAAGACAACAAAACAACAAAACTAATCTATCAAATTTTTCAGCACTAGCATAAAAATACATTTAGTAGGCAAAAAGTTATATAATCTTCAGATTAGAGAAGAACTGGAGAAATGTTCTGGAACATATAAAACTTTCTTAGTTGAGCATATAACCAAAATACTGTTACCAGATGCTCTCCAGCTCTCCAAACCATTCTCTTTATCAGATGTACCCAGAGCTATGACTATGTCAATCGTCAAGATCATACAAGATCTGTTTCCTGACAGCATTTAATTACAATGTTTAATTATTTTCTTATTATCAAGGGAAGTCCATTGATCATGTCAAAACTTTACTGGAGGGGTGGGGGAAGCCCATGAAGCATAAAACTTAAATTCTGTTTATTTATTCCTAAAATATAATCAGTTCAATTTTGTGCTTTCCCAGTCTCCTTTCTTTCCTTCATTTTCTTGCACGACTAGTTCATCAAACTGTTTTCAAACTGCTCAGTAATTCAGTAATTTTCCATGTGACTTTAACCTTCTCTCTCCCTCCCTCCTTCCTTCTCTCTCCCTCTCATCAGTTTTCACAGGGAATAGTCTAAAAACAGGAAACCATTTTTCTGAAATGTGAAAAATACTAAATAATAGCAGTCTGGAGAAGAAAAATGAGTCTGTAGAAGTTACCAACTATCCTCAGTTTCACTATGTACTAGAATTCTGAAGAGGGGATAAAGATAATTATTCTTGCTATAATAACTAATAAAAAAATGCTTACATCAATTCTGGTTTTTCTATTTTTTGTACAACTTGACTGACAAACCACAAGGTCAACAGCTAAGTCATACAAATATGTGAACAGGGCAGAGCCACAGATGGGCATCTAGGACAGATGTAGTCGGTTACACATCGGAAAGTACACCCAAATTCTAGCACAGGGAAATCTTTCTTCTTCTAACACAGTCAGGGACAATTTGATTAACAGCTGAAACCATAATTAGTCAGAGCTGGACAGCATTACATCACCACTGCAAGGAAAAAGTAACTATCTGAGGAATAGTCTAGAAAGCATCACGTCATATCAAGAAAAAATTTTCAAATTTGAATCTTAACATACAAGTTGTTAAAAATCATACAGGAAATACGATGAATACTTAAGAATTCATGGTGCAAGGTACAATTGGTGCCAGTTCCTCCTCTTTCCTGCAAAGACAGCTAATAATAAATCTTGCAGCTCTAAAGTGTAAGACAGCAATCAGACTACCCGTCACCAAAGTGGTACTTGATTGCTTCTTTGACCCTTGTATTCAATTAATTTACAACTTTTGACCATAACAAGACAGCTTCTGAGTGCAAGCAGCTGAAAATATAAGGGAACAGAAGCCGAGAAAGATATCAGGACAAGCAGTAAAAAGGATGCCAGAGATTACACGATAGAGTTTTGGAAGACCAATGACATATTCATTGAAAATATAATTTTTAACATAATTGGTGACTATACAAGGTCTGGCAATTAAGTCCATAACCTTCATTGTTCTAAGCGCTACTTACCTCATTGATGAATATCACTGTGGTCACCTTTGAAGTACTTCCCTTAGGAAGCTATGTACCAATGCCAAAGCGATTTTGCAACCCATTCTGGAATGGCCACTGCACATGGTGGCAGGGTGGCAAGGTAGCAAATTTAATTGTATAGTTATCTGTGAGGGAGCTTTTAGCCAGTAAACAAATAACTGCAGTGGAACGCCCTCCCTACTCACCTGATCTAGCCTCCAGTGTATTTTTTCTTTACCCAAAGATAAAGGAAATATTTAAAGGAAGACATTTTGATGCCATTCAGGACATCACAGGTAATATGACAATAGCTCTGATGGTCATTCCTGAAAGAGTTCCAAAATTGCTTTGAAGGTAGACTAGGCTCTGGTGTTGGTGTGCAGCTTTCCAAGAGAAGTATTTTGACAGTGACCATAGTGATGTTCAGCAGTGAGGTATGTAGCACTTTCTCTACAATGAGTTCGTGAACTTAACTGGCAATCTTCATATACACATTGACCTCACCAGATACACTACAGAGGAATCAAATCAACTATATCCAAGGAAAGAAATAATACAAAACCTCAATAAAATCAGTCAGAACAAAGCTACAGGCAAACTGACTGTGGAATTGACAATCAATTGCTCATACGCAAGTTCAAGTTGAAGCTGAAGGAAATTAAAACAGGTCTACAACAGCCAAAGTACAACCATGAATATATTACACTTGAATTTAGACACCATCTGAAGAACAGACTTGACACTCTGAATACTGAGGGCTGAAGACCGGGTGAGTTGTATAAAGACTTCAAGGATATCAACCTCAAACTGCAACCCTGAAGGATTCTGTGAGCAAAATACTGAATGACCCTGAAACCATCATGGGGAACAAAGAGAGTTACTGTACCAAAAGAACCAGTCAACGTTTAACCATTTCACAAAGTAGCATATGATCAACAACTAACAGTACTGAAAGAACAAGTCCAAGCCGCACTAAAGGCACTGATGAAAAACCAGGCTCCAGGAACTGACGACACCAGCTAAGATGTTTCAACAAATGGATGCAATGCCAGAAGTGCTCAAAGGTCTACCAAGAAATTTCAAAGGCAGCTACCCAGCCAATCAACCGGAAGAGATCCATATATCTGTGCATTCCAAACAAAGATGACCCAAGAGAATGCAGAAATTATCAAAAGTATCACTAATATCACATGCAAGCCCAAGTCTGCTAAAGACAATTCAAAAACAGTTGCAGAGTGTATCAACTGGCAACTGCCAGAAATTCAATCCACATTCAGAAGAGGATGCAGAAGGAAGGATGTCATTGCTGATGGCAGATGGATCCTGGCTGAAAACACAGACTATCAGAAAGATATTTACCTGTGTTTTATTCATTACACAGAGGCATTCAACTGTGTGGATCATAACAAGTTATGAACAACACTGCAAAGAAAGAGAATTTCATATTATTTACTGGTGCTCACGCAGATCCTACGCACAGATCATGAGGCAGCTGTTCAAACAGAACAAGGGGAAACCACAAGGTTTCAAGACAGGAAAGGTGTATGTCAGGGTTGTATCTTCCACTACTTATTCAATCTGTTTGTTAAATAATTTGAAAAGCAGGACTGAATCAGGAGGAACACAGCATGAGGAACAGAGGTAGATTCATTAACAACTTATGAAATGCACATGACACCTGGCTTGCTAAAAGTGAAGAAGACTTGAAGTACTCTCTGATGAGAATTAAGACTGCAACCTTCAGTATGGATTGCACTGTAATATAAAGAAAACAAAAAATCTCACAACTGGACCAATAAGCAACATCATAATAAAAAGAGCCTATATTCATGTGGTCACGATTTCATTTTACTTGGATCCACAATCAACACCCATGAAAACAACAATGAAGAAATCAAACTATATTACATTGGGCATATGTGCTACAAAAGTCCTCTTTAAAGTGTTCAATAGTAATGATTTCACTTTGAGGACGAAGGTGCACCTGATCCAAGCCATGCTAGTTTTGACCGCCTCATATGCATGTGAAAGCTGCACAACGAGAAAGGAAAACCAAAGAAGAGTTGACGCATTTGAATTATGGCACTGGTGAAGAAGATCGAGTATACCATGGACTGCCAGAAGAATGAACATTATCTGTCTCTGAAAAAGTATAGCCTGAGTGCTCCTTGGAAGTTAAGGATGATGAGACTTTCTCTCACATAATTTGCACTTGTTAACAGGAGTAACCAGGTCCTGGAGAAAGACATCGTCTTTGGTAGAGTGTCAGTAGAAAACAGAAAGACCATCAATGAGATGGACTGACACAGTGGCTGCAATAATGGGATCAAACACAGCAATGACTGCAAAGGTGATGCAGGATGGGGTAGTGCTTCATTCTGCTGTACAGGGGCTCACCATGTGAAAGAACAGACTCGAGAGAACCTAACAACAACATCCATGAAGAATGACAGCTGAAGCCAGGTGAAAGGAGGAGTATAGCAAAGAACACGGAGGGGTAGCAAGGGATGAAAGCACCTAGTTTCACCATATTAGCTGAGGCAGGAGGATTAGAAATCACAAAAAGGAAGAGCAGTTAGACACAAGTAAACTATAAAGGGTCACCAGCTTTGTACATGTTGTATGTGCGTACATGTGTGTGCATATACACATACATCTGTGTGTGTGTGTAACCCTGGTCATGCAGCGGTTAAGAGCTCAGGCTGCTAACCAAAGGCTGGGAGATCAGGTCCATGAGCCACTCCTTGGAAACTCTACGGGGCAGTTCTACTCTGTCCTATAAAGTTGCTGTAAGTCAGAATCAACTCAGTGGCAGTGGGTTTGCTTTTTGGTGTGTGTGTGTATATATATATATATACATATATATGTATAAAATGTGTGTGTGTATAGATATACAGATATAGATAGATAGATAGATATCTCCCTAAAATCCATCCATTACTTTGTATTATATCATTATCCCAGTACATGTTTTTCATTAACTTTTACTTGGGACTCTTCAGTCTTCAAATACATCTTCCTGTTTACAGTCTAATCCATCCCCAACCCACAGCCAGTGAACCAGTTCCAACTCATAGTGACCACATAGGGTTTCAAAGATAGTAAATCTTTGAAGAAGCAGACTGCTGCATCTTTCTCCTGCAAAGCCACTGGTGGTTTCAAACCTTAGATCTTCTTGGGTAACAGTCCAGCACTTTAACCACTGTGCCCTGCTCTAATTAACACCATCTGCTTATGCACCCACAGCCTCTTCCACCCACTACTCTCAACAAATGGGAACTTATTATACACACTGCTCTACACCTGTTTTTTTTAAGTAATTTTAAACACCTTTTTGTACCCACAGAGATCCTTCTCTTTTTAAAGATTGTATACTATTCCACTGTAAATATACAGTTTTTTTAACCACCCTGACACAGAAAAGCATTCATGTTAATTCCAAAATTTGTCATTACACATTTGAGTGCTATCAAATTTTTTGCAGTAACCATGTTATTATTTATAAGGAAGAGCTAAAATCTAAATAATATTGAGTTTTTATATCCATAAACAAGGTCTTTTCCTTAAGCAAATCTACAGTTTTGAAGTTTTTGTATAATTCTTAAGTTTATTCCTTAATATTATGTATTTTTATTATAAATATGACACTTCCTTCATATGTTACCACTGTTCTTATATAAGAAAGTTGTTGATTCTTACATATCAGTTTTGTAAACAGCCACCTGATTAAATGCTTCTGTTTCTAATAATTTCCATTTGACTTTCCAGATATCTGGGTAAAAAATGTTTCTCCTTTTTCAATAATATGCCCCTCATTTATTTCTCTTACCTAATTGCACTGGATAATACTTATAGAAAATGCTAAACTACAGTGTCATGCTGGCAGATATTTCGTTCTTTAATGGCAAAGTTTTTAGCACTTAAATATTTTAATATTAAGACAAGTATTCGCCTATTTCTCTCTCATTAACAGTTTCAAAACTGTGGAATAGCTATTGAGTTTTATCAAATGCCCTTTATTAAGTAACTTTTCTGTAGAAAAAAAAAAGAGAGAATCACATAGATACATCTAAGGCTTGTAACAGAAGTTACAACAGCAGCATTATGCTTAGCTTTGAAAATCTGAGAAACAGCTTGTCTTATCCACAACAGAATCATGTTAACAAATATTTCCTTTTATTCCACATCCTTTAGCCACAGACACTTTCCCTTATCTCCTTACTATCAAGTGAACTGATATTATCCTTGTTACATCACCGTATATTAGATATACTTAGACTACCATCATTTTTTTATACTTTCTAATTTGTAAATAATCTCTGCACTGCTGCTGTTAAAATCATCAAGCTCTTTTGACCAAAAACTCATTCAAACTTTTTGTTCTTTTAAGCTTTGAGGGGACTGATAATATTTGAAAAAATGCAACAGAATAATTACAAACCTAATAAATATGGTATAAACTATGTATGTACAGGGTGTTACAGATGTGGTAAATCTTATTAAAAAAAGACTTTTAATAAATAGAGAAATACTTACAAACTATAACGACATGTGGAGGCACTATAGCACAGTGTTTAAGTGACCTGAATCAGAACTAGAATGTGTACATTGGAATACTGGCAATACAATTCATTAGTGTGAAACCTAGAACATACTACTTAATTTCTCTATGAGTCATTATATCTTTTGTAAAATGGTGATAATTATAGTACCTACATCACAGAATGATGGTAATATCATAAGACATAATTCATGTACAACACTTAGAACAATGTTCAGCACACTGTAGTATCATTATTATAGACCTAATTATAAAAATCTTTTATGGTACAAATAATTTCAATAACTATTTTTACACAACCTAAAAATTATCAAACTTAGAAATGAATTACATATTTTTCTGTTATAAATATTTAAGAATTCCCAATTTGCTGACCTCTTCTGTGGTATTTTTTAAAGACACAGTTCTTAAAGAATATACTTCATCAATATCTCCTGCTGAATTAAATGTTATATTGATAATGTTGCCTGTAAGCAGCTAAAATAAAAAACTTCACCAGAAAAACAGTATAGCCACTCCACCCAACATGGCACTTAAACACCATCCCTCCACAGCAAAGATCTAAAAAACTGAGTAACACAGATACAAACATCAATCCTGGAACTTGAAGTGTCAGATAAAGAGATAAAGACCTCAGCCAAACATCAGATGGGATAAGAAACTGACAGAGAATGGAGAACAAGAACAGATATAACAAGTCCCCTATCAGCAAACCTAGTATGCATTTGCCATCACGGGCTCCTGCCAGAAACTGGCATACAGGGAACATGGGAAATCAGATTTATGGAAATTTCAGCAGATGACAAAGAACCTGGTACCCAGTAAGACAATACTTTCCCACCCTTCACCCCCCACTCCATGTTGCTCTACTTCCGATGCCTCTTGGACAGCTGTGGTGGCTCTGAAGAGCACTATCTGTGCCACTTGGATATGTTCCACCAACGTTGGAGACTGGCAGATGGAGAGTAAACTAAACCACCTCAGGAGCTCACAGAAGGACAAAACCAACAGCTAGACCTGCCCTGCTGCACCATAGCTGATAAACTGGCCCTGCCCACTGGACAAGGAGGTAAAAAATAATGTGACCACAGATGAGCAAAGAACAGACAGTTTGTCTGCTTTGACATAATGAAATAAAACAAAAAGCAGGATGAAAGATATTTACAATTAATAAAATACAGAATGTCCCAAAGATAACAGATAATATCAAAACATATATATACACATACATATACATATATATACTCATACACACATACATAAACAACAGGATGTTTCCAATAAGTGACCAAAATAACATACCACATGACTTTCCAATCAGAAAAAAGGAACTAGAATCATCTGACAGGGAATTCAAATCTCTAAGATTCATAGCATCCAAGATTTGAAGCAAAAAGCTCACAAAAATGAGGGAAAGTACGCAAATTCATAGAAAAGGCACACAGATTCCTGGAAGAATTCAGAAAATAATAAAGGAACAAAATGTCAAAATAAATTCACAACTAGAAATCATAGAACAATTAGAAATCCAAAAGATAAACAACCAGATTTCAGAAATGGGCAGTGTCACAGAACAGTTGAGGAGAAGGTCTGAAATGATGGAACAAAGAATCAGCACAACTGAAGACAGTCAGATGCAACTCTGTTTAAGGAAACATCAGGAAAAGGAATGAAAAAAAATGAAGAAATCCTGAAAATGATGTGAAATACAACCAAAAGCAAAAATTTACAAGTGACTGAGTTCTAGAACAAGGAGACAAAATGGAAAACGCAGAAGGGATCAGTGAAGAATTGCTGACAGAAAATGTCTCTCATATTATGAAAGATGAAAAGCTAATTATCCAAGAAGTTCAATGTACCCCACACAGGAGAGACCTTAAAAGAAAATCACCAAGGCATATCATCATAATCACACTCACTAAAACCAAAGACAAAACAAAAATTCTGAAAGCAGTTTCAGAAAAAAAGTCACATACAGAGGAGAAACAGTACGACTAAGCACTGATTATTTGGGAGAAACCATGCAGGCAAGAAGGTAATGGGATGATACATACATAAAACCTTATAAAAAAGCAAACAAAAATAATATATCCTGCAAGATTCTCACTGAAATATGACAGGGAAATTGGGACATTTCCAGATAAACAGAAATTAAGAGAATACGTAAAAACAAAACCAAACTTACAAGAATTATTAAAGGGAGTCCTCTGGTCTGAGAACAAACAACAAAAGATTACAGCTTGAATCTAGGACACAAGACTGTACTAGCCAGCTATCAGCCTAGGAAATGAACTATGAAGGACTACTCAAAATTAAGAGAATTACAACAGGGAACCACAGAGATTAATCTGTAAACAACAAAAACATCAGAACAATAAAAGAGGGAATAAATGGTGTAGATATAGAACTTTCTAAAGGAGTAAAAGGCAAGGCAACACCAACTGTTAATAGGCTGATTCAAATCTACGATGGACAAGGACAAATCTCAAAGTAACCAATGAAAGTTAACAAACCTACTCATCAATAAAATCTCAATAAAAATAAAATTTACAAAAACAAAAGAAATCCAGAAACCAAAGAAATTCAGCACAATAAGAGGAACAAAGGAAATGTTACCATCACAAAAAAAGCACTCCAAAATGACAGCAATAAACTCACATGTACCAATAATTACACTAAATATAAATGACATAAATACACCCATTAAGAATCAATAGTGACAAAATGGATTAAAAAGAAAAACAAAAACAGGATCCATCAATCAATATGTTGTTTACAAGAAATATACCTTAGAAACAAAGAAGCTTGTACTGGTACAATGACAGAAACAATGGCCGATGGAACAGAACTAAGAACCCAGATATAAACCCATACACTAATGGTCACCTGATCTTTGAAAAATGTCCAAAGTCCATCAGACGAGGAAAAGATAATCTTTTCAAAAACTGGTGCTGACAAAACTAGATGTCATCTCATAACATGGTAGAAATGGGAAAGCATTACGCTGAGTAACATAAGTCTATCACAAAAGGACAAATATTGTATGAGACCACTACTGAAAAAACTCAGGACAAGGTTTACACGTAAAAAGAAATAATATTTGATGGTTACAAAGGAGGGGAGTGGTGGTGATGGAAAAGCACTACGCAGACAATAGGCAAGTGGTAACTCTGATGAAGGGTAAGACAGTACACACTACTGGGGAAGCCAGCACAACTTGTACAAGGGAAAGTCATGGAAGCTCCACGGACACATCCAAACTCCCTGTGGGTCTGAACTGCTGGGGTGAGGGCTACAGCAACCAAGCTCTTGGGTAACAGCCAGCTCAACTGCCATAACAGTTTATGAAAAAAAGGTTTCTACATTCTACTCTGGTCAATTGCATCTAGGGTCTTAAAAGCCTATGAGCAGCCATCTAGGATACTCTACTGGTCTTACTCCTTTAGGAGCAAGGGAGAATGAAGAAAACCAAAGACACAAAGGAAAGATTAGTCCAAAGAACTAATGTACCTCATCTATAACAGTGTCCAGCAGACCGAATCTAGCACAACTAGATGGTGCCCAGCTGCCACCACTAACTGCTCTGACAGGGATCACAACAGCAGGTCCCAGTCAGAGCTAGAGAAAAATGTAGAACAAAATTCTAACTCACAAAGAAAACGACTGGAGAGGACTCTGAGACTGGAGAAATCCTGAGGGTATGGCCCCTAGACACCTTATTAGCTCAATAACGAAGTCACTTCTGAGGTTCACCCAACAGCCAAAGATTGGACAGGCCCATAAAACAAAACAAGACCAAAGCATGTCAGCTCAGAGGCAAGGACTAGAACATAGAAGCAGACAGAAAAGCTGGTAACAGAGAACTCAAGGTTGACAGAGAATATTGTCCTGTTGTGGGGTTGTTAACCAATGTCATAAAACAATGTATGTACTGACTGTGTAATAAGAAACTAGTTTGTTCAGTAAACCTCCATTTAAAGTACACTTTAAAAAAAAACAGTGTAACTAAACCAAACCCAACCCACTGTCACTGAGTTAATTCCAATTTAAAGCAACCGTACAGGACAGGACAGAGCGGCCCCATACAACCTCCAAAGCTGCAAATCTTTAAGGAAGTAGACTGTCATACCTTCCTCCCTCAGAGTGGCTGCTGAGTTTGAATCACTGAATTTTTGATAAGCAGCCAAGCACTTTAAACACTGTGCCACCAGCGCTTCTTAAAAATAGTATACTTACCCTCAAGTCTGGTGAAAAGTTGTCCGCAGAAGTTGAAATGGAATCCGATGATACTACAGAAGCTGATTTTGTATGCACTGAATTCTCTGAATGAGAAGTGGAGGCACTATAAAACACAAAAGCACAATATATTTGAGAAATGGAAGCTCTACAGACACATTTTATAAACTTTTTAGAAATCCATTATCTACTAAAACACCCATTTGTCCCCAACTAGTCCTATTTTCTCTATCCAAGCTTAGTTCTAAATATTGATAAACTACAAATTCTCTATTTCTTCAGGGTTTAGTATTCTTACTATTTATGTTCCCTCCTGACAGATTTCTCTCCACTGCTCATAAATATGTTGTTGTTGTTAGGTGCCACTGAGTCAGTTCCAATTCACAGTGACCCTATGTACAACAGAATGAAACTGTCTGGTCCTGTGCCGTGCCCACAATTGTTTTTATGCTTAAGCCCATCAATGCAGACACTGTGTCAATCCATCTTGTTGAGCGTCTTCCTCTCTTTTGCTAACTCTACACTCTACCAAGCATAATGTCCTTCTCTAGGGATTGATCCCTTCTGACAACATGTCCAGAGTATGTGAGATGCCCTCTCGCTATCTGCTTCCACAGAGCACCCTGGTTGTAGTTCTTTCAGAACACATCTGTTTGTTCTTTTGGCAGGCCATGATATATTTACTATTCTTCTCTAATACCACAATTCAAAGGCTTCCATTGTTCTTCCATCTCCCTATTCACTGTCCAGCTTTCACATGCATATGACGCAACTGAAAACACCATGGTTTGTGTCAGGCACACCTTAGTCTGCAAGGTGACTCATGAACATACTCTAATTTCCTTTCTTTAACCATACATACATACATTTATCCATACATTCATTCATTCAATGAACATTTGCTGAATAGTCTAATATGTAAAACACTGCATCAGGCATTGTGACTTGGAAATAAGTATTACACACTCCCAATGTTCATAAAGACCACAAGTACACACACAAAAAAGGCAGGTAAGTAAATGGTGCAATGTGATAATACTACTAAAAGGAAGAATACATAATATATCACAGGAGAGAAGAAAAGGCAGTGCCTAACTCTGTCCAGAAAGACTCCAACAGAGGAGGTTATGCTTGAATGGAGTCTTGAAAGATTAAGCAGAAATTTCTAGGTCAAAAAGCAACTGAGGAAATTTAAATTGAAAAAAAAGAAAGCAGGGAGCTACAAAAGTATATAAGTATAAAACAGCACAGAACATACAAAAAGGTACAAAAACTTTGATAAGACTAGATGAGCAGAAGAATAAAAGATAAGCATGGAAAAATAGGTTTGTCTTTGCACCTTGTTCCTTTCCATTAAATCAAACCATACATTTCTAAAAATTCTACTTCTTCCATTATACTATCTAAGTAATCACAACTACTTTTCCAGTAATTGTTAATTACCGTTTGTTCTCTTAAATTACTACACAATATTGGGTACCTGATCACCTACTACCTTTTATTCTTTACTAATATCAAGTGTGGAAACTCCGGTGACACTGTGGTTAAGCACTATGTCTGCTAACCAAAAGGTGGGCAGTTGTACCCTGCCTTATAGGGTTACTAGTTATTATGTCTTGTCTCACAACTGATTTTTTTTTATTGTGATTGAGTGGACATTTACAGTGCAATTCAAATTTGCATGCCTGCCTATCTGCAACTCCTTCTGCTCTCCTTGACCAGTGACAGCATACTCCTCCTTTCCGTTCCACACGTCATATCCTTTTAACAATCTCCTGTCCCCTCTTTCTCCACCCTCTCCACTCCCCTCTACTTAAGAGGCCAGCAGGGCGACATCCTATAGATGCCTAGAACCATAAAGTGTACACACAATATGGTCACTCTGTGTCCCCCAGTCCAATCCATTTCTATCCGAAGAGTTGACCTCAGTAATGATCTATGATCTATGATCATGGGCAGCATCAGGTCTAGCAGCCATGTTCACAAGAGTCTCAGGCCTTCAGATCCTCAATTGTGGTCTTTCAGTGGAGTTCTTAGAGTGGGACCCTTTTTTTTTAATGTTGCCACTGGGACTCAACATTATGAGCCCATCACAGCTGTCACTGGTGGTTGCCGGGCACCATCTAGTTCTTCTGGCCACTAAATTTTAAAGTGTCCCAAGAGCAAGGATTACCTCTTGCACTTCCTTTGTTCCACAAAATCTACTTCAGTGTTTGCATATGTTAACAAACAGTATGTTCATCAAATGCAAAAGCAGTGGAAAACATACCTACACCACAACTGAATGATCTACATAATTTCCTTGTATCATTTAAAAGAACTAGTTACAGTAAGAAAAAATAATAGTGGAAAATCCTTACTTTGGATTGAGACTTAAAATTCTGATTTTTTTTTTAAGAAAAACTTTCTAAAGTCTCAATGTCACCATATTAAAATGTCTTCCTTACATCAATAACTATTTTTCATGACATAATCCATCCTGGGGTTGTGACAACATTTAAGAACTACATTTTGGTTTTACAACAAACACAGTGAATAAATCTGTCTTGGAAGAAGTGTAGCCAGAATGCTCGTGAGAAGCAAGAATGAGATTTCATCTTCCTTACTCTGGACATGTGATCAGAAGGAAACAGTCCCTGGAGAAGGACATCATGTTTGGTAAAGTAGAGGGCCAGCAAAACAGAGGACAACCCTAAACAAGATACACTGATACACTGACTACAACAATGGGCTCAAACATAGAATGATTATGAGGATGGCTAGGACCAGGCAGTGTTTCATTCTGCAGAACATGGAGTTGTTATGACTCATAAATGACTCAATGGCACTGAACAACAACAAAACAACAGTTGTTGTTTTTAGGTGACATTGAATCAGTTCCAACTCATAGTGATCTGCCTAACCACAACAAAAACAAAATGACTGCTGCTTCCATGGAGTGTTGTGGATCAGGTATAATGAAATCTTCAACAACTTCAATATATTCTTCGTTTACCATTATGCTGTTTATTGGGCTAACTGTGGGAACTTTTTTTTTTTAATGTTGAGGTATAATCTACACTGCAGGCTCTCGTCTTTGATCATCAGTAAGCCATTCAAGTCCTCTTCACTTTCAGCAGACAAGACTGTGTCATCTGCATACCGCAGGTTGTT
This sequence comes from Heterohyrax brucei, assembly GCA_028571685.1. NCBI lineage: Eukaryota > Metazoa > Chordata > Mammalia > Hyracoidea > Procaviidae > Heterohyrax > Heterohyrax brucei. The sequence goes on along the minus strand of CM053145.1, from coordinate 58,964,877 downwards.
CTGTGTCATCTTCCATTCCTGATGCTGTGTTCCTCTTTATATGGTTCCGCTTCTTAGATTATTCATTTGGTATACAAATTAAATAAGTATGCTGAAAGGATACAATCCTAAGGTACACTTTTCTGATTTTAAACCAGGCAGTATATCCCCTTATTTTGTTCAAATGACTGCCTCTTGGTCTATGCTCAGGTTCCCCTTGTGCACAGTTAAGTGTTCTAGAATTCCATTCTGTGCAATATTATCCATAATCTGTTACGATCCACAGTCAAATGCCTTTGCATAGTCAATAAAACAGAGGTAAACATCTTTCTAGCCTTCTCTGCTTTCAGTCAAGATCCACCTGACATCAGCAGTGACATCCCTCATTGTACATCCTCTCCTGAAATACGTTTCAGTTTCTGGTAGTTTCCTGTCAATGCATGCTATAACCATTTTTGAATAGTCTTCAGCACAATTTTAATTACATGCGATATTAAAAATATTGTTCTATAATTCATGCATTCTGTTGGATTACTTTACTTTGGAACATGCATAAATATGGATCTTTTCCAGTTGCTTGGCCAGGTAATTGTCTTACAAATTTCTTGACACAGACCAATGAGTACCTCCAGTGCTACATCCATTTGTTGAAACACCTCTACTACTAGTTTTCTGTCAGTCCTTGGAGCCTTAAGTTTTGCCAGTGCCTTCAGTGCCACCTGCACATCTTCCTTTAAAACCATCAGTTCTTGATTATATGTTACCTCTTGAAATGGACAAAGGCTTATCCGTTCTTGGTACAGTGACTCTATATATTATTTCCATCTTCTCTTGATGCTTCCTGGTCATTCAACATTTTGGCCATAGAATACTTCAAAAATGCAACTCAAGGCTTAAATTTTTTCTTCCATTCTTTTAGCTTGATAAATGCTGAGTGTGCTCTTCCCCTTTGGGTCTTTGCACATTTCACTTTAACCTTTTACTTTGTATTCTTAAGCCAGGCTTTGAAATGTTCTGTTCAGCTCCCTAACTTCATAATTTCTTCTGCTTGCTTTAGCTCTTCCATGTGCAAGCTTCAGAGTCCTCTGATACCCATTTTGGTCTTTTTCTTTTTGTTTTTTTAATGACCTTTTGCTTGATGTCATCCCACCATTCGTCTGGCCTCCAGTCATTAGTATTCAATACATGAAATCCACTCCTGATACGGCCTCCAAATTCACGGCTGTATTTTGGTTCCCATGGACTTGTTTTAATTTTCTCCAACCTCAATCTGAACTTACATACAAGCAAGTGATAGCCTTTCCCACAATGGGCTCCTGGCCTTGTTCTGACTGATAATACTGCGCTTCTCCATTTTCTCTTTTCACCAATGTAGTCAACATGATTCCTGTGTTTTCCATTCAGTGAGTCCAGGTATATAATCACCATTTATGTTGTATAAAAAAGTATTTCCAACAAATTAGTTGTTGATCTTGCAAAATTCTGTCATGCAATCTTTGGCATCATTTCTATCAGCATGGTTGTATTTTCCAATTAATCATCCTTCTTTGTTTCCAAGTTTCTCATTCCAGCCACCAGTAATCATCAATGCACCTTGATTGCATATTTGACCAATTTCTGACTGCAGAAGTTGGTTAAAATAAAAACAAACAAACAAAACTTCAATTTTTCTCATCTTTGACATTAGTGTTTGGAGCATAAATTTGAGTAACAGTTACATTAACTGGTTCTTCTAGGCATATGTATGTTATCCTATCACTGGATGGTGAAATGTTCTTTTTGATGATGACTGCAATGCCCTTCCTCTTCAATTTGTTATTTACTGCATAGTAGACCACACGACTGATTCAAAATGGCCAAGGTCAGTCCACTTTAGTTCATGAATACCTAGAATATTAATCTTTATACATTTCGTTTTTGAAAACCTCCAATTTTCCTAGGTTCACACTTTATACATTCTATGTTCTGATTTTAATAGATGTTTGCAGCTGTTTCTTCTCATTTTGTGTTGTATCACATCAGTAAATAAACATCCTGTAAGATCTATTCTGTCCATTTCATTAAGGTCAGCTCTGCCTTGAGGAGGCAGTTCTTTTGCACTTGCACTGTAAGTGACTTTCAACCTGAGAGGCTCTGCTTCCAGGACGACATCAGACAATGTTCCACTGCTTTTGTAAGGTTTTCATTGGCCAAATTTTTCAGAAGTTGGTTACCAGGTCCTTCTGCCTAGTATGTCTTACTCTTGAAGCACAGCTGAAACCTGTCCACCAGGGGTGACCCTGCTGGTATTTGACCCTGCATCACAGCAACATGAAAGCCACTACAGTACAACAAACTGACAGACTTATAGTGGAGACATAAATTATTTAAATAATGTTAAAATCATTTCTCCCAAAAAGAAACTGCCATTTCAATAAACAAATAAGAAATAAGTAGAAATACCTCATTTTTTTAAATGTAAATATCTTATTATTCTATTACTATTTAAAAGTATGATTGTGGTTATTTGCTTGTATCCAGCAATCTGTGTTACACAAAGAACAGTCATAAGAAATTATATTATTTAGTTTTATAAAGAAATAACACCTGTTAGACTGAGACTATTTTCTTTCTTCTTCTCCTTTTTTGGTAGACAACTTCTTATTAATGAAATGCCACCCACATTAAAATATAACAAGTAAAACAGTCAAACGTTAGACACAGTACTGTGACAGATATTGTCAGCTAGCTATTCCATGTCAATTCTTTCTTCCCTGACTTAGCTCAGGTCAATGCAGTTTTCGCTGAGGCAAAGATAACACATCTGCTTTCAAACCCCTTGTGGTAAAGAAAGCCAGGTGACAAAATTTTGGTCAATTAGATTTAAGAGGATGTCACCTAATACTTACGGAAACCTTTTATTTTCTCAATAAAGGAAAGCAGAAATGGTGGGACAGCCCTTTACCATTTCCACTCCACTTGCTTGGAATGTGTCAGTCAAGTCCAAAGATTCAGTACTCACAAATACAACCAACCTGCCAGCCTGCGAAAGATATGAAGCTCAAAACAAACAAAACCCTGAAAAAGCACAGGTCCCGAGAGCACAACTGAACAGCAGTATCCATGCCAGCAGCTCTCTACTTCTGGAATTCTTTTTATATAAAATAAGTGAAATCCAGCTTTTCAAATCACTGTAATAGGGCTTTTTCTATTCTGTACAGAGAAACAAAATTTTAACCGATTTAGCAATTAACATCTCACAAAATCTATTTTGGACAAGTTTGAATGTTCAACATTACTCCATAAGCATATAGGGAGGGAAAAAAAAACCCAACAACTCTTAAATGCACTTTCAATACTGCTTATGCTGACTATAATATATGTACTATAAATGAAATAATGTAGAATCTGGGATACTGTGCAAAAATATCTCCAATTCTTAAGCCCTCTAGAAAAATAAATATGAACATTTAAAAAAATGAATTAGTCAATCCTCATTATCTGCAGATTTCATATATGTGAATATGCATAATCACTGAAATTTCTTTGTAACCCCAAGATCAATGCTCACAGAACTTTCACAGTCACCCAAAAACATGAACTCAATGTCAAAACATTTGAGTTGTACAACAACCACTTTCCCAGCTGAGGCAGCAAAAAAATGCTCTAATTTCTTGTTTCAATTTTCAGACTTTACACAAGTGTCTTTTTTCAACTCTATTTAGTGCCACGTTTTTGTGCTTTCTGTTGATGAATCTGCTGTTTAAGATGATTTCCCATGTGGTGCTGAAGTGCTCTGTAGTGTTCCTAAGCACAGTTGTGGGGTGTGTGTCTTTGAGGCAATGTGTGTGTTAAACAAGCTTCATTCAGTCATGAGTTACAAAGCTCTTGTTCATCAGTTCCATGTTTATGAATCAACAATATATACTAAATAAGACACAGTACCTGCCCAAGGCAACCCTCCGCATAATGCCCAGGGGAACAAGATCTCAAAATCTTTTTATTGACATATCAGTTATCCCCCTTCATTAAGCAGTAAGACATACTAGGGAGGTAAAAGCTCTTTATTACTGAGCAGCTGACCTATTAGAGGAATGAAACTTTAACATTTTAATGCTATTGTACAAACATTTAAGACACTTTTTAAATATTATTTTAAAACAAATTAACCTGTTCTGGCTAAAAGTCAGTAATAACAACGTCAATTCAGGTGATGATCTGTAAGCCCTGTACACATGTGGATGGATGACTGCGGGAGGCTATAGAGCCCAGCAGCCCAGAACTGGCTAATTTTGAAAGCATTGTTAAATACGCATTTTGGTTTTGGGACATTTCCTTCTCTGTTAAGGGACAGCAGTGTGTCTGTCTCTCTCATTCTCTCTCACACACACAGGAGTTCTTCTAGTATGACACAGTGAAGGGCTACTCTTCATGGCTGCTCAGAGGGAATGTAAGACATGCTAGAATGCAAAGCTCTATTCTCAGTAGCTACTTTTTCTTCTGTCACACTGCTCTAATGCACATTTCTGATCTCCATGGCTACTACGATAACACTGTCTAATTTCCACTGGTCTTCTCCATTCCTCCCTTGCTCATATTGAGGTCAATCTCTCTGTTTACTTTCTATGAACTGTTTTACAAACAAGCTTTGTATTTTCCTGAATTCATAGCCTTACTCATGCTTTTCCAAAACAAAATGCCCTTTACCCAATCCATTTATTGACATCAACTTACCTTTTAAGACTTGGCTAAAAGGCCAGCTTTTCCATTAAGTCTTGTCCAAGTCTTCGACCTACAACCCAGCTTGCTGTCTTGTGTGCTTTCACAGCCTTGTATTTATTCTCTATTACTGCACACAACACTTTTTACATTAAACTAGAAATCTTTATTTATACAGTCATCTTCTTTTTAAAATTATAAAGTGCACGAGAGAAAGAATTTTATAATCAGCAAGGCATTTGAACTCAGAACATGATTAACAACTTTGGTTACTTAGTTAAGTACTTAGTAAAGTTGTACTCTGGTCCTCAGATTTCTCAGGCCCAACCTCGCTTATAGCCAATTCAAAAATTTCCCTTACCATCCTGGATCTTTCATTAAAAATGCCACACCTTCTAATCAATTCTTCTGTCATTTGAGTTTATTTCCATATTATCATGTTTTCTCCATCCCTTTTCCTAAGTCTTCCTTTCTCTACTCTCTTCCTAAGCATTCTACTGGAATCTTCATTCCACAGTCAATAAACCTACTTACATCTTCAACAGAATTCTTTCCTCTATCTCTGTCTCAACTGACAACTGACATCTCCTCCAGTAATCCACTTTCCTACAGCCTCGTCTACAGAAGACACTTCTTCTACATCTAAGAGAGCCCAAAGGTGGAACTGGCATTTCCCCTGTTACTCACTCATGCTTCTACAATGGCTTAACCTTTCCATCTTCATATATAAAAGCCTTCAGTTTCATTACCTGTGAAACATTACTGATTGGACTATTTTTGTAGTTCTTAACTTTTTGGTGGCCATATACATTTTTGAAAATCTCATGAAAGCTACTTTCTCAATCTCTAAATCCCAGTATAATTTCAAGGACTTTAAGGGTAAAAATCCTAGTCTAGACAACACCATTTAGTTAGTAATCCAGGGCTTCTGAAATGAGGACTCTCCCTATCATAGTATCTATACAATCCAGATGTATATTAGAAAACTTAAATTGACTGGATTAAAATAATATGTAACAAACACATGTACTTGCACATATGTAAGGTCATAAACTAAAATAGCCTCATATTCTGAATATTTTTCTTTTAAATATTTTAATTATGTAATCACAACTTTAGTCTCAAGTATTATAACACAAAGACTAAACATAATTATTCTGCTATTGTGTTTCTTACAATAAAGCCTTTAAGAGAATATTTATTTACTGCATAGTCAGTAAGGAACTCAGCCCAGTAGCTAGATTTATTTCAGGAGCTCTGGGATAGAAATGTGTAAATTCTGTTAATATCTTGCTTACAGAGAGTTGGAAACAACATATTACCAAGAAATATAAGCCAAAATTTCTTTAAATATTGTTAAGTGATTTTATCAGAAACTACACCTCTTAAAATACACTTGAAAATAACATAATGTAGCTAAGCAATGATATTTCCAATGTCTTACATTTCAAATATATTATCTATAATGTCCATAAAAATATACACATGATTGGCTCAATGATTCCTCTCTCTAAAGCAGTTTAAGCAAGCACAACTGGAACAAAAAACTATAAACTCACTTGACTCAGAATCATTCCTCTTGCCAGTGCTAGGCTGGCTCATGTTTACAAGGCTTTTTACTATGTGATTAGCACACCTCTTGTGGTCTCCACATACTAGAGTTGTTTATTAGCTTCAGTGGCCTGACTCATTTGGAGTGCTTCTCCTCTGCCAAGGTGAAAAATTAAAATGCATGACTTGGAGTAACCTTGGTCCTTGCATTTTTGACAGTACACTCATTTTTCTTTTAAAGTACCACATATGGTTTCTCTCTAGGAGTCTCTTCTCAAATCTGAAGACTGCATTTCATTTCTTAAGAGTTCAGTTACCTTCCACATTACAAAAACGTATCTTCATCCCTTAGTCCTCTGCAATCCAGCTTCTTTTTCCTATTAATTCTCCAAAATGGCTCTTTCTACAATTACAAATCACCTTCTGATTGCAAAAGAGAAAAGTAATTTTCTCATTTCTAGTTTTATAAATCATCATCGTCCTTCACTAGCATATTACTTGGTTTATTCTCTCAGTTTAATATAATGAGTACTTTCTGAGCACTTACTGTGTCTAAGATATTCCTGTTCCAGATAAACAAGTAAGATAGCGTTGCTTCCTTTACTGAGCTTCACTCCAGTGGAAGAATTTAGCACAATACATACAACATTCAACACAAACCAGAATATGTAAGGCAGAAACAAAGCACCAGGAGAGTTAGAGATGGAAAAGCTCACGCTGTTGTTATTTGCTACTGTCCAGTTCGGCCCTGGCTCAGGGTGACACCATGTGCTACAATGCAGAACTGCTTCGTTGCACTTTCTAGGCTCTAATCTTCACGGAAGCAGTTCACCAGGTCTTTTTTCAGCAGAGCTGCTGGGAAGGTTCAAACTACCAACTTTTCAGTTAGCAGCAGTTTTTACAATGTTTACACCACCCAGGTGCCTGCAAGAATTCATACACAGCTTTGATTTGGGGGTTCCAGAAAGGCTTTAAGAAAGAGGTGACATTTTAGGTTAGATAGAAGGTAGAACAGGTTCAACACATGAAAAAAGTAGAACAATTTCATAAACTAAATGCAAACACGAGAAAGAACAAAAAAATGGGATATTAAGGGCACTGTCATGGATTGAATTTCCCCCCCCCGCCCCAAAATATATGTAGCTATGGGGCTGGGCCATTTTTCCCTGTATTCTACGACTGTCCTCCATTTTTTGATTTTGCTGTGCTGTATGGTAAAGGATTAGGGTGGGACTATAAATCCCTTCAAGCTCCACTGTAAAGAGAGTTTCCCTGGAGTACGGCTTGCCTCACCCTTAATCCTTTCATCTTAGAAGAAATAAAATGAAACAGAAGCAGACAGAGAATTGGGAACCTCCTAACATCAAGAAAGCAGCACCCAGAGAAGAGTACATCCTTTAGACCTGAAGTTCCTGTGCCAAGATGCTCCCTGGACAAAGACTGATGCAGTAGTGGACTTTGCTATAGAGCCAACAAGGAAGAAAGCCTTCCCTTGGAGCGGACATCCTGAATTTGGACTTGTAGCCTACCAGAAAGCATAAGAATAAACCTTCCTTTTGTTAAAGCTATCCACTCTGTGGTATTTCTGTTAGAGCAGCACTAGCTGACTAAAACATGTAGACCTCTTTGACTGTAGTACAGGGTACTTACAAAGCAACTTAGAGACCAGTTTGATAAGGTTTAGATTAGACTGTAGCAGATCATGAATAATACAGTAATACTCAGTTCTACAAGCAGTGAGAGGAAATCATGGTTGTACAGCATTAGGTGCCATAGCTGCTAATGCAAATGTCAGCAGTTCAAATCCTACAGGTGTTCCTTAGAAACTCTGTGGGGAAGTTTTACTCTGTCCTGTAAGGTCACTGTAAGTCAGAATGCACTCAAGGGCATAGATTTTTTGTTTTTTGTTTTGGTTTTGGTTTAGGCAGTCAGAGCCACTAAAAGTTTCTATGCTTTAGAAAAGTTAACAACAGGCCAAAGGATAAACTGTAACAGCAGCAAAATCTGAAGACTACGGTAATGCTTATGTCAGAGGTACTGAGGGCCTGCATTAGCAGCAAAAATGGAAGAGAAGGTGTGGATGCAAGGAACACTGTGGAGACAGAGTCAACACAACTTGGCAACCAACTTGACACAAAGGGCAAGGCAGACAGAAAAGTCAAAATATGATTACAAGTCCTGCTGACTAGGAAACTACTGGAACCAAATGAGGGAGTACAGAGGGTAATCTAGGGAATGATGAGTTTCATCTTGGAATTTCTATGATGATGCAAAGTAATTCTAGAGAAACAGGCAGTGCCACACATATTAGTGTAGACGAAAGCATTTTAGCTTTTGTCTGATAATGCATTCACTCATTCATTTATCCATCTAGAAATGTTGCTTGATTGCTTCTTCTGTGTTGAATGGGTTAGACGACACATGTAATACAGATATGAATTCAATGCACTCTCAAGTTACAGCCTCACACGAGAAGTATACTATTTAACTATCTGTCTGTTAACATCAGTTAACAGACTACTAGAATAGACAGTTAGATCACGTGTAACAGGCAAACTGAATAGGTCACATAATGGCAAAGACAGGAAATATGGAAATAATAGCAAGTTTGAAAGGCATATGTGGAAATGATTCAATAGATTTCAAAGTTGTAGAAGCTGAGGTACTTGCAGAACACCTAAGTGGAAATGTTCACCAGGCAGTTGGAAATTCAGTTTCAACAATTCTTGAAGAGGTTACAACTAGATGACAGCCAAATCTGTGAAACTGAAAATCACACAGTTCAGAAAAATAACCAAAAGCAAGAAGAGGTTTGGGATTTAGTGAATGGAACTACATCTGTCTGCATAAGCACTGGAAGCAGAGGAGAAAGGAAAAATAGTTATAGACATGGGAGACTCAAGAGACAGTTTTAGTGAAAAACCAAGAAGGTTGTTTCAAAATAAGTACGTAACGTATCTACTACTATAAGGGAAGTCAAGGAAAATAAGAAAAAAATCCATTGGATTTATTAGTAAGATATGTTAAATATCTTTTTATGTTAACAAGGTCTATGCAATGTTTTAGAAACACTAATCTGATATTAATGAAAAAAACTGAGGTAATGAGACAAGAATCTCAACTGCCTAACCGCCCCCCTCCCCGCAGCAGAGTGACCTCTGTCCACACTCAATCCTCCTTCCACCTTAGAGAATGAGATATCCCTGCTTAGGTTTAAGGCCAGTCCTTCCTCCTGTGCTCTTATTGTGTCATATTCAATCTTCTTTGAAAGAAGGGTATGTGGTGCGTGTACAATGCTGGAGTCCCTGCTTAGCAACCTACTGCCAAACAGTCATTGAAAGTTCTATGAACCAGTTTTAGGGTCTTCATTAGTTGGAACTGTCTCAAAGGCAAGTGGTTTATATCAGAATCATTAATAGCACTTACATCTAATTCTACCCTAAATAATTCTATTAATAGAACTTTGTGGATGTCATTAACAAGCTGAGGAATGAATCCTGGATCCTTGTTTCACTCAACCTTTCTGCAATTATTGGATGCCACCGTGGCTGCCTCTCTCTCAGAATTGCTTCACTGTCATCCAAACCTACTGGCTTTCTCTATATTCTTTCCTTGTCTAGATTCTTTTCTTTCAGTTCCCCTCTATACACAGACTCTCCTTGAAGTCGAACCTTAGCTGTGCTCCCTCGCTCTGAAATATCACCTATCCCCACGCCTTCAGTCTCTCCAACGGGGTAAACATTGCTTCTTGAGGAAGAAGAGGTTAAAAAAAAACTACTCATTTTATTTATAAAGCATAGACATACATACAATACATACAAGGACAGCCAACTAAGTTTGCAAATTCATCCTAGAAAAAGTGCTACATACCTCACTGCTCAGTATCACTATGGTTACCTTCAAAGTACTAACCTTGGGAAGATGGACACAGACACTAGTGTCTAGTCCACCCTTCAAACACATTTGGAACTCTTCTGGAATGGCCAACGTCCTGAACGCCATCAACATGTCTTCCTTTCAGTATTTACTTTATCTTCAGGCAAAGATAAAAGGCATTGGGATCCAGATCAGGTGAGTAGGGGTGGTGTTCCAATACAGTTATTTGTTTACTAGCTAAAAACTCCCTTACAGACAACTATACAATTAAGTTTGCAAACTTGCCACCATGCCACTGTGTGCAACGGCCATTCCAGAAAGAGTTCCAAAACTGCTCTGAAAGGTAGACTACATGCTGGACATGCTGGTGTCAGTGCATCGCTTCCCAAAGGGAGTACTTTGAAGGTGACCATAGCGATATTCAGCAATGAGGTATACAGCACTTAGAACAACTACATTTGCAGACTTAACTGTCAGACCTCATAAGGCTACTTCCAAAAACACCAAACCCACTGACTTGATTCAAAAAAATTATTTAGAGGGGGTGATTTCAAAAAAGGATTGAGAAACACTGGTCTAGCTTTAGACCAATGATGCCTGGGACATTAACAAACAAGCAAACAGAAAAACCAACTGCCATTGACTTGACTGACTCATGGTGACCTTGGTACACAGCACAGGTTAAAAAGTTTATTGAGTGAATCAATTAATTAATCTATATTGAGTGCTTACCATATTCCAGAAAGTGTTCACATACTTTTAAAGATTAAATACAACAAGGCAATGCAAAGACTTTAGCATATTTCCTAACACAGAGAAACACTAAAAAATCTGAACTATTATTTTACCTCATGGAGGCTGGAATAGGAGGACTACTGCCATCAGAGAACAGCATTTTATCTGAATGGGATTAAAAACAGAATTTCAGGATTAAAACTCTTACCAAGTTGACCTTGAAAGAATCAAGGAGCTAAATTATCCATAATCAGTCTACGGCAGAGAAAAGTCAAGACAATTTATTAAAACCAAACAAAAAATAACCCCCCTTTTGGGAACTATAAATCTGATAGGGGTTCAATAGCTAACATACATAAAGAACTCCTACAACTTAACCAAAAAAAGGGGGGGGGGCGGCAAATGACTTGAATAGACATTTCACTAAAGAGGATAAATAAATGGTCAATAAATGCACTGAAAGACATTAAAAGTCATTAATTATTTATGGAAACGGAAATGAAAACTGCAATGAGATACCACTTCATTGCCAATCGAATAGCTATCAAAAAACAGAAAATAACAGGTGTAGACAGAGATGTAGAAAAACTGGAACACTCATCCACTGCTGATGGGAATGCAAAATGGTGCATCACTAAAAAACAAAAAACATACAAACAAACAAAAAACAGATCGGCAGTTCCTCAAAAAGTTAAATATTATCAAAATTGACACCATAACAACTAGCAACCATCACCATATGGCCCAGTGATCTGAACTCTGGGTATAGACCCAAAACACAGAGGTAACCTAAATGTCCATCCACAGATGAATGGATAAATAAAATGTAGTATATACATATAATGGAATATTAACCAAACCAAACCTGTTGCAGTCAAGTGGATTCTGACTCACAGCAACCCCATTACTCAGCCATAGAAAGAAATAAAATGCTGATACATGCATGTTATGATCTGTATTAACCTGGAAAGAATTATGTTGAGTGAAATAAATCAGCTACAAAATGATAAATATTGTATGATTCCACTGATATAAAACAGACAATAAATATAGAGAAGTCAAAGCTTATTAGTAGTAGCCAGAGGTGGAAGGAGACCATGGGGCAAAAGTGGTTAAGCATTCAGCTGCTAGCCAAAGGGCTGGCAGTTTGGTTTTGGCAAGTTTGGTTACAATGTCTTGATGATTTTCTCTTAGGATCTACCCTGTGTGGGATTTGCTGAGCTCCTTGGATAGGTATCTTCACCTCTTTCATGATATCAAGGACGTTTTCTGCCAACAAATCTTTATCAGCTCTGTCTATATTTTGTTACTTCCCACTGTTTTAATAATCCAATCACTTGTCAGTTATTGCTCTTGACAGTGTTCCATATACTTGTTAGTTTATTTCTTTAAGTTCTGTTTTCTGATTTTACCTCAAATAAACTTGTGTCAAGGGATTTATCTTCAGTCTCACTAGTTTTAACTTCCTCATTTCTGATACTGTGATATTCTATTGAGTTGCTTAATTCTAAAATTTTACTGTTAATCTTTTGGATTTCTAGTTGCTGTCTCTACTGTTTCTACCGGTCTGTTACAATTTGTCATTCTGTACTTACATTAGAAACCCTGGTGGTATAGTGATTAAGTATAAGGGCTGCTAACTAGCAGTCTGAATCCACTACGCACTCCTTATAAACTCTATGGGGCAATTCTACTCTGTTTTACAGGGTCACTATGAGTCAGAATTGACTTGAGGTCAAGGGGTTTGGGGTTTTTTTGATTTAGTTCTTGTACTGTTTTCCTGAATTCCTCTATTGCTTTGTCTGTGTACTCCCTGGCTTAGTCTGAGTTTTGCCTATCTCCCTCCTGATCTCTTGAAGAGCTCTATATATACTAAGGTTTTCAACACCATCTTTGGTAATTCTAAGACCTAATCTCCTTTGGAAGGTGTCCTGGTTCTTTATTTTGGTTGCTTGCTGGCACCACTCTGATCCGCTTCTTTATGCGATTTGATATTGACTGCTGTTTTCAGGTCATCAACAAGTTGTTATACTTATTTACTATATGTTTGTTTAATATGTCCTAGCCTTGTTTTGTTTTGTTTTGTTTTGATATGCCCAAATAGACTGAACACGTGAGCTACTTTGATTACTGGCATCTTTGAAGCTCTCACATCCTTTCTCCAGCTGGTCAGTGCAGTGACTAGGTATGTATGCCCAAGAGTCTGTTCATGTCTCCTGTGTTAACACAGCATAGGTGTCCAGGTCATTGCTTAGAGCAGGCACAGGTATCTGGCTGGAGCAATGGAGGGGGCTGATGCTTGCTGCTGGGTGCCTAGGCGGAGGGCACGTCCCTGTCCCCTAGAACATGTGTGTGGCTGGGGGGGAGGGGCTGCGGCTAGTCCTTAGACACCTAATGTTGGCTGGAAGGACTGGGAAGCAACATCCATTATCAAACCCCTCGTGTGCATAGCTAAATGGAGTGAGTGATACCGCCCACCCTCAGGCCCCTGATGTGGATGAGTAAGGTCCCTGCTTAGTGGACAAGGTGGCATCAAATGTCATGAATCTGCAACTCCCCCATGGCTTCTGCAGTTGCAAAGAGGCTTCATGTGTATGCCCTGTTTTATGTTAATAACAGCATGTGGTGCTGAATGGCCCACACAAGTCTAGGGGTAAATAACACTACAAGTCCCTGGATACCTTATGTCAGCACCTAGGTACAGGGGCAGAGCCTCAGGGACTGGTATTTCTTTGCTACTTTTTACTATTCTTTTTACTACTATGCTTTAAGTGATTACAATTCAAGTCAGTTTCTCATACAAAAACTTACATACACCTTGTTGTATGACTGTAGTTGCTCCTCCTAGAATGTGACAGCACACTCCTCTCTACCCTGTACTTTCTGTGTCCATTCCAAAAGCTCCTGTCTCCTTCTACTTTCTCATCTCAACTCCAAACAGAGGCTGCCCATTTAGTCTCATGTAGCTACTTGAGCCAAGAAGCACACTCTTCACCAGTATCTTTTTATGTCTTATAGTCCATGCTAAACTTTGTCTGAGAGTTGGTTTCAGAAAAGGTTTTATCTCTGAGCTAATAGAGAGTCTGGGGGCCATGTCTTGTGACTTCCTTCCAGTCTCAGACAGACCATCAATTCTAGTCTTTTTACCAGTACTTGAGTTCTGCACCCTACTGTCCTCCCACTGGATCAGGGACTCTCTGTTGATTTCCCTGTCAGTGTGGTCACTGGTGGCAGCTGGGCATCATTGTAGTTCTTCTGATGTCAGGCTGATGGAGGCCCTCCCTGGTTTATGTGGCCCTGTCTGTCTCATGGGCACATACTTTCTTAATGTCTTTGATGTTCTTCACTCTACTTTGCTCCAGGTGAATTGGGAACAACTGATGCTCCTTACACGGACACTTGCTAGTTTTTAAGACCCCAGATACCACCTATCAAAGTGCAATGCAGGCCATTTTCTTAGTAAATGTTGTTATACCAATTGACTTACATGTCCCCTGAAACCATGGCCCCCAGACTCCCATCCCAGCTACTCTGTCCCTTCAAATGCTTGAATGAATTCATGAAAATTTTTAGTTTAGTCCATCTGTGCTGACAGCCCTTGTACTACGTGTTGCCTTTCCCTTCCTCTAAAATAACTGTCTACTACCTACCTAGCGAATACCTCTCTCCCTCCCCACTCTCCTAATCATGTTTTCTTCTGTGTTTAAACCTTTTCTTGAGTTCTTAATAATAGTGGTCTCATGATACTCGTCTCTTTCCAACTAATTTCACTTAACATATTGTCCTCCAAATTCATTCACATTATGAGATGTTTCAAAGATTCACTGCTCTTCTCTCTCACTGCATGGTATACCACTGTGTTAATATACCATAATTTGCTATATATTCAGACACTGATGGGTACCTAGTGTATTTTTATCTTTTATTGTGAAAAGTGCTGCAATGAACATGGGTGCACATATATCTATTCATGTGAGAGCTCTTCTTTAGCTTACATTCAAGGGAATGGGGTTAGTGGATTGTATGCTATTTCTACTTCCAGTGTTTTACAGAAGTGCCAAATTAATTTTCATAATGGTTGTACCATTTTACATTGTCACTAGCAGTGTAAAAGTGTTCCAGTCTCTCTACAGCCTCTCCCACATTTATTAATTTGTGGGATTTTTTTTTTTTTTTATTCTACACTACTTTTGAATTGTCTCTCCTTCCCCTTGTGGCTCAGCCTGACTCTTCAGCTTTGTCTTTGATTATTAAGGCTCCTAGACTGTCATAAACAATCAGTTCACCTATTCTGAAGGTCTCTGTTGTAAGAGGGATGACAGGACATGCCAGACTATTCTGTCATCCTGGTTCTACCGCAGAGGGACCTCACAAGTAAAGCCTGGCAATCTGCTTCTGAAAGGTCACAGCCTTGAAAAACTCTATGGAGAATTTCTATTCTGCTCACACAGGATCATTGTTAGTCAGAATTGACTCTACAGCAACTAACAACAGGTCAACAGAGCTTGGGGGAAAGGGAACCACTGCTTAAGGGGCAGAGAGTTTATGCTAATGGTGGTAGAATAATTTGGAAAAAGAAGTAATAATGGCTGCACAACATGATGAATATAATCAATGGCACTAAATTGTACATGTAAAATTTGTTACATCACAAATGTTTTGTTATGTATGTTCTTACCACCAAACCCAGCCTTTTTAAACTAGTTATTTTGTAATATTCTTAAGCAAGTTTATTTTCTAGCTTGGTAAAATATACAAACTCAACAATACTTGTTGCCAAGACAACCTCCCAAGTATAAGTCAAAACTCTTTCAGAGATTAGCATTTATAACATATCCATTATATCAAAAATGACAGCAGTAAAACAGTAGGCCAAATATAATCACACAAAAATAACTAAAAGGAATAACTTATTTGTAAGTCAAGAAATATTCCAAAAAGTCAAATCCTTCACTACAAAGAAATGATCTCTGGAACAGTCACAAAATGTGATGTAAAAGCCTGTTACTCAGCATCATTCCCCAGCACCATTCCCACTGCATAACCTTTCCTCACAGAAAGGCCTCTGACACAAGCAACATCACGAAAATCTGCTCTCATTCCCACTTAGTATGGGTACTACTCTGCCCAAAACTTTTGAAAGTAGTTACCAACAAGATTAAATTATAATAATTAGTCTCTTCTGTTCCTATAAATCTTTCAGCACAAGTATGAAAAGCATTCACATGGGTCAAATATCTAAGCCAAAAAAAAAAAAGTGTCTAGGCCCTGAATAACTCACAAAATTTAAAATAATAAGATAAGTTTTAAAATAATGGAGAATTAAAGGCACTTTGGAACAAAGTGAACATGATACCTCAGCAGTGACAGTTGTTGACATCATCAATTTTGACTCAAGGTAAAGTCTGTTACCTCAAAAAATATTTATAACAACACATATAAGAAATTAATGAAGCTGTTATAAAGAACATTTGCTCCAAAACTGAAAGAACATACCCAATACTCCAGCATACTGTTATTAATAAAAAAGCAAATCCAATGCCACTGAATTGATTCTGACTCCTAGCAACCCCATGGGACAAAGTGCAACTGCCCCACAGAGTTTCCGAGGAGTGGCTGGTGGATCTGAGCTGCCAGTCTTTTGGTCAGCAACTAAGCTCTTAACCACTGTGCCACCTGGGCCCCATTCTTGTTAATAGCACCCAATTACTCATTATTGTTATACTTATTCGTATTTACATAGAATCCTTTATTCAAGTGGCTCAAAATACTTCTAAGACAGCAGCTGTGTTTTATTAAAATTATTTTAATTTACTAAATCATAATTTATCATCTGCCCTGAAAAGCAATTAAAGATATGTGTACATAAAAAACAATTTACACTGATAAAACGCCTTCATCCTAATTCTCAGAGCCACTGCTGTTGTAACTGGGAAATTACTGTCAATAAAAACTCTCCTTTTTCTTACCCACTTGCTACAGCTTCGATTATATAATTCTTTTTCTCCTTATTAAAAGGAATAAAGTCAATACCATGACATTAGTTTCTGGGTTCACAAAATAACCAGATGAATAACAAGACAGAATTCAGGTTTATACTGGGTGTAAGATGTATGGCACATTACACACTAGTCACCCCCAGTTTTCTAAAAGCCCTATCACTATCTCAAAGTAACAGACAACACACTAGTCACCCTCTGTTTTCTAATAAACCTGTCACTATCTCAGCCAAAGTGACTGAGTTTTCTTTCCACTACAAAATCAAAACAGGAATCCTCTCATCTGACTCTCAGTCATGCCCACAGATTTACTGGTCTGTTGTTACTACAACAGGTCCTTTTTTCTTTGTTATACTGTTTCTAAGAGCAATACTCCACCTTTTTGGTTTAAAGTCCACTGTGGTGTTTACTGGAATAGAGTTACACAATCTAGTTACTACAGGAGGAGTAATTACTTTCTACATGCTTTTCAAAAGCACTCTCCACTTTTCTACATTTTGTTTTAAATAGGAGATTTCTGTTTCTGTTATACTTATTCCTGATAATTAGGGTAATGACTTGCAAATTAAGAAAACTACATCCCAAAAAACAAATTTATGTACCTTGACTCAGTACTACTGGATGTAAAGCATCGCATTTAATGCTGCAGTGGCAAAGAAATCTATTACTACATGTCAGGCAATTCACTTATCACCTCCAAATATTCCCATGCTTCAATGCACCACCTCAGCGTTTTTGAAAAGACAGAGGCTAAGGAACTCCTTCTGCAACTACAGTCCTTTCAGTCACCTCCCCTTTTGCTCTTCCCACTCTACCCCCTATATGAAGAGCAGGAACCTCTTAAATCCCTTTATTTTTCTTATCCTCCCCTTCCTTCCACAGAATAACTCAAGGGATTTATAGTCCAATGAAGGTAAATATCTCATAGCTGTACAGAAAGAGAATGAAGGGATACAAAGCATGCAAAGAGAACCCAGAACTGAATGTAGACAGATGGAGGTAGAAGTGCTCTGTCAACAAAAACAAGAGGTTTACGATCACACAGGCTTGCTTTCATTACTTACTAAATAGTAATTCAAGTAAATGATGTAATCTAAGCTTTTTTTTTCTTTTTTTGACTATAAATTGAGGATGATGGTATCTTATCAGATCATTAAAGATCAAAAGGCATGCTATACAGCTTTATATATACAAAACCCTGGTGGAGTAGTGGGTTAAGTGCTACAATCCGCTAACCAAAAGGTCAACAGTTCAAATCTGTCAGGTGCTCCTTTGAAACTCTACGGGGCAGTTCTAGTCTGACCTCTAGGGTCCCTATAAGTGGAAGCTTTAGTACTACTATTTAACTGGTACAAAGTATTTGACAAACAGCACTGCGGAAATAGGACAGCATTCTCTTTAAACAGGAAAGTAAGAGGAAATCAGAAACACTTCCTTTTAAGAAGGAAGCCACTAATCAAATTAAAATGAAGCAAAGCACTTGGTTCTAAAAGTTGTAAGATTTGTCCTGTAAAATGTCTTCATTTGCACTAACAATATGAAAACTCTACAACTCAAAAAAAGTTTTAGAAAATTGATAAATTAACAGAAATCACATGTTAGGAGGAAATTACATACTTACATATATCTCTCACATAACTTCTGATATATTCTAGCAGAAGATTAGCCCAAAGCTTCATTTACAAAACCAGTTTCACCACAGTATTTTTCAGTGTAATTGTTAGCAACGCATCCACCCTCTCGTCACGTTGGTTTGTGGAATATTGATAACAGCATGTTGGACTGCTAACGGCATTATCATCAACGATTTTACTGTCAATTACAATGACACCTGGAGCATTTCCCAATAATAAACAGAAAATAAAATCCAAGCACTAACAGATAACCATAAACATATTTATATTCCTCTTATTTCTCTTGATCTAATATTTTAAAATCCATTAAAAACATTACTTACAAAAGTGAAAAACTATTTCTGAATATTAACGATGGAGATAAACACACAACAGCAACACATGCTTAATTCAAAAAACCCTAGAAACCTGGCGACAAGACAGTTATCTTCATGTATATTAGTAAACAAATGCTTCCAGATGATTTAGGAGAGTTTGTATTTCCTTTATTTCCAGTCATCACTGGCCATCGTCCCTACAGTAAGACCTAAGTCACTTGCCTGATGTAAGCCACATTACTCCTATGGTCAATTTAATTTTTCTTCAGAAGTCCATGGAAAGAAAAGGTCTTTTAAAATGCAGTTTCTTACAAGTGATGTCCCGAGCTCCTACGTAGCATGTTTGCCCAAGAACCTTTAAGAATGTGTTCTGTATTCTGATTGCCAACACGCTTTTTCAGGAATGCAAATTTTGCTCTCAATAGTTAACAATGGGTTATAGTGTCATAAGCATTGTTCATACCCCATGAGTCATTCTGTTGCAAATTTTAGTTAAAAAAATAATAATAAAAGGCTTGCAGTGTGTATAAAGCATTTAGGACATAAAAGACTCACTGTCAAAATATTTGAAGGCTTCTTAAAATAGAAAACCACCTCTAAAAACAAATTAATTTATAGCTTCTCATTATATTAAAAAATGCTACACCAGAACCCTGTTTTTTTAACTTAACAAATCTATAGGACACATTTATGATATAATGATCTTATCAATATGGCATCTGACTGACAGAGATTACAAGAATACATTTTGTATTCTTCGGGGAAACAACGGAGAGTTGAGCTCTGAAACAGTCTCTAAAAACGGACACACACTGACAGTTTGAAAACTCTCAAGATTCTAAAGTACATGTGACCCTGGACACCATATAATTTGCATTACAGTATTTCCAGGTCTATCAACTATACTTCCTAAACTAAAAACTAGTGTCCATTATATGATAATGAAGCAGCAAGTCTGAAAAACCAGATTGTTTTTCAAAAAATTATTTATAAAGGTCTTTTTTTTTTTGCTTCAGAATATTGTTTCTTCAATGAAGATTTTATCTGGAAATGTAAAGACATAAAAAAGGTAAAAACTAAAGTATTTAACCAAAATGTGTATGTCCAGGAGGGATGAGATGAGGACTGGAATGTGTGATGAACTTTGAATTCCAGCACCAACTCAAATATATTCAGCAGTCACTATAGGAACTTTTCAGAAAAAGTTTTCAAATATCTCTGACTCACATTCAAATAACAAATGACATTAAAATTTGTACAGATTCATAAAGGAAAAAATGATACAGGGTCTAAAGGGTGTCCTATCTTTGAGCTTGAATGAAACAAGTTGTGTAAATGATATAGTGTTAATTGTTTATTTTGAAGTACATTTGATGGCATTATGTGTGGAAAAGAACTTCAGATTAAATGGCTGCCCTAGCATCTTCCAAATGGTGCCCAAAATAGTCAGTTATCATAGTCTGATATCTTTGATGGTCACAGCCTCTTCTTGTTCATCCTGGAAAAAATAAGGGCCAATGATTCCACAGGGCCAATGATTCCACTGGATCAAAACCCACACTGAACAGTAACGTTTCGGGATGAAGTAGATGTTCCTGAATCTCCACTGGATTCTCATCTCTGTACATGAGACAGGTTGGTTTGTTAACAAAACCAGTAATCCAAAACTGGGCCTCATTGCTGAAGATGATTTTCGGCCAAATGAGGGTCAACTTCCAACGGCTCCAGAGCTCAGTCAGCAAATGTACTGGGCAATCTACAGTTACTGGATTTCAGTTATTGAGTTAAAACAATTTTATAAGAGTAAAGCTTCAAGTCCAGAGACAAAATACACCAAATGGTAATCAATGAAAGGCCCAGTTCATGTGCTTGGTGAAAAATGATTGAGGTGGATTCTTGTACGCACTCTGAAGAACAGTGGTGATGTTTACGTTGGAACATGTGGTTGGTTGATTAGCAAGAGGCTCAGCTGTCTCAAATTTTCTGATTAAACATTAAATTCTTCTCTTGGTGGGACGATTATGCACATCACAAATTTCACATAATTCACAGAAATGTTTTGCAAACAGAACATCCATTTTGATAATAAACTTTAATAATTTCTGTGCATCATGGAACTGTATAACTTTTCACAGCTATTTGTCAACACTAATTACAAAAACGTGATAATATGGCCACTATAGCTTCACAAATACGGCTGCCATGAGCTGTCAAAAACAGGACATCCTTGTTGGAAGACCTTTATATCAATTCAGCTGAAAGATATGTCGAATTAAAGTGAAAACTAGTCAGATTAGGATTACTTAAAACACAATACTCAGAAATTGCATTTCCTTTTAGAAAGACACATTTCCATCCCAAACTGAAGTGTAAGTGATGAACACTGAAAGAGAGAATTGATCTACTTAATAAAAGCTTGCTCAACTAACACTTTCACCTGGGCAGTTACAGAAAACATACAGGAATTCATGTCTTGATAAATGACTTCCCATGCCATTTTCTCACCACATGATACATATACAAATTCATTATTGAAATAAGAAAGTTACATACCCACCCCTTAGACCATCTACCCAGATTTTTGCTTGTTTTTGCAAGACAGAGCAAAATTTACCATAACTATTAATCCATCGTTACCCTTTCAGTGTAATGAGATATAACACATATGTACTTACTGCAAATTCATATAAGCGAATAACAGGTTTTATTCAGGGATGAGTTAAAACACCCACTGGGGGAGAAAAAGGCATTCAACCTTTCCCTCCATAGCCTGGAGATGTTAAACCAAAAATCTAACAGATAGGCATCACTCAGTGATTCATACTTCATACTTGCCAAGGGCTTCTTTCCATAATTTTGAATAGTGATCTAACTTTATTTTCAAATATTTAAATATTCTCCTAACTTAACAGATTAAATGGTTTTCAGAAATATAAACCATAAAAAGATTGTTTTCTTCCTTGCTTTTGTCTTTTTTCTATTATCTCTATTGATAATGAGAAAAACATGAATTTTTTAAAAGTTTTACAATTATAATAACTTACAGTAGCACAGTTCTTTATAATGTCAAAGTGCTCTCAGAGACATTATCTTCCACACAAATGCCAACTCTAGGGCTCGAGTGATAGCATCTAACATCAACAGACAAGGTGACTCTGTCCACAAACTTCAAATACTTAGCATTTCTTTGAAAGAATAAAATGTATACCCATGAGACTGATGGCTTCCATGTTATAATTTATGTTGGGGTAGAGACAGCACTAACATTTAAAGTTCAAGTCCCGGTTCTATCTCTTATAAACGAGGAACACTGGGCATCGTGTCACCTTTCTGGCCCTCTATTTCTCATCTGTCAAAAGAAGGCCTGTAGTATCGATCTCACAGGATTATCCCAAGAAACAACTGAAATATGTGAAACAGCTTCATAACCATAAGAACTACACTGAAATATGTGAACATCACCAAGAGTTACTTTAGGTACATCAAGGCGTAACAGTAAACATGCATTCATTCACCATTTTCTTCAACAGAAAACTGCTGAGAGAACTCTTCCAACACAGAAGCATCATCTGAATAGTTAGTATAATTCTTTAGGTGATGATCTAGATTAACACAAAGAGAACTTTAGATAACCTGCACAGCATCTATTCTTGCACTGCACACTTAAAGGACACTCAGTAAAATCTGAGCACAAAGAAATAAGACAAGAAACCAAGTGACCAGCACAGGTATTTTTCTTTCTCATTGTAAAATGAACAATAGTAAATGCTTTTACTTCATGAGGAAATTCAGTGGACATACCAACATGGCTTAATCATAATAAAACTTTATGCTATACTTCAGTTTTCAAAGCGTTTCACACATATCATCACAGAAAAATAATGCCATCCTGTTTGTTCACATGTATATTTTAACATTTATAATACATCTACATTTAGGCAAATCCTTTAACATTAGTGCTCCAACACAAAAAATGAGAGTGAGATTGCCTAATAGCTAACACTCCTTGTCAGAAGTACTATAATTCTGAATCTAGAATTACAAAAAGAACAAAAAACGTTTAATAGCAAATATATAACACAAAATCTAATAAGCTTAAAGATGGCAATTTTAAAATTAAAAATACTTAAAATATGTCCAAAATATCCAGGCAAATGAGACAATGGTATTTTACAATTAAACATATTAGCAATCTGAGACTTATACTATATTTCAAAAAAAGCTGGATAACTATATTTAATAGTAAGGTTACAACTGAGTAACTATTGTAACTATCAACATAGCACAATGTGAAATATACATAAAATTATACTAAAATTAATGCATACTCTCATGAGTTTTTCTGGAGATACTGTGAATACCAACTATAACAATACAGGTATTATAAATGTAAAACAAACTTATTTTAAGCTCTCTGGCTTGCTATATAAAGCCTGAGATTCTCTACAAACAAAATAAAAACAGCTCTAACAGTGTACATCGAGGACTTCAAAGGAAAACCTAAAGTTTAAACAGCAAACTATTCATGTTGTTGTCACTGTTGTCTGCTACGGAGTTGATTCTGATTCACAGTAACCCTATGTGACAGAGCAGAATCAGCCCAAAGAGTTTTCTAGGCTATAAGCTTTACTACAGACATAGATTGCCAGGTCTTTTCTCCTATGAAGTGGCTAGCTAGTGATAAATTATGCCACTAGGGATCCTTTTAACCTAGTCATAGCAACTACGATTTATAAAGCAAGCACTGAACTCGCTGATGGAAACCCTGGTGATATAGTGGTTAAGCACTAAGGCTGCTAACAAAAAGGTTAGCAGTCTGAATTCACAAAGTGCTCCCTGGAAACTCTATGGGACAGTCTGCCTTGTCCTATAGGGCTGCCATACACAGGAACTGATTCAACAGTCCACAGTCCATTGGGCATTAGAAACAGCATTAGCATTTAGAGTTCAATGTTTTCTAGTAAACAAGCTACTACCATGCAAAAATAAAATCAGATTCCTGCTTCTCAGAAGCAGAAATCTTAAAGTCTAAGAGAGTTAGCCTTGGAAACAAAACTTTTTTCTTCTTTTATATGAACTGCTAGGCTTTTTTTCTATCCTTTCCACCGATTTCAGAATCAGAATCAGAATATCAGAATCAGCCACATAACTGACTAAAAATGAAGAAACACTACATGTCTTTCATGCAAATAACCCATATGATTTGTTTCAGGAATGCTGATAATCTTAAACGTAGAATGTAGAGGAGGGTTCTATAGATCTGAAAAACAGTGAAGCTGCCCTGTCCCAGCAAAAGTCATGACTGTCACCTGGTGTTAAGTACAAAACTGGGAGTCAGGAAGCCAGCTTTGGCACGATATAGCTTTGTAACCTTAGAGGAAATAAAAACAACTTGCCCTGACCTTGCAGCATTTACTGTGCCTCTGGGTAAGTTACAGAACTTTTCTAGGACTACTGTTTCATCTGTAAACTTACAGACCTGAACTGGAATCTAAAAAAATCTGGACCAGTCATTCTCAAGCTTTAAGTACAAATTTTCGGCCTGCACCCAGTGATTCAGAAGGTATGAGCTGGAAACCTAACAAGCCAAATTTTCAGCAACCACCCCTGAGAAATATTAACTGTGCAACAGGTAGAGTAAACTAAGTGGCTACATCTTGAGCATAACTTACACCATTTTGCTTCTCAATTCTGTCTCCAAGAATGAGTCCATTGTTTCCCTTAGTTTCTCTCAAGTATTAACCTATGCTCTTTTTAAGGCCATGGAAAAACAAGTGATAATAACCTAAAAACCATAAAAGGAAAAAAAAAAAAAAAGGACTGTGAACTTATGTGATGGCCAGACCACCTCCAAGCCCCAAATACTAATTGTGATGTCAATGTATCTGTCACATGGACACTGGGACCACCGTTCTATAAACACCTAGGACTCATAAAATCTTACCCCCTTTTTCTACAAAACCTCCCACTAGTCTCTACTTCAGGAAGACAGACTCTGGAGGAAATCTATTCCCTCGGTCCCTATGTACCGGTTCATAATAAGAACACCTTGTGTATTGGTGCACAATAATAACATCTTTTCATCCATCTCAAAGATTGGCTGCTTGCCACTGCTGGCTCTGCTCAGCCTTGGAGTAACAACTAGATGATGTCTAGTAACTTGTCTCAGTACCAAGATCTTAGGAATTGAGAATCTAACATAGTGTGCAGGACAGAGTAGATGCTAAACAAATACTTATAGAAAGGGAAAGTAGGAAGGGAAACAATAGTACAAAAAAAAAAAGGAAGACTAGGAAGGAAGGAAGCTAGCCAACATATTGGTCATATATTTGACTACCTGACAGACAAAACAGCTGTAAAAATTACACCTGGATAAAAGTTGTAATGTGCATCACCAGCTGGAAAGCAAAGACCTCTGTCTCTACAAACTTAGAACTTTAAAAAGGACATAAGCACCTGTCACTGTCTTAACAACAAAACTGCAAAATACTTAGGAGGAAAAGAGAAAAAAGTAATATAGGGAAGCCAAAAGAAGCCTAACAGAAAATTACCAGATGAATAAAACTTAGTGACTTTTCCCCAAGTAGAAAAAAAGACAGGATTTTAAGAACTGAGATGTGGGACTGAAGTCTGAAGTCACAGATCAGTCATATGCATAAATTTCACTTGGGATAACACATATCCATCCCAGAAGTACTGCTGGCAATATTAACTTTTGTCTGTTTGGGGCTGTCATTTTCCCATTCACTTACATTATAATTTTTGAGATGTTTTATCTTCACTTCTGATGATCTTCAAATGTCAATGGCTCTTAACACATTAACTGTAAACAAAGACAAAGTAACTTAGGGGAATTCCGATACTCAGGAACCCTACAGTCATTTATTCTAAGCTCTTCTTTAAAGCCTGAGGAGGAGGGTTGGAGGCATGTTCTCATGTATACTCACTTCATAAACTGCCTGATCACAGAAACACAAAGCTATTCTTTTGAATGAAAATACTGTCTTCTTAATAATCTTCACCACCAACCAAAAAGATGACAGTTTGAACCCACCAGCTGCTCCTTAGAAATCCTATAGGGCAATTCTACTCTGTCCTATAGGGTTGCTATGAGTTGAAATCAACTTCAGAGCCATGGGTTTTTTAATCATCAGGCAAGAAAAAAAAAAAAATCATCCTACCTCTGTCAGAAGAATAAAACATGTACTGCTAGAGAAAATTATCTCAAACATGAACGCTCTCAACTCACTCACTGATGTACTGTCTACCTTATCCTGTTGCTCAGTAGAATAGCCAGTCAAGGAAACTCATTTCCTTGTCACTACTGACCAATCTCCTTGCCCTGGGACTATCCTCTAACGGCCAAGTTTGGGCATGGACCTAGAGTGCCAGATCTTTGGGCATGGTCAGTTCTTTACAGCACACAGACTCTGAAGTCAGACTCAGGCTTAACGGAAAATTGTTTTATATAATCTTCAGTTTCCTCACCTGTAAAACTGAAACAGTAACACTGTCTGCTTTATATGGTTGTTATGAGAAATGCAAATAAGGGACTCAACACCATACCTAGCATATAGTAAACACTTAATAAATGCTAAGTACTATTACGTCACTGTTATTACTTGTATCACTACTTTTATCTCTATCTCCTAGAGTGCAAAGCTCTAATACAGAGCCATCACACAGTTGATATTCATTCTTATTTGAGGTGTTCTATTTTTGTTTTTATAGTGAAAGAATGTCATCCAATTTAATAACAGAGGGCATCTGAACCACAAGAAATTTTGTTTCTGATCTTCTCTGGGCACCTTGGCTCAACTCAAGAAAATCAATGCCTATAATCACTAGCCTATCAACAGCCCAAACCATCACTTACTTTACTAATGTACAACCTGTTCACAGAGCTGTACTTGTGTTCATTTGTAAATACCAGAGTTTCTCTGGTCTAACTGAAGTGTTGCAGATTTTCACTAGAAAAGACTTTTCTCCTTTTTAAATAATCAATTTGTAAATTAAAGAAGTGACTGTCTCCAATACTCATTCTCTTCTTGTTTCTTGATGACATGCCAAAACCAAATCCACTGCTGCCTATGAGTCAGTTGTGACTCATAGTGACCCTACAGAAAGAGAACTGCCCCACAGAGCTTCCAAGGAGCACCTGGCAGATTTGAACTGCTGAGCTTCTGATTAGCAGTTATAAGCACTTAACCACTATGCCACCAGGGCTGCCATTCCTTAATGACAGAATCTCCAATTTTTAGCTAAGCAGGCCAACAAGACTGTATTCTGGTTAACCAGATATAAGCTAAAAAACTATATGCAGTTTCTAAAAACAGTGTCCTTTAAAGAGATTCTTTTCCTTCTTCCCTGTTACCAGAATAAAGATGCAATGACTACAGCTTCAACACCAACTCTGGTTCATGAGGTTCACACTGGGAATGGAAGACAGAAAGTTAGAAAGCCTGGGTCTTCAACATTCCAGATCTACCACGCCAGAGCTGAACTATCTCTGGCCTTTTACGTGGGCAAAAACAATTATTTTCTCTCGTTTTGTCAC
This sequence comes from Heterohyrax brucei, assembly GCA_028571685.1. Classification (NCBI taxonomy): domain Eukaryota; kingdom Metazoa; phylum Chordata; class Mammalia; order Hyracoidea; family Procaviidae; genus Heterohyrax; species Heterohyrax brucei. The sequence continues at coordinate 58,937,531 of CM053145.1, read as the reverse complement.
TGTTAGTTTGCATTTTCTGTTACACTGTGCTAAATGTAACCCCTAACTTTAAAACTTTTTTAAAAAAAAATAAAGAAAGAAGGAAAAAATTTCCAAATGTCCATGTTTAGATTTTTTTGAAGTATGTGAATTAAAAAACATTTTTAAGTTAACTTTTAGGGGATGCAGTCAAGCTAGCAGACTAAATACATGCCTCCTTAATTCCCTCTGAAAACTAAGGCCTGGATTGACAATTGAACAGAACTTTCTGGACACACAGTGGACCCTATGACTCAGCACAGAGCTGTCAGTTTGGATGACATCCCACTAAAAAGGAAACTTCCTCTCTCTCACTTAGACCCAGTTGCAAAGACAGAACATACTGACACTTTTTAACCTTTTTTCTTTTTGTTGGCTAGTAGGTGGGGGATGGGCATGAGATGGCACATACGCTGAAATGAAGTGTGGATGCGAACTGCGTGTGTCACAGCAGACAGACAGTGTGTGGGATAGCCACATTTTGAGAGGCTGGTAGCAGACTGAGGGTGCCATATCCCCTCTACCCTCTCTTTTCCACTTCCACCATAGATTCAACTGTTTAGCAGCAGGAGGGGCAGGTCGGCCAGGACACTATGTTGGTCAGGTGGGAGGTGGAGTTACCCATCCAGAGACTTCAGCAGGGGCTAATTCCCAGTCCGGGAGGCAGTGCCAGTCCAGGAAGCACTTTTCCAGGAAAAAGGCTGTGCTTAGCACAGTGTTACCTTACAGAGAGGGCCCGGTGGGGAATGGTAACAAGGAAGTAGCCACTCCCTACTCTGAACTAGCATCTGGAGATGGCCAAAGAGGTATCTCCATTGTCAGCTGGAAAGCGGGGCATGCCACACTTGACAGCCTGACTGATTCTGGAAGTTATCACATAGTTTTTAGCTTTTTAAAATAAGACTTCCTGGAGAAGTTAATTGCTGTGCAGCCCAACAGCATCTCTTCCAGACTTTAGGGTCGGTTGACAGCCCCCAGTGACTACATAAGTAGGAAGGTATCTTTACCAGCCAGGATGCAGGAGCCTACCACTGCAGAAAGTCCACTGGGACCAATCATTAGACTACATAGAGGTGGCTGGTGACCAACTCGCTTCTCAGAACCATGCCTCAGCTCCTGTGAGGCAACACCAGAGAAACAAAACAGCCTCTAGAAGTCCCAAACACAAAATGCCATCGTAAGGCATTTAAAGAAACAGCGTACCATGGCTCCAGAAAACTCCCAAAACAAACAATAAAAAACTTCTCCGATGGAGAAGCCTTTCTGAAACTATTGCAGGTCAAGTACAAAAGAATTATATATAGAAGCCTCCTAGAGATTATACAGAATGCAGGAGAGTAAAATGAAATATTAAATAAGTTATTTGAACTGATGGAACATAATGTTATGAAATCCAACAGATCAATAACAAAGTTACAGAATTAGACAATTCAATTAAAAGCCAAAAGAGCAGAACTGAGCAACCAGAAGTCTGACTTAGTGACCTTGAAGACAGAACAACAGACATAACAGCATTTATGAGGAGAAATCAGAGAAAATAAGAAAAATGAAGAAGCATTAAGAAGCATGTAGGACTCTATCAAGAAGAATAATCTACATTTAATTGGAGTTCCTGAACAGGGAGGGACAGCTGAAAACAGAATATTGTTGAGTTACTGAAAGAAAACTTCCCTGAAAATTACAAAAGAATACTATACAGATATCCAAGACATGTACCGAATGCCACATAAACTGAACCCCAAAAGAAAGACACCAAGACATATTGTAATCAAACTTAACAAAATGAAACATAAGGCGAAAGTCTTAAAGGCAGCGAGACTCAAAGCAAAGCTAACATTTAGAAGAAAGTCCTGTAGTCTTTCATCTGACTTCTCAGCAGAAACAAAGCTGGCACAGAGGCAGCAGGATGACACATCCAAAGCCTTGAAGGAGAAAAACTTCCAACCAATAATTACATATCCTGCAAAACTGTCTTTCAAATGTGAAGATGAAATTAAGACATTCGCAGATAAACAGAAACTTAGAGACTCTGTAAAAAACCAAAACAAAACTACAAGAAATATGGAAAGAAGCTCTTTGCTTTGAAAAACAAAACCATTACGTGTATACATGTATACTTAAGGAGGCAATACAGGACAAAACATCCAGAAACCTACTCAGTAAGGGAAGGTACAAAACTCAGTCAAAGATATAATATTAAAAGAAGGGAACCAGTGATCATATCAGGAAAACTAAGACACCATCACACTAACAAGAGTGATATACTAGTTACAATCCTTTCACATGGAGAAGTTAATAAGATATGTAGAACTTACAATATTAAGGGAGATCAGAATAGTAGCTGCAAAGCATAATTACAATGCAGCACATCAAAACAAGAAATGTAATATGAGTCTCAAAAAACACAAAACCAACACTGAAAAAGATGAAAAGTCAACTCATAAAGAATGACTCACAACAGAATATCAAAAGCAACACAGAAAACATCAACACAAAAATAAATACATCAAAATGACAGCACTAAACACATACCTATCAATAATTACACTGAATGTAAATGGACTGAGTGCTGCAATAAAGAGACAATGAGTGACATCTAGGGTCAAAAGGCACAACCCATCTGTATGTTCCTTACAAGCAACAAACCTTAAACTTAAAGATATGAACAAACTGAAAATTAAAGGATGGAATAATATATACCAAGCTAACAACTTACAAAGAAGACCAGATGTGGCAATACTAACCTCAGATAAAACAGATTTTAAAGTAAAATCCATCGTGGACAAGAATGGTCACTATTGCTCAAAGGTTCAATACACAAGTAGAACTTAACAACACTAAATATTCATGCACCCAATACTACAGCATCTAAATATATCAAATAAACACTGACTATACTGAAAAATGAGATTGATCACTCTGCAATAATAGTTGGAGACTTCAACACTCTACTTTCTGTAATGGACTGATCATCTAGAAAAAAGCTCAGCAAAGACACAGAAGATCTTATTGTGACAATTAACCAATTAGATCTCATCGACATATTAAAAAAAATTAAAAATCAATGACATGCACTGAACTTTTTACTCATCAACAGATAAGTGCACCTTCCTCTCCAGTACACATGGACCATTTTCCAGAACATACCACATGTTAGGACATAAAGCAATTCTCAACAAAATCCAAACTACTGAATTATTGCAAAGCATCTTCTTGGACCATAAAGTCATAAAAGTTTAAATCACCAGCAGAAAAAACATACATGGAAATTGGAACTCATGGAAACTGAACAACACCTTGTTCAAAAACCAGTGGGTTACAGAAGAAATCAAGGATGAAATAAATTTATGGATTCAAATGAGAATGATAACACATCCTACCAAAACCTATGGGATACAGCCAAAGCAGTGCTCAGGGGTCAATTTATCTCTATAAATGCACACATCCAGAAGGAAGGAAGGACCCAAACCAAAGAGTTAACCCTACAGCTTGAACAAGTAGAAAGAGAGCAACAGAAGAACACCTCAGGCACTAGAAGAAAATAAATCATAAAGATCAGAACACAACTAAATGAATTAGAGAACAGAAGAACAAATGAAAAAAACTGGTATGATTAAAAGCTGTTTTTTTTTATTTTTACTTTTTTATTGGATATGATTGAGTGAAAATGTACATTCCCATATAAATTTACATGCCCACCTATATGCAACTTCCACTGCTCTCCCTGTCTGGTGACAGCACACTATTTCTCTTGACAAAGCCTTGGCTAAACTTACAAAAGAAAAACAGTAGAAGAAGAGAATAACCCGAATAAGAAATTAGATGGGAGATGTCACAACAGATCCAACAGAAATCAAAACAGAATTACTACAAAAGATTGTACTCTAACAGATTTCAAAACCTAGAGGAAATGGACAAATTCCTAGATTCATATCACCTACCAAAATTATCACAAGGAGAAGGAGAACAACTTAATAAACCATCACAAAGGAAGAAACTGGAAAAGTCATCCAAAAAAAGCCCTGGCTGAAGTGGCTTCACTGCAGAATTCTACCAAGCTTTAGAGAAGAGTTAACTTCATCACTACTGAGACTATTTCACAGCATAGAAAGAGATGGAATACTCCCAATTTCATTCTATGAAGCCAGCATAAGCTTGATACCAAAGCCAGGGAAAGATTTCACAAAAAAGGAAAATTACAGACCAATATCACTCATGAACCTAGATGCAAAAAGCTTCAGCAAAATCCTTGCCAACAGAATTCAACAACATATCCAAAAAAATAATTCATCATGACCAAGTAGGATTCATACCAGTGATGCACAGCTGTTCAACATTAGAAAAATAATTAATGTGGTAACCACACAGATAACACAAAAGTTAAGAATCACCTGATTTTGTCAACTGATGCAGAAAAGGCATTTAACAAAGTCCAACATCTGTTCATGCTAAAAACTCTCAGCAAAATAGGAATAGAAGGCAAATTCCTCAACACATCTATGCAAAGCCAACTGCCTACATCATCCTGAATAGAGAGAGACTGAAAGAATTCCTCTTGAGAACAGGAACTAGACAGGGATGCCCACTCTCACCACTTCTGTTCAACACTGTACTAGAAGTTCTGGCCAGAGCAATTAGACAAGACAAAGAAATAAAGGGCATCCGCATCAGTAAAAAAATAAAAATCTCCCTGTTTGCAGATGATATGATTGTATATGCTGAGAATCCTAAAAAATCTGTAAGTAAAAGAACAGTTTAGCAGAGTATCAGGACATAAGATACAGATAAGTAAATCAGTGGGATTCCTTTATACCAACAAAGAGATCATAAAAGAAGAAATCACTGAATCAATATCATTTACTATAGCCCCCAAGAAGATAAAATACCGAGGAATAAATCTAACTAGAGAAATAAGAGATTTATACAAATATAACTACAAGACATTAATGCAAGAAACCAAGGAAGATTTACATAAATGGAGACACCTACCCTGCTCATGGATAGGAAGACTTAACACTATGAAAATGTCTATTTTACCCAAAGCCATCTACATATACAATGCAATCCCAATACAATCCAGTGACATTTTTTAATGAGATGAAGAAACAAATCACCAACTTTGTCTGGAAAGGGAAGAAATCCCAGATGAGCAAAGCACTACTGAAAAAGAAGACAAGTGGGAAGCCTCTCACTACCCAACCTTAGAACCTATTATACTGTCACGGTAGTCAAAATAGCCTGATACTGGTACAAAAAGAGACATAAATAGACCAATGGAAAAGAGTTGAAACCCAAGATGCCACTATCCTCCCACGAACAGCTGACACTCAACAAAGGCCAGAAGATTGTAAAGTGGCGTAAAAACAGCCTAACAAATAGTGCTGGCAAAATTGGATATCTATCTGCAAGATATTGAAACAGCGCCCATATATGACACCTTACACAAAAACTAACTCAAATTGGATAAAAGACCTAAACATCAAGCCTAAAATGAAAAAGCTCATTCAAGAAAAAACAGGATCGCCAATGGAGGTTTTAATATACAACTTAGACAGACTCCAACATTTGACAAAGCATGATCAACAGAAGAGAAAATAGATAAACTGGAACTACTAAGAATCAAAGACTTTTGCTCATCCTAAGACTTCATCAAAAGAATTAAAAGACCACCTATAGAACAGGAAAAAATAATTGGCAAATATATGTCAGATGGACATGTGATGTCTATAATCTACAAGGTACTGCAAAATATCAACAAGAAAAGGGTAAATAACCCAATTAAGCAATGGGCAAGAGAGATGGACAGACATTTCTCTAAAGAGGACATCTAGGCAGCCAAAAGACACACGAGGAAATGCTCACGATCACTGGCTATTAAAGAAATCCAAATCAAAACTACAACAAGATACTACTATCTCACCCCAACAAGGTTGACCATGATCCAAAACAACAACAACAAAAAAAATGCTGGAGAGGCTGGAGAGAAACCGGAACTTTCCTACACTGCTGGTGGGATTGCTAAATGGTGCAACCTCTTTCGAAAGCAGTCTGGCACTTCCTTAAAAAGCTGGATATAGACATACCATTTGATCCAGTAATCCCACTGCTCGGAATATATCCTACAGAATCAAGAGCAGTTACATGAACAGATACATGCACATGAATGTTTAGTGCAGCACAGTCGACGACAGTGAAAAAATGAAATCAACCCAGATGTCCACAAAAGATGAATGGATAAACAAACTGTGGACCTCAAGGAACACTATACAGCGATAAAGAACAATGATGACCTTAGGAAGCATCTCATAACCTGGTTTCAAGTGGAGGACATTACGTTGAGTGAAATTAGTCAGCAGCACAAGGACAAATATTGTATGAGACCCCTACTACAAGCACTTAAAAACAGACTCATATACAGAAGAAAAGACTCTTTGATAGCTGAAAGGGAGAAGAGAGGGTGGGAGAGGGCTGGTTCTAGATTAGACAGTTGCTAGAAATTTGGTTGGGTGAAAGCAGTGACAGCACACATTAGGTAGAAGATCAACTTAAGTGGACTTCAACATAAAGTGAAAACTTCTAATTTTAACTCAATACTGCAAGGATAGAGTAGCAGAGGTGGGGTCTGGGGACCATGATCTCAGGACATCAGGCCAACTGGCATAACTAGCTTATTGCTAAGGGCATCTCTCTACCCCATGCTGGTTAGTGGCATCTGGGGTCTTAACTAGCAAGCTGCCATCTGAGGTACACCAAGTGTTCCCAACTCAGCCAGAACAGATGATCACCAAGGACAGCAAAGACATCAGGGAAAAAGAGCCCCAAAGACAGAAGGACCCACATGAATGGGTGCCTGTATCAACATGCAACCAGAAGAACCAGATGGTGCCCGGCCACCATCTAAGACAGCCGTCATGGGGCACATAACTTCAAGTCCCAGTGGCAACACAAGAAAAAGTGGGGCATGCCTCAAGAACTCCACTAAAAGACTGCAATTGATGGTCCGAAGGCCTGGGAGTTAGACTGGGAACATGGCCCCTAGACCTGCTGCTGCCCCTGACCAGAAATCATTACTGAGGTCAACTCTTCAGACAGGAATGGACTGGATTCAGGGACACAGTACGACCATACGGTGTGTGCCCTTTACGGTTCTATGCATCTATAGGATGATATCCTACTGGCCTCTTACCAGACGGGAGAAGAGAGGGTGAAGAGGAGGGAACAGGAAATTGTTGAGAGGATATGACAGATACACAGTGGAAAGGAGGAGTGGGTTGTCACCAGGCACAGACAGCACAAGGAGTTGCAGATAAGCGGGCATGCAAACTTAACTTGGATTGTATACTTTCACTCAATCACAATTAAAAAAAAAAAGTTAACTTTTATTATATTTAAACATAGTATCTACCCTTATTTAATCTAGGATAAAAATAGTTTTAAAGAATTCAAGAATTCATCATATCAAATATTCTCAAGAGTCTTTGAAAAAAAACAAAAATTCATTAGCAATTATTACCCATGGGTCCTACATACTTAGGCTAGGGAAGATGTATGAAACTTGCTCTTTGTCTACAGAGATAATAACACTGGTAAATAGAAACATAATAGGAGAAACAAGTATAATTAGTTCTAGGCAATAACCCAAAACAAAATCCACTGCCGTGGAGTCCGGTCCAACTCATAGTGACCCTACAAGTCAGAGTAGAACTGCCCACAGAGTTTCTAAGGACTCCCTAGTAGATTTGAACTGCCGGCCTTTTGGTTAGCAGATGTAGCACTTACCCCACTACGCCACCAGAGTTTCCATACAATCAAGCTACAGAAATTAAAACAGCGGTTATTTTCATTAAGAGGATACCTTCCATAGTCCCTTTTAATAGTCCTGTGTCAATCTTTTTTTTCCTCATAGTTCTATTTTTAATCTAACTTTCATTAGAATGGAAGTTTATAAAAATCAATCCCTATTCCTGTCCATCAGCTTTCTATATTTTTAATTTACCAACTTAACTACATTTTAGAGTAGGCACAAAGACTGCAAGTGCTTTACATATTCAAAACCAACTTCCTCGAAAACGGCAAATGTTCCACACTAAAATCTGGAGGATTTCAACTGAACAAATCCTGAGTCACACATAACATTTGGCCCTGGTGATTTCAAATACAACAGCATTAATTTGGCAGCTTTCCAAAATAAACTTACTGCTGTCTGGACATCTGTATCCAGGTTATTTCCTTCCTTTGGGCATAATCCAGACTTTACTGTCAAGTGAAGGACTTCGGGAATTACTTTTTCATATTAATTTTTTTAAAAGCACGTTACCACTCATGTATTCTGCCACAGTTCCATTTTAAAGAAAAGCCTAAAACATGTATTCTTGATTGGTGATACTCAGGTTTGGAAAAGATTTCAAAAGTTTTCTAAAAGTTAAAGATAATAAATCCCTAAAAGATTATTTTTTTCTTCCACTACTCTGGTCAACATTTGTACAAAAATGCTATCAAGTAATAGGCTGATAATGGCTCTAACACAGACCTTAACTTATTCCATTTCAGCTAATGTTGATGGAGTTAGTAGACACCACCTAGCAAGAAGTCAAAGGACATGGTTCTCAAACTTCGGCATGCATCAGGATTACCTCTAGGGCTTATTAAAACATGAACTACTGACCCATCCTCTCAAAATTTTTTATTCACTTAGGTCTGAGGTAGGGGTCAAATAGTCATTTCTAACATATTTCTAAAAAATACTAATGCTGCTAGTTTGGGAACCACAGTTCAAGAACCACCGATCTACGTTAACATGGGACAGTTGATGACAGCATAAGGAGGAATGCAAAACAAGTAAACAGAAGCCAATCTTAGTGTCAGCATTAATTTATGTACCTTTTATTAGTAATTAATTTAGTTATTAGTTATTTATTAGTAATTATTAATTAATCAATCAATTATTAGTAATTAGGTACCTTCTCAGAAAATACAGATAATTAGAATTATCTCATAATAATACAGACTCTTGTCTAACAAAAGTTTAAAGTTCTTAAGGGTCCTGGAATAATGGAATTCAAGATATCCAATTTTTAGTTAAACAGTATCTGACAAAAAGTGTTAATAAGGCCCAGGTTGAAGGTTCAGCCTGTTAACTTCACTCTCACTGGCAACTATAGTTTCTATCCCACTAATCCTACTTCACAAGACATGCGAAAAGTCACAAAGGAAATGGGTAAGAATGGATAATTGGATACAAATCCATCACTACTACTGGAAAAACAACTGGAAAAGCAAGTATCCCACCAACTTATTACTCTTCAGGGACCTTAAGGCTGAAACCAGGTTTTGAGACCTTGAAACAAAGTATATTTTATCAATCTGGACAACTCCTCTACATCTTCAGGCTAACAAGAATCATCAAAATTCACAGAAACAAAAACCCAGGATTTGCTGTTTTTATGATAGAGTTTTCTAATGTAAGTTAAATGTAATGATGGGATCTTCATAATGCTAATGAATGTATGGACTAGAAATCAAGTGAATAAAACAAAATACTGTGGGACAAACACATGTTGCTCAGAATAATTAGAGCATGATGATATTATGAAGGATGAAAGGAACGCACATTAAATAAAATGATTGACCATACAGACTAGGAAACTCTGGTGTCATAGTGGTTGAGATCTAAAGCTGCTAACCACCAAGTCATCAATTCAACCCCCTTAGGCACTCCTTGGAAACCCTATGGGGCAGTTCTACTCTGTCCTAAAGGGTTGCTTTAATTCAAAACTGACTCAACAGCAGTGGATTTTTTTTTTTTAATGTAAGTTAGAAAGAACAAAGCCAAAGTAATCAAAAATAGCAGCTGACAAATCAGGTGAAGAGGAGACACGATATTCGGAAGACACACAGGGGTAGGCAGAGAAAAGATGAGGCAGCCAGTAAAATCAGCTCATTTTGTCAGGAGCCTTCACGTAAAAGTAGCTTCAGCTTAAACTTGAAGGTTGTAACTAGTTAAAATCAACAGAGAAAAACCTTTTTTAATCCTTTGAGAGCAAACAACAAAGATGATCTGTAGCACTTAGTTAACCTTCCTTTATTCACATATTCACTGAGCATGTATTTCAAACCAACCAATCAACCAACCCACAAAAAAAACTCATTGGTATTGACTCAATTTCCAACTCATAGCAATGCTCTAGGTCAGAGTAGAACTGTTCCATAGAGTTTCCAAGGAGTGCCTGGTGGATGTGAAGCAGGCATACCTTTAACCACCACACAACCAGGGTTTCTGTACCTACCACGCACTACTACTATTTTAGCATTTGATGACATATACTCAAAAGTAATCAATGAAATACACTCAAGTAGTACACTTCACAACAACATACAGACTTAAAAATGGAAAACCAGACTACGAAACAGCACCAACTTAGTGTTAAAAATCTACTGTATAACTTATTATAGTTATGAGGCTCAGGCCTACTGTAGCTATCCCATATAAGCTACAGTATTACTTTATCTATAGTTTATATAAATCACACTTACATCAAGAGCCAGAGAAAGCCCAATAAGAACAAAGTTATAGAATATAACTAGATTATCAGTGTGCTGAAGTGAGTTTTTTCACAACTCTGTGGAGATGTGTGTAAAGAAAGGACAATAGGAGGATATACAGTTCACTGAAGTAGAGCAATAACAAATAGGATTCATCAAAGAAAACTTTTTTTAAAGGATACAAGATGAAATAACTATAGCTGATTAGGAAACCACTGTTTGGACATCAAATAAAGAAAGAAACTGCTCTTTTGTGACAAAAGCTATCAGGCCCATCATGGACTAGCAGGCAAAGCTACAAACAGTAACTCTAAAATGACTACAGATTTATTTCGAGACTTAATGAATATTTAATAGGAACTACAGATCTCACAACAGTTCTTCATTCAATGTCAAGGTACTGTTTTCACAAACAATAGGTAACAAGACGGGTTAGTGTATTCCTCTTCAGATTTGTATCCTTCCTGCTTTCCGGAAGAGATTAAGACATTTTACAAATTATTACAATGAAGCATAGCACATAAAATTTAAACTGTGTTCATCTAATAGTAGAAGCACTTTCAAAAATTACAGATGAAGTTACCAACTTCAGTACAAATCTGCCTGAAGATTACTGCTTAACTGAAAAAACACAGTTATGTAGTTTTTATTTTCTAACAAACAGAAAGGATACAGAATTTTTTGCACAATTCTCATTAGAACTGCATGCCAATCTACCACATAAAAGACATTCTGTGACATATTAGACACTATTATCAACCACTAAGTTACAAGAGACACTGAGGTAATTTCTCAAGGCAATTTCCTAATGAAGTATCTATATAAAAATAAAAACCTAAAACTAAGCTACATTTAATGATGGCATTTCTGCAAAAGGCTAAGACAGTCCAAACATCATATTCTGCTTTGTCACAGGTTAACAAAAGTAAAAACTTAAGCATCATCTAGGTACAACACCACTGTCAGAAACAAGGTTCTCAACCCTATGTATCAGAGTCACTATGAGTCAGTGTTAGCCCACATTAACTTTAAAATTAAGCTTTCTAACAAGTATCTATTATAACAGGATTGGACTTGATGGCAGTGGGTTTTCTGGGTTTACAATAGGCAGTTATTTTATACTGTTGATGAAAGAAAGTGCCACAAACAAGTACGATGATTATTTCAAGATAGGAAAGAATGCAGCAGGGTGATTTCTATAAAGCAGACATTCACTGAATGTCATTTTACAGCTTCCAGGGGAAAAGAAGGAAAGCTGGCATTCCCCTGTGGAAACCATTTTTGTCCAGACTAACCTGCTATAATCAAAATTCTTTCAAATTCATATGTAACATATTTTTTTATTGTTGTTGTTAGGTGCCATTCAGTCGGTTCCAACTCACAGCAACCCTATAGATCAGAATAGAACTGCACCACAGAGTTTCCAAGGAGCACCTGATGAATCTGAAATGCTGACCTCTTGGTTAGCAGCCACAGCACTTCACCACTGCACCACCACGGTTTCCCTTTTTTTTGTTTGTTTTTTTTTTGTTTTAGGATGTTAAAATTCATGTATGAACTTTGAACTAAAGTTGCTGGCATTCTCTTCTATTAGGAAGTGATTCTCTTAAAGCGGCATAATCAGTAAACACATTAGTATATAATAATAACAGATAATGTTTATTTTCTGCGGAAACCTGGTGGCACAGTGGTTAAGTGGTATGGTTGCTAACCAAAAGGTAAGCAGTTCAAATGTGCGAGGCACTCTTTTGGGGAAATGCCATGGAGCAGTTCTACTCTGTCCCCTAGGGTCGCAATGAGTCGGAATCTACTTGAAGGTCGTGGTTTCCGGTCTGGGGTTATTTACAGTAATTTCAAAAATGCATAACAAAGATTATTTGTAAAGAGAGTATCTTATTAATTGCTAATATATTCATCTTAATAAGTACTGTCGTTAACATAAAGTGATAATTTTAGAGCTGCAAGGGGCCTCACAGATTTTCTAGATAAATCTCATTATTTTAAATGAGGAACAAAATGTGGCCTACCAGCGCTGCACCACATACCTTGCTGAGCTGGGACTTTACAACTGGACTTTTAAGTACACCGTTATTTCTAATACAGTAAATTGCCTCCTGTAGTTCTAAAAGCCCACCCTTAGCAGAGATCACTAGTTGTCTCATTAGTCTTCTTTATATTCTATTCTTAAACCATAATTTCCATTTGTAGCTTTCCCACAAAATCATAATTTTTCAATCTGTTTTCTGAATGATTTTACAACTGAGCATGTAAGTTTTTGGCTTTCTAAATTTCACAGTAATTTTTAAAAAATTCTTGAAATAAATGTACACTATACATAACTAAATGCAACAGCAAAATTCTCTCCTCAACAACTAATCTACGAATTCAAAGTCACTGTGCACCTATGTACATATGGTTTACATTAGTCCCGGTAACATGAAAATGGTTAAAATACAGTCCTTGCCCCCAAGCATCTTATAGCCTAGCTGAAGTGACATAAGTAGCAATTACAGTGAAACTCTGGTGGCACACTGGCTAAGAGCTGTGACTGTGTGACTGCTAACCAAAAAGGTTAGCAGTTTCAATCCTTCAGGTGCTCCTTGGAAACTATGTGGCAGTTCTACTGTCCTATAAGGTCAATGAGTCAGAATTAACTCGATGTCAACAGGTGTTAAGGATTCAGAAAAAGGGGTAGGCCAGGTATACTGAGCGCATATAGGAAGACAATCTAATTGACAATAATCTTAGCCAATGATTCTCCACAGATGTACTGAAGACTAAAAAGGATTAAAAAAAAAAAAAAAAAGGTAGTACTACCCACAGTTATCAGAGTCTAAACTGAATTAGAAAAGTAACTTCAATTTATTGGAGGGGGAGGGGACAGGGGAGAGTAGGAGGGTGAAAACTGTATTTTCACACACATAGTTTAGTATCTAATAACTCTCAAATAGCCATTAGAACTTTTTCAAGGGAAAGAACTCAATCTCATTGTGGCTGTATAATACAAGTATTTTTTAATACAATTTTATACCACTATTTTAAAACCGAAGGAAAAACATGCACCCAAAACACGTCTAGCTAATACTCACAGGAGTTCTCCACAAAGTTGTATCAACTATAGTCTTCCTCAGACTTTCAGGATACAAATCTCACCTTGCACAAGAAAAATCACAACTTGGAGAACCACTACAAGGGATACTACTCAGATTCCCTGACAGTGACTTTCATTTGGAAGATTCAGAAAAGGGAGCACAGGGAACATTTTTATTTATGTATTTAAGCATAGTTGGGAAAAGAAGAAAATCAGAGTGATAGGAAAAGCATGAAAGAGATGAGGAAGGGATGGGGAAGAGGAAATGGTCGGGCAAGAACCCCAAAACCAAAGAAATAAAGGACAGAAAAGAAAAGAGTAGAGAATGGAATTAGAAACAGTGAAGAGTGAGAAAAGCAGGAAGAAAAGGGGGTGGAGGGATAATAAAAGGGAAGGGCTGTCCAAAGGAAGATCTGACAGGGAATGAGGAGCGAACACAGAAACGAACTAAGGCCACCTCGACCAGGAAGCAAACTAAAGGGGGACACGAGAGGTCGAGGGGCCGCTAAAGAATCATTGAGTTTTAACCACCTTTTTCCCAGAGAGGGAGGAAGAAGTGGTTCCCCAATCCGAGGCTAAGAATCCCGGAACAGCAGCACTCAGGCGCCGGGATCCGCCAGCCGCAGCGCTCGCCATTCGGTCCTCGGCCCCTCTGTCCCGCGGCAAGGAGAAACGGGGCGGGGCCCGGGGCGTCCCGGTTACCTGGACAGGGAGTCCACGCTGGGCGGCCGCGCCACCGTCGGCTGAGAGCCTAGACTCTCGCAGCTCGAGCTCTTCTCCATGGCGCGGCGGAGGCAGCAGGCGGGAGAGGCTGAACGACCTCCGCGGCTGCCGAGCGGGAGGAGCAGAGGGCGGAGTGCTCCGCGTAGGGGCCGCTGTCAAGCGAGCGCCGGCCCGGGAGGAAGACCGGAAGCGGCCATGTTCCCCCAAACTGCACCGCGCCCGGAGCTGCCGGGGAGCGGGCGGACCCCGCGGCGCCCCGCAGACGCCGGCCGGACGCTCTGCGTTCGTCACGCCTCGCGGCGCAACCTCTGGGCGCCGTGAGAGGGAGTAGGCGATTCCCGGGTGGAGAGAGCCCTGTGAGTCTGAAGGGACAAAGACTCTATGGAAGAAGGGGAAACCGCAGAAACAGGCGATAGGAGTAAGGAAACACTGAGAATGAGGGTCTCAAGAAAGAAGGTTTGGGGGTGTAGGGATGATTGAAGCAGGAATGTAGGGAAAGTCAAGGACGATAGCGATGGCCGAGTGATGAGAGGAATATAGGACAGTGGGATGAAGGGGCTGAAGAGACCAGGGGGAGCATAGATGGAGGAAGAGAACATCGAGGGTGTAAGGATGAGGCTGTGGGAGATGAGAGAGCGGAATATTCAACAAAAACGAGACTAAAATAGTGTTTGTGGGATGAGGATGGATTGTGAAGGCTGCATTAGAACCAGTGAGACACGGATTTAAATCCTGCTTCTGCCGAGTTAGTAACAGTGCAACACTGAACACTGAACATCAGCTTCTTTATATATAATAATGGAAACCCACTGCCATCGAAAGGATTCAGACTAATACCAACCCTGCATGTTAGAAAGTGCCCCAGGGAGTTTCCAGGAAGCACCTTTGGGATTTGAGCCACCAACCTTTTGGTTAGCTGCCCGAACAGTCATTATGACACCAGGGTTTCCACTTTCTTTAATAGAAAGGATGATAATAGCCTCACAAATCTGATGAGTTGAAACGTGTAAAATGTTTGAACTAATGTTTGGCGCCTGGTAAATGCTGAAAACCCATTGCCGCCCAGTCATTTCTTACTCATAGTAACCCTATAGGACAGAGTCGAAGGGTTTCGAAGTTTCCAAGCGATGGTTGGTGGATTTCAACTGCTAACTTTTTGCTTAGCAGCCGTAGCGCTTAAACACTATGCCACCAGGGTTTCCAAACACTCAGTTAGTGTTAGCTATCATTACTACTGATTATTTCGTAAGGATTTTAAGAATGGAATGGACTAATCTATATAAACAATTTTAAACAAAATTTCAATAAGTGGTAGTTAATATGAAGGGAAAATACAGGAAGGGTGGCAGAGAAGTAGGAAATAATTGGCAGGGGAAGACTAATGGAAAAAATGTATCACAAGCAGGAAAATGATTAATGCTCATCTTTCCATGTCTTGTCCACTCCCATTCCCACCCCAACCCCCAACCCTCCACCTCTGCTCAGCTTTGCAGAAAGGACCTAGAAAGAAGCTCAGACTATCGGTCCCACTGTGACTTGTGTTGAGTGGGTTTATAAGGTCTGGAAGTACTGTAACGGAGAAGCACTTCCTTTAATCTGTTGTGCACGTAAGGAGGTGTAGAAAAGGAAATGCAGAAGGAACTGATAAATACTCTAAGAGAACTAAACACATGGATTCATTGGTGTTGACTATAGGGCAAACCTGTAGAGATCTTCCCCTGACCTCTCAAATTCCCATGAAAGGCCAGAAGGGAAGGTAGAAAGATACAACTGTGATACGAACACAGGAACTGGGTAAAGGGGAAATGCTTCTGCTACTAGTAATTTTCTGTTACAGAGGACACAGGAAGGAGCAGAAGAAGGAATTTTTCTGGTTGGGACTGAATCCCAGTCATCTGTTCTAAGGGACTGAAATTATTCTAAGATTTTTTTTCTGTAAAATACTAGGCAGTGAATCCGTAACAAAAGACGTCTTTGCTGGAGTCAATAGAATTATCATGTTAATTTAAACTGGATCTAATTTACATTGTATAGTTGACGTTTCTAAGAAAACCTTAATGTATAAAGCCAGTGAAATACCAACTTGCAAGTACCTTCACAGAACAACTTAGCATAGTTGTGCTCAGCATAAGCTGGAGTACTAATTCATGAATAGCTATTCTGTCCCATTCTCCAGCTTCATAAGAACAAATAGCAACCAGTCTTTTTTTTTTTTTTTAATGTGAGTTTTCTAAGAGACTTAAACTATGCTTCTTTGGTAGGCAAATAGACGGGCAGTCAGAGAGAAATACTTTTTAACATGCAGAAACATAGACATTGATTCATAAACACAATTTACTTAGTCCTTCCCCATCACTACCTGCCTTTGAAAATGCTGACTTACTTTAGACTGAAGTCTTAATTATCACCTGATACTTTAGACTTAAAATTTCCTAAATAGGGTGAAAATCTATAAACCTTTGAAAGGGAGGCTTATGTACTGTCCCTTTCCCAGTTTGTCTCTAACCTGTTGCCAGAGTCGATTCCAACTCAAGGGACTATTAATAGAACACTTGAGACCATCTGATTGATAGTGTAGTCATTTGTGTATGTTTCTGTCTAATGATAATAAGCAATAATATAGTTAAGTGTGGAGACTCTGGAACCACACAATCTGCATTAGAATCATAGTTTGTCACTTACTTGCTATCTGATTTTAAGTTGCTTCTCCAAGTCTTGGTTTTAACTTCTAAATGGGAAGTAAAATGTCCACATAAGGAGTTTTCTCAACACAGGATTTGCTGCAGGGTAGGCTCTCCTTAAATTGACCTATTGCTACTATTTGTTCCTCCACTGAACTTACTGCTTAACTTTTAACTGAAATGGTAAAATAATAAATTCTCAGAGACAAAAACAAGTAAAGGAAACTTTAATTTCGGCCAAGAGTGAAATTAATACTGAATTTCTTTCTTGACAAGTTGGCTGTTACAACATACACCCAAGAGAAATCAACTTGATTAGAACTTGTTGTACCCGAAGTTCAGAACATTTCAGCCTATCCTAGGTCATTTAGAAACTGTGGCTATAATCACATCATTCTAGTCTTACCTCTCTCATTAAATAATTAGAGTCTTCTTAAAAGTGATTTTCTTATTTGTAATCTATGCCAGTATTTCTTAAAGTACCTGTGGGAAGGACTAATATTTTTCTAATTTCTGAAATGTCACCAGCCAGTTTTTTTAACAATAAAAGAAAATTAATTGCTAGAAAAAAGGCATTCAAAATACAAGGATAACTTTTAATTATATTTAACGTATAAATTACTCATAAAAGTTGCCTAAGAGTTTGTAAACTCTTATTCTCAATTCTGTCATTATTTCATCATGAACTCTTAAAAGTTTAGACTGGCAGTGGCTGGCAGATCAACATTTTAATAGTGCTGATACGGACCGAGAGAAACCCTGGCAGCATAGTGGCTAAAGTGCTACAGCTCCTAACCAAAAGATCAGAAGTTTGAATCCACCAGCCGCTCCTTGGAAATTCTGTGGGGCAGTTCTCCACTGTGTAGGGTCTCTGTGAGTCAGAGTTGACTCAATGGCAGTGTTTTTTTGTTGTTGTTATTGTTAATTTTTTTAATATAGAGCTATAGGTTTGTTACCATCAGCTTATAAAATGCTGCTTATTAGAAGATCTGAATCATAATAAGGAAATGATTTCTGTTAAGATAGTAAAGTGGTGAATTGTGACTAAACAAGAAGAAGGATAGTCCTGCTTCTTTTAAAGTCCATGTGTCAAAAACAGGATACTTGGAAATATCAAGCATGTGCAAAACTTAAAATTATTCATATCAACACATTTCATTTATTATTATTTTGGTTTGAGGAGTTCCACTTCCCATATGGTAGTGTAAACCTCTAAGAGGGCTCTGGCAAGAGAACAGATATTGAAGACCAATAAAAGTTTTGAAGAAGTGGCCAAAATAGAATGAATTTCCCATTTTTAATGGCTTGGAGCTATGAGCAGGCCAAAATTGCAGTACAGTGCAGGGTAGCAAAGCTCCCATAGGAAATACTTTTCTGACCTGAAGAATGAGGAAAGGGAGCCCAGGGAAGGTAGAAAGTAGAGTAAGAATTCCAAAAAGAGCCAGCAAAAGAAAACTTAAAATGCTATGAGTCAGAATTGAGTTGATGGCAATGAGTTTTAACCTCTGTTTATAAACTCTGCCTTAATACCTGGCTAAATCCTACTTTGATTTGAATAGCATAGAAGACAGTATCTTAATGACTTAGTGCTGCTGTAACACAAATAGTATAGTAGGCAGCCTTAAAGAACAGAAATTTATTTTCTCACAGTTCTGGCGCCTAAAAGTCCAAGTCAGGGCCTCAGCCATGACAATTCCTTGTCAGTAGCACTAGGCATTCCTTGGTTCCTTGGCATTCTGTGACTGGTAGATAATCCTCAGGTACCATTTGTCTTTCTCTGTATGAGTCTGTCTATGTTGATTCTGAATGTACATTTATAACTTAGAAGTGGTTGGGTTTATGATCCACCCTATGCTAGTGTGATGTTATTGATGTAAGGACAACAAAAACTGTTTCTAAACAGAATCACATCCACAGCTACAAGGCCCAGGAATTCATTATACATTTGCAGGCAGGGGATGGGAGTAGCAGGACACAATTTTAATACATAACACAGAGACACAATGCACGCAACCCAGATAAAAAAACTGAAGCACGATTTGAGCTGTTACCCACTGTAAGCAAGAGAGAGTTTTCATTTTCCATACTAATAAGTTGATTTCCTGCTAAAACAAAAGCATCAGTACTTTCCAGAGGAACTTAAGACAATCCAGGGACTCTATGACGTAACATTGATAAGGTCCAGGACACAGCCCAAAACTACTTGATCTCCAAAGATACAAGAAGATAGAAACCATTCTCAAGGATGATGACAATCAACAGGCTAAACTTAGAATAATCAAATGTGGAAATCATCAGATGATTACTTTAAAGTAGTTAATATTACTTGCTACTCAATGAGGTAAAGAAAGCACTAATACTACTATTCAATGAGGTAAAAAAATCAGTAAAAACTAAAACAGCAGAGAAATGGAATATGCGATCAAGATGCCATTGGAAGTTTTAGGAAAAGTACAGTATTTGAGATAAAAAAAATCTCACTGACTGAACCTAGCAGCAAAAAGAATTGGACAGAAAAATATCAGTAATCTGAAGATAGATCAATAGGTATTATCCAATCTGGAGAGAAAAATGGAATAAAAATTATTAACAGAGCTTTAAGAACGTATGAGGCGGTTATCAGAAGGCCTAATATATGGGTAATTGGAGTCTTGAGTAAAGAAGAAACAGATAAACAGCAGAAAAACAGAAGAGTAGGCAAAACTTACCAAATTTGGCAAGTGACATAAGTGTTATATTTTAAAGATGTTCAGTGAATTCAAAAAAATAAATACAGAGAAAATTGTACCCTGGAACATCATAATCTTACTACTAATAAAACTAAAGCCAAGCCAAGCCAAAGACAAACAAAAAATCTTGAAAACAGCCAGAGAAAAATGACATGTTACATACAGGGGAGCACAGATTTTTCCAGCAGAAATTATGGACAATAGAAACTAGTACAACAACATCTATAAAATGATGCAATGAAGTCAGAACAAAACTATAATCAACAAAAAGCATCTTTCAGGAATGAAAAGTGAAATAAAGACTTTTTTAGGTAAAGTTAAATTTGTTGCCAGCAGACACACTGTAACATGCTACAGAAAGTTTTTCTGGCTAAAGAGAAATAATACCAAAGAAAACTTAGACATTCAGGATGAAGATTGGAAATAAGCATCTGGGTAAATATAAAAGATGAAATTTTTTCTTAGTTCCTTTGAAATACATATAACATGAAATTAAAGGTTTTATTTTCCTACAGATTTATAACACATGTATATGTTATACATGTGGAGAATATACCCCAAAGCTTGTCGAATATTGGTGGGAAATGGGCCTTTAAAATTGTAATGTTTTTATATTTTATGTGAAGTGGCACAATATGAACCCTAAGCAATCTTATGATTAGAGTATTATCATTATGCCTATTGCTTCGAGTATTATTATTATGCTTTGTTAGTTTAAGTATCCCAAAGTCGCATGAAGCAAAATAGGGGCTAGAGCATATGCCTACTTACCTGTGAAGCCTATCCTCTTAATCACCATGTTGTTTCCTCATAAATAATTCACATTAATTCTTTAAATGAGTTAAATGATCATTGAGGATGGATAACAAAAGTTCCTTTTGTATAGTATACTGGGAGATAGTTGGCCAAATTCATTTTTAATCTGAAAGTCCTCTATTGCTCATCATATAATTAATCTTGTCCCAGCCCCTTTCAGGGAAGTAAACTGGATTGGCAAATGTTAGCATACGTAAGTAAGTCACTCTGCAATCTATATTCATCCTTCCAAGAAAGACCCATTTTACAAATCTACTGCAGCAAAAAGAATAAAATGTGTGTGTAAAATTCTTATAAGAAATCTTTCCATAAGCATTCTTGCTGTTTATTACTGCTTGTAAAGAACACAAGAAGTATTGCCTTGAACCCCTCCATGGAATTGGGATTAGATCTTAGATCCAATCTTTTCACCATAGGAAAAGTAACAAAAAGAATCAGACTTCCAATTCCCGACAAGATGGTGGACTAATATGGACTGTCCTCTTCCCCCAACTTAGCCTTTGCAATCATGCAGGAAGGAGCAAGAGAGGAATTGGATCTAAAAAAACATAAAACCTATAAGCAGTTTTTGAAAGAAGATGACTGAGTCTAAGTTTATTTTCTGCCCAACAGAAAAATGTCAGCTGGACATCAAGGAATGGCAAGGTAACCACAGGGTGGTGCTACAGCCAGCTGGATTTGGAGAACTAATACAGAAATAGGTATAGATCTAGCTGGATATTGAGCATTTCCATGTCTTCAGCTCTACCTCTGCTAAGTGACAGCTCCTAGAAGACAGCTTTTGCCAGTGCAAAGACACGGGGCTTCTTGGTGGGGTAAAGTTGCCCAATTGATAGACGGGTTGCAAATGAGGAGGTGTGTCGTACCAGTGGGGGCACAGCCTCACAACTGTCATTAAACTCACCAGAATTAAACACAAATTAGGGCATAGGCTTTCCCTAGAATACACAGTAATCAGAGTAGTTGGAATTGCGAGGAGAATATGAGCTTGCAGGGAAAAAATATGAGAAGCACAAAGACTGCAAAAGACAGGAAGAACAGAAACAGTGTATACATAATGTACACAATATGAAGCTGAACAAATGAGTAACATAGTATTTTAAATAACCATAAAGTTGTTTTAAAAATAAGTAGACAATTGTCACATGAAGCAGAACCAACAGATCCTTCTTGGCAGCTAATCTAAAGGCTGGCAGTTTGAACCCACCAGCAGCTTTGGAAGAGAAAAGACCTGGTGAGCTTTTTCCTAAAGATTAAAAAAAGGAAGACCAAGCTTGTTGCCGTTGAGTCAATTCTGTCAGGCAGCCATTAGAAACTACAGGGCTCAAGTGAAGCATCACTCCAGGAAGGCACCATAAAAAGAAAACAGGCGGAAAACATGTCAACATCTATGTAACTGGAGATGCAAAAGAGAAAAAAATTGGAGATAGGGGAAATACTTGAAGATGTAATCATAATATTTCCCAACAGAAAGATGAAGTACGATTAAGAGTACTCTCAGAATTGACACCAGACCTCTCAGTGGTAACACAAGCTGCAAAAAGCTAATAGAGGAAGATTTTCCAAGTAACAGATAAAAAGAAGTTCTGAGCTACTTTATATTAAGTTAAACTATCACTGAACTGTGAGGAAAAAATAAATATATTCTTAGGTATGTAAGTCTTCAGAAGGCTTGCCTTCAAAGCCTTCTTTGAAAACAGTCTGTAAGAAGTACTTAACAGAATTAGGTCTAGGCATTCCCTAGGACTGTATCGGATGAGAAAGAAGAAGCCAGAGGGAGGTGACAGTGTGCTGAGGAAATGGTGGTGTTCAGGGTAGACAGAGATGTCAATTTCGAGATTAAAGGGAAAATTAATTTATCAGTTTTCACTAGGTTATGATGTCATAACCTGCAAATTTCAATGGATATACATAGCACCAACATTTTATTTCTCATATTATGTGTCAGTTGCAGGTTGGTTGTGATCAGGGGTGGATTATCCACTAGAAAAGGTAAGCAGGGTGCTCACCTTGTTTACCAGATCATCTGCAATAAAAAGAAAAAGTTATTTTTTTCTTTTTCTATTGTATCAACGACTACTTCTAGTTATGGCTGGCATCTGTCTGTCTCCCAATCCCACAATACGTCCTGCAGAATCAAAGCCTCTTTTCAAATTTACAACCCCTGACAGAGGGAGATGACCCCATAAGGGCTAACCTGTATTTACTTACTGACCTTTAGCAGACAGTTCCACTTCTGATGATCTGGTAAGCAAGGTAAGCATCATGTTTACCTTGCCCATTGAGTAATCTATCCCTGACTGTGAATCTATTCCGTATATCCAAGATAGCAGAGCAGTCTCTATGTGGGACATACAGATCTTACTTTTCTCATAGCAAAATGAAAATAATAGCACAACCACACAATGACTCAAAGCTTCTGTTTGTATGGTGCACACATCACTTTTACATTCTGCTAGCCAAAGTGAGTTGGTAGAGTGAGATGTGTGTTTTTCCCACCGGAGACACCTTGTAGGAGTGGGCCCAGAGGGAGGGGCAGCCAATGTTTTGAACAAATAATTCACTTGAAAACAAGTCTGATTGAAGAAAAATTTAAAAAATGGAATATAAATGTTGAATACAGCAAGACAAAGTTTGCTTTATCCAACAGGAAAAAGTAAAGGAGGAAAGTAATGACATGATAAATGGAGAAAAAAGACAGCAGTAATAAATTCCAATAAAACAATGATAGTAACAACTAGTAATCTCTGATACACTGAGTCCATTTGACCTCCCCAAACCTCTCTATTTCTTCTAATGACACACAGAATATGTTTATTCTTTCTCTAAGGACAAAAGCTATAAATCTCACCTAGTGTCTCTGCTCTCTCCGGGTGCTATCAAATCCAGTCTCCCAGTTCTAAATATGGTTTCCTCTGGTCTGAAAAAATAATTATGTGCACATCCAACATATAATGGTGGATCAGGAACAGGATAATTATAAAAGCTCATATTCAGAGAAGGAAAATACAGGGAATGTTCGCTGATTCACAGAAGCTACAAAATCTTGCTTGTCAGCAGTTGTGACCACTCCCAGTTTTAGCAATGGGGTAAATTTCTTACTTAGCTCATCTGGCAGTCCATAGTTTTCTTTTCTGGGAAGGACACTTTTGTTCGTGGTCTTCCATGGCCCTTAGCTTTCCTCTCTGTGCCCATTATTCTCTGTCATACATTTGAGGAGGCCATTGGGGAAAACTCATTTTGAGTCATATCATGGGTTGAATTGTGTCCTCCTTGGAAAGGCTTTCTTTCTCAGTTCTGGGAGATGATCTTGTCGTCAGGCTTCCTCGGTTGAAGAGCTTCTCAGTGTAGGGACCTCAGGTCCACAGAGTGTACTATTCTCCTGTCTCTTGTTTCTTTGAGGGTATGAGGTCCCCCATTTCTCTGCTTGCTTTCCTCTCTTGTGTCTCAAAAGAGATTGCCCCAGAATACAACCTAATCTTATAGATTGAGTCTTGTCTCATTAACATGACTACCACTAATCCTGCCTTGTGAACATCATAAGAAGTAGGATTTACAGCACATAGGAAAATCCCATCAGAGCACAAGACAGCAGGTAATCATGGGAACCATGACTTTGCCAAGTTGACAAATGTTTGGGAGGGACACAATTCAACCAACAAGGCATGTAGAGGGCACAGTTATGAAGACTTCCTAGACATACCCAAACACCTGAAAGGATTAGAGAACTTGGGATCAAAGTCTTGTGGGACGCTTCAGTCAATTGCCATTGCACTGTTTATAAAGATAATGTTCCACATCTTAGTTTGGTGAATAGCACCTGGGTCTTAGAAGCTTGCAAGCATGCTGTCTAATCTACAGCTATTGGTATCTTCCTATCTAGAGCAAAAGATAATGAGTGAACCCACAGACTCAAGGAACTAGTCCACAGGGTTATGTGAACTTCAACCTTTTCAAGCTTGAGACCAGAAGATCTAGATGGTGCCTGGCTACCACTACTGACTGTACTGACCAGGGACACAACAGAAGGTCTAGGATAGAATGGGAGAAAAAATGTAAACTAAAACTCAAATTCCTAGGTGGAAAAAAGAGAGAGAGAGAGATACTGGATTGATAGAGAGTAGCCGAACACTGTGCTGGGAGACCCTTTTGACTTTGAACTGAAGCCACTCCCGGAGTCTTCTTTCAGCCAAATAATATATTGGCTTATTAAAAAAATAATATGACCTGAGAGGAACTACTCAATCAACTGTATGAGATCAAACATCAACATTTACCAAAAATAAAAAATAAGAAGGTGAGGAGGGCAAGGAAATTACAAAAATAGAAACAGAAAACAGACCAACCAGAGTGGAAGTAGTGAGAATGCTGGCACACTGAACATGATAACCAATATCATGGAGTGATTTGTATAAGAATTGTTAAATGGGAGACTAATTTGCCATGTAAACACTAATGAGGAAAGACCAGACGAGTTGTGCAGTGGCATCAAAGACATCACGCATGAAGAAAGCAAGAGGTCATTAAAAAGGATAAGGAAGAAAAGACCAAAGTGGATATCAGAAGGAACTCTGAAATTTGCTTTTGAATGTCGAGTATCTAAGGCAAAAGGAAGAAATGATGAAATAAAAAGAACTGAACAGTAAATTTCAAAGGTTGGCTCTAGAAGACAAGGTAAAAGTATTATAATGGTGTGTGCAAAACAGCTGGAGATAGAAAATCGAAAGGGGGAAGAATGTGGTCTGCTCTGCATTGCTCAAGCTGAAAGAATTGAAGAAAAAATTCAGGCCTCGAGTTGCAGGATTCTATGGGGAAAATATTAAGCAACTTATGAAGCACCAAAAGAAGATGGAAGTAATACATAGAGTCATTATACCAGAGAGAATTGGTTGACATTCAGCCATTTGAAGAGGCAGCATATCATCAAGAACTAACAGTACTGATGGAAGGCTCTGGTGAAAACAAGGCTCCAGTTATTGATGGAATATCAACTGAGATGTTTCAACAAACAGATGCAGCCCTGAAAGTGCTCAGTCACCTATGCCAAAACATTTGGAAGACAGCTACGTGGCCAACTGACTGGAAGAGATCCATATTTACATCTTTTCACAGGAAAGGTGACCCAACTGAATGTGGAAATTAATGAACAATATCATTAATATCACATGCAAGTAAAATTTTGCTAAAGATCATTTAGAAGCAACTGCAGCAGTACATCAGTATGGAATTGCCAGAAATTCAAGCTGGATTCAGAAGAGGATGTAGAATCAGGGATATTGTTGCTGACATTAAATGGATCCTGGCTGAAAGCTGAGAATACCAGAAAGATGTTTACCTATGTCTTATTGATTATGCAAAGGCATTTGACTGTGTGGATCATGATGAATCATGGATAGCATTGCAGAGAATGGGAATTCCAGAACACTTAATTGTGCTTGTGAGGAGTCTGTATGTGCACTGATCAAGAAGCAGTTGTGCAAACAGAATAAGGGGATGCTGTATGGTTTAAAGTCAGAAAAGGTGTGCATCAGGGTTGTATCTTTTTACCACATCTTTTCTGTCTGTATGCTGAGAAAATAATCCTAGAAGCTAAGCTATATGGAGAAAAGTGAAGCATCAGAATTGGAGTAAGATTCATTAACATCCTGCATTATGCAGATGACACAGCCTTGCTTTTCTGATAGTGAAGAGGATCTGAAAAACTTTACTGATAGCAGATCAAAGACCACAGCCTTCAGTATAGGTTGCACCTCAACCTAAAGAAAAAGAAATCCTCACAACTGAACTAGTAAGCATGACCACGAGAGATGGAGAAAGGATTAAGGTTGTCAAGGATTTCATTTTGCCTGGTTCCACAATCAATGCCCATGAAAACAACAATCAAGAAATCAAAAGGTGCATTGCACTGGGAAAACCTGCTATAAAAGACCTCTTTAAGTGTGAAAGAATAAAAATGCCACCTTAAAGACTAAGGTATGCCTCACCCAAGCCATAGTATTTTTAATCGCATCATATGCTTTGCTAAAGCTGAACAGTGAATAAGGACAGAAGAATTGATGCCACTGGATTGTGGTATTAGGGAAGAATACTGAATGTACCAAGGACTCCAGAAGAACAAACACATCTTTTCCAAAAGAAATACAACCAGAGTGCTCCTTGGAAGCAAGGATGGCAAGATTGCATCTTGTGTACTTGTGATTTCTTGTCAGGGGTCCTTCCCCTGACAAGTCCAATCTCTGGAGAAGGACATCATGTTTGGTAAAGTAGAGGGTCAGCAAAAAACAGGAAGAATCTCAGCAAGATGGACTGACATAGTGGCTTCAACAATGGGCTTAAGGATATGTTACCTGACTTGGGTCCGTGCCCTGGAGCAGTGAAGCCAATGAAACATACTCCAAGTTAGGAAGAGGAAAAGGGTTTATCAGGAGATATGATACCCCTGGAGACTTGACAGCAATGCAGGCTGTTCTCCATGGAGTCTCAAAAGACAATTTTTACATCAGAGTTTATATATTAATTCAGCAAGGACTACTTCATGTTTTTGAGCAAATAGCCCACAGATAACTGTATATATCACAAAATAGTCACAAGAAACCCTTTGTTACACTACAGATATGTATGTCAGACACCTGGACTCTAGTGTGCATGTTTGTAACAGGCAAAGACAAAACTTATACAAAAATTCCTCAGCTAGTGAAACTAGCTTGCCAGGCTCCGCTCTGACTGAGATAAGGAGCAAGAAAGAAAGTTGTGGATACGAAAAATGTCAGGCAGCATTCCTAGCCACTGTTTTCCAGGCTGAAGGTCATTTCTTAGGAGAGCAAAGAAGAAGAGGGAGACCAAAATCACAGGAGCTGAGGGGGCTCTGTTCCTCTTTGGAAAGAGCCCAATGCAGAGGCCAGAGAAGCTAGTACAATAGAAAACACTTCCAGATTGTTTAAAGTGTCATTATGGCATTGCTTACGTGAAGCTCTCAATTAACCGTTTTGGAAAGGAGAAAACGTGTTTCAGGGTATTAGGGTTACAGATAAAAAATGAGTATGGGACTGGTGCAGGACCAGGCAGTGTTTTGTTCTGTTGTGCATAGGGCTGCTATGAACCAGAACTGACTTGACAGCACCTAGCAACAATGTTAAACTTCCACCTAAATACAATAAAGTGTAAACTTTTGCCTGGAATATGATAAAATATTCAAAGAAAAGAAAAAGGCTAGTGGAAATTTTGAGTGACAATTCACAGTATGCACTACAATTCATCCCTTTGGCTGTTCCACTTTCATAAACACTTTCTACTGACAGTTAAACTTCCAAATAACGATTGCATCAAAAACACACTTCCAGCCGTAATGGAACTAGATTAAAACACACTTTAAAAAGTGGAGACCCAAAGTTTTTTTTTTTTAGTTGTGGATTAAGTGAAAGTATATATTCCAAATCCATTTTGCATGCCCACCTTTCTGCAGCTCCTTCTGCTCTCCTTGCCCAGTGACAGCACATTCCTTCTTTTCATTCTGTACTTGTCGTATCTTCCCAACAATCTGTCCCCTCTCCTTTCTCTTCTCTCCCATCTAGAAAGAGACCACTAGGACAGTGTCCTATAAATTCATAGAACCATGAAGTACACAAACCACATGGTCACATTGTATCCCCCAAGTTCAGTCCATTTTTGTCCAAAGAGTTGACCTCAGTTATGTTTTCTGGGCAGGGGCAGCAGCAGGTCTAGGGTCTATGTTCCCAGGGGATTCCCTAGGCCATCGGACCATCAACTGTGATCTTTTAGTAACATTCTTGAGCTGCACCCTCTTTTTCTCATGTTGCCACAGGGTCTCAACATTGTGTGCCCTATCTTGCTGTCTTTGGTGGTGGCTGGGAACCAACTGGTTTGCAGACCCAAATTTTTATCAGTCACTGTATCTATTTCTGAATGATGTTTGTTTATTCCTTTTCTACTTATACTTAACTCCATGACAACATTCTATAATATCCATAACGATTTAATAATTATATCCAGGGATTTAATAATAAAACTGACCACTCATATAACATAATAAAGATAGATGCATGAGTAAAAAAAAAAATACAGACATAACAAAATAAGGAAACAGTAACTGGCATAATACATACTCTAACAATTTAATTGTTTTGTTTTTTTTTTCAGGAACTAGTAGCTTTATTTCATCCATATGATATTAGTGTCAACTAAGATGACAGTGAGGGGCTTATGTTGCATTATTAACTGGCGAAGGAAAATCCTTCCAGTGATTGTGGCCTCTTTTTTTTTGTCCAGAATGCCAGCAAAGGGGAACTCGGTCTCTTCTTCATGGGAGAGAGAGAGCAGGCAAATAAAAAGTTTCTTGAAAACCTAGTATGTGTCACACACTTTTATTGGTATTTTACCTTCTTAACTTTGACAAGCAACCTGATGACTACAGAATTTTATTGTGTTTTAGGTGACAGTTTATAGAGCAAATTCATTTTTTATTCAAAAATTATATACACAAATTGTTTTCTGACTTTGGATGCAATCCCTGCAGTATGTCAACACTCCTCCTCTTTCCCTGTCCACCCTGGGTTCTGCATATCTGTTCATCTAGTTTTTCTGTCCTTTCTTCCTTTCTAGTCTTTGCTTTTGGGCAGGTGTTGCCTTTTGGTCTCATATACTTGATTCAACTGGAAGCACATTTCTCATATGTGCTGTTGTTTGTTCTATAGGTCTGTCTAGTTTTTAGCTGAAAGGTGTGCTTTGGAAGTGACTTCAGTTTTGAGTTAGGAAGGTGTCTGGGGACCATAGTCTGGTGAGTTTCTCTAATCTCTGTCACACCAGTAAATCGAATCTTATTGTGTACATGTCAATTTCAGTTTTGTTCTACACATTCTTCTGCTCTGTCCAGGACTCTCTATTGTGACCCCTGTCAGAGCAGTCGGTAGTGGCAGTCAGCACCAGGTGGTTCCGGGTGCAGGCTGGGGGCGTTTGTGATTCCTGCAGACCACTAGTCCTTTGGACTGCTCCTTTCCTTGTGGCTTTGGGTTTCTTCATTCTGCTTTTCTCCAAGCATGTTGGGATCAGTAAATGTATCTTAGATGGCTACCTGCAAGTGTTCAAGACCCAGACATGAAAAAGTAGGATGTAAGAAATTTTATGAAAAACATTACGCCAATTGACCTAGGTGTCTCGTGAGACCATGGTCTCCAGTGCTCAGCCTCAGGAACTTGAATCCTCAAGCTGTCTGGATGCATACAGGAAGCTTTCATGATTTGCACTGGTAAAGCTGTGTCAACTTCCCCTGTATTGTATATTGTCTTCCGCTTCACCTAACATCTATCTACTATCTAGTTAGTAATTTCCTATCCCCACTACTCTCCTCATTCCTAACCACCGTTTTGTTTTTTTTTTTTAATTTGTGTAAGCCTTTTCTGGGGTTTTCACAATACTAGTCCCATACAGTGTTTGTCCTTTTGTGAGGGACTTTTTTCACCAGGGGCAATGCCCTTCAATTTCATTCATATTCTGAGATGTTTTCTGGATTCATCACTTTTTTTTTTTATAATTAAGTAGTATTCCATTGTATGTATGTACCATAGTTTGTTTATCCATTCATCTACTGATGAACGCTTAGGTTGTGTGCGTCTTTTATTTAATTTTTAATTTTTTAATAGTTTTAAGTGAAAGGTTGTAATTCCAGCTAGTTTCTCCTATTAAAACTTACACATACTTTGCACATAACCATAACTGCTCTCCCCACGTGGTGACAGCACACTCTTCCCCTCTACCCCATATTTCCTTTGTCCATTTCTCTAGCTCCTGTCCCTCTATTCCTCTATCTTCAGGATATTACCTGAAACTGTGGTCCCTAGACCCCTGTCCCTGCTACTCTGGCCTTCAAAATGTCAAAGATGATTGTCTTCTATCCTTAAAACTTTTCTCAAATACTTAAAATAGTGGTCTCATAGTCCTTTTACAACTGACGAACTTCACTCATCATGTTTTCCACATGACTCCAGATGACTCTGTGAGGTTAGTGTATTGCGTTATTTTTGAATGTAGGTGAAGGAACAGTCTTTACTTTGGTTTTCGGACTTAGCAGGAGTCAGAAGAAAAAAATTTTCTTTCTTTCTCCTTCCCCAAGTGTGTTAACCTAGTGTCTTCTCTGAGTCTCAGAGGATGACTCCGGTAGATTTAAGGAGTCCTACTTCCAGCTCAGTTAATGGTATTAGACACTGGCTCAGTTCACGGCATTAGACTGCAGAGCCAGACACAGTGTAGAGAAGGGAGGACAAGAATGGCTCAGGGTGGCCTTCAAGCATCTCACTTCTGGCTCAGTTAATGGCATCAGACTCCAGCTCTGGTTGCAGTTCAGAGAAGGGAGGGGTGAGTGCTGGGAGTGAAAGGTTCCCGAGAGGGGAGACACCTCCTCGAGTCACAGGCGATGACGCAAACCCCAATCAGTCACGAAGTTCGCAGCTTGATGCAAACAGCAAGAGGCTTTATTGAAAGAACCAGCCCGCTGGGGTTCAGCTTCCGACTCACGCAGGAGTTGAGAGGCTGGAACCCCGAGTAGAGGAAGAGGTTGGGTATTTAAGGGCTAAATTTGTAGGCGGGACTTTCGCTCAGTAGCCTGTAACATCTTTGAGAACTCAGGAAGTTGGGGGGCTGGAAGGGTTGTTCTCTGAAACGAAGAAACAGTTTGGCAGGAAAAGGTTACTCTCTGAAACAAAGAAACAGTTTGGCGGGAAAAGGCTGCTCTCTGAAACAAAGAAACAGTTTGGCGGGAAAAGGTTGCTCTCTGAAACAAAGAAACAGTTTAGGCTTGTTAAAATTTTCCATTACAGGAGAAGAATGACATGCCTGTATCAAAGGAAAGACCAAGGTTTGTGTGGTCAGTTATGTGCAAAGACAGTTTTTTATGATCTGGTGCTGTCCCTCACTGGCTCTGTAGGGGTGAATGGATTCTCCAGACAATCACCTCTGCTGAGGGGAAAGCCCAGCAACCTCCATGCTGCAGTTGTACAAGGCTGCTTCCTGTCGGGTCTGGTTTGTGGAGTCCTATGTGCTTCTGGCTATGTGCTTCTGGTGATGTTCTCCCTTCCCCTATGCTCAGTCGAATTTCTCCACTTTGCATTTGATGTTAAGGGCTCCTAGGATATCATATATACTGGATTCATTTGTTCTTTTGCATCTTTGCTGTTACAGGCGTCACAGGAAGCACTATTTACTACACCGTCTTGGCCCCACCGCTCCTTCTGCACTGAGCTATTTTTCTTTATGTGTTTTGCTTTCATCTTTTTCACTGCTGTTGGTTTTGTATTTGCTGAGACTTCATGTTTTTTTATTGTGTAGGATTGTTAATTTACTTTGTGATTACCTTAATATTTACACCATTTTATAAATTTAAACCGGTGTTTAATTTCATTGTATCATCTTGACTTCCTCTCCACATGAAAGATCTATGACTGTTTTTTGTCCCTCTTTTTGTTACAATGTTGCCACCTTTCACATATTGACATCTCTATTTCCCTATTTTCAATGTTTAAGCTTCGGTTTATTTTTGTCATTTCCCCATCAAGGTTGCTATCTCTGCTCTGTCCTGCTTTCTTGTCTTGGATTATTATCTCATATTACTGATTTTGTAACAAAAGGACTCCCTTTTGTATCTCTTCTAATTTTGATTTGTTTTTTGCAAATTCCTTAAATTACTGTTTGTATGGAAATGTCCTAATTTCACCATCATATTTGAGGGACAGATTTACTATATTTTCTGAGAAATATGTTTCTCTGTTTTTTGTTTTGATGCATAAGATTGTTAATTTCATATATATGTATGATATATGTAAAATATATGTATTTCATATATATATAATTGGATATGTAATTCTTGACTGGCAATTTTCTTCCTTTGAGTCTTTGTATATGTCATCCCACTACCTTCTTTCCTGTGTGGTTTCTGCTCAGTAGTCAAAGCTTAGTCTTACTGGCTCTCTTTTGAAGATTATTTTTAGTTTATCCCGAGTCACTTTAAAACTCTCACCTTTGGTAAATTCAGTTATAATATGTCTTTGTGTCTTTCTTTTGCTATCTACCTTGTATGAAGTACTATTAGCATCTTGGATAATTATCTTCTACTGTTTCATGGTGTTAGAGGAGTTTCCTATCAAAAAGTTTTCAACAATTCTCTCCATATTTCCTGTTATTCTCCACCCAATGTTCTGGTACTCCAGTGACTTGTAAAATATTCCTCTTGATACAGTCCCATGTAAGTTTTAGTCTTTCTTCATGTTTTGAAATTCTTTTATCTGCCTTTTCCTGAAATAGAGTTTCAAATATTAAATTTCTGTATTTTATCTCTGATAATGCCAGGAAGTTCTCTTCATCTGGGAAATTTCTTAGTTCTTTGTTTTGGTAACTTGCTGACATCATTGTGGTCTGCCTCTTTAAATGGCTCTGAGTCTTTTCTCCTTGCCATCAGTAGTTGTTGTATTTATTTCCATTCGCTTACTATGTTCTAACTTCTTTTTTTTGTTTTGCTTTGAAGTTTCCAAATAGGTTAGTTGTGTGAGCTAGTTTGATTATTGATGCCTTAGAGACTGTAACATCCTGTCAGTAGGTGGTTAGAGCTGCTACACTAGGCAGGTGGGCCTAGTGTCTTTTTACCGTTATTGTTTGTATTCAGCTCAGGTGCCCAGGTAATTAGTTAGCAAGCATATGGTGCAAGCTCTCCCCTATAGTCCTAGATGGGCAGGGGTGATTAGTGTAGGTGCAGGTAACTGGCTGCACATGCTGAGAAAACTAGGGACAGGCAGCTATCTGTCAGGGTCTATGAGGAAGGCTTGTTCCTGCTCCTTAATGTCAGATGATAGATAGCTTTTGCTATAGGCTACTGGGCATGCTGATGCAGTGCTAAAATGCTTTCAGAGTCTATTGACCCCTTATGCCTGCACCTAGGCAAAGGATCTGCCCTGAGTTAGAGGAATTGGCAGAATTTTCTCCCCCATTTGTTAAATTGTAAAATTGTTCCATCTCTAAGTCTGAGAGAACGGCTCATGGCACACATATGGGATCTTACTTCTGGCCCAGGTAATGCAGCAAAACATGGAGCCCAGTGCAGAAAAGGGTGGGGGACCTGCTGGGAAAAGAGAGAGAAATTTAGACTGAAAAAAAGTTTTAGATCCACATGCGACATGTTAGATACAGGTCGCTTAGCTTTTGATGATTACACACCACTTGTAAAGATTCTGGAGATGAGAGTGGGCTCTTCAGTGCTCAGTGTCTCCTGCTGAGGAAGACACTTGGCAAACGCTAATGCTGTGCCTACCATGCTGCTCCTTCTGCAGAGGTGAGAATTCCCACCAGATTAGGGCTTGCCAGTCTTAGGTGCTTCTGGACCTACTCTTTCTTCACTGTTGCTCAGTCTTAGTTCTCAGATTTCCCTTTGATGTTCTGGTCTCCTAGGATGTCATCTATAATCAATTAATTTTATTTTTTTGTTTCTAGGGGAATCACAGGAAGAGTCTGACTTCTCTGCCATCTTAGCGCTGCTTCTTCTGTTTCCATCTTCTGCTGTTGTGAGTAATGCTGCAATGAACATGGGTATGCATATGTCTATTTGTGTAGTGACTCTTATTTCTCTAGTATATAGGTTTTGGAATGGGGTTATTTAATTGTGTGGTATTTCTATTTCTAGTTTTTAAATGAGATGTCATATCGTTTTCTACAGTGGTTATACCATTTTGCATTCCCACCAACAGACCACAGTAGTTCAAACTCCCTGCAACATCTCCAACATTCACTGTTTTCTGTTTTTGTGATTGTTGTTAGGTGTGATTGCGTCGGTTCTGACTTATAGTGACCTGATGAACAACAGAGTGAAACACTTCACGGTCTTGCACCATGTCCACGATTGTTTTCATACTTAAGCCCATTGCTGTGCCTGCTGTGTCAATCCATCTCGTCAAGAGTCTTCCTCTTCTTCACTGCCCCTCTACTCTACCAAGCATGACATCCGTCTCCAGGGACTGATCTTTCCTGACAACATGTCCAAAGTATGTAAGACACAGTCTTGCCATCTTTTCTTCCAAGAAGCACACTGGCTATACTTCTTCCAGAACAGATCTGTTGGTTCTTTTGGCGGTCCATTATACATTCAACATTCTTCTCCAACACCCCAGTTCAAAGGCATCTATTCTTCTTCTGTCTTCTTTGTTCATGGTCCAGCTTTCACATACATATGATGTGACTGAAAATACCATGGTTTGGGTCAGGTTCATTTTAGTCTTCAAGGTGACATCTTTACTTTTGAATACTTTGAAGATATCCTTTGCATCAGATTTTCCCAAGGCAACACGTTTTTTGATTTCTTGACTGTTGCTTCCAAGGGCATTGATTGTGGACTGAAGTAAACAGAAATCCTTGACAAACTCAATCCTTTCTCCATGTATGACAATGTTGCTTACTGGTCCAGTTGTGAGGATTTTTGTTTTGCTGATGTTGAGGTGCAATCCATATTGAAGGCCGTGGTCCTTGATCTTCATCCATATCTCAAATCTTCATTTCCAGCAAGTAAGGTGGTATTACTTGCATAATACAGGTTGTTAATGAGTCGTCCTCCAAACTTCATGCCTCATTCTTCTTCATGTAATCCAGCTTCTCAGATTATTTACTTGGCATACAGATTTAAAAGATGTGGTGAAAGGATACAACCCTGATGCACACCTTTCCTGACTTTAAACTATGCAGTGTCTCCTTGTTCTGTTCGCACAGCTGCCTCTTGATCCATATACAGATTCCTTAAGAACACAATTAAGTGTTCTGGAATTCCCATTCTCCACAACGTTAGCCATAATTTAGTATGATCCACACAGTCAAATGCTTTGGCATAGTCAATGAAGCACAAGAAAACATCTTGCTGGTATTCTTCGCTTTCAGCCAAGATCTGTCTGACATTAGCAGTGGTATCCCTGGTTCCATGTCCTCTTCTGAACCCAGCTTGCATTTCTGGCAGTTCCTTGTCAATATATTGTTGTAGTTGCTTTTGGATGTTCCTCAGCAGAGTTTTCCTTGCATGTGATATCAGTGATATTGTTTGGTAATTTCCACATTCAGTTGGATCACCTTTTTTTGGAATGGACATAAATATGGATTTCTTTCAGTCAGTTGGCCAGGTACCTGTCCTCCAAACTTCTAGGCATAGACTAGTGCACACTTTCAGCGCTGCATCTGTTTGTTGAAATATCTCAATTGATACTCCATAAATTACTGGAGCCTTGTTTTTCACCAATGCTTTCAATGAAGCTTTGACTTCTTTCTTCAGTACCATTGGTTCCTGATCATATACTACCAGTTCTTTCTGGTATAATGACTGTGTATACCTTCCATCTTGTTTTGATGCTCTCTGAGTTGTTCGTTTCCCTGTAGAATCCTTCACTATTGCAACTTGAGGCTTGAATTTTTTCTTCAGTTCTTTCAGCTTGAGAAATACAGAACGTGTTCTTCCCTTCTGTTGTTCTATTTCCAGCTCTTTGCACGTGTCATTATAATACTTTCTCCATGAGTCAGATCCAACTCAACGGCACTTGGCTGGCTTGTCTTCTTGAGCTACTCTCTGAAATCTTCTGTTTAGGTCTTTTACTTCACCATTCCTTCCTTTTGCTTTAGCTGCTCAGCATTTAAGAGCAAGTTTCAGAGTCTCTCCTGACATCCAGTTTGGTCTTTTCTTTCTTACCTGCCTTTTTAGTGAATAGGTGATGTCTTTGATGGCATTCCACAATTCTTCTGGTCTTCAGTGGCCAGCACATCAAATCTGTTCTTGAGATGGTCTTTAAACTCAAGAGGGATATACTCAGGGTCATACTTTGGCTCTCATGGACTTGTTCTAGTTTTCTTCAGTTTCAATTTGAATTTGCATATGAACAATTCATGGTCTGTGCCACAGTCAGCACCTGGGTCTTGTTCTGACTGCTGATAGGAGCTTTTCCATCATCTTTTTCCACAGATGTAGTCAATTTGGTTCCTGTGTATTCCATCTGGTGAGGTCCATGTTGGTTAAAAAAGGTATTTGCAGTGAAAAAGTAATTAGTCTTGCAAAATTCTATCATGAGATCTCTGGCATTATTTCTATCACCAAGGCTGTATTTTCCAATTATGGATCCTTCCTCTTTGTTTCCAACTTTTGTATTCCGGTTGCTAGTAATTATCAATGCATCCTGATTGCATGTTTAATCAATTTCAGACTGCAGAAGCTGGTAAAAATCTTCAACTTCCTCGTCTTCAGCCTTGGTGGTTGGTGTGTAAATTTGAATAATAGTCGTATTAACTGACCTTCCTTGTTGGTGTATGGATGTTATCACAGACAACATTGTACTTTAGGACAGATCTCGAATTGTTCTCTTTGATGATGAATGCAACACTGTTCCTCTTCAAGTTTTCCTTTCCAGCATAGCAGATTATATGATGGTCAGATTCAAAATGGCCCAAAGTGGTCCATTTCAGCTCATGAATGCTTAGGATGTCAATGCTTATGCGTTCCATTTATTTTTAACATTTTCCAGTTTTCCTAGATTCATATTTAGTACATTCCATGTCCTGATTAATAGTGGACATTTGCAGCTATTTCTTCTCATTTCGAGTTGTGCCACATCAATGAACAAAGATCCTGGAGGCCTTACTCCATCCACGTCATTAAGGTTTACTCTAATTTGAGAAGGCGACTCTTCCCCAGTCATCTTCTGAGTGTCTTCCAGCTTGGGGGGCTCACTTTCTGGCACCATATCTGACAATATTTGGCTGCTATTCATAAGGTTTTACCTGGCTAATTCCTTTCAGAAGTAGACTTCCAGGTCCTTGTTCCTAGTCTGTCTTAGTCTGAAAGCTCAGCTGAAACTTGTCTACCATGGGTGACCCTGCTGGTACTTAAATACCAGTGGCATAGCTTCCTGCATCACTGCAACAAGCATGCCTTCACTGACAGACAAGCAAGAGTTGCTCACTCCCTCCTTACCTGATGGTGTTACACTGCTTATCTGATGGTATTACCCTGCTTACCTGGTGATCTTATCCTCCTTACCTGATGCTGTTACCTTCCTTACCTGATGCTGTTACCCTCCTTACCTGATGCTGTTACCCTCTTTACCTGATGCTGTTATCTTCCTTGCTTGATGGTGTTACCCTGCTTACCTGATACTATTACCCTCCTTACCTTACTTTGAAAAAAGGTCATTAGCCATAGTAGTGAGTGGTGCCACTCTCATTTCCACACCTTGAGTTACAGACCCATATATCTCTGTGGGAGAAACAGCACCATATATTGGTGATGTTTGCAGAGTATGTGTTGTGTTCTATAGGACAAAACACCAACCTTATAAGATGGAATCCCTTGGCCAGTATCATAAGTGAGTTTTCAGTATATGCTATAATGTCACCTTCTTCTGAGTGAGGGACACATGGTAAAACTAGTGAATACAATAGAAATTTCCCACTGTCTCACATCTTTAGTTGTAAAATGAGTTCCTTGCTCAAATGCAATGTTGTGTGAGATGCCATGGCAGGATTAAGGCATTTAGTAAATTTAAAGAAGTTGATGCTAGGTAAAAGCATAGAATATAGAGAAAATTAGCTGACATTCAGTATAAGTGTCTATTCTTCTGATGACAATAATCACCTGCTTTATAATGGTATGGGATAATATAGTCAATCTACTACCGGGTGTGGTATGGTACCATATTGAAAATTGAGAACTTGTCTTTGCTGCTGGCAAGTGAGACATTTACTACAGGAGACAGCCAGGCCATATTTGGTGAAACAAAGTCCGTATTATTCAGTGCATCTTGTGCCTTGAACTTTGCCATCATAGCCACTTTGTTTTTAAGTTCCTTGAGCAAGTGGGGAGACTGGGAAAAGAGGCTCACTGACACTTATGAAATAGGCTATTTTGTCTACCAGGTTATGAAGCACTTCTCTAGTGAGTGCCTTTCAGCATGCATTCTCATAGGATACAAATTTCTCACGTTGCAGGCCTGTTATAAGGTATACACCCATTTACAACCTGTTCCTCAGATTCCCTTGCCACGATTCCCCAATTGAATTTCCTCCACTTACTTGAACATTTGGCCAAACTGGCACGGACCATAATTGGTGTGTCAAATTTATGGCCGTGTCTCCTTACAAACAAAGCAAACACCCTGATGTATCACTCAATATCTGCCGTTTAGAGTTATTTTCCTTCTTCTGCGTTCTTCACCACCACTCCTGAGTGGGAATGTAATTCTGTGTCAGTTCTCTTTCAACTTGAATGAGCATGTCGTGAAGAACCATCTCTGAAACAGATTTACAAAAAGAGATGTCAGTAGCAGAAAGCAGAAACTAGAGTAACATCTAAATGTTGTTTAATATTATTTTTAGTGGAGAGTAAAGCACAGTACAATAGCTCAGAATAATATAAAACGTGGTAAACAGAACTGTACTATAAATTTGGAGTGTGAATTTGTACATTTTGAGGACAAGCGAATCTGCAAGGGTAAATATTCTGCAAAACCAGCCAAACACTAATAGGAAAAAAGTCTGAAGAACAATGAAAAGTATGGCAGATTTTGTTTCCCCAAAATTATTATATAATCATATCCTATCCCACATTCTCTTCTTTCAATGTGACATTGACACACTTCCATTGACAAGTTGGGTCTGTGTACTCACCCTTTTAATCTGTGTAAGTCTGTGACTACAGCAACGATATCTTGTGAAAGATATGATTTCCTTCTGACTTGCTCTCTCAGGATACTCACCCCTGGAATTCAGCCACCATGTGAAGAAATCACTTAGAGAAGCCATCTATAGATGTTACAACTTACAGCTGACATCAGCACCTAAGGTTCTAGCCAACAGCTGGCATCAACCACCAGACACTTAAGTGATCAAGCATTCAGATGATTCCAGCACTCAGTCACTGAGTTTTCTATAGCCTTTGAGGTACATAGCTGATGTCCCAGCTACAGCAGAACAGAGACAGATCATTCCCTATGTACCATGTTCAGAACAGGTGAGTGTAAGAGATGTATGACACCACTAAATTCTGGGTGATTTATTACATAGTCAGTGATAATCAAAGAAATTAATATCTAAAATTGGACTTCATTGGACTGGTACCCAATTATCCCATAGTCTACAATGTATTGTCTATTAGGATGATTTGTTGAATAAAAATATAGAACTATCAAATTTCTTGTATAATTTTCAAGCTCACTGTACAGATTAATATTTTTATTATTGTTTAATGAGTAATTATAGCTGTGATATCAGCTAATAAAGATGCATTGGGAAAAACTGGTCAGATGACCAACTCTATATAGCATTATCAGGGAGCCTTATAGTAGTATTTCACTAAATTATTATACACTTTTAAAAAATAACACACAGTGACACATATCTACGGTAAAACAAGTACATTCATATGTCAATGAGAACACTGTAAAATGAAGCAATGTCATTAAAAAGTTACATGGGAAGACTTACCAAGAGCCATAAAACTATTCATACTAATTTATCCACTAATTCTGTTATTAGGGACGTAGCTAGAAGATGTTCACTGAATATAATCTTTAGAAAGAAACACTAAAAATGCCCAGTGATAGGAAAGAAATAAAATCTAAAGAATGGATTACAGTTAATGCTCTTGGTTACTAATAGAAAAGTTGATAATTCTTGTCAACTCATAGCTGTCTCAAAAGAAAGCCCTAGCAATATGCTTCTCCCTCCCTCTGGTAAAAATCAGCCTTTGAAAACCCTATGGAACACAGTTCTGCTCTGATATACATGCTTTACTATGATTTAGAGTCAACTCAGTGGCACCTGCATGGTTAAATAATGGATTTATAGTCATTCAAATAATAATTAGTAAAAATGGAAAATTGTTACAATGTTTTTAGGAAACTATATAATATAAATTTAATGTAATTAAATTATAAATTAATTTAGAAATTTAACGTAATTTAAATATCATATATCTCAAAGTTAAACTTCTATTAATATATCTAGTTACAGGGATTAGAGCTAGATGACAATATGAGAACATATGAGAAGGCAAAATGAGCAGAACAGGGAGTTGTTCAAAAGCTGACTTGCATCTTACTATACAATAGAAGTTATTTTGAATCAGTGGGGAAAGGATTGCCTCCTCGCAAAAAAGAAGTTAATACTATTTACTATCCTGATTTCAGGATATGTTAAAGTGGTAGATGATAGGCAGGTAGGTAGATAGATAGATAGATATTTAATCCATCAAAACTATCTTTTTATATATTATTTGAGATAGAAATTTAAGTTTCTCACAATGAATAGTAAAAGTACTACAAGAAAATACATTAGACTTTTAAATAATTTTTTAAATAAGAAATATCTTCTTAAGCAAGACAGAAAGCCTAAAAACCAAAAATAAAAGGCTAGCAAATTTGACTATACAAACCTGAAATTTCTGTCTGGTGATTGATGTCATTAAGAAAAACATAAGATAGGTGATACATTGAGAAAAAAAAAATTACTACATATAAAATAAAAAGGGAAAATGACTACAGTTTTAGTGTCTGTAAATCACAAAGAAGGGCAACAATGTATCAGGAAAATGGATATAGGACATGACAAGGTATTTCATGGAAAAATAAATGCAATTGGCCAATAATATAATATGCATATTAAATATGTCAAATCATATTAGAAATGGGCAAAATGACAATTAAAATAGAAATGGTATGTTTTCACTCATTAAATTGATACACTTGACATTTTGATAATAACTAGTATTTTTCAGAGTCCAAAGAAAGACACTCAGACATAGCTAAAAAGTGTATCATTTGGCACAGCCTTATTTGCAGGGCTTTTTGGTAGTATCTATTAAAATTAACAATATGCTTTTAGATTCTGACATTCCATTTCTACAACTGTAAACACACAAAACAAACCAACCCAGTGCTGTTAAGTCGATGCCAACTCATAGTGACCCTGTAGAACAGAGGAGAACTGCCCGTTAGTGTTTCCAAGGAGCGCCTGGCGTCAGCAGATGTAGCACTTAGTCACTACGCCGTCAGAATCTTCTACAACTGCAACATAGTAAAAACACATAGGTATGTGTTCAAGGGTGCTCATTATAGATAAGAAACCAAAACTGAATTCAATAGCTTCCAACTCATAGTGACCCTATAGGACAGAGTAGAACTGCCCAACATTCCAAGGCTGTCCTTCTTCACAGAAGCAAACTGCCGCACCTTTTTCTCCCCAGGAGTGGCTAGTGGGTTTGAACTGTCAGTCTTTTCGTTAGCAGCCCAGCACTTAACTACCAGCCATAGCTACACAAAAAAGGAATTAACTGTCCATATAAGGTACCACTAAACAACTATTCAAAATCTCCAAAATATGTTTTTCAGAAAAACAAAGTTGTCAAATAAAATGTTTATTTATATATATTTATAAAAAGTTGATTATACATTTGTATATAAATGCATATTAAAAATATATGACAACAAATATCATTAATAATCATGATTAATTATTGGAAATAAAAATTAATTGGGCTTAGAAAGATGTGAATAAAACAAAAATTTAACTTTATACTCTGCTTTGGTGCTTTATAAACTTATACTATCAAGCATGTATTTACATGAGTTGAACAGCAATAAAAACCAAGAAGCAATTATATAAAGTTGTCTATAAAGTTCTTACTACTAGTAGTCTTAAATAATGTGACACTACTGGTAGTTAAATAATATGAAACATTATCATAACATAAGCAATTTTCAAAGCTCTTTTACATATACAAGATAATCACAGTT
Source organism: Heterohyrax brucei (assembly GCA_028571685.1). Taxonomy (NCBI): domain Eukaryota; kingdom Metazoa; phylum Chordata; class Mammalia; order Hyracoidea; family Procaviidae; genus Heterohyrax; species Heterohyrax brucei. The sequence goes on along the minus strand of CM053145.1, from coordinate 58,895,125 downwards.
TCATTTTTGTAACAGTTCTGTGAGGCAGACAAACAGATAGGTATTGCTATCCCAATTTTTATAGTTGGGGAAATACTCTTAGAGAAGTAATTACTATACTTTGTATTGTTGTATTTGCTGAATATACATTCTCTTTCATCATTATGAGATAGTAGCATGTATACTGAGTTTGTCATGTAAGTGTAATATGTAAAGTTCACACACAAGAGGCATGCTACTTCAGTCCATTTTGTAGAGTTTGCAGAATCATATTAATAATAGTCATAGCAGTCATAATAGTCATAACAACACTGTAGACTTGTAGAAAATTGAGATAAGTAGACTACCTTAAGATCATGATATAATTAAATAGAAGAAAATGGACTATATAAACAATGGAAACATTGGTGGCTTAGTGTTTAAGTGCTATGACAGCTAACCAAAAGATTGGCAGTTCAAGTCTACCAGGTCTTCCATGGGAACTCTATGTGGCAGTTCTACTCAGTCCTAAAGGGTTGCTATGGGTCCATATTGACTCGAATATACTGGATATAAATAATACCTCTAAAAACAATGCCTATAATAAAAGTCAAATCCATTGCTATCCAGTCTATTCCAACTCACAGTGACCCCATGTACAGTACAATGCCATGCAAATAATAATTATTATAGGGGCCTCACGGAGCCACTGATGACTTAATAGAGCTAGAAACCCTGAGTAGAATCTGGTTTGGAACTTCCTAGGTGTCATGGATTGAATGTGTTCCCTAAAAAAATCTGTGACAATTTGGCTGTGCCATAATTCCTTGGTATTGTGTGTTGTTCCTCCACATTGGAATTCCTGCCTGTATGACATTAATGAGGGTAGATAGGCAGCAGTTGTGTTGGTAGAGCAGGATTCAAGTGTGTGAGTTTGTTTTGGGCCTTGAGGCAGTCTCTTTGTATGTAAAGGGAAAAATCTGGCAGAGATATTTGGGAACATTACACCATCAAGAAAGCAGCACATGGAAAAGAGCTCATCCTTCAGACCTGAGGTTCCTGTACCAGGATGCTCCCTGGACAAAGACTGAGGCAACATAAGGACTTTCCTCCAGAGCCAACAAGGGGGAAAGCCTTCCCCTGGAGCAGACATCCTGGACTTTGGCTTGTAGCCTACTGGACTGTGTGAGAATAAACTTTCCTTTGTTAAAGCCGTCCACTCATGGTACCTTTGTTAGAGCAGCACTAGCTGACTAAAACACTAAGTATGTGAACTTAGAACTGGCATTTAACCTCACAGATTTACAGATTGAATTTTGTCTCCCCAAAATATGTGTTGTAAACCCTAACACCTATGCTTGTCGGGTCACTGATGGTACAGTGGTTAAAAGCTCAGGCTGCTAACCAAAAGGTTGCTCCTTGCAAACCCCATGGGGCAACTCTACCGCGTCTAGGGTCACTGTGAGTTGGAATGAATTTGACAGCAACACTTTTTTTTTAATACTTGAAGTTGTAGTCCCATTCAGCATAGATTTTCATTGCTATGCTAATGAAACACAATCAGTGTAGGGTGTGTCTTGAGTCAATCTCTTTCAAGATATAACAGGAACAAGGAAGTAAAAATCCAAAAGAACCAAATCCAGTCTGGTTCAACTTATAGTGACTGTAGAGGTCAAAGAAGAACTGCCCCAGGGAGTCTCCAAGGAGCGCCTGGTGGATTTGAACTGTCAACCTAGTGATCAGCAGACATAGCACTTAACCCACTATACCACCAGGGTTTCCAAGCAAGGAAGTAGAGATGGGGGAAAATAACTGCTAAGCAACATGAAGAATTGTGAGAAAGAGAAAAGGACCTTCTTGAGACAACAGAGAAAAGAAGTTTTTCCCTTGAGCTAGCCCCCTGAATTTGGGCTTCTACCCTCCAAAACTGTGAGAAAATGAATTTCTGTGCTAAAGCCACCCACTTGTGGTGTTTCTTTTATAACTGCACTACTTAACTAAGAAACTGAGCTTCTTAAACCTTCTCCTCCTTCTCCCATCTTCCTATACCACATGCACAGAAGTAAACATACACACATATCCAGATGTAAAGATTAAGGGACATAATAAGTGCAAGTGTAAATGCTTGTAGACAGAGCCTGGAATATTATGTGTGTTCTAGGAATGGTAATTCTTTTATCTAATTCATTCAAAGGACAATGAACTGAGCACTGATAAAATTTTGGTATCAGTTAAAGACCACGACTCCTAGTTTTTTTTTCTAGTGACCTCAGGGACATGTTAAACAATATCAACAGACTAACCTATCTGAAATATTTTTCATAAAAATCTGTCTTTGTGACTGCAATTGATGGTTGAAGACCTGAGAGTTCCCCTGGGAGTGTGGCCTCTAGACCTGATGCTGCCCCTGATCATAGATCATTACTGAGGTCAGCTCTTCAGATAGGAATGGAATAGACTCGGGGACACAGAATGACCACATCATGCGTGCACTTTATGGTTCAATGCATCTATAAGATGCTATACTACTGGCCACTTACTAGAGGGGAGTGGGCAGGGTGGAAAGCAGGGGATGGGAGATTGTTAAGAGGATATGACATATATGGAACAGAAAGAAGGAGTGTGCGGTCACCAGGCAAGAAGACCGGAGAGAGCTGCAGGTAGGTGGGAATGCAAATTTGAATTGTATTATAAACTTTCACTCAATCAAAAAAAAAAAAAATCTTTGTGTTCACATCTGTTAATCTTATCTTTTCAAGCACCCAAAGCCTGACTGAATGTTCAGAAGCTGTTACCATCACTTGTCTCCCTAAATTTTCCTTAGAGATTCATCAGAACCTCATCTTCTTTTATGTCTCAAGCCACAGTTGCAGCCTTTTACACAGCAGCTATCAAAGCACACTGCCCCAAATTCTGACTTCCAAAACAGCATAACATTAGGTAGTTTCTCCCATTCTGGACATCTCAGTTTAAAACTTTAATTTTCTGCTATCGTTATTATCTGAAAACTATCTCATATCGTGTGAGGCAGTGCTCACAAAAGTTCTTACTGTCCATGCCACTTTAGTCAGGTAAAGCAAGCAAACAAACCAACCAAAATAATCATTGGAAAGGAATGATGTATTATCTAGTAAGCATGGTATGCTCTGGCCTACTTGTGTTTACTTACTAATCTTTAATGAACAGTTTCATATGTAGTGAACAATTCAGATGAACAGTAACAATTGTTCATTACATGTTAGTAAGGATGTACAAATACGCCATGTGTACCTTGCCTGTTGGGTTATTTGGCACTGCTGGGAAGACAGGTGATGTTGTTGAAGAGAAATCAGTGCAGTGTTAAACTTTTATTAGCTATCCTGTCAAAGTGTTCATTACAGAAATAAATATATCAATGTTTTCATTTTATGAAAGTGATTTTTTTTTTAAAAAAAAACTAGCATTTCCAGAATATACTCTTGGCTTAAATTATACAAGACAACATTTGCCTAAATACACCATAGGATATCAGTTGAGATTATATGGATAAGGTCAAATAAATTTAGGAAATTTCTGTTAAGAAAGTTAAACAGAAATGTTTAATAGAACCATATACTTATACATCTCTGAAAGGGGACAATAGTAATTTACAACTAAGTGTGACTGGAACCCCTTTGTGTGTGTGCGTGTTGTAAAAACCAAACCCACTGCTATTAAATTGATTATAATTCACAGCAATCCTGTGGGACAGAGTTGAACTGCTGCCCCATAGGGTTTATAAACAGTGGCTGGTGGATTTGAACTGCCAACCTTTTGGTTCCAGCAATGCTAACTAACATACTAATCTAACTAATGTTAACTAATACACTTTTTGGAAGCACAGATCCAAGAGAAAGAACTGTAAAGAGAAGTGGGAAAACTACCTCCCTAACAGAGTCTCCACGGTACTTGGATCCAATTGTGTTACTAAAAGACTAATAGGAAGTATTCATAAAGTGACCTCTGACTTCAAATTGCAATGGGAGCCATAGCTTATCTTTGGAAAAATAATAGAGGTAAAAGAACTTTTAAAACCTGGACTCTGAATGAAGGACCACATGTTTTAACTTCAAAACTTCAGATAGGTTGAATACACTTCACTAAAGTCAAAAATGCCTTAATGTGTTTTGAATCTTTAAAATAGAAGCAAATACACATGTGGAGTATTTTGCTTGTTTAATAACTCATTTCCAGGGTTAGTTAAATGTAGAGATCTAAATATCCATTTTTTTCTGTGATTATCAGTTTTTCTCTAATGCCACATACAGAACTCACATCATTGCACAAATAACTTCTTAAGAAAAGGAAGATTACTATGAAATATGCCAATATTTCATGCCCCAACTGAGACATCTGTGCACACAATTGACATTCAGAACTCCCTGGCATACATTATTTTAGAAGCCTTTGCATATTTAACTTGTAAACCCCATTATTATTGTATCTAAAAGAAGTGAAACACTTCTTTCAAATATTATCCACTGCCTTTGAAATGTTAAAGTTAGAGCCTTTGAAATGAGTTTTGGAAAAAATCTTGAATAATCCACATCATCACAGCCATGTAATACTCAAAAGAATTCACTCAGTCACTGCCCTTTAACAGCTGTGCTTTCTCTTATAACCTTTAATTTTAATATTTGAAACTGTATTATAGTGTAACTATAGTGCATGCTCTATGAATATACTTTCTGGATCAGATAAGGGATGCAGAATATTTTCCATAATAAAGCAGTCATCTGAATTGAATTGTCAAAATCTAATCCTCACAACACCACTCTTATTTGGCTTTGTGAAATGAACAAAGGCATCTACTTTGACATACTCAGCGGATTAAGACATCCTACCAACCTTCTGATCATCCAAAGATTAACAAAAATGATCTGCTAACTTTTACCAAGAGATCAGAGGTAATCTATATTTCCTGTAAGCGTTATACACATGGAGACACACATTACATATAAGTGAGAATTATATATGTGTGTATGCACATATACATGCATATATGTGTATGTGTGTGTTAAAGAGTGTGTATGTACATGTGTGTATGTAGATGTACATATATGTGTATGTGTATGTTAAAGAGCAACTTTCAGAGTCTCTTCTCACATCTATTTTGGTCTTTTATTTCTGTCTTGTCTTTCTAATGACAATTTTTTTTGTTTAGTTTCATTTATAACATCCTTAATGACAGCCCACAACTTGTCTGATTCTTGGTCAGTGGAGTTCAGTGCTTTGAAAAGTGATAAGTTGCTTTTAAGTTAGTATGTAAATGAATAATGAATATAAACTACTTTGAAGATTATTCAGTGTTTAATTTTCATTCATCTTGTACATAATCTTTTATAATACTTGTTTTATTTTTTTATTAATAAGTGTTAAGGCTCAAGCTTAATTCTATCCTTACCTCCTCTTTGTTCAAAAGCAAAGCCTTACACCAATTAAAATCTTTACTTCATTTTACTAATGTTTCAAAAGAATAGATGTCTTCTCATGTGAGGTGAATATAACTGGTAGTTGGTCAATTAATTTTAAAAAGAAAAATAAAATTGAATAAAATAAAGAATATATGTATATTTATCTTGTACATTATATACATAAATTAGATATTTCAACTTAAGACATAGTTTACACATTTCTTTTTTAATGTAAAGCTTATAAAATGCCTTTATTCACCAATCTTTTGATGTTAGAGCCAAGGCTTTTCTTTTTGGTATGGTTGTGTTGATGGGAGGTCTTCAAAGTGTTTCTTGCATGAATCACATACATAATGCATCTTCCACGATTTCAAGTTCTGGTTTCACTAAAATGGAATGAAAGCTTACAGACCCTTGCAAAGCAGTATGAGTGAAAAATCTTACTTAATGATCAATTTGCTGAGTGGTTATAATTCCCCCTCTTGTCTTTCACATCCGTTGTGTGACAACATTCAAAATTTTTTTGTGAATATATCAAAATACAAAGTATGAATAAAACATATAATTAAAAGTATAATGATTTAGCCAACACCTATGCACACACAACCAGTTTGAGAAATAGAATGCTGTCAGTACCTCAGAAGCACTTTATGTTCCACTCCCCAGAGGTAACTGTCAGGCTGACGTTTATGATGATCATTCCCTGCTTTACTTTGTACAGTTGTGCACTGCAGAATGTCTGCTTAGGCAACATCTGATCACGTATGCTTTTGTGTTCTCAGAAGATTATAATACAGCATGAAATCCCAGTTAGGGTTTAGCCGGCATCACTGGACATAGTGAACACACAGCTGCAGGCCCACAATGGTGTGTTTCGTATCTCTTGTATACAAAGGTATTACACTGCAGGTCATATAATCGTACAGTATGCACAACACGTGTTCCTGTTGCGTTGATTCTGACTCACAGCAGCCCAATGTGACAGAGCAGAATCACCCCACAGTGTTTCCAAGGCGATAAAATCTCCACATTTGTCTATTTTTTTCTTCTGTTGATTGTGCTTTGTTTGTCAGATTTGAAGTCCAAGGCTATAAAATCTTGACAGAAGCAGAATGTTACATCTTTCTCCCGCAGAGTGGCTGGTGGGTCCAAACCACAGTTAAGCGCTTAACCACTTTGCATCAGGTCTCTGTATAGATAACCTATAATATGTATGGTCATAATAAATGTCTGTGTTACTGGTTTACGTATGTACTACACTGTAATTTCTACCATTACTTTAATGTGAACATTTCCTACTTGACTACTTAGTAAAGATGCATTACAGCACCCAACATAGCTTTGCTAAGTATATAACATGGTGTTCACACAGTGTCCAAATCACATAATGTCCTATTCACAGAATGTATTCTTGATACTAAGCAATGTATGACTATAGTTTTATCACCCTGAATATATCCATGAATAGACCTCAATTAACCTGTTCTAATGTTGATAGAGAAGTCCCGAGTGGCGCGAACAGTTAAGCATCTGACTACTAACTGAGAGACTGGTGGCTGGACCCCTTGCTGGAGGAGCCTCGGAAGTAAGGTATGGCCGTCTGCTTCCCAAAGTTCACAGCCTTGAAAACTCCGTGGAGCAGTTCTACTGGGCACACACATGGTGTTGCCATGAATCAGAATTGACTCAACAACAAATAACAACTGTTGATGAACATTTGGTTCCAACTCCTAGTGACCCAGTGTACAACAGAATGAAACACTGCCTGTTCCTGTACCATCCTCACAGTTGTTAGGTTTGAGCCCATTGTTACAGCCACTATGTCAAATCATCTTCTTTAGAGTCTTCCTCTTTTCCCTTGGCCCTCTGCTTAACCAAGCATGATGTTCTTCTCCAGAGATTGATCTTTTCTTATAACACATCCAAAGTATATGAGATGTGGTCTTACCATCCTTACTTCTGAAGAGCATTCTGATTGTACTTCTTTCCAAGACAAATTTGGTCATTCTTCTGGCAGTCCATGGTATACTCTATATTCTTCACTAACACCATGGTTTAAAGTCATCAGGTCTTGGGTATTCCTTATTGATTGTTTAGTTTTCACATGCATATTATGCATGAAAATACCGAAGCGGGTCAGGAGTATTTTAGTATTCAAGGTGACATCTTTGCCTTTCAACACTTTAAAGACATCTTTTACAGTTAGATTTGCCCAGTGAAATGTGTCTTTTGATTTCTGCTGCTTCCATAGGTATTGATTGTGGATCCAAGTAAGTGAAATCTTTAACAACCTCAATCTTTTCTCTGTTTATCATGATGTTAACATGTTGGCCCAGCTGTGAAGATTTTTTTTTTTTGATGTTGAGGTATAATCCATACTGAAGGATGTAGTTTTGTTTTGTTTTGTTTTTGAGTGTTAACAGAATGTATTTATTGTGAGTAGATGTGATTCAGAATGTTCAGTTTCAACCCAAACTGTGAGAAGGGCACTCAAAGAGGAGACAGTGAAAGTAGATAATACAGTAGAGTTGGGGCAGGATGGTCTCCTGAGAATCATCGTAAATGCCTGTCATGTTGGTTTCTCAGAGCCCGCTCAAGGCTTCAGGGTCACTCAGTTGTAAAAGGACATGTCATACATCCTAAAACACAGCTTCCGGTCAGACCCTGGAGTTCTTGATTCCTAAAACTGGCAGCACATTGGTAATTTTCCAAAGGAGCCCAGTTCCTAGGGCAAAATGGTCTCTGCTGAGCTGCTTACTCAGCTACTGTTTTGACCTAAAGGTGACTCTAAGAAGGCCAGGTCTTTAAAGGCTTTGAGTTCCAAAGGATACTTTAGGACAAATGGCCTGCGTGGGTCATCCCAACTATCCAGAAACCTGGATTCTAGGAGAATGACAATGGTTTCTCAGCATATACTATATACTTAACTATTTGAATGAATATATGAAGGTCTTTTAGTTGAAAAAGATCTAAATAAATCAGGTATCTACTCCACATGTGGATACATTTGATGGAGAGTTTTGTGTATGTGTTGGAATAGGTTGTAGACAGTTTTAGGGCCTCAGTGCTAAAGTTTTTAAAGCCCAGTAGATTTACTTAAAATCAAAGAGATATTTTAGTTTTCAAGTTTCCAAAGGAGCCCAGTACCTAGGGCAAAACGGTCTTTGCTGAGCTGCTTACTCAGCTACTGTTTTGACCTAAAGGTGACTCTAAGAAGACCAGGTCTTTAAAGACTTCGAGTTCCAAAGGATACTTTGGAAGCCCTGAGCAGGCTCTGAGAAACCAACATGACAGGCATTTACGATGATTCTCAGGAGACCATCCTGCCCCAACTCCACTGTATTATCTACTTTTACTGTCTCCTCTTTGAGTGTCTTTTTCATAGCTTTGAGTTGAAACTGAACATTTTGAATCACATCTACTCACAGGAGCAGGGTATACAGATGTGAACAGGGACTTGATCATTTTGGTTAAGTCCTGCTTGTGTACTGAAGCTTTCAGGAATAAATAGTGTCCATCCTTGTCCATGATGGTGGATTTTACATTAAAATCTGTTTTGTCTGAGATTAGTATTGCCACACCTGCTCTTCTTTGTGTATTGTTAGCTTGATATGTGTTCTTTCATCCTTTAATTTTCGGTTTGTTCTTATCTTTAAGTCTAAGGTGAGTTTCTTGTAAATAACACATGGGCGGGTCATGACTTTTGATCTAAGATGCCACTCATTGTCTCTTTACTGGAGCTTTCAGTCCATTGACATTTAATGTAATTATTGATAGGTATGTGTTTAGTGCTGTCAATGTGATATGTTTATTTTTGTGTTAATGTTTTCTCTGTTGTTCTTATTATTCTCTTCTGGGACATTCTTTATAAGTTGATTTTTCACCTTTTTCAGTGTTGGTTTTATGGTGTTGAGACTCCTATATTACGTTTCTTGATTTGATATGTTGCATAATTATTGTGCTTTGTGGCTGCCCCTGTGATCTCCCTTAATAGTCCATGTGTGAACTCAATTTTAAATACTACAAGTCTTATTAACTTCCTCTGCATCTAGAAGGACTATAATGACTGTAGTACCTTCCTCTTTTTAATATGATGACATCATAGTTTACATGATATGGTCACTGGATCACTTCTTTTAATATCCCAGCCTTGATTGAGTTTGGAGCCTTTCCTAACTGAATAGGTTTCTGGATGGTATGTCCTGTATTTCCTCCTAAAATATAAAATTAATGGTTTTGTTCTTCTAAGCCAAGAGCGTCTTTCAGCATTTCTTGTAGCTTTGGTTTGGTTTTTACAAAGTTTCTGAGTTTCTGTTTATCTGAGAATGTCTTGATTTCATTTTCATATTTGAAAGATAGTCTTACAGGATATATAATTCGTAGTTGCAAGTTCTTGTCCTTTAAAGATTTGAATGTGTCATCTCATTGTCTCCATGCCAGCATTGTTACCACGGAGAAATCTGACAAAAACCTACAGGGTTTCTCTCTGAATGTTAGCTTTGCTTTGAGTCTTGCTGCCTTTGAGAGTTTCTGCTTGTGTTTCATTTTGTTAAGCTTTATCATAATATGTCTTGGAGTCTTTCTTTGGGGATCTATATTGAGTGGCATCTGATATGCATCTTATATATCTGTATTCTCTTCTTTCATAATTTCTGGGAAGTTTTCTGTCAGCAGCTCAGCAACAATACTCTCTGTGTTCTGAGGTGTCCCACCCTGTTCTGGAACTCCAATTAATCATAGATTGTTCCTCTTAATAGAGTCCCACATGCTACTTAGTGCTCCTTCATTTTTCTTGTTTATTTTTTCTGATTTCTCCTCATAAATGCTGGAGTCAGTAGCTTTGTTTTTCAATTAGAAGGTCTATTTTCCATTTGTTCAATTCTGTTTTCTTGGCTTTGAACTGTATTTTATATCTCTTTGATTTTGTTATGGATCTGTTGGATTTCAGAGTACTGGTGTTCATCAGATCAAACAGTTTGCTTACGTTTTCATTTTGTTTGGCTGCATTTTGTATAAGATCTAGGAGGGCTCTGTATATAATCCTTTTATCCTTGCCCTCTGATAGTTTCAGAAAGACTTCTTCATCTGGGACATTCTTTGGATCCTTCTTTCGTGGGCCTTCTGAACCCACAGGTGAATTCTTCCTAACATTTCAGTCTAAAGTTTGTTGCTTTTTGGGCATCTGGAGGTTGTTTTTCCTCCAGTGTTACCTTAATGGGATCTAAAGCTCAGTCTGAAAAGGAAGTTGATCACCAGACTCCTGTCTGTACTGCAGTGACTGGGCTCAGTGAAATCTCTGGGGTAGCAAGCTCCACCTTCTAATTGGCCAAAACACAGCCCCAATTATAGAGTTACTGGGAGCCATCAGCTGACCCTATAATGTGAGACAGTAAAGGCTGGAAGAGATGCAGTCTGGATGCACTGCAGTTATTTCTCTATTGAAAGGTAAAAGGTATCTGACAGCTTCCAAAGTTAATCAGGCTTTCAGGACTGTGAGTCCCTCTTTCCAGCTGGCAAACTAAACACCTCTATATCAAGGACTGCTTTACTGCTGCAAAAGTGCTCTCCAGGCAGGCACTGCCTCCCAGCCTGGGAGTTAGGTCCAGCTGAGGTCTCTGTATAGGAAGCTCTGCCTCCCAGTGAATCAAGATGGTGTCTCACACAAGTTCCCCAACCTGCCTTAGAAAAGGACACTCAATGGCAGAAATTTGGAGATTCCCAGAGAGAGAGGTCAGAGGTGCCAAGTTCCACAGATTCCAAGGCCAGGCTCTCAAAATGTGGCAACTCTGATCACCAGTCTCATCAGCAGTACGTCTCAGCCTTGCTGCCAGTCAACTCAGCCCCTCCCTCGCCTAAGACAGAGAAAAAAGAAAGTTATAATGTCTATTTACCTTCCATCTGCAAGAGCTGGGATGCAGAGGTCAGTTAAAGAGAAGAAGTTTCCCACTCAGAGACATCTAGACCAAATAGACAGCCCTAGGCTGTGTCCTAGGGCTCACTAGGTGTCCAGAACCCTCTGTTTAATTGTCAACTCAAGCCTTGGTTTCCAGAGGGATTTAGGGAGATGTATGTTTAGTCTGGCATCTTGACTCTGCCCCTGGGACTTCTGGAGTTTTTGATCTTCATCACTAAGGACTTTAAGTCCTCTTCACCTTCAGTGAGCAAGATTGTGTCATCTGCATACTGAAGGTTGTTAATGAGTCTTCCTCCAAACCTTACACCCTGTTATTCTTATATAATCCAGCTTCTCCAATTATTTGTTCAGAATATAGAGTAAATAAGTATCGTGAAAAGATACAACCTTCGTGCACACTTTTCCTGTTTTTAAACCATGAGGTGTACCTTTGTTCTGTTCAAATGACTGCCTCTTGATCATCATGAACACAAGTATTCTGGACTTCTCATTCTTAGCAATGTTATCCATAATATGTTATGATCCACACAGTGAAATGCCTTTGCATAGTCAGTGAAGCACATCTTTCTTGTATTCTCTGCTTCTAGATAGTATTCATCTGACATCAGCAGTATCTCTGAATCTACAACCTTCTTCTGAATCTGACTTGAATTTCTGGCAGTTCATTGTCCATACACTGTTGCAGCCACATTTGAGTAATTTTCAGCAAAATTTTACTTCCATCTGTTATTAATGACATTATTCCACAATTTCCACATTCAGTTGAATCACCTGTCTTGGGGACAGACATAAATAAGGATCTTTTCCAGCCCCATGGCCAGGTAGCTGCCTTCCAAATTTCTTGGCATACACAAGAGAGCACATCCAGTGCTGCCTCTGTTTGTTGCAATATCTCTATTGATATTCCCTCAATTCTTGGAGCCTTGATTTTGGCAATGTCTTTAGTTTAGCTTGGGCTTTCTCCTTCAGTGTTATAGGCTCCTGATCAAATAATGCCTCCTAAAATGGTTGAACATTGACATACTTTTTGATATAGTGACTCTGTATATTTCTTCTATCTTCCTTAAATGTTTCCTGCAACTAGAAGTTATCCCTGTTGGTAACTCATAGATGGTCTGGAACACATATCACAACAGACCCAATTGAAATTAAAAGCATTATAACAGAATACTGTGAAAAATTATGCTCTCATAAATTTGAAAACACACAGGAAATGGACAAATCTCTAGAAACATACTACCTACCAAAACTAACACAAACAGAAGTAGAACAACTTAATAAAACCACCACAAAATAAGAGATTGAAAAAGTAATTAAAAAACTGCCAACCAAAAAAAGTTCTGGCTCTGATGGCTTCGCTAGAGAATGTTACCAAACTTCTAGATAAGAATTAATACTACTATTCCTAAAGGTATTACACAGCATAGAAAATGCTAAAATACTCCTAGATTTACTCTATGAAGCCAGCATAACCCTGATACCAAAGCCAGAAAAAAATAGCACTAAAAAGCAAAAGTACAGACCACTATCTCTCATGAACCTAAATACAAAAATCCTCAACAAAATTGTAGCCAATACAATTTAACAACGTATCAAAAAAATTATTCACCATGACCAAGTAGGATTCCTACCAAGGTTACAGGGATGGTTCAGCATTAGAAAAACAGTTAATGTAGTCAACCACACAAATAAAGCAAAAGGATCACTGGATTTTATCAGTTGATGCTGAAAAGGCTTTTGAGAAAGTTGAACACCGATTCATGGTAAAAACTCTCAGCAGAATAGGAATAGAAGGGAAATTCCTCAACATAGTAAGAAGTATTTGTGGAAAGGCAACAGCCAGCATCATCCTGAATGGAAACCGAAAGCATTCAGACTAATTCTGAGTCCTTCAGACTGCAAAACCTAATTCATTTTGCTAACAAATATTCCAGCCTCCTGAAGGACACATCTAACAATACCAGTAAATTCTGACCCATAGGCTTCTGTACTGAACCATCATGCAGTCTGCCTGCCAGTTGTTAGCTCTAGTTCAGTACTCCGAAGAGCCATTGAAGTTAAACTTTGGCATTCCCCCGAACTATCTGTTCATCTTTGTATACCATGCTTTAATCTTACTAAACTTGTTCTTGAAAACTCTGGTGGTGTGGTGCCTAAGTGCTATAGCTGCTAACCAAAATGTTGGCAGTTCAAGCTCACCAGGTGTTCCCTGGAAACTCTATGAAGCAGTCCTGTTTTGTCCTATGGGGTCACTATGTGTAATAATTGACTTGATGGCAATGAGTTATTACTACAAAGAATGGCAGAAGTTCTGCAAGTATTTATAATATTCTGTAATTATTTCTTAGCTACAAAAGCAGCTGTAGCTTTACAGTAAGGGAAAGCTTCTACCCAATGAGCATATATGCAAATTATGACAAATAGAAATTTATAACTGTGAGAAGGTGCTGTAGAAAATCTATCTGCCATTCAGATAAGCCCCATGGGAAAAGGGTATTTTCCTGGAAGGCTCTTAAATTATACCTGAATTGTATTCTGAGCAAGGGGGACATTTCTACACCACTTGTTCTGCTGCTTTCCAAAAATGACTCAACTAAGTTTTGCAAAACATCTACCATTCTGTCTCTTCATAAGTGATCCTTTTTATGACAGTTACTGGAAGAATGTGTAAGACTGTAAGCATCACTGGCTTCCTGTTTTGTCCTTCCCAAAAGAAAGTTTCATCATTATGTTTGCAACCTTCTCTAATCCATCTTATCCAGATGATGGAGCTGCATTATGGTGGATTCTCAGGTTAGGCCACTTGGCTGAGTTAATGGTGGGATCCTCAGTTAATAATTCAGGGGAACTTCTTATAGACTTTCCCCCACAAAGATGTGTCATTTCCTTGGCTTTGGCAAATTCCCAGGCTTTCACACATAAGAAGGGCTGTAATGATCTAAACTTGAAGCAATCACCATCATATAAGATCTGTCTCTATTCTTACCTCTAAGATGACAACCTTGGCAATTATGAGTAAAATATGGCCAGCAGCAGCTAGGAATATTCCCCAGCAGTGCTCTAGAAAATAAATCAAAACTTCACCAGATTTGTTAATAATTCCTTTAAACAAGACTGGAGTAAAGGGACATGCAGCCCAAGAGGTAATATGGTTCTATCTGTGGGTCCTACCTAAAAGTGACCTGGTAACATTTGCAATATACTCAGTCTATTAATCCTTCTTTAGTAGCTAGACTTTGATAGCTTCTCAAAATAGAGAATAAATTCAAAAAATGGAAGAAGTTCAGTAAGGTGGAGCTTGAGCAGGCTAGGCCTAACCTTGTGTGATGTAAACTTTTGGGTAATGCAGTAACAGGCTTGGCCTTCATCTTTCTTTCTTTGACATATCCTTCTCGTAATTTCTTTCACAGTGACATTTGCCTTCTGGATAGGGCTCCCATGCAGTGCTGTGTTTTGTCATAGTATTGGCTAAGGCATTTTCTTTTATTTCCTCAGTTAAGGGCGCCCTCTTTGGCTGAGGGCCCTGAATCTTAACAACACCAATCAATGAAGGTATTAAGAGAGTCTTCAGGAGATCTGCAACTAATGAGACATTCTTAATTTGAGTTCTAAAAGACATGAGGAACTTCTTCTGTGTCCATAACAACCTAAATCATGTACAACACAAAAACCATACCTCAAATCCATATGCAGAGTTACTGACTATCTAGCAGTCAACTTGCAAGTCCTAGAGAATGCAATCAACTCAGCTCCTTGGGCTGAGGGAACCTCTGAAAAGGTGCCACTTACAAGTATCTTGGTGGGTGTAGTTACAGTTTATCCTCCCTGGAAATGAGAACTAGAGGGGTTCGATTTTAAATAAGAACCATAAACAAAAAGACCAGTGAGAGGTTGGAGAGAGGAGTTTCCTTTAGGTCTTATCTAGGAGTCAACAATTAGTCAGTCAAGTCAAGACAGTCGTGAGGAACTACTCCACCTTTCTGAGAAAGTGGCAATACAGTAGCTGGGCTCAAAGAACTCACCGTCTGTAATATAATATCCATGGCTACCAGTAAACGCATTTCATAGGAAGTTAATCATGAGAAATGTTGAGTGAAAGAATTTAATGTTGCTGGAACTGAATGAGGAACATAAACACCAAGAAAATTTTCTAAGACTATCTGAAGTGGCTAATGCAAGTCTAGAGGTGGCTGTCATTGCCTAAAGGCAGGGTGGATATCTGCGGACTATGGAACGAAGCTGGAGGCTATTATATCCAACAGGACACTATTGTTCCCCATGGCCTTGGGTGATGAATTCCAATGCATTATCAAATGTCTTAGTACTGTACAGGGAGAAGTCTAACTTAAAATCAAGAAAACCTAAGGTAGGAGTAGTCAATAAAACATTCAAATTTTTTTTCATATCTTATTATCCATCTTTGACGGCAACCGTCTTTCATAGCAACCTGATAGGACAGAGTAGAATATATAACCACAGACACCCTAAAATATTCTAAGCTTTTTTTTTGTAGTTGAGGGTGAAGAAACTAGAATAGCTTCTTTTCTTCTGCAATTTACTGAGATGTCTTCAGTTGAAATTACATGACCCAGATATTTTACTGAAGGTAAGCCAAGCCAAGTGCCATCGAGTCGGATCAAGCAAACTGTATCTTTTCCTTTGAGGCTTTGTGCCCCCTAGTGGCTAACTGGTGTGATAGTAAAATGCTATCTTAAAGATAATCCTCCCTAGAGTTGGCACACACTATTAAGTCACGTACATGTTGCAGCACAGCAGAATCATTGTGTGACCTTAAAGGCATTACATGGGGCTTTCAGTAAAACCCTGAGGCATCACAGTCCATGTCAATTGTTGCTCTTCTCATATAAAGGAAAATAAATATTGACTATCACAATGCACAAGAATACTAAGAAAGGCACTGTACAAATCTACTGTAAAGTGTGTAGCCTCAGAAGGGGCCTGAGTGGAGATTTGAATTTTCTGGGTGGCACAAATGGTTAAGCAGTTGATTATTAACTGGAAAGTTGACAGTTTGAACTTACCTAGAAGCACCTGGGAAGAGAAGCCTTGCGATTTGCTTCCAAAGGTCACAGTCCTGCAAACTGTATGGAGTGCAGTTCTACTGTAGCACTTTGGGTTGTCACGAGTCAGAACTGACTTGACAGCAACTAGTTTGTTTTTTGCTTCTCTGTCTAAGCACCCATTAGTTAGGTTTGCAAATTCTTCCAACTAAAGTTTCCTAATTACTATTGTACTGTAATAAAGAGATAAATTTAGATTAAAGTTAGTAGTTCTGAAAGCAAAGAAGGAAAAAAAAAAAATCAAGCTTTGCTAAGAAACATGCGTTTTTACTCTAGATCATCCATCCAAATTGACTAGTAATCTACATGTATTCAAGGAAGGTTGTAGTGGACTGAATCATGTCCACTCAAAATTCATGTCCACTTGGAAACTAAAATGTAACCTTACTGTAAATAGTCTTTGCAGATGTAAATAAAGTAAAGATTGAGATGAAATCATATTTGTGATGGTTAAGGTTGTGTTATTTTGGTTGGGCCATGTTCCTCAGTGATTTGGCAGTTAGCTGATGTAATGATCTCTTCCATGATGAGACTTGATACAGTCTGATCACCTCCATGATGAAATCTGCTGTGAGTAGACAGTCAGCTGAAAGGGAGTTAGTTTCCTTGGGCTTGTGGTCAGCATTAACTATCATTATAATTTAATTATATTCTAGAATGACTTATGGTCTTTTACTCATTCTAGATCCTGCAGCTGGCTTCTGTTTCTCTGACCTCCAGTTCTTGGGACTTGAGCTAGCAACTTACCTGCAATCTTGCCTGCCAGTCTTGGGATGTGTTGATCTTCATAGCCTGAGGGCAAGAGCCTTGCTCTCTGACTTACCAATCTTGGGTTTACCAGCCCTTTTGGCTAAGTGAATCAGAAGTCTCTATCCTGACCTATGGAGATGGGAAATTCTAGCCTGTACAACTGTGTGAACCATTTCCTTGATACAAATCTCTCTGTATATATCCTTGGAAACCCTGGTGGTGTAGTGGTTAAGTGCTGTGGTTGCTAACCAGAAGGTTGGCAGTTCCGGTCTGCCAAGTGCTCCTTAAAACTCTATAGGGCAATTCTACTCAATCCTGTAGGGTTGCTATGAATTGGAATCAACTCTACAGCACTGGGGTTTGGTTTGGGTTTATATATATGCATTACTGGTTTTGCTTCTCTGGATAACCCAGCCTAAGACAATACTAGATTAGAGTGGGCCCTAAATCCAGTGAAAGTATCCTTATAAGAGACAGAGATCATACAGAGATGCAAAGGCAAAGGTGATGTGAATATGGAGACAGAGATTGGAGTGATGTGTCTAAAAGGAACACCAAGAATTGCTGGCAAGCACCAAAACCTAGGATAGTGACATGGCATGGTTTTTCCCTTTAGAACTCTTCTGTTAACATCTTGATTTCAGGCTTTTGACCTCCTGAACTATGAGAGAATAAATTGCTGTTGCTTTAAGCTACCAAGCCTGTGGTAATTTGTTATGGCAGTACTAGCAAACTAATACAGGTAGCGTGTGTGATGGTCAGTGTTATGTGTCAACTTGGCTAAGCTATGATTCTCAGTGGTTTGGCAGATGTTGGACTGATTGCTGTTCCATAATTAATACAGTGTATTCACTTTTATGATGAGATCTGCTGTAAGCAGCCAATTGGTTGAAAGAGGAGTTTCCTTGGGGTATGGTCTGGCTCCAGTATGTAAATGGATTTTCTGGCTAGGCTCTCTATTGCTCTCTCGTTTACTCTGGATCCTGTATCAGACTCATCATCATCTGATCTCCAGTTCATGGGATGTGAACCAGCAACTTGCTTTGTCACCTGCCGATTTGGGGATTTACCAATACCTAGAGCCCCATGAGTTTGTGGTCTGCCATCTGGCCTGCTGATTTTGGATTCTTCAGCCCCTGAAAGTGAGTTAGGAAAAGTTTCCAGCCTGTTGTCCAACCCACAGACTGTGGGACTTCCCAGTCCCAACTGATTGTCTACAACTGTGTCGTCCAGTTCCTTGAATTAAATCTGTCTCTATGTTTCACTGTTTTTACTCCTTTAGAGAACACTCTAAAACAACGTGCTGTAACTGGACCTGTGTATTGGAAGATCCATTCCTTGTGCCTTTTCTGCTCTGATTTGTAATGCACAGGGCCCAGCTCTTCTAGCCTGTGTTCTTCAGGTTTCTGTATGAGTGAACTCTAGCTGAGTTTGCCAGTGAGAGGCATTTCCTGGAGAGTGAAAGACAGGAGGAAAGACTTGTATTCTTTCTCTGCCCTCTCTGCTTTGAGTGGCACCCATCAGCAGGTGACTGTTCTTACTGAGTCCATATTTTACCAGACAGGCCAGCCAGTGTTGTACCATCTGCTTAATGATCCTGTCTCCCTTTTTTCTCTTTCGGGAGGGAGAGAGTCCTTCCATCCTACAATAGGTAGAGATTTTATTGCCACTTGCTCATCTTTGCATGGTCTAACTATCTCCTGGTTTTTCAGTCTATCACCTATGTAAGCAATTTCTTGCATTAAAGTGTCTCTGATACTTAGAATACTTAAAGTTGCTTTTCTTTCCCTGATTAGAAATCAGCTGACATTTCTTGAGAAGTTTAATTCTCAGCCCCAACCTAAAGTTAGTGCATGCTAAGAGAGACAAAAATCACTGTAGAAGATTGGTACTTGAGAGAAGTTTGGTCCAGTGGGCCCCTTCTAAGCACCTATTGTAATATGCTCCTTGAGGAAGGTGAAACTTACTATAAAATACAGCTGGTATGTATTATCATGAAAACCACCAAAAATCCAAACCTGTTGCCATCAAGTTAATTTGGCTTTACAGCAACTCTAAGGACAGAACTAAGCTACTCCCACAGGGTTTCCAAGGGGTAGCTGGTGGACTGGAACTCATAGCCTTTTTGTTAGCAGACAGGCTCTTAACCAAAATGCCATGTGGCCTTCCTTATGGGGAAAAAGGAGATGTTTTAATGTTTCCCTTCTCAAATTTGATTTGCTTGGAGGCAGAACAGTCTTCACTATTCTTGTTTAGAAAGATGTGATCTGTACATGTTCTCTTCCAAATAGGGCTGTTTATTTGAGAGAGATATGGATTGTCTCAATATGGAGAGGAGATGGGTATATCTCGGACTACTAATGAGATTTTGAAATTGATGATAATGGGAAATACAGTGTGTGTGAAATAGGGCAGCCCTCCAAAAACATGTGTGTGTCAGGAGGGAGGGAGGGGGTACTAGAGTAGACATTCGTGATTTTATTTGACATCTATGTCTTTTTCTCTGACAATGACAACCTGGCTTTCCAAAGTAAAATCACTTCTTTTCCAATGTCATTGCATGTGGCACTAATACGACCTCTGCCTCCAGAGGCATTTGACTGAGGCATGACCAATCAGAAGACTGCAATTTCCTAAAGTGATGGTTCAGCAGTGGGCACATGCCCTAATCAAAGCCTATGAGAAACAAAGTGGAGATCTTTTAGAAGAGAGACATTCACTATTGTGTGTGTTGTATTTGGAGTTGTGTGGATGCACAGAGGGAGCTTTGGGCAACTTTCCTATTACCATGAGTGAAGGGGATGCCTGAGGATGAAGGCAAGACAGAAGAAAACTGATGACATGTTGCACCGCTGCATTCTGCTGTGCCTTAACATAGTTCATAGTTATATTAACCAGTTAATTCCTTTCTTTAAGCATATTTGAGATGCATTTTCTTTCCTACTTCCTCTCCTCTTCTTCCTCCCTCTTTTGCTGATAGAACCCTGTAAGAAGCTTCCACGTACTTATGCACATTATTCTCTATATTAATTCCTCTTTCTTTCACCTAGCTTCCCTCCCTCATTTTTGCTGAAAGAACCCTAAGTATTAGAAGCATTTCTGTTGATGTTAGCTGTCATTGTTCTTGGACTCTGGTGACCTGACGCACAATGGAGCAAACTACTGCCTGCTCCTGCACCATCCCCACCATCAGAGGCAGACTGGATCACTGTGATCGCTAGGGCTGTCATTGGCTCCTTGCTAGGTACAGATTGCCAGCTCTTTCTTTCTAGTCTTAGTCTGGAAGTTCTACTGAAACCTGTTCAGCATCATAGCAGTGTACAAGCCTCCACTGACAGAGTGGGTGGTGTCTGTGATGAAGTGCGTTGGCCAAGAGTTGAACCCTTGTCTCTCACTTGAAAGGCAAGAATTCTACCTCTGAAGGTATTGGTGCAAATCTCAGAGGTAAAGCTGACTTCAGTTAGAAAAAAGGACTCTTCAGATGCTATATATATATTTTTTTTAAACAAGAACTTTTTAATAACATTGCTGCATGCAGGTCAGGGTACAACAGCATTGAGTTTTAAGATATAGTGTGTTGGTAATGTGATGTCAATGAAGCTGATACTAGGGCACTACTTGTACCTTGCCTATAATAGGAAATTGGAAAGTGTATTTACAACTTAACAAAAATTCATTAAAATATATCCAACTTTGTGCACTACTCTAAGTATTGGTTTTATTTTCTCTAATAGAAAAATACTTTATGGAATTCTGTGATTTCACAGGATAATGTCAGGGTTTGATTTGTTTTTAGTCAGCAGAGTCCATCTCTACATTATCTATTTGTCTACAGTCTTCATGATGAAAACTGTGTTTTTTTTTTTTATGAATTATTTTAAAGGTGATGGCTGCTTTATTAAATAAAATTAACTGACACTCTGGAAACTTTCAAAATGGTGAGTGACCTGTGATTTCTTTATTTTAAAAATAATACTATTGAGTGTTTTTAATAAATTTGCCACTTAATTTTTGGAAAAAAGAAATCATAGGGTTGTACAGCTGGGAGAGAATTTAGGAGTAATCAAGCCCCTAAGCTCTTGTTTTTAAGCATGGGAACACAGGTACAGAGCAGAAAATGGAAATAATGGGTAAAAAGTTTTAAGAACTTGAACTGCCTGTGGCAACCACAGAGCAGGAAGAGTCTGAGCCATTTTCTGACTTTTGCATTCACTTGTACTCTCTCACAGAGCTACTTTCATAGGTCCATATTGGATTCATAAATGATGTGATTACAGAAGTCTTTTTTCTTACTTTATACATATTATATTTATTCTTTATTAATGTGTTTACTTATTATTCAACCCTCCAGACTCACTGGACAAGGACTATATACAATGTGTAATTGCTCTGCTAATAACATTAATAGAAATGGTAATGTCACATACTTTTTTGGCAGAGAAAGGAATAGTGGAACACTAGAAACATATTTAGACATGGATTAGGACTAGAAATTTGGTTAAAATGGTTCCCTTGTATCCTACAAATGCCGGAATTTCTTTTAGCTTCCTTAATTCTGAGAACTAGACACCTACGTTTGGTCAGGCTGTGTTTACATGGCCCTGTGTTCACTCAGCCTGCTCTTGGCCAGGCAATGCTCATGGCACCTCACAATTAGGCAGTGTTTCCCCAGGGTTTAGTAGGTGTTACGCATATAGTGGAAACCTTGGTGACATAGTGGTTAAGGCTATAACTGCTAACCGAAAGTCCAGTAGTTCGAATCTACCAGGAGTTCCTTGAAACTCCATGGGGCAGATTCTGCTCTGTCCTATCGGGTTGCTGTGAGTTGGAATCAACTCAATGGAAGTAGGCATGGTGTTTTGGTTTTGGTGCCTATAGGATCTTAATACAAATTTCTAAAATGAACTGAAGAATATTAAAATGGAAAAAAAAGTCAGTCTTTCACTGGTAATGGAAATTTCCAAGAAAGTAAATGTACTATAAGGTGCCCATTAATAGTAGTTCTCAGAACATTCTGTGACACAGCAACAATATTGTCGGTAACTGAAAGGGCAATTTCATATAAGAGAATCAACCACTCGAGTTTTTTTAAAAACTATTTTTGTAACACATGGAATTACACACAATACAAAACACTTGTTTTACAAGTTCAAATCTTTATAGTCAAGGGTAAAGTTACAGTAATGCAAGTAGTATTGGTGCACTCAGAGCAGTTATTTATCTTCATTAGGCTTAAAATGAAGCCAAGGATGAATTATTAGCTTTAATTGCTTTCTAGTCGTTGAATTAAAAAAGAAAAAGAAGAAAAATTACTTCTGTCTTCTGTATAATATGCCAGAATGATAAACAATGCCAACAACTAAGTAGTCTGGTATTTCTATAAGTAGGAGATTGTATTCCAATAGCTCTTAAGTTGAAAATCCGAAGGCTTTGGCTAAACATATCTATCAAATTGTCATTATCTCAGCTTTCAGGAAAATTACATCATCTTTGGTATTGGGCTGCCAACAAACAGAAACTACAGACTACACCATTTTTCCAAAGAATCCTGTATTTTAATGAATAGCTGAATAAATAGACATTAATTATGAAATTCACATTAAGATAGAAGAAATTCCAAACATTCTGATTGCTTTATCTTTCTTAAATTTGATAGCTACTACAAAACATACTATTTATGTTAGGATAAAAAATAAGCTGAATCACAAGAGTGTAACTGGGAAGTGCTGGCAGATATATACAGTAACATGGAGCAGCCATAAAATAAAGGTGCTCATATATACATCACTTTTCCTCCTTTTTTGCATGGAGAAACACTGTTTTATAAAATGGGAAAACACACACAGTAGACCACATGCAACAGGACCAATACAATGTGCACAGCAGAATAATCAAACAAGACACAAGAACTATATGGGTTTAAAAACAGAACTTGAGAGCAAAAAGAAAAGAAAGGATTGAAACCTGGAATGCTTTCTTACTGAGGTTTCAGAATATAAAGTTGTCTAATAAGCCTCTTGATAGTTTTCAAAAGTTCCCACTCAGCCACCTGTGGTTTAAGTGTAGAGCTAAAAATAAACCATCATATTATACAAAACTTTGTATATTAGCATACAAAAGGTAACAATTTACTTTTTGTATAAAATATAACCTTTTGATAGTATATTTATTTCACATATGTATAAATATAACCCAAAGAATATGTTTTAAGTATTTCTACCAAAATATTCTTTACAAAAGTTTACAAAACAAGTAATTTATTTATATTTACAAGCTAGCACAGACAAGATTCTGGGCTAGTGATGTTGGTATTGTGTAAAAGAAGGAGAGTACTTCTAGTCATTTTAAAGAATGAAAGAGGGCTTTGCAGAACTTTCAAAATGTGTTCTTATTTGAACAGATATTTAAACATTTACTTATTAAATGGCTTCAGTTAAATTACATTTGATATTTGACTGTGAGCATATAGCTCAAAAGGCTGAAGATAACCTTCGCTCTCTATAATTAGAAGAATGTTGGTGATATTTTGCGTCCATCACAGATTAGGACACGGGATACCCATTTTACATCTGATCTGTATGTGGGCACTCATGTTAAATGACTCAACAAAGCTGTCTTCTTTCATTAATTCTGCCCTCACCCCTTAAGGAGAAATCTAGGAGATGAAGGGTCTATCTGGCATGGGGCAATGATTCATCACATCAGGGAAAAAAGACCAAATAGACCTTACTTACAGACTATGTTCTATTTGGCCATTAACCCAAACAATATATCCAGAGAAGGACAGCTCCTTTTCCCTCTCAGTTATGGTTTCCTCCAAACCCTATGAAATAGATGTGTTCGCACACCACCACTGGTCTTGGCCTTTTGCTTCTTTTTCTCCAATCTCAGTTTTGATCTTTAAACTTCCTTTCTTCAAAATCAGGCTCCAGTCATCAAAATAAGTAAGAAGGACAATAAGATCTAATTGCCATCACCAGCAGGCATTGTAACAACAAGCAACATTCCAGATTATTTGTACAAGCTGAATAAATCTCCTTTATAGCAATGCCCAATGGAGTACTTCTCAAAAAAAGAAAAAGAATAAGTGAAATCTGATGCATACAGGTGTCCACCAATACTTTAATATGATTAAGACAGATCTAGGCTGTATTGAAAACTTGGGAATGGGCCCAGAAATTGGTTATGGAAGCCCAAATAAAGTTGCACAGTTCTATGTTCTTGCTTTATCATTAGACATAGCATCCCTCTGAAGTATGTGATATATGGGAAAACTGAAAGGGTGAGGGATGGATCTAGGATAGAAATTCTATAATCTACTATATACTTTCTAGGTTCTCCATCTCTCCCTTAGGATAGTGTTTGGTTATTACTAATAAATTTACAACATTTCAATCTACCTGGGAAGGTTTAGGAAAATTACTTTAAAAAATGTGGAAAATTAAATCACACTTGTATTTATTAGAGAAAATTAAGGAATTTGTTGCTTGTTGGTTGGAACTATTATCTCCACTTGGCAGGAGGTTTAAACAAGTTATAAGTTCTATTACTTTTTCTTTCAGGGAGAAAAGGAACTTGGAACATCTATTTTACAAAATTAGTTACAGATCAACACACAAGTCTGTTTGGATAAATTGGTACTGTGTCCTTGTGTTTAGAAAGGGGAAAGTGATCCCAATGTTTTACTTTCAGGTTTGAGATGTAAAACAAGCATTTGGACCAAAACATTCACCACCGTGATGACTTTTTGTTTTCAATTTTGAGCCACGGCATCTTCATGTAGTCCAACTAAAAGCTGACAGTTGAGCCTTTACAGATTCCTTGTAAAATACTGCCTTTTAGTGCCCTGGAGTTCATGAATTGTCTCCCTTTTCTCCTTCAGGAGTTGTTCCCCAAGATTTCATCAAGATTGATGTCTTTCATCCAGTCATCATTACCAGGCTCTGTCTTCAATAAAGAATCAATGAAGTCAGCATCACTGTTTAGGGCGGGGCCCATGCTATCAGTCTGTTGGCTGAGGAAGTCAAAAGCTAAGTCACTGCCATGGTCAGTTCCTTGAAAGGCCCTGGAACTTGGGTTGGTTGAAGGAAAATTGCTGGATGTCAGGGACGCTGGCTGGCTTATGCCTGTTCTTGACTGACTCAACCCTGTTCCTGACTGGTTCATATTAGGCAAGATCTGTGTGTTTAGCTGATTGGGTCGGAGACTCAGACCTCTGAGTGGACCCATCGTTTGTCCATTTAATGTTTGGCTCATTTGGTTCATGGGTCTCATTTGCACTGCTGGTGTTAACTGGTTAGAAGGAGCCACTGCCCTCTGGGAAAATTGCTGGCTACCTACTGCCTGTTGCAGTGACTGGTTTGGAGTAAAGGCTGCAGCTGTGCCTGTTGGGAAACGGACTCCTGTGGACTTCAGGGCTTCCTGCTGTTTGGCTGTTGCTTCTTGAGAAGCCCAGTTTGGTGCTGTTGTGTTTGATGTGATCATGACATTTGATGTTCTCTGTGCTGGCATGCTTGTTATACCATGGGTTAAGTTTGGTCTTAATTGTTGGGAATTGCCAACAGATGCAGCTCCAAAAGTGGCCACACTGTTATTATTACTTGACCCTAAGGTAGGTGGCCGTGGCATCAGGGGGTTGTTTTGATTCGGTATTAGTTGGTTTGGGTTTCTCTGTTGGGTCAATTGATTCATTCCTGAAGCAACGTTGTATGTGCCAGGCTGGTTACAAGGCAGATTTCCGTACATTCCTAAATTCTGAATTGATGTTGATAACAATGGCATTCTTGTTCCATGGGAAGTAGACAGGAGGGTGGAATTTGGAGTTAAAATGCTGTGTGTTGAAACTGGGTTTGCCAAAGCTTGGTTAGAGTTTAAATTCACTGTTGTTGAACCACCTAAAGGAAAGGATGAGAAATATATTAGTTTATAACTGTAGGTTATCTCCTCTTTTAAAGCAATTTACAGTAACATTTGAACTCTGAAATTACCTTCAGGTGTAAAAACAAATGAGGAGAAGTAATCATCACAATATATAAAAGGAATAAGACAATGTTGCTACTGCTTTTGGAGGAAGTATTACCTTAGGGCACCCCTTGGTCAAGAGTTTACATTTTAAGAAGAATAAATAGAATCATTCTATTTAATGAATTTTATTTTCTTCCTCTTCTGAAGTCTTCAAGAGGAGGTATTAGTCCATCTTTCATTTTGAATTAGTTTTATTTTGTCCCAAGACCAAAAACTACACCTTTGATCAGCTAGCTGTCATACAACCCTTGTAACTGATTACACCTGGGTCCAAATGAATGGATTTGCTTTGCTACTTATAGTCGTCCAACTAGACTACTTGCCCCTTGAAGGCAAGAGCAGCCTCTTGTATCATCCTGTACTCCCAGGTTTAGCATATGGCCCTCCACCATGTAATAATGGCCAGTGAGTGATGAAGAGGGATCAAAGCAAGGGAGGAGATAATTGAACATGAACTGAGAGCACACACACTACCAGTGAGATTAAAAGCATCATCTCTGTATCTGGAGGTTTCTTGAGATGAGAATTTACATTATGAAATTCTAGCAGAAAAAAGTGTGAAGATTTTAAAAGTTATCCCCTCTAGGGGTCCTATATGCCTTAAAAAGGTTTATGAGAGAGATTGTAAACAACTAGAATACAGAGAATTTTCAGAGAGATCACAAAATAATAACAATCACAGTTATGGTTTAGAAGTTCCTAACTCTTTGAATTTAAAAACTGAAGCCACTCCCAGAGTCTCCTTTCAGCCAAGTAAGACTGGCTTATACAATAATGTCACTCGTGAGTATTGTAGTCCTTCAAGGAATTGACAACATGAGATCAAAACAGTCAACATTTACCCTAAAACAATTATGAGATGGTAAGGAGGGGCTGGGAACTAGATGAATGGAAACAACAAACAGAGTGGAAATAATGAGAGTGTTGACACATTGTGAAAAATGTAAACAATGTCACAGAATAATTTGTATAAATGTTGTTAAGTGAGAACCTAATTTGCTGTGTAAACTTTAATATAAAACACAATCAAGTATTATTTAAAACAAGTAAAGAAGCCCCTAACATGGGTAGAAACTCTTCAGGTACTTTTCACACATTATTTCATATATTAACAGGGCAAGGTGATTATTATTATAACAAGATTAAGATGAAAAACATGATAAAAGACTTCGTGTTTTGTATTACTTGTTTTTCTCAAAAGACATGGGAAATAAAATGCTCTAGAGCAGTGATTCCCATCCCACTGTAGGTCATCAGTTGGATGCTCTTGCCCCTCTCTTAGGATGATGTCCTCTATGCGCTGTGGGAGAGACTGCTCACAGCTTACTCACTATCCATCCCTATCTTCCTTAGAAAAAAATACTTGGTTGTGTGCCAATGTGCCCAGCTGGAGAAAGAAACATTCCCAAACTTCCTTGCTGGTGGGGAGCAGTCTTAGTTATCTAGTGCTGCTATAACAGAAATACCACAAGTAGATGGCTTTAATAAATGGAAATTTATTCTCTCACGCCGTAGGAGCTAGAAGTTGGAATTCAGGGCACCAGCTTGAGGAGAAGGCTCTCTCTCTCTGTTGGTTCTGAGGGAAGGTCCTTGTCATCAATCTTCCTCTGCTTTAGGAGCTTCTCAGTGTTGGGACCTCAAGTCCAAACGACACACTCTGATCCGGGCACTTTTTTCCTTAGTAGTAAGAGGTCCCTCTCCTCTCTGCCAGATTCTCTCTTTTGTGTATCAAAAGAGTTAAACTCAAGACATAACTTAATCCTGAAGACTGAGCCCTACTTCATTAACATAACTGCCTCTAATCCTGGCTTATCAACATCAGAGGTAGCATTTACAGCACACAGGAAAATTGCATCAGATGACAAAAATGGCAATCACACAAAACTGGGAGTCATGGCCTACTCAAATTTCTATACATTTTTGAAAGACACAATCCAATCCGTAACAGAAGCCGTATGAGTAAACTGTGGCTCAAGGTATATAGTAGCAGCCTTTGATCTTCGTCAGTATGTGTTTCAAGTCCTCTTTTATAAAAAACTACAGCCTTCAGTATAGATTACACCTCAATAAAAAGAAACCAAAAATCCTTACAACTTGACCAATAAGCAGCATTATGATAGATGGAGAAAATACTGAAGTTGTTATGGATTTCATTTTACCTGGATCCACAATCAATACCCATGGAAAGATAGGTCAAGAAATCACATGATGTATTGTGCTGGGCAAAGCCGCTGAAACAGATCTCTTTAAAGTGTTAGAAAGCAAAAATGTCACTTGGAGGACTAAGTGCAGCTAACTTATGCCATGGTATTTTAAGTTGCCTCGTATGCATGTGAAAGCTGGACACTGAATAAGGAAGACCACAGAGCAACTGATGTCTTTGAATTCTAGTACCAGTGAAGAATAGTGAACAACAGAAGAATGAGGACACCTATCTTGGAAGAAGCACATCCAGAATGTTTCTTAGAAACAAAGACGGCCAGACACTGTCTCACGCACTTTGGGCATGCTATGAGGTGGCATGCTTGGTGAAGTAAAGGGTCAGCAAAAAAGAGGAAGACCCTCAATGAGGTACTGACATAGTGGCTGCCACAGTGGGCTCAAACATAGCAACAATTATGAGGGTGACTCAGATTGGGCAGGGTTTCACTTTGTTGTCCACAGGGTTGCTGTGAGTTGGAACTGACTCAGTGGAACCTGTCAACAGTGGTATATACACGTAAGCTGTTAGCAGAAAAAAAAAAAACAAAAAACAAAATAACTGCCTTAAAAGGAATTCTGACTCATAGCCAAGACCACTCCACATTTTACCTTCTCTCTTCATCCTACCTGGAATATGGATGTGAAGGGTGACAATGTAGTGGCCAAAATTAGCCCTTAGAATGGAAGCCACAAGCTAATGATGGGGAGCAAAAAGGCTGAAGAAGCTTGCATCTCTGATAGCGTTGTACAGCTCCCAAACCAACCCAAGACTCCTATCCCTGGGATTAGTTCATATGAGCAGATGAAGAAAATTCCAAATATCCACCTTGAATTTTGCCTAATATTTTAGAGGGTGCACAGCTTCCTCAAAGATCACTCATGAGCCATAGAATAAGAAGTCATGTTCAGAATAAACCCTATCTTGCCTTTCAGTCTCTCTGGGGACAGGATCAAACAGACAATCCCACAGCTGCCCTCATCTTGGGGCAAAGTTAATTTTAGTCAGTGGAATACATAAATCACTTTCCTAATTTTGGAGAGAGACTGTCTGGTGTATTTGAAGGGATTAAAAAATTAGAACACTATGTTAAAGCTATGAGTAACAGGACCAGAACATATTAATAAGTAGGAATATTCACATATTCTCCTCTAAGAGAATCTCTACGGCTTCCTGGTCAGAAAAAGGTAACAAGTAAAACAGATAATTTAGGAAACCTAGAAGACCCAGCTACATTGACGTGGAAAATGCCTAAAGAGTTCTGGGCGGAGGAGACTTGAATAGGTCCGCAATAGCAGACCGCACATGTTAGGCTTGGGAAAGGTTCTTTTGGAGTTGAGAGAGGGTAAGGAGAGAGATTTCTGAAGAGAGTCCTTATTTTATATATACAGAATTATTAAGAAGTTTTGCTACATAATTTAAATGGCATCTACCCTGGGTGCTTTTGACAGGCTTCACATAAAGACTTAATTTGACCAATTACTTCTTGGTGACTGGACTATTTTTGTTTGAAGGGACACCTTGGGATGATGGATCCAAAGTGGAAACAAACGAAACTGGACTTTACATAAGTTAAAAATGTGACTCTTTCTAAAAGGAGCAAATGTTTGCCTACCTTCAGCCCCCATATGTTCTTGGGTGAAGAGTGGCCGGAACTAGCAGTTATAAACAATTTAGCTTTTTTGAATTCTCATAGGTGGGTCAGAGAGCAGTGAAACATATGAATATGGGGGAAGAATAAGTAAAAGGAACTGATAAAAGGATTAAAAATAGTCCAGCTTGGACTTTATCTGCAAGTAAAATAGGAGTTAGCGAAGAATTCTAATAAAGAGGTTACAATCAAACATGATATGGGGTAAGGAGGCAATATTAAAATAGAATAGTCTTTTTGTTTTCCCAGTTGTGATTTTCATTTTTAAGAACACTTACCAGAATACTGAGCAGTTGGCTGCATAGTGCCCACATTTCTTCTTTGGTCTTTATAATCTGGGGGTGGCCTTGTCAAATGCCTGTTTATCTGATCTTGTGGAACAATTTTCTCCTTGAAAACAGAAATGAAAATACAATAAATTGTAGATTGTTACTTTTTCGTTTGTAAAGATTTATGGACTGTTATTCAAGAAAGTAGAAATAAAAGAACAATCACAGTTTGCAAATCATGGACCTTATTGAGCAGTCTTAACTCAGAAACAACTTTTTTTTTTAAAGTTTCAATAACCTTTCTACATGGGAGTATAATTTCTACTTCTCCTTAACATTTGACATGTCTTTTGATTTCAGTAACTATCTGTGACTTTTTTGGAATATTTTATTATGTTTATGGTGAAAGTTTACACAGAAAATTAGTTTCCTATTTAATAATTCACACACAAATTTTTCCATGCCGTTGGTTGCAATCCCTGCAATACGTCAGCAGTCTCCCGCTTTCCACCCTGGGTTCCCTGTTTCCATTTGTCTCATTTTTCTGCTCCTTGTGCCTTGTATTTGCATTCAGGCAAATGTTGCCCCTTTGGTCTCATATAGTTGACAGTTTGTAGGTGCCCATTCCTCTGGTTGTTGCTGTAAATTTTACAGGCCAGTCGACTAGTTGGCTGAAAAATGATCTCTGGGAGTAGCTTCGGTTCAGAGCCGGTAGGGTGTCTTAGGGAAATAGTGTTGAGGGTTTCTCTAGTATCTATCAGACCACTGAGTCTGGATAATTTTTTATGAATTTGATTTGTGTTTTACATTTCTCTCCCTTTCTAACCAGAGCTTTCTACTGTGTTCCTGGCCAAAGAGGTCAATAGTGGTAGCTGGACACCACTGAGTTCTTCTGGTCTCAGGCTACAGGAAGCTGTGGTTCATGTGGGCCATTAGTCCTGTAGCCTAATTGCTTCCTTGAATCTTTGATTTTATTCACTCTCCTTTGCTATAGACAGGAAGGGATCAATAGTTGTACCTTAGATGGCCACACTAAGCTTCTGAGACCTCAGATACTACTCACCAGTCTAAAGATGTAGAACATAACCTTTCTGAACTATGTTCTATGAATTAACACTGCTAACACTATATTCTTTAGATTTTAAGCCCAGTAACTTAGTCCTGCAAGGTGTGTGGTTATGACTAAGAAGCTTCCAAAACTCTGTACCTTATGTGCTCTGTTACATATACGAATATAAATTCAGCACACACAAAAATGCATATAGACATTTTCACACACACACAAAAAAACCGGTGCCATCAAGTCAGATCCACGTCATGGCCAGAGCAGATCCGACCCTAGAGGCCAGAGCAGAACTGCCCTCTAGAGTATTCAAGGAGCACCTGGTGGATTTGAACTGCTTACCTTTTGGTTAAGCAGTGGTAGCACTTAACCCACTATACCACCAGGGTTTCCCAGACATTTTCACAAGTATACATACATATGGAATCCTCTTGGTACAGTGATTGACAGCTTGACTGTTAACCAAAAAGGTGACAGTTTAAATCCACCAGCCTCATCTTGGAAACTCTGTGGGGCAGTCCTGCTCTGTTTTGTAAGGTCACTAGGAGTCAGAATCTACTCAGTGGCAATGGGTATTTTTTGTGTATATATGTACATACATGGATATATTCCCATACTACCTCCTACATCTATCTAGTATATATATTGATCTATGTATCCACTCACAAATTATTACTTGTTATTACTCTTGTTGCAGGATTGTACATGTTACAGTATTTATACCAGTAGTCCGTATTCTTGTGTATTTCTCAGTGTCTTCCTTTACCTTGGACTGGCGGTATCTGATCAGCTTTGGACATAACAGCCTGCTTTTATTTTCTGTCTCAGTACGGATGTGTCAGTTTTTATAATTGCTTCACTGCAATTTTATATGTAGCCCAAAGCAACTTCCATTTTCAAAGACTAAAATAATTGGCTCAGGTGGACAGAAAACAATATAATTATGCCAGCCAAGCCATAAATAGAAAACAAAATTTTGCAATGGATATATGAGTAGTCTAGCTGGAAGCCAAACATGGACTGCCTAACTTAGAACCTATTTAGACTACTTATTTCTCATTTTCTCACAAAATTCTAAAACTTCTGAATGGAATTAGTCTACTAGAATGGGAGGGGAGGGAGGAGAGGGAGCACCTTAGAACAACAACAAACTAAATTCCAATTCTTGCTTCTAAGGAAAGAAAAACCTTGAAAGACAGAGTACTTTGGACATCAAATATTTCATCTAAAACACAATTTTGATGAGCTAAGTGTAAATGAATCAGAAACATATGGATTACATTTCTTTTAAACATGGGTTTACTAATTAAGGGAAAAAGTGGTTGACAAAACTCTTTTTTTGGTTTTACTCAAACCCTGAATGTTTAAGAAACAGCTTGAGTTGTTGTTCCACTAAGCTAAATGTGGTGATGGTCAACCATTTCTGTTATAAACTGGTATGCAGACCCAACGGTTCTGATTTTCATGCCAAGTATAGGGCTTTCTGAAATCTTCTCTTATCCAAAAACCTCTATATATTATTATTTCTTATGTAATCAGATATTTATGCTGTATATATTGAAGAAAATAGGACTTGTATTTGAGTGTGGGTGCATGTGTAATTAAGGACTTGGTTTCCTACCACAGACAGGATTTCAAACCTAGACTTATTTTTGTGTATATTCAATGTAATTCTTGACATGCTTTTTTTTTCTCCCAAGGGCTAAGTTAGGTTAGTCAAAGAATTAACATATATATTTCTAGATGCTTGAGTTTTATAGGCTACTTGTTCACAATGACTAGATTTAAGGATCTTGAATATGCACATATAGAATTTCCATGTTGTCACACAGTCCAGATGAGTCCATTCAGTACTGAATAGACGCAGCTATATTTTGCAAGAGAATAACATTCCCATTCCACCCAAGCAGAAACTCACAGATGATTTCTGTGGTTACTTCTCTGAAACATGAAATTTATCAGTTAGTGTGTCATGATAACCCAGTGTTTTGGACCTGGAAATGTAACACAGACATACTCTACTATTTTACACAGCTGCCCTGTTTTATGTGGTTAATTTAGGACCTCCCTTCTAGTCCTCTTGTAAAGACTGGTACTGTTTTCCTATAACAACTCAGCATGGCACCTGGCACACAGGAGGCGAACCATGCACACTGGCAATTATGATGCTCATTGTAAATAAGTACCTCTTACCTCTCCTGTCTGCCTTGCGTTGGTGGGAGAACATAGCGAGTAAGGATAACACACTTTTATGAGAAAATGTCTCAACTTAGGCGCCTATCTGGCCCTGCCAACTGACTATAAATGACTACAAAGCATATGCTAATGTAAAGTGGCATCAAAGACTGTTTCTTCCTGGATATGCTAAAAAGTACAGGCACCCTCAATGGTGTCCAGAGAAATGTGAATGGTTTACAAAAATCACTAAAATGGCAACCTCATTCTTATTCATCTCTATAGCTTATGCTACTGACCTTTGCACCTGTCTCAATGGTGACTCAACTGGGGCTCAGTGGGAGTCAGGCCGGTGCCAGCCCAGGACCCTCATGGGATATGTCTGTGACCATTTCTTGCCTTTTAAATTCAGAGATGAAAGTCTGAGAAAGTCAATCTCTGCATATTATCAAAGTAGTAATATTGATGGGAGTAAAGAAAATGTACCCAGTAAGTCAATCTTAGATTATATGTTTTTCTCTTCTGCTGCCCTTCTCTCTAAGCTCTTTGGTATGTAAGACCCAAAAAGGGGAGAGGGGGTGTAGAGAACTGGAATTTTTAAAACTATGATTTGGAGAAAAAACATATTTTGTCCCTTGCTAACCCAGTCAATGGCTCCCCTACGTCTTATACTTCAAGGTGTACCAAAGGCCATCCGTAAATCATCTGTAAACTTATTTCTCACTATTCCTTCTCATATGCTGTAGATTCCAAACTTCATGTCTCATTCCTTGAACAACAAATGTAATTGCTGTGGTATTATTTATACTGTATTCACTAAATATTTCATAATACAATCTCAAGTTAACCAGCACATATACTCAGACTGTACTATTTAGTTCTCCATTTGGGATGGTAGACCTACCTATTCTGCCCATCAGAATGCTACAGCCCTTCAACATCTAAGTCAATTTTTACCTCCTCTGGGAGAGCATCCCCCCATCTCTCTAGGCTGGATTAAACCTCCCTCTATTTACACCTTCATTATAATGCACACTTGAGTCTAGTATTCCTCATTAAATATTCTCCCTACTTTTTTTCAGGGAACATAAATAGGGTCACTATGAGTCAAAATGGACTTGACAGCAACAGGTTTGTGTTTTTAAACTCTGGTTCACCAAACCCTAGCCTCTGCCTTCTCATTTCTGGCCTTCTTGCTCATCATTTCCTCATTCCTGGGCACATTCAATACTGTAGCAAATGTAATATCCTCTGTTGTCTTTGGGTCTTTGAATACACTGGGTCTTCTGGCTGGAACAATCCTCCACCTTTTCTCTCACTTTCCGCTTCACCTTCAGATCTTCAGTAGACAGAACTTCCCCTCTGAAACTATTTCTGACAGCCTCCCTCTGCTGCCTCTGTTTCTCCTACCCCCTAGGCTGGGTTAGTTTCTTATCTTAAGTGTTCTGCACATACATAGTATTTCCCACAGCATGGTTTTCAATTGTATGCACTACGACTGTCTATGTAACAGGAGTCCCTGCGTGGTGAAAATAACTACAAACTCAACTGCTCGTTGAGAGGATGGTAGTTACAACTCACCCAGAGGCACCTCAGAATATAAGGTTTCTGAAAGGTCACAGCCTTGAAAACCCTATGGAGCTGTTCTACTCTGTACACATGGGGTTGCCAAGAGTTGGAATCAACTCAATGGTAATTAATAAGTGACATCCCTTTGACATCCTTAGTGGGCATTAACCTCCTTAAGAACAAAGAGTGGGTCTTGTCCATGGCTGTATCCCTATTGTAAATTAAAATATATTTATTCAGTGAATTATAGCACTTATCACACCCTGCATATCTGATTCTTTTACTCTAGTGCTCCTTAAGTATAAAGTTACCTGATTTTGTTTTCCTTTCTTCTGTGTACCTTGGCTTTACTAACCTGGAGACTGTAAACTTACTCCCTTTTGTCTTTAGCCTGATAACTCAGAGGGAAGGAATGAAGTTACTGAAGATGGGTTTCAAGCAGTTGCTGAGTGCATGAGTATGTCTGAGAATGACAAAGAATGAGCAGATAAATATTGAAGTAGGGTTAATGCTTGGATGGTGTATGAAAAATATTACCTTGACTTTCTTCAAGGCTGCTCAAATATGAAAAAGGGAAATATAGTTTCAATTTCTTTAAAAATCCTTGATTATAAGATATTTTACTTTGAAAGCCAAATCTTAGGTTTAAAACTCTATTTTGGCTTACAAAACAGTTTTAAAGCTTTTATCTCTAAAATCAGTTTGGATTTGAGTTGATTAACATTCTGTCCACTGTTTCTGCCATTTGGAGCTGGGGAACAATACTGGTTTCTTTTGCCTGATTCATATTCCCATGGTGTTGGTAGTTCTAGGCATTCTTGGGCTGGGCAGGGCTGGTTAGCTGAGGTGCTACACATTCCAATCATTCAGCAGGTGGTAAATCAAGTATTTTTTCCTGCAGCACTTAGTATGGATGGTATTAACTTTTTTTTTTTTTACAACTGGGACACTCTTATTGCTTCCACATAAGTAGGCACAGGGAAAGGGCAGTAAATATAAATAAGGAAGAATGAAGTCCTTATGTTAGGCCAACAGGTATATGCAGTGGCTATCAGGAGAAAGTTTTACCGCATCAACCAGCATCTGCTGCTGGAGAAGAAGTTGCTGTTTCTGTTCCATGAGCTGCCTCTGTAGGGTCTGTTTCTTTCCCATCAATTGCTGATTCAACAGTGATTGCTGGGAGTTCATATAACCACTTCCAGTGTTTGGATTTGAGCAGGAGTTGGGACTTGGACTGGGGCCTGTGTTCTGGCCTACCACAGAGTGCTGATCCTAAAGAAGAGAAAGGGGGAGAAAAGCTACTGTGAATTAAAAGAAGAAAAATGCAGCATAAAGATCATAAGATTAGATTCCAAACATTTTTCATCTTGTGAAACATCAAACATGGTTAACAAGGTGGAGTTCAGGGAACTGCTTTTTAAATGTAGAAGAAATAATGGCAACTCACAGCATACACAGCAGCCACGTTGGAGGGGTGGGGCCAAGATGCCAGATTAGTCAGACACTCCCCCTGACTCTTCTAATAACAAAAGCCCAGGAGAACAAAAGAATCCATTATGTATAATGATCCTAGAAGCCCAGAACATCAAAGACAAAGCTGAAAAATCAAACTGAACAATGGGGAAAGTAGACTTGGATTCACCAGATCTGACCTGCTGGGAAATGGCTGTGGCTAGTACAGTGAGCTGAACTTGCTGGTTGGAGGGGATCCTCCCCAGCAGGACAAACTGACCAGATAATCCACCTGTGCATCCAAAACCAGTGAAAAATATCACAAGATGATAAAAAGCTGAGTCTGTGTGTGTAACCTACCGGGGTGTGGGTCTAAATCTTTCCCTCAGTATAAACCGCTCCTCCTTCTCCCACTGCTTCCCCCTCCCTTCTTTGCACTGCACCTGGCTCTGGAGCCTGGTGCCATTTACTGAGCCAGTAGTAGGATGCCTTAAGCTTGTCAACAGCCATTCTCTGAGACTCGAATTGGGAACAATTTAACAAATGAGGGAAGGGAAAAGGAAAAAACATATATATATGCTGACTCTGCAGAGCCAGAAATTTAGGGCAAAAACTATTGCTTCACTTACTTTCATACATAAGGGGATACACCATCCTCACAGCCACTCAGGGATGACTGTTACTCCCTGCCTTTCTTGGTGGCTACAGCCAGACACCTGTGCCATCAGCACTTACTCCTGCCTATCTAGGACAGTATAGGAGAGCCTGCATCATACACTTAGTGACTGACTACCTGGACTCTTGGCTTGCATGTCTAGTAACAGCTCTAGCCATCTGGTGAGAGTACAGTAGACCTCTGATGGCAACAATAACCAAACAATCATACATGATCAGCCTATTTGAACATTTCAAAATAAAATAAAATAAGAAGCCAGAACACAGTAGACAAACATAAAACTAATAAATATAACTTACTGATGGCTTGGAGACAACAGTCAATTTCAAAGCAATTAAAGAGGAAGACCATTAAGACTTTAGAAAGCTCCTAAAACAAAGAGTCAAATTTTCTAAAGGAAGGGAACTTCCTGGAATTATCAGAGGTAGAATACAAAAGAATAATACTTAGAACTCTACAAGAGATCAGGAAAGAGATGAGGCAAAATGCAGCACAGCATAATAACAAATTAAACAGGCTACAAAAAAGCCTACAGCAGCAAGAACTGGAAATTCAGAAAATTAATAATAAACTTACAGAATTAGAAAACTCAATAGAAAGCCAAAGGAGAAGAACTGAGGTAATAGAAGGCTGAATTAGTAAGACTGAAGATAAAGCATGTGGCATCAACATATTTGAGGAAAAACCAGATGAAAGAATTATAAAACATCAAGAAACACTAAGAATTATGTGGGACTCTTTAAAAAGGAATAATCTATGAATGATTAGAGCACCAAAAAGGGAAAGTAGAAAACAACAGTAAAAACAGAAAAAAAAATTATTGAAGATTTGACAGAAAACTTCCCTGATATTATGAAAGATGAGAAGATATCTAAGATACTCATTGAATGCCACACAAGGTAGATCCTAAAAGAAAGACACCAAGACTTATTATAATCAAACTTGCCAAAACTAAAGATAAAACCACCAACTAAACCCAGTGTCATCAAGTCAATTGCAACTCATAGCCATATAGGACAGAGTAGACTTTTCCCACAGAGTTTCCAGGGAGACCCTAGTGGATCTGAATTGTCACCCTTTTTGGTTAGCAGCTATAGCACTTAACTACTATGCCACCAGGGTAAGGAAACAATGTTGCAAGTGGCTAGGGATAAACGAATACTAATCCACAAAGGAAAATCAATAAAACAAAGCTTGGACTACACAGTAGAAATCATGAAGGCAAGAAGGCAATGAAAGGGCATATACAGTACCTTGAAAGAAAGTAATTGCCAGCCAAGAATCATATATCCAACAAAATCATTCCTCAGATATGATGGTGACATTAAGACATTTATAGGTAAACAGAAGTTTAGGGAATTTGCTAATATCAAACCAAGATTACAAGGAATACTAAGTCAGCCAGGTGCCATTGAGTTGGATCTGACTCAAGGAATACTAAAGTTAGAAAATCAATTACATCAGGTAACAACCCAAGACTAGAACACAGTATATGGCAACTGGATATCAACCCAAATAGAGGAATCACATACATAAATCAAAGGCAGAACAGTGGAAACAGAGATACCATCATGTAAACATTGTGACAACAAAGATGGACTTTAAAGAAAATGTATTCATAGGTTTTTCATATGGACAGGAAGTCAAGGCAATCTAAAGAAATTAAAGACATTTAAATCTGGAAAAACTGGGTAAATATGAAGGTAAACCACAAAAGAAACTATCACTCCTATGCATTAAAAATAAAAACAAGAAAAACATGAAGCCTCAGAAAATATAAAGCCACCAACATTGAAAAGATGGAAAGAAAACACATAATGAAAAAAGTTTTGGCACAAAAAATTAAATGGAACAATGGAATTGCCTGCAACCCATACAAAAAGACATCAGAATGAAATGACAGCACTAAACTCATACCTGTCAATAATCATGCTGAATGTAAATGGGTTATATGCACCAATAAAGACACATAGAGTGGAAGACTGGATTAAAAAACATGACCCATCTATATGCTGCCTATACATGACACACATTAGGCTCAAAGACGGGAACAAACTAAAACTCAAAGAATGGAAAAAATATATTAAGTTAACAGCATTCAACAACAAAAAAAGCAGAAGGGGCAGTATTAAAGTGACGTCCACCACAATGTATAATAAGGAAGAACATTATATAATGATTAAAGGATCAATATTTCAGGAAGCTATAACCACATTAAATATTTATGCACCCAAAGACAGGATCCAAAATACACAAAACAAATACTAACTTCACTGAAAACAGAAACAGACAGCTCCACAATAATAGCAAGAGACTTCAACATACCACTTTCAGTGAACGATAGAACATCTAGGAAAAAAGCTCAATGAAGACATGGAAGATCTAAATGCTGCATCAACCAACTTGACCTCATGGACATATATAGAACACTTTGTCCAACAGCAGCTAACTATATTTTCTTTCCCAATGCACACTGAACATTCTCGAGAATTGACCCATTATTAGGCCACAAAACAATCCTTAACAAAATTCAAAGTACTGAAATACTACAAAGTATCTTTTCAGACCATAAAGCCATTAAAATTAGAAATCAATAACAGAAAAAAGAAGGGAAAGAAATTCAGATGTATGGAAACTGAAGAACACCACGCTCATGCTCAAAAACAAATGGATTATGAAAGAAATCAATGATGGAATAAAGAAATTCATAGTATCAAATTAGAATGAAAATACATCCTACCAGAACCTATAGGACATAGCAAGAGCAGTGCTCAGAGGTCAATTTATCTCAGTAAATACACATATCCAAAAAGATGGGCCCAAGTCAAAGAATTAACTCTACAACTCAAACAAGTAGAAAGACAGCAGCAAAAGAACCTATCAGGCATCAGAAAAAAGCAAATAATAAAAGTTGCAGCAGAACTAAACAAATTAGAGAACAGTAAAATGATTGAAAGAGTTAGCAAGGCCAAAAGCTTGTTTTCTGAAACGATTAACAGGATTGATAAACCATTGGCCAAAAAGACAAAAGAAAAATGGGAGAAGAAGCAAATAATTTGAATAGGAAATGAAATGGGTGATATTATAAGAGATCTAACTGAAATTAAAAGAATCATAACAGAAAACTACAAAAAACTGTACTCTAATAAATTAAAAAACCTAGAGGAAATGGACATATTTCCAGAAACATGCTACTTACCAAAATTAATAT
Source organism: Heterohyrax brucei (assembly GCA_028571685.1). Classification (NCBI taxonomy): domain Eukaryota; kingdom Metazoa; phylum Chordata; class Mammalia; order Hyracoidea; family Procaviidae; genus Heterohyrax; species Heterohyrax brucei. The sequence continues at coordinate 58,854,700 of CM053145.1, read as the reverse complement.
AAAAAGATGTAGCACAACTGAAAAAACAAACAAACAAACAAACAAACAAACAAAAACATCACAAAAGAATAGATTGAAGAGGTAACTTTAAAATCCCCAGTTAAAAAAATCCAGGACCTGATGACTACACTGGAGAATTCTACCAAACTTTTGGATAGAGTTAACACCACTATTACTAATGGTATTCCAGAACACAGAAAAGGATGGAATACTCCACATTCATTCTATAAAAAAAGCATAACCCTGATTCAGAAACCAGGTAAACCAAACCACAGCCACTGCGTGGCTTCTGACTAATAGTGACTCCATAGGACAGACTAGAATTGCTCCACAATTTCCAAGGAGTGCCTGGTGTATTTGAACTGATGACCTTTGGGTTAGCAGACTTAGCATACAACCACTACACCACTAGGGTTTCCAGGTAAAGATAGCACAAAAAAGGAAAATTACAGAACAACATCTCTCATGAACTTAGATGCAGAAATCCTCAACAAAATTCTAGCCAATAGAATTCAATGACATATCAAAAAAAAAAAAAAAATTCACCAGGACCAAATGGGATTCATATTAGGGTGCAGGAACGGGTTTTCAGAAAAACAATACAGTCAGACACATAAATCAAATGGAAGAGAAGAACAACTCAGTTTTATCAATTGATGCAAAAAAAGGCATTTGACAAAGTCCAGCATCTATTCATGTCAAAAACTCTCAGCAAAATAGGAAAAGAAGGGAAATTCCTCAACATAAGTGTCGTCTATGCAAAGCCAACAGCCAGCATCATCCTAAATGAAGAGAGACTGAAAGCATTCCCCTTGAGAACAGGAGCCAGACAAAGATGAATAAAAGTGTCACCAGTTTTATTCAACATTCTGCCAGAGGTTTCAGTCACAACAATCCAACAAGATAAAAAAATAAAGGGCATCCAAATTGGTAAAGAAGAAGTAGAAGTATCTTTATTTCTAGGTAATATGATCTTATACACAGAAAACCTTAAAGAATCCTAAAAAAACAACAAAAAACTACTAGAATTAACAGTAGAGTTCAGCATATGAGTATCAGCATATGAGATGGACATAAATAAATCAGAGGGATGCCTTTACGCTAACAAAGAGACCATCAAAGAGGAAATCACCAAATCAATACCACTTACAGTAGCCCCCCCAAAGATAAAATATTTAGAAACAAATCAACCAGAGATGTAAAAGATCTATACAAAGAAAATCACAAGTCCCTACTTCAGGAAACTGAAAGAGACCTATAGAAGTAGAGGAACCTACCTTGGTCATGGATCAGAAGACTTAATATCGTGAAAATGTCTATTCTACACCAAATGATCTATAGCTACAATGCAATCTCAATACAAATTGCCATGGCATTTTTCTAATGAGATGGAGAAACAAATTACCAACTCCATAAGAGAAGGGAAGAAGCCCCAGATAAATAAAGCATTACTGGAGAAGAACAAAGTTGGAGGCCTCACATTACCTGACTTTAGAACCTATTACATTACCATGGTAGTCAAAACAGTCTGGTACTGGCACAAAAACAGATACATAGACCAGTGGAACAGAATTGAGAATCCAGATATAACACACACACACACACCTACACACTGGTTTAATCCAGATATAATTCACATATGAGCAGCTAATATTTGACAAAGGCTCTAAGTCTGCAAACTGGGAAAAAGTCTCTTAACAAATAGTATTGGCATAACTGGATATCCATCTGCAAAAAAATAAAACAAGGCCCGTATCTCACACCATGCACACAAACTAATTTGAAATGAATCAAAGACCTAAATATAAAAGCTAAAATAATAAAAGATCAAGGAAGAAAACATAGGGACAATGCTGGGAGCCCTAATACATAGCTTAAACAGACTACAAAATATCACTAACAATGCACAAACATGAGAAAAAGAAATAGATAACTGGGAAATCCTAAAAATCAAATACTTATGGCTTATTCAAAGATTTCACCAAAAGACTAACTACAGAGTGGGGAAAAAATGGGCTACCCATGTCTAATCTCCATAATCTACAAAGTACTGTAAACCTTAACAAGAAAAAGACAACCCAATTAAAAAAAGAGCAAAGGATATGAACAGGTACTTTACCACAGAACACATCAAGGTGGCTGAAAGATACAGGAGGAAATGCTCATGATCAGTAGCCACTAGAAAAATCCAAATCAAAACTGCAATGAGATACCATCTCACCCCAACAAGGCTGAAATTAATCCAAAAAAACACAAATGAATAAATGTTGAAGATGTTGTTGAGAAGTTGGAACTCTTCTGCACTGCTAGTGGGAATGTAAGATGGTATAACCACTTTGGAAATCAATTTGGCACTTTCTCAAAAAGCGAGAAATAAAAATACCATATGATCTAGCAATGCCAGAGAAATAAGGGCTGTCACAGGAACACATACATGCACACCATTGTTTATTGCAGCACTGTCCACACGGCAAAAAGATGGAATCAACCTAGATGCCCATCAACAGATAAACAGATAAACTATAGCATGTTCACACAATGAAATAGTATGTAACGATAAGGAAAATGATGATCTCAGGAAACATCTGAAAACATGGAGTCATCTGGAAGACATTATGCTGACTGAAATTAGTCAGTTGGAAAAGGACAAATATTATACGAGACCCCAACTAGGAGTTAAGAAAAGGTTCAAACATGGAAAAAATAATCTTTGATGGTTACAGGGGTAGGGACTGAGGGAGGCCAGCCAGGAGGGGGGTGTTCAAATATTAGATAGTAGACAGGAATTGGGTTAGGTGACGGGAATGACAGCACATGGTAGAAGGGAGGCTAGCACAGCTGGACTATGCTAAAAGCTAAAAGGTTTCCTAAATACAACCCAACATGTTGCAAGACACAGTAGTAGGGTCAAGGGCCTGGGGATACTGGTTTCAGGGGACCTCTGGGTCAATTGGCATAACTATTTTTTTTTTAAAGAAATGTTCTACTTCCCCCACCTTGGTGAGTCACATCTGAAGTCTTCAAAGCCAGGAAGTAACCATCTAAGTAGCATCAATTGTCCTAATCCACCTGGAGCAGAGGAGAATGTAGGATATCAAAGACATAAGGAAAATATGAGCCCAGGAGACAGATGAGGCCATATGATCTGTAGACTACATCAACATGAGACCACAAGAACTAGATGGTGTCCAGCTACCATCAAAGACTGTGCTGACAGGTAACACAAGTACAGTCCCTAATGTAGCAGGAGAAAAATGGATGTGCAACACTAGAAATATATTACAAGACTAGACTTCACAGTCTGTCAGACTGGTAGGTCTCCTGTGGACACGGTCCACTGACTCTGTTAGCCCAGAGCCGAAACCAGTACTGAAGCCAACTCTTTAGACAAAGACTGGACTGGACTGGACTATGAGACATGGAATGATGCTGGCTAAGAGTGTGGTTCTTGGCTTAAATATATACATGAGGCTGGTGAGCAGCTCCTATCCAGAAGTGAGGTCAGAGGGTGGAGGAGGACACAAATTGGTTGAATGGATGTGGGAAGCACAGTGTGGAAAGGAGGAGTGTGCTGTCATGGGGTGGAGAGAGAAGCTGGAGTTGCATAGCAATGTGTAGGGGGTACTGTAAACGAGGTCTAACAATTACGTCTGTGAACGTAATTGTTCTAAGTACTACATACCTTGTTGGTGATTATCACTATGGTCACCTTTGATGTACTCCCCATGGGAAGCTATGCAGTGATATCAGCTCCTAGTCCACCCTTCAGAGCAATTTTGGAACTCTTTGGGGAATGGCTATTGCTCATGGCAGAACGGTGGCAAGTTTGTGAACTTAATTGTATAGTTGTCTGTGAGGGAGTATTTAGCCAGCAAACAAATAACTGTATTGGAACACCCTCCCTACTCACCTGATCTGGCCCCCAATGACTTTTTTCTTTACTCTAAGATAAAGGAAGTATTGAAAGGAAGACATTTTGATGCCATTCAGGACATCGGGTAATAGGATGACAGCTCTGATGGCCATTCCAGAAAAAGAGTTCCAGAATGGCTTTGAAGGATAAAATAGGTGCTGGCATCAGTACATAGCTTCCCAAGGGGGTACTTCAAAGAACTGTAGTGATATTTAGCAGTGTAGCACTTTTTCTAGGATGAGTTTGTGAACTTAATTGGCAGTCCTTGTATGTCAAATTGACTCAGATTGTAATTTTTTTCTTAAAGCTCAATAAAATATTAGAAAAAAAAGCAGTCATGTTGGTAACATGAAAACTCAACGCAGTCAAGTTGATTTTTATTCATAGTGACCTATGGGACAGAATACAACTGTCCCATAAGGTTTCTAAGTTGTACCTGGTGGATCTGAACTTCCCACCTTTTGGTTACTCTTAAGCACTATGCCACCAGGGTTTCTATTAATGATGTTAGGTTATTGGAAAAACTCCTATTATATGCTGATGATGAAAATTCCCAGTGCGGATTATCCAAGAGGCAAGGTAAGCATGGAGTTAACCTTGCTTACCAGATCATCTGTAGTGAAAATTTTTACATTTTTTCATGGAAGTCTCTGCTTCTCGGTATGGCTGGCATCTGTCTGTCTCAGTCCCAAAGAACCTGTCTACAAGATCACAAACCTCTGCTCAAATTTATAGTTCCTGAAAGAGTTGGATTATCCAGTGAGTTAGGTTAGCACAGACTTCTTTGTGCTTAATTCCTAATTTGTAGTGAACATTGTCACAAACCCATGTGAAATTGCTCCCTACAGATTAGGAAATAAGCACAAGGAAGCCCATGGTAACCTTACCTTCTGACTAATACACCCCTGGTAGCTTTTTTAACATTTCAGAAAGCGATTATGGAGCCTCAGAAAAAAACAAAACTACCATAAAAACGTACAGCAAACCTCTCATATTGCTCAAGAACAAACACTTCATGGAATGACAAGTCTGCCCTTTCCCCTAAAGTTAGCACATATCATTGCTGAGCCTATTACACAAATTCTGTTTCAATTAGTATATTTAAAAGTTGAATTTTGGACAGAATGGTCTTGACCAACTTTCTGTGATATTAAGGCTAGAAAAACTGTGTATTTCTGTTTTAAAAATACTCTGAAACTTGGAAGGAACTTCACTTTTTAGAGGCTTGTTAATTTTGCCTCCCAGTCAGTATATGAAGAATCTCAGTTTATTAACCAGTAAAACAGCAACCAGTCAACTGACAGTGAGGAAGTGCTTATGAAAACTCTCATTGTACATTAAATAATTGTTGGGTATTGATGAATTCTCATTCTAACCCCAGGTGTTACCAATCTTCAGGCACTGATAGATCATGATTTTGCAAGGCAGAAAGCTAAACCCAGTCAGTAGTAACTCTTCATTTTTCCCCAATGATGGGCTTAGGACACTACTGGGATTACAAGAAGACTAGAAAATATGATCCTTAATCTGGAGAATTTATCATCTAATTAAGGTAGAAAGTACTTATATGCAAAGATAGAAAAAAATATCGAATTGAATTTCAGATTACGTGATGTAAGCACTAAGGCAAAGATCCTTATACTTTGATGACAATTATCTGGGAAGCAGGATATAACGCACAGTCTGGCCCCAGATATTCTGAGGCTGTAAGTGGGAATACCTGCCCAGGGGAGTCTCATGCTCATTGGTTGAGGGAATGTACTTTAAGAAACACTGAATGTATGTGAGCAATAAAACCCACCTCTCATTCCCCACTGGGTTATGTGAGATTACAAGAAATAAAAAGGCAAATCTCCTCATATGGCTCCTAAACAGTAGTATCCACTGCTTTGAATGGATTCTAAATCATAGTGGCCTGAAAGTATAGAACTGCCCCATGGGGGTCTCCAATAATGCAATCATTATAGAAGTGGACTGTCACATTTCTCCCACAGAGTGGCTAGTGACCTTTTGGTTAGCTTCCCAGCATTTAACCACTGCACGCTTACAGCTCCCTTGAGGAGCAAGAGGCACTCTGTTACTTGTCTTTTCATTTTATCCCTTCCTGTTCTTTAGTTCTGCAGAGCTGGGAAAAGCAAAACAAAATAAACAGCCAGCCAGCCTAAACCTGAGGTGGTAGGTTCTTGACCTTTCTTTAATCCCTTAGGCTGCAGAGTTTACAAGCTCGAAAGCAAAGGGATATAAAATAATCTGAAAAATTACAGTCCAGTCACTGGATTTAGGGCTTCACATGATTTATCTCATTTAATATCCCAGCGGAACAATGAGAAAGAACTGGTATTATCCCTCCAAATTTGCAGATGAGAAATCTGAACTCAGAGAGGTCACTTTGCTGTCAGTAGTGGAGGGAGAATTTAAATCCAGGTCTGTCTGACCTCAGAAGCCTAGTTTGCAGTCAATACATTTTACTGCTTCTCAGATGTAACAGGAAGCTGTGAGGAGATGGATTGTCTTTGAACCTGTGCCAATCTGTCTGTTCATGCAACAAATGTTTATTGAGCAAGTCCCACAGGTCTGGCTGGTAGAAGAAAGTGTGTTGGGGAGGTTAGGGGAGTGGAGACAGGACAGGAAGTCCTCCTCCTCATTTAATTAAAAATAATTAGAATAATCCCTGAAGTATATGCTCTGAGGAAGTTAAAGGAACCGCCCTCTAACACATCTACACCCCTAGGCCCAGTTCATTCTCTCAACTTAAAGCAGCCATGCTCCTGGAAGAGATTTCACTTGATACGTCCTATGAGGCACTACAAATATGGACCTGAAGACAAGTACTTGAGAATCATTAGCAGCATAGAAGTAGAGGAAGATGTGTGAGCTGAGCTTCTTGGAGGCAAAGTAGAGACGGAAATATATGGAGGAGTGAAGGTTGAGCCTTTGGGTCCACGCAAACTGTGGATGGGAAACAGGAACTGACTGTGAAAAAGAGGAGCCTAAGGAGTGTCGGGACAACCACAAGTGATGTTGGGGGAATTCAGGTGGGACGATTCAAGGTTGGCCTTCCACTCTCCACCTGAACCAGAATACAAACAGGCCTGTTTTTTTCTGTGATATATATTTTGGAGTTTTGTGCAAGCTTTTTTTTTTTTTGAAACAATAATTTTATATTTCTTAAAAAGTATGACAAACAGATTAGCCTTCTTAGCTTGGCCATGCAGTGGCCAAGTGCCGGATTGATTTCCTCTCAACAAGTCGAAACTGTGTAAGACATGTAGCCTTGTCATCCTTGCTTCTGAGGAGCACTGTGTTTGTACTTCTTTCAGGACAGATCTGTTTGTTCTTTTGGCAGTCCATGGTACATTCAATACTCTTCTACACCACAAATCAAAGTCATCAATTCTTCTGTCTTTCTTATTTACTGCCCAGCTCTTGCATGCATATAATTGAAAATACTATGGCTTGGGTCAGGTACACCTTAGTCTTCAAGGTGACATCTTTACTTTTCAATACTTTAAGGGGTCCTTTGCAGCAGATTTTCCCAATGCAGTGCATCTTTTGACTGCTGCTTCCATGGGCGCTGATTGTGGAACCAAGTAAAATGAAATCCTTGACAACATGATGGTGCTTGCTTGTCCAGTTGTGAGGCTTTTAGTTTTCTTGGTGTTCGGGTGCAATCCATACTGAAGGCTGTGGTCTTTGATCTTCATCAGTGTTTCAAATCCTCTTCACATTTAGCAAGCAAGGTTGTGTCATCTGCATAATGCAGGTTGTTAGTGAGTCTTTCTCCAGTTCTGATGCCTTGTTCTTCTTCATCTACTCCAGCTTCTCATATTATTTGCTCTGCATACAGATGGAATAGGAATGAAGGAATATAAACCTCACACACACCTTTTCTAAGTTTAAACCATGCAGTGCCCCTTTGTTCTGTTCAGTTAACTGCCTCTTGATCCATGTACAGACACCTCATGAGCACAATTAAGTGTTCTGTAATTCCCGTTCTCTGTAATCCCGTTCTCTGTTATCCATAATTTGTTATGATATAGTTGAATACCTTTGCATAGTCAATAAAACATAGGTAAACATCTTTCTGGTATTCTTTGCTTTCAGCCAAGATCCATCTGACATCAGCAATGATATCCCTGGTTCCATGTTCTCTTCTGATTCCAGCTTGACTTTCTGGTGGTTCCTTGTCAATACACTGCTGCAGTCACTTTTGAATGATGTTCAGTAAATTTTACTTGTATGATATTGATGATATAGTTCAACAATTTCTGTATTTGGTTGGATCACTTTTTTTGAAATTACCATTTACGTATGGCTGTCTTCCAGTTGGTTGGCCAGGTAGCTGTCTTTCAAATTTCCTGGCATAGACTTTCAGCACTCCATCTGTTTGTTGCGGTATCTCATTTGACATTCCATTAATTCCTAGAGCCTTGTTTTTTGCCAGTGACTTCAATGTAGCTTTGACTTCTTCCTTCAGTACTATCAGTTCCTGATCATATGCTACTTCTTAGAATGGTTAAACATTGACCAGTTCTTTTTGGTATAATGACTCTGTGTATTCCTTCCAACTTCTTTTGATACTTCCTGAGTTGTGTAATAGTTTTCTTGTTGAATCCTTTGTTATTGCAACTTGAAGCTTGAATCTTTTCTTCAGTTCTTTCAGCTTGAGAAATGCAGAGGATGTTCTTCTTCCCTTTTGGTTTTCTATCTCCAGCTCTTTGTACAGGTCATTATAATGCCTTTCCTTCTCAAAGAGCCCTTTGAAATGTTCTCTTCAGTTCTTTTACTTCATCATTTCTTCTTTTTGCTTTAGCTACTTGATGCTCAATAACAAGTTTCAGCGTCTCTTCTGATATCCAATTTCGTCTTTTCTTTCTCCCCTGAATTTTTAATGACTTCTTGCTTTCTTCACGTATGATGTCCTTGATGTTATTCCACAAGTTGCCTGGTCTTCAGTTATTAGTGTTTAGTGCATCAAATCTATTCTTGAGATGGTCTCTAATCTCAGGTGGGATATACTCAAGGTTGTACTTTGGCTCTCATGGACTTGTTCTAATTTTCTTCAGTTTCAATTTGAAATTGAATATGAGCAATTGATGGTCTATTCTGCAGTCAGTACCTGGTCTTGTTCTCACTGAACTTTTCCACCATCTTTTTCTACAGATGTAGTAGAGCTGACTCTTGTGTATTCCATCTGGTAAGGTCCATGTATATTGTCGCTGTTTATACTGGTGAAAAAAGGTATCTGCAATGAAGAAGTCATTGGTCTTGCAAAATTCTATCGTGATCTCCAGCATCATTTCTATCACCAAGGACATATTTTGTAACTATGAATCCTTCTTCTTTGTTTCCAACTTTTGCATTCCAACCACCTGTAATTATCAATGCATCCTGACTACAGGTTTGATCAACTTCTGACTACAGAAGCTGGTTTAAAGTCTTCAGTTTCTTCATCTTTGGTCTTAGTGGTTGGTGCATAAATTTGAATAATAGTCACATTAACTGGGCTTCCTTGTAGTCATATGGATATTATCCTATCACTGATAACATTGTACTTCAGCATAGATCTTGAAATGTTCTTTTTGATGATAAGTGCAGCAGCATTCCTCTTCAAGCTGTCATTTCTGGCATATTAGACAATATGATTATCTGATTGAAAACAATTAACAGCCTATTTCAGCTCATGAATTCCTGGGATATCAGTGTTTATGAGGTCCAACAATTGAGTCTGCAAACTTAATTGTTCTAAGTGCTATATACTTCATTGATGAATATCACTACAGTCACCTTCAAGTACTCACTTTGGGAAGCTATGCACCTGATACCAGTGCCTAGTCCACCCTTCAAAGCAATTTTAGAACTCTTTGTGGAATGACCACTGCACATGATTATATATTACAGAGATATTTTAGGTATCTTTATGAATGCATGCATGCTGCCAGTATAAATGACCTGCAGATGTGGTGTGATTGGCCCCATAATGTTTTAAACATAGGTTGGACCCAGTTGGCCACAGTCATACCTGGTATCATCCATCCATTTTCCTCATTTCTCTTACTGGCTTGGCCCATGTAGGCATTTGAGTTTGAGATCCCTGGCTTACCATTTATCCTGGAAGAAAAGATACACCCACACCACATACACAAATACCTGAAATTATGACAGTAACAAGACATGCCTGATAATTTCCATCAGATGGTAATATACCTATTGGTGTTCTTAAATGAAAACTCACATCTCCTGATGCTTATTCTAGTCACCCAAGCATCCACTCATTCATTAACGCCTTTGACAAATTTTACTGCCTACGATGTGCTAGGTACATTTCTGTTTAGGTACATTTAGTACCTAAAACAGTACTTAGAAAGGGAAAAAATGATGAGAAAAGAGAGTGGGAAGCAGTGCTCCATGTTGGCAGAACTGGTAAACTTCACCAAAATAATTGCCAAGGAATTCTGGAAAACCACCCTCCTCCAAGTTTTAGAAAAGGTCTGATTGCCAAGAAAATGTCATTATGTCTCCCTTTTGGAAATTTTTAAAGATATTTAAACTTCATAGCTTCCACCCCATGAACCTCACCATGCACACTACTATATACATTTTTTTAGTTCACAATTAACTAATATTTGGCTGCCACTACATTTTTTTCCCCCTTATGTTAGCTGTGAAACACAAAACACCTCCTTACATAGACTTGCTGTTATTGCCAAAATGTTGTATAAACTCTGGTACATAAAATATTTTGAAAGAAAAATATGCTCTGATACATTGGCTTTGATTTCCATATTCAGCCACACTCTTTGCCTTAAATACAGCCCATGTAGAAATTGTCTTAATAGAAAGCATCTGTTTCTCTGCTAACACTAACTTTCTCCTTAAGGATATGTGAAGGCCATGGTAAAAACGGCACATCCTCAGACAGCGAAGTGTGTGTGTGTAGTGTGTGTGTGTGACCGAGACAGAGAGACAGAGGAAGACAGAGAATTAAATATTTCTATCGGTGCAATCTTTTATATATCTGAAAACCAAGACTTCTATAGAAAACTGGAGTCAGAGAGTGATTTAGCAGCATATACCCCCCAAAGCCACTGCCATTGAGTCAATCCTGACTCATAGCGACAATACAGAACAGAACTGTCCTATAGAGTTTCCAAGGAGTGCCTAGCAGATTTGAACTGCTGGCCTTCTGGTTAGCAGCTGTGGAACTTAACCACTACTTCACCAGGGTTTCCTTAGCAGCACATAATAGCATATAATTATGAACTTAAATAATTAATTTTGTGTGTATGTGGTTTTTGTTTGTTTCTATCAATAAAACTGTAGTGTTTGATGCTAACTTAAAAGTATAGGTTTCTCAACTTATCTCCTGGGACTTAATATAAATTTACATTTAATAGGTATTCACTGACAGAACTTCAACGGTATGGAATATGTCTGTGTATATATTTGAGATTTTAAAGTTCCTTTACAGTATTCATTAAGCCACTGAGATAGAGTACATATGGTTAAAAGTTCTTGATCCTTATTTTCATAAAGCACAGGACTACCAGACAAATGAAACTATGTATGTATTCTTTTTATTAAAGTCCTACCAATAATCACCCCACGTCTTTAGAGTTAATCATCTTCACTCTTATTCTTTCATTCCACCATTATTTGTTGAGCATCTATTAGTCACCATGTATTCTTCTAGACCTTAGGGAATAGAAGACAAAAGGACTTCCCATGAACCTCAAAGCACCACATTTTTAATCAGCTTCAGAATCAAAGTATCTCAGTGAGATACATCCTTTCTTAAAAATTCTTGATATACTAAATGCTCTTCAGAATTACAACCTGTTGTTTCTAACAACAGGTGAATGAAGGAAGTGCTAAATAAAGATCTTTGCACATGATAGCTGCCCTTCACTCATAAAAAGAAACAAAAACTCTACATATTAACTAAGCAAAACCTATATGCCAGGCATTTTGCCACGCATTCAGGATATCAAGATTATCTGGATCCAGTTCCTGCTAACAAGGCTTTCACCTTGTTAGGAGTCAGTCACACTATGGCATGTGGGTAGTCCTATACCAGGGCTGTGATCAAAATCCATGCAGCCTGCTGAAAATACCTCCTCTTACCTTGCTTTTGTTAAATTTTCCAAGTGGACTACTAAGGGGCAATTCATCTCCCAGAATGGTCTCAAGGATGTTAGGAGACCATTTAGTAATCTTTGAGCTGGAGGCTATCAAAGCCTGCTCACAAGTAAGTGGCAGGTGCAAAGTTGATTTATACATATATATATAGGAAGGTGAATGCATGTTTCAAAAATCTGGGAAAAGAATCCTTTCCCTAGAACTGTGTATTTGTTACTTCATTGTTTCACTGGTTTAATGAATTAATGGATTGTCCATGGATCATCATGGTAAATACTAACAAAACAAAGGTACATCTACAAAACTAGCCAGAAAATTAAGGAATACTCAAGATCTTTTAAATGGACAGTTCTTTTCACTAGAAGACAAAGTATCTGTCACTTCTCTCAAAAACTGTTTGAAGCCCTTTACAAAGTGTCCAACTTTGAAAACTGGAAACAAACCCCAGTCCTAAAAGTGAATTCACCAATATGGTCTTCTTTAACATTTCAGGTATAAATATTTAAAGAAACAGTATGTATGAAAAAAAAAATTGTGAATCTCAGTGTGGGCCTGGCCATTTGGGTCTTATTTTGATAACATATAGTCAAAATGTGAAAGATCTCTTAAAAAGATGTTAATCTAAAAATGCTGAGATTAACATTTTCTTTTATTTTAATGGAATGCAAGGGCTTTGTCAGACAGGACTGATTTTAGCAAAAGGTAGGATGGTGTCCAATTAAACACCTTTTAAACCAGCAAATAAATATATCCTTGGTTTTAATGCTCAAGTATGAAGACTCCCTGGTGGTGTAGTGGGTTAAGTGCTATCACTGCTAACCAAAAGGCTGGCAGTTCAAATTCACCAAGCGCTCCTTGGATACTCTATGGGGCAGTTCTACTCTGGCCTCTAGGTTTGCCATGAGTCGGACCTAACTCGACGGCTGGGTTTAAACCCAGTCTGTTTTACTGTTAAAGCAGTTTTGTGCACTGAAGTGTGAAGCAGTAGCTTTCACAAAGCAAGCAGTATCAGGCAGGTATTGTTCTCTTAATATGAAAAAAGCAAAAAACAAAAAAACCTCTAAAAAATATTTGCCTTGTTCTGAGCATCTGGGTAAAAAGGCTCTCTGTTTCTGTTAACTTACTTCGGAAAGAGAATATATAATGATTTTTTTTCCCCACCAAAATGAAGTCATGTAAGCTACTTGAGATCCCTGAGAATATTCTGGCATGGGATGACTGCCCTTTCTTTTTTTTTGGCTTCCAGAGCTGGGCATCTGCAATTTGAAGAGCAAATTGAAGATGGAGTACCCAGCTGGGTCGGTCCGTACAGTAGATCTCACTGACTGGTTTCCTATTCAGTCAGTCTTGCTTTCTCTACCCTCCTCTCTTTCCTTCTTTTCCTCTTTTCTCCCTGTCTCAATGAACTAACTGCTTAACTGTTTTCCCCCAGGCTATTCATCGCCTAAAAAATCCGCTGATGAAGCCATTTATTATCTCTATGTCTGAGAATAAAGTTGCCTTGATTGTTTCGGATTCCCTGCAAGCTGACAGGTCCAGTTACTTCAAGATTTCTAGTTATTTATTTGGGACATGGATAGTAAGGTAACTGTTGGTAGCTAAAATAATCCATCAGTTCTTTGATAAAGCCAAATGAACGAAAAATTAATGATCACAACAGCTGTGATGATGACAAAAAAAATATTATCAAGAAATCAACCAGTGAACGGTTTTTAAAGAGAAAGCCTGAAGGGATGAAACATTTTTGTCCTCAGCGGTCGGACCTTTCCGTTGCCTATCTCAAGGGCCAGAAAGCTATGGCCTGTGGGCTAAATTCAGCCTCCCATCAAATTTTTTAAGTGAAGTTCTATTAGAATATAGCCATACACATTTGTTTATGTGTTGTCTATGACTGCTTTCATACTATAATTGCAGAGGTGAATAGCTGTGGTGGAGACCATCTGGTCCACAAAACCTAAAATATCCACTATCTGCCTTGAGTCAGATCCAACTCGATGGCACTTGGCTTGGCTGCCTCTTTTATACACAACTTCTCTGTTTGGCTGTATTGGGCCACTACTTTGTTCTTGCTCATTAAATTGAAAAATGGCTGAGAAAGTTTGTTGCTTGTGTTTTTAGGTGCTGTTGTTGAGTCACTTCCAACTCACTGTGACCCTATGTACAACAGAACAGAACACTGCCTAGTTTTAGGCCATTCTCACAAATGTTGCTATGTATGAACCAACTTCTGCAGCCACTGTGTCAATTCATTTTAGTTTGGGTCTTCCACTTTTTTGCCATCTACTTTACCAAGCATGATCTCCTTCTCCATGGACTGATCCCTCCTGATAACATGTCTGAAGTAACTGAGACATCCTTGCTTCTAAGGAGCATTCTGGGTGTACTTCTTCCAAGACAGATTTGTTCATTCTTCTAGCAGCCTGTGATATGTTTGTATTCAATATTCTTCACCAAAACAGTAATTCTAAGGCATCAATGCTTCTGTCTTCCTTATTCATTGTCCGCCTACTGGATGCACATGAAGTGACTGAAAATATCATGGTTTGGGTCACACCTTAGTCCTTAAGGTCACATCTTTGCTTTTAAACACTTTAGAGATATATTTTGTGGCATATTTGCCCAATGTAATATATCACTTGGTTTCTTGACTGATGCTTCTATGGGTGTTAACTGTAGATCCACCTAAAATGAAACCCTTTACAACTTCAATCTTTTCTGTTTGTCATAATGTTGCTTATAGTTCCAGTTGTGAGGATTTTTGTTTTCTTTGCATTAAAGTGTAATCCACCCTGAGTGCTGTAATCCTTGATCTTCATCAGTAAGTGCTTTGAGTCATCTTGACTTTCAGCAAGCAAGGTTACATCATCTGCATATCACAGTTTATTAATCAATCTTCCCTCAATCCTCATGGGATATTCTTCTTCACGCAGTCCAGCTTCTTGAATTATTTGCTCAGCATAGAGATTGAGCAAATATGGTGAAAGAATACAACCGTGATGCCTCCCTTTCCTGATTTTAATTTATGTAGTACCTTCTTGGAAACCCAGGTGGTGTAGTGGTTAAGTGCTACAGCTGCTAACTGAAAGGCCGGCAGTTGAAATCTACCAGGTGCTCCTTGGAAATTCTATAGGGCATCTCTACTCTGTCCTATAGGGTGTCTATTAGGCAGAATCAACGTGATGGAAGTGGGTTTGGTTTTTCTTAGTAGTGTCTCCTTTTTCCGTTTGTATAACTGCCTCTTGGCTTATGTACAGGTACCACATGAACACAATTAAGTGTTCTGGAATTTCCATTCTTTGCAATGTTATCCATTATTTGCTACAACCCACAGTCAAATGCCCTTGCATAATCAATACAGGCAGACATCTTTCTGGTGTTCTCTGCTTTCAGTCAAAATCCATGGAATGATATCCATCATTCCATGTCGTCTGATGAATCCAGTTTAAATTTCTGGCAATTCCCTCTTGATGTATAGCTGCAATCATTTTTTGAATTACCTCCAGCAAATTTTACTTGCATGTAATATTAATGATATTGTTTGATAATTTCCATGTTCTTTTATCTTTCTTTAGAATGGGCACAAACGTGGATCTCCTATGGTTGGCTGGCCAGGTAGCTGTCTTCCAAGTTTCTCGGAGTAGAAGAGCAATCAGTTCCTGGGTTGCATCCATTTGTGGAAGAAAGGTTTAGAGAGAATACCCAGCAATCCTTGGAAGGAACTGGAATAATAAATATTTATCATGAGAACATCTGTTTAACCAGCCACCATTTACAAGTGGCAGGAACTGAAAATCAGTTTGCAGACTCTTCCTTCAACTTCATTTTACAGATGAAGAAACTCCTCACAATGATGAAAGAACTAACTTACACAAGATCCCACAGTGAACTGAAAGAACACATACTCAAGTCCAGAGAAACGTATCAGGGAGAAATAGAAAAAAAATCTATTTGCTTGAGAGAATTGTAGCTTATCCAATAGAAATAAAAGGTAGAGTATGCAAACACAGAAGACTTTATTTAGTGTTTTGTTTTGTTCTTTGCAATTATGAACAGTAGCCATTCCTTCTATTCTACAGACACAGCTTCTCTTTCACCCTAGAGGGGAACTCTGATTGTATACTTACAGTCTGCTTGGTTCAAACAGATTAGAATGAGTTTTGTGGTCACTGTAGATTTCATCATTCAGATGTTACCTAATTTTCTAGTCACCAGGACACTGCATCTATTCTTAGCCCCTGGAGTGGACACTTATTATGGTTTGGCACCAAAGACCATACCATGAGCAAGCAAGCAGCATTTGGGCAGGAGATTGGCCAGGAACAAAACGTCAGTGGGTCAGGGTGGAGTGGAGAGAGTTTGGTAACTCAGAGGAAAGAATGAGAAATTTTTCTTCAAAGATATTCCCCAACTTTAGAAGGGCTCTTTGCAGCAGATCTGAAACTTCTGCTCCATAAGTTTCTACCCCAAAACAGTAGTTTTGAGCTTTTTTTTGAATCATAGTGGCTTTTGAGGGTTTCACAAAGCTATGGATTCTGCCTCATCTCCCATCCTTCCAAATACAACTAGAAATTTTTCCTACATTTTAGGAACTACAGATTCTCTAAACATCCACAGACCATCCATATTTCTCAGGTTGAGAACTCTATCCCATCCCCAATCCTAAAAGTTAGTGTTTATGCAAGTAATGAAATTATATTCACCTTAGACAATGTTCTACATTGTACTTCCCAGCTTAAATCAAGGATGGCTCCTCAGTGTCTTTTGGATTGAGTCCTAATTCCTGAGAATGTTGATACAAGACCCTCCATGACCCGGCCTCTGCATCTTTTTCCAGTCTCATCTCTAAACCTCTCCTCGCTCTGTGCTATGGTGACACCAAACTATGTGCACCTCTCCAGACTCACTGAGCTCTTCTCTCCTCCAAAGTTCTGCATATCCCCGTATCTTCTCTGCATGAAATACTCTATTCCATTCCTTCTAGGTTCAGCTGACATGTTATTCCTTTCAAGAAATCTCCTCTAACCTCCCAAGACTGAGTTAAGGACTCCTCTTCTGAGCTTCCATAACACCTGCTGTTGATCTACCTGGTAGGTGGCATTTCTCCTTCTGTACCACGGTTGCTTGCTTGCTTATCTCTATCTCCAAATATAAGTGCTTGCGAGGCTGGGACATGCTGTTCACCAGAATACTCCCAGGATAAAGCCCTCTCTACTAAGATTTGTTGTATAAAGGAATACATGGATGAATGAAAAGCAGAGGGAAGTAGAACATGGGGACAGAACTTCCTGACACAGAGTACAAGAGGTAAAAACTGCAAGCTGTTTTTGAAGACCAATGGAAAGCAAATGTAAGAGAAAAAGGCAATGTTGTCCAATTCAGTGTTATGTTTATAGGTGTGCCACGCAAGAGTGGCGCATGCCAAAAAGCCAGCTTTAGGAAGGAACAGAGTCAGCAACAGAAGGTGAAGACTGAGATGACACTGATGAGGAGGATGATAATGAGTGTGTGTGCTGGAAAGAAGAAGAAGGAATAACGATGGAGTAAAATCTCTACTAGTATTGTTCTTTGAAAGCTATGTGCCAGGTTTTGTGTTGAGGGCTTTATAGTTATTGTCTCATTTTATCCTCATGATGATTCTTATTTAAATACTATTCCCACCTTAAAGAAATTGGCTCTTCCTTTCTTCTTTACACATACACTTTGTAAAATGCACTGTATCTTATAGGCTTCTGACCTTAATAAGACAAAGTAAAACATTTAAAAAATATCCACCTGTTATAAAAACTCATAGTGAACCTATAAGACAACACTGCACTATCGCATAGAGTTTCCAACGGTGGATTTGAACTGCTGACCTTTTGGTTAGCAGCTGTAGCACTTAACTTCTATGCCGGATCACTATGAGTTGGAATCGACTCAATCCCAGTGGCTTTTGTTATAAAAACAACTTGAGTTGCAGGCAGCAAATAATAAAAAACTAGGTTCTGGGATCAGAAAGACCTGGTTCAAATCCCAAATCTCCTTTTTTTGTAAGTCATATGATGGCAGTAATATTACCTCAAAACATGGTTGTTAAGAATAAAGGTAACAAAATAAGTTAAAGTGCTTAGTATAATATCTCGTGTATAATACATTTAAAGTAAATATTAATATCCCCCCTTAAGTCAATTTGGTATTTGCTGATTATATATAAAGCAATTAGCTAAATAGTATACAATTTAGCATGACCATGTAGTGAGAGTATAGCATGGTGTATGTGATGATACCAACAATGAATTAACAAGAAATAATTATCTAATGATAATTAGATGATAGTCTATCAATAATGATATAATAGATTATTATTATTATTGCTTATAACTATTGCAAGCAACAGTTAGTTATCACTTGAATGTATCAGTAGCAACAGTACCTAAGCATTATCACCACTGCCACCACCTACTAAAGTAGAATTAGAAAACTGTGCTTAATGTAAATTCATAAATTATTTTCTCTTTGGTATACTGTGTAACTATGTTAGGTTTCTAACTCCTCTTTACCAAAGCATTCATTTCACAGAGACATACATTAGGAACTAGTTTTACTCCATAAAACTGTATCATTACTCTAGAAATGTTTGGAAGGTATTAGAGTTTTGGATGGAATAAGTCATCAACATTTTCTGTTCTCATTAAAAGTGAAGGCAACCCAGTAAATAAGTAGTGATGGAGAATGAGGAAAGGATAAACGATACCACAGAGCAAAGGAACAAAATTCCTTTTCAAGGGCTGGTTCTTCAATCCAAATTATATATGAAAAAAAATGTAATTTTTAGAAATTGACTTTCCAAAGTGTTTCCCTATACCTTTGAAAAAATATAAGATTTTTCCTTTTGGGAGGGGAAATCAATATGCAGCTTTGACTCTGGGATTTCACTGTAACAAAAATGCTATAGACTGCTTTTACCTTTTTATTACACTTTTTTAAAAAAAAATTTTTATTTAATATAACCGAGTGAAAATGTACATTCCCGTGTAAATTTACATACCCACCTATATGCAGCTTCCACTGCTCTCCCTGCCCGGTGACAGCACACTATTCCTGTCTGCTCCATATATATCTCATCCTCCCAACAGTCTCTTTTTCCCCCTCCTCTTCACCCACTCTCCTTCCTCCAGCCAGAGGTCAGCACGATGACATCCTATAGGTGTATAGAACCATAAAGTGCATCCAATATATGGTCACTGCATCGCCAAGTCCAATCCATTCCTGTCCGAAGCATGGACCTTTGTTATAATTTATGGTCAAGGGCAGCATCAGGGCGAGGGGCCATGCTCCCAGGGGAACCCCGAAACCACTGGACCATCATTTGAGGTCTTTTAGTGGGGATCTCAGGGTGCACCCCTTTTTATTCTTGTGTTGCCAGTGAGACTCAACTTAGTGAGCTCCATCGCGGCTATCACTGGTGATGGCTGGGCACCATCCGGTTCTTCCAGTCCCAAGTCGATGTAGGCACCCACTGATGTGGGTCTCTTTGTCTTCTGGGTTGTCTTTCTCCCATGTCGTTTTGGTCCTTGGTGAGCATCTGTTCCTGCTGAGTTGGGACCATTTGCTGTGCCCTCGGATGGCATCTTGGCAGTTTTTAAGACCCCAGACGCCACTCACCAATGTGGAGTGCAGAGACCCCTCTTAGCAAAACGCTAGTTGTGCCAACTGGCCTCGCTTTCGCCTAAGAGCATGGTCCCCCGCCTCCTGCCCCAGCTACTCTATCCTTGCAATATTGGGTTAAGATGGAAGGAGTACTCATGTTATGTTTAAGTCCACTTAATATTGTTCTTATTTCTAATGTGTGCTATCACTGATTTCACCCAACCAGATACCTAGCAACTATCTAATCTAAACCCTCCCCCTGCTCTCCTTCCCCTCCCTTGCAGCTGTCAAAGAGTCTTTTCTTCTATACACAAGTCTGTTTTTGAGATCTTATCATAGAGGTCTCATACAATATTTGTTCTTTTGTCGCTGACTACTTTCACTCAACATAATGTCTGCCAGTTGAAGCCAGGTTAGGAGATGTTTCCTGAAGTCATCGTTGTTCTTTATCATTGCGTAGTGCTCCATTGAGTATATGTACCATAGTTTACTTATCCATTCTTCTGTTGTTGGGCATCTGGGTTGATTCCATCTTTTTGCTACTGTGGACTGTGCTGCGATAAACATTCTGGTGCATGTGTCCGTTGGTGTGAAAGGCCTTGATTCTGTAGGATATATTTCAAGTAGTGGAATTACTGGGTCAAATGGTATATCGATATCCATTTTTTTAAGGAAGCGCCAGATTGCTTTCCATAGAGGCTGGACCATTTTGCAACCCGACCAACAGTATAGGAGGGTTCCACTTTCTCCACAGCCTCTCCAGCATTTGTTGTTTTGTGTTTTTTGGATCATGGCCAACCTTGTTGGGGTGAGATGGTATCTCACTGTCATCTTGATTTGAATTTCTTTAATAACTAAAGATCGTGAACATGTCCGCATGTGTTTTTTGGCTGCCTGGATCTCTTCTTTAGTGAAATGTCTGTTCATCTCCTTTGCCCATCGCTTAATTGAATGGTATATCTTCTTCTTGTTGATATTTTGTAGTATCATATAGATTATGGAAATCAGGCGTCGGTCTGACATAGAGTTGTCACATATTTTTTCCCATTCTGTAGGTGTTCTTTTAATTCTATTAATAAAGTCTTCAGATGAGCAAAAGTGTTTAATTCTTAATAGATCCCATTTATCTATTTTCTCTTCTGATGATTGTGGTTTGTTTGACAGATTTTGGAGTCTGTCCACACTGTGTATTAAAACTTCCATTGTTGTTCCTACCTTTTCTTGGATGAGCTTTATCGTTTTAGGTTTGATATTTAGGTCTTTTATCCAGTTGGAGTTGGTTTTTGTATAAGGTATAAGATATGGATCTTGTTTCAGTTTCTTGCCGATGGATATCCAATTTTGCCAGCACCGTTTGTTGAAGATACTGTTTTTATCCCAGTTTAATGTCTTAGGGCCTTTGTCGAATATCAATTGTTCATAGGCAGATGGTGTCATCTCTGGGGTCTCAGTTCTGTTCCACTGATTGATCTGTCTTTTCTTATACCAGTACCAGGCTGTTTTGATCACTGTCGCAGTGTAATATGTTCTAAAGTCAGGTTGAATGCCAACATTTATTATCAATCTAGCTAACAACAAATACCACTGTGATGAAATGGGAAACCCTAGTGATGTAGTGGTTAACAGCTATAGCTGCTAACCAAAAAGGTCAGCAGTTCAAATTCTCCAGGTGCTCCTTGGAAACCCTATAGCATAGTTCTGTTCTATCTTGTAGGGTTGCTATGAGTCATAATCAACTCAACAGTGATGGGTTTTTTTTTTTTTAATGATCTTCCTCCTCCTCATTTGAGACAACTGTAGTATACAACATGCAAATATGTTGCCTCTATAATGTACAAATAATAGGTTGATCCAGTTGGAAGTGGGGAGTGGGGAATCAAACTGGTTGTCTTATTAAGTAATTGAAGTAAATGAGCTAAGGCTTGAAACTGGAAATGTTCAGGAATTAGAACAGACTGAGTTCTGATCCAGTTCACACAGAAGTGTGGAAGGCAAAAAATACAGATGCAGGTAGTAATGACTTTTAAATTTTCTTAGCTGCTTCTGTTAAAAAAGTTTGTATTTTTCCTTGATTCTGTAAAAATTCTACAAAATTGTATGCTAGAAATAATTTCTATGTGTTGAATCTTGATTCTGCACCAAAATACATAAAATGTGCTAGTCTTCAAAGTAGCCTACAAATTTGGACATATCTCTTCTTAGAGGAAATGACAGGATACCTTGATTACTGAAGGCGACTGCCCAGACATGAAAATTCAGATACCTTGGTCAATGTCTTCAGATATATCCATCTACTGTAATGTAACATGATTTGCCATTTTTGGATGCATTATTATAATGACCACATAGGACATATAAAAGGAGCCATCTGTTCTCTGTTAAATGTAGTCCTGAAGTCTCCCTTGGATTAGCAAGGCAAGCCACTAAATACTTCAGTGAGACTTCAAAAAAGCTGAGTTCTCCTTAAAAATCACTAAGGGATGAACTTCAAAAGAGTAGAAGTTTCACTTGGATCAATTCCCAGAAAATCAGGTTATTTACCAAGTCTTATTTATGCAAACTACACAAACACATTTTGATCTTCAGAGTACCAAAATAATGTTTTAGAAAAATGATAACCTTAAATGAAAATTCTACCTCTGAGAAGAACAAGGAGGGTCTATTTTTTTCTTTGTCTGATTATCTTGTCCATCCACACTGATCAAAGTAGTTGTGCAATTACAGCCAGATCTGCTGTTACTCTATGGCTATGAACGTAGAATGCAACATCTAAAATTTCTATTAATTCTGTTGAGTAATAAAATTAGAAACATCTTAAACACACAGACACAGAATAATTTTAGGTTCTCTATTTTTGTTCTTGTTGTTTGGAATCTTAACATGTACTAAGCCTCAATTAAAAAAACTTTCCATCTACAAGAATTTTTATTATATCTTTACATTCACAGGCTGATTATTTACATTAATCTATTCAAATAAAGAATTTAGAATCAGGTAGGTACATTTGGGCACCTGTCCAGTGTAAGTGACTGGTATTGCTCAGATCCCCATCATATGCTGTATTTTTCTATGATGGAGAATATAGCAATTCTTTATTTACATCTATATATATACATTTTTTGGCACAGTGGTTAAGTGCTATGGCTGCTAATCAAAAGGCTGGCAGTTTGAATCCACCAGGTGCTCTTCAGAAACTTTATGGGGCAGTTCTACTCTGTCCTCTAGGGTCACTATCAGTCATAATCGACTTGATAGCAGGGATTTTGGTTTTGGGTTTTACACTCTGATTACTTTAAGAATATGGATTTGTTCATCTTCACAGTAGCACTAACACACATATGCTTGGCATAAAATATTCAATGTATTTGCTTGTTAAATAATAAGTACTTGAACATCAGATCAACTTAACTTATAACATTATTCACAAATATTTATTAATTTTCCCAATGACATGACAAATATCAATATAAAATACAAAGCATAGAAAGTGCCATATTAGGAAATACTTATTATTAAATTTATCAACTCAAGATAGGATATAAATCTTTTCACTTATGATTGAAACTGAACTTAAATTCAGCATCTACAGGCTTATGTGGACTTTTAACCTTTTTTTCCT
This sequence comes from Heterohyrax brucei, assembly GCA_028571685.1. Lineage (NCBI taxonomy): Eukaryota > Metazoa > Chordata > Mammalia > Hyracoidea > Procaviidae > Heterohyrax > Heterohyrax brucei. The sequence goes on along the minus strand of CM053145.1, from coordinate 58,831,400 downwards.
CAGTAAATTGGGTAGGTTGGTTATATTGGATTCTGTTACTTGTAACTGGAAACAGACCCTTGATTTGAATGTTGCTGTCCAGTGATTTTTCAATTTGGTAAACATTTGTGGTTTATGTTCCTAACTGCTGATCAGAGGAGAATGTATGAAGGGAGACTGATATATTGTGCAGTTACCAATGTTTACATTGTTTTGTACTTTCCAGATCCATGTGGTACTTTTTAAAAAGATATACATCTGGGACTGAAACAGCTCTTGAGCTGCTGGCTGGATATACATAACAGTTCATTTAGTCTGTATCTGAGTATTTCCAAATATTTAAATCAAAACTTTGACTATATTTGAGCCAATTGAATCCTCTTTAGAATTTGAAAATACTGTTAGCTAGCCATCCATAGAAGAAAAAAAATTAATTCCTGGCTTCTCTGTGAACTTAATAGAATTATAAGTATATGAATATATGAATTGCTACAACATCGAACATTGTGGACACTTAAAGTCAGACAACTATTTGTTTTGCCGACATATTACCAAATAATTGGCTTTTAAAAGATAATTTAACTAAAATAATTGAAAAAAATCGCTTGTTTTTGTCGTTAAGAAGGCATACGTTGACTATGCCATCCTAGGGAGTGAGTTATGTAATCGAGTTTTGGTTGAAGTTTCTCATATTTATCTAATCTTTACCAGATCTTCACTTCAGTGTTCTCATTGTAGATAGACACAACTGGATCAGCACCACTGAGATTCTAGCATCATTTTTAAAAGCTTTGTTTTTCCCATGGTATTGGGTAAAAAATTGTATTCCATTTAAAAATGATGGCAAGTTAATAAATATTTTGAGGGTTAATTAAACTATTTTGAGCTCTTTGAAGACAAAATAGCATTGTTATACACAATGTTATATATAATTCACTAGCCATATGTTTATATGGAAGAAAGACAATTAAGTTCCTTCAAAGTAAATACATTTAGCTTACTAGTTAAGGCCATCCCTCTTAAAAATAGTCCTTCTGTACTACAGTGTTACAAGTTTTTCTTAATCTGTCAATAATAGCAACAACAATTCTGAAACTTTTTCTCACATATTTTCTTTATTCTGCCTTAATCATTTTTCTGACAGCTGGGTTTGTGATTTTCTTCCAGATGAAATATATTATTCGTCCATACACTTTGCTGTTGGTTTCCATACTAAGATGGGATATTAATGTTTTAGACTTTATCTGGTTTTAGATAGAAAGCAAGATGATCATTATTTTTATAGGAAAAGCAATACGGATACAGATAGGTTAGTTTATTTCAGTAATTAAACTAAACCCTTTAGTTACAGATGAGAGGCTGTTGGTATGTGTAAAGAACTTTTGAGTAAATTTGAGATCAGCAGAATTAACTGATATACTGCCATCTTGATCTCCAGAGGGTCGAAACAAAACAGGACGGACACTGACATACAGAACATTCGGTCCTTACAGGAACCGTGAACAACAGTATGGTAATTTAATGTATTAGTAATGTATAGTTATTTAATGTATTACAGGAAAGGAAGGCTGTAGTGTTTCTATTTAAATGCAAATAATAATTCAAAATGTTGTACAGAGACTGATTTATTTTGGTAAGCCCCTCCCCCAGAATTTTAGGCTAGCCACTAGAAATATTATCCATGGACATCTCTTCAAGGACCTACCCTAAAAAAGTGGCCAAGTATTCCTCAATGTTTATATCTACGGTCAAGGATTAAAAAAATTAGGCCTACCAAGACTGATCAATCTTGGATTACTGAACGATGTTTCTCAGTGGGTTGCAATTCTGTGCACTGAATCGGAAACAATTAGCAGTTTTGAGATGATCCACTTACTGTAAACTGTGATATATCTTACATGATCAAGCCAAATAAAGTTATCATTTTCATTGTATCTCTCCTGATTTCTGTCTTAATTTAAGATAACATGTTAATTTGTTGCTGTTAAGTCAACTCCAACTTGTAGTGACCTCATGGGGCAGAGCAGAACTGCCCTATGGGGTTTTGAAGGAGCAGCTGATAGATTCGAACTGCCAGACTCTTGGTTAGCAGCCAAACACTTAACCACTACGCCACCAGTGTTCCTAATTTAGGATATTATCCCATTATAACTTTAACAAGTTAAAACTGTAGTGAGAGAAGACTTACATTTTACATCTTTCATTTCATGGGGACCCATATAGGAACACAGAAGCTAGAGTATAACAATGGAAGTGCTTATATGTTTTACATTATAAATATTTTCCCAAGAAAACTGGATTTCTATTTAGAATTTAAATGAAAAAACCAGTTCTTCCATCCAGGGAATTTAGTACAGAACTCCTAGGCAGATCAACTGGTCTTCTCCAGGGCGCTTCCTACTTGTACATATAGAGAAAACTCTGGAAGAGGCAGCTGTCTGGGTTGTACCAGATGATCTCTGATATCCAATGGAACATTCATGGTTATCCACAGATCCAGCAGGAAAAATAGGATATAGGATAAAGGCCACATTTAGACTGTGTGTGGTCGAAACAGTCCCTACTCAACTCCCTGGATTATTACAATGTCGGTGAGTTAAGAAAAACAAGGAGTGTAAAACAGAGAAGAACACGGACACATAATAATCTGAGCCAAAGTGTTATATAAACCAAAACCAAGCGTGTTGTCATCAAGTCCATTCTGGCTCATGGCGACTCTGTAAAACAGAGCAGACCTGTTCCATAGGGTTTCCAAGGAGCACCCGGTAGACTCAAACTGCTGACCTTTGGTTAGCAGTTGTAACTCACTGTAGCTCTCAACCACTGCACCACCAAAACAGAAGAAAAGTTGCCTCATGCAGACATATCAGCAAAACATAGCAAACTTGATATGTTAGGGAGTGTGTATGTGTGATATTTTTGAATAAGAGATAATAGGATCAATCCGAAAACGGTACAGTGGTTTTATCTTTTGATATTTTACAATATTTGAAAAGTTACTTCATGATCATCATGCATTGATAGTTATAAGAATTTCACAGTTTTACATGGTTACTTCAACTCAGAATAGTAACAGTTTAAAATTTTATAAAATATGTGTTCTTTTCTCCATTAAAAGGACCTACTGAGGTCAACTTTTTGGACAGCAATGGATTGGACTTGGCACTGCAGAGTGACACTATCTTGTGGGAATTTTATGGTTCTATGCATCTATAGGATGCCATCCTGCTGACCTCTTGCTGGAGGAAGAAGAGTGGGTGGAGAGAAGGGGATAGGAGACTGCTGGGAGGATAGGACATTTATGGAGCAGAGAGGAGGGGTGTGCTGTCACCGGGGAGGGAGAGCAGTGGGAGCTGCATATAGGTGGGCATGGGAATTTATATGGGAATGTACATTCTCACTCAATCATAATAAAAAAAAAAGAAAGAAAAAAAAGGACCCATCGATATTTTATAGCCATAAAATAAAGTTTCAAAAATGCTTACTGCAAAAATCTATAAGCCAACTAATCAGTTACAGAATAAGTAGATTTGCTTGTTAGTATGTTTATTTAGCCTTTGGGAGAACGCCAAGACATGCTTTAGCCTTTATACAATTTGGTAGTTAAGTATTTGATTTGCAAAACACAATCCAATATTTTATATATATAAGCCAAGGGAAATGGTGACCCAACTTAAAGTTTTGACTTCTGAATGTCTGTGTTTGCCGAAGTGTGTGGGGGTGGGGTGGGGGTGGGGATGGTGTGTGTGTGTGTGTGTGTGTGTGGTGTGGTATGTGTGTTTGGCGGGGGGCAGTTATTAATACCATGGCTACCATGACCAAGGCTGGATTTCCCCATAAGGTAAAGGCAGGTTTGCTTGTACTTTCTTCCTCATCTGTAGTACACAAGATGTAATTGAAACCCACGTGAAATTGTTCACTACAGATTATGAAGTGAACCCAAGTAAGCCTGTGGCCTGTGCTTACCTTGCACACTGGGTAGTCTGTCAGGGACTGCCAGTTTGAAAAGAGGCTTTGATTCTGTAAGAAAGTGCTGCCGGGTTGGGTGACAGACAGAGATGTCAGCCATACCTAGAAGCAGATTTATCGATGTGAAAACAAGGTGAAATTGTTCACTACAGATGATAAGTGAGACAAGCACTGTTCTTACCGTACCTCTTGGGAATCCGCCCCTGCTACCACCAAATCTACCTCTTTTATTAGCAAACTTTAAAAGATATTTTGCTGAAACCTCATATGCTGATTCTTAGCTTGGTCAAACTCTTGGATGTCTGGTCTCTATTCTGGGGCTGTAATGTTTGGTAAACTGAATGTCTGCAGTTCTCCTTAAAGCGCCACTAGCAGGCACTGTTCGAGCATTTTCACTCCAGTTCACTGGACTTGGGCAACAAGCGAACAGCGGCTTACATCAACTGAGGATCAGCGAACACAATCTCATAGCAACAGACACCAAAAACAGTCCCTCATTACAAGCCTTGTCCAACAATCAAGTCTTTAACGAGAACAAAGGTTGACAGTGATTAATCATTAAGCGGTTCCTTGTTCCTTGCTGCACGTGTTCTCAGCGGCCTCCTGCAGAGGCAGCCTGGCATGTTTCCTGTCTCTGTGCTCCACTGTGCCATGTCTGAAGGGACGCCCAGGCGGCCTTCCCACTATTTTAATTTCAAATGCTGCAAACAACTACAGAGTTTCTATGTGCACATGTCTTGACTTTTATTCTGAGCCTGGCAGACTCTGAATGGATATAGGGAGTGTGAACATAATAAGCCGTTAACTCCACATCTGCTTACTAGATTACGTTCAGAGATGGTATAAGAAATTGACTAAACACTGTTTTCTGGAATAAATCTTCGAAATCTTCTTGTTGCTTTAAGCAACACGATGATAACTTGATATAATTTAGCTGTGCAGTCAGCATGAGATACCTTCGCTACTGTTCCTACATAAAGATAGAAGTTTTTATTGCTCTCAAAAGCAATAAAAAGTGTTTTCAGAAATCTTCTTTCAAATAATTCTGTTTCACAAGACAACCAAGTTGTCATAACTAAAGCCATCACTTTATCCTGTGCTTCCCCTGCTTGCGTGTTTTAAATTACTTGACTAGGTAATCTTAGCTGGCCGTGCAGTGGGATACGAGTGTATTCATTTTAATGAAGAGACTTGGAGCTTCTTTTTCCCCCTCTTTCAATAGGTAAAAATCACAGGTAATAACCGTGCTGTCTGTGAAGTAGGAAGTCAGGTAAAGAGGGAAGGGTAGCAACAGAACACAGATTTCAGAGACCTCAGAGGCAAGGGTTAACAGAAGCAATAGCAACAACAAAATGATTATCTCAGACACAACAACAAACATACTGTTTTTTCCAATAATAAATACCACACTAACAACATCAAAAAGTGAGAGAACTTGAATGGTTCTTTGTACCCACTAACTTAACTTTTCAAACTAAACAGAATTAAGTAATGTCAGCTCTCTAGTGACTCAAGTACCAGATATTGTAATGAGTATTTTCACAGTGCATAAACCATAAAACATCAAATCCAATCACAGAGTATGAAATATATCATTTCTCTAAACTGAGTTATACTCACTGAAGAAAGAGAAATGACAGTGACATTCTACAGACAAAAAGACCACCTTATTACTGGTAACTAAGCTCTTCACACAAATGTATGTGACAGGGATGACATAACGGTTGTTGACTCACGTTAAGATCAAAGCAGCCTGTTGGGAAGCTCCATTCAGAAAATTAACATTTTTTTAACTGGAGCCTCCTGGGATCAAGCTTTAAAACTAACAACAGTGAACTCTGAACCGTGAAGGAAAACAATCATAAAATGTAGAAGGAGAGCTTTTAGACTTTGAGATGGTCTCACACTATGTTCTTACAAACCAACCAATCTGATTGGTTGGTAACGTATTGGCTTGTAACGTATTCTAACTTGTTCTATCTGTATCTATATTGCTAGATGTAGATACATACAGTGAATTGCTTTTACTCACACAAGTGTACTTTCAAAGCAATATTTGGCATGAACTGATTTGCTTTTCTACCATCTTTTTCCAAGTAGATGTTAAGAGTATACTATTTGGGACTCATCTCAGTGTTAGGGCAAAGACCTAAATTAAAAAACAAAAAACCCCAACTCATTGCCATCAAGTCAATTATAGGACACAGTAGAACTGCCCATGTGGTTTCAAGGAGCACCTGGTGGATTTGAAGTGCTGAGCTCTTGGTTAGCAGCCATAGCTCTTAACCACCATACTAGCAGGGTTTCTAAGTTAAGGGACTCTAAAACTATGTGTAGCTGGCAAGGAACATTAGAGCAATTTTAAATCATGGGGAAGTAAAATCTCAAAACAATTCTAATACATGTTTATTTGAGTCATTAATTTCAAAATAACAATAATAGCATTCACGTATTGGGAACTTACTATACATTAGGCACTATGTTGGTCACTTTATTTAGATATAATATTTTATATGTTCAACAACTCTTTGTGATAGGCCCTATTGATATTCCCATTTTACAGATGAGAGAACTGGAATTAAAGACGTTAAATAATAATTTGTCTAGCTAGTAAGTAGTGGAGCTAAAACTCTAATCCTGACTCTAGAGCTCTACTATCAGGTCAGTATAAGAAATAATTTAAAATTAACCCAAGGAAGCCTGGTGTCACAGTGGTAACAATGTTCTACAGTTAACTGAAAGGTCAATGATTTGAAACTGCCAGGTGCTCCTCCGGAGAAAGATGTGGCTGCCTGCTTCCATAAGATTTACAGTGTTGGAAACCTTATGGGATTGTTATGAGTTAGAATCAACTCAACAGCAGTGGGTTTGATTTGGTTTGGTTTGGTTTTAGCTCCTTCTTGTAAAGCAGTAGTAAACTTATGCTGTTGTTGTTGTAGGCAGTCATGTTGATTTCTACTCACAGTGACCTCATGTGACCAGAGCAGAACTGCCTCATAGGATTTCCTAGGCTGTAATTTTTAGGAGCAGATCACCACCACTGGGTAGGTTCAAACTGCAAACCTTTTAGTCAGTAACTCAGAGTTTAACTGGAACATCATCAAAGCTTCTAAAGCTATTGGTATGTAAATGAAATTTTTACAAAACCAAACCACACACTGTAAAGTTTAAGGATATATCAGCCTGCCTGCTTTCTATTAAAAAATGTACCTTGACTACTGACTGCACCGTGGAGTTCCAGCAGTAAACCAACTCAAGTCCTGCCCCACATGAAACTAACAGTTCAGTGTAGGAAGATACATGATAAACATATCATCAAATAATATATCAGATGTTCTACCATGGAGAAAATGAAAGCAGGATTGAGGGATTAGTGTGCACTGCTGGTATAGGGTAAAAGGGCTAGGATAATCAGGGTAAGCCACAGGAAGTGAGGGCAGAGTCATGTGGCTAGCTATGGAAATTACAAGTGCAAAGGTGGAAGAACGCTTGACATGGCTCGAGCATGGCAAGGAGGCCAATGAAGCTAGGGTAGAGGAGAGGGAAGAAGGGCAGTTGAGGACTGGAGAATCACAGTACTATAGGGCTTTATAGGCAATTGTCAGATGTTTACTCATATGGAAAAACATTTAGAGAATCTTGAGCAGAAGAGTGATGTGATCTGGTTTATGTTTTAAAGATCACTCTGGTGGCTGTGTGAGGAAGATTTTGAAAAGGGATAAGCTACAGGAAGACCAAGACGAAGGCTACAGAAATACATCAGGGGATAGATGACAGCAGTGTGGATCGGAGTGGTAGCAATGAAGGTAAGTGGTTGGATTCCAGATGGACTCAGAAGGTAGAGGCAGTTGAGTTAACCAAGGGACTGGAGGTGGAGTAAGAGAAGAAGAGAAACATCAAGACTTACTACAAGATTTTTGGCCTGAGCAAATGGAAGGATAGAGTTGTCGTCATCTGATGTGAAGACAACTGTGAAATGAACAGTTTTGTTTTCGAGAGTGACAGGGATTGGACACAAAACATTGACTCTGGATATATCAAAGTTGAGATGCTCATTACACATGTAAGTGTATTGGCAATTTGATATATGATTCTGAACTTTAGGAGAGAGAGATCCAGGCTACAGACATTGATTTGGGCATTGTGAATGTTCTACCATCTTTAAAGCCATGAAGTTAGACGAGATCCCCTAGAGAGTAAGTGTAAATGACGCAAAGAACAGATCCAAGGATTGACCTTCTGGCACCCCATCATTCGGAAGTCTGGTGGATGAAGAAGAAATCAGCAAAGGTGTCTGAACATCTTTGGTGTTCATAAAACCAAGTGATGAAAGGGTATCAGGGAGGAGGGAAGGATCAATGGATACTCAGTGTTCCTGACAGGTCAGGTAAGATGACAGTGAAGAACTGACCACTGGAATGGACAACATGATTATCACTGAGGCCTCGAAGGCGACAGACAAAAACCTGGTTGGAAAAGATTCAAGACAGAACAGAGAAAGTTGAGGTTAGAGTTTCAAGGAGCATTGATGAAACACAAGCAGAAGAACGGTTAAAGTACCAAAAGGGAATTCTTTTTTTTTCCTTTTTAATTATGGAGATACGTTTGTATGCTCATGAGAAGAATTTAAAGGAGAAGTGCCAAATGTTTTACTAATGTAAATTATTACTCTTACTTTATCTGCTTTGGATCCGACTTGACGGTACTTGGCTTGGCTTATCTGCTTCATAATATATACAGTTTACTGTATTGGTTTTACTTACATATACTTAGATAGCAAATAATACCACTAAAAGGTATTACTAATGAAGTTATAATAGTGGCAATGGAGTATTTAGCTATCATCCTTATCACAGCAATAATCATTTTGAATATAATATTTATAGGGCTTAGTCTCAAATACCTATTAGCTTCAACTTCAGGTCTTCTGGGTGGAAATGCCTGCTGGATATGCTCCAAAGCTTACAGACAAGTTTTCAGTAAAGCACAGTTAGAGCTACATTATGGAAAAATATTATGGGAATAATCAGCCATTCACTGGCATATCAAATTTTATACGGACAAAGGCAGCCCAACTTCTGAATTCTGTAAAAATAAACTTAAATTGCCTATTAGAGCTACTTCAGCAGCCATGGGCTAATAGTAATAATAATATAGATGCAGAACCAGACAGCTGACAGTGAGTAGTGGATTGACAGGCTATTGGAAACAGCAGAACTAGGGAAATAAGGACAAACTTAAGAGACCTTAATATTGAAAGTATATGATTTTTTAAGCAAAACTTTTGTTCAGTGGAAACCCTGGTGGTGTAGTGGTTAAGTCCTACATCTGCTAACCAAAAGGTTGGCAGTTTGAATCCACTAAGTGCTCCTTGGAAACTATGAGGCAACTCTACTCTGTCCCATAAGGTAACTGTTAGTCAGCATCGACTTGACAGAATGGCTTTGGTTTTTGTTCAATAAAAAAAAAGTTGCCTGCTACTTTATAAATCTCCTCCTTACTCATGACTCAGAAGTTCAGATGTGGTTGTCTCTCTGAGTTTCCTCGATCTGGAGCTTATGCTCTTGAGCTGCTGAGTACCAGTTAAAGAGGCTGTGAAGGACTTCTCAGCAGATCCACATTCTCTGTGTGGTCGATGTCAGAGGTGCAAGTCAGTGAAATGGAGTGCATGTAGAAGGAACAGCTTTGTACACCCAGCTTTGGAAGGAAGAAAAGAAAGGCAACTGGAAAGGAGCCTCCTAGGCCTTTGTTGTTGCTCTTAGTTGCCACTGAGTCACCTCTGACTCATATCAGGCTTATATATAACAGAACAAAACACTGCCTGGTCCCAGGAACCTTCATGTTCTTCGCTTGTAAATTCCAATCAAGGTTAGCACAGACTCCCTGAACCACAAGCAAGAGTGTGTAAAAGATTGTTGTTGTCGTTTGGTTTTCTTGCTATGAATATCTTTCTTTTTTCTTCAGCAGATTTTCGCTTTTCTTCTTAAACTCTATTCTGCACAGGATTCTGTACCCACTCCCTGCTTTACAGCCAAAAGCATACATGTCTCATGCTTGTCTCCTCCACTGACCACATGCCTCAGCTTTACAAAGATCTCTTTTTTGAGATATATATCTTTACATACATATATATGTAAAGTCTGTTTTATGTACAATTCTTTTTCTCAGTGAGATCATTACTTCTCCAGTTTTAATGTAGATATGATTTACCTTAAAATCTTGTTAAAATGCAGAGTTTGATTCAGTAGGTCTTGGGAGGAGATGGATTCTTCATTTCTAACAAACTTCCATGTGATGCCAATGCTTCTGCTCTATAGATCATGAGTGGCCAGATGCCAGGCAACTAAAGCTAAATGGAAGAACTAGGGTGGTGGAGGGTGATTGCAGGACTGCTCCCAGACCATGCGTGGCGTTTAATGAAGAAAATTTTTGTTAGAATTAAAGAGAAGGGGCTGTTATTCCTTCTGAAATCGAATTACCGTCAAGTCACCAGATGTCTTGAACTAGATTTTAGTGGATAAAATCAGAAGCTCTCCTCTTTAAAGTTGGGTGTCAACATGACAGAGACAGTGAGGCTACGTGGGATAGACCCTGGGCTAGGTATTACTGCATTAGGGTCATTGTGAGACTAAGTTTTATGAAAAATTTTATTATTTTACTATTTCCTTTTCTCTCTGTGTGTTTCCTGAGCAGTATTATGTGTAAACGTGGGAGCTTTCCTTAAAGTCTAACAGCCTAGATCTTCACCTCCCCTATGTGCCTCCACAGAACCCTGGGGTCTTCCTTACTGACACTTTTACCATACTATGCAGGATTTTCCTCTTCTGAGACTGGGAGCTCTTTGAGGGACAAACCCAATCTGGTAACCACTGTGTCCACAGTTAGCAACAGAATGTCTCACATGTAGCAATGCTCAATAAGTTATGTTAAACGAATGAAGTGGAAGTCCAGCTTTTTGCAACTGATGTCTTCAACTTCATGGCCAAGGTTGAAGACAACAACCCATCAAGAGTCCAGTATAAGACTCTGTGTGGGCTATTCACCAAACATTTACTACTCTCCACTTCCTGGGCCTCTGGCAGGATTGCATTTCCTGTCCTCTCTGTGGATGATTGGGTCCATGTGATCAGCTCTGGCCAAGCAGTTGTGAGCTGAAGTGATGTCTATCACTCTCTGGCTGAGAATTTATTGGCTAATGCAAAACTCTTGAGGACTCTGTGTTTTCTCTCTACTTCAGCAACTGGCAGTTTTCAGAGGGGTGGCTGCTCCATTATCCTTGGTCCCTGAATAATTGATGAACAGAGAGCTCTCCTGCCCCATAGCAGACCTAAATGTAGTATAAGGAATGAAACTTAGTGTTTTAGCCATTGAGATTTTGAAGTTATTTGTTACTGCAGCATAACCCAGCCTATTCTGATTAATACAAGTTATAAGGATCATGCCAAGAACTGAGAGATGTCAAGTTCTTCCTGGTTCCAAGGCCCAGTGTATCTTTTCCCTTGGAAGCTAGGCTTATGTGACTCTGGCTCTGGAAACAAGGCTCTGCCTCTGAATACAAGGCCCTACCTTTGTTCCTGATACCAAACTGCACCTTGAATCTGATTTTGTTCAGAGGATTCCTTTTATGTGTCTTCGATTAAATTCTGGCCCTATAGGATGGAAGTCAATTGCCTTTCTCCTGCTGTTCCAGGTATGGTAATTGTGCTTCAGAGCCCTAATCATCCACTGTTTTACTTACTTAAGGCTAATACCCTGTTTGTCCACCTGGATTTCTCACTGATTCTATTTTTCCATCCAAGGACACCCTAAAAACGCTGTGTTGAATCTCATTTTGCTGATCACATAGCTGGATTCCCACTGATGATCCGTTGCTGTGTTCTGCTTACCACAGTGATCTCCATTGCTAGTCCTGGCACTAAATCTGTCCTGAAACCCCAAAGCCTGCTATGTTGTAATCAGAGAATTCTGTCCCAGATCCTCCTCATTCTGCCCCAAATCACTGCAGTTAAATGGGCCATGTGTATCCGTGTTCAGAGACATAACAGATGGGATCTTGGGGATTAAGGTACCAAAACAGAGAGCAGAGAGCTTTTAGATGGATTAGTCTTTCACTGGGTAGGGAGGGTAGAGGACACTGGGGAGTTGCTCTGAAAAGGGTCACTTGGCCCACAAGCATATGTGACAGTCATTGGATTTAGTCCGGCTTCAGTGTCCCTGTCTGTTCCTGCGGATATCTGAAGAAGAAACAGGACTACACTTAAGAGCCACAAAACACAGGTTTTAGGGGCAGCTATACCACTCACTAGGTGTGTGATCTCAGATAGATCAGTTAACCTCTCTGAGCCTATTTTCTCATACGTAAAGATGCAGCTACTGACATCTGCCTAATGTGGCCACAGTGAGGCTGACGAGTCTTGTGAGGATCAGATGAAATAATATTTGAGGAAGCACTCAGCTGCTGTAAAGAACTTTGTGAACATAAATTGGGCCTATGTTTGGAACAAACAGGAAGGAACAGACCAAGGAAACATCAGACTTAACCTTAGAAATAAGTGAATAATGGGATCTTTGTGTTTAAACAGAACAAAGCAACTGTAGTATTATAGCAAAGGGTTGCTAAAGGCACTGCGTTTGAGAAACGCAAGGAATGCAGGACTTCCTGGAGCAGGGGGTACATACACCTAAAGCAAGATTTAGTGCGAGAAGAGTTCAGGAGCATGAATTTCTGGGGAACAATAAGAATAGGATGGAGTACCTCTGCAAAAGACAGGCTGGTGTGGGCTATCCTCTACCTGCATTTTCAGATAATTATGCTACTGACTTAAACTTCTGCCTTTATAATTCAAGGAACTTTCTTCTCCTGATTTCTCATTGGGATAGGCAAAGGTACAAGAGGATAAGCTACAGATGGCACTGTTGCAGTGTGATGGAGCCACTGTTTGCATATTTTGTTGCTGGGTAGGTTTTAGGCCTCTGGAGGACCTCCTTTCTCTTCCATGAACGTCCAACATATCCATTTGCAGAATCCAATCTTGCCTCCTCACCTTTCTGGCAGTGTTACCACACATGTTGAAAGTTCTCAGCTGCCCAGTAGCCACAGCCAGGCATTAGCAGTTGGCAGGGCTCCCCAGAATGGATCCTGGACCACCCAGCTAGTTAGAGGACTGAGATGGAATTTGGGATCATGTTATAGAGCACAGCAGGACCACACTACATAGGACGGCCCATCTGTGGAAGTGGGATCTTTGCAGCCCTGGGGAAACAGCAAACAGACTCCGTTCATTGCAAGATCTTTTCACCTGGTGGTCATTCATAGCTGAAATGTTTCAGGCTTGGAACAAAGAGAACATGACACAGAAACTCTGAAACAGGTAGAGGATTCGAAACTCATACAAACCACAGGGGAAAGTATAAGGAGACGGGGGGAAAGAAGTTATGATATTGAGACGAGATACCTCTACCAAGAGGTAGTGAACAAGAGGACAGTTTTGCTGATTACGGCAGTGTAACATCCAAAATGGGTAAGTATCCTGAAGGAAAGCGACAGACTAATTAAACTGTAATGCTCTCTAAGTTGTCTAGGGCTAGAAAAAGTCAAGATACAGGATGATCATAAAAGTGAAAAGTGAAAATAACAAAGAAAAAATAGCTGAGACAAAGACTGGGAAAGGTTTGTGATAGGAGATTTTGTCAGTATTTTAGAGAACAAAAACAATAAGAGGAAGAAAAAATTTTTGAGAGATGGTTAAGAATTTTCATTGAGAGAGAAATTTTTAGGTTGACAGTGAAAGAGTTGCATGCAGTAGGAGAGACTATTTTTGCAAAGTTAGGAGATACGTTTACAGCCCCAATTTCACCTCTTCTTCATTGTGTGATCTCAAAAATGTTTCTTGACCTCTCTGATCTTTAGTTTGTCTTTATATGACATGGAGAGCTCAGTAATACCAAACCACAAGGATATCAGGAGGCTTCAAAACAGGGCGCAGTCTATGAAAGGTCTTTGCAGTCTGTAGAGTTCCAAACAAATGTTAGTTACGGTTGCTTATTTTCCACACTGCATTTTCCATACCTTAAGTGTGCAGATTTGCATACATAATGCTAAAAGTTACATCTGTCCATTGAGTAGGTTGGACAAAAGTAGATTTAAAATAATTAGAAGACCTGCTCTGCCTTCCTGCCGGTAACAGAGTAAATTCCCCACCATTTTGTACGGTAGTTATGTTTCCCTAGCCTGCATCTAAGGACAATTTTAGTCCAACTGAACTCACTTATCTTGTAAAACTTCTCTGAATGCTGCTCTGAATAGGTCTGTATCTTGATGACCCTGGGACTCTATATGGGTCATTCCCGAGATCTGAAATGTCCTTCTTCAGCTCCTTCCTCTGCTGACCTTTTTCTCAACCCACAATACCCAGCTCTAATGCCACCTTGGAAGCCTCTGTTGTTCTAGTTGCTACTGAGTCAGCCCCTAACTCAGGGCAACCCCAAGCACAATGGGCAGACCATTGCGGTCCATAGGGTTTTCACTGGCTGATTTTCAGAAGTCAGTTACTAGGTCTTTCTTCTTCATCTGTCTTAGTTTGCAAGCTCTCCTAAAGCCTGTTCAGCATCAGAGCTACATGCAGGCCCCTAGTGGCAGATGGATGGTAGCTGCACTTTAGGTGCACTGGCTGGGAACTGAACCAAGGTTTCCCATATGCCCATATTGGGAAGCCTCTGCCTAGGTCAAATTGGTTATATCCTTCTCCCAGTGTCCCCATAGTATCTAAGGCTAAGTTACAGCCTCTGATAATAACCACCAAAACACAAAGAACAAACAAATCCCAGCTAACATTTGTTGGGGCTTTTAATGTATCAGACATTATGGGAATCATTCCATTGAATCCTCAACAGATAATCTCACTGAATCCTCAACAACATCTTTTCTAAGGTAATGCTGTGGTTATCTATGTTTTATAGACGAGGCTCAGAGAGGCTGAGTAACTGGCTTCAGTCACACCGCTAGCAAGTAATTAAGTGATTTCACATGCAGTGCAGTGCTAATTCCAAGGCTCATGCTAATTCCAAGGCTCATGCTCTTAGCTACTATGTTGTACTAGGGCATTATGATATGTTCATTTAACAGTTTCTTGTTTTATCATTAGACTAAGAGCTTCTAGAGAAAAGAATTCTTTAGTTAATAGTGTACTGCTCAATAAATGTTTGTCCACTGTAAAGATAAGTAGGTTCCCATTTTGAGTAACAGCATAAGATAGGCCACGAAATAACTTCAAAATGGCAATATCATCTGTAAACTGAACTCATACATACACCTTAGAGATACAACAGCTACATTGAAATTGGATCCTTGTAGGTCATTTTATCTGTATCTCACCTTCTTAGCAATACCACTAAGAACATCAACTTCTATAATGGTGAGATGCACACATACGTGATAGATATTGCCAGCCCTCCTGTTTTGCAGGGATGGTTCTCACAGTGAATGGCATATAAACATGGAAGGGGGCCATACGTCTTCCTCTATTCTTTATGAAACTGTGTCTACAGAGGTTCATTTTGATAGTGATCAAAAGCATTCTTTTTTTGTTTCTGCGTGTGCAGCGCACATGACTAAACCAGAACAGGCTATATAAGGATACCTTTATATTTACATTTAATAGAGGATGGGAGAAGGAGGGGTGATATAGGAGCCTGACAGCTATGACCTGAGGTTGGTTGGAAATGGCAGTGGAATAAAAACGGTGTTCTATATAATGTTGCTTATTTAGCACTCTAGCTTCATCTCATCAAATCTCCACTATATCTCAAACACCTATCACAGGCCCTGGGACATGGTAAACATGTTGCTATGGCATCAGCTCTGACTCACAGCAACCCTGTGTATCAGAGTAGAACTGTACTTCATAAGAGTTTCATTGGCTGATTTGGTGGGAGTAGATCAATAAAACTGATGAACATTTCAACAGACTAACAAAGAAAAGATGGAAATGACCAAAAAAAAAAAGAGAGGTGACATTACAACTGACCTGACAGGAATAGAGAATTATGACTGAATATTATAAACAACTGTGACAACGAACTGAATTACCTAGATCAATGGACAAATTCTCAGAAGCACACAACCTACCCAACTGACTCAAGAGCAAATAGAAAATCTCAACAGATCCCTAACAAGTGAAAATATCAAATCAGTGATCAAAAACTTCCCAACGGCAACAACAACAAAAATAGTCATGGATCAGACAGCTTCACTGGAGAATTCTGCCAAACACTTAGACAAGAACTCACTGCAATACTGTTTAAACTCTTCCAAAAGATACAGAAGGAAGGAATATTCCCTAATTCATTCTATGAAGCAAGAAAAATCCTGACAAAGATTCCACAAGAAAAGAAAATTACTGGCCAATATCTCTTATGAACAGAGATGTAAAAATCCTCAACAAAATACCATCCAACATAATCCAAAGGTACATTAAATGTCATACACTATGACCAACTGGAATTTATTCCAAGCAAGCAGGAATGTTCAACCTTAGAAAATCAGTCAACATAATACACTCCAAGAGTAGAACAAAGAGAAAGAACAATATGATCATCTATATGGATACAGAAAAAGCATTTGATAAAACCCAACATGCTTCTTTGATGAAAACCCTGAAGAAAACTGGAATAGAAGTGAAATGCCTCAATATGATTCAGGACATAGATGAAAAGCCAGTAGCCAACATTATACTTATTAGAGAAAGATTGAGAGCAATCCACTTGAAACTGAGAACAAGACAACAGTGACTGCTCTCATCACCACTACTCAAATACTGTTTTAGAAATCAAGCAAATGCAATAAGACAAGAAACAGAAATAAAAGGTATTCAGATTGGAAATAAAGAAGTAAAATGTATCCCTATTCCTGGAAGATATGATCCCTTAAGTAGAAAATCTTGAAGAATCCACAAGAAAACTTCTAGAGCTAATAGATGAATTCAGCAAAGTTGTAGAGTACAAAGTCAACAAACAGAAATCAGCTGAGTTTCTACACACCAACCCCAAAACCCACTGCTGTCGAGTCGAGTCTGACTCATAGTGACCAAGTAGAACTGCCCCATAGAGTTTCCAAGGAGTGCCTGGTAGATTTGATCTGCTGACCTTTTGATTAGCAGACATAACACTTGATCCACTATGCCACCAGGGTTTCCTTCTACACACCAGCAACAAGATATATGAAAGAAAAATTAGGAGAACAATTTCATTTACAATAGCATGTAAGAGAATAAAATACCTAGGAATAAATCTAACTAGGAATATGAAGGACTTATACAATGAAAACTATAAACTATTGCTGAAGGAGACTAAAGAAGACTTAAATAAATGGAAAGATCTTCCATGTTCATGGATTGGAAGACTTAACATTGTTAAGATGTCAAAACTATCCAAAGTGACTAACAGTCTTCCTTACAGAAACAGACAAACCAAGCTTCAACTTTATATGGAATGGCAAGACATCTTGAGTAGCTAAAACAGTGTTGAAAGAGAACAGCAACTATGAGGAGTCATACTTTGTGACTTTAAAACGTACTGTGCAGCCACAGTAATCAAAGCAGACTGGTACTAGTGTAATAATAGAAACACAGACCCATGGGGTAGAATTGAGAGTCCAGAAATAAACCCACACATCTATGGTCAACTGATTTTTGACAAGGATACTAGGTCCACTTGATGGGGGATGAAAAGTCTCTTCAATGAATGGTACTGGGAAAACTGGATTTCCACACACAGAAAAATGAAACAGGATCTTAATTGTTCTAAGTGCTACATATCTCACTGCTGAGTATCACTATGTTTACATTTAAAGCACTCACCTTGGGAAGGTATGAACTGATGCCAGCACCTAGTCTACCCTTCAAGGCAATTTTGGAACTCTCTCTGGAATGGCTGTTGTGCATAGTGTCAAGGTGGCAAATTTGTGAACTTGATTGTATAGTTGTCTGTGAGGGATTTTTTAGCTTAAACAACAACACCAAAAAAACTAAATGCAGTGTCATCAAGTTGATTCTGACTCATAGTGACTTTACAGGACAGAGTAGAACTACCTCACAGAGTTTCCAAGGAGCACCTGGTGGATGTGAACTGCTGACCTTCTAGTCAGCAGCCATAGCACTTAACCAGTACTCACCACGGTTTTTTGCCAGTAAACAAGTGTATTGGAACCCTTTCCTTACCCATCTGATTTGGCCCCTAGTGACTTTCTCCTTTACCTGGGGATACAGGAAATATTGAAAGGAAGACATTTTGATGACATTCAGGACATCAAGGACAATACAACAACAGCTCTGATGGCCATTCCAGAACAAGAGTTCCAAAATTGCTTTCAAGGGTGAACTAGGTGCTAGCATCAGTGCATAGCTTCCCGAGGGGAGTATTTCAAAGGTGACTGTAGTGACATTCACCAATGAGGTATATAGCACTTTTTCCACGATCAGTTTGCAACCTTATTTGGTAGTCCTCATATGATATACATGGCTAACTGCCTCTGTGAACTCCTTTGCCATGAGACCAGAAGAACTTCATGTGCCTGACTACTACCATCAAACATTTTGATTAGATTCCATAGACGAATCCTGATCAAAAAGGGGACAATGCAGAACATAATTTCAAATTCTCATGGCTTCTAGACTTTTTATCAAAGTTTTATATATGTCATCTCACTGCTTTCTTGCCTATATAGCTTCTGTCAAGACATCAGAGTCTAGTTGTATTGTTTTCCCTTTGTAAGTGACATTTTGTGTTTCTTAAGCTATTCCCAGCATTCTGTCTTTGTCTTTGGTTTTGGCAAGTGTAATTATGATGTCTTGGTGGCTTTCTTTTGGGGTCTGTTCTCTATGGTGTTTGTTGAACTTCTTGGCTGTTTAGACTCTAGATTTTCCAGAGCTGTGGAGGACAGATGAACTCCTGAAACTACTGCCCTGAAATAATCTTTAAATTTTTAACCAAATATAACCTCTGAAGTCTTCTTAAAGCCAAACAATAGTTGAGCTTAACTAGTTAAAAAGGTCTACCTTGAGTATTATGCTCTTTTAAGAATTGTCTATGTGGAAGTAAACTGACAAGAGCAACTGAAAAGATCAGCTAGAAACCTTCAGAGACAGTGAGTTTATGTTAATGAGGGAAGAGCAATTCAGAAAATGAGAGTGAGAGTAACTGAAGAACATAATTGTGTTACTATGTTGAACATGTAGAAACTATTTCACTGGTATATGTTTTGCTATGTATATTCTCAAAAAAAGGCAGGGATAATTATCTCATATATTAAGAGGACAGTTGTGGTTCCATGGTAGAATTTTCCACTTCTGTTATGTGTCCCAGATTGAATTATATCCCCCAAGAAATAAATGTGTGTGGCAATTTGGCTGGGCTGTGATTCCCAGTATTGTGTGTATGTCCTCTATTTTGTAACTGTAATTTTTGTATATGTTGTAAATCCTAATCTTTGCCTGTTGGTTATGTTAAAGAGGATTAGGGTGGCACTGTAATACCCCTGCTAAGGTTACATTCCTGATCCAATGTAAAGAGAGTTTCCCTACGGTGTGGCCTGCATCACCTTTATCTCTCAAGAGATAAAAAGAAAGAAAAGGAAATCAAGTGGAAAGTTGGGGAACTCATACTACCAAGAAAGCAGTATCGGGAACAGAATGCATCCTTTGGACCTGGGGTTTCTGTACTGAGATGCTCCCAGATCAATGGAAGACTGACACATCACAAGGACCTTCCTCCAGAGCCTACACACAGAGAAAGCCTTTCCTTGGAGCTAGTGCCTTGAATTTGGACTTCTAGACAACTATACTGTAAGAAAATAAATTTCTCTGTTAAAGCCATCTACTTGTATCTCTGCATGGCAGCACTAGATGACCAGGGCAGTATGGGAGACCCAGGGTTGATTCCCAGCCAGTGCACCTCACAGGCGGCCACCACCTCATTTGTCAGTGGAGGCTTCCATAGTGTGACGCTGAACAGATTTCAATGGATCTTCCAGTAAAGACAGACTAGAAAAAAAGCCCTGGAGATCTACTTCTGAAAATCAGTCACTGAAAACTCTGTGTGATCACAATACTCGGATCTTGTTGTGCCTGGGTTTGTCATGAGTTGGAGGTCCTCATGAATCTGGGAACAATTGACAACAACATTCCACAGACTGAGTAAAAATGTTGTGACAGGTAGTTGATACCTCGCTCTGGACCCCCAAAATTTTAAAAAGTAATACTTTTAAACCTGCTTTGTCAAAACATGTATGTTCCCATCTGTCACAGTGCCTGAAAGGTTCCTCCTTTCTTTCCATTTTTTTTTATTTTTTATTTTTTTAAACTGTATTTTCCTCTTTTCTATACCTGGCTAATTCCTACCCATTATTCAAGGTTCGCCCAAAACATCACTTCCTCTGGGAGGCCTTCCTGACCCAAGGTTAAGTTAAGTCCCCTGCTAAATGTTCCTTAAATTCCTCTGATGTTCCTTAAATTCCTCTCATGTTTTTTTTCGTAATTGTCTATCACCCCATGTGAGTTTTAAATTCCATGAGAGCCTGTGACTGTCTTGTTTATTCCTATATCCTCGGTGTCATAAAAAGACCTAGTACATACTAGAAACTCAGATATCTGTAGAATAAATAAATGGATGAGAACCTGTCTGATAAGTCTTTCTATATTTAAAAGGAAAATCAAATCCTCAGCAAAGTCTGATATCTGGGCAATGAGAGAAACAAAGACTTACATGTTCTGAAAAAAGGCTGAGTAAAATAGGACAGCTGTATAGAATTGCTGTGTCCTTTATTGTAACTCCAGAACTTCCATAAACATAAAATGATTTGGCAGATTTTATCAACAGTAGCATCTTCCTAGCTCATATATTCCAATTCATGGACCATTTGGTCAAAAAAAAAAAAAAGTTAGAAAAATGTTATTTATTACATTCAAGTCAGCATTATGCTTTGCCACAATTATGGTACCCAAATAGCATGACAAGGAAATCCTTAAAGTCAGAGGTATACTCTTTCCAGGTCCCATTTACCATATTCTAAGTATTTTGAACTGAATTTTACTCATAAGTGGATCAATTTTCCATGTCAGTCCAAAGGTCCCTATCTGTTTCTGAAATTTGCAACATCTGCTAGGGAAGTAAAGAGAGAGACAATTTTTTAAAGATCAAGTAGTGGAAAAAAAAAAAAAAAAAAACCTTTGTTGAAGGACTGTGGATTTTCAATTTGTTCCACATGAGACTATTTCAGGAAATTACCTTTTAACAGATGCTCATCTTGTTTGTGAGCTAATATTCCCCTGATAGGGGATGGACTGTGATCTAAAAGGTTTTAACAATGTAAAAATTATCCCAGTCCGCCTTCCAAGGACACTACCCATGTTTCTAGTTCTTTTCCACCTCAGAGGGATTCTGTACCTATGTGGGAAGTCAAGTTTTCTTCAGATTCTAAAGAAGTCATATTTAAGGCAAAACCTTCCTTGCCTGTGTACAAACTGTATAGAGGATTGCCTAGATAATGTGGTTTTCCAATTGCAGGACATGGATCAAGAATGGAATTAGGTGGAAAACTTTCTATGGCCTGGTCTAATATGTGTCACCCACAGCTGTCCCCCCATCTTCTCCACTGACCCTGTCCTCTGTGTGGACTGGAAATTCCCACCATTAGTCATTCACTGAGTTAAAGCTCTGACTTTCTGACCATATTCAGAGCTGCCTAACAAATTCAAAGTTGAGGCTTCGGGGGATGAAAGGAGGCTTCAGGGGCTGAAAGAGGCCTGAGTCACACCCAGAGACTTCATCCAGTATTAAGTAGAACATGCATACTTTATTCATTTTTTTTTTTTCAAATATTGGGTGACCAAAAAACAAAACAAAAAAATGATATTTGGAGAAGATATTCTGCTATTTGTTTTGTTTTGCTTTTAAACTAACTCTAAAATTCACATGAGAGCTACAGGTTCAAAAATAGCTAATGCATTTTTGGTATAAAGAAAAGGAAGATAAAGAGAATTAACCTACAAAATATGTGATGATTTAAAAGCCACCATAATTTATACAATGTGACTTGACTTTGGGAGAGATGAATAGATGAATGGAATGGAACGGAATGGGATAGAGTCCAAAAAGAGACTCACAAATACAGGGAAATTTGCTATCTGAACAAATCAGTAAAGAATGAAACATTTACTAAATAGTGCTGTGACAACTGTATATTCAAACCTGGAAAAAAAAATTAAATCACTATATCATGGTACAACCTCACAAGAGTTACAGCTGAATTTCTATCCCAACACTGGCAAAATAGACCAAAATGCAAGCTCTACAGATGGTGATTGTTCAAGCCGTACTGAAGGCTTCATAGTAACCCAGTTCTAGAGAAAAGTGAGGATGGCTGCTTGACAGAACTACCAGGACTCCACATAGAGTCAGCGAAGAAAGACAAGCTTCCAGGGTAACTGCACAGCTTCAAAGAGTACTCATGCAAAGCTGGGAACCTGAGGAAACCTCAACACGCCAAAGGCAATAGTGCCTATAGATTTCAGTTTAAGCCACACTGACTTCTTATCACTGTCATTATAAGAGTGCATGATAATGATTAGTCATCCTCCCCTTCTCTCTTATAAACCCCTACAGCATTACCAGTCTTGAGAGAGGTACAATAGAGGTGAAGAGCTTACTTGGGAGTCATCTAGATCTAGTTTTAAACTCTAGATCTGATCCGTATTTCTTATATGACCTGAGGACTATGTTAGCACCTACATTACCCAGGGTTGCCATGAGGCTTACACAAGCTAATACACAGAAGGTAGTACATGCAAAAACCCTAGCACAATAACTGGTATGTAAACGCAAACCATTACCTGCCCTAGGAACAACTGTACACCACCACTTCCCTTACTACCTTGTATTGCTCTTTTCCTGTGTCCTCTCTTCTCTGGGTTGTAAGCACCAGGCAGTAAAGAACCATGACCTATTTGAATCCACCCAGACTGTCTATTAAAATGCCTGACAGGAGCTCTATAAACAATATTTGACACATAAATTAATCTATACTTATACAAGGAAACCCTGATAGCATAGGGGTTAAGTGTTCAGCTACTAACCAAAAGGCTGACAGTTCAAGTTCACCATACACACCTTGGAAACTACAGAGCAGTTCTCACTCTGTCCTATAGGGTCACCAAGAATTGGAATCAACTCAACAGCAGTAGGTTTGACTTTTGTTTTTTTACATTTAGATGGCCAGCCAAGCCAAGCCAGATAATGGCTTCAAATCTATGATTCCTTCAAAGACTGAACTCCTTGAAAGCAGGGATTATGCATGTATACTGTTGCACCTCCTGAAGTGGTTGAACTTTGAGCAGTCCATATCAGTGTCATGACTCTTTGTCTTGTTTTTATTTTCTTTTGATGTTTCCTGAATCATTCAATACTTTGTCCATAGAACCCTTCAATACTGCAACTTGAAGCTTGAATTTTTTCTTCAGTTCTTTTGCTTGAGAAACGATGAGTGTGTTATTCTCTTTGGTCTTCTAACTCTACCTTGTACATTCCATTATGGTGTGCCTGAACCAAGCCATGGTATTCTCAATTATGTCATAAGCATGCAAAAACTGGATGGTGAATAAGGAAGACTTAAGAAGATTTGATGCCTTTGAATTATAGTGCTGGTAGAACTGTCAGAAGGACACATACATCTGTCTGGAAAGAAGTATAGCCAGAATTCTCCTTACAAGTGAGGATGTCATGACTTTGTCTAACATGCTTTGGACATATTATTAGGAGGCACAAGTCCTTGGAGAAGTACATCATGCTTGGTGAAACAGATGGTTGGCATAAAAGAGGAAAGCCTTCAGTGAGGTGGACTGACACACCAGCTACAACAGTGGGCTTAAACACAGTGATTTAGTCAGCTAGTACTGCTCTAATAGAAATACCATGAGAAGATAACTTTAAAAAGAGAAATGTTTATTCTTATGCAGTCCAGTAGGCTGTAAATCCAAATTCAGGGTGTCTGCTCCATGGGAAGGCTTTCCCTCTTTGTCAGCTCTGGAGCAAGGTCCTTGTTTTACATCAGTCTTTGGTCAGGGAGCATCCTTACACAGGAACCTCAGGTCTGAAGGACATACTCTACTCCTGGTGCTGCTTTCTTGATGGTGTGAGGTTCCCAAATCTCTGCTTGTTTCCCTTTTCTGTTTTCTCTTGTAGGATAAGAGGATAAAAGGCGGTGCAAGCTACACTCCAAGAAAACTCCCTTGACACTAGAGAAAGGCTGTGACCTTAGAAGGGGATTTACAGTGCCACCCAAATCCTCTTTAACATCCAGCATAGGAAAATCACAAATTGGAGGGCAATCATACAATACTGTTAATCATGACCCAGCCTAATTTCTATACATATTTTTGGAGGACACAGTTCAACCCATGAGACACAGCAAAGATCGTTATCAGGGCACGGGACTAGGCAGTGTTTCATGAAGAAGTTCACAGGGTCGCTATCAGTTAGAACTGACTTCGTGGAACCTAACAACAACAACTAGGCTTGCACTTGCCTTGACACACTGTAAATGCTAAAGAAATGGTTTTTGTTTTTTTTTGATGGATAGTGAATGAATAGACCATAGAGTATTATTATTATTTTGGATGGTGCATGGGAGGGGAAACTTAAGTTTCAAGGGCAGATCCACAGCCTGGCGAGAGAACCCGCCTTGTACCTGGGCATGTGAATAAAACCTCACTTCTTGGAAAACCTGGTGGCAGAGGGTAAGTGTGCAGTCCTCCAGGCGGCATTGGCTAGGTTCCACTTCTTATCACGAGGGTTTTTTTCAGAGATCTTGGAAGGTGGATATTGGATTTGGATCGAGTTGAAGTGACTAACAGGGGATAGGCTACAGTGCGGCAGGCTTCCAATTGTGTTTCTTAAGCTTGAAACTGTTCCCAGAGGTGAAGACAATGAAGGCTTCGTTTGTTAGGCATGAAAATAAAAACACTTTACAAAGGGTTTTAAGGCAGAGCTTTTCTTCTCTATTATTCTTATCCCTCCTACTGTTGGCCAATCTTTGAATTTTAATCTCTTTTGGGAAAGAGGGATACTTCTTCCAACTTTTTTTAACCACATTAAGTGGAAACATTGAATCTATTTTATTTGATGCATTTTATAAGGTCTTAGTTGTTATAATTACAATTAAATAGTTCAACATTCCAAATATTCTAATACTTTAGCTGGCCTAAGGAAATGAATCTCATAAGGCTACACATAATAATATAATGATCACTGGTGAAGCCAGGATTTTATCCTCTGTGTATTTGATGACTAAAGACACCATATCCAGGAAATACAGAATCAGTTGCCATCCCCCTGTCCTTGCACTGCTTCTAAAACTGCACCAGCCAGCCAGCTCAGGCAGTTGGTCAAATACTTTGATGTATGTGTGATGTCATTCTCTGTGTCATTTCTTCTGTTTTAAAGGTTTGACAAAATATTTATTATTTATTAAACCATTTAATTAGAAGTGACTCCATCAGCTTGCTAGAAACTTCCTTTTTTACTTAATGCAAAAGGAGTTGTGTAAGTAGAAAAGCAAAAACAAAAACCCTGAAACTTTTCTACTTTTCCAAGTTCTGCCTGGAATTCCTTATGTCAAAATTATTTTTGATACTTTATTTAACAGTCACAATATTTTAGGCATGTTGAAAAATTTAAAGACATTTTCAAAGGGAAAATAGATAAATACTAGAATTCATTAATGAGGTCCTATTCTTCAGCACTGATTCAGACCCTTCACTGCCAATCTGAGGTGATATGTTTAGGTGATATGATTAGTTAGCATGTCAAGGATTCAAAGTCATTGGTTTGTCTACTTAGGGCAGTTAGTTATTCCAGGACCTCAGTCATACTAGTCATACGATGTTGAATATATGCCCTAGGTTATAAGGATA
This sequence comes from Heterohyrax brucei, assembly GCA_028571685.1. Classification (NCBI taxonomy): domain Eukaryota; kingdom Metazoa; phylum Chordata; class Mammalia; order Hyracoidea; family Procaviidae; genus Heterohyrax; species Heterohyrax brucei. Next base: position 58,805,490 of record CM053145.1, on the reverse strand, counting down.
CCATGTCTGGGAAGTTTTCTTAAAAAGATTAAAAGAGGCTTTCTGCTTTCATGAGCAGGGGTTATTTCTGCATTTCTGGACCAATGTTCACAGTCAAAAGAAATGGAATTAAGGACAAAGCAATGTTCTCACTGGGCAATACAGAAAGTTACCTAAAAGATATGGGATTAGAATTTACCTTACAAAGAGGTAAAGAATTTGCACACCCACTAGGAGAAGAAAAGGTGAGAATCTTAAAATTTGGTGCTTGTAAAAGACAAGGCAAGAATGAGATAGGCCAAGAACAAGTAAGCCTGTCATTATTAGGGCTAGAGCTGTTAAGCTATTGCCATAGTGTTGATTCCAATTCACAGCAACTCTATAGGACAGAGAAGAACTACCCCATAGAGTTTCCAAGGAGCACCTGCTGGATTAGAACTGCTGATCTTTTCCTTAGCAGATGTAGCTCTTAACCATTATGCCACCAGCAGTACATCAGTAGGGAATGGCGAGAAATTTAAGCTGGCTTCAGAAGACGACACAGAATGAGGAATATCAGATGGATCTTGGCTGAAACCAGAGACTACCAGAAAGACATCTACCTGTGTTTTATTTACTACCCAAAGGCATTTGACTGTGTACATCACAACAAATTATTGTTAACACAGAGAAGAATGGCAGTTCCAGAACACTTAATTGTATTCATGGGGAACGTGTACAGGAGAACTTCCCATTAAGTTCATGAACTCGTCCTAGAAAAAGTGCTACATACCTTATTGATGAATATCATCTTTAGAGTACTCCTCTTGGGAAGCTATGCACTGATGCCAGTACCTAGTCTACCCTTCAAATCAATTTTGGAACACTTTTTCTGGAATGGCCATCAGAGCTCTTGTCATATTACCCTTGATTTCCTGAATGTCATCAAAATGTCTTCCTTTCAATACTTCCTTTATCTTCCGGTACAGAAAAAAGTCATTGGGGGCCAGATCAGGTGAGTAGGGAGGATGTTCCAACACAGTTATTTGTTCACTGGCTAACAATTCCCTCACAGACAGCTACACAGTTAAACTCATGAACTTGCCACCTCACCGCCAGGTGCAAAGACCATTCTAGAGAGAGTTCCAAAATTGCTTTGAAGGGTGGACTAGGCACTGGCATTGGTGAATAGCCCGAGGGGAGCACTTCAAAGGTGACTGTAGTGATGTTCATCAATGAGATATGTAGCACTTTTGCAATACCTATCTGACCTGAATGCAGAGCAAACAATCCAAGAAGCTGGACTGTATGAAGAAGAACATGGCATTAACATTGAAAGAAGGCTCATTAACAACCTGCAGCATACAGATAACAAACTTTGCTGAAAGTGAAGAGGACTAGAAACACTACCTGATGAAGATCAAAGACTACAACCTTCAGTATGGATCACACCTCAACAAAAAGACAGCAAGAATCCTCACAACTAGACCAGTAAGAAACACCATGAAAAATGGAGAAAATATTGAAGTTGTGAAGGCTTTTATTTTACTTGGAAGTAGCAGTCAAGAAATAAAACGTATTGCACTAGGCAAATATGCTGCGAAAGAGTTCTTTAAAAAGTTAAAAGCAAAGATGCCAACCTGAGGACTAAGGGGCGCCTGATGCAAGCTATGATATTTTCAATCACCTCATGTGCATACAACAGCAGAACAATGAATAAGGAAGACTGGAAAATTATGATGCTGGTAAAGAATACTGAATATATGATGGACTGCCAGAAGGAAAAAAAAGACACATCTGTCTTGGAATAAGTGTCTAAGGAGTACAGAATGCATCTTAGAAGTGAAGATAGTAAGACTTTGTCTCACACACTTTGGACATATTGTCAAAAAGGACCATTGCCTGGAGAAGGACATTATGCTTGGTACAGTAGAGAGTTAGCAAAAAGAGGAAGATCCTCATGTGATGGATTGACACAGTGGCTGCAACAACGAGCTCAAACATAACAACAGTTGCGAGGATGGCAGATGAATGGGTCATGTTTCACTCTGTTGCACAGAGTCATTATGTTGGAACTGATTCAATGTGGTGCCTACCAACAATAACAATAAGATTGGATGAAGGATCCGTGGTGGCACAGTGAAGCCACTGGGTGGCTAATCAAGAGCTCTGCAGTTTGAACCCCATTGGCTGCTCCGAAGGAGAGAGACATGGTAATCTGCTGCCATAAAAATTATAGCCTTGGAAACCCTAGGGGTCAGTTCTACGGTGTCCTGTAGGGTCACAATGAGTTGTAATCAACTTGATGGCACACAGCAACAGTAAGACAAGAAGTTAAACTGGGGTTGGAAAGATGCCTTGATTTAACTTTACTTATTTCTTATTTAGACCATAATTAAGCAAACTGGGTCTCAAGACACTATAATATGTTCAATCTCATAAGCATTTAAAATGAGACACTGAACTAAGAAGTACCATCAGATGTATAACTATGGGGTCAAGACACTGTGAAACAAATTCTTGAAAATTGTGAACAGGTCCCAAGTAATTCGCCACCTTGAATTTTCTAGAAATAACAGTGTATTTCAAATGTTCAGGGAGTGTTTTCTCTAATTCAAAGAAGTTAAAATACCTTTTGTGGTATTTACAAGCACTGGAGGGTTTTCTCCCAATAACTTCCATTTCCCATTCAAGCAACTCTAACGTCAGACCTGGTGCACCATCTTAGCTAAGGGAAAACTGAGCAGATTATTTTGTACCTAATCCATCCTGGAAATTTCATTCAACTCTGAGAACACAGGTTGTTCCTGCACCAAGGTCGGGAATCAACATGCCTGGCTTCTTGCTGATGCTCGCTTTCTGCAAAACCACCAGATGCATTCTGGGATGTTTCTGCCCAGAAGCAAAACTTGGGCTTGTTTGTCTTCACAGTGATGAATGCTTTGGGAAAAAACCCTCTAGATTTGTAGGTTTCCCTGCTGCCTTTAAAGCTATACCATTAAATGACACATCTACCATAAAACAGGGGTAAATTCTCTTTTCTCCTTTTAAAAACTAGCAAGGACTACAGGATCCTTGGCTAAACTTGCCTGAAAGTCTAGGTGTTCTCTCTTGCTCTCCCCTTTGTACGCACTTATGCATTTTGGGATACACTCACACACAGTTGTAATACAGGTATTTTATAACTTTAGTTGATAGCTGTATGAACTTAGCCTTGATACTGAAGCATGCATTTGCAGCTGGCTGGTGACTGCAGAAAATAATAAATATTTAAGGAGGTCTCCATTCAGGGAGCAAAGAAAGAGCATAGATTGATAGTAGAACTTCTGAGTTGTAAGTTTGTCACCAGTAATCCAGTACAGGCTGTATTACAGAGGACAGGAGAGGAAGAGATCAAACATACTCAGAAGGTCAGAATGACAATTCTACGGATATTTTCTCCCAGAGACAGGAGCCTTCAAAGGCAGTTCATCCACAGAACTCGGATGTATTTTACCACCCAGGGTTCCTTACGGGGGGCATTCGAAGCCCTGTTTGTATTTTCTTGACCACGATTTATTTCTTTCAAGGCTCATAAACTTATCCCTTGACATTTTTGTTCACAATCATGACAGTAACAAAATGTTTCAAGAGATAGCTTGGTTAATAGTATGAAGAACATCAGTAGATGTAGATTAAAATTAGGCAGGGTAGGGCTAAGAATATGTGTATGATGTTAACTTAGTAAAGAGAATTTGAAAAACCTGTGTTCATGCATTCTAAGTACAGTAACATACTCTGGTATCTTTTGATATTTCTTATTTATGAAATTAAGAAATAGAGCCAAGTAAATACTAGGAGCTTAGTAACTATGTAATTGATGTACAGATGAAGGAATATGAGGCAACATAATCCAAGCTGAATTCTATAAAAGCCTAGCATTTTGTGTATTATTATGTGTTACATGGGAAAAAGGAGGGGAGGAGTAGACAGAAAATACTGAGTTGGATAGAATTTTTAGCACTGGATTTAGCAACTAAACCCTGGTGTTGCAGCGGTTAAGTGCTACGACTGCTAACCCAAAGGCTGACAGTCTAAAACCACCGGGCACTCCTTGGAAACTCTAGGGGGCAGTTCTAGTCTGTTGTACAGGGGCTCTATCCAGTCAGAGTCAACTGGATAGCAGTGAGTTTTATGTACAGTGTTAGTACACGTTATGGATCTTCATTGTTTCTTTCACTTATTTGACCACAGAATCATGCTTTTTTTCTCGGCTGCAACTTCATTTTGCATAATTCAGTTTGAGATATGTTGTACTGAACACATCTTAGGAAATGCTGATCTAAGGAAAATGCAAAATGGGTCAAAAATATGACTAACTCGAATAGATACAGGGTCCTAGTTCAATTATTTAATCACTCAGAATATTTTCCATCCAAATGAATATGTCAGGAAATATTTCCCATTCCAAATAATTCACATAGAAGACTCAGCCACCAAGCTTGCTCCTACCACATTTTTAAGTGCTTGAATGCCCTGCCTTGAATGCTCATACCCAGAGTTCACTTTCTTCTTTCACCTGGGTGACTCCTCTAGCATCACCCAAAGCAATCTTCCTTTATGATTTATCTAAAATCACAGTCTTCTTGCTCTCCAATCCTTTACTTACCTTAATGTTTTTCCAAATACTCGAAAATAATAATTTGATACATGTACTTATGCATGGGTGTATTGTCTATCTACCCTCTGGGAACACAGGAGGTCTTGACAATTAAGTTCGCAAACTTGCCACTATGCACTTACGTTGGCAGCACTTACAAACAACTTGGTGCGGTTTCATAGCCTTGGTATGTCAGTATCTCACAATTGTGTTCATGTCAATATGTGGTGGTGTGTTGCTGAGCTGCGCTCATTACTGTTGTTGCGTGTTTTTGTGTGCCGTCGCGAAAATAACAGAGCTTGAATTAGAGCAACAAACATTAAATTTCTTATTAAGCTGTGCAAGAGTGGAAGTGAAAATCACGAACATGTTAGTCTAAGTTTAGGGGTTAATGCTATGAAGAATAAGGCCATGTACAAGTGGATTAAATGTTTTTCTGAGGACACTGAGAAAGTGTCCCTGATGAAGATCCATCAGGGTGGCCAGTATCAAGCAGAACTGACAAAAATATTGCAAAACTACACAAATTGTGCATAAAAATCATTGGCTAACTGTGAGAAGCATAGCAAACCAAATAAACATCAATATCGAAACAGGAAAATCTTAACTGAAAACCTTGGCATGAGAAAGGTGTATGCAAAAATGGTCTCGAAGGAGCTCACTGATAAATAAAAGCAAAGGAGTGTCAAAGTTTGCCAAGACCTTTTGGAGAGGCAAGGTGATGTTTGGGGCTGTGTTATCACTGCTGATGAAATATGGGTGTGCCAATAAGACTCTGAAACAAAGCATCAAAGTGTACAAGGGAAGTCAGCCATATTCTCCACGACCAAAAAAATTCTATCAGTCCAAGTCAAGAGTCGTAACAGTGTTGCTAACCTTTTTTGATACCAGAGGGATTGTTCATTACGAATCTGTACCAACTGGACAAACAGTTAACTGAGTTTACTATTTGCAAGTGCTGAAAAGGCTGCGTGACAATGTTAGATGAAAATGATCTGAACTTTTCACCAACAAATCATGGCTGTTGCATCAGGACAATGCACCAGCTCACAGGGCACTGTCTGTAAGGGAGTTTTTAGGCAATAATCAAATAACAGTATTGGAATACCCCCTCATTCACCTGATCTGGCCCTCAATGACTTTTTTCTTTACCCAAAGATAAAGGAAATAATGACAGGAAGACATTTTGATGACATTCAGGACATCAAGGGTAATACGATGACAGCTCCAATGGTCAATCCAGGAAAAAAGTTCCAAACTGCTGTGAAGGGTGGACTAGGCACTGGCATTGGTGCACAGTTTCCCGAGAGGAGTACTTTGAAGGTGACCGTAGTGATATTCAGTGACAAGGTATGAAGCATTTTTTTCTAGGATGAGTTCTCAGACTTAGTTGTCAGACCTCATAAACTCCATTAAAGATATGTCTGTTTTGTTCAGTTTGTGTCTCCTGCATAGTAGCTAGCATTTAGTAGGTGCTCTATAAATATTTGTGAATAAACAAATGAATGAATAAAAAAACAATTTTATAAGAGTACCATATAAAGAATAAAAATCAGGAACTGGACAAATTTTAGTGGAGGTTGCTAGGAAAAGCTTTATGCAAAGGATGGTATTTGGCTTTGTATTGAAGATGGGAAGGTTTCTGACAGGGTGCAAATGGCACAAATAGTCTAAGATAAAAGCAAGTCTTGAACAAAGGCTCAGAAGTAAAAAAAGCTTGAAAAGCACATGGAAAAGAAATTGTCTCAACCCCTGGGTTAGCAGCCGACCCACCACAGCTGCGAAGGAGAAATTGCCAAAGGAATGCTCGTCCTCAAACCAGGTCTTACTTAGATCTCTGCGTCTGATGTGTTGTACTCATGTTTTCCAGATTAATTCATTCATTCATCCACTCTGTTATCTTAGATGTGTCAGGTATACTTCAAGATGATGTAGATTACAGCAGACATATAAAATATACAGATTACAGCAGACATATAAAATGATATAAAGATCATAAGGCTTACATTCTAAATTGGAAGAATATAATAAACATAACACAGGATTGAAAGGTGGTTAATACTGTGGAAAAATAGGGTAAAGGAGATATACAGTATCAGGGAATGGATGGACTGCATTTTGATGCACCACTTTTTGAATTTCTATACACTGAACACACCCTGTGTAACCAGCACCACGATAAAACACAGAACATCATCTGCACACCAAAACTCCTTTCTGCTCTTCCAGTGACTACCAGTCCTCAAGGGCAATCAGTATCTTGACTTCAGACAGCACAGCTTGATTTTCACTCTTTCTGCATTTTGATATAAATGAAGTTGTACATTATGTATGCTTTTATATCAGGCTGCTTTCTCTTCAGCATTATGTGTATAAGATTCATCCACATTGTGGCATGTCATTATAGATCCATCATTCATTCTGATTGCTATAGTATATTCCAGTATCTGAATATACCACCATTTCTTTACCTAGTTGCTGATAGGTACTTGGGTATTTTCTACTTGTTAGTTATTGTAATACCACTGCCATGAACATTCTGATATACAACTTGGGCCAAGGATATGCATTTTTCAACTGGCTGATCAAGAAAGGACTCACTGAGAAGGTGATATTTTAGAAAAGACTTGAATGATCTGAGGAAGTGAGCCATGGTTACCTGCAAGAACATTCCAGGCAATGGGAACATTCATGAGGCAAGAGTGTGCAGGATGTGTGGGAAACAGCAAGGAAGCCAAAACAGCTGGACTGTGTGATGAGAGCTAAGGGGTAGGATAGCCACATGTTTTTCCCAAATGTCTATCAAATATTTCCTCTCTCCTTTCTGTTTCCATTGCCTGCCTTGATCTCAGCTCTCCCCTTTTCTCACCCACATTATTATATCAGGCCTCCCACTTGATTCTGGGATCCCCCTGATCTTTCACACTGAGGTCTGAATGACCTTTCTCAACTCAAGTCTAATCATGTCACTCTCTACTCAAAGTCCTGACATGGCTCCCTCTTGTATAAAGTTCAAAACCTTTAGCCTACAAACCAAGGTCCTTTGCCATCTGCTCCCATTCTGCAGCTGTAACGTTGAGTTAGGCGCGCTTGTCTGTGAAGCCTCATCTCCACTTACTTCTCCCAGGATGGAAAAGCACAATCAAGCCCTTGCTAACACACTGTTGATTACAAGCCAGAACTGAATACTCTGTAGTCTGGATACAGCCTTTAACTTAGGACTGTGTCTTCTAGAGAAATGCACGAAGAACAGCATGATATTATTTCTTATCTCAGCTAACACTGCTTTGCTTCCATATCAACCCAGGGAGGGCAGAAGCAACCCTGATACCATTTTACAAGCAGTCACATGGAAGATGAGACACATTAACAAATGGATTTGGATTCTAGCTAGCAAAACATGCGTCCACTCATGAAATCAGCACCATGAGTAGACAGTACAGCCTGGGAGGTCAAAGGAGAAGGTTCAACCCCTCTGTCAAGAAACAGAAAGGTACTGGAAAAAGAGCAACGTAAAGAAGCCTTATAAAAATCCTCAAATGGAAGCAAACAGAAAACTTTGCCATCTGGCGTATAGAGAAAATGCTGCAAGGACTGCCAAGTGTACTTTAATGGTCATTGGTGGGAAATCCGCTTCCCCATATAAAGGAAAAGGATGCCGGAACTTATGGTACACACAGATGGCAAAGTAATTTGCATTTAATATAAAAATTTTCCCATCAGAGGAAGACTGGAATCAGTGAGAAATCCCTATTAATTTCTTCTGGTTAAAAACAACAACTAAAACTAAAGGGCCACCATAGGTCTTGTTAAACAGTCCCACTAAGAAAAAATATTTAATGGGCAATCACTGTATACAAAGAACTGTGCTAGGCAACAATGGTGCCATGTGGGCAATGAAAGTGGCCACCTGTTCTCTTTCTAGGAGAACCCAGTCTCAAGGAGCAAAAAGACACATAGTAAAAACATCTCTGATAGGGAGAAAACTGAGAGAAGACCTCCAGCAGAGGCATTCAAGGAACCTATTCTCTAAGTGACTGTTAGCAACTATAAAAAAACCACTTGCTGGAGGCGGAGTCAAGATGGCGGACTAAGCACACATCTCCTTCTATCCCTCTGGAAACCAAGACCTGAATTGACAATCAAACGGAGACTTCTGGTCACCTAATCAGCCCCAGGACATGGCACAGGGCTGTTACTTTGGACTTCATACTACTGAGCGAAAAACCTCCTCTCTTTCGCTGACTCCCGCTCCTGGCTAGCCCCGGCTCTCACGGACGGAAGGTAAACACACCATTTTGACTTTTTTTTTCCTGTGTCTCGGCTGGCGGGCGGAGCTGGGCCTTGCCTGGCGGCTGGACTCAGATGCGCTGCTGGGGGATAGGCAGGCAAAATTCCCATATTTTGAGAGCCAGGCTCGGGACTCTGTTAATCTAGCCACTTTGAGCATGTTGTTTTATATCTCCCTCAGCGGCATTTGTACGGAGTTTCGCAGTCAGTGTGCGTGATGCCACGTTGGATACGGAGATTCTAGCAGGACCTCATTCTTAGCCTGGGAGCCAGTGCCTGCAAACAGGACAGCGCCTCTCTGACAGAAAAGCAGTAATTTACCTAGTGCCACCTGCTTTGAGGGTCTTGCAACAGAATCAAAGGAATCACTACCTCTCAGCACCTTTAGCCCTTCTGTCTGTTGCCTGTGTGGAGGGCGCCATCTTGGATACGGTGGCCACAGCTGGATCTAATTCTTAGCTTGGGAGCCAGAGCCTGCCCACAGGAGAGCGCTTTTCTATCACAAAAGCAATACTCGACGTAGTGTCAGCTAAGGCTAGGCCCTGTCAGCAGAGGCCAACAGGGCAGTAGCATTGCTGTATTCTGAACTAGTTTGTATCATCTGGGGTTGGATATAGTGGCGCTTACTTTGCCAGATGAGAAGAGGGACCTCTACACCTGAAAACGTAACTGACTTGTGAAGTGGTCAGATACCTTTTGCTTTACATTTTAAGACAGCTTAGAGAAACATCTGCAGTCCATCCTGACACTTCCTCTTCCAGCCTCTACATGCTGACATGGGTCCCAAAAAGCAACAGACACTTGTGGCACACAAGAAATCAGCCAAGGCTTCAGAAGGCTCCCAAACAAAGCAACCAAGGAGTTTTCCAGATGAAGAAACTTTTATGAAAGCATCAGGAAGTGAATACAAAATGATTATATACAGAGCCCTTCTAGACCTTATACAAAATGCAGGAGAACAAAATGAAAAATTAAGCAAGATGTTCAATCTGATGGAACACCAGTATTCTGAAATCCAACAGATCAAGAACAAAATCAAAGACATAGAAACTTCCACGCAAAGCCAAGAAAACAGAATGGAACAAACAGAAAAAAGAATTTCTGACTTGGAAGACAGAGCTACTGGGGCCAGCATCTATGAGCAGAAATCAGAAAAAAGAAACAAGAAAAATGAAGAAACATTAAGAAACATGTGGGACTCTATTAAGAGGAACAACCTTCGATTAATTGGAGTCTCTGAACAGGGTGAGACATCTGAGAACACAGAGAGTATCGTTGCTGAGCTGCTGACAGAAAACTTCCCAGGAATCATGAAGGAAGAGAATATAGACATCTCAGATGCATATTGTATGCCACCCAATATAGATCTCAAAAGAAAGACTCCAAGACGTATTATAATCAAGCTTAACAAAATGAAACATAAGCAGCAACTCTTAAAGGCAGCAAGACTCAAGGCAAAGCTAACATTCAGAGGGAAACCCTATAGTCTCTCTTCAGATTTCTCAGCAGAAACCATGCTGGCATGGAGACAGTGGCATGACACATTCAAAGCCTTGAAGGAGAAGAACTTCCAACCAAGAATTATATATCCTGCAAAACTATCTTTCAAATACGAAAATGAAATTACGACATTCCCAGATAAACAGAAACTCAGAGACTGTAAAAACCAAACCAAAGCTACAAGAAATACTGAAAGAAGTTCTTGGCTCTGGCTTAGAAGAACAAAACCACTAACTTTATATTTTAGAACGACTTTACTACTCAAAACTCTACTCAGGGAAAGCTACAAAGCCAATCACAGCTTTGATAAGGAAAGAAGCAATCCAGTGATCATCATGAAAACTATGGTGTCATCATATTAAAAAGAGGGATGTACTACAGTTGTTATAGTCCTTGCAGATGGAGAGGAAGATGACAATACTGGTAGTAATTAAAATTGGGTTTATATATAGTTTATTAAGGGGGATCATAGGGGCAGCTGTAAAGCACAACAAAGATGTATCATATCATTTCAAGAAATGTAACACAGGAGTCTCAACAACCACAAAACCAGCTCTGAAAAAGGTGAAAAATCAACTCACAAAAAAGAATGTCCAGAACAGACTAATAAGAACAACAGAGAAAACATCAACATAAAAATAAACATATCACAGTGGCAGCAGTGAACACATATCTATCAATAATTACATTGAATGTGAAAGGACTCAATGCTCCAGTAAAGAGACATCAAGTGACATCTTGGATCAAAAGACATGACCCATCCATATGTTGTCTACAAGAAACTCACTTGAGACCTAAAGACAGAAACAAACTGAAAATTAAAGGTTGGAAGAATATATATCAAGCTAACAATGAACAAAGAAGAACAGGGGTGGCAATTCTAATCCCAGACAAAATCAATTTTAATGTCAAATCCACCATCATGGACAAAGATGGGCATTATTTATTGCTGAAAGGTTCAGCACACAAGCAAGACTTAACTATATTAAATATTTATGCACCTAATATCAGAGCACCTAAATATGTCGAAGAAACACTGACTACACTCAAAAGAGAGTTAGATGACTCCACAATAATAGTGGGAGACTTCAACACTCCACTCTCACTACCAGACAGATCATCTAGAAAAAAACTCAGTAAAGATACAGAAGACCTCATTGCTACAATTAACCAACTAAACCTCATTGATATATACAGAACTTTCCACCCATCAGCAGACAACTACACCTTCTTCTCCAGTACACATGGAACATTCTCCAGAATTGACCATGTGATAGGCCATAATGCAATGCTCAACGAAATCCATAGCATTGAATTACTGCAAAGCATCTTCTCAGATCAGAAAGCCATCAAAGTTGAAATCAATAGCAGAAAAAACATAGATAGAAAGTGGAATTCTTGGAAACTGAACAACATCTTGCTCAAAAAAACATGGGTTATAGAGGAAATCAGGGATGAATTAAAGAAATTCATGGATTCCAATGAGAACGAAAACACTTCCTACCAGAACCTATGGGATACAGCCAAAGCAGTGCTCAGAGATCTGTTTATCTCCATAAATGCACACATCTGGAAGGAAGAAAGAAACCAAATCAAGGAACTAACCTTACAGCTTGAACAAGTAGAAGGAGAACAACAGAGGAATCCCTCAGGCACTAGAAGAAACGAGATCATAAAGATTAGAGCAGAGCTAAATGAATTAGAGACTAGAAAAACAACTGAAAGAATTGAAAAGACCAAAAGCTGTTTTTTTGAGAAAATCAACGAAATTGACAAACCACTGGCTAAACTTACTAAAGAAAAGCAGGAAACGAAACAAATAACCCAAATTAGAAATGAGGGGGGGTTGTCACCACAGATGCAACAGAAATCAAAAATATCATAACAGAATACTATGAAAGACTGTACTCTAACAAATTTGAAAACCTAGGGGAAATGGACCAATTCCTTGACTCATACCACCTACCCAAATTATCACAACGTGAAGCAGAACAACTTAATAAATCCATTACAAAGGAAGAGATTGAAAAGGTCATCAAAACACTGCCAACCAAAAAAATTCCAGACCCAAATGGCTTCACGGCAGAATTCTACCAAGCATTTAGAGAAGAGTTATCTCCAATACTACTGAAACTTATTCACAGTATAGAAAGGGAATGAGTACTCCCAAACTCATTCTATGAAGCTAGCATAACCCTGATACCTAAGCCAGGGAAAGACCCAACAAAGAAAGAGAACTACAGACCGATATCACTCATGAATCTAGATGCAAAAATGTTCAACAAAATTCTTGCCAATAGAATACAACAACATATCAAGAAAATAATCCATCATGACCAAGTGGGATTCATACCAGGGATGCAAGGCTGGTTCAACATCAGAAAAACAATTAATGTGATTAACCACATAAATAACACAAAAGACAAGGATCACCTGATTTTGTACATTGATGCAGAAAAGGCATTTGATAAAGTCCAACACCCATTCATGTTAAAAACTCTTAGCAAAATGGGCATAGACGGCAAATTCCTCAACACAATAACGGCCATTTATACAAAGTCAATTGCCCACCTCATCCTGAATGGAGAGAGACTGAAAGACTTTCCCTTGAGATCAGGAACTAGACAAGGATGCCCACTGTCACCTCTTCTATTCAATATTGTGCTAGAAGTTTTAGCCAGAGCAATTAGACAAGACCAAGAAGTAAAGGGCATCTGCATTGGCAAAGAGAAAGTTAAAATCTCCCTGTTTGCAGATGACATGATTCTATATGCAGAGAATCCCAAGGAATCTATATGTAAACTACTCAAACTGATAGCAGAGTTCAGCAAAGTCTCAGGATACAAGATAAACATAAGTAAATCAGTAGGATTCCTTTATACCAACAACGAGACTGTTAAGGAAGAAATTATCAAATAAATACCATTTACGATAGCCCCTAAGAAGATAAAGTACCTAGGAATTAATCTAACCAGAGAAACAACAGACCTTTACAAAGAGAACTACAAGCCCTTACTACAAGAAACTAAGATTTAGATAAATGGAAAAACCTACCCTGCTCATGGACAGGAAGACTTAACATTGTGAAAATGTCTATTTTACCCAAGGCAATCTATTTATACAATGCAATCCCAATACAAGTTCCAGTGACATTTTTTAATGAGATGGAGAAACAAATCACCAATTTTGTTTGGAAAGGGAAGAAGCCCCGGTTAAGCAAGGTACTACTAAAGAAGAAGAACACACTGGGAGGCGTCTCATTACCTGACTTTAGAACATATTACACTGCTACAGTGGTCAAAACAGTCTGGTACTGGTATAAGAAAAGACAGATCAATCAGTGGAACAGAACTGAGACCCCAGAGATGACACCATCTGCCTATGAACAACTGATATTCAACAAAGGCCCTAAGACATTAAACTGGGATAAAAACAGTATCTTCAACAAACGGTGCTGGCAAAATTGGATATCCATCGGCAAGAAACTGGAAGAAGATCCCTATCTTATACCTTATACAATAACCAACTCCAACTGGATAAAAGACCTAAATATCAAACCTAAAATGATAAAGCTCATCCAAGAAAAGGTAGGAACAACAATGGAAGTTTTAATACACAATATGGACAGACTCCAAAATCTGTCAAACAAACCACAATCATCAGAAGAGAAAATAGATAAATGGGATCTATTAAGAATTAAACACTTTTGCTCATCTGAAGACTTTATTAATAGAATTAAAAGAACACCTACAGAATGGGAAAAAATATTTGGAAACTCTATGTCAGACCGACCCCTGATTTCCATAATCTATATGATACTACAAAATATCAACAAGGAGAAGATATACCATCCAACTAAGTGATAGGCAAAGGAGATGGACATACATTTCACTAAAGAAGAGATCCAGGCAGCCAAAAAACACATGTGGACACGTTCATGATCTTTAGTTATTAAAGAAATTCAAATCAAGATGACAGTGAGATACCATCTCACACCAACAAGGTTGGCCGTGATCCAAAAAACACAAAACAACAAATGCTAGAGAGGCTGTGGAGAAAGTGGAACCCTCCTATACTGTTGGTCGGGTTTCAAAATGGTCCAGCCTCTTTGGAAAGCAATCTGGCGCTTCCTTAAAAAAATGGATATCGATATACCATTTGACCCAGTAATTCCACTACTTGAAATATATCCTACAGAATCAAGGCCTTTCACACCAATGGACACATGCACCAGAATGTTTATCGCAGCACAGTCCATAGTAGCAAAAAGATGGAATCAACCCAGATGCCCAACAACAGAAGAATGGATAGGTAAACTATGGTATATATACTCAATGGAGCACTATGCAATGATAAAGAACAACGATGACTTCAGGAAATATCTCATGACCTGGTTTCAAGTGGCAGACATTATGTTGAGTGAAAGTAGTCAGCGACAAAAGGACAAATATTGTATGAGACCTCTACGATAAGATCTCAAAAACAGACTTGTGTATAGAAGAAAAGACTCTTTGACAGCTGCAAGGGAGGGGAGGGGGGAAAGTTTAGATTAGATAGTTGCTAGGTATCTGGTTGGGTGAAATCGGTGATAGCACACATTAGAAACAAGAACAATATTAAGTGGACTTAAACATAACATGAGTACTCCTTCCATCTTAACCCAATATTGCAAGGATAGAGTAGCTGGGGCGGGGGGTGGGGGACCATGCTCTTAGGCGAAAGCGAGGCCAGTTGGCACAACTAGTGTTTTGCTAAGAGGGCTGTCTGCACCTCACGTTGGTGAGTGGCATCTGGGGTCTTAAAAGCTGCCAAGCTGCCATCCGAGGGTACAGCAAATGGTCCCAACTCAGCAGGAATGGATGCTCACCGAGGACCAAAATGACATGGGGGAAAGACAACCCAGAAGACAAAGAGACCCACATCAGTGGGTGCCTACATCGACTTGGGACCGGAAGAACCAGATGGTGCCTGGCCACCACCAGTGATAGCCGCGCTGGAGTTGAGTTGAGTCTCACTGGCTACACAAGAATGAAAAGGGGTGCACCCTGAGATCCCCACTAAAAGACCTCAATTGATGGCCCAGTGGTTTCAGGGTTCCCCTGGGAGCATGGCCCCTCGCCCTGATGCTGCCCTTGACCATAAATCATAACGAAGGTCCACGCTTCAGACAGGAATGGATTGGACTTGGTGATGCAGTGACCATATATTGGATGCACTTTATGGTTCTATACATCTATAGGATGTCATCCTGCTCACCTCTGGCTGGAAGAAGGAGAGTGGGTGGAGAGGAGGGAAAAAAGAGACTGTTGGGAGAACGAGACATGTATGGAGCAGAAAGGAATAGGGTGCTGTCACCGGGCAGGGAGAGCAGTGGAAACTGCATATAGGTGGGTATGTAAATTTATATGGGAATGTATATTTTCACTCAGTTACATCAAATAAAATATTTAAAAAAAAAAAAAAAAAAACACTTGCCATCCACTGGATTCCAACTCATGATGCCCCGATGTATGTCCGATGAACACAACGCTCTATATGGTTTTCCATGGTTAATTTTTCAGGAAGAGATTGACAGGCCTTTTTTTCTGAAATGCCTGTGTGTGTACTCTAACTACTCAGCTTTTGATTAGTAGTTGAGTGTATTTCTTTTTATACCACCTAGGGAGTCCTATTTAACAAAAAAAAAAAAAAAAAAAAGAAAGAAAGAGACCTACTGCTGTTGAGTTTTTTCTGATTCATAGTGATGTTACTGACCCTATAGGACAGAGTAGAACTGCCCCACAGATTGTCCAAGGAACAGCTGGTGGATTTGAACCACTAGTTGTTTGGTTAGCAGCCATAGCACCGAACCACTATGCCACCAGGGTTTCCTATAGAATCCCTGTATTATGGACTTCAAAATAGTGGAAAAAAAGTTAACAGCTGTATCTGTTGGGTGAGTATGGAGTCAAGTCCTGTGGACCGGGGGACAAAAGCAGGAGTGGCTTATGGAGGCAGAGGGAAATTCTGGAAATTGAGCCTTGCAGGAGTACAAAGGCTAAAGATAAGATAAAAATTCTAAGCCTGTGTCCACAATCAAGAATTGAGATAAATAACAGAAGCCAGAAGTGTGAACAAAACAGAGTCCAAAAAATCCCAAGGGTTCATAAGTGCTAAGATGTCTAGATGGGCATGAAGGAGGCATGTCTGGAAGAAATCTGAAGGTGGAATATGGGTGCTTGCAGCAGCTTTTCATGTGGTTACTCTGTTGATCTATGTATTTGGTGGAGCTGGAACAGGACTGTCTATTTGCCACGGCATGACGGTTGCAAAGGTTCTTTGACTCTAATTTTCCCGTCTTTTCCCTCTGCCTCCTGTGGTTCCTGAATTCTTCCAGATATAGAATGCCTCTCATCCTCTTCCTTCCTTCCTTACATGGTTTTGATTGCATATTATGTATTGTACAGTGCTAGTCAAAGGTGAAATTTTTTTAAATTTTATTTTTATTATGATTAAGTGAAAGTTTACAGTCCAAGTCAGTTTGCCATATAAAACTCTGAGCACCTGCCGCTCTGCAACGCGAGGGACAGCACACACTTCTTTTTTACTGTTTAATTCCAGTATCTACTTGGTCCCCTCCTCTTCATCTTCTCCTTTCTCCTCTACAGAGGAACCAGTTGGGCAGCCTCATAGATATATTAAAGCATAAAGTACACACATCACAGGGTTTTTAATCTTGGCACACAACAAATCCTCAGTAAACATTTTTTAATGAATGCAAGAGACCATTATCAGCTAACACCTTAGAAAGGATTGTGACTGCAAGCCAGGAGACAGTGACAGAGCAGGTAGCTGGAAGGACAGACAAGTGTCTGGTTGCTGAAAAGACACAAATCAAGAAGAAAAGAGATTCCCTAGGCAAACTTTGTCTGATAGCACAATTCTGCTCAGAGCTGTCTGGCAATAAGATCTATTGATAAAACAAAGCCCATTCAGGTCCTTGAAGATGAGATTTTTCTTTTTCCCCTACTATAATGCAGAGACTCTCGTTCTGAATGACAGCATCAGGAGGATTCACTGTGAATTTGGGGTGTACTGCCCTTAATGTAGTTCTGTTGTTCCACAAACACCCTCTGGACCAGACCATGGTACGTATGGTCATGCAGGTTGCACAGAAGAGTATCTGGTCAAGAGAGCACATGGGGGCTGAAATATAAGGACTGCCAATTAAGTTGGCCAAGTCATCCTAGAAAAAGTGCTACATATCTCATTGCTGACTATCACTGTGGTCACTTTTGAATACTCCCCTTGGAAAGCTAAATGCACCAATGCCAGCACCTAGTCTACCCTTCAAGTCAATTTTGGAACTCTTTTTCTGGACTGGCCATCAGAGCTGTCGTCGTATTACCCTTGGTGTCCTGAATGTCATCAAAATGTCTTCCTTTCATTATTCCCTTTATTTTCAGGTAAAGAAAAGAATCATTGGGGGCCAGATGAAGTGAGTAGGGAGGCTGTTTCAATACAGTTATTTGTTTACTGACTAAAAACTCCCTAGCAGACAACTATACAATTAAGTTCATGCACTTGCCATCTTGCCGCCATGCACGATGGCCATTCCAGAAAGACTCCCAAAATTGCTTTGAAGGGTGACCTAGGCTCTGGCATCGGTGCATAGCTTCCCAAGGGGAGTACTTCAAAGGTGACCATAGTGATACTCAGCGGTGAGATATATAGCACTTAGAACAATTAAGTCTGTGGACTTAATTGTCAGACCTCATATTATGAGTTGTACTTCTCCAAGCTTTGTGCCTAGGAGAAGAGTTGCATCTTCCCCGGGAAAGACAAAGTTTTTCTAGGTTTCTCACAGGTTTCTGTAAGTTTTATGGATGTCATGGGTCACCACTATTCAGCAGTCTTTTTTCTTCATTAGAACATATATTTCCTACTCGATCTAGAACAAAAAGTCATTCTAGACTTGTAGACTACAGAACTCTGTCACTAATTTTCACACAGAAGGACTTGTGACAGAGACTGGTGCCTGCATACTGTGAAAAGCGACAGGACTGGGACTGAGTGGTCCCAGGTAAAATCATTCTCCTTCCACGATCTTTCTGTGTGGCAGTGGGGAAGTCATTGCTCAGCCTTGGCTTCCTCCTCTGTCAAATGAAGGATGTGGACTAGCTCGTCTCTGAAGTTCCTTCCAACCTCAGATTTCTATTCTTCTATTGCTGTAAAATATTAAGGTTATTACTCCTTTAACATTCCTGTCTTGCCCTGAATGATCAGTTTTCTAAAAAGGGCCTACAACCTACACCCTAAGTCCTCATACATGAATAAGTTTGGATAGTTGTTATCCAATTATGCTGTGAAGTTGAAAGAACTTCACCTTTCTCAATTATTTGGAAAAGCAATACAAGGATTGAAGTTGCTAATCCAAAGCTACTGCACATAACAGAGAAAAAGAAAAAAAATATTTGCGTGACAAACTAAAGTTCTTTTTGGCCAAACTAAAATTCTTTGTTTCAGTCTAATTCTTAATTCACGCTCTGGGACACAGAAAGAACCAGAATTCACCAAACAGATAGAATATTTTGTCACTTAAATAACTGAGTTCAATAGAAAATACCTTTCAAACGGGCAAAACTTCCTTCCAGAGTGTAGAAAATAAATCGAGACAGAAACTGGTGACCTAAAGAAGCATTTGGCTGCCCAAGTGATGTAATGATGGGAATTTTTCCTTCTTAACCTTTCGCTGGCGCCCCCTCTATTTTTCTGCCAGTCAGCACACTTTTGTTTTTTTTCTATTTCTGTTATTGTTTCTGGTTTTGTCCTTGGCTTTCTGTTAACCACAGATTTACTTTCAAGAGAACTGAACTCTTTCTTTCTCCTTCTCCCCCTCCTCAGCTTGCCTCTTGCCACCCCAGCCGGCGGCACTGCTGGGGAAGGGAAACAGGCCGGGGTGAGGCTGGGGTGGGGGAGCAGCAGGGGGAGGAGAGACGGGGCGGGCAGGGGCCGGGAGAGAGGGCTCCGAGCAGCCCAGGTGAGGCCTAGGCAGCGCTAATGAGAAGCATATGCCTCCAACCATTTGAAAGGCTGGCTTGAGCCAAGGGAAGTGATGAATTGCAAGAATGTGTTGTGTTCATAACCGGGGAGCTGGCAGAAATAGCCTAGCTAGAGGACTAGAATGGAAGTTGTTTTTTTTTTTTTTTCTGAGAACTGAAGCTTAAAAATACATTTCTCTTTGTCAGCAGAATGTTCTAGCTTCAAAACTATGAATGGTAGACTACCTCTGTCAGACTAATGCATTCCATTTTTACCTCATATTCATGATACAACTTACGTTCCAATGAGAAGACCGACACGTCCAAAAAAATGGACTTAGATGGAATTAGCTCTGTACTACTTAGAACATTTTGAATACACACAGGACAATCTCAGCCCCTAGGTTTGCAAACTCTGTTTACACAAGAGGGCCTCTAGGAAGACAGGGAAAGTTTGACCACAGATCAAGAAGACTTGTTCTTTCCTTTCCTCCTCAGCCTCTGCCTCCTACAGTTATTTATAAAGTGTCATTAAGAGCTGCAGTTTATTAAGGGGGTGGTACGGTATGGAAGAAATGGCATCTAGAACATTCCCTCTCACACTTGGGCCTTTCAGAGGAACCAGGACATTTACAGAGGCTCTACTTCAGAGGCCTATACTAACCAGAGGATTCAACAGATTATTTATATGAACAATAGTTGAAACATCTCGCCCACTTGTTGGCACATACTACATATCTGATAGATACTGAATATCTCTTCTTCCAGTTATCCCCCTAATGATCTCTATAAAGAATTGGAAGAAAAAAATGGCTAAAAAGTTGTGCTAAGATAGAAATGAGGGGTGAGGTTAATCCTCCCATTCTGTAATAGAAAACATAGACATGGAAGAAAGGATAGCTTTCAGAAGCTTGGACCTTCCAGAATTTCTTATCCCGGCCTGTGCCATCTCCCTCCTCTACCATGTACCTGGGCAGTCTCACCATCCCAGTACTCCAGACCAGGTGTCATGGCAAGGCATTCTACTTTTGAAAGGTTGCTAACTCTCACATACACCACAGTTAACACTATTCTAACTTTATTTAATGGGTGACAAGTTAAAAGAAAACATAGAATTACATGATCAAAGAAAACAAAGTGAACAGATAAATGTTAGTTCCCTGTCTTCCTTTGACATTCTCCACAATAAAGGTTAGCAGGAAGAAACCACTTGAATACTTGTATTTCCTATAAGCCTAATCTTTTGCACTTTAAATTCAGGCAGAAAATGAATTATTTTAAATAAAAAGTAATTATTTTTGCACATATAACTAAACAAAACAAAACAAAAAACAAACACCTACTGCCATCAAGTCAATTCTGACTCATAGCAACCCTACAGAATATTTTATTTATGTGGTTATTTTCTAAGATAATGTCTTAAAAGGAGCTGCAGGAAATAAAGCTGAATTACAAATCCTATTCAGTTCTCTGAAATATTATATGATTGAGTGGACTTCAAGTTTCCTAAAGAAAATATTTCTTTTATCTGACAGAACCACTCTTTTCAATTAATTTCCATCTCTTACTTAAGCTGGAAATCCTGGTAGCATCATGGTTAACTATGACAGCCACTAACCAAAAGGTCAGCAGTTCAAATCCACCAGGTACTCCTTGGAAACTCTATGGGGCAGTTCTGCTCTGTTATAAAGTGTGTATACAGTTGCTATGAGTTGGCATTGACTTGACAGCACTGGGTTTGTCCTTTTTGATTTTCTTAGATTGGCATGACTGAAAGGAAATACCCATTTACAGGTTTAAAATGCCCATTTGCCTACCTCTCCCCACCTCTCAGGCAAGTTTTTTAATCTGGTGAAAAAACTGTCCAATTAAAATTTTTGCTTGCCAATGGCAAATTCTTCGGTCTTACAGATTTGTGAATCAGTCACAACTAAGCAGGAATGTGCTAGCCATAGTGGATGAATTCTTCTTTTCCTTTTTTTTTTTTGGCAGAAATGCATGTTCAAATATATTATAAGTAGACAAAACATGTAGTTAAATTTTTTGGAAAAGCTATTAAAATTTTCACCATAATGCATCAGTGATGCTTCCTGATATCCCGAATAGGATTCTATTGACTTGGAACCTGTTCTTACATACTCAAGGTAGATAATGAGTCATAATTACCATTTCCTTCTAAAGGATTCTGACAGGACTAGCTGCAGAGTAGTGACTGCAAAAGCTGCATATTCTGCTCTATTTTTCTTTATTCCTCTTTATACTTACACTTTTTTTCTCCTTTGATCATCTGTATTGTAATCTCCATTTTAGAATAAGTAACAATATAAAGTAGAAGGGAGAAAAGAAATTCAAATGAAGATTTCCCTTTGTCTTGCATGTAATTTCATCTAAACTTAACTTTCTTTACCATTTCAATAAAGTTTCTTTCTTTTTCTGCCAAAAGGAGGTAAAAGCAATTTTTAAAAGGAATGTGAAATATGTTCCTTCTGTATTTACACACTGATTTATTGAAAAAACACATAGTTTATAAAAGCAGTCCTCCTAAAGACATCACACAACACAGAGCATGTGGTCTGAACTAACGCTAAACTTCATCTGACTCCCTGCTGTTTACCATAGCAGCTGAGGGACCTTGTGTCATTCTTCTGAGCTTTGGTTTCTGGTGAGAAACAAAGTTAACTAAACTTGATGATTAAACCACATAGTGCATACACTAAGGCACTTGGCACAGTCTCTGGCACAGAATAAAAATTTAACACAAAAAACTACTATTACGAGGAATAAATGGGAAACTTAATCCTTTTACTAATGCAAGTTGTTACTATACAAAGTCTCTACCATCTCTTGGCTGTTTGGTAGGAGAAATGAATTGAGAGTTTAGTAGCTTCCACTGGTCAGAAATCTCCCTAAGTACTTGGAGTAAAGATGGTTATTACCACTAATAAATCAAATCAGGGAAGGTAAAGACAGATCTGTTTCTCACTTAAGTAGATGTGACCCCATCCAGTCATCTTCGGAATTCACTGGTACTCTTTCTAAACAGTGAAGCTAACTTAGGTTTTTACTGTGACCCTTTAAACTCTTTAAAGCACCTTGATCTCTTTGATCTCATTTTATCTTCAGCCCTTTAAGGAAGGTCAAAATTCTAAAGATCTTCGGTGTTATGGTTCCTGAGGGAGGTGAATCTGTTAAGATCACACAGCTAGAGGGAAACTGAAGTCCCTTGTGTATTTATAAAAGTGAGTGTGTGTGTGTGTGTGTGTGTGTGTGTGTGTGTCAGAGAGCCACAGTTCTTTGAAGAACGGGATTGTTGGAGGGGGTGGTTGGTGCAAAGGGCAGGCACAGTGTCAAGGATCAGGGAGTTTTGAATCTTGGTGTAGGGGCGGGGAGGAGACAGTAGCCAGAGTGGCAGTCATGGCCATTCCTAAGTTATTCTACTATGAGAAACACTTGTGAAAGATAAAGGATGTAAGAAAGTGTTCTCTACCCTCTAGAGACAAGGATGGTAGGTAGTTTTCTCAGGGTATATTATTAATAACTATTTAGATGGTGTGGGGAAAGAGTTCAAGAGTTAACAAAAACTCTTTCCCATTTTGCATGAGAATATGACCTTTGGTTAGCTTCTTAGCTTGGTTTCCCTGGAAACAGATAAAGATGGTATGTGTCAACTACGTTACTAGGCAACACTGCATATGGTAAAAATGACCCCTCATTGGTAGACTGCATCTGGACTGGGATGAACTACAAATGAACTATAAACTCCTAAAAGGGATGCCACGTTTTGGACCTCTCTGAGTGCATCAGTTCTTCTTACTGGTGATATCTTCTGTGGATACAGTGTCTTTGGAGTTATTACAATAGTTGTTGGCTCTTGCAGAGGCCTAAGGGTTTTAAGCAAAGGTAGCTCCTTAGTTGTCCATTGTGGACAGTCTCCTTGTGTCTGGCTGTCTCAGCTCACACTGTAGAAGAATGTCTGTGGCTGCCCTGCTCATGTCAACATTCTTCTGGGTAGACTGATGCCAAATGTGAAATGTGGTGATTTTTTAAGTTTAAGTGTAAGTTTTTTTAAGTTTAAGTTTAAGAAGACTCCTGCAGGCTGCTTCGGTGTCATGGTAATTTTCTTTAGTAAAGATGTGAGCCATCGAGGTTAACTGGCATAACTGCCTACTGCTAAGAGAGTCTTGCACCTATTGGTGAGTGGCATCTGGGGTCTTAAAAGGCAGTAAGCTGCCATCTGAGGAACACCAAATTGTCCCAACTCAGCTGGAACAGATGATCACCAAGGACAGCAATGACATGAGAGAAAAAGAGCCCAGAAGACAGAAAGACTCATGTGAATGAGTGAGCATATCAACATGTGACCAGAAGAGCCAGATGACGCCCGGCCACCACCAATGACAGCTGTGATGGGGCTCACAATGTTGAGTCCCAATGGCAACACGAGAATGGCAACACCCCAAGAACTCCACTAAAAGACAGTGACTGATGGTCGAAGACCTGAGAGTTCCCCGGGGAGCATGGCCTCTAGACCTGATGCTGCCCCTGATTAATAGATCATTACTGAGGTCAGCTCTTCAGATAGATACGGAGTGGACTCGGGGACACAGAGTGACCATATTGTGTGTGCAATTGATGGTTCTATGCATCTACAGGATGTCGTCCTACTGGCCTCTTAGTAGAGGGGAGTGGAGAGGGTGCATAGGAGGGGACAGGAGATTGTTAAGAGGACGTGACATGTATGGAATGGAAAGGAAGAATGTGCTGTTTCCGGGCAAGGAGAGCAGAGGCAGCTGCAGATAGGTGGGCATGCAAATTTGAATTGTGTTGCAACTTTTCACTCAATCACAATTAAAAAAAAAAAAAAAGATGTGAGTCATGACTCTGGGAGGGATCTGGCAATACTGAAGTGACTTTGTCAACATATACTAAAATTCACCCATGCATACATGCATACACCCATATATCCATGCATCCATGCATCTATCCATCCATCCAATCCAATGTTTATTCAGAATCTACAATGTGCCAAGCATTATGCTAGATACAAAACATACTCAAAATCCGTGTTATGAATTAGGCTTCGTACATCATGGGGATGGAGGGAAAAAAAAAAGGTAGAGATAGAGGCTAGTATTTCTTGAAAGTCAGATTCAATTACATCTCTAGTGTGGCATCTGAGCTTAGACAATCTGACTCTTTATTTCACATTCTTAACCAGTACACTATTTAATGCAATATGCACCTTAATAGAGGTTCACACCAAGGACTTCCTTTAACAATTTTCTGTGAAAGCCTGCCTGCCTCTACTATACCATGTCATATAATGTCTGAAAATCCACCAATTAAAATTCAATAGTGTTAACAAGGCTCGTAACTACTTAGGATGCATCAGGAGAGCCAAAGAGAAGCATAGAAACTATGGAGTTTACCGAGATCTAGTTGTTTCAGTTTAAGGACTGAGGTGCACCTGATCTAAGTCATGGTAGTTTGAATTGACTCATATGCATGTGAAAGCTGGGCAATGAATAAAGAAGACCAAAGAATAATTGATGACTTTGAATTATAGTGTTGGTGAAGAATATATCATATACCATGGCCTGCCAGAAGAATGAGTACATATATTTGTCTTGGACAAAATATAGCCAGAATGCACCTTAGAAGCAAAGATGGAAAGACTTCATCTCACATACTTTGGACGTGCTATCAGGAGGGACCAGTCTGTGGAGGACATCATGCTTGGCATATTAGAGGGTCAGCACAAAAGAGGAAGACCCTCAAAGAGATGGACTGACACAGGGCTGTAGCAATGCTCTCAAGCATAACAATGATTGTGAGCGTGGCAAAGGACTGGGTAGTATTTCATTCTGTTGTACATGGGGTTGCTTAGAGTTGAAACTGATTTGATGACACCTAACAACAACAACAACTGTGTCAGGCCTGTGCCTCCCCTCCTCCAGAGAGGCTCGAGCTACCCTCTGACCCAGCCTGATCAGCTTCCGAAGAGTTTGGCTCACAACTGGGGCTAGGCGAAACAAAAATGAGCGCCAGGACATTTGTGCCTCCAGAGACTTCTACCAGAGCCAAGCCAAGTGCCGTCGAGTTGGATCTGACTCTTGGTGACCCTAGAACCAATCTTATTTATTACAGGGTGAAATAAAAGAATATATGTAAAGTGACCAGCCCTGTGCCTTTCATATAGTAAATATGCTATAAACTATAGCTGTTATTACTTCCTGCCATGTTGCTTTACAAAATGCTCAAAATTATGGGAAGGCAGACATCTCTGTGGCTTTAACATTGGGTATTTTCTTTAATTCCCTATGTCCTTTCTGAATTTGTCAGAAATGTTTACTATGTGCTTATTGGGTAGAGGTATCAGACAACATATACAGAGCCAGGTCCTTCAAGACGTTTATGACACATTTGGGACCACATACAGAAAAGCTGAAAATGCTATTAAGAACCCTACAAGGCACCTACAAAACATCAATTGCCACCTCTATCATTTTTACTTCTCTGGGAAGGGGACTGTTTTTGCTATGGAGGAAAACAGCCATTAGCAATACTTAATTAGCCAAGCTCACATACTTACAAGTAAGGAGTAAGAACTCAGTTGCCTCTAAGACACACTCTAAAGCCTCAGACTTAACCACTCCAGTCTGCTCCTATCCAGTCTTTGCTAATCATGGTCTTGACCAACAGCTAACCTGTTTCAATTCCAAACACACATCAGGAGAATAAAAAATAATGCTGGACTGTGATTCTTTCTCAGGAGGTCTGGTTGCACAGTGGTTACACACTTGTCTGTTAACTGAAAGTTGGCAGTTCAAACTCACCAGCTGCTTCACAGAAAAAAGATGTGGCAGTCTGCTTCCAGGAAGGTTTACGGCCTTAGAAACTCTACAAGGCCTTTCTACTCTGTCCTGTAGGGTTACTATTAGTCAGAATAGACTCAGTGGCTGTGACTTGGCGTTTGATGATTCTTTTTTGTCTACCAGAGACTCTCTTGTCTGATGTCACACTGCTACCTAGTGTCTAAGCTACTTGCATCTTTTCTGGGTGTGGGGTTTCAGTCCAGTTTCCTGCTCTTCAATGTCTAAGACAACAGAGAAATGTTCTCTACATGCTACTGGAGCCGCTCGGTTCTCTCTGGAGATTCAGCACCTCTGAGGTTTCTTTTGGTGGATTAGATTGTGAAATGATAGATTCCATTCTCTTTTCTGCCTACAATGACACCTGGAGTCAGAAATACTCTAAAGTAAAAGATCTCAGAAAAAAAGCCTCAGGTCGGGTGATGGGGCTTGTCCGGCCAGGGAGTCTGGGGTGAGACTTAAGGGTGGGTCTGTCAGCAAAGCTGAGCCCTGACCAAGCACAGGTCAGAACTTCAACACTCCACTGGGTTCAATCGTCAGCTTTCACTGAGCAGGTACCGTGTTAAGTTCTGAGAACAGAATGGCATCATCCCTTGAGAAGTTCCAACTTATTTACTGTTCATGTAACACAGAACACATTCATCCGCTCATAAGTGGATAAAAGAAAAAAAGGAACATTGATTACTAAGGTCTCATGGACAAAAGGCTCGCCACTTCCTTTAGTCTGGAGTTCTAAAATGTCTGACTCAATTAAAAAACAACAACAAGCATCATCAACTGCCATTAGAGCCTCCCCAAATGAGAATCCTGTAGCAGACTGATCTTGATTATCTCTGAAATCCCAGTCAGAAATGGAAGCAATATAAATAAACATAAAAGAAAATAGAGGTGCTGTAACACGGCTATAAATTGCTCTTCTCCTCGACTTTCTTCCAATCATCCAGGGCAAAAGAAGGAAGTTGGACTTTGTGGTAGAGAATAGACCAGCAGCTGTTCTATATCTTGCCAAGAGGAGAGAGACTTATTATAAGTAGTAGCCAACAATACGTCCTTTGGGACTAGAGAGCCAGCCAGTTGGGGAGGGGGTAGCTCGGAGGGGAAAGGGAAAGCTGACGGGAGTGGGGGATTGCCAACCCTGCAGAGGACGAATTAGAAAACCCTATCAAATTTTCCCGCACACTTATGTTTCTATTACCTCATTAGGGTGATTACATAATGCGACTCCCTTTATAAATGAAAAGGAGAATAAGGGGCGACATTCTCATTAGCAGTGGCTGATGTGAGATATTAACATACCAGTAAGTCATATGAGCAAACCGTTGATATGTCTGGGAACATGTCTCCTTTCTCGCTTCACCTGTGTCGTATTTTGTCTGCT
Organism: Heterohyrax brucei; assembly: GCA_028571685.1. Classification (NCBI taxonomy): domain Eukaryota; kingdom Metazoa; phylum Chordata; class Mammalia; order Hyracoidea; family Procaviidae; genus Heterohyrax; species Heterohyrax brucei. Next base: position 58,777,833 of record CM053145.1, on the reverse strand, counting down.
CCTTCCCTCCTTTCAACCATGTATGTGTAACTGTGACTCAGAAATGAAGAAGGGGCTGACAACTTGGGTGCCCTTGCTAGGAGGTCTTCACGTAAGAAATGGATAGAGTTTGTTTTACATTGTATCAGAAGAAAAAAAACAACAACCATTTCACTGTAATGTATGAGTCTTTTTCTACAACTTGCCACAGAGTTTCCTAGCCAGTTGGAAATTGGGGCTCTGAAATTTCTCACTCCTTAAGGTATTTTTCTACTTGTAGGGCAAGTTTCTTTTCTTTCTGTGGACTGTTACTTGACAATGTCTTAATTCTGAGTTGTAACTCTAGATGGGGATATTTTGGGGGGCTGCTGTTTATGGATTAACTATTAATTTGTACCTCTACTTTTTAAAAATAGCTCTCTGGGACAGTAGATTCCCTTGAGTAATATTTAACAAAAGAAGAAACCACATCCCCAAAGTGGCGAAGAACCTGCTCAGGTAGTAAGGAGAGCCAAGGCTGAGATCCGCACAAACAGAAGTGATGCACAGTATGCCTGTAATATGTAATTTCTAAGAAGGCTGGGTAATTTAAGGCGTGTTTACTTTATCCAACGACTCTTCTAATGAGGGAGCAGTGTGTGGAGTGTGGGGATGTTGAGTGGAGATCAATCCTGTTAAAACAGCCCCTCACAGAATGAATTAGTTATTTAGTCTGTATTTATGTCTTATATGTGGCTTTAATATGATATACTGACCCTCGGTTCCTGCATAACCCTATTTCATCTTCGCCACTCTACTATTTTATCTGTCACCTCTCTTTTTAATTTTCTGTGCTCCCAAATGCACTTTTGCAAATTTGTCTTTTCTCTGAGGATTAACACTTATTTTGCACTTCCTCTCATGACTGCAAAATAGAGTATGAGGCATCTAATGCTCCCTGCACATGGACAGGGAGGAATATCCTTATTCAAATTAGAATTTTTAAAAAAACATTTATAACATAGACAGAAAATTATGGAGATCAGCACTCTACTTGGGCCCTGGGAACTAGTATTAAATGTAAATGAGCGTTTGGTCCATTCATTAAGGTGTACTACTGTTCCTTGTTTTCTGTTCACATTATTTTTTGTTACAGTACCCTAACTATCCAGCAGATGGCATCTGCTTCAAAACTCTCATAAATTTCATTTATATTTCAGGACAAATGCCATACTGATACATTGCAACCTCCCTTAATTGACTTTTGCATTTAATACCTAGAAAAGGCTGCTGCTGGAAATATACTTAGGGCAGACAATTGATTCTCTCTCTCTGTCTCTTTCTTTTTTTCTTTTTTGGTAATGATAGCGATGATTCTTTTTTTTTTTTTTTCCCTTGCTGTGCCCATGGCAGCATCATGAATATCTAGAGAAACCTATGTTATGTTAAAGAAAAGATAATCAGAATTAAACTCAGATGCTCTCTTTAAAATCTAATACTTAGTTACTCTAAACACAGAATAAGAACCGAGTATTAGTGGCAGATTGAGAAAAACAAAGCTAATCTCAAAGCACATACCCTCTAAGGCAACGAGAGCCAGAAAAAGGAGCCAGCTCCTCCAAGAAGTAAAGCGGGGAGGAGAAGGAATACACAAAGCTTTACAGAGAGTTACCAGACAGAGGCTTTTCCCGCTTTACTTTGTATGAAGAGATGGATGTAACTGAATGACTTCTACCATTTAATGGCACCTTTGCTCCAGCGCTTTGTAAAGCTCACACATGAACACACTGATCCGTTTCCAGATGATCCGGTGGGCCCCATCCTTTTGTGTCAAGCACAAAGAAAAAGGAGAGAGAGGGAGACACAGAGAAAAAGAAACAGCCCATGTAACCAAGCCCTGAACATGATTTAAACAACCAACTTAGTCAACATCAATCTCGGGATGTGTTATGTGAAATGGAGTTATACTCCAAAAGAAACGTTGGCCTCATTTAAAAGATCACTTTGTCTAAAGAAAAGGCCAAGTTGAATTTCCAAGCAGTAAGTCATCTTTCCACAAGAAGCTGAGAAGAAAAAAGCAACAATGTGAAGAGGTGAAAGATGGCTCATCTGGGGAAAAAAAAACCCAAAAAACAAACAGTCCTAGTATGATAACTCTGTTATTTTATTTTTAAGGATCTAGTTTCCTTATTTTATGTTATTTGTCTGGGATCAATGGGGCTATGAAAAGAGCAGCGGGTTAGAAATCAAGAGACTGTGTGTGACTTGCGTGTTACTGTGTGTGAATCACTTCACCTCCCTGGACCTCATTTTCTGACTGTGTAATGTAAGAGGATTGGGCCAAATGACGTTTGGGGTCACTTTCAGCTGGTGTTTGTTCTGACAGGGTGTCCTTGCAGCCACAGACCCTTTTAGTGCTCGAGTGTGAGTGTGAGTCATAAGCAAGCGCAGTGGGAGCTGGGATAGTGGTAGACACGGCCGCCAGTTTGCCAAAACTGAGACATTGGAAAGGTATGCAAGAAAGAAGCACTTTAGAATCTTTTGAGTTGCATTTCTCCCCTTTTATTTCCATGGTTATTTTTGAGAAAAAAGAAATATAGAGACACAAGTTTAGAAGCCAAAGGTTTAGAAATGAATCTATTTTGTTCTAACTTTGGGCTCAGAAATAAAGTACCCTTGATCCTTTGATTCTTTATGTACAGCATCATGCAGGTCCATGAATCTCTGTGTTTGGTGTTGTAAAACGCCTGACATCTCCTCCTGTGTCAGCCACAGTTAATAGACACAATGGATTCTTCAGAAATGCAGAGTTAGAACATTTGAAGCAGCTGAATACTGATTTACATGAAAGCTGAAAGTGTACAGTACCAATAAAATGTATCTTTGACATCTTGGCTTCCAGAGAAACACATTTCCTTTGTTCATTCACAAGTCTACTCTATTTCCACCTCAGATTTAATTATCTTCCCAGTTCTCATTTGCGTATGTGTAGGCTACCATTCACAATACGCCAAGCCCTACGTGTGGGAGGCACAGATCTTCTCATTCAAAAAAACAAAACAAAACAAAAAATGTGGACAAGCCATTCTGACTGCATAGTGCGTGCTTTACACAAAGCCCAAAAGATGCAAACTGTATTCCAAGAATACCAATGTCCTTGACATTAAATTTGCTGTTTGGTATATTGATCTATACTACTTAGTTTAAACTTCCAGTTATGTCTCAGATGCATAAAAGACACTGATTTTTTTTTCCCCTCTATAAACTTATAGCTGTTGGAACAGGAAAGGACTTTCTGGAATGCTATAGTCTAGCCTCTATGGATGAGAAAAACTGAAGCCCAGAGATGTCCATTTTTTGCCCCAGATCACATGGACAGACAATGAAGAAGCAGGACTAGACTTTTTTTTTTTTAACTTAAACACGAGAATCAGTTACATATCTACAACTTCCATGTGCCCTAGCATCTCCTTCCATCCTTTCTGTTTCTCTGCCTCTCAAATTTGTTCTTGCCTTTTGAGCCAGCTCTATAGGAGCAATTTCATTTCTGATTTGCAATTGATATCCCTAGGCTGTCTCATTTACATCCTTTAAATTCCTCCTAAATGCAACTTAAACCAAAATAATCTCTTCTACTCATCCATCTGTTCAACATCCATCCATCTCTTCATCGATCCAGTCATGCCTCCATTCATCTTCTATCCAAAAGCAAAAAAAACGACTGAATGCCAGACACTGTCTTAGAATTGGTTAAAAAAAAAAAATTTTTTTAAGCCCCTGTTCCTCAAGAAGCTGACAGTATAGCTCAGCTGCTCCTGAATAATCTTACAAAAAAAAGGGATACCAGCTTTATATTTGTTCTTAACAAGTATCAAAATAAAGATTCACATTACTACAACAAATTTTCCACTTTCCTTATTCTCTAAATACAGCAACACATCATTTATTTGGCATTGGCAGAGAACGAGGTGTTCCACATAAGTAAACTCTGCAGACCACTGAAACCAAAACCTTTGAACAGAAATCTTTCCCAAAGCATATGTCATATTTCTCTACCTTTGGAAACAAAGGATACTGAAGATAGCTTAATCACTTTTTTTTTAAATGACTAAGGATGCCCTTTTGAGGATATCCATTATCATACTAGATAGTAATGCAGTTTTGTGTCTAATTTTCCAGCTCTTCTCTGACTACTGGACAGTTAGCACTTTTAATCACAAGTTATAATTACTTCCAGCAGTTGTCCCACAGTCCCTCTTATAATTTGCTGGAGACTAGGCATCAGTTCAGGAAATTCATTAAAAACTGTATTTAAATGTGTATCAGAATCATCAGGTCTTCAAGTGAGGATCTAATGTTTAGCAGTATACATGTTTTAACGTGTGGACTGGAAGACCCAAATTGTATGTTTCTGTTCAGATCACTTCCAAGCTTAGGGTTTTGTTTTGAAGGGCTGCAGATGCCACACCTGCTGGGCAAGCTGACCAACGCTGCAGTTAGCATCAGCCTGGGACGTTTCATCTCATCCCCAGAGCAGAAAGCCATGATGGGCCCATCTGAGTTCAAGTAACATTCACCCAGGGCGAGACTGCCTCTTTGAAGTACCTCGTTTTAAATGGAACCCAGTTGTCCCTAGGCCTGTTGCAGGAGCCATCACAAATCCATTCATTGGGGTTACAGCTCCCACCCAGTGGCACAGGGTGCAGTAATCCCAGCCTCACTGACAATGTGTCTACAGCCAAGTCTTGTGCCAAACTCTTTACACAACAATATGTCTTGTATTCCCTATGACAACTTTGTGGTGTCACTACTGCTATTTTCATCTCACAGGAGGAACCTAAGGGACAAACAGATTAGGCAATTTACCAACGCTCACAAAGCTAGCCAATGGGGAACTGCGATTCATAACCTGACTGACTGTCACAGACATTCACCTCCCCAGGATGGTGAACCTACACACGTGTTACAAAACTTCATGATGGGATTTCTGAAATGTCTTGAATTAATGTCTAATGGTAGTACTAGGTTGTAAGATTAGGCCCACAGGATAGTAGATGAATGAACAAAAAGCAACTTTAAGAAAAATAACCCCTCTGGATTTGAGATTATTGTTGGTCTAGTTGCAGATCTTCCTTCAGATTTTTTAATCCCTCTCTTCCGTGTGCCATGCATATGCTTTGTGGTGAACTGTAAGGTCCAGGAAAGCAGAAAGAAGCCTACATTATATAATAAACACAGAATTGAAAAACATTGATTGAGTCATGACTATGAAATAGACCTTTTCCTAGTCACTGAGGACTGTAAGATAGATAGAAAGTGGTCCCTGCCCTTGAGTACCTCATAATCCTATGGGATGGGCAGAATTGTAAACAAATAACAAGCTTGGTATGCTAAGTGCTAAGACAGAAATATGATAAAAGGTACTTTGGGACCCCCGTGCTTAATGCCACTGAAGGTGAGGATGACCAACGAGCTGGGCCTAGAGGGCTGGCAGTGTCAGGGAGGAGTGCCTCAGGCAGAAGGAACAGCAAAAACAAAGGCGTGGCAGAATCACAGAACTTCATACTGGGTAGTAAGGCAGGTCCTTCACATGCTAAAATTTAAAGTAGTTCTGTAAAATGATTCCATCATAATAACAACCATTTCTATAAGCATGACAGCTAAACAAATGTGTGTCTAATTTTCTGGCACAATTTTAAATAGACAAAATACACAGTTGAAATTTTTGGCAAAAGCTGGTGAACTTTCCAAGGAACCAATAATGTTTCTGATATCCTCAAGAGGCTTCAGTCAACTCTAAATCCGTTCTTCAGTTATTTAGCTGGTCTCTCTTTTTTTTTTCTTCCTGTAAGTAGATCTGGGTGTTTTTGTAAATAGATTTGGATTAGTCTACATCCTGATTTTTCAAAATGTCATTTAGAAAATAGCAATATATCTATCACTATTCAACATAAAATCTCACAAATAACCATTTTATGCCATTTCAACTAGAACCATTAATGCATACATGGATCCAAGTGAAAAGACCTAATGAGAAAAAAATAAGAATTTTACTGAAAATTATATGCCTTTGCACTTCTTTAGTAAGTATAAATGTGCTGCAATTACTTAAAGCTGAGACCCTCTCTTTTAAAAAGACCAAAGTACCATACTAAACATTACTACTCCCTGGGAGAAAATTAGGGCCTTTGGCAGTAAAATCACCTCTTTTACAAAAACTGCTAAGTTCTAGTTTACTGGATGGGAGTCTTGTGTCTGGGGTCTGCAGGAGTTATTCCTTTCCAAAATCATGACAAAGCAGTAGTTCAGAGTTAATAATCAAGTTCTGTTTATTGAAGAACATAACTTTTTTTCCAGAAGTCTAGCCTAAAGTAGAAGTCTTCCATGTCATGGACAGGAAACTAAGAACCCAAGACGCAACGTGATTTCTGGGTCCCATGAAAAGTTAGAATTGGAGTCAGGTCTCATAATTCTCAAGTTGTTATGAGTCTGAAACGTACATCGACACATAGGAGAAGAAACTGAAAAGAAGAGGTAGCTGTGCCTCACTTTTCTGGCACTTTGGGAACAATAAATTATTTGCTATATAATTTTCTCCTTAAGGAATATATCTGCAATGTTTCCAATTCCCAAGAAAATGCTCACATAAGGTTTCATTTAGAAATCCTCTGAATTGGTTTTAAGTGGTGCGAGCTATTCTTTCAATGACAGAAGTTGTCTGCTTGGGCTCTTCTTTCCCTTTGGTGTTGCTGGAAGAAGAGGTGGTGCAATTTCAACAGATGGCAAAGGACAAAAATTCATACGACACAGTATGCATCCAAAGGGTCGCTAAATGCTGTTTTAAATGAGCTAGAGGCAGGAAATCACATCATACGGGTTCCTCTTTCTGAACAATGTTATCAGAAGAAGAGAATATGAAGGTGAAAAACAAGTTTGAAAAGATTCATACAATTCCTTGCACAGTGCATTAATTGTTCAAGTATATACACATACGTGTGTGTGTATATATATATGTATATATACATATATATACACACACATATCCATATAAAAGACCCAAAAATCACTGCTGCTGAGTCAATTCTGACTCATAGTGACCCTAAAGGAGAGAGTAGGACTGCCCTATAGAGTTTCTAAGGAACGCCTGGTGGACCTGAGCCACCCACGTTTCGGTTAGCAGCTGAAGCACTCAGCCACTATGACACCAGGGTTTCCAAGTACCTACACAGAAAAATGCGAATATGCTTCCTCGGAGTGTAAATATATGTACTGCCAGCCTGGTTTTGACTGCAGGACGATAGTGCATGAATAAAGAACGAGGGACTCACTAATGTTACAAGACAAGCCATTCTTTTCCCAGGTGAACAAGAACTTTTTTTCAGGCAAAGCATTTCCACTTCAAACAAAACTTTCCTTCCTTCTTTCTGTTTTTCTTCTTTCTCATCTGTCGTACTTTTTTTCTTTTTTCCCTTTTTCAATTTTCCTCTGTGGGACTTAATACTATAAGCCATAAATATAAATGTAATAGTGAGGAGGAACCCATTTGCTTCTCACTTTTCCAGTAACTCTCAATGAGCTAAAAGACTTTGCTTTTGCTTTAGTTGACACTCCTGTTGCTTACAGAAGCACGAGCCTCCTAAGTGCAGGTGGGGACCATTTGCTGACTGACCGACTGATCGCCCATAGTGACAACAGCTCTAAGTGAGGACAAAAAAATCCACAGTGTAACCTGACCAGTTATATTACATCTGGGAACAGAGGCCTCTTCAAAGAGGTGTGAGACTCATTTACCAAAAACCTGCTATGTTCCAAAACAGAGTGAATCAGAAGCTGAATTTAAAAGCAGTATTCAGCACAGGCACCATACTGAATATAAGGCCTCACAACAAAATACAAAACAGTCATACTATGAGAAAAAGTTTCACTTTCTGCATTATTTCAAGGAAAAAAACAATACCTATTTTAATGATTGTATTAAAAAATGCATCTGATGTTCTTTTCATAAAATTCACCAACTCAGATAAAGAAAATAAAAAAGTAGGGGGTAGCTGGAGGAGGGTACTTCTTTGACTTGGTTTGTGTTACATAGAATGAGTCAAAGGAAAACAGAAAGTTGCTACGACTCTGATGTGGCATTTATAATAAATAGCTCAAACTCATACTGGCCAGACACTAGGCGATTTAACTGGTAATGCCAGGGGGATGATGTAGTATTTCCTGTACTGTTTTAACTTCTCAATAAGCATGCAGACACTGCAGTGAAGCGCAGGTAAAAAGTTCACAGCTGGAGGGGGTGGATAGGAAGTGCTTTTGCAAAGTTCTAAGCTTACATAGGCATCCAGCTGCAAATAACCTTGGAAAAATGGAGGAGAGAGTCACACATGGTAATGATTTGAAAATCACAGAAGTTGGGTCTTAGGGGTGACAAGAGGGTGGCAAAGTTTTTCCTCAAAAGGATTCAGAAATATGGAGTTCAGAAAGGAAAGGAGATTTAGAATCCAGTTAATATAAGCAGGGAACACTTTAAGAGTACGGCTTCTCACTTGCCTTCTTAGACAGGGTATACAGCAGAGCAAGGGTCCCTCACCACTTGCGACTCTCCTCATGCAAAAGTTGCCTGTTTATAAGAATGTTCTCAAATGTCACATCAAGTTAGATACACTGTGCCCGTTTTTATGACTCCAACTAGAACTTTGTAGCTACGAGCATTCTTCTTTCTGGGCCTTCTTAAATTACATACTTACTACCTTCTTTTCTCCATTTCAACCTCCCCCTGCTCCCATGGCATCATAACAATCTTGGTGGCAAGGACCATGGCTTATCCATCTCTACTACGGTGAAGTCAAATATGGTTCTGTTGCCATCTCCCCAGCTCAAGCAAAGCTTTTCCACGGCTTACCATTGACTCTGGAATAAAATAAAAACTTGGCTTCCACAGGATCTTTCACAATTTGACCCTGGTCTCAGCTCACCTGTCTGTCAGTCTCTGTGACACTTTGCTGATTCTTCCTTTCCCTGCACATCCTTGCTCTCTCTCTGGTCTTTGTGTGTGCTGTTCCCTTTCCTGGGTCGTGCTGCCCACTCATCTCCACTTCTCATCCATCTGTCACTGACATTTCCTTTGAGGCTCATAGTCTTTTTCAGGGATGACTTCCCTAAACCCCTGGCTAGGTCATGCATCCCCATTCTTACTTATGTTCCCCTCTGATAACTCCTCCTTGATTACTTGTTTAATATTTGTTTTCCTAGCTAGATTGCAAGTTCTGGGAAGTTAGGGGCTTTCTCTCTCTTTTTAATACCGTGTCTACAGTGCTTATGTCACGAAGCTTAACTTGTATGGTTCTACTCAACGGGAACTCTGCAAATTTCATTTGAGTAAGTTAATGAATAGCTAGTGGAATAAATAATAAGCACGGGCTGGGTGCTAACTATATGCCAAAGAGTATGCTAAATACTTTACATACATTATGACACTACATCATCACAACAGTCCCATTATTACCTGTAATGTGTATTATTACCAAGTCACAGAGCGCTTGTTAACTACCCAAGTTATCCAGCTAGAAACCGACAGGGATGGGATTGGAGTGCGAGGCTGTCTTAGTCTAAAGCCTATGGCTTTCTATGGAGCTACACTATCTTCACATAGTTACCCAGTACCGAAACCAAACCAAATCTGTTGCCATTGAGTTGATTCCGACTCTTAGTGATCCTATAGCATGCTTATTAAATTAGAAAACAAAACTTGTAAATACATTAGTTTTTTTCCAATTTGAGAATATCTCTGTATTTGTATTTTGTGTTCATATGCCTCTAAATTCCATATTCAAACCCAACTCTGATTGTCTTGGGTTTTGCCCATTGATAAGTGATATCTGCTGGATTAGAGGTCAAATGGCAAGTTCTGCTGTGTGCTTGGAAGTGAGATAAATTCCAGTCTGTATACTACAGCAAAGGACACCTTTAAACTGAGGGCTCCAAGGCTCATGACTGGGGAGCTGCAGGACACTTTCGTATGGTCCTTCTAACTTCATTTTTCTTAAGATATGTGATTACTCACCAAATAAAGAAAAAAATACAACTAGGTCACAGCACAGCACAAACTCCCAAAGAGCATGGTGACTCAATAATGGGACTTTTCTGTTTCTGGATGGAAGATGGATCAAAGCAAAAACTAGGTGACCACTGGTCAGACCTACCTCAGAAAATGATGTATGCACTGGTAGGTGGTTAATGTCCCTTTTGACTGTATGGGAAAGCATGCTTGATGAAATGTTTATATGAATTATTCTGATATTTTGTCTGAACATTGAAAGATAGTTGTACAGTGTATACATGAAGAGGTCAAATTTTGGATTCAGATAAATTCTAAGTTCAAGTTCCTTCTCTGTGCTCCAAGCTATTGACCTAGGGCAAATCTCTTGGTTTCTCTAAGCTCAGTTTCTTTCTCCATAAATAATAAAACTCACCATTATATTCATAGAAGACAATATATTCAGTCTGTGGAATACACTTACTAATTGGATGACCTTGGGTAAGTTAACTAACCTGTCTGTGTCTTAGTTGTGTCATCTGTTAAATGTGTGTATACTAGCCAAAAAACTAAACCCACTGCCTTTGAGGCATTCTAACTCATAGTGACACTATAGGACAGAGTAGAACTACCCCACAGAGTTTCCAAGGAGCATGTGGCAGATTCAAATAGCCAATCTTTTGGTTAGCAGATGTAGCACTTAACCACTATGCCACCAGGGTTTCCAGATACACTAGCATCTCCCTTAAAAAGCTATTACATTAAATAAATTAAGAGTATAAAGTTCTTAGAACAATATCTGGCACAGAATAAATCTTCAGTTGGTTTTAATTAGAGTTAGAATTTTGGGGAAAGAAACCTATTTTTTTCATGTTCTATCCAAAGGTATCATATTTTACAAACTCAATTACTGTTTATCATTGTACTTGAATTCTAAAAGTAGACTAAAAGCTGAAGGCTTAGAAATGATTAGAATTTATGTCTTCACCCAGGAAGCCAACATCTCAACAAGGGACTGTATTCTTAAAATACTAGAAGGAATGTTTCTGTGTCAAAGTAGACAGGAAATAGCTTATTTCCAGGACCTAAAGTATCTAAAGAGAACCATTCTTTTCTATTTATTTATTTTTTTCATGATTTGGAAAATATTCTGAATAGAATTCTGGTAGAATTTAAAATGCATATGCACATTTTTTTTTAAAGGCTCCAAGAAAGTCACTAAGAAAATTGTCCCACTTTTATCAAATGCTTACTCCAAAGCCAAGACAAAGAAATAGAGGTCTTGTACTTCACTCAAGACAGCAACTCATACAAGTTCTCATGGCACAGCAGGGCAAAGCATGCATTTTTATCTCTTATGTCATGCCTGCTACACAGCTCTTCCTTCCTTCCTTCCTTCTATTCTCTCTCTCCTCTCCTTAAATGAAAGAAGATAGAGCAAACAATCTTAGCTGTTAGCTTTCCAAAGTTTTGTGAGGTAACAATATACAAACTCCAGAGAGAAGAAACCATGATTTATTCTATAAATCTCTCCAACATGAGTAAACAACAGCCAGGTCTTGTTTGGCTCTGGAGAGTAGAGTCTTAGCTGAGCAGGTACAGGGCATTTTCACCGTGATCCACAGACACTCAGGAAGATCTAGCTACGTCATTCACGGGATTCCAAGAATATTCTTTATTTTGGAGCCAGTGTAGGTCCACATTAGCTATGAAACTTCCACAGTTTAAAAAATAACAAAAGTTGCCATTTATTGTGAACTTTTGATGTGCTGGAAACCCTGGGAGCACAGTGGTTATGTACTATATCTGTTAACTAAAAAATGTCAGTAGTTTGACTCTGCCAAGCACTCCCTGGAAACTCTATGGAGCAGTTCCACTCTGTCCTACAGGGTTGCTATGTTTCAAAATTGACTCAATGGCAGTGAGTTTAGTTTGTTTTTCTCTATGTGCCAGAAGTGAATTGTGTTAACCATTTAACATAAATGGTTATGATACTCCTTAAGTACTCATGCATGGTAGGTATTAGTAACATTTTCCAGACGATGTAACACAGAGATTTCAAGTACTTTGGTGACAGTTACACAGCTAGGGATTGGCAAAGCCAGATTTTGAACCAAAGTCTGTGTGACTGCCCTGTGCTATCTTGTATTGGTAGGCGTTGAGGCTGGTGCTGGAGCTGTTGGAACATGGTCATCTCCCAGTATTCTGCCAGCTTTCATACTTGGCACAATACGAAAGATGGTTAGGCTGGCCTTTGACTTATCCAGCTTCCTAGGCCTGATCCTCTGTTCCTCCTAAACCTACTGCCACAAAATATTGCAAACTCACTTAAAAGTAAGTAGCAGATGCACCACTTCGCTACCCCACCTGGGTGCTGTGCAACTCAGTCAGCAGCAAAACCAATGGCTCTTCTTGTGGCTCTAGAAATCCTATCAGGAAACAAGGGAGACACCTCACTCTGCTCATGCCTAAGACTGGCCATTCTTAGCATTGAGAGGACATCAGTGCTGCAGGGTCCTCTCATCAACAGTGACAAGTGTGTGAGCAGTGTCACTGTGTGCTGATTGACTCACTTGGGCCCTACACCCTGTCATTCTGAAGGCACAAGGTAGATCCCCGTCTTTGTCAAGAGAAGCATAGCAGCTTCGGAAGTGGGAGAGGATCAAGGCCTTTGGCCTCAAGGATTCCCCCGCCTACTCTTTCTGGTAACCTCAGCTATAGTATGGCTCAAGGTGTGTGGGAGAAGGGCAAACAAGGGGAGATGGAGCTTTACAGATACACTAGGCAATATCATACTTGGTCCTACTATCTATCACATTTCCTCAACACAAAATCAAATTGCCATGGAGTTGATCCCGACTCATGGTGGCCCCTATATATGTCAGAGTAGACATGTGCTCCATGGGGTTCTCAGTGGCTGTATTTTTAGAATTTTTCAGGAGATCACTAGGCCTTTCTTCTGAGGTCCCTCTGGGTGAATCCAAACTGCCAATTTACTGCATGCTTTTTAACGATGGCAGATACGATGGTATTTCCCCAAGGAAATACGATTCTATTGAATCACCAGCCTCAGATCTCTATGAATGGATTAGATTAGATAAGGAGTAAGATGAAAAGTCTTCCATTCATTCAATAAATATTTGGTGAGCACCTACTGTGTGCCAGAAACTTTTTGTGGCACTGGGGATACAACGGTAAAAAAAATTAAAAAGTCCCCTGCCTTTGGGGTACTTAAATTCTAGTAGGTCCAGGCTGGCATGAATGAATAAAGAAGAAAATGGAATCTTGTGCCTAGTGGTGAAAAGAGCTATGGAGTAAAATAGAGCCAGGTAAGGGAGATAGTTAAGTGCTGAGTGAATCAAAAATGAAAAGACTCTGAAATGGACATGTACTCAGTAAGTTCTGGGAAGGCAATTGTAGTGGGAGGATAGAGAAACAGGGAGAGTGGTTAAGAACTTTTGTGTGCGTCTGTGGAATGCAGGTGTGGCGTATGTGTGTGTGTGTTTGTGTGTATGATCTTGTAGACAGATTTTATTGAGGCTTGTAAGGACTTCTGCATTCATCCCTAGGTGGGAGACCAGTGGAGGGGTTTAAGTATGGAAGAGATATGACAGACTTCTCCAGAGTTCCTTGAAGCACCCTGCAAACGCCTAACTTGTGTTCCTCAACAGGCACATTGGCCTTGTCTTTCAGAACCCCTTCTTCAGCTGGTACCTTCCCTTTGTATGTATTTTTTGCAGGCTTTAGCATCTCCAGAATCAATGCTTGTCTGACACTATTTTAAACATAGCACTTTCAAACATGGACTGCCTTTCCAAATGCCTTCTTCCACACAACAGAGCATGTATTTAAGGATGTAACAAGGGGCTGTTTCTACTGAAGTAAATGTGTTTCTTGCAGCCAACAGCACAGCCATTTAACAGTAACGTTTCTATTTCAGAAAGCAAGGCTATTAGGTCAGCAACAACCCTTCAAAACCCCAAAGTTGTCACGTGATCCTCTTACTCTGTGCAGGATAAGGAAGAATCCAACGAATGAATGTCTCCCTGAAATTACACCCCATTTCTTTTTTCAATCATCTTTCTAAAATCTGTCATCGGTACACAGGATTTAAAATCTCAAACTTGCCTGAAGATTTGTTTTGAAAACCCGAAAAAGAAGAGGAAACAATTATTTATTAAGTCCTACTAAGTCCTTTGTAGACAATATTTCACACTAATGTGAATGTTGCAACTGAGACACAAACACACGTATCCACAGCTGTCTCTCTTGTTTTCATTTCAAGCTCACATTACTTATACATTACCTAAGAAAAACTTCTAGTGCCATATTTTACAAGCTTGCGGCTTCAAGTTGCTGAAGTAAAGGTCTTTTTTTATTACCTCTGTACAGAATTTTAACATTTTTTTCCTTTTTTGTTGGTCTCAGGATGATGATGGAATCAAACATGCCAATAAATAGGGCCAAATACATTGGAAATCCTCTCCTAGGAAATAGGCCATTTTATCTTAAAAAAAATAAAAACAAAAACCTCCGCTAAAGTCAGTTTTTTCAAGCCTCTCAAGAAATAATCACTCACTGGTATTTCTGGTTCAACAAGTTTTCTTCTTAATGCAGTTAAATGTCAACAAAAGTGTTGCTTCTCAATTATCTGAGTATCCTGAGTCATAATAATAACAGACATATTATTTCCCTTAAGAACATTCTTGTTCTCAATAATATTAGCTGTTTTTACAAGCATCCTTACTCAGTCATTGAAAAGATGATCATTTCCCCCTTGATGACTTTTCTTACCACAACAATTGACTGGAGTTTCTTCTCTTTGGTACTACATAAGCAAGCCTGACTCTTCAAAGACGAAGGAGAAGCAAGTCAGTGAACCTCCCCTCTCTCGGTACTTCCTCTAGAACAGTCGTTTTCAAGTTTGATGCACGCTACAATTCCCAATTGAGGTTAAAAGATTGAGAGAGAGAGAGAGAGAGAGAAAGAGAGAAAGAGAGCATGAAGAGAAAGAGAGAAGATGTTCAGGCCTAACCTAAGAAGTTTCTGACTTAACTGGTCTAGAGTGGGACCCAAGCGTTAAAAAAATACATGGTTCTAATACACAGTTTTGCTTGAGAAGTATAGATTACAAAGGAGACAAATTCTTTCTTATTTTTTTTACTTTCTTCATCACATTTTTTATTTATACCTAAAGTGAAAACCTATTTCAAATCTTTTTATTTTAATTAAACTGAAAGCAAACCCATTGCCGTTTAATCAGTTTTGACTCACAGCAGCCCTATAAGTCATTGGATTCAAACTGCCAACATTTTGGTTAGCAGCCATAGCACACTGTAGCTTTTAACCACAAGCAAAAAAAAAATGTCCAGGTTAATAACATATAAATTTCTAAGAAATGAAATCTATTGTCACTGAGTTGACTGTAACTCATAGCGGCCCTACTGAACAGAGCAGAACCACCCCAAAGGATTTCCAAGGAACAGCTGGTAGATTGGAACTGATGACCTTTTTTGGTTAGCAGCCATAGGACTTAACCACCATGCAATCAGGTCTTCTTCTAAGAAATAAGTACACTATATATGAGAGAAATATCATACTGTTAGGTGAGAGAAAAATCATACTGTTAGGTCAGTATTTCCTGATTAATTCAGATGCTCAAATTCATTTTGTATACACAGGTCATGGCATTGCTATTTGTTCAGTGCAGAGAACAGATAAATCTTAGTTTAGTGTGCACGGGCACTGACTGACTATGGTGTTTTCTTTAAGTTTCTCTGTTGTTCACCCCTATCTTCAATGATTAATTTTTTGTTACTTCAGCATTTCTTGTATAGCTGAGACTTGAATACACCTGGCAAGTGAAAATAAGTGAACTCTCTCTCCGGGTATTTAACTGAAGGCTAGGTAGCCTCATGGGTGGGGGTAGGAGGGTAGAAGCTTGCACCACGTCCCTCATTGATGCTTAGAGTTATTCACGCATACCTGCAGACTGGTAGAAGGGTCAGAGGGAACAGAGATTGTTGAAAAGGATTAGACATCTGAGAGAAAATTTTACGAGGAATTTTAGAGTCTGATATAAATAGGGTGATTCAGCAACAAAATCTGAAAGTCAAAGGGGAGTGGTCTGTCCAACATGACAACTGGTACCTATAAGTGCCCTGAACCTGCTAGTCCAGCTGTGTGGGACCCAGGGAAGGAAAGGGCTATGAGTGAAGGGAGACAGATACCACACTAAACTGGGAATTACTCTGGGGTCCCAAACCACTGGAGGTGTGAAGCCCTGGGCAGTGGAGACCAGTGGGCTCCGCAGTGTGGCTGTGAGTGGTGGCCACTGGTGTTAAGCAGTTGCTTCTGCTGATTCAGGATAGCATGCCATCATTTATTAGGACTCCCAAACAATGGGCATGTGGATGAGAGCGAAGAGTAACTTTGCACAGGACTGAAATTCTCAAGCAAGAGGATGGTGTTGAGGAGGTTGGTTTTGATGTAAGGTGACCTCATTTGCACTGCTGGGCTGAAAAGATTTATGGATATTTGGGGACCCTGGATTTTAACCCTTCCTTTTAATTTGCCGATCACCAAACCTCATCTCTTTCATCTGTATCATTATAAAGGCCTTCAAAGAAAAGAACACAAAGCCCTGTTTTCTTTGTCCACCTCAGTCCCTCCTGCATATGCTTCATATACACAGATACACTACAAGAGGTCAACATGAGATACCACCACTGGCTATTTTGAGAGATTGGCTGTCTTCCTGACAGTCAATCAGGCTAGTCATAACCACAGAAAGATCACGCCGCAGGGTAGCTTTCTTTACTTGTATTGGCCAACGCTCAGGGAGGAGTCCTCTTTTCATTTATCTTGTGGCACGGTAGTTAAGTGCCATGGCTACTAAATGAAAGGTGGCAATGTGAATCCGCCAGGCACTCCTTGGGAACTCTATGGGGCAGTTCTACTCTGTCTATAGGGTCACTGTGAATCGGAATTGACTTAATGGCACTAGGTTCTGGGTTACTGAACTAAATACACTGAGAATCCTCAAAATCTATTTTGCATGAAAAAATGTAAGAGACCAAACAAAAATAAGGTTTTGGGGAACACAGAGTGGTGTTTGACTAGTTGATTTCAAAATACATTATTATAAAAAATAAGAAGTTCAGGTAGCTACAGAAATTCCTCCCTGGCTTTCACCACTTTCAATTTGCAGTACGTTTGCCTAGGTAACTTACTGAATAAAGCTCTTGTTATACTGTTAGGCCTTTAACGTGAAGTTAAATTTGGTGTCAGGATATGTCTTGAATACACATAGCTCAATGGAGTGTTCTTTAATAGTATTATCTATAGACTTGATAACATTCAAATTCTAGAGATTCATTGGGAGAGCCTAAATGGGTATAGCATTGGTTTGGAAAATTAGAAGATTGAAGTTTTAATGGTGTCCTGATGAGTGAATGAACTTAGAAAAGCCACTGAATTTCTCTTAAAAAAACAAAAAGCAAAACAAAAAATACCAAAGCCACTGCGTTTGGAGTCGATTCTAACTCATTTCAGCCATGTACAGTGAGTGGAACTACCTTATAGGGTTTCGAAAGCAGGTGATGGATTTGAACTGTCGACCTTTTGATTAGCAGCTAAACCCTTAACCACTGTACCAGCAGGGCTCCAAATTTCTCTTATATATGTTAAAAAAGGAGTAGGAATTTTATTAGAACCCTCCCTAAGATTCATGTCACTTCTGAAATTTCAAATCTAAATTTGAGCATTTATGTAGTATAACCTACTGTCATCAAGTTGATTCTGACTTAAAGAGACCCTACAGGACACAGGAGAACTGCTATGCAGAGTTTCCAAGGCTGTAATCTTGACAGAAGCAGAGTGCCACATCTTTATCCCATAGAGCACTGGTGTTTGTGAGACACAAAACTTTCAGTTAGCACACATGAGTTTAACCACTGCACAACCATGCCTCCTCTCACATATAACACTTGCTGTTGAGTCAGTTCTGACTCAGCCAACCTACAAGATAGAGGAGAACTGCCTCATAGTTTTCAGTGGGTGCCTGGTGGATTCGAACTGCCGACCTTTTGGTTAGTAGTCATAGCTCTCAAATACTACGCCACCAGGGTTTCCTCCTCTTATACAATGTAAATAAACAATTTCCGCCACCTCTGCCTGGGCAGTACCTGGCAAAGAGAAAAGGAAGGATGCTGAATATCCATCCTCCACTTGAAAGAGATCTTCCTCCAGGAGAGAGCCATTTTCTTTTTTTTTTCATTACGATTGAGTGAAAATGTATATTCCCATATAAATTCGCATGCTCACCTATATGCAGCTCCCACTGCTCTCCCTGCCCGGTGATAGCACACCCCTCCTCTCTGCTCCATACATGTCCTATCCTCCCAACAGTCTCCTATCCCCTCCTCTCGACCCTCTCCCCTTCCTCTAGCAAGAGGTCAGCAAGATGACATCCTATAGATGCATAGAACCATAAAATTCCCACAAGATACGGTCACTCTGTGTCACCAAGTCCAATCCATTGCTGTGCAGAAAGTTGACCTTCATTATGACTTATGGACAGGGCAGCATCAGGGCCAGGGTCCATGCTCCTAGGGGAACTCCGAAGCACCTGGACCTTCAATTGTGGTCTTTTATTGAAGATCTCAGGGTATACCCCTATTTATTCTCTTGTTGCCAGTGAGACTTCATGTTGTAAGCTCCATCATGGCTATCACTGGTGGTGGCCAGGCACCATCTCATTCTTCTGGTCATGAGTCAATGTAGAGACCCACTCAAGTGGTCCCCTCTGTCTTCTGGGTTCTCTTTTCCCCCCTTGTCCTCGGTGATCATCCATTCTTGTTGGGTTGGGACCACTTGCTGTATCCTCAGATGGCAACTTGGCAGCTTTTAAGATCCCAGACGCCACTTACCGATGAGGGGAGCAGAGAGGAGGGAGCCATTTTCTGAAAGTCTTATTTCATTTTGATAATAGATTTACTGCAAAATGAACCCTGAGGAGGACCAGGGATCCAACTTTAAACCAGAGAATGCCAAAGCCAGTCTCTCCCCCAACACTGCCAAAGGAAACAAGAAAGCAAGTCCCCAAGCATCCCAAGTAATGACACCATTTGTCACCCTTCTAGGTGCCTACAAGCCTAAACTTATCTCTCTGCGGCTCCATCTCAGTTAAGTGCCTTTGAACTTCAGTTGAAACTCTTCTCTTAGGGTTTGGCTCAAAATATTGATAATCATTAATTTACATATTTATATTTCCATTCTGTAAGCCAAGCCAGCCAAGTGCCATCCTGTAAGGATTTAAAAAAAAAAAAAAAAAAAACTTAGGGAAACCAAGTATAATCTTAGGGAACAGACTGTGTATTTAATTTACAATGAAACTTGGGCTTTCGCATTAATACTGTAACAATAGTGAACAATTTAACTGAATTCTATTACACTCTTTGTACTTCGAATCCTTTCTTCTACTTCTGTGTTTTGGGGCAAATCATCAACTCAGCATTGCAGTAAGGCTTATTTTGCTTCTGTATTCTCCTGTCCCTGTGCCATCTTTTCTATTTCTTTGTATTTGATTTCCCTGTAGCTAGATCTGCCCACACAGAGGAGACACAGTGCAGCTGAGAACAACGACAACGGAGCGACGAGAACTGATCTACCATCTGTAGATGGGAGCAGATGATGGGATGGCTGTGCCTTCCACATTCTAGCTAGCTGGCCACAGGAACACGTTACAACCTCACAGTAAGGAAGCAGAAGGTGACACATCTCTGATTGGCTTTTTATTTACTTTCTCATTTGGTTCTTGTTGTTAGGTGCTGTGCAGCCGACTCCAGCTGACAGTGACCCCATGTGACAGAGCAAAACTGCCCCATAGAGTTTTCTAGGTTGTAATCCTGACAGAAGTAGATGGCCAGGTCTTTGTCCCATAGAACCCCTGTGGGTTCAAACCGCTAACTTTTCAGTTAGCAGACAAGCACTTCAACATTGCCCTGCCAGAGCTCCTTTTGGCAGGTTCCAGAATTGTTCTTAGAATGATACAATGATGCCGTGACAAAAAAACCCTGCGGACCACCTACTTACTCTAAAGCTGTTCTATAGACCTATATCCATTTCTGAGGAAGTTTTCACTTACTAATGAGACAAAGGAAAATAAGACTCATGCTGTGAGTTTATCAAATGGTTAAATAGACTCACTTTGAAGAAGCATCACTTGTTCTGCAGTTACTGTACTCTTCTCACTTTTTTAATGCTAAAGTATATTTCTTTCCTAACATGATGCTACTGGCAGGTAGTATTTGCTTTCAGTTTCAACGTCTCTACACAGAAATAAAAAAAAGTCAAACATAGCAAACTTTGTCAGTTCCCCTGTTAAAACAAGTACCATCTTGAAATATAAAAGCCTGTGGATTGTTAGGTCTATCTTCTACTTCACTGTGTATTTGGAGAAACTGAGGCAGACTAATTAGCTAGCTTATATGCAGTCATCCAGCTAGTCACTGGCACAGAAGTCAGCTGGCCGTGGACAAGCTCACATTTTCAGAGTACAGCAGTGTGTATGAAGTGAAACCTACCAAAATCAATGAGTTATCCAGAAACTTCTGTAAAACTCTTTTCTGTTTATAAAGCTCTCTTTCTCACTCTTTTCTGTCACACGACAGTGGTGACGGCTGCAAAATATAACTCCTCTCTCTGTTTCAAAACAAAACAAGAAAACAAAACCTAAGGCAAATAGTACCAAAAGATTCACCTCTTCAGTAGACCCTATCCCGGGATGGGTTCGTGTGAAGGAAGGAACCAGGGTCAGTTCATTTGCTGTGCACACAAATACGGCAGCTTCAAAGCCACTGAAGTTGTTCATCTTTGCAGCTGCCTTCAGTTTCTACTTCTGGGTTTCTATCAGGCATGGGGAGGCCCACTAGTTGCTCTGAGAGCAAAAAAGTACTGACAAATGTCCCAATACAAAAAACACTTTCAGTCATTTTGACATGAGACTAAAAGTTAGGTTTCTGTGTCTGAGATTTAAAGCTGTCTTTCTAAATGGCTTTCTCTAATGGAATCAGCAAACCCTCAGGGAAGAGCCTCCACTTCCTTTCTGTTGTCTGTTATACCCAGCACCCCAAGAGTGCTCAATAAATGATGCTTTGAGGAGGAAACGATGCCCAGGAAAGTGGGCGTAACATATTTTGCTTTTGATTGTTCCTGTCAGGGGAAAAATGAATTAAATGAGAGAGCGACAAAAGGAGTAGTCCAGAAAGAAATACAAATGGGAACTTGAGCACGACTCCTTTTCATTCTTGAAGCTTTACTACAAAGTCCTTTGTTTATTAGTTTTTAATTTTGAAGCTTAGAAATTCAATGTCAGATGCCACAAAGCTGATACAAAGCAGTGATTTCCCTGAGATGCTCTTTTCAGAGATGCTATTGATAATATTTTATGTTTTCTTTCCAATGTAACATTTTGACAAATGGAATCCACTCTGTGTTATTATGGATATTATGCTATCTTGATAGCAAACTGAAAATGTAAGGAATAGAATTATACTTCCTACTTTTTTATTAGCAAATTAATAACTCAGGGAAGGAGCTAAGGCAGTTGTCTCTTTTATTACTAGAGCACTCAAAAGTTAAAACTTTCCTTTGTGCTCAGTGATTATGTGCTATGTCTGCTAACAGAAAGATTAGCAGTTCAAATCCACCAAGCATTCCTTGGAAACTTTATGGGACAGTTCTACCCTGTCCTATAGGGTCACAATGAGCTGGAATCAACTTGATGGCAGTGGGTTTGATTTAGTTTTTTGGTTTGTCCTCTCTTAAGAAGCTGCTCTAATAAGTATTACAGAGTTTGGCAAGAGTTTGTTGTTTGTCTCCTATTGTTGCTTGTGAGACTTCTCACTACTAATTGTCCATTTCTCTCCCAGTCAGGTAACGGATGCTACCTTCTTAATTTTTGTATCTTTTGCTGCCTAACATGGAAGCTCCACACTCAATTTAACCATTTTGCACATATTTAAGTGCCAACAATACGTTAAAGAGTGTGCTGGGTGCTGGGGATTGAGTGGTGAAGACTGTCTAGCAATGAAGACAGATAATTCTGGAAGCCATAACCTGAAGCCTGGAAAGAGGTGAGTTAGGGGAACTTGGTCGGGGGGGTGGGGAGCTGTCTGAACTGCTTGCTGAAGGAAGTGACATTTAAGGGGAAACCTGAACCATGGCTAGGAGTTTCCCCAAGTTCTTCTTTTTCGTCTTCTTCAGGTTACTGGAAAGCCGATGGGGTTTGTGGCTAAGAATACACTGTTTAATGTGTACCTTCTACAGTGTAAAAAATAATTCTACTCTTACTAACTGGTATTCAGATAGTAGCTTTTATGTTGATCATATACTAACACTTCTGAGCTATTTGTGGCCTTTCTATACTGTATCCTCAGTTTTCCTAAATTCAAACTGAAGTGAACCCTTCCCTATGGAATTTTGCTTTGCAAGTCCTGTGCTCTCACTTTCAGAAGCAACTTGTTAATAAATTCTCCTCTTTCCTACCTCAGTACATGGCTAGATGGAAGAAACTATCACTTACTTGAGGGTAGTGGGGAGGGTGGAGAGGAGGGGACAGGAGATTTCTAAGAGGATATGACACGTATGGAATGGAAAGGAGGAGTGTGCAGGCCAGGAGAGCAAAGGGCACTGCTGATAGGCAGGCACGCAAATTTGATTTGGATTGTAAACCTTCCCTCAATGACAATTAAAAAAAAGTTACAACTCACAGTTATTCTGACTCTATTCTGTGGAAAGGTATGTCCCAAGCTGGGTTTCAGAGACATTCTGGAGTGAAAGACCAATGTGTTAAATTTGCAGGTGTGTAAATGGTACACCTCTTGTAATGTATACACAAGCAGAAATGCCCTCTTCAGAGAGGAAAACCAGTTCCCCTGTTATTATATTTCTTGTTTTCTCTCTGAGAAATCTGAAATTGATCCCCTAATGTTAGCAATGGTGGAAGGCTGCTCTGTTTTTAGACACACACATACACATACACATGTACATACACACACACATGTACACACACACACACACACACACACACACACACACACACACACACAGCCTCTTAGAGCTTCCTATTCAACTTTCCAGAGCAACTTCCTCCATTTGGGATGGCTGTGGTCCCAGAGGGAAACATCGGCATCTAAATTTGGCAAGGAAACCCATTCCCATGAAAGTCAGGGCTGCCCTCACTACCCCCAGGAACAGCCTGGGGAGGTTCTCACACATCTGCCTCTGGCTTCCTTGGTGAGTGTGTGCACTTACAGTGGACCTTGTAGGGTTGCCTACATTCCCCATCTCATGCGGACCCACAGGCTGTCCGAAACTTCCTGCCTCTGAATATGAGAAAAATTAAATCTATGTGATTCTTCACCTGCCCACAGATTAGCCTTCTTACCTCTCAACATAAAGGAGTGCTGACAGTGCCTTAGATATCAAAACTACCCGCCAGGAGCCTGACCTCTGTGATCTAAGCAGAGTTCATAGCCATTTAGAATTGATCCCATTTCAAGTGTTCAGGAAAAAATGTGAAAGATTTTTACGTTAATAAATTTGGAGCCCTTCCCTGTACACATGCAAAAATAATTGAAAGGAACACGAGGAGGGAATGGCTTGCTTCATCTTGCTTTTGCAAACAGAAATAGGCAAGCTATCAGAGTTTAAATTGCCTTATAAAGTATCTTCACACAGCGGAAGAGATGGTCAGAAATGCATTCTTTGGCTCAAATTTCCTTTCATGACTGCCTTGGGATATCCCCTTCCTACTTTCTGCCCATCTTTCTGACCTTGTCTTTCTCTCTGGCCTCGACTATGTATGCTATTTCATCACAGTGGTGGGCCAAACAAAATCTTACACTAATAATCATTTTTGCTTGTAAGACTACTGTTGCCTTTTCAGAATTTAGTGTTGTAGGTAGTGTTCACATACAACAAACACAACTTGGTCTGCTCAGTCCTGCTTCCGGGAGTGGTATGGAGTCCACAGCAGAACCCCAGGACGATACTGTGCCCAGCTGGCCCACAGGTAGGCCCTTTCCCACATGGCATCCTTCCCACAAACTTTGGAAATAGAAATGATGGTTCCAAATTACCTTACCTTGATTCATGAAATAAAGTTCGGTCCACAACAGTGGTGTGGATAAAGCACTGAATGGTGAGTCTGCATAGTGCTCAAACTATAAAATTCATGTTATAAAAGACCACCACAAATGAAGAGCTCTGTGTCTCCCTTTTGCTTATTTCATTTATCTTCTTCACTTTGGGAGGCCTGCATCCCTGTGCCAACAAAAAGGCTTCTCATCCCCCATTCTTAATCTTGGGCCAGGCTCAGATGTATACTTCTTTTATGTGGTTTCCACAGTAAAGTGGTCTGTGCACACTTGGGACTTATACCTCTTTGTTTCCCAAACTAGACTGCTATATTCCTGATTCCACCACTGTGCTGGAAAAAAAATACATATTTTTTAAATAATAGAATGTTCTAAAAATCATGGTGAGACACTCTAATAGCTCACTGTCCATGTAAGTCAGATAAAATACATTTTGTATAGGATAGCCTGAAGACTTAATAAATTTTCTTTCAATTTTTCCTATAGAAAATACCAGTAGTGCCAAGCAACCAAATTACAAATGAATTTTTGAAGCCTAACACTTTAAAGGTTGAGACTGTTTAGAGAGTGAGTATTTGCTTCTGATTTCTGTTTGAAAGGGTTCGTGTTTCTGCTTCTTGATGGCAAAGATACTAGGATAGCACCTGGGGCACTCTGAGAGACTGTCCCTTTGCTCCAGTCCTAGCAACTCACTGTGTCATTACTAGCCTTCGTTCAGTGAAAACTGTGTCTGAAGTGTCAGGACCTCTAGGGAAGGAAAGCAGTCAGGAGGTTTCAGCTTTGCAGCATGAATGACATGTGTCAGTGGTCTTTCTTTGCTTATATGTCAGCCCTGTGAGTAAATTATCCACAACAAACATAATGATCTTATACTTCCTTTGGTTCTTTCTTAAAGCCTTTATGCTCTCTTTTTCTAATCCTGGTACATACTCTTTTGTTTTGTTTTGTTATGTGGGGGTAGTTTTCGAGGGAATGAATGCAGTAATCTGCTATTGCAGAACACAAGCCAGAAGGCTGCATCATTCCTTCCTTTTACTCAGCTAATTCCCCACCAGTAGCTCTGGATGTCCCTTAGCAGAAGGTAAATGTGATAAATGTTAAGAAATAAAACCAAATGGCATAGAAACCATAATCCACCAGAGAGAAGGGAAAAGCCACAAACATATTTTCAGTTGTAACCAGATCAGATTGGAATTGCCTAATCCCTAATAAATAGAAGGTATAAATAATTGAACTCTTCTTTGGAAATAATGCTATTCCAAAATTTCATGTGAAAATATTATTTTAAAAATTTGATGTACCTTAGACTGTAAAAAAACAGATGTGTATTAAACAGTTAAATTACATATATATATATATGCAGACATAGATGTTAACTCATTGCCATAGAGTTGATTCTGATTCACAGTAGCTCTGTCAGACAAAATAGAGCTGTTCCATATGGTTTATATATATATAAAGAGAGAGAGAGAGAGAAAAAGTAGAACTGCCCCGCAAGGTTTCTCTACATATACATATATGTATGTGGAAACACTGGTGACATAGCGGTTAAGAGTTACAACTGTTAACCAAGAGGTCAGAAGTTTGAATCCACTAGGTGCTCCTCAGAAACTCTATGCTGCAGTCCTACTATGCTGTATAGGGTTGCTCTGAGTTGGAATCAACTCAGTGGCAATAGGTTATTTTTTGTGTGTGTGTATATATATATATATATATATTTATAAACACCTATTGAACCAATTCTGAAGCTGCAAATTTTTATAAAAGCAAACTGCCACATCTTTCTCCCAAGGAGCAGCTGGTAGGTCTGAACTGCCAAACTTCAGGATAGCAGCCAAGCACTTAACGCACTATCTGTTTTTTTATACTCCCAGGTGTATCAAGTTATATTACAATAGAGTGCATATATCAAAGTGAAAAGAGCAGTTGATTTGAGCCAAAGTAGTCATTATCTGGTGTTGGATTAAAAGTATATGATTCAACAAACTCCTTGAGGACAAGGATTGTGCATTTATGCTTTTCAGCTGAGAAAGAAAGTGTATGAAGCGTGACTAAAAGCAAATATGGATCTGGATTCAAAGTCTGTCACCTGCCAGTTGTGCAACCTTATGAAAGTTACAAAGCCACTCTGCTCTCAATTGCTTCATCTCTAAAGGAGACACTATAATTCCTCTTTCTCAGGAATGTGCTAGAGAAAGCAGTTAACATATAGTAGGTGTTCAAATAATACACCTTCCATTATTTTTTCTTCTTTGCATACTCTACAGCATCAAACATAATGGCTGGCGCAACGGCTATGTTTGATAATTTTCTTTATTTATATTTTGATTTTTTTTTAAATCTCTTCAAATAAGTAACGATTTCTCTGAAGATTTCAACATTTTTACCTTTCATACACCTCTCTTTAGGAAGCTACCCACAGATGCAGTTCACTAAAATGAGAGAGTAAATAATCAAATAGAGGAACACAAGAGATGCAGGAAACGGGGGATCAAATAAAGGAAAGAAGGGAAGGAGATTCCCAGGAAGGAGCAGGAAGTCTGGGGATGAACGACGGAAGACATAGACCTAGAGAACACCTGTCAAGATCGTCCCTGGCTACAGAAAGCTCCTGGGGAGATGTACCTAGGAAAAGAAACACAGCAGCCAGATAATCTTACAGTACTCACTGTGTGGAATGTGTGTTCAGAGATGCTTAACAGTGCTATTGGATAGTATGAGAAGACAGCCAGAGATTCAAAGAAGCTCCCCAAATAAAAGAAAAAAACAATTAGGTTCTTAATTTGGGAAAAGAATTGTAACTACAGAATACTAGTTTGTCTCTGTAGTAAACACTCTTTGCCTTATAAAATTCCGAGAACAGTGATATACATTTAGTCCTTTCACTCCCATGGGTGCCTCTAGGGAACAAGTACTTTTTTCAGCCTCTAAAGGGTTAATGAGAAGCTGCTACACCACTGCCAGTGAGTGCTGCTGCCCGGCAGAGGCCTTCAGGACTGAAACCAAAGACACGGATGTGTGCCGCCGATTACGGTTTTTATACAGAATTACATGAAGTGTCTTAATTTGGGGTTGGAAAAATAAGAACTTCAAAGATTTTTGTAACATATAGGTACAAATAGGTCCTGGTGGGGGCTTTGAGGTACACTTAGTTGTACCTCATGTGTACCACTAAACACTTGGAGTAGGCTTGCAGGAGGAGACAAGGAAAAAATTCATACGTCCTAGCAAAAATTCAGATGTACTCAGTGATTCAGCATGCTTCCATTAATAAAAAACATGGAACCCACAAAAAATACAAAGCAGAAAATAACTGGACAACAAAAGGTTTAACCTAATATTTTGATATAACCATACTGTAGCAAAGAGGGAGCAGAAGAAATGGATTGGAAACAGAGTTGAAATCTTTATCTGTTGTAAAGAGATGTAACAGAGATTGCCAAACTTAATGAATCAAGAGAGATCTGGCATAAATGTATTGAGAAATCTTGTGGTAAATATCAGAAGAAACAACTAAAAAGTGGTCTACTCTAGGACCAAGATGGCCAAGGGGAGAAGGACCAGGGGGTGGCCTTCATGTTTTAGCATTAGTGTCTTTAAGATCTATATGCACTGTTACTTTGATAAAGGTAAAAATTTACAAGAGCTTCGAGGACAGTAACTGCATCTTAGAGCCATATAATTCAGAAATATAGAATAAAATTATAACAGAGGACACAAACAAGGCCTTGATTACTGGAGATAAAATACTCAGCAAAAGACAAAATGTTGTCTTCTGTTCTCATATTGCTCCTGCCACACGGAATATTCCACTGAGTAACATTTCTTATAGCAACTAGCATGATTTTCTGTATGCAGGAGGTACTTAAAGATTTTCTAATGAATGAAGAACCACAAAATTGCTGAATCTTTCCACGGTGATTTTAGTGCTTGGTTTGGAGGGCAGAGGAGTCACTTGTGATGTTTACAGTTTCAGTCAAAAAGGAGGGATAAGATTATCACTTACAGGGATTTTGCAAAGCTTTCTCTGAGATCTGATTCTGAGGTAGACATTCCACAGGTCTAATCCACTTCACACAATACATAGGTCTACCAGAGACTCATTTCAGACAAGTATTATCTGAATAAGGCAGTCTGGTGGGTATTTCAATTATGTACTCTTATTCTATCTCTAGATTCTGTTCTTGGATTTACCTTAGCACCCCAGTTTACAAACTGTGTCCTGTAGAAACCCTAGGGCTCCAGTGTGCTGGATAAGGGAAACACTGAAGGATGAATGGAAGAGATGAAAGAAATGTGCTCGTAAAAACTATCAAATAGATCTTCAGAAAACAACATATCTGTGCCTCATTATCTCAGCTTCCCAAGGGAAATCTTCAAAGAATTAAAATCTAATATTCTGGCCTCAGGCGTGATAGTCCAGGTTAGGAAAAGAAGCATCAGAGTAACAGTGTTATGGTATCTTTGCAAAATTTCCAGTAGAAGCTATCTGTTGTATTAACTTAATCCTCCCAAATATAAATGTACCTTTCAATTCATTCCCAGGAAAAATTTTATCTCCATTGAAAAACATTCATGCCTTTAAAACAGTTGGGATTCAGTCCATGACAATGGACTTGTGTGTGTGTGTGTGTACGTCTATACTTGTATACACATCCCTTTATTGTCACATGAGTATATATTTATTGACCTTAGCTGGGGAGTTCCAAGGTAGCTGCATAACTATGGAAGCCAGTAAAGAGGCTGCAGCAGCTCGTAGGAATCTAAGCAGTGGTTAGGTAAAGGCATTCGTAAAGAGAAGACTTGATCCAGTAAAGTGGAACCCCAGGGGGTGATCGGTTCTTGGGCTAGACCTCCATTTCCACCACGAAAATAGTGCTAGGAACAGAGTGTATCCTATTGTCCTGGGGTTGAGCATCATCAACTCCAGAGCGGTGGGCTTAATTTGGATTAAGCAAATGACTGACATGATAGAATTCTTATTTCAGAATGTTCACTTGGGTTGCAGGCTGGCAAGACTAGAAGTGGGCAGGCTAGTCAGTAAGCACTCAAAGACAGAGAGGACCAAAGCCATTCTGGATATTTTGCTCGTAGGGATGCCCATTTAGAATTATTTTGTGCCAGAGATTTGTAGACACAGATATGGCCTGCTTTTAGCCTCATGGCTCTCCCCAGCATCGATTTTCTTCCAGGAAAATTCTCTTCATCCTTGAGAACAACAACTCCTGTGGTTGTATTTTCCCACCTCCCATTCCCCTTTCAAGGCCTGCACTGGAACAGGTCTCAGGGAATCCAGGAAAAGAAGGACAGTTCAAAATGGGCCTGTAGAGAAAAGGTGCAAGTGAAGTGGGCACAGTCAAGGACAGGGGACCTGAAGAAAGACCCACAGACAGTCAGCTGAGATGTGAACTGAAGACCAGAATGTGAGGAAGACACATTCATGCGATCACACACACACATGGACTTGTGCATTACAAGAAGTAGAGCCAAAAAGTTCCCTGTTTATGAGGTTCTTGTTTCCTAAAGGTGGAGTTGAACTTAAGCTTCTGTGAAGAGCAAGCTGTGGAAAATGCCAGTGATTCAGGATGGATGGAATTAGCAGCAGAAAGAAAGGGAAACAGGTCAACCACTCCCATTCTTGTGTCTTTGGGGGCCTTGAAAACTTGATTTTGCAGAATGCACAGGAAAGCTGTCGTTGGCTTCCCTCTATTATGCTCTCTCAATTTATTGCTTGGAGAATAAGACACCACTTTATTGTTCAGATTCATTACATCAAATGCAAATATTCAGCCAGAGTTCTCTAATTAGTATCCAGAGAGCTGCCTTGGATCTCTGTGTGTGTAAGTTTTGTCTTCTCCGCTTAAAACACAGTGTGAAAGAGGAACATGATTTTCTCACCTTTCGTCTCTCAGATCGTAGTAATCTAAACATTTGTACAGTCTTTTGTTTTAAAACTTGAATTTCTTATTGGAAATACCTTCAGAATCTCAAGTCTATCCTCCTGACTTTAATTAACCATGAATGTGCAACTTTACTGATTAGTGAACTGGCTAAATAGGTTTTTGCTTCCTTTGGATTTCACAACAAAAAGAATCCCCTAGCACCACCAAACTGATAACAACTGACATCTGATTAGAATAGGCAAAACTAATTAGAAAAGGGTGCAAAGGGATTGTATGAATTACCTACATTAATACACACTGCAGTTAAACATCTTTCAGATATTCCATTAACCCTCCCACACTTACATCTCCAGGATCAAGTCTATTTCTTAACCCATGCTCCTTCTTTCCCTAATAAGAAACTTGGTATTCAACAGGCTAAATTACCCACTAAAGTCTTAAATGTATAGCTCTTCTTGATGGATGAGACACACAGACAAAGACCTTGGAATGAGAACAATAGAAGTCTGCGGCTTTGAACCCTCTGTATTGTGATTCCAAGGCTAACACATTCTTCTTCACATTGTGTTTACTTCTTTATTGAGGGATGCAGGAGCTAATTCTTGCTTTATGCCAACTCACTCTACTGTGCTGTGAGTTATCACACACACAAGGATAACAAAATAAAATTGAAAAGAAAGCAGAAAATACAGTAAATATGGTTTTATTCTGTAAAAAGTTAAAATAACTTTTTCAAAGTTGACTGCTGACTTAGGGGGAAAGATCAATTATTTGGGCTCAATTATTACACAGTAAACTGTCAAGGACAAGGAAAATATAGCCCATCTCTGTCAGTCTGTCACATCATGTGGGACTGCATGTTGCTGTGATGGCTGGAAGCTTAGCTGTGCCATCAACATTCAGATTCTAGCAGGGTCAGCCATGGCAGACAGGTTTCAGCTGAGCTTCCAGATTAAGACAGATTGGGATGAAGGACCCAGCAGTTTACTGCTTAAAACAAATTAGCCAGTGAAAAGCTTATAAATGGCAGCAGGACACTGTCTGATGAGATAGGGCTAGAAGATGAACCCACCCACCCCTCACACCGGAAGGCATTAAAAAAACTACCAGGGAAGAGCTGCCTCCTCAAAGTAGAGTTGACCTCAATAACTTAGAGGGAGTAATGCCTCTGAGAGCTTAATTTGCTGATGTGGCACCACTCAAAAAGAGGAGAAACATAGCTGCAAATGTCCATTAATAACTGGAACCTGGAATGTGCAAAATATGAATCTAAAATTGGAAATTGTCAAAAAAGAAACAGAATGCATAAATGTCAACATCCTAGGCATTACTGAGCTGAAATGGACTGGTACTGCCCATTTTGAATTAGACAATCACATGGTCTACTATGCCATGAATGACAGCTTGAAGAGGAAGGATGTTGCACTTACTATCAAAAAGAACATTTCAGAATCTATCGTAAGGTATAAGGCTGTCAGTGACAAGAATATACAAGTCTAAAATGAAGACTAGTTAACACGACTGTCGTTCAAACTCACCCACCAACAGCTAAGTCCAAAGACGAAGAAATTCAAGAGTTTTACAAGATTCTGCAGTTCAAAGTTAATCAAACTTTTTTCAGGATGCATCGATAATTACTGGTGATTGGAAAGCAACAGATGGAAACAAAGAAGGATAAGTAGCTGGGAAATAAAGCCTTTGTGATAGAAATGATAGAGTTAGCATGATTGAGTTCTATAAGACCAACACCTTTTTTATTGCAAATATCATTTTTCACCAACACAAACAGCGACTACACACATGAACCTCATGAGACGGAATAGACACGAACCTCATGAGACAAGAATCAAATTGACTACATCTGTGGAAACAGATGACAGAAAAGCTCAATATCATCAGTCAGAACAAGCCTAGAGGCTGACTGCAGAACAGACCATCAATAGTTCACCAGATGCAGTGTTGGATGTGCTCACTCATCTATGCCAAGAAATTTGGAAGACAGTTACCTGGCCAACTGACTGGAAGAGATATCTACTTATGCCTATTAACAGTGATCCAACTGACTGCAGACATTATCAAACAATGTGATTAATAGCACTTACAAGTAAAATTTTACTTGATGATCATCAAAAAGCAGCTGCAGCAGTTTACTGACAGGGAACTGCCAGAAATTCAGGCCACATTCACAAGAGGTCATGGAACCAGGGATATCATTGCTGATGTCAGATAGATCTTGGATGAAAGCAGAGACTATAAGAAAGATGTTTACTTATGTTTTATTGACTATACAAAGGCATTTGACCATGTGGATTACAACAAATTATGGATAACATTGCAGAGAATGAGAATTCCAGAACGCTTAATTGTGCTCCTGAGGAATGTGTACATGGATCAAGATGCAGTTGTTTAAACAAAATGAAGAGGCACTTGTATGGTCATGAAAGGTGTGTATCAGGGTTGTATCTTATTTATTCTATATTGAGAGAAAATAATCTGAGAAGCAGGACTGCATGAAGAAGAACAGGGCTTCAGGATTGGAGGAAGACTCATTAACCACCTATATTATGAAGATGATATAAAACTGCTGGCTGAAAGTGAAGAGGACTTGAAATACTTCCTGATAAAGACCAGAGACCACAGACTTCAGTACAGAGTGTACCTTGATATAATGAAAACAAATATCCTAACAGATGGACCAATACGCAGTATCAGGCCAATGGAAGAAAAGTTTAAAGTTGTTAAGGATTTCATTTTACTTGGATCCACAATCAGTACCCACAGAAGCAGCAGTCGAGAAACCAAAGGACGCACTGCATTGGGAAATTCTGCTGCAAAAGACCTGTCTGAAGTGCTGAAAAGTGAAGATGTAACCTTGAAGGCTAAGAAACACCTGACCAAGCTGTGGTATATTCAGTTGCCTCATATGCATGTGAAAGCTGAATACAGAAGACTCAAAAACTGGCACCTTTGAACTGCGGCATTGGAGAAGAATATTGAATATACCATGGACTACCAAAAGAAGAAACAGATCTGTCTTGGAAGAAGTACAAGCAGAGTACTCCTTACAATCAAGGGTAGTAGCAGGACTATATCTTGCATACTTTGGACATGTTTTGAAGAAGGATCAGACCCTAGAGAAGGACATCAAGCTTGACAGAATGGAGGGTCAGCAAAAAAGAAGACCCTCAATGAGACAGATGGACACAGTGGCTGTAACAACCTAATATAGCAATAATTGTGGGCATGCTGCAGGAGCAGGCAGTGTTTCATTCTGTTGTACACAGAGTTGCTGTGAATCTGAACTGACTCATGTCACCTGACAACAAAAACAGGACAATATAGTGTACGCAATCATGGGAATACAGTAGGGATAGATAACACAGTAGGGATAGATAACGTCTTCAGATCAAATCTCTCTAAGAAGAAGGACCTGCCCTTCTGATCTTCTTAAATTAAATTGATGCAAATGGCAGTCTTTGAGTTACTTAATCTTTTTTCTTAGACTTCTTAAAAAAACTGTGCTTTAAGTTTACAATTCAAGTCAGTGCCTGAGTTTCACATATAAAAATGTATATACCCATTGCTGTATAACCCTAGCTGCTCTCCTTAACTAGCACACTCCTCCTCTCTACCATGTATTTACCGTGTCCATTCAACCAACTCCTGTCCCTTTCAACCTCTCATCTTGCCTCTGGACAGGAGCTACCCATTTAGTTTCATGTATCTACTTGAGCCAAGAAGCACACTCTTCACCAGGATCATTTTATGTCTTATAGTCCAGTCCAGTCTTTGTCTGAAGAGTTGGCTTCAGAAATGGTTTCATTTCTGGGCTAGCTGAGAGTCTGGGGCGTGTCTTCCTTGTCCCTCCCACCCCGTCTCAGTCAGGCCATCAAGTCTGGTCTTTTTACATGAATTTGAGTTAGTCACTGTCATGGATTGAATTGTCCCCCACCCCCCAAATATGTGTAGCCATGTGGCTGGGCCATAATTCTCAGTATCTTGTGACTGTCCTCCGTGTTGTGGTTTTCCTGTGCTGTATGTTAAAGATTAGGGTGGAACTATAAATCCCTTTATAATGTCACCTCCCTGCTCCACTGTAAAGAGTTTCCCTGGAGTGTGGCTTGCCCCACCCTTAATACTTTTAGTCTGCGAGAGATAAAAGGAAAGGGAGACAGGCTGAGAAAGGAGAACCTCACACCATCCAAGCAAGTAGTACCAGGAGAAGAGCGCATCCTGCTCCAAGATGCTCCC
This sequence comes from Heterohyrax brucei, assembly GCA_028571685.1. Lineage (NCBI taxonomy): Eukaryota > Metazoa > Chordata > Mammalia > Hyracoidea > Procaviidae > Heterohyrax > Heterohyrax brucei. The sequence continues at coordinate 58,743,526 of CM053145.1, read as the reverse complement.
TGGACAAAGATTGATGCAATGCTGGGCTTTCCTCCAGAGCCACAAGAGGGAAAGCCTTCCCCTGGAATGGATACCCTGAATATGGACTTGTAGCCTACAGGACTGTGTAAGAATAAACCTTCCTTTGTTAAAGCCATCCATTCTGTGGTATTTCTGTTAGAGCAGCCCTAGCTGACTAAAACAGTCACTTAATCTTTTAATCTTCGAGTGACTAGCACATTTTAGATACTTGATAAATTTTTATCATAAGAATAAATGAATACAAGAATTATGGCTTTAGTGCAAAGCTCAAGCAGTGTGCCACGAAAAGTTTGAATTCTGGTGGATGATACTAATGGAGAGAGAGAAGGAATTTTCCTTACCACTTAAAAAACAAACAAACAAAAAATCTGACAAAATCTAACAAAAGAATATTTTTTTTAAAGTTAAGTTGAATACCCTTTTCCTTGGGTGTTTTTTATTTTATCTGGGATCAGAGGTACTAAGAAGCCCAGCACAAATCAGCCTAGCAGCAGAAGCAAGAGTAAGTATGAAATATAGGGAAAATAGTTCAATTTGAAAACACTCTCTGATGATTTAGTTAATTTTTTTTTTTAATGTTTCCCTATGCTGCCTCATCAGTTCGTTGTTCCCGCGTGTAACTTCAGTATCCCGAAGAGGAGCTGGCGCATAGCAGACACTCAACAGATACATCTGAACGAACAAATAGACTGGAGCAGTACTCACTTTAGTCGGGCATCACTAATCTGTGGTTCTTGGGTGGGTAGACCAAGTAATTTAGGCATCTGTGGATTCAGATAACGCAGCTTCTAGTGAATTTGACTGAATGTTTTTTCTTGCATCATGATTGGATTAAATTTTGCCCGAGGCAGTAATAAACCAAATGTAGAAAGAACGTGAATTTCAGACAGATACTACAAAGGTGGCCCTGATAACACCACCCAAACTACCTCTACCTACTCCTTAACTTGGGTAGCCTAGTAGTTATGAATGCTAGATTTGAAATCAGAACATTATTAACTCTGAAACTCTGAGCAAGCTATTGAACTTTTCTGAGCCTCAGCATACTCACCTGAAAAAAATCGTAAATAAATGTCTAGCACTGGAGTTATTTGCATATGGCATAGAATTGGTACTAAAATTTAAACCAACCAACCAACCAACCAACAACAATAACAACAAAAACAGCAACAATCCATGCAACACCCCTTCTGCTAATTTTTCCAACCAAGATTCATTAGAACCTATTCTATGTTGGGAAATTCTCTCTGAATCCATGTCTTAACACTAGTTTCACTGACTATTAAAAACAAATGTTGGTTTTCTTTGGAAACTTAGAAGATATACAATGCTTTAACAAAGATAAAATGCACATGCAAACATCACCATCCTGATCTGCCATGGACAGTCCTCAGTATATCTGTATAAACTTCCCTTGTTGCCAGGAAGATCTAGCCAAAGCGAATCATGGTGGAAATCACCACATGCCTAAGGGTCATTTGCAGTGATCATGTAGGGCCTCTTGAATTTCTACCCCAAGTTCATTCCAGATTTCATATCTTTTATGTTTTACCTTTGATTATAGGTTTACCACCAATTTTTGGCTCAATCTTGGGTTCTGAGAACACTGGTTAAATACATTTCTCCAGATTTTTTAAGAGTTTGGCTTGGTTTTGTCTCTGCCTCTTCCTGCTCCTGACTTCCCCTAAAGTAGTTCTAGCTTGTAAGTCCAAACCCTGGCACTAGCTTAACTGGCCAAGCCTCTAACTAGCCTCTTCCAACCTCTAGCAAAATGTGGGCTTTGACATTAATATCGTTGCAGAACACTGAACTCATGGTTATGTTCCCACCAGAAAAAGCATTCCTTCCTAATACAAGTTTGCGTCTCCTCCCTGGCATTGCCAAAGGATGATTATCAGGACTTAGAAATACTGACAGTGTGGAAGAGTTACAGTGATTCTCCTAATCCTACCCAGGTCAACTTGCAGAAAGTTTTCTGAGAGTTCATCTTTAAGGTCCAAAATAATACAAAATGACTTTATGGAAGCAAGACAGTCCTAAGTCCGAAGAGACTTCACTGAATTAGCTTAAAGAAACACTGTGGCTTCCCAATTATATAGCCCAAAGAATTGAAAGGACGGACTCAAAGAGGTAATTGTGTACCAATACTCACTGCAGCATTATTCCCAATAGCCAAAAGATGGAAACAACCCAAATACCTATCAACAGATGAACAGATAAACAACATGTGGTATATACATACCATGGAATATTATTCAGCCAAATGGAGAAATGAAGTTCTGATTCATACTATGACAGGGATAAACCTGGAAAACATTTTGCTAAATGAAATAAGCCAGACACAAAAGGACAAATATGGTATGTTCCCACTTACATGTACTATCTAGACCAAGCAAATGGGTAGAGATAGAAAGTAGATTAATGGTTTCCAGAACTGAGCGGGAGGAGAGGGAAATGAGAAGCTACTGCTTACTGTATACTGTACTTCTGTTTGAGAAGATTAAAAATAAATAGTGGTGCTGGTTGCAGTACACTGTGAATATGACAAATGCCACTGAATTTTATACTTAAATATGATTAAAATAGCAAATTTTATATTTTACCAAAATTTAAAAAATGAAATACTGTGACAAATAGAAGAAAGGGTTAATCTATCACAGAAGTATGTACAGAATAGACTAGCAGAGATAAGAACTGGCAAAGCAAGTACAAGTCTGGAGCAGTTAAGCCTTGGTAAATGACTCTGCTATTCAGCAAACCTATATTGATTCAGCTTGATGCTCATAAATATCAAAAGGTAGATACTATTAGCCTCTTTCTGAAGAGGAGAAAACTGAGATCCACAGAGGTTCAATAATTTACTAGAAAGTCACACAAAGACATTAGGCAGTGGGACCCAGGTACAAATCCAGGTCTGTCTGAAGCCAAAGTGCATGGTCATAAACACTATACTATCAAGGTTAATGAGATAGGGAACAGTGTGGTAGATTGATGAAAAAATGCATCAGATTACTTTACCTTGATGCCATTAAATATTTGACCACCTAGTCTGTGTTTCTCAAACTGGATTCACACTAGAATCATCTGGAAGGTTTTTTAAAAATGCCAATGCCCTGTCTCCAAAGGTAGAAATTCTGTTTCAGTTGCCCCGGTTAGGGGGTGGGGGGGTGGGGGGGTGTTAGTCTGGACATTTTGGGTGGGTGAAGACTCCCTAGGAGATTTTAATGTGCAGTCAGTGTTTAAAATAACTGATCTGATCCTAATCCTTTGCTTGCTGAAAGTGAAGAATATTTGAAACACTCACTGATGAAGACCAAAGACTACAGCCTTTAGTACAGATTGCACTTCAACATCAAGAAAAGAAAAATCCTCACAACTGGCCCAGTAAGCAGCATCTTGATAAATGGAAAAAGGATTGAAGTTGCTGAGGATTTCATTTTACTTGGTGCCGTAATTAACGCCCATGGGCGTAGAAGTCAAGAAATCAAAAGATGCATTGCATTGGGAAAATATGCTGCAAGAGATCTCTTTAAAGTATTGAAAAGTAAAGATGTCACGTTGAAGACTAAGATGTGCCAGACCCAGGCCATAATATTTTCAGTTGCATTATATGCATGTGAAAGCTGGACTACGATGAAGGAAGGAAGAAAAGAATTGATGCTTTTGAATTGTGATGTTGGAGGAGAATGTCAAACATACCATGGACTGCCAAAAGAACAAAGAGATTTGTTCTGGAAGAAGTATAACCAAAGTGCTCTTTGGGAGCAAGGATGGTGAGACTATGTCTTACATACTTTGGACACGTAGTCAGGAGGTATGAACCCTGGAGAAGGAAATCCTGCTTGTTAAAGTAGAGGGTCAGTGAGAAAGAGGAAGACACTCAAGAAGATGGATTGACACAGAGGGTGCAACAATGGGCTTAAGCATAAAAAAGATTGTGGGCATGGCACAGGACCGGGCAGTGTTTCGTTTTGTTGTGTGTAGGGTCTCTGTGAGTTGGAACTGACTGAATGGCACCTAACAACAACAATCCTAATTCCTAACTCCTAGCCCTTTGTTTCAGCTCCTCATTTATCAAGATACCTTCTGGTTACAATTTGGCTTCCTGTGTATAACATCACCATGAGTCAGAATCAACTCTATAGCAAGGATTTTTTAAGAAAAAAAATTATCTTTGCCCACAGAAAGATTTATGCTGAAGTGAGTGTTCTTAGCTGTATATTATTACATCTTTTATTTTAAATGAATAAATTGGCATTATAGCTTTACATACCAATTTCATGAGCTTGGTTAATGTGAATCTGCTCTGACAGACAGATTGCTGATTCTCATACTAGCAAAATGGGTTTCTGAGCCCTCCTGGCCAAGGGAAGACCATCAATGACGATTAACTAGGAGAATGCCTCCTGTGGGGCCTCTAGGTATCCTCGGGGCACACACTTTGTCTTCACCGAACATGGTCTTCCCAAGGAAATCATTGTTTCTACTACATTAAACGAAAGAAAGAGATGATGAATGGATAGTTTATACTGCCTCAATTCAATTATTTAATCAATCAATGGTATTTTTATATCAATTCTTCTGCGTTCAGGTGTATAAAATCTCTTGCTGAACAACAGAACAAGCTAACTGAGGCAAATATACTGAAGAGAAGAGGAAAGAAGCAGAGAGGAGGAGAAGGAGACAAACATTCCACATGACTCCTGGTGTTAAATACTGTATCTATCAGTCATGCTTAACTCAGGAAAACAGAACCCAACTGGCTATTTAAACCACAGAGGTATTAATCCAGGAAGTAGGAATGACATGACAAAAATCTTGAAAATATGAACTAACTTGGAAAGTGGGAGGCTGGAGGGAGAAGGACCTTAAGCCAAGGGCTGATGGGAAGTAGGGGAGGACAACATTGGCTTCGTAGAGAGAGTAGGGTGAGGTTTTGAAAGGCTCTCAATACATGGCTGAGGAGTTTGGCTTTAAACTGAAGGGGAAACGTAACAAATTTATGTTTCAGTCATAACAAATCATCTACTTACTGGCTGACTTCCCTCCTAGAATTTTTAGAGATGGGAGAATTCTACCAAATATAGAATCCACTTCAGTTTCATGGATCCCATGTTAGAAAGAAATTCACACATTTAAGTATCTGATTATAGAGTTCTGAGATCACTTTTTCATTCATAGAGGTAAGAGACACTTTTGGAATGAACTCTTGTAAGTCACAGACAATCAGTATTCTTTCACACCTTAAACAAGAAAGAGTTAAGTGATCAGAAGATAAATCAGAAATGAATGCCTTACAGCCTTCTTTGGTCTTCTTTCTTGACCCTCAAACCAGGAAGGCAAGAAATTATCATCAGGAGTTATCTGCATTTGCCAAACCCCAAACACTAGCAAAACAGTCACTGACTGACAACATTTTGTGAAACATCAACTATCTTTGTCCTCCCAGCCTCTAGACAAGGGATTTGTTAAAATCACACTAAATGTAAAAAAACAAAAACAAACAAACAAAACCCAGTGCCATCAAGCTGATTCCAATTCACAGCGACCCTACGGGCAGAGGAGAACTGCCCCACTGAGTTTCCAAGGAGCGCCTGGTGCATTTGAACTGCCAACCTTTTTGGTTAGCAGTTGTAACACTTAACCACTACGCCACCAGAGTTTCCTAAAATCACACTAGGCATGAACAAAAAGGACTTCACCAACAATTCAAATATGCTGTATTCATCCCTCAGGGCCCACTCAAATCTGGGAGGACAGAGATGGGTACAGAGCAAAGGGAAAGAGGAGTAGGAATCCCATACTCTCAGTCTCTGCCTGACCATGTAGATTGGTATGCGTTCTGGGTTCTGGAAAGTACGAAGGAGGCCACCACTGTGCACTCTACTGGTCAGTTTTAGGCAACTGCTCAACAAATTTGATTTGCCATTTTGCAGCAGGAGCCAAGATGATTTCCACTATTTCTCAAAGCAAAGTGTTCCAATTACCAAACTTCATAGTACATCTTTCTCTTTGACACAAAGTGAGTATGACACACAAGAAAGAAAAAAGTATGTGACTAGTGTTTTCATTTAGTATGTTTTAGATGATAAACTTAGCAGCTGCTTAATTCCCGTTGCCTTCTGCCTCCCTCCCCCACATGACTGAAGTCATGAGTATCACAAATTTAGCAGTTCTGGCACTGGAACACGAATCTGTACTGTCTGCTATGCAGGGCGGAGTTAAAGCTACTCTCTCTGGGTTGAGACTATTTGGTAATATACTGGGTAAGATCATAAAACTTAGAAAAGCCTTAGAAATACACAGATTTAAGTGAAAATTGTTTCTCCAAATTATTATCACGGGAAGCAACTCGTTTATTTTTCTTTATTGCTTTCAGAAGAAGTTCACCAGCCACACTTGAAATTTAGTCTCCTGTGGTAGTTCCTCCTTGTTTTCAATCAAAGCAATATTACCCAGCTTGACTGTTTTCAAAAGCCACCTGATAGGATGAATACTACTGCACTGATAATAATCCACTGAATGTACCGTGGACTTTGAAGACTATCCTCAAAGAGAAATTCTAAATCTGTATTGAAAAATAACACCATTATTAATTCCTAACTACCAACCTCTACCCCAAGGTGAATGATCCTAAGACAGCAACACTTATTCAACTGGAGGGATCTGGTTGGTTTGCTTAAAAACTCAGACATAGGACTTCAGAACCACATCTCATAGAACTGTTGAGCCGGAAGGACTCAAAGAAACAATTTGTTTCGTCCATGCAGTGGGATAAATCCTTAAACGGGTAGTCATTGCCTGCCTATATAAAGGTTTCTAGTTGGAATGCTGCCACTACTTCTACCACTTTTTAATGGTCTTCTTGAAGAGATGACAATTATCATATACACTGGAAAAAGTTAAAATAATCAAAGGCACTAGAAGATGTTTGCTGTTTTGGTTATAAGCACCCATGGGTGTGCTTGGTCCTAGAAGTTTGATGTAACTAAGAGGTCAGGCATATGGCATACCTTTGCTGCTATCAGGTGTAATGCAGGGAACAGGATAGAGGATCTAGGAGGCAGCAGAGATATTCCCAAACAAGGGCTTATGGGGCACACCAAAGATACCTACTTCTTGTTAGAAGTTGTTCTTTTTTGTTAGCATGATAGTGCTTATCCTCAGGGCGGTCAATAACCACATAGCTATCTTTTGATTCCTTTCTTTAATAGCTCTAAAGATCAGAGGTTTAAAACTTTCTCTATCCCCAAAGGGCTTCACCTATGATTATTATATAAATATGGCTCACTATTAGAAGAAATATTTCTTTTGTGAATCCACAACATTTTAAAGGTGATCAACTGTCAGCAAATCCACCCTGTAGAGTACATAGCCCAATGGTCGCACACAAGCTTCAAAGTAGGCTACTGGACTTCGAATCCTGGCTCTGCTACTTAGTACTGTGTGGCCTTGGGAAAGCTACTTAACCCCTCTGTGCCTCAATTCCCTCACCTGTGACATGGGAATAACGATATTTCCTCTTACAGATGAATTGATAGATCACAAGTAAGTAAGTCAGAAGCCATGTCAGGTATAGAGTAAGTACTCAATAAATATTAACTCCTACGTGTGCCCTTTATTTATTATTTCCATTTTTGGGGGTCAAGAGCCTACCTCCCGGGAGGTAAATTACCACTTTAATCCTCATACTACTGGATAATGCAAGAATTAGAGATAGATCTTTTTCATCCCTCCCCTCAATACAGTTTATGTCAGGTAAGACTCACCCTGTACCTCTCCTACACAATAGTAACACTTGTTGAAAATAATATTTTGATATTATTTATGGCTCTCTCCATGATTAGCATAACAACATCCAACTTTATTCCAGCTTTGAGATGAAAATCACTTCATTTTCAAAAGAACCATAGAAGATACTATTATCACCCCATTTACAGGTAAAGAAACAGGCTTAGAGAAGTTCTGTGACTTGCTTGATGCCACAGAGCTAATGAAGGTCAGAGTAGACATGTGAACTCATGTTCATCCAAATAAAAATACCTACATATAACATTAGAAAGTAATTCTGCAACACTGTTTGTCTTAAAATGATTCCTCAAACACCCAAGTATTAAAACAAGTATTTTGCAAAATATACATATGTTGCCCCCCTTGGTCCCCCCCCCAAACTTCTTAAGTGGATAAAAGTTGAAAGCTTTACTTAGAACACAGCTTTTAAGTTACTGTTGAGACCAGTTTTCTCTTGGTTTATCTCTAGGGCAAAGGTCAGCTTGGCCTACAGTCTGTGGCACTCATGGCATTCTTTTCTGGGCAGTAGATAAAAAATGAGTCTAGGAATGTCATTGGGTTAAGCTCTATGCTGCTATTTTGCTTTGACATATTGTTTTGACAGGTTATATGCTGCCTTTGGGCTTGGACACTAATGTGGACCTGTCAAATTACAAGCAGAAACCAGTTTTCAAACTAGCTTCCTTCTTTCGTTTATTCCCTCCCTTCCTCTTTTCATTCTTCCTTCCATCCTGCCATCCTTCTTTCTTTCCTTTCTTTTGCTCTATCCCTCCTTCCTTGCTTCTTTCCTTCTTCCCTCCCTCCATTCCTTTATTTCTAGAAGACTTCCGCTCCCAAGTTTCCTAAGGTTCAAGGCTTACTCATGAATGAGTACATGCTCTAGAGGCATGGAGCAAATCTCTTCATACTATTCATGTTCGGCACAGAATAAAACCTATGTCTTATGTTATCCATGGGCTATAAGGTAACCACAGACTGTGGCTTGTCATCACGAGGGTCTCACACTTTAATACTTAACTCATAGATTACTTTCTCCAGAAGCCTTCTCTGATGTCCCCTTGCTGGATCAGACTCCCAACCACTGTGCTATTATATCATGACACTTGCCATGCAACACTGAAATGATAGTTCTAAGAACTATCTCGCTCTTGAGACAGGGCTTGCAGATACACACTGTGTCTCATTTAGGACTAATACTCAGCCTACATGTACCAGAATGGACTCAATGGATGAGTTTGGGAGTTTGGACATTCCAACTGGTTGGAGGCTGTATAGGACTAGCCAATAAAGACTTTCAAATATCATCTCAGGCCTTATTCCCATACTCAGCATAATCACAACTGGCACGTGGTAGGTGCCCAGGAAGTACACATTAACTTAATCACTGGTTTGCTGACTCAATATGTCACTGAATGCATCAATTATAATGCAACGTTCTTAATAAGTAAGAACTCCCGTTCACTAAAGATCTCAATGACAGTAATACTGTACAAGGAAATACTAGCCTCTTCCTCCAGATATCCTAAGTAAACCAGGTTTTCTGACTTCTTCACACAAATCCATCCAGGCCACTACTATCTTTGGTCTTGATTCTGTCCCAACAAAAACACAATGGTAACCAAAGCATAATGAAAGAGACCACATATGGTCTGTACGAACTTGGTGTCAGAAGTGGCAGACAACTTACCTGTCTGTGTTGTTGGGAGACTTGATACCCCAGTCCTGTGATGGCCTGATTCTGCATTTTCTGGAGCAAAATCTTTTGCTGAAGTGGCAAGGGTGACCTTAGCAAAGGCTGGCTTGATACAGCTTGAGTGGGCTGGGGTGGTGGCTGCTGTGGCTGCTGCTGCTGCTGTTGCTGCTGCTGCTGCTGCTGCTGCTGCTGCTGCTGCTGTTGCTGTTGCTGCTGGGCTGAAATTGAGCTCTGCTGCTGCTGCTGCTGCTGCTGCTGCTGCTGTTGCTGCTGCTGCTGCTGCTGCTGCTGCTGCTGTTGCTGCTGCTGCTGTTGCTGCTGCTGCTGTTGCTGCTGTTGCTGGGTGTAGTGTAAGAGAGAAGGCTTGTTCTGAGAAGGTAAAACAGAAGGCATCTGCGGGTTCGCTTGATCAGAGTTAAAATGGAACAGAGGCTTGGTGTTGCCAAGACGAGGTTCCATCGCTGAGTGTGGGTTGTTAAGAAAACTTCGACTGAGATCCTGAGGCTTCTGTTGCATGAGCACATCCAGGTGCCCACTTTGAGCCGTCGGGCTGGCCTTGTACATATAGTTAGCCATTAGTTTTGACTGGCTGCTGCTGCCAGCTCCCCCAGGCATGGGGGAGCTCTGCGGGCTGAACGGCTGCTGACCAAAAGAGGGGCTGGGGAGTTTTTCCTGCCCAAATGGACCTGGGGAGGGCCCAGCGGAAGACGGCAAGACTGACCAGGTAGACGGGTGCTGCTGCTGGTGCTGCCGCATGCGGGCGTGCTGCTGACGGTTCGCGGCTATCTGTTTGAGCTGCTGCGCATGGGATACTTCCTGCCAGCTGGGGAGGGCCCGGCTGGCTCCCGAGGCCGTCGGAGGCTGAGCCTGGCTCTGCGACACCGAAGGGACGGGGGAGGAAGTGGAGAGGGCTGAGCTGGCCATGGAGAAGGCAGGGCCCGCAGACGGCGGCCGCAGCTGAGGCGAGCCTGCGGGGCCCTGCGTCACCTGCGTCAGGCCCGGCGAGTATTCGCTTTTGATCACTATCTTCTCCATCGGCAGCGCAGGCCTGGGCGTGCTCCGCTGGCTCTGCTGACCCAAGTCGATGTTAAATGGGTCATCCTGCTTTATGGTAGCATTGATCATGTTTTCCAGCTCCAGGTCACTCATCGGAGGCACAGAGATATTGGTCAGCTCATTGAACAGTTCCTGCAGCTCAGGATCCATCAGTTGCTCTCCGGGATCGTCTGTGTACCGATTCGAAAAAATGTTCTCCTGCGTCATCTGGCTCTCCATATGCTTACTGCAAGACAGAGTCTCTCCCGGCTCCTTTTTCACCTCCTTTAAGCCCATGTTAAACATACCATTGCCGGGAGAATGTGTGTTGTGTGAAAGAGGGTTAGTCTTTCTCAGAGGTGCTTGACCCATAGGCAGAGTCCCTGCCATAATCTGACTTTGTCCATTATTTACTTGGAGGCCACCTTGTCCCGCAGAGAGGTTCTCTCCCACACGGATTCTCTTGATATCAAGGAACGAGTTGTCGACAAATCCATTGGGCCTCTTGCTGTTGGCAGGAGACAGGTTGACTACTTGTTTTCTTTTCAAGGAACCCTGGAGCTGCAACGCAGGGAGGGAATAAAGAGGAAAAACATGAGCTCTTAATCCAGATGTGTTTCTAATCAAAAGAGACATAATATTTAAATATTCTTCTGTTGACACAACAGGATGCAGCCAAAAGAGAAAATGGCACAAATGAAGCATGATCCAAAATACAACTAAACTCACAGTAGCACAAACAATATAAAATACAACATTTGGGGAGCAGCAGGTCAACTAGCAGTTAGAAGTCACAGTGGTTCTGGTGATTAGTACAGAGGTCTGTGACTGGAGATCCTTCCTATGTCATCAGGAGTACTAATAATACCTGACTGTTAATACCTTAGATTGATAATGAGACCTCTGTTGTTTCCTGGAACAGACTATGATAATATGTGGATAAACACAATCCCCTTCACCTCCCATGTAGCCATAGATGATCAGAATGCACAGTTTCAACTAAGATGAGAAACATGGGTAAGTCTAAAGCTAGGACAAGGTTTCCAGTTTCTTGTTTCACAGATTCAATTCCATCATCACTACTATCCTCTTTGTAAGCAATAAGAATGGCTGTTGGGTCCAAGAAGACATTCTATCTGCTGTTCATCTATTTTTCTTCTTATATTTCCACTGCTTTGCATTCCAGTCCATGTAGTGACATTGTGTGGACACACAGAAGCCATGAGATTGTCATTTATCAAAAATTAGACATTCCAAGCACAGATTTTCATGGGCATTTATTTCTTGTGTTGCCTGCCTCTAACTCTTGTAACCAAATCCAAGTGTAGAGCAGCAGTATCACACAATGGTTCAGAATATAGACTTGAAACTGACTAGACCAAGCTCAAATTTCAAGCTGTTTACTAAGAGCTATGTGACCATAGCAAGTTACTAAACTGAGCCTCCATTTCATTATCTGTAAAATGGGGACAACAGCACTTAATTCACAGAAAGGACTGAGAGAATTTACGTAACAGTTTAGCATGGTGCTCCCTATAGTAAGTGCTCAATAAATTACAGCTTACATACAAGAGTATGGTTTACTCGATTCACCAAAGGAAGAGGGGTACCTTTCTAAACAGAGCAAGAGCAATGAACACAGTATTTCATTCACTAACCCCTGGTGGCGTAGTGGCTAAGTGCTACAGCTGTTATCCAAAAAGGGTGGCAGTTCAAATTCACCAGCTTTGCCTTGGAAATTTTATGGGGCAATTCCACTCTGTCCTATTGCATTGTTTTTTTTATAAAGCCAGCTATTAGATTATACTATCTGAAACTTAAAGATTATAAAGAAAAGTTTAAAGGCTATACGGTCACATCAGTAAGTTAATAAGAAACATAAAACATTCATATTTGATTATTAGAGCCTTATAAAGGGCTCTTGTTACTTGGGCTCTAAAGTGAGACTGTATCTAAGAAAGAGTGGCTTTCCCAGTGCAACTGACTCACTTAAATTATTAATGTTTGTTCAGGACCCTAGTAAAATATCCAGGGCAAAAAGAATGATGCTTTTTAGATATAAAACTTTACTACTTCTACCCACATAAAGGTTTTTAGGTAACCTAATTAAGAAAAACAAATTAACTTTAACTGAGCATCTACTGTATGTCAAGTTACTTGTTAAATACAGTTACTTTATTTTCCTTAATCTGTACAGTAACCCATTAGAAAGGTATTAATAGTGTTATTTTAAAGACAAGGAAACTGAAACTCAGAAAGGCTAAGAAATTTGTCCAGTGTCACTCAGCTACTAAGTGTTAAGTGGTAAATCTGTGCTGTACTCCAAAATCGATGTGCTTCTAAATCCAGTGTCATTTCTAACATATTATGCTACACTTAGCTTTGGCTTGGCTAGCTTGTTTAGGTCCAGGGTCCAGTCAGTAGGGAGGGGATGGATAGTGGGCATGGAGACAACCTGGATCTCAGATAAAATGATAGGCATTTGAGATGTAGCACAGGGCTGAATGTAACTGATATGATTCTAAGTCATCTTACCAATACCCGTTTCACTGATTCCTTGCCTGTGGCTCTGTCCACTCACAGCGGACATAAAGTTAGGGTGGATGGGCCTTGTTGGTGTCCTAGTTTTTACCTCCTGGCCAAACTCATTGACTAGAGAAAGGAATCTAGCTCAAGCTTGGCCAATCAATCCCTTCCGTGGGAATTTTGGAGCTAGGGAAAGCTAGACTAAGCTCTTTTGGGGAGGCTACATAGTAACATAAAAATATGTCAGCTGGTGATGGTCATATTTTCCACTGTGCAACCAGAGTCACAGAGGAAGTGAGTCTGTAGAAAGGGAGAAGAATCGAGCAGAGAGGACAGACAAAGCATTCAGATCATATTTCAGGGCCTGAATCCAGTCTCATGTCAGCTCTGTTTTTCTCTTTGGCTTTCTTAATACGCTCTGGAAACTTTATAATAAATTCTTCTTTTTGCTTAAGCAAATATGGTTTGCTATGAGTCAGAATCTACTCAGTAGCAATGGGTTAATATGAACTGGGCTTCTGTTACTTTCAACAAAGTCCAAACCAAGTCTTCTGAGATTTAATATTCAGCAATGAGCAGTTTGCCGAAATTTGCACTAAGAGCAGGGTATACTTTATACTTGAGTATGAAGCTTCCCCTGACCCTTACCCCATCTCTGCTGTCTCTGCATGCCTTTCTGAGCCCTAACCTTGTCTACTCACCATCACAGAACACGATCAAATATCATTACATTCAGCAGAAACTCAAGGTTACCACCATCTGTCTTCGTGGGGTCAGGAAGAGCACAGGCCAGAGAAGTTCTGCCATATTGTCTCAAGATGAGTTCCTATGATTTAATTTCATCATAAGTTGTATTTTGAAGGTTCTTTCGCAACCAGCAGAGAACAAACAAAGGATTATATATTCCTTTTTTCAGCTTTGGGTTATCGCCTTCAATTTATTTTTCCATTGCTTTGCAAAAACCTGTTCTACCAGATTCTCCCATTGCTCTGGCCACTCCTTGGGCAGTGAAGTAGACACCTGGGATATAGCACAAATCCCTTCTTTAGGACACTAAGATTGTGGAGGCAGTAACAGAACTAGCAATAGCAGTACCAGTAGGGGTGATAATATCAACAAAGTTATTTATGGAGGGTTCATACGTAGGCACTGAGATAGGCTCTGTGTAGATCACCTTATTTAATTCTCACAACAACTCTAAGACTCTTCATAATAAATATGGAGGTTACTGATTCTGTGAGTCCTCCCCCTTTTACAGATGACGACACTGAGGCTTAGGGACTGAGTAACTTTTCAACGCCACACACACAGTAAACAATAAATTCAGAACCCAAATTCAGCATTCTCACAGCAAAGCCCATAGTAAATGATACTCAAGCCCTGGAAAGAGGTAATGGATCCCATTGCAGGTATTGAAGAGGCCTGGAATCCAGTCCTGATGCTGTCATTCACTGCACTACTTGAGGCAAGTTATTCCACCTCCTGGGTCAAAATTTTCTCCTCTGTAAATAGGATGATTTTTGAGATCACATTTCTACCTGAACCTAGAAAATAACAGGCAAGGAGGAAAGAAGGTTTCTTTCTAGGCACTATGTACAGAGGTGAAAGGTCACCACCAGCTAGAGCTTAAAGGTAGATGATTCAAGATGGAAAACAGAAGTCCTCTGTAGTGATGCTATGAAAGGAAACTGCATGGGTAAAGAGGTTTCAGTGGAACTCCATTGGACATTATACTTTATCAAGAGAATTCTGGGAACAGTCTCTGACTTCCAACCAAAGTTATGTTACCCATCCCCTTCAGAAGCACTGATGCAACAGGCAACAAACTACCTGCAAAATATGATCTAAACAATTTTCATGATTCATCTTCTGTTTTGAAATATTTCCTTTGTTGGACTAAAATTTGTCCATCAGATACTTGAATTTGAATTATGGTGTAGAGTCTCTTAAAGTTCCTTGTCAAAGTGCATATACCAGAAGGAGTACAGAAAGAATGATAAGTCATTTATACCTCCATGAGAAATAGTTTATAAGAAAATTCAATACCACCTTACCTTGTTCCCTTGCTCCAACCCAACAAGACTGAAGCAGGGGGAAGAAAGGGAATGAAGATGCGGGTTTAGAATGGGAAGGACAGGGGCAGGAACAGAGGGGCTGGGGACACTAGTGTGAGCCTGCTGGGTGTTGGGGGGGAGGAGAAGAGGGAAGGAGAGGCACAAGAGCTGTATACACGTCCCAATGGCCAGAAAGGGCAACTACCTCCAGAAAGCAGTTAAAAGGTAGAAAGAAGGGTTTCCAAAACAAATCTCTCAATGGGAGCCAACAACAGGTACACCAGGCATGGTGTCTAAGGCCCACAATAATCAGAGGAGCCCACAAAATGTTTTAATTTCTTTTAAAATGAAGAAAATGAACATTTATGTTGAAGAAAATATTTTATCATATAATACTAATATAGTCATCTTATACAAACACAGATACAAATTACAATTTTTGTTATTTTTTTTAAAGAAGAAGGGGCCTGTGAAACCAAGAGCACCAAAGGCCTATGAAAGTTGTAATGTGACCCTCCTGCCATCTGATAATCACTGTGGATGGAAGGCATGTTTTCAGTTCAGTCCTTTGTTGTGTAGAAACCCTGGTGGCGAGGATAGTGGTTAAGAGTTACGTCTGTTACCCAAAAGGCTGGCACTTGATCTCTGCCAGGCACTCACTGGAAATTCTATGGGGCAGCTCTACTCTGTCCTACAGGGTCACGATGAGTTGGAATTGACTTGACAGCAGTGGGTTTGGTTGAGCAGTCCCGTTTAATCCTTTCACAGCTCTTCATGCATATATTCTTATTTTCCTTTTATAAGTGAAGAAATTGAGGCTGTTGACATTAAAATTGTACCGCACATTAAGTATGAAGGCAGGAGAGCAGCTCGGGTCTGTCGGAGTGCAAAGTCCTCATTGTTCAACACCAGACACACTGTTCACTTGTCTTTCAGTCTTTACCTTGCCACAGCCCAGCACTGTTCTGGACACAGCAAACAGAGAGACAGATGCCAAAGGGCAACAGAATGAAGATATACTCTGCATGTACAGGGCAAGGGTAACGATGTTTGGGACTCACAGCAGTGGATGGGAGGGAGAGCAATGGTGACATCACTGTTGGAGGTTGATCACAAAAGCTTAGAACTTCACCTCCGAGGCTCCAGTACAAAAAGGGAAGAGACAAAAAGTTACTCAGTCGATCAAAAGGATTTAGTGAACACTCTGACAGCATTCTGAGCTATACCATATCAAATCATCCTTTGTGTGAGGGAAAATATGCAGATGTTTAAACTAGTGGCAGGATGTAAGGCTTCAAATGAGCACTATATTAAAATATTTACATTTTTTCCATTACCTAGGTGGACTGAAAAGCTTTTTTTTTTTCTTTTTTTGCACAATAAATCTGCACCATGAACTTGTTATGTTTAATTTGTGAGATTATGCATTTAATATCACCCTTATAACCAGCCATTCCAAAAGAGAGGCTTCTTTGGGGGAATATTTTCAACCCAGCAAGTTCAGTGTCTTTCACACATTACACAGGAATCATTGTACTATTCTCTGCTGCTATCCAGCAAATGGTCTCTTTTCACCTCTCTTCCATTTTTTGTTCTTCTATTTGAACACCTCGATGAGGTCTGTTGGTCTCTGCTGGAAAAAGGCACAGCCCTGCTAAGGGCAGCGTCCAGACACAATGGCTCACCTGCTCCCAAGGGCTGGGGCTGAGGTGCTGAGAACCTGCAGGGCCAAGGACAGTCTAGCACACAGCAGAATGGGACTAGGTTCCCTTCATCAACTGCTCCTTTTAAACAGCTACGCTCCACTCTTCCAAGGGACTCAACACACAAACTTGCTGGAGGGATTTGAAAATACCATTATTGCACAATGCCTTGGTTTCTCTTTCTTTCCCTGCTCCCTATCCTTTTCCACAGAATAAATGCATTCTTTGTGTCCTGTGCTGCCCTAGAAATGGACTGCGCCACACAAAGGTAACAATGCAGTCCACAGGTCATTTTTTTTTCCTCCCATGTAGATTTCTGTCTATCTCAACAAAGCATAAACATTAGAATGAAATTTACCACTGCCTAGATACTCCAGGGAATATCTTCATCCTATCATCTGTGAGCTTCCCTCAGGCCATTTTACGCATGACTGATTTAGAGGCAGGGCTGGGGATAAATAGCACTAAAGAGGTACCAACCCAAAATATATGAGTCTGCCTGTGATTCTGTCGTAGAAATGTTTGGGATCCTGCAGCAGTGAATGCCAAGTCATCACAGTGCTTAGAGGTGACAGCCTAGCTCTTCCGCCCCAAGACAAACTAGACGGGGTCTTAAAACTTCTGTTAAAGACATAAGGAGCTATGGTGGTGAAGTGTTTCAAGTGTCTGGCTACTAATTAAAAAGTTGGTGATTCAAATCCACCAGCTACTCTGAGAGAGAAAGGTGTGGCAGTCTTCTGTCAATATTTACAGACTTGGAAATCCTATGGGAAAACTCTACTCTGTCTTACAGCGTCCCTAGGAGTCACAATTGACTTGATGGCAGTGGGTTTGGTTTTGGCTAAAAGTCATAAAAATAATGTCCACTTCTTATTTGGCCCCTAATCTTCTTTGTATCGCTAAGCATTATTTTATGTGTATATACTAACTAGGTTTCACCAACTAGATCTTTGTGTGGGTTCTTTCTCAAAACTTTCTTAACAAAACATAAACATTACCACTGCCTAGATACTCAAGGGAGTATCTTCATCCTATTATCTGTGAACTTCCCTCAGGCCATTTTACTCATGGCTGATTTACAGGTAGGCTTGGGGATAAATAACATTAAAAAGGGATCAACCTCAAATATATGAGTCTTATATTTGTCTTATATCTGTCCTGGTAGTACAGTGGTTAAAAGCTCAGCTGCTAACTAAAAGGCTGGCATTTCAAATCTACCAATCACTCCCTGGAAGCCCTATGTGGCAGTTCTACTTTGTCCTGAAGGGTCGCTGTGAGTCAGAATTGGCTTGACAGCCACAGGCATACTTGTTTGGGTTCCTCTTACTACGAATCACCAACCTTCATATAAGTGTTCACACAGTAGATGACTGGTTGACATGAGTGCGGGTGAAGCTGGATCCTTCTAACTATTAAGTAGTAAACAATGATAAAAAGGCTTTGATTTGTGAGGGAATGTTTCATACTTAGAACACAAGCAATGTAATGATTCCACCAGAGTTCTGCTTGAGTTTTTTCTAAGCCCTGAATCAGTCAACAGAACGTGAAGCCCTGAGAACTAGAACCATGGGGAAAGCTTTGTCATCATTCCTGTGACCCTCAAATGCAGGGGGATGTGAAGGTTTGTGATGAACTCAGGGTGCTCTCAAGGCTCCAGATGGGATTCCAAAGCTGGGATACAGTTCTAAGCCCCATTTTAACTCAACGCTCTCTTTGGGTGAAAGCTCTGGTCCTGAAGAGAAGCCAGGACTCATTTTCTATAAAAATTGTAACATCTTCCATCTTTACTCCTTCAAGACAAACTCTGAGCATTTTGAATGAGGTCAGGGAAGGTTTGATAAATATATCTGAAAAATCTGTTCCAGAAAGTTGTTCCATAAGAGTTGACAAAATGTGTTGATTCCCTTGGAATTCAGATCTCAGGGTTCACAGAACTGGAGTGATCCACAAAGGCCATCTACCCTCAGGTATCTTTTGAACTTTGTAGGAAATGTCTCCCTGGAGTCATCCTCAGGTTTCAGACAGTAGCCTCGTAAGCAGTCTAGCAGACACGTTTGTCTTACGCATTGTACTCCTTTGCTAAATTACGTGTAGCCAACTTAAAGAAGTCGGAAATCCAGGGTCTGAGCACAGGCTGTTTTAGGGTATATAGCATGTTCTTGATCTGTTTCTGTAAGCGATCGTGTTCAATCTTGATTGTGATTTTATGTTATCAGAAATTAACATAACCATGACCTATGTAAACTGCTTTCGCTGTCCCCACTTTGGAGTGCCTTCTCGACATGTTCTGGGGCCACTGCCCAATTTGAACTGTATCTATTCACAATAAGTATATTCTATTACACTAATTTTGGGTGTTTCTCAAGCAGTTTAGGTTTTTGACAGGTTCGGACTCTGAGAAATGTAGTTTCTTTAGCCAACAAATAGCTGTTCTTTATGAAACTCAGGACAAAGTTTTATATAGAGTAAGAGCACTGCAAATTCAGGATCTTAGTAGAGCAAACACAAGTTTCTTCTCTCACAGTTTAGGAGGCTGGAAGTCTAAATTCAGAGTGCCAGCCCCAGGGTAAACCTTTCTTTCTGTGTTGGTTCTGGAAGAATGTCCTTGTCATCAATCTTATCCCAGTCTAGGAGTTCCTCAGCACAGGCACTCCAGGTCCAAAGGACATGCTTCACTTCAGGATCGTCTTTGTGGATAGCAGGACATGATTACTAGCTTATTAACATAATTGCCACTAATCCTGCCTCATTGACATCATAGAGGTTAGGATTTCCAACACATAGGATAATATTATTAGCTTATAAAATGGTAGACAAAAGCACAATACTGGGATTCATGGTCCAGACAAGTTGATACACATTTGGGGGGACATAATCCAATGCACAACTGTTAGTATGTGTCAAAATCAACCTGGTCACACACAACACACCCTATGTCTATTTCACAGGACTGCTGTGAAAACCAGTAATTAAAGCACAATAAAAACCTTAGAACATTGCTCTCAGAACATAGTTTTCTGTGTTAGAATTAGCAAAAATAAACAAAAAAGGATTTCCAGATTTTCTAGAAAAGTAACAATACAATGTGATCATTGCTTTTCAGAAATGTGTGTGGGATTAGAGCAGGGATAGGGAGATAATCTGCCTTGGAAAGACAGGAAAGAAATCTCTCTTCCTTACAACAAAAACCCAAACAAACCCATTGCTGTCGAATCAATTTTGCATCATAGTGACCCTATTAGATAGAGCAGAACTGCCCCCATAGGGTTTCCAAGGCTATAGATCTTTTACACAGACTATCATACCTTTCTCCTGCAGAGTGGCTGGGGGTTGAAACTGTTGACCCTTCAGTTAACAGCCAAGCTCTTAACCACTACACCACTAGGGCTCCATTTACAATGAAGTGCTCCTCACATATTCAAATCAATCTGGTGCTTCATGATATTTTGCTAGTGAAGTGAAAGGATATGCAAAACTTATTGAAAAGTGGAATGATTAAATTTGAAAAATTCAAAATAGAATTATTTTTCCAGATACTCCCCTACCTTATACAATGACATTCCAGATATACTCTATGAGAACCACTGTAATATAACCTGCTGGCTATACCTTTAGGCATTCTGACTAGTTGCTGCAATCATTTTAAGTCAAGACTTGTAGAGACTATTGTGTTTAGCAGAAAAATTGACAAATCTTATGTAAAAACTGAAAACCCCAGCTGCCTTGTGCACAACATACTTTAGCCATGACTCACCTTTTGCCCAAAATACACTGAAGAGAGTCTGAAGTAAATACTGTGTCTAAAATGTTGGCAATTCTCTTGAAATCTCTAAATGTCTTCCTCAGTAGAATGTACAATTCAATAATCAAGCAGCTTCTCTCTTCCTCTTTGGAGGGGACAATCTGGAAAGTGTTCACTCTTAGGGACCTAGCTCAATCCTGTCTTGGGAGAAATACAATCAGAATGCTCCTTACAAGTGAGGATGGCAGGACCATGCCTCACACACTGTGGACACATTATCAGAGGGTATCAGTCCCTGGTGAAGGATAAAGTAGTGGATCAGTGAAACAAAGGAAGACACTCAGCGAGATGGATTGCACTCAGTGGCTACAACAGCGAGCTCAAGCATAGCAACAATCACTAGGATGGTGTAGGACTGACCAGGGTTTGATTCTGTCATGAACTGAGTCACATGAGTTGGAACCCACTGGACAGTACCTAACAACAACACCTCAAACCCTATCTCCTCTATGCAGCCTCCCCTGTCTACTTTCTCTGATATTCTTTCTCACCGGTTTAATGGTTTTAGGACTTTTTGTCTTATGTTGTTCTTGGCTATTGATTCGGGTCTGTGTTTTTCCCATCAGCCTGAATGATTGATCCCAAGGGAAGCAGTGGCGACACAGTGATTAACAGAAATAGCTGCTAACCAAAAGGCCGGCAGTTTGAATCCACCAGGCACTCCTTGGAAAACCTATAGGGTCACTATGAATGAAAATTGACTTGACAGCAAGTACATCTTGCTTCTCATTCACAGCCACAAACTCAGCACAGCCCAACACTAGCTCAGGGAACACTCACTGACATGCAGGTGACCGGACTTTTCGGGTACTCAGTGGTCTGGGAACATCAGCTGAGAATATCATGGGGAGTCTATATTTCTCTGCCACCAGTCACGTGTCTTTTATAAGCTACAGGACTGACTCTGGAAACTGTGTTGTCCAAATGTCGAACTCCTGGACAGTGACAAATGGTTGAGAGATGTTGGCAAGGTAAGGAAAGCATAAGGTATTTCAAGAGACTGCTATTTACTTCTTGTGGCAAGAATTGGATTAATTCCAAAATGATGGCCAATTTGATTATCAGGAAAATCTAGATGGCAGAAAATTACCCTGTAACATCATTATAGAGGATCTATTACTTATTAATTATAGAGGGTCTATTAATTATTTTGAGGTTTGAACATGGCCACTAAAATAATATAAAACACCTGCTGCCATCAAGTGATTCCAACTTATAGTGACCCTACAGGACAGAGTGGAAATGCTCCACAGACTTTCCAAGGAACACCTGGATCTAAAGCACTGAACATCTGGTTGGCAGCTATAGCTTGTGGTAGCATTTAACCACTATGCCACCAGGGATTCACCCCCAGGTTCAGGGTAGTATTTCTCCTCCGTCATCGCTAGCTTACCTGACTTCAAAAGGCTACAGAGGTCCCTATCCTCCCCAGAAATTTCTGTCTCAGATTACATTCTTTACTCCTCTTCAGGCCCCCTCTGCTTGAAGTATAGTGAACTTCTGAATGTTCTCTGTCTGCATTCTGAAAATCTGATTATACATGTTGCCTCCTTTGAACCTATATGTTCTATCCATAGTGACAATGGGATCCCCTTCTCACATCAAGTTCCAGCTGCAATACTTTATTCAAATTTTCAGAACACAACAGGTCACCAGCATGTAGTATTTCCTTTGACTAGAATACTCTCCACCTCCCCTAACTCATCCTGCTCTTATAGCTAGCTGCTGCAGTTTCTTTTTTTAAGTCTCACCTTAATGTGGCCCCTGGCCCTAAGCAGAGACTTTTCCCTACCATACTATCTAAAATAAACTCTTATTGTAGGTTTTGAGCTCAATCTCTTGACTGTTTCTTCTGTAGCACTTCTTACAACTTATAGATGTTTGTATTAATTTGTTTGCTTCTAATTTTTAAAGTCTGTCTCCCATGCTGTACAATCATCTCCAGGAAGGAGGCTTCACCCTCATCTGTCTTGTTGACCACTGTATCTGAAACAGGTCTACAGAGATAAAACAGATGCCCAGAGAGAAGGCTGGATGCGAAACCAGGCTGGAGAGGGGAGGGAAGTGAAGAGTAATGGAAGAGAGAGATGAGGAGGGGAGGGGAAGGGAAAGGAATAAATGAGAAGGGAGAGTGGAGAAGAGGGGACCATAGTCTCAGGGGTTCCTTGGGTCTCTGTTGGACCACCAAGCCTGCCTTGTTCGTGAATTTGATTTTTGTTCTTCAGTTT
The DNA here is from genome assembly GCA_028571685.1 of Heterohyrax brucei. Classification (NCBI taxonomy): domain Eukaryota; kingdom Metazoa; phylum Chordata; class Mammalia; order Hyracoidea; family Procaviidae; genus Heterohyrax; species Heterohyrax brucei. Next base: position 58,720,673 of record CM053145.1, on the reverse strand, counting down.
TCTCTCACTCTGTCTGGGACCCTCTGTTGTGATCCCAGTCAAAGGAACTGGTAGCGGTAGCCAGGCACTCCAGCTCTCCTGCCATCAGGGACATGCAGGTTGTGCTTCATGTGGCCCACTAGTCTTTGGACTAATTGCTCTCTTGAGTCTTTAGTTTTCTTCACTCTCCTTTGCTCTAGATGGTTAGAGACCACTTGTTGTATCTTAGAAGGCCACTCATAATATTTTAAGTGCCCAGATAATACTCATGAAAGGAGAATGTAGAACACTGTCTTTATGAACTACGTTGTGGCAGTTGACATAAGTGTCCCTCAAGTCTATGGTCCTCCTTTGAGACTAGGAACTTTGTCCCATGAGGTGTTTGGTCATCTCTGAGAAGTTTCCTTCACCAGTACTAACACATGTCTTCTGTCTACTTAATAATTCTCCAATCCTCTCCCTCCCCAGCAACTATCAAATACAGTTTTCTGTCTATAAACATTTTCTTGTTTTTTTTTATAATAGTGGTCTCATACAATATTCATCCTTTTGTGATTGACTCATTTCACTCAGCATAATGTCCTCCAAACAGAGTCATAGTTATTCTTTACTGCTGCATAGTACTCCATTTTCTGTGTGTACGACAGTCTGTTTATCCATTCATCCCCTGATGGGCACTTAAGTTGTTTCCATGTTTTAGCTACTATGAAAAATGCTGCAATGAACATAAGTGTATAGCGTATTTTTCTTGACTGATTAAAACATAAAAGCTGAATAGGGTTAAACACATGCATTTATTTTATTTTCTCTTTCAACTTCCCACGTGTGGTCATTAACCTAGCTCTTCCACAGTCTTTATGAAAGAAGAGCATTATGAATTAAGAATGAGCACTGCTGTTCCATGACAGCGGCAGTCTAACAGGGTTTCCATTGTCTTCACGTATTTCTACATGGCATACCCAGGGGAGGTCCAGAGATTACATCTCTACCAATTCTCCCCTTAATGCACAAGAACGTTCTGAAAATAAAACTTCCCTCTGAATCATGTTTAGACAACCCGGGGCTACAATGCGTTAACGGGTTTGGATGCAATCACCTGGAGACAGAAGGCTGGATGAGCAGACCTTTTAAGAGGTCCCCTGCAATTTCAGACTCATCTTTAACTCCATTACAAAGGAATGTTAAGCAGCATTTAGAAAGGAGTTTGGCATTGCACCTGAAAGCACCAAACAGCTCCTTTGATGTTTTTGGCATTGATGTCATCATTCTTTTGAAACTTTTGAAGAAATATTTTCTTATAGCAACTGTATCTAGGTTCACTATAGAGTGTTGATGTGTGTTTTCTCTGGTCTAAAGTCCTCTGAGTAACTCTGAACCATATAGACAAGGAACTCTTTTAGAGACGACCTCAGCTTTTGCTCCTACGTTTATTGCACATCAAAGACATATTTTTAGAGGAAATTTCTTAACTAATGCTACAAAACATGAAGAGGTTTGTAAAGACATTTGATTATAATTGGGGGGAAAAAAAAACAAACCTACATTCCAGTTGAAGTCTTTACACCCCCAAATGAGAATTTATGACAGCAGATACAAGAAGTTCCCTTGCTTTCCATGAAAGTCTAAATGCAGACTTCTTCAACTGTCATTGAAACTCCACTGTTTGCCATGCATTTATGGTAAGTAATGTTTCTTGATGATTCACATTAAACGGGGGAATGATAAAGATCTTATATTGTTTCAGTTTGGCTACTCTTTGAAGCGATGTCTTATAGCAATACAATGCCCTTACTTTGATCTACTTGCTGCAGCCCAGTAATTACACGACTGAGATGAATTCTCCACCTGACAGATTCTAATTCTTCATGTGTGGCCATATTCTTTGAAGAAGGAGAGAGAGGAGGGAGAGAAAAATACACACATATATATTGGAAAATAAACTTTTAACAGACCACATTGTGAATCAATAATATTAGCCTGGAAAGAAGGCCCCTCTCTAGATGAAGAAAACCACTGTTTCTCAGAACATGCTTATACCCTTCTTGAAACTCTTCTTACACAAGAATATGTTACAGAATCAGTGTTCGTTATCTTAAACAAGAGAGACAGAGAGAGAGAGAGAGAGAGAGAGCACAGCATACTAACCAGGGCCTTGGGGAATTACCTACTGACTGTCTCCTGATGACAAAGAAATGTCCCTCTCATTACAAATGGGTATGGGGCTAATCAGATATGTAAAAGAGTTAATTCTCCCATCCTTCCTCAGAGGGAATTGTTTGTACTGTGTTGCTTGAGTCTGCTTAAAATATTAAATGCACAGTCTTAACTCAGGCACCTCCCAATCCTAAAAAAAATTGCTGTTGTTTATTTCATTAGCCTTTTCAATACAATGTAGGACAGATTAAAAGGGAGAAAGCTCACTGACGGCAGGCTTGTAAATTGATTTTAACCCAAGACATCAGAAGAATTAATGCTGCTGGGACTTTAGACCCCCCCCCAAACATGCTTTTTGTTTTCTTCCTGTGTCTGTCTCACAATTAATATCTTGCATCTACCAGCTAGGTTTCCAGGGGATAAACTGTGTTCTTACCCATGGCCAGTTCTCTGCATTTGTCCTGTCTCTGTAAATGCTATTCCAGCCTCAGAGGGTTTTGTCTTTGACTACTGTATTTTCTTCAATATCCTCAAATGTTAATTTCATCACTGCATTCTATTCCATGCCCCCATCAGCCACTCCATCAATCTTTTGATTTCTGAATGTATTCATTTTTCTCTTATAGCTGTTATTAGGCCTTTTTCAGGTCCCCTAGGTCACTATGAAAACCCTGGTAGTGTATTGGTTGAGTGCTATGGCTGCTAACCAGAAGGTCAGCGGCTGAAATCTACCAGGTGCTCCCTGGAAACTCTACGGGCAGTTCTACTCTGTCTGTGGGGTCACAGTGAGTCAGAATCGACCCTACAACAATGAGTCTCTTTTTCTTTTTTGGGGGTCACCATGAGTTGCAGTCGACTTGATTGGCAATGGACTGTTTTGTTTTTAGCAAGATTATGAAGCCTATAAACTCCATTTTCTGTCTTCTAATGTCTTTGGGAGGGGCCCTGGTGGCAAAGCAGTTAAAGCCTTGGTTGCTAAGTGAAAAGGCTGGCAGTTCGAACTGAGCTGCTGTGTAGAGACGTACAGGCTTAGCAACACTGTAGGGCAGTTCCACTCTGTCCCATGGGGTTTCTATGAGCCAAAACCCACTTGATAGTAATGGGTTTGGTTTTGAGTAAAGCCTTTTGAGGCATCAGAGACTGGGTTTAAGTCTTGGCTTCACCCTGTACTAGATAGGAGGTTTGAATTATTTTTTGCTAGGTGACTGCTTGTTGGGGACAACTCACAGCAGTTTTGTGTACAGCTGTACACAACACTCCCGGGTCCTACACAATCCCTGCTATCCTACAGCTCACTGTAGCCACTGTGTCAGTTCATCTCATGGAGGGTCTTTCTCCTTTTTGCTGACCCTCTACTTCTCCAAGGACTTGCTTCTTCCTGATAATAGTCTCAACATCCTCACATCTGAGGAGCGTTCTGGTTGTATGTCTTCCAAGATAGATTTATTCATTCTTTTGGCAGTCCACAGTCTATTCAGTATTCCTCACCAATGCCACAATTCAAAGGTGTCAATTTTCCTGTCTTCATTACTGATCACCCGGCTTTCACATGCATGTGAGATGACTGAAAATACCGTGACTTGGGTCAGACAAACCTTAGTCTGCATGGTGACATCTTTGCACATTAAGAGGTCTTTTGCAACAGGTGCAATGTGACATCTTTGCACATTAAGAGGTCTTCTGCAACAGGTTTCCCCAACACAAGGCCGCTTGATTTCTTGACTGCTGCTTCCTTGGGTGTTGATTGTGAATTCCAGTAAAATGAAATCCATGGCAACTTCAGTCTGTCTCTGTTTGTCATGATGTTGCTTATCAGTCCAGCTGTGAAGATTTTCATTTTTTTTGTTGTTGTTACGGTATAACCCATACTGAAGGCCGTGATCTTTGATCTTCATCAGTAAGTAATTCAAGTCGTCTTCATTTTCAGCAAGTAAGGTTGTGTCATCTGCATACTACAGGTTATTGACAAGTTTTCCTCTAATCCTAATACCCCATTCTTCATAGAGTCCAGCTTCTCAGCCTATTTGCTCAGCATACAGATCAAATAATCACAGTGAAATGATACCACCCTGATGCACATCTTTCGTAACTTTAAACCATGCAGCGTCTCTTCGTTCTGTACGAACAATTGCCTTTTGATCTATATACAAGTATCTCATGAGCAGATAAGTGTTCTAGAATTCCTGTTCTCCACAATGTTATCTATAATTCGTTATGACCCACACAGTCAAAGGCCTTTGCATGGTCAATAAAACATATGCAAACATCTAACTGGTATTTTCTGCTTTCATTCAAGATCCATCTGACATCAATAATGATATCCCCAGTTCCACATCCTCTTCTGAACCCGGCCTAAATTTCAGGCAGTTCCCTGTCAACATAGTGCTGCAGATACTTTTGAATGATCATTGGCAAAATTTTATTTGTGTGTGGTATTAATGACATTGTTTGATACTACCTGTGAGTCTTGGTTTCCTCTTCCATATAATGGGCATAATAGCTGCAGTGCAGTGAGTGAGACTCAAATGAGATAATTTACAATCCAGTAAATCAAAACCTGACAAATAATAACTAAGGCTCAATAAATGTTAATTACTGTTTTAATTAGTCTTATAGGTCTCTCACAGGACTTGGATGAGTGCTCAGCATAAGGCAGGAAAGAAGAAGGAGCAAACAGCATTTATTCCGTGACTACTCAATAGAAGGCATTTTTCCTTATGTTACTGATCTGTGTGACTCTGGGTGAGTGACATAACTTTTGCACCTTAATTTTCCTAGCTGTAAAATAGAATATTTATACCTATATTACAAAGTGAATATAAGGATTAAATGAATATATGTAGAGTACTTAAAACAATACCTGACACATGGAAACTGCCCAAATGCTCAAGAAGTATCAGCTGTTATTACCATTATTAAATCCTTACAGCAACCCTGAACAATTGATATAAGCACCTTTATTTTATAGATGAGAAAAACGAAGCTATAAGAGTATAAGCAACTTGACCAAGATTCCTCAGCTAGTACCTAAACCAGATTTGCCTGACTATGAAACATGTATTGGAGAAACTTGCATTTCATGGTTAAGGACCATTCCAGGGAAGCAACATAGTGAGAGCCAGGTCTTCAGGGGCCATACAAGTAAGAGTGAGGCAGACCTGGGAGGACTATGTAAAACTGGGAGGCTCGGGAGGCTACAGACAAAGTACTTTCTGGCTTAGACATCACAGAGAAGAATGAGGGCATGATTGTGAAGACCAGGAGTCGACGTCAAAGAATTTTAAGTATAGGAGTGACATGATCTGTAATGTATTTTAGACAAAAAGAAACAAACAAAACAAAACAACAACAGTAACAACCAACTCTGATAATCAACTATTTGGGAGTGGACTGAAGATAGGATAGCTTAAACCAGAGACTAGTGAAAAGGCTTCATATTCAGTATGAGGTAGCAAGAACTTGATTTGCCTTAAGGTGATGGGAGCAGAAATGAAGAAGATAGAAAAGAACTTAGAGACCAGACACCAAACGAACCTTATGATTAGTTCATGTGGAAAGTGAAAGAGAGAAAGGAATTAGGGCCAAATCCAGATTTCTGGGTTAGTGAATGGGTAGATGATGGAGTTACTTGATGAGAAGGCAGAGAGAGAGCGGCCTATTTCACACTGTGGGTCAGTAGCCAAGAGACAAATGATAAGTTCAGGTTTAGACATGCTGAACTGGAGATGCTGTGGGACATGCAAGCTGAGATATTCTTTTGCTAGTTAGATATTTAGGTTTATAGATGAGGAAGGAGCTTTCTGAGTGTCTGTATGGATCAGAAAGAGCCCTGGTGGTGCAACTGTTAAAAGCTCTGGCTGCTAACCAAAAAGTTGGCAATTTGGGTCCACCAGTCACTTCTTGGAATCTCTAGGACTATGTCCTGTAGGGTTGCTATGAGTCAGAAAGGACTCAACAACAACTTTATTTTTATTTTATTTTATTTTTGAGGTTTGGCTTACATAGATTGAGTAGAAGCATATGCAATATATAGCAGCAATTAAAGGAACAGATGTGGTTGTGAGTGCCCAGATCGTGAGAAATGAGAAGAAAAGAGGTAGCGAAGCTTGGTCTCATCAAGATTTAGGGAGGAGGAAAAGAGGAGCCTAGCAGAGGAGAGGAGCAGCTGCAAGATTCTAAAGGAAGGGAAAAACTACGAAGAAAGGAGGGAACAACTCCACCTAATGCTGCAGACATCATATCTGGCACTTGATGGCAGGTGGCGACAGATGTGAAACAGCAACGTCTTGAGGAAAGAACAAGAAGTCAGAAAAGGCAAATGAGCCAGAAGCTTGATGGCAAAAAAGGAGAGACAGAGCAGCTTGAGGGGGATACAGGATAGAAGACTGACTGTCATTTATCATGCCCTTCACTGCAGCTCTGTACTTTGTAGCTACACAAGTATCCATTTGAGCAGATGATTCTACCATCTTGTCTAATTCTTCCCCGTATCTCATCTGTTTCATATTTTCTCATCTGTGTCCCCCACTAATGGGCTCTGAGTCCTCATTCAGATTCTAGGTGGAAGGCATCGAGTTTGCCTTTTGCTTTAGGAGTGTTTAAGTAAGTTATCACTTGAGTACGTTTATGAGGTCAGCCAAGATATAAGGGAAATCAAGCCATAAAAGACATAGATATCAATAAGAAAGTGGAGGTGTTGTATTCACATATTCTGGTTGGGTTTTATTTCTCAATAAATATTGGTAAAGAAGGAAATACCGGTTAGTGGGAAAAACAACTGCCTCATGGAAGATTTAAAAAAAAAAAAAAGTTGGATAGCACTGGGTGGCTTCATTGCAAATTCCAATAGCATAGATTTTTTAGAAAATCTGAGAATACTAAGAACCTACTTAACATGGTATCTTTATTATCTTGATAACCAAAGGTATTTCAAAGCATCAGGATTGGGTATAATTGCTTATTAAATTAAGGTCACAGGTAGGAAATGCTTTTGACCAGACAGTTTGATGCTACTCAATAAGAAGGATCTAATGAAGTTTGATCTTTGGATGCCTATCATCATCTATTATGAAGCCTATCATTTTTTCCATCAAAGCAAATGCAGCCAGAAAATGTAAGTGGCAGGTGGGGGTGGGGGCAGCCCAACAGTCCTTGATCCACTTACACATCCATTCAGACCAGCCCCCATTATCTGCATTAACCTAGCAAGCACATACCATTTTATTACTTGCTTTTGCTTCTCATCATATTTTTAAACTTTTCAGTATCACTTAGTAACATTCTTTTTTCCTCCATGATATCTAGTGGCACAGGTGCCTTTTTCTTTCTCTTTATTACTTTTGGCAGTAGAAAGAGAGTTTTTTTTTTTTTTTCTCCTATTGACCTTTTCCTATTCCTAGAAAATTCATTGCTTTGTGGCAAGAGCCAACGTGGCCATACGCAGATGCAATTTATCTCGAACATGGTTCGTCTACGTGCATGTGTCTCTGTGCAAGTGGGCTTCTCTCCCATTGTTTGACTTCTTTTAACTCCACTCAGATCTCTCTAATCACAGTTTGGAATTCACCTGAATTTCCCTGCTGTGAGAGCTGAAAAAGCTGACATCAAGTTGCTAAGACCACACAGCTCTGAAAAGGAAATAGCACATCTTTATTGGTGGAACACATTAAAAGATGAGAATGTAGGGTTTTAAAGTAAGACTCAGCCTGTAATACACATAACCTCTAGGTGCTTGACAGTGACACGGTCCCATATGTTGGCCATCTCCTCCATAATTAAAGAAAAGCTTTGAAAAAGAATAGCACTGTTTGATTTTCACACTGCAACATTATTCTGGGAATTCATAGCCCACAGCTTGCTATGCCCAATCCAAAGCATGGAAATTGTTCATACAAATCTTTTCATAAGACTGAGGGAGGCTTTTGCATGCTGCCTTCATTCTGCTCTGAGGGAGAAAATTAAATTTCTTATGATTTCTTATGTGTCCACTCAAAGGTTAGTTGTTAGGTGTTTTTTTTTCCTTTAAAAAGTTGCTATAGCAACAACCACCATCACAGGCACCTCCTTTGAGTTCTTATAACGCTCTTTCTTAAATCAAGCAGATCTCAGCCCCATGGAAGGCATACTGGTTGCAAACGGTTATTTAAATGGTGAAAATATACCATTTTGAAAGGTGGAGACAAAAGCATGCATGTCACTTTTATTTCTCCACAACTAAATAAACCAAGCAAACTACAGCATAGTCACCGGTTTGACAGGGTCTTGAGAGAAATGATAAAGAGCAAGTAGTGGTGAGGCTTTTCCCACAGAGTCTGAAGCTCCGGTTTCTGCTCAGAACTCTGCAGCCATGCTGCATGGTATACAGCCTGACCTGAAGCAGTGTCTGCCTCAAGAGACTGGTCTAGATTCTGCCACTCCATGGCCTTTGAGTGACAGCAGGGATCTGCCCAAGAACCTTTATACATCACTTCCCCTGTACTGGGGCACTAAACCGCTGGACAAAAAAAATCTGAGCCATTGGGTGTGCTCCTTGATCTACCTCAGATGTCACTGGGGGTCCCTGTACTGAGATCACTCGAGCCCAGGGAGTGCTAATAGGATATAGTAAGCCATATGCAGAACGAGGAAGAGACCATTTTTACACATCTCCCTCCTAAATGTGATTCTACTTCCTAAAGAGGTGTAGAGAACTTTGGCCTTCCATTCTACCGCCAACTCCGTGATCTTGGATCTGATGTCTAGGCATTAGTTGTGTCTTCCTTCCCTAATTTTAGTAGTCTGAGGGAGTAAGTGGCTATGCCTTCACAAGGCTTGATTTACTTATCTGTTTTTGGTGACAAAAGGAACGTACTTGGCCTAAAGGAGAGTGTTCTTGGAAAGAAAGGGAAAAGACATAGCCAAGGGAGAGAGCATGAAAAGTCACTGGGGCAGTTGCTGAGAAGAAATGCTGTGCTTTCCCTCTGTGGATTTGTTGGCCACACATAAGTTCTGTCCTCCACACTGTAGGCTCATTCTGTGTTCGCCTCATGGAAAATCAGAAAGCAATAGGTAGGAATGTAGAAATATGTTGGGTCTCGTCTTTTAAGAACAAACAGTTCACTTTGCATTATGCAGTGCATAAACAGGCATCATTGTGCAAGAAAATAAATGAAAAGGAGCAAGGAGGGGGGATACAACAGAATTGGAAAAGTATTTAAAAGCAGAACAATCTATAGTTTTCTTCTCTTAATGACATGTAAAAGATACTCATAGTTAATCACTGTTCAAAAATTTATATATGAGAATTTCACTGCCCGGTATTGTTTTATTCCAGACTACTGGTTACTTTGAGTTTGTATTTTCACATTCCTTTTTCAAATATCTCTGCCCTAAGGCTGACACTATGGGAGAAAGATGTGACAGTCAGCTTTCATAAGGATTTAGAGCCTTGGAAGCCCTATGGGGCAGTTCTGCTCTGTGCTGTAGGGTAGCTATGCAAAGGAATCGACTCGAAGTGGGTCTGGTCTTTGAGTTTGGAAGACAGACATGTTAACTCACTTTATACTAAAAATCTCACCACATCAAGTAAAAAACTCTAAGCCTGATAAAATGATTTACCCCTTTAATTTAACTTTTATTTTAGTCTCCCACCAGCTTCCCTGAAGTGGGTTTGCTGCCAAGCTATAATACTATTTTAGACTGAGTCATCCAGGCATACTGAACAGCTTTTCCTCTGCTCCTAATGTTTCCCCAGCCCTGTTGTCTGAATAAAGTGAATGTGTTCTTCTACGGGTTTGCATTTGAAGTGGTTTTAAAGGGTAGAAGAAAGAAAATGTGGAAGTGTAATCTAGGGTGCTTGGCCCCAGGGGAACACAGACTCTCCTTTTCTCCTCATCTCTATGACTCCCCAAAGACAGATACAGTACTCTGCATTTTCCAGCTCCATTGAGGCTGAGAAACTCCTGAAAGCATATGAAGGCTGTTATGTAAGTCAGTAAATAAAGCTTCATTTACTCATGGGAAGAAAGTATTTGAAGTCACCCACAGAAAGTGTGATTACAGACCCCATTCTGGAAAAATAAGAAATAAAAAATCAAACACTTGATAAAGTTCTACTCTAGAAAATTGGCACACCGTCTCCCGAGTGGCAGGATTTGAGAAAAAAATAATAATAAGGAAATTATGCCTTCTAAGTCAGAACTGACTCTCTAGTAGTGGTTTGGAGGGAAATCCAGACCATTGTTTGATTGGACTCTGCCACGAGGCGAACAATATTCTAGAAAGAGAAATGAACCAAGATTCTTGGTGAGCAATCAGTGCGCAGGTAACGAGATGTCACCTTCTTGTCATTCATGTGTTCAGTTTATCCTAACCAGCTTTACTGCTCCTTCCCACTCTCTCCATTCATCCTCACTCAAAAGGCAGTTTCAAATGAATTAAAGTCAATCATCCCCTTGTATCTCTGTTTTTCCAAGTCCCACTCTCAGCATTTCAGCTCTCTAGCTGGTGATCTCATATACTCACACACACCCCTTAGACTCTTATTGATTTCTGTCATTAGCTATATTGATGTGAAAGCCCAAAATATTTTTGGAAATAGAGTAACATCTAAAGTTTCACCAAGGAGGGCTCGACTGTGCTGGGAAATTGTGATTACTGAAAAGCCTGCGTCTTGACTGTCATTCCTTTCCTTACTGGACTCACCTGAGAGCTGTGTAAATGTAGATTTGTGGGCCCTATCTATGTGTCTATGCCAACAGAGGGATTCTACCTGCTGAGCTACAACCAGGGAGGCTAAATGTCCCTGGAATGGGGACAAGAGTCAATAACCCTAATGGCAAAGAAGTGAACAGGGGCAGGCAAGTGGTAAGCAGGGGAGAAGTGAGTTGGCTGCCATCAAAAGCACAGTGGTCAGATCTCCAGGGGAAGCAGGCACAGGGAATGGGGAGCATTTTTAGAATAGCTGGCCAGTTATATATGTGCTGAGGTATGAATCAGAAAACCAGAGGCAGGAGAGACTGAGGAGACCTGAAAGAACACGAAACAGGCGTAGTCTGGGACTGGGAACTTTATACAGAGAGAAGATGCCAAAAACCCGGTGCCACTGAGTCAATTCCAATTCATAATGACCCTATAGGACAGAGCAGAACTGCCCCATAGAGTTTCCAGGGAGCATCCGATGGGCTGACCTTTTTGTTAGCCACCATCGCACTTAACCAGTATGCCAACAGGGTCTCAAAAGAGGGGCATATTAAATGTTTGGTGGTATGTGCGGTTTTTGTTTCTTAATGTATGCTCATCTGCCAGAAGTTCTTAAATCAAAATTTAATTTGGCCAGCATATGCTTGACTTATTATCTCTTGCAAGGACTGGTCACTACAATTATTCAGCAAATACTGAATATCTGTGTGTTAGGCTCTGGCCTACATATGCAAAATATAGTTGTGAATAACCGAAGAACATAATCTCTACCTTCAAGGAGCCACTAGAATCTATTGGGAGGGCCTAAAATTGAACAGTGGATAAATAGATAAAAAACGTCAGAAACTGATGAATGGTCTGAAGAAATACAAAAGAAAGTAAAGCAGAATCCAACAGGAGAACTGGGAAGGACCTCTCTGAAGCTGTACTGTTGGGGCAGAAGCCTGAATGGGAGCTCCTAGAAGCATCCCAAGTCCCAAGACCTCAAATTTGGGGCAGTGGGAGGTGGGACAGACAAGTGTTCTGATCCTAAATCTCAGTGCCTACTCAGGGCACATTTCCATATGGCCAGTTAGAAACTGGCTTTAATGAGCTTGCAGAGCTATCTCAACACAACCACACACGTCAGAAGCCAGAACAGACACAGTTTCCTGATGAGTGGCAAACGTTCTTGCACACCTTGACAAGCTTGGGGCCAGGAAGCCAAGTACCTACTGTGATTCTAATGCAGCGACACAGACAGCAAAGAGGTACCAAACTCCTGTAAATAACATACGGCTTCTTACATGGAGGCAGGGCTTTTTTGTCTCCCCTTAGATGGCTCTAAGAGTGAATAATGCGTTTCTGCCTGAAGTTCTGCACGTCAGACTTCAAATACATACGTAAACTTGCATGTGCCCATCTCTCTGGGAGGGTTCATAAGCTATACACTTTACTTTCTGGGGACGACAGGCCAGGATGTCAAAGATGCTATTTGTGTATCCCAACCCAAACTGCACAAGGGCCATATCAGGACAAGGAGGATTCTGATTCATTTGGCTTTCCCTGTGTTGCAGTGGGACTCAAACAGAGCCAGCCTGAAGCACGATGTACCTTTTCTGTGTTCTAACTGAGTCTGACAACATGGCAAGTAGGAGGTCCTGGCTTGTGTGTGTAATTGAGAGACAGGTTTTGTGCTCAACTGCTAAGCTTTCTGGGGCTCAGCCACTGGGACATATGGAGCTGAACTCTTGGAATCTCTGCAGAACTGGGAGGAAGAAGGTGGCAAAATAAAGTAGGTTTTCAAAGTGCTTTGACTAAACAAATGATTTCTCTAACTTGAATGTGCTCCCCAAGTAAAATACAGAGTTGACTCCTAGGTGTGGCAGAGAATGAGAATTTCAATTTTCAGTTCATAAAAGGATCATTCCATGAGTCGGATCCGACTCAACGGCACTTGGCTTTATAATGGAAATTTATTGAGCACCTACTAAGTGCAAGGTACTATGTTAGCCAGTAAAAGAGATAAAGAGAATAAAATACAGAGTATTGAAATAACAATAACAATTGAGCTAAGTAACAAAATATTTTTTTAAGAACAAAGGCAAAAAATCAACAAGCAGTTAATGAGCAATAACAATAAAATGGTAAGTTGACTACCATTAGATCAGATATCTGAATTAATCAGGTTGGCCCAGATGACTAAAGCTCCAACTCTTTTATGGGACTACACTGGGATAATATAAGATGGATGGAATTTTAATAAGCAGACAAAGGAGAGGCAGGCATTCCAAGGAGAGTGAATCTCATGAGCAAATGTGGGGAGGACAGAAAACAAGCAAACAAAAATATCAAAGTTGACAAGGCATGGTCACAAAACTAGCCTTGCAAATTTCTGTAATTGGATTACTTTTCAAAATGTGACGTGGCCTTGACCTCCTTGGCAGATCTAGTACCTACTGTGCTACAGAAACCTCAGAAGGTATTGTACAGTGAAGGAGTTTCTCGTCAATAATACATGTGCAAATAAGCAATCCTAAACATCTGCCCCATCACTATTTTGACAATACAATATTCTTCACTTACATTTGACTAGAAGTCTCAGAACAAAGATGGCCTGTAATCTGTTGAAAGCCTACCACACCCCAGTAAATAAATACTTAAAATCCATATTTAACTGACAATGAATAAGCTCACACAAACAAGAAACAATAGAAGGCATAATAAGAAGTCTAGAAACATTTAAGAAGTAATGTCTTTACAGGGTCCTATGTTTTAGCAGGTGACTTGAAACTGCCTCAGAGAGACTTCTCTTCTTAAATACATACAGATCTAAAACGTTAACCTCCCTCACCCTGGCAAGAAACAACTCTGATGGCTAAGAATCTATTGAATTCAACCAATGTCTGTTACCTACAATTTTAAGACACTGGGCCTGTCCCATGACAAAGCTGAGTTATGTGTGATTCCTGTTTTTCAGGAGTTCATCAGCCAGTACAATAGGCAAGCATGCACACAAATAAGTATAAATCAAGACAGTGGGTGATAAGAGCAGTAGGAAGGAAGTTAAGCTATAACCTTCTTGAGGATAAAGACTGTCATTTTCATTTTTAACTACACAGAACCTAGCACAGTGCCCAACATACAGCAATTTCCCACGCAAACGGTTAAAAGAAAACAGATTGTGGACATAGTGAGTCACAATACAGAAGTTACGAATAATCTTCATAAATACAATTTGGGGCATGAAAAGGTAGAAAGGAACAGAATGAACTAGGAATTAATGCAGGAATATCTTGCTCCTTGCTTGCTCTGTAGTGGATATGAGTATGTTTGATGAGCATTCTCATTATAATATTCCTATATAATCCAATACAGCAATAAAGTTACCTCTTTGTTTCTTCCACACTAAACACAACCTTCTCTATTAATCTTTCCTTCTATTACCTAATTTCCATTGTTTCCTTCCATATTTTTTCATTTTCTCTAAACCCTTCAATAGCTTCTCTATAATAATTGCCAAGCCAAGTGCCGTCGAGTCGGATCCGACTCATGCAGAACCCTTTATAACTCTATAGACTTTTTACAATTTGTAAAACACTCTTATTCCCACTACTTTATTTGACTTTCACAGTAACTTTGTGAGACAGCTCAAGAAAGTAACAGTATTCCCACTTTAAAGTAAATGTGCACGCTTGCCTACTGTACTGGCTGATGAACTCCTGAAAAACAGGAATCACACATAACTCAGCTTTGTCATGGCACAGGCCCAGTGTCTTAAAATTGTAGGTAACAAACGTTGGTTGAATTCAATAGATTCTTAGCCATCAGAGTTGTTTCTTGCCAGAGTGTTGCATGGTTTAATGCCTTGCTGAAGTTCTCACATATCCTCCAGTCGTCAGAGCTGGGTCTAGAACCCAGCATCTTTTCCTTTTCTAGACAAGACTCTACCACTGTCTTTGCCTTTCTTGGAGCTACTGTATTTGTTTTAACTACTCTTTGTATCCCTCATCCAGACATACTTCCCTGTCTCACAAATCTTGCTTGCTTTCTTCGTATCACTTATTATGGTTTGTAATTATTTTATCTATCTGAGTAATTGTTTTTGTATATCTCCTTCCACCAGAATATAAGCTCCATAAGGACAGAGGCCTTAAGTTTGCTCAATATTGTACAAAGTTGTGGTTGTTCAGTGCCATCAAGTCAGTTTCAACTTGTAGTGACACTAAGCACAACAGAAGGCAACACTGCCTGACTCTGAGCCGTTGTCACGACCGTTGCTCTGTTTCAGGGCATCGTGGCAGCCACTGTGTCAATCCGTTTCAGTGAGTATCTTCCTCTCTTCTACTGACATGTACTTTATCATGCATGATGTCCATCCCCGGTGACTGATCCTTCCTGAAAACAAAACCAAAGTACGAGGTCTAACAAGTAAGCCCAAGAACTTCATTTTTCTAAGTGCTACATACCTTACTGCTGAGTATCACTATGGTCACCTTCAAAGTACTCCTCTTGGGAAGCTACGCACTGACGCCAGTGCCTCGTCTACCCTTCAGAGCAATTTTGGAACTCTTTCTGGAACAGCCTTTGCACATGGTGGCAAAGTGGCAAGTTCGCAAACTTCATTGCATAGTTGCCTGTGAGGGAGTTTTTAGCCAGTAAACAAATAACTGTATCGGAACACCCTCCCTGCTCCCCTGATCTGGCCCCCAATGACTTTGTTCTTTACCCAAAGATAAATGCAATGTTGAAAGGAAGAAACTTTGATCACAATCAGGACATCATGAGTAATATGACGACAGTTGTGATGGCCATTCCAGAAAAAAGAGTTCCAAAATGGTTTTGAAGGGTTGACTAGGCACTGGCGTTGGTGCATAGCTTCCCAAGGGGTGTGCTTCATAGCTGACCATAGTGATATTCGGCAGTGAGGTATGTAGCAATTTTTCTGGGATGCGTTTGTGAATTTGTCAGACCACATGTGTGAGATGATGTCTTGCCAGTCTCCTTTCTGAGCAGCATTCTGGCTGTTCTTCTCTCAAGGCAGATTTGTTATTTTGTATTTGTTCTTTTGAAGCAATCCACGGTATATTCAGTATTCTTCACTAATGCATTAACTTAAAGGCATCAGTTCTTCAGCCTTCTTTATTCATTATCCTATTTTCACCTGCATATGCGGTAACTGAGACAACCATGGCTCGGGTGAGGCTGCACCTTAGTCTTTAAAATGACGTCTTTGATTTTTAATGCTTTAAAGATGTCTTTCACAGTCAGTTCACTCAAGACAACTACTGTACAACAGCTCATGGCAAACAAGCGCTCCACAAATAGTTGTTGGAGTAAACATCCCCTCAAGCTAGGAGAATGTGATAGCCAAGTAGAGGCAGAGAGGCTGGGGTGGTTCAACATCCATACTCAACTTTACTGATCAGGAGTGATCTGTGTGTACCTGATCCTTTGGAAAGTGAGAGAAAAACTGTAATCTATTGCTGTCTCTGAGGACCCCAACTACTCAGGTGGGAAACTGAGGCCAGATCCAGATAGAACACTCTCTAGGGTCACTGTACCCCTTTATTCTCCTCTTCAATTAGCCTGTTTCCCAGCCCCTTAAGCAGTTAGTTTTCACCCTGAATCTAATTGCTTTCGGATAATTATAACATTAACTCTTTGCAATGAATAATAAAAAATAAATCATTTTTGTGTCGAGCTGTGAAATAAGATGCCCTCGAAGACAATTTGTAGCTGCTTCTATCTCTTCCATCTTCCTTCTCTGTGTCCTCACTCTCTTCCTTTCTCTGACCTTCTGAATTAGAATCTCAACCAAGTGGGGTCCATGAATCTGTATTTTTAAAAAGGCTCCTGGGTGACTGTGATGATCAGTGAGGTTTGGAAACCACTGACCTAGACAATCAGGATCCTCAAAGATTAAAGGAGAAACTGAAGAATGAAGCTAAACAAGTTACAAAGATCTTCATGTTTATTTATTTATTGCTTCCAAATTACTCAAGGGATAGTGTCTTGCTTTCCTCAATAATTTTTAATCTACCAATTGGGAAAATGGTACAAATAAAAGTCTCCCAGGTAAGTAGCCAGATCTACCCCCAGTGACTAAACACTAATCCAAAAGAAGGCTAGAGGCAGGAGGGACTGTAGGATAACCTGGATGCTAATCTCGGGTGTCAAGACCATTTCTGGAAGGAGAAACAACAAGCAATATTCCTAGAGCTATCTCTTACAGTCGTGTGACCCAGGGCCTCTACCACAGCACTCCTGGCTTGCAGGGTCCAAATCCTCTCTTTTGCTCTCAGCCATCTGGTTTCCCAGAAGGCCCCCAAGACATGGCAGAATTATCTCCAGGAGTATTTGAAATCAGAAGGGAGCCTCAGATTTTAGCCCCAAATATGCAGACTTCTGGAGACATCAAGAATATTTATTGCAGTATGTTTCCACTGGTGTGTGTGTGTGTGTGTGTGTGTGTGTGTGTGTGTGTGTGTGTGTGTGTGTGTGTGTGTGTTTGTATGCACAGTAGAGTCTCAAAAATTGTTGAAATGGAAGTTGACCTTCTTGTTCTAAGGGTCATCATTAATACATGTAGACATGATTCCCTATTGATGGAAAGCAAAAGAATTCAGTTTATCTAGTGAATATTGTTAGCTAATGGAAAAAAGAACTTAACAGATGTATACTTTGGTGGAGTGCATATAAACCCATAATAAACATATTCCAAAGAAATATTTTACTATTATTATTATCGCCTTACTTCAAATCTGAATTTCAGCTTCTCAAACTGTTCCTTGTTAACCATAATGAACTCATTTTATGAACATATTATTGTTGTGATTAATGAATGAGGGCCCTGGAGGCCTGCACATCACCACAGTGAACACTCTGTTGGCAGCATGAAGAACAGAGGAGAGGAATCTGTAAAGGAAGAGACAGGACACCAGAGTACCCTTAATTGTGTGCCCACTCCATATTCCTGCATGGAATGATTTTAACTAACCAGAATGTGAACCAAGAAGTATGTGAACTTCTTCCCTGGGTGACAGCACAGATTTCTGCACATTTCTCCACATGCAGATACAGTCATGCCTTGACTTTCCGATCTGCAGACAACCTCTCTGTGTTTTGAAGATATGATTCCCTGCTGATGCTGAAGACAACCTGTACTGTGTATAGGTTATAGAGGATCAGCCAACAAGGTAGGGAAACAGTTGTACAAAGGAGGGAGTTGCAGAAGTAGAGGTAGGATGAAGGCAGTCTTTACCAGCTGGTGTGTATGGGATTTTTTTTTTTCCTCCAAACAGAATATATGCTGTTCAGTCTTAAGAATTTCTGTCTGTAAAGCTGCTGTGAACTATCACACCTGTAAGCTTTTATTTCTCACAGAGGGCCCTGTAAAATCCAAGGCAGCAAATCAGAATTCTGTGTGGTTTAGAGAGAATGCAACCACAGATTCCAGGCAGAGAGAAAAGATCAATTATCCCATTCTTTACATGCCCGGTCTCGCACTCCGAAAGCCCCAAGTAAGTGAAATGTGAGCCACAGTCACCGCCAGGGCAGAGGAAACTTGAGCTGCAAATCTGCATTATGCACAGGGAATGCCCTCTGTGGTGCTGGTGTTGGAACGGTGCATCTAACGCACACTTGCCTGATGGGCCCGATGAGCATGGATTTCTCAAAGATGCCATTCCATTTCAGGAACGTGAGCTGATCCATGGACTGGCTGATTCCATTCATTCAAGACCATTCAGTGCTGGGGAGCTAGCCTTCTACTTTCAGATACATTCGTGCATAAGGGAGTTGAGGAAGAGCCTCTCGGTCCAGGACGGTGAGAAGTTCATCTACCATCACCTCCACTGCTTCAAGCACTGAACTTCCATGCTTCCTCTCTGTTCTCACCCCTCTGTGCCCTGATTGCAGCCGTGGCTCTCAAAGAGCCCCACGGAGGCAGGGGCGCCTAGGTGTCTGAGGGGTGTCCATCAGAATTTATCTGGACATCGTAGGCTTAAGAAACTTTAAATCCCACTCTGCCACCCCAACACACACACGCACACACACACACACACACAGGTAATCATGTATCTGTCTGTCTGTCTCTTCTTGACTGAGCTTCTCCAGATCAGGGAGCTTATCTGGTTATTCACTGTATCCCCCGCACACCACAGAGGGTCTGATATTTAATAAGAACTGAGTAATGCTGACATTTTACCATTTGTCCCCAGCATGCTACAGTTGACATTATTGGTTACCTGTAGTACCCCTAAATATATTAGAGGGCTTCTGCTATGGACAGGAAAGCTTAAATTCAGATACGGTGACATTTTTAGAGTTACAGCAAAGCTGCTACCTCAGGATTCTCTCCGGAATTACCAGGCCCTGGACAGGCAAGTAAAGGGAGAAGCAGCCACGGCAGGCTTTGTGAATGCGAGGGCTGTCAAAGCTGAGGAACCACGCTGCAAAGATGGGGAAGGGAGGCAAAGTCACACAGGATTCACCGGAAGGTATTCGGAGAAACTCCAGGAGACCTCATGACTTAGAATGATGGTCACAATTTTGTGGGCCACCAATTCCCTGCCTACTCCATCTAGGTTCTCCTTTTGCCAGCTTTCCAGCGGGTACTCGTTCTCTACCCTCACTTTCGACACCCAGTACTCCTCATGTTAGGTGCTGGAGAGCCAGGCATGATTAAGACCTGCCCCTGCCCTTGAGGCACACACAGCTAGGTTGGCAAGACTGATGTATAGTCAGTAATTACGACATGGTATGCATTATGGCAGTAGCCCTGGTGGCCAAGTGCTCAAGCACTTTGCTGCTAGCTGATAGATTAGTGGTTCGAATCCTTCAGCTTGTCTTTGGGAGAAAGACGTGGCAGCCTGTATCTATAGAGAGTATCCAAATCAAATTCCCTGCTTTCCAGTCAATTCTGACTCACAGCAGCTCTGTAGATCAGAGCAGAACTGCCCTACAGGACTTCCAAGGCTCTAAATCTTTCAGGAAGCAGACTGCCATATCTTGCTACCACAGAGCAGCTGATGGGTTTGAACTGCTGGCTGTTTGGTTAGCAGTCAAGTGCTTTAACCACTAAAGCACCAGGACTCCATCTGTAAAGATTACAGCCTTGGAAACCCGATGGAACAGTTCTGCTCTGTCACGTATGATCACTTTGAGTCGGAATAGACTCAGTGGCAGCCATTTTAATTTCTGATTTATGCTCTGTGGTTTTGATTCCAGTAGAACATAATACAGGGAGAAGAGGAGGGTCACAGACCACAGACACGTGTAGAGAATTCACTGTGAATCCAGGAATCAGACAGTAAACCTTCCATGGTTTGTGGAAATCAACTGCTTATATAGTAAGCTTGTATACTGTCTTCTCAAGATATACCCTCAGTCTTGGGCTTCATATGATTCTCTGTTTCTTCCCGGGTCATTAACTGGCAAGAATGGGAGGCAACCACCTTAACTGGCACTTACCCTCTAAATAGGACCCTTTATTACACACCACACAAACAGCCTTGTTTTACTATTTTATTATTGCTTCTTGATAAAGTGTTATCTGCTCATGGCGATTAAGCTATCACTTAGGAAGAAATGACATCACTGGCTCTTCCTGTGGGGGAGTAATTAGTTGCCCTTGAATGACCTCAAAAATTTATTATTGATACAGATTCCTAGGGGTGGGGGCAGAAAGCAAATAAACTGGGCGAAGAGACAGACACTGGATAGAGATTGTTGATGGTTATTCAAACAGAAGCACTTTGTCTTGTACAGGTTGACCTCTAGACTGCAGTGTGCTTGATCCACAATGCACAGAGATGGTTCTGGATACTTGCCATCTCTGAGTTTCAGCCTCCTGGGAATTCTTAGGAGAAGGTGCAGGAAAGACACGAAGGACACCTCCACCTCGGGGGGTGCCTGCTGAGGGATGTGGTGGGCTCTGATGCCACATGGACAAACATCAGTTTTACAAAAGAGGGCCTGACGTCTGTGTACCTGGCCTCTCTAATATCCTGGCAGCAGGTGGGGAAGGGACAGGGAGCTTCCACAGTGTGTGTGCACACACATTATGCAACCCTAAATGCATTAGTACTGTGTGCTTGTTCTCAGTGTCATGAACAGTTTGTGTTATTTATGACCCCCAACAGCCCTTGACATGTTACTAATGGTGAAGTAAAAGGCAATGAGTATAGGTCCTTCAGAAAGAGAAGCAGAAAACGAGGCCCTTAATCATCTCCTCTTCCTTTTCCTTGTCATACTGCAGAATAGCTGCTGCTTTTTTTTTTTTTTTTTGGCATTATGTTAGACCTGGCAATAATGAGAGTCTGGAAACAGGCTGAAGACGAAGATAGGGGATCAAAGCATTCTTTAAAATATACTTACCTGCTGGGAAGCAAAGGGCATAGGCTCTATCTGGAATTGCATCAGTGCACAGAATTAGAGTGGGAAGGAGACCCAGAGTGGTGTCTGGCCTTCCCCAAACCCCCAAACTAAACCAGTCACCACTGAGGCAATTCTGACTCACAGAGACCCAGGTGTGTTAGAGTAAACAGTGCTCTACAGAGCTTTCAATACATGATTTTTTCAGAAATCGATAGCCAGGTCTTTCTCCAAATGCACCTTTGGGTAGACTCAAACCTCCAGCTTTCTAGATAGCAGCTGAGCATATGAGCTATTTGCACCATCCAGGACTTCCTGTGACCTACCAGCCAAACGGAACCAAACCTAAACAAACCTGTTGCTGTTGAGTTGGTTTCAATTTACAGTGGCTCTA
This sequence comes from Heterohyrax brucei, assembly GCA_028571685.1. Taxonomy (NCBI): domain Eukaryota; kingdom Metazoa; phylum Chordata; class Mammalia; order Hyracoidea; family Procaviidae; genus Heterohyrax; species Heterohyrax brucei. The sequence goes on along the minus strand of CM053145.1, from coordinate 58,699,111 downwards.
TAGGACACAGTGGAACTGCCCCATAGCATTCCTAGGGAGCAGCTGGTAGATTCAAACTTCTAGTCTTTTGGTTAGCAGCATTGCTCTTAAACAAACTGCTACGACTGCTCTACCCTCCGACCTACAGAGATTATTAATTCACATACAGAGCTAGAACTCAGACTTCAGGTCAATCCTTTCATGAAACCCCAGGAAAAAGTCTTCCTTCTGAGAATGATGCTTTTGCTGATATGGCAACTCCTCAGCAATATTACGTAGCAAACATTTATGATGTATAAGGTGTTATGCTGGGTAGATGCGCAAGATATTACGTGTGCTCTGAGATAGGGCATTATCTTTGGTCAGTAGGAATTTGAAGTCTAGTTGTAAAAGATAAGCGGTATGAAGACAGAAAGGTAAGATTTTGTAAGAGTAAATGACAACAGCTAAAGGGACAGTTAGGGAAAGCAAGTACAGTTGTCAAGGTTCAGAGGAAGGAGATTTGGAAATGAGAGAAGGTTTCAGGCCATAAGCTGGGCTTGAGTTGGACCTTAGAAAAGGGCTTTCAAAGTGGAGAGAAAGACAACCATTTCTGACTACCTGGAAAACAAGAAACACTGAATAATTATTTATCCCACAAAGACTGACTGAGCATCTCTCAGGTGACACTGGGCACTGGGCTCGGCCCTAAAGATCTAGTTGTGAACAACACAGCACAGATGTGGTTCCTGACCTTAAGACGCTTGTGATCTCACTGCAATATAAGTCAGATCATAGTGAATACCACAACTGAGGTTAAACCAAGTGTTCCCAGAATACAAGGGAGGCATCTAATTCTGATTAGGGTGATTAGAAAGAATTTCTCAGAAAAGATTGCGTTTGAGCTGAGGTTGAAAGATTCCAGTATGGGAGATGAGATTAAGAGCAGTCAGTGTGGGTTAAAGGACAGGCACAAGAAAAGTCACAAATGAAAGCACTGAGTATGTTGGAGAGGAATAATGAGACTGGATTATGGGGCGTGTGGCCTACTCACTCCTCAACCTACTGCCATAGGGTGAGGTAGGCAGACCAAAGGCCATGTAACATCTTGAATGCTCTGAGCAGGTAACTGAGCTTGATTCAGCTAAGGGCACGGGGAAGCAGATAGGAAACACAACAGAAAACTTGGACAGCATGGCAGGCCAGTGCAGCCCTTTCAGGCATGGCTCCTACAGTCTGCCACAGAACAGTCACCAAATCTCTTGCTGACTCAGTGTTTCCATCTGCAAATTGGGGAAATTTCTGTTTCTCAAAACCTCTTATAAAATTCAGATTGAGGTGTAGAGCATTTTCATGCAGTTTCTCTTCATCTGTGTAAAGTGGATAGGTGATTTGTTGAACAGCACACAAAGAAATCATGCTAACAAGTTGGCCAATATGTTAAGACCGTAGCATTTCCCGTTTGGTGCCATGTCAATTATTGTTCAGTTAAAAGAAAGTCTTTTCTCTGGATTGAATGGTCCACTATTATTGGATTATTTATTAAAGAGGACTGATAGGTTGAAGCTGTTTTCACTTGCGATTTGTAAGACATGTTCATAAATGAAATGGAGAGTTGCCATAGTTACCTGTGCAAGCTGTTAAACAGAGCACAGTCTCTGCTAAAATCTCTCCATCAAGGTCAGCTAGACATTTTCAATCAGCGCCAAATAATTCACTGCCTAATGGAAGTTAATGAAATTATTAAAAGAGCAGAATAAATTGAAAATAAAGTTAATGTGGACATATTTTATATTTATATATATTTTAGTGACCAGCCATTTTTCTGTGTGGTTCTTACCAGCTGGAAACTCTGCAGTATAACTAGACATCTGGAGTGAAGTTTAGAGTAAAAACATATTCGGATTTTGGCACAGATTGCTGCCTTTGAATCCAGCCCATCATTAACAGCTTCTGTATAGTATTGTTCTTCCTCTAGGGGCTATAAAAATGAACCAAACCTTTGTTCAACCTAAACTTCCTTTCTTGATCAGCTGTTCTTGCTAACTTCCTATTCTACTGGCCCTGTGGTTTCCACTGGAAATAACAGAACAGAGAGGAGTATAGGCTGCTTGCTTTATAAGTAATACGCTGTGCTTTGGTTGATCAAGAAGAAGATAGACATTGTTACATAAAATCATCCTTAGCTCAGTGTTTCTCAAATCTTAACGGGCACAAGAGTTACTTGGAGATCTTGTTAACCTACAGACTCTGATTTGGCATGTCCGGGGTGGGACCTGAGAGTCTGTGTTGATGCCAGTTGCCAGTTGATGCCAATGCTGCTGTTAACGAACAGTATCTTTGGTAGCAAGGTCCTACGTTATTTTGTCATTTGCTCATTAGAATCACCACACATTAGCCTTAAAGTGCTTCTAGATCATCTTCTTACTTTGCACATGTTTGATCTGTCACACTCCACAAAGGTGTTCAAGTTTGCAGACACCAAGACACTGCACAGCTTCCCTGTCAAGAGGCCCATAGGGCATGGTGCTCCCAGGGCTCTTCCATACTTTCTGCAGGATTTTGTGTTCAGTTTATAGTTATCACACATCTATCTGGAAAACCAATAATCAACAATAGTTAAAATAGGGAGTTAATGAAATGCCTTCGTCCCACGGCAAAATAACGTTTGATTGGTCTTTATTCTTTAAAATGAATAAAGCACAAATATGAAGTAAATCAGTCAGTTCGAGGTAAGCCAGAATTCCATTGGCTTGTCCTGTGACATAGATTATAAAAACATACAGAGTAGGTATGAAATTCAAACTTGTGATTTACTTAAAACATGGCATCTGTTTGTAGTATGGCACAGGATAAAATTTTATACTGTGGTCTATTTTTAATGCAAATCCAATTATTAAGTCTTTTAGGGGGAGTGGACAATATAGTATACATTTTCCTGATTAACTACCCACATAGTGAAAATTCACTGGACAGTGTTTAACTCAAGATTTATTAATCATCATATTTGGAGAAAAGTTATGTAAGGTAGCTACTACATTAGAACTAGTGATTTCTGTTACAGTATACCAACCTGTTAAATGGAACCCCCCAAACTGATTGAATTCTCACTTCTTGTTCAGAATGAGTAAAGACAGGTCTCTCTATTCTAGATTAGTGGTTCTCAGACTTTGGAGTGCATCCAAACAAATAGATGGGCTTGTTAAAACACAGATTACTGGGCCACAGCCCCGAGAGTTTCTGACTCAGTGGGTTCAAAAGTGAGACCTGAGAGTTCAAAGGTGAGACTGGAGAATTTGTGCTTGTAACAAGTTTTCAGGTGATACTGATGCTGCTGGTTCAAAGACTGCTCTTTGAGACGTGGTCTAGATCACTAGTTCTCATCCTTGCTTTTATCCTTGAAGCCTCTGGGGAGCTTTGGAAATCCTAACATCCATGTTGCACTCCAGACAAACTAAATCTGGATTGCCGGGGTGAGACTAGGTTTCAGACACTGGTTGCCTAGTGGTTAAGCACTATGCCTGCTAACTGAAAGTCTGCAGTTTGAAATCCCGGAGCGCTCCTTGGAGCATTTCTCCTCTGTTCTGTAGAGCCACTGTGAGTCAGAACGGACTCGATGGCACTGGGTTTGGTTATTTTTGGTGGATGAGACTTGGTTACTATTATTTTTCGAAGTTCTCAGGCCATTTTAATGTGCAAACAAGGTTAAAAACTACCAGGTATAATGGAAAAGATACCTTCTTGTATCTGAGGAGTACAAAATGATTACCGTGAGCTCATATAATGGTTCTGAGATCATAACAGGGCAAAGTAATGTGCAGAAAAATGTCCCAACAGCTAAAGAGATACAAACTTGTATAACATTTCAGCTTTATCACCTGATCCAAAGATCATCTTTCCAACATTGTGTGCTTGTTTGTGTGTGTGTGTGTGTGTGTGTTTCGCACTTGAATCCCAAAAAGGAAGTTGGCCGCCAGTGCTCTCATGCGGGGCATCTTGTACATAAGGTAAAACCAGAGAAGTCACCTACATCACTACGCTGCAGAACCTTTTCTGAAATCGACTTCCAAGAGAATGTTGTTTTGTAGTGCAATCGTAATGACATGGTTCAGAAACCCAAGAAGGATATATGACACTTTTTTTCCTTCCTCACTCAACAGCTTTCTCTACCTCCTGCCTCATCGCAGTCTTCAAGTTGGCAAGAACTTAGAGATGGATAAGTAAGAGGATTTCAAAATGCTCTAAGCTTGCCAAGCCATCATATGTACCAAGCCTTGCTGTTTTATTCTTGGAGAAACGATCCACTCCAGGGACACAGAAGATAAAGCAAGATATATGACTTGGATTTTTGTTGCATTTAAGAATGATTCACTGCAGTTAGAACATTTGCCATCTTTATAGCCAATCCTGAAATTCTTCTACAAAGGAAAAAGAATTTTGAGATTCTTTAATTCCAAGAAGAAAGATTATTTCCTACAAATGGTAGGGAATAGTCCCTTCAGTTTTTGCCTTAACTAACTGCAAGAAAACATTTTACTTGTCTAAACTGTTTCTTCTGATTCGGGTGTCTTATCTGTCTGTCTGTCTGACTGTCTGTCTATTTATTTTTAACGTGGGACTAAAATATGCTTCCTTTATAATTTCTACCAAGGAAATTGTCCTATATCCGTCCTTTTCATGTGTTAGAAATATTTATTAAATGCCTACTATGCTATGCATGTGATAGGATATACAGATGGAATGATCTTTCAATTAGGGGTAGAAAGAAAAGAAAATACAAATTCCATAACAGAGATATAGACATATAATGTAGTGACCACAGCTGGTAGAGGAGCTGAGAATACTTACGAACAGGCAGCACTTAGATAGATCTTAGATAACTGAGTCAATAGCAATGAGTTTATTTGTTTGTTTGTTTGTTGTGGACAGTAGGTAAAATGTCAGCAGGAAAGAGATGAAAAGATACTCCAGACATTCTCGGGGAGGAGAATGGCATAAATGAAGGCAAAGAATGATAATGAAAAGCCGCCTTCTAATATGCAGACCTAAAAACACAGCGTCAAAATACATGAAGCAAACATTTATGGAATAGAAGAAGGAAATAGACAATCCAGCAACAATAGTTGGAAATATCATTCTGAAACTTTCAGTAATGGGTGGAACAACCAGACAGAAGATCAACAGGGGAATAAAAAGCTTGAACAATAATATAATACAACTAGACGTCTATAGAATACTTCACCTTGAAAAAGTAGAGTACAGTTTTCTTAAGTGCCCATGAACACTCTCCAGAATAAACATATATTAGATCATAAAGAAAATATCCATAAATTTAAAAGGACTGAAATCATACAACATGCATTCCCCAATCACAATGAAATTAAAAATAAATAACAAAAGGAAAATTACAAATACATAGAAATAAAACAATGCACTTCTAAGTAATCAATGCATCAATGAAGAAATCTCAGGGGAAATTACAAAACACTTTGAGATAAATGAAAAAACACAATATAACAAAGCTTAGGAGATGCAGCTTAAGCAATGCTCTAAAGGAAATTTTATAGCCATAAAGGTTTATGTTAGAGAGGAAGAATGATCTCAAATCAATAATCTAACTTTCTACCTTGAGAAACTAAAAGATTAATAGCAAACTAAATTCAAACCAAGCACAATCAAAAACAATGATTGGAACAGAAATTAATGAAATACAGACTAGAAAGATAATAGATAAATCAAGAAAACTAAAAACTAGTTCTGTTAAAAGATAATAAAACCGACAAACCATTACCTACATTCACCAAACAAATGAACAAAAAAAAGCCTCAAATTACAAAAATCAAGGATAAAGGAGGGACCATTAATTATGATCAACCTTACATAAACGAAAAAAATTGTAAGGGAATGCTACGGACAACTGCAGAAGCCCTGGTGGTGCACTGGTTAAGTGCTCTGCTGGTAACCTAAAGGTCAGTGGTTCAAACCCACCAGCTGTTTCATGGGAGAAAGAGGTGGCAGCTTGCTTCCATAAAGGTTACAGCCTTGAAAAACCTCTGACAGCTGGTTTTGCTTGTCTGTTTTTTTTTTTTAACAGACAATTATTTGACTGCAAATAAACTAGATGAAATTTACAAATTCCAATAAAGACACAAACCAACCTAAAAAACCAAACCAACTGCTGTTGAGTCGACTTTGAATTCCAGCAACCTTATCTCTAGGTGAGAACAGAACTGTCCCATAGAGTTCCCAAGGACCACCTGGTAAATTTGAACTGTGAACTTTTCAGTTAGCAGACATAGCACTTAAGCACAATGCTACCAGGGTTTCCAAGATACAAACCATAGAGAGTTAGTTAAGAAGACATATAAAATCTGTATAGACTTATAAACACATAACCAGATTAAATTAATAATTAAAAACTTTCCACAAACAAAAGTCCATATTCAGATGGATTTATTGGCAAATGTCACCAAACATTTAAAGAACATCAATTCCTCACAAACTCTTCTCCCTACCTGCCCCCTCTCAAATCATTCTGCGACTCAGTATTAATTTATACCAAAAGCAGGGAAGACATCACAAGAAAACTATAGACTAATATATCCAACAAATATAAGACACAGCAGTTTTCAATAAACTATTAGTAAACTGAATCTAGCAGCACATAAAAAAGGATTATACACTATGACCAAGCTGGATTTACATGGTTAGCTTAACATACAAAAATCAATTAATGTAATACACCATATTAATAAAGTTCAAAATCCACAGGATTATCTCAACAGATCTAGAAAAAGTATGACAAAACTCAACAATCTTTTATAATAAAACACTCAACAGACTGAGAATAAAAGAATTTCTATAATCTGAAAAAGGTCATCATCAAAAAAAACTCACAGCTAACATCACACTTAATGCTGAAAGACTAAAAGCTTTGCCTTAAAATGACAAAAAAGAAAATTTATCTGCTCTTGTCACTTCTATTCAACATCATTCTTGAAGAAGTTCCAGCTAGTGCAATTAGTAAAGGAAAAAAAAAGAAAAAGGAAAGAAAGCATCCAGATTGGAAAAGAAGAAGAAAAACTGTATTTTCAGATAACATAATCTTACATACAGAAAATTCTAAGGAATACACACACACACACACACACACACACACCCCAGAGTGAATAAAGTTTCAGCACAAAGGTTCATTATATAAAAATTAAATGTGTTTCTACACAATGTGAAAAAAATACAGAAATTAAAATATAAAAATAATCCTGTTTAAAGTAGCATTCAAAAGAATAAAATACCTAGGAATATATTTAACAGAAGTACAAGATTTGTACACTGAAAACTGTAAAAATCACTGAAAGAAATTAAAGAAGACCTAAATAAATTAAAAAATTTTCCATGTTTGTAGATTGGAAAACTATTTTTAAAATGGCAACACTCTCCAAGTTAATCTACAGATTTAAAGTAGTTTCTATCAAAATCCAAGCTTCTTTTTTTGCAGAATCTTAAGGGTCACATAAAAATTCAAAAGACTCAAAATAATTAAACAATCTTGACAAAAGAAAAACAATGTTAAAATACATATCCAGATTTCAAAACTTATTACAAGGTTACAGTTTGGTACTGGCCTAAGGATAGGCACACGTATCAGTGGAATTGAATTGAGAATCTAGAAATGGATTCTTACATGTATGGTCAACTAATTTTTGTCAAGGTTGCCAATCAATTTAATGAGGAAAGAATAGTACTTTAAAACAAATTATACTGGGACAATCAGATGCACAGGATGAAATGACCCTTGCCTCATACCTTATGCAGAAACTAAATCAAAATGCATCACAGTACTAAATATAAGCACAAACACCTTAAGTATAGCTTTGTGATCTTGGATTAAACAATGGTTCTTAGATATCACATCAAAACTTTCAGCAATAAAAACACAAGTAAATTGTGCTTCATTAAAAACTTTGTGCTTTTGGCTGGAGGAAGGAGAGTGGGTGGAGAGGAGCGGAAAGGAGGCTGTTGGGAGGATGAGACATGTACGGAGCAGAGAGGAATAGTGTGCTGTCACTGGACAGGGAGAGCAGTGGAAGCTATATATAGGTGGGCATGTAAATTTATATGGGAATGCACATTTTCACTCAGTCATGTTAAATAAAAAAATAAATAAATAACTTTGTGCTTCAAAGTTTTTACCAAACTTTTGCCAAAATTTCTCACCAAGGAAGAGAGAAAACAACCCACAGAATGGAAGAATTTGAAAATCATGTATCTGTTAAAGATCTATTATCCAGAATACATAAAGAACTCTTACAACTCAAGAAGACAAATAGCCTATTTTAAAGATAAGCTAAGGATTTGTATTGTCATTTCTCCAAAGAAGTTTTACAAATGACCAATAAGCACCTGAAAAGCTGTTCAACATCTTGAAAATCCAAATCAAAACCACATTCCACCCATTAGGATGACTAGAATAAAAAGATATACAATCACAAATGTTAGGGTGTGAGAAAACTAGAAGCCTCATATACCGCTCATGAAAATGTAAAATGGTGTATCCACCTTCAAAACTGGCAGCTCCTCAAAAGTTTCACATTTGTCTACATATACCCAACAGAACTGAAAATATACATCATATAAAAATTTGCACATGAGTGTTCATAGAAGTACTATTCATAATAGCCAAAAAGTAGAAACAATACACATGTCTATCAGCTGAAAAAGGAATAAGCAAAATGTGGTCTATCCATACAGCAGACTATTACTCAGCCATAAAACAGTAAAATGTTGATATGCACTTCAAAATGGATTAACCGTGAAAATATACTACTAAGTTAAAGACAACAGCACAAAGGCTACATAATTATGACTCCAAATCTATATGGAGAGAAAGTAGATTAGTGGTTGCAAGAAGGCCAGGCTGAGGATGCTACGAAAACCCATTGCTCTTGAGTGGATTCCAACTTTGCTAGTGAGTACAAAATTTCTTTCTTGGGTGATTAAAATGTTCTGTAATTACATAGTGGTGATGGTTGCACACTTGTAAATTTCTTAAAAACCACTAAATTGTACACTTTAAGGTTAAAGTTTCCAGGTGGGCAAGGACAACATGTGCCATGCAGAAGAATGCAATACACAGCTGATGGCTGCTGAATATGCAATTAAGTCTGTGAATGTAATTGTTATAAGCACTACATATCTCACTGCTGAACATCACTACTGTCATCTTTGAATTACTCCTCTTGGGAGGCTATGCACCAACACTAGCACCTAGTGCACCCTTCAAATCAATTTTGGAATGCTTTTGGGAGTGGCCATTGCACATGGTGGCAAGTTTGCAAACTTAATTGTATAGTTAGTTGTCTGTGAGGGAGTTTTTAGTCAGTAAACAAATAACTGTATTGGAACACCCTCCCTACTCACCTGCTCTGTCCCCCAAAGACTTTGTTCTTTACCCAAAGAAAAAGGAAATATTGAAAGGAAGACATTTGGATGTCATTCAGGACATCAGAGATAATACGATGGCAGCTCTGGTAGTCATTCCACAAAGAGTCCCAAAATTGCTCTCAAGGGTGGACTAGGAGCTGGCATGGGTGCATAGCTTCCCAAGGGGAGTACTTCCAATGTGACCATAGTGATACTCAGCAATGAGGTGTGCAGCACTTTTTCTAGGATGAGTTCGAGAACTTAATTGTCAGACCTCATGTCATGCTCTCACCATGGTACCTATCAGGTTTATGGAGCCCTGGTAGCACAGTGGTTGAGAACTCAGGTGGCTAATCCAAAGGTCAGTAATTTGAACCTACCACCCGCTCCGTAAAAACTCTACAGGACAGTTCTATGCCACCCTACAGGATCACTACAATTTGGAATTGACAGCATCCGGTATATTACTTACAACAAGGATCTACAAAAAGTCAGCTTTTGAGCAAGAAATTAGGAAAAAGTGAATATAAAGAATAAGATCAGACACTCAAAACAGTCATTGACCCTTTCATTCATTTCTTCAGTAAGCATTTACTGAGGACTTAGCCCTACTGGTACAGTGATTAAGAGCTCAGCAGCGAATCAAAAGGTTGGCAGTTTGAATCCACCAGACGTTCCTGGGAAACAGTATGAGGAAGTTCTACTGTGTCCTATAGCATCTTATGAGCCAGAATGGAAACCCTGGTAGTGTAGTGGTTAAGTGCTATGTCTGCTAACCAACAAAGGTTGGCAGTTCAAATCCACCAGGTGTTCTTTGGAAACTCTATAGAGCAATTCTGCTGTGCCCTAGAGGGTCTCTACGAGTTGAAATCCATTCAACAGCACTGGGTTGGTTTGTTTGTTTTGTTATGAGTCAGAATTCACTCTGTGGCAATGGCATTATTTTTTTCTCTGTGCATCTCTATTCTAGCAGTGAACAAGACAGATGGTAGTTTGCTAGAATCTATGCCTTAGTAAATCTAATTACCTCAGGATTAACCACAATTTACTCTTACAGATCAAGTGCACTCGGATAATTACTTGTGTCCTTATAAAGCTATAGCATAATCATTTGATTTTACGCTCTCTGAAGAAAGACCACATGAGTAGTAAGAGAATGGTTATGTGGAAACAGGAATAAGCGAGCTCAGAGAATAGGAATCTGCTAATGAGTCTCAATATTGTGAACAGACACGTGTACCTATCGTGAAAATGGATGTGTCATATACTTTAAGCATTCTGACAAGAGCCCACAACAATGTTTCCACCAAATACTATGGCTTTGATTCTGTATCTAACAAGCAATTTACCTTACAGTTTGTCTTCTGTAAATGCAGGAAAGGATGAATTCATCAGTGTATTTGGGTGTTTTGGTCTGCTACAATGTTCTCATTGTAAAGGTTCAAACTGGTGTTCCGGCTTATTCATTAGCCTTTCCTAAATCTGATAACATGAGCTTGTTTTTGAAAGCCTACTAAGCTTTCTATTAAATGCTGGAACATGATGCCCATCCCCAAAACACTGCTATTCTGTTATGTCTGCAGAAGAAATATTAGAATAAAACTAAAATATAACTGCTAAAATGTTACATTCTACAGCAAAGGACAGCTTTAAAGTATTGAAAAGTAAAGATGTCACCTTGAGTACTAAGGCACACCTGATCCAAGCCATTGTATTTTCATTCACACCATATTCATGCAAAAGCTGGACAAGGAAGACAGAAGAATTGATGCTACCGAATAATGGTGCTGGAGGAGAATATACAATGTACCACAGACTGCCAAAAGAACAAACACATCTGTTCTGGAAGAAGTACAAGAAGAAAGGTCCTTGGAAGCAAAGATGGCAAGACCATGTCTTACATACTTGGAGATGCTGTCAGGAGGGAACAGTCCCTGGAGGAGGACATCATGCTTAGTAGAGCGCAGGGTCAGCGACAAAGAGGAGGACCCTCAACAAGGACTGACAGCGTCAGCGGCTGCACTGATGGGCTTAAGCATAAAAATGATTCTTTATCCCTATTATTACTATTTTCACTGACTATAAAGATTCCCAAGCACCTAGCACGGTGCAGGGTCGGGCAGAGTTTCCTCCTGTTGTGCACAGGGTTGCTGTGAGTCATAAGTGACTGGAAGGCACTTAACAACAAAGTGTTACAGTGCATTCGGTAACAGGTAGGGAATGTCTTCTTTATGCCTGATATTCCGCTAACAGGTATGTCGGATACAAGCATTTGACACGGAAGTTCTCCACATGTATTTGTTGAATAAGTAAAGGGGAGATGCTAAATGTCTCTGAATCTAGTGTTGCTCTTCTTACACCACACCAATGAGTACAGCTGCCCCTCACTATCCATGGGCGGTTCATTCCAGGACCTCTCACAGACACCAGATCTGTGGATGCTCGAGTTACTTATAAAAAATGGTATCATATTTGCATATAACCTATACACATCCTTCCATATACTTTACATCGTCTGTAAATTATTTCAAATACCTAAGACAGTGCAATTGCTATACAAATAGTTATTTCATCACAAATCAAGACTTGTTCTGGAAGGAACTTTACTGTGCCTTTCCCGAGTTCTTTCGAGAATTCCGATGCCACCTGGGCATCAGCTGATACCAATTCACCTGTAATCTTGAAGTTCTCGCGGCTGTAGTGCAGTACATACCCAGCCAGCCACCCCTTACTAGCCTTCAGCTCCTTCCCCTTGCTCTCCTTACCCTCATACTTGGTCCTGAAGGGATTGTTTTGACCACTTAATTGCTCTTGAGGAGCCCTTTTTTCCCCCACAGAAAAAAACAGTGTGCAAACACAAATAGCCAAGCGAAGAGAGGACACACGAGGTGAATCATGTTCCAGTGAGAGGGCTGGAGTGAAACTGAGGCTCTGGGAGATGCGGAGGGAGCAGCGGTGCCTACCCGGGTTTCACTGGTACGGATTCACCTGAGTGCACCAAAACCAAACCCAACCCACTGCCGTCGAGTTGAGACCGACTCAGAGCGACCCAGCGGCCAGAGTAGAACCACCCCACAAAATTTTCAAGGAGCGCCTGGTCAATGCACAACAAATCCAAGTTTTGCTTCGTGGAACTTTCTTTCCCCCCACACATTCTTCATCCCAAGTTAGTTCAATCCGTGGATGTGGTACCCCTGGATACTGAGGGCCGATGGTAATTTAATGTTACAGAATTATTTATTTGCTTAAAAGACCATGTTTCTTATGTACTTGAAATTAGCTAAACTCTTGCCCAAACATTATATTAGAATAAGAAAATGAGTCATCAAAGTTTTGCTATATGTAAATTAATGTATCTTTCCTTTCCATAAATTCTATTTGACATTCCCAACTTCTTGATATACAGAAGTTTTATAACGAATAGTCCCTGTTCTTAATGGTGGCAGCGTGGTTAAAAAGTGCATGGCGTGTTTCAACTAATCCAGCTAGTATTGCCTTTATTTCCTTCAGCTAAGAGGGGTAAACAGAAATGGTTACCATGGTAAGTCACAAATACCACGGACTGCTGTTTCCTCACTTGCTGCTCTATCACGTGTTAGGAGAACAAACAGCAAGGCAGAGTTTCAGGCATGTGCAGGGCATTGGGGGCTGAGTCTATACTCAGCAGCCCACTGAGTTACCTGGCTATAGGAGAAGGAGGCACAGCCTGCATTTCTTGAGCATTTACCCAATGCTAGATAATAGACTGAAAATTTATATACGTTGTTTCATTTCATCCTTACATAGGCTGTAAGTTAGGTCTTCTTAATAGCACATTTTTACAGAGGAGGATATTGATACTTACAGATGATACATAGTTTTCCCAAGATCACTCAGCTAACAGACAGACATAAGTTTTAATCCAGGTCTTGTTTAGTGTTTGTTTCCTTTTTAAACTGTGGTCATGATTTGATGGTATTTTTATGTTAGGAATAGAAAGATAAATGAACATTTACTTAAAATAAACATCAGCCTTTCTTATTTCTATAGCTTCACTTCATAAATGGGAATTGGTGTATTTTTTTCTATCCTTGCAGAAGGAATTCTTCTAGCTCACTGCTCAGGGTTGCACTCTTTATTCCCAATGTGGACACACATCTCTGAATCAAAACAAACAAACAAACAAAAACACTGTAGTTGAGTCAATTCCGACTTAGAGCGACCCTATAGGTCAGAGGAGAACCGCCCCATGGAGTTTCCAAGGAGCAGAGCACTCCCAAATGAAGTCAGAGGAGTTGGATTCCCTTTCTTTGGGGGAGGATGTGATCATGTCAACATGTCTAGGATTCAGTTTTGTGATCTAGAGTAGAAAGGAGTCTAAGACTTACTTCTTGAGGAAGTCCACCCTATCCCTAAATATAAATCTTTACAGTAAGTTACAATTTGCTAAATTTTCTTTTTCTTCACCAGCAGATTTCTCCTTCTCCTCCTCCTTTCTCCCTGCAGAATAAGCCACATAATTGCTTCAATTTGCCACTTCCCTCTGACAGATGTAGTTATGTGTATATATGTAATACATACACACTTACACAAACATGAGTTGAAGTCAATTTAGATAACAACTGACAAGAAATTAAATATTTAAAGATGTTGATTATGCAGTTATCACAACTGTCTAGTTTAGCATCTCATACTGGGGGGGGGGGGGACAAAAACAATGATTATCTCATCTTGACAGGCTTTCCTCTCCCTCATCCCCAAGCTACAACTGCTACACAGTTACTTAGAACCTTAATTCACAGTTGTTTAGTTCCTGCTTTCACATCCAAAGTTGGAGAAAACAGACCTTGGTGAAATTCAAATTTCAGAGTTAATAGCTCCCTTCTTGTACGGTGGGTATTTATTTAACTTTAAGATAAGAAGGCAGGGATCTGCTTTTCTTTTGACTGATGACACAGTTCATTTTCTCCTGAATAATAGATACATTTCAAAATGCATGAAAGTCCACTTTCTGCTTCACTTCCTGTAAATAACTTTGCACTTACTTCAAAGCCGACCTTTGAGTTAGATAGAAATCCATGTTACCATAAACTTGCAGAGACGAGAACTGAATCAATAGGGTGAACACTAAAATAATTGTATCTTGCCTTATTTACTGTACCTTGAACACCTTTGAGGGTTTATAATTTCTGGGGATGCCCTGAAGAGTCTGAGTGAAGTGTCTGCCAAACATCACATTTGACTAGTGCCCTGTTATTTTTTTCCACTGCTGTTTTCAAAAAGCTTAACGAGAACAATTCCCTTTCAGTGTCGTCAGTTTTCCATGAGTTCAGGCAGGCCACAGAGCAGATCTCAAATACACAGAAAACTGTAAGTGGAAACCAGGCAAAAAGGAAAGGAAATGTTGTATGTACTCAATATCAGAGAAATCAAGAATAAGCTACAGAATGCTCAAATGTACAGTGAAATCAAATGAACTGTATTCACTGGAAATGGAATTCAAATGAACTTGCCTTGGTTACAAGAGAGGAATGAGGAGGCTATAAATATAGACACCACTGTTTTTAGTCTTTGTTTAAAGTAGTAATTCCCAAGACTAAATTTCTCTTATTGTCTTTGATATGCCTGGATCAAAAGAAGCAAATCTGACTAGTTTAAGAAAGGTCTTCAGGGAAAACCTAATTCTTTTGTCTTCTCAGCAAAGACTTTGGATAAGAGTCTAAGTTTACTTCAGCCTCTGTGTCTTGAGAACTGGACGACACATTTACTGGGAGCCAGAAAGAGTTCCCTCACATGATCTAAGCTTTGGAATTCCTTTGTTTCTTGCCTCTCTGATGGAAGAATAGCAAGTATTGTACTGTCTGAAAACTCATTGACCATTCAGTCTCCATTTTAAAGTACTACATGCACAGCATGTGTGTGTGTGTGCATGTGTGTATGTAATACAGACACAGAGACAATGTATATTCAACTATGTGGGTGTTTACGATAAATGTTAATCATCTGGTGTTATTGTGAGCAAATTCGAATTGGGCTAAACCTGAAAATTATTTTAACATATTGGTCTTTAATCCCTGGTTCTTGAGAATCTTCTTCTTCTTATTTTTGTAAACAATCTTTTTGAAGTGCTAACCATATTAAAAGGCAGCTTCTTTCTGTGACATAATCCTGCCTTCCCACTCTTTCTCCCACAGTATTCCTATACTCATCAGGAGCAATCACACAGTGTCTGTACAACCACGGTGCTGGCTGGCCTCTGCCAGTCCCATTTTGAACAGAGTAATTAGGAAATGGTCATGGTGAATGCTACACAACCCAAAGAGGGCTAAAAGAAGTCTTTAAGCTATCCAGTTCGTAAAAACACAGGATTCCTCTTCTCGTATGGTTGAAAGACCTTCTATTGTAAATTTCAATGGTTTTCCTGTAGGATTTAAGATCCAAAGGCACTCTGGTATTGCAGTGGAAAAAACATGTGGCTGCTAGTGGAAAGATCAGTGGTGGTAACCCACCAGCCAATCCACGGGGGAAAGATTTGGAACTGTACTTCCATATTCATAACTTTGGAAAACTTATGGGGCAGTTCTACTTTATTCTATAGGATGGCAATGTGTTGGAATTGAACTGAAGGCAACGAATTTGTTTGTTTTTTGGAATACAGTCTCATCTCAGGAAAAAGTATTTCAGTGAAGCAGAATGGATCATCAGAAAAAAAAAAAAGAAGGAGCAGAAGAAAAGCACATTTTCCTGTATTTCATGGAGATGCCCCTGTTAGATGGCTATGTCCCTGAAACCTATTTCTGTCACTCTCTTCAAGTGCTAATTTCTAGGCGCGTCTGGAGCTCATGTTACTGTCCCTAGACTAGAAGATCTTTGTTCTGCTACTAACATGAAAGCTTTGTGGCCAAAGGAAGTTATTTAATGCCATCTGTAAAAGCGGGAGCAAAACGACTACTCTTTATCTTGTGTTCCACATGGCTGCTCAGGAAATTTATGAAAAATCTATTTCAGTGGCTGCTGAGTTCGTAATGGCTGCTAATGGGAGATCTTATTGCGATCTTCCTGTTTTCCACATTCCCAAGTGGTCAGCCAGTGCTCTGGAGAGGGTGAGAAAGATGGCAGAACTAGTGACTAATGTTTGCTGACTGAGCTGCCGGGGGTTAGGTTTGATAATATATCCTCACATGAAAACCTCTGAGGTGGAAGAACAGGAGTCTCCAGAAACTTTCCACTTAGAAGCCAGTGGGTTGCTTGTGAATCCTTCTGAAAATGTAACATAGTCCTAAGGCACTTGATCTGTCTGGTTTAGTTCCTCATCTTTTCACAGGCTTATTCTAAAACACCGGAGGTCTTGCATGGAGCAAATGGTGAAACACTGGGCTACTTAACTAAATTTTGGCAGTTCAAAACCACTGAGAGGTGCCAAGGAAGAAAGGCTTGGTGATCTGCTTCTGAATGGTCACAGCCATGAAAGCTCTACAGAGCACAATTCTGTTCTGACACGCAGGGGGCTCATGAATCAACTTGACAACAACAGACTATTCTCCAACACTAGGAGTACATTTTTGTCCCCTTACCATAAAACTCTTCCAAAAAGGAGATTTTAAACTCATTCTAAAATTTGTTTATTTTTTTTCAGCTTTCCAAGTAGGCAAAAAATAGTTGACTAGAGTTTTCCACACGTAAACTTCCAGCACTCTTAAAAGTAGTTCTTTAATTATTCTACAACTTTTGTTCCCTGCGTTAAATCATCTGATGCTTATATTTTCTTAAAGGAAAATATGCCAGAACCATGTTCTAATAAATTTTTTCTACTTGTATTCATAACATGCCACTGGTCAAATGAACTCCCCTAACACATCTTGGTACAGAGGTCAGATACATTAGGTTTATCACTCACCACTAGTTTTAAAAATAACTGGCATCCAAGAGGAATCCCTGGTGGTGTAATGGTTAAATTCTACATCTCCTAACAAAAGGCCTGCAGCTCAAATCCACCAGGTGCTCCTTGGGACTTCTATGGGGTAGCTCTACTCTATCCTATAGGGTTGCTATGAGCTGAAATTGACTCGACGGCAATGGGTTTTTTGGCATCCAAGACTGGATTCATAATTCTTTCTTCTTAATATGTAAGAGAGTAGTAAATTTTCAAATATATTAAGCTCTTTATCTTATCCAGAATCCCAACAATCTTTTATTATTATGATTAAGTGTAAGTATACTATCCAAAACAGTTTTGCTTGCCCAACTATCTGCAGCTCCATCTGCCCTCCTCACCCTGTGACAGCACACTCCTCCTTTTCACTCTTCTAGTATCCTCTTAATGAACACCTGTCTTCTCCTGTCCATCCTCCCCTCTCCCAACCAGAAAGAAACCAGTAGGACAGCTTCCTATCAATTTATAAAAACCATAAGGCTCACACACCACATGCTCACATTATGTCCTTGAGTCCAGTTCATTCTTGTCTAAAGAGTTGACTTCAATATTGGTTTTAGGTCAGGGCCAGCAGCAATTTTAGGGGTCATGTTCCCAGGGGACACTCCAGGCTGTTGGACTACCAATTTTGGTCTTTTAATAGAGTTCTTGAATGGCACACGTCTTCTCATGCTACATCAGGGATGTTGCATTATGCCTCCCATCCTGGCTGCCTTTGGCAGTGTTCCAGCACTGTCTTGTTCTTCTGGTCTCATGCTGATACAGTCTCTCATCATACAGGTCCTTCTGTCTCCTGTGTTCATTTTCCCTTGTGTCTTTGATGTTCTCAGTTGTCATCTGTTCCAGATGGTTGGAGACCATTTGGTGTTCCTCAGATGACAGCTTGCTAGCTTTTAAGACCCCAGATGCCACTAACCACTGTGGGGTGCAGAAGACTCTCTTAGAAAAAGACTAGTTATGTCAGTTGACCTCAGTGTCCCCTGAAAACATGGTTCCCAGAACCCTGTCCCTGCTACTCTATCCTTTGAAATGTTGGGTTGAGTTTAGGAAATCTTTCAGGTTATGGTGTAGTCCACTTATGCTGATCTACCATCTATTGTGTGCTGTCACTCTGTTAACCTAACCAAATTCTTATCGACTATCTAATCTGTGAATATCCTTCCCCCTACCTCCCCACACTTGTAGCAACCAAAGACTCTTTTCTTCTATACATAAGTCTGTTTTTAAGTCCTTATAGCAGAGGTCTCGTGCAATACTTGTCCTTTTGCAGCTGACTGATTTCATTCAGCATAATGTCTACTAGTTGAAACCAGGTTATGAGATGCTTCCTAAAACCATCATTGTTCTTTATCATTGCATGGATGTTCCATTGCATATATGTACATAGTTTGTTTATCCACTGATCTGTTGATGGGCACCTAGGTTGATTCCATCTTTTGGCTATTGTAAACAGTGCTGCAATAAACATTTACGTGCAGGTATCTGCTTGTGTGACTGCCTTTATTTCTGTAGGATATATTCCAAGCAGTGGGATTGCTGGATCATACAGTATTTCTCTTTCTAGCTTTTTAAGGAAGCACAAAACTGCTTCCCAAAGAAGTTGTACAATTTTACATTCCCACCAGTTGTGTAAGAGAGTTCCAATCTCTTCACAGCCTCTCCAGCATTTGCTGTTTTGTGTTTTTTGGATTATTGCCAACCTTGTTGGGGTGAGATGGTATCTCACCATAATTCTGATTTGGATTTCTCTAGTAGCTAATGACTGTGAACATTTCCTCACAGGTCTTTTGGCTGCCTGGATGTCTTCTTTGGTAAAGTATCTGTCCATCTCCTTTGCCCATTGTTTAATTGAGTTATTTACCTTTTTATTGTTGATATTTTACAGTACCTTGTATATTATGGAAATCAGATGTCAGTCTGATACGTGGTTGCAAAATACTTTTTCAAATTCTATACGTAGTCTTTTAACTCTTTTGACAAAATCTTTGGATGTGCATTTAAGTGCATTTAAGTACTTCTCATTTGTCTATTTTCTCTTCTGCTGTTTGTGCATTACTGGTCAGATTTTGTTTGTCTAAGACTTACATTAGAACTTCCTTTGTTGTCCCTGTTTCTTCTTGCATGATATTTATTGTTTTAGGTTTGATATTTAGGTCTTTGATCCATTTTGAGTTATAGTTTTTATGCAAGGTGTGAGATATGGGTCTTGTTTCAGTTTTTTGAAGATGGATATCCAATTTTTCCAATACCATTTGCTAAAGAAACTATTTTTACCCCAGTTTACAACCTTTGGGCCTTTGTTGAATATCAACCATTCATCGGAAGATGGCGATAGTTCTGGGTTCTCTATTCTGTTCCATTGGTCTATATGTCTGTTTTTGTACCAGTACCAGGCTACTCTGACTACTGCGGCAAGGTAGTAGGTTCTAAGGTAGGGTAGTGTGAGGCCTCCCACTGTGTTCCTCTTCTTCATTAGTGCTTCACTTATCTGGGATTTCTTCTCTTTCCAAACAAAGTTGGTGATTTATTTGTCCACCTCATTAAAAAATGACACTGGAATTTGTATTGAGATTGCACTATATATGTAGATTGCTTTGGGTAAATTAGACATTTTCATAATGTTAAGTTTTCCCACCCATGAGCGAGATAGATTTCTCCATTTATATAAGTAATTCTCTTTTGGTTTCTTGCGGCAGGGTCTTGTGATTTTCTCTGTATATATCTCCTACTTATCAAGTAGATTTATTACTACATATTTTATCTTTCTGGGGGCTGTAGTAAATGGTATTGGTTTGGTGACCTCCTCCGTGATGATCTCCCTGTTGGTGTAAAGGAATCGCTCCGATTTATTTATTTATCTTATACCCTGATACTTTGCCGACCTCTTCCATCAGCTCTGGTAGTTTATTTATGGACAGAATCCAATCAGTCTTTTCACCCAAAGGGAAAGGTGATTTGACAGCAAGGAATCTGACTTTCCTATACATAACCATATCATTCAGTGTTTTGCAAAAAGATAGTAGAGCACTTCAGTTTCCCAAGGCTATACCAGATGATGGCAAAAAACAAAATAATACAAATTACTCAAGCAAAGCCAAGCATTATGGTCCTTTGAAATTTTCATCTCTATTGCCTGTTCCCACTCTTCCCACCTGTAACTACTGTCTGTGATGCAGTAAAGATGTGAGTATGTGGGCAGTAATAATTGTGTAATTCTGTCTTTAAAAAGAAAAAAAAAATCTGTTGAATTAAGGAAGCTTCAGTAAACTAGGAATACTTACTGAAAACCTCAGAACAGAAAGTTCCCAAACCTGAATAAATTGCTACTGAGGCTTATCAGTGATGATATTTCACCTTCTTTATGTGGTTAATTGCTTCCTGCTTCCGTGGATGATTTCACCCCTTTTTATCTCCTCTTGTTTTGTTACAAGTACCCAGGCGTTGGCATGGTTAATCTCGGACTCCGTTAGAGTCATGAGAAACACAAAAGCCAGGACGCAGGTAAGAAAATTAAGAGTCTACCCTGTTAATGTTAATTCATTTTCACACTCTTGCCTTGACCTAATTTCACCATACCACTGACAATTCATATCTTTCTTGCTTGTTATTCAAATCTCACACGCTTAAAATAAGTCTAAGGGTATGGAAAGGATGAAGGGTAGCATGATAACACCATCATCACTCCTAGTGAGGTGCTTAGTTCGGGGCCGAAGCACAGATTCTGCCCAAAATGCATCAGGATGAGATGAAGCCAAGCCAACCCTGATGGCAAAATGGCTAGCAGAAGATGTGTGGATCTTGGCTTTTCCTTGAACAAAGATTCAGAATCTACCCACTGAATTTCCTCAACTATATCCAGAATTCTTTTGTGCAGAGGGATTTCTCAGCTCTAATCTGACGCCATCTGGAGTGGTGCAGGCAAAGACAACCTCCAGGCTTCTCTCTGTGTGTGGTTCAGTACTTCCCAAAAGGCCTTTTGTATGCAAGCTACACGTGACTGTGTTTTCCAAGAGCCCCTTTACCATCCAAGATACACAGAAGTCTGGAGTCCAGAACTTGCTGATTAGGTGACTTGCCCCGTCTCCAAGACCCCAAAGACACTCTGGGTTGGAATAAATTTATAGTTCAAGTAGGTCAAATATTTGACTTGTTTTTACTTGTTCTATCATAGATGATCCTAGGCGCTGTCATTTTAGAATCACACTAGAAACATCACTGTCCCTTATCCTTTCTAAGTGACTCTCTTTGAGGCTTCTGACTTAGTACTAGGTTTGACAGACTTAGAAAACAAAAATACAGGACTCTCAGCTAAATTTGTGTTTCTGGTAAACCACTCTTTTTTTTTTTTTTTAAAGCATATATGTATCTCATGCAACTCTTGGCCTCATTTTGTCATCCGGTTAACAATTTACATTTGTCTTATTATTTATTCAAAATGCTTAAAGACTTAAAATAAGCCCAGGTACATGGGGATCAAAAATGACATGACTACACCATCATCACTTCTGTTGAGATGCTCAGTTTGGGGCCAAAATGCAGCACTTCTTCATTATAAGCACGGTCTATGTACTGTTTTGGTCACTGTGAGTTTGATCTGACTCGACGGCACTTGGCTTGGCTTGGTTAAACTAAAAAATTATTCAGTTGTATATTCTCGTTCAGTTGGGTATCCTGCATTTTGTCTGGCAACCCTACTAGGACTTTGAATATCTCTCTTGAAATGGAAGGGAACAAATGTTAGCCCGTGAGCAATGTTCTTTACCTTTATGCAGTAGGAGAGGTTTCAGCTAATGACTCAGTTGTGCTTAACCTCAGGTTCAGGCATATCTCTGGGCATACCAGATGAAAATCAAGAGTCATTTAAATAAGCAGCTAAAGAGTATTCTCAGAAGGAACTCATCCTTGGGAATGAGAGAGCTAAGGTTCATGATTTTAAGCCACTAACATGAGAAAGGGGTGATTCTGAGCACAGCAGACTCCCGCCTTCCTCCTAAGGGCCATGTCCAAGTTCTAGAAATGCACAGACACAGACAATAAAACAAACAAATCAACTAATGTTACATCAGAATTAGAGGCTTTTGCATCAATGAGGGGAGCACCATCAATGCAAAGTAAGCGGTCCGTGGGCAAGGGCAGCAGTGTTGGCACCTTTGGCCAGCATCAGCAATAAAGCTGTCTCTTTGGGTGTGGCAAGAGCTATCATCACAGCAAGCTGGAACAGGATGGGAGGAACCTGGTAAAAGCCATGGAATCACCAATTAAGGAAATAATCACTTAATTATCATTTATTAAGCATCTGTTACGCAGCTAAGCATTGATCTGCTAACCAAAAGTGGGCAGTTTAGGATCCACCAGACACTCCATGGAGTGGTTCTACTCTATCCTATAGGGTCTCTATAAGTCAGAATTACCACAACAGCAACAGGTTTGGCATTGCTGATTTATTTGGCCAGCAGAGTCACTGGGTGATGTAAAGGGTTAATGCACTCTGCTGCCAACTGAAAGTTTGGAGATTTGAGTCTACCCAGAGGTTCTACAGAAGAGAGATCTGGCAATGTACTTGAAAAAAAAATCAGTCATCAACAACCATATAAAGCATTGTTCTACTGTCACACATGCAGTTGCCACAAGTCAAAACTGACTTGACAACATCTGATTTGGTTTTGGAATGGCATACATAACACCGGATATGTCCAATGCCACTGTGAAAAGATACTGACCCTAAAATCACATTGTTCAGTCTAGTATGGGAGATTGGCAAGTCCAAAGACAGTCACAGTGCCATGTGATTACAACTATACTAGTTTGTGATTACCTGGGAGCAGTACCTAATTACCCTTTGGCAGGCTTGGCAGACATGTGGGCAGCCTTCCTGGAGAGATGACTTCTAAAGTGAGATCCAGAGCACTAGTAAGAATAAGTCACTCAAAAGAATCAATATGAGATACCTTAGAGAATTCCTGATCTATTTGCGAGAAATCTGAGGGAGCCTGGAGTTCCCATTTAAATGCAAGTGTGGAGGCCAGGAAGCCGTGATTCATGGGTGCCATCTGGACCCTCTTTTCTTGTCAGGCTGGGATGGCTGAGGAAATACTGGCTCTGCCTCCACGCTGTGGCTGGGGAACAATGTCATACATTGAGGTACCACCAGGCTAAGCATAAAGGACAATGGACATGGAAGACCATACAGCCTTTAGGTCCAGGTTCTACCTTATTGCTGATTCTCAGGAGCACCTCACCATGTCACTAGGCGTCATATAGGGCAGCAATATATTTTGCCATGTATTTTACATTTTGAAAGTCCTTTCATAGTAAAGAAAGTCTTGCAAAAGTCCAGGAATGAAAAGATCTCCTTTCACCATGGTCATTCCAGGAAGGGAACTGCATACACAAAGATGGTCTAACATGGAACATTGATGAAGTTATATTGCTCCTGTTGAAGTATCTCCATCAGGTTTTACAAAACTGATTTCTCTTTCTCTGGTCAGAGAAGCCTCAAAATAATAGGTTTCAGAATAAGAAAGCTACTCTTCTGTGTGTGTGTTGTGTTGTGTGTGTGTTTAATCTTAATAATAGGGTATTTCAGGTTTGTCTAATGAAAACCAGAAGCTGGTGATCTAACACAATCAAATACTAGCTTTTGTGCAAAAAGAAATAGTAAAATAATGTAGGACTTGGTCTAAATAAGACATATAAATGATGCTAGCTAAATGGGAAAAAATAGCAATAACCTTTTAAAACATTAATTTAGACTTTTATTAGAATACAAAGGCTCCCTAGTATCTGAAAGCAGTCATTGTCTCTCTTTTTATTTCAATAGAGCTGTGGCTTGAATACAACACAGCAGGGTGTGTGTTTTCTAAAGTTGGGTCATTATCAGAGTGTTCACTGGCGTTTGCCAATAAGCCTTTATTTGGCAAAGTTTAAAACTGCTGACAAATAGGATTCTTCCCGTAGCAGTATAACATGGTACAGCTAAATATGCCTAATTACAGAAAGCCTCCAAGGGCAGTCAAGAAATCTACAATCCTGAGAAGATTCTGATGGACAGTCTTCGAACAAGGAGGAACATCTTTCAGGCCTTTGTCATTTCACTCCTACTTTTTTTATTATAAATTCGAAGCTTCTGGGACCTATGAGATTGTTCAAAATGGTTCCTAGTTTCATCCAAAAACTGCAGAGGTTTCCCATGTAGGCTGTGGACACATTTAAGAGGCAATTTTTGCTTCTGTACCCTTTGGTTCATGGGTTCCTGTGGGTGTCTGTAACTTTCATTCCTGTTCTAATCTGTCCCTGCTCAGAGACAAACAAATGGGAAGAGAAGATGATTAACCAAAATCCCCAAAATTACTCCCTACACATATTTCGTGTTTTTAGATCCCATGAATGAAAGCAGACAATTTTTCTGAAGTGGAGAGAGGGGCCAGTGCCACCAATGCCATCATTTACACACATTCTCCACCTCCAGGAGCCCCTCAGAAAGAACAGAAGCCTCTCTTTAACTGGTTTTCATGGGAAAATCTGTGCTGCAAACCTTGCTCTCTAATTATAGCTGGGGGAACATGAGGTTTGTTTGGAATCAGATGTAGTTTTCCACTACCATGATTACACATTTTATTTCAAACACCTAACTGCAATGTTTGAAGATGTTAACGCAATTGTACTAAATATCATCCTAGAATTCTTGCTGGGGAGGGCTGGTAGAGACTGAAGGAACAGGACAGCCACTGAAGTGATGAGCTCACGTGGGTCTAAAAATTTCATGGATGGAAGTATGAGGTAAAGAAATGAGCAGCAGGCTTCTCATTCAAAACCTGGAGCTTTATTCCTGATCCTGCCATCTGAGTGATAGGTGCTTTTGTTGAATGTAGGCAACCGAAATCAAACTTCTGGGCAAATGCTGAATAGCATTAACGGGAGCCTGAATGGACTTAGGACAAATACGTTTGATGAGAAAAGAAATGTTATAATGTGGTCAAGAAGAATGCTTATTGAGAAGGTGAATCAGTGTCTATGTATCAGTGCTGGCCAGTGAACTTAGATACAAGCAAGTCTCCTGGTAAGGCCAGAATGAGAGATGTGTAAGAAGGAGGGAGGTAGGGAAGGTATGTCGGGATTAATAATGTTAGTGCTCGCAGTGAACTGTGTTTAACCACATGAGGAGAAGATAACCAGCTCAGTTCTACAGGATGAACTGAGGTAATGGGCCCACAGGCCTAAATTACTACATGCTGTTGTTGTGAGCCATCAAGTTGATTCTGACCCATAGTGAGCCTATAGGACAGAGCAGATGTCCCACAGATTTTCCAAGAGGTGGCCAGTGGATTCAAACTGCCCACCTTTTGGATAGTAGCCATAGCACTTAACCACTGTAATACCAGGGCTCTAATTATGTCTGCTGTAATGCCCATGCAGGAGACAATGATAATCAGCCTTGAGAGGCAGAAACATCAAGATAATCCACAAGTTAGAAATCTGTTCTTTCCTGTTTTACCATCTGACTGCTCATAATAATATAAGGAAAAAGATTTTTCACCTGAAACAAATATTTGTAACACAGGCACCCAGAGAATGCTACGATCTGATGAAGGAACCACTAGGCTTGCTACCTGATGAAAAGCTCTATTTTTTGTGGCATTACAGGCATGCTTCATTTTATTGGACTTTGCTCAGTTTTACAGATACTTTATTTTTTACAAATTGAAGGTTTGCAGCAACTTGCATCAAGCAAGTCTATTAGGGCTGTTTTTCTAACAGCATGTGCTTATTATTTTGTGTCTCTGTGTCCCATTTTGGTAATTATTGCCATATTTCAAACTGCTTCATTTTTATTGTATCTGTTATGGTAAGCTCTGAACAGTGATTTTTGATGTTACCATTGTCTTTTTGGGGAGTGCGATAAACCGCGCCCACATAAGATAGCAAACTAATGTCGAAAGCTGACATAAGCTAAAAGCTAGACCTCTTGGGCCAGACAGTCAAGTTGTAAATGCAATAGAAAACTTCCTGAAGGAAATTAAAAGTGCTATTCCATCAAACACAGAAATGGTAAGAAAGTCAAGTAGCCTTACTGCTGCTTTGGAGAACATTCTAGTGATCTCAATAGCCACAGAATTCCGTTACACCAAAGCCCATCCAGAGCAATTCTCATAAAGCTGAGAGAGGTGAAGAAGCTCCAGAGAAAAGGTCTGAAGCCAGCTGGTTCATGACCTTCAAGGGAAGAGGCTATCTCTATAACACGAAAGTGCAAGGTAAGGCAGCAAGTACTGATGTTAGAAGTTGTAGCAAGCTATCCAGAAGACCTAGCTAAAATAATTGATGGTGGTGGCTACACTGAACAAGGAATTGTGAATCTAGATGAAAGAGGCTTGCATTGGAAGAAGAGGCTAGCTAGGACTTTGATAGCAAGAAAGAAGAAATCAACACCCGGCTGCAAAGCTTCAAAGGACAGGCTGACTCTCTTGCTAGGGGCAAATGCAGCTGGTGACTTTAAGTTGAAGCCAGTGTTCATTTATCATTTTGAAAATCCTACGGCCTATAAGAATTATGTGAAATCTGCCCTGCCTGTGTTCTATAAATGGAACCACAAAGCCTAAGGATAGCACATCTGTTTACAACATGGTTCATTGAATATTTTAAGTCCAGTGTTGAGACCTACTGCTCAAAAAAGGAGGTTCCTTTCGCGGTAATACTACTACCTTGAAGACAATGTACTCAGTCACCCAAGAGCTCTGATGGAAATGCACAAGGAGATTAGTGCTGTTTTCACGCCTGCTAACACTGCATCCATTCTGCAGTCCATGAATCAAGGATTGAGGTCAAATTTCAAGTGTTATTATTTAAGAAATACACCACATAAGGCTCTAGCTGCAATGGACAGTGATTCATCTGAAGGATCAGGGCAAAGTAAACTGAAAATCTTCTGAAAAGGCTTCTTAATTCTAGATGCCATTAAGAACATCTATGATTCATGGGCGTAAGTCAAAATATTAACAGGAGTTTGGAAAAAGCTGATTCCAACTGTCATGGACGACTTTGAGACCTGAGGACCTCAGTGGAGGAAGTAACTGCAGATGTGGTGGAAACGGCGAGAGAAGTGGATTGGAAGACGTGACCAAATCTCTGCAACTCATGATAAAACTTTAATAGATGGGGAGTTGTTTCTTATGGATAAACAAACAAAGTGATTTCTCGAGATGGATTCTGCTCCTGGTGAAAATGCATGAACATTTTTGAAATGATAACAAATGATTTAGAATATTACTTAAGCTAGGTTGATAAATGCAGTTACAGAGTTTGAAGGATTGATCCTAATTTTCAAAGAAGTTCTACTGTGGTTAAAATGCTAACAAACAGCATCACTCACTACAGAGAAATTTTTTGTGAAAGGAAGAGTTAGTGGATGTGGCAAACTTCATCGTCTTAATTTAAGAAAGTGCCAAACTTCATAGTTTTATTTTAGGAAAGTGCCATAGCCACCCCAGCCTTCAGCAACTACCACTGTGATCAGTTAGCAGCCATCAATATTAAGACACCACAGCAAAAAGATTGACTTGATGAAATCACAATAAAGCATTTTTTAAATTAATGTATGTACACTGTTTTCTTTTAGACATAATACTATTGCACACTTAACAGACTACAGTACAGTGTAAACATAACTTTTTTATGTACTAGGAAACCAAAAAATTTGAGTGACTCATGTTATTGCAATACTGTTTTTATTGGGTGGCCTAGAACTGAACTCATAATATGTCTGAAGTATGCCTATGTAAGTAAATTAAGAATGATTGAAATTGTAACAGAAATAAGACTACTTGCTATTCTATTTGAATCACTGGACAGGCTATCGGATGAAGTAAGTTGTCATCACTGGAAGTACCGGGAAAAAGACCACATGTAACAAGCACTACGCTAGGTGATTCATACGTATTTTATTCCTACATATATCTTATCATATAAGCATTATTCCCCCCATTTTTCATTCTAGGGAATGACTGGGAAAAAGTTAAACGTAATTTAGAGTGAAGGCTGCCCTAATAAACTTCAAGCACAATGCATGCTTCTAATTCCACTGTTTGCTCAGTGCTACGCAATCTCTATGATCCATTAATAACGACTTCTTACATTTTTATAGCATTTAAGATGAGTGGTTTTCAAGGAATTGTCACACGTGTTATCTTACTATTTTCAAAAACAACTCTGTAAGATAATCAAAACGAAAGTTATTACCCTCATTTTGAAGAGGATGAAACCGAGGCTCAGAGAGAGGACAGAATTTATCATGGTGGGGACCAGACTCCAGCTTCTGTTAGTCTTAAACTCTGCTTCCTGTTTTCCCCTGGAGACCTTGGGAGAGACAAAGCAGCCCGACAGCCACCATCCAAGCCTCACTGAGACCAGCACCAGACAATAGTCTCATTAAAGGCTTCAGATCTCTGAATGGAGACAAGAACTTTCCTATCTTCACAAAAATCTGTACAGAAACATTTTTCTTCTTTACTCCTCCTTCTCATTTAAATGCTAAAATATTTATGGTGATAGGCCAGATAATATTATGCTGCCTTGTGAGTTTTCAGGGAAAAGATGAGAAGCACATGATAAGGCTGGGAATTTTCAACAGCCTGACAGAACGGAAGAAACGCTGAAGTCCAGAGACAGCGGATCCTATTTCCTCCTCTTGCAGCTCTATAACCTTTCACTTGGTCTTTAAACATTCAAAGACTCAGTCTCCTAGTCTGAAGAAGGGACTGGTCCCATAATGTCATGACATGCAAGGAATTTTAAAAATTATGTATTTATATATAATTGGGAAGGATTGAAACTGGAAGAGTCTGCTACACATAACTGTGATGACAGGAAGCATGATCACGTTAAATAGGGAAGATTTTTAATCCATGCTTAGGCATAACCTGAAAACAACTCGGGTAGTGTGGTGGTTAAAGCACTCAGCCACTAACCAGAAGATCGGTGGTTTCAATCCATCAGCTGCTCTGCAGGAGAAAGATGTGGCAGTCTGCTTTCACAAGGATTTAGGGCCTTAGAAATCCTATGGGACCATTCTGCCCTGTCCTATAGGGTCACTAGCAGTCAGAATCAGCTCAATGGCAGGGGGAGGAGGGATCCATAACCCAAACATATAGGAGTCTCTGGGTGGTGCAAATAAGAGCTTGGCTGCTAACACGAAAGTTATAGGTTTGAAGCCACCCAGAGGCATCTGCGAAGAAAGTCTTAGTAATATGCTTTTGAAAGGTCACAGTCATGAACACCCTCTGGAGCACAACCTACTCCACAACATACGAGGTTGTCATAAGTTAGAATAGAGGCCACGGCAACTGGACTGGAACCTGAATGTGAGAGAAAAGATTGGCATGTCCAAATCATGATGCTGGTGTGCTACCTCCTGTAAGCATCATTGGGAAACAGTTTGTCATTTATTGGTATCAGGAACTATGTGAAATAATCAGGAAAGGTTCTTAAAGGGATTTCTATCGCTTGGGATCCTTAGGCAAGTTACGAGATCTGGAAAGTTTCAATAAGAGAAAACGGGGAACTCATGCTCAAGGCCACTCTGGCTATAGTGACCTACAACCGGCTCATGGTTAAAATGGCTCTAAAGAACTGGATGCAATATCACAACTAGCAGTGAATCCAGGAGGCAGTATAGAGGATGAATCAGGGAATTTGCAGTCAGAGAGAGCTGAGTTCGATTCTAAGTTGTATCACATGTGGTTCTGGGCAGACTGCCTAACCCATCTGACCCTTGGTATCTTTAAACATGTAATGAGAATAGCCCCATGCCCAAACGTTGGAGTAATGCAGAACTGTGCCACCCAAACTCCAAGAATTCTTACCTGTCACCAAAAGAGAAGTAGTTCCAGGTTTGAAATGTTCTTTGGTTACTTATTTTTCCTGTGAGTCTTTAAGGCTTAAAGAGGCAGCTGGCAGCTATTTTTAATGTAAATACTCTAGGAAAAGTGGTGTCAGACTAACCTGCTTTGGTCACTCTCTGTTGAAGACATAAGGCCATTTGGGCTCCTTGGGTCATGAGATTTGAGTTCAACCTATCCGTCCTTTTATTTACCCAGAAAACATTCATGGATAATCCAGCTATGAATGAGTTTCAGCTTGTTATAGATAAGAAATATTTTTCTAATATGTAAATAATTTCATGCCGTAAGTGCAAGATAATACACATGTGATATCACCACAAGTTGTCAATGTTTTCCTTCAAACACTGTAGTCTATGGTCTCTCAGTACCTAATTTTTTAATCTATATTTTGCATGATTTAGGATATTAGCCAGGTATGCATATGACTGTAATAAGGAGGCATAAAAGTTTACAACATAACCCTTATTTTTACATTTCCTCCACTTAACATTTTTTCATTCTTTATCCGTGAATTCATAATAACCTTATGAAATGATTCATGAGTGCATTAAACCTTCCCTTAATTAGACACATGAAAAATTGTATTGTTAGTTATTTTTTGAATCACAGATCGAAATGATTGCTCCTACAGCCCAAGTCAGAATGCTTTAGATTCAACACATTCATGAGCAAAAGCTGTGTGTCTCACGGAAAAAATTTATCTTCGCACGTAAGTGAAAAAATAAAGACAATTTAACTGAAATTTCTCATTTTCTTTCTTCCCCTTGACTTCTGGTTAGAATTGTTCTTGAACAAGTTTTGCAACAAAGAAAACAGAATTGTAAGACAGGGAAAATAAACTTAGAGGTAATGGAGTTTTTGCATTCCAGTGTGATTTCC
This sequence comes from Heterohyrax brucei, assembly GCA_028571685.1. Classification (NCBI taxonomy): domain Eukaryota; kingdom Metazoa; phylum Chordata; class Mammalia; order Hyracoidea; family Procaviidae; genus Heterohyrax; species Heterohyrax brucei. The sequence continues at coordinate 58,668,046 of CM053145.1, read as the reverse complement.
AAATCCATCACATACACATTTGGGGAATACTGTCAGGAGGAAACCATGCATTCGGGGTACCTCTACTTTGTGTCTTGAAAGGGGATTGTTTTTTCAACAAGACAGAAGAGAACAGCCTGGTGCATGCTAGTCACATCACCTGCCACTCGGAAAGAACAGTGAGGGGCTTTAAGCATAATGGCAATGGGGAGCAAAACGCCAGGTGTTTATCTCCAGCTTCCCAGATAGAAATACATCTTCGTCCAGCATGAAGCATCTCCTTCAACAAGACGGCCACACATTCATCTCTTGTGCATATACATGATGAGCACACCTCATCTGTCACGTCCAGACACGTTAAACAGACATGTTAAAAGGAATCTTCTTTCCTTGCTCCTTTAGATGCTGAATAAGTAATTACGAAAAACAAATCTTGCCATGTCTCTCTTCTTTCTTCAGTTTTACTGGGGTTTGTCTGCCTCTCTCCCATGGACATAAAGAATCACTCTGTTCATTCAGATCCAATGATTTTCTTTTGGAGGTTGTTTCAGATAAAACAGAAGGTTTGATTTGTCAGGAACGCAGCTCTGAAAGTCTGCAAGAGCAACTATGAATTGGAGGGCAAAATGTCACCCTCTAAGTGAACTGAATGGAGAAAACACAATAGAAGTCTGTTAAAATGTTGCTTTGAGCAAAAAGAAAGAAAGCAAAAAGCCTGGCTCTGATCATCCTTTTGGTCTTGTAGGTGCCAACCCAAGTATGATTCGAGTGGTGCCCACCAGCCTGGGTTCGAGTATCTCTTTCCGTTTAATGCACGGTTCCTGATGAAATGCTGGGAGTCAGATTTCATAGGGGAAATCTGTCCTTCCCTCCTAAAATATTTTACAATTCTGAAGTGCACACAGGCTACATTTGTGTGTATGTGTGCATGTGTGTCTGAGGGTGGGAGGGGGAATAAAACAAGGAAGGCAGAGAAGAAAGGCTGATTAGGTTATTTAAGCACTTTGGAAAGCAAAAGGCAGAGGAATTGGAACTCTCTACTTTTTCTCTTTATTATGGTAAACATACCAAACCAAATCAACTGCTTTTGAGTAGATTCCAACTCATAGCGACCCTACAGGACAGGGCTGAACTGCCCCATAGCGTTTTCAAGAAGCATCTAGTGGAATCGAGCTGCTGACCTTTTGGTTAACAGACACAGCACTTAACCCTTATAAACCTGTTGCTGTGGAGCCAATGCCAACTCATAGCAACCCTATAAGACAGAGTGGAACTCCCTGTAGAGTTTCTAAGGAGCACCTGGTGGATTCAAACTGCTGATGTTTCGGTTAGCAGGCATAATACTTAATCACTACACCACCAGGTTTTCCACTGTCCATGTAGCAGATTGCTTGACTTCTCAATATTCTTCATGTGTGTGAACTGGTATCACTGTATGAATGGAATTCTGCCCAGGTGGGAAGCAGAAATGGCTTGTATACATGGATGGGAAGTCAGTTTTTCAATTCAAACTTCATACATAGGCCTGGGTCTTAGTGGGTCTGGACATGTCTCACCTTTTCATTTTAGGTGAAATGAAGCCTTTTGAGGGCTTCCATAGTCTGGTTAAGCATTTGGCTACCCACCAAAAGGCTAGCAGTTCAAATCCACCAGCTGTGTCTTGTAAACCCTATGGGACAGTTCTGCTCTGTCCTATAGAGTCACTATAAGTCAGAATTGACACAGTGGCAATGGATTTAAGGAATACTCCCCCACGACATTGGCTTGGCTGGCCCCCAGGACAAAGACTATCTCTGTACCATGACACCATGACACACAACCCAAGCATAAGGCCGATTTGGTCTTCACTAAAGATCTTTAGCAATGAAGAATCAAGTTCCTGTCTTCAAACCCTCTTTCTTTCTCTGTCTGTCTGTTGATCTGTCTCTCTGCTTACGTCTGCCTGTCCGTCCATCCATTTGATCCTTTGCTGTGTTGTTAGCTGTTACCATGATGCATATGAGTCCCAAATTATTTCAGCTAGTACTGAGAATTCTGCTAGCTATACCTAGAAAATTTTAACTACTCATTTGGCATCTTCACCTGGCTATTCCATATCTCAAAATCTCCATGCCCCCAAATTAATTAAATTCATGTCTGAACAACTTCCTTTCTACTTCATTGACAATGACAACATCAAAAGCCACTGCCACCGCAGCAGAAAAGCTCTGCTCTTCCCCCTGACTCATCAGTTAATGCATCAAACATTTAGTGAGTCTCTACTATGCCTGGAACACTGGGGTCACAAAGCTGAGCAAGCTAATCCTTGTTCCCAAAAAAGTTCAGAGGCAATGGCAGATATGTAATCTAACTGCACAGTACCTTGATATGAGATCTCAGGAGGATGTCAGGAGAGCACAGAGGAGGATAACTCATCCAGCCTATAGGCAGGGGGTGGGCGAGGGTACCAGGAATGGAGGGCTTGGAGGAAGAAGTAACATCTGACTTAAATCCTGTAAGTTGTGTAGGAGTTAGCCTGCTGAAGAGACGGAGGGAAGACTAGAACTTCTTGTAGAATCATCACATGACACAGCCCAGACAGAGAGCCTGGCACTGTGGAGAAACCGTAAGCAGTTCAGGATGTCCAGGGCACAATGTCAGGAAACGGGTGTGCTCAGAGCACCCACATCCACCGCTGCAGAGCCTAAGGGTCATGCATGGTGGGCCCTGCTCTCCTTAAACCTACATGAAATAGATGGCAAGTCTGCCAATTGGGCTTCCACCATTTTCTCCCTTCTCACATCTGCTTCCCTAGTTCAGACCTGTCTTACCTCTTGTTGGGCCCCGGCAATGCCCTGTCACGCAGCCCACAGCTTTGCTGCTCTCCAGTCGATTTCAGCTACAAGGAGTTTCTACCATCTGCTGCTTGAAGCATGTTCTGCAGTCTGACCACACCAGCATCACCTAGGAGCTTATCACAAATGTAGGGTCCCAGGCCCCACCCTAGGCCTAGTGAGTCTGAACCTGCGTTTTAACAAACACCCTAGTGATCCAAATGCACATAGAAGTTTGTGAAACACTGCTCGAAAGCAGAGCCCTACTTACATCCCATCTCTCCTGAAAAACAAAACTATCACAGGCTCTTGGGTGCTCATTAACTATAATACTAACTTTCTAGTCAAATCTGTACCTCTCTCCAGCCTAACAGGACACTTTCCTTCTCCAGAACATGATTTGCCTATATCTGCTCACAGCCCTGCCTTTACTGGCCTAGTCTAGCATGTCTTTCACTTGTCACAGTCCGATCTGATCCACTGGGCACAGCTGAACTGCAGATTCCCACTGGATTTCTCTGCTTGATCCAGGTATGCCTCTCAATCTTGGAGAACTGCCTAAGAATTCCATCTATTTCTTTTTAATCTGTGATCTGTTGCATATAGTCATCTGTTATAATTCCAGACGGTGAATAGCCTGTAAGCTCCTAAAACGGTCAACTCCACATTTTACCAATATTTTCATCATTCATGATTTTAGTTAATAGGTACTCAACACATATCTATAGGATAAATATGCCCTGGTGGCATAGTGGCTAAGAACTTCACCGCTAACCAAAGGTCAATAGTTTAAATCTATCGGCCGCTCCTTGGAAACTCTATGGGGCAGTTCTACTCTGTCCTGTAGGGTCACTATGAGTTGGAACAGACTCAATGGCATCAAAAACAACAACAAAAACCCGTTACCATCGAGTCAATCTGATCTCATAGTGACCCTGAACAACAAGGATAAATAAACTATTGAAAGAAAAAATCTACTCAAAAAGGAAACAAAACAAAAACCAGGGCATGCTACTATCAAAGCAAAAAAGAAAGGGAAGCTCAGTCAGCACTTACTTTGTCACATCCAGGAAAGAATCTTCACTGGGTTTAAGTGACAAGTCTAAGAAACAACTTACCTCAAAGCACTAGAGCTACCAAAAAGCACAGTGGACAGAGAAGACTGACCAGATCATTAAAGTTCTTTACAAATTTCTTAAGGGTTGAACTTTGCAACTCCTGCATACATCAAATGTCATATGGTATATAGCTGGCAAGAGATCCAGAGATATAAAACTCATCCTTTCTTCTCTCTCAGCTACAAAGAAAAGGTGAGGGCCAAGTCAGAAGCCCTTTGATCTCTTTCTTCGAAGTATCATGTAAAATCTGCAGCTGTGTTTCTATCCTGACACATGAACATATTTACCAGAAATATTCCCCAAAGTCAGTTTTTATAAAACAAGGAAAGTCATGATGGCTATAGCAGAAACATGCAATGTTTTCAGGCAAGGAAATACAACGTCCACAGAATGCTGATTTGGTAAGAGAATGAGAAGAGTTTTGCTGGAAGAATACCAGTGTAGTTTAACAATGTACCTCAAACACGTCATGGCATTCTAGGTGACCTCTGTCAATGACAAGCCCTCAAGACAAGCAGCTTGCCTGCCTGCCGGAATCTCACAGATTGGAAGCAAGCAAGGGAAATGCTCAGTCCAGCTCTTTCCATCAGTGGTGGGGCCAGGGCGGGCACTACAGTTACATTAAGTGATTCTAATTATCACACTCCTACAGCCAGAAAGGAGGGTGGTTTTATCCACTGATTCTCCCAGCAGGAGGCAGCCAGAAGCAAAAACTGTAAGGAAGCTTTGGAAACCTTCCTTTTTCACATTAAAGTTCATAGATGGCCAAGCTGTGAAGTTTATGTCCCATCTGGATTTTCCGTTTCTGTTTTTTATTTTTCCCTTTGCATGAAGTCTCAATGAGTCCAGAAAAACTAGGCATCCCATGGACCCAAATGATGCTTCCTCTTAGGTCTGGATCCTTCCATCAACATTCATGACACTATTATAGGATATCCATAACATGGTTGTTGAGTATGTATAATCTCTACAGTCAAACTAACCACTGCTGTTGAATCAACTTTTACTTTACAGGGTCTCTAAGGAGCACCTAGTGGATTCAAACTGCAGACCTTTTGGTTAGCAGCCAAGTTCTTTACTACGGCACCACAAGGGCTCCAGGAGTCAACCTCTTAGTAACCGTATGATCCTGACAAGTTCCTGTGCCCATTCTGCCTGATAGATCCTGTCTTTATTTAAAATTTTGATATCTTGTCCCTTTGCTAAGCATTAACTTTGATTTGTTAAATTATTACATTAAAATATTATTGGATTATTGAGTTTTGGGAACTCCTTTAAACTTCTAACTCAAGGGGAATGCCTTGCTTGCCTTATAATAGTTCGAGCCTCCTGTCACAGTTTCCTCATCTATAAATTAAGTTAAAAAGAACACCCAGCTCATTGGATTGTCGCAAGGAATAAGCCAAGCCAGCCAAGTGCCGTCGAGTCGGATCCGACTCATAGCGACCTAGGGTTGCAAGGAATAAAGAAGATATTATATTTAGTGTGCTTTAGGACACCTTGCAATATATGTGAGCTTTTATATCATTTTCTTGGATCTTGAAAATTTATTCTCTGTATTACAGAAAGAGATACAGGGCAATGACTGGCTCAGTAATTAAAAGCTTGGCTGCCAACCAAAATGTTAACAGTCTGAATCTACCAGGTGCTCCTCAGAAACCCTATGGGGGCAGTTCTACTGTGTCCTATAGGGTCACCATAAGCTGGAGTCCACTGGAAGGCAACAGGTAAGAATGACGAGGAAGGCTTGTTAAAATACCCACCCTCTGATCCTCCTGCCACAGGAATTTTGACTCAGTAGGTCTGGGGTGGGTCTGAGAATATATATTTCTCCTGAGCTGTCAGCTGCTGCTGCTGCTCTGGGACAAAACTCTGAGTCCTACTGTGCTCCAAGGCATGCAGTTGGAGGGTTTCCTATAAAATCTGTGGACTGATTCATCACCGACAACACACTGGTAATTAATCGGCAGCACATATACTTACTCAAAATGTGGCCCCGGCCACAGGGACGTCCTCTAACACTCCACTGCACGGCTTCATCTTGAGACACAGAATCGGCTGCCAGTTGCCTTTCAGTTTTTATCTACATATTACTGCTGTTTCTTTCAAGCTCCTAGCACTACGTCTTATCAGTACTTATCCTTTTGTAAGTAAATATAATAACACCTCAGAAGTTTCTGAGACTACCCAACAACACAGTAGCCTTGTTTGTGGTTGGAAAAGTGGTTCAGTAACTCAGTTCAGCTCAACAGATTTACACCAAGCACCTGCTGGGTGCCAGACATCATGGATAAAAGATGAAAGGAGTCAGACACGTGAAGTTATAACTCAAGATGATGTGCGACAAGATAGCAGTATGCAAGGAGTGGTACAGAAGAGAAGAGAGAGCGTCTTACCTACTTCTCAGAGGCCAGGACAGGTAACTCAGAGGAAGTGTCAGGCGAAGTGACTCTTCTCCACTCCTGAAACTCACTGCCAGGTATCTGTGAAGCCTCAACAGCAGGGATGCTCCTGCCTTCTGGGCCCCCTTGACTCACTCTGCCCAAGGGCGTGTTGCTTTGGGATCCTCCCCTTTCTCACTGGGAGGAGCCTACTTGCAAAAGGCAGGGCTGCTGTGCTTCTCCATCAGGTCAGCGTTTCTGGGCACTATCTTCTATGCGCCTGTGGCTGAGGAGACAAGTCAGCTCAACTGAGGGGTTCCCTTGGCAGAATACCTTCCACTTTAGTCCTATTTTATTTATAGTGATCATATTTCTCAATTTGTTTAAAACTCGAGTAGGGAACAAGGATGTTACATGTTGGGCTCTGTTCGAAATTCCAACAAAAATTAATAACCTGAGCTGAGACTCAAAGGATGAAGAGAGAGGGGCCAGATGTGATACTAGATTCCAGCAAAGGAAGTGGTCCTGGGTCCAGAGCAATCTTTAGGCTCACACTGCCTTCTTGCTCCATATAATGGTCCTTACAAAGGTCCTTTAAAGCAGGGCCAAGTTTTCTATCATGAGATTTTGTGCATTTCTCTGAGCCCTGTGTTCCTTTAAATGATGCCACAACCTCACAACAGTACAACAACTGAATGAGAAACAGTCCATGCTTAGTTGTTATTACTGTATCAGTTAAGACAGTGCTTTTTGACACATTAAGTTGCTCAGTGAAGAATGCTGACTGAAAAGTTAGTCGCTTCTTTAGAGAAAGGATAACGGAAAGAATTCTCCCTGCCCTGACCCCTCCTGCTCTTCTTCACCCTGTTACATTTGAGAAGCAGAGCCCAGCTAACTAACTCATGGTCTAAATACTTGTAGCCACACTACTGGACAAAATAACTGCAGTGTGAACAATGGCTCTTGGCTGACGTACGTCTGAGTTATAACTCCAATGTGGCCTCCGTGGATTGAGTACCATGAAGTATTGGAACAGGAAACATAAAAGAAAACACAGCACATAAACAAGTGCCCAGGATTACTGACATGACAAGCTCCTTCACTTCACCACATAAAACCACAGAGAAAAAGGGTTATGCTGAATGCCTCCCCCTACACTGCTTCTGATTTCCAGTTCATCGAAGAATTGGCCTTCTGCCTGCCTGCAGACAGGAAATGCTCCTGGTTTGCTGACATGCTTCGGCTCCATAACCCAGGGCTTCCATCTGTCCACATGGTCAGACTTTCCTCTAACCACACAGACAAGCCTCTTTTCTTCTGACCCCTTCTGCTCTCCTCTCACCCACAAACCCCCGCATGGATAGGAGATGGCTCACGCTGGCCTCTTGCCCAGTAGGCCTCCTCCTCCTCCACCCCTGATCCACCAAAGGTTCATTAAATTAGTCACTTGGACTTTCCATAGTTTAGTTGAAGGTCATTTGCTTTAACTGTCAGCCAGGAAAGAGGCATCTCTGGGGGGGGAGTTTCAGAGCCATGGTCTCCTTCAGAGAGACGCTTGCTTCCACAGCTTGTCTGGCAGCCCCTGGACAGCACAAGCTACTGCCCTCTAAGACACAAAAAGAGGAAGGGAAGAGAGCCCCCCAAGACACAAAGAAGAAAATCAGTTCCCCAGTGACAGCTCAGGCTTCCATTCCTGACAGAGTCAGGCGATTGCCTAAGCTTTCTATGCTTCACTTTTTCCAACCAGAAAAACAAAGATACTTAACTTCCTCACAGGGGTGATCTGAGGACATATTAACCCATTTCTTAAAACCACCTTAGGATGTTGGCCAGCAGAGGTAAAGAATGGTCAAGTTCTTCTACACACACTGAGATCAAATACAACAACAACATACATGAGTCTACCTGCTTTGTTCAGGCCAAAAAACAAATTACCAGTGAAGGCAAACCAGGGTCTCTTTATATAATGGTTCGTCTCTGACTTGGAACATCAGTGTTATGAGGCCATAAAAACAAAACACAACAGAATCCTAAGCCCAATGTTCTCTTGGCCTTGCAACTTCCTTGCAGGGGTGGGTGGACTCTGCAATTACTGTGGTTGTAAAAGTCCCCAGCCATGTCTCAATCGGGCAGTCAAGCAGACATGGCACTGTATTAGTGATGGCAGTCAGCTGAAGAGAGGGCTCAAACTGCTTCCGTGACAGCACTGTCCCAATTTACTGGAGGAAGAAAATGCCAGAAAGCCAAATACTGTAAGAAGAGACTGATAAAACAGCAGTATTTTGTAGGTTCCTCAGAGTTAGTATTTGGAGGAATGCAGAGGAGTTAAAAACCTCCAGAAGCAAAGATACACACAAAGGAAGAATGGGTCGGATTATGATGTACAAGCTTTTCTTCTCATAGTGGGTGGCACCGTGTAGGAGGGAGGGGTTATCCTCCTTGATGTCCAGTACCAAAAGTTAAGGACATCTCTAAAACAGCCTAATACAGTGCTGTAGAGCTTTGTCCACGAAATTACATAAAGCATTGTTTATCCGCTTGTGTTTAACCACTAGTGGCCTGTGGAGGAACCACAAGTGCCATAGGAAGAGAGTAGCTGTCACCATGAACTCTCACGGGACTTCAAAAAAACACTACCAACCTAACGACCTAAATGTTACTTCCCCTCATTACTATCACTGGTCAGTCAACTGATACGAATAATATGGTCATGTAGCCTGCATATACATTTTATTATATAAAATTTGACTCTTGCAGGTAATGGGCTCTCTATATACAGGAAACCCTGGTGGTATAGTGGTCAAGTGCTATAGGTGCTAAGCAAAAGGTCAGCTGTTAATCCGCCAGGCAGGTTCTCTTTGGAAACTCTATAGGGCAGTTCTACACTATCCTATAAGGTTGCTATGAGTTGAAATGAACTGGACAGCAGTGGATTTGGTTTGTTTCTTAATCTATATAGAGAGAAAGAGATGCATAGGTATACAGTAAAACCTGTGCAAACCGGAAATTCTGTAAAGCAGAAGAAACCCATCAAAGAAGGAAAATTCAAATAGTTTCCAGCCATAGAGAGCAAAACAAAAGCAGCAAGACTGCTCTCTGTCAGAGGCAGAAAACTTGCAAGACCTGGACACACAAGGCAGTCCCATCGAATTTCAGCTCTCACAGGTTTCACTGCTTTTGCTGTTTATATTACCTTTTGGGGTAGTAACTTTTATAAACTCACTACCTAACAATTTCAGATTACATTTCTTCTTTTTGTACCTTTTGTATTTTTGTGCTGAAATAACCTATTCCAAATTTTAAGGAAGGTGTCCCTAATTCTTGTACGCCATTTCATTTTAATTCAGTTCAAGGAGAATTACCCATTGTCTTTCCAGGGCTGTAGTTTCAGTGTTCAAAGAAATAAAACACATTTCCTTTCCTCAAGGTATTCCAAGTCCTATGGGGAAGGCAAGTTTAAACAGAATAAGTATTTGTTTGAGAAGATATGATTACTGCTAAAAAGAATTATGTGGATAAATAGGTGATACAGAGTCTCAATTATACCATATTTGGTAAAAATAAATCATATTTACTTATAGAGGAAAGAGTCCTAACTCCAATAGGTTAGTGGGCATGTGTTGGTTTTCCTACACGGTGGACTACCCAATAACCTTTCATTAGCTCTATTTCACTGATTCTGGCGTGACCAGGCCCACACAGAGAGACAGGATCTGAATACAAGATGCTACCCAGGTTGACCATCTGTCTAGGTTTTCCTTGTGGCATAGGGACGTCCAGAGTGATCACGAATCCTCTGGAATTTTGGCTCATGTAGAGTTACTAGGGAGAGAGTCCAGAGCTGGCATGGGTCTATACTTCCAATGCCTTAAAAACTCTAACATTAAGTAGACAAGACTATTCCTAAAATCAGAGCTGTCTTCTTAGCTAAACGGAGTCTGCAACTGGCAAACCCTATCTTACATATAAATTCAGTTCTTCAAGTTCACAGAGGAGCTCACTGGGTTCTAGGTAGAAAGACCAGAAGTGATAGTACTACATGTGGGATCAATCAGGGACATTGCTCCCCAGTGACCCTCCAGCTCTTACTAAAATTCTGATTTAGAAAAAGGATTATTTAAATGCCCAGATAAAGACAGAGTTTGGTAAGGGGATATCAGCAAGGCATCATTTTTCCTGCCTTACTCTTCAGGATAGGAAATAAGATTCACTAGGTTAAACCAAAAACCAAACCCATTGCCATCGAGTTGATATCCAGTAATAATGACCCTATAGAACAGAGCAGAACTATCCTCTGTAGAGTTTCTAAGGAATATTTGGTAGATTCATACTGCCAACCATTTGGTTAGCAGCCATAGCACTTAATCACTATGCAATGAAGGTTTCCTTTGCTATGTCAGAAGGGTAGAATCTTTGGGGAGAAATGGTACATGGAAGAGGAGAAAATGGGAAAATCACAGAAGGTGTGCCTTTGAACCTTTATAATGGTTTTCTACTGACTAGCAGGTCAAGGACTGCTGCTGTTGCGTGTAATGCTCGAATTTGCAAAACAGTGGTTGCTAAAGAGTCTCTGAGGTTCTAGTGAAATTAATGGGATTTTCATAAATACATATACCAGGAGAATTGTTGTCATACACACTTGAATGGAAAGAAGAGCAGAGGCATGCAAAAGGAGAAATTTGGGGTCAGTTTTGATTCGGATTGTGTGTTACGCGAGTCTTATTCCCAGACAGGGATGTTTCTGAAAGGTACATTTTATCAGATGGTTCCCCATCTACTGCTGGATGAAGCCTCCTTAGCAAGTTCAATGCTTTTAAATGATCAGCTCTCATTTATCTTTCCATGCTGATTTTCTGCCTGCCTTTTACTCCACCTCCATCCAGCCATGTTCCATTACCAGGCATGCCCTAAACCAGAGTTTTATTCAACTTCAGGAAGCATGAGAATCACTGGGAGGGCTTGTCAAAATACTCACTGCTGAGCCCCACCCGTACCAAGGGGCCCAATAATTTGTAAACTTATCAAGTTCCTTGGTGATGCTGCTGCTGCTGCTGCTGCTGCTACTGCTTTGAAGACCACACTTAAAAAAACCACTGCTCTACTGCCTCTGCTCTGTACCCAGGATCACCTCTATTTAAAATAAGTATCCCATGGCCTGAATTTCCTTTAAAAACCCACTGTCGTCGAGTCAATTCTGACACACAGCAACCCTATGGGACACTGTAGAACCGCCACATAGAGTTTCCAAGGAGCACCTGGCAGATTTGAACTGGTAACTTCTCGGTTAGCAGACGTAGTACTTAACCACTACGCCACCAGGGTTTCCACGGGTTTTCTATAGGTAGCTGTACATCCTGCACTGTAGTGTTTAATGTCATCAATTAATGTCACATCCTGTTTGAATGGGCTTTTTATCTCTCTTGTCTCATAGTGTTCTTCCACTATAGAATGAGATCAATAAGCCACTCCAGGAGCCCTGATAGTGCAATGGTTAAGCACTCTACTGCTAACTGAAAGGTTGATAGTTAGAACCTACCCAGCAGCTCTGTGGGAGGAGGACCTGGAGAACTGCCCCTGTAAAGAAAACCCTATGAGGCAGTTCTATTCTGTCACATAGGGTCTAAATGGACTTCACATTATTTAACAGCGGCAATGACATTAATTAATTGAGGAGGAAATCAGGAAGTTCTGATGACTATCTTCTGTGTCTATAAAAAGCCTTAGGGTGTTTCTGCTTACAGATGCCCACACAGCTATTGACATCAAGGCATGCCAAGTCTTGGGTGGTAGAAACAAGCTAACACACCAGCTGCTTGCAAGAAAGGTTGGAGGTTTGAGTCTGTCTACCCAGGGAACCTCAGAAGAAAGGCCTGGTCATCTACTTCTGAGAAACAGTCACTGAAAACTTCATGGAGTGAGCGCACTTCTACTCTGACACTCAGGGGGTTGTCATGGATTGGAGGGGACCTGATGGCAACTGGTTCACTGTCAGTCAGAATTGACTCGACAGCAACAGGTTGGGATATTTTTGTTTTGTTAGGGGATTTGGGTTGCCTTTAATTCTCTGTTTTTCTTTTAAAGATATTTTTAATTGTCATTTAAGCCTGGCTGGCAGTCGGGATTTAAAGTCAAAAGACCTGGGTTTCAACTCAACTGTGCTACTTGTGGCAATCCTAGTGGCATAGTGGTTAAGAGTGACAGCTACTAACCAGAAGGTTTGCAGTTTGAATCCACCAGGCACTCCTTGGAAACTCTACCATGTTATATATAGGGCTATATGTTATAGGGTGGCTACGGGTCGGAAACAACTCTAAGGAAACAGGTTTTTTTTTTTCTTCTCGTGCTAGTTATAAGCTCCCCGACCTTGAGCAAGTTGGTTGACCTCTCTCTACAGTGAGTGATAACTACCCCTCATTTACAGATTTGTTCAGAGGATTAAATAAAGCAATCTTTCAGAATCTGTAGAGCCCTAAGCCTGCTCCACAGTAGGTACTCATGCAGTACCTATTATTTATTATCAATGCAAGTGTTGGGGAGACCACACGGTGCGATTTGATCAAGTGTCCACACTCCCTAGTACTGACTTTTGGTGATCACTTGCCTATAAATCACTGTGCAAGGCTTGACAAAGGGCTGCAGAATAACTTGAGAGGAACTGCACCTTTCTCTGAATATCAGCGACCCCAATTTCTGCCGGAAGGATAAATCATCTTTCATTTTAATATCATTCCTCAAAAGCCAATGGAAAGGAGGAGTGCCACTGAAAGGAGCCCCTGGAAACTACAGAGCTGAGGAGAGCAGAGTAGGGTACGCCCCTGAGGACCAGTCTTTGGGAAGACATCCGTGTTCTTTGACTGGGAACATTTAGAACCTGAAACAGTAGGGAGCTGTTAGGGAAAGCAGGGAAATTAAATGTCCCCAGCCTCCCCCACACAAATCAATCACAAAGGAAATAGGCATTTGAGGAACAAGTTCATTTAGAATGTATTTCTATTACCTCGTCTCATAAATCTCATTCCCTGCTATTATGATTCCTTGAGCAGAAAAGCCTTTTCTCAGTCTTCTAAGGGGGATGTTTTGGACTTCATAAGGAGGCAAATGGAAATCTTAGAATCTACGTGACACGGAATGTAGCACACTGGGAGACCCGGAAGCAGGGCAGGGTCACTTCAAATTGAGAATAGTCAACGTGAAACTGACTCTCTAGATCTTCAAGTCAGTGGAATTGTTTACTTCCATGCTGAAGGGAGACTTGGAGGCAACAAAAATGACTATACTGTCTAATTTATATCATATTTAAGATTATACTTTTATGTTCTGCATTTGTAAGTCCTGAATTTTATTCAACATGTACTGTGTTCAAATCCTATTCCACTGTTTGTATATAAAATCTGATGCTGTCAAGTCGATTCTAACTCACAGCGACCCTATAGAACAAAACAGGATTGCCCCTTAGAGATTCTTTTAACCATGACTCCACCAGGATCTCCCTGTTTGAATACAATAGTATCAAAACATCCAGAAAAAACTTCCCACATTTTAGCTCTCAAATTTACATCCCTGTGTACCTGCTGTCCCCAGTGCTACATCTCCTATCGGGTAGATTCTTAGACTTCTATTTGCCTGTTTTATGAAGTCTAGAACAAACCTCTTAAGGACTGAAAGATGGTTTTTCTGCTCAAGGAATCACACTAGTAGGGAAGGAGATTTTATGAGATGAGTTTTGATTTGGACAAAACAGTCACTTCACAGAGGAGGAAAGTAAGGTATACAACTGGTCAGTGCCAGCAGCCTGGGACAAAAACTCAGTTTTCCTAACCCTTAACACATTACCCTCTTCTACTATACTATGCAGCCACTATATTGATTTTAGTAAAACTTTTTTATTTATTTTGTTTTTAAAGTAAAGAAGCACTTTAATCCCGACAACATATCCCACACCCCAGATTTCTACCTGGTTGGAAAAAGGAAAATTAAGCTAAAAGGATATGGCCATAGCTTCATGTATGGAGGTCATCTCTAAACTCTGTTTTTATCAGCTTTCTTTCTGGTAATCAACATATCCAGTCCTTTATATGCACAATCAACTCTGACTTTTTTTTGTTGTTGTTGTTGTTGTTGGTTGTTTGTTTTAATCCAGAAGAGACTCCCAGACTCAAGTCTTGGCATTTCCACTTGGTATAAAATAAAACATTTTACAGAGTTAATAAGACACCCAGCAATCTTCCAGTCCAGGTTTAACACATACTTTGGTCCAGGACAAAGTGGGTCAGTTCTACTCTGTCCTTAAGGGTCATTATACATCAGAATCAACCCAACAGTAATGGGTTCGATTTCATATGTTCCAGGAACTGTACTAGAGAGTAAGTGCTACTAGACATTAATAAAAACATAAAGATCCTGGTTTTATGGAGCTTATACTTGAACTTAACTCCTTAGCCAGAGAGTCTTTGAAGGGCTCTTTCCCAAGCTGTACTGGGTATGAAAAGCCCAAGGTCTGGTGCAGCTTTAATTAAATGACCATCTTTCCCAATTAGCCACAAAAGTCTGCTTGTAGAGCTATGTCATTATCACTTCCTGCCTGGATTAGTGTAATCCATGATATGCAGGCCTTTTGCATGCCAGCATTTCCTCTGGGGATTTGCAACTTTTGCAAAATCCCAGCTTTAGAATGCTAGCTGAAGCCAAGACTTTATTACTCATGTTATTCCTATGCCAAGCAAACATCACGGGCTTTCTTTACAGTGAAGTACATAATGTAAACATTCTGAAGTTTAAAGAGACGAACAGAAATCTCTTCCCCAAACCTAGATTGTTTCTGCACTTTAAGTCAATACCTCCTTCACCTCAAGCAAAAACTGACAAGTGTCGTGACCAGTCAACCTATGTGTTCACCCCCAATTCCTTGTTAAGGAAAAGTTAGATGTTGTAGAAATAATAAAGACTCTTGGTAGGACTGATGAGGCTACTTCCAACTCTACAGTTCTATTGTTTCTAGAATAGCCAACTGCTGGAGACTGCTGGGGGAATCTCTCAGGTATAGCAGCTGTCTTGATGCCCACACTGCCATTCTTACAATCACACACTCAATTTTTTTTTCAGAAATTCAATAATGCTGGAGATCAGCTAAAATCTCCATGAAGATGCTGAAGCTGAGAGAGTAAGGTATACAGAAAAAGGGTCACAGCTAGGACTAGGGCCTAGTTTTCACGACTTAGTAAAGTACTTCTGTGTCATCTCTAATAAATAACTTCATAGGCCATATATCCATAGCTGTCTCTACGTTTTTAGAAACTATCATTTTCCATCTCTAAGATGTACAACCCATTGGTGCTGCTTTAGACAGGATCCTGCATGCTAAATGCCACTTCTCATTGATAATATTGCTCAGGTAATATCCCCAAATAGATTTTTCAGTGCCATCAAGTAGAGAAGCCCATTAAAGGATGTTCCAGCTTCTGAAAATACTACCATGCTTTTACAAAGCCAGACTGCATGTAACAGATCAAAGAGCATTATATTGCCTTCTGGTTATGGGTCGCTCTATCTCTGTAAATCTATTCATAAATGCACAGAAGTTCAGAGCTGGAAGGGACTTCAGAGATCATCTTGTCAACTCCTTCAGTTTAAAGGTGAAGAAACTCAGAGAGTACTAGAGACTTGCTCAAGGCTAAAGAACTAGTTACAACAAACCTGGGCCTGTCCTGTCACATTGTTCTGTAACAAAAACCCTACAGCACCTGCTATACCCAGTGGTTTTCCATTCCAGGAGTGTACCGACAATAGTCTCTATTTATATAAAGTAGAAGATGCTCTCAATTTTTTTCCAAGTGATACAGATTGTGAGAAAGCCCCAGTCTGGCCTCTTCCACAGTAGGAGAGCACAAACCAATATATGACAAATCCCCAGACACAACAAAGAAAAAAAAAAAGAGAGGAAAACCACCCTATCATATACCTAAAAGAAGTCAGGTCAGACAGCTGACGTTCCCAGTTCATCATATACCCTTTTGCAGTATGATGCTGAAGACATACAGTGTGGCATTTTCATAACGTGCAAAATACATCAACTTCTATTTGACAATAAGCCTTACCACAGAAATGAACAGGGCAGAAATGTACTCATCCTTTCCATTTTCCTCTTTGCTGAATGCATGCAATATACTCTCTTAAACGCCTGGGTGCCCAGAATTTACAAGGGCAAGAACTTTTTTAACTTTCTTTTTTAATGTTACCACGTATGATGTTCTACTTTAAATGAGTCTCTTTTTTTTGCTATAACTCTCTCTGTTTTTTTTTAATTTTGTTGAAAGTATACATAGCCAAAGATACAGCATTTCACCAGTTTCTACATGCGCAATTCAGTGGCACTGATTACACTCAAGTTGTGTTACCATCCCTGCTGTTCTTTTCCAAATTAGTCCAACACCGTTAACTTACACTCACAGCTGCCATAATTTCCAGGCTTTGCCTATGGATTCAAACTGCTGACCTTTTGGTGAGCAGCCATAGCACTTAACTACTATACCACCTGGGTATTCTTTTTTTCCCAAGTGGTTCTCAAATTTTACTGAGCAGCAGAATCATCTAGAAGGCTTGCTAAACAGAATCCCAAGTCTGAATCAGTTTCTGATGCAGCAGCTCTATTGTGGTGGTGTTGTGTGCTGTCCAGCCGATTCTGACTTACATTAACCCTACGTAACAGGGTAGTATTGCCCCTATAGGATTTCCTAGGCCGTATCTTTACAGAAGCAGATCACCAGGTCCTTTCCTCCCACAGGGAAGCTAGTGGGTTTGAACTGTCAACCTTTCAGCTGGCTGCTGAGTGATTAACCATTGTTTAACCAAAGATCTTAGATCTAGTGTGGAAAAAACAAAAAGAAAAACCAGGTTCTGTGAAGTTGGTTCCACCTCATAGCAACCCTATAGGACATAGTAGAACTGTCCCATAGCGTCTGAAAGGAGCGTCTGGTGGATTCTAACTGCTAACACCTTGGTTAGCAGCTATAGCACTTAACCACTCTACCACCAAGGTTTCCAGTTCTATAATAAGCATCCATAATCTGCATTTCTAAAACACTGCCAGGAGACTTTGATGCTGCTGCTGCTGCAGGCGTTGCACTTCTAGAACCACTTCTGTACTACAGTGTAACTTAAAACAAAAAATGTAAATTACAGTGAATATCTTATGCAGTAGACATTTAGCCTTTTCCAATTTTTCACTATTATAAATAGTACTGTAATAAATACATATTCTGTATATTGGTTTCTTTTTTAAGAAAAAGAGGTTTATTGAAGCATAATTCACATAACATGAAATACAGCTATTTCAAATCCCAAAGTTTTGATTATTTCTTTAGGAGAAATACTGAAGAGTAGAATGACTAGGTCAAAGATTATGAACCTTTTTGTGGCTTTTGATATATTGACAAATAGTCTTTCTGAGGTTGCATGTACTTGCCTTCTCACTGAGAGTGTGGAAGTCTCATTTTCTGTTTTCCTGAGGCAACTTAGAATACTGTCTCATAATTTTAAAAACAGCTTTACTGGTTTGAAAGAAAAAATAGTATCCCATTGTTGCTTTTACTTCTATTTCTTTGATGTAAATCGAGGTTGAACATTTTTCCCCATATATTTATTCGGCATTAGTATTTATGCTTTTTTTAATTGCTCAGCCTGGGGCAGGACACTTTCACAAGTGTCACCCATAGAACAGACCACAAGGACAGAAGTTACCTTGATGACTGACTAGTGGACACAGGGAACAGCCTATGTAAAATACCATTTTCCTACAATTCTGTTTGAATGCCAGCATTTATCCATTTATCACAAAAAGAAAGACACACACACACACACACACACACACACACACACACACACACACTCCTCAACTTGTAAAAGATCTTCAGGCTATGGGGAGCCCCAGGGAAACTCCCACTAATACTGAGAAAATACATCTTACTTTAAAAAACCCCAACCAAACAGCATGAGTCACTTTCACTGCAAACATTCAGTTGAATTTAGTTAAAGGATAAGTGTTACAATATCTACATCATTAATTTCAAAAGAAAGTGGTTATTTTGCTTAAGCTAAATAGTTCTTGGTCTCCTTTTCTACTGTCCTCTGAGGGAGCACTGACTCTCACAGATGTTCTGCTTGGAGGGCGGAAGCCGGACGAAGGACTGCGGAAGAGAGTGCTGTAATTGCTGATCTCAGAAACGCTTCCTAATGTGCCACCACAGGAGTCTTTAGGCCAAATATCAAAAGTGAAATCTTGGGTGGTGAATTCTGCATTTTTGAGCTCTTTGTGTTCACTGGAAGAAAGTGTCATCTGTATTTTCACAGGTGAAGGAGAGGTGATGCTCAAAGTCACTAACACAAATGCACTATCTGTTCGAGGAGTCAGCCTGAGATGCAGTGACTGTCCAGAATTTTTGAGAAGAGCTTCATTCTCATAAATAAACAAATAAACTGAATAAAAATTAGGTGACTCTTTCATTAGACCAGCAAGATGTGAGATTCCAGAATCTTTTTCTGCGTCATCCCTCTCACTGACTTGCTCAGCCCTTAAAAGCTGTGTTTCATGAATTCTTTCTTAACCCTTTTCTCACTTGATGCATTCATTCTGAGGGATGCTCTCCGTTCTCAGATCTTCAGCTCCCACCCTGATGCAGACAGTGCCAAACACTTTGTTTCCATTCTTAAACTTGCTCCTCAGCCTTCTGGATTAACTGTTGACGCTGCTGGCTGCTGCAGTCGGTCCCGACTCAAGGCAACGCCGTGAACAAGAGAACGAAACAGTACCCAGTCCTGCATCACCGCTGTGGTGAGATACAGATCAGACCATTGTGATCTGTTTTCAACGGCTGATTTTTTAAAATAGATTGTCAGACCTTTCTTCCTGGTTCAGCTTAGTCTGGCAGCTCAGTGGCAACTTCTTCAGCATCACAGCAACACACAAGCTTCCAGTGGCAGATGAGAGTGGTGAGAAGCCCCAGAAGAACACCGGCCAGGGGTCTCCCACATGGAAGGTAAGACGTTTACTCACTGCACCACCAGTACTAAACCATCAAGGTCTCCATAAAATGCCCTTCTGGGAATAATCCTCACTGTAAGGATGGACAGACTGGCTCAAACCTAATCTGCTGAAAACTTAACTCTTTAACTGTCTCTACCTCAAACTTCCCCTTCTTAGATTCCATATTTTAGTTTACGGGATCTTCACTCTTTTTAGAAACTTATGAGTCTTATCCAACTATGCCATATTCTCTCAACCATTAAATTCTGCCTACCTCACCTTGGATAAGTCTCTCATAATGGGTTCCTCTTATTTCTGCCTACTGTCCCTGTGAGTGGTCTAAACCTTTATATAATCTCTTGTCCCATCATCTCAGTCTTCCGAGCTGGTCTTCTTCCCAGCAGGCTTTCCTTACTTGAAGGCATTTCATGCCTTCAACACTGGCCTCTAAAGGTGTCCTCGGATTAAAGAAATCTGAAAACGCTGTGCCCCTGCCTAAACACCTCTGCCCAGAGGACGAGCTGAATTCTTTTGCACAGCACAGAAGAGCTTTCACTACCCGTCCCCTGTTCTCTCCACTCCAGTCCCTCCCTCTCGGGTATACGTTGCTCTAATCACATTGAATCTGTTCCCAGAATACTTGAAAGTTATTTTTACCTCTCCAGGTTGTGTGCAGTCTCCTCTTTTACACAAAAAATCCTCCTTGTCCTTCAAAACCAGCTGAGACGCACCACCTCATGCTTTCATTCATTCATTCACTCATCCATTCATTAACTTTTGGAGATTTGGAAAATGACCCTGAGTTTCACACAGAGAAACTATTATTCTTTCTTGTTTTCATAAAGTGCTGTCAAGTTGATTTCAGCTCACAGCAACCATTTGCACAACAGAGCAAAACACTGCCTGGGCCTGAGCCATCCACACAATCGTGGCTACGCTTGAGCCCTTTGTTGCGGCCGTTGTGTCAATCCAGTTTTTGAGGATCTTCATCTTTTTTGTTGACCCTCTGCTTTACCAAGCATGATGTCCTTTTATAGGGACTGGTCCCTCCTTATCACATAATCATTTCCAATTGTCCTAGTTTCATGTTTCATATATTCCATGTTCCAAATATTAATGGATATCTACATTTGTTTCTTCTTCTTTTGAGTCATGCCACATCAGAAAACAAAGGCCCCCAGAGCTTGATTCCATCCATGTCATTTAAGGTCAGCTCTACCGGGAGGAGGTGGCTTTTCCCCAGTCTGAGGGGCTCAGCTTCCAGCACCATTTCCAACAATGCTCTGGTGCTATGGTTTTCACTGACCATTTTTTTTCAGAAGCAGATTTCCAAGTCCTTCTTCCTAGTCTGTCTTAGTCTGGAAGCTCTGCTGAAAGCTGTCCACCCTGAGGGACCCTGCTAGTGTTTGAAACACTGGTGGCAAAGCTTCCGGTATCACAATGACATACGAGCCCCCCCAGTAGTGCAAACATGGTGGGCTCTTTCTCAGGAAGAGCATGAACTCTTCCAGGCCTTCTGTCAGCAGTCTACAGTTCCCTGAACAGGACTCAAAGGATGGTAGGGCTAGAAAGAATACTTGGAGAGGATTTTTTTTTCTTTTTTTAACTTTGAGCATCTGATGTTTGTAAGATACTGCTAAGGGAAGCCAAGCAGACAGGACTGCTGCCCTCCCAGAGTGATGATTTTTTTCTTGGAGTCTTTCTTGGCACCTGTGGCAGTTAATAATTTCTTCCTTAATCATTTTGTTCATACTCCTA
This sequence comes from Heterohyrax brucei, assembly GCA_028571685.1. Classification (NCBI taxonomy): domain Eukaryota; kingdom Metazoa; phylum Chordata; class Mammalia; order Hyracoidea; family Procaviidae; genus Heterohyrax; species Heterohyrax brucei. The sequence goes on along the minus strand of CM053145.1, from coordinate 58,646,979 downwards.
TTAGGGCAGATAACCAGCCGAAATGTAACTGTCTGTTTACACGACTTCAGTCTGGATTCCTGAGTAGACTGTCATCTCAACGCACAGGGGGTAGTGGGTTGCTGCAGTGACTGAATCCTATTCATTTTTATGTTTCAGAGGCCTATTTAACACAGTGGTTAAGATCGTGGGACCTGGAGCAAACTCTCTGGATTCAAATTCTGCCTCTACCACTGACAAGTTCTGTAACCTTGGGAAATTTTGTTAATTTCACATGCTTGCGTTTGCTTTTCTGTTGAACAAACTTAATAGTAGTAACTCACAAAGTTACATGAATTAAAGAGTTAATATATGAAATCAACTAATACAAAATATGCTAGGCACTCCATTTTTATTATTTCCATTACAAGGCCTGATAATAAAAGGCCCTCAGTTAAAGCTGTTTGAATGAGCAGATGGATATTATTTAAATATAATAATTATCTGTCTAGCTATCTATCTAGTTATCATCTATCTTTCTAATCATCTATCATCTTTCTAATCATCTCCTCACAGGAATGAAAGTGCCCACAACAGACGAAATCCAAGCAGCCTAGGGCAGTGATTCTCAAGCTTCAGTGTGCTTAAACATCTCCAGGGGACCTTATTAAAAATTCCTATTCCTGCCCCTTTCTGGTTTGATCATTTTGGAGCACACCTCTCAACCTGCCTTTTTAGTGAGCTCTGTGAAGATAGATGGTCCTTGGACCACACACTGAGAAATTCTTGCTCCGAGGAGATACACTGGACCCTGCTGAGGGTCTTGGCACTATTCACTGCCCCGTGAGAAATGGGACAGCAAAAGTCCTGCTGATCAAAGTGACATGGTACCCTGTGAATCTCACAGGATCGTACTGTGGCAAGGCAGCCAGGGAGGAGGATGAAGCACGTAAAACCTACTACCTGGAGGTGGACTATAAAGAAATCTGCTTGATGAAGTTGTGCTGCTTGGAACAGAGACTTGAAAAACTGTCCATGTAATTGACAGTTTATTTTCAAGTATTAGCAATGTAGCAATGGTATTTCGACTGCTGAGATGTTGCTAGTTGAGTCTGAGCTTCATTATCTCTTTAATGTTTGGTTAATTAATGATTTTTTATGTTCGTTTTCTTTTTAATTATGCTTTAGACAAAAGTTTACAGAGCAAATTAGTTCCCATTAAACAATTAATACACACGTTGTTTTGTAATCTTGGTTGTAAATGCTCTCTCCTTCCCTACTTTGGGTTCTCATTTCCATTTATTCAGCTCTCCTGTCCCCTCCTGCCTTCTCATCCTCGCTACTAGGCCAGTGTGTCTGTTTAGTCTCGTGTACATGGTCAAACTATGTGTGTTACTGTTTGCTTTGTGGGCTTGTCTTAATCCTTGGCTACAGCGTGAACCTGAGGAGTGACTTCAGGAACGAGTTAAAGGAGTGTCTGTGGGCCATAGTCTCAGGGCTTCTCCACTCTCTATCAGACCAGTAAGTCTGGCCTTTTTTGTGAGTTTGAATTTTGTTATATAAACGTTAATTTATTATTATTGTTCTGCCACCAATGAACTGTGTAGCACTTGGCAAGTCACTTTGCCTTTCTGGGCCTCTTTATAGTATGATAAAAAACAACTGGTTGTCAAGTGAAGTCTGACTCACAGCAATCCTATAAGACAGAGAGAAACTGCCCCGTGGAGTCTCCACGGAGCACCTAGGAGATTTGAACTGCTGACCTTTTGGTTACCAGCTGTAGCACTTCACCACAACACCAGCAGGGTTTCCTATATGGTGTATGAGCGGGGTGGGTTAAAGCTTCTCTGAGATTCCTTCTAGCCCTACTGTTCTTTGACTCCCCTGAAGGAAACTGCAAACCTCTGACTGAAGACTTGACAGAGTTAATGTTCTTCCTAAGAGCTAACAGTTTCTCTCTATGAACCTCAGGGACAGTTCCCAAATGTCACTCAGTAGCGACATACCTGGACTTCTAAAGGTAGAGAGGGGCTGGCCTGGCTGTGCACCCCCATCCAGTGCTCAGCTATAACAGGAAGGAAAGTACACACCTGAAACAAAGGACCATTCTCTTTCCTTCTGCCCTGCCTGCAGCAAACTACTCAACTCAGCACTTTTTCTAAAGGTGGCAGTTTTCCACCCTGAGGCACTGAGGATAGGTAGCCCTGGAGGCAGGTGCTTGAGCTACACCTTTCTAAAGACATATCAGCTCTCACTCTCCAGAGCAAATCTTGTTTTCAAGAGATGACCCAGCTCTTCACCTTTCTAGCAGAGATGGACTGGAAACGTACTAGCAATAGCGAGTGTTGTGGCTGTTTCTCTGTAAAGGCCAGTTCACTTTCTTGTCTCATTTGTGTTATGCCAGCAAAGGAGGAAGGAGGAGGAACGGGAGACATCAGTACAGCTTTACTATTCCATGTTATGTAACATGTAGAGCATATCTAGTCCTAGCTTATTCTGCTGTGCACTGTACAAAAACATTGGTTCTCCAGGAAGGTTGCTCCTGGGCTCAAGCTCTGGGAAGACCTATTTTAAAAGAAGGCAAATGTGCCTCATCATCCCACAGTTCCTTTCTGCAGAGACAGGCATGCCACTTGGGTATAATTTTGCAGCGCTGTGCCCAAGTTTCACATGACAGTACCTCCCTGGCTGGTGTTTTCTACCTTTTTAACAAACCAAGAGTTCCCTTTCATTATTTCTCCATCCTCTGCCGATACCATGTTGTGAAAAATTTTTCTACCAAATTGCATTGATGAGGTAATAATTAATGCCTCTCCATTTAAACATTAATCAAAGACATAGTTAATGGCTAATCAATGCTTCTTATCCTTACCAGAGTGCCAATATATTAATTTTTTTAACATTCTAGTCAAATGCACAGAAAATTGGCCTTTCATCCAGTCTCATCATAGATACAGTTTGCTTTCTAATGAAACTTTTCAGAAAACGAAAGCCAGCTCAGCCCAAGAATCCCCTTATGATTGGAATGGCACATATTGACAGGAAGGGGAGCAAGGTAAATGCAGGTTCCCTTTCTTCACAGAGACGGTAGGTGACTTATACATGTCACAACTGATAGAAGGACTTCTTGGCTAAAGCACAGGCCTAGAAGCCATGGAAAGAAAGGGCAAGCAAAAGAGGGAGGAGCATGGCTTGTGTATGTAGCTTTTACTTTTTCATTACTTAGGAGTGGCTGCAAACTGACTGAGCCTTCTTTTCCATTTCTCTCCCCTCTCTTTCTCACCTCCATCCCTTCTGGGCATCATTTGCTACTGTCCCCAAGACCAATGACTGGTGGAATCAGAAAAGGTATGAGGGTAAAACCTATTGGATGGAAGAGTGACCCGGACTGTCAGACTGTGAGGTGAAGAGAATGATACAATATTCTTTGTGTGTTAATTACTATATGTCTAATGATGACACACTGCCTTATCACAGACACATTTATATCTTCACTTTGACCCAGTTCGTGCATCTCTGCCAGACTGCGTTCCCCTCGTCCTTCAAGATTCTGTCCAGTCAGAATAGGAATGCCTCTTCTGTTCCCAGGATACCACTGGACTTAACTACCTAATTTAACTGTATGATATTTAATTGTTGGTTTATTGTTCTAACCCTCTTATTCTGCTTTGCAATCTGTTCCAAACCAAACCAAACCTACTGCTGTGCAGTTGATTCTGACTCATAATTACCCTACAGGACAGAGTAGAACTGCCCCATGGAGTTTCCAAGGAGCACTTGGTAGATTTAAACTGCCAACCTTTCGGTTAGCAGCCACAGCACTTAACTACAACACCACCAAGGTTTCCTTACTAGGGCATCTGTGTCCCTACTGGTTTAGTAAAATGCCAGCATACAATCATTGCTTAAAAAAATAAATTGTTTTTAAAAGAATAAAATATGTGAATATAAATACTATATAGAACAGTGTCCTTTCTGGTTGTCAGCACAGTCATGGGCTTCATAAAACCAAAAATAAGTTACTGTCCAAGGTTAAATTTCAGTGACAGAATAAACCATGCCCAAAGTCCTAAAAAAATAGCTCAGAGCTGGAGACAAGGCGATGACAGGAATCAAATAATCAATGGCAGATGTCAAGAGACAGGGGTTTATGTAAAGGAATACACTAGCAACTGCCAAGGCTAAAGGGAACTGTACATTCTTTGGGGTAGTTGGGGTGGTGGACCTCTTTGTAAGGTCCTTGCCTACCGCCCTCCCCATCCTCAACACCACCCTACAGAAAAAACACTGTTAATGTATAAGAAGACCATTATGCTAACTCTAAACTGGTTCAGGCCAGTTCAAACCCCTGCTAAAAATTTGCATTTCTAACAAGTCTTTGCTGAGAATGTGCATTTCCAATCCCAGATATGTTGAATAAGAATCTACATTTTAATAAAATCTCCACAGATTTTTATGTATAACTTTCCGGGAACTTGTTAGAAATGCTAATTCTCAGCACAGGTTCGAACTTGAGAGAACCAGTTTGAAGACCTGCTTTCAACCTGATGACTCCAACTATACTGCTGGCTGTCTTTTTGATGGCAAGTATCACGTCTCCATGCCTTTGAGATTCCCCAAATACCTTCCAGCTGTGCCTTGTACAGAAAGGTACTTGGACAGTAAGTGTTGATTTGATTAAAACACAAAGTACAATATATTCTGATAAACTGAGCTGGGATCTTTGTTTTATTCATTCATTTATTCCAAAAGTCTAGACCTGTGCTTGGTGCATAGCTGATGCTCAATAAATATTTGTTGAAGAATAAATGAACCGTGTAAACCTCTTAGTAGCCCATTCTCTCCACGGCCAAGAGCCGAGTCATGTTTTTCAGCTAGCTTTGATTAATCCTCATCAAGGCAGATCATGTGGTTCATTAGCAAGGCAAAAGTAGACGATAAACTACAATACAGAAGAAATGATCACATGAAATACATCAGAAACCCTACTGGTGGTGTTCAAAAAGTCTCCTACTGCAGTAATTCCTTCGATTACTTCTGAGGGAAGATAAATCAGTTACATTTTAAAGATGTACAGAAGTTATAGGCACAGGGGGCAGCTTCTTTGCTCTTTGTCTGCTCAGGTCCTCTTACCTGAGAAGGCAAGCTCTGCACCTGTTGGACAAGGGTGACTGCGTGTGAAATTTTAGGATAAAATTTAAGGTCCCTCTCATTACGGCTCCTAACCAAAATGAATCCACCAGTTGATCCTGGGCACCCTCTGGGGCAGTCCTACTCTGTCCCACAGGGTTGCTATGAGTTGGAATCAACTCAAGGGTAATGGGTTTCTTTTCCTTCCCCCCCTCAAGCCAAGCCATGCATTATTTTCTCCCTCACATACAACCTTAGAAAACAATGATTTGAAAACACAATACTGCTAGTAGAATATATTTCACATGAAGTAGTATATGTGCTAAAGGTATTTATGCTCCCACAGAATATAGATTTGCATTTCACTTGTCCTGCTACAACAGCCTATAAATTTCCTCAGCTGGATTTAATAACAATTCTAAGAAAGTGATGGGAAACCTTTTTCGTGTGTACATACGGAATGAAAGACTCTTATGACAATAATTTAACACCAGCAAAGCACATGTGTACAGATGGAAAAACATGAGTAATTCCCTTTCATATGTTTTCCAGCTTCTCAATATGTAGAACACCACATGCTGAATCACAGCTAAAGTGCAAACAGTGAATGTCTTTCAAATGAGTATTTTTTTTTTTTTTTTTGCCAGTTGCCATGGTTGGTCAGATTCTATTCTTTCCTAACATCCTTCCCCTCATTTCACTGCAGCATAGTAATTTTTAGTGTTTACAAACCATCTCTAGCCAGATTCTGGCTTACGTGAACATGATACATCTCTTTCCCTTTTACAAAGCACTCGGAGATTGAGCAGGCTACTGAGGAGATGGGTCTCAGAGAACTTGGACACAGACTGAAACTATTGGTCCTAAACCATTTTGGATGAAATGTTTCACCACCAAAGGAGGAGGCTCAAACCTGGAGAATAACTTTTATATTCATACTGTGACACTCAGGAAGCAAGAGATGAGAAAGCATCATAACGAAAATGGTCTTGTAAATAAAAAACAGTGCACAGTGTGGTTTTCAGTGGGATAGAATTTCATTTTCACTGGCTGAGTTTGTTGGGAATGGGAGTCTTGAAGACAAAGGACTGGTGCTCATGGAAGGAATCCCACCTAGGTTAGAGAAGACAAGATGTTGAGAACCATCCACACAGAGATGGCAGCTGAGTTCTGGGGCAATGAAAGGCGTGGGGAGACAGAGAGCCGAGAAGTGAACTTCATGGGCTACCGCATCAAAGAGGTGACAGGAAGATGAGAGTTCAATGAAAGAGGCAGAAGGATTCATCCGAGGAAGAATAGACAAACAGCTCCTTGAACGCCATGGAAGCGAAATGGAGAAAGAAGAGAGATCACGAGAAATGACAAAGACCACAGAGATGTCAGTGAGGTAAGGACAGAGGCTTCTTGGCTTTCTTCTCTTTGTCTCTGACTCAGCATCATAACCTGCTTTCTACTACTTCTAGATCTTTCTTCACTCCAATACCATTTTGATTTCTCTAGGTCTTTCCTTGCTCTAGTAATACAGGCCTGTTGATTCACTCTGAGAGAAGCAAAAGACATATATTATTATTATCCTCCTTTTTTTCAGAGGGTGACTATTTTTTTACCTGCCTCTTAAGGTATGGAGACTGAAGGGAACATTTCTGGAGTGTCTCCTATATGCTAAGTTCTAAATGGGGTAAAATGGTAATGAAAACATTGAAGCAGCAACAATTCAGAAGAAAACAGTGGCGTCTGGGGTCTTAAAAGCTGCCAAGCTGCCATCCAAGGACACAGCAAATGGTCCAACTCAGCAGGAACGGATGCTCACCGAGGACCAAAATGACATGCGGTAAAGACAACTGAGAAGACAGAGAGACCCACAAGAGTGGGTGCCTACATCGACTTGGGACCGGAAGAACCGGATGGTGCCCAGCCACCATCAGTGATAGTCACGATGGAGCTCACAGAGAGAAGTCTCACTGGCAACACAAGAATAAAAAGGGGTGCATCATGACATCTCCACTAAAAGACCTCAATTGATGGTCCAGCGGTTTTGGGGTTCCTCTGACAGCATGGCCCCCGGCCCTGATGCTGCCCTTTCCCGTAAATTATAACAAAGGTCCACTCTTTGGACAGGAATGGATTGGACTTGGCAGTGCAGAGTGACTATATATTGGAAGCACTTTATGGTTCTATGCATCTATAGCATATCATCTTGCTGACCTCTGGCTGGAGAAAGGGGAGTGGACGGAGAGGAGGGGAAAGGAGGCTGTTGGGAGGATGAGACATGTATGGAGCAGAGAGGAATAGTGTGCAGTCACCGGACTGGGAGAGCAGTGGAAGCTGCATATAGGTGGGCATGTAAATTTATATGGGAATGTACATTTTCACTCAGTTATGTTAAATAAAAATTAAAAAAAAAACAAGAAAACAGAAATAGAACTAGCAGTCCCTGGGTAGTTAACACACTTGGCTGCTAACCCAAAAGCCAGAGGTTAGAGTTTACCCAAAGGTACCACAGAAGAAAGGTCTGGCAATCTACTTCCAGAACATCAACCACTGAAATCCTCAAGGAGCACAGTGCTACTCTGACATGTGTGGGGTCACCATAGTAGCAAGAGAGTTGTCCAAATGAGAGCTTTGATCTTGGGCTGGCCCCCATGCCGATCCTTCTATGTAGCACTGGGGGCATGTTGCATTTATCCCTCTACTCCTTAGTTCCCTCAAGTGAACTGCCTTCCTAAGTCACCCAGTTGTGAGGTCAAATGAGCTCTAACTGTCTGCATGAATGGAAGGTACTGGCAGGAGTATATCCACTTTTTCTGTCTCAAAAGTCCCATACTAGTTGCACGTCCTACAAGAAGTCACTTTGGGGACACTCCAGCTTATGATACTTTTCCTCATCTGAATTTCTGCATCAACGTTACACAAAATTCCTTGTTGTATTATTTCTGTACCCTATGCATCTCATCTCCTGAATGAAACCATAATCTCCTGGAGAAGAGGGGTGATGTTACACACATGGGGATACTCACAAAATCCAAAAATGCCTTCAAATGATAGCCTGAATCAAATGCATCCCATGGCACCTGTAATCATTCAAATCTCTTGCTCCTATCTTCCTCTGACAGTCGACTTGTTTTAAGGGAAACCCTCTTGATTTGACCTTTGGCTGGAGTAACATCCTTGGAGCCCACAAACTGTCAGACACTGTTTTATGATTGCCACTCAGCATTTCTGAGTATTTTGGAAAATGTGGGGTGAAGCAGGTTCTGCCTAGCGTGTTACACAAGCATCATCGAACAAGGAAACAAGGGAGTTAGAGGAAAGAATGGCCCCAGCTCCATGGGCTGACAATTTCTTAATCCAAGCTTTCTAATAATTACCACAGAGGAATATTTATTTTAGGAGTCTTGCAGGCACCATCATTTCTTCCCCTACTGCTTCTTATGTGACCCAGAAAATTTTTACCATCCTTGCAAGAATAAAGAAGAGTCAGGTTTTCTTGTAGTCAAGATGCTATTCCTCATCAGGGGAAATGGAAACCAAATTAAACTTTGTTTTGCAATTTAAAAACATATCTCAAATGCAAGTCAACAAAATTTTTCCCCAGCCCCAGTTGATTTTGTTTTATATGATGTGCAAGGCAAACTGCCGTAGGAGCCCCTGACTGTAGAAACCCTGAAATGAACCACAGACCTTATGAGACACTTCAGAAGTTCAGAAGACCCATGGTTTTTCAAAGTCTTCCTCCACTTGAGCAATAGCTGCCCTTAAGACATTACCCAGTAAAACCCACTGCCATCGAGTTGACTCCAACTCATAAAGACCCTACAGGACAGAGTAGAAACGCCCCATAGAGTTTCCAAAGAGCACCTGGAGGAGTTCAACTTCTGATCTTTTGGTTAACAAATGTAGCATTTAACCACTGTGCCACCAGGGCATCCTTAACACATTAGGGACACAGAAAGTTAATTTCTTAGCCCTGTACTAATGGTCTCTGAGCTGTCATTTCTATAACTCACCTATTCCAAAAACCTATTGTCACTGAGTTGCTTCTGACTCATAACAAGCCTACAGGACAGAGTGGAACTGCTTCACGTAGTTTCCCCAAGCAGCTGCTGGAGGATTCAAACTGCTGACTTTTATTTGGCAGCTGTGCCCTTAACCAGTGAGACACAAGAGTACAGTACAGGCTGCCCACAGTTATCATAACACATATTTCATAGAAGAAAAGAAAGGAAACTTGGATTTGCATAGGGTTTTATTGTTGATAACATGTAATCACAGACATTATCTCCCTTAGTCCTCATACCTACTATGTGAGGCAGGTATTGTGGCCTCAGTTTTACATTTGAAGATAAGGCTCACAGATGCTGAGTCATTTACCCAACTGTCACAGAGGAAGTTGGTGTCAAAGTCAGAACTTGAAGTAAGGTTAAACTCCCTGACAAACTCATAGTTATTTATGGGTTGTTTCCATGTAGGTGCTATTAGAAACTTTATTTTTTATATAATTCATTTTCTAGAAAAGAGACTTCAGAGTTTCATTCATTATATAAATGAACAGGCTCTGAATTATTGAACACCTAGTATACGCTGGATAGTCTGCTGCCAAGCCAAGTGCCATCAAGTCGGATCCGACTCATTCTGCTAGGTGATCTATATATATTAGTCCATTTCATCCTACCAAGGAAGCTAAAAAATAATTTTTGTCTTAGAAAGCAAGACAGGTGGCTTATTTTGAGGTGGGAGGGAGAAAAAGCACCCAGGATCTACTCTGGGATGTGGCTGATGGTCGTAAGGGAGGAATCATTCTGAGTGGGGCACAAAGGCTTCTTGCCACACTAGAAGCCTCACACTGGGCTTAGTGCCTGTGAGAGGCCTGTGAGAAAACTAAAAACGGAGGCTACTTTTAGAAGCTTGGTCAAGCTGTAACTGAGCCATATCAGATGAGGAGGATGGATGTCAAGTGTTTATGGAAGTGGCCTCAAGGGCCCCGCATTAAGGTCACTAGGAGGTGGAAAGGAAATAACTCCTACCGTAGAAATATTTGGTGCTGAATGAATAATGCTGGTCACGCTAATCCTTCCAGGTTTTAAAGGGATTTGGGGCAGCTCGGGTGCTGTGATACTGATGGGTGGGACCTAAAACCAAAGACTTATTTCCTGATTGACATGGCACCAGGTAATGGAAATAATGATTGCGCATACTATCTGCCACAAACTATCCTAGGTACTAAAAATATAGAGGTGAAAAGGATGAAAAAGCCCAGCTTCTATAGAATTTACTGGCCTAATGGAGAATAAACACACCCTTCATTGTCCTATTCCAGGCCACAGTGGCCTGAAAAAAGAAGAATTACATATGTAAAACAGACATGGGAATGTATTAGGAGAATGTCATTTTTCTGAAAGCCTCTCCAGATCCACTCTTGCTTTAACTCTTGACTGAACCATAAAAGTATAGTCACCGCCAAATTGCGTGGTATTCTCAATTACTTGAGTTCAGTTGTTGCTGGCAGGAGGCCCTTTGAGGATTATGAATCATTACCTACACCATGTTATTAAATGGGAAAAATATGTTATAATAGAATGTGACTGTCAATTTTCAGGGGCACTCAAGTCCCCTGGGAACTGAAGTGCATCACAGGAGACAGGGATGACACACGAGTCAGGAATGCAGGTGATAGGTGAGTTCATTTCTTCTCCCAAGCTACATGATAATGAGGCAGTTTCCATCCCAAACAACATTAGCAGCATATGCAGACAACTATCTGACTGACAGGTCACTGCCAAAATTACAAGGTACATTGATGTTTAATCCTAAAATTCTGACAATATAGGGGAATGAGTCTGTATGTGAGGTGAGTCTTCCAGGCCATAAAATATACCTAAAAACGTACCCTTGTTCATAAGGCAGCTGTAAAGATATTGAGTCTCTCCCTCTCTCTCTCTTTTATAGATGTATCTGATTTAAACATGTAGCCTGAAATTATTAGTAGCTCCCAAGTCTACATTTCATCAGAAGGGTGCCCAAGAAAGAGAGGAGAAGCATGTGTGCATGTACGTGACCGTGACACATTCACATGTGTTTTAAATACGGTCCTGCATCAAAGATGGGGTCGTTGGTGGTGCAGTGGTTAAGAGCTCAGCTGTTAACCCAAACTAAGATAAGGAAACAGAGAAAGACACACACCTGCATCTACCCTTCCCCTGCCACATGCAGATATAGAGAGAGACAGACATACACATATGACTGGAAATAAAGCTTCAGAATAATTTATTTCTTCATGTTGGGATACACAAACAGTGGTATTTTTGAGGGAAGAGAAAACAGTGAATATTCTCAGATCTTGCTTCTCTGTGTGTGGGGGATGTCTATATAGGGTATCTATTTGAGTAGCACGTGTGCATGTATGTGAACGTGGTGCATTCGTATGTGTTTTAAATAAGGGCCTGCATCAAAGATGGGGTCGTGGTGGTGCAGTGGTTAAGAGCTCAGCTGTTAACCCAATGGTTGGCAGTTTGAGTCCAGCAGCCACTCCTTGGAAACCCTATGGGGCAGTTTTACTCTGTCCTATAGGGTCACTATGAGTAGGAATCAACTCAACAGAAATGGGTTTGGGGTTTAGCATCTAAGATACAGTTTAAATCCTGGTGAAAACCACAATCTTTTAATCCCTAAATTAAAAAAAATACTAACTTCAACTATGAATTTTAAAACAGTGTTCATTTATGGGAGCTTTTCTTTTTGGCTGACACAACCAGGCTGTGACATTAACACCTATGAAAACTGTGGGAAAACACCTTAAAAGTGATTATAAAGAACAACAAAAGCCATACTTAGGTCTGGGCTACTCTTTCAGATGGTTTCATAGGGAGGGATCAAAGCTGAGGGCCTGGATTCTGTGATAAACTGAGGTCAGCTGCCACGATGAGGACATGGTTACACATCAGTGCTTTGTTTTTCATGCCTGTGGTGAGAGAGCAGGCACACAGCAGCCGACTGACTGAGGAGCCCCCTCTCTGAGATCACCCCGGCCTTTGATCAGGAGGCAGAGCCAGGGGTGGGACAAATACATTTGATCTGAAGGGTCCAATTCTCCCCTAGCAAGCTGTTATGGATGACCTTACTAGGCTGTTCGACCAGCCACAGGGAAACGTCAGTCTGTCACTGGCATATAGTGGGAAATGGCTGCAGGAGTGGTTCAGTGGTTCCCTGTGAGGTTACAGACAGAGCAAGGCCACCAATCTACTAAAACTAGCAACACTGCAAAGAACCAGAGGATGTCACAAAAGCCACCTTTAATCAAGCTGGATTGTGGAAAACATAGAAACATGCCCAGCTGCAGCACAATATCTGATTAATCGTCACCAGTGTTGCTAGAGGTAGGTGTTAATTGTCTCTTGTGCTTCTCTGGATGTGCCCAGGACCCAGTTTTGCTGCTAACTTAAACACGGATTAGATGCAAAGAAGAATAAAAGGATCAGGGGGATTTGTAGGCAACACAATCTCTTATAAAACGACATGGCCATTGGGAGAAGAAGATAATGCTCTGCAGAATTCTAATTTTGACCTCTTCTGAAAAAAAAATTCCAATTTTAATAATCGTCATCCAATAGGGTGGTCAACCTTCCAGTGCTGCAGGCTGTACACATGCCTGAATTTGATTAGACAGCATCCTGAGAAAAGGTTCATTCTGCTTTTGTCCCTGACTGCTTATGTCTGTTGTGTCTGTCAAGTCTGTATTATTATGCCTGACATTACATTTTTGCCCAGCAACATAGTGCTGCATGTTGTGATAATGACCTTGCCTTCCAAACACCTTTCAAATAAAATATCTTGTTCACCTGGGTTCATTCTAATTATATAGGCTGACTGCTATCCTTCAATCTAAAGAGATAAAATAGTTTAGAAATCCAAAAGGAAGGATGTGAATAGATGTTATAGAAGCCAGAAAGTGGAAAAAATACCCAGGATCAAGTAGCCTATCAGTGAGAGAAAACTGACTTCAGGGGCCCCAAACCCATTGCCATAGAGTGAATTTTGACTCATAGCAACCCCATAGGACAGAGAAGAACTGCCCCGTAGTGTTCCATGGAGCAGCTCGCAGATTTGAACTGCTGGCCTTTTTGTTAGCACACGGTCTGTTACCCACTGCACCACGAAGGCTCCCTCCACTTCCTTTTTTTTTTTTTTTTGCTCTTTACTCTCCAGTCTCCTTCCTTATGTCTTTAAACACCTTTCCCCCAGACTCTTAACAACTTCAAGATTTATTCTACCTCCTATCCACATTTACACACAGAAAGGAATTTAATATTAACAATGGCATTATGTGACCAGGATTCAAAACCAGGTTCTTTCATTAACCAGTTTGTGACTCTGGGCAAGCCACACTCCTGATCTAAGTCTCCAGAAAAGAAACAAACATGTTGCTGTTGAGTTGACTCCAACTCATAGCGACCCTATGGAACTGAGTAGAACTGTCCCATAGAGTTTCCAAGGAGTACCTGGTAGATTTGAACTGCTGACATTTTGGTTCCCAGCGGTAGCACTTAACTACTATGCCACTGGAGTTTCTGGTCTCCAGAAAGTGGCTGATAGTTCTATTTTGACTGCAAACAAAAAACAGAAAACCAGCAATCATTACCCTATGCTAAACCATCTTAATGTATGTGAAGTAGGAGGACTCCTGGGATACCATCAGGATCTGAGATGATGTTCTCTGCATGTCCCTCTCTTCACGCCTCAAGTTCTCTCTGAGGACATCTTTGCTTTGCTTGACATATCTGCCCCATTCTCCTCTCACTGCCAACTCATCGATTTTCTCAGAGAACTATCACTTTAGATCAGCTGCCCATCCATGGTTTAATCAATTACCACCCTCCCCAAATAAGAGTCTGGCACTGCCTTCCAGTGTAACCACTGCGATTATATCATTTCCAAGAGCCAGTCCACCACTAACAATCTGTGACTTCGAGGAATAAGTTCTTGGATCCCTCATAGGAATAGTAGTTAATAACAGAGTAACAGTTAACGGTTAACAAGTACTTTAAGAAAGTGAAGACCTACTGTGGGCAGAACTAATACTAAGGAAGACAGGCAACAACAGCTGCATATGCAACAAGTTGAATTTTTGTAGAAGACTGCAGCAATATCTCCATTCCATGTGTTCTTCTGACAGTGTGACTTTGACACACCTTCTCCTGAGAGGGAGAGTCTATGTTTCCCCCACCTCAATGAGGGCTGGTTCTTGGGACTGCCCTGACCAGTAAAGTAGGGGTGATGCTGCAGGGATATCTGTGGACAGCCACTTAAGTTCTCAAACTCATCCTAGGAAATGTGCTACATACTTCCTTGCTGAATATCACTAGGTCACCTTCAAAATTCTCCCCTTGGGAAGCTCTGCACCGAAGCCAGTGCCTAGTCCATCCTTCAAAAGCAATTTCGGAACTCTTTCTCGAATGGCCATCAGAGCTGTCATCGTATTACCCTTCATGTCCTCAATGTCATCAAAATGTCTTCCTTTCAATATTTCCTTTACGTTGGGTAAAGAAAAAAGTCACTGGGGCCCAGATCAGGTGAGTAGGGAGGGGGTTCCGATACAGTATATTTGTTTACTGGCCAAAAACTCCCTCACAGACAACTATACAATTCGGTTTGCAAACTTACTGCTCTGTGACAGTACACAATGGCCATTCCAGAAAGAGTTCCAAAATTGCTTCTAAGGGTGGACTGGTTGTTGGCAGCAGTGCATAGCTTCCCAAGGGGAATACTTCGAAAGTGACTGTAATGATATTCAGCAATGAGGTATGTAGCACTTAGAACAATTACATTCGTGGACTTAATTGTCAGGCCTCATATGACTACGAAAGGTAGATTACAAAAGGGATACCACCCCCATGTGGCTGTTTTTTCAGGATACCCAACCTTGGGACTTAGCCACCAAGTTGTGAGGAAGCCCAGGTCACAGGGAAAGGTCACATGTAGAGATTTTGGTTGACAGTACCAGCTAAGATCTCAGGTAATAGCCAGGATCCACTGCAAAGCACAAGCATGAAGCCTTAAGATGATTCTAGTTCCCCAGCCCCCAGGCAGTTCCAGGTAAAGCCAAACAGAGCCAACCCCTGCCCAGGCCCTGACAAAAACTCAGGTTTGACAGCAAAACAAATGTTGTCATCGTTTTCAGTCACCAAGTTTGGGGAGTAATTTATTATTCATTTAGAATAACTAGGTGCTTCCACTTTCACGCTCAAGTTTTACATAAGGAGGACAGAGATATACCCCCTGAAAACAAGAAGCCTAGGAGTTAGACACTGAGGTCTTGATCAGATAGAAGCTACTTAGCTACTTCTTTGTCACTATTTTTTCAATTAGACAGGAATTGGAAGTTGGCTACACTCTAGATCTAGACAGTGTTTCCTCTTCTGCAACAACATAAACATTCTGCTTCCTTGCTATACAAACATTAGCTGGTAATTTTTGTGCAGTTACTGTATAAGTAAGAAAACCTTCCATGACTAGGAAAACCTCCCTTTACTGTCCTCTCTCCTTGTCCGTGCCCATCTTCCAATGCTTCACAATAGGCTCCTTGAAAATAAGCCTAAGATGAAAAAACAATAGAGCTTTTTGCCAACTCTTGAGACAGACATGACATGTTAGAGAAGAGCTGTCGTTAAATTCGAAAGCTCATTCATAGAGCCTCATGCACTGTACCACATATGCTGACAGTTTCCCCCACTCATAGTGACCCTAAAGGTCAGAGGAGAAGTGACTATCAAATCCAAGCTGAAAGAAACAGAGTAGAACCATACTGAAAAGAACATTTATGAAGTGTATGATCACTACAAGATTTTTTCCTACATTTGTGCCTGGCCATCTCTGCATTAACAACTTCAACAGCAACCACTATTTAATTCAGCAAAAATTGTCCCTTAAATTGTCAATTTCTCAAACTTAGAGCTTATGTCCTATCCATGTTCTCTTAAGTCCTCTGAAGCTTAGAAGGACTTTTTTTTTTTTTTTTTGAGGTAGGCATGGGGGAAAGAGACTTGCTAACTTTCAACAGATAGAGTGGAAGAACTGATCAGAAATTAGAAAACCTGAGTTCTAATTCTCTTTTGTTAGATTGTTCTCTGTGTGTGTGACTCTGCATGCCTCTGTTTTCATTTCTGCAAAATAAAATTCAAGAGCTGCCTTACCTGACTTTCGGATTTTGTCTGTTCATTTTGTCAAATAGACATAAGAACACCTTAGAAAGTGTGATGTTCTGTAAATTAACAACAGGGCTCATGACAAAAACAACTAACCACATGTGATGTTTTAGGGTCTCCCAGGCTAGAGCCTTATGCATTCCACAGCTATCTAGTCAGTGCCTATTTTAGGTCAGACAGAGCTCTAGTCACTTGAGTTACCTACAAATGGGTTTCACTTTACTTCCTTCTGTAATAACTGACTTTCCATCTAATTGACATGATATTCTCCTTCATAGAATTAGACTACAAAAGCAGAGCATTGATACTAGAAGATGGTTAACTTCTGGCATTTGCTGAGCACAGACTGGGGCTATTTCATTCACAATATTTAACTTAACCTTCTTAAGAATCTCATTAGGCATGGATTATTGTTGTGGTGATTGTTAGGTACTACCAAGTTGCTTTCTACTTATAACGACCCTGTGTACAACAAAAGAAAGCATTGCCTGGTCCCGGGTTATCCTCACACTCATTGTGAGGCACGAGCCCCCTGTTGCGGCCACTGTGTCGACCCATCTCACCGAGGGTTTATGTACATATTATCATTACTATTTAAAGACGATCACACTTAGGCTCAAGGTTGGTTAGTAACTTGCCAGAGCCACCCAGCTAGCAAGAAGACAGACCTGGGATTCAAATTCAGGTCTTACCATAAGCAAGCTGCCCTTTTCACTTCAGTAGCTTTTCCTCTAAGGTGTTTTCTTTTGCTGAAGGAGGAAGTTTGAGGAGGATCTCCTCACCTTCCACCAGAGAAACAGATTTTTTTCATCATACCTGCTAATGGTGGTAGAGTGGCACAGTGGTTAACAGCCTGGCTGCTAACAGAAAGTCTGCAGTTTGAATCCGCCAGGCACTCCTTGGAAACGCTATGGGGCAGTTCTACTCTGTCCTATAGGGGGCCTATGAGTCAGAATTCGTTCAGTGGCAACCGGAAACTACTTGGGAACCATTTCTACTTGGACATCCTTTCTACAGATGTTGTATTCAACGTATCTGCTTGTATTTTCTAAGGTCACGAACTTTATATATATGTATATATTTTTTACAGTTGTGTTGTTTTCTCTATTTGTAGGACATAATGAACATGCTTCTCATAAATTCCTGTTGTACTTTTCACTGTCTTTCTAACTCACTGAAATTGCCATTCCCAGTCCATTTTCTAACACTTGGTGGTGGATTCAGAAATACATCTTGAGGTTTGCTTTTCAGACCCGCTGCCTCAAATAGGAAGAAGCCAAAATTTTGCGGAGTAGGGAGGTAGTATGTCCCTGGCTCGGCCCTTGGAGGACAGTGGTCCCAGGGTAACTTGACATCTCCTGTCCCTGGGCCAGGCCACGCAAGGCCCCAACGAGCAACATGGCGGGAAGGGGAAGCCGGTATCATGGTAAAAGAGGCAATCCCAACTCTTTCTATTTCAGAGCCTGTATGAAAACAAATTCCCAATGGAGTACCAGGGACTCTGAATCTAGTCATTACTTCTATACTTGTCTTACATATCTCGGATGTTTTAAAAATGAAAATAAAACAGAAGTTTTTTTTTCCAGGATTTGTTCTTTGGCACTAAATCATCTTGGGGAGGATTTATGATTTCTCTTTTCTTACAGGAAGTCTCACCAAAGACATTCAAAGACTTAAGAGTCCTTCCTTCAAGCACGGTATGTATGGTTTGTCAGTCCAACTGGCCAGCAAATCCACTACAGAAAGACTGAGCACTCAGATCTAAAAAACTCCACAGGGTTGCTGTGAGTCAGAAATGACAGTGGCAGCTTTGGGTTTGGTTTGGTTTATTAGGTATTTCAGGAGCTTCTGGGTGGTGCAAATGGTTAACATGCTCAGCCACTAACTGAAAGCTTGGAGGTTCAAGTCTTTCCAGAAGTGCTTTGGAAGAAAGTGCTGGTGACCTGCGTCTGTAAAACCAGCCACTGAAAATCCTGCAGAGCACAGCTCTACTCTGACACCCATGCCAAGCCAGCCAAGTGCCGTTGAGTCGGATCCGACTCATGGCGACCATAGGGTCACCATAAGTGGAAGTCAACTTGATGGCAACTGATTTTATAAGGTGTAGGAGTATGAAACAGTCCACAGATGTCGAGCTGGTCTCAGCAGTTAATCTCTATTGTAGTGACAAAACTCAAGTAATGTTTACCATCCTCCATCCACTAGTCCAGCAGACCCAGGGACATCTGTTACAAGTAGTTTTCATAAATAATGTGGCCTCGGGGAAACCGGCCTCTCAAAAAAAGATCAGAATACTATTAAAACCAAGGTGTATTTTCTCAGCCCAGCAGCTGTCAGTTGACCAGGTGGCATGCTGCAGGTTTTTCTCCTTTTATAGCTTGTTTGCAGTATGTTTTCACAGGTGCTAGCATAGCAAGGTAGTACCTACTAGAGGGGCCCTGCCACCAAAAAAAAAAAAAAATGCTGTCACAGAAATTATTTGTGACTGGAGAAATGTTCACACCAGTTCTCTAACTTTGTCTTTTCAGTTGAAGCTGTTGGTTTAGGGTCTAGATCAAAGGGTGGTCCTCAAACCAGCAGCACTGGCATCAACTGGAAGCTTGCATCTCAGGCTTGCTGAATAAGAAGCTGTATTTAACAGGAGTCTCAGGTGATTTGTATGCAAGTGCTCAGTGTTTCTCAGACTTGAACGTGCACATGAAAGCTGGCTTCAGGCTTTGGAACCTAGCACATGTTTTCATTTGCTTTCTGTGCCCTCCAGCCTACTCCTCTGGTCTTTGTTTTACATATTTATACCAGCCTTGATAGCTTGCATCTGTTTTATCCTGTGCTGCAATCCAGATGAAGCATTTGTTAAGTGTAGCACATACAGCCATGAGTCGGAATGGACTAGCCAGCAAAGGGTTTGGTTCATACAGAGCCAGGGTCAATATGAGTCAGAATCAACTTGATGGCAGCAGAGTTGGTCTTTTTTTTTTTTTTTTTCTGGTATGATTCATGTGCATATTAAAGTCTGAGAAGTTCTGATATAGAGAGCCCACAAATTCCTTCTGATAGATGTCACAGTTTACTTTTTTACTTTAATAAGCTGCATCGAGTACCTGCACACTAGAGGAAATTATAATGCAATATAGCATAATTAGGCTTTGCTTCTAAATGAATTATATATTAGCTTTTACAAATTGCCTATCAAATCACAGGAGAAACACAGCACTTGCTGGAAGTCAGTGGAAAGAAGAGATCCACAACAACAACTGTGTTACATTAGCGGTGTCAGAGTAGCAGCAGGGCCTGACTGACAGATAATTATAAAATCTTGTTATTTATGTACATTAGCCACTGTGTTAAGTAACTCACATGGATCACTTCACAACAAGTCCACTATGTAGGAACTATTATTTTCCTCAGTTTACAGAAAGCTTGAAATCGCTTGCCCAAAGTTACATAATTGGTGAGTGTCAGAGATGAGATTTGAACTCACAGTACTTGGCCTGAGAGCCTGATCGCTTAACAACTACAGCACACTGCCCCCAGAGCGTTATTACATAAAAATTACTACCCATCGTCAATGGGCTGATTCTGACTCATAGCCACCCTATAGGACAGAGCAGAATTGCCCCAGAGGGTTTCCAAGGCTCTAATCTTTACCAAAGCAGACTGCTATGTCTTTATCCTACAGAGAAGCTGGTTGGTTTGAATGACCCAAACTTTGGGTTAGCCAACAATCACTTTGACCCCTGCCCCCATTGGGGCTCCTTTATAAACTACTGCAAACACAGTATCACAGGTACAATACAGATACAAGTAATAGGTTTTATTAATTTTCAAAATCATGGTTCAAGCAAATGGGAATGGGACCTAAAAGCTTCCCTGCTACTGAACCGTTGGCTCGCGCTCCCGTTTTCCCAGTGCTCTGAGTTGCACGACTCTAACCTTATTCCAAACACACAGTATGTTCAGGTCCTCTGAAAGGCCTGTCACACTTTGGTGGATCTCGCTGCTCCTGAGCACTCATTCAGCTGCCTTCTGCACACTTTGTTAGAAGTAAACTGTGATAGTTAATTAGGATAATTACGTGAAGTGCGGCTGTATACAGTACATAGTTAATGAAAGCTACTCTTATGTCAGTTATTAGTGTCAAATACAGATTTTGAGTTGCTCTTTGTCTCAGAGGAAGCCCTAGTAACATAGTGGTTGACAGTTACAGCTGCTAAGCAAAAGGCTGGCTATTCGATTTCACCAGGCACTCCTTAGAAACTCTATGGGGCAGCTCTGCTCTGACGTAAAGGATCGTTTTGAGTCAGAATCAAGTCAACAGCAACAGGTTTGCTTTTTTTTACTTTTATTCTTCTTAGATCTTCAGATCAACCCATTACTTATGCCAAATGTCTTTGCTGTTTCTCTGGCACTTAGTAGGTACTCTACAGATATTTGTGTTCTAAGTGAATGAATGAGAATATAAACTAGCTTTACTTAAGGAATCGCTGCTGATCAAATCACACGTTGCCTTGGAAGTAATTCATTGAACTCCCAGTATCATTTTTCCAAAAGGATTAAGAATTTTAAAATGGCACCATTTTAAAATGGCCCACCTCTTACTGTCTGTCCCCTCGTCTCTGACACTTTTCATGCCACTCTGTGGACTAAGCACTCTAGTGGAGGCGTTTGCTCCTGACTCCAGCCTTGTGCATACTGATGAAGTCAGCTGGCATTTGGCCTGGCATTCATGTGGTCGAGGTATCCTTGGCCTCTGGTTAAATAGAGTTGTCCCTCTGATGTTTCTGACCTGGCAAAGAAACTTAGAGTCATCACTACAGCACCCTGCCATTTAATCTTTGCTGAAAAGTGATGAAAACAGACCTCACTTGTATGAGAACGCTTAGGTTTCATGAAAGCAAAGCGAGAAGCAGCCAAGTTTGTGCTTAGATACAAGTACATGTTTGAAACTTCAGTTATCTTTTTTATAAGTGTTCCCAAGTTGGAAGCTTACACACATGACATGAGAGCCTGATTTAAGCAGTTCCTATTATCTTCGTAATTCAGTTTTTAAAATCTGCTTTTGCTCGAAACAGAAAAAGAAAGGCAAACAAATCTCCCCTGTGTCCAGCCTTCCCCGAATAATGCTGATACTTAGGCAATCCTTCCCTTCCCTGGGGTAGGACTGCAGAGTATTACTTTATTGACTCATAATTAAGAACTTCTGAAGTGAAAACCAGTCAACAGGGAAATGGGGCTTCAGGGTTCCATAAGCAAAGAGAGAATATATATTCTTCTTGCGGCAAGTGCAATAAACCGGAACAAGCAAAGCTCGTAGAAAAAAATGTTTTTGCAAATATGAAGTCCTTTACCTCAACTTTATACCCTTTTTGAGGAAGTCATTTTTTTTTTTTTTTTACCCTCCATGATGTCTAAGGAAAACACGAGTAGAGTCTGAACTGCTCTCAGGTTGGGGGAAGACACAAGTGAACGACACTGAGTGTGGGCGGGGACCGACAGTGGAAACTTGGTGGTGAACACAGAGTGTGGGCAGAAGGGAAAAAGCACATGGGAAACATCACTGAAAGGAAGTGTCACAGGAAAAAGTTATGAGGCAGCATTCTACGGGGCTTGT
The DNA here is from genome assembly GCA_028571685.1 of Heterohyrax brucei. Taxonomy (NCBI): domain Eukaryota; kingdom Metazoa; phylum Chordata; class Mammalia; order Hyracoidea; family Procaviidae; genus Heterohyrax; species Heterohyrax brucei. Next base: position 58,625,082 of record CM053145.1, on the reverse strand, counting down.
CAGAGCAGCATCGAAAATGCTGTGCATTTGTTGAACATAAAAAAAAAAAAGCCTACTAAACAAATAAGCAAAAAGAAATCTCAAATGCCAAAAGAGCCACTGATGAGAAACCATTACTCTTTTGACTGAACTAACATTCCTGGAATCCAGTCACATCCTATTAGCAGAGAAGGGTTTAGTTCAGTGCTAAAGGCTGGATTTTTTTCTACATCTGGTTCCACTTACGGAAATGATCACCTCTGCACCCATTGCTCTCCTGACATACCTAGTTGAATACGAGAGGTGATTTCCCTACTGGTGCCCTGAGGTATGATTTGATGAGCTTGGTAATGCATACAAAATGGATTTCCCTGATACGATTAAAGCCAAGAGGGCCTAATCTAGACTCAGTTTTTGGTTCTTTTAAAAAAAAACAAAAACAGAACACTCGCGGACATTTTGTATAGCACAAGTTTTGTACTTATTAATTTATTACCTGTTAAACATTTATATGTGACCTTAGCATTTTTAATTACCTACAGTTACTTTTATGAGAACACTGATTTTTAAAACTCGTTTAAAATGGATATTTCAAATGATCTATTTGAAATATTTGAAACAGACTTAAGCTCTTTTGTGAGGTGGACCAGAAAGAAAAGTAGTTTCCCACAACTATGACTAATTTCAGGTAATTGAAAATCTACCCCTTTGAAACTGTAGCATAACTGGCTGATTTGTGAAGCATATCTATTTGTCTTCTGATGGACTGACTAATCTGTGTCGTGTTTCAACACATTCCTTCTGTAGACACACAAAGTTAGTGATTAGGACTTCAAATCGACTTCCTACCCTGTTTGTTCACCACTGTGTTTTGATTATTTAGAGACAAGCGTAGGTGTCTTTGTAGAATATTCACAAATATTTGTAGGAAGTGAGATCTACATCCACAAAAGAACCCCTCACAGGAGGAAACAGCTTTACGAGATGAAACTAGGGTGTTTTTAACTTTATTCAGTTGGCTTAACTTATTATTATTATAAAAATATTGAAGATGACTAACACAACTTTAAAGTTCAGAGCCAAAGCATACCAGGAATGTTTAAGATTGAGCCTAATAGTGCCTGTTACCAGATGACATAAAGAAAGAAAAGAATCTCATTTCCTACTTTTCTTACTCCTTTTATCAAGGAGAAGTGAAAAACCCACCATGGATGAAGCTATGTTAGCCCAGCACTGGGTTTTTCCTTTTAATGATGAACTGGAATCTGTGACATCCTTGTATATAAGGTGCAGACTCCCCAGGTGAAGAAAGGCTTTGAGGAGGCATTCATTGAGAGACAAACAAGTGTCAGCCACGGGGTACATGTTTCTTGCGCATTTCGTCATTTATTCCTCCCAGAAAACCCAGGGAGGGGATTTTATTACAAATCAAGGATTACGAGGATGTCTAATGAATTTATTATCCAAGGCCACACCATTAGAGAGGGGAAGGATTGCAACTGGAATTCCAGTTCTGTTGAACTACCACTCTTGATCTTACTGGCTACCTCTTTTACACATGAACTTTATCCAAAGCAGTGCCATTATGACAGACCTGTTTCTAAACTGGTTCAAGAAAGACGGGATCCCTGAAAGAAAACCTTGGATCAGGAGTCACTGAATGTCACCAGTACACACACGTCTCAGAGGTGCACAGGTTTCTGACCAGTATCACATGCCATCAGATCAATTCTGATTATGGCAACCTCTTATGTGTCAGACTAGAACTGTCCTCCACAGGGTTTCCAGTGGCTGCTTTTTCTGAAGTAGACTGTCAGGCTTTTTTTACAAGAAAACTCCAGGCAGACTGGAACCTCTGGCCCTTCAGTCACCAGCAGGGTGTGTTAACTGGCTGTGTCATCCAGGGACATGGACCTCTAAGACTGCTTCTAATCCTAAGAATCTATGAATCTAAGAAAACCAGAAGTTATCTATCATGAAGTATTTTGTGATTGTACAACTATGTTTCTTGCTTTTCACTTAAAGTCTTGTTGCTATTGTTAGTGTTAAACTGCTTTAATGATAACATTTGTGACTCAAACAGCTAAGGATTTGACAGCCAAGGAAAGGTCGATGGTTGAAACCCACTCTCAGTGGCTCCACAGGGGAAACTGTTAGTGATCTGCTTGCAGCCAAGATTTTAGAGGCATAGCGGTTAAGTGCTACATGTGCTAACCAAAAGGTTGGCCGTTCAAATCCACCAGGTGCTCCTTAGAAACTCTATAGAGCAGATCTCTTCTGATCTATAAGGTCGCTACAAGTTGGAATTGACTCACTGGCAGTGAGTTTGGTTCTGATTTTCTAAAAAATTGAGGAAATGTTTTATTTCTAAGCTGGCATGCTTTGCGAATGTCTACTTCTAGCTACTTACGCTCAGCCTTCAAATTACCTGAAGGCAGAATAAGACTGTCCCCCAGTCTTATTAAGATCGCTCTGGTTATCCACATTTGTAATGAACTATACTTGGGATAGGTGCCAGTGTGAAGTAGACATTGTCTAGTGACCCTGCACTGTGGGTCACCAGACAATGGTGACTGAGATTCATCTAGCTTGCATCATGCAGGCCATCTGACCCTGCCCTCGTGTTCATCAGAATTATTTTAAAATAAAAATTCTAGTTAAACACATGCCTGAGAAAAATTTACAGGTAATGAATTTCAGACATCCCATCTTAGCCAAGCCAATTATTAAACCTTGGGTAAGTGGTTCAGGAACCATTTTATTCATTCCCTGGCTTGTGGCATCTTCAATTGATCAAAACATAATGTCGAAAGAATGGACATTGTGTGGCACTGTGTTCCCCCACAAGAGAATCAATTTGATCAGACTGCATATTCACTTGGCAGAACACCATGTTAAAGACACACGATAGATTTTTGTGACCTATCCTATTCATATAACATCTTTTTGCTCCAGAAGTAACAAGAAACAGTAATAAACTAACTAATCCTATGATGTTCAGAAAGACAAATTGTATTTACTGGGACATATGCAAAACAGCAGTGTATTCACCAATTTCAAACAAAGCACTCTCCCTTGTCACGCAATGGAAATTTCTCTTTGAAGAACAAAGGTCTTCTTTGTCCTTTATCCTTTCCTTAAGAATTAAATGTGAGGGATGTATAAGTGACTTACCCATTTACTTTTAACCAGTCTCCCCACTTTAAATGCCTGTGGATACTACTTTGACTTGCATGTTAAGAGATGTAAAAAAAAGTAGCTAGCAAATTACACCCTGTGGTCCCTTCCTCTTCTCTGCTGTTCTTTTCCAATTCTCACAGTAGCTACGCCTGCAGAAGGAGAGTACCCACGCCTCCTGTTATCTGGACCTAAGAATCCTTTTTACAACCTTACTGACTGTCTCAGTGGTACAAAATGAGACAAAGCATGAACTTACCCATCAAAGGATAAACTGTCTAGGACTGGTCTCAAAGTAAGAAACAAAAACTGGTAGTCACATAAGTCAAAGATAGACTGAGCCTCCCTAACAGCAGGCCAGGTGGTCAGTTCAATAAATTCATACAAACAAGCAGTCCATTGAATTGGAGGCAAGGGTAGGGGTAGCGATTAACTGCAACTGTCTAGCTATTTTATTAATGGGTCAATTCAGTACACGTGTTTGAACTGATAATATTATGTACACAGAGTTGAAACCTATGTCTGAATAGTCGAAGTAAAGGTGAGCATTTAAGTCATTCGCCAGGCAATCTGAGAAGTGGACGTGACCGGGGGGTCATATCACATAGTTTGGCTTTCTCCCCAGTTATCATCCAGGCGATAATTTCATCTGCTTCATTTTGTTTGAGCAAAATACAAGCCAGTTAATACAAAGCAGTTTACTGCAAGGAGAGAATAAATTTGTTGGGTTCAATCATTTGTTCTTTTTAGTTTACAACCTGGAGTTGGATGAGATAAAGGTCTAGGAAATCGACGAGTAAAAGAACCACATTTTGAAATGCTGCTTTCTTTGTTTGGAGAAGCTAAATATGTCTCTCTTCTTCATTAGCCAAAGGCACAAGAACTAAATACAAAATTCCTTGGGGAAAAATGTTGCTATAGGGCTGAGTCCATTGGCTCCTTTCCCTCCCTTTCTTCTCTGTAAGAAAAGACACTAAAGGGAAAGCATTAAAATCCTTCTGAGGTTCAATTCGTGATCCCTTCCTGCCCCTCAACCTCTCTAGCTTCTCTGGCATTTAAAGGAACACTGTCAAACAGACGAGGCTTTATTTTTAGAATTACAGCGCTCAAAAATTCCTAATGAGAACAGGCAGAATTCCATAAGTCCATGAATACATATGCAGTCAACTATCCGTATCTGTGGGTTCCAAATCTGTGGAGTCAACCAACTGTGGATAGAAAATACACAGCCTCCCAAAAAATTTGTCTCGTTATTGTTCCCTAACCAGTATCAACTGTTTACAAAGCACTGTATTAGATATCTCAAGTAATTTAGGACTCATTTAAAGTACATGGGAAAACGTGCCTAGGTTATACTCAAGTACTACACCTTTTGATGGGTTTTGACCTCTGCAAGGGTCCTGGAACCAATCTTTTAGGGATACCCAGGGACAACCAAATTTATATACAGAAAAAGAGATTAAAAAGTAGTTTGCCTGTAAACTTATTCCCCCTGATTGTTTCTATATGGGCAAACTAAACTTCAAAGAGCTAAAAATTCTTCATAGTGCAGACACACTCAAATCATATCATGCAAATCTTTGTATTTCATTTCCCTTCTCAGTTTTATTTGTTTTCCCTCATTGACTTGACCTCTGACAGAACCCCAAATCATGCCACTCATCAATTGTACATTCAAATTAAAAAATAATAATAATAGTAGTAATTATTGCCTCTCTGTAGAATGCTGTGAGACTATTGCACCCTTGAGAATAATATGACTGGAATACTGAAACCATACAATATGCCACAGTGCTCTCTTAGATGTTATCTGTGTTTACAGAAGTATCTCATTATTAGCCAAAAAGCTGGCAGTTTAAACCCACTCTGAGGTACCTTGGAAGACAGGCCTGGAGATGTGCTTGCAAAAGGCCACAGCTTTGAAAACTAGGTGGAACAGTTCTACTGTGCAAACAAGGAGTCACCATTAGTCTCAGCCAACTCAATAGCAATGAACAACAGTGCTGGGGAGCCCCAGTCCAGGGACAAGGACGTGCACTACCGATAAGCGGCTGAGGAGGGGAGGCTCAGAGGAGGAGCCAAGGGACACGACTCCAGGGATGGTGGGGTGCTCCATTTCCACCAGCAATGGCAGAGAAAGTTGATTCTTTCATTAGCTCCCAGACTCAAAACATTAAATATGAATGTTCTGTGCCTGCTGGGAATCTGCTTCACCAGGAATATACTGGCCTGCTCCAAACATACACGCAGAAAGGTGAAAAAGAGTGAGGCATGATTTACCGGGATCCAGTTGGAATCTGCGGATACTTGCACGAATGACTGCAAGGTGTGTGGCCCCAAGGGGAAGGTCAACAGTGCAGGTAGCCGGCACACACTTCAGTGAAAAGACAAGGACCAGAGTTGTATATTTGAAAATGAGTCATCAGAAATTGATGTGAAAACTATGATCTGATTGTCAAACTACTATCAGTTTTTAGATAACAAAACTACATATTCTATCATCTTTCCTCTCTTGCTGATTTTACAGTGTTCCAGAAGAGTTCACATTCTCTCTCTCCCTTAATCCCTAAAGCAAGCAAGTTAATGATTAATTGTACCAGCAGGTTTTGTTTATAGAATGGTAGTACTATCATTGTATAATATCGAGAGAATTTAACCATCTATATATTTTTAAATGTACAATTTCATAGCATAGATACACACTTGTAACAGAGACAATTTTAAAAAAATCAATTAATGATGAAATTTTATAGGGTAAATAGAAATAAAAAGCAGTTATAGTTAATTAATGCTCTGTATACACAACATTATTAGCAGCTGTGTGCCTATTAAATCGAAAATGGAGGAGCAATAAGATTGTTGTTCTTGTGCTTTCTTGCGGAAATCAGGAAAATAAATCGCTCATCGTGGTTGCTTGGGTGATTTTCATTCTGGAAGAGGTTAGTCATTTCCAATCAGCCTCAGAAATAGACTGTACTTATAACAAATCTTTTTCAAGGTGACCACTGTTCTGGGCTGCATGAGCATACAACCCCTCCTCTTGAGTAAACACCATCCTGCTTGCCTGGACACCGACTTTCTCATGGTCCACACACGACAAGAACAGGAAACTGGTGCACCAACACCAGTCAGCCAGTGATAATTCAAATACAGGACCGTATGTCTGTCTACTTAAGGGTAATACCAGGTTGGAGAATCCTGTAGCAGCTCCAGCGGAGAACAGAGGATGCCTGAACACCATGCTGGAAGCAGGAGGCTCACTCTAGGTTCAAATTACCCTTCAGCCAACCCCACAACTCAGGCCAAGAAATAGCTCCTCTCTGTTATGTCTGAGGTAGATATGGTTACGCAGAACTATAAACTAAATGCAGGTGATCCTCCACCTGCCAAGCTTGTTTAAGAATTCCTAGCTTTTCCTTTCCCAAGTCCCTTCCTTCCATTTTTCCCCTCTTTCTACCTATACTCTCTATTAGGGTCCCTACCTGGTAGAAATGGTTTGCTCTCAGCTGCTGACTGAAAAATTGACTATTCAAACCCAGCCAGTGGTGCTGCAGAAGAAAGGCCTGGTGATCTGCTTCCATAAAGTTTGCAGCCGAGAAAACTGTATGGAGCAGTTAGCTGTACTCCTTTACACATGGGTTGCCGTGAGCTGGACTGCTCTTGACAGCAACCTTTTATTTATTTTAATAGCTTCTTTAGATCAACAGTCCCCTCTTTCAGAAGAGCCTCCAATTCTGGAGGTGAATGCAAATTAACGTTTTATTCTTGTGGCCCTTGAGGCCTCATCCATAAGTGTGGAATGTGAAGCATCAGGAAGCAATGGCAGTAGGGATTTGAAGGCAGGAATTTACTTAGTACCTGTAAAAACCCCTCCAAGAAAAAATACAATGGAAACCTAGCATACACTTCAGTAGAAAGGCAAGGATCAAACTTGCATACTTGAAAATGAGGCATTAGAGATGTATTTGGAAATAGGTCTGGGAAGGCAAAACTGCTCATATGCAAATATGGTAAAGGCACTCAGCACTACCCCACTCACTAAGATTCATAATTACCTTCTCTAGAATAGATGAAAACAACAACAAAAAGATTTAAGACTAGGGAACATATATACATGTATGTATACATATATATAAGATAAAGATATACATATATGTAAGTCTATATATCAAGAGATCCCTTAGTCCTTCTTCAACATAACAGATTTTGAATAATAGTAAATAAATCCAGGTCAATTTCTGCAATTGTAACTCAGCCTCAGTAATCCTGACCTCCATTTAACAGAGCTAGGATTTCAAATTCCACTCTTAACAGTTGCTCTGACTCCTTCAGGGCTGGGAAGCAATCCAGGTAACCTGAGAGAAGCAATTCTTTCACGGCCTCAATCCTACCACTCCAGAAAGACTGTGAAAGAGGACTGGGATAGCAAACAGTCTTTGTTTTCATCCCTCATTATTCCTACCTCGACTGACTGCTTCTTCATCTTTTTTCTGGTGCCCGCAGACACTTGAGTAACTTCCACAACGCCCACTATTATTATCAGACAACTGCTTGTATTGGGCAGTGTGCTAAGTCTAGGATATTAACAGGCTCTGCCTACAGGAAGCTTACAGTCTGGCTGGGAAAACAGATAATTCAACAGTCCTTACAGTGACTATGTTAAGTGCTATGCCAAGGGAGGTGTCCGAAGCTACGGGATTGTCTTCTGTGTGAGGGTGGGAGTGGGAACTTCTTGAAAGAAGTGATGATTTAGGATGTGCAGGAGTTCTCTAGGAGGTGTGCTGTGGCACAGTGGTTAAAACACTTGGCGGCTAACCAAAAAGTTCAGCAGTTTGAATCCCGTGGCCACTCCACAGGAGGAGGATGTGGCAGTCTATTTCAGTGAAGATTTACAACCTTGGAAACCCTATGGTGTGGTTCTACCCTGTCCCACACGGTTACTATGAGTCAGAATTGACTCAACGGCAGTGTGTTTAGGAGTCTCCCAGGTGATCAGTGGAGTGAGTACGGAGGGCAGAATTCTCCCCACAGTGTGGGCAAATGCCAGAAAAAAAAGAGACATTCAACACGTCGTGGAAGTGGACCATGCAGTCTGTCTAGATGATTGGAATGAGCATACAAAGAGCAGGTAAGGATGAACAGAAACAACAGGCAGGCAGCAGGAAGTCACTGAAAAGCAGTAATCTCAGAAATCATATCTCTTTTGCTTTAAAAAAAATCACCAAAGGCAATGTGGGGAAAGGTCTAGAAGGTTGATTTAAGCAGAGCCCACGAAATATGTTAAAAGGCCATCAACTGACCCTATGCCTACTGTTTCCACCCCTTTGATGACAGCCAAGAGATAGCTCATTTGACCTCTAGGCTGCTCTGAGGGTCAGAAACCATTGCTTTGTACAATGCTTTATATGTATGTGGGCTGCACCATCACCATAACTGTGAGGGTGGTGCACAGCCAAGCAGTGTTTTGCTCAGAACAGACTCGACAGACCTAACGACACAGTGCTTCGAATCAGACTCGCTGATTTGGGACATGTAACCCCAGTGACATAATGGTTTAAAGCTATGGCTGCTAACTAAAAGGTTGGCAGATTGAATCCACCAGGTACTCCTTGGAAACTCTATGGGGTAGTTCTATTCTGTCCTATAGGTTCACTATGAGTCAGAAATGACTCAATGGCAACAGGGTTTTGGTGGCAACATACAGATGGCATTCCATATGTTCTAAGTCTGTTATGTCTTTTTTGAGAAAAGATATGTCCTTCACTTATTCTTCACATCACATGGTCCATTCAACTCTTCTAACCAACACCAGGGTGGTAGGAGCATCCCATCCTTCATACCACCCCGGTAATCCTCTTCTGAATTCACTTGTTCATATATACCTCTTTCGTCATGTGGCTCCTGGAGCTGAATACCATCATCCAGGTGTGCTGTAGAGCAGACCGGGTAGACAAGGCCTTTCACTTTCCTAGGGAAAGGCCACTAGTTTTCTGGTAAGAGGGAAGACCACTGGCAAAGAGCCAGAAAGAGGAATGATATATCCATTCTTCAACTCTTCATTAGCTATCCCCGTTGCTGTAGAGTCGATTCCAACTCATAGCAACCCTATTAGGACATAGTTAAACTTCCCCATAGGGTCGCCAAGTCTGTAATTTTTACAGAAGCAGATCTCCTGGTCTTTTCTCCCAGAGAGCAGCTGGTGGGTAAGAATAGCTGTCTTTTATGTTAGCAGGGTGCACGTTTCACCACACTGCTATGAGGACTGCTTTCTTTAGTCAGAGAAACACTGATTCTTAGCTGGTCAAAAGACTACCTAAAATAAAGACCATATTTTCAGCTACTCTTGCAGCTAGGGGTAGATATACAGAGGTCTGACAAGTAGGTCCATGAACTTAGTTGTTCTAAGTGCTACACACCTTAGTGCTGAGTAGCATTAAGGTCACCTCTGAACTACTCCGATTGGGAAGCTACGTGCTGACACCAGCACCTAGTCCACCCTTCAAAGCAATTTCAGAACTCTTTCTGGAATGGCTATTGTGCACAGTGGCAAGGCAGCAAGTTTGCAAACTTAATTGTATAGTAGTTTGGGAGGGAGTTTTTAGCCAGTAAACAAATAACTGTAATGAAACACCTTCTCTACTTACCTGATCTGGCCCCCAGTGAGTGTTTTCTTTACCCAAATATAAAGGAAATATTGAAAGGAAGACATTAGGATGACATTCTGCACATCAAGTGTTATACAACAACAGCTCTAATGGCCATTCCAGAAGAAGAGTTCTGAAATTGCTTTGAAGGGTAGACTAGGCGCTGGCATCAGTGCATAGCTTCCCAAGGTGAGTACTTCGAAAGTGGCTATCATGATATTCAACAACGAGGCATGTGGCACTTTTTTAGGATGGGTTCACAAACTTAACTGGCAGTCCTCATATGACTACAATGTCCATGGAAGCTCTTCGTGTGACATTTGGGAAGTGTCCTTAAAGAGCGGGGCAATCCTTACTGCTGCAGCTGCTCCCTCCTCCTCTTGCCGGACTGGACCTCTGGCAGCCAACTTGTCCCACCACCTGGAGGCCACAAGTGGAGAATGGAAGGACAGCAAGGCAGGGGGAAGGTGGACCCTTAGGAGAAAGGGTCTCCCACTCCTGGACCCCTGCCTCGGGATTTCTTTTAGAAGAAGGAGAAAGAAACCTTCGTGTTTTTAAATGCACTGTTACTCTATTTTCTGTCATGTACAGACCAATCAAAAAAAAAAAAACCAGTTGCCATCTAATTGACTGTGACTTATGACAGTTCCATGTGTTTCAGAGTGGAACTGTATGCCACAGGGTTTTCAATGGCCATGATCTCTCCAAACTAGCTTGCCAGGCCATTCCTCTTAGGTGCCTAGGGCCAGACCTGGACCACCAACCTTTCAGTTAGTAGCCAAGCACTTAAATGTTTGTGCTACTCAGGGACTCCAGTCTAACTGATTCGCCTTTCTTATTTCAGAAAATTTATTTCTATTTCTCCCGCCTGGGGACTTGTCTTTCTCCATCACCATGTAATGAAATGCTTTTTAACCTTTTCCCCTTGAGCTGTGATTAAACCACGTGCTCTATCTTTGGATTATATGGCAAAAACCACAGAGATCTTCATAGGAAAGTGGGCTTCCAGGATGGAAGACATGAGATGTGAGGGACTGGGCTGCAGCTCCATTCTTCAAAGAGGTTGCACCCTCAGAAGTAAGATCCCGGTGTCAAATTCTCTAGGGTTGTAGGCCCATGAGCAAGGGACAACAAAGCTGAACTCTGCTTGGTCCACTATATAGAATGTATTTGGGGGGCAGGTAAGGTGGTGGTGGGGCTCTGCTGAACCCTTTGCTTTGGGAGCCTTGCTGTCATTACTTCTGTCTGAGGTCCCATTGTCCCCACTTACACTAGTTTCTTGAACATCCAACACCTGGCTACACACAGTCTTACTAACTCTAACTCTGCTTACTTAAAAAGGTTCCTGCTGACTCATGTGACTATGTGTCACAGGAAAACAGTAGCAACATTAATTGGCAGAAAGCCCAACCCACCCAGAAATCTTTACATTTTCCATAAAAGATGAATAAAATAACAAATACCAAAGTTCCTCTATGTTTCATCACTTTGGACTAACGCCAAAAAGACGACCAACCATTTTGTTAAGCGCAGTTCAGTTTCCAATTCTACCCAGAAGGGGAACATTTTTTAGCACAAAGAAAACATTACTGAAAACTCTTTCTGGAGGGTAAAGAGATGGATAGTAGGCAGGAATCAGTCTGGGCAAATTAAGAAATAAAATTATGAGAACTTTACACGTATCTGAGGAATTCAGTTACGTCATTATCGCCTACTGGAAGATGGTAAGAACCTCAGTGCAAGCAGATAGGAAGATTAGTCACAGTAAAAATGTAAGTATGACCCTAATTAATGATTTGCTTAAAATTAGTCCCTACATATATCACTGGAAACCTTGGTGGTGTGTAGTGGTTAAATGCTACAGCTGCTAACTAAAAGGTCAGCAGTTCAAATCCGCCAGGTGCTCCTTGGAAACTCTATGGGGCAGTTCTACTGTGTCTGATAAGCTCACTGAGTCACAGTTGATTCAATAGCATTTTTTTTTTGGTTATTGTTTTTTAAATATATGTGGGTATATGTATGTGCATGTATATATCCTCGCTATATATATATGTGTATATATATCCTCATTAGCCCACTTGGTGTTCACGAAAACTGGAACATGTCCCAGTTAGAAGAATCCATGGATGATCTCCACAAGGCCCTGATGCAAAGTGTCACCTCAAACTTGAGTTTTCTGCCATTCTGAGTACATTTCTTGTCTCACATCTCAGAGTAGACACAATTCCCCTTCCAACAAGCTACTCGCTTGCCTTTATTCTTTTCCTTCTGCTCTTCTATGAGGAATGAACAGAATCTCCCTAGGGAATCACTGTGAGCCTAATAGGAAAACAAGCACAGAAGTTTCACATTCGGAAAAACAAGAGCTTGACAGATTTCATCAGAGACTGATGTCCTAAGTTAGCATGCTCCTCACAGTGACATTTCTGCAATTCGTATTCCCTTCAGGTCATGGTTCTGTCTCACACTGCTGTTTCTACCTTCTGACATCGTGGGAACTTCTGAGCTCCGACAAGTTAACAACTACAGTAGTGTAAAACGGGTGTGCATGTGTGTGTGGGACGGGGTATGGAGTGGGGAAATGTTGAAATAGCATTACAGGTCTGACTGAAAACAGGCATTTCAGAAGAGGAAGCACGAGTGTACAAGGCAACCAGAGGGCAAACAGACCTTCCCTCACTCACGTAACATGAACACAGAGTGGAGAGAAAAGGAAGAAATACGACTCTATGTAACAGAATCAAGATGGCTAGCTTTATTGCTGATTTCCTTGGTTCTGTGATGGAAATCCTGGTAAGGCAGTGTTTAAGTGCTACTTCTGCTAACCACAAAGGTCAGCAGTTCAAATCCTCCAGGCGCTCCCTGGAAACTCTATGGAGCTGTTCTACTCTGTCTCATAGGGTCTCTGTGAGTCAGAATGGGTGCAGTGGTACTGGGTTTGGTTCGCTTTTTGATGATTGGGAAGTAATATTTTGAAAGACAGCAATGACTTTTACCTCCTTTGAAAAAAATAATGCTTTTTTTTCTTTTCCTTTGATGAAAAGAGGAAGGCTTCCTTCATTTATAGAATAAAACTTGAAGACACACTGTAAAGAATTATTTTCATGGACTAATTGTTCAGACTAATAGACACTTAGTCTGAAGAGATACTTAGCTGCTTATAACTACTTACAGTCATCACTTACATCTACTTGATAGATCTAGAGAACACTTCTCTCCATCATGTAGTTCCTATCTTTACAAAGCGAAATGGAACACTGGGTATTCAAGAAAAGAAAAAAAAGACAAAGGGGAGGAGGAAGAAAAGCAGAAAACTATTTAATTGCCAAAAGGAAATATGTTCTCTTCCATTATAACAATGTCTTGCCGTATACAGTTCCCTCCTAACTTCTGAATCCTCTAGAAATCTATTTAATGAACTCCAAGTTTGAAGTTCTGTACAATATACAGTTTATCATACCAAGGACTAGTATCAAGAATCTATTCACAAACAAGGAAAAATATTTCTAAATAAATAAAAATATCTATGAATATTAAAACTTGTATAGAGCACAGTCACATGAAGAATCTAATAAAAGAACTTAGCAAAGTCTCTACTGGAATCACGAGTCTCATACTAATCCTAGACAAGGAGGAAGGTTGGGAAAACTCTCTTTCCTCTCACGGAGGCTGAAGCAGAAAAAGTCCTGTAGCAAGAAATGGCTTTTGAGCAGTTTGACTGGAGTTATCATCCCCACATGAAAAGGCACAAGATGGTCACCAGCCATGGAATCCCAGAATAGAATCTGGCACTCTTTAGAAAAGTGTTAATTGCTTCAATATATTTCTGAAAAGCTTGGAAAAAATCAGAAAGTGAGAGGAGGAAGGTAAGGATTTACTTTAGTATTGTTTAACATGAGAGAAAAACGACTGAAGTAGGATGCAGTGAGTAACTAGGCTGTGTTCTACAGGTATTTTTCACCTGTACAATGTGAACTACCAGAGGAAATTCCTAAAACAGTGCTTTGATACTATAAATATCTTCTGGAAAATAACAGTGACTTACCTTTTTCATCATTTATGAATGGCAATTAGCCACAGCAAATGTAAACACAACACACTGATGGTACAACCATTTCCAACAGAGTCCTTTAATCAACAGACATTGAGACCAGGCTCTGTTTTAGAGATTCAGCCATATACCAAACGGAAAGCTCCCACGTCAATGATTAAGGCATGGCACATTTGGACATTTGCCTGAATTAGTGCTTTACACTGTCTGTAAGCTGGACATTTTAATGATTCTCCATGAGTATTTTACCACGAAAATACTAGTCAGGTGTTCATTTCACTTCCTTAAGAATGGCTGGCTCTGGAAAATAATGTAATAAATTCTGTCAAATTAGAACTAAAAAATGTGCACAGTGCTCATTGGCAGATCTGACTGACCATCCTGGTGGTGTCGTAGTTAGGCGCTATGGCTGCTAATCAGACACTCCACCAGACACTCCTTGGAAACTCTATGGTGCAATTCTACCCTGTCCTGTAGGGTTGCTAAGAGTTGGAAACAACTCAGTGACAGTGGGTTTGGTTTGGGTACTCATAGTTAAGAGGGAGCCCTGGTGGCACAGTGGTTAAAGCACTCAACTGCCAACCATCAGCAGTTCTGAGGGAGAAAGATGTAGCCGCCAGTTACCGAGATCAACAGACTTGAAAACCCTATGGAACCACAGTGACTTGCAATCAACCTGATGACAGTGGGCTGCTTTTGGGGCTGTTCGTAATAAACAACTAGATTTCTTTTTTTTTCCCATAAGCAAGCTGCTTGTTGTGAGGCATACAAAGAAAGAAAATGTCAGCACCCTTTCTCTTAGAAGCATTCAAACTATATTCCAATGGAAGAGGTTAGAAGTAATGCAGAAATATATTTAAACACAAACAACCAAACATAAACATGAATAGTTATTAATTCAAATACAAAATGAATTTGTGGTGTAGACACTCAAATGAATCTGTAACACCATACCTGGAATGAGTAAATCAGTGAGGGTCAACTGTGTATAAAAATACCAAGGCTACACAGGGATCTATTTGTTGAAATGTTTACCAAAAAATTCAATGAGGTTATTCTTAATGAGTGTGAACACACAGTGAAACTTCTGCTAAGAAATAGATGGCATACATGAATTAGGATAATTCACAGAGGAGTTATGGACAAATTATCCAGGTATAGGTAGGGCACAGGGGAATCGCCAGGGATAGTACAAGACCCAGGGATAACAGCAGAGACTCTGTCACCGGCCCTAGGCCTAAGGACTAAAGGAAGGAGAGGCTCCTAGAACTGAGGAGGTAAGAGTCCTGTAGAGCAGGCTTCTTGGAGAGGAACGATGACTTTCTGCCAAGAACAGAGCAGAAAACAGTAGAAATAGACATGAGAGACAAACGAAAGATACCTGACACATGCATACACAGACCATTGTCCCTCCGAATTAAACACCCTATTCATTCAGCATTTATGGAGCATCTACTAAGTGCCAATCCCTGTATTATGCAAGAAGATGATCCTAAAAGATGAGTTAGTCTGCCCTCAAGAAACTCAGAGTCTAACGTGGACCACAGACAAAATAGAATACATTGTTCCAGAAAGAGACATGAAACTAGGGGTTTAAGGAGGTGCTGTCCTTTGTAAGGTGACATTGTTAAGGAATTGCTGACACAACCTTAACTCCAATACCAAGCTGATATATTCAGGATAGTAAAGAAGCCATTGACTTATGGGCCTATAATTCTATGATTGCATTTATAGAGATAAAAGCATGTGCATTAAGAGACTTCAGCAAAGACCCCGGGTGTGAATGAATGGTGTGTGTGTGTGTGTGTGTGTGTGTTTAACCCACAATTCATATCAGAGATAGTTCAGTGCCTTCATATTACAGGTGAGAACATTTGCTTAAGTTCTTACAGCTACTCAGCAGCAGTGTGACAACAAGGACCCAGGTGTCCTGGCATCTGACCAAAGCAGATCTTAGAGATTTTACATGTTTCAGAAGTAATTTTAGCTGCACCTAAATTAAATCAGTTACCTTCTCCATCTCATCACCACTCTACTACTGCATTTCATGTCTTTATCGCCTTTATCCTTCTTACATGTATTAAAGGGCTTCGCAAAACCAGCATTAATGAAGCTCGCAAGAATCACAAGTTAGAATGCTTAAGTCTCTTAACTTAGCAGTAAATGTGAGTAATGTGTTTTTCATTCTACTATTTGTTGTGCACTTGGCTTGGCTTGGCATTTGTGGTTGCCTGTACTTCCCTGGTGTGATTTTTTTTCACATAATGTGTGAACCTTACAGTATGACGGCCACACAGTGAAATGCATAACCAAGTGGTTGCCACGTAATCGAACACTCCACTCTGTTCTTAGAGCAATTACTGTAGTGACCTGATTGCTGACATTTATTGTCTTGTTAGTAACGATTATCCAGAGCACTTTAATGCAGCAAATCTACCAACATATTTCACCTAACCATTTCTAAAGACTACACAGACTCCCAGCAGTCATCCTTCAGGTCTTAACACAGTGCTATTTGGTATAATGCAGATCCTCCATAAATACTGAGATACAGTCACTTATTTCAAAATACTCCAAGTTTAATTCAGTGTAACCAATTTTTAGTTAGTAATGTTGTTGTGTGCTGTCACGTCAGTTCTGACTCATAGTGACCCCATGGGACAGTAGAATCGCCCCATAGAGTTTCCTAGGCTAGCATCTCTCCTGGAGCAGATAACCAGGTCTTTTCTCTTATCAAGCACCTGGTGGGTTCAAACAGCCCACCAATCAGTCAGCAGCTGAAAGCTTAATTATTGTACCACCAAGGCTGCGCTTACTGATTCATACGGTGTGCCAAAGTACAAGACCAGTAAAAGAACTCCTTCAAACCTGGTAACCAGTGCAGCTCTATGATTCCTGTTACTTAGACTACAGCCTACGACAAGCTCACAGGCTGAATTTACTTGGCAAGCAGCCTAATTAGCACTGCAACAGCCCCAAAGTCACTGTTTCTGAGGAGTTGTCTTCTATTCTTCTCCTAACTGGCTAATGACTAGAGGCCACCTTGACATCGGAACCCTTTTATTTTCCTTCCAAAGTTCAAGATGTGCCTATTGCCTTCCAATTGTAAGCTCCTTTGTAAGTACTGCCCAATATCTTTCTGGCTTAGAGCAAGAACAGCTAAACATGGATCCCTATAAGAAAACAAAATCCCAATTTGTTTTTAATCCTTCACGTGTTTTGCTCGTGTTGTCCATGTAAGCCTTGAACTGAAGAAAGTTTCCCCCTACACATTTAAGAAGAAAGAAGGTCTACTTGTATGCTTAAAGGGAAATTGATATCTTTGGTAATAACAATCTCTCACATGAGCTTTCTTGTTCTAAATGCTTTCCTAATTTGTGCTTTGATGGAATTAATTTTCTTTATTGAGCAGGTTAAGCAATAAAAGGGTTTTATCAGTTATCTAGAAATAATTTCTTAATCTTTTCAACATGGTTTGTGAACACAGAAAACAATTTAGCTCACATGTCATTAAAAACTGGCTTATTTCAGGCAAAAGGCATAATTATGGTAACTGATGAAGTATTAATACAAAAGCAAAATAACAGTTTTGCTGATTTTTGTTTTTTTTAAATTATTGCAAAGATGCTGAAATTGCCAGAATGGCTGTCAGAAGGGCAAGCGTCATCAGGTAATCCATTTCACTTTGTCTTCTCTGTACTCAGAGTGAAAGAATGCAGATGCTTCCTTCTTTGCTTCTTGCCTGCACACAGCACACACAAATTCAGCTCTGAGGGAAAACAAAGGCTGTCCTGGGTGTGGCTTTGGGAACAACCCTACTACTTCACAATAGTATTTCTCTAATACTGTGAAGATTTCTGAAACAATGGTTTAAGGAAGATCTCACAAATACTAGGTTTGGTAAAGAAAAGAAAGAAAAAAATTATACAGACCATGGAGTGTTCTGAGGATTAAAAAAGGGGGGGTGGTGAGAGGGAAAAATATACAACCCTCCTGAAAAAAAAACACAGTAAATTAAAACCATGACATTCTTTCAAGGTAACTCATGGAAAGATGCTAAGTCCACTTCCCTTTTTGTTTTCATAAAAGAGATTTATTCTGCCCTCAATCAAAAGACTTGTTCTTTTGTAACTGTGCCAGGTAAACCGTTCTACTGTAATCTGGAAATCTACAGCTTTAGGATACTCCAAGCAGTTTTTTTTGTTGTGTGCCTTTTCTCCGGAGCAATGTTGTGCTGCAAAGGATGTCATTTCAATTATTCGCTGGCCCATCTATTAAAACTCTGAAAGGTTATAGGGCAAATTCTGTCCAAATATTCACTACAGCGTTGAAGTTGCTGTTTCAAAAGGCAACTGAAGGCACTGTCTTGAACTCAGGGACTCTTCTTGGCTCTTTGGTTTCCACTCAGTTCCCTAAATTGATTGTTAAATTGTGGTCACTTTAATGATATTGCTTCATCCTTAGGCGGAGTTGGTTATAAACAAGTTTCAGCCAGCGAGTGTCCCATATACCAAAGTAATCAGTGATTCTGCACTTATCACTGCCTGAGACTGCCTCTTTTTACCTTCGTGTAATGGGGCAGCCTTGGGTGAGATTGGTTCTGGCATGCTGGGCTGTACCCATACCCTCTGCTCTCCCTGCTAGGTGGTATGCTTGCCTTAGGCCATGCCACTGTATTCAAAACAAGAGCAGGTCTGGAATTCAATTTATAGTGTGGTGAATAACTGTTGTCTCTTTATAACTGTCTGGGCTGTAGATGCTGGGCTGTCAGCAACTCAGCGATGATCACAAAATATAATACACACTCAGCCAGCTAACCCAGGGCCTCTAAATCGTGACATTATTAAATACAGAAGGTATTTTCAAAGTTTTATTTTTGCTAAAGGTTGATGTCCTGACTTATATAAACATATATGGTCATCACTAAATAGATGTCTCTCTGTTACAGAATCAACAAAGATTTTTTTTTTAAAGCTCCACTTCCTCCCCAGGAAATGGGGTATGCTCAGAGAGGAAGTTGTCTTCCTGTTTTCTCCAGACTAACACTCTTGCAGTTTTTTTTTTTGTTTAAACTCCCAAACTCACAAGGAACAAACTGTTTGTAACTGATCCCACTTTTACAGCAGTAATTAGGACCAAAAAAAAAAAAAATCCACAAGTCATAAAATGTATTATTATTCCATATTTTCGTCTAGTACATTCTAAAGTTGTGTTCATCATCTAAATCTCTGTCTCTTCACTGTATAGCAAGGGCTCTGGATTCATCCACTGTGGTGGTTCTGTCAAAATCCTTTGTGAGATACATCAACTGTTAGTTACCCAATTATGAAAGAAATGTGACAGGGCACCTGCTTTTTATTATATTTCAGTGTTTGTGATACAAACCCAATGTGCCTGGCACTCACGAATGAAATATAATTGAAGAACGTTTTGTACATTCTGCTCTAAAATTTTAGCATTTCAGAACTGTTTTCTGGGGCTAGTAAAAAGAACCATTTGGAAACAAAGAAAACTCTTTTTTTTTTCTTCTCTTGACTTTTACAGTCATTTAAGGAACACTTATTTATTTTCCGTAGAGATACTTAAAGAAATAAAACTCAGATACACCTTAGAGTCAAGGCAAGACTGGAATTTTAAAAGAGGTAAATGTTGAATTTGGCATTTTTTCAGTTTTCCTCAACAGTTTGTTAGCAACTAGGTGCCCCATTTATCCATTAAGACAAGTGTGTTCCAGAAGACCACTTAGCTCAGAATCATCACGATTCTTCTTAAAATGTAGATTCCTGGGTCTCTTCTCAGACCTATCAAATCCAAATCTGTGAGAGGAGGCCTGAGAATCTGTATTTTTTTTTTTATTAACAACAAAGTTGAACATACTTAAGGATGTGATAAAGACATGGTAGGGTACTCTTTCAGGGATATTTCCTAGTAAATGGAAAGCAACCACAGACTTAAAACATTTTAAAACCTGTAACTTTCTCCCTCTTCCTCTTCTTTGTAGGGACAAGATCTTTGGGGACAAGGGAGTTTCTCCATGTCCTTCAGTGAAATCTTACCAAGAAGGTAAGCTCTGTCTTCATCTACTATCCATCAGCTAAACTCTGGGAATCAGATGTCAAGATAAAAATACTTTGTATTCTGCATTGGCAGCCTGTAACATATTGTGGCAGGCAGATACTCTGAAGGTAATTAACCAGGGAAAAGGCATTATAAAGTCGGCAGGCTGTTTTGTGATTATTCTGAGTACCTTAACTCTTCACAGTGCCACAGCACTCGCTGTCAATTTTTTTAATTACCCTCCAACAAGAAAATGTGTTCCCCGCATCAAGCAACAGACCTCAACGTCTCCTACTTTGTTTTAACAATATATTAGTGGTCTTCCCTCCAAATTATGAGGTTTTCAACAAAGAGTTTCCACATTTCTACCCAAGCAAGAGTTTTAGGACCAAGAAACACAAATAGGCAGATGTTACAGTAAATGTTCAAAATTTTGATAGGAAAGAGGACTTTAAAACAAACTAAAGGGTTGATTTAGACAACCAGTAGTTGGTGGCACAGTGGTTAAGTGCTACATCTGCTAACCTTTCAAAGGTCAGCAGTTCAAATCCACCAGGCATTCCTTGGAAACGCTATGGGGTAGTTCCACTCTGTCCTATAGGGTCGCTGTGAGCCAGAAGTGACTCGTCTTCAGCAGTGAGCTTTTGTATCTAACGATTTTCAATGAATATTTTTTCTTTCCTTCTTATCAGATGCCTTTTCATTTTAGAAATGTATAAATACTACTGGGTCTCTATCAATCGGAACTGCTTCAGTGGCAATGGGTGTGACTATGAACATGCAAGATTTATTTACAGTCATCAACTAATTGATCAATTAGTAATTAATACAATAGCAAGATATTTAAAAAGCATTCATTCATTGAACACAGAACAGCCAATCAGGCCTGTGCTCAAATCTTAGCTCTATCACTTGCTAGACATGTGTCCTAAATGGAGCACCAACCAGAGACTTCAAAAAAAAAAAAACCAAATTCACTGCCACTGATTCAAAAGGCTCTTATGAAGACTTACAAGAGCCTTTAAATTTAATCTCTCTAAAACTCATTTTACCTGTCTATGAAACAGGCATTGTAACAGTGATGTTGTAAGGATTAAACAATGCATGTAAAGTTCTTAGCACATATAGTTTGTGCCCAATAAATGCGATTTGTTATCATTATTGTTGTTCATCATTGCTAAGCAGGGTTTCAGAGCCCTTGTGGTGCAGTGGTTAAAACCTCAGCTGCTAACCAAAACGCTGGCAGTTCTAATCCACCACCTGCTCCTTGAAAACCCTATAAGACTGTTCTACTTTGTCCTATGGGATTGCTTTGAGTCAGAATCAGTGTGACGGTGAAAGTCTTAGTGACTTTTTTTTGTTTAAGTAGAATGTTAGCAGATTAGTAAATATCATGATACTTTATGAAACAAACTTAAGCATACGTCATTCAACTTCTAACACTATTTTACATTATAGTATAAGTAAATGTAATTGGTTTAATCATACATTCTAAAATTCTGATATTCTTTTATATCTTCCCTATTTATAGCTTCACACAGTACTATTTCTTCAAATTATTTTTTATGCTAACTTCACTCTGTATATTTATTGGAATAAAGTTAGATTTATGGTCCTCATCTTTCTTCGAATCTTACATATTAATCAGAAATTTGGGGTCAAAATAGCTTAAGTACAGGTGGTTACTTCAGAAAAATTGGAAAGCCATAAACAGAAAGAGCTGTGAAATCCTAATTCAAAACCTGGAATGTCTCAAGCTAACATTAAGGCCACTTTGGAAGAAAGACTGTTTGTCTAGTAGTTTGCAGAGTGATAAGTGAATTTTTTAGTAAAGGATCACCTAAGACCTTTATCTATGAGAAAGGACGGTGAAAATGATTCACAACTTGAAGAATGCAATCAATTCACTGAATTGTATACATAGAAATTATTGAATTGATATATGTTCTGCTGTGTATATTCTTAATAAATTATTTAAAACACTACAGAATGGTAATACTCCTCGAATTGTAGTAATACTGACAACTGTATTTATTCAGAAAAAATTTTTTTGATTTTTTTTCTGTAAGTCAGTATGCAATGTGATAGTGTCTTCAAGATAGAAAAAATAAAAGGACGTTGTTACTTAATTCAAAAGGCTCAGAGTCTTCCTAGGGGAGAGATGGATGTAATAATATAATAAAGATTATGAATTCTGTGGACTTACAAAAGAGAAGGCAAATAATTTCCATGAAGGGAGTCTAGAGAAGCTTAGTAGAGGAGATGACATCTGATTTTGTCTTTTTTTGTAAGCTGGCTTACAGGGGCATAAGGGGTGGTTTTAAGAGAGGGAAAGGTAAAGGGCACAGCTTTTTAAGAGGAAATCCCACTTCTCAGGTGGGTTTGAGGAAGACCAGGGTTTGAGGAAAAGTGGTACCGTATACAGAATACACTGGTGTAAAGGGTAGCAGTGGAGAAGCTAGAGAAGGCTGGAGTTCTAATTAGAGACACTGATATACCTTTAGACTTTCTTCTGCAGGCAATATAAGGATCTAGCAACAAGTTTCTAATAGAAGACAAAGATAAAATTCGGTTTTGAAAATTATTTATGGCAGAAAACAGAGAGACGATTAGACACAGAAAAACAGGTAACAAAGAATTCAGAAGCTGCTAGGATAATCCAGCAAGAAAACGTTAGATGCTGAACTGAGATAACAGGACTAGTGATGATAAACAAAAACCAAACTCAACACATTGCAGTCAAGTTGATTCCAGTGACAGCAACCCTACAAGATAGAGGAGAATTGCGCCATAGAGTTCCAGGAGTGCCTGGTGGAGTCAAACTGCTCATCTTTTGGTTAGCATCTGTAGCCCTTATCCACAGACCACCAGGCTTTTCAGTGATGAGAAAGGAAGGAATCATTCACGAGATGTTTCAAGATGAACTGAATCTGACAACCGTTTCAATGGGGAGCAAGTGCTAGGGGTTTAAAACTACTAATTGATCAGCTATTAAGAAGGGAAAAATGTGTGTGTCCGTGTGTCTGTGTGTGTGTTTGTATGTGTATACAAGGAACTAGTTGGTGGTCATGAGCTCATTTTTTAACGTGCTTTGTTGGATGTGCCTTGTGACATCCTGGCAGAAATGTCCAGGCATTCAGATTTGAAGGTTAAGAGCAAGATTTAAGTTAAAGACAGCAGATTTAGAAATCACTGTCAGATAGATGGTAACTGAGGACACAACAGTGAATGCAATATAAAACTATCCAGGAAGTAAACAGAATAAAAGAGACCAGGGACACGTCCCTAGGGAACACTAACATTTAAGGACTGTACTCAGGAAGAAGATCCAGTGAAGAACTCCGTAGAGAATGAGGCAAGTGGAGATCTGAGACTCAAAGAAGAGAGAAGACTTGTTAGTAGGCAAGATTGTTGTCATCTTATCAGTCAGCAGCATAGGGGTAAGGCTTTTCTCTCCAGAGACGGGGCTGCTACCAAGAAATTAATTCACTGTCTTGAACAATCTCCAGTGGAAGTGCTAGAGGAAAGGACATTGTCCCATGACTGAGATGGCAGGAGAGAGGAAGAAGGAAGGATCAAGACATTAAATACCTTATAAATAAGTCACTAGCTCATAAACAAACAAAAAAAGTCAGCAAGATGACCTTTCTTCCTAAAACAAAGCACCCAAAACAGCTCTCTGTTAAAATAAGAACGAAAAAGAAAGTCTCTTGGAGAATTCAGGCAGTGTGGTAATGCTAATCCATATAGTTTGAAGACACTGGCACAGTGCTTAGTATAACTCACAAAACACATAATGAATGAACTTGGGTAAGACAAAATAAATTCTGTATAAGCCTTTCAATCCCACATATATCAAGAGCACATTTGTTCCTTACATCTAGCTCCATGAGGCAGGGGCTACTGTTAGCCCACTTTACAGAGAGGAAGTCAAGGCGCAGAGAGTTTAGGAAACATGCCCAACTTCAAAGCCCAAACTTTGCTTTCCATTTGGAACCTTGGAACTTCCACAGTGATTAAATAGTCTTCATTTCTTTTTCCTTAAATATCAGGCTACGAAGAAAGCTGGATAGGTATTGCTACTCCATGACAGATAAAGAAACTCAGAATTGGCCAGGACTTATGTATCTAGCCAGTCACAAGGAGACCTAAGAATTCAGGTCTCCTGGTTTTACTGTATTTTACAGTTTTAAAGGTTGGTGAGTATATTACATTAGCAAACACTGAATTTGAGACCAAAATTAATGTCTTGGAAAGAAACTACCATCACTCTTGAAACTCTACAAAGTATCTTTTATTTCTAGAAATTACAGCGCCATGGCAATAAATCATCTGAGATTCTGCCTTAAGAAGTGTAGATGGCAGTTTAAGTACAGCCCTCTAAAAAGTAGCAGCTTTTCCTCCATCATCTTACTAGTTAAGCTTCCTGGGAACAGGCTGATATTTACTCATCCCAAGAGAGCACTGAATTGTCTGGACTCCAAAAGATACCAGGGATACAGTTTTAAGTTCCCTACCATTAGTCATCATGTGGAAGAAAGTGACAGAGCTCTTCACAGATACACTGGTTTTTCTTTGCCCTTAAAATGACAGTTGAAACAACATTCAGAGTGTTTAAATTAGAAAAAGTCAGTAAAGAATGCCCTGGCTTCCTTAAAAGTGATCAGTTCCCGGGGCAAGATGTGAAATACTTTGTGGTTTCCAGACAACAGGATCAGATAGGCTGACAACGCATTCGAGAGCTTTGCAAAGAAACATTAGACAAAATCAGGTTAAAGTGTACACAGATGCCCCAAAGCCACTTCTAATTGTTTTCATTTCCAGTGCTGGAACAAAGGGACAATTGTAAAACACACACACATACACACAGAGGATATTTCTCCCATTTTTGTTTATGTTATCTATTACTGATATTCATAATTTCTATGGACTATACTCTATATGCAGCCTAAACAGTTGAATAATAAAGAATGGATCCTTTCTTAAGGCCAGGCAAAAGCACATTCCCAACACAGATCTTGTTACGGATTGAACTATGTTCCCCCAAAACGTGTGCCAACTTGGCTAGGCCGTGATTCCCAGCACTGTGTGACTGCCTACCACTTTGTAGTTTTAGGCCACTACAGCCCCCGAATATATTTCATAAAATTACAAAAGAATATGAATGTTTAAGGCTAAAGTGAGCAATGTGATTTTTCTATGCGTTCTAAATCCTATCTCTATGATGTTAATGAGGCAGGGCTAGACGCAATTTTGTTAACGCGGCGGGACTCAACTTGCAAGACCAGGCAGTTTTGGGACATACAAGAGAGAAACATGCTGAGGGAGAGGGGGACCTCATACCACCAAGAAAGTTGTCCAAGGAATAGAACATGTCCTTCAGACCTAAGGTCCCTGTGCTGAGAAGTCTTAGATTCGGGGAAGATCGACGACGAAGATCTGCCTTTAGATCTAGAGCAAGAGAAAGGTTTTCCCTGGAACTAGTGCCCTGCATTTGAACTTCTAGTCTACTAGACTGTGAGAGAATAAATTTCTGCTTGTTAAAGCCACCCACTTGTGGTATTTCTGTTACAGAAGTAAGTAACGAAGACAGATTTTATGAGGCTATGCCAGATCATGACGGCACACTCATGTAATGAATGAAACATAGACTTTTGAGTCAAGAAAATCTGGATTCGGGTCCCAGTACTTCTGTTTATAACCAGGTGGATCTTACACAAGTTACATAACTTTTCAGAGCTTCAGTCTTCAAAGTTTGTAAAATGGAGGGAAGAGCACTGACTTTTCAATGCTCTTGCAAGAATTAAATGTGATAAGGACTTAAACCGTCAGGAATTATTTGTTCCCATTTTCCTCTGTGGCTTCCTACTCCTTCTGTGAAAGCATACGACACAATAGGAGAGAGTTGCTGATATTGGTAAGTCACTAACTCGATCCCAAGGCTGAAGGTTTAAATAACCAGGAGAACTCAAGGAATTGTTGATGCAATTGTCCTTCAAAGGAGAAATGTCATAGTCATGTAGAACACATTGTACACTTGCTTCTGCATCCCTGGTCAAAACTGCTGGCTGTAATAGCTGTGGCTGGCTAGCCACACTACCCCACTAGAGGCAGCTTTGCTTTAGGAAAGCTGTCAAGTAGATGATGTGTGCCTTTTCCTCCTTAAGTTCTTAATCTTACCCATTTGTACAAAAATGCTCAAAATGAACACGCATTGATCTTTCACGAGAACTGAGATTTGAACCCAAGACCAATTAGGACCTACAGGCTGAAAGAGTCAGGAAGGATCAAGTGGTTTTTGAAGCTAGTTATGTGTCGCATTTGCTGGTGGATTTCGGTAATTGATTGTGGATACAGTTATTCCCTCACCTTCTTTGCTTTACAACTCAAAAAGAACTAGCCCACAAGAGATAGGTTTCTTAGTGCTCTTTCCTGTATGAGGAGCAGGGCAAAGCTGTGGCAGGAACTGTAGCTTAGAGCTCATGAGATTATGAGTTATTTGTATAGTGAAGTGAATGGCTCACTTCTGTGTGCACAAAGGGGATGGGGTGGGGATGGGGCAATTCCAAGGCAGAAAATAAAGGCTCTGAAGTCCTGGAGCAGGTTACTCGGTTCACAGACACTGGGTCCCCAGCATCACCATTCTCCGAAGTAATAAATCTTTATTGAGGCCTTATAACTTCTATGATACCAGCATATGGCACAGAACATTTTGAGTCACAGAGTGCTCATGCTTCTACTTCCTGTTATTTTTGTCTGCTTTGTTTCATGTTATCAGGGGTCTTTACTACCACTTTTATTAGTTGCTTCTGAATGAGAAACTGGCCTGTAAGTCCTCTGAGGAATACAGATTTTTATCCCTTCTTCAGGGATGAGGAAATCGGAGGTGGAAAATGACCAGTAGGTTGTTCCAAGCAGCGCAGACAAGAGGCAGCAGTCTTGGCGTGCAGTTCACTGGTTAGCCCACTGAACCTGCCACCACCTGGAAGTGTAACCAAGGCTCCTTTTCGCCACTCCCTTTTCCCCCCGCTGGCTACCAAACAAAACTAGCTGCAGCCATCACCCTGTCTGCTGCCTCAGCTTCATGGTTGCTCCCTTCTTTTATCTATTTCTTCTCACCCTTGGTCTTTCAATTCTTATCCTCCACAGTCAAATGATATTTCTGAGTCCAGACATTAAAAGAGTCATGGTTTGGGACAAGGCAGTAAGAATTTCTTTCTAGTTTTAGGCCGCTACAGGCCCCCAAATATATTTCATAAAATTACAAAAGAATATGAATGTTTAAGGCTAAAGTGAGCAATGTACATTCTCAGGCAGAATTACTATGTTCAATTTACTGAAAACTAGCTGGCATCCTGTTTTCTTTTTTTGCTAAGTCCCGGGTCTACAGAAACTGCACAAACAGTATTGTTATATAATTTCCATCCACTGTTGGTCAAGTAGATTCCAGTTCACAGCGCCTCTATAGGGTAGGGCAGAAATGCTCTACAGAGTTTCCAAGGTGATAAACCTTTATAGAAGCAGACCACCACATCCTTTGTCCATAGTGTGGCTGGTGGGTTCAAACCACCAGCCTTTTGTTTAACAGCCAGGTACTTGCCCCACTATGCCAACAGGGCTCCCTATTCCAGATATTAAAAACAAACCAATGACAAACCATTGCCATAGAGTCAGTTCTGACTCAGTGGCCTCACAGAACAGAGGAGAACTGCTCCAGAGGGTTTCCAAGGAATGAAGGATGGATTTGGACTGCTGACTTTTTGGTTAGCAACCATAGCTCTTAATCACTGTACCTATGTTAGTGGTAGTAAATTCCTTTTGTGTATGAGGACTGACAAGTTCATAAACTCATGCTAGAAAAAGTGCTACACACTTCATGGCTGAATATGACTACAGTCACCTTCAAAGTACTCTCCTAGGGAAGCTATGCACTGATGCCAGCTCCTAGTCTACCCTTCAGAGCAATTTTGAAACTCTTTCTGAATGGCCATCAGAGCTGTCATCCTATTACCTTTGATGTCCTGAATGTCATCAAAATGTCTTCATTTCAATATGTCCTTTATCTTCAGGTAGAGAAAAAAGTCACTGGGGGCCAGATAAGATAAGTAGGGAGTGTGTTCCAACAGTTATTTGTTCACTGGCTAAACAGCCCTCACAGACAACTGTACAGTTAAGTTTGTGGACTTGCCACGGTGCCACCATATGCCATGGCCATTCCAGAAAGAGTTCCAAAATTGCTTTGAAGGGTGGACTAGGCACTGGCATCAGTGCATAGCTTCCCAAGGGGAGTATTTTGAAGGTGATCATAGTGATATTCAGCAATGAGGTATACAGCACTTAGAACAATTAAGTTTGTGGACTTATTTGTCTGACTATGTATGACTCCTAGACTAACGGAAATGGATGTAAAACTGGAAGATTCTCTCTGTTGTGTAGAATGCCAAGTGGGAAGACTGCACCCCATACTTTAACCTAAAACCTACACTCTCCTTACAGTCTGTATTCTGATGGACATAGTTTTGTGTTCCCGGTGAACCTCCCAGAAAGAGTACACCACTGCCTTCTCTCAAGTTAAAGCCTTGTCAAAGCCCACCTCAAATTTCACCCTCTCCATGAAGCTTTTCCCAGTCATTCTCAATACTTTTACTCTGTCTTCTTCTAACTGTTCAAGGCTTTATTGCTGATACCATTAACTCAGTGACTTGTAACTGAGACGTTTTACTTGATTCTGTCTGGCGTCTGGCATCCTATTCAGCTTACACCACTACAAAGTGTCCAGGCCGGTGGCTCCCTTCAGGTTACTTGTTCACTGAACAAATACTTATCAGTCACCTATGTGTGCCACATACCACATTCTGTCCTGAGAATAAAAAGCAGAAAAACACACAGTCCCTGCTCTCAACAGTGTGGAGTCTACTGGAATAAGAAAGGAGAACAACAACTAATTAGAACCCAGTGTTATGTATCTTCTAATAAGAGGTGTAAACACAGGGCTGGAGCAGCACAGGGGAGGGAAGCTCAGCTTGGGGTGGGACATCAGAGAAGAGAGGTCAGTGGTGATTCTGGAACTGAGTCTTGAGAAATAAGTATGCAGAAGTTCACCATGGAGTTAAAAGGCAGAAGGAATTCCAGTAGAGGTAGGAGTGTGTGCAAAAGCCAACAAACATGTAAGAGGCAGTGAAGTGCTCTCTGAACTGCAGCTATGACTCTAGACCAAGAAATGGGGGAACAAAGGATAGATACATGGAATAAAAAGCTAGACCAACACATTCCAATGTAGTAGATGCATCAATGGACATGACATAACTGCTTTATTTAGTGCTCATTGCTTGTTATATCCCTGGTCCTATTAAACTGTAATGAGTATTTGCTTAGCAATTTTATAGTTTGTCAGTGTATCCTTCTACACGTTTTAAATACTTCCCTGATCTCTAGAAATTCAGTGAAGAAGAGAATGCTCATTCCTTGTATCACTTAAAATGCTATGCAGAGGAAAATGTGTTGTCTATCTAAGGAACTAACAAGCATAGTAGGACTTGATGACTGTTACCCCACGGTGCTGGTCACGCACTTCACAGATACTGTTCCCACCAGGGGCATGGTTTGCAAATAAGATTCAGAGAGATGCCATATCTAAACCTGATGCTTCAAAACAAAGAACTCCATTCAATGGCCACATATTCTAGCGCCATTCGTCTCTGAGATAACTATGCTTTTGCTGTTATGGTTTCCTCCCTGTTCTGAAGATCCAACTTCTAATCCCTCTCCTCTTTTAAAAGGTAAGAGTATGATATGGTCAGAGAAGGCTGAATGAGCGGCTGAAGGCAAATAATTGCTGGCAACACTCCAGGTGATTACATAGCTGAGAACATGTCACCCTAATGGACTGCTGTAACTTTTGATTACCACAGCCTGGTGCAGATATGTTACAAACATTAGATTTTACTATGTGGCCACTATTAATTTATGCACTGCTCTCTAGCAGGTTCTTTCTGACAAGTACTAACCTACTGTAATTCAGTACTTCCTTGGTTAACCTTTCATAGGAAGATTAAAACAATTTTAGTGATTATAAACTATCTAGGCTTAGCAGATGCTGGTAATCTATGGGAATTGTGACCCAAAAGGATTTAGGTCTACTGTGATTTAGAGCCCTCTCTCTTCAAGACTCCATTCTGGCTTTCGTGTTTTACATATACACAAAGTAAATTTCATTTCTTCAGAATAATATTCTTTTGCGAAATGACCAGAGGCAAGTTAGACAATTAATAGGTAAATTATATCTTTGCTTTCCTGCTTTGGGAGGGCCTCATTAATTTGGAGTTGTTTTGAAAAAATACACCAGATGAAAATATTTGAGTGTGCCTTTTGAATCTCTCCCCAGCAGTGTCAGTGACAGAAGGCAGCTGTACACTGACTTCGACTTGCTCTAAAGGCTGCTATTTGACTCCGACTCCAAAAAGACCTAAAAACAGTCATCATTCTTACAACTCAATCCTAAGGCATAATGTCTCCTCTGTGAACCCCACTTAGTTGTCATTTTTAATGGGGGCATTAGGTGGAAATCCAGTTTTCAGCATGTCTTTTTTTATCCTCAGGGTATCCAGCTAGGAATGTATTTTTACTCTGATAGAGAGCAAGTGACTTACTTGGGTCAACCCTGACTATTAGATTTAAAGTCATAGTTTCTTGAATGACTACTTAAGGCATAAAAATATGTAGATTTTATAATGCTTCCACAGAATTAGTTTTTGATACAACTCTCTTCCTGGTCTACTGGTTTCATGTTAAAACGGAACATATTTCATAGGGGTGTGTAAAACTAGTGACTTACATATATTTTTTTGGTTTTGGTTTTCAGTTGATTTGATGTCTTCAAACAGAACAGTGTTTATATATGCCAAAAATTTCACATCTCAGAATTTTCCCTACATTCCTATCTGGGTAGGGTTGCCAGATAAAATATAGGATGTCCAGTCAAATTTTCATTTCAGATAAACAACTTTTTTTTTTTTTTTTGGTATGTCTCATGCAATGTTTGAGGCCTACTTATACCACCAAATTATTGATTATTAATCTGAAATTCAAATTTAACTGGAAGTTCTAGATGTTTATTTGCTGAATCTGACCATCCTATATCTGTGGGACATTTAAATTATGATTAGAATTGTATTATCTCCAGATTGTAGGTCTGCAAAATTCCCATGGGGCCATTCTTTTCATGAGTATATGCAAAAGCGGAGACAGTCCCACAGGCCATTCCCAAAGGCCCCACGGAGCCATCTGGCTCAGGATCAAATGGATTTAGACACTACTTTACAGTATTTAAAGAGCATCAGAAATAACGCCCTTTTGTTGAAATCTTTAATGTTCATTAGCAGCAGTCATGATAAGTAAGGGACATAAAAAATAACACCTTAAAAACAGTTGCTTGTATACACCCTTCATCTATCAGTCTATAACCTCTCACTTCCAATTCTTCCAAAACTAGCTGTACTTGCATCTTGTTCAAGAGGCCTCCCCGAACCACCTCAGACTGAGTCCTCCACAGCCCCATCCCTCCAGCATTTATCGTCTGTGTAGTTCATTTGACATTTAACATATTATACTTAATATTTCAACTCTCCTTTCATTTATAAATTCCCTGAGGTAAAAGGTAGGTAGCAGCAGTATAGTGCTGTGATTTAGACTGTGAGCCTTGAAGTCAGACCAATTTCGATTTGAAATGCTGCTCTGCCCCTTATGAGCTCCATAACACTGAACAACCACTTTCTCTCAGGCTCAGTTCACTATTTTTATATCTCCAAAGAAGGGATAATAATACCTCATAGTGTTGTTAAATGAGATGATATATGTCTAGTGTTAACTCTTAGAGAACATTTAGGAAACAGTGGTAGGTAGTTATTATCATCACAATCATCATGTTATTACTATCCTCTTTTCATCGCCCATGGTATTTGTTGCACATTTGGCCCTAAATAAATGGCCTGAAAAGTTCAGTGCCTGACAGTCGACAATGACTCTGAATTTCCATCTGCCTTCCTCGTGAAAAGCGCTGCCTGTGGACAAAGGAGTGACTCTCATCCACGCAAAGAGGTAAAGACGTCATCCTCTCATCTCTCTACTTCTCTGTACCCCTTCCAACACAGCCCATTTAAACTTCTGCATTGTTGCTACGAGTGTGGGATTATGGGAGAAGGCAGGATAACCTCAGCTGCCTTAGAGATCTGTTTTCCTTGATGGCACCGGACATGCCTCCTGGGACTCAGAATCACCACACACTTCCTGCCTAACTCTTTATTGACTATTTGCTGCTTCTTTCTTTTTCGCCCAGCCATTAGGGAGGAAGCTGTATAACTTAAAAGTGGACAACTCTTGACTGCAGTCTGAAATCACACCTTTTTCTGGTGGTGGCTGTTGTTTTACCTTATTGTAACTTGTTTAAAAAATGATATAGAAAGTACTCCTCTACAAGTAAAATGAATTTTCGGCATCCTGTAGTGTGTGTGAGATTGGATTTTTAACAATTAATTTCTGCTTGTTTTATAAACAATAGAGTAACTTGGAGAATACCACATTTTTTTAAAATTTGGGACATGTTAAGAAAACACAAAATCTAAGTTTCAAGTATACCTTCTGAGTCTTCTACTGGCATCTCCCAAACATCAAATTAAAAATCCTCTACTTAAAGAAAAAAAGGCATCAAGTTAAAAGGAATACGCCATTTTGGATCATTCATTAATCAGCATAAAATCTGTAAAACTGTAATCAGTTAGAGCCTTCAAAAACAATTCATAACAAGAATTTAATGAAGATTTGTTGAGCTAGTTAATGAACAAGTATTCAACAAGTAGAACACAGGTGGCACAGTGGTTAAGAGCTTGGATGCTTACCCAAAAGCCAGCAGCTGAATTCAAACAGCAGCTTCTCGGAAACTCTATGGGGCAGATCTATTCTGCTACGAGTCAGAATGCACCCAACAGCAATGAGTTTTGGGGTGGATTCAGCAAGTATTTACTGAGCACTTAGGAGATGTATTACCCTGAAACGAGCTTGCAGTATATAGTATGATAGTCACTGTGGTCATTAATGAATAACGATATCAACACAACACTGTTTATCCTGCAATTCATCTTGCAATCCATAAACTACACAAGTTTGAGTGAGGGAAGTCACAGTTTCAGAAAGTTTAGATGTAACAATAACCGACTTGGTCACTGCAATTATTACAGAGAATACCACATTCCCAAGTTCCCACCTATCCTATTTTTTTAATGATTAATAACTTTGAAGCCACTGCAAACCCATCACAACTCAGAGAAAGCTTTGGCCCTTTCCTTCTCCAGTGTCAGGTTGGCCCCATGAGCAAAGTTCCAGTTGTGCAGCCTTCACTCCTGACCCATCTGCTTTGTGTCCCCTGTTATTTGGGAAACAGTGTAACACTGTGGAGGCTAGACTGTACCCGAGGTTGGAGACTCCACCTTTAAAATTATTACTCTAGGGAAAGCAGGAAATATTGTTTCAATTATAAGAATAAAACATGAACAACCATGAACCACTTAAGAAGCTGCATAGTAGTTGTCTTCAGCCACAAAACCAAAATCGCTCTTGAGCTGTTTGCTTCTGCACAGCAGAAGGAAGATCTGAGTGGCAGTTCAGACAAGCTTTTTTCCCAAGTGTTTTCTGGTGCTGGTTTTGCTCTTCAAGATTTGCAAAGTCTCAGCGTAGCTCGGTGCTAATAGAAAACAGCTCAAGTTTGCCACATTTGCAGATGTGAGTAGAAGAGCGAGGTCAGTACATGTAAGACCAGGTCTCTCGCACAGCAGGAGTGACTGGAATTTCCAGAAAAGGCCTTTCAGGTGTTTCTACTCTTGATTGGCTTTCATTCCCTATTTCTAATATATCATTCCCTCGTGTTTCACCTCATTTCCGCCCCGTTTCCGTCCCCACTTTGTCATGTATCCATTTGGGCCCTTGTAATCTTTCATTTTCTCCTGGTAGGATCTGTTGACTTTATTAAAACCAGACTATTTCACGACGGGAAAATGTTTGCAGGTAAAGCCCTCATGCCGGCAACCTCTCTCCGGGATGCTCACCCTACCCAGCTACACCCCGCATGTGCTCCTGCTGTTGCAAACTAAAGAAAGTGATACTCACAAAGGATGCTGGGGACTGGTACCCTCCAAACACAGGCCTTGTGCTTTAGAGGGCCCTGTATTTCAAAAACACACAAAAAATAAATTTATTAAAAGGGCACACACGATCACTTGGGGTTTGGTACTTAGGGCTACACAGCATTACTAAACCTGCTGCCATTGAGTTGATTCTATACAGGACAGAGTAGAACTGCCCCATAAGGGTTCTAAGGAGCGCTGCTGGATTTGAACTGCAGATCTGCTAGTTAGCAGCCCAGCTCTTGAAGACTGCACCACTAGGGCTTCACTAGTCACCCTGAAAATCCACTCTTGTGAGCAGTAATGCTCAGGGTCTAGGTGGATGGTGCTTCTCCACATCTCTTGTTCTATGCCTTGGAAGCCGAAGGTGGCTTCATACTTCTCCTCTGAAGGTTTCTTCTGGGTTGTGATGCTGCAGGTGTCAGAGAAAGGACACCTCTTCTGAGGGTAGGGACAATTTAAGTAGGGGAAGCACTCAGGTTAGAAAAAGACAATTAATTAACTTGTCAAGTCTCTCCTCTCAGCAGGAATGCAAAGGATAATGAGGTATCATTTCCCAGTAGTGCCGAGTATCCATTTTGCTGCCTCTTCATGTCCTAATTCATGGTTCCAGAAGTACTCACCTGCTAGCATGGTATTCCCAACAGTTACACAATGTGGTCAAAGAACGTCTTGTGATACTGAACAATTGTGTTTCTTTTAAAGTTGAGTAGATTTAAGTCTAGAAATGACCTATGCGATACAGAGCCTTTGGCAATTAGATCAATATTGAATGCTACAATGGTGAAGTTTTGTTTTTATGAGAATATTTAATAAGACTTAATTAGATTCTCAAAAGTAAAATTTTAGCTTTATTTCAATAATTTTTATTTGAGTTTTACACCACTTAATTATACCCTAAGCCCTGCCTTTTTTTCAGAGAAAACTGAAATTTTAACAGGAGATTAACTTCTGAGAACACAAAATGTTAATTTTTTTATGTTTATATTTAATTTGCTTTTTTAATGAAAATACATTCAAATTGTGTTCACTTTGAATGAAATTACATTTTAATTTTAATGCTTTAGAGTCTAAAGTTTAGATCACCACTCCCAAGAACACAAATTATATGAAAATATTGGTCATAACAACATAGTGATTTTGCAGAAATTACGGCAAAATAAATTTCATGGATTAATTAATAATTTATTAACTGCTGATGTCATAACTTGATTACTCATGGAAACATTACCAAACCAACATATGTGCACAATAAAAATTAAATCCAGCCAACTTGCATATTTTGTTGACTTTCAGTCATAAAAGATCCATGGTTTTCTATACACTATATTTCAATTTTGTCATTATGGGTGTATATTTGTCAAGGTAGGAAGACAGAACACATTTTATATAACTGTTTGTTAGTCTGATTTATAACTGTCTAATATTCAGACATATGGTATGTAGGCCTTCATTTGTCTTGCCCTGAGCCCTGTAAATGCAAGGGGCAGGCCTGCTCAGGAATTTTCCTCTTTTTGAAGCTGACAACAGTAGTTCTTCTAACCTTCTGGCAACTGGCTTAGGTGCAACAGGATTAGACTTCTCCTTAGCAACCTACTACACTCTCTGAATAAGGAGTTTGGTTTATAGATAAAAGTGAAAGACTAACAGAATGCTCAATTCTTTGGTCTCATAATTAGTTTCCTAAAGTATTTTTGGATAGGCTGCAGATATTCTTTAATATGCTACCATAGTTTATTTATAATACAGGAGAGAATTATGCATGCATGTTAAAAACATGAAGCTTTGGAGTCAGACATTCCTAAATTTAAATCGCAAACTCTTGACACTCATTAACAGGGTGATTTCGTCCAACTGCTTTAAACCTCAGCTTCTTTATCAATAAAGTGGCAGTGGAAACACATGCTTAAAACTGGAGTGAGGAACACAAGTGATACATGTGAAGTGCTTTGCTGGTAGTAAATATAAATTATTATGATTACATAACATGTTCTTTAATTTCTGAAGTATCAACTGGTTCATTCATTCAACAACTTTCCTTGTTCAAACTCTTTGATAGCACTTCACTGCCCAGCTGATGGCACTCAAGCTGCTCTGAGTTTTCCTTCTGAACTCAAATTCCAGCATTCCGTGAACCTCATGGCCATTCTTCTGTGATTTGTATGCATTCTTTCATCTATGCTTTTATACCATCATAGGGATGGCACAGGACTGGCTGGCATTTTGTTCCTTTGTGCATGGAGCTGCCATGAGCTGGGGGCCAACCTAACAGCAGCTAACAACCACATCCACAATAATCTGACTTTCCAATCACGATTTCACCCGTGCAGATGGTCCCTCATCTTTCAAGGTCCAGCACAAGAGACTCTTCTTCCAAGAAGTCTTCTTAGCTTCCATTTTTAACTAACTTTCTTCTCCTCGTATCTGATACTACTTTCTCCATTCTATTGTAAAACTTAGTATAGTAAGTCTTGTATGAGATCAAGTCTTGTGTATATGTCTGTCCGTCTTCCTTGCTAGGCTTTGGGATAGAGTGTGTCTTCACTTTGATAGAGATGCTTCTCTTCTCACAGCACGTGACATAGTAGCCGGTACGAATTAGAAGATCATAACTTTTGTTAAGATTTGAATTTGTGGAAATCTATCTCAGCAGAATAAAATGAAAATAACTAAAACAAAATCAGGACATTATCTGTATTCCAGCACTGATTCTTGTTCTCATAATTACAAGTTTTTTCTATGACATTTTTAAATATTTTGAAGCAGTTTGCTAATTTCCAGGAAAAGCCTTTTGCCAACAAGCACATCTACTGAAAAAATTGAAATTATAATGTATTGTGGCATTTTTAAAGCACGCAGTTTTCCCAAACATGTTGAAGGCATTTAAATTTTGGATATTTTAGTGGCTTTAAAAGTCCAAAAACTCATTTGGTAATCTTCCCTTCAAAAAGATGCAAACTAATTACCCTCCCCCCATCCCCTGAGCATTAGCTTGGTTTAGTGACTTGTTTCTAAGGAAAAGAATAAAGCAGAAATGATGGCATACAACTTGGGAGACTAGTTATAAAAGGCACTGTGATTTCTCTTTGCTTTGTCTCTTGGAATCACTTGACCTGTGGAAAGCCTCTTCCTGTGTCAAGGGTACAGTCAAGCTGCCCTA
Source organism: Heterohyrax brucei (assembly GCA_028571685.1). Taxonomy (NCBI): domain Eukaryota; kingdom Metazoa; phylum Chordata; class Mammalia; order Hyracoidea; family Procaviidae; genus Heterohyrax; species Heterohyrax brucei. The sequence goes on along the minus strand of CM053145.1, from coordinate 58,587,840 downwards.
TGGAGTAGCTCGGTCTCCTGTCAACAGGCACAGGAGTGGGATGAAGCTTCTCAAGCTTCCACAAGAGTGTAGTCCCAGCAGATAGCATGCTTGCAATCTGCTGCCAGATTCCTTTAAGGAACCGTAGGAGATTGTACATGTTAGTTTTAAGACACTAAGTTTTGAGGTAATTCATTATTCAGAATAGATAACTAATATAGATACTATAGAAATATTATATTCTCACTATATATATGCCCACAGTTTTAAAAAATTTAAAAGTATTAATTTATGGGAAAAAAAGGAAGAAAGGGAGGGAAGGAGGGAGGAAGGAGTGGGGGAGAGAGAGAGAAAGAAAGAAAGAGAGGGACTTGAACTGGTTACCAAAAACTGTGATCTGGAACCCACCTCTGGCTAATCTCAGTGGCCATGATTATCATTCACTTGGTGAATTATCCATGTAACAAATATGTATTAAATTTCCTGCTACTGGCCAGTCAGTGTGGTAGGCCCTGGGATGATAAAGACAAATACGATACAGTACCTGTTTTTAAAAGCTCCACATTTTAGCACCCCCACCATCTTATCCAACCTAGACAACTGGCCTGGAGTCAACCCAAAGAGCCCTAATGGTTTGAAAAGTTATTTAAGAACTACCTTGTGTAATAAAGAAAGAATATGCATAGAATACAAGAAAAGGCAATCGTGACTTTAACTGGCAAGGCCCCATACAGTGTCAGGCCTGACAAACATTTTGGGTTTTTAAACCAAATTCAGCCTTCTCAGCAGGTGTGACAAATGGAATTTTCTAAAACAGTCTGTCTGCCTATAGTCTCTCACATATAAGAGCGATCACTGTCAATAATGCCATCCTCAAAGATGAAGGACAGTGACATTAATGGGAAAAAATATTCCATTAGTAAAACATCCCCTAATTAATACTAATCTGTTCCCTGGAAAAGCTGCTTGAAAGGAAAAGATTTTTTTTTTTCTCCACATGCCCAACTGCCAAGTATTAATTTGGAAAATTTTACATTTAGCTTCAAAGAATATTAAAAAGCCTCACTTTGCAAAAATTAAAAATGAATGTATTTCCTAGTTCACATCATCTATGAAGATAAGGCTTTTTGAAAGGCAAGGTCAATTGAGTCTGTAAGTTAAAAGTAACTAAAGTCTGTTAATCTCTGAATTGACACTATTTATCCTTTCTGTGTTTTAATTAAAAAAGCATTTTTTAAAACATTTAGTTCCACGTAATCTTAGAAGGGGTAATCCAGCAGCAATGAGACGCAGCCTTTGCTCCCCTAAAATCTTTAAATCCCAAAGAGATAAAATTAGCAGGAAATAAATTAAAAGTGCATAAAACATAGAGTAGCCTCACATTAATTCATTTGGGAAAAAGTAAGAAATTGTAGGTTCAACTGAAGAACACGAAATTCAATAGTTACACTATGTATTAATAAGTACTAGCAGAATCAATAACGCGTTAGGGTCTCTCAAGCCTCAGGGCTCTGGCATCTACTATTCCTCCCCTCACCCAGCATGCTCTTCTCCACTTCGCCTAACTGCCATCAGCTAATCCTGCAGATCTTACTGCATGTGTCTCACTCTCATGGAAACTCTTCTTGACTCTCCAACGTAATATCGAGCTCCTTGGTGCCTATGTTGTTGTGTAAGCTGCCACTGAGTTGGCCCTTGGCTCACGGTGACCCAGTACACAACAGAACAAAGGGCAGCACAATCCTGTATCATCCCCCATAATCAGTGGCAGGTCACACCACTGCGATCTATACAGTTTTCATTTTCATGTCTTCCTAGTCCATTTTACTCTGGAAGCTCGCTGAAACCTGTTCAGCATCGCAGCAACATCCCGAGCCACCAGTGTCAGAGAGATGGTGACTGCATGTGAAGCATGCTGGCTAAGGAATTGAACCCAGGTCTCCTACACGGAAGGCAGAAATTCTACCACTGAACACCAGTGCCTCTCTAGTGCTCGTACTCATCCTTAACACCACTTCTCATGTACCTACTTTCTCAAATATTTAGGCTTTCTCTTAAACATTTTCTTAATATTACATTGGCGTAACTACTTAATGAATATACATCTCATCCACAACTAGACTGTGAATTTCATGCCCAGTGTACATGAAATTGGTCTCTTTAATTATCCTTGTATCTCCAGTTTTAGCCTGGGGCTTGGCACACTATAGTTGTAGAATATGTATATGAATTGAAGAATAAACAACACAGTGTATATTCAGTGCTTGAGCTCTGGAGTTAAACATACTTGAAGACAAAGACCAGTACTCTCAATGGATTTTTATGTGCCTTCAGCAACTTTTTTTTTTTTTTAAACGACTCTAAGCTTCAGTTTTCTCATGGGTAAAATGGAAATAATAACAGTAGTTTCCTTACATAGTTGATCTGAATTTAAGCATAAAAATGCATATAATGTGTTTAGCTTACTATCTGGCAAGGAAACCCAAAAACCACTGCCATCAAGTCTATTCTAACCCACAGAAACCACACAGATCAAGGTAGAATTGCCCCACAGAGTTTCCAAGGAGTACCAGGTGGATCTGAACCTCCAACCTTTTGGTTAGTGTACATAGCACTCAACCACCATGCCACCAGGGTTTGGGGCACAGACGAAGTGCTTATTATGATTATTATGATTCATTTTGTCTCTGGTTGAGCTTCTACCAAATGAAATCTTTACAAACTCAATTGTCCAATCTACTTTTTTCTTGTTTGAGAGAGTAGGGGGAAAGAGACACATTCAGTATACCTTTCTGACTTCTCACTCCTGCTGGCAGCAGCTAGTTTCATCCACTTCCCTCCACTCATACTCAAATTGAATTCTTGGTTTCCTACCACTCTCTAGAGATTCAGCTCTTCAGGTTATCTTGCTCTTTTCCTTAATGACAATGTCCCAGTCCCAAGGTGTTGGCACAGTTTTTCTGAAGTGTCAGGCGAGATGGGAAATGAAGTCCCACTAAAAAATGGCTCCATTTGACCAGCTTTCCAACCAGTCAGGTACACAGCACCCACAGGAAGTGACTGTCCTTCTCTGGACGACTTCCTGCCCCAGCTAGTCCAGTGTCCAGCAAGATATGGGATGGCCACTGTTCTCTTATCCCTTGGAACATTTTAGCTTCAAGGACAAACATGTTTAGTCATTGTCACTAAAAGAAGTCCTCATGCAAAGAGAAGACTTGATTACTCAGTCAGCTGGACCAGACCAGACTAGACAAGCCTAATTTGCCTGAAGGTCCTGGCTCTTAGACCCTCACTGTATTTATAAGTCTTTAACAGTGTAACTGTGAATTCCATTCTGGTGAGGCTGCTTCAGGCTGGCAGATGGCCATGGTTTCCAGTCGTTCACAAGTAATTTTGAGGCCTGCTGATACGGGCATCGAAAGCTCTGGGCTCCCTTTTATGTAACCATGCTCATGCACTCTCCTGTAAGATAGTCTTTAATATCTTTGCAATTTATTAAACTGGCTGAGTACCTACAGTTGAAAAAACTTCTGTTTTTCTCTCTATTCTTTCACCTCTAAAGATATAGCTTTGCAGAACAATCTATAGAAATAAAGAGCTTTCAAAGGGTTCAGTTTTAAACAAAGCAAGAGAGGATTAAAAAGGGGGTGCAGTTTCTCAGCAGAAAAATGCAACAAAGACTTTACTTCTTACTAAATAACTTAAGAATGTCTGAACAAAAACATCTCAAACCTGGCTAGTGCCAGACTTTCTCAGATAAGTCAAGAGTGAAGAAAAACACAAATCTACCTCCAAACTGCTAAGAAATCTATAAATGACACAAAGAAAAAGACCACAATAGAAAACTGGAAAAGCTGTTAAACATTTAAAGAAATAAATTGTAATCATTTCCCAGAACACCGCTTGCACATATGGCTGTTTTCTAATTGATTTCCTTTTGAAACTGGAAAAGCAGTTGCAGGGCTTCTTTCTGGGGTTCCATCTCTTCTTTCAGGAAGCCTTCTATAACCTCTGAAACCACAGTGATTCCTCTGAATCATGCTGTCAACCTGGATGCTCTTTTACCAGATATGCCATGTGTGCCACGTTGTAAAGCATTTCCCACCATGTGGACAATGTGAATCCATCAGGAGCTCCTTGGAAACTCTATAGGGCAGTTCTACTCTATCCTATAGGGTTGCTGTGTGTCAAAACTGACTCAGTGGCAGTGGGTTTGGATCTCATCTTTCTACCTAGAGTGAAGCTCCTCAGGTATAGAAATCCAGGCTTCCATTTGTATTATCCCCACAGTACCTACCATGGTGCCTTGAACATAGTAAGAGATCAATACATATCAATTGACTGATTCCTCTAAGAATTTACAAATGTTTTCAACAAACTAATGGAAAATAAAACCTGAAAAAGTACACCATTCCATCATATCAGAAAAAGAATCTGTTACACAGCAATGTTAAATTATTTTGAATATTTTTCAATTTTTTGGAGAAATTGTGGGCTTTGGGGTTGTAGAAAAATACATTCGGTCGGTATCTACTTCCACAAAATGTTCTGTCTCACAACATCACAGATAGGTATCAAAGTCAGGACACTAGGTTTGGACATGGAAAACAAACATATCTGCTGTATTTTAGACTCCTAGAACCAGAGAAAACTTTTCTTAAGTGGAGTATTATACTTAGAATGAAAATGTTATTATTTTCAGATATCAAGTTTTGAAAATTGTGATTCTCATCAGAATAACCTGAAAACTGAACCACCTTAAAAAAAAAAACTTTTAATTAAACAATGAGCTAGTAACGAAAAAAATCCACAATATAACTGTTTCTTGATTTAATTTTTTAGAAAGAAAACCATTAGCTATTTAGGACGTGGATATGACCAAAAAAAAAAAAAAAAGAAAAGAGAAAAAATACAGTACAGCTGCAAAAATTTCCAGTTTACAAAATACATTAAAATATCTTTCAAAGATTTATACTTTTTGCTCTTTCAAAGATTTACATATACTTTTGTACATCTTGAGCTTAAGTTTAAATACACTATTTCACATAATGCTCTTTCGAAATTTGTGCATATTATTTTTTCAATAATTTTCACATACTTCTTTTCAATTTAAAAAACTACAACAGCTAAGCTGTGGGAAGAACAGTGTTGTGTTACTTTACAGTTACTTTACAGCACCCTGTATGAAGAGATGAAGACTAGGCAAACTAGTTCTCTTTCTTCGTATGGGTAAATAAATACACAGAGATGTTCAATGACTTACTAAAAGGCATATAGGCACAACTGCTTCTTGGATGTGATTTTCAGGACAACCACGAACATCACATTATGCTGATTCTATCCTGACCAAATCTGAGACCTCACACAGTTTGCAGGATTTTTTGTTTTTATCCATATTGGTCTTTGGGGATGGTTGTCAATAGCACAGCAGTTAAAAGATTGGCTATTAACCAAAAGGTCAGCAGTTCAAATCCATTAGCTAGAGGTTGGAAACTCTAGAGGGAAGTTCTACTCTGTTTTAGGGGGTCACTATGAGTTGGAATTAACTCGATAAGTGCCTCCCTTTCAATGGATCAAGAGACAAAGAGATGATGCTGAGTTTAACCAGCTGGCCTATCTGTAGAATAGAAACCCTGGTAGCATAGTGGTTAAGCACTATGACAGCAGTTCAATCCACCAGGCACTCCATGGAAGTCCTATGGGGTGGTTCTACTTTGCCTTATACGGTTGCTATGAGTCAGAATTGACTCAATAGCAGTGGGTATGGCATGGCACGGCATGCATGGTTAGATTTGACCCTTGCCTGGCTCATTTGAATCCTTGTTTACACCTACACTGGGATTTTGTAAAAGATCATAATACTTCTCCACTTCCTTCCTTATTTAATGTTTTCAGAATGACATGAGATCGCTAAGTGCTCAGGTCCTCAGCTGCATTTCCATGTTTAGCAAATGAGAAGGTAGCGAAGGATGTGTCTTGTGACATTTCCATTCCAAACTTAGACTAGACACGAGTATTTAATGATGAACGGGTATAAATGAAGAAGAGGTCAAGATATTAAAAATCTGAATTGTATCTAAGGTAATCCATAAACTAAAAAAAGTATATGCAAGGGATTTTAATCTATATATTTAATTTTCTCTCTATAGAAACATTGATGATTCACACAAGTAAAATTATTTTGTCTTTATTGTCCCACCATGGACCTCACCAGATGGAATACACAGGAATAAAACTGACTACATCTGTGGAAAAAGACAATGGAAAATCTCCACATCAGCAGTCAGAACAAGACCAGGTGCTGACTGTGGCACAGATCATCAACTGCTCATCTGCAAATTCACACTGAAACTGAAGAAAATTAGAACAAGTCCATGAGAGCCAAAGTACGACCTTGAGTATATCCCTCCTGAGTGTAAAGACCATCTCAAGAACAGATTTGATGTGCTGATCACTAACAACCAAAGACCAGATGAATTGTGCACTGACATCAAATACATCACCCATGAAGACAGCAGATCATTTAAAGGACAGGAAAGTAAGAAAAGACCAAATTGGATGTCAGAAGAGATTCTGAAACTTGTTCTCAAACGTTAAGAAGCTAAAGTAAAAAGAAGAAATGGTGAAGTAAAAGACCTAAACAGAAGATTTCAAAGAGCAGCTTGAGAAGACAAAAGCAAGTATTATAATTACGTGTGCTAAGAGCTGGAAATGGAAAACCAGAAGAACACATTCTTCATTTCTCAAGCTGAAAGAACTGAAGAAAAAATTCAAGCCTCAAGTTGCAATAGTGAAGGATTCTACAGGGAAACCATTAAACTACTCAGAGACCATCAAAACAAGATGGAAGGAATACGCAGAGTCATTATAACAGAAAGAAATGGTCAATTTTCAGCCATTGGAAGAGGTACATATGATCAAGAATCAATAGCACTGAAGGAAGAAGTCGAAATTGCAGTGAAGGCACTGGCAGAAAGCAAGGCTCCAGGAAGTGATGGAATATCAATTGAGATATTTCAACAAACAGATGCAGCACTGGAAGTGCTCACTCATCTTTGCCAAGGACAGCCACCTGGTCAACTGACTGGAAGAGATCCATATTTATGCCCATTCCAAAGAGCTTATCCAACCAAGGTGTCGTTGGTATCACATGGTAGTAAAATTTTGCTCAAGATCATTCAAAAGTGACTGCAACAGTATATTGAGAAGGAACTGTCAGAAATTCAAGCTGGACTCAGAAGAGGATGTAGAACCAGGGATATCACTGCTGATGGCTATCAACTGAAAGACTCTGCACATGGATCAAGATGCAGTTGTGGGAACAGAACAACGGGAAACTGAGTGGTTTAAAGTCAGGAAAGGTGTATGTCAGGGTTGTATCCTTTCACCATACCTTTTTAATCTGTACACCGATCAAATAATCTGAGAAACTGGATAGTATGAAGAAGAACAAGGCATCACAATTGGAGGACGACTCATTAACAACCTGCGTTAGGCAGACGACACCACCTTACTTGCTGGAAATGATTTGAGACACTTACTGATGGAGATCAAGGACCACAGCCTTCACTATGGATTGCGCATCAACATCAGGAAAATAAAAATCCTTACAACTGGGCTAGTAAGCAACATTGTCATAAATGGAGAAAAGATGGAGGCTGCCAGGGATTTCATTTTACTTGGGTTCACAATCAATGCCCTTGTAAGCAGCAGCCAAGAAATCAAAAGATGCATTGCACTGGGAAAATCTGCTGCAAAGGACCTCTTTAAAATATTCAAAAGTAAGGATATCACCTTGAAGACTAAAATGCTCCTGAACCAAGCCATGGTATTTTCAATCATATTGTATGCATGCAAAAGCTGGACAATGAACCAAGACAGAAGAAGAATGGATGCCTTTGAATTGTGGTGTTGGAGAAGAATGCTGAATGTACCATGGACTGCCAGAAGAACAAACAGATTTGTTCTGGAAGAAGTACACAGAGCGCTCCTTGGAAACAAAATGGCAAGTCGGCATCTTATACTTTAGACACGTCAGGTAGGATCAGTCCCTGGAGAAGGACATCATGCTTGGTAGAGCAGAGGGGTCAATGGCAAACAGGAAGACACTCAATGAGATGGACTGACACTGTGGCCACAAAAATGAGCTTAAGCATAAGAACAACTGTGGACATGGCACAAGACCAGGCAGTGTTCTGTTGTTCATAGGGCTGCTATAAGTCGCAACCAACTTGATGGCACCTAACAACAGCCATAGGAGGTAAAAGGGGGGCAGAATGAGATGCACCATGAGTTCTGGCAAATGACAAAAATGAGATTTCCCTACATCCAAAGGAGCAGAGTAGAGATGAAATTTTAAAAAATCGACTGAAAGAATGCAAGACTTGCCTGAAACTTAACTAACTAACCGAAAATCTTAAGCAAAAATGTGTCATTTGGAAAGAAGGTTAATCAACACTTGGGGCCATTGAGAGAGAGAGACAGTAACCATCTAAGTAACCACGTTTCAGTGGAAAAGCCTTGTCCATGGAAAAGCCTTGTCCCATGGAAAGACATCTCCTAAGCAGTTATGTAAGCAGATACATCCTCATGCTTGCTTACTTCAATGCCTTTAACCATTCAAACCTTTTGCACTGCTTCCATGCCCACCAAGAATTTTAATGATTATAACTGACCTTGCATAATTTGCCCACAGGCAGAGGACACAACAGCCTGAGAACTTAGCTGTTCCGTCCCTATAGTGATACTTCATACTGAAAGCTAATGAATTACTACCTTGATCTGCACAGCAGCCTCTATCAACCTAGGAAAAGTGAGTCTGCTTCTGGGTAAAGTAGCAGCACACGGCATCCTGGCATTCCAGTCCTTGCACTTGCTAGTCTGAGGCCCAGACTTAGAGTTTAACAAAGCTCCCAGGATGAGTTCTCCCTGTGGGTGCTGTGGTCTTCCCTAAGCATCATATCTCTAGCTCCCTGTGAGCCATCTGCCTTTTCTTCAAATGGCTGCACATATTATGCGCTTAACACTATGCTTTAAACCACTAGAGAGTGATCCAAGATAACATATAATTAAGTGAGGAATTGTTTCACACAAACTAAAAGTGCTATAGAAATTCTAAGAAAATAGAATCATTGTGATGGGCAGTTATCCAGGGAGAGCTTCCTGAAGGTCTATGGTCTTAAGCTGGAATGTGATGTCTGGATAGGATGTCACTGGTGGGAAGGACAAGAAAGGTGTTTCCATGAGGAAGACGTGGGTCCACAGATGTGGAGGCCAGAACACTGGGTCACATTATCAGGGCATTAGAAGTGCAGATCAGGTGCACATGCTGCATCTCTATCACTACCTTCAGAACAACCAAAAAACCCAATGCCACTGACTGGAGTTGACGCTGACCCATAGTGACCCTACAGGACAGAGTAGAACTGCCCTGTGAAGTTTCCAAAGGAGCACTTGGAGGATTCAAATTGCCAACCTTTGGTTAGCAGCCACTGCACTTAACCACTATGCCACCACAGTTGTACCCTTCAGGACACAACCTGGCAACCGATGGAAAAAGTAAGAAATTAGTCTTCTTATTTAAGCTCCTAACTGTAAACACTAATAAAACAAAAACAAAGTGAAGCTCAACATTCTGTGAGGTACCATTTCTGAGAAAAAGGATGTTAACCTGTTGCTTTGCTTTTAAAGACCAATTTTTTAATACCATCATGAATGCAATGATAATATATTCATGAACTATTTTAAAATGGAGAGGAGAAAAAAGCAATACCCATCAATGAAAGAAAAGTATGCTTGAGTTCTAGGGCAAAGTTATTTATTAGCATGAATTTGTTCTAGAAATGAACATGACTACAGAAAACAAGGTTTCACTCTAGTAATTCCTGCTGTTGTATGCCATCAAGTTGATGCACAGCCATCCTATGGAACTGTCCCTTAGGGTTCACTGGGCTGTAATCTTTACAGGAGCAGATTGCTAGGTCTTATACCTGTTGAGTTCACATATCTGATCTTTTCAGTTAGCAGCTGAGCCCCTAACCATTGCGCAACCAGGGCTCCATATAATTCCTAATGAAGAAACATTTTTCAATAGATACCTCTCATTTCTATTAGTCTCCAAATAATCTTTACCGATAGATAAAACTATTATCTTTGAAAATGCAACATTTATATAGAGATATCTTTGTGCTTTACCCGGTTCACTGTAATACCTCAGAAGAGAATCAATGATGAAGGAACTAGAAAAGAACCCAAACAATTTTCTCCTAGACCAGTCCTGACACATTAGCCATCTACCTGCCACTTTGGGGTTTGGTAGGAAGACAAAAAAGTGAAGAGCAGCCAAGGGGAATGAGGAAGCAATCAGGGAAGAGGAAATGAGGGAAACAGGAGGAAGGAAACATGGGTACTTGCAACAGGCCAGTGATGGGCTGGTTTTGGAAAGCAGAACTTGAGTTCCGTTCCCTGTTCTTCATCTCACTCATGGCATTCCATCCTACTTGGCACGTCTTTCCATCCTTCATTTAAATTTTGCTTCTGGATTGAGATCAGCAAAAAGAGCATAATTCCTAAAGGATCACTTTTCAAACAATTATTCATATGAAATAGAAGAACCCTCTAAATTTTCCCTTAGAAGGATGTCCTGATCTAACTCTACTTTGTTGTAAGGCACTAAAACCACTAAGGAGTTTTTAATGGGAAAAAGATTTTAATTCCAAGGCAGTTATTTTCACGGGTATCAGTATTCCCTCTCACTTAACCTCCCGAAGATATCTTTAGCCTGTCCCCCTCTTTCCTTTTCCTCTCTCTCTCTCTCTCTCTCTCTCACTTACATACTTGTGATACTGAAATATAATTCCAAGCCTTCTTCATTTAATATTACAAGAGGAATTTTTTTTATAAAAATACAAAATACAGGGATCTTTCAGGAACCTTTTCTTCGTTTTCATGCCCTAAGTACTGCTAAACTACAAAAACTCTCTGAAATTCTACTGCAGGAAAGATGATAGGATTTTTAAGAGAACACTCTAGTTAACAAAACCTAGCAGCAATCACAGAAGACCTCTGTTCTGGGTATCTGTAATTTCTTAAAAGTGTATAGAAACATAAACCAGCCAAGTTTAAGAGGAACAATAGTGACATGATGACAATCCTAAGGAATGATTCTTCAATAGTTTGAAAGTCTCATAAACAGCCTTTTTCTTGGGAAAGCTATAAAAAGAGTCAGTTTTTCCTGAGTCACAGCAATTTTATCTAACTAATAGCACCCTCTGGACCTTTAAAAGTTTACATTCGTCTTACACTCATCATGACAGATCAAATTTGGGAAGCCTCATAAAGAAGCACCCTACAAAACTTGTTTATTTTCCTCCTTTAGATCTAAAATAAATGTCAGCAAACCGGTGCCATCAAACTAAATCTGGCCCACTACCTCTTTTTGTGCAAAAGTTTTACTGGAACATAGCCAAATTCTTTGGCTTCCATACTGTCTATGGCTGCTTTCTAGCTGTAAAGACAGAGTTGAATAGTGCCAACAGTGACTTCCAGTCTGCAAAGCCTAAAATATTTACTATCTGACCTTTTAGAGAAAAAGCACGCTAGCCCCCGATCTTAAAAAAGTAATTCCCCTCTTCCACCACTTCTTTGGACTGCAAGTCAGGATACTTGGATTTTGGATTCCATCTGCCAGCAAATTGTTGTATGACTTTGAGTAAGTCATTACATTTCTAGGTCTGATTTCTTATACGCAGAACAAGTATACGAGGGGTGATGGTTGGCCTAGATGACCACCTAGCTTTTAGCTCTCTGAATTTCTATGTTTAAAGGAGAATGAAACTTCCCCTCACAGTATTATTCTACAAGTATTCCAAATTAATTTAAAAGCTGTTTTTCTTCAAAACACCAGTTTTCATTGAAATGTTTCCCATCATTTGAAGCATTTAACAACCAAGAGATACCCCTTTGCTACCGTCTCATGGACATGCCAGAAAGCTGCAGATTAGAGAGGAGAGAATGTAAACAGCAGTAAAATCTGCTTTAGACGAGACAGCACATCTGGCCCACACTTTCCCAGAACAGACGTGCTGTATTATGCGTGCCAGAGACAAACGCGCTTTCCTGTCACGTTTTGGGTAAGTGTTCTACGTCGGCTGCAGCTTGGAATCCAGAGGGAAATGGCAAGAGATATCACACTCAGACTTGATGACAAAGACAAACTTCCCCGCTTCAGTAGGAACGGGGCTGTTCACTGTCAGAACTTAGTGCCATGAGCTTGTTCTGCACTGTACCATTTCCTTTTAGGTCTATGACACAAAGCTACAAAATTAAAGAAATGATAGTAGAAGTAGAATAGTCTTCTATCTTCCAAACTCCAAGACAACCAAAAGATCTTTGGCAATTTTATCTTGATAGAATAAAAGATTTGAGACACTATGTTACCTTAAAAGCAAAATTACCTAAAGTGCTTTCAACAGAGGGCAGAAAATGTACTAGATCTCAATGCTAACAATTATGATTTGAAAACCTGAAAGCCTGTTATCTTTTTTAGCAAATTCTTTCACATAACTTCTGCCTGGAAATCAGAGGTGTTCTGAAGTATCTTTGAGTCTAAACCAAAGTTCTTGGTTATCTATAGGAGCCTTGGTTGCACCAGTGGTTAAAGAGCTCAGCTGCTAACCAAAAGGCTGGCAGTTCGAATCCACCAGCTACTCCTTGGAAACCTTATAAAAACCCAAACCAAACCCACTGTTGTCAAGTCAGTTCCGACTCATAGCAACTCCACAGACAGTAGAACTACCCCATAGAGTTTTCAAGGAGCACCTGGCAGGTTTGAACTACTGATCTTTTGGTTAACAGACATAGCACTTAGCCACTACACCACCAGGTTTGCCATAGCCAGAGACTTACAATAGGAACTAGCAGAAAAGGAATTTAGAAAGCATACTGAGTTCTCACTCACCTTAAACATTACATTTCAAAGTAGAAAGAAGGGCCTATCAAAGGGAGCCACTTGCTAACTTTTCACACACCACAGAGCGAACCAGCTCTACAAATAACATTCAAAGCTTGGTTACCATTTTCTCAGTCAGCGTCTTTTATAGTATACTGAATTCTCCTCACTTGTCACACTTTGTACAGTTGGGCTAGCACCTTTGCTTTCAATAAGTGCCTTTCTTTGTAAGAAAAGGATGCTACTAAGTACCATCTACCACTTCTGCTAGATCATCTTCCCAAATCCCAAAACAACACTATCTGCTTTTCTCTCAAACACAGAGAAACTTCTGAACTGAATACTAAAATATTGTAGATCAAGAATGTGCCAAAATGGATTAAAAAAACCTAAGCTGGCATATATGCATCAGTCTGAGGAGTTTCAAAGGAAGAGCTGCAATGTTAAGCTGATTACTGTAGCTATGCTTCTCCCTCATCCCCTCCCTCCTCGAGTTCTGTATTTATAGTACTTTACCTTCTCTTCTTGGCCAGTCAGTATTCTTCTCATCCTCTCAGATCCTGCTTAAGTCCCATCTCTCTGATTACACTTCTCTCTAGCTCTCACAGTGCTTTGAACATAGAAGAGGCTTATAAATATTGTTGGTTTGTTTTGAAAATCTTCCTGGGATGACCTCAGCCTATGTTGATCTCTACCTTCCTTAACTCCTTTGAGACTGATTGTCTATCCCACACAATTAACACCTTATTATCCTGAGCTTTAATAGTCTGCACCACACACTTCATGTCTTCTTTATAACTATTTCATGTGAGTTTGTTTTCTTTCTCCAATTAGATTGTCAGGTTCGTATGGGTGGGAATGAATTTTAATTCTTCATTCACTTCCCATAGTGCTAGACAATTGTTAGGCACACAGTAAAGGAGCAATAACTATTCCCCCACCCCCAAATTAACAGCCGTTTTCACACTTTCTGAAAGGCTAAGTAGCTTGACAGTTGTGTCATGGGTCTCTACAGACCAATTTTTTTTTATCAGAAGTAGCAACCAAGTAGCAATAGTTGCAACCTCCAAATGGGAAACTGTTAATAAATATATTTTGGATACTAGGAACATATAAAAGAAATTTCTTCAGTAATTATTTACAGGGCACTACATGAAATTATGTTAAAAAGAGCCAAATAAACAAGGAAGGGTATGTACAGAATTCACACATAGCAAGAACATAAAATTTGACTAACAAACCACATGCAGATGTTTAGTCCTAAAGGACTACAAATTCTGACAATTCATTCCTTATTCATTAACATAATCATAATCATGCATGAGTTGTCTGACTGTACATATAACATATTTAGAAAACTACATAGTTGTTAATAGCATTCTAGTTTCTTCAAAACTCATAAATTTCTACCATTTACACCTTAAGCATTGTTTAGAATGCATCTGCAAGGAAAACGATCCACTAAGTTAATGTTTATTTCAACAAAAAACTCTTTTTGGACCCCTCCTGGTAATTCAAACATTTGTTTTAACTAGAAACATCAAATTGAGCTGACTTGCTATATTGATAAGATTTGGAAAACTGTTCAGTATTGTGTTTTGTTTTGCCTGTGTAGACACAGCCTAATGCCTTTCTTGCTACCAAATTAGTACTTAAGTGGTTAAAGTAACAAAAGAGCTTCTACACACTCCATGCCAGCTGGTGTTCTGAAGAGAATTAGACCTGAGATACTCGGCTCTAAGGGCAAGCAATTAGTACAGGGCTTCAGTTGTTTAGCTGTGGGTTTCATTAATATGGAAGAGACAATAAATCTGTTATTTACACTATTACAGAGCTTGATTTAAGCATTTCATGCTAGGACATCTCACATGAAATCAGTGAAGGGCTTGTATAAAGCAGGAGAGTAATACTAAGCTCACCAGACACAAAACTAAACTGAGCCAAGGAATATTTGTGTCATATTTCAACTCCAATAACACATTCTCTACTTCAGGATCTGAGAAGATTTATTTTTTCTTTAAGTGGTCAACCTCTGGAAATAATTTAAGAGACCAGAGAAAAAAGAACCCAATTTCCAGTGAACTCTCCATTGTGAGTCCAAGCCTTGCTGTCTCTTCATGGGCATTTCTACTACTGCTGTGACTGCCCCTGCTCCAAATTTCTGCATAATCTAGTTCAGGTCCTGGATCAATAAGGCTTTTTCCAAAGTTAGATGTCACTGGAACTACTAATGCTGTGGACAAAAATTCAGATAAACAGGTAGGTAGGTAGATGGACAGATAGTAAATACAGATTTGCTAATTTTTTGTTAGCCAATGTGAACTTATTCAAGTGTCTGTTATGACCAGAGCTGGTCAGATGAAGAATCTATTTACAAAAGGGAGTAGAACATGACTTGACATAGTTAATGGAAGCTTCCTGGAGAAAAGCAAGGAGAAATTTTTAAAGGGATTTGTTGAAGAGTAATTTTCCAAAGCAGCAAGTAACCACACTGGGCTTCAGGAGTCTATGGAGAAAACAGAGAATGAAGTATTTTGGCTAAAGCCCAGGGCAGAAATAGCATCTGACACTAGGACTGAACTAGGTGGCACAGACTTGCCAGTAAGGGGTAAAACTGGTTGAAAATACTAGAACTACAAGAAAAGATGTAAATCATGCTGATATTTTTAAGTCACAATCAATTTATTATTCAAACTCACACACCTGACCACTCTGGTATGATATGTCTCAAAGTCTGTTGACTGCCTTAAAGTCTGTACTGTTCTCTAACAGGCTGGCTCCTGCTGGAGGATGTCATTAACAGTACCATCATTTCTCCAATGTAATTTGCAGGAAGCCTAGGATAGAGTGATGTAAAACCTTCAGATATTTTGTTCAATTTTAGAGGAAGGGCAGTGTTCTAGGAAAGAATTGAGAACTTTCAGGACTTGGCTCTCCCTAAAAACTAAGGCCAGCGGGTGTTTATACTTTTGCATGGTTTGGAGTTCATCCATTATTAAGTGTGAATTCATATATCCTGAGGCCCTTTTGTGTTTCTGAATTTAAGACACAGCTAAATCAGCAACAGTAATTAAAAAACAAAAACAAATCAAGAGTCAGAAGTCCTAGTTTCGAATTCTGATGCTGGCATTCACGAGCTATTGTGTTTGCACTTGCAGTATGGACTTTACCATCAGAAAAGTGAGTAACAGTGCCTGTGTCATCGAGAAAAGCCTGGTGGCATAGTGGCTAAGTACGACAGCTGCTAATCAAAGGTTCAGCAGTTCACATCTGCCAGGTGATCCTTGGAAACTCTACGGAGTAGTTCTGCTCTGGTAGATGGTCACTGTGAGTTGGCATCGACTCGAAGGCAGTTGGGTTTGGTTTGGCGTATGTCGTGGAGCAGACTGGTGGTCACTGATGCATGATACCAGCAGTGGTTGTTAAATGTGATCAAGTCAATTTTGACTAGCAGCACTGTCGTGTGACAGAGGACAACTGCCCCACAGCGTTTTCTAGCCTGTACTCTTCATAGGAGCAGACCAGTAGGTCTTTCCCCCTTGGAGCTATTGGGCAAATTCAAACCATTTTTAGTTAGCATCTGAGCACTTAACCATGGTGCCACCAGGGCTCTTTATGCCCAGCCAGTTCTCAAATATTAGTATTCTTCACTCCCACCTTCCCCATTGTCCAAGCTCTGGTGACCTGACCAGGTCTTACGTGTCTGAGCTTCCGTTCTCTCACTGGCAAAACAGGGAAAATGCTGCTTCCAAACAGGGTGGCTGTGGAAGTCATATGAGATTAAGGCATGCTTCCTGTTATTATGAATTCCAGAAGTATCATCATCACTTAAAAGTCTATGAAAAATACTAACCAATAACTTTTCCTTGCCATACAACACTTTAATTCATAATTTACATGCAAAGACAAAAGCTAAAGGTCCATGCCTTTGAATGATAAATTATCATTAAAATAAACCATCTGGAAAACTCAATTAGCTGTTCAATTTTATACTGTGATTACTCTATCCCCAGGTTGTCCTCACATACAAAAAATAAAATAAAATAGAATATTTGGTTTGTTTTCCACAGTATTAAGAAAAGCTGATGACCCGTCTGTGTCAGTTTTATACAGTTCATAGACTTACTCTTATTTTTGCAGTGCCTTGGTAAAGCTCAATTGTGCATGCAATTACCACATTACAGCCTTCACAAAACCTACTGTTCAAAATAATGCTCTGATGTACAAATGAATCTTCTTTCCAAATGAAGACTGCCAAGGGAAAGGTACTGTTATGTTCTATAAAAATGAAAAGTCTCATCAAAAAGCAGAATAACTATAAATTTCATTTCAAAGGCTTACACTGTATACACAAATGAAAAAATGTTCTAATTAAGATGTCTAATTCTCCAGAAATAGCACTCTAATATATAATAATTCACTGTAGACTATGTAGGCAGCCTGGATCAAACAACATCTCCCTGTAATGTGAACTGGAAAAACTTTGGGACTGAAAACATTGAAATCTTTCCACATCGTTTTTACAATATGAAGGGAAACACTGATTGCAGCATGTCTGAGATCCTGGAATAATATGATCACTAACACCAAACGGTATGAGCTGAATTTTTCAAAAGTGTTCGTTTATCAATATCCTCAATAACTGACAGCATTTTCACTCGTTCTGCCTCCCAACATACCACACATGATCTGTTCAACAGAAAGGATTCCTTTCTTTAGCAGAGAAATTGAAACCAATGTGAGGACTTGGAGACTGATGTATTTTTTACTGCGTAGCCTTTCTAGGCAGGTCTGTGGCTTCTCTTTCCAACATCCACTAGAAAAACCTTCTTGAAGTAACTTAGGAGGCTAAAGACTGCAACTCTGCCTCACTGGTTCTCAACCAGGGGACACTGGCAATGTCTGGAGAGATTTTTGACTATTAGAACTGTAGGTGGGCAGCTACTGAGACTCAGAAAGTAGAAGTGAGGTTTTCTGGTACACTTCCTACAAGGCAAACACAGAAAGGAATAATCTGGTCCAAAATGTCAGCAGCGACAGAGTTGAGAAAACCTGTCCTGTGCTCTCTCTGACAAAGTAAGTATTGCTTACCAGCACTTGGTCTGACAAAGCCACGGCCACTGCTATCAAGTCGATTCCAACTCATAGTGATCCTATCAGTTAGAGTAGAACTGCCCCACAGAGCTTCCAAGCAGCGCATGGTGGATTTGAATCGCCCACCTTTTGGTTGGCAGATGTAGCACTTAACCACTGTGCCACCAGGATTTCCAAAACAAAGGAAACAGGTATTGTTATCACTTGCCACTTGATTCAGTGTCCTAGAGATTCTTCTTCTGGAGGACAATGGAGTAGCCAGGCAAACTCCTAACTTCTTGCTGGCATCTCATAAAGGACAGCAGCACTGATATCCAAACCCAGAGGCCCTTGGTTTGGTTCAGGCTGGGCTTGTGGAATCTGTTTTAAATATCTAGTTTTGCTCTGTTCAGTCATTTTAGAAACTATGTAAGTATCATTCTGGTTTGAACTAGCTCACTAGATCTATTTTTGGTCATGTTTTGATTCTGTTCCAACATTATATTTGGTTTTCATTCAGTTCAGGGTCCAGCAAAGTAGTGAAATTCTGCTTTTGGTTTCTGGTTACTTGTTTTAGGGCCTGATGTGAGTGTGACTGGAGCAAAAACTGAGATTCATCACCCCTATGGCTGCTAGAACCTTCTATGCTCCAAAGAGGTTAATTTCTTATTTATTCTGCCTTTCAGGAGGACTCAGTAATGTGGGAGCCAAACTCTAAAGAGTTTAAGATGCACTGCTTCTTTGCTTTTTGGATGCTTGTTTTAAAATCACAAAGCCTGACTAAGAAAAATAACTTTTATTATTGCATTTATGAAGAGGAGTGAACATTTCAACACACTGAGGCTATTGAGTATGCTGTGAAGAAAAAAGAAAGAGAAAAAAAAGTTTTTAAAAATCTCCAGGGATTTTTTTTAAATGCCCATTTACCCTTATTTTGCAATGGTTCTTCAGTTGTGAAATCATCAGACTGAAAAACAGTGGAGGAGTGAGGAGGGTAGATTTTAGTGACAAGATTTCCTGAAGGCTGAAAACAAACCCAATTCATTAAGAGAAAGAAACAGAGGTGACAGATTTCACCATCTAACAGGGAAAATGTTTTTTAGCTGAATTATAGATATGGCAGAAGCACCCTTATTTCATTTTTTAAAATTTGAGTTTATGCAAGCTGAAATACAGCATTGCAATTGGCTCAGTCCATTGAAGCCATCTGCACCTGCTCACAAAACAGCTTAAAGACAAAAAACAAAAACAACTGCAGGGTGCATTTGAACTTATATGGACAATAAGAGGGTGCTTCTGGCAGCCAGCACCAAAAAGAGGAGGAACGCATCAAGGAAAAGGTATCACAACTTTGAAACGATAAGTGAATCACAATCTAAAATCAGTTTACAGCACTACTTCAATTTTATCTGTGGCAGCTACCCTTGCCTGGGCTGGTTGTATGTTAAAAAGTTAGGCAATTACAACTTAAATAATAACGGAGTTTTCTTTTTCGTCATCCAGGGTTGGGTTTAGGGTTGAATGAATTATTAGCAGGAAACTTTAGCTCATGAATTCAATCAAAAATCCTTTCATTTGTCAGAACTGCTTCCTGCCTGTCCTTTAAACATCTGCTTCTCCAGTTTAGAGGGAGAAAACACACACACACACACACACACACACACACACACACACACACACACACACACACACACACAGCCCTCTTTGTTAAAATAATAAGCAATCACCAATACTTCCCTTACAAAAGTTACAGATTCTCACTTAAATACACACTTGCTCCCAGTAGAGTTTATTTAATATATCTTTAATAGCTTCCTTGTACTCCTCTCTTCCTTTCCGCTTTTAAATTCTGGAAAATCTCAAGCTGACAAAAGAAGACATTTTTAAAATGGGAACCTTCACAGGCCCCGGCTGGCCTCCGGGCCAATGAGAAGGACGCGAAGCAGGCAGGCGGGGGAGGGGGGTCGGCTGTCGGGAATTGCTGGTACTCCTTAAAAGGCAGCCACTTCCTGACAGAAAAGGCCAGCTCTGTACAAACAGAAATCTGCTGGAAAGAAAGCAGGAGGCGTTGCGCAAGTTGCAAACAATCTGCGCGTGTGCACGCGCGCCCCAGAGTGAGCCAGGGACCAGGCGCTCAGCTCAGTGTTGCCAGACCCATAACCTGCGAAGCCGGAGTCCACAGCTTTAGACTGGTGTTTACTCCAGGCCGCCAAGAAGGCAGATTTAGGTGGCAATCTGTGATGAAAGCTCAAAAGTACCTTCCTGATAGTCAGCCTTCTTGGAGCACGATCTAAATCCTTGACTTTGGTAGCCCTTCCTCGGCCCTGATGGAAGTCTCTTTGGGAAACTGACTCTAGAAGAGATCTCAGCTGGCTTCTTCCTTTGCCTAAAATTCCTACTTCTTCCTCTAAAGAAATCTGGTGTAAAATGTGGAGCTGCGCTGTCTTAATGGTCCTGATTCTCTTCCAGATCTTTTCAAATATTATCACCTCTTTTGAGAATCTCCAAGTCACCTGAGAGGGAAAAACAACCACTTGAAGAGCAACGGTTCTACCATTAGCATACATTTAAAACTGCACAAAGTGATGATGCTTTCCTAATTCCTGGTATATATGCAACCAGCTGTTAGATCCTGGCATAAGAACGTTTTCACATCCAAGCTATGCCAGTAATCCTGTTAGGAGCTCAGGAAGTCCCTGTTTTTACACTTTTCATATTCTTACACTAAAAGAGCATGAACAGCAATGATTAGAAAACTTTCGGTATTGCCAAATGTACTACAACTGACACATTCATAGTTTCTACATGTAATTATTAATTCTTCAATTAAAAATGATTTATATGTATGGTTAAAGCAATTTGCTGTTAACAGTATTAATAAAAGCTAACATTTCTTAGGACTTCTTATGTATGTGTGAATGATAATGCACAGTTCTGCACATGCATGAATTCATTTAATCCCCCCCCCCCATGCAGGACTACTGCTATACACATCTGAAGAAACAGTTGTTGTGTGCTATCTAGTTGGTTCCAATTCATAGCAGCCCAGTGTGACAGAGTAGAACTGCCCCAGATGATTTTCTACGCTGTAATATTTTCAGGAAGAGACTGTCAGATCTTGTCTCTTAACAGGCTACTGGTCGATCTGAACTACTGACCAGCCAAATACTTAATCATTACACCATCACAGATCTTTTCAAAGACATCAGAGTGTACATAACTAACTTGCTACAGACCAGAGAGTGAGTAGATAGCAAAACTGTAACCTGAACCTAAGGCTTGGGCTCTTAAAACATACACATACTATTGAACCACCCACTCCTCATCCATCCAATACAAAAATGTCTATTACCTGGAAGACATGGTCAAGTAAATAAGATGCACACAAAACATTAAATATTTTATATATCTATTTTATCCAACTGCAACATAAAAAAGAAACACATAAAAAAGGCAGATGTTAGATGTCAGATTAATAGTATGTCCACATTGAACTGTAAAAACAATGACTATAACACAAGAAAATATAAAAAGGAATGAAAATGGTATCATCAAGAATCCAATACTTCTTTGAAATATAAACTATAACATTCAGTGTATCTCTCAAAAGATCAATTTTTCACTGACTTTTCCAAAGACTTTTCAAAAATAAATTCAGGGAGCATTTGGGAATACCAAGTTTTCAGAACAAAGCGTTCACAGCTAGGTTAGCTGCCAGTTTTACCATTTTTTCTTTCAGTGGACAGTTCATTGGCAAAATCAAAATCTCACCCCTGACAGGATGTGAGGAGGTTTTTGGAAATAACAATTTACCATGTATTAATGCCATGTGAAACTTTCTGTCGCAAACTACAGCCCACATGAAGCTGGGTTACTAAAATTTAAATAAACCTTCCTTACACACTTAAAAAACCTCAAAGTGAAATTACTTATGCCCATCAGCAGCCGAGTGTGAAAACCACTGTGTCACCAGGGCTCCTGGGCCAAAGGTTACATCCTGTACATAAACTTGTGCCTTGGGCTAAAACTGGTATCATCTTCCTTTTGAGGTTTTATCTGATATGTACCCCGTCGGATGGTCTGCTTCACTATGAGCTCGAAGGGCTCTGTAAGTGCGGCCCACCTCAGCTCATTTTGCCTGAATTATATTATCCTACCTAATTATTTGCATGTCACATACAACAACAAAGCAAAAACTTATCATTAGACCAGCTGCTAACCTGTAGGGACATAAAAACGGATAATATATGGTCCCTGTGGTGGAAAAGTTACAGACTCATGAAACAGACCAACGTGTAGTCATATCTTAAGAATAGGGTAAGTGCCAAAATTGAAGCAGAAACCACTTACATGGGGACTCATAAGAGACAGGGATCAATTCACGGAAGGTTCTCACTACAAAACATCTCACTCATTCTTTCAACATCCATGTATTGGATTTTGAAGCATCAGGAAGTGCTTACACGCAGGGAAGGCAGAAGGATGAAAAACCATGATGTACTAAAGGAATTTCATGTTCAGGGATACGGTTGCAATACATACAAACTGGTATGGAAGCACAGGGATCAAGTGAATGGTTCTGTCTGAGGTGTCAAGGAAGGTATCAGACAGCAAAAGACACGTGAGGTCACTTCTGAATGAATCTCCAACCTCCTCTGGTAAACCAATCACTTGGCAAGTGGGCTGAGGCTCCGATTAAGGGTTAACTCCTTTCACGTAAAACCTGTGAGAAAATTCCTGCGGCATATCAACAAGAGCCTGAACAGAGTCAAATGTACCTGGATTATTAGGTGAAAAACAACAAACTGGTCTCACAGGCACAGTCGAGAAAAAATCTGGGCTGCACGTGTGTAGAACTGCACTCAGGATTGTGGGTAGCCCTAACATGTAATGTAGAAAGTGTGAGGTCTGCTCTGAGGGCACCCTTTGTGGACACGCACAGTGATTGTCAATTAAGACGGAGAACCACCTCCCTCAGCCCCGCAGTTCTCACAGACTCCTTACTCTGTCTCAGTTGCTAATTCTAAGTGAAACAAGGACATGATTATACCCAGTTCCTTTTCCTTTCATGTGTAGCATGATCAAAAGAATAATTACACAGAGAGGAATTCTGCAAAGACAAAAATTGTGTGTGATCCTTCTTACATAAGGACCTCAGTGTGTTGCTCAAAACCCTCTGATTGGTTCTGTCGACAGACAGCTTCAGGTTTCAAGCCGGAAATAGAGTGCCTTCACTTACATCTGCCTAGTCTCCAACAAATAGGGAAACAGCTCAACACAGCCACTCAGCCTTGACAAGTATATATCAGATTCAGACCATATAAACATTAGAAACCTTAGTAAACAGTCTGACAGCTTCTAAGAAAGGAAATTACGGGACCATAAATCAAACCAAACCCACTGCCATCTAGTTGACTTCTGACTCAGAGTGACCCTGCAAGGCGGAGTAGACCTGTCCCACAGAGTTTCCAAAGAGTGCCTGGTGGAGTCGAACTGCTGACCTTTTAGTTAGCAGCCACAGCACTTAACCCCTATGTTATGGACCATATAAACCCACTGCTGTCGAGAACCATATAGCTCAGTTAACTGACCTTAAGAAAGAGTTTGAAAAACTTGCTAGAGATGTTGTAACAGCATAGTGACCTCCGTAATGTCACTGAGCTTTAAATTCTTCCCACACATTCTTGCTTAACATCTCACACTCCCACTCCAACCCACACAGTAAGGCCTACATCAGAAAAAGGACAGGAAAAGGAAAAGCTTCCTATGGGGAAAGTTGAGCATGTCTTACTGGAGTGGCATATTAGAGACAGCTTCCCAGTTAATTTTACCATGGTTAAATTCAACTTTCTGTCTACTTTCTAGATGCCTATGGCTAGTACAGCAGACAGTAGCTGAAGGAAAACACACTCACAATGACTGGTCTAACTTTAAATTCTGGACCACTAACTGAGTGCGCTATCAGTGCTAAGCCTAACACATTCTTCTGGTTGCCTTCATTCTCTCACTTTCCTACGTGACTGTTTTATACCTCGTCCTCTTTCTGCAAACCCTGGTGTCTTCTTACCGATTTTGACCCTTAGTCTCTGGGTGGACATGATTCCTAGTTGACTGAGAAAACAGAAGCCATCGGACGTGAACTTCCAAAAGGCTAGTGGTTAGGGCTGCACAACATGATGAAGGTAATCAATGCCACTGAACCATACACACAAAAATAACTGAATTGGCAAAGGTTTTGTTTTATAAAAAGAGAAATTATTTAAAAGAAGAGAACTTCTACAACTTCTCATAAACATATTTAACTACTTACCAGATTATCTGTACCGTCTTCTCCAATATGCTAGTCACTAGCCACCTGCAGAATCTGAACACTTGAAATGTGGCTAGTCCAAACTGAGACATGTTGTTTGTGTAACACACCAGATTTTGAAAATTTTGTCCCCTTGAGAAAGAATGGAAAATATCTCATACATACCAGATTTTGAAAATTTTGTCCCCTTGAGAAAGAATGTAAAATATCTCATCAGTGATCATTTTATATTCAGTACTTTTAAAAATAATAATATTTTATTTACTATTAGACCAAAATACCAAACCCACTGCCATTGAGTCTGTTTCGACTTATGGTGACCCCACAGATCCCAGCAGAAC
Organism: Heterohyrax brucei; assembly: GCA_028571685.1. Lineage (NCBI taxonomy): Eukaryota > Metazoa > Chordata > Mammalia > Hyracoidea > Procaviidae > Heterohyrax > Heterohyrax brucei. The sequence goes on along the minus strand of CM053145.1, from coordinate 58,563,188 downwards.
TGCCCCATGGCATTTCTAAGGTGCACCTGGTGGATCTGAACTACTGACCTTTAGCTTAGCAGATGTAGCACTTAACCACTACACCACAAGTGTTTCCTACATAATATTAGGTTAAGTAAAATTACTAAAATTAACTGTGCCTGTTTCTTTTTTCCTTTTTTTAACATGACATCTAAAAAATAAACCATACATTGTATTTCTGTAGAAGAGTGCCGCACTGTTCTCTCCTGTTACTGCTATCCATCCTCTTATCTCAGGCCAAACTGAGACATGCCTCCCTAGTCATTTAAGGCCTTCACTACCATAATTCTCTCCATTTCCTCCTTCTTCACCAATTCCCCTCCCTAAAAGGATCATTCACATTTGTGCCAGGTGTGACAATTAAGTTCAGGTACTCATCCTAGAAAAAGTGCTATATACCTCATTGCTGAATATCACTATGATCAACTTTGAAGTACTCCCCTTGGGAAACTATGCACCGATGCCAGCACCTAGTTTACCCTTCAAAGCAGTTTTGGGACTCTTTTTCTGGAATGGCCATCAGAGCTGTTGTTGGATTCCCTTTGATGTTCTGAATGTCATAAAAGTGTCTTCCTTTCAATACTTCCCTTATCTTCAGATATAGAAAAAAGTCACTGGTGACCAGATGAGGTAAGTAGGGAGCCAAGCCAAGCCAGGGAGAGTGTTCCAAAAATACAGTTATTTGCTTACTGGCTGAACACTCTCTCACAGACAACTATACAATTAAGTTTGCAAACTTACCACAGTGCCACCATGTGCAATGACCATCCCAGAAAGAGTTCCAAAATTGCTCTGAAGAGTGAACTAGGTGCTCGCATCAGTGCATAGTTTCCCAAGGGGAGTACTTCAAAGGTGACCTCAATGATGTTCAGCAATAAGGATGTAGCTCTTCGAACATTTAAGTTCGGGGACTTAAAATGTTGGGCCTTGTGTACTAACATGTTGCTCCAGCTCTTATTTAAAATAAAAAACAAACTGTTGACTACACATCTTGTTTAGTCATTACCTTTATCTAAAAAAGCACACAGTATAATTCCTCAAAAGAGCTGACTATACTTACTGTCTTTATTCCTTTTGAACATTCCACTACCGCCCTCACCTCCCTTCCACAACGGCTCCTGTCAAGGGCTGTAGCTAACCAGAATCAATTGTTAAATATTCAAGAATTTTGTCAGCTGGTTGTTGAATCATTCATGCTTGATATTGGGCACGATAGAGGTATTTACCCCATCAGAAGCAGTCAACACTACAAATCAGGGTACTGCTGTCATTTGGATAACAGGTTTACTAACATGACAACATCAAAGTCACAGATGACCTTCACCAGATTCAATAACCAATAATTAGTCTGCAGTTTACCTACTTATTTGCAGCATTTGAGACAGATAAATACTCCTTCCTTAACACCTTTCCTCACTTGATTTTTGGGGTATCATCTTCTCATACGTCTCCTTTTTCCTCCTCTGTCTCCTTTGCGGGTTGAGCCTCCTTTCTCTGATCACTGAATACTGAAGAACACTAGCTCTCAGGCCAAATGACTCTCCTTTTCTTTATCTACACTTATTGGTGTTTTCATTCAGTCTCATAACTGTAAATGCCCAAATGACTCCCTATATACCAGACTTCAGCCATGAATTCCAGCTGACTTATCCCACTGCCTATTTGAGCTGGACTCAGCTCGATGACAATGGGTATGGTTTGGTTTTATCTGACATCTGCTCTTGGATGTCTAGTAAGCATGTCAAACTTAATATATCAAAAGTGAAATTTTCAATTCTCCCTCCTCCCTACCTCCAAAAATGTCCACCAACTCAGTAAACGGCAACTCTTGTTGCTCAGCCCACAGAATTCGAGTTATCCTTGGTTCTGCTTTTTCTGTGACATCCTTCATCCAACTCATTTGTGCTCCTGTTTGCCCTATCTTCAAATCCAAGCCAGCCAAGTGCTGTCGAGTCAGATCCAAATATCCTAAATCCAAACTTTTCTTCAATTTCTACCATCTTGGTTCAATCTACCATCCCCTTTTAATTTAAGAGACAGAGTAATCCTTCAAAAACGCAAGTCAAATCTTATTATATTTGTGCTCAAAACACTCTAATGGCTTCCTGTCTCACCTAGAATAAGAGTAACTACTTCAAGTGGTCTACCAGCCTCTACATGACTCTGTACCCCTTACCTCCCTCTGATCCCACCTCCCACTACTGTCCCCTAGCTTACTGTGATCCAAGTGGAGCCTCCTTGCTATTCTTCAAAGATGCTCCTGGCTCAGAGAATTTGAGTTTGCTCTTCTCTCTGCCTGGAGAATTGTGTCTCATGACTTACACCCTCATTTCCCACAGATGCTGGCCTGACCATCCTAAATGAAATGTAATCTCTTCCAAATAACACGTTACATAATTACTTGTTCATGTCTTTAGCATCCGTCTAGCCAGGCAAGCTGTTTTTCATTGCTGTGTAACTGGCACCTAAAACAGTGTTTGATGCATGGTGAACACTTAATACGTATTTGTTAAATGAATGAACGAATGCCACATTACCAGTTTTGGATCATGAAGAAAGCTATTATCATGTTCTGTTCTGTCTAAAGCATTAAGTGATAGACACGTGTTCAGTGGAAAGATGTATGCCAGCCTGTCTTTTTAGACAAACTAAATAATGAGAGAGGCTCTTTGGACTGGCAAAACAAATAAATCTGCCTCAATTCAAGAATTAATAATGACAAAACCTTTTTTTTTTTTTTTAGTATTGCCGTTCAGATCCACCAGATGCCCCTTGAATACTCTGGGGGTCAGTTTTACCCTGGCCCCTAGGGTTGCCATGAGTCGGATCCAACTCAACAGTACTTGGCTTGGCTTTTTAAAAAGGTGATTTTTGAGGATGTCTTCATCTAGGTACCTGCAGGCAGAACTACGATGAAAAGAGGAGTAATTCTCTGCTAGGATCATGGCCTTGTTTGATTTGTAGAGTGGGACACAAGAAGGGTTGAAGCTGCTATAACAAGTGACAAAGATTTTAGCCACTTTTTTATCATTACTAATAAAGAAATCTTTACAAATTACATGCATGTAACAATGGATATGTCCACTTCTCAACCTGTTCTTCTCTTCCTAATAATATCTAGGAAACTGAGGTTGACGTGGCCCAACGAAAACTACCACCTCTCTTTGACTAAAAGTGATGAGAGACAGACCAGAGGCAGGGCCTTCCTGCCCAGGACTTTCTTAGAGGGAGATTTGTTTCTGATATTTCTTTACCCAGAATGCAGAAGACTTGGAGTGAATCATATGCAGCAATTGGTGGCCTACAACACCAACTTTTTTTCTCTAAGATGCTAGGCTAACTAATTAGGTAGGCCGATCTGAGTATTAAAAATTTCTTGTAACATTTTATGAGAAAATGTATTAAAGATCCAAATCATTGTTTTATAATGGAACTTTTTGGAGTGTAAGTTATTTATAAATTGGAAACTGCCTGTATTAATTAGCTTTCTAGTCAAGCACAAAGGACATGCATGTTTTAACCTTTCATGATGGCAAGAATAACCAGCAGCTGACTACCCCCTTGATTACCCAAATATGTTGGAGGTTTCATCCACAGTTGAAAATGTTGCAGAAGCATTCATGGAGAAATGAGGCCAACAAACATGAACAACATAAACCCTTTAAGCAACAGATAGAGTAGCAAGAACCCTGCTAGACATCTGGTCTGGTTAATTTGACTCCATTCTACTCTATATGCTTCCTTTCATAAAATTATATAATTTATGTTGTTAGGGAACATGTGCTCTTCTCTCTTTTTCTCATACATGTGCACACTGCACATACGTGCACCCACAGACAGCGACCAATGCAATAGTTAGCCAACATTTATTGAGCACGGAAAATGGACTGTACATTTGTATTCTCTATTTAAATAATAACAGTTTAACTATTAAATAATAACAGCTAACCGTTACTTCCTCCTTATGTGTCAAGCATTTCACACGCATTATTCGTAATGTCACAGTAATGAGAGTAAACTCTTACATAATGCTATGGGCAGGTCATTGTTCCAAGCACTTTACTTTTTTAAAACTCTTAAGCCTGGTGCTAATATCTTCTCCATCTTCAGATGAGGCATCTGAGACACTAAAAGGTTGGAAAACTTGACCAATGTCATATTTACTGTAAACAGTAAAGCTGGGATTTAAACACAAGCAGTCTGGCTCAGGGTTATATTCTTAATCAACCACATTTTCCCGTCTTTTTCAAAACAATCGATGAAGTAAGAATTTTTATTATCTCTACTTTACAGATGAAGATCTGCAGTCTTTCGACTAAGGTTGCCCAGTTAATAGGCAGCAGTGATGGGATCCAATCCCAGGTGCCTTACCGAAGGCTGGGTTCATCCCACAACAACACAGCCTCCCCCTACAATGTCCTATCTTTACAATAGATACTTTGTTCCTCAAAGTCAAGTAGTGTGCCTTAAATTTCTTCTGCAGAATTCCCAAACAGAAATATCCAAGGCTCTGCATCTAGCCGATACTCAATAGGAGAAAGAGACTCACTCACACAATCAGAGAGTGACTTTGCCTTATACGTAAAGATGAACAAAGGCAATGTCAACACAAAAGCTTCCCTTTGTTTCTAAGAAAACTCCAGGGAAAACTGACTTTGATTTTTAAACCTTCCTTTGATTTACTCTACTAGAGGAAAATCAATGTTAAAACAACAATTGAAATCCGCCCATGATCTGCTGATCTAACATGACAAATGCCAAGGAATTTAGACATTAAATTGATCTCGTACTCTAAGCTCCCCTTCCTTAAGTCCAACAGCAGAGAAATCACAATAAAATCCACATGGAGGGGAAGTCTTCACATCTAGACTTTGAGGCTGGTGGGTTTTGTTTGTTTGTTTTCAAAAATACTATCTCCAATGCAATCTTGTTACATCTGTATTCAAGCAAGCGCTTCCGTCTCTTTATATCAATTGCTGGGATTTTTGCTGTCCACATACAGACAAAGGTCAGCCACCAAAATGTGTCTAAAACCTTCAGAGGCTCATTCAGTATCTTTCACTTCCTGGAGAAAGAATATCTGGGATATGTGTAAACCCCACACCTCACGAAAAACTGAAGACGTTCTTGCTTATGTTTGGAATGATTTATAGTACCTCACAATGGGAAGGTAAATTCTCTCACAGGATTTATGATATAATTCTCAGTTATCTGAGTTCTGCTTATTTCACCTTGTCTCACTGCTCAGAGAATTACAGTAAGGAACAAATGTCCAAAACCAAGGCATCTAATAGATCAGCACAGGACACTGTGGCTGCTCCAAATATTTTTGTCTGTTAACATCACCAAAACTTGTAGATAGTCAGCATTCCCTTCTCTTTGGAGTGCTATTAAACATATTTAAGGAAGAGACGATAAAATCTTTTTAAGGTATATGAGAATAAATGTAACACAATGAAAGAATCATTTAAATCTTTTCAGAAAATATAAATAGATAGATGATAGACAGCTAGGCAGACAGATAGATAGAACTTGTGTGGGACAACTTCTGAAGGCATTTTGACAGGCCCTACTAAGATTACTGGTTAAGTGCTAGGCTGTTAACTCAAAGGTCAGCACTTCAAATCCACCCGCCAATCCATGAGAAAGAGATGTCAAGATTTACAGCCTTGGAAACTCTATGGAGCAGTTCCACTGTGTCTTATGCCATCACTATGAGTTGGAGTCGACTTGACCGCTATAGTTTGGTTTGGGGTCTATTAAGATTATTTTAAAATACATAGAAGAAAATGACTGAAAGTTATTACTGCATAATGGCAAATTTAAACACAAGAACTAGCCAGTGAGGTATTCACTTAGAATAAAGTTCTCCTAATTTTATGCAAACAGTAACAGCACTTTCTAGAAAGAGTTTAAAGTAATTCACAGTCACATACACATGCGCGTGTGCGTACATACACACACACACACACACACACACACACAAACCTCAGTAGCAGCACAAAACATCCTTTGTTGCCGGACGTGAGAAAAACACACTCGCTTCTAAAAAAAGCCCTAGGAAGGAAGTGGAAGAACCTCAGGGGCGAGTGGGAGTGTGAAAGGAATGCTGCAGCCTGTATTTTAAAAACATGTAAGCTTGCCTGGCTCTTAAGAATAGGGGCAGTAGTTCAAAGTAAGTGAAGTGAAATCTTTGGGTTTTTTTTTTTCTCTTATCCAACTTTAGGTCCACTAACAGCCAAAACCTCATAAAAGAATGTTGATGTGCTGGCCTTAAATTGTCCCAATTTACAAATTTCTTTAACAAAATCTAAGGAGCACAAACACCTGCATTTGATTCTGATTTCATACACCTTGAAACACTAAAAAATCAAAAAATAAAAACACCACCACTGAGTCAATCCTGACTCACAGCAACCCTGTAGGACAGAGTAGAACTGCTCCATTGTTTCCAAGGAACACCTGGAGGATTCGAACTGCCAACCTTTTGGTTAGCAGACAGCACTTAACCATGACACCACCTGTGTTTCCTCTTGAAACGATGGAGACTGCCAAAATAGACTTGAAACATTATCTGTTAAGTGAGAGCAAACGCAGGGACGTCAAGCAGTGCTGAAATCTCACAGGATAACAAAATAGAACTGTTCGAGGATAAACTCAGGCTTTTTAGAAAACACAAATATGATCATACACCATCCTGCTGAAAATCCTTCAATGCTTTCCTCAGCGTTAAGGATAAAATCATCAATGTGACCTGCACAGCTCTTTGAGATCTGGACTCTGCATATCTGTCAAGCATAAATTAAAGCTCATGCTGACTAAATGATTATTATGCATAAAAATTGTTTCATTTAACCTCATAACAAATATTTGAAGTAAGCCAAGCCAATTTGAAGTAAAGACTCTTATTATACCCATTTTTCAGATGAGGAACTGAAAATGCTACTTGCCCAAGATCATGAAGCTAGAAGGTGGCTGTGTCCCAGGAAATCAGTACACCTCCCCAGTCCCCTTTCCACTGTCTGCCTCCATCAAATAGCTTTAGAAAAATCTACTTCTTACTTGCCTTGCGTTCTTATTTGACCTGTGTTCTGGCCAATGAGGCACAAGGCACAGAGGTACCAGTTGGCCAGAGGATTTCTCAGAAGCTTTTTAAGTTCTCTGATAAAAGAATCTGGCATCACACTTGCTCCTTCCTCCTACCTCCAATGGGGCTGTAATGCCTGGGGCTGCACTGGGCATTCTGAGACCAGGAAATGACAAAGCAACAACCTGAGCATGCAGGGAAGTAGAACAGCCTGGACCCAGGGTGAGCTCCCTAAGCCCTGCACCCACCCCAGACTGCCTGTTTTCACACTTTTTGTTGTGTGAGGAAAATAAATGCTTATGTATTAGCCGCAGTGGGGTAGGTTTTCTGTTATTTGGAGCCCAAAGTATTCCTCACTGATACAGCTGGGAGTCAGGATTCCAACTGAGGAAATCTGATTCCAGAGACTGTGAGCTTAATCCTTTTCTGTACTAAATTGAGCTTTTTCCCTCTCTCTTTTGCTCTCCTTGCTACAGTCACGCTAATCTGGAAGTTCCTCAAAACCACTGTGCTCCTTCCTGCCCCAAAGCCTTTGCTCTCCCTCCTGCCTGAAAGGGTTCTCTGCTAATCCTTCAGATCTCAGTTTAAATATCATCTCCTCAGGGAAGGCTCTCCAGACCTTTTTACATCTTCCAGACAAAGTTAGTTCCCTCTTTGACTGCGTCATAGGAACCTATATTTGTCTTCTATAGTATTTATCACAAATCACAAACAAATAAGCATTTAGTGTTAGGTGGTACACTCAGAAGGTTAGGAATTACGTCTCTAGATGCACATAGTAGGCAGTCAACAAATAGGTACATCCTCATCCTAAATTAATTCTTGAGCTAGAGGGATAAAGGCAGGAAGTTGCTTATTTTACCATACATCTGAAGCCACAGAAGCATTATTAGGCATATATCTTGATTCCATTAGTTGCCTTAAATATCTCAGCAGAAAGGAAGGAAGTGAGACTGAGGTCCAGAAGCTGAGTATGAAGCTAGAGAAGACCTCAGTAAGAGCAACAGGAACGGTTCTACTCCCCGGATGGTGTGAGCCCAGAATGAGACATGTACTGCAAGGAGAAAACAGCAAGTGGCAGGATGAGAACGACACATCACAGCAGGGGTTACCTTGTAAAAATACAATTTCCAGGGGGCCAAATATAGGCGCAATATGTGTTTTCTGTGACCACAGTTTTGCATGTAGCATTTTGGAAGGCTTTTCCAAGGGAAAACAGTTTCAATTTTACAGTGGAGTTGTAGGCAAATGTTTCAGTTTATATAAACATTGCTTTATTGCCAAATTTCCTCTAGTCCACCTATTCCATAAAGCAAAGCTCACTGGTTTACATTATTTAAACACGCACACATACACACACGCACACGCAGACACACAACACAGTGCTTTCTGCTGTCAGAATGCTCTCTTGTCACCCTGCAATTGATCTTTTTATATTCCTCTCTCCTACATTAAACTAAATTCTTGAGGGCAGGAAGCTTGCAACTTATTAAACTTTGGATTTCCAAGACTACACAGAGTGCTGGCACAGAATACGAACTCACTCTATCTTGTCAGTATAAACAAATAAACAACATGCATAGGCATGTGAGGCATTTGTTAAATGCATGTCAAACTGAGTCTTTGATACATGATTTTTAATTATTTCCTTTTCAAGGTATTTGTTCAGTGAGCATAATTACAGAGTCCACAATACAACAAAGGCTTCATTATACAGAAAAAAACTGGAAAAGAGTCTTTGATTTTTTAAGACAATGAGACTTTAAAGGGGAACCCCTTTTTATCACATATACATTCCAAGGGCAAGGGCAACTCAGAATTTGAGATGGAGGAAGAAGAGTCTGTCCTGTTTCCTGACTCACCTCTCCTGAGCATGCCTGCCTTCTCTCTTCACTGTACATCCTTGGGGGTGATGGGGAAACCCCTCACAGAAAAGAGTAGATGGGAAAAGGAACCAAGAGGACAGAGAAAAGGGGGCGAGGACTGGAATAACAGAGAAAAAAAAATACAAGATAAAAGATCAAAGTCCCTTTTCTTTTCATTTTCCCAAGTCTCTAATCAAAGTACAGGCATATTCATCAGGCCAGTTGCTGGCATGGTATGTAGATTCTGATTCACGGCGACCTCGTGCACATCAGTGTAGAACTGCGCCTTAGAGGGTTTTCCACAGCTGATTTCTCAGAAGTGGATGGCTAGGGATTTTTTTTCTCAGGTGCCTCTGGGTGAACTCAAGAAACTCCAACTTCTTGGTTAGCAACCGCATGTGTTAACTGTTTGCATTACCAGAAACTCCTTCACTCTAATTTTACGGTTTGTTCAAATGCCATAATAATAGCAGAGACTAACATTTATTAACTGACATTTTTAGTCATTGCTATGCGTAGGGGAACTCTGGTGATGTAGCAAGTAAGTGTGATAGCTGTTAACCTAAAGGTCGGTAGTTCAAATCCACCAGGTGCTCCTTGGAAGCTCTATGGGACAGTGCTATAGGGTCACTATGAGTCAGAATCAACTCAACGGGAAAGGAGTTTTATAAATGTATACCATTTATTCCTCATCAAATAGCCTGCCACCCAGGCACTATTACTGTTTCTATTTTATACAATGAAAATCTAACAAAAAACTGAACAGAGAGACTTCATAACTTGTTCAAAGTCACACAGCTGATTAGAACTGTCCAGCAATTTACGCACATATCAAAACGTTTATATTTCAGTCTATCCTGTCAATACCTAAAGTAACAAATCCAGTAGGTTCTTCGATAAGAATTTTTTTATTTGAGAAAGGAATAAATCAAACAAATCCACGAACAGAGAGAATGAGAAAGATGAGAGGAGGACTGTATTTTTAAAAATAAAAGGGAAGAGATTCATGAAAAAAAAAAAAACCCTAAGATGTTTTTAGAGCCAAATATGTAACAACAGCAAAAGAGTGCAACTTCTCTTACAGAAACTAACTCAGAACGAAATGTCTTTAAGTTTTACATTCACATGTTTGTGGCTTTTGATATTTTTTGGCCCTGTGAGTTAAAACGATGAAGTACAAACTCCAGCAGCAGAATGGCCCGAGGAACATCTCAAATGGATGATGAATGCAATCAATTTTCACATTTACAGAAAGTGAAACTTCTTTACAGTGTTCTGTAATCAGCCTAGCTTGTAAATATTCTGTATTTTCACGTGGATATTGTACCAATTAAACCTGGGTCTGTCCTAACTCAGTTGACTAAGTGGCTTGTAGAAACGTGAACAGAACCCATTCCTGACATGGCACAAAGCGATGACAAAAAGTATATTAATAGCAAGAAAGAAAAATCTGTTTAAAATACATATGTTATATTTTCTAGTGCCTTACAAAAAGAATGAAACTGAAAGAGGAAGCCTGAAGAAGCTTACTTATGTTTCAAACCCACATCCTGTTGTTATCCACTGCCCGGTCATAGAGAAGCTGTGAGGTGAGTGTTCCAATCAGGCCCCTTCACTCGCTCTGGTTTGCAGAGGCCTTCTGCCACACTGCTGGGCAACGGCCCAGGCCTCGTCACTGACAGGCATCATTTACTGAGTAAACATCGAAGCCCAAGAATTTAGTGGTCTACCTCAGTGAGCTGGGATGTTAAGTTTAAGAGATTCTCCACGTTCTATCCAGCTACTATCAGTAGGCTTTAAATTACCCATGAGTAGAGACCTATCTTCCCAGGGCCTGAAACAAACCTGACAATCAAGAGAGGCCTGGTGAGAGTCAGCCTGTAAGAATAAGAGCAGCACAGTGTACTCAGACTTTTGTTCCTTTTTCCTTATTTATTTGGTTTAAGTGTATGAATTTTTGCTTCGGGCAGATGTTGGCATTCCAGCCTTTTGTACAGGAGCTGTAGTAGGAGGGGAGGATGGTTGGTAGGAAACAGGAGGAGGACTTAATTGGATGGAAGCAGACAATATTTTATACATCAAATGGTGGTTTTGTAGGTCCGAAGACTTTTGGAAAACTGTTAACTCCCTCCAGAGCTCATACAATGGTTGAAAACCAGTCTAACTATGGCACAAAAAATTGTGGACCAGTGTTTGAAACTTGTATCTTGAAGTTCCTCCTTTGCATCACTCGACTTAACAACCACAGAATCTTCCTAACGGTTACCCGCATGTTTTTTTAATTTTCTAAGAGGAGACCAGCTCCCTCAAGATATTCCACCAACTCAATCCTGTTTCCTTCAGCTGTTTCTTCTTTTTCTTGTGAAAAGCATGTGTTGATAGGCTGCAGGGAATAGATTAAGATTTATTTTTTTAGGCAGTATTTTCCTCTTGCAACTATACATGGGCCTTGACTTGGAATGGAAGCCAAATGGCCCCAACACAGTCTGCTTCTAGGCTTCCACCTCGATAACCCTTTAAAACAAAAACTGTGGAGGAGTGAAGTGAAAAACATGTCCCTCCATCTGGATGTGTTTCTACTCAGAGGTGTCTTTAGCTTCAGTGGTTTGTCTAGAATTTTCCTTTATGAACTCCCTTGCCTTTCTCCTGTGGCATGCTGAAGACAACTGTTTATAGAATACATTTTATGTAACCATCTAGAGACTCCTTCAGACTCAATAAGAGGGGAAAGACAAACCATGACTCATGAGATTCTGCTGACAAACTCAGAGAGCCAATCTCTGACGCTGAGGGTAGCTGCCTTCTTACCTGACACCAGGGTCTTGTCATCAAACCAGTTCCCTACTGTCGAGACCTTGACTCCTCTCAGCCATGGTCTCAGCACCCCTTTTTCCAAACAGTTTCAATGTGTATGACAAGGCATGAGTCCAACAGAAGGTGTCTTTGATCTTCTTGTAGTCCAATATGGATGTTTCCTAAAGACTGGCTTCGGGATATGCTTTCAAGATACTGATTCCTGATTTACTTATTTATTTTTTAGTGTCAGTGTATCAGCCTTTGATGCGATCACTTTTCTTTCTCTCAGAGAAGCAGGAGGAAGGGTTGCTGAATGTCTGCAAGAAACGCTGATTCAGTAAAATATTCTGTAGCCCTGGGAGACCTATCCACATTCCTAAAGGCCAGTAATCTCCAGGACTTCTCTGAGAACACAGGAGGCTCTGACTGTGAAAATGGCCAGGAGTACAGGGAGTGCATAGGGGCCCTGGTGGTATCGTTGTTAAGTCCTTGGCTGCTGACAGAAACTTCAGTCGTGTGAACCCACCATCAGCCCTTCAGGAGAAAGATTCAGCAAACAGCTTCCACAAAGGTCACAGCCTTGGAAACCCTTTTGGGGCAGCTATACTCTATCCTATAGGGTTCGTTATGAGTCAGAACTGACTTTATGGCCATGGGTTTAGTTATGCGAGTGCCATCACTCTGTGTGATACGGGCCATGATGGGGACTGCAAAGTAGCAGAGCCTGGAAGGATGGTAGTAGAAGAGAAGAAGAAAGACGAGAGAAGGCCTGGAACTGGAGCTGCCCCAGGAGACCCAGTTCATTGGTACTTAGGTCGAAAGAGGAGTGGTTCCTAGAACTCAGGTGCTCCTCACACCACAGCCATCTCTGTCCTTTGTTCGTTTCCTTTACAGATACTAAAGCAAAACATTTCTCTTCTCATCTTCCCTTTTTCCTGGAGTGGTGGTGGGGCACAGTTCTGGCCAGTGAGATGGATGGACATCAGCTGGGGTGGGTATGTTTCTGTAAGACTTCTGGCTTTTCAATAAAAAGCATATTTGTGCTGGTACCACACCTTTTCCCTTCATTTTGCTTCAAATGCAAATGTAAAACCTGGAGTATGAAACCATGAGAGAAAGGACAACAAACTCACCCAAAACCTAAAATCAAACCCATTGCTATCAAGTTGATTCCAACTCGTAGCAGCCCTATGTAGGTCAGAGTAGAACTTGCCCATAGAGTTTCCAGGGAGCACCTGGTGGATTTGAACCGCCAGTCTTTTGGTTAACAGATGTAGCACTTCACCACTACACCACCAGGGTTAGCCTTGATGTTACTGAGTCACTGATACTTATCCATCTCCAGAAATATTGTAATGTAAGGACTGCAGCTTCTACTAGTTTCAAACACTGCTGCTTGACTTTTTGTTATCTACAGCAAAAAAAAAAAAAAAAAAAAAATCCCAGTTGATTCAGCAAGGAAGTAGATCAAATAAGAAGCTATCTTATTTCTTAGAAAGCTTTTTGGGGCGAGGGCCCTTTGAAAGTTTGAAATACTTAAGTGAAACTGAAAATCTTTCTGGAGGTAAAAACCCAATTAGCATATCCTGGAGACTCATATTTTATTTAAAATTTTATGTACTTGGCATCAGCACTCCATCCACTGGTACATGGGATTTATTCACAGGATTGCTTTCATTAACGGTTTATACAAGTCACTAACCCTCGACATGATGGACCAACAGCAACTTCAACTATGGGCACAAATAGCGATGGTTTTGAGTATGGTACAGAACAGAGCAGTCTTTGGTTCTGTTGTACATCGGGTCCTTACGGGTTGGAACCAACCCAATGGCACCTGACAACAATAAACCTTCCCCTGGATAAGACAAAGATGTTAGCTAATGGGGTACTTGACTTTCCTTGAGTCCTTTTTTATAACACTGAGTCATTTTCAAAAGCTTTTGGAAGAAATGTAACATAACACATTAAAAGTATGAAATTATCTTACTTGGTCACTAGCTGGCTGCCGGGAAAGTGGACAAGTTAATTCCTGAGCCTCATCCGTAAAATGAAGAGTGAGACTGGATAATTCTTTCACCCTCATATTCTAAAAAATTTTATTCTAAGCCACCAAGTTATCTAACCACAGACAATTTTATAATTCTCTGATTTCCCCACTATGATGCTTCATGTGTCAGCCTGGTGGGTTGTGTTACTTGGTGGTTTAGTGATCACTGGACTGGGTGCTCTTCCATGATGTAACATGATGTAATCACTTTCTATGATGTGACCTGGTTTGTTCAGTCAGCCAGCTAAAAGGAGAGATTCCTTGAGGGTGTGGCTTGCCTGCTAGTATATAAATGGATGTTCTGGAAAAGCTCACAGTCTCCCTTGACCCTATAGTCTTCTCACCACGGGATCTCAGGTTCTTGGGACATGAGCCTATAGAAGTCTCCAGCCTGATGCCTGAGCTGCAGAATTTGGATTTTCCAGCCCCTACAACTTCATGATCCATTTTCTTGAGGTAAATCTCTCTACATGTGTATTTACTATGTACAAAAGGTCTGACAATTAAGTCCACAAACTTAATTGTCCTAAGTGTTATATACCTCACTGCTGAATACTCCTATGGTCACCTTCAACACACTCCCTTTGGGAAGCTATGCACTGATGCCAGCACTTAGTCCCCTTCTAAGCAATTTTGGAACTCCTTCTGGAATGGCCATTGTGCACAGCAGCCTGGTGACAAATTTGCAGACTTAATTGTCAAGTTGTTTGTGAGGTATTTTTTAGCCAGTAAACAACTATATTGGGACACCCTTGCGACGTACCTGATCAGGCATCCAATGACCTTTTTCTTTACCCCAAAATAAAGGAAATATTGAAAGGAAGATATTTTGATGACATTCAGGACATCAAGGGTAATATGACAACAGCTCTGATGGCCATTCCAGAAAAAGATTTCCAAAATTGGTTTGAAGGGTGGACTAGGTGCTGATGTCAGTGTATAGCTTTCCAAGGTGAGTACTTCAAAGGTGACCACAGTGATATTCAGCAATGAGGTATATAGTACTTTTTCTAGGATGACTTTGTGAACTTAACTGTCAGACCTCATATGTCTCGCTGGTTTTGCTTCTTTAGAATACCCATACTAAGATACCTGCCAACTTATACTGCATCTTATTTCCAAAATATCAAAATGGACAAAAATTTAGTTTTTAAAATCTGTATTTCATGAGGTCAGCATTCACAACAATCAGTGATATCCTCTAAATCAAACATTAATTTCCTTTCTGGTTCATTATTTTCTATGTTCACATTTTTCAAAAGATTGTCTGCAGTATCTGCATCTTCCTGGGTTCCACCCAAGACCTACCAAACCAGAGTATCTGGGATCAAGACATCTGCCTTTTTTACAAGCATTCTGGGACATTATGATGTTTGAGGACCACTTGTGCCAGAGACAGATTTGACTAAAAAGATGAAATTGAGACATGAGTATATTGGAAAATAGAATTCATGATGTGATAAAACAGAGTTCAGTTATAATTCATTTGTTTACTTCTCTAAAGGTGCTGACTCAAGGCAATTTTTAATATTCTCAGAAGCTCAATCTAACCTTCGTTAGATTATTATCTATTACTTCAATAAAAAAGCAAGTCCTTGGGTAGTACAGTGAATGTGCTTAGCTATCAGACAAAAGGCTGGAGGTTCCTGAGGTGGGATCCACCTAGTGTAACTTTGGAGGAAAGGCCTGGCAATCTACTTCTGCAAGACGAGCCATTGAGAACTCTGTGGAGCACAGTTCTACTCAGATACACGTGGGGTTGCCATGGATTGGACCTGATTCTGTGATAACTGATTTTACACAAAGGAAGTTAACAGAAATCAAACTTTAAAAAATCCCTAAGATTTTAATTACTGCCCATTTTGGTTCCTCTTCCTGTCACCATGTTTTTTCTTTTAATTAATTAAAAATACATATAGATATTTAATGGTCTGCTCTACCTCCTACCACCTAAGAAATGGCACATTTGGGATCAACTGGTTGAAAGTGTCATATTTTTATGGTTTATCAGAATCTCATCCTCCTATACTTGCTGGCTTCTCATCAGCCCGATCATCAAATAATAACCCAAACGAGTTTTGTTTACTTTGCTTCACGCTTATGGGGTGATTGATCTCTATTTGGCTAGGCTTCATAGTAATAACTACACTGTTCTCTAGCAGTAAGCTGCTTCCTCGGGGTCAAGAGAAAAAGTTCAGCAAGTTCTACCTACCTTATGAATTGAATTGTGCTGAGTATACCATGGTAGTATCCTAGATAAACAAATTTATTTATCAAGAGCATTTTCTTCATCCTAGGATGAGGTTTCTCACTGCTTCTTTCATCAGTTCAGCTTTTCTTTTATTACAAATCAGTAAAAACGTTCTCCAATTCAGGTATGTTTTAAATATACTCTCTATGACTGCTAAAGAAAACCCTGAGTCAGAATGGTTAAGTGCTGTGGCTGCTAACCAAGATGCTGGCAGTGTGAATATGCCAGGTCCTCCTTAGAGGCTCTCTCAGGCCATTCTGCTCTGTTCTACAGGGTTTCTATGAATTGGAATTGACTTGACAGCAGTGGGCTTTTTGGTATGGCGGCTAAATGAAGCAACTAACTTTCTAAGACAGACCAACATTGCTTGCTAATGTTTCAAAGCCAAGAAGGCCATTTGGGTATTCCAGAAAAGGCCAAGATAAAACAAATAGAAACAAATACACGGAACAAAAAAGGCTAGAGCTATTATAATTCCAACTACTTAGCAACAATATTAGTCATTGTTATTTCACCACAATACTATGTTCAGCATTTCTAGAATGTTTTTCAATCAAAAAATGTTCATGTGTCTTAACAAAAAAAATAAATAAAAAAAAAGCATCAAACTATTAATGACTCACACATAGTACCTTAAAAGGAAGTCTAGTGTCCTCTGTCAAGAATGAGGACCCAGGAGGTAGATAACCCACAGCGATGGCATATATTCACCCGAGGGGAGAACTAAGATATAGTTCTCAAAGAAAGGAAAGATGGAATGGGGCCATGACACTCTATACACCCCCAAGGCCCACCAGAAATTCCTCTTGAGTCTTTATGTTGTGCTGCAGGGACTGAGAGAATGGTGTGGCCACAGGGACCCTTCAGTGGAGTCAAAGTGGTAGGTATCCTCAAAAGAGCACCCAATCTGAAATTCAGAGCCTGACATTACATCCAGCGATCCTTGCTTATTAGTTGTGTAACCTAACAACAACTCCGAGCATGCCACCATCTCTCTGAGCTTGCTGGTGCCCTCATAAAAGATTTATAACATTAGTGTATTAAAATATTTTCTTCTTGGAACTTCCATGAGGAAAAACTGAGATCAAGTACATGAAATCCTTCTGAAATAAAAGTTGGCTACAACTAGAAGTCAAATAAGAGCCAGATCTGATCCTGGGATCAGATTCTATCCTGAGTTCTGCCCAAGAGTGCCTGAGTGTTTCTTGTGCTGTATGCTGTGTTACACGTTCCCACACCTGCCTCAACAACCACCCCACCCCTTTGGTAAGCGGACTGGGGGTGCCTAGCACAGTGCAGAGTACATGGCCTCTTTGCAAAGCTACCTGACAAACCAAGATGTTGTAAGCTGTTGCTGAGTTAGTTACAAAGTGTGACGTCATCAGTTCATTTTTTTAACATGACCCAGACCCCTACTCAGTTCAGTATCTTATATGCTACTAGAGGGAGAAAAAAAATTATCTCCCAGCGAAGACCTACCTCTAGCAGGAATGTGAGGCAAAAATAGTTATTAGAACACAGCATGCAACAGTGTGTACAAATACTCTTTATGGCTAAGCTTGAGTTCTGAGTTGTTAATATGTTCTGTTCTTTTGTGCCACCCACGCAAAAATGTGTTCTATTAAGTGTCAAGTTCTATTTCTGACCCTTTTAGTCACACTGCGCAAGACGCTTTAATTTCCCTCAGCTTTATTTTATCCATCTTGAAATCTCTCTTCACTTATTCTACCTTGTTAGAAAATAAAAGTGTATTTTATTGGCCAATAAAGGAAAGGCTGCAAAGTAAGCATTAGAAATTGTGGTAGTTGTTGTAATAAAGAGTCAAAGAGCCAAAATGCTTTATAGGACACTCTTGAAATAAAAAAGGTCAAAATCATTGCTTCTTATGCTCTAAAAACTAAGTACCACACAGCAGATTTTGTTTCTGGAACAAGATATGCTCTGGATAGGGTATTAATTTCCTTTTGCAAGGACATATTTAATACTCCAAATATGTCTTTCTTCAGCCATGAATGTACTGCATTCTGCCAGGGGAGAAATCCTGAAAAGTGAGATCTTCTGGCGTTGAAAAAGCCAGTGGATGGCCAGGACTTAACAACACTGAAGCTATAACATTAAAAGAAACCAATGCATTTCAAATTGTGATATAAATAAACCATATTATATACTCTTTGGTGCACAAAACACATGGTGTCTTTGACTTTCAATAGAAACTTGGTAAAGACAGTCACAGAGGAGGACCAGTGACACAAGAGGGTAAGCAGGTGCCAAGTCCACCACATTCAATGCAAATCATCTCAGCCCATGAAAATGGACATAGAAGTGGGTGTCCCTCCCTGGCCTTGGCTCTTGGCAGAGGGAAGGAAGACTTGGCAAGGGAAGAAAATATGGTGGAAAAACCACAGACATGTTTTCCCACTAATTACTTCTGCCACTGGAGTAATCCTTGGAGTAGGTAACTAGAACATGACTCATGTTGTGCTACCTGTGGCTGATAACCAGAAGGTCAGTAGTTTGAATCCCACCAGGTACTCCTTGAAAACCATATGGGGCAGTTCTACTCTGTCCTGTGGGATCACTATGAGTCAGAAATGACTGGACAGCAATGGGTTTATTGACCATAGCTCTTTCTTAGTATTCATTTTATCCCCAAATGTCGACAAGTTTTAATGCTGTCTTGACTAGAAGGATAGAAGTGAAATACTGATTGGTATGTTAATACCCAGGTACTTAGTAGCAGAATACACTCATGCCAGGTTTCCTGTGGTGTGACAGACTTTCACTATTAGGTGGTTAGTTACGTTCCCAGGGACACGCCTCAGTGAGTATTAAACATGGGTAAGTATGTAATAATGAGCCTTCTCTATGTTGGAATTAATACTTCAGATATGTAAATTTAGAAATATTTGAGGCTTACTAAACCATATCCTTCTTGAAAATTAAGTTCCATAAAGCAGATCACACTAGCTTCACATAGGAGTCTCACACAGAATTTTAAGAGAATGAAAGAACAGGCATTCAGCCTTCCAAGAAAGGGTATATAACATTGCTAATGTACAGTCTTGCGTATGTGCAAAACCTAGGAGACAAAGGCAGAAGATATCTCTGCAGATGTGATAAAGCTATCAGCTGCTTGGACTAACGCAGCAAGCTTGTGACGTTTAATGTAGTTGGTGAAAGACAATAGCAGCATCAATGCTGACCTGAGGAATAAAGTACAGAAAATCATTCTAATGGTGATGAACTGGTTTAAATATGCAGTAAAACGATAGAAAAATTATGTCCCCATTAAATTAATTTCATGTCCCAAATATTAAGATTGAGGCACAAATAGACAAAAGAGAGAAAATATATGATTATAGATGGTTAATTCAGCCAACACAAACACTGCATATTCATCTCAACACGGTGTAGGATTGCTCAGTTTCTAGCTAGGGGAGAAAAGAAAAAAGGCATCAGAAAGAAAAGAAAGGAGAAAGAAAAAAAAAAAAAACAAAAAAATGTTCTGTTCCCCAAGGCAACGAGAAAGTGAAACTTAATTAAACAAGTGAAATGTAATTACCTACTGCTTACCACACGTGGTGCTGATTCCGGCTTTACTTCCTAGGTGTGTTATTAACTGCCCAGGGCTGCTCAGAGGTAAGAATAAAAACTAGGTAAGAGTAACACGGGCAGACAGCAAGGGAAGGTAAGCACTACCTGTTCTTCCCTCCTGGGGCTGGTTTCGGCTAGCGGAACCTCAGGCTAGGACCCTGACACGAGTTGAATTACGGAAAGGGTCTTCCTCAAGCATGGAGTAAGGTACCCGCAGTCTCTGGAGGAAGCTGAATCTGGGGGTTTGATGCACCTCTTAGAACCTGACTGTGTTTGTGCATTCAGGCCATGTGTTATTGTTATGTGTTGTTTGAAACAACTCAGCAGTTTCTCCTAGATGAAGAGGCATTTAACGTACGACACCCGTTGAAACCATTTAAAACGATTTCAGCGTGCCTCTGGAAACATGGAGATGGCCCTCTTGTCCTGTTACAGACTGAGTTATGTCCCCCCAAAATACGTGTTGTAAATCCCAGTATCTGTGCCTGTGGTTGTCTCTCTATTTGGCAATGGGCTGTCTTGCTTATGCTAATGAGGCAGGACTATTATAGGGGATGTCCTGAGTCAATCTCAAGACTCAATAAACAAGGAGAGATGCAAAGTTCCGTGAAAACTGCCCAGGAGCAGAAGCTCAAAAGAGACAAGGACCTTCCTCCAGAGTTGACAGAGGCTTTCTCTGAGCCTCCCGCTAGAGCCGGCACCCTGTATTTGGACTGCTAGTTCCCCAGCTGTGAGAAAATAGAAAGCCACCCACCTGTGGTATATCTGTTCTAACAGCATTAGAATTTGCTTCCATCAGTCTTTTCTAAATGCAACAGCTAAAGCAATCCCTTTAAAGCTTAAGTCAGATCAGGTTACTTCTCTGCTTAGAATTCCCCAGTGTCTTCCCATTTCATTCAGAACAAAAGCTTAATGCCTTACAATGGTCTCAAACATCCTACAGAGTCTTCTTCCTGCTTCTTCTGGATACCATTTCCTCTCGGACATTAACCTTCACTTACTGGTCTGGCCACACTGGCCACCTCATTATTGCTAGTTCATGCAAGGCATGCTTCTGCCTTAAAACCTTTTATTTTTCAGCCTTTCTGGATTGATCCTCCCCCCTCTCCACCCTGGCCACCAATATATGCTTGGTGTTGCTATGTGTCTTTCATGTCTTGGCTCAAATTTGACCTTCTCAATGAGGCTTCTTTGACCTTTAGATTTAAAATCATTTATCCCCTTCTGTATTCTCTAGCTTCTTCCTTTGCTTTATTTTATCCCACAGCACTTAACACCATCTTACTTCCTATTTTACTTTTATTATTGGTTTCTCTTACACTTGTGTATTCTTAGACTAGAATGTAAGCTCCATGAAGGCAGGGATTTCTGACTGTTCACTGTATGCTTACTACAGGGCCTGGCACAGAGTAGGAGCTCAATAAATATTTGTTGAATGAGTATATAATATTTTTGTGTACGCATTCCATGAAAATTACTGTGCTGTGTGCCACAATTCCACATTGAGAAAGTCAAAAGTGCTTAAATTTCAACTGGATATATACATTAAAACCTTCTGTCCCACACATTCTAAAAAAAAAAGCCAAATCCACTGCCATCAAGTCCACTAGGTGGAACGAAAGAAAGGAAGTGAGGGAGGGAGGCAAGAAGGAAGGAAGGAAAGAAGGAATGCAAGAAAACCAAACCCTATGTCACTGGGTTGCTTCAAACAGAGTAAAACTGTCCTGTAGAGTTTTCAAGGTACAGCTGGCAGATTCAAACTGCCAGTCTTTGGTTAGCAGCCAAACTCTTAACCACTATACCACCAGGGTTTCCTATGACTCAGAGTGACCCTATGTACATCGTACATCCAGACACACCTCTCGTGCTCATCAGTGAGCTTCCATGATTTCAGAAAATGCACTTGCTTTATGGTATAGAGGGCTAAGAGCTTAGCTGTTAACCAAAATGTTGTCAGCAGTTCCAATCCACCAGCCTCTCCTTGGAACTCTATGGGGCAGTTCTACTCTGTCTATAACGTCACTATGAGTCAGAATCAATTTGAAGGAATGGGTTTGGGTGTTGTTGTTTTTTGGCTTTAGCTGGGTCAGAATTTTCAGACAACTCTGAAAATGTAAGCAGTCACCTGCCAGATTATAAGTTGAAGCGAAACACACACACACATTTAAATATCTTCCAAACAAAATCTCAAGAAGCCCACCAGATTTAGATAGCATGTACTTGGCCATGGTGTTGTGCAAATGCTGGAAACATAAGGAAGCTCTGGAACTCGGCAAACAGCAGTATTTGGCCTTAAACTGATTTAACACACACAAAAATGGCACTGTGCCTTTGGAGACCTGGAATGCGGCATTACAGGTTTTCTGCAAAACAGCTTCATTTACTTAACATTACTCTGACCCTTTAACTTCTAACTTGCTGCACAATTAAGCTATTTAAACCCTCGATTTATATGCTTCCTTACATTTCAATCTGGGCCTAATGTGAAGCAGAATCACTCCTACCGGATACTGTTTTACTCATTTGTTCTGTCCCACAGTAAGTTGGCATGTACAAATTTTTGCACCACATCTTTTTAGCATGCAACTATATGGCTAAGACTATTTTTATTTTATTCTTTCATTCTACACACACAGACACACAAAACAAACAACCCATTGCCATTGATTCAATTCCAACTTACAGAAACCCCCCCACACAGAGTAGAACTGCCCCAGAGTTTCCAAGGAGCACCTGGTGGACTTGCACTGCCGACCTTTCGGGTAGCAGCTGAAGCACTTAACGCCTGGGACATCTCTTTCATTCAGTAAACATTTATTCAGCTCCTTCTAAGTGTGTTAGGCACACAGAGTCAGGTATTTTTTTCTTGCCCATTTTAATATAAAATGTTTCTGTGTAATGCTAATCATATTAAAGTTTGTTAGTAGAGAAAAAAAGATCAAAGGCCTTGTCAGGACTGGCATCAAGTTGCACTGAAAGTATGGCAGTACTTTCGATAACAATGAAAAACAATCTGAATTCTGCACTGATTATAAATCAAGACACTAATCTTGGCTCTCTTGCATGGTCTTTCTAATTCTCCTGTAAAAGTTGTAAACAGTTTTGAAGAATAGTTTATTTCTCTCTTAAAAAATTTTAAAAAAATAATAATCTTAAGAAACAATTTACTGGGTTTCATCTATTTTTTTCCTAAAATATATTCTGTTGCTGCTTTATTGAGCATATACACAGAAAAACATACACCAATTCAACAGTTTCTCAGTGTACAATTTAGTGATATTGATTATATTCTCACCCTCTTTTCTTGAGTTGTTCTTTTCATTAACATAAACTCATTGCCTCCTAAAGTTCCTATCTAATGTTTCAAGTTGCTATTGTTGATGTGATCCCATATGGATAGTTCTTAAAACAGTATAATTCTCAAGGCAGACCTTCTTACTATTTAAATTATTGTTCAGTTTTAAGAAGACTTCAGGAGATATTTTTGGTTTAAAGATTCCATCAAGGCAATGGTTTCAGGGGTTCATCTACCCTTTATGGCTCCAGAAAGTCAGGAGTCCATGTGAATTTGAAATTCCATTCTGTATTTTCCTCTATTTGACTTAGGAAAAATTATGCTAGGCCAAAATAATAATTGTATGCAAATGAAAGTAATGTATTGTCATGTGGTTAAAGAAATGATTGTTAATTTGGAAAGCTTTTTCTTCTTCTGTAGCTTTCATCCCTATTTTTCTTTTTAATTTATTTTTGGTTTTCCTTGTCATAATGCTAAAAAGAAATAAGAAAAAAGCACTCGACGTGTGAGTCAAAGATCTCCGTTAGAATCCAGATTATTCTTTATAATAGTCATGTGGTTTAGGGTAAACTATTTTATGGCAATGAAACTTAGTTTTCTCATCTGTAAAATGTGGATAATAATCCCCAGAATTATTGTGAAGATTAAATAAAGTAATTTGGAAGATACTTGGTTCGCAGTAAGTAAGAAATTCTCTGGTCTCCATTTGAAATGTGTGCCCTAAGAAAAGGTACTTCACTTTCATATGCCTTCATTCCTCATACACAAAATTGACATGAAAAATCTATCTACTAAAGTTTTATATCTGACACCAATTCTACTCAAATCCTTGCAAAACATAGGAAAAGAAAAATATTCCCTAATTTATTCTGTGAGGTTAGCATCACTCTGATACCAAACAAAATTATAAACCAATATCCCTCATGAATATAGAAGCAGAAATTCTCAAGAAAATTCCAGTCAACCAAATTCAATAGCACATCAAATAAACAAATAATCAGACATCATGACCGGTGGAATTCATACCAGCAATGCAAGGGTACTTGAACACTAGAGAAACAATCCATGTAATTCACCAGGTAAATAAAACAAAGGAAAATAATCACATGGTCATCTCAACTGATCCAGAAATGATCTTTGCTAAAATCTAACACCCTTTCCTGAATTAAAAAGCTCAGCAAAATTGGAATAGAAGGGAAATTTCTCAAAATAATTGAAGGTGTGTATGCAAAGCCAACAGCCAACATTACTCTCAATGAAGAAAGGCTGAGGGCCTTCCTCTTGAGAGTTGGAAGGAGATGAGGATGCCTATTATCACCCTTCTTTTAAATATTGTACTGGAAACTGTGACCAGAGGCAAGAAAGGGAAATAAAGGTATCCAAATTGGAAAGGAAGAAATAAAAGTACCATACTATTATGCAAATAACATGCACATTTTACATTAGTTTGCCAATTGCTCCCTCCCTCCCCCTCAAGGTATTTTTTGTAAATACACAAAGCTAATTTTTGTTTTTTACAGCAACATGTGACAAAATTGAAATAGTGGTGCTTACAAAAATACTTCCCAGGGTAAGGGAGCAGTTGGCAGAGAAACATAGAATGTGCATGTTATTTGCATAAAAATATGGTATCTCCAGATATCTATATACAGAAAATCCTTGAAATTCTACAAGAAAGCTACTGCATCGAATAGAAGGATTTATCAAAGAAGCAGGGTACAACATCGATACACAAAAATCAGTTGAGTTCCCTTATACTAACAAGGAGAATGTGAAAAAGAATCAAGAAAACAATACCATTTATAATAGCCTCCAAAAGGATAAAATATTTAAGAATAAACCTCATCAGGAATGTAAAAGATCTATAAAATAAAAGCTATAATATATTACTTTGAGAAACTAGGAGAGACCTATATAAATAGAAAACCATTTCATGTTCATGGATTGAAAGACTTAACACTGTAAAAATGTCAATACTATCCATGGGGATCTATGAATATAATGCTATCCTGCTCAAAATTCTATCAACATTCTTAATGAAATGGAAAACTAAATCACCAACTTTATATGGAAAGAAAAGAGACTCCAAATAGCCAGAGCTATATGGAAGAAGAAAAAAATGCAGGAGGTCTCACATACTTCCTAATCTCAAACATACTACAGAGCCATAGCAGTCAAAACAGCTTAGTACCAGTTCAATGACAGATGCATAGACCAGTGGAATAGAATAGAGAACCCACAAGCAAATCCATTTTTCCCATGGGAGAGAAAGTCTCTTTAACAAGTGCTGCTGGCCACTGAGGTCAACACTTCAGACAAAGAATGGACTGGACTCAGCAACACAGAGTGAGCATGTGGTGTGTGTACTTCATGGTTTTATACATTTATAGAAGGCTGTTCTACTGGTTTCTTTCTAGAGGGGAGTGGAGGCGGGGAAAGGTGTTTATCAAAAGGATACTAGAAGAGTGAAAAAGGGGAGTGTGCTGTCACAGGGTGTGGAGTGCACACAGAGTTGCAGAGAGGTGGGCATGCAAAATTGACTTGGATTTTATACTTTCACTTAACAGTAAGAAAAGGAAAGGAAAAAAGTGCTACTGGCAAAACTGAACATTTGCAGAAAAATGAAACGGATCCATTCTTCACATCATACACAAAAATTAATTCAAAAGGGATTAAAGACTAAAAAGTTAAAACTATAAAGTTCTTGAAAGATTCAAGGGCAACACTATGGGGCCTAACTTTTTTCAGAGCTAGAGTACCAAACAGCTAGAAATGCACAAGCACGGGAAGACAAATTAAATAACTTGGACCTCCTAAAAATGAAATCCTTAGGCTCCTTAAAATTCTTTATCAAAGAGTAAAAAGGAGAACCTATAGACTAGGAAAGGATATCTGATAAAGATCTAATCTCTAAAAGATATAGAAAACTTCAACAACTCAAGAGCAAAGATACAAAGAAATCTAGTAAAGAAATGGGGAAAAGACAAAGACACTTCACCGAAGACATTCAAGCAACTGACAAAGACATGAAAAGGTGCTTGTGATCATTAGCCGCGAGAGAGATGGAAATCAAAACTACCATGAGATACCATCTTGCCCCCGAAAAAAAAAGAAAAAAGTGGCACAGAAAACAACAAAAAACAAAAAACACAGAAAACAGCAAATACTGGTGAGACTGTAAGGAGTTTGGGACCCTTAGCCACTGCCCATGAGCTTTTAAAACTGTACGGTCGCTACGGTAAATGGTACAGTGCTTCTTCAAAAAACAAGAAGTAGGAATGTCTCATGATCCAGGGATCCCACTTCTAGGCACATACCCTGGAGACCTAACAGCAGTGACATGAATAGACATATGCACACCTTTGTGTATCAGTCACAACCGCAAAAAGATGGAAACAACCGTTAAGTGTCATAAGTGTCCATTAGCTGATCAATGGCTAAACAAAATGTGGTATATACATACAATGTAACATATTGCAGCTATAAAGAATACTAATGAGTTTTTGAGACATGACTTGGATAAATCTGGAGGAAATTATTTGAGGGAAATAAGCCAATCAAAAGGACAAATACTATATGTTCCCACTTTTAAAAAGAGACACAGAAGAGGTCTATATACAGAAATCAACATTCTGTAGTGGCTACCAGGAATGGGAGGGAGAAGAAGAGGGAAAATCGTCTATACAGTAGACACCTGTCATTTGGCGGATGGAAAAGGCAATTCTGAACGTGGGTGAAGTGTACGTAACTTGACCAAAGTAAGTGATGACAATAAGAAGTATACAAGAATAAGGATATTACAAGGATGTTACTGATAAATGCTACTGGAAATCCTGGTAGTGTAGTGGTTAAGATCTATCGCTACTAACCAGAAGGTCAGCAGTTCAGATCCACCAGGGCTTCCTTGGAAACTCTGGGACAGTTCTACCGTGCCCTCTAGAGTTGCTATTAGTTGGAATCTACTCGATGACAACTGGTTTGTTTGTTTTTTATAACATGTACAATCTTGCAATAGTAGCCGTAATAATCAAGTGATATGTGAGTAGTTACATAGGTAGGTAATATGCACATATGTGCATAGAAGGGTATAATGTACATATGTGGGCATGTATAGGTTTAACTGTAGGCATATGTATATAAACTTTGTGTGTCCTGCACTGATATTCATACATGTAATAAAACACATAAGGGAACAGTCATGGATAATTCCTAGATATAACCTAATGTCTTACACTATTGGTTTACAGAATTTGAAGGCTTGGGACCATAGTCTCATAGTACAGCTTGGTCAACTGTCATAACTAGTCCATAAAGTTTACATTCTACATTCTACCTTGGTAAATTGCATCTGGGATCTTAAAAGCTTGTGACTACTGGGCTAATACAACTAATTATATGTATATGACTAAAACAACTATTGGGCTCTACTGATCCAGGGCGAAAGACAAAGAAGGAAACCAAAGATCAAAGAAGGGACTAATCTACAGCACTAATAACCTCATGTGTCCTGAGGCCAAAACTTTCTAACACCTGGCTACCACTACTGACTGTTCTGACCACAGGCACAATAGGACATGACAGATGAAAACTACTGAACAAAACCAAAATTCTTTTCACACTTACGGACTGGTTGAGACTAGAGGAACCCAAGACTACTGCCCTGAGATACCCTTTAAGCTCTGAACTGAAACAGCTCCTGGAGATCTGCTTTCAGCTAAACAACAGTTTGGCTCATAAAATAAACACTATCACCCATGAGTACTGTGTTTCTTTTGTTTTTTTTTTTTTTTAAAAAGTCATCTATATGAAACCATCTGTATTTATCCCAAAGCAAAGATGAGAATGTCACAGGGCAGCAAGGAAGCTACATTCATGGAAACAAAACAACCAGAACAGAAACAATGAAAATGTTGACACAGTGTGGAAAAAAACATAACCAATGTCATTGAACAATACGTATGTAAATTCTTAAATGAGAACTTAATTTGCTGTGTAAACTTTCACCAAAAACACAAGAAAATATTTAAAATAACAATAATAAAAACTGTAAACAGCTTTATGACAGTTGTGGGACCAAGTCCTGGTGTTGTATTTTATAACACGTAATTCACGTTCATTACAACATTACCACTCTATTGCTAGCTGTCCGTTCTCTGCTACAGTCTTCCTTAGTATTTTCATTTCTTCTTAGTTCTCTTTCAAAATATTTCACACTGTGTCTTCTATATATCTCTTTTCCTCTGCTATGGGTTTCCTTATGGTAAATTTTTACTTCTCTTTTATTAAGAACAAAAGTATATAGCATTTGCTTTGTTTTTCTTTATTCTTTGACAGTTATTTCTATTGTGATATTTTAAAAACAAGAAATATTACTATAGCACATATCAATTAAGTATATTTCTAATAAAAAGAGTTGTTAGGTGCCGTCAAGTTGATTCCCACATGTGGCAAACCACACGTGTGGCACAACAGAACTGCTCCCCAGTGTTTTCAAGACGGTGACCTTCCGGAAGCTTGTTACCAGGCCTGTCTTCCCAGGCACATTTTTCTGAACGCCAAAAAAGGTGATTCAAAACTTCTGGCTGCTAGTTGAGCCCTTAACCTTTATTGCCACCCAGGGCCTCCTATAAAAAGGGTAGCAATGCGGAATATTACATGGAAACACTCTAATAATTTGAAATAGAAGCTGCAAAACAGCTCGAGTTCATAGGTCTAGTTCTTTTTTACATCTCAGTTACATTAGTTGT
Source organism: Heterohyrax brucei (assembly GCA_028571685.1). NCBI lineage: Eukaryota > Metazoa > Chordata > Mammalia > Hyracoidea > Procaviidae > Heterohyrax > Heterohyrax brucei. Next base: position 58,534,482 of record CM053145.1, on the reverse strand, counting down.
TAAAGCAAACAAAAGGATATGTTCCTTTTGTAAACATTCAAATAATACAGAAAGGCCTAAGAAGAGAATAAACACTACCTGCATCTAACCACCAAGAGATCACCATTTATAAACATTTGGGTGACCTTCTGTCAGACATAGACATGTTAGGAGAAAAAAAAAAAAATCAATCCTCTTGCTGTTGACTCTGACTCATGACAAACCTACAGGGCAGCGCAGAACTGCCCTCATAGAGTTTTCAAGGCTATAAATCATAATGGAAGCAGACTACCACCATCAATAACGACGCTTTTGTTGGGACTACTGGCCCATATGGGATATTGGAGGAGTTTAGAAAAACTTTTGGCTGATGATCTATTAATCTTGACTAATGTAAACTTCCCTGCTATATGTATAAAAGCACTTGTACAAAATGTTTCCTCATGCTACAAATCTAGACAAATTGAGACCAATTTCACTTCAGTTTTCATTTATCCTTAAGTCTCCATCAGCTATTTCACAGGATTATAATTAGCCATCTCATTAGTTCCTCACCCAAAGCTACAGGTAGATATTTTAACCTATAGACGGCACTTTCCCTCATTCAGAAGGGTTCTATAGCCAGGGGAAGGTAAACATGCTAAGAATTCATGATGTTCAATGTTCTTTTGGTTTAAGTAGACACAAGAGGCTAGCTGGGCAGCTGCTGTCCAGAAGTGAGATGGGAGGGTAGAGAGGGACAGGAGCTGGTTGAATAGACACAGGAAATAACACAGTGGAAAAGAGGAGTGTGCTGTCACAGTGTGGGGAGAGCGGCTAGGGCCACATAACAAAGTATGTGTAAGTTTTTGTATGAGAAACTGATTCCAGTTGTAAACTTTCACTTAAAACACAATTTTAAAAAATAAATAAATAACTCATAATGTTCAAGCCACAAAATAAGCAAGGAAATCACAGTCTTCACTCAGGGGCTTGTTCCTGAGGGGACTTCAGTATTTTACATGCATAGAAATAGGTGCAGATTCTACAAAGTTCTGAAAAATGATAAAGCAGCCACCAGCTTCCTACTTCATTCTCACTTTCAAGAGAAAGCAATGATGGAGAGATAGAGACTTTTGTTTCATATTTCAAACTAATTCATTCCACTTAGTAGAAAGCTATACATATTCACTGCTGATGAGTGATGGCTCTTCACTGTCTTTTCATATTTCTGTCATTTCTCACCCTGGAAAGATGGTCACTTTGCCTATGGGGAGAGGACAACATGAATAATTTCTTTTCCTTGTCAGTGCTTAATTGGTTTTTAGCTGAACCCTAGGATCCAAAACAACAGTTAAATGGAGTTGCTTTTAAGAAAAGAAATGGTCATGTCTGTCCTTGAACAGAACAGCCTCCAAAGCTGAGAGTGGTGTCTTTGGGTCATACCAACCTGTACTGATGCCAGTGGAGTCCCTAGGGTTGGCGTCACCCAGTAAGCATCACACAGCCCTGACTTCCTCCAGTACCAGACTGTACAGAATCCTTAGTGATGTTGATTATCAATTTTAATCACATAAGAATGTTATAAATATACTTGTAAACTGCTTACATGTAATAATTCTCAGATTACATGCACACTAACAACAAAATTGTTTTATAAAATCTTTCTGCTTTGAATTACAACAGTACTAGTAACTGAACAGAAGCCTTTTTTGATTTTTCTTTCTTTTCTTTTAATTATTACTTCATGCTCAAAAAAAATATTGCTACCAGTTCACAAATATCAATTACCACAATATTGTAGCTAAAATACCACAAAATTTGACAAAAGTCCTGACTATTAAAAACACCAGAAGCAACAAAAACAGCAGCACGTGCTTATATTGTGTGCAGACAAAACACATGATTCGAAGCATCACTGTAACTGGGTAATAATGATAGCTCTTCCTGGAGCATATTACCAAAGCAAGAACCAAATCTAGTGCGGTCAAGTTGAAGCCAACTCATAGCAATCCTATAGGACAGGGCAGAACTGCCTCATAGAGTTTCTAAAGCGTTCCTGGCAAATTCGAACTGCTGATCTTTTGGTTAGCAGCCATAGCATTTAATCAGTAGGCCACCAGGGTTTCCTGGAGCGCATCAGAAGGTTCAAAAATAAATTAGCATAGAGCTTTACACTTGTAGGTATATTGATATGCATAAACTGGGCTTACGAAAAATGTTTTTGTTGTTATAACTAACTACAGGGATATTTTTATAAAAAATAATATATTTTTGCTGAACTGTTGTACAAAAATGTGATAGTCATTTTGTTGTCACTTCGCCTGACAGTGTCACTCAATGTTGTCTGTACCCCTGCGATCACTCTGTGACAATACTCACTATTATCTACAGTTCCAAGGCCAAGCTAAAACCAAACAAGATTTTATCCTTGAGTCAATGTATAAGCATCAGCTTTTAGCATTCATGCAGCAAACTGGACAAATACACTTAAATATAAGGGGCCCTGGCTGCTCAACAGTTAAGTACTCAGCTGCAGACCGAAAGGATGGCTGTTGGGACCCATCCAGCAGCTCCTCAGGAGAAAGACTTGGCAATCTGCTCTCATGTAGACTCCAAAGAAACCCCAAACCCACTGCCACCAAGTTGATTCTGACACATAGCTACCCTATAGAACACAGCAGACTGCTCCACAGAGTTTCCATTACGGCCTAGAAAATCTTATGGAGGTAGTTCTACTGGGTCACATGGGATTGCTAGGAGTTGAAGTTGACTTCATAGCCCTCAGCAACAACAATAACATGAAAATGTCTGTAACTTTATAACACCCAACCAGGCTGAAGTACTTTGAGAGATGGCAGATGAAAAAACTGAGTTGGGGGGCTAGGAGACTTGGATTGTGCCATATCTCTATAATTATTTGTCCCCTTCTCTCCCACATAAACAGGTGTTGGGGCTTCTCAGACCAATATAGAAAACAAAAACAAAAAATTGTTTTTAATCCTTTCCTTGTGCAGTTACAGCACAAACTGAAATCTGGTTAATACTGTAATAAATATAAGATTCATTCTTTCATTCAACTTATATTTATCAAGTGTTCAGCTCATATGTGCAAGCTTCTGTCTAAAGCAGAGCGTAGGCCTCTACATGCAAAACAAGATCCATTCTCTGTGGACAGTCATAGGATAAGAGACAAGCCAACTCTCAGATATCTATGATTTAAGGCAATATATTTTAAGGGTTACTTAAGTTGTACAACTCAATGTGAAGAAGAGACGAACCACTCCTGGAAAGCGTTGAGAGAATGTATTGTGAAGAATGTGCCATTTTTTATCAGGCCAGATACGAAAACCAAGCCAAGACTGCTTATCTAAAATAATTTTAAAGACAATAAAAGTATCTTAAGATAATTAAATCTTGACAAACTATTCTGATATCCTAAGTAGGTTAATGAGATAAACTAACACACCTAGCATACGTGAACTGCTAAGAAGATGTCCTTTTTGTGTGTGCTTTCTGAAACACAAGAGTAGTAGTTTTCTAACTAGAATAAGTATTAGAATTACCTGGAGGATTTGTTAAAACAGAATCCTGGGCTCCGCCCTCAGAAGTTCCAACTCAGTAAACCAATAACCAAACCAAACCCAGCCATCAAGCTGATGCTGATTCACAGCAACTCTACAGGACAGAGTAAGAAGAATTGCCCCATAAACTTTCCAATGACTGCCTGGTGCATGTGAACCACTGACCTTTTGGTTAGCAGCCATAGCACTTAACCACTATGCTACCAGGGTTTCCTTCTAATTCAGTACGGCTCTGACAACTTGCATGTCTAATAAGTCTCCCACCACCCTTCTGTCAGTATGTCATACTGTAGTGCCTGCCTTTCATGTCGCTATGATTCTAGAAGCTAGGCCACTGGTGTTTCAAATACCAGCAGGGTCTCCCATGGTGAACAGGTTTCAGTGGAGTTTCCAGACTAAGAAGACTAGAAAGAAAGTCCTGATGATCTTCTTTTAAGAGTTAACCAGTGACAATCTTATGGATCTCCACAGAATATTGTTCAATACAGTGTTGGAAGGTGAGCCCCTCCAGGTTGTAAGGCCTCAGCCATGGTTTCAAACATAGCAGGGGTCATGATGATGGACAACATTTCACTCTGTTATTCATGTGGTCACCATGAGCTGGAGTCACCTCTATAGCAGCTAACAACCACAGATGAGTTCTAAGGCGATGCTGATGCTGCTGTCCTGGGGTCTGTACTTTGGGAACCACTGCCCTAGGGAACAGCTTTAGTAATAACGAGGATTGGATTCTCTAACAACTTTCTACATCAAACATAGCCCCAAGTTTCCAAATGGTGCCTTATGTACACCTTAGTTTTTGAGAAGCCAGAGCAACAACTTCCCATGTCTAGTAAATTAATTTCTGTTTTGCATGTGCTAATCCCATCAGAAATGGTCACTGCCCTGAAGGATCTTATAGTATAGTGAATTAGGCAACCCAACAATCTAGCCATTACAATGTGTTAAGATCTATGATGGATTATGATCAAACATTCTGATCAACTGAGTATTATGAGGGGGTGGAAGAGGAGCATTTAAGTAAGTTTAGGGAAAGGGAGATGGATCACAAAGGATATACTAATAAGAATGTCCCACAATTCATTGAATAGCAAAAGATGAATTTAGGGGGAAAAAAAAGCTTACTGCCATTAAATCAATTCCAACTCATAATGACCCTATACAACAGAGTAGAACTGCCCCATGGGATTTCCAAGGAGTGCCTGATGAATTTGAACTGTCAACCTTTGGGTTAACAGTTGTAGTGCTTAACCACTATGCTAATACAATTTCTGAAGGATGAATAGGAGTCTACTAAACAAATTAGAAAAGCTAAAGGGATCCAAAGCACCAGATATACTTGTCTTTCTGGGGCTGTCAAGTTCTGTTGAACACCAAACCACAAAGGTCTCTGTATTCTTTGCCAATAAGTTTGAACTTCTATCATAAAAGCATTTAAGAAAGATCACTCTGGCAGTTGTATACTGTAAAGGATTAGCCTGGAGGCAAGGTAACTGTGTGGGACATTTTTACAGCAATAAAAGTGAGAAAATGTGTGATCCTGAGGAAGTCATGTTATGGCAGTATGATGAAAAAGAATAAACTAGGAGAGACATTAAAGAATTAAGCAAGACAGTAATTGGGTTGTTACACAAATGCAAAAGTGAGTAAGAGGCAGAACTCTTGCATTTCCTGCTAGGGTGAAAGAACGTCGGAGAAAGAACAGATTTGGAGGGAAACTTCAGGTTTAGGACACCAAGAGGGACATAGCTGTCATTCTAGTGGACATGTCCATTAGGCTTAGAACACATATACAAGGTGACTTATGTAGGAGACAGGGAAAGTGGTAGTTAAAATCCTAGGTTTACATAAGGTCCCTCAGAAGAAGGTATAGAATGAGAGGATCCATCACGGTAGGTTATGGATAACCGTTTCAGGAGAGGGAGAGAGGCAAGATCAGGAGGCAACCCCACAGCTGGGTGTTTTTTTGCCGTATGCAGGCACAGATTTACAATCTGTCCTTACGATGACCTTTTGTTCATTTCTACATCCAGTACATTGAAGAACAAAGGAGATATTGTATGTCAAAGTCCTTTGCTAACAACAAAGCACTATGCAAAATGTAAGGGAAGATGCGCAAAGAAAAAGAAGGGAGGAGGAGAACCCTTAACCAGGGCTTGGGGTCTTAGCCAAGCACTAGGATACTAATCTAGGTCCTCAGTCAATTTCACATTCTAGAGTCCCTTTATATGTTGTGCAGAGAGTGATGGGTTTTTTTCATTTTATGGATGTGTTGTGTCCATCACTCACCTCTGACTTGGCCGCCCTATAGGTTTGGACAATGGAAAGTGACAGCATTCACCAGTGCGGAGCTGTAGAGCTACACGGTTCATGAGCAAAGAGTGGCTGACTCCAGAACCTCCCTGTGCAGGCAAGGGTGTGTTATAACCCACAGTGTATCTGGGTCCTTGAGTGAACCAGGCACTTCTAATGTGATTTTCCTGCAGCCCCCCAAAAGTAATAGATTGAATGGTAACTGAAAGAGTTCATTTTCCTGATTCAAGTGAGTGTTTTATCAAAAATGTTTTATTCATGCTGTTTTACCATGGGATCAGTTCAAGCCTAAATGAATATGGTATATCTAAAATATAATTATAAATAGGCCCAAGTAGAGATACTGCCCTACACAGCCATGAACAGATTCTTACAATCGTTCTTTCATTCAAGGTGGGAACTGCTGCGTTATTTGCCCAGTTTAGACATAGGTCGTGGGCTTTCCAAACTAATTTTGGAAAGCAGACACTGTGTAGCTGGTAGGTGGGGTGAAAGGAAAACAGCAAAATTAGTGTGCATGCCACTTTAAATGGTCTTGTATTTCTCATGGAAAGGGGCAAGAGTCTCAAAGTATTTAATAAAATAAGAAGACCTTAAAAGCAGGCAATGAATAGCCAGTAATTTCCCTACTTTCACTCATAGTAATTTGTTTCCTGCCAAATTTAAAATCTACGGATCACAAAGCCATTAGTGAAATCATTTCATTTCATTTCCTTTTTCTCCCAGTTTTTGCTGTCCTGGTCAGTTTGTTCCATTTTTGTACTACACTTTGCAGTTTCTTCCTAGGGGGTCAGAGATGACGTCATGAAATCATGGAATTATAACAGCTGAAAGGGATCTTGGAGACCAGAAATCAAAACATCAGCACTATTTCTAACTGTCAAGTAGAGTACCTATGATGGAAGGCTTACTGAAATAAAGTATTTAAATAAAATAGTTTATTCTACTTGCAGCACAAATTGTGACCTTATATTGGATCAGAATAATGAATGGTAGAAAAAAGTCTTTTCCTCCTGGTGTTGCATAATTATTTTGTTTAATTGACTTACATGAGATTATTCTGTGGTATGAACTTTTCTCATTTGGCATACACTGTACATTTACTTCCCTAGCGGCATAGTGGTCAAGAGCTATGTCTGCTAACTAAAAGGTCAGCAGTTCAAATCTGCCAGGTGCTCCTCACAAACTCTATGGGGCAGTTCTACTCCGCCTCTTGCTATGAGTCAGAATTGACCTGACGGCAGTCGCTTTTCAAAATTTTTTTGGTACATTTCTCCAATGACGTCGTGGTTAACAGTCTGGCTGCTAGCCAAAAGGTTCACAGTTTGAATCTGCTCCTTGGAAACTCTATGAGGCAGTTCTACTTCATCCTATAGGGTCACTGTGAGTTGGAGTCAACATGATGGCAATGGGTTTGGTTTACGTTTGGTACCTTCCACTCTCAACTATAAGCTCCCTGAGGTTTTGGTATACTACATTCATTTCTGTACCCCTAGTGCCTAGTATGCTTTTGATAGATTATAGGAACTCAGTGTCTACGAGTTTGAACTATTAGATGAAGCAACTAAAGCTTGCAATATCCAAAACCAAATCAAACCTGTTAACCACAACACTACCAGGACTCCCCAAAGCTTGCAACAGAAGCCACCAAGGTAGTGACAAACAGCGACATTCCAATAACAATGAGTCCACTCACTACTGAAAACTTTCAGATCATGTTCACTGATGATATTTTAGTTCACAAAACTGAACATGCAACCTAGTTTCACCAGGGGTGATATTCAAAATAGTTAACAAGCCAAAGAACACAGCACGGGCCATGTGAGGGTGACTCTAAAGGAGTGTGTCAGCCTGTGGTGGACAGCTACAGCTGCGAGCAGGGTGGGGACACTAAGCATTTGCCCACCAGGCAAATGCATGTACTGCAAACCAAAAACCAGTGGTTGTAGGGTCAGTTCTGACTCATAGCAACCTTATAGGGGTGAGGAGTAATACCTTGGTAGGTTTCCAAAGCTGTAACCTCTACAGAAGCACACTGTCACATCTTTCTCCCAAGGTGTGGTTTTTTTTTTTTTGGTCTCAAGAGTTTTTATTTTAATTATGATTGAATGAAAATGTACATTCCCACATAAATTTGCATGCTGACCTACATGCAGCTTCCACTGCTCGCCCTGCATGGTGACAGCACGTTCTTCCTCTCTGCTCCATACATGTCTTACCTTCCCAACAGTCTCCTATCTTCTCCTCTCTACCCAATCCCCTTCTTCCAGTGTAAGGTCAACAGGAAGACCTCCTACAGACACCTAGAACCATAAAGTGCCCACACAGTATGGTCACTCTGCATCACGAAATCCAATCCATTGCTGTCTGAAAAGTTGACCTTCAATATGATTTATGGACAGGGGCAGCATCAGAGCTAGGGGCCCCACTCCAAGGAGAACTTCGAGGCCCATGGACCATCAATTGTGGTCTTTTAGTGAAGATCTCAGGGTGCACCCCTATTTATACTTGTGTTGCCAGTGAGACTCAACTTTGTGAACTCCATTGTGACTATCACTGGTGGTAGCCAGGCATCATCTGGTTCTTCCGGTCACAAGTCAATGTAGACATCCACTCATGTGGGTCTCTCTGTCTTCTGGATTCTCTTTCCCCCATGTCGTTATGGACCTTGGTGATCATCCGTTCCGGCTGAGTTGGGACCATTTGCTATACCCTCAGATGGCAGTTTGGTAGCCTTTAAGACCCAAGATGCCACTCACCAATGAGGGGTGCAGAGAGACCTCATTAGCAAAATGCTCATTGTGTCAATTGGCCTCGATTTCCCCTGAGACCATGGGCCCCCTGCCCCAGCTACTCTGTCCTTGCAATATTGGGTTATGATGGGATAAGTACTTAAGTTGTGTTGAAGTCCTGTTAATATTGATCTTCTTACTAATGTGTGCTGTCACCAATTTCACTCAACCAAATTTCTAACAACTATCTAATCTAAAGCCTCCCCTCTCCCCCTCCAGCCCTCTCCACCCTTGCAGCTGTCAAAGAGTCTTTTCCATTATGCATGAGTCTGCTTTTAAGTTCTTATCATAGGGGTCTCATACAATATTTGTCCTTCTGTTGATGACTACTTTCACTCAACATAATGTCCTCCAGTTGAAACCAGGTTAAGAGACGTTTTCTGCTATCATCGTTGTTCTTTATCATTGCATAGTGTTCCACTGAGTATATATACCATAGTTTATCTATCCATTCCTCGGTTGTTGGGCATCTGGGTTGATTCCATCTTTTTGCTATTGTGAACTGTGCTGCAGTACACATTGTTGTGCACATATAAGTTGGTAGGCATGGCCTTGATTCTGTAGGATATATTCCAAGCAGTGGAATTACTGGGTCAAACAGTATATCTATATCCATTATTTTAAGATAGTGCCAGATTGCTTTCCAAAGAGGTTGCACCATTTTGAAATCCCACCAACAGTGTAGGAGAGTTCTAATCTCCCCACAGCCTCTCCAGCACTTGTCATTTTGCATTTTTTGGATCATGGCCAACCTTGTTGGAGTGAGATGGTATCTCATTGTCATTTTGATTTGAATTTCTTTAATAGCTAATGATTGTGAGCATGTCCGCATGTGTTTTTTGGCTGCCTGGATCTCCTCTTTAGAGAAGTGTCTGTCTATCTCCTCTGCCCATCATTTCATTGGATGATTTATCTGTTTCTTGTTGATATTTTGTAGTACCTTATAGATTATGGAGACTGAGCACTGGTCTGACATAGAGTTGCCAAATATTTTTTCCCATTCTGTAGGTAGCCTTTTAATTCTATTAGTAAAGTCTTTGGATGAGCAAAAGTGATTGATTCTTAGTAGTTCCCATTTATCTATTTTTTCTTCTGTTGTTTGTGGTTTATTTGACAGATTTTGAAGTCTGCCTATGTTGTGTATTAAACCTTCCATTGTTGTTCCTACTTTTGCTTGGATGAGGTTTTCATTTTAGATTTGATATTTAGGTCTTTTATACAGTTTGAGTTGGTTTTTGTATAAGGTGTAAGATATGAGTCTTGTTTTAATTTAGTGCAGCTGGGTATCCAATTTTGCCAGCACCATTTGTTGAAGAGATTGTTTTTACCCCAGTTTAATGTGTTAGGGCCTTTGTTGAATATCAACTGTTCATAGGCAGATGATGTTATCTCTGGGGTCTCGGTTCTATTCCACTGATCTATCTGTCTGTTTTTGTACCAGTACCAGGCTGTTTTGACAGCTGTGGCAGTGTAATAGGTTCTAAGGTCAGATAATGAGAGGCCACCCTCGCAAGGTGGGTTTGAACCACCTATCTTTTGGTTAGCAGCCTAGTGCTTAATCACTGTGCAACCAAGGCTCCCTGGCATGTGCTGCAGAGGCTAGCAAATGCTAGCATAACCCTTAGCAGTATCCACCCAGGGTTCCCTGGGGTCTGGGCTTGCAGTACAGCAAGAGAGACTGTTTGGGGGAAACAGAGCAATGGGTTTTATCCATGTTTACAGCTGAATTAACAGAATTAACAGAAATACTAAAATTGACCTTGATGGGGGGGCAGCATTAAATTTTACAGTTAAAAAGAGTGAATTTCACAGTTTACGACCCCCTCATCTCCTAAACAAACTACAACAAACTACAACTGTAGACTGGCCAGGCCAGTCTACAGAATCAGAGGGGAAGCTTCCGGCATTTCTCCTGTTTAAATGAATCTCTCCAGCCTCTACTTTATGCCTGAAATACTCATTTCAACTGCACAAGATGAAGTGAGATTTTTTTTGGTTCAAATTAGCCAGAGACAGTTTTGACAACAGAGCCAAAGTCAAGTATCATCTGCCTACAATCTGTAATCATTGGTGAATTTCATAGTTCAGACTTAAATGAACTCTAATGTTATATCACCTATCAGAGGTAACTGTAATTTTCCTTATGAACATTAGTAAATAACCTTCCAAATTGGAATGCAAACTCACTCATCCCCCTCCTCACCCACCCATCCTCCTTTTTCACTTCACCTTTAAAGTATACTCTTGCAAATTTATGCCTCATATATTCTCCTTTAAAGGCTAGTTCTAGCAGACAATTCAACTCACTGCTGTATTTTTCCATATATGATGCCAGGGAATAGAAACAAGTGAGATAGTTTCTTATATGATATAATTGTTTCCATTAAAAACTCAGGAAAGCAGGAACCAATCCATCAACAAGGGCAAACAAAAGATTGTGTAATCCACAAACTTTAACTTTTGATCACTTATAAAATTGAAAGCTAAATAAGCCATAAACTAAAGAGATGGTAATCGTCAAGGTGTAGGGTTTTTCCCCCCTCTTTTGTTAAACTTTGTGCTTAGTTAAACTTGAGTGCTTTCTGTAGGCCTTGCTGTCAGACACCAAAGCTGGGATCACAGTCTCCCTTATCTTTCTTAATCTCACATGCCTTTAGCTTACATTATTTGTTGAACTAGAAATTAAGGAGGGACTTTCATCCTTTTGTGATGTGAGATTAGTACTGTTTTCCAAGATGCTTACTAAAGCACTGGCATGGGTAATAGAAAAGGATCATGAAGAAGCCGTGAGACACCCTTATGCCAATAGAAGAGGCAAAGACTCTGAGAATCTTCTTCTCTCACATTGAAAATTAACACTAATGACTGATTCCTTTTGCCAATGAAGAGCTAAAAACCACCTAGCTTGAGTCTAGCTGGCAAGGTCACTAAAAACGTGAGAAATGTGAGCAAGGCTCACTGTTGGAGGAGAGAGAAGAGCCATATGCTGATTCATGAACTAAGCAGAGTGACCTGTATCTGTCCTCTGTGTTCTCTAGCTGGGTTCACAAGGATCATCGATCATTCTTGATAGACCAACACCAATTTTACTCTAAAGATTTATTCTTATTTTCTTTCACATTCAGTCTCTCCTTTCCACCTATTTGTTTACCTTTAACCAGGAATCTATTATTAATGCAAACCAAAAAATAAACCCTCTGCCTTCTAGTCAATTCTGACTCATAGTAACTCTATAGGTCAGGGTAGAACTACTCCATAGCATTTCAAAGGAGCGCCTGGTAGAGTCGAACTGCAGACCTTTTGGTTAGCAGATGTAGCACTTAACCACCATGTTATCAGGGTTTCCTATTTATTATCAAAAAAAAAGTTGAGATTCTAGTCTTTCTAACTTGCTTCTTGTGAGTGTCTTTCTTCTTTATGACATCAAATTTTTTAAAAAGTTTTCTACCAATGCTGTCTCCACTTCCTCATCTCCCACTTACTCATTATTTTCCACTTCCCAAACATTACTGGAAGTTCTTTTCACCGTGCCCTCTAGATTACATACAGCCATCTGATTTACAAACTTCTCTTTCAGGCCCCATCATCTTGCATCTGTCTGAAGCACCTGACCCTGTATGACATCCCCTTCATTCTGAAAACTCCTTTCTCCCTCAATTCCTGGCAGGAAGAAAACATTTCTCCAACCATACTTCCAGTGTAGGAGTTCCTAATGTGTATCATTCTGAATTTATCTACATAGCAAGCTTTTGCAGCCCCATAAATTTCACACTCAAAGCCATGTGGATAACTCCTAAATCTCTTTCCTTGGATCTGAATCCTCTCTCAAGGCTCTGACACATATTTCCAACTGCCCAATAAATATTTCCATCTGGAGATTTCACTTGCTAATACCTCCAATTCCACATATTCCATTTCAAACTTACCATCTTTAACTAGTTTTCCCTTCTGTTGTCCTACTTCCTTAAGACGTTTTAACTTTCCAATTTGAATAATGGTTTCTTTTCTTTGATCTTTTACACTGGACTGATGAGGCTATTTTCCAAACATTAGATTTGGAAATCTAACAGTGAATCTCACATTTCCTTATGACTGAGATAGTTATTCCAGGCTTTGAAGGCCAACATTAATTCAATGGTTCTAAAGTTCCCATGACACCATTTAGCTTGTTTAAAAACACTTCTTGCGATCCTTCTATATAGGACTGGAGCTCTGCTAGCAACAAAGCCTTAGTTTTCCAGGAGTGTTAGCACTGACAGTAATGAAAAAGGAACATCATTTTAGCTCAATGCTTCTTCTTCCTTGAAAAATTTCCATGCATCTTTTCCCAAAAGGAATCACTCTCGTCACTCACTCTGTCATGCTATAATAATAGCAAACATTCACCCAGAACATGCAAGGTGCCAGGCAGTAAGCACTGTTCACCACTACCACTACTTTTCACTACTGCCAATCCTCACCACTGCCCTGTGAGGTACACATCATTGACTAATGAATGGTGCCAGTGCAGCTGTGTGCAGTTCTGCAGCACAGTCTGTACAGTCCTGTCTATTGGCCCTAATTAATACCTATGTTGCAGATGAAGATACTGAGCCACACAGAGGCAGTCAAGGAATTTGTCCAAAGAATCGAGCAAGGATTCAAATCCTCTAAAACAATATTCTGACATCAGATTTTCTGCTCTTAACCAATATACCAACCTGCCTTTGCTCATACTGACTGCAGCAGGTATCATAATATCTGCTTTTGTGTTTGTCTCCTCACTTAGATTGTGAATCCTATTAGAAAGAGAGATTTAATTTTTAATCCAGCATTTATATATATATGTGTGTGTGTGTGTATACACACACACGCACACACACACTCCTTGGAAACTCTATGGGACAGTTCTACTCTGTCCTACAGGGCCACTATGAGTCAGAATTGACTCTGCTACAGTGGGTTAATATTCATGGGAGCAGATTGCCAGGTCTTTTCTCACTGGGAGTCACTGGGTGGTTTCTAACTACCAACCTTTTGATTACTAGTCAAGTGATTAGCAGTTGCACCCCAAAGTCTCCCATGAAGGACCTAGAATCTGGCAGACAGTGGGTTTTCAATAAATTGTAGTTACTAGGAAACTCTATGGGGCAGTTCTACTCTGACTACTCAGGTCGTTATAAGTCAGACCTGACTCCAATGGCAGTAGACTGGGCTTATTATTACTATAATTCATTTTATCACTATTACATTTCCTATTGTACAGGATGTTATATAAAACCTGGTATCAAGAAAAACAAGTATGTGGAGAGGATGTGAAATAAGTTTTTTTCCCATATGTTTCTTATTCAATTTCTGGGATAGAAATGCATTCAGTTATTCCAGTGTGGAACTAAGCAATTTGAGCTTGGCTGTGATGTTCAGCATATCAGCCCTCTTCTCAGCATGGCCCCCAAAGGATGCAGTCCTAGATAGTTTACTCTAGAGCCCAGAACAGTGTAACAATGTATACAAAAGAGAGGCAGAAAGATTGCTCCCAAGATGAAAATGAATTGACATAAATGGACATATTGTACAAAGAAGTCAGAAGTTAGCACTTATCAGATCACAAGAAGAAAAGATGTTAACTGAGCTTACAAGAATAAAGATTATTGTCCTTAAATAGTTTCACAAACAGGACACCAGACAACCTGTTATTGTAAGAGTCTTACACCATGGGGCAAGGTAGAAAGCAATAGTTTTCGTGAACATATTTGATTAATAGCATCTGCCACAATTCTCCTTAACAAATGACCACAGTCAAGAATATATATGCTCCAAAGAGAAGCTGGTGGTAGCCAACAGGTCCTTTGTGGGATATTCATCTGATGAAAACTCTCCAGAGAATGTAAGGGGGATTAGGTGAAAGCATGTGTCTACTTGCATGCTTGGATGGGATAAATTTTTTAAAGCAAAACTTGAAGTTAGAGCTTGGATGCCTTACTTTACTATATACTCATACGTGGCTTGCCAGTGGTCTTCTGACTAGAACTGGCAACCTAAAACAAAAATAAACCAAGAAAGTTTAATTTCACATAAATGTATAACAGAAGCATCTTGTTCCTTATTGTCATCTTTAGTTTCAAAGTTTTCTAAAAAGAGTGTGGAACTTTTAAATATAATATTTATTTTAGAATCAAAATATAAAGAATTGGAATGGTCCTAAAGGATAATCTAGTGGGACTAGGTTATTTGACAGATTAATTGAATGACAAAGCAGAGTGTTAAATACTCAGACTTACTTTAGTAAGTGGGACATGAAGCAAGCATCCATGTTTCAATTTTTTTCCCATTATTCTTTTGATTCTTTTTATTATTTAATTCCCCTTTAGAGATTAAATGTCTAAAAAGTTATGAGAAATCAGATCATTCCTTTAAATACTAACCCACAATGAGTGCATGAAAGGAAGAGAGTATCAGCCTAATCATTGCTTGGCTTGCAATTTTACAGAACTGAGATACTGCATCCCAAAGACCCCCACATGAACTGCAAAACTAAGTGGAATGTTATCCTGATACACTTTTTACCATGTCACTGAAATATTTACATTGGGTACTGTAAATCAGAATGACAAATCTTGGGAACCACCTGAAAACCACAGGAAATATTCTATCCTGGTTCAATATATGGAAATAGTTGACACTGAAAAAAAAGTAGAGGAATTTAGAGCTTGGAGCCAATGTGGAAATATTTTTTAACATGCTCAGAGTACTTTTATTTGAAACTCCATATGGAATGGTTTGTAGGTTACATTAACAAGTTATACAGTACACATTTTCCAACTGATCTACCGAATGGCAAACAAACTGCTACATCGTAAATGGTAACGCAGTCATTACCCACGTAGTGCAAGTCTGACTCATCGTGAACCTTCAGCGTCAATTTAAATTATGCTAGGAGGCCAGTAAATATGTGGTCTTCCAAGCATTTTACTATAGGGAATTTAAATTAGTTTTAGTGATTTTCATAAATTGTGCCCCAATTCAAAAGGTTTTCATACCACATACCCCACCCCACTGCTGTCGAGTCAGGTCTGACTCATAGCAACCCCAGATGTCAGAGTAGAATGGCCCTACACAGTTTCCAAGGAGTGTGTTTGGCACATTTGAATTGCTGATCTTTTGATCAGCAGATGTAGCACTTAGCCCTCACACTACATAGGTGAACAAAAATGAATCTGGAATTATGATAACTCAGCAAAGAGTGGAAACCCCAAAAAGGCTGGCAGTTCAAATCTACCAGGTGTTCCTTGTAAAACTCTGTGGAACAGTTCTACTCTTTTCTGCATGGTCACTGTAAGTTGGATGACTTGAGGGCAATGCGTTTGGTTTTGTTGTTGTTGTTTAAGAGTCAAATCTTTTTCAGATAAAAAAACAATTTTCCTACTAATGAGCTAAGCCAGTATGTGTTAAATTCTTGATGTACGTGTTCTGATAATTAATTTTGTACTTTTCCAGAGACATGGCTGAGGCAGTGCACTTAAGGACACAAAGCTGTCAGAGAACAGTGGTCAGAATACGTGTATGACAGCTTTGAAGCCTACACCGAGTTTTAGCACTTTAGTCATGAAATAGCAGGAGGACAGAAAAAGCCTTGAAGAGATACCAGAGCACTTCATTCTATGTAAAACCTGGCTTTCTGTAACCACGACTGTGGGGATAATACTGTTGTTTTTTAGCATGAAATTTTTTGGTTAATCACTTTAACCCATGCAGAGGCTAATCTCACCTAAGTAACATCTCACTTAGATTTAACTGAGTCTATTAGGCTTCCAAGATAACTGCACTTTTGATTAATCAGATTACAAAATTAACTAGAATGTACAGATTCTTAATATCTAGAACAGATCCTGATACTTACAGTGCCTACCATCTTAGACATTTAATGAGTTGTTGTGGAACCCCATATAATTTGTGAATGAATAAACAACATGTATTTGTTGATGGACTTGAAATACAGTAGAAATTTTCAATGTATCCGTAAGTGAAACGCTATTAAATTGATTCACCTACTTAATCATTAAAATTAATTTAATCCACTAAGTTACATTCATTTGATTAAAGGCATCAACCTTTACTTATGAGCAGAACATGAAAAATTTACTGTCATTAAGCATCTTACTCTGGATATTTAGATATTTATCTTAATAAAAATTCATAAACCTGGCCAGCCTTGTTTTGAAGGAATTTATAAACTGTTAAGTACAAAAAGAATAGGGTAATATGCCTGGGTTTTGTTTTTTTTTTAAGAGTATGTTTTTAATTTAACCTCATGTATTTATATGGTGTCTCCAATATTTTCAGTGAACTGGGAACATACATAATGTATTCAAAGGTGCAGAATACCCTTTATCATTTTCAAGTAATATTGTTACTAGGTTATTTTTATTACATAAAATAACTTTAAAAGTTTGGAAGGTGACTCGGCAGAAATCTCAAGTAAATTAATGATTTGATTCAGGGAAAATCAAAGTTAGTAAAGACTTTAGAGGTCCTCTAATCCACTACCTTTTGAAGATTATGAGCAGTGAGTGCATTAACCTTTAGCAGAGAATGAACATCAAGTGCCCTTGGACCGTGTCTTCTTAATGGATCCAATGGTGGACGCCCACTTTCTCCTACAGAATAATGGAGATGTGATGCTTTGGACAAAATCTTACATCCTGGGAGCACTTACAGCTTTTATTCTCCCTAAAGCTTTTCTCAGTCTCAGGTAATAAGATGAACTCTAGGGGAGATGCAGTTACTCTTTCCACTCAGTAGAGTACCATTTGATTTATCGCTTTACTGCACAAAATGGTACCCTGGCGTCTTGAAAGAGACAGTGGGGAGAATGTGGCTCATTAAATAGTAATTGATGCTGCTGCTACTACTAATTCTAGTGCTACTGCCAAAATAGCTGTGTTGCTTCCATTCTGCTTCTTCTGTGAGACAGAGGTGAGCACAGTTCATCCCCCCAGGGGAGTCAACTGCCGGGCTAGTTCTACAGAACAGTCAAGTGGCCAAGCTGACTTATGAGACAATCAAGATTCTAAAGCTCCAACATACTTCGTATTACCTGAAACAAACTCAGCTCCTTAATAGACAAACAGAAATGTTCAAAAATCCACATAAGATACTTTCATATAAGTAAATTTTTAGGTATTTGACATTTGCTCTTGAAGTGCCAGCTTTCTTATTTTTGCAAATAGGGATGCAAACCTTTCTGAAATGGTACATTGACTGTTTTCTTAGATAAAATGTCCTGCCTATAATCCAACCTGTGTCTAAATAACTCAGAGTTGCCATTATTACCAATGATTAGTGTTCTGTATTCAAAATAGTAAAGCCCCGTAAGTATGGCTATTTGACTTTTGTGTTTGTTTTGTTTTGCTTTGCTTTGCTTTGCTTTTTTATAATTTTCCTGACTTCTTTCTTATCCAGCTTAATACTTTGTGCTGAGATTATCATGTAGCTGGAACTCAACCAGCAGTATACTTTTTATAGGTGAATTTGTCTAATTTCTGTGGGCATGAAAACTTGAAGAAGAAGTTTTCACATAAATAAAGGTTTGGAAAACAGAATTATGGTTGGGTTTGTTTTTTTTTTTTTTAGTACCATGAGACATCTATGATAGTTCCTTACAAGTTTTTTTGTTGCTGACTGCTTAGTTCTTAGTTACACTACATACAGCTCAGGTTTCAGGAAAAGTAACATTCAGATAAGTGGAATCTTAGATCACGTGACCGAAAACACTGCTTTTAGCGTATTATTCTTTCTTCTCATTTTAGACTTTTATTTTCTCTTTCAGTGTAACAGTATTATATTCCTGAGGGCCTCTTTAGATCATTTTTGGAAGGTCATAAGTATTTATAATTTATACTTTTCCTTCTATCTCTTGTGTGTGCAAATGTGTAAATATCTGTATACACACACAAAGGTCCACGTGTGTATGTGTGCCTGTCATCTTTTTATTCTGAAAGCTGTGCTGTCCAAAGGCTGTAATCCTTTGCTACCACGATCTTCACCTCCTGGACATGTATCATCTTTGCCCAGGAGTCCCTGCTGCCCCCAGCAGCTGGGTTCTAGAATGCCCGACTTTCCCCTGCTATTGATCTGCATTCCACAAGCATATCTTGATGCAGCAAGTAAGCCTCAACATTCACATATTAGAAAAATATTACTCTTAGGAATCCTTAAAAATACATGAATACAGAGAACCGTCTGAAGCAACTTTACTACCGAGCAAAGGTCTATAACAAATAACCTCTCACACCATTTCACCACACAGCATTCTTAGCTACGTGGTAGAACAGTTACTCTCATCACTGGACAGGACTAAGTTCCTACTTCTACTAGATCACCATGTTTCCGACAAAATAAGGCAGTGTCATAACTGAATTGTGTCCCTCCAAAATACCTGTTATCTTGAGTAGGCCTTGGTTCCCAGTATCATGGGACTGTCTACCATTCTACCACCTGATATGATTATCCTACATGTTTTAAATTCTACTTTCGTGATGTCAATGAGGCAGAATTAGAAGTAGTTATGTTAATGAGGCAGGACTCAGTCTACAAGATTAGGTTTGTCTTAAATCAATCTCTTTTGAGATATAAAAATAGAAGCCAACAGAGAGACCAGGGGACCTCATGCTATCAAGAAGGCAGACCCAGAAACAAAGCCTATCCTGTGAACCCCGTGTTCTTGTGCTGAGAAGCTTCTGGAGCAGGAAAAGATTGAGGACAAGGACCTTCCCCTAAAGCCAGCAGGGAAAGAAAGCCTTCCCCTAGACCTGGCACCCTGAATTCACGCTTCCAGCCTCTTAGACTGTGAAAGCATAAATTTGTCTTTGTTGAAGCCATCTACCTGGGGTATTTCTCTGAAGCAGCGCCCAATAACTAAGACAGGCAACATAAAATGGAACTGGTCTGATCTAAAACAACTGGGCTTATCATGGTATCAATATTTTAGCACTGTAAGGGATCTTAAAAATAATACTTACAGTATCAGGAATATGTAAACACCATAAAAACAAGGGTTTGGTGGTAAAAGGTAAATGAATTTTCATCTATTGAATGTCACTATGTGTTGGACACTAAGCTGAATGATACAGATATCTTTTCTCATTTAACCCTAACAATAATTCTATAGAGCAGATATCATTTTCCCCATTTTATAGATGAGTAAGCTCAGTCTCCGAGGATTACAATTATATGAAGTGGTTGTTACGTAAACCCAGGTCTGTTTGACTCTAAATGTCACACTCTTTCTATTTTTCTACCCCACTAAGCCTCTCCTCTGTAGAAATTTCCTTTTATTTTTGTTGCCAAAAAAATGAATAATGCCTTTGAATTGTGGTGATGGCAAAGAATACTGAATATACTATGGACGCTTGGAAGAACAAACAAATTTGTCTTGGAAGAAGTACAACCACAATGGTCATCAGAAGCAAGGAAGGTAAGACTTCACTTCATATACTTGGAACATATTATCAGGAGGTATCAGCCCCTGGAGAAGGGCTTCCTGGTTGGAGAAGGAGAGGGTCAGTAAAAAAGAATACCCTCGATGAGATAGACTGATACAGGGGCTGCAATCGTGGGCTCAAGCATAACAACAGTTGTAAGGATGGCAGTGTTTCTGTTATGCACAGGGTTAGTGGGTGTTGGCACTAACTCAGTAGTACCTAACAGCAGCAATAAAAAGTCACTTACCTGTGTTAGTCATCCACAGCAACACTGTAAGACTAGCCTCCCCTTTGCAGCAATAATCTAATTTTTCTTTTGCTTCTATGTCTTTCAATGCATTAGTGAAAGGTAGTCATTATGATAGACAAGTTCAATAATAAATGTGCTTTTTTTGAACAGTGCAGTGTGAGTTTATAAGACTAGGATATAAACACAAGTGAAAAACCAGGGAAGAAATTCTAGCTGTCTCACAGAAGGCAGATCCAGACTACAAAATGACTTTCTTGAGTCCATTCAAGTTAGAGAAAGAAGATATAGTGTACGGGTTGATCACTGTTTATAAAATTCTTTGAAGTTTACATCTGGCTTCTGCAAATAACAACTTTCAAATAGAAGGTAAAAATTCATCATGTAGGATATGCTTGAAAAGGGTATCTACAACTTGGTGGTAAAGACATTTTGTCAAGCTGCTACAAAGTTACAATCATATAATCTTTAAAGAGAGTCTGTAGTGAAAATGGACAGGACATTACCTTTGTAATGTACCGACTATCTACATTTTCACTGTTAAAGTACCCATAATCAAAGCTTCTCACAGTTTACTAAGAGCATCAGGCACACTAAAGATTTGGAACATATTCATTTCAATTTACTCATTTAGTGTTTAAGTGTGAGGTTAATGTAGACTAACACACAGAAGGAAGAAAAAAAGCCTACAGGAAACAGATCTGGTAACATGATATTAAACCTATGCAATCTCTCAGCAGACTGAATAATTTTCGTCAGTCTTTCACATGCTGAAAGGGAGTAAGGGCACAGGGTTGCATTTTTGGTCATCTGGAGCATGTTAAATCATACAAATTTTTGATTCACATTAAGATAATAACTATAAAAATGTCAAAGGCTTTACTAAAAAGAGAAAATTGTAAACAAGCGAACTAAAAGGAAATAGCAACAGTAACAACAGCAAAATATTAACCTTAAAGACTCAAGCAGCAGGGCCCCTCAAAAGTTTCATGCTGAAAAAAACTTAGATGCAGACTAACAGCCTGTGGAGGTAGTGGGCAGGACAAGAACCATTCCCATAGCATGCCACTCCCATGCGGCAACACCAACGAAGGAAGTTAAAGTGAAGCAGGGACATATCTGAACAGACTGGTCAACATTTCAAATAAAGACAGAAACACTAAAATTATATACAAAGTCATACACCGCATAATGTCTGTTCAGGCAAGTTGACCTCATACTGCCTGTGGTCCCGTGAGCTTATAACGGAGTTCAGAAACCCCAATCGGAGAACGAAACATAAGGGATACAGCCAGACAGTGAACATAACAGCATCCCATGTGCAACACATTTATCTCATGTTTCTTGCATATGAAACAACTTTCACTGCTTGGGGTGTGTGTGTGTGTATGAGTATACAGGTACATAAAACTTATAATACATATGTCTTGATAGTCATGATAAACACCTATTTACTGGATTATGTATGTACTGTGCTGTCCTTTCTATAATTATTTTAATATAAACTTTCCTACTTACAAATACAAAGTTTACCAAATAACAGTGTATGTCTGACTGGCAGACAGCAGCATCCAATCTCATACACTTTGTATCTCTTGAGTGCTACCGTGTTATCTATTTAATTTTCCTTCAAACATATTACAAAGAACTACATCATGGTTTCCAAATACAGCAAAATCAGTGCTAGCTGTAGCAGCAGGAAGAAGCAAAGGAGAAGTATCAATTTAGAAGCAATACAAAAGGTTATTAAGCAACAGAAAGACAGAAATTCAGTAAATGCTATGTATAGCTTGTGATTTAGGCATAGTCACACATGCAAATCACACAATGCCCTATTCCACAGAATGTGTTGTGAACATTAAGCAGCGTGTCACTGTATACACACACACACATTCTTTCAGAAGCAGAAAACTTTAGAAAGGTCTAATGAATTCTAAAATGTCCCACACATCCAAAATCGAGCAGTTTAAGTGGATCAGCTAAATAATTTCCAGCCTCTTATTTAACCTTGGCTGCTCAGGTAAGATCTAACTACCCAGTTGCAACTAGAAAATGCTGAATAGTCACAGTTCAAAAATTACTCTGGAGGGAGACCAATAACTTTTAAGTTTTATTTGCAGCAATAGCTTAGCTTTCATTTTTAAAAAAAGTTCTTCCAAAGATTGACATGTTCTAGTTCACAAAAATCATAATCTGCATCCTAGTGAACTGAACAGCATCTAGGGTCTTAAAAGCTTACGAACAGCCATCTGAGACACAACTCTGGGTCTCCCTTACCGGGAGGAGAACAGTAGGAAGGTAACCAAAAGCACAGAGAAGAACCAAGTCCACGTGAGCCACACCCTCATCTATCCTGAGACCAGAAGAACTAGAAGGTGTCCATCTGCCACCACTGACCATTCTGATCCCCTACTCAGAGTACCACATTTTTACACAAATAACAAGAGCTTCCGCATTTGTTTGCCACTGTGCCCTTTGCCGGCAATGTATTTTTATAAGCATGCCAGGCTATTTTTTTTTTTAATAGCAACATGTAGAAGACAACTGTCAAGGCAGAGCTTGTGAGGTTGTCTTGCTGGAGGAGGGTACGGTCAGCAAATAAACAAGAAGCTGTGCGTTATTTGCATGAAAACACAGTAGTTGGTCCTGGATAGAATGGGGGAAAATAATGGAGCAAGATTCAAATTCTTAATTCATTAATTTTAAAAAGGCTAGACAAACTGGAATAGCAGAGAAGAGAGGACTCCCTGAGACTACTGCTCTGAGATAAATCCTAAACCCAGAACTCAGTCTATTCTATGGGATTACCTTTTTGAGAAATAGCAAAATGGCACACATAATATAGGATATTTCCCGTAAGATCTATCCCTTACTTAAAAACCATCAGGTTGCAAAACAGTCAGTCTCTTTGGAAAGCAATCTGGTGCTTCCTTAAAAAAAATGGATATAAATATACCATTTGACCCAGTAATTCCACTACTCGGAATATATCCTACAGAATCAAGGCCATTCGCACCAATGGATACATGCACAAGAATGTTTATTGCAGCACAGTCCACGATAGCAAAAAGATGGAATCAACCCAGACGCCCAACAACAGAAGAATGGATAGGGAAACTATGGTACATATACTCAATGGATCACTACGCAATGATAAAGAATAACGATGATTCCAGGAAACATCACATAACCTGGTTTCAACTGGAAGACATTATGTTGAGTGAAAGCAGTCAGCGACAAAAGGACAAATATTGTATGAGACCCCTACAGTAAGAACTCAAAAACAGACTTATGTATAGAAGAAGACTCTTTGATGGCTGCAAGGGAGGGGAGAGAGGGAGGGGTTTAGACTAGATAGTTGGTAGAAATTTGGTTGGGTGAAATCAGTGATAACACATTAGAAACAAGAACAATATTAAGTGCACTTCAGCATAACTTGAATACTTCTTCCATCTTAACCCAATATTGCAAGGACAGAGTAGCTGGGGCAGGGGGCAGGAGACCATGCTTTTAGGTAAAACTGAGGCCAATGGCACAATTAGCATTTTGCTAAGAGGGCTCCCTGCACCCCACATTGGTGAGTGGCGTCTGGGATCTTAAAAGCTGCCAAGCTGCCATCCAAGAGCACAGCAAATGGTCCCAACTCAGCAGGAGCAGATGCTCACTGAGGACCAAAACGACAACGCAGAAGACAGAGAGACCCACATAAGTTGGTGCCTACATCGACTTGGGACCAGAAGAACAGGATGGTGCCCGGCCACCCCCAGTGATAGCCGCAATGGAGCTCACAAAGTTGAGTCTCACTGGCAACACAAGAATAAAAAGGAGTGAACCCTGAGATCTCCAGTAAAAGGCTGCAATTGATGGTCCAGCAGTTTTGGGGTTCCCCTGGGAGCATGGCCCCTGGCCTTGATGCTGCCCTTGCCCATAAATCATAATGAAGGTCCACCCTTCGGACAGGAATGGATTGGACTTGGCTATGCAGAGTGACCATATAATTGGATGCACTTTATGGTTCTGTACATCTATAGGATATCATCCTGCTGACCTCTGGCTGGAGGAAGGAGAGTGGGTGGAGAGGAGGGAAAGGAGGCTGTTCGGAGGATGAGACATGTATGCAGTAGAGAGGAACAGTGTTCTGTCACCAGGCATGGAGAGCAGTGGAAGCTGTATATAGGTGGGCAAGCAAATTTATATGGGAATGTATATTTTCACTGAGTCATAATAAAAAAAAAAAAAAAAACATCAATACAAGACCAAAAGACCAAAAGACTAGCAATTTATAAGCACAGATGAAAAAATAAGGAGGCAGATAAACTAGAGTACTGGAAAGGGAAAAACTGAACACAATTAAAGAAAATGTTGACATATTGTGATAAAACTAACTAATGTCACTGAACAATCTGTGTAGAATTTGTCAATGGGAAGCCACCTTTTGGGTGTAAATTTCCACCCCAAATTAAATCAAACATTACACATATATAAAAGACTGATAAGTTCATCCTTCATTATCCTTGCCCCAAAGCAGTTCTGTCCTCTAAAAGCACGTCATGAAGGGAAACTTAGACAAATGCCAAGCTCAAATATTTTCCTTTTGTAAACAATGCCGACTCCAGAAACACATTACAAACAGCTGGGATTGTGAATTTTCTCTTCTCTTTGAAAAAAGATGTTCTTGTACCAAAGGTAACCCACTGTAAGAGAATATTTAATGAACTTTTTTTTATGTACACCAATTAGTTACAAAGATGCTGCCACCTATAATACCAAAACCACATAGTATCCCTCATGTGGGAGAAAAAGAGGCAAAGTAACTGTGAAAATCTGCACATTTTTATCAGTGCAGCAAAATAATGAATGCCATGCTTTAAACACTTTCTCTGTGAATCATGACATGAAGAACTGTAGAAAGTTACCAAGGAAAGAGATGGCAGAAATTATTATTTTGAAAGAGCTGTCTGTTTACTGGGTGAAGAACAAATGTTCCACACATGAAGAATTTTAATTTCATATAGTTGCTACATAATAACACTACATAATTTTGATAGAAACATAGAATCTCTGTTGGAAAAAAGACAATGCGTATTAGGTCAAACATTTGCCACATGGTCAGAACAACCGATAGTTAGTCCTTTACATTAATCTATTAATCAACACTATGCACTAAAGGTTCTTATTATCTCCATTTTACAGATGAGGAAAATGGAGTTCAGGGAGCCCAAGAAACTTGCTAGCTGTCACACAGCTAATACGTAGCATCTTGAGATTTAAGGAATTCAGACTGCTTCCAAAGGCCCTATGCATTTAACCACTAAGAAAGCAAAGAGGAAGTGAGGTATTTAAAAAGACAAGTTAATTTTATTTCCTTTTGCCAAGAAGATCAAATTTATTAAAATGACTATACACAAAGCATATTTAGGAATTTTCGCCTGATACAGAAACACACTTTCAAATGATCCTAATGATTACCTAAAATTTGGTCAGACAACACTATGAAAATTGAGGTAACATTAGGTGAATGACAGTCTTATTTAGTTTGGAATTAAATTAAAATATGCCAATTTAATTTCTATTGCTAATTCACTTTTGCAATAGTCACAGTTCTTCTGAAAACATGGATATTTTAAGAGAGTTTTTAAAAGAGTAATAGAAAAACCACAGGTGAATAAACTTCCAATAAAAACAGAGATGGTCAGGATTAAAATGCTTCACTATATATAGAAATAAATTGACATTTTTCAAATTAATTTGTAAGCCCAGCATTAAACCCCAAACATTCAAAACTGCTTTCTGGTGCTCCAGTGAGACAAGCTGTGAATAAAAGTCAGCACTCACTAAAATACTCTGCGGAAGGCCTAAGAGTTCTCTCAGACTACAACCTCTGAGAACTAAATGCCCATCATCTGGAATCGGTTTCATTCCAAGACCTTCAGAAACCTATGTTATTACCTAACCCGGCAGCACAATAGTAATTTAGATATGCAGTCATATTATCTGATAAAAGCCTAACTGGGTATTACACTACATTGTGGTACAATCAAATTACCACCGCCTAGCTCCTGAAATGAACAGACACACATACACGCACACATATGCACGTACATATTCGTGTGTGAACGTTAACTGTAACATATGAAGGTCTAATAGGGGTTGAGAACCAACAATGCAGCAACTCCAATACCAATACTCAAGTACACTGCAAGTGTACATCTTCAGCATGTTCTTTTTTGTAGGGTTCACATCCCCTAAAACAGAGGCTTACGAACATTTTAGACTACAACCCACGTGAAGAAATACTGTTCGTATCGTATCCAGCATATACACATACATACAAACACACACTTGAAACAAAAGTTTCCGAAAATAATACACTTACCTACATAAAGTAAACTAATTTCTCTTCTGTTCTCTTCTATTTCACATTGTAAAATACTGGTGGCAACCCACTAAAGTGATCTTATGATCCACAACCAGCAAGTAAGGTACCTAACTTCAAGGTAAAAACTTCATGGGAAAGCATAAAAGAAGGGAGAGAACGCTAGAGTAACCCAAACACCAAACCAGTTGCCTAAAGGTGATTCCAACTCATAGAGCCCTAGAGTAGCCACTGTTAAATTCCAAGTAATGATTAAAGAATGCAGAATTATGAGAACTGTGAGCCATGCAATTTTACCTTCTCTTAATAGGCAAAATGAAAAAAGCTTTCTTCAGTTAGCAGGTAAGAAAGAATTCAAGATTATCTGAACTGGTCCTTGAATGGCAAAGCAAAACCTGTGTTACTGCCACTTAACAGCTGGGACAACTAAAGTAAAAGAAAGGAAATGCTGTATTTGCTTAGTCCCTAGTGGAACCCTCACATGAATGGAATCCTTTAGGGTGGTACCAAGCCAGCTTAGTCCAGTTTTTCTATAACTAAAAGTAATTAAATCTTCTCCACTGACCTGTAGACACTAGGAGCTGCATTTGCCATAAACCCCACCACTATCTCAATGATCACGTCAGCATGGGAAAGGCTGAATCGGGGCCAGGACCCAAGTGAGGATGACAGGACGGAGTACGCAGTAAGTAAAAATTCTTTCTAGGATGAAGCTCCAAAGGCTTTACTAGAAGGCTTGAAAAATTAATAGTTCCCTGGTATTCTCTGGAGACCCTGGTGGCATAGCGGTTAAGTGCTACTGCTGATAACCAAAATGTCAGCAGTTCAAATCCACCAGACGCTCCTTAGAAATCCTATGGGGCAACGATAATCTGTTCTACAGGGTTGCTCCACGTCAGAATTGACTCAGAGGCTGGGGTGGTATCCTCTGAAACACAGCCACATTCAAATTTATCAGATTTGCTCAAGTCAGGATCCAACAAGGCCCACCCATTGCATTGCTCTCTTAAGGCTTTTGTAGCCTGGAGTAGTAGCCTCATTTTAATTGCACCCTGTACTCTTGACTTACAGAAGAAACCAGATCAATTTTCTCATAAGTTATCCCACATTCTAAATTTATCTTTTACTTTCTAAAAAATCATTCAACTGGCTCCTCTATCATCATATTGCCCATGAACTAGAATTTAGTTTTAAATGCTTGATTAGGTTCCACTGTCATGGGGGTGTGTGCAAGAATACCTTGTAAGTTATGCTTCTTATTTTATCACATCAGGAGGCATGTAAGGTTAGGTTGTCCTACTCTCTGCAAGAGAAAACTAATCAGTGAATTCAGGTGCTGAAAGCTTGATACAGCCATTGTAAAACTCTCTATCAGCCTTTCACCTAATTGTTTAACTCATGATAACTTTACCTGAATCCATTATTTCATAAGGAGTTGTAAAATGTTCTAAATCCTCCTTCTACCCTTACTAGCTAAAATTCTTTGGTAAAGAACATTTTTCCTTCACTAGGTTGTGTGGATGCTCTGAAACACAGTTACAAAAGGGAAGGCAGAATACCTGCTGAGCTCTTTCTCATAAATAGCCAATTTTCAGATGAATAATTTAGAGACCTATGAATTTTTTTGTTGTTTTGTTTTTCTTTTGTTTTAAAAGCATGGATTTGTATGTATTCAGTGTGTTTCACATTATCATCATCATAATTATTCTGGATAATAAAATTGTTGCTTCTTTGGCCATCCTCTTTTACACTGGTTTTTGTGTCCATTTAATAAGACATCATTAGCTCAGTCTTTGACATCTTCCTTGCTTAGTGGTAACACAAGGTGACTCCTGACCACCTTGTATGTTTCCAGTTCCATTTCTGGAATTACCCACTCTTTCAAAAAGCCCTAATTATTTTTATTAAAAAGAAAATATGGTATTAAGGGATCCCACAGTCTGGGTATCAGGAGTGCTCATTGTCCCCAAGCTGTCATTACTTTACGGGTTTTTCAGTGGACAGAAATGTTTTTTGGGAACATAGTTATGAGTCCCAACTCCAATTTAATACTATAGGATTTTCTGATTTGATTTGGGGCTGAAAACATGGTTCCTAATAACATCAACATCGAGAGGCGCTGGTGGATCAGAGACAGAATTCTTGTCTTCCATGATACAGGAGACCTGGGTTTGATTCCCAGCTGACACACCTACTGAGCAGCTACCACCACCCATCTGTCAGCAGAGCCCTGTATGTTGCCATGGTACTGAACAAGTTTCAGAAGAGCTTCCAGACTAAAATGGAGTAGCAAGAAAGACCTGGTGGTCTATCTCTAAAAAATAAGCCGATAAAAACCCTATGGATCATATCAGCCTGATTCATAACGGACTATGGGAATGGCCCAGGACCAGGCAGAGTTCTGTTCCATTGCACATGCGGTCACCATGCATGGCCACCACGCAGTGGCCGACTCCACAGCAGTTGACAACAATAACAGTAATGTAAGCATTTACCTTATCTTACAACACATACAGTCTCATAATAGTTTCATAATAATAATAACATGAACAGACACATGTACACAAATGTTTACTGCAGCGCAGTTCACAACAGCTAAAAGATGGAATCAACCCAGATGCCCATCAACAGTTGAATGGATAAACAAACTATGGTACATATACTCAATGGAACACCATGCTATGATAAAAAAAAAACAATGTCGATTTTAGAAAACATCTTATAACATGGTTTCGATTGGAAGATATTATGCGGAGTGAAATCAGTCAGTGTCAAAAGAACAAATACGGTATGAGATCCCTGTTATAAGTTCTTAAAAATAGAATTATCTACAGAAGAAAATAACTGTGTTGGCTACAAGGGCAGGCGGTGTGGGTTTATCATAGAAAAGATGATTGATAGATGCTGGAAATTTTATTCATTTACTATAATTAACAAATAATAATAATAACAATGTTACTACTGAGATAGAATTACTGAACAAAATTCAAGATGTCTCTGCAGCTTTATTCACTTGAAGCATATTCTACTATGGATGTCACTTGAAATCTTGCTCTTCTCTATGTTCACCATTTTCTCTTAAAAACAGCAGCGTAAACCCTGACCTCCTAAAATTGCAAGACCTACTGCCAACAAATTTATAGCAGTTATAGGTCGGGTCCAGCCCTAGTGGCACACCAGTTAGGAGCTTGGCTGCTAACCAAAAGATCAGCAGTTCAAATATAGCAGCTGCTCCTTGGAAACCCTATGGGGCTGTTCTACTCTGTCCTATAGGGTCACTATGAGTCAGAATTGATGAGATAGGAATGGGTTTGGTTTGGGTTTAAAGGAGAAGCAAGGATATGTATGACCTTGCCTCTAGCACCTAGGATCCCAAAGGAATAAGTTCAAGCTGACTAGCCATTCACTCTATAACTGGCAGCAGTCTAAGATTAACTTCCTCTTATCTTACTGCTCTTTCCTTGTCACAATCCTTTACAGCAAACAGAGCATTAGTAAGACATCCCACAAGAAAGGTATTCCACAAATGCCTGCAAAACAAAAAAGCTATACTAATGGCGATTCAGGGTATCAGTATGCAAAGCAACTCCCACAGTAAGTTTTATGTACAGACTGTCAATCCATTTTTGTCTTCATAATCCTAAAATCTAAACATTTTATAAAAGTATGTTTGGTACGCCAAGGATGTCAAGTTCTGCATAAAGGGACAAATCCCAGAAATGTTCCACATGTTTAAATTTCTTTTTAAGTGCAGTTAACAGATTTCTCTTCCCTTGGTTTTTAAACGATACAACCTGACCACCAGTCCACCCCTGACTTCTACCTGTCACCTACATACCATCTTCTCTCTCCTCTCATTGGACCCTGAATTTCCCAGAAACCCATCTTGCCCAGGAAATACAAATATTTTG
Organism: Heterohyrax brucei; assembly: GCA_028571685.1. Classification (NCBI taxonomy): domain Eukaryota; kingdom Metazoa; phylum Chordata; class Mammalia; order Hyracoidea; family Procaviidae; genus Heterohyrax; species Heterohyrax brucei. Next base: position 58,503,839 of record CM053145.1, on the reverse strand, counting down.
TGTTTTTCCCCAGGTCTGTGTGACCATGTAAAAAGTAGAATGACCTTCTCCAACAGTGACATCCCTCTTGGCAGCTCTGAGCTACAAGGATATCTGCAGTTGCTTCCATTAATAAACAATATGCTATATATGGAAACCCTGGTACCATAGTAGTTAAGTGCTATGTCTGCTAACCAAAAAAATAAAGGTCAGCAGTTCAAATCTCCTAGGTGGTCCTTGGAAATTCAATGTGGCAGTTCTACTCTGACCTACAGGGTCACTATGAATTGGAATCAACTTGATGCCAGTGGGTTTACGCTATATATGTTTTTCATTGTATTAAAGAGAAAATACGTATGTTATATACATATATGTATCTCTACCTCTATCTATACCAAATAATTTTAAGCATTTTAAAAGTAACTTATCTGAAGAGAAACAGTGAAATGGAAAGGCTGAGGACTGGGGAAAGAGGTGCTGGTCACCGATGACATCAAACCCTTGAGGAGGAGAAGTGAGCTGAAATAAAGGTTAACCTATGGTGAGAGGAAGATGAACAGCTCTAAATGACATATAAACATGGTAGAGCGCATTCTCTGTTGGTAGAGAGGTGAGAAGTTGTTGGGTTAAGAGATGACTATTTTTTCCCGTGAGCTATATGAGGCCATTTGTAGGGACTATGTATGAGAAATAACCAAGTGAATAAAGACTTAAGGCATTCCTGATATGTATTAGGCATTGTGCTAGGTTATCTATATTTATTGTATACTATATACATGTATGATTTCATCAAACAATTTATAAAAAGAAAACAAGTCAGTATTAATATCTTGGAAGTGTGGCATGAAGAGGCTCAGTGTCACTCCCAGTTCACAGACTGATAGATCTAGAATACGAACTCAGTCTATCTGACTTCAAATCCTATATCGTGATGGAAATCAAAGAGAAGGAGCAAGTCCAGGAATGTCATGCATTCCGTATCAAGAAAAGAAACCATAGTATTCTTCCTAGCACAACAGTAGAGTCAGTAATCAGAAGGCAGATTTGAGGACCAATCCCATAGTGAGAGGCTTCCATCAAAGACGGATATAACCTTGCTGCCAGTGCCCCATCCAGAAATCCTTGGCACTCACCATTTCTGTGCCTTCTGACAACTCCGTAATACCCTGCCCTAGGGCTTCCTCTACTGTGTGAGCACACCTGATCCTCAGACAAAACGGAGGCAATAAGTTCTAGGAAGAAAGCCCTCTGAACGCTGGTAGGGAAATACTCTAGGTTCCTCGTCTAAGGTTAGAGTGCATCTTTGAGGCATGGTCTTCATAGTTATACCGAGGTCTCAGCCAGTTTGAGCCCTAGTTGCCCGCAGCAATAAACAGCTTCCTAAAAGCCCTTACAGCAATTGCTTTCCCTTCTCTTTCTCAATTCCCCACACCCTTCCAGGTACTTCCCAGAATCGCCTCTGGAAGAAACTTTTCTTGTTTTTTGTTGCCCTCGAGGTGACTCTAACTCATGGCGACCGTAAGTGGAAGAGAACAAAATGCTATCCAGAACTGCACCAATTTTGTGATCATTCCGAATAAACTACTTGCACTTGGATCTTCACAGTCCACTTTTGAGAAATCAAAACAAAATTCACAAAGGAAAAGGATAAAGAAGTCAGGGAATTGAAAGTGCTGGTGGGAGAGTAATTCCATTACTGACCATGATTTCAGCTGGGTAAAAGAGAAATGAAAATCAAAAGAAGTTGGGGGGAGAAGCAGAAACAGCAGAGAAATCAAGAGAGTTTAGGTCTCAACTAGGAAAAACAGTAGGCTTAATGGGATGATGAGTCGGATCCGACTCGACAGCACTTGGCGTGGCTCTAATGGGATGAGGGAATTGGCAGGTAAGAGATCCTGCGACATGGTGTTTGAGGTTTCATAGGCAGGACACTTTGAGGTGATGATCAAGTCAAAAGTGAAGGATGGGGCCACCGTAATCGGCACTCAGTGGAGTTGAGGTGACAGTTAATGAAACGAGAGGTTTTGAAAATAACAGCTGAAGTGGTTCCTTCAGGAATGTTGAAATCTGTTAGGATGATGATGGGAGTTGGCACGCAGAGGAGCCGAGGCAGAAAGTGGAGACATGGAAGTGAACTGAATACGGGCAGACGATGAGGACGAAACACGCTCAAGGCAGTAATGCTGGATGGTGCACATTTCAAAGGAGAAAGGAAAGGCAGTTTAAAACTAAGATAATGCTGATGCCACCTCTAACTCAGCTTTAAATTAGAGCAGAGAAGGTCCAGCCTTTACCTGAGAGGACTAGAAGGAAGGACGTGTATGTTCTCAGGGCAGAGCCAGGCTACAGCAAATGCTCAGGGGTACAGGCAGCACATGGAATGGAGAACGAGGGTGTGGACAAGTTTGCTTTACAATGGAAAAGAGTTTTGAGGCACAGTGGAAAGAACTAGAAGTCAGAAAAGGAAGCTAAACTGTTGGAAGAAAGGGTGTAGTCTGGTGTTAGATGACTTCATAAGAGAGGATTTGTGACCCCAGAGGTTTTTGAAGGTGGGTAGGACAGGGAAGGTGACTGTGAGTAATACATAAAAGGTCAGGATGGTGGGAGCATTACACCATGTTTGAGAGCATGGGCTTTGGAGTCAGACTGGAATCAGACCCTGCATCTTAATCATGTTATCTGCTATACTTCCGCTTCCTCATCTGTAGAATGGGAATAAAAAGTTAACTCATAGGATGAAATGATAAAACATATAAAATGGTCAGCACTCGCGGATCTTATTAACCAAAAAACCAAACCCACTGCTGTTGAGTTGTATCTGACTCAAAGCAACCTTGTAAGTCAGAGTAGAACTGCCCCATAGAGTTTCCAAGGAGTGCCTGGTGGATCTGAACCGCTGTAACACTTAACCCACTATACCACCAGGGGTTCCTGGCTCTTATTAAGCATTTAATAAATGTTAATTAATTTTAGCATTCCTGGCTCATGATTAAACACTTAATAGATGTTAATTAATTTTTATTTTAAGTTTTGAATAAATCTTTTGGCACTAAGGATTTTAACTGACTACTTAGGTCAGTTGTTAGCACCCACATATTCCTACCTGTATTCAGTAAAAATTATACAATATAGACACACATACGTGCACAGATAAACAGTGTCAAAAATGCATATATTTTTTCAAAAAGTAAAAATTTGAATCTGTATAAACTTAAATTTTTCCGTTTCCATGGCTGAGACTAGAGTGAGATTGAAGGGAAAAAACCAAACCCAGTGCCATCAGGTCGATTTCGATTCACAGTGACCCTATAGGACAGAGCAGAACTGCCCCCATAAAGTTTCCAAGGAGTGCCTGGTGGATTCGAACTGCAGACCTTTTGATTAGCAACCATGATACTGAACCATGACACCAGCAGCGTGAGATAAGCAAAGGGTATATGGCACAAAATTTAAGAAGACATTCTCTGAGTGTCTACAGACCTAAGAATGAGTGCCTCCTTAAATTTTACCTGCTGTGAGCCTTGCTGGCCTCACCCTAGTCTCCTGTCAGCCAGCACCAGGTCAGTAGTTACACTCAACAATGCAGCCATCTGTATCCAGGTCCTGGCCAAGCCAGTCAATTGTGGTCCACAGATAGGTGTTAAAGGAGAACAACTACCTTGCTACCCTGTGGATGACCCACACCAGGGGGCAGGAACAAATATTGTATTTCTCAAGGCTGGTTGCTAGACAGAGTTTATATGTACTAACATATTTCTATCTTATATAATACATGTTGTAACTGTTCAAAATTAAAGTATACAGATCATGGCTGAAGGCATCCTAATAAGTACAAAGCTGGGAAAATTAATCAGTCTTTTCATGAATTGTGGTTTTGGGACTCACACTCAGACAATACATTCAGGTGCTGAAATTTTTACCTATAAAAATTAATAGCACTCTCAGTGAAAATCTAAATTGAATCATAATTCACACATTTTACTATTATTATTACTTGCCAATGTATATAACCTAGCAGTCACTTCTTGGCTACACAAACATTGAAGGACTATTGCAATTTCATTCCTTACACCTATTAGTTTTTATTTGAGCTTAACAAACACTGTGTGTGTTTGTTTGGAGGGAGGGTGGGGTGTGGCATTGTGCAAAGTACTTTCTCCTGTGCTATTTCATTTAATCCTCTCTAAAAGCCCTGCCAGCTATCACCATTTATTAAGCAATTAAGATATTTCTATCTAGTTTTAGTGTTAGAGATAAGGGTTTGTTTTCCTACTGTGTTGCAAGACACAGTCAGTGTGGTCTACTGCAATAATATAATGAGAAATGTTTCTCTCTCTGTCCACACTGATTTTCTTAGACATAAATCTAGTTGATTAAAATTAATCTATTATACGAGTATGAGAAAGTTTGGATTACAAAGAGACGAGAAAGATAAATCCATTAGGTACTGTACATCTGTTGTTTTGACCTGCTCAGCATTCTTTCTTCCTTCTTCTCAGTGTAGAGTACGCATGCGTCCCCAGTGGAAGCCATTCCTCCTTCCATGTGTGATCTGGGTGGGCCTGTCAATTGGGATAGCCTCCTCCTCTGGTCACAAAGTGGGCATTTGATCCAACATAGACCAAAGAGATTCTCACTCTCTAGATACTGCAGAGAATTACACATGGATACACGGATAGAGACCAGCTGGAGCTGACTCACTCCTGAGGAGGTGGCCTGAAGACAGGATCCTACAGGTCCTGCTACCTGGTGCCCCAGGGATGTTCTGACTCCTGCCTACTGTCACCCAAGTTTGGTTATTCAGACTTCGCTTGCATTCTACAAACAACCCACATCCTAGCAAACTGCCTTCTTGATGATGTTAACCAGCATTTGAGTATTTCAATACCTTTTATGTATTCCTCTCCAGAGATTTTAAGACTCACAAGTTTACATAGGTAAAAGTCACTTAACAATTCTGCTCCTGTTGAGCATGTGGATCAGTTCCAAGGGTGACTGTTATTATTGTTATGCTAATAAACAATCCTACAATGATGGTTTTTCATGTGTATCACTTTTTTCATATTTTGGATTCCTTCCTTCTGAGAAATTCCCAGAAGTCAAGTTACTAAGCCAAAGAGCACAGATATTATTATGGCTCTTAGAAGATATTGCCCAAATGGTTTCTAAAAGAGGTTTGCCAATTTTTAATGAATTTAAGTACCCATTATATCAAGTCTTCTGCCGCTATTGACAATCCATATAGTTTTGGCATTCTGCTACCCATATCTTCTTTATTTTCCAAGAAAAAGTGAAGTATATGATTCACATACTCTCTAAGAGAGGTACTACTTCTTACTCAGGCCTCCTGAATTATTTTCCCAAATAATGGCATATTCTTTAACTTTTATAGAAGAATCACATAGTTCACAGATACAGAAATTGCTCTAAAGGCAAAATACACATCTGAAAGTATAATCAATACCGGCTATTTCCTTTGCTCATCTCACTAAGATTATAGATATCACTATAATCAAATGGGAATCTCCCCTTACAGGAATGGGTTACAAAGTGAAAAAGTAGGAACCAGTTTTCCATGAATTCTAACAGAGACAGTACCTTCTAGCAATTCCAGTGTGGCCCTTTCCAGACAGATGGAATGAATTTCATTTCCTTTCTTCCTTTGAGCTCTTTCCAAACTAAGACTCTACCATACTGATAATGATTAAGTGACAGGCCCTTGGACAAGATAGGCTGAGTATAAAAGACAATATGTGTGCCCTGTAAGAACAGATCCAAGAAAGTGAGCCCCAAAGGGACATAGATGAGAAGCAGTAAGATGTGTAGTCCAAGTTGCCGTTGGTACTCACAAAATGCCAGAGTACCTCTATGTGACTTCAGAGTTTACTCTAGGCCATTAGAGCTGACACCTTCCCTATCTACTTTACTTGACCTCTGACCTCAGTGTTTGAGAAAATGAAAAAAAATTATCATAAGAGTTGTTTCTGTGAGTCAACCAGTCATATCAGCAAATACTTAGTACACAATTACTATACGCAAGGCAGTGAGTGCTGGCACCCAGAATGATCCTCAGCCTCCACTACATGTGCACCTCATTCCCTGATCCAAGGCCATTTGATCCCAGTCTGCCTCCGAATCTGTGAAAGCCTACTTCAGTCCTGGTTCCTGCAAGTGACTTCAAGCCTCCCTTCATCTCTGTGTCCTAATTCGGAGGAGGAGAATACTGGCTTTATAGCTGGGGCTGGGTTGTTGACTCCCTAGCCCTCATAATGAGGAGTGAGGCTGACTTCTACAACAGTCAGGGCCTAGAGCCCTCCCAAGGCTGGAGTCAATAAAATTCAGGGTGGGTTAGAAAGTTTGGAATTTTTTCAAGTAGGCACAGGATACCATTTAAAGATTTTCAGAAGGAATTTGATACAAAAGGTTTATGTTTTAGAAATTTAACTGGCAAAAAGATAAAATAGACTAAGCTGAAAAGGCAAGTTTGGAGGTACTCCAACAGTTAAAGAACAAAGTGGAAAATGTGGCTGAGGTGGACACAGGAAGGAAGTGATGGGCCATTCATCTAATGCTGTGTCCTGAGTGGCACCAGGGTTCTTTTTAATCTAGAAGAATATCTCATTGCATTTCATGGTATCCACTTTAAAATTCTGTTAATGCTTACAATTAGCCCTAATTTCCTGATCATCCTTTCACAGATCTGCTAGTAATTAATGTATTCATATAAACTCTTCTGGTACCAGACCAAGGAGCTATGCAGATCTAAACAGCTAGCTACATAAAGTTCTCCAGAAATATAACCCTTGTCACAATGATAGCACCAGCTGGATGTCCTAGGTATGGGATCAATAAAGAAAAGTTACGGGATAAAACAACTCGAATGGGAACTATTGACTTGATCGCTTTTTGAAAATTCTAAGTCCTAGAAATCTGCAATTCCCTTGACAAGAATGATATGCTGAAATATTATTATTAGGTCAAAAAATTCTCACTTATGGCAAAGAATGAGAGCTATAACATTTGTGACAACTTCTCAAATATAGAGTTTTGAGATTAAAAAAACAACTTTTACTCCTTTTTGTATAACTTTCAAATGTTAGTGAAATATTTTAATATTAAAGAGGTTGCATTTTAAAATATAATAAGAGGCAAGACTGACTATTAAAATACACATGAAACTCTATTAGATGAAAGAACTTTGGGGAAAGAGGTCTATTCTATTCTCTAATTCCCCAAAGCCTAGTCATCCGTAAGTTACTGGTCAAGGGAATTTTTTCTCTACATTAGAAAAGTTTTCCACAACTTGTATGATTAACTATTCTGAATGGTACCAGAATTTGGAAATAGGGTATCTGAAAATTAAGGCAGATGAAAACATCTGTCTGCATGCAAAGCATGTCTCTCTCAGGTCAGACTGGGTGAAAATAAATAGCTAACCTGGCAACCAAATAAAACTACAAAGCAACACACACAACCATGAACATTGTGAAAAGTATTTCCAAAAGATAAACTGAAACATTTCTGGAAAATGAACATTTAAAAGTGTATCACGTAACTTTTATTCTCTTGTTTTAAAATATGAAAAATACTTTCTAGGTCATGCTTCAAAATATAGCTGCTTCATTTACCTGCAACACATATACTTTGTACAAGTCCCTAGATGAAGATATATTCTGAAAACATGGAGCACTTCAGCTGCATCTTTGAGATTACTGCATAAACCCAAGGCCTACAATATCGAAGGAAGGAGGGTTAACATGCTGGCATCTGTTTTAGGCTAAAAATGGAAATTGTGAAGTTCTTCTCTTCTCTTCCAAGAGTTCCCTGGAATGGATCAAAAGGCTTCAAAAGACTTGGCGCCAAGGGAACTTCTAGGCAATGTCTACATGGCACAAAATGAAATGGAGACTTGGCATTTACCTAAAGAATTAGGGCTGTGTTGACCACTGCAAACAAGGGGCTGTAGCAAATTCTCTTTGTCTCATGAAAGCCTAAAATAGTTCACAAAGCTCAGGAATTTTCCTTGATGCGGACCTCTACAGTAACTTTTCAAACAATCACAACAAAACTCTTTGTCTTCATTCAGTCCGGTTGGACAATTACTAGACATCTACACGGGTCAGGTATTCTGCTAGGCACTGGAGGTGCAAATGGTTGAGTCTCCCAGATGAGTGAACTAAAGGAGTGTCTGGGGTCTGAATTTAAAAGAAACCTTCCCAACCTTCACTTTTTTTGCTGTTGTTGTTACCCCGAATCAACTTAGCCTGTGAAGCTTTGCTTTTCTTGAGACTCAGTCAGTTAACTAGCATTTGTGGGTAGAGTGGTTATTTGAAGGCATACCATTCTCTACAAGGAGCCTTTAAATGTAAAGCAGGAGAGATTTGCTTTTTGCTTTTTATTTGGGGTGGGCATGAGGACTTGGCTTATTTTTCCTACAAAGTTAAAAGACCAAACCCGGAGACTACCAAAACGCTGAGTTTGTTTATCATTTCCGAGTTGAAATACAGCATAACGTGAATACGCAGCACTCTATCTTTTCCTGATTAAAGCGATCCTGCCCTTTGAATTACCACACAGGATACTGTTCTGCGCCGCTCACTCACACGGCTGTAATAAGTCACAACAGCTTGGCACCTTGCCCAACAAAACACAAACTCTCCTGAAGTCTTATGCTTTCCCATGGCAACATCACAGTCACCAACACAGCAAACAATCACTCCAATTCCATCTCCCTCTCCCCTTTCGTAACAGCAAAGGATATCATTGCCTCCTAGAGCTGTGCTAATTACCATCTACGAAAGGAGATAACCACGGGGCTCAAGTTGCCTTCAGCGCTGAACTTAAAATGAGATCAAAGTCAGGATAAGTGTAGGAGCCTAGAGAAGTTTTACTTAGACTTTCACTTTAAAAGAAAAGGGAGGGGCTTTATGTAAAGTATATTCCTAAGGATTAATGTGCGTTGCTGCCCTGATTATCAAGCGGCTCCAGCTCCCCCACCACCTTCATACAAAACTCCCATTCACATCCAGCCCAGGCGCTCTCCACACAGCTAGAGGGGAAAAATGCCATCTTAAAGGTGCAGCTCCAATACGTTCCTGAAATTGTGAAACTGGAAGTGCTTTCAAACCTCAGCTGCCTTCTCCAACCCACTGATCATTCGGCTCTCATGAGAAGGCCCGTCCAGTACAGTGGTGTGGCAACACCCCAGGGCGCATTGAAAGCAGAAACACTTCCATTACGACCACCAGATTCAGAGAACATCCGTGGGGGTGGCATTCTCTTCTCATAAAGAGTGTCTGCGTTCCCACATATTCCTTACAGTGACCCATCTCTCTTGGTTTATTAATTTGATTTTCAGCCCATGACTGGCCCAGGAGAATTCAGGAAAACTATTATCAACTCTAAGGAACTGGGCTATGACTCATGGGTAGATATCATTTTATTGGAGGAGACAACGGCACGGAAGACGGTGCTACCTACCATCATGTGGTTTTCAATGCTGATTGTTCCACCCCAGAATTATGGTGAAGCTCTGTGAATGTTCATGGAAGACTTTGGCCTCTTTACAGTTCTACACTCAAATCATACACAGTGCTATAGATTACATCTGGGAATCACTCAAGCTCAGAATTACATTTAAAATTTCAGAAAATGTTTAATTTTCGTACAGCTACAATTTGAAGGGTTAGTCCATGTAATAAAGAATATAAAATGCTGATGGCAATGTATGGAAGTGATTAAATTGACATATTTCAATATCCTAAATCACTTGGAGGAAAAAAATCCAGTGACTCACTACATAATAACATTCTTCTGACATCGAACTAAAGTTTTTTAAACATACTTTGGGTGACTGCTGTGTCATTTAAGACTCTAAAATCAAAAACCAAACCCAGTGCCATCAAGTTGATGCTGACTCATAGCAAGCCTATAGGACACAGTAGAACTGCCCCAGAGTTTTCAAGGACTGCCTGGTGGATTTGAACTGCCGATCTTTTGGTTACCAGCTGGAGCACTTAACTACTATGCCACCAGGGTTTCAATTCAACACTCTGCATGTGTTTAACTATTAACCTTAAAATTCATTAGAGTGACAATCTAAATAATTACAATATTATTCTAAATTCCATCATGAATTTTTTCTGACTACGTGCCTGATTATCCTTTATTCTCTATCATCTAATCATTAAACACACACACCTACACACAATCTAATTATCTTGCAATTTTTATCAATAAGAGACCTATCACAGATACTAAGAATTAGGTTACAAAGAAAAGAGAAATGGAGCAGAGTATCATCCCAGAATGCGCCACCCAAAATTATTTTCATGACTAATTCCTACTCATTTATACCTTAGCTGAAACCTAAAGAAAGTTGACTTCCCCTGGCCAAAAATTTTATATGTTTGTTTCTTTTTAATCCAGCTCCCTAAATGAATCTAAAGTCCTGGAATTCAGGGATAACATATATCTAAACCTGGCATCTAGTACACAACAGATATCGAGCAAACATTTGTTGAAATGAATGAATCCTTCATTTATCTACACACAGCAAACCACACACATGCTATATGCTGTTGCTCTGTGTGTTCCTATCTGCAACATAAAGAAATAGAGTAAAACAATAATTCATTGGTTAAGTGCAGCAGAGTGTACAGTCAAAAGCGAGAGAAAGAAAGAAAACCAAGAGTTCTCGGTGTTGTTAGCTGGCAATGCCTTCATCTGTTTGACTTAAGATTTCTCGATGAATGTTTTTGTAGAGAATGAACTCCCACTAAAATGAGTAATCCATTGTGCATGACATCATACTGAGATCTGGAGAGCCATTGTGTTTCAGTATGAAGTGTTCGACAATGCCTTCACACTCAGAGGCCAATGTTTCAAAAGTCTCCTTCACTTTAACCCTATAAATGTGGTTTTGAGATTTTTCTGTATAAAGGCTCCAGTAATTTTACAATCTAAGTTCACCACCTGTTATTTTGCTCACATTACAAATGATTAATTCTTACTTACTACCATAGGACCTACGATGTCTGACAGTTAAGTGTACAAACTTAATTGTTCTAAGCATTACATACCTCACTGCTGAGTATCACTATGGTCACCTTCAAAGCACTTACCTTGGAAAGCTACGCACCGATGACAATGTTAGTCTACCCTTCAAAGCAATTTTGGAATTCTTTCAGGAATGGTCATTGCACATGGCAACACTGCGGCAAGTTCACGAACTTAATTGTACAGCTGTCTGTGAGGGAGTTTTTAGCCAGTAAACAAATAACTGTATTGGAACACCTTCCCTACTCACTTGATCTGGTTCCCAATGACTTTTCTTTACCCAAAGATAAAGAAAATATCAAAAGGAAGACATTTTGATGACATTCAGGATATCAAGGATAACACAACAGCTCTGATGTTCCAAAACTGGTTTGAAGGGTGGACTAGGCACTGGTGTCAGTGCATATCTTCCCAAGTAGAGTATTTTGAAGGCGACTGCAGTGATATTCAGAAATGAGGTACGTAGCACTTTTCCTAGGATGAGTTCACGAACTCAAATGTCATATACAGAAAAGCTGCATCCAAATGCAGTATCAAGATTACTAAGACCATCGTGGATGATGATGATACCAGTATCTAATTGTTACTGAGCACTGTAAATACACCATCTCACTCAGTCCTGCCGCCAATCCTGTTAAGAAGCATCTATTGCATTACCATTTGATAGAGTAGAGAATTAAAGACTTAGAACAAAGTAATTTTCCCAAATTTGCACAGATAATAAATGGTAGAGCTTGAATTTTGGTGCCCTAGACCTTAACTGCTGTGATACACAACCTCCCTGACAGGTGGTTTTCAAGACTCCTAGGCTTGCTGAATTCATATGATGACAGAGAGAACACTGACTGTTCTTTTAGAAACTAACGACATATTTTGGGTCAAAATTCATAAAAAGGGTTAAGCTTATGCTGTGATTGTCAACGGGGGACTTCTATTACAGACGTACAGAGAACTAATCTACCAGAGGAGCGTACTCTAGAAACTGGCCACAACTATCATTTTTGTAGAGTTCTATTGCACAGTGGTGAGAGCTACAGCTGCTAATCAAACAGTCAGCAGCTTGAATCCAAAAGCCATTCCTTGGAAACGATTTAGGACAATGCTACTCTGTCCCATAGGGTCACTTTGAGTCAGAATCAATTCTATGACAATGAAGTCTTTTTCTTTTTCTCATTGTTACATCCCAAAACTAACCACCCTCTCACCTCGCCCCCCCCCCAACTAAACAATCTAAAAATCCTATAGATTATGCTTAGGATGACTGATCCTCAGAATCAGAATCAAACCTGCAGAGGAATTAAACAGAGTTTCCACACTGTCATCAGCATTAATACCTTGGGGACGAGTATAGTTATGTCCAATTTTACCCTAGTGTGACCTAAAACTGCCAAAAGCTTGAAATCTCTGGAATCTTCTTTCAAAGTTACCATATTATTATTGCACATGAGTTGAACAGCTGCAGTAAATGGAAGGGAAACAAATCTCCTAGCCCTATTCAAACAACAGGGCTTACTGGATATACTTTCTACAAGCAAATTATTAAAGCAAGAAACAGGTAAACCTTTCTTCTCTGGTTCTTAGACTGGCAATCCTGTAGTATTTCCAAACTAGAACATGTTTACTCATATGTAATAGAAAGTTCCAGACTAAGGGGTCTTGACTTTCATTTGACTCTTTGCTCTTTCTGCCCAACTTCACTCAGACTTCAACTCTTTGAGCCTCAGTTTCTTCAGGTGTAAAAATAGGGAAAGTATTTTCAGCTCTTCTGATTCCACAGAGCTTTAAGGATCAAATGGAAAGCTGCTTTACACATGTAATTATTAGCTAATGCATGAAATGAGAATAATATGTATTTTTAAGAGTATCATTTATCAAATGTAGATGAGTATGGCAACTATAAATCAGAAGAGTAGCAGTAAGTAGCCAAGAAGCATGTAACACTAATAATAATGGTTAACATTTATGGAGGCCCACCTGCATCTAGGCATTAAGCCAAACACTTTACATGCATCAATTCATTTCAGTTTCAAAAATTAAATAACCCTCTGTGGGTTATTATTGCCATTTTACACATAAGAACACTGAAGCTCAAAAAAGCTTCTTTTTCATGGGTTCATACTAAAAGCCAGGGCTAAAATTCAATTCCAGGTCATTATAACTCTTTAGTACTATCCTGTACTGACTAGAAGCTTGAGAAATGATATAAATCCATTCCTGACATGCAGCAAATAATGAGGAACAAAGAAGAAGCCAAACACTAGGAAGAAATAGACACAGCCAGATTATTGCAATGCACTTTAATTCTTTTGTTTGAACCATTAAGAATCTTTAGCTGAAAATATTTCTGTAAAGCTTTTTATAAAGTTGCCTTGTGAGTTCTGGAATATCTCCAACTTTAAATGGCAGTGTTATGTATTGAATTGTGTCCCTCAAAAACATGTGTGTCACAGGAAAAAAGAGTTCAGGAGACAGATGGATCAATGTGAATGGGAGACTGTGTTGACATGTGACCAGAAGAACTAGATGGTGCCCAGCTGCCACCAAAGACAGCTGTGATGGGGCACACAATGTTGAGTCCCCGTGGCAACACAAGAAAAAGAGGGGTACAGCTCAAGAACTCTATTAAGATTATGATTGATGGTCCAATGGCCTGGGGATCCCCTGGGAACATGACCCCTAGACCTTCTGCCCCTGACCAGAAAACACTACTGAGGTCAAATCTTCATATAAAAATGGACTGGGCTCAGGGACATAATGTGACCATATGGTATGTGTACTTTATCGTTCTATGCATTTATAGGATGCTGATCTATTGGTCTCTTTCTGGATGGGAAAGAAGAGGGCAGAGAGGAGGGGACAGGAGCTGGTTAAGAGGACATGACAAGTATAGAATGAAAAGGAGGAGTACACTGTCACTGGGCAAGGAGAAGCAGAAGCAGCTACAGACGGGTGGGCAGGCAAAATTAATTTGGATTGTATACTTTCACTTAATTACAATAAAAAAATATATATGTGTGTCAAAATTGGCTGGGCTGTTATTCCAGCATTGTGTGATTGCCCACCACTGTGCCATCTGACATGATTTTCCTACATGTTGTAAATCCTATCACTATGGTATTAATGACATGGATTAGGAGAAGCTATACTGATGAGATATATTAAGATGAGATTGTGTCTTAAGCCAATCTCTTTTGAGATATAAAAGAGAAAAGTGAGCAGAGAGACAAGGGAACCTCATACCACAAGAAAGCAGCACCAAGAACAGACTGTGTCCTTCAGAACCAGATTTCCTGTGAAGAGATGCTCCTAAAGCAAGCGAAGATTCATGCCAAAGATTGTCCTTCAGAGCTGACAAAGAAATCCTCCCTCTGGAGCTGACACCCTGAATTTTGACATCTAGCCTAGTAGACTGTAGACAATACAGTTGTTTGTTAAAGCCATTCACTTGTGGTATTTCTGTTGTAGCAGCACCATATGACTAAGACAGTCATCCCTGAGATACAAATGCACAACTTGCAACCTTCCTCCCATGAGGCTGGCAGCAGAAGCAGCAGAGGGACACCACTCCAAGACTAGAACTACTGATTGCCTCACTGGGATTCTGATGTGAGCAAAGACCTTATTTTCTTAACATTTCAAGTTCCGTGGTGAAGCTCAAAACATAATCTTACATGCAGAAACAGTGCTATATAGAAAAATGCAAACTAATATATACTGAGCTTGCTTACAATCCAACTTGCTTACGATCAAGGGACTAGCTCTATATATGATACTGAGCTTCACTCCGAGTTGTGCGATTGTAAGGTACCTGCATTTGCTTTTCCTAATGATTTCCCCCAGAAACTTCTTGTACTTTTGATCAGGAGGCATTGTCCTCCCTCAGCTGGTATAGTGTTAGACTTTATGAACAAAGGTACCCTTCCTTGTCTGTGTAGCGTGGAAGTATAATAAAGAAGCCTATAGATAACAGATAAAAGCCAGTATAACCAGATGAGTGAATGTCTAGTATTTCTAAATCAAACCCATAATTTCACAAAGGAAAAGCTAAAGATAGGCTGCCTCACGCACAGCCCTTAAAGACCAATGAGAATCCAGAAAGGTTGGCTTTTGTATATGAAAAGTGATTGCAGTTCAACATTAGGGAATTTAAAACACCATTCAATTCATCTTCACATCTGATTCATCTGAGACTCCTCTCAAAATGGCAAGCCCACAGAGCTTGCCAGAGAATGTGTATAAAATATGTTTCAAAACTGAGATACTTCAAACTAAATAGGCTAATCTGAACAATATTTGCTAACGTATGTGTTAAAATGAATTTCCCTGTAGGAGATCATGAGACAGGAACAGAAAGTTATACCCAAGCTATCTACTTTTACTTGTTGCAAAACAGGCTTTCAAAGTTTTCTTAAGCCAAAACACCAAACCCATTGCCATTGAGTCAATTGTGACTCATTGTTGCTCTACAGGACAGAGCAGAACTGGCCCATAGTGTTTCCAAAGCTGTAATCTTTATGGAAACAGACTGCCACATCTTTTTCCCATGGAGTGTCTAGGAGTTTCAAACTGCTAACTTTTGGGTTAGGAGCTAAGTGCTTCACCACTGCGCAGTGAGGGCTCTTGAAGGCTTTCTTTGTGGGACCTAATTTTAGCCAGTTAGGTACTGCATTGTGACACAGAACTATATAGCTTAGCTGTACTAGGATCTGAGATAGTACGCCCATCCTCTTATGAAATACTAAGCTAGCTCTAGGTAGTTATATTTTATTTTTCATCAGAATAACAAGTATACTCTGTACTTCCTCCCCCGCCCCAAAAAATTATGAGATCAGCACTGAGGAAAATAATAATCTTTATGATTGTCAGTGTTTAGGATTTACTGACACTATGCTAAAATTTTACAAGCATTAACTCCACAAGCCTTGCCACCATGTGATCATCATTACCATCCCTATTCTACATGTGAGGAGCTAACCAAGAGGTTGGTGATTCAAATCTACTACCTGCTTCATAGATACTATGTAGGACAGTCCTACTCTATCCTATAGTGTCACAATGAGTCAGACTCAGTAGCAATGGGTTTTTGTTTGTCTACATGCACAGAAACTGAGGTACACAAATAAACTGTCCAGGTCACACCACCAGCAAGTTGTAGAGCTACAGTTTATACCCTGATCAGTCTGACTTCTGAGAGTAATGGTCTAACTCACTGTTTCTCAAAGTGAGTTCCCCAAAGTTTCAGTAGTATCTAGAAAGCCGTTAAAAATGTAAAGCCTTGGGGTTTCATTTCAGGCCCAGTGAATTAGAAACCAGATCTCCTTTCCTCATTAAACCAAAGAAAAACCCATAGCCCTTAAGTTGATTCCAATTCACAGCCACCTTACACAGCAGAGTAGAACCGCCCAGTAGGGTTTCCACAGCTGTTAACCTCTGTGAAAGCTGACTACCGTGTCTTTCTCCCACAGAGTGGCTACTAAGTTCAAACCCAGACCCTTCTGTTAGCAGCCAAGCATCCAACCACTGCACCACCAAAGCTCCTTCTTCACTCTACAGGTGATTCTGATGCCCCTAAATTTTAAAAACCATTGTTCTAACCACTGCCTCACACCATTTCCCTTTTCTCCAGCTCGTCTTCTTTATCTCTCAAGTCCTATCAAGTGGTTCTTTCACAACCCTATTCAACAGAGTAGAACCGCTCCATACAGTCTATGGTGGGTTTCAACCACTAATCTTTTGCTTAGCAGCCAAGTGTTTAACCATTATGCCACCAGGACTCCTTCACCACATGTTCTTGTCATGGAAAATCCCCATTTTAGTGGCCCACCTAAGCCTAGCCTCTAAGAAATTACACTGTTTCTCAAACTGGCTTCTCTCTTGCCTCTTTTCTAGTCTCGTCTTCTTCTCTTTCAAAACTTCCATCTCCAGCCAATGGCAGCAAGTATTTAACAGAACAGCAGTCGTACTGAACAAATCCTACTAGACTTTGGCTCACTTACTCATTCAGTAAATATATATTCAGCTCCATACATTTTTAGGTGTTTTTAGGAAATGATCTAGGACCTTGGGCTAACTCATGCAGCAAAGGACCACAATTCTCGGCCTTATGTAATTTTCCTAACTTTATTACAACTGCATGTGTTAGGTCACTATAACAGAAACTTGGATTTGGTAGGTTTGAGATAATACCAGTTGTCATCAAGTAGATTCTGATTCAGGGTGACCTCATACATGTCAGGGTAGAATTGTGTTCCTCACGGTTTTCAATGACTGATTCTGTGGAAAGAGATTATCAGGCCTTTCTTCTGAGTGGACTTGAACCTCCAAACTTTTGGTCAGCAGCCCAGCAAGTTAATTGTGCTACCCAGTGATTCTAGGTTTGAGATAAGACTCTTCATTTGATCAATCATACTTGATTACTATGTAACCTAAAACTACATAACCTAAAAACATACCCTGAAATAATCTGATTAGAATCCTGCAGTAGTTTACTCGGTGATTCTATTTGTTTCTTCCTACAGTGGTGTCTTTGGCCAGGTGTACAGGGATAAGGAATATGAAAAAGGAAGGGAAAAATGTTCAGACAAACTGAAAGGAGAACCTTTTGAACAAGGGGAACTTTCTAAGGACTCTTTGGGCCAGTTCTACAGAGATTTTGCTTCACTCAAGTTCCGACTGACGAGATTTAAGGATGAAAACAAATACCACAGAGAAGCAGGAGTCAAAGGTGCCCTTATGGCCTGTGCCTGGGTCAGGCAGCTGGTATTTATAAGAATGTGGGCTGCTAGGCCCCACCACAGATGGTCTTTATGGATTATTTCAAAGACAATACTTTTAACTCTGAGTGGTAGTTCAGAATAGTTTTCAGAATTGTCATCTTGCTATCCCCTACTTTCCTAATAACAAGATCAGCTTGTTTAACATTTCCTCATACCATAGATTTTTTTCATGAGGCCTCACCCACTCCCAGACAATAACAACATCCTTCCTGTGGGCTGGTGACCAGTGCCATATCTAAGACGTATAATAAGCATTTTACACAGTAGCTTTGTCACCTCGTTTTCTTTGTTTCAACAACTTCTGCTATGATAACCTAAAAACACAGGGAAACTGGGCAATGGGCAGATTATTTCAACTTTTTGTGTTTTCCAAGATGCCTCCCAAATTCCTGCCTTGAGTCAACTACTCTTCCATTATTCTGTTCAGAAGATAATGTTAGACTCACTTTATGTCCAGAATAAATATTTGGCACAGAAATAGCCTTGCTTCCAACCAGTCCACAGGGTATTGCCCTGCCCTCTGGGCAGGGGTATGAACAGCTCTGTCCCAGCTTACAGTCTGGACTACAGGCCACAGGACAAATGAGCCAGCAGTCGGAGCTGGAAGCTGGTGTCACTGCAGCCAGGGAGTAACTGGTTCCTTATTCTACGGTTTAAAAGACCAAATGTTTGTCTTACTCAAAGCAACATGGTGCCAGATGTGGCAGAAACTGCTAAGAAGTTTTTGAGATATATAATATGGAGCCCCTTAGTGTAATTCAACCTGGATGTTCTAAAGCAGTGGTTCTCAGACAGACAAACTGTGCCCCTGACCCCAGAGAATATCTGGCAATGTTTGGGGACATTTGGGTTGTCACATTATGGGATGGGGGGAGGGGTTGGTAGTGTCTAGTAGGTAAAGACCAGTGATGCTGCTAACATCCTATGATACAGAGGTCAGTTTTTTATAACAATTATGCAGTCCCAAATGTCAATACTGCCAAGGTTAAGAAACCCTAAGAGCCTAAAAAGATATAAACTTAGACTCTAACCTCATTAAGCATGTGGTTAAAAATCACTAACCAGATTTGCTTAAAACTCAGAAAAGTGTAAGATGTTAAGTGTCTTGGGTAGAAATATATTCCTTTCTGAAGGAGGGAGAGTGGTTATAGGAAACTGCTTGACCTAACACTAGTGACAGCTCCAGAATACTCTACATTGGAAGGGATTTGTAACGCCAACCTAACGAAGAGAAAGGGGAAGGGGCCTCACAGATTATTTGCACATTATTTTACCTAGGATTGAGACAATCCCTTTTACCCATAGAAATGAATGCTGAAGGGGAGGGAGGCTGACGAAGAACATGTGGGGGAAACAGTGGATGAAGGATTAAACTACTCTCTTGGTACCATTGACACTCACCGTTCTGTCCCCAAGGAGTCTCATTTTTAAAGAGACAAGCATATAGTGTCAGAGCTGAAGAAGATCAGACCGTAAAGTGATGGCTTATATCATATTTCGCTCATGAAAAGGGGCCACATTATATGTGCCTTTCTAACAATTAGCACACTGTAAAGCAAACAACATAAAGTTTGAATGAACAACTCCTTATATACTGGGATTTTATACACCTTCCACACTCCCATTTCTTTCAAACATACGACCTTCTACCTTTTTGTCTCTTTGCAGTCAAAGAGTTTTAATGGACTTGGACTTTGTCCTCCCATAGCATTCACTTATCCATTCTGAAGGTCAGAATGACTCAGTCTTCCCCTTTTGGGGGGCACAGGAGGCCCCAAAGAGAAAAGAACAATCTGAAACATCCCTGAAGACACTTGGCTCAAAGTCCTACTTTCATCTTGCCTGAACTGGGCTGGGCATCAGGTCCGAGGCATCAGCCCACACGAAAGGGCTGCCTGCAAGAAACTCCCTGGGGACCCTGGTCGTGTTGATGCAAGTTTGAGCTTTGTAACCCACAGACACAACTTCTTCCCAAGAGTAAGATTAGCAGGTGGACTTTAGCCATTGCTGTTGATGGTTGTCATCTAGCCAGCTCCAAGTCCTGTGACCTTATGCATCACAGAATAAAACAATGCCCTGTCCCTCATCACCTTCACAAGTGTGGGTGTGCAGGAGTCCCCTGTTGCTGCTACTGGGCTAATCCATCTTACTGAGGGTTTCCCTCTACTTTCCCAAACACCATGTGCATTTCTTGCATTCTTTCCTGGTGAAGTGTCCAAAGCAGGTAAGATGAAACCTAAGCATCCTCGCTTCCATGGAGCTTTCTGACTGTATTTCTTCTAAGAAAATTTGTTCTTTCTCCTGGCAACCTTATTAGCCATTAAAGTAGCTAGAAAACTGTGAGGTATAGGTTTTCTATCACATAGATAAAGCCTTGCTATTGCTTGAGTAATGAGGAGGTGTGTGACTTCTGAAAAACAGAATGAGTGAACTTTGGGTTTCTTGAATTCCAATTTAGGTTCAGTGGGTCACTCATTGCACCTTCCTACAATTTACCTTCTGCTGAATATTCTGGAAGGATGAATTTGGGGAAAGAAGGCAGCTATTTCTGTTGATGCCGCATGTCGTACTCCTGGAACAGGGCTGCAACAAGTCAGAGCATTTGTTTACTCATTTAATAAACAATCAGTATGCAAAGCACCGAGCCCTAGTGGTTCAGTGGTTAAGAACATGACTGTCACCAGAAGGTCGGAAGCTCAGATCCACCAGTCCCTCCTTGCAAACCCTATGGGGCAGTTCTACTCTGGCCTATAGGGTCACTATTCACTCCATGCCAATGGCCACTTTCAAGTATTATGGTGAGCACACTTGTAGGTACTGCAGATATAATGGTAAAGAAGACAGGAAAATGCAGTTTATACTCTAATGAGAGTGACAGACCAACATCGGGAGTGGGGGAGCGAGTAAACAGAGATGATTACAAATTGTAGTAGGTGCTGTAAAGGTGACAAAGGAGTTAAATACAGAATAATAGGAGAGAAATCTTTTTTAGAAAGGATGTTCAGAAAGGCCACCATTTAAATTGAGATGGAGAAATTAGGTGGGAACTGGGCAGATAAAGAGCCAGAGAAAGAACATGACAAAAATCTCTGTGAAAAGAAAGACCTTAAGGTATTTGAGAAATTAAAGGACTCACACATATTGCCGGAGCACAATGTGCAAGGATGGCTTGAAGGGAAAAGCAGAGGCCACCACATGCAGGGCCTTACAGGCTCGGGTGAGCAGCAAGGATTTTATCCCAAGGGTAACCAGAAGCCATTGAAGAGTTTCAAGCATGAGTCCCTGCGGCAACGTGAGAAAAAGAGGGGTGCAGCTCAAGAACTTCACCAAAAGACCACAGTGGACAGTCCGATGGCCCGGTGGACCCCCTGAGAGCATGGCCCCTAGACCTGCTGCTGCCCCTGTCTAGGAAACACTACTAAGGTCAACTCTTCAGACAAAACGGACGAGACTTGGGGACACAATGTGACCATGTGGTGTTTGTACTTTATGGTTCTATACACTTATAGGAGGCTGTCCTACTGCTCTCTTTCTACATGGAGAGAAGAGGGTAGAGAGGAGGGGGCAGGAGATGGTTAAGAAGATACAAGAAGTATAAAACTGAAAGGAAGAGTGTGCTGTCATGTGGCAAGGAGAGCAGAAAGCTGCAGATGGGTGGGCATGAAAAATTCATTCAGACTGTACACTTTCACTTAATCACAATGAAAAAGAAAAAAAAGAGTTTCAAGTAAATGTGATGTGAACAAATTTATGTTGCAAGAAGGTAACATTTCTGCTGCTGCACTCAAAATGTATTAAAAGACAGAGCATTTAAATGGCCATTGCACAAGCCAAGAGGAGAAAGGGTGTTGATTTGGTCATCCAAGGGGTAACCAGACAGGGAGCTCAAGTTAAGTCTTGGACGTGGAATTAAGAAAGGACCAGACAGCACTAAGAAGATGAGAGAAGTAGACTCTTCTCTGCTGTTGGGGCCCAAGTTCCTCCACACCCCAGTGGGCAGTCACTATCATTAAAGGCTGAAGCATTCCGCTTCTTAGCTTTTATTCTTCCCAAGCCCTCTGGTCTTACTTGTCCTTCGGCTTCAGGCCTCCATGCCACAGATATTCCTGGGTGCCCTGTTCCTGCTTGTATTCTGAAAAGGTGCCTGGGCAACATTGTCACTTCTTCCATCTGGGTCCCACATGAAGCCAAAGTGATGTTTCCATAAAATGGAAGACACACCCCTGCTTCTCTTTGTTCTGGTGTCTTTCAAAGCACCCAGTGGCCACTTACCAGCAACTGTAGCTCTAAAGAGTCTAAGGGTCAATGTCTTCTGATCTCCACAAATAGCTAAAAATGTACAAGCCAAGGGGGGTATTTCAAAACCTTCCAAGACTTGGAGTCACACCAAAGGCTGTGTCTCTGTTGCCTGAAAGCCTCCTACAGAATGCTGAATCCCACTCCAGTCTCCTGAATCAGAATATCTGCAGTGAAGGCCAGCGTTTTAGCTATCTCTGCTACTCCCCTAGGGACTGCTATACATAACAATATTTGAGAGTCAGAGCAGTGGACACTGCAAACATCTTTTTTTTTTTTTTTTTTTTTAAAAAAAGGATAATCTAACTTGATTAATTTAGAATCTTAGTAGAACCCTTACCTCACTACCATCGAGTCCATTCTGACTCATAATGACCCTATAGAATAGAGGGAGAAAAATGTTTCCTGCTACCTATCTTATTTTATGCACAAACTAGTACTTGCTCCTGCATACTCCATCTAATAGGAAGGTAATACATTCATTTTGCAGGTGAATATGCTTGAATAGGTTAAGAATGATCTGAAATGATCTGGAAAAGCAGAGTGAAAATAATTGTACAACCAGAAGAATGTAATCAATGTTACTGAATTGTACATATAAAAGTCATTGAGATGGCATATGTTTTGTTATATATATCTTCATCACAATGATAATTAAAAAAACAAACAAAGCAACAACAACAACAAAAAATAACAGGCTTTAAGATCACAAAGTAATAAATTTTATGGCCAGGAGTCACATCAGGGCTGTCTGACTCCAAAGAGTCTCTTCCTTCCTCTATATCCTTCCTCATTCTCTCATGCCTTTAGAACACCTTTCCTCTTAAACTCATCCAGAGCCCTTGACTCCCCTGGAAATCAGTTACATTTGTTCATGTTTTCAGAGGGTTCAGAGGCTTATACACTACCCATGAACACAGCTACTGCCCAATAGAGGCAGGGGACATTACTGAGGACATATGAGCTACACAGAGTTCCAAACCACAAGATGTTTCCATGTAGTGTACTGTACCTTCTTCTTCCCCTAAAACATACATACACACTGAATTTTTACATTTTTTCTGAGGTTGAGAGTTACTAGGATCTCCCATGCCTCATGTCAGTTTCTCTAAAGGTATCTATTTCTCCAGGAAGGGAAATGACACAGGGACTACGAGTGGGTCACTAGCTTCCCAGCCCAGGGAAGACAGGTCCCACTCTCTCAAGAAGCCACTGCCTGTCAGTGCTGGACCAAGGAAAATCAGTGGCTTCCTAGCTCAGCACCAGATGAGAGGCAGAGCTCAGAGAGAGGCAAAAACCTCAGAAAAGGTGTCTTTCTTCTCCAAGTTACTCTATTGACAAGTGACTTATTAGCAAGGCGCATCAGACAGAGGATAGCACAGAAGCGAGCAGTGTTTCATTCTGCTGTACTTAGGGTCACCAGGAGTCAGAACCGAGTCTAAAACACCTAACAACAACAGCATAAGGACAGTCATAACTTTTGCAAGTGAGAGAGAGAGGGAAGCATCTTTGATACTGAAGTAACTACATCCCTTATTGCCATGAATGTTTTAGTTTGGGTGGAACTAGAAGGTTATTTCTGATAGTGACTTCAGTAATGAGCCCATGTGCAGTTCACAGATGTACAGTCAGAAAGAAAAAAAGGCAGAAAATACAACTAGTGACTACCTACCATGTCCTGTGATGAGTGTTCTAGGTTGTTTATTGCTTACAATTCCAAGAAACATAGCATCATAAACACTACTTTACAAATAACAAAATTGAGACTCAGATAAGTCAAACAATCTGCCCAAGGTAACACAGTAGTAAAGTGAGAGATTTAGGATTCAACTCCAGGACTGCCTGACTTCTAACCTGTATTTTACTTCCCCACTCTGCCTCTCAAAGACAGAAAAGTGATCATTTAAGACAGAATGCAATGATAGTACCAGAAATCCTTTATGGGTGCTGCATCTGTCAAGGCCTACTCTTATTCTAGCAGAAAAAGAAAACAAATAACGCTATTTCTTGCTGAAACCAGTCACATGCAAATTAGGTAGAAACAATGGTTTGAGTCCAGTTATTTATTCTGAATATGTAGGTCCCCTTACCCAAAGAATTGGCTATGTGAAGAGCAGATTACAAAATGGAATATATGACTCATGAGAGCAAGAGTCCTTGTTTTCTTATTGATGCATCCTAAGTGCCTGGAACAGTGCCTGGTATACAGCTGGCATTCAATAAATATTATGGAATGAATACGTGGTCTAACTTTAGAACAATCAGTAATAATAATTACGTTAATATCACAGTAGAGGACACAGTAACCTAGATTATTGGCTAACGTTTATTCACTAATGTGTTAAACAGCCTCTGAGATGCACCTCTGCTCCCACAATCCTTGCCTCCTGGTATTTACACCCTTGCATTGCATATTCTCCTTCCACCTTGTATCATGGCTGGTGTATGTGCCCAACAGAATATGAGAGGAGTTACAGTGCATCACTGCAGCTTCTGTATGGGAATGTTTGCCTCTCATCACTCTCTTTAAGGAAAAGTCAGATGCCATGATGGAGTAGCTGACTTCAGCAACTATGAAGAGGAGAAGGTGGCAAGAAACTGAAGTCTCTGGCCAACAGCTAGTGAGGAGCTGAGCTCTGAGTGAACTTGAACACAGACTCTCAGTCTCAGTCAAGGCTTGGGGCCAATAGTTTGACTGCAACTTCATAGGAAACCATATGCCAGCACTACCCAGCTAAGTAGGTCCTGAATTCCTGATCTGCAGAAACTGAGTGATATTATAAGTGTTTGTTATTTAAGCTGCTAAATTTAAGCAGCAATAGATAATCAAACTAATCATATCACATCATCTTACTAACTTGGCGATTAGAGCTTAACTTTGTGGGGGGGAGGGAATCATGTAGTCATGGATTTTGAACAGCTTACTTCTGCAAATGCTTGTTTTTCTCCCTCCTGAGAATTTTTAACACATACATATAAAATGCATTCTTATGATCTACATGTTCTCCTTTATCTGTGCGATTTGCTGAAGAGCTCTGCATAGACGTAGGTACAGCAAGGCACAGATATGACATGTAGTTGTGCTTATTCTGAAGCAGACACAGGTCTGGGTATTCTTGTGAACTTCCAGGAAAAATTTTCTTGCTGACATGAAAGTAGCTTCGATTTGATTTTAATTTTTTAAGATCTTTCATTGTATTCTGAAGGAAAAAATCATAACTCACAAAAGAAAACAGCTAGATAATTTTGGAGACTGCATAAATACTAAGAAGTGAGTGAGCATAGCACAGCTTGGATGGAAATCAGCTCCGATTGCTCTGAATTTGGAAAAGTACATACAGTGGTTCCTCGGTCAAAAAGTCATGCAAAGACCATCCATCAGTGAAAGTCACTTGCTTAACCTACAGAAGCTTGCCATTATGGCTAGGGAGGTAAGAGGCGTTTGCATGAGACAGTAATGATGCTTTTGATACCACATGGGTATCATAAATTAAGAGAGATTTAATAGATGACATACAGCTTGACAGGGGAAAAAAATGAAATAATGTGGAATTAGTTCCTTGTTATATTGATTGGATTAAGTCACTTGTCAATTAATGTCCCACCCCAGCCCTACCACTAACGTACAGTCAAACATCTGATGACAACCCTGGCAGGCTGGGAGAAGGAAATTATTGCAAATGGTACTATAATGAGTATCATTACCACCCAAAGTAGCACTACTCAGCTGACCGAAGAATATAATTTTGAGATTATTTTCCTGCTTTCTGGTATACCTAAGCTTATGGAAACTCAAGAAAGTAACACATTTTCTCATCTCTAAAGAGGACTAGAAGCCCTGGCGGCACAGTTGTTAAGTGCTACCACTGTCAACCATGAGGTCAGCAGTTTGAATCCACCAGGAGCTCCGTGGAAACTCTACGGGGCAGTTCTTCTCTGTGCCATAGGGTCACTATGAGTCGGAATCAACTTGACAGCACTAAGTTTGGAGTGGAGAGGACTGGGAAACATTGGTGGTGTAGTGGTTAAGTGCTATGGCTACTAACCTATAGGTCAGCAGTTCAAATCCACCAGGCACTCTTGGGGCACTCTATGGGGCAGTTCTACTCATCTGTAGGTTCACTATGAGTCAGAACTGACTCAGCAGAACTGGGTTTGGCTTTTTTTTTTTTTTTTAAAGAGATGACTGTGGCAGAACTTTCAGTCCCAGTTCAGAGCAATTCACTGCCAGTGAATCGACTCCAACTCATAAAAGGAACAGAGTGGACAATTCTCCCTCCTCACCTTCTTTTTGACATGGAGATATTATCTCATGAGTTGCCAGATTTGTGCATTGTCATAGTCTTCAATTCATTTCTACTTTAAGAAGATAGAATCAGGAGGCATTTGTGAGGCTTGTGTATATATCTGTCTCTGTGTGTGTTCACAGTGAATTTTGTATATCCCAGAGATCAACTAGCCAGCCTGAATGCTGCTTATCCTCAAAAGGATCTTGTCTTTGAAAGTACTAGAAAAGGAGAACGATTTACAAGCCAGAACAGGAAGCTTGGTAGTAAGACAACCTATTACTACATGACAAGGACCAAGAACGAGGATGTCTTCAGAGCACTGCCATTCAGGGAGGAGGAAGAGAACATATGGAAGCCGTGTGCTGGCCAGCATTGGTGCTCAACTGCCTCAGAGGTGGGGAGGAAAACATCAAAAAGCAGCCTAGGGGGTAAAAAAAAAAAAAAAAAAAAACACTGAGGCAAGAAGCCTTCAAACACGATCGGTGTGGGAAAGACACACTCATCAGTTAATCAGAGGATTTCCAGGACATGGTACTCCCACAGCACGTGGGTGCCAACTGGGCTCAAGGCCCTTGAAATGACACATTCCCAGACCTTCTTCCTCTCCTACCTCATGAATGCAGCCAATCGCCAAAGCATGTTGCCCTATCCCGATGTAAGTGGTTTCCAGAAATTCTAAAACCTCATACAAAAGCTGGTATTCCTTCAGTGACAGAATATAAGATTTTGCCCAATGTTACCTTTTAGAATCTTCAGTCAGGAAAGGAAGACGTCCATGTGAAACTTTCCTTTTAATATTTAAATTCCTCCAGTTCGTGCTGTAGGGCTGTAAGTTGCAATCTCTTGGAAACATTAATATGTACAGTCCTTACAGAGATGAAAGAAAAAAGAGTATTGGTAATACTCTGCCATTCGCCAGATTTCTATATCTCAGTTTTTAAGGTCCTCAGACATCAACAAAACCTCTGTACATGTACACACTGGAGGCTGAAAGTTTGGGACTCCTAACAGAAACCCTAGTGACATAATGGTCAAGTGCCACTGCTGCTAACCAAAAGCTCGGCAGTTTGAATCCACCAGGCACTCTTTGGAAACTATGGGACAGCTCTACTCTGTCTTATAGGGTTGCCATGAGTTGAAACTGACTCAACGGCAGTGGGTTTAACGGAATTCATAATGTTTCCACAAGTTAGAGTGTGCAGGAGATATGTCTATGCTAAGTTTTTATTCTAAATATAGAAGATTTTAAGGCCTAAATAATGTACGCAGCACATTGGCCTGTCTGTTTCAAGCTACTCTGGCCCTCACCTAAGTATGGACAGCAGCCATCAGCAGGCCCATCCCCCTGTGAATGTCTGTAAATGACCCAGCAGTTTCATTTCTCGCCCCCCTCAAATTACCAATATGACTGGACCATCAAATGGAGCACTTGATGCCAAGTTTTCTTTGTGAGATCACGCAGAATTTTGAGTCAGATGAGTAGAAAAACAGTCCTAAAGTCTGTGCCCTTTTTTTTAAAAAAAATAACTTTTCAACAGCTAAACCACGCTGGGTAAATACGAATAAAGAAAGTGAACTCCCAGTCACAGCACATGTTTACAACTAAGTTAAAGGCTCTTAAAAATAGGGTGTTTGATGGTCTGTTGCCAAAATATGAAGGCTAGCAGCCTGGAGTGCACTGCTAATAATAAAGAGTCAGTGTTACTACGAAAATCCTCAAGATGAAGCTCTGATTCCGCATTATCCCTTCCATCAAGAAGTTCTCCCCAGTGACAGGGAGATACAAATTTGGAGTTAGAGGTTAAGGTGGGAGAGAAGGAATCCTGAAAAGGCTGGGAGGTCAAGTCAGAGGAAACACAAAGTTAAAAGTTGCTAGGCTAGGTGCAAAACTAATCCTCCAAACAGAGTAAAAAGAGTTCAGCTGCTTCATAAGGAATGCTTGCCTTTTAAAAAAGAAGAAAATGCTTAGATAGATAATAAAATAGATAACAAGCATCCAAGGTAAAGGAAATACCACAGCAGTGAAGAAAGCCACATTCTTTCTGTTCGGATTCCTAAAATTAGAATGAACAGATACATGGAGAATAGAATATTTGGCTCTCTAGAGCTAACTTTTCTGTGTGGATTGAAGAATCACACTAACTCCAGTTCCAGGTGATTATTTTCCGTATCCTCCTAGGCCCCTACTAAAGATTCTTCGGACTTCGGAACCCTTGGGGAATCTGACAAAACTATAGCACATGTCTACATGAAAAATACTTATATGCCATCCCACAAAAGTTTGCAATTTCAAGGAGTACGCAAACTCAAGAAGCTCTATCACTTACCTTGTAGCATAAAGTAACAAAGAAAACACTTTGCAAGAGAACAGGAGCTTGTCTTATTTACACTCCAATTCTGGTACCTACAGTAGGGCTTGCAGCATAACAGCTAAATACATACATGTTTTGTTTTATTTTTTTTTTTAAAGGCAGCTCATAGCGAGATTTGACTTACATAACAAAGGTCCAGTGATCACACTTATGTTTGGGGCATCATTTGGCCTATTCCTACACCGTTCATGTCTCCACTTCTAACTAAAGAGGATTTCCTTCAGAATACTGACCCCAACTAACGCCATCTCCAGAATTTCAAGGTAAGAATGGCTTATACAGGCAATCTGGTTACAAGTAGGAGAAGAAGTCAAGATGAGTTTACCCTTCAGTTTACAAAATACTAAAGAAGCATCAGTCACCTCATCCATGGTCTCAGAGGGAGGGACGTTAACAGGGCCTTTATGGAATTTACCTGTCTTCAAAGTCACTTACAAATCAAGTCAACCCATTTAAACGCAAGCTTATTCTATAAGGGGACTGCAGACCTACTTACAGTGTAATGGGAGCCCTAGCGCACAATGGTTAAGAGCTCAGTTGCTAACTAAAAAGCATGCAATTTGATTCTACCAGCAGTCCTTGGAAGCTTTATGGGGTAGTTGTTCTAGTCCGTCCTGTTGGATTGCTATGGCTCAGAATTGACTTGATAGCAACAGGTTTGGTTTTATGGTGTAATAAGGTTTTGATGCAGTCTTCCGTGAAAATGGTTGATGTTGCCAAAGGACTTCATATTCAAGATGCTTTAAGTTTGGGTTATGAACTCCGACAAATCCGTCTCAGGCATCTGTGAGCTCTGCTGCCTTCTCCTGTGACCATGGCAGACAGCACTAATGAACCGGAGCACTATTTCCCAATGAGCTTGAATATCACCTTGAATTCTCCACCAGCCCTCCAGGTGGCCACTGGCAACCTACCCTGGCATGCGTGTTGAAACGTATTTGTCACTCCTAATCTCTACATGTTCAAGCACTTTCTGCTTCTTGAAAAACAGGATATTGGCAACTGTCTCTGTGGCCCCTGGGCATTCAATCTGAATTCCATCTGTACTTCAGATGACTAGTTAGCTCTAACCACTATGGACTTTCAAATGTCTTATAGAACTTGGCTCTCAAATTCAATCATGGAGCACATGTCAGAGTCCGGTTAGAACGGTGTAACTACCTTTCCCTATATGCCGTACGAAGCAGAGATTAAAAAAGCACGGACAGTGTGGTCACTCTTCTCAGGCCAAATTCCAGCTCTAGTAGCATTTATTGGCTGTGACCCTGCGCATGTTCCTTTACTCATGCCTCAGTTTTCGCATCTCTATAATGGAAATAAGATAGAGTCTACTTTGTTCTGTAATTGTGAAAGGCAGATAAACATATTTTTAAAAAAATCTCAGAAGAATGTCTGACACATGGCAAGCATTCAATAAACATGAGGGCTTTTTAAAATACACTGAACCAAAAGTACACCTTAAACATCAATGCATCACATTTGGCACACTTAAAAGTGCATTCAGTCACAGAAATATAAAGGACCGTGGTCCTTTAAGTATTCATGCTTGCCACAGTGCAGTGTAACAAATACCACATGCCTGCTTACTGGATATCTGACACCATTGTAGGCCCTGGACATACAAAGATAAATAAGGCACAGCCTCCACCTTGAAGCAAAGACCATTAATTACGAGCCTCTCTATTTTCTCCAGGTTGCAGATCTGAGAAAATACCCATCAGAACAAAATATATATTTCCCACTTGGATGTGAATGGATTCAAAATCACTTCTCAGCAAAGAGCTGCAGTCCCTCCTTAAGTTCCATCAAAGAGAGTCATCCCAAAATAAGCAATAGTAAGGAGAAAACTTCAAGGCCAATCCTGGTTTCAGAAACGAATCTGCTTCTCGGATTCAAGATCAAGTTTCTTTTCATAACAGGGTTGTAGCTCTCTCCCAGACATGGGAGTTCACGTCACAGGCTCGTAGGAAATACAGGTAGTAAAGTGTGAGCTTTCTTAAATTAAAAAGGTTGTTTCACATTGCCTTGCCTTCTCACAAGTTACTAAATTGGAAAAAAAAAAAAATTCTCTTGTAGGCCTCTCTTGTTCTAGATTTGGTGTGTCTTGGGGATCTGACATCCTCATTCCATTCATGATTGCCATTGTTTCTAGAATAGTCACTGTTTCAAATTATGTGTGGGTGGGTGTCTGGAGGCTTGAGACAGAGTTCTCTATGTAGCCACAAATTCTCTTACACGTTTGGGGCTTAGCTACTCAACTTGGTTGGCTACACAGGATGACAGGTCAAGGGGCTGGACTGCTGTTTAATAGTAGAATGAGGGTATGCAAGTTTGAGCCTTTACTACCTGTCTGTAAAATGGGGGTGTTAATACTTTAGAGGATGAACTGAGATCACATGTATGTAAGGACTCCATGAACTGCAAATGTGCTATTCAACAATAAGACGTCATCATCATTTCTTATTTTTTCTCCATGTTTACCCATGTGTAAAATACAGTAACTATGCACAAACAGTTAACTGCTTCTTTACTACAAGCCAAAAAGTTGGTGGTTCGAGTCTACCCAGAAGTGCCTATGAAGACAGTTCTGGCGATTTGCTTCCGAAAGATCGCAGCCCTGAAAACTTTACGGAATGGTTTTATTTGCCATACACAAGGGGTCACTGTAAGTCAGAACTCACTAGACAGCAACTAACAATGCCTGCCTTATTGAAGGTACACTGTTTCTGCAAAGACCACCTGGGTTATGCACATGTAAGATATTACTATTACTACTGCAAATGTCAGTTGTCTGCTTCTGCCTGCCTCTGGAGAACCTGCTATGCCTTTTGCCTCTTTGTTGTACTGATGCTAAGCTCCCATTTGTTTTGGGTTTTTTTTTCTGTTTCTCCTTCTAAAGAGCTATGATACCTTTTTTCCCATCAAAAGATGCCTTTCAGCAGTTTCCTTTTAATTCTCAAACCTCAGTGACTTCTAACAAAATGATCACAATAGATTCATGGCACAGAAGATGCTGACATGACCACTCTCCTCTTAAAAGCATCAGAATCAGCGTTTCACACAGACAGGCCAAAGCAGCTCAGTGCCTGGACCAGGACAGGCGTCCTGGGCAGACAGATGGCCAGAGTCAGAACAGGCACTGGCAAAGGAGCTCCCTTCTAGTTCTGAGAGCACATGTTTGTTGATGGTTATCTTTTTCCACTTCCTAGAGTGTCTCTCAGATTTGCTTTATTTTAATCAACCCAAATCAACGTCTAATCAGTCACATTAAACAAAGAACAAGGGGCTGTGCATTGCACCATTAGTTAAATCGACCTTGTTCCTTTAATTGTTCACTTGTTTAGTTGTTTACTCTTTGTCCCTCTCCTAATACCATTAAATTGTATGATTAATTAAATAACAGCTTTGTCTCTCTTGTTCACCACGTTGGCCCAAAAAACCAGCATAAACCCAAACCAGATTCACTGTTATGGAGCTGATTCCAACCCACAATTATCCCACAAGATAGAGCAGTACTGCCGCATCAGGTTTCCAAAGTGTGACTCGTGAATTCAGACTGTGGACTTTTGGTTAGCAGCCACAGCTCTTAACCACTGTGCCACCAAGGGCTTCAAGGAACCAGCATCAGTCCCTTATATATCAGGCACACAATATATGCTATTTACATTCCATTGTCTTTTTTCTTGCACTAATGTTTTCTGCTCATGAGCGACTGGCCTTTAGAATCTGAATCTGGGAAATTCAAATAGGAAGAGAGCATCTGAACAGTTGCCATTGAGTTGACTGCAACTCATGGTGACCTCATGCATGTCAGAGCAGAAATGCACTCCACAGACATTTCACTAGCTGATTTTGGGGGGACAGACTGCAAGGTCTTTCTTCTGAGGCACCTCCAGGTGAACCCCAACCTCCCAGGTTCAGTTAGCAGTCAAGGACATTAATCATTTATACCAACCACCAGGGACTGCAAGACAGCATCTAGCCCTGATCTTGTAAAAATGTAGCTGTGTTTTAAATCAAACTAAGGCTAACACATATGACTCAAATGCATCATGCAACAGAGGGCTAGGGAATCTGAAGCCCCATCCCACGCTCCTCCCTTTTTCTTTTCTACTCTCATCCTTGAAAGATTCATAAGGCAACTCCAGATTAAAAGTCACTAATATGGTCATTCATTTAACAAATACATGTTTACCGACAACCCAAAATGTCCCAGAAACTGTTATGGGCTGGGACTACACGTAGTGAACAAAACTGACAGGGTCCCTGGTCTCAGGAACTTTCATTCCAGTAGAAAAACATAAGAAAGGTACTCACACACACATAGGAGAATAAAAATATAGCCACACGGTGATACAAGTTATTAAGAAAATAAAACCTCTGGACTGGGATAAAAGTTATTAAGAAAATAAAACCTCTGGACTGCAGGAAGAAGAAATTAATCATGTATCTCTTTTACTTAGAATAGTGAAGCAGGTCTGAAGCAGGTGATATCTGATCTGGATCCCATATGAGGAGAGCAACCCAGCTAAGCAAAGTGTTGGAGAATCCAACCTTTCTGATTTGTAGATGGAGAGACTGAGAATGGAAGGAGTGGCAGGCTCCAACACCACAACAAAACCAGTTGCTGTAGCACAGATTCTGACTCATGGCAATTCCATGTGTGTCAGAGTAGAACTGTGTACCGACGTATGCTTTTTCAGAAGTAGACTGTCAGGCCTTTCTTCTGAGGAAGCTTTGGGTAGATTTGAACCTCCAGACTTTCAATTAGCAGCTGAACATCTTAGCTGTTTGGAATTTCTGGGGACTCTACTGACAGCGAGTTCCTTCTGTTGGTTAGCAGTAAAGCTTGGACCAGACTGGAGGTCTCATGCTGCTCACACTTAACAACTGTGAGGCAACGCTCTCTTTCCTAGCTTCTGTAATTTAGCAAGCTATTGTCTTCTTTGCGATTCATTCTTTCCCATACCCTTTAACACTTTTTCTTATTCTGATTTTCTCTGCTAAGTCACCTATGTAGCATCCAATTTGTGTCCACAGAAATGACAAAGGATAATTACGGTAAACAGAGCACACAGGTGTGTATGTGTGTTGGATTGGAGATCGAGATACATCTTCTAAGCAAAGGTGAGACTCAATCTCTTGAAAATAAAGACAATCTGACTTACTCTATCTTAGTATTTTTAAAAGAAAAGCCATGTTGCACTCAGTAACACTAAGATATTTTCAACTAAAAATCCAGGAAATCTTAACAAAAGAAGTTCTAAGGCATTTAGAAGTTGGAGGGAGGTGCAGAATCAGTATCTCTATGACTCTTCCTTAACAGAAAACAAAGCTGAACATGACTACTCTTCAAGACAAAAGAAAACAACTACCAAATGGCTGTTTTGTCTTGATGCTAGTTACATTTTGCTTTGTTATACAAAACACACTGAGCTGGACAGAAGCTTAAGGTGTGATCCACAGACCCCAAGGGTTCCAGGAGTTGTGAAGCTCCAATCTGAAGAGCTGTGCTCTAAATCAAGAAACAGGGAGGGTGAGGATTGTGCTATGAAGGAAATGCTCTAGATCTAATATTTGGTTGGGAAATTTTTCCTTTGTTGGCTTGTTGTACCAGCAACGACACACATACATACACACACAATGCATTTCTTTCTTTTTTTTTTTTTTTTTCCCAATTCTATTAAATCCCTAAACAGATCTGAATTTTAAGGGCTTAGGACTGCCCTTGGGAAATAGGTGATTACATTCTCTGCTTAGGGTTTTAGTGATAAGAAAAAAGGCAGTGGATTGAGCTCCCCTCCCCCAGGCAATTTCTCAGTGACTCTCTTTATAGTCCTTCCTTTAAAGTGGAAACATATTTAAAAAATGAAGTAGTGACACATAGAAAATCCCATCCATTAATTTGTGCTTTTCAATTATATGTGTCTACAAGAGAGAGACAGAGAGTCTGATGGACATACCTGAAACACTTATCCATTACTGAGGATAGAAGACTCTGCAGGAATATTTGACTTTTCATTTTATAGCTTATGTTTCATATAATTATTTGACAGGCACTCATTTGGGAGTCTTTACCCACAGAAACATTGCAAGTGCAGTTAGCGGGTCTGGGAAAAAATCAGGGGTCTTTCTAAAAACAAATGTGAATCAAACTCTAGTCTTACAACTGTTTCTCATACTGGAATCCTAAACACCCCCCCCCCAAACTAGGGTCAGATATGAAGCGATTTGTTCAGTACTTCTAGGAAGGATATTAAGCAATGCATGTGGCCGGGCTCTCCCCTTTCTGCACTGCCAGATTTTTCCCCAAGATGGCTTCAGACTCTCATTAGTCCCTCCTTTGTCACCTTTCCTTTTCTAGATTTTTCCTCCTCAAATATATTTAAGACGAAAGCAAAATATCAAAAAACTAGTCAGTGTATCACAGCAAAGGAGGCCTCAGATGTAATCCCTACACTCCTCATTCTTTGTTCAAGAATTACCAAAAAATTACCAGTTACCATTGACTTGACTCCAACTCATAGCAAACCTATCCAACAGAATAGAACTGTCCCTTAGGGTCCCCAAGGCTGTAATCTTCACAGAAGCAGACTGCCCTATCTTTCTCCCACCAAGCAGCTAGGGGTTCAAACCACTGACCTTTCAGTTGGCGACCAAACGCTTAACCACTGTACCACCAAGGCTCCTCAACTAGGGAGTAAAAAGAGATTTGAACAGTTCACCCTACAAGTTAGTATCAGATCTTCAGTCCCAAATTCCCAGGCCAGTTCTCTCTCACTTTATCATTAATAAACATAGTAAGGAAATAATAGTATCACAGTATCATTCTCTATTTATTCATCTATTTGTGAGAGATCAGATGAGAAAAAAGAGAGTGAGAGACAGAATCATCAGCTACCAAAAAAAAAAAGACAGAGTTTAGAAATGCTTTTCTTAAAGATTGAATACGCTTCCTTTTCTCCATATCCTGTACTAGCTAACAGTCTTCTGTGACCTAGACGATCGAATGCAATTACATTGCCCATATATATTTGCTATGCTGTTTGACTCTCCCAAGGGCAGCATAACAGTACAAGGGGAGTGACATCTTTATGAGGTTAACCCTTTTCTATTTTAAGGGTAGACTACCTAAGGCAGATGTGTTCCCTGGAGCGTAACAAGAATGCTGGAAATTTGGTAGTTAGGACAAATGACAGCACCAGGCCATCATCCAGGAGACAAAAAATAAATTGTTACTCAGGAAGACAGGGAGCTGGGGAAACCTATGAGACTGTTGATGTGCACAAAAAGAAAGCTGGATGACAAAGGATGGGAGAGCTTGGGTTACAACACAGTGAGAAGAGACACAGTAGCACGCAGGGAGACTGATGCTTGTCAAGCTCTGCATGTCCCAGACAAGAGGCTAGTCCCTCCTCTGTATTATCTCATTTAATCTTCACAACTTTTTTAGTTACAATTATCCTGAAAAGCTCAAACTGAGGTTCAAAAGTATTAAGTAACCAGTCGAAGACAACACAGCTAAAGAGATGGATCTAGTCTTCCAAGTTAAGGCTAGCTGGCTCTGATTCAGTGAGCCTCTGCTTTGCTAGAAACCACTCCAGAAGTTAGTGACCTACAGCGACATAACGTTTCTCAGGGTTCTGCCTGTTGGCTCAGTGGTTCCTCTTTGGGCTTCTGCTGGGCTAATTCATTTAGCTCTCTCATTTGGAGGGCTGGCTGGGTCCAAGATAGCCTCCCTCAGATGTTAGCAAGCCAGTGGCAGTTAGAAGAAGGAGTATCTTCTTTCTCCTACACACAGACTCTTATCCTTCAGTTGGCTAAGGAGGGGTTTCAGGGTAGTGCTCTAAGAGGGTCTCTCTGGCCTACCTTGCAGTGTCATTTCTGTCACATATTATTGGTTAAAACAAGTCGCAATGCCATTCAAGACTCAAGCAGAAAATGGCACCAACCCTTGATGAGAAAAGCATCAATGTAAAACTGCAGTGAGGCACATGGGATGGAAAGAACTGCAATCATCTGAAACACAGTCTACCACAGGTGCTAAACTGTTCTTTCTATTACCAACACTATTAGAAATGCTAAACTGTCCTAACTGGTCTCCTTCTGGAGGTTTATAGAAAAGTACTTAAGGATAGGGTCATTTTGAATGAGCTGGAACGGATGTCAGAAAAGCTGGATTCTAGTACCAGCTCTCCTAGTATGTGATCTTACAGGTTTGCTTTTGTTTATTTTTTAATGGGCTTTAATGTCTACCTCTATGAACGGAGGGTTGACGTGTTTGCTCACACACTTCAAAAAACAATAGTGATGCTCTATATTTAGAGGAAAATGAGCTGGTCCTGTTGCGGGATGGGCAGGATAGAGGTGAGAGAAAGCTAAAAATGAGATGGCTTTTGTTTCTCAATACAGTCCTTTTTGCTGGTGTGGGTGCATCATTCGGGAGGCAGTGAGCAGAGGAAACTCCTTCCCATGGGCGGCTGAAATCGTGCATGAGCTGAATGCTTCTCTGGCTGTTGTCATTTATTATATGCTGAGCCGACAAAGGTCCTCCAGTATTGTATCAAGGATTAAAGCCCAAGTCCTTGCTCGAAGGGCTTCTAGACCTAGTTAGACAAAACAATTCCCATTCAACACACACTCACAGCAGCTAAACAGACAGCAGAGGCAAAAAGGCTCCTAAGCTGGTCTCTTCCTGAGGGAAATGCTTAGCTGGGAGCTCTTTCAGAAAGATATTGTTGCCTACTCTACGGAAGATCAGGTTCCCAAGGAGAAAACTAATGTTTAATTTAGCACAAAGACAGCTCAGAATCTCTCTCTGGGGGATTGAGCCTGCAAACAAGTCCACATGCGAAGAATCGAAACAAGAAAAAGAGTCTCCCATTAGTGTGATGGCTACAGAACTTGAGCTTAAACTTTATTAAACCATTGCCTCGGCCTGTTGTTTCTGTCCAGAGGACTTCTGTGCTCTTTCCTGTCTACTCCTGTGTCTGTACTTTGCAGTTTTTCAACATTTCTGTGAGACTATCAACCAGGATAATATCCCTAGCACCTAGTTTTTGCTGTCTGAAATTACATACTGCAGTGTAGCAATCCAATGTACAAGCCTTCACCAGTTCAGTAAGAATCAGTCCACTTAGGTGAACAACAACAAAGACTTGGTTTTTCAGCTGCTTACTCAGAAAATATTTTTAATTTTTCATAATTCAGACTGCAAAGACTTCCAGAAATGAGCAGTTTACACTTAAGTATGGTAATCATCAGTCTAAAGACACAGTACAGTACACGTTATATTCAATTAAGACGCTTCTTTGTGCCCTGGTTACCATGACTTTAAAAAATTATACTGTGTGTTCACCAGACTCCTGATAACTTTTTAGAAGTTGCAGCTGACTTTCACTTTAAGTAAATTTTCTGGGAACCATAAAAAAAAAAGGAAACAGATATGTAGCTTACTTTCTGTTCAAATCCTTCAGAACTACCTGAAAAGAACTCTGTTGTATAATAAACAATTCAAGATGTTGTGCTTTACGTGGGTGAGGGCTATTTAGTGTGCAGGATAAGATTCACGATTATAACTCACTCAGATCTATGACCAAAGAGAATTTAAAATAAAAAATAACATTAATGATTCCATGTTACAGTCATGTATGAACCTGCCTAACGATTAGAAAGCAAAGAACACCAATCAGAACAAAACAGAATACGACAAACAAATGTATGGAGCAGAGAGGAACAGTGTGCAGTCACCCGACAGGGAGAGCAGTGGAAGCTGCATACAGGTGGGCACGTAAATTTATATGGGAATGTACATTTTCACTCAGTTATGTTAAATAAAAAAAAAAAAAAAAGAATATGTCAAACAAAACAAAAAACTGAGCTTGGCTCTGTATCTTCTAAGAGTTATTCTTCTTCAGAGGAGAAAAATTCAGTGTTTAAATGATGGGGAATAAAAGCAACAAACAAACAAAAAACTGACTACATTCTCTAATTTAGGACTAATAATTCATCCTTGCCCAAACATCACCCACCAGAGAAGCACAGTTTATTCATAGAAACATCATACTCATGATCAAGAATTATCATC
The DNA here is from genome assembly GCA_028571685.1 of Heterohyrax brucei. Taxonomy (NCBI): domain Eukaryota; kingdom Metazoa; phylum Chordata; class Mammalia; order Hyracoidea; family Procaviidae; genus Heterohyrax; species Heterohyrax brucei. The sequence continues at coordinate 58,464,982 of CM053145.1, read as the reverse complement.
ACTAAAAACTGCCTTCCCGTCTTGGTTACTTCTTCCTCCTGTTTCTTATGGAAAGTCCCACCTTCGAAGGCACTGAGCAAAGAGGAGATTCTGAGCTAAGAGGCACACCAAGGCATGAAGTTTTCAGCACGCTCCAGTTCAGAGTTGGGAAAGGGCACATTTGTGTTGCCTGTTCATTTTCAGATACAGGGAGTTAACTGATTCCTTAGCAACATTAGCCAAGAAGGCTTTGTCTTGCCAAAGCACAGTTTTAAATCCCCACAGCAGGGAGCTTCTAACCTAACCCTTTGTGACTCTGTGTTCAGATTCAACTTAGTGTGGGTAAATTTGGACCACTCTGTCCTAAGAATTCAAAACTGTCAATAGATGGTTTACATTTCTCATTTGCCCACAAAGCCTACACTCCCCACTCCCTAGATAATGAAACAGACACCTAGACTCTGTTCTAGAAGGAATAAGGAAACAGTTCAGTTCTAGATTGTTGCTGTGTGTCGTCAAACCAATAAAGCACTGGATTAGAATTTGCAGGATCCTAGGAATGGAGGCAATATTAACTGATTTTAATCTAAAGAAGGATTCTTTTCAGTCTATTTCCCCCTTGCAAAAAAAAAAAGAAACAACAAACCCACTACCACTGAGTCAATTCCAACTTATAATGATTCATTCGGTCTCCGAGGCTGTAAATGTTGACTGAAGCAGACTCCCATGTCTTTCTCCCATGGAATGGCTGGTGAGTTTCAACTGTCAGCCTTTTGGTTGGCAGCCGAGCACTTCTAACCGCTGTGCCGTCTAGGCTCCTTAACCTTTTAAAAAAAAAACAAAACATCCACTGCCTTCAAGTCAGTGGAAACTCTGGTAGCATAAGTGCTATGACTGCTAACCAAAAGGTCGGCAGTTCAAATCTGCGAGGTGCTCCTTGGAAACCCTATGGGGCAGTTCTACTTTGTCCTATACGGTTGGTATGAGTGGGATTCGACGTGATGATAGTGGGGTTTTTGTTTGGTCAGGTCGATTCTGATTCACAGTAAACCTATGGGATGCATCAGAACCACTCTACAGGGTTTCCAGGGAGCACTTGGTAGATTTGAACAGCTAACCTTTTGGTTAACAGTTCTATCCCTTAACCACTATGCCACCAAGGTTTCCAGGCCCAACCCAGGGAGATGTAAATCACCCAAGGTGACATCTGTGCATTAGAAATTAGACAATATGTAGATTTTAGAAAACATGGCATGGTTTTAACTGGAAGATATCATACTGAGTGAAATCAGTCAGTGTCAAAAGGACAATTATTACATGACATTCCTGTTATAAGGACTTAAAAATAGAATTATCTACAGAAGAAAATAACTTTGATGGCTACAAGTGAGGCAGGGTAAGGGTTTATCACAGATGAGATAGTTGATAGGTGTTAGAAATTTTATTCATTTACTGTAACAAATAAATAGAAAAGACACTAGACAATATGTCACTCCTCACTAACCATTTCAAGTAAATTAAAGAGCAAAGCCACATCTTTCCACAAAATGCCCTGATGCTACTCCTGGCCATAGAATTCTGGGCTGGGAAAATCATGAATCTGGCTCAAGTAGGTCGCTTAACTCACGTATGCCATTTCTCATATTAATAATAACAACAGCTGAAATTTACTGAGCTTCTACTAGGTGCCAGGCAATTACTTAATTTATTCTTGACAGCAATCCTAAGAAGTTTGTTCTGTTATTATCATTCCCATTTTACAGCTGAATAAATTGAGATAAAGGTTTAATTGACTTAACCAAAAAAATTCAGCAATTAACATATAGAGTTACAATTTGAAACCAGGTAGTCTCACCTCAGGCCCCAGGTTCTTAACTGCTATGCTGCCTTGCCTCTTTAAACAAGCCAACTTGAACACTTCTATCTCCAACCTATAAAACATCCCTTTTGAGTGCCAATTCTGTAACAGCAATGGCTATATGGAATTGCTCATTAATGTAAGTATCCCCAGCACACTGCATGGTATAGGCTAGTGGCACAATGATTATTTACTGAATTAATGAATGATTCCCTCAAACTCTATAAAGCACCCCTGACCATAATTTTTAATGAGAGGTTTCAAAGCTATTATTAAAACCATTAAGAAACATGGAGAGTGGTGGTGCATTCAATATTGTTATCTACCCATTTCCCAGCCTTTTTCTGGCAATCTGACTGTGGTAGGACCTACTCTTTAGCCTTTGCCAAGTCTTGAGGAGAATGCTTAAGCCTCTCCCTGTACGCCCTCCACAAAAAGTGGAACAGATTTTATTCTTTCACATCTGTCCCTGAGGGTCAAACTCATAACTGCAGGTAGACAGCCCACTAGCTATGGTCAGCAGCATGCCATAAGTCAGGGAGGAAAGGATTTATTGGTTTTTCTCCTTTGCCATCTATTCCATAGGATACCTCCCTGTTCCCCGTTTCCATTTCGGGGAAAATGGCATCCAAGTGTGTCCCTAGTGGTGCAGTTGCTAAGAACTCAGGCTGTGGTACAAAAGGTTGGCAGTTCAAATCCACCAGCTGCTCTTTGGAAACCTCACTACCCCATCCCATAGCATCACTATGAGTGGTAATTGACTCAACCGCAAGTTTTTTTTTTGTTGTGGTTCTTTAAGCTTAGAGCAATAAAGAATCTGTAACACATCTGTGTTAAAAAGCAAGTAAATAAATAAATCTCAAAGACCATCTGGTAACACTGTTTCTCATAAATTTCTTCTAGCAATTTTTTCTTTTTCAAATGAAAGGACTTTTTCCAAGTTACTACACAGGCAAATTCTTTTGCTGGTGGGATCAGTTTACACATCAAGAGAGTACCCTTTATACACAGAGCAATTCTGTTGTGCTGGAAGTCCTGGCAAGCCTAAGAAGAGAGGTATAGCTGGTTCTGTTCCTTTTAGTTTCTCTTCTGTGTCTAGCCATTGTGCTTTTAAAACCATCTCCCTCCAATGCCAAAAGCCTTGTCACGCTGTATAGAACTCAGTATGAATGGGAGAAGTGTGTAAATAGCTAGGCATTAAGCAGCTCAAGGGACTTGAAGATAGGTAATACAGAACACTTAGGCAATATGCTACACGAAGAGGCTGCTGGAGGGGAAATGTTATACTTGTCTTCAAGTATATGAAGGATTATTATTGCTTCATAGCGGCTGACTCCTCCGAGCCTTCCTTGTTCTACCACTTCCAAGGTTTCTGAATTACTCTTGCCAGAGCTCCAGGCCGTCCAGGATGTGAGTCGACCTCAGATGTCTCCCTGATCGCTTACACCCAACCATAATATCAGATAGGCTTCTGTCTCTGTCCCTAGATACCTCATGTTCACGTCCACTGGCTAGCTCTGTATGAACTTGGTCACCCTGTCCTGAATTTCTACATTCTCTGCCTCCTCCAGGCCCCCCACTGGTGACCCACATGCTTGAAAAGGCTAACCCTGACTTGGGTGTGAATCTCTCCTTTCTAAATTACTAACTGTACTCATGTTTTGAGCACCTTCTGTGTATCAGGCACTATTCTGGCTTTTAGGCTACAGATGAAGATACTGATGTCCAAAAAAGGGATAAAATTATTTTCCTAAACTCACAGAGCTAGTGGGTATCAAGTAGGGATCAGAACACAGTTCCAACCACAAACCTTACACATTAAATTCTTCCATTTTACTTACTTCTCTAAACCATACTTTCCTTCTTTGTAAAATATACCAAATATTGCTTATTTATCCCATTTTTGCAGATATTACATAAAATAGGAAATCCTGGTGGCCTAATGGTTAGGTGCTATGTCTGCTAACCAAAAGGTTGTCAGTTCAAATCTGCCAAGCACTCTCTGGAAACTCTATGAGGAAGTTCTACTCTGTCAGTAGGGTCACTATAAGTCAGAATTGATTCAGTGGAAATGGGTACATAAAACATGTGCCTTGTATATTCTGTTTTTCTTGTGTGCCATCTAGCTGACTCCGATTCACAGCAGCCCAGAACGACACAGCTAGAACTGCCCGATGGCATTTCTTAGGCTGTGTGTAATTTTTATACGAGCAGAGTGACAGGTCTTTCTCCCTTGGAGCCCCTGGTGGGTTCAAACTAGCAACCTTTTGGTTAACAGCTGAGTGCCTTACCGTTGTACCTCCAGAGCTCCTTCGGTACATTCTCGAGCCCAGTAGCTATTTGTCCCTCTCTTCCTCTGGTTTTCTCTACCAGTTTGGGTCCATTTTATTGAGTACTTGACTGTTCCTTCACTAAGGGGGTGCTGATTTCCCCACTAGGTGGCAAGACTAGATTCATTCTATTCTCCCACAGTACCTACTAGAATGCAAGGAAAATTTAGCATTAAAGTAAAGAAGAATTTACAACAGTTTTCAAGAAACAGCATTCTGCCTATGAATGTACATAAAGAACTGAATTAAAGAACAAGGCAATAGCAGAATTCCCTCAGAACAGTTTAGATGCAGTATAGGTGCAGAACCGGATAACTCTGTCAAATTTCCCTCTAGGTTTTTTTGAGATTCAATATCAGTGCAAATAAATAAATAAACAAACAATAAAAACTAAAGCAGTTAATCATTGCTATCCTTTTAGTGTTATTTACATGCTATGTCCAGGAACAGTAGATGTCTGTCTTTGTACTGGGAAAATGTTTACAGGCACAGAGAAGCCTTAAGGTATCAAACTTCATAATTTAGAAAGATATGATGAACATCACCTAGCAACGACAGCATCTCAAAGACAGAAAGCAGATACCTTCTATAAACAAACATTGGCCTAAACAAGCAAGATGTCTTGGTTTACACGTAACATCACCTAGCTGTCAAAGCAAGCTTTCTGCCAATTTTTGATAAAGGATTGTCAAAACTTCTCTCTCCACTTGAACTCTTCTACTTTTGAGAGGTCTTATAACTATATTTACTTGAAAGACGTAGTAGAGAGGTCCTGGATAGATAAGAACTCTCCCTTTATTACTTTGGTCTGGAAAATAGAAGAAAACTAGGTCAGTTCTTAAGGAATGGATGGCTGCATATATAAATAATGTAAACACTCCTATCACTGTCCTGGGAGGACATTTGTCATGTGGACAGCTACAGAACACCCAGGTCTGGTCAATGAGTAGTTTCTGTTCTCAGTCTCCCACTTAAACAGCTCTCAAAATTTTGAACTGTGGATCAGGAACTTGATTATTATCAGTTCAAAATGACCAAGGAACTCTGGCAATGATTTAACTTGTTTGACTTTCTTAAGCTAACAATTAACATGTTAGCCTATTGTTGACAAAATATTTAACTTTCCCATGCTGTTTGTGTAAGCAACTTTTCTAATATTCCTTAGGCACTACAGTGGACACACCTTTACAAAGTTTCTCCAGCCCACATCAAGGCCTGTGAAGCAGGACAAGCATTCCCAGACCACAAACACTTTCACAACATTACACATTTTAACTAGGATTTACTGGGACCTTCAGGAACACTTAAGAACAGTGATATCTCAGCCTTATCTTGACAGCACTAAATTCAACATACCAATCCCTCTATTTACAATAAAAGCTATTTCACCAGACAACTGAAAGCTCAGGACACTTTTAATCCCTAGAAAAAGAACTGGTATTATCAATTCATCGTTAGGTAGTTTATTATTAGTAATGTTACTCATAATGTCTTGCATTCCTGCAGTGCTTTATTAATTCCAAAGACTGTATGGAAACACATGTTCATCTGCCTCAGCAAGAGAAGGCAGCCTTAGTGTTCTTTGGTTTTACAGGTGGCTGTTAAAGTGACTTGTCCTGGGTCACACAGCTTGTAAGTGATCAAGGAGGTACACAACTGGGAAACAGACCCCTTGTCAGATCTGCTTTCTTTCCTCCACACCACATTAGAGAAAAAATAATCTCTGAAGCCAAGGACCACTTGGGACCACTTACCCACCCATCTCAGCAGCACAGTCGACGCAACAGAAAAAAAGAGCTTGTCTTAGGCAAAGGGGAAAGATTAAAAATGCACCACAGAAGCTCTAAGTCTTGCTGCTCTGTGGACCAGAAATTATTCAGTTTCATAGTCCATTCAAAGATTCAAACACACTTCACCAGAAAATGATTTAGTGTATAAAGTCTGCTCCAAGTGGTTAGAAAGGAAGATCTCAAAGCTCTGTGATCTGACTCCTCTGAAAAGCCTTATTCCTGCAGTCTCTGCAGCAGCGGGGCTTCCCCCTGAACTTGTACTTGAGCTAAATGAAGAAAACTGGTGAGTAAGGACTGCAGAATTAGGCTCCTAAGGTGGACAGAATTAGATCTAGCTTGGAGGCTATTCTTGCATTGTTCTGGAAATGTAGGCTACCGAAAGAAGTCACACATTATGTATCCATTGCAGTATAACACTCCTCAAAGTCAATACTATCCCTTAGAACTTCTCTTTTCCTCTCATCTGTTCATTCATTCAGCATTATCCACTATGTACAAGGCAATGTACTAAGGTCTGGAGGACACAGAGCTTTCCACCATGGATGCCAACACGTATTTGATTCTAGATAATCAATATTCTCTCCCTTTCTCTGAAGGACATCTATGGCCACGTGGCATACAAATTAAATATTAAAGTGATACACATTCAGCACACTCAGATCACATAAATCTGGTTATGGACCCAACAGCAATAAAATTAAGAACAGATTCTGACGCTCCTTCTCAGCAGAGGTGCTTTCAAATTCAAAGCGTTTCTGAAAATACGAGGAGTGAGTACAAAGTGAAGTGATACGTGCAGATGTGTCTCGCTCCCGAATACCAAGACCTCCCTTCAGACACTTGCCTCACCGTCTCTGAGTACCACACTGAGCAACAAGAGTGAGTACTGAGTGAGGTGAGACCAGCAGATGTGATTCACTCCCGAATACCAACACCTCCCTTCGGACACAATGTTATCAGGTTAACACAGTACTTGCATCACCATCTCTGAGCACCACACGGAGGAACAAAGCGCCAAATTTAGAAGCTCAAAGGGAAAGGGAATTTCCAATAGCCAAAGGGGGGAAAAAAAAAGGAGAGGAGAGGGAGGCAGATCTTGCATGTTTTCAGGGAAAAATAACCACTGGAAAGAAACTGTTGTTGCCACTCCTTACATTCTCCTCTCACCATCACTACGCTCCAAGAAGGAGATACTGGAAGGGAAAGCTTCAGGTGATGGCTAGCGGCCAGGAGAGGGAACAGAGTCTCTCTTGGAACAGGGGTGGCACGGCAGCCACCTCCGACTTCTGCAGCAGTTATGCCTTGACAAGCTGGAAGGGGTCAGATGCTGTGCTCTCACTTCCCTCTCAGTTTGGCTATTGCTATTGTCAAGTTTCAATAACCACTGAAGCTGGTTTCATTTTACATCCTGAAACCTCCAAGAGAGAGAGACAACCTCAGTTTATTTCCAAGCTGGAGAAAAAGCAAAAACCAAAAGACCAGGGCTGTAAGCAAACACGCCACCGCGGTGCTGGTCAGAGGCTGGGAGGTGAAGCGACAGGACAAGCCCACACTGTGGCCCTTTAATGGCCCCTTCGGTCTTGGCACGCTCGGCAGAGATTAGTCTTTTCCACTCGGGTTTGGGCTGGTTGCCTCCTTCTGTGTATCATCCCCAGAAACACTTACCAGGAGACTGTGAAGCACACAAAGCCGTATTATTGGGAGACTTGCAGACAGATTATAAATTTACTGGGGACAATCAAGGCATTTAGATACTTTTGGCTGCAGATGCTGGTGACACACACATACATACAAACCTCATTCTTTTCTCCATTTGAGCAATTCTTTACTTCCCTCCTTCACCTCAGCATCTCACAAAACAAACTCCCGCTGCTCTCCCAGGGAATTCCAGGGAGAGGTGGGGATAAAGCAGGTGGTAGAGAAAGAAAATCAGACCTTAAAGTGCTACTATAACTCCACAGGCTAATTGTATCGAGGAATAAAACAGTAAACGCCAGTCATCCTCACTGTTAGTAATGACTTATTTTTCATCAGGAGCCAGCTTCAGGAAGTTGCAGTTTTCTTCCTGGAAACTTCATCACCACAGACCCAAGCCACGGAGAGGTGGGAGTGGCGGGCACAATGCAGAATCCTGTGGACCTTGCTGGAGGATTCCCTCCCTGCCTAGGACTCATTTTCAGGCTCCTTCAGTTGAGGAGTTCAGCGGGCTACTGCCATCCACTCTTTCAGATGTTTTGAGGACTCGGGGGTTTGCATGAGCATTTCTTGCCACTGACTATCACTAAGCTGGTTTCGGTAAACTGTGTTAGAAGCAGGAGCAGAACTTCAAGGGCCCTGTAGGACTGAGCAGTGGAAGAAGCCTGTAGGGCATGTCTCCACCTTCTACCCAGAGGCCACTGGCCCAGCAGCTTGTGGGGAAGCCAGCACAGGGCAGGCAGTCACCTGACCAGGGCTGGCACCAGGAGCCAATGATTCAAGAGATATTCCCTCTGGGACGGGGTGTGTCTGTGCCTCTGAAAAACTTAATCAGAACTTTTGGGTTTGATATCCTGTCACCAGGAGTGGCTGAAGACAAGGCACTTCCTAGTATGATATCTGTGTAAATAGCCCCTTTCTGACTGCCCACTTTGATGATTGCTGTCAGTTCGCACTCCTAGGCTGGGGTGCCTGTGAAAAGAAACTAGATGAGAGGGGGCAGGGAGGGCAATAGGAAATCACTGAGTGGGCCTCTTAGAAATGTTCCCTCACCAGTCTAAGTTGGAGATATTTTCTCCTCCTTTTTTTCTTTATTGGATAAAGGGGACACTCAGGAAACTCCTTTGGGCTAGGTATTACCATTTACATTCTCTTAACTCCTGGAGCTGGGCCCACTTCAGAGTGGGGGAAGATGGGGCAAAAAGGAAAAGGTTTTGCCAAAGGTCAGCTTGGCTGATAAAGGCTTTCAGGCTGATGAATGGCTTGCTGGGCCTAATCAGAGCTGGCTAGTCGGAGCAGGAAGATCACTGACACATGGCCTTCCTTCATGGATCAGATTGTGCAGTCTCTTCTCCAAAGTCTGCCACCCTGCCTCCACCCCTACCCACTCCCAGCCCCAGAACCTCTGGAAAACTGAAGTTTCCCACCAGTGAAGGAGTGCTTTGCATGTAGAGGAAAATCCATAAAGGAGCCCTAGCAGCACTTGATCGGTAAGAGCACAAAGTTATACCAAGAAAACACTCGATGGCCTTTGAGGTAGTCGGCAGCATCATGGCCCTTTCCACCGCCATCTACTCAAGGTAGGCCAGCGCGAGCTCTGCCCTAACAACCAGAAACGTAAGAAAACCAAGCGTCTTACCGCAATCAGGGCTGAGTTCCTCTGGTCCCCCGAGGTGGAAGCCGGTGGCTGCTGCTCCCCGTTGATCCCACCACCGCCACCATTATTGCCACTGTTGAGCAGGTGCTGCTGGTGGTGATGGTGGTAGTCTGGTGGGGGCGGCGGAGCTGCTGCGGCTGCTGCTTGGGAGGGCGCCGGAGGTGGGGCAGCAGGGGGCGGTGGGGGCGCTGCAGTGGTGGCAGCAGTGGTGGTGGTGGCCTTGGCGTGTTTGCCAGCCTTTCTTGCCCCCTGGCCATGCTGGACAAGGCTCAGGAGCTGCAAGGTGCTCTCCCTTTCTCGGTCTGAGCTCTCGGCCCGACCACGTTCATAGCGTCCTTCGCAGCTCAGGTGGTGTTGGCGGCAGACGGCTATCCGAGCCCGGAGGCGCTCCACTATTGCGCTGTGCACTCTCGGGGTGACTGAGCCCCCTCCAAGGAGTCCCGCCCCAGGGGCCCCTCCTAGCCCTCCTGCGGGGGCCTGTGGGGGCGCTGTGTCCCCCATCTTACTAGACACAATGATTGCGGCCTCTGGGATGGTGAGGTGGAAGGAGGCCACTGCTGACTATCGCAGGCAAATCTGTTTTTGACGATGTGAGCTCAGTGTTCAGGGCCACATGAATAGAGGTCTTCAGAGGTTGGGGGAGCTGTGGAGAAGGTATGGGGGAGGGGAGCTAATAAAAAGAGGATAAGGAGAAAGAACAGAAACCAATTGGAGAAGATAAGTTGGAAACCAACCCTGATCAACTTATTCTAATTGTCTCTGACAGCTCTGGAGAAGTTGGGCAGAGTTGTCGGAATTTTTCCTCTCACCAAAGCTGACAAGAGCCACTAGGTACTTTGTAAACACTCGATGTGGGGGGGATAGATGAAGACAATCAGGGATTGTCAAGCGAAGAGACAGAGACAGCAAAGGGAATCGAGGGGGGTGTTAACAGTGAGCCGGGTCCCCCTCACCTACTTGTTTCAGAAAAATTCTTTATGAGGCTACATCTGCAGAGAAATACATTTCCACCACGGTCTATGGAACCCGTAGCCTTTACTTTTTCTTAGGTTAAGGAAAAAAAAAATTGCTGTTTCGCAAGATTTTCGAAGTCAATGTTCAAAACGTGCAAAAACCTAGGGAAACTGTCTTTTGGCTTTTAATTTTTTTCTTCCCTTCCCCTTTGCTCCCGGTGCTTTCTCCTCTTTGGGGTACTGGAGAATGTTGTCGTCTCCCAAAAGAGGGAGACAGCTTTTCAATTGTTAACAATGTCAGTAATTGGACTTTTGAACCATGCTTTTTTCTTCAGCTAATCCAATCACCGGTAAAATCCTCATTCCCTCTAAGGTTTCCTAGCTTTTAAATGAAAGCAATCTGAAGTCACTAGCCACTGAGAGAGATCCTTCACCACATTTTTTTCTTTCCCGCTTACGTTTCTGTTCCTCACCCCCAGCTCTATTCTAATACAGTATCAAGAGAGACAAACTCTGCCGAGAGTAATTTATAAACGATGGTCAAACTTACAAACTTCCAGCAAATTGCACCGAGTCATGTCCAGCCACTTTTCTGTCCACTTTTGTACATTCCATCCCCGGCCAGTGGATCTGAGGGTCTGGACTCGCAATAAGCAATGTGGTTTCTATCTCTTGTATTGCTCCGCTTTATAGATGGAAAAAAAAAAAAAAAAAGTAGCTTGTATTTTCCTTTCTCTTTCTCGTCTGTTGTTAGCCGCTTTGCTGACACTGGCTCCACTGCCCGGAGTCACGGCGACACACAGGCTTTCATTGTGCTCCGATAGGAGAGGGAGAGAAAGAGAGAGAGTGAGACAGAAAGGGAGAAAGAGAGAGCCAGCAAGCTGCGGTGGGGGGGTGGGGGGAGGGCGCGGAGGGGGAGGGCGGGCGAGCTGCTCCGAGGCTCCCTGGTGGAAGGCTGGTGCCACTGCACGAGTGAGTAATTGCAGCCAGGCGCCGGGGAAAGGGGAACGCAGAGGGCCGCCCAGTGGCTGAAGGGGTGAATCCCAAAGCCTGCGCGCGTCGCGGTAGCCATCAGCTCAACCTCAGGCTGGGTTAAGTGGGAAAGGCTGGGGAAATTCCCCAACCCCCACACAATTTCGCCAGCTCTAAAGGTTCAAGAAATTCCCGCCCAGGGAATGTATTTTCCCTGTCAGACCTACATTATATTCCCCTGAGAAGATCATTTTCGTTTTTTAATACGTAGTAAATGACACCACTGAGTAGTAGCCTAGCAAGAGCTAAGTGAGCACCAAAGAAACGGTCATTAGATCAAATCAGGAAGACTGTATGTTCAAAGGGAGCTCTAGTGGCGCAATGGTTACGCCCTCAGCTGCCAACCAAAAGATCCGCCAGTTCGAATTCACCAGCTGCTCCTTGGAAACCATACAGAGCAATTCTGCTCTGTCATATATGGTGCCTGTGAGTTGCAATTTACTGGATGGTTACGACATTTTTGGGGGTCATATGGGGGGACTTGATGGGAGAGGAGGAAATACTGTTAGCTCCTTACGGGCAGACAGGTGGTATCCATTGACCTGCCTGCCTGTTTGTGTGACGCTGGAGAAATCTGTCCGGGTGACCATGAGCAAATCAGTAGGGGTAGATAAAATATTTGTGAGGATGATGAAATAACCAATACCAGTCCAAGGAGTTAAAAAAAAAAAAAGAGGAGGGAGTGTCTTTATTTTAAAAGACAAACTTGCCTATGACAAACCAAATCTAAGGTATCCACCATTCTTTGGTTTCTATGTATAAAGAGGAAAATCAATATGCTACAGTTGGGTTTCATAAGTTTGATAACAAACAGAACCCTTAAACTACTGTCTCTTCATCTTCAGTGATAGTGACAAACCTTACAGTGTATTCTGTTTGTCATTATTAATTATGCAGGATAAACTAAGATCAACACAATGAAGTATTAGGGCAGTGAGGACCCTAAACATCCTAGCTGCCCAAACTTGGAATCGTTTGAATTTGAAATTTCAAACAATGATGCTTTTTTTTATCAAACTCTAGCATTTCAGTGAAGAGTTCTGCTTCAAACTGAACTATTGGTAGAAATGAATGGGTAAAATCAAGCAGACACTAAGACTGGATCTGTTTACAGTTTAGTTCCCTACAGGCTGGTCTACCTTAGTCCATTTTATTTTCACAAATCTTGGAATGTTAGTTTAGAAACGGGTACAAGTACACTCTGATAGAATATAATCTTTTAACTTTTTGTTGGACCATAGCTCTCTCCGTCCCTTCCAGGGCCACAGCTCTTCATCCATCATACAGAGAAAGGCAGAAAAGTTATCTTTGTTAGGTATGCAAAATTTGAATGGAGAACTCCCGTTTAAGTTTCTTAAAATTATAATGTCATTTTAAAAAGTGGAGTTTTGATATTATACTTCATCTTTTAAAAAATGTGTTTTTTAGACAGTATATTCTATTACCGTGGGAATTTTACATGCAGTAATCATGCTGAATTTTTTTTTTTTTTCTTAATTGAAACCCTATTGTTCACCCCACAGCCTGCAGCAACAGGAGTCTTTGGTCAAATTCCAAAACGCAAAACCAAACCCAGTGCTGTCGAGTCAATTCTGACTCATAGTGACACTACAGGACGGAGTAGAACTGCCCCATAGTTTCCAAGCAGCAGCTAGTGAACTTGAACTGTCAACCTTTTGGTTAGCAGCTGTAACACTCACCCAAATTAACTACTCCTAAATGATACAAACTTTAATTTCTATTCTGGATCTCTGTGTACCTTACAAATTATAAAGACATTTAATAAGTGTTCATACTGTACTTTTGTGGCATAGGACAATTCTTTGGAATGTCTTTTACTACGTATTTAGCCTTATATAGAAACCCTGGTGGTTTAGTGGTTAACTGCTATGGCTGCTGACCAAAAAGGTCAGCAGTTCAAATCCACCAGCTCCTTGGAAATTCAGTGGAGCAGTTTTACTCTGCCCTCTAGGGTCTCGATGAGTTCAAATTAACTTGATGGCAATGGGTTTGGTTTAATACCCTTATACAACCATTTAATTTCAAATTGTCAGTATTAACATTCTCATCTCCATTGACATCAGTACTATTTAATAAACAATCAGTGTAGCAGGAACAGCTTAGCATATATGGTCTTACTTAATCCATAAAAAAATGAAGTCCCTGGGTGATGCAAATGATTCAGCACACTCTGCCACTAACCAGAATGATAGAGGTTCAAGTTTATCCAGACGGTAAACCCTCAGAAGGCCTGGTGATCTACTTTTGAAAAATCAGTCATTAAAAACACTATGGAATACAGTTCTACTCTGTATTTGTGAATTAGAGTTCTTCTCTAATTCACAAATAAGTCTGAGGTATTTTTTTTAACCCTATTTATAAATGAGAAAATTGAGGCTCACAGAAGTTAACTTGTTTCAAGTCTTACAGCTAGTAACAAATGAAGACTCATGACTGACTTCAAATTGACCCTCTCTTAACCACTAGGCTTGCTACCTTGATTATCTAGTGCGGAAAGTTAGGAAAGGCAGACACCCCAAAGTAGTTCATGGCCTGCTATTACTCCTCAATCACTCTGCAGTCTAAGTAAGTCTGATAATACTCACATGGAATGAGAAGTAGGTAGAACCATTCACTTAACCCAAACAAGGCTGAGAGCAAACAAGACAGGAAATATGGCCCATTAGATCCAATTGCTCTTTTACGGTACTGTCCTCCCAGAAGACTGAAACATATAGATTCTTTCATTTACTTTCCCTTTTACTTGTCCATTTCTGTCTTCTGTATCATCTCAACTACCGCAGCTACCTAACACTGAAAGTTCTAACATTGCTAACACGGAAATCTAAAAAAAGTACAAGACATTTAAGTCCACAAGTGAGATACTGATTGAATGATATTGTATTTATGACTGTGATTTAAAAAAAGTAGGTGTTTTCATCAACCTAAAAGCTTCTAGTATTCTCCAAACACCTACTGAAGTAGCTTGCTCAGTTGCAGTGACCTAAGACTTGAGAAACACTAACTACTGGCTTTTCTGGTCAGCCAGCCATAAATGCTGTTCTAACAGGGAAAGTGCTTCAAACCAAAAGAAGCCTAATATAGGAACTGAACCATTGTTACCTTAATGTTATACACTAACTGCATCAAAAATGACACACAGAAAACACTCAAGTTGGAATTCTTTCCTTCTTGAGCCATCGTAATCCTGTTTGTAGTGTTACGTATCAACAATATTGTTTCCAGAGTCATTGAAGGTACTTAATAGCTAGTTCTCTTTAGTTTTCCTAGACTTTTTTTTTTTACCAGTCACTCATACTCCTTCACTCTTCCAACTTGACTATTGCTTCTCCTCCAGCTCAGCCTTACTCCTTTCTGGGCACTTTCTTTATCTTCATCTTTCAACTCTGGCTTCCCTTTTAGTCCATTAAGTTTAAATAGGGATTCTTCCCATATGCAAGAGAACTGTGAGCAAGGGCAGTCACATGACTGCAACTTCAATTTCATGCTTTTGCTGCACTCCACGCATTCAACTTCAGCATCTTACCACTTTTGAGTTGTTCTGTGTTTTCTTTTTTACCAAGTTTGTTTACAATAATAGGCACTATTTCAGGAAATAAGTTGCAGAAAATATACTCAGTCTTCACTTATCAACATGGTTAGGTTCCAAAGACCAGACCATTATGTGAAATTCAGTGTCTTAGTTATCTGGTATTGCTATAATAGAAATACTACAAGTAGATGGCTTTAACAAGGAGCAATTTATCTTCTTCACAGTAAAGTAGGCAAAATAATAAAAAACCCAAACCTACTGATGTTTACACTCGTGGTGACTCTGCAGGGCAGAGTATAACTACTGCCCTACAGTTTCCAAGAGGTGCCTGGTGGATCTGGTTAGCAGCTGTATGTAGCACGTAATCACTATGCCACCAGTTTCCAAAGTAGTCTAGAAGTCCAAATTCAGTGTGTCAGCTCTAGAGGGATATCCCTCTCACCAATTTCCCTCAGAGTAGGGTCTTCTCCGCATAGAAACTCTGGGTCCAAAGGACATGCTCTGCTGCTGGCACTGCTTCCTTGATGGTATGCAGTCCTCCCACCCGTCTGATCACTTCTTTTATGTCTCAAAGAGACTGGCTGAAGACACAATCCAGTCTTGTAAATTGAGTCCTGTCTTATTAACTGCTGCCTATTCCATCTCATTAACATCATAGAGGTAGGATTTATAACATAGGAAAATCAGATAGGATAACAAAACGGTAGACAAACACACATATACCAGAAATCAGGGCCTAGACAAACTGATACATATTTTTGGGGGGCCACAATTCAATTCGTGATGATTGAAGTGATATGAAAATAGAGTGTGACCACATCATATCATGAACCAGAGGATGATCACACCATTACAAAACTGTCATATTACATCATTACAACACTACCAAACCACTGAGAACCATGGCCCAGTCAAGGTGATATATAACCTTTACCATCATAGCAAGCATTACGCCATCACGCCTTGGTGTTGGTTGCTGCCCGAAGTGCATCATTAATGTGCAAGAGAGTAGATTTTTTACTATTGTCATAAATGTGAAATGCAGAATAATGCGTCAGTGAGTGAGGGGTAGGTATAATTACGCAGTCTTCATGTAAGGACTTAAGAAACTGTACCTTTTCAAGCATGCACATATACTGAAGTCCATGCCATGAAGTCAGTTTCAACCAAGAATCTAAAATTCCACATCAAAATACATCCTACTGGAACACCATTTGTAAGAATTAAAAGTAAAGAACTGACAGGGTCCATTTGTTCACTCTGGAACTGTTTATTTTCCTTTATTCAGTGAAAGCTTAGATGTGCAAAACAATGCAGATGCCAAAATATAATCTGAAAGTGTTTTTGGCTCAATTTGTCTCTGCAGTCTTCTGGTCCTAACATATATACCTCTATGGAAAAAGTTACAGATAAAAATAAAATACATTTCAGTCATTAACATCTAGATAAAATTGAACGAAAAAACAATGTGCATTACAAAGCATGAAAATACTATCATGAAATTATTCTTGAACATAAAGGTTGAAAGAGTTTGGAGACCTGAAATCCATTTCTAGAGAAACTTTAAAGAAAGAAAAAAAGCATTTATCCACTTGCAACATGTAAATTCAGCCTGATGCCCAAGCAAGGGTATTGAATTGAACAATATACTGAGACTTCTATGGCCCACTGATTTAGATCATGAGAGGGGTGAAAACATATTAGTGCAGATTACTCAATACTGCAATCAGGTAATTGATAAAATGGGCAGGGATTAAAAGCAAGGAACATACACAGATGTTTGACTAAATACATTTTAAAATACACTATTTTTCTACTAAACTGATAGGACATGAGCTTGACAGTTACCTGTTACAAAGTTACTAAATACACTAAACAGGTCATAGATAAGTGGTACCTCTGGTCAAGGGTAGGACATTACACAGTACTGGAAAAGCCAGCACAACTTGTCCAAGGCAAGGTCATGGAAGCTCCACGGACACATGGAAACTCCCTGTGGGACTGAACTGCTGGGCTGAGGGGACCACATGCTTGAAGAACATCTAGCTCAACAGGCATAAGACAGTTTATAAAGAAAACGTTCTACATTTTACTTTGGTAAGTAGCATCTCAGGTCTTAAAAGCCTGTCAGCAGCCATCTAAAGATATTCCACTGATCTCACCCCTTCAGCAGCAGAGGAGCATGAACAAATACAGGTATGAAGGAATGATGAGTCCAGAGGACTCACGGATGAAAGTTACCATGGCCTCCACCAGACTGAGTCCAGCATACCGAAGTGGTGCCCAGCTACCACCAGTGACTGCTCTGACAGATCACAACGGAGGGTCCTGGATAGAGCAGAAGAAAAATGTAGAACAAAATTCCAACTGAAAAATACAAAACTAGGCCAGACTTACCAGCCTGACAGAGATCAGAGAAACACCAAGACTGTGGTCCCCTGGAAACCCTATTAGCTCAGTAACAAAGTCACTCCTGAGACTCACCCTTCTGTCAATGATTAGACAAGCCCATGAAACAAAATAAGATTAAAGGTGCACAACTACCTAGGGACAAGGATGAGACGACATAAAGGGAAAGGAAAGAAGGAAAAAAACAACAAACTGTGATGTTAAAATATATTCAATGACTTAAAAAATTAGTCAGATTGTTTTCTGTATACATCAGATAAAAGTTGTAATAAGAAACAGTTCCATTTCATAGAAATTAAGATGAATGCATGTGTACACAAGATATTCTGACATGAAGAGACAAATAAAATACATAATTACATGTCACATGATACAAAGAAACAAGCACTCATGGTCTTCATATTTACAGGAGCTTATAGAATCTTCTCTGAAGGAATTGTGCTATAACTCAGTCAAACTTCTCATCTTGGAAGTAATCCGCAAGATCAAGATACTCTTCAAGTTTACCATATTTCTGCATATATAATAAAAAAGCTAGTTATTTTATGCAAGTAAAAGGAAGATACGCTAAGCTTTTCAATCTACAGACACAAACAGCAAAAAGCTCATTTCACAGTAACTGTGAACAAAATCACTTTTTTTACAAACAGGGGTTCACTTTAGAATGCGTACTTCTAACTCTAAGAAAATGCTGATGAGTTCAAGATGATGATCATGATTTTCATAACTCTCATAATTTTTCTTGTGTTATGTTTACAACAGAAATGTTAATGACTTCAATAATTTATTTGACAAAGTTTTGTTGAATGCACAACATGTAGCACATATTTTGCTAATGACTGTCTAGGCACAAGAAAGCATGTGATATTTTCTCTGCTGCTAAGGAGAACAGAGTTTAGTAGCAATACACCAACAACAATCAATAATAAGAGCCGCAAGGAAGTAGAGACAGATACTGTGTTACAGGGGATCAGAACAAAGGTTATGGTCAGTTGAGGTGACCAGGAAAAAGTTCACAGAAAAAAACTTTTGAGCTGTGCCCTGGAGAAAAATACTCAGTAGGTAAAGATTATGATGGGGACAGCTTTCTGCAGGTAACAGCAGTCTGTCTGATAGTGACAAGACAAAAAAGTATGAGATATGAAAAAGGACAAATACTGTATGAGACCTCTATGATAAGATCTCAAAAACAGACTTGTGTATAGAAGAAAAGACTCTTTGACAGCTGCAAGTAAGGCGAGGAAGGGAGGGTGAGGGGGGGAGGGTTTAGTTTAGATAGTTGCTAGAAATCTGGTTGGGAGAAAGCGGTGACAGCACACATTAAAACAAGAACAACATTAAGTGGACTTCAGCATAACTTGAGTACTCCTTCCATCTTAACCCAATATTGCAAGGATAGAGTAGCTGGGGCAGGGGGCAGGGGACCATGCTCTTAGGAGAAATCGAGGCCAACTGGCACAACTAGTGTTTTGCTAAGAGAGCTCTTTGCACCCCACACTGGTGTGGCATCTGGGGTCTTAAAAGCTGCCAAGCTGCCTTCCAAGGACACAGCAAATGGTCCCAACTCAGCAGGAATGGATGCTCACCGAGGACCAAAATGACATGCAGTAAAGGCAACCTAGAAGACAGAGAGACCCACCAGAGTGGGTGCCTACATCAACTTGGGACTGGAAGAACCAGATGGTGCCCAGCCACCACCAGTGATAGCCATGATGGAGCTCACTAGGTTGTCTCACTGGCAACACAAGAATAAAAAGGGGTGCATCCTGAGATCTCCACTAAAAGACCCCAATTTATGGTCCAGCGGTTTTGGGGTTCCCAAGAGCATGGCCCCCAGCCCTGATGCTGCCCTTACCCATAAATTATAACAAAGGTCCACTCTTTGGACAGGAATGGATTGGACTTGGCAATGCAGAGTGACCACATATTGGATGCACTTTATGGTTCTATACATCTATAGGATATCATCCTGCTGACCTCAGGCTGGAGGAAGGAGAGTGGGTGGAGAGGAGGCGAAAGGAGGCTGTTGGGAGGATGAGACACGTATGGAGCAGAGAGGAATAGTGTGCTCTCACCGGGTAGGGAGAGCAGTGGAAGCTGCATATAGGTGGGCATGTAAATTTATGCGGGAATGTACATTTTCACTCAGTCATGTTAAATAAAAAAAAAAGAAAAAAAGAAAAAAAAAGGTATGAGATATGACTACAACCTAAGATTTTTTTCAGGGAAATAGAGAAAAGGAGTCGTCTGAAACAAAAAGGCTGAGGTCTAAGAAGAAAAAAAAAGTGTAAAATATTAGGTTAAGGAGTTTAGTAACAACTTGATAGGCAATGGAAAGCTGCTAAAGGCTTCTCAACAGAGAACTAAAATAGCCATGTCTAGAATAGTCTGGCAACTGGTTATGGTCAGGTAATGAGGGCCCTGAGTTGGTGACAGCAATGAAGCCAGAGAGTGGAGAGCACGGTAGAACCAGGTAACAGAAAAGTCAAGGATGATCTGAAGATTTTAAGGCTGAGAGAGTAGAATAATGGTAGTAGTACTTCTAATGGAAGTTGGGTGATGGAAAGAGATACCATGTGCTCACTTGTGGGCATACAGACTTCGAGGTGCTTATGAAGGAAAGTGGAAACCCTGGAGGTGTAGTGGTTAATGGCTCGGCTGCTCACCAAAAGGCCAGCAGTTTGCATCTACCAGGAACTCCTTGGAAACCCTACGAGGCAATTCTACCACGTTCTATATGGTTGCTATGAGTCAGAACCAACTTCACAGCAATGGGTTTGGTTTTATGAGGAAAGTTACTTCACTTGAGGAGATTAAATGATCCAATGTTTTCTTGACTCTATTTATGAACTCTAATTCAAACCCAATGGGTGAGAGAGGATTCTGATGAACTACCTTTCTCTGGTAAAAGACACCAATAAAAGGTACATGAAGAGTGTGGTTTCCTTCTAGACATGGGCCACGAAGCCCTTTTTTCCCTCAGATATCTGTGACTGGATCCTTTTCTCTGGAAAAGATGAAGAAAAGAGCTTGATGGGAAAGAGCTTAGACTAGCTAGGGATTCTCTCGGCCTAGCACTCACACAGCTTCCATTAGAGACAAGTACTATAGGATTAAAAACCTACTTTAAAACTTGGGCTGTTTGTCAGCTTTTTATATTGTCTCTCTTTATATTTTTCTTTTTTTTTCTATTAGATTTCTTTTGGATAATTACAATCTCAATTCTACTTAGAAGAGGAAAAGCTCCCCTTGCTTTTATTACTAAAATAGGTAATATTTATTGCTCACTTAGTATTTGCTAGGTTCTTACCTAAAGATGTTCCTTCTACAGTTTGTCTTTACTAACAGTCTAGAGAGTTTTGGGGGTACTTTAATAATGAAGACTACCCTTTTCAGTGACACAGAGACCTATCAATGAAAACAGGTAGAATTGTGGGAATGGAGTTTGAGAGGTCAGTACATAAAAGGAAGAGTGTGGAGTGTTCTATTCAAATTACCAGGTAGACGTGCAAAAAAAGAATGGATGTGCCAAGGGAGAGAGCTTACGGAGGCAGAGGATATAAGCTAAGTGCAACATGTTCTTTTAAACAGGAGTCCTTCATCTTTAATTTTCTTTATGAATGATCTATTTTCTTAAAAATTAACTGTTTAAAACTCCTAAGCATTCTCAAATAGTAGGTCTGGGATGAGGCCAGAAATCATGGATTTTTTTCCTTCAACTTTGAACCAAACCTAAAATGATAGAAACATGCTAGCTGACATCTCACAAGGGACTCAATGTGTGTTAGGTGTTCTATTCTGGGCTCCATGGGGTTTTCATGAACGTGACCAAACCTTATCTTCTTTGACACCTCTTGGTGAGTTTGGTCCACCAAATTTTGGTTAGTAGTCTAGCACTTAACTATCTGTGCCACCTAAGGACTCTACACAAACTCCTAAATGACTCTAACATAGGTAACTGAGGACCAGGTTTTGGAAAGTACCAGTTTAAAGGCTTGGAAGAAAAGGAGAAGGAAACAAAAATTTTAAAAAAGGAAAAGGTAAGACAACAAATGAGAACAATTCCAGAAAGGAGAGAGATAGTCAATTAAAATTTTAAATTCTTGCTTATGTAACAGTATTTATGCAATATTTTTAAAAATTACTTTAAATACAGCTGTAAAATTAAAACTTGGTCTGTAGTCCAGTACTTAATTATCTGTACCACGCAGGGATGCTATGCAAACTCTGAGGTGATTCTAACATAGGAAATTCAGGAGCATATTTTGAGACGTACCAGTTTAAGGCTTGGAAAAAAGAGGAAGGAAAAAAGTGTTACAGAAGGGAAAAGAGAACAAATGACAAAAGTTTCAGAAAAGGGAGGGAAATTCAAGTTTAACAGTAAATAACTTATAACAGTATTTATGGCATTTGTTTCAAAACTTCATACTGCTACTGACATACTTTTTTTTACTCCACCACTGATCCAAAAGTCTTATGAACTTTCATGTAAATCTTATCATCATATGAACGTTTGTCTTATGAAAAAAGTTAGAATTTGCCAGTGCCATACTTTAGTATATTTTTCAGCTGTTTTAGAAAGAGTTATTATTACTATATTGTGTAAATTTCGTCCTAGTATAATTTTCTTATAATTTGCTTTTCTCTTACACTCAAGTTGTTCCTACCCCTTTAAGATCATTATATTAAAAAGATTACCACAGTTTAAGGGTTAAGAAGAAGAACAGAAAGAATGGAGTCAGTCTAATTGGCAGGCCTTTGGGAAGAAGGGAGCCCAGGTGGTACAGTGGTTCAAGAGCAATGGCTGCTATCGTAACAGGCTGGCATTCCAGATCTATCAGCAGCTCCTTGAAAACTCCATGCGACAGTTCTACTCTATCCTATAGGGTTGCTATGAGTCAGAATCCACTCAATAGAAGTTTGTTTCGTTTTTTCCTTTTTTTGGTTTGGGAAGAAGTGCTGAGATATCCTGCGATAATGGAAGAAAAGTGTTTGGAGGATGAAGGGGCAGGTAAGAGAAAAAGGTATGAAACACAAGCTGGGGTAGGAAGAGGCAAAAAACAGGATTGACATCACTGGGAGTTAGAAGAACAAAGCACCACAGATACCAAGTACAAGGGATTCCAAAGTGTCTTAGTAACCGGGGCCAGCAGACTACAGTCAAAGAAGGAAGTATCCATAATAAGGGCACATGCAGGGCTATCACCTAAAGACGGACAGACAGACACACACACACTCCAATACACACACAGAGATGGACAGGGTCAAGCTGAGAAATGTCAGAGCACTTGATAAATTCTGAAATTTAATCACAGCACAAAATGTTGTATATGGGTTTATACTGGCTATAAACTTCACTGGTTCCTATGAAAAATTTTGAGAAAGTCCACTGAGAAGTCTTTTTTCAGTAGGAGGAATCCCAAAATAGGAGCCTACTGAGATTTAAACTGTGCATACTGTTCCAAACACACACAGCCTTGAAATACCTTAAATGCCCACCTAGCTTTTCTTTGACTAAGACTTCCCTTTTTATTCCTAATCTCTTCTATTATCTCACACTTTATTAAGATTTTTCTAAAACTACATGATTTGGAAATGTTTTTTACTTTTCTGCACTGTAATATTATTCTATATTAACTAATGATACATAATACATGCACAGTGATTTTTCTATACCTAGTACACAGTCCTTTATAAATGTGGTGTCCCAATAAGTCTTTCAATTCCACCTAAGGTTTGGCAACACTTAAATGCATCCACAAAAGCATTTAAGAATTTAATGTTGCCCAGGAAAATGAAGAAAAGAGTGGGGAAATTATTGGATAAATGATGGTTCTCGCCTAAGGCAAACAAAAAAGCACACAAAGACAGGTGGGGGAGAAAAACGAAGAAGGCAAGAAGTAAAAGCAGCCTAAAAGATAAAAAGCTATAAAGATTAAAGTGAGAGAAAGAAGCCTGGAGGGTCCTGACGCGGGGAGGGGCAGCCTAGGGAAGCACTGGGTGGTGGCTGTGGTGGCAGGGGGACTTCCACTGAGCTCTAAGAAGTTCCTTTTTTGTGTTCTCTTTTTCTTTTCCTTTGCTCATACATTTATTCTCTAAACTGTCTTGCCTGCCTTTTTTTATTTTCCTGTTTAAGTTTCCTGATGACATAACCCAGGCAATAGATATTAGGTCAGGCTTTCCTTTTTTTTGAAGATAAAAATCCTGCTGATCTTAGTTGCCTGAAAAGCTACTATTTGTTGTCTCTCACATATTCATGTAATAAGACTTGTTTTAGATGACTACAATCATTAGCATTCTTTCCATGTACAATAAACAAAAAAGCTCTGTGAGCAGACCACAGCTTATAAGTGGTCAGTAGATCTTTGGAAATCCACTGCACTCTTCAAACCCCCCAGTTTATCCCTGACATCAAATTTAGAGAGCAACAGATATGGGGCACTCAAACTCATTCCTGCGGCCTGAAACTCTACATTCCCCTCGATATGCAGTTACAATGTTCACTACTCAGCCTCATGTCCTCAAGAAGAGGATGTGGGTGGCATTAGAACTGGCAGTCAAGATTCTTCCCTCAGATTGGCATGAGGTGCTTCTCCACTCTAGGTCACATGTAATTCTCTAAAGAACAGGAAGCAGACAAGCAGAGGCAAGTCCTACACTTCATCAAAAAAGAATAAAGGAACTTACCATGTCTGTGAGGGACACCACATATATAAACATGTAAGGACAGAGACTTTCCATTAAGGGTCAGTATTACTGCTTACTAAAATTTATCTGATAAGCTAAGTGAATGCTTCTAACACCTGGGTATCTATTCAGGGTAAGACAATTATAAGCATGAAAGGAAAAGGTAGAAGAAAAGAAGATACAAGGACAGAGAAGAAGAGATTTTCTTTCAAATTTCACTTTCTTCTCATGATTTACATCCTTCCAAAAAACCTTCAGCTGATCATAATTACACGCCAGAACCTAATGAATGGGATCATTCGTTTTACCTCCTTAATCCAGCCCCTTTCTTTTGACTGATGGAAAATTCTTCCCACTGTTTGTTTAACCTCTTCATCTTCTACTTCTTCTCTCTTTGCAATGGAGCAACATTCCTGGTAGAGCTCGAATTTAAAATGTTTCAGTTTATGATAAATCCTCGTACGATCAGCACAAATTCTACCAACAATAAATACCTAAATCAAGAAATAAACATTATTATCTCACATATCAAGCTGATAATAAGAGTAACAAGTGTATAGCCTTTAGTAGTAAAATCTAACAAATAAAATTCTTTATTTATTCAGTAAAACCTGCAAAAGCTCTAACCTGTACAAGGCAGAAACTTGTCAGACACTGAAAACTTAAATACTTATTTTCCACAAAAAGTAGCAATAGAAGAGTGATAAGACTATCAAAGTCAGGTAATTTTCGAGACACGGAACAAGGCAGTACCATCAAGTTCTAGCTCTCTGACGTTTCACTGTACAATCATTCTTTTTCCTTCTCTTAGTCAACTCCAAACTTGTTGATGCTAAGTTGATTCCAACTCCTACTGACCTTGCAGGACAGAACAGAACTGACTCACAGCGTTTTCAACAAGCGCCTGGTGGATTCAAACTGCTGACCATTCAGTGAGCATACGTAGCCCTTAAGCACTATGCCACCACGGTCTCCACTTAGAAAAAACCCAGTGTCCATGTTTCAAGTATTGGCTAGATGATGGAGATACACAAATAAAGGATATACTACCTGTATTAAGACAAATGATTATGAACTGATGAGACAAATACCATGCAGGCGATGCTGTCAAAAGCACACTGGCGGGGCACTTAATGCACTCCAATTCCTATTCTTACGGTAAACAAATACAATGGGCTGTTACAGAGTCTTCTAACTGGGGACTGGGAGAGGAGGTCTACTAGCAAGATCATAGCTATCACAGGAGTCTACTGCAGTTGTTTAGGCTGTGTCGTATAAAGTATGATCACTTGCTGGATTGGAAAAAATAGCGGGAGAACATTCTAAAGGTCATTTGGAGTTTACTGACCTACACAAACATAAGTAGATGACAAGAAGGTAGAAATCAGAAATGGAAAGAAAAAACTGTAGTGTTTAATACTTTCAACAACTATTTTACACAGCAAACACTTTAAGGAATTTTAAATATCTCTCATTTCTTCTCCAGCTTAAGAATTCTTTCCAGATTAAGTTCCTCATTTAGTGGAAACACAGAATATGATATGATAAAAATAAAAATCATGTTATTCTCTGACTGCATTTTGTCCAGAACAGGCATAGGAATCTTCCTTTTAGTGAATTCACAGGAGAATCCCTGGTGGCCACTGCAATGACCCAGGTGTATTTTTACTCAAAGAGGAAAGTAAGTACCCAAAGTGAATTGGTAAGACGTCATATACTACCAGGTCTGTTTTGGTGACATGTTGAAAACAGGAAAACCAAAGCAAACCCACTGCTGTTGAGCCAGTTCTGACTCACTGAGTCCCTACAAGTAGAGGAGAAATGCCCCAGAGAGTTTCCAAGGAGCCCCCAGCAGATGTGAACTGCTGACCTTTTAGTTAGCAGACACAGAGTTTAACCACTAAGACACCACGGTAAGCTAGTTATATTAAGCAAGCAAAGTACAATAATGTCTGGTTACTTCTAAAATGAAAAACAAAAAGGTCTTCACAGAACTGTAAACCGAAATCTAAACATTCTTTTCCTCAACTTTTAGGGATTAAAGAAATGTAAAAAAAAAACAAATGTCCAGAGTCCCTAGGTAGCACAAACAAAAGTTAATGTGCTTGGCTGTTAATCACAAGTTCAGAGGTTTGAGTCCACCTAGAGGCACTCCTAGGGTCGCCATGAGTCAGATTTGACTTGACGGCACTTGGCTAGAGGCACTTGGGAAGAGAGACCTGGAGACGTACTTCTGAAAAATGAGCCGATGAAAACCACAGGGAGCACACTTCCATTCTGACACACAAGGGTCACAATGAATCAGAATCCACCCAACAGCCACTGTTTTAAAAGATGTCCAAAAGGTCACTATCAATGCAATTTTTACAAGGAAATATGTCAAATCTGATGTGCCAATTATGATGACACGTTTTATTCATTTACGGCATGACGACTTTCAGATACCTGTTGGCATAATGGTTAAAGAGTCTGGCTACTAACCAAAAGGCTGGCAGTCCAAATCCTTAACTGCTCCTTAGAAATCCTATGGGGCAGTTCTGTTCTGTCCTATAGGGTCACTAAGAGTTGGAATTGACTTGACAGCAGCAGAGGGGAGGAAAGATCTTTAAATATCTATTGATTATCATCACTGCTACGTTTCCTTACAGAGTAGCCTCAGAAAAAAAGTACAATTTCTAAAACTGTAATACTTGTATTGAACTCATGAAAATCAGTTATATAGAGAATATGTATTTTCCATGTATTTTTAAATTTTATTATCTTTACATTGTAAGAGCAGTTTTTAACGTTCTTTATCTTTTTCCCAAGAAATCTATTTTTTTACCTATCTGAATCAACTTTTTCAGATAGAATCTTTGCTCTTTCATGGAATCTTAATACTCTAGAAATGCTTTTCTGACTCAATTTCCCCCTCCAGGATTAGCTGCAGACAGCAAAGGCAGTGAATATACACCAATATTTTTTTTATTTATATGACAGAATATCCTCTTTAAAATATTAGATCACTTTTATTAGGACTCTAGGTATCTTATCTCATAAGTCACACATCACTTTTTTCAACACTAAGGAGCTATGTATATGACTATACTGAAAAATGAATGTTTGTTTATAGTAAATTTGCCAAATAAAACAATAAAGACTATGTCTGAATTAATTATTCCATACACACAAAAAAAGTAAATCTTGCAATGTAGATTGTCCAGAGGGACCTGTCAAACATTTCTCTATAGTCCTGAGGAGTCATGCTACCCAATTTAGCAAAATAATCCAGATAAATAGGATATTTCTATCTTAATATATGGCTACAGGAATTAAGAAATGACTTTGGATTTCTAAATCACCTTTTTCCCCAACAAACAAAATCCCATTGCCCAACTGTCATCCTAAATCACAGTGACCCTATACGACAGAGCAGAATGGCCCCATAGGATTTTCAAGGCTGAAATCTTAACAGTAGCAAGGTGCCACATCATTCCTTAACAGAACAGCTGGCAGGTTCATGCCACCAAGGTTTTGGCTAGCAGTCAAATGCTTAACCACTGCATCACTAGGACTTCTTTACTAACACAACATATTTATAAGATTTAAAGACAGAAGTAGTCTTCATCTGTACTTTCTGTTTCTTCACATTGCACTATTCTGCACTGTTACTTACTCCTCAATTTTATCTATTCATTCAAAATTAACACCACCTAAGTATGTAGTTGGAGCCCTGGTGGTCCAGTGGTTAAGAGCTGGGCTGTTAACTCTAGAAACAGTTGCACTCTGCCCTGTAGGATCACTCTAAGTTAGAAATGACTTGATGGCAAGGTTCTGGGGTACTGGTTCTTAATTAAGGCAGGGTTATTGCTCTAGACTAACACACATTTCTGATCTAACCTAGGTTTAGGTATGTTATTCTTTCAGTTCTCTCACTGGATTATCTATTTGGTCAGTTATTCCCTGTAAAGTTTTCTACCTGGGTTGAAATTCTCTTTAGACACAGACGCAATTCTTGCGTCCTCTGCCCCAGTGATCTCCCCCTTCTCATCCTGGGTACGATGCATCTGTAGAGAATATGCACTCACTTTGTTACGACTAACTTAGGAGGTGAATATGCTACATATGACATATTTTCCACCTTAAAAAACTGTACTCTCTTTTCCTGTATTATTGCTCCCTTCTCCTAGTGTTAATTTCTCCACTTGTGAAAATAAATTTACGGTTATTTGTGCAGGCTTATATACTGAAAATTTCTAAATAAAACTAAAATTAAAAAAAAAATACCTGCTTATCTTGTGACATGAAATCATCTGTTTCCATAGTCTTGGTATCATATGACTTCCCTGATAAACGCACCAAACATGTACAGGAGCGACGCAATCTACAAGCATGGCAGGAACGGTTTTCAGGGTTCTTCGGGAGAATATTGACATTAGAGTAATTTTCTATCCGCTCCTGAATCAATTAAAAAAGAAAAAGAAAAAGAAAAAGAACCTAACCAAATCAAAACCTCTTTTAAGAATTTCATGAATAGGAACAGTTGCAAGAGCAAAATACACTTATATTTCCTACTTTAATATTGAAACTCTTTTTCTGGAATGGCCATCAGAGCTGTTGTCACATGATCCTTGATGAACTGAATGTCATCAAAATGTCTTCAATATTTCCTTCATCTTCGGGTATGGAAAAAAGTCAGTGGGGGCCAGATCAGGTGAGTAGAGTGGGTGGTCCAATACAGTTATTGGTTTACTGGCTGTTTTAGTCAACTAGTGCTGCTCTAACAGAAATACCACAGAGTAGATGGCTTTAATAAAGGAAAGTTTATTCTTACATAGTCTGGTAGGCTGTAAGTCCATATTCAGGGTGTCCGCTGCAGGGGAGGCTTTCCCCTTGTCGGCTCTGGAGGAAAGTCTAGTATTACATCAGTCTTCGTCCAGGGAGCACCTTGGCGCAGGAACCTCAGGTCTGAAGGACGCATTCTTTTCCTGGTGCTGCTTTCTTGATGGTACCAGGTTTCCAATTCTCCACCTGCTTCTCTATCCTTTTATCGCTCATAGGATGAAAGGATTAAGGGTGGGGCAATCCATACTCCAGGGAAACTCCCTTTACAGTGGAGCAGGGAGGTAATCCTAAGAAGGGATTTACAGTCCCACTCTAATCCTTTAACATACAGCAAAGGAGAACCACAAAATGGAGCACAGTCACAAGATACTGGGAATCATGGCCCAGCCACATGGCTACCCATATTTTTCGGGGGACACAATTCAATCCATGACACTGGCCAAAATCTCCCTCAGAGACAACTACATAATTAAGTTGGCAAACTTGCCACCGTGCCACCATGTACAATGGCCATTCCAGAGAGAGTTTCAAAACTGCTTTGCAGGTTGCAGTAGGCACTGGTGTGGACTCATAGCTTCCCAAAGGGAGTACTTCTAAAGTGACTGCTGTGATTTCAACAATGAGGTGTGTAGCACTTAAAACCATTAAGTTTGTGGACTTAATTTTCAGACCTCACACACACACATACACACACATATATATATAATTTTATGAACTGAAAAGTATTTGAATTACCTATAAATTCTATCCCAAATGGTCATAATCAGTATATCAACATAATTTTTATTTTAACAGAAACAGGTACTCTTAGAAGTGCTAACCCATAGACTGTCTGACCTACAGTAAGGGTAAACATTTTAAGAAAAAAACATTATAGTAAAATTGGAAATATCGATAAACATCACCCATAACGTGAAGCCCAGGATTCGGTGTTAGGGACGAATCCTCTACCTCCTCCTCAGATCTCTAGTATACTCATGCAACACGTTCTAGGTCCTTCACATTTCTTAAGTCTTCGTAGTAGATTCTTGTAACAGTTACTGGTGATGTTTACCAGATATTTCCAGCTTTCCACCTTTCAGTAACATGGTAATGGTTAAGTGTGCACTTCCCACTCTCATCTGAAATTAGGTATGACCATGACTTGCTCTGGCCAACAAAAAGTGACAGGAAGCAACACACATCATTTACAGGCTGAAATTCAGAGTAAACAGGTGATTAATCATCTTTCCTTCTTGCTTCTGTGGTACTTGTTTGGAAGCATATGGTGAAGCGAAGGCTATGCGTCTGGTTCCCCAAGTGACTAATAAACAGAGCATTTCTGGTGACTCATGCTGGACAGAGAAGTGGAAGACAATTCGCTGGTTTAAGCTATTGAGGTTTTGTTGTTGCTTCTATTTATTAATTTAGCAGCATAACACAGCTTATCCTGCCACGGTTATAAATTATCTATGTCTCTCTAAATTCTTCAGCTTATATTTTATTGTATCTTCTAGCAATTACTTTAACATTTTGGGTTATCAAAGTTCAGTACAATCTACTTTACTACGATATTACACAGTAAAACATACAGATCAGAAAGACCCTTGATTTACACATTAGTTTTGCTAACTGAGTCGGATTCGACTTGACAGCACTTGGCTTGGCAATTACTCACTTTGCACTCTCATACTCATCAATTTTTCTGAATCACAGGTTCCTCATCTTTAAATGGAGGAAATAACAGTTCATTCCTCATAGGGTTACTCTGATGATTAAATAACATATTTTACTTTGTAAAATAAGTAACTGACAAAATTGGGTGATAGATGATAAAATACACGAGGTCTGAGAATTAAGTCCACAAACTTAATTGTTCTCTAATCACTACTTACCTCATTGCTGAGTATTACTATAGTCATCTTCGAAGTACAACTCTTGGGAAGCTATGCTCTCATGACAGCACCTAGTCCACCCTTCAAAGCAATTTTGGAACTCTTTCTGGAATGGTCATTGCACAGGTGGCAATGTGGCACAGTGGCAAGTTCATGAACTTAGTTGTATAGCTGTCTGTGAGGGAGTTTTTAGCAAGTAAACAAATAACTATATTGGAACACCTTCCCTACTTATCTGACTTTTGTCTTGACCTGAAGATAAAGGAAATATTGAAAGGAATAAATTTTCATGACATTCAGGACATCAAGGGTAATACAACAACAGCTATGATGGCCAAAAAAAGTTGCAAAATTGCTTTGAAGGGTAGACTAGGTGCTGCTGTCAGGGCACAGCTTCCCAAGAGAAGTACTCTGAAGTGACCACGAGGAATGTAGCACTTTCCTAGAACGAGTTCATGAACTTAACTGGCAGTCCTTCTATGCTATTTTTTCTACTGAAGGAAACAATACATAATGGTCTTAACAGTCAGATTATGTACTTTCCCTTCAAAGCAAATAAATTGGTAGGTAAATAGTTTCTATGTCTAACAAAGAAATTGAGGTTCAGAGAGGTTAAAAATTGTCTTAAGTCAAAAAGATACACATGGTAGCCCTAAACTCAAGCCATCTTCCAACTTGGAGGCTTCTACTTCTTTCTGAATTTCATAACTGTCTTTTAAACCTAATCATCTATTCTTATCATAAGGTAATAAAAGGCTGAATAGGCCTTGGATAAAACTAATTTCCTGACATGACATAAACGAGCTAGAGGAACTAGTAATTTCAATGGTAGAAAGACTTCAAGGAACTTGAGAGCTATTTTATTATCTTGCCATTTTTCTTCTTGCTAATCACTAGAACATGGACCATTACAAGTGAGTAGGGGCTTCATAATATAGCACAACCCCTAGTATTAGAGATCATAAAATAGAAACCTAGAAGATACCATGAAATCTAATAGATTCTGTACATTAAACAGGTACTTTTCCAAAACAGCGAAATTATAAAATCTTAAGGCAAAAAAGAATGTCAAGAAGTATCTAGGCCAGTGTTTCCTACATTATGTTGAATAGAAATCAAGAATCATGAAATAACAGATATTTCCTGAAAAGGAGCTTCAAATGCAAATTTGTAAAATACAAAGTATAAAAACATATGTATAAAGTACTGTATTCTATATTCCCATCCTGAATATTTCCAACATAAATTCACATATTAATGCTCCTGGAAAGTCACCAGTAAAGAAACTAGCTTAAGCTAAATTCAGTGTTTCTCAAACTTCTTTCGCTATGGAACTCTTCTGAAACAATTAACATTCTGTGGCACAGAATAACTAAGCAAAAACAGCTTAATTATCCTAATTTAATAGTTGCTTTGATCTAGTCATAGTAAATTTCCTTATTTCATAGACAGTTTTGTGGACAAAAAACATGTGTAGCAATCTGGCTAGGCCATGATTCCCAGTATTGTGTGCTGTTCCTGTAAGCCATAAATCCTGCCTTTACGATGCTAACGAGGGAAGATATGGGTGGGGTGTCCTCATGGTGCTTGTGTGCAGGACACTGTAAGATTGTATCCTCCCCTGAAGCAATGTCTTTAGATACAAAAGAAGCTGGCAGAGTGATCTGGGGATCTGATACCAGTGGATTTGGGTTTGGGTTCTGGTTTATACCAACCAGGAAAGCAGCAGTGTCAGGAGGAGAGCACATCCTTTGGTTCCAGAGTCCCTGCATAGAAGCTCCCAGTCCAGGGGAAGGTTGATGACAAGGCCCTTCCTCTCAAGTTAACAGAGAGACTTCCCCTGGAGCTGATGCCCTGAATTTGGACTTGTAGCCTACTGGACTGTGACAAAAGAAATTTGTTTGTTACAGCCATCCACTTGTAGCATTTCTGTAGCAGCAACACAACATGACTAAGACAGATGGCTTAGTCCCAGAGACATTCCAGAGTTATTTATCATTTATTAACTATGGTTAGTGTGAATGATTAAAACAATAACAGACTTTTGAAAAATATGCTGATAATGTAACAGAAATGTGAATACTTTAGGAATACAATACTCCATACATTTGTTTTTATACTTTGTATTTTGCAAAGGTGCATTGAAGCTCCTTTTCAAGAAATATCTGTTATTATCTCCCATGATGCTTGATTTCCATAGGACATAATTTGGGAAACACTGGCCTAGATATTTCTTGACATCCTTTTTTGTCTTAAGAGTTTGTAATTTCACTGTTTTTGGAGAAGCATCTGTTTATAAAATCTATTAGATTCCACGGTATCCTCTAGGTTTCTATTTTATGATTTCAATACTAGCAGTTGTACTACATTAGTAAGCCCCCATGCACTTCTACTGCACCACCAGAGCTCTTCTGTATCTTATCTATCTATGTATACATACCTATCATATACTCTGGAAACCCTGGTGGCATAGTGGGTAAGTGCTATGGCTGTTAATCAGAAGGTTGTCAGTTCAAATCCACCAGGATTTGTGTATCTCACTGAATACTGACACATTTTGAGAGCCCCTCTCTATTATCTCCCACTTCCTTCCTCTACAACACAGATGTAAAAGCAAAACAAAACTGTATACCTTATATTGCTCTTTCCAATGACTTCTGGAAAATAAACTCTCCAGACGAGGCTGAACCAAGCGGTCATCCAAATAACAAAGAGATATCAATATATCTTTTGCATACGATTTTTTCCTGGTACCATCTGTTTAGGGCAATAACAACAGAGACAATCACTTTTCCATATGGAATACTTAATTAATTTTTATTTAAGGATCTTTTACTACAATTTTAATGAAGATACTTGGTTGGTTACAAGGCATTATAAGAAAAAAAAATTAATGAAGTAAAAAAAAAATGCTAACAGAGTATTATCCACTACAGTTGAGTCAATTCCAACTCATAGCAGGATAGAGTAGAACTGCTCCACAGAGTATCCAAGGAGTGGCTGGCAAATTCAAACTGCTGACCTTTCCGCTGGCAGCCGTAGGACTTAACCACTATGCCACCAGGGTCTCCAACAAAGCATCAGGGAAAGAAAACAGGAAAATGACTCTACAGTTGTTCTTCTAAGTGTTCAGTTTTAACAATTACAATGAAAACAACCTCATGAAAAGACTTTCCATGTTCTATCTTTTAACCTCTTACACAAAACTGATGTGGATTAGTCACTAAATTCCAAAGTTTTGAGTACAGCCTTATCAGGCTCTCTACAGTTGGCTTCATTCTACCGATCCAGTGGTAATCCTCATGGCGAATAAATCAAAATCCTCTCTTCTAGCTAGACCTACTTCCTCATTCCCCCTCAGTACACTATATTAATTTCTGTCGCCCTGATTTGGCTTGTATTACATACCTTAAAGCCCACCATCAGTGAGTTGATTCCAGCTCAAAATGATGCTATAGGAGACAGCAGAACTGCCCCACAGGGTTTCTGAGTCCATAATCTTTACGGAAGCTGAGTGCCACATAACTCTCCCATAGAGTAACTGGTGAGTTTGAACCTCTGACCTTTTTGTTGGCAGCTGAGTGCTCGACCCACTGTACCACCAGAGCTCTTCTGTATCTTATCTATCCATGTATACATACCTACCACATTCTCTGGAAACCCTAGTGGCACAGTAGGCAAGTTCTACGGCTGTTAATCAAAAGAGTGGCAGTTCAAATCCACCAGGAGCTCCTTAGGAACTCCATGGGGCAGCTCTACTCTATCTTATAGGGTTACTATGAGTCAGAATCAACTCGATGGCAGTGGGTCATCATATTCTCTAAAGTTAAGCTTTGTTTCCCTTTCCTTCATAAATCTGTTGTTGGCAGCTGCCATGGACTCCATTGTGATTCATGCTAACCCCATGTGTGTCTGAGTGACACTGCTCCATGGGTTTTTAAGGCGGCCACCTTTTGGAAACAGATTGTGAGGACTGGCTCAAGAGGCGCCTTGGGTAAATTCAAACTGTCAGTCTTTCAGCTTAGCGCTTAACTGTTTATACCATCTAGAAACTTCTTTAATAAATTAACGTATTTATCAAGTTTAAATCACTACAAATGGAAACATTTTACCAGGATTTACAAAGCTTTCTGCTATCTGACCCTTATCTGCCCCTCTGAATTTCTCTTTTCCTTCTTCTCCGCCTCCTTCTGTCCTAGCCATACATCTTCTGACTGCTCGTTGAATGCAGCAGATTTACTTTTCCCTAAGGGTGCTGGCACTTACTAGTCTCTCTACACTACCCACACCTTACCCTCTCCCTTACTTCATTCAGGTTTCCCTTCAAAATTCACATCAGAGCCATTCTTTGACAAGTCTAACTAACACAGACTTTCTTCTCCCTTACTACTTTTTATCTACTTACTCTATTTTTCTCAAGAATGAAACACAAGTTAAAATCATGTTTCATATTTCTTTCCTTAGGTATTGTCGGTGTCTCCCATTGCACTAAGCAACATGAGAGCAGGAATCATGTTTGACAGGCACTACTGTATCTGTAGCCCTCAAATAATGCCTATCCCATCACAGGTACTCAAGAAATACTTATTTGATAAACTGTGAGAGGACTCTAGTTTTGGCACTTAAACTAAGTATTCAACACAACATGTTTGTAGTCCTTAATAAATGCCAGATTCTGTGCTAGATACAAGGAATATATGTGTATATAAGATGTAGTTTCCCCCACACTCTGGTATAGGAGGCAGGCAAAAATATATTTTAAATACAGTGGAAAAGTACTTGCACATGAATGGCACTATACTTACATGGCAAAAATGAAGGAGAGACAATTACTATTTGAGAAGGTTACACAGAGTTTTCACAGTGGAAGAGTGCAGACACTCACATGAAAAATCTAGGATAGAAATGGATTATATCCTGAGACACAAACGATTGCATAAAAGCAGTGGAGCATAAAAGTTTTGGTGAAATTCATGGAGGCAGTAATATGGCTGTTAGCCACTCTGCTGTTTCACGAGTATGCGGTATGACAATTAAGTCTGTGAACTTAATTGTTCTAAGTCTTACATGTGTCATTGCTGATTATCACTATAGGCACTTTTGAAGTACTCCCCTTGGGAAGCTATGTACGGATGCCAGAGCCTAGTCCACTCTTCAAAGCAATTTTCAAACTCTTTCTGGAATGGCCATTGTGCACGGAGGCACGGTGGTAAGTTCACAAACTTGATTGTATAGTTGTCTGTGAGGGAATTTTTAATAAGTAAACCAACAACTGTATTGGAACACCCTCGCTACTCACCTGACCTGGCCTGCAATGGCATTTTTATTTACTCAAGGTAAAGGAAATATTAAAAGGAAGACATTTTGATGACATTCAGGACATTGAGCATAACACAACAACAGTTCTGATGGTGATTCCAAACAGAGTTCCAACATTTCTCTGAAGGGTAGACTAGGCACAGCTTCCCAAAAGGATTACTTTGAAGGTGACTGTGGTGCTATTCAGCAATGAAGTATGCAGCACTTTTTCTAGGATGACTTCGTGAACTTAACTGGCAGACCTCATGCACGTCCTATACATTACGTTTACTGTGAACTCTTGAAGGGTGAGGATCTGTAACATACTTCTTTTGCACTTTTTGTACCTTCCACAAACACTAGCTAGCTTTTTATGTGAACAGATTTTAATGAAGTTGATCCTACAGAGATGACTGGAGAACCTTGAAAATGGTTCCTCCCTGATTTTGTTTAATGTAATTTTTCAAAGCTAGGTTGTCAAAAATTATAAAAGGAAAAAAAAAAACCAGTTGTTCCGTTAATACTATTAACTTACCATACAATGTTTTCAGAAAAGATCCATCTAAAGCATTGATCAGCAAACCCTTCACAACTCTTTCAAAGTGAGTATAGCAATCAGTAAAAGAATCTGAAATGAATTTTAAACAGATATTAGAAATTAGCAGCCAAAACAATTACCTATATATGTAATAGATTATCTTCCCTAAGACTAAGTAATTAATACTATAGTTAGTAGAGATAGCTTAACTGTCTAGCTACACAAAATCTCTGTATACGAAATTTCCTGAGTTTTAATCCAAAGTCTCTAGTTGCTACTTCAAATGATTCCTACTTCCCAAATTTAGAGATGGAAAACTGATTAGCGAATATTATGAAACATATCCTGGGAGGGAGAGGAAATCGAAGTTATCCCCTGTGCATTTAACTATCAACTAGAACAAGTGAGAAAACATCGAAGAGGGCATGTTCAAGATGTACATGAAATTTTCCTTTTATTTCGTATCTAGAAGAGATTCTGCATATAAAATTGTCCAGAAAATTGCTACCCTAGCCACACCCCAGTAGTCCTAAAACCAGTAGCCCTAAAACTCTACTTTGGTTTCTGCAACCCCAGATTTCCTGTATTCCACGTCTATTTAGAAACGTTGTGTCTTTTCCTTCCCATACCACACATATAAGCCTGATCTTCCAACAACCCATCTGATCTCTGTAGTAATCTGTTGTTAGAAGTCAGTCAGGGACAAGACAGAAGGTCCCTATTTCCTACTACCCTTGAGTCAAAGTTTATTACGGTTGTGCAAATGTTCTCTATTAAAGAAGACTCCCTGATCCAATGATTATCCTAAAGCATTTGCCCAGTTTTGGGTTACCTATGAAGATGTATCAAGAAAAACCTGAGTATTTTGAGAAATGTGGAAAATCACTGTCAAGGGGTTAAAGCCAAGTAAGATTTATTATAAGCATTTATGAGTAGATTTTTACTTTCATTTCAGCTAAGTAAAAAGAAAGATGGGGCTGGGCATGGAGAAACTTACTTCTATTCTGGTTCCCTAAAAAGGTTGTATAACTCTTTCTTAGACTTCAAGGGCAATTTTAATTATGTCTTCCATTCAAAGGAGATAACCTTACAAAACTACTAAAGGACTCAAAATAAAGCAGTAATAAACGTGAATGATAACAGCAGATAATCTGCACTGGTGCCATGAAATTTCAGATGGCTTCTGATACACTGAAAATTATAAAAGAATTGACATGGCTGTTAAAAAATATAGTTTTTTTTTTTGAAAAACATCAAGAGAACATAATTGGAAAGTGAAATAATACATAACAGAATTCAATGGTGACTATACTTTCATCAAACTCTGGATGTAATGTTACAGCACTGGTACATAACTTAATTTGTAGGCATCCAAACACATCTCAACTGTATTCTAGCATTCCTCAAATTGTATTAAAGGAATACTGGAGAATATTAATAGACATGTTGAAGAAAAAAATACCAAATCTATCCCATGTTCATAACTATCAAACAAAAAATAGAATTTTTTTTTTTTTATCCCATGGACTCATCTCAAATGTGCCCAATGTCACTCACAGGCTAAAGAGTTTTGGGAACTGGGGCTCTACTTCAAAGACCCTGACAGTGTGTTTTTTATGACCGCGAGGAAAGGGCTGAGATCATTGTTACCTGCAGATTTTCTTTCCTAACCACAAAATCCCTCTCCTACCAATGGATATCACAATCTCCTTAAGAGTCAGGAAGAAGGTCCCTATTTTCCTGTTTGTATTGGATGGTTGAATAGTGGTAGAATTATGCTCCTGGAAATCTCAAACTGAATACAAAATAACTGAAATTTATTAAGCAAGTACATGCCAGGAATCATTCCAAGCATATGCACAAATTATTAAGCCACTGAAGTACTACCATTATTCTCAGTTTATTTTCAGATGAGGAGACTGAGATAGGCTGGAAACTTTCTTATGATTACACAGCTAGTAAACATTGGAGTTCAGGCAGTCTGACTCCACAATTCATGCCTTATCTCCTAAACAGATGTTGTTATGCATGATACTTAGATTTGATATGATACTTGAGAACATGCGCTTTTAGACTCAGATGAGCTTTCAGGGAAAATTAAATTCAAATCTTACAATTAAGAAAAACGCCACAATGATGAAATGACTTACTCAATGTCACATAACTAAACAGAGGCAGAAACAGGATTAGAATCCCAGCATCCTCTAGAGCTTTAATTGCTGAGCTTCTGTAGATATTTTAGGAATACTGTTTAAGCACCCCTCCCCTCAATTATTTTTTTTTTTTAGAAATACGAAAAGAATACAGGGGAAACCCAGCAACACTGTGATGATGCAAAATTCGTTTTTTCCAAGGTAGTGCATCAATTTCCCCACACCTAACAACTAGTCTGAAAACCTTGGTGGCACAGTGGTTAAGGGCTACATCTGTTAACCAGGTCAGCAGTTCAAATCCGCCAGGCATTGCTTGGCAACTCTATGGGACAGTTTTGCTCTGTCCTTTAGGGTCACTATGAGTTAGCACTGACCCGCTGGCACTGGGTTTGGTTTTTTTTGGTTTTAATAACTAGTCAGTCTCTTGCTTCCTTTATCATGTATTAATTTCATGTACATGCTAAGATCTTGTTTTAGTATCATCTACTGTTCTTATAGATCTGGCTGTTATTGCCATGCAAATAGTGCACTGTTCTATGTACTGCAATTTTATGACTTCTTATATCACGGTGGCATAATGGTTAAGAGTTACAGCTGGTAATCAATAGGTTAGCAGTTCTAATCCATTAGGCACTCCTTAGGAACACTGGGGGACAGATCTACTCTATCCTGTGGGGTCATTATGAGTTAGAATCAATTCAAGGGCAATAGGGTCAGGTTTATAAGGTAAAGCAAATCCTTCCAATTTACTCTTTTCAAATTTTATTTATTTTTATTTTGTTGTTCATTTTACAAAACTGAATTTTAAAATTCCAGAAATAACTTCTGGTACTATGTATCACCTTCTGGAAGCATGTTATGTCTCTCTACTTATTCATGTCATCTTTTCTATTTCACAGTCAAGTTTATTGTTCTCTTTATACCAAATAAAACATCCTCATTGATGTGAGTCAATTCTAACTCATTATGACTCTAAAAAACAGGACAGAATTGCCCTATAGGGTTCCCAAGGTGGAAATTTTTATGAAGCAGACTGCTACATCTTGTTCCCAAGGAGCGGCTGACTGCCTGCCTTTCCGTTAGCAGCCAAGCATCTTAACCCTGAGCCACCAAAAACAAAGCTTTTCTTGTCATAATTAAGTCTAGGAATTTGATTTTAGTTGCTAATGTAAAAGGCATTTTCCTATTTTATCTTCTAAATAATTATCCCAAGAATATGGAAGATTTAAGGAGTTTTCATATTATTGTGAATATGGTCACTTTTCTGAGATCTCTACTAATCACAAACTACTCAGATACTCCTGGGTATTTGTGGAAGATGAGCTGAGACACGCTAGAGTTGGAGACAGAGATATTTTTCAAGGATTCCTGAGCAGATTCTGTTTTCTCTCCCAGCCTCAAGAAGGATGTCATCTTACTAGCAATAAGTTTGCTTCAAGAACCAAGAGAATGTTTACATATATTCCTCTAGGTAACAGCACACAGACTCTTACACTTTCTTCTGGAATACAGGGGTGATCTCAGCTAAGAGGACAGCGGCAGAACAAGAAATTGTCTTCTTTTTGAACTCTAACAAGTCCCTCTCCCAAAGGGAAAAAGCACAAAAAAGGTAAGGAAAGACATGCCGTACTCAGTCCTGCTCTAAACATGTTCATATCCCTTACATTCCATGTATTTTGTTAAATAAATCAGAAACTTTGACCTTGAGCATATATACAATCACATCATGTTCTAATAATATCTTTTTTAAGTTTTTTTATTTTATTTCAAGTCTTCATGTTATTGCTTTGCTTTCCTATGTCATACTGCATTATTCAGCCCATCTAAACTTATTAAAAAGTATTTTTTGTTTTATTCCTTATTTTATGGAGAACACCTTTCACACTTCAGTATAACTTTGAGGTTGGCTTTTGGTACGTGACCACTAAATAGATCTAGAGTCTACTGAGAGCTGGAATACAGTGGATTCCTTACCAGTCTGTCCCTCTATTTTCTATCACATCTTTCCCAGGAGTTGCCGTCTCAAAATAACTACAGAGGGCTACTAATAGGGATTTACGACAACTGCCTCAACCTTGTAAACCAAACCAAAACCAAACTCACTACCACTGAGTCGATTCCAACTCATAGCAACCCTACAGGACCAAACAGAACTGCCCCTATAGAATTTCCAAGGAGCTGACCTTTTGGTTAGCATACACAGCACTTAACTACTATGCCACCAAGGTTTCCTTTAACCTTATAGCAGGCAGAAATCTACTCTGTTTGAAGTTGTAGAGATGTATCTCTTAGAGTCAAAAGGCTGAGAAAGTGAACAAAAATGTCTTTCTATAGTCAGAACTGCTGTCCACAAAAAAGGCAAAATTGCACAGGCCATTGATTGTGACTCTTCAATGAGTAATGAATATGAAGTTAGGAGATACTCCTCTTAAAGGCAGATCATATGTTAAATACAAGTAGTTGTCAACAATACTACAGACTCTTAGGGGAGAATGAATCTAGAATACTAGCCTAATTTCAACTTAACACAGTCCGGATAGTATTGTTGGTTATTCATCATATACATTATTATTTTAATGAGAAAATGTTTTGATCCCTTAATTTAGAATTATAGAAATTTCTAGAACATTACCCTCTGATAAACTGAAAATTCCCCATATTGTATTTCTCATATTCACATGCAGTATAAATATTATTAATTATCTAAAACACATAATGTTTTTCTCTTGATATTTAAAGAACAACTGACTCCCTCTTAAAACTATGAAACTCAAGAGCCTTCAGCCAAGGTACCTACTCGAGTCATTCACCCACCCATCCACCCATCCAACTAATAATGAGTACCTATGAGACGTCAGAAACTTCAATGGTTCTTATGAGTACAAAAACAAGGAGGGTTTTTGTTGAAAGGGGCACTCACTTGTCTTAGTTTATTGAGCTGTACTTTTTTACACACAGTAAAACTCACTTTTTGGTGTACAGTTCTACGAGTTTTAACAAATGTATCAAGTCATGCATGAGCACCACAATGAAAATAAGATCAGTCTTATCACTAGTCAAAAATGCCATCATGCTACCTCTTAATTATTCTGCTTTGTTCATACTGAATTTGAAGTGCCTGGAAGACACCCTGACGAGGATGTTTAATAATAACATACAAATGTAGGTTTTATACCAAGGAGAAATCTGGGCTAGAGATACAAGTTTAGAAATTTCTGTCTATAGATTAGGCTGAAATACGGGTCAGAGACTGCTCAAAGCACAAGTGAGACAAACGTAGCTTGAGGGATGTTCCAAAACATCAGTGTTTATGTGGCAAATGGATAAAAAGAAAGCAACATTATTAAGGGGAAGGCAGGAGAAAATGGAACCACAGGGTCTAAAAAAAGAAGGGCTTTCTGAAAGTGAGAGTGGCCACTGATGGCAAAGGACATAGCAGTGGAAGGTTACTATAGGAAACAAAGAATACTTCAGCAACTAGAACATTATCAATACTTAAGTGAGAACAATTCCACTGGACTGATGGCTGCAAGAGACTATGTACCATGTTCTACAGTTACTAGAAAACAGAGACAAAAAGATTTAGAATGGTGGCTAACAAAACTTGCCAAGGAAAGAAAGGCATGAATATGGTTACAAGTTGAGGAAACACAGCTTATAAAGAAAAAGTCATTCAAAAAAAAAGTAGGTAATAGAGCCAGAAGAGGAGCTGCAATTAAGAATATACAAAATAAAACGTATTACAGACCAAATGACCTACATCATTTCCTGCGGTACAGTCAATATTCCTAAAAAGCAAACAGAAGTATGGTAGAGAAGGAAGCTGAAGTGGTTCCCATAGGACTTATTTTCCTTAAAAAAGAGAAATGGGTAAGAGTGAGCAAACCAAAAGCCAAACCCACTGCTATCGAATTAATTCTGACTCATAGCAACCCTACAGGACAGAGCACTGCTCCACAGTTTCCAAGGAGCACCTGATGGATTAGAACTGCTGACCTTTTGGTTAGAGAGCGAGCACGTAACCACTACACTCCCAGGGCTGCCTATGAGTAGGCATTTCTCTGCAAATGTTCTACATATAGAATCTAGAATGATGGGATACCTCCTATTTGAGTTTCTGTATGAATAAAATGTTCATGGGGCAGGTGAACTAGTGCCTAGTGATATAAGGAAAATTGTCAATTAACTCGCAGTACATAGTATTAGTGGCATCCTCACAACTGCCAAATTTTCTTGAAATCTGAACCATCTAGTATTATAAACTGTGAGACCTAAATTGAATCACGTCACACTTAATTTTGGTAACTACTACCTTTCTTAAAAAATGATCCAAGAGTGCATTATTGAAGAAAAAGCTCAAAATGTATCAGTCCAGCAGCCTGCTTCTATTTATGTTATAAAACATCCTAAAAACAGTCTTCAAATTTATGTGGTTAAAAGCTTGGCTGTTAACCAAAAGGTAACAGTTCAAATCTACCAGAAATGCTATGGGCAGTTCCACTCTGTCCTACAGGGTCACCATGAGTCTGTATGAACTCGACGGCAGTGGATTACAGGAATCAGAGTAATAATATTTAAAGATAGCCTAGTGGTGTGGTGGTTAAGTGCTAAGGTTGCCAACAACAAATCCAACAGACACGCCTTGGAAACTCTATAGAGCAGTTCTACTCTGGCTACAGTGCTGCTATGAGTTAGAATCCAATCAAAGGCAGTGGGTTTGTTTTTTTATGCTTAGTTTTACTTAAGTTTGTTCTTCGTAAATCAGCAAAAGCTATAAATTATTTTAAATCTTGACCCTTCAGTATACATCTTTTTAGCACTCTATAGGATGAAATGGGAAGTATGCAATTATAGATACTTGCATGCACACCAAAGTAAGATGCCTATTTTTCAGGAAAAGCACGTGTGCAGCTGTTTGAGTGGGGAACTGAAAAAGCCTCCTTTTTAATGAAATACCACTTCTCACTTGGAAGAATGACTAACTGGCTATTCAGACTAGGGTATCTGGTAGACATTTTCTCAAAACTGAATAAAGTGAACCTGTCACTTCGAGGATAACTGAGAATATTTGTTGCCATTGGTATAAAGCAAGTTTTAAAACAGAAATTAGAATTCTGAAAAACTTTTACCAGGTACTATGAGCTTGACAGCTTCCCAATATTTAAAGCATTTTCTGATTGGTGGTGATGCTAATGCACATGATTTTTTAAAACTGTATAATAAAATGTGCCAAAT
This sequence comes from Heterohyrax brucei, assembly GCA_028571685.1. Lineage (NCBI taxonomy): Eukaryota > Metazoa > Chordata > Mammalia > Hyracoidea > Procaviidae > Heterohyrax > Heterohyrax brucei. The sequence continues at coordinate 58,421,117 of CM053145.1, read as the reverse complement.
GAAAGATCTGTACAACTCAGTGAACCAGCATTCCCTAAACACCCAATGCACTGTGTTAGAAAATCACATACGGATTTTCACAAAAAATTCACTCAAAATGCAAAACACACCAATGGACTGCAGTTTAAGACAGCACTAAAAGCTAATTTATACAGTTTCAGGTATCACACTGTATGTAAATTTTAAGAAATTACTACTTGGTGACTTCTGATGTGTTATCAAAGGAGAACATCAGTGGTTACTGTGAAAATACTATTAAAAAATTCCTCCTTTTTCCAACTACAAAACTGTATGAGGCAAATAGTTTTTATCCACTTCAACTAAAGCAACATATCATAGTAGATTAAAGGCAAATGAAACTATAAGATTCCTGATGCCTTCTATTAAGCCAGACATGAATGTTATTTTTAAAAAGTCATTCTTCTTATTTTCAGGAGAAATAAACTTGTTATAAAACTATGTTGTCTATGTTAAAATACAGTAAGTTTATTAATGTTATTTTAATACTTTTAAAACTATTCAGTCTGTATGTCTAAAAGAGTAAATACTGATACATGTAACCACATGAATAAAAGCCTTTTGTAGTCTTTAATAATTTTAAGATTGTAGAAGATTCCTGAGACCAATGGAACAAATTAATCTGATAATTTAAAGTTACCCGGAAATGAAACCATATCTCCTAATCAATGACTCAGAACATAGTATTAAAAGGCTGACTCACTGCCTAATTATTAGAGCATCTAGTAAAACACTGATATTTAACTTACAGAAAGAATTTTGTTTTACTAATTTTAGTTGTGAAGTAGTCAATTTTTGTTCTTGGTGGTTTTCATTCTCTTCATCACCTTCCTTATCTTGTACTACAAAGTCATCGATAACATAGTCATCTTCATCCTCACTACTCTCTTCTTCCTCCTCATCATTTTCATCATTACTTGGGCAGGATTCCTCTTCAGAGTCCTAATTAAATTAAAACATACACTTCAGTTCATTGTGCCTTTGTCAGTATGAATGTGACATTAATTAAACCTGAAACAAAAAATGATCCATAGAGCTTCATATTTTAAAGCTAAAAAAAAAAAAAAAATTGTCCTGTTAAATGCTGGACTTTCTATATTAGAAAGAAGATAACACTATATCTCAGTTAAGTGACAAGAGCCTTGGTGGTGCAGTGGTTAAAGCTCTTGACTGTGAACCCAAAGGACACTGGTTTGAAGCCACCAGCTGCTCTATGGGAGATACAGCAGTCTGCTTTTACAAAGATGTACAACTTTGGAAATCTTACAGGCAGTTTTATTGTGTCCTACAGGGTCACTATGAGTTGGAACCATCTCAATGGCAGTGGGTTTGCTTAAATGATGTAAAACATTTTAAATACATAGTAAGGTTATGAGAAGAAGTTAAAAACAGGAAAAACTATACAAAACAAGTCTTTCCATTTTTAAAATGAAGTGATGGACTGACGCTCATGATATAGCAATATTAGATTGTACTAGTGCAATTAAACATGTTAAAGATACTTGATTAAAAAATAAATTCTAGAATTGAGGAAGAGTAGACTTAGCACTTTTGAATTTTATAAACGTTAAACATTTTAAATAAAAATTTAAAAACTAAGAAAACAAACAGAACAAAACACACCTCAAAATCTCTACCACTATCACGTCTCTGATGAGATCTTTGTTTTGAGAGTTCTTTCAGCTTCTGGAGTTGTTCATGCTTTCGTGCAGCTAAAGTTTTTTCAGGTTTGCTTTGCTCCATCTCCAAGGAAGAACATTCATCGTCAATCACCCTACGTGGACGTTTGCCACCTACTTTTGTAACTACTATATCACTGTCCTCACTCTCATCACTGTCATCCAAGACATAGGATAGGCTTCTTCGCTTTCCTCGCATGATGTGCTCTTCTTCTAAATCCTCCTCTATTACTGGTCCAGTGTGCTTGTTGGGATCACCCTCCTGAATTGGATGATTTTCAAGATCTGGTAAGTCAATACCCCTGGGTTTGTTCTTGTTCTTTTCTTCTTCATAGGTAGAACTGTTGGCAGTGTTAATGAGACGTTCACTGCTGTTTCCTTCACTTTCAACTTCAATTAATTTAGGTTCTCCCTTATTTTCTGGCTTTTTGTTGCTTTCAAGCTCTTCATTACTGTCAGTGCTTTTATTATCATCAATACTTTCAACACTATCGAAGTCTTCACTACTGTCAAGCTCTTCATCACTATCAGACAGCTGTGAGATACTATTTCTTTTAGTCCGTCTCCAATCAACTCGTGATTTCTGCTCTGGTGCTTCAGTTTTAGAACTGTTTCTTGTTTCATATCTTCTAGTGTGTATCATTTTCATTTAAGCTTCTAGAAAATAAAGTTATTAGGAATATAACAATGATAACCAGATTATAGAAATGACTGTGTTTATTGTAAATCATAATATCTGGTGTTACAAAATGGTCCACAAAGGCAAAATCACATGGACTATCTGAATGAGATGGTGAAACAGTCATTCAACAAATAATTTATTGAACATTTATGAATTATTCTCAATGATGCTGTAAGTTGTTCTGAAAGGAACACACAGAAAGGAAAATCACGACCATTGTACTATAAAAGATTATCTCTATTAACTACCTGAAACATACAAATATATGATTAATAAAAACAAAAAGTAGTAGTTATTTAGTATCAAGAGTGATAAAATAAGTGCCACAGAAGTGTAAAGATGAAAGCAAAATCAGTAGTGTAACTATTTTACTAGCAATTTCATTGAACAGATGTGACTTGATACAATTTTAATGAATCGTCATGTTCAAACAGAAAGAAAAAACGGAAAAAAGGATTTCAGGCAGGTAAAAACAGTAAGGACAACATTTTGGCACTAACAACATGGTATCTCCAGTAAATATACAAGATACAAGTAAGATACAGTGTAACTCAGTGCAACACTTACTAACAATCCAACAATGCAATCAGGTGAAAAGCAAAGTGTTGAAGCAGAGCATCATACTAGGAAGGAAAAAAGGGAGTATGTTTCTGATTCACAGGATGAATTCCATTATCACAAGGATATACTGAAGGAGCACTCAGTGACTGGTAGGAAAACTAACAGGAAAACTTATATAATATGTCTTATGATTGCTAAGGAACACAGGAAATACAATCACAGTGGAATGAAACTGACTTCATAATTCATGTATAAGAGCTTATACTTTCAATTGAGTGCTATCTTCTTCAAAGAAATCATTTTACAAGGCTGTCTATTATAGAGTGAACTGTGTCCCCTGAAATGTGTATCAAATTGGCTAGGCCATGATTCCCAGGATTATGTAGTTGCTTCCATTTTAAAAAATCTGATATAATTATTCTGTGTCATAAATCCTAATTTACAAATCCTAATCCTGTGAAGTTAATGAGTCAGGATTAGAAGCAGTTATGTTGATAAAGCAGACAATCTACAGGAGTAGGCTGTATCCTGAGTAAATCTCTTTTGAGATACAAAAGATACACGAGAAAAGAGGGAGGTATCTCTGTACCACCATGCAAGAGGAGCCACAGGAGCAGTTTGTCCTTAGGACCTGGACAGAGGAAGATTGATTAACATGGACCTTCTCCAAGAGTTGATGTAAAAAGCCTTGCCCTGGAGCTGGAGCCCTGAATTTGGACCTTTAGCCTCCTAAGCTGTAACAAAATAAATTTTTATTTGTTCAAGCCATCCATTTGCACATTTTCTGTTATAGCAGCATTAGGTAACTAATACACTGACTAGTATTTTTACCATGGCCCAGACTATTTCTGTATTTCGTCTATAAATCATGGTATCAGAAAAACGCAAGACACAAAATCCCAAAATAAGAAAATAATCATACTTCATTGTTTACCACAGAGAGTGAATTCAACAGCCATTTGATTTACTTGTCTCATTTATAAGGGAAATTTAGAAGCTTCCAGAATTAAAAACCATTTTCCTAAAATGAAGATTAACTACTACTAAAGATATTCACCACTAAAAATATCTAAAAAATGTGCTGCAAACTATGAAGGTACTTACAAAATTGGAATATCACAAATCTTGGGGGTAACAACTATATCACTAGACCAAGTTTATAGGTTCCCAAGATAATTTTCTCCTTTTTTTTCGGTGTTGTTGGGGGGATACCATGCATTGTGATAGTAAAAATTCTGGTATGCTTATAAAGCAACACGATTACTTCTATAATGGTAAAACCACACATAAACAACACTGCTAGGATTATGCACACAAGAAAAATATCTTCATAGTGCAGACTGAAGTATGACCCAATGATAGTAGCTGCTATTAAATACACTCACCACTGTGGAAATCTAACTAATCCTGGTCAACAGACTAAGAATTTGACTATTTTAAGTCATGCTTGAGGTGCATCTTACACACGAAGTTCATATTAAAACTGACAAAAATGAAAATATGTGTGGTCAAAATAACTTTTTAAAAACTTATACTACTCTACAAAGCATGGTTTTAATATATACCTTACTGCTTCATAGTATGTCAACTTAGATTCTCCTTAAATTTTTAAACAGATTACTGTTTCTTTGGTTAAGCACATGATGAACTGGGCAGTTTATATTTTAAAGCAATACAGTATCACAAATTGCTTTTTTAAGTAATTATATTTTGAATTCGCATGAGCCACCTGTATATGTGACAGGACTACACTATATAAGACAGTCAAGTTTTTATGGCAAAGCTGTCTGAATTGGGAGAAGTAACGGAAAAATAACCACAAAGACAAATGACAATTATGGCTTCAGCAGACACATTAAAGTAAACACAGATAGCAAGGAACATTAAAGTAAAAAATGATTTTAGTCATACCCAAAAGTGCTTCATATACAATAGACGATTACTCTACAAAACTATATCATGATCAAAAGATAGTCATTTATCATTATCAATAGGTGATTCCTATGCTAAAGACAAAAAGGTTTAAAATGACACATTATTAAAACGACTTTTGGCCACAAACTGCACTGTTAGCTTTTAAAAAAATAAATTGATAATTTTTTCAGCATTTTTTATTTTTCAATCCTCACAATGATCCTAGAAGATAATTTACATCTTCTTTTATTCATTATCAAAACAAGTACATAAAGTTTAAATGACTTACCAAAGATCACGCAGCTTGTGAGTGACAGAGCAGGGATTGGAAACCAGATCTCCTGATGCCACGTCCAGTACTACACACTGCTACCAATTCCACATTTGTACAAAAAGGTAGTAAAATTAAGCCTTCAAAAATGTTATTTTATCTCTCATTTATGCTGAGTTTTAGTTTCACAAAATAACCAATGATTTAAATTTGACTTTACATGTTTTTATTTTTAATGTGACTGAATTTTCACGCACATGAGTTAGGCCAGAAACTTCTGAAAATTAGCTCTAGGCAAGAAAAGAATGTGCAAAAGATGAAAATTTGCAGACTTCCCTCTATCACCTTATTGAGGACACTAATCACAAAATGTTCTTCTCCTCAGAGCCCAAAGATAAAAATTTCAAAGGCAACCTCTGATGAGAAAAATATTTGGAAAAACTGTAGTTGAGGAGGAAAGTTTTATTTAATAAGATATCAAGTTTCATTTGGCCAACTACCCAACAGCCAGGTTTCTCTTGTATTTCAGAATTGTCAGTTATATCAATAATGTAAAAAAATTATCTACTAGAAAAGAAGATAAAAATCTGAACATGGTTGGCTCCTTTTTTAAAGTATGCACAACTTTACTGTATCAGCTGGAAGACGGAAGAATGATGACTGAGCAAAAAGGTGAGTTAACCTGGGAACAGAAATGAGAAGGTAAAGCTAGGTTGATGGACAAGACATCTCTTGGTTTTCAGAATTCACTCAGTAGAGGCTATATTAAAATGGATGTAATTTCTGTATATGCTAAGTAAACACTCAATTTCTTTAAATGAAAATTTCATCAAGCTTCTTTAACGATACCCTACCTTTAGACAGGAACCTTGGTGACAAGAGTAGTCAAGTGCTGTCTATGGGTGCTAACCAAAAGTGCTAATCACAAAATGTTCTTCTCCTCAGAGCCCTGGGAAACCCTTTGGTGGTGTTCCACTCTGACCTATAGGGTCATTGTGAGTTAGAACTGACTTGACAGCAATGGGTTTGGTTTTTTTCCTTTAGACAAAGAAAAACAGACTCCAAAAAGAAAGCATCATATAAGTGAAGATCAGTACTATCTCACATCTTTGCGGTTCATGTTTTTATACCATGTAAGACACGAATATATAAGTATGTTTGTTAAGGAATATAAAGGCAATAACGCATCACTGCTTGGGTTCTTTAACACAGTAACTGCATTTAAAAGAAAGTACTTTGATGACGATACATGAATTCTAATCAGCACAAATATCCTCTCTCTTAGACTCTGAGGTTAATACATCCTCAAGAAAACCTGCATTCCAGGAGTGATCTCCTTGATGTATAAACAGTGTGAGTGGTAGTTAACACTCCGTGATTTGAGGGGTAATGGAATGCCAACCCCTGCTGGTATTCCACAGTAAGGAATGTATTTGCATTTGTAAAACATAGATCGCCACCTCCTTGAGGCTTTTTTTTTCTTAAATATGATAAATACAGTTTGGACACAAAACATTAATACACCAAAGTAACAGTAACTGAAACCTTACAATGTACCAACACAAACTGAGTTCTGGCCTACTAGAAGAAATTACTGAGTCAGTTTCTGCTCCCACGGAGCTCACAATCTATTTGATGAAATTACTAGGGAAACCAAACAAACCAACATAATGCATGATTAAACGTTACAGTGTATGAGTCTCATCAAGTCTCCACACGAATGGAAATTTATTATAATTCTTCTATTGGGTGGAAAACAGGACAACACGACAGAAACAGGAAATAAAAAATGTGAAATATACACAGAGGAAGTCCAGTAGTCCCCCACCTAAAATTACTATTCAACAGTCCATGTTTTTGAATGGAGTGGATCTCGACACCTTGGCATTCAGGACAACTGTATTATTCATCAAGATTTCTAACACTGAAGTTGGTTTGCTAGATCACGGAGAGATGAACACAGGAGGAGGAATAGATCATCTCCCAATTGCAAACTTGGTTCTTAGACAGCCCGCAGGCATCCAGGGGAGTCCACTCTGCCTCCAGACTCTGGGAGGGAGGGGCAACGTTGCTAAGAAACCAGACACACACAGCTGTGTAGAACGACTGATATTCCCAAGCACCAAAGAGGTCTGCAGCCAAAAGACAAGGGTCTGAAAGGCCAGACAAGACCCTGGTGGCAGTGATTAAGAGTTCAAGTACTAACCAGTCACTCTTTGGCAATTCTATGCAACAGCTCTACACAGTCATACAGGGTCGCTAGGAGTCGGAATTTACGCAACGGCAATAGGTTAAGGGAAGGAAAGGTCAGAGACCCGAGAAGGTGCCCACTGCCCCCCCCCATTAGTTCCGAGCAAGTGCCACCGCGGAAGGAAACAGGCACCCCGCCCACTGCAGCACAGCCCAAGCCGAGGGAAAGTGGCGCGAAGGGCTGAGCAAATGGTTTCACCAGCATCGAGAGAAACCGCGAAATTTTTTCACAGCCCGCTAGGTGATGTGACTTCCCTGCCTTTTTGTTAAACCAGCAGCCTTGGTGGTGCAGTGGTAAAGAGTCCGATTGTTAAGCTTAAAGACTAGCAGTTCGAGCCCACCAGCCCCTCTTTGCAAGTCGTGAGGCAGTATTACGCTGTCCTGTAACGTCACTGTGATCCGGAGTCAATTACAAAGCAAAGGCTTTGTTTTTTTTTTTTCCTACTAAACCATTACCAGCCGGAGCCAGAACCAGCAAGTCCCAGCCGAGATATTCCCGAACCGCCCCGAGTCCTCACCTTTCCAATCTTCTCAGCCCTGGGCACTAGCTGCAGAGGAAAGACGCTCCTCCTTCTTCCGGGAACCGGAGGGAAGTCCCGCCTCTGGGAGGGGCAAGGGGCGGGAGCCGGGTGGCGGGTGGGGCATCTTCCGGGAGCGTGCGCCGGGGGAGGAGCGGTCGCAGCGCGGTAGTCAGGGAGCTGTGCAGGGTCCTGGTTCGAACTGAGGTGGGGAGAGGGGCCCGGCGGGCTGTGAGGGGCCGGGAGGACTGTCTGAACTACGCCTGGCGTGACTAAGCAAGGCTATGCAGCGGGAGGGGTTGGCAACTGGAGAAGGGATCAAGCGTAACTATTGACCTAGGGAAGGGGAGACGGCGCCAGTCCTCTCCTCCGTGGCTCTTCCGCTGCTTGCTTTAACTTTGGTGCTTGTCAGGGCTCGTGTCGGGAGCCTATCCGGGCTCTGGGTGTGGAGGAGGTGGAAGTTTGTGGCAACGATGACGTTGTAGTCTTTCTCGCGGCCCCTAGGATAATAAAACAAATGTCTGTAATCCAGATTATCTGTGGTGACGTGGGGCCTCCTCTTCTACTGTCCATCTAAATTAAAGGCCTGTTCCCCCAACCTCCCTCTGCTTTCTCCTTCTTGCTTTGCCATCCCTTTTCCAGTGAAGCCCAGCTGAGGAGGGGCTCTGGGCCACCAGGTTCTTGCTAAGGTTGAAAGTCTGTGCAAAAGTGAATCTGTGTAAGGGAAGGAGGGATTTGGGGTATTCTTTCAGGGAGAGTGTGGGCAGAGTCCCCAAATCTCACCATGTCGGGGAAACGGAAGCGTGTGGTGTTGACTATTAAAGATAAACTGGATATAATAAAGAAACTTGAAGACGGAGGCTCTTCTAAACAGTTGGCAGTTATCTATGGAATTGGTGAAACAACAGTTCGGGATATAAGAAAAAATAAGGAAAAGATTATAACATATGCAAGCAGTTCTGATTCTACAAGTCTTCTGGCCAAAAGAAAATCTATGAAGCCATCCATGTATGAGGAACTGGACAGAGCAATGCTGGAATGGTTCAACCAGCAAAGAGCAAAAGGGAATCCCATATCTGGACCAATTTGTGCAAAAAGGGCAGAGTTCTTTTTTTATGCTTTGGGAATGGATGGTGATTTTAACCCCTCTGCTGGTTGGTTAACTCGGTTTAAACAGCGGCACAGCATCAGAGAGATTAATATTAGAAATGAAAGGATAAATGGAGATGAGACAGCTGTGGAAGAATTTTGCAACAACTTTCGAGACTTTATTGAACAGGAAAATTTGCAGCCTGAACAAATCTACAATGCGGATGAAACTGGGCTGTTCTGGAAGTGCCTGCCCTCTAGAACTTCAGCAATCAAAGCTAAAAGCATCATTTCTGGGCACAAGTCACTTGAAGAAAGGGTCACTGTCATGTGTTGTGCCAATGCCACAGGCTTACACAAACTCAAACTCTGTGTTGTGGGGAAAGCAAAGAAACCTCGTTCCTTTAAGTCAGCAGACACATCAAACCTACCTGTCTCTTATTTCAGCCAAAAAGGTGCGTGGATGGATCTTTCCATTTTCCGACAATGGTTTGATAAGATCTTCGTGCCCCAAGTTCGAGAGTACTTAAGATCCAGAGGCCTACAAGAAAAGGCTGTGCTCTTGTTGGATAATTCACCAACACACCCAAATGAGAATGTCCTGAGGTCAGATGATGGCCAAATATTTGCTAAATATTTACCACCGAATGTGACTTCATTGATTCAGCCCTCAGATCAGGGGGTCATGGCAACAATGAAGAGGAACTATCGTGCAGGCCTTCTCCAGAACAACTTGGAAGAAGGTAATGACTTGAAATCATTTTGGAAGAAGCTAACTCTGCTAGATGCACTTTATGAAGTAGCAATGGCGTGGAACTTAGTAAAGCCAGTTACTATTAGCAGAGCCTGGAAGAAGATACTCCCCACCATAGAGGACAAAGAATGCTTGGATTTTGGTGAAGAGGATATTTCAGTTGCCACCGTGGCCACTATTTTACAGCACACCAAAGGATTGGAAAATATGACTACTGAGAGTATTGAAAAATGGCTTGAAGTGGACAGTACTGAACCAGGCTATGAAGTGTTAACTGACAGCGAAATCATCAGAAGAGCACAGGGCCAGACAGATGAATCCAGTGGAAATGAGGAAGAGGAGATAGAACTGATTCCAGAGAAACATATTAATCATGCAGCTGCTCTCCAGTGGACTGAAAATTTACTAGATTACCTGGAACAACAAGGTGATATGATTCTGCCTGATAGACTGGTAGTACGTAAACTTAGAGCCACCATCAGAAATAAACAGAAGATGACAAACTCAAATCAATAATGGCATTTTAGTTTTCCCATTGTTTTGATAATGGTGTTTATGACTGTTACCTCTTTGCAAGATGACTTAATTTTGTGTTCTGAATTTTCACAGTCCTGTGAAAGATACAAAAATGTATCTGTAAGTGGTTTGTGTGTTTTGCATCATCTGTGTTCCTTGTCCCTCCGTTGTGCAGACAAGAAGACACCAATTCTGTATAGATGTAAATGAAATATAAACATGTATTGACCTTTGTAGATTGCCAGTATCCCTTAAATTAATAGTGGCATTCCCTGAAGTTTTCTAGCAATAGAAAGATAACAATGAACAGAACACTTTTCCCAAGGCCTTTGCTTGATTTGTGGGGGCTGCCATAGTAATGTTTTCTTTCCTAACTGTCTTAAATGGTTGTCTGTCTTGTGTGTTTGATTAAGCTGACAGAGTAAGAAAGATTGGAGATTGGAGGCTATCTATAATAGTTAAGGGAAACACTGGTGCCCATAGTTGTTAAGTGTTGCAGCTCCTACCCAAAAAGGTTGACAGTTTAGACTCCTTGGAAACTTTATGGGCAATTCTACTCTGTCCTGTAGGGTTGCTATGAGTTGAAATTGACAGATGGCAATGAGTTTGGTTTGGTTTTTAAGTAGTTAAGAGCTATGGCTTCTAATCAGAGGGTCAGCAGTTCGAATCCGTCAGATGTTCCTGGGAAACCTAATGGGGGCAGTTCTCTTCTGTCCTGTAGTGCCATGAGTCAGAATCAACTCAACAACCATGTTTTTTTGTTTAATTCAAAATGAAGTTGAGTAATGAACAGAAACATTGATATGAAAATTACAAAAATAATGCTGAAATACTTTCCTAGTATGGGTGATAAAAGAGGGAGGTATTCTGGAAATGAAGTAAATATAATACAGGGAGTGATTGCTAGATTAGTCAGAGAAACTGTTAGAAACTTGATATATAAATGAGGTATTCTGATAATTTGTAGTTAACTGGGAATTTGAAAATTTTGGAAATTTATTTATACAAAAGGAATGACAGATTTACTTTAATTGGCCCATTTTATTATGTTATGACGAGTAACAGTAAAGGTTTATTATTTATTTATCTGATTATAGTACAGCTTTTGTAATGTTAAATGTAATAGTAGGAGGTCTTGCCATTTATTTGGGGAAACAACACCCTAAACTAAGGTTTTTGTTTCTTTTTCCTGAATATGTGGAAACGTTATCTGTAATTTGGAAAATTTTATTATACTTGTCTGTTCTATTTGATATGAAAAGAAGAAATGAAAGGAATAAAATTTTATTATCTGAAATAAGCCCTGTTTATGACTTGTTTTATGAAGAAAGAAGTATGGAAAATTGCAGACTCTAGGGAATTTTGTCCTTTATTATTTTGACCTTGTAATAACAGATTATTATATCTTCTAGAATTTCATTTTAAGTCAGAATGTTCATAAATTTGCTTTGTGCTCAATGTTTATTAAAGATATTGAAAAGACTTTACCTATAGGAGTATAAATTTCACATTTGAAAAGTGACTATTATGTCATAATTTGGTTTACAATTTTAAAAATAGTAATTTAGAATTAACTATCAGTCATTTTTAAAAGGCTTAACTTTTTCACTGTAATACTTTTATAAATAATAAATTCTAGGGCTTTAAAAAGATATTTATGTTCCTATAATTTCTAGGTGATAACTTCATGTTATATGTCTAGATTGTTTAAAAGATTTATCATTTATCGGAACTGTTTAAAAATTGCGTTTCTTAGAAGAATTGCCTCAGTGCACAGAAGGAAAAGGCACCAGAAGTTAGCATATATATTGAATCAGACAATTACACAGTCTGCTATAAATTAAATTGTCTATAAAGAAAAATTTCCATTTTCTAGAAAAAAATTGTACTAAAAAGCTTCTTGAAATTTGTCTGGATTTGTTCACTTTCTTAAATTAACCTTGTCAGTAAAATTCAGCTGCCATTGCCACCTAGTGGTAAATTAAACATTACTGTTAAACTGTAGTTTTAAATTTCAATAACTGGTAAAAAGGCTCATGATTTTGTGGCTTGGAGTGTGAACATTTCTCCAGCTCATGAGAGATTAATCTTCCTCTGATTTATAATTGCTTTTTTCTGAAAGCTGCTAACACTGGTAGGCTAGTGGTTCTGTTTTGATAACCCTTCTCTCCTTAAACATAATTACGAAAGCTGCCAGTTACTGTTGAATGCCATTTTATATTCTAAGAAGCATACTTATTATATTATCTCATATAATACTCAAAACTGTCTTATAAATTAGGTGAAAATATTGAGACTCAGCTCGTACGCTTAATTACTAAAAATCACTGGGCTACAGGTAACAATATAAAGCCAGGTATTTGACTCCGAAGACTGCTTATATCATTTAACCTAGGCTCACCTCATAACCTTTTACAATCTTTGGTGTTCATTCTTTGCCATCCTCTCTCCCTCCTACTATAGTTGTTTGAATTTAGGGATTAACTTGTCAAGTTCTCAATACACTTGTAGCAGTTGCCTTTCCTTTGTTCTTTGTTCTTTTACAGGATTAGCCTTTCTCCGCTATGATGTAGTGTCCCTCTTGTTAACTGCCGCTAAGTTGGTGCTCAGTCTTTGGTTTGGACCACTGTGATCTGTAGAGTTTTCACTAGCTGACTTTTTAGGAATAGATTGTTACGCTTTTTTCTCTAACCCTTTTTGGAGTCTGAAAGCTCCACTGAAACCTGTTAAGCATCATAGCAGCAAGGCACCGCTGACAAAAGGGGAGGTGGCTGAATACAAGGTACATTAGCCAGAAATTGAGCCTGCATCTTCAGCATGGAAGGTACGAATTCTACCACTGAACCACATTAATGCCTTAATAGTGTCCCTATGAATGTGTTTATCAGTAACTTAACAGCAGCATTTGAAACTTGGGTCATGTATTTTCTGATTTTCAGGTAGCCATGTTCACTTTCACCATTTAAAATGGTACCAATATGGAAATCTTGCTAGACGAAAGGTATTGGAAACCACTACTACCAAAATAAAAAAAGGAAAACCCCACATGTGCATGTATACACTAGAGCAGTATAGAGATGAAAAAAAATATATGAATTACCCAAATGAGACAGTACAGGAGAGAGAATGAAGATTAAATTTGAATAGTCACTGCTGTCAAGTCTGTTCCTATTCAGTGACACTATAGGACAGAGTGGAACTACCCCCAAAGGAGGCACTCCTTTGTGCCTGATGGATTCAAGCTGCTGACTTTTTGGTTAGCTACTGAATATTTAACTATTGTGCCAACCAGGGCTCCCAGCAGAAGAGATAAAGGAGATAGTTAGAGAATAAGATAAAGGAAAATACCACCAATCATGAGATGTGTTTTATAATGGTGTGCATTTCAGTATCCCAGTTCTGGGTGGAATAGTTATGCTGTTCAGTATTATATGGGCCCTGTAATCACTACCTTCCTCTTCTTTCCCTGAAGAGTGGAAGTCAAATACACTTGATCAGGATTTGAGACCAGTTAGTGGTTAATGCTTAAATTTACTTGCATGGTACACTTGTCTTCAAATTCACAGGTATTTAGTTCCCAAGTACCACTTCTGTGATGCCTCACCAGAGGCATCTGCCCAAGAAATCAGAAAGTTACTGTTCCTGAGAAATTTGGGGTTTAGTGGACATTAGAGGGAGAAAATGGAACTCGGCCATGCTCAAATTCAGTGATTTAAAAATACATTAAGGTTGTGGTAGTAGTTGTGAGCTTAGGATAATATGAAAGAACAGGAGGAAAGGCTCCTGTCCTTTCCAATTTTGAAATCAAGATAGAAAAGCTACACACATACTTGAAAAACAAACAAAAACTGTATGTTAGTCAATTCCAAATTCATATAAAAAGCCCGACATAGTGTGATCTGTGCTATACTCGTATAAGGAAACCATCAAGATTTACTTTCCTTTTTCCTACTCTGCATATGTTTTAATTTCTGCTTTTCTTTTTTTAACTGCCACTGAGTACTTCATCCATTTCCTTTACCCTTATGCTTATAATCTCAAATCTCTGTAATTAACTATCCTGTCTTAAGATGTCCACATTTATTTTATCAGATGAGAAGCAGATTTAAGCCTGGAAAGGACACTAAAGTGCTGCTTTGTTTCTGATTGTGTAATGAACCCTCCTTTGGTATCCTGTTAATGTCAGAGCCAGCTAAGTAGTTCAAATAGTTTTTTGTCTGAATGCCAAGTTTAGTGAAGCCACCCTGGTCTGAGGTAGCAAAATCAATTATTTTCTTATCTGTATCTTCTGTTCATTATTGAGATTTTCCTAGTGTAAACAGGTGCAACTGCCCTTCTAACCGTTCCCTCCCATGTGCAGCCATACTGGTTTTCTGTCTTCTATCCCATTGTTTCTACTTAATTCCAATTCATAAATTCTTTAAAAGACCACTGCTTTTCTCAAAGACAGAGCACATCTCCCTAGAAATGTATTCTTACCTATTTTTCCTATTTAAGTCTGCTGACATCATTACATGGTAACTAGACTCATGCATTCCTATAAAAGAAACTGAGAGTTGGAAGAATGTTGAAAGGCTAGCAGAGGCTGGAGATGCCTAATAATGTGAGAATTAGTGTCTGTAGGATCACATATCCTGTAAGACATCATATTGTGAAGAAATTTTTTCTGATGTGTATATCTTATTGTTCAGCTATGAACTTCTCGAAATAAAGGACTGTGGGGTCAATTTCCTTTAATAGAGTAGTGTATATTCATTCAAGAATGTATATTCAACAAACGTGGGTTTTATGCTTTGTACATGTAAGACATGTCTTAGGCAATAGATAAGCTACATGGATAATTCCATCTGCATTCAAGAGCTTAGTTTTGCACATGAGACAGGTAAAAAGGGGAGAATGAATTGTTACATGCTGCTCTAGTGCAAATGAAAGACTCATTAATTCTGATGTGAGTGATGTAACATGGTATAATAATCCTGATATGAGCAGTACAGGTGATACCAATTGAATTGGCCTTTAAAAAAATTACCTTATGTTCATGATGATTTGCATTTCTCAAAATATTTTCGAGGCAGAGTCAAGATGGCAGACTAAGCACATATCTCCCTAAATCCCTCTGGAAACTAAGACCTGAATTGATAACTAAACAGAGCCTTCTGGACACCTAGTGAGCCCTAGCACTCACTAGGGCTATTAATTTGGACTTCATACCACAGAATGGAAAACTTCCTCTCTTTTACTGACCCCTGCTCTTGGTGAGTGCTGGCTTTCACGGATTGAGGATAACTTGCCATTTTAACTTTTTTTCTCTGTTTTGTCTGGTGGGCAGAGCTGGGACTTGACTGGCATCTGGTCTGTTAGTGGGATCGGTGGGCAAAATTGCCACACTTTGAGAAGCCCAGCTTTAGACTCTGTGCATCTCAGCACCTTTGGCCTCTGTTTCTGCCTCTGCCATTGAGTGGCCTGTGCTGTGGCAGGCAGGGAGCTTGTACAGGATGCCATCTTGTTCCACTGGGAGGCAGATTACCCATACGGAGGCCTGAGCTTGACCTAATTCCTAGGCTGACAGACAGCGCATGCCTGGAGGAGAGCACTTTTCTGGCAGAAAAACAGTATTCTACAGTGTCACTCATGGCTGGGGCCTGACAGCAGAGGCCAGCAGGGCAGTAGCCTTTCTGTATTTTGAACTATAACATCTATGGTTGGATATTCAGGTCTTTACTTTGCCAGCTGGGAAGAGGGACCTGTACACCTGAAAACCTAACTGACTTTGGAAGTTGTCAGCTACCTTTTACTTTTCATTTGAAGATGGCCTAGAGAACAGCTGTGGTCCACCCTCACAGCATCTCTCCCAGCCTCTGTTGACTCACATGATGTCCAAAATGCAACAAACGTTGGATAAAAGTGTAATGAAGAAATCACCCATGGCTTCACAAGGTCCCCAAAAGAATGAACCAAAGAGCTTCCCAGATGTAGAAACCTTTCTGAAACTAACAGAAGCTGAATACAAAAGGATTATATATATAACCCTCTTAGACCTTATACAAAATGCAGCTGAGCAAAATGAAAAATTAAGCAAGCTGTTTCATCTGATGGAACACCAGTACTTGGAAATCCAACAGATCAAGAACAAAATCAAAGAGATAGAAAATTCAATTCAAAGCCAAGAAAACAGAATGGAACAAATGGAAAATAGACTTTCTGGTTTGGAAGGCAGAGCAACTGACTCCAGAATCTATGAAGAGAAATCAGAAAAAAGAAACAAGAAAAATGAAGAAGCATGGGGGACTCTATTAAGAGGAACAATCTATGGTTAATTGGAGTTCCTGAACAGAGCAAGACACCTGAGAACACAGAGTATTGTTGCTGAGCTGCTGATAGACAACATCTCAGAAATTATGAAAGAAGATAATGTAGATATCCAAGATACATATCAAACGCCACTCAATATAGATCTCAAGAGAACGACTCCAAGACATAATCAAGTTTAACAAAATGAAACATAAGCAGCAACCCTTAAAGGCAGCAAGTCTCAAAGCAAAGCTAACATTCAGAGGGAAACCCTGTAGGCTTTCATCAGATTTTTCAGCAGAAACAATGCTGGCATGGAGACAGTGGCATGATACATTCAAAACCTTGAAGGAGAAGAATTCCCAACCAAGAATTGTATATCCTGCAAAACTATCTTTCAAATATGAAAATGAAATCAAGACATTCGCAGATAAATAGAAACTCAGAGACTTTGTAAAAACCAAACCAAAGCTACAAGAAATACTGAAAGAACCTCTTGTCTTAGAAGAACAAAACCACTAACTTTATATTTTACAGGACACATCACCTAGAAACCTACTCAGTTAGAGAAGGCTCCAAACTCAATCAAAGCTATAATAGTAAAAGAAATGATCCAGTGATTGTATCGTGAAAACTACGATGTCATCTTATTAAAAAGAGGGATGTACTACAGTAGTTAATCCTTCCAGGTGGAGAGGAAGTTAAGACTGGTAGTAATTAACATCGGGTTTATACATAGCTCATTAAGAGGAATCATAGGGGCAGCCGTTTAAAGCACAGTAGAGATGCAACATATCGAATCAAGAAACATAATACAGGAGTCTCAAAAACCACAAAACCAACCCTGAAAAAGGTGAAAAATCAACTTACAAAGAAGAATGTCCCAGAACAGATTAATAAGAACAACAGAGAAAACATCAACAAAAAAATAAACATACCACAATGACAGCACTAAATACATATCTATCAATAGTTGGATCTGACTCAATGGCATGTGGCATCAATAATTACATTGAATGTGAATGGGCTCAAAGCCCCAGTAAAGAGAAATCGAGTGACATCTTGGATCAAAAGACATGACCCACTCATATGTTGCTTATAAGAAACTCACCTTAGGCTTGAAGATATGAAAAAACTGAAAATTAAAGGATGGAAGAATATACATCAAGCTAACATAAAGAAGAACAGGTATGGGAATTCTAATCTCAGATAAAATAGGTTTTCATGTAAAATCTACCACCATGGACAAGAATGGACACTATTTACTGCTGAAGGGTTCAATACACAAGCAGGACTTAATAATATTAAATATTTATGCACCTAATATTAGAGCACCTAAATACATCGAAGAAACACTGACTACACTCAAAAATGAGATAGATCACTACGCAATAATAGTGGGAGACTTCAACACTCCACTCTCAGTATTGGACAGATCATCTAGAAAAAAGCTCAGTAAAGACATGGAAGACCTTATTGCCACAATTAACCAACTAGACCTCTTTGACATATATAGAACTTTGTGTCCATCAGCAAACAACTACACCTTTTTTTCCAATGGTGAAGAATAACAATGATTTTAGGAAACATCTCATAACCTGGTTTCAATTGGAGGACATTATTCTGAGTGAAAATGATCAGTGACAAAAGGACAAGTATTGTATGAGACCCTTATGATAAGAACTTAAAAACAGACTCATGCAGAAAAGACTGACAGCTGCAAGAATGAGGAGAGAGGGAGGGTGAGGGAGGATGGTTTAGATTAGATAGTTGATAGAAATTTGGTTGGGTGAAATCTGTGACAGCACACAGTAGAAAGAAGATCAATATTAACTGGACTTCAACATAACATGATTATTCCTCCCATCTTAACCCAATTGTCATGGATTGAATTCTGTCCCCCCAAAAATATGTGTAGCCATGTGGCTGGGCCATGATTCCCAGTATCTTGTGACTGTCCTCCATTTTGTGGAGGGCTGTAATCCCATAGGGGCTGTAAATCCCTTCACAGGATTACCTCCTTGCTCCACTATAAAGGGAGTTTGCCTTAATCCTCTATCCTAGGAGAGATACAAGGACAGAGAAGCAGGCAGAGAATTGGGAACCTGGTACCATCAAGCAAGCAGCATCGGGAGGAGAGCGCGTCCTTCAGACCAGAGGTTCCTGCACCAAGAAGCTCCCTGGACAAAGACTGATGCAATACCGGACTTTCCTCCAGAGACAACAAGGGGAAAGCCTTCCCCTGGAACAGACACCCTGAATATCGACTTGCAGACTATGTAAGAATAAACTTCCCTTTATTAAAGCCATCCACTCTGTGGTATTTCTGTTAGAGCAGCCCTAGCTGACTAAAACACCAGTATTGCAAGGACAGAGTAGCTGGGGTGGGGGGCCAGGACCATGGTCTCAGGGGAAATTGAGGCCAATTGGCACAACTAGCATTTTGCTAAGAGAGCCTTCTGCACCTCACATTGGTGAGCAGCATCTGGGGTCTTAAAAGCTGTCAAACTGCCATCTGAGGGTACAGCAAATGGTCCCAACTCAACAGGAACAGATTATCACAAAGGACCAAAGCGACATGGAGGAAGAGAACCCAGAAGACAGAGAGACCCATGTGAGTAGGTGACTACATTGACTTGTGACCAGAAGAACTGGATGGTGCCCAGCCACCACCACTGATAACCGTGGTAGAGCTCACAAAGTTGAGTCTCACTGGCAACACAAGAATTAAAAGGGGTGGACCTGAGGTTTCCACTAAAAGATCACAATTGATGATCTGGGGGTCTCAGTGTTCTCCTGGAAGCATGGCCCCTGGACCTGATGTTGCCCTGTCCATAAATTATAATGGAGGTGAACTCTTTGGGCAGGAATGGATTGTACTTGGTGACACAGAATGACCACATCATGTGTACACTTTATGGTTGTATGCATCTATAGGATGTCATCCTACTGACCTCTTTCTGTATGTGGGGGAGTGGGTAGAGAGGAAGGGATAGGAGATTGTTTGGAGGATAAGACATGCATGGAGCAGAGAGGAGAGGTGTGTTGTCACCAGGCAGGGAGAGCAGGTGGGCATGTAAATTCGTATGAGAATGTACATTGCCACTCAATCGTAATAAAAAAAATAAGTAAATACAAATATTTTCACTGACATCTCATTTTATCACTAATTAGCCTTTTAAAATATGTAGAGCAATACTATTATTACATTTTGTAGAGCAATATTATTCCCATTTTGTAGATGAAGAAAATTGAGCTCGGAGAAATCCAGTAATTTTCCTCTTGAAATTTTCTAGCATTGTCTTCATGGGAGTGTTATAATATGAATATATTTTTTCTCTTCTGCTATGCAGGGAGTCCTGAGGGCAATGGCATTTGTTTTAATAATGTTTGTACCCGTAATGGTTATTATAGTGCTAAATATGCTGTAAGTTCTCAAGTACTATTTTTGAAATTATTGAAATGATTAATAGCATCAGATGATGTAGAGATACTGAATATGATGAAGACTTCGAGAAGAGTATCTTGAGTTTGATGATTATTTGAAAATTGTTGAGAATATTTTTATTGGAGTTGTAAGAGTGGAAGCCGTATGTTGTTTGTGTTGCTATGAGTAAGTACCATCAAGTCAGTTCTGACTCACAGTGACCCTATGTACAACAGAATGAAACACTGCTTGGTTCTGTGCCATCCTCACAATATTTGTTATGTTTGAGCCCGTTGTTGCAGCTACTGTGTCCATATATCTTGAGGGTCTTCTTTTTCACTAACCCTGTGTTTTACCAGGCATGATGTTATTCTCTAGAGACTGATCCCTCCTTTTGACATGTCCAAAATATGTGAGACGAAGGCTTGGCATCTTTGCTTCTATTGAAAGATAACACTAATTATCACATAAATTCATAGCACATTGAAGGGATAAAATAACCAAAAAAGGAAAACAAAATGTAGAATGGGAGACACCTAGTCTTAAAACCCATCCCTTTCCATGTGTTCTGATTCAAAGCAACCCATAGTGACGATGACATTTAACCAGGTAGACATTATGAAGACCGTCTGTTTGATGGTGAGAATTTCCTAATTAGAACACATTATGTTCTTTAGGAGAAACTCCATTATTCATTGTTCTCCATAGCTCCTGATTCCACCCTCTGGGAGATTCTTCCTTTTCCAAGTTCTTTGTGTCGTTTGTGCCTACATTTGGGTGTACAGTTTTAAGGTCACTTTGTTGTGGGGCAAGTTTGAGGAGTAAGGTTTTGTCTTATTATCACCAGCCATTTTTTGGCCAGCCTCATGGATTTTTTTTTCAGAACAATGCCCTGCAAAACTTAGTATGTTTATAATATCTTTGTTTCTTGTTCGTTCTACATGCCAGTTACCACACCAAAGTATATTCCTACATATGAGTCTCAAGCTTTGTTTATATCTTTACTTTTAAGACCCTGTCTCAGTTTAATGGAGGCAACCAGGAGACCATCTAAGGAGGCACTGTTAGAAAAGTGAAGCCCTTCAGGGATGAATCACTTTAACTGCAAAATCTCACTAGGCTTTGCTTTTACAACCTTATTTCCTCCCTAATGTTTGCAATCTAGAGCTATTCATTTTTTTCAAACCTACGAAAACCTCCAAATTTCTGAACGTTATCGAATTCCTTTTATTTTTGCTTGTAATATTGTTTTCTGAGCTCATCTCTTTATTATAATATTTGCTAAATACAGCAAGGAACAGCTGACATTAATTTTCTTTCTAGATACTTTCTCTAGATCAAGTCTTTTTAATCTCAGTACTATTGACATTTTTGACAGGATTATTCTGTTGTGGGGGACTGTACTGTACAACGCAGTGTGTTTAGCAACGTCCTTGGGCTCTACCCTCCAGATGCTAGTAGTATCCTTCCACCACACCCCCACAATTATCACAACCAAAAATGTCTCCAGATATTATCAAATGACTAGGAATCATCCCCAGTTGAGAACCACTGCTCTAGGAACATCGAGCTCACAGACACTTGGTCTGCTTTCCAAGTTACTGAAGATAGTATTTATAAAATGTTTTTACTACTACTCCATCTTTCACATCATTGATAATTATTTCCTTGGTGACCACTTCCTGATCGTTAAAGTGATGCTATAAATTTTAGGTTTTTGTTACTATGAGGTGGAATAAACTTGATAGTGATTGTTGAGTGGGTGATAGCAATGACAGTCTTTTTTTTTTTTTTTTAAGTTAACTTAAAAATATCCCACTGAGATGACTTCAAGTTGAGTGCAGTTGTGTGGTTTCCATCATCCCTGTAAAGAAACGGGTCAGCAGCATAGTTTATCACTAAAAGTGTTTTGGTGCCACCCTACAGTAAGGCTTATTTCTCCAAGTCCTCTGTGTCGTTCACTCCAAACCACTCTTTCTCAGATGTAATGGAGATGGAGTGGGCCTTCTCCCTGCTGTTGTCTTCAAGACCTCTATTTAAGCCATGCCAAAAAATTTAGTTTCGTTCGTTTAGCAGCCAAGTTCTTAGCCACTTGGAGACCAGGGCCCCAACTCATACACTGAAAAGGTGGATGAGGCATTCTGTAAATCCATAGATGGTAGTTTTGGCATAATCATTGCATGCAAGGAAGGCAAATCCATATACAGAGTATCTATTCCAGTAAGGACAAAATGCTGCCTTTTCCATGACGGAAATGCATATGATATAATCAACTTGCTACCAGATTGCTGGCTTTAGGGACAGTGCCATATTGGAGATTCAGTATTGGTCTCTGCTGCTGGCAGACTGGGCACTCAACAGTGATTGTAGCCAAATCACTTTTGGTGAGTGGAATTTCATGCCACTGAGCCCATACATAACTTCTATCCTTGCCACAATGGCTACTTTGTTCTTGAGCCCATTGAGCAATTACAGAAATAGCTGGGGAAAGAGGATGACTGGTTCCTACCGAACACACCTTTTATCCACTTGGTTATTAAACATCCTCTATTGAGGTGACCTTTTGGTGAGCTGTCACATGAGACTCAAATATCTTCACTTCTATGGCCCATTCAGAGAAATCTATCCATATACCTCTTCCCCATAAATCCTTGTCTACAAGTATCCAATCATGTTCCTTCCAAGTTCCTGGCCATTTAGCCAAACCATTGGCCACAGCCTGTGAATCTGTGTAGTATTGCATTTCTGGCCTTTCTCCTTCCAAGCAAAGTGAACAACCAGGTGCACTGCTCAAAGTTCTGCGCATTGAGAGGATATTCCTTCACCACTGTCCTTCAGGGAGGTCCCAGACAGGGGCTGTAGTGCTGCTGCTGTCCACTTCGAGTGGTGCCTGCACAACGCATACAACCATCTGTAAATTAGGCATAGTTTTCTTCAGTCAACTGATCACAACATGCACCATAACACCATAGGTGCAGACTGGGACGCAGATGATAATGTGACAGGAGTGGAGACCATGGGCATTCGGGCAACTTTCTCATGCAACTTACTTAGGCCTTCAAGTCCTGTTCAGGCCCGATCTCATACATACCACTTCCACTTAATGACTGAAAGCTGCTGTGCACATCTAACTTTATCACTTTGTGGGGTCAGACAGTACTGAGTTCATGACGGGCAGCTGAGGACACATGGTGACTTGGGTAAGTATTCAGTCTTTGCTAAGGCCCAGTAACAAGCTAAAAGCTATTTCTCAAAAGGAGAATAGTGTTCTCCACAGAGGATGACAGGGGGCTTTCCTCTAAAATCCTAAGACTCTGCTTTCTGATTCACTAATTGGGGCTTGCTACAGACTCCAAGCGGCATCACTATTGGCCACTGTCACCTCGAGCACCATCGGATCAGCTGGATCATATGTTCCAAGTGGAAGAGCAGCTTGCACAGCAGCCTGAGCCTGTTGCAGAGCCTTCTCTTGTGCTGGGTCCCACTCAAAACGAAAAGTTTTTTGAGTCCCTTGATAAACAGTAGCACATCTAAACGAGGAAGATGCTATCTCCAAAATCCAAAGACACCCACTAGACATTGTGCCTCCCTGTATGTTGTGGTGCAGCCAGAAGCAATAACTTACCTTGCACTTTAGAAGGAATATCCTGACATGCCCCCAAGCCACTGGACCCCTAGATATTTCACTGAAGTTGAAAGTGCCTGGATTTTTGTGGACGTACCCTCTAGCACACAAATGTTTTACCAGTAAGACCAGAGTCATTGATACTTCTTCCTTGCTGGGTCCAATCATCATAATATCAATGTAATGGACCAGCGTGATGTCTTGTGGAAGGGAAAGGCAATCAAGAGCTCTGCAGGCTAAATTATGACATAGGGCTGAAGAGTTAATGTAGCCTAAAGTAGGTAACCAAAGGCATATTGCTGGTCTTGTCATCTGAAGGCAAACTGCTTCTGATGATTTTTTGAAGCAGGTATGAAGGAAGACATTAGCCAGATGGACAGTTGCATGCCAGGTACCAGCAGAAGAATTAATTTGCTCAAGCAATGAAACTACATCTGGAACAGCAGTTGCAATTGAAGTCACCGCTTTGCTAAATTTTCAGTTCTCCAATATCCACCTCTTTTTTGCACAGGCCAAACAGCAAGTTCAATGGGGATGTGGTGGGAATCACTACTCCTGTATCCTTCAAGTCCTTGATAGTAGTAATAATGGCTATAATCCCTTTAGGAATATGGTCTTGCTTTTGGTATACTATTTTTCTAGATGGGGCCATTCTAATGGCTGCCACTTGGCTTTTCCCACTGTAAATAGCCCTTACTCTATATGTCAGGGGCCCGAGTAGGGGTTCTATCTGTTGCTAAATATATCTGTTCCAATTATACATTCTGGAATTGGCAAAATCACTACAGGATGGCTTTGGGGACCAACCAGACCTACTGTGAGATGGACATGAGCCGAAACTCCATTAACAACCTCTATGTGCTTTGCTGTGCTTGGTGGACCACAGTAATATTTTGGGTGTCTTGAAGTTAGTATCAGTTCAAAGCCAGTATCTAGTAATCCCCTAAAAGCCTGATTATTTTCTTTTCTCCAATGAACAGCCATTCCTGTAAAAGGCCATAGGTTACTTTGGGGAAGGTTGGGAGAATGATAGCAGTAAAAATTCTTAGTAGTGTAGTGGAGTCCTTCCTCAAGGGCACCTAGCTTCCCCTTCATTCAAGGGGTTGTAGATCTTTGAACTCACTCAAATCTGGAAACTGATCGAGGGGCCATGAATCTCTGTTCTGACAGTTGAGTTAGACTGCTCTTCACCTGACCTAGAATTCATTTGTTTGTATAGATCATGTAAATATTTAGTAGGTTTCCTATCTATTTCACTTATAGGGACACCATGTCTTATTGGCCAACATGGTAAGTCCGTAAGTCAGACTGTTTTGATTACTGCTTTGACTGCTGTCCATTAGTATAACCATGCCCATTTTGTCTTTGTCAATTGAATGCAGCCACTTGGCCCCTACTACCATGGGATCCAATCAGTCCCATTGTAGTTAGGTGTTTTAATTCAGTTAGGACAGTTCCCAGTGTCAAATCTGATTTACATAACATAGCAGTCACAGCAGTCTTCAAGGGTGCTAGAGTTCCCTTTATAATTTGTTCCTCACAGCTGTGGTAAATGTTTTGTCCTCTAGACACTCCATGTGTGGATCTGTGGGTTCAACACGATAAATCCAGTCTAGCATGCCAATTTCACTAAGCCTTTGAATACCTTCTTCTACGATATATCAAGGCAGGTCTGATACTTCAACTTGATTTAGTGCAAGCCAACCTGTAATCTGTGTTTCAGCAAACCAACTAAATAAACTGTTAGATCCTTTCCTAACTTCTTGAGCAGAAGCATTGCGTGAAGAACATGTGCTTAGTGGACCCATATCGATAAACTCAAGACAGGACCATCTTTATGTTCCTTGCACCATTATCCCATGCCCTTAATAGTCATTCCCACACATATTCCACAGGTTTCTGGTTAGGCATATTAGAAATTCAAGCAGTTCTTTTGAAATGTAGTATACCTCCTCCTGAGTGACACTTTGTACTGCTTCACATTAGGGGGTTTACTGAGCCTTTAGGTCCAATTATAGGCCTAGGAGCCAGAATCAGTGATGTGTGGGTTTTTTTTTTTTGAGACTGTTCAGTGTTGTCTTGTAAAGCATCCGCTTCAGGCAGTGATTCTTTAGAGGTAGCTGGGTTAGGGTTAATCTCATTAGATGGGAGTGGATGGGCTGATGGTTTTTCTGGGCAGGGTGATTGAACAAACAAACATGAAGTAATGTCTTCATACAGGTGTGGTTCTGCTGGCAGGAATGAGTTACTAGATTTTGAGGGCTCGGTATCTTCAGTTTCCTGATTTTCTATTCATATGTCCCCATTCCAAGTTTCAGGATCCCATTTCATCCCAACCAATGCCCTACTTCAACTTCAGACACCACTTGGGGTTAGCAATTGAGCTGGTGTTGTGATTCAACCACTTTTATAAGAAGACTCTGTGTTTTATTTTCAGCAATTTCAGCTTTGTTATTATAAGAAATAAGGCTTTTTTTTCTTTTTTTTTTTTTTAAGTGGGGAAGCCTTGGACTCATTTATGCAGCAGTTGAGCTTTGACTCAGAAGCTCTGAAGCTCTTTCAGCTGTTTGTCTGGTAAGACCAGGCAACCAATTTCCTTATACTTCTTATTCTCGTAAAACTGTAGACAGATATCACAAATGTGTTTACCCAGAGCCTTGCCTTTTACTAATGCCTGATCTATTGGTGGTGACATTTTGCTTACTTGTTTTAGACCTCATGCCACGGATTAGCAGTATACTGTTTACTGCTGGAAGCAGAGTCATCAACATCTTTCAGACTAGCCAGACTTGAGAAGTAATTTAGACAACTGATCCTTACAATTTTGTTTCTCTAGAACCACTCTTGGTACCAAATGTCTCAGGCTCAGTTCTCTAGACAGCAAAACCAGTAAGTGTATAAGTACGTATATAAAAAGAGAAAACCAAACCCACTGCTGCTGAGTCAATTATAACTCATAGCAACCCTGTAGGACAGGGTTTCCAAGAAGTATCTGGCAGATTCAAACTGCCAACCTTTTAGTTAGCAGACATGGCATTTAACTACTATACCACTAGCATTTCAAAATATATACAGAGAGAGGTTTATATCGAGGAAATGGCTCATGCAGTTGTAGAGGCTGGAATGTCCTGAGTCTGCAAATCATGGTATGGTGGAGCTTGACAGACAGCAAGATCTATAGCTACATACCAGGTCTGACAATTAAATTCATGAACTTAATTGTTCTGAGTGCCACATACTTCACTGTTGAATATCACTATGGTCACTTTTGAGGTAGTCCTCTTGGGAAGCTATGCACTGACACCAGCACCTTCACCTTTCAAAGCAATTTTGGAACTCATTCTGGAATGGCCATTGCACACAGTGGCACAGTGGAAAGTTCTCAGACTTAATTGTGTGGTTGTCTGTGAGGGAGTTTTTAGCCAGTAAAGAAATAACTGTATTGGAACACCCTCACTACTCACCTGATCTGGCCTGCAATGACCACTTTCTTTACCTGATGATAAAGGAAATATTGAAAGGAAGTTATTTTGATGACATTCGGGACATTAAGGGTAGTACGATGATAACTCTGATGGCATTCCAGAAAAAGAGTTCCAAAATTACTTAGAAGAGTGGACTAGTCACTGGCATCAGTGCATAGCTTACCATGGGAAGTACTTCTGAAGGTGACCATAGTGACATTCAGCAATGAGGTATGTAGCACTTTTTCTAGGATGAGTTCACAAACTTTATTGGCAGTCCTCTATCCTGAGTTTCCTGATGTTTACCCGGAATTGCATCTGATTAATTTCCTGTTATTCTGTGTTGTTACTCTAATAAACCACATAACCATGAGTGTAGTCTGAGTTTTACATGATCATTGTAGGGAATTATCAAACTGAGCAGAGAAATAGAAAGAAACTAGTGGAGAAGTAGAAAGGCAGAGGCATATTTGACTTTGCCTCACAGGAACCAGTCTTATGCTGATTCCAGTTCACAACACTGTCTTTACACAAAGGAAGATGGAAAATAGAACCTTTATTCTGTGCAGCCATGTGTACAGCTAAAATTCATGTTAAGTGTGGAGAAGGGGATTGGGTATGAAATAACAACTAAAGGAGGAAAGAATGGATATTTAGGGGCAACTAGCAGTGGTCTTATCCCAGTACTGATTTCATTTACTTCTCAAACTTTGTTTTCTATTTCACCATCATCTCAGTCAAATAATGCTGTCAGTTAAGTGAATATACCAAGTGTAGCAAGTAGAGGAGACACTAAGAAGAAAGAAAGGAAGAATAGGCAAGCAAAAGTCTGAATGCCTTTTCATGTTCTTTAAATACTTGTAGCAACCAAGCTATAACAAAAAATGATAGGCAGTTGTTGCCATTCTGAGATTAAGAGAATAAATGGTTTTAAACAGCCAAGTAATTCTCCTGTCCTCCCTTTTAATACAGTAGTGTCTTTTGCCTCTCAATCCATCAGTATATGCCTTCATAATGACCTTATTGTTGTCTGTAGTTCTATGCCTTTTACTGTTTGAGCTCTCTATATATCATGAGGAAGACAGGAAAGAACCCAAGTGGATCTGTGTTGTATTATAAATTAACACAAGTAACAGAATTGTCAGTATATGTGTGATGGAAAAAGAAAAACCTGAATTCCACCCTTTATAAAAGACTCTTTGACAAGATATTTCTTGTTGTATAAGATGTATAAAGAAAAATATTGTCACCAAAATGTTGTATGCAAGTTCCATGGCAACTGAAAACAAGATGCTGCTTTTGATCATACAATTAGGCACCACAATTACTTTCTGTTTTCATTTAAGTGCTTCTGACTATGGTAGTCAATGTTAATTCTGCTGCACCCTAAAGATATTTTAACAACTGAAATAAAATTCGATGCAGTGAGGAAAAATCAACTGCACATGGATTAATTTTTAAACTGTATTTATGTCCTGGTTAATAGGAAAGTTGTGTTTTGTATATTAAACAACAAACTGTCTCTTAGATGCTCACTTAAAAACTCACTTTAATTAGAGTACTTCGTTAATTAGTTCTCTTGGTGGTAGGGTCACCATGAGTCGGATGCAACTCGACAGCACTTGGCTTGGCTTGGCTGATGTAACTATGTAATTTCCCTCACTCATCTTAAATATTTATCTGCCTACAAATAAATATCTACCTATACCATAACCTGGAAACCCTGGTGGCATAGTGGCTGAAGTGCTGTGTCTGCTAACCAAAAGGTCAGTAGTTCAAATCCACCAGGTGATCCTTAGAAACTCTATGAGGGCAGTTCTGCTCTGTTCCATAGGTTTGCTATGAGTCAGACCCTACTTGATGGCAGCAGGTTTAAACCATAACCTAAATTTAAAAAAAGAGAGAACATTTTCAACTTTCTTCTTAAAAATATATGTGACTAATCATGCACTAGCAATTAAATTCTTAGAAATTTTGTGTGCTAAAAAATTGACTTTTGAACTTTTAGTTGATATAGTAGAGATATGTTCAGCAAGAATGGTGATGTTTTCAGAGTTACCATATCCTGTGTGCACTTTATGGTTCTATACGTCTATAGGATGCCGTCCCACTGGCCTCTTACTAGAGGGGAGTGGAAAGGGTGGAGAGAAAGGGACTGGAGATTGATAAGAGGTTATGACATGTATAGAACGGAAAGGAAGAATGTGCTGTCACCAGGCAAGAAGAGCAGAGAGAGCTGCAGATAGCTGGGCATGCAAATTTAAATTGGATTTTACACTTTTAGTCAATCACAATTAAACAACAACAACAAAAAGAATGGTGATGTTTGATGAATTTTAACCTACTACTTAGTTCTTAAAATGGGTTATTTTGCTGTCATCATTTACAAATACTTGTAATATATATAATTTACCCGTTGAGTCTATCAACACCTGATACAAATAATCTGGGTTTTATATCTGTTTCATTGATAGATATTTCAGACATTTTCACATACTACTTAGTTTATATTGTCTAGAAATGTTTTTATAACTTTTAAAAAATACTCAAAGGTAAATAAAAGAATAAAGAAAGATGAAAGATGTTTGATAATGATTATACACAAAAATTTATTAAAATATTCAATATAGAAATTGTATTTTGAATGAGTTTTCATAAAATTTCTCCCTAGGTAATTAATTTTCTATGGAAGTACACTGGTCATTTGTAAATGTGTTTTATTTTTACAGTCATTATGACTGACTGTTTAACATTAATAATATATCCTGTAGCTTGACCTAGTCGCCTTGTAATCAGGCTATTGTACTTATCTTTGCTTGAATAGCTGGAATATATGAATTTAGCCTAATTAAAATAACAGTGGGATAATAACGTGGCTAAGCCTGATTTGGGCTGACAAAGAACCCAACAGGCATTCCAAAGAAGAAATTGTGTTTATAAGGATCCAACATATTTATTATCGGTTTGTGCAACATAGAAAATAACTTAAAAAAAAAAAAAAAAAAAACAATGCACAAAACTTCAAAATCAAAATAGACACATGAGAAATATATTTTCTGGATTGGGTCTCCTTTTTATAATCTCTACCTCTTAATAGGTTAAAAAAAGAAAAAATAGACAATATTAGAGATGACTATTTGGAGCTGTCTTTTCACCCAAATCTACAAACTCCAGTGTAGAAAGAGGAAGAATATGGTTTGTGGCAGCCAATGTAAAAATAGGCTATGATTAGTTTAATGTCAACTGATAATTAGTATGTTGGACAGCATTAAGAAAAGATTCAGGGAGTAGTAAGTGAAGACCTCTTACATGCCAGACACTGCTCTTAAAAAAGAAAAAGAAAACCCATTGGCATTGAGTTGATTCCTACTTATAGCAACCCTACAGGACAGAGCAGAACTGCCCCCTAGAGTTTCCAAGGAGTACCTAGTAGATTTAAGCTGCCAACCTTTACTTAGTAGGCATTGTACTTAAGCACTATGCCTGTAGGGTTTCAAGACACTGCCCTCAGTAGTTGGAATTTAGTAGTGGACAGCTGTATTTTGCTCTTGGCCCGTAGCAACATACATAAAAATGTGTTTTGTTATTTGTTTATTTCTCTGTGGATCTGACTGACCCTGAAGAGTTTATTTGTGACTTATTAAAAGATTATGCTAAAATTGTCACCTGATATAATGGACTTCTCTCAGAAATATGGAGTTTCCTGGTGGATAGAGTCAAAATGGTGGACTAGACACGTCTCCGTAATTCTACCTGAAAACTAAGGCCTGGATTGATAATTAACAGAGCCTTCTGGACACCCAGTGAGCCCTAGGACATGGCATAGGGTTGTCAATTTGGACTGCATGCCACTGAACAGGAACTTCTTCTCTTTCTCTGACCCCTGCCCTTGTTGAATGGCCAGCTCTCGTGGACTGAAGCTGAAGGTAACTGCCTTTTAAAGTTTTTTTTCTTTTTGTTAGCCAGCGGCAGTGATTGGGCTTAACTGGCAGCAAAGCTCAGCTGCACTGCTGACATGATCATTCGGTGGAATACCCACATTTTGAGATCTCAGCTCTGGACTCCGAGCACCTCGGTCCCTCCACCCTCTCTTTCCAAACCTCTGCCATTGATTCAGCTGTTTCTCAGTGGACAGGAGAGCTTATGCAGCGCACCATCTTGTTCAACTGGGAGGTGGAGTTACCCAAACAGAAGCCTCAACAGGGGCTAATTCCCAGATTGGGAAGCAGTGCCAGCCTGGGGAGTGCTTTCCTAGCAGAAAAGCTGTGTTTAGTGCAGTGTAGCCATATGGGTGGGGCCCTACAGCAGATGACAGCAGGACAGTAGCCTTTCCATACTTTGAACTAGATGAGAGCATCTGAGGACAGATATAGAGGTGCCTCTATAGCCAGGTGGAAAGAGGAGCTTTTACACCTGACAGCCTGACTGAGTTTGGAAGCTGTCAGATAGCTTTTGCCTTTAAATATAAGGCTATCTAGAGAGATAATTGTGATGCAGCCTCATGGCATCTCCTCCAGCTTTTACTGATCCACAACATAGGGTCAGCTGATGGCCCCCCAGTGACTCCATAAGTAGGCCTGTGTTTTTCCAGCCAGGATGTGAAGCTTACTACCCCAGAGATTCCACTTCCCCAGTCACCAGAATACATAGAGGTGACTGGTGATCAACTCGCTTCTCAGACTATGCTTCAACTTTTGTTAAGGTAACCCCAGTGAAACTAAACAACCTCTAGATGCCCCCAAGACAACAAAACTTGGCTAGACACTTAAAGAAAAATCCACCATGGCTCCAGAAAGCTCACAAAAGAAAGAACTAAAGAACTTCCCAGATGAAGAAGTCTTTCTGAAACTTTTGGAGGTCAAGTACAAAAGAATTATATGTACAGTCCTCCAAGACCTTATAGAAAATGCAGCACAACAAAAATGAAAAATTAAGTAAGCTGTTTGAACTAATGGAACAGCAGCATTATGAAATCCAACAGATCAGTAACCAAATTAAAGAATTAGAAAATGCAATTCAAAGCCAAGAGAACAGAACTGAACAAATGGGAAATAGACTTTCAAACCTGGAAGCTACCAACACCAGCATTAAGAAGCCTGTGGGACTCTATCAAAAGGAACAATCTACGATTAATTGGAGTTCCTGAATAGGAAGGGACACCTGAAAACACAGAGGGTATTGTTGTTGACTTGCTGACAGAAAACTTCCCTGAAATTATGAAAGAAGAGAACATAGGTATTCAAGATGCATATTGAATGACACACAATTTAGACCCCGAAAGAAAGATGTTATAATCAAACTTAACAAAATGAAACATAAATAGAAGCTCTTAAACTCAGTGAGAGTCAAAGCAAAGCTAATATTCAGAGGGAAGCCCTGTAGACTTTCGTCTGACTTCTCAGCAGGAACCATGTTGGCACAGAAGCAATGGGATAGCACATTCAAAGCCTTGAAGGAAAAAAACTTCCAACCAAGAATTATATTTCCTGAAAAACTGTCTTTCAAATATGAAAATGAAATCAAGACATTCACAGATAAACAGAAACTCGGAGACTTTGTAAAAACCAAAACAAAGCTACAAGAAATACTGAAAGAAGTTCTTGGCTTAGAACAAAACCATTAACTCTATATTTTAGGAGGCATTACAGGACACATCATCTAGAAACCTACTCAGGTAGCAAACCAAAGCTATAATATTAGAAGAAGTGATCCAGTGATCATATCATGAAAACTATGATACAATCACATTAAAAAGAGGGATATACTACAGTAGTTATAGTCCTTCCAGATGGAGAGGAAGTTAACAAGATATGTAGAAGTTAAGACTGGGTTCAAAAGTAGATTATTAAGGGGGATCATAGGGGTAGCTGCAAAGCACCATAAAGATACAACAAATCAAAACAAGAAATGCAATACAGGAGTCTCAACAAACACAAGACCAACACTGAAAAGGGTGAAAAATCAACCCATAGAGAAGAATGTCCCAGAACAGAAAAGTAAGAGAAACAGAAAATATTAACACAAAAATAAAAACATCAAAATGATGGCACTAAAGACATACCTATCAATAATTAAATTGAATGTAAATGGACTGAACATTCCAGTAAAGAGACAATTGACATCTTGCATCAAAAGACACAACCTGTCTGTATGTTGCTTACCAGAATCTCACCTTAGACTTAAAGATAGAACAACTGAAAATTAAAGGATGGAATAATATATACCCAGGCTTGGTTGGCTTAGCAACAATATACAAAAAAGACCAGGTGTGGCAATAATAATCTCAGATAAAACAGATTTTAATGTAAATTTCACCATCATTGACAAGGATGGACACTATTGCTGAAAGATTCAATACACAAGGAGGACTTAACAATATTAAATATTTATGCGCCTAATACTAGAGCATCTAAATACATCAAAGAAATGTTGGCTACATTAAAAAATGAGATAGATCACTCCACAGTAATAGCGGAAAACTTCAACACTCCACTTTCAGTGTTGGACAGATCTTCTAGAAAAATGGTTGGTAAAGATACAGAAGATCTCACTGGGACAATTAACCAACTAGACCTCATTGACATATACAGAACTTTCTATTCATCAGCAGATAGTTACACTTTCTTCCCTAGCACATAGGGAACATCTTCCAGAGTAGACCATGTGTAAGCACATAAAGCAAACCTCAATGAAATCCAAACCACTGAATCATTGCAAAGCATCTTCTCAGAACATAAAGCTTTAAAAGTCAAAATCAGTAACAGAAAACATGTAGATAAAAATCAGAAACTGAACAACATCTTGCTCAAAAAGCCATGGGTTATAGAAGAAATCAAGGATGAAATAAAGAAATTTATGGATTCAAATGAGAATGAAAACACTTCCTACCAGAACCTATGGGACACAGCAAAAGCAGTGCTCAGAGGTCAGTTTATCTCTACAAATGCACACGTTTGGAAGAAAGAACCCAAACCAAAGAAGTAATCCTATAGCTTGAATAAGTAAAAAAATGATCAGCAGAGGAACCCTTCAGACACTAGAAGAAAACATAGTGTAAAGATTAGAACAGAACTAAATGAATTAGAGAATAGAAGAACAACTGAAAAAATAAGTAAGACCAAAAGCTGGTTTCTTGAAAGCAACAAAATTGACAAACCACTGGCTAAACTGATTGATGAAATAGGGAGTTTTCCATCACTAAAAGCCAAGAATACAAACCTGTTGCCCTCAAGTAAATTTCAACTCACAGCAACTCTATAGACAGAATCAAATCGCACCACAGGTTTTCCAGGGAGATGTTGGTGGATTTGTACTGCCAGTCACTTAGTTAGCAATGGTAGCTCTTAACCACTTTGCCACAAGAGCCTATCACTACTAGGCCAAAAATGAATAGAACAGATAATTAGCTAGATTGTCAGAAATGTGATTCAGTCCTCATGTAGGATGGTAGCTCAGATGTCGTTTTCCCTTTTGAGACTTCTTGGTTCTTTCATATTGAAGGGCTACAGGACAGCATGGATCAAATTGTCAAACAGTAGTAAATATAATTTAGGAGGTTTTCATTCATGCATTCAGCAAATATTTACTTTTTGCTTTATTGGATTATGTGCTAGGTACTGTCCTAAACCTTAGGGATCTAATTTTTTTTTAATCAATCATGATGGTTATTGGTATGTAAACCTTTTATTTGATTCTTATTATTTCAAGCAACTGTATTATACTCTCAAAATATACCTCATTAAAGCATATAAAAAGTCAAGACAAATTTAGTATGAATTAGCCAACTTAATGAGGCAGATAATATGCCTGTTTTTTTTCAATGACCATTGTGTGTTGATTTTCATAGGGATTTGTGGCTGCTTCTGCATCTGGGACAATGGATTGACCGTTTCTTCTTCTGCTTCATTTAAAATGATCTATTAGCTATGAGTCAGATTCGACTCGACAGCACTTGGCTTGGCTGGCCGTAGTAGCAATAGTTACGATTATCATTTAATGAGTATTTACTACGTGCAAGTCATTGTTGTAAGTGACATGCATGTAGTATGTTATCTATTCTTCATAATTTTTCTGTGATATGATACAATCTGAATATAACCCAATGACTGTTGAGTCGATTCCCATTCATAGAAGCCCATAGGATAAAGTAGAACTGCCCCATATAGTTTCCAAGGCTATAAATCATTACTGAAGCAGAATGCACAGACTGCCATATCTTTTTCCCTGGAAATGGTTACCAGCCAAGTGCTTTAACCAGTGAGCCACTAGGACTCCTTATTATATGACACACACACACATATGTAAATATATGTTTTTATATAATGCATATATATACATATATAGATATATGTACTCAAACCCCTTGCCATTGAGTCCATTCTGATTCACAGCAACCCTTTAGGACAGAGTAGAACTCACCCATAAGGTTTCCAAGTAGTGCCTTGCAGATCTGAGCTGCAAACAGTTTGGCTAGCAGCCAAAAACCACCAGGGTTTTTATTATTAGATGCAGGTAGTATTAAACAAAACAAAACAAACAAACAGAAACCAGTTGCTGTCAAGTCAATTTTCACTCATGGTGACCTCATGTTTGTCTGAGAAGACCTGACATATGCAGTTTTCCATGGCTTTTTTTTTTCAGTAGACTGCTATGCCTTTCTCGTGGGGTACCTCTGAGTAGACTCCTACTCCAACCTTGGGTGGCAGCTGAGCATGTTAATCATTAGCACCACTGAGAGATTCCAGGTAGTAGAAGGAACTGTAGTATTCCTTTTACTGAAAAGAAGGCTGAGATTTGGAGAAACTAAGCACTTGCTGAAGGTTGCAGCAGCTTATAAGAGGTGATATAAAAAGATTGTAAGAAGAGAAAATACATGGTGCTGTTTTTCAATTAGAGCGTGCCACATAGCCTTTCTAGATAAAGTAAGCTGTTTATGACTGATTCTCATTTGCTCATAGTCTTTTCACTTTTGAGATCTAATAAAGTGAAGTGGCGGTATTGAGATGGAATAAGTTGTAGACAAAGTTCATAAATACTTCAGCAACACTGATCTCTGTCCTGTAAGGTTGCTGTGAGTTGGCATAGACACTGCACCAATGGATTTGGTGTTTTGGTTTGGTATATGAGGCCTATACTAATCTTTTTCTCAACTGAATCCATGAGGAAGAATACCAAAGACTATCAGGTGCTTCATTTCTTGGCTGTAGGTGAAAACCAGAAATCAATGTAAAAGGAATAAGGAATGAGTTGAAATGCACATAGAAATGCATTAATTCATTTTTTTTCCTTTCATTTATTTGACACTTAAGAAGTAGAAAGATATGGGTTATGTCAAGACAAATATGACCTAATTTGCATCAGGGAATTTAGGGTCAGTAGCTACATCTTTAGAGCCCCTGTGTTGTGCAACTGACTAACATTTGTGGTTGCTATCCAAAGGTTAGAGTTGATTCAGCGGCATTGCAGAAAAAAGACATGGAGATCTACTTCTGAAAAACCAGCTGCTGAAAACTCTGTGGAGCCCAGTTCCATTCAGACACACATGGGTTGCTATGCGTTTGAATCAACTCAGTGACTACTGATGTGGTTTGAGCTGCGTCTTCATGTTTCCTAGAGTTTTATATAACCAACCAAAGGATCTTGGGCCCTATAACTCGTTGCCATTGAGTTGGGCCCTATAGGTAATTAAGAAGTGTTAGGCTAAAATCTCTTAATGTATGAAAACCAAAACCAAGCCCAGCATTGTGGAGTTGATTCTGACTATTAGTGACTGTAGGACAGGCTAGAACTTCCCCATAGATTTTCCAAGGTAGATTCAAACTGCAAATCTTTTGGTTAGCAGCTGTAACGTTTAACCACTACACCTCCACGGTTTCCTCTTAACATACGGGTCATAAACTACCTTGTTGACCAAACCACCTAGATTAATAGACTTTATTCTGAGTACTCTTTGAGACTGAAAGTGTTAGAACAGAGCTCTAGCTAATCTCACAAAGCTACTCTGAATAATAGACGTTTAAAAGTATTTTAAATTTTGAAAACCATGACATGATAACTTTTTAAAAGAAAACAACCATTTCATGAATTTGCTAGTGGCTATAGGCAATTTAATTCCACTTTAGACTAGAATCTATAAATTTGATTAATAGGCAGCTAAGCTTCATGTAAAGTGTTTTCACAAAGGAAACTAAAATTCTCCCTACCAAAAGTGATTCCTTACTGACTCTGTTCTACCTAATTTTGAGGAAGCACATAAGACGATTGAATGGTGAACCTCTCTTAGATCAAGTACAAGACATGCAGAAAAATTAGAAAGAAGTATTTTTTGATATGGTTATACACTACCAGATACCTTTACTGTGTTGTTTTGTTTGTTTAAATGGAAAGACAGAAGAGATAAGGAAGAATAGGACAGAAAAGATGGTGTTCAGACATTTTACAGGACAAATGTATGCAGAACTATGCATTCATTTAATCTTAATTCTGTAAACATTTTTCATATAGCCCGTATGTGTTAGGCACTGTGCCAGATATTGGGGTTGTGGTCATGAGATGTTGCTGTTATTATGCGCTGGTGAGTCAAGTCTGACTTATAATAATCCTATAGACAGACTTGAACTGCCCATAGAATTTCCTAGGCTGAAATCTTTGCAAGAGCAGGTTGCCAGGCCTTGTCTCCTGAAGCGCTAAGAGTGGCTGTTGAGTTTGAACTACTGATCTTTTGGTTACTAAGTAGTAGAGCTACTTTAACCATTGTGCAACCAGGGCTCATTTTAACCATGAACTAGAGACAGTTTAATGGGAGAGTCAATTATAGTAACACACCGAAACACTGCATGGGAGATGGGAGGCATACATACAGTGTAACAGAGAGAAAATAACACACACAGCTGTTTACAAGTAGAGACAAACGTATACAGTCAGTAGAGAAACAAGACATACTCAGTGACAAATTTTTACATGTTATAAATTTTGTTGTACAGATGGTTTTGATTCTAATTTAATTTGGAAGCACAGATGATCTTAAAAATACTAATTTTTGATAAAGCAAGGCCACATTACGGCCTCTGAAGCAAATTTCATTTTTTTTTTCTTTTTTAAAAGGACATTTTTTAAGTGGAGTAACACTTCCACCTTGTGGTGTTTCAAAGTATTGATTCTGCTTTCAACCAATACTTCTGTTTCTAGGCAAAAACATACCAACTCAATTATTCATGTGTACAGGGGAGAGTAATAACATAGAAGATCAAATCTAGATTTCATCAATCCATTAAATTCTTCATGAAAGTTAAAACTAATGCAAGTGCTGGGTTGGTAGGAAGCTGATGCTGATTATTTAACTATTGGCCATTCAACATTCATGCCATGTTCACTATATGCAGAGTAAGAACCAAGAGGTGATTTCACAATAATACCTAGCTTTTCTGTAGTCTATTGCCTAGAGGTTTCATCTTTCTTCCTTTCTTTTTTTTTTATTGGCCAATACTCTTATTATTTTCTTGCATTTTACAATAAAGAAAAAGCAAGAACCACTACCACTTAAAACCAAAAACCAAACCCATTGCTGTCGAGTTGATTCCAATTCATTGCAACTCTAGAGAACATTGTAGAACTGCTCCATAGAGTTTCTGAGGAGTGCCTGGTAAATCTCAGCTGCCAACCTTTTGGTTAGCAGTTGTAGCACTTAACCATCACACCACCAGGGTTTCCTCATACTGTGAAGCACAGTGCTTATGCTGCTATAGTCCCGTCTCCTGACCGGGACCGTTCTAGCTAACTACCACATGTAAAAAAGGCTATAAAAATACGAACTCAAGGATGTACTATTTGATACATGTATTCTTTATTTCTGATTTGGCTTTTTAGTGTGTGGGGTTTTATTTTTAATCAATGCGGGATTTAATAATTGTTCATTGGAATGTGTCTGATGTGCCAAAACTGTGTAACTAGCAACATAAATGTAGGGAATATGACATGCAGTCCCTATTCATTACTTAATAGTAGTTTAGTTAGGAAAATGGAGACACACACACAACAAACCCATTGCTAAAGATTTAATTCTGACTCACAGCAACCCCCAAAGAACAGAGTAGAACTGCCTGGTAGGGTTTCTAAGGAGCTCTTGGTGGAGTTGAACTGCTCACTTTTTTGGTTAGCAGCCACAGGTCTTAACTGCTATGCCACCAGGGTTTCCAACATATACCTAAAAAACATATTAAAAAACAAGGTGACATGTATTTTATTTTGAAATGCCAAATCATTTTTGTAGCTTTTCTCTTTCCCTCATTATTTCAGTTTATCTGGTAACTGCAGCTGGGTACTTAACAATTTTTGCAAAACAATATACTAGGTGCACAAAAGGTACACACATAAAATATTCAGGGAAAAAAACAAGGTCTTTATAGTCTGTCTAGGGTAACTAACAGAGAAAAACACCCTAGAGCGTGTGAATGCGTACGATACGTAATAGATATTCATTCCTCTTTTATTGACATGGTGTGGCATCAAAGACCAAGTCAATGTGCAAAAATGGAAGATGTTTTATGATCATA
The DNA here is from genome assembly GCA_028571685.1 of Heterohyrax brucei. NCBI lineage: Eukaryota > Metazoa > Chordata > Mammalia > Hyracoidea > Procaviidae > Heterohyrax > Heterohyrax brucei. The sequence goes on along the minus strand of CM053145.1, from coordinate 58,381,507 downwards.
GAAATCATAGCAGCTAAGATTAACTGATATGCTCATCATAGTGACAAGTCCAGTAATGGATTATTCCTCTGTAGTGAAGGAAGCTTGAAGGACACAAAGCTAGATAAAGCTGGGCTTTATGAAGGGCCTTTATGAAGGGCCTTTTTGAAGGGCTCACAGTTTAACCTCTTGACCTTCATCGTATACAGGACCAGGGCTTCTCTCCAAGAACTGCTTCCAGGGCTCCCCTCCCATCCCTGTGAGCGCTGTTCACGGTCTAGTACCGGAGCATGCTCAGCCCTCTGTGCATGGACGTGCACCTGGCACCACCACGGTAGAGGCTTCACGTCCAGGTTTGGTCATTTTGGGATGTCATTAAATAGACACTCAAGTTTCTTTCATACATACTCATGCCTCTTTCTTTCCCGCCTTCCCACCCCACAGTGGTTTGGGGCTGCAGAGCCTCAGGGCACGCTGGAGCTGCAAACCCTCAATAGGCTTTGGCTCTCTGCACCTCCACTGAAAAGGTATGGCCATCTGGAGGAGGCTGACCTTGTGTGGTAGCTGGACTCAGGGTGCCCCACAGGCATGAGGGAGCCTAAGTCATAGCAGTACAGCCCAGGTTCCCAGAGGTTGCCCAGAAATCCTCCTCAAAGGAAGAGATATGCCACAGCCTTGCCACCACATTGGCCACCTTGTTTGTATGCGAAATAGCCATGTACCAAATTTTTTTTAACATTTGTAGCAATGTGAGCTGTCAGATGCTAAGATAGTCAACAAGTGAGAAGTAGGAAAAAAAAGAAAAAAAAAAAAACAAAAAAATGTTGCTGGAGAATCAGTTCCAAAACATAACAACTCTGAGTAAGTGTATTTTGAGGTACAATAGTTTTTTTTATTCCATGTCAGTAGCTAGGATTCTTAAACACTTGGTGTAGGAGAATCTGTAACTGGAGAGCCAAATAGCATACTTGGAAGATAAGACAGGAAGACCAAATTTTTCCCTTTTATAAAATTATGAAAGTTTTTATAAATAATTTTTAGCTTACTAAAATAAACATGACAAATAGCAACGATACTTACACATTTTAAACAAGCAGTAATGTGTACTTAATGAAATCAACATGTATTCTGTTGAAAAATTCACAAATAGCAATAACACTAGCAATGCCATGTAAAATAATAGAGTTTTTAAAAATTAAAAAAGAACTTTTATTGTGATTTAAGTTTGCAGTCCAAGTCAGTTTGTCATACAAAAACTTACACATTATGATGTAACTGTAGCTGTTCTCCCCAAGATGTGACACCGCATTCTTCTTTCCACCCTGTATTTCCTATGTCTATCCAGCAAGCTCCTCTCCCTATCTGCCCTCTTATCTTTGGAAAGCGGCTACCCAGTTAGCCTCACGTCTTTACTTAAGCAAATAAACACACTCTGCCAGTGCCATTTTACGTCTTACAGTATAGTCCAGTCTTGGTTTAAAGTGTTGGCTTCGGGAATGGTTTCACCCCTGGGCTAACAGGGAGTCTGGGGGTCATGTCTTCCGGTGACTCTTCAGTCTGTCAGGCCATCAAGTCTGGTCTTTTAAATAGAGTTCTAGCTCTACGCATCTGTTTTTTTCTCTTACTACATCAGGGACTCTGTGTTGTTATTCCCAGTCAGAGTACTGATTGGTAGTGGCTGGGCACCATCTAGTTCTTCTGGTCTCATGCTGATAACCAGTCTCTCGATAATGTGGTCCTTTCTGTCTCTTGTGATCATATTTTCCTTATGTCTTTGATAGCTATCATTCTCCTTTGTTCCATGTTGAATGGGACCAGCTGCTTAGATGGCCACTAGCTAGCTCTTAAGACACTAGACACTACTCAACAAAGTGAGATGCAGGACATTTATGTATTTAGCATATTTTCTTAGAAAATGTTGTTTTGCTGGTTGACCTAGGGGTTCCTGGAAACTATGGTCCCACAGATTCCTGACCCTGCTACTCTGTCTTTTGAAGTGTTGGGTTATATTCAATATCATGGACTGAATTGTGTTCCTGTAAAAATGTGTGTAGCAATCTGTCTTGGCCATGATTCCAGTACTGTGTGTTGTTCCTATATGATATAAATCCTGCCTGAATGATGTTAATAAGGGAGGATGGGCAGTGGTTACGTTTTGTAAAACTAGATTGTGCCTTGAGGCAATCTTTTGGGATATAATGGATAGAGAAGCAAGCACAGAGTTAGAGAACGCATACCACCAAGAAGCAGTGCCAGGAACAGAGCACATCCTTAAGACCCAGGATCTGTGTGCCACAGAAGCTCCTAGTTCTGGGGAAGGTTGATGATAAGGTCCTTCTTCTGGAGCCAGGAGAGAAAATCTTCCCCTGGAGCTGATGTCCTGAATTTGGACTTGCAGCATAGTAGACTGTAACAGAATAAAAATTCTCTTTATCAAAGCCACTCACTTGTTGTATGTCAGCTATTGGAGCACTAGATAACTAAGACAGAATTTGGTACCAAGTGAGTCAGGTGCTGCTCTAACAGATACCTAAAATATGGAAGTGTTTTTTAAATTGTGAATGGATAGAAGACTCAGAAGAAAGTACAGAGAACTGTTAACACCAAGGAAGGTGCAGATGGTGAGAAACAAGCAGCAGTGAACTGGCAACACAGAATTAGGAGACCAGCACCAGAGAGCACTGGAGCCATAGAGCAATAGAGCTGATTGCGTGTGTTCAAGAGGCTTCCTGGTAGAGTAGGGTGCCTCTGGACACTTACTGGTAAAGTTAGGCTTGCTGACTCAAGGAGCAAGAAAGCTGACTGCTTGTTTGCAGGAGGCCTCCTGGCAGAGTGTGGAGTACCTCTGGGCAATTGTCAGTGGAGCTACAGAAATTTGGAACACTTGTCCTGGGAGGGCAGATATGAGCATAAGGCCTGGGCCAACAGGCCACAGGAAGCAGAAGCTACAGAGACAAGGAGCACGAGGAACTGAGCTGCCTCAGTCTCAAAAGATATAGCCATGACCTCAGGGATTTGAAAAGGTGGAGCTATGGGCTTTGGTATTTCTAAAGCTGGAGCTGTCACTTAGTTGGACTAGGAAAATGGTGTGCCTAAAGCCAGCAGGGCAAAGATGCTGTCCCAGTGGGCCTGGAAGGAAGAGCTGAAGTCCAGGGCCAAAAGGCCATCACTCAGAATCTGGAGAGCGTGACTAGTACCTCAGGTCTGGAGGGCCAGGACCATTGTATAAAATGCTGCAAAGAATACAAGACTATTCTCAAGCCTTGAGGGCTAATATAGCATGTTCTGTTAATTTGCTTGGAGCCTATTATGCCTCCTTTCCCACAGTTTCTCCCATTGGTAATAGAAACATCTAACTTGCTATGGTTTTGCCATTGTACCTTTGGAGGCACATAATTTGTATTCTAGATTTCACAGATGAAGAGGAATCTTTGGATTTTGGACTTGGAGTTGACTTCTGTTATGATATAAATGTGATTTGTATATTACAAGGATGTGATGGAGGGGGCAGAGGGTAGAATGTCATGGATTAAATCATGTTCCTCTAAAAGTATGTTTAGAAATTTGACTAGGCCATATTTCCCAGTACTGTTTGATGTTCTTATATGTTGTAAATACCACCGCTATGATGTTGAAGAGGGTTGATGGCCAGTGGTCGTGTTGGTGAGGCAAGGCTCAATCTGTAAGGTTTTATTGTGATTTGAGGCAATCTTTAGGAATATAAAGGAAAGAGAAGCAAGCAGAGAGTTGGGGGCCCTCATAACACCAAGAAGTGCTGGGAACTTAGCGCATCCTTTGTAAGGGACCCAGGGACCCTGAGCCTCAGAAGCTAACAAACCAGAGGAAGATTGACTACAGGGACTTCCCTCCAGAGTGAACAGAGAAAGTCTTCCCCTGGAGCAGATGCCCTACTGGACTGTGACAGAAGAAAATTTCTCTTTGCTAAAGGCATCTACTTGCAGTATTTCTGTCATAGCAGCACTAGATGACTAAGACATTTAGGAAACTATTTTGTTTTAGTTCTGTTGTGCTAACTTCTCCTGTACTGTGTATTGTCCCTTCCTTCACCTGACTTAATTCCTATCTACTATCTAATTAATGAATTTCCTTCTCCATTCTTCCCCACCCTAGTAACCATCAAAGACTATTTTCTTCTGTGTTTAAACCTTTTCTTGAGTCCTCATAATAGTGGTTCATGGTATTTTTGCAGATCCATATCCAGTTATTCCAACATCATTTGTTAAAGAGATTATCTTTTCCCCAGTTTATGGACTTTGAGACTTTATCAAATACCAGCTGCTCACAGTTGGATGATTTTATGTCTGAATTCTCAATTCTGTTCCATTGGTTAGGTATCTATTTTTGTACCAGTACTAGAATGTTTTAACTACTGTGGCACTGTTATAGATTCTAAAGTCAGGTAGTGTGAAGCCTCCCCCACTCTTCTTCTTCAGTAGTGCCTTACTTGTCCAAAGCTTCTTCCCTTTCCACATGAAGTTGGTGATTTGTTTCTCTACCTCATTAAAAAATGCTGTTAGAATTTGTATTGCGATTTCATTGTATCTATAGATCACTTTGGGTAGAAAAGACATTTTTCTGTTGTGAGTCTTACCATACACCAGCAAGTCAGTTTCCTTCACTTATACAAGTCTTTTTGATTTCCTCAGCAGTGTAATTCTCTTTGCATGGCTCTCTTAAGTCTCTGGTTAGATTTATTCTTAAGTTTTTTATCTTTAGCGGGTTCTTGTAAATGGTGTTGATTCAATGATTTCCTCTTTGATGTTTTCTTTGTTAGTGTAAAGACATCCATTTTACGAATTTATCTTGTATCCTGACAGTTTGCTGAATTCTTCTATTAGTTCCTGTTCTAGTCATCCAGTGTTGCTCTAACAGAAATACCACAAATGGATGGCTTTAACAAAGAAACTTTATTCCTACACAGTCCAATAGGCTACATGTCCAAATTCAGATGTCAGCTCCAGGGGAAGCCTTTCATCCTTTTTGGCTGTGGAGGAACTTCTCGTGTTGCATCAGTCTGTTTGGGGAGCATCTTGGCACAGGAACCTCAGATCCAAACGGCACGCTCTACTCTTGGTGCTGCTTTCTTGGTGGTGTGAGGTTCCCAACTTTTTGCTTTCTTCCTTTCCTTTTGCCTCTTGTAGCGTGAAAGGATAAAGCCATACTCCAGGGAAATTCCCTTTACAGTGGAGCAGGGAGGTAGTCTTCTGAAGGGATTTTTGTTCTGACCCTAATCCTCTACCATACAGCATAGGAAAATCACGTAATAGAGGACAATCATAAAATATTGGGAATCATGTCCCAGCCACATGACAGTTCCAGTAGTTTTTTTTTTTTCTTTTTTTGTGGATTCTTTGGGAGTTTTTGTGTATAAGTTCATATTGTTTGCAGATAGAGATACCTTGACTTACTCTTTACCAATTTGGATGCCCTTTATTTCTTTATCTTGTGTGATTGCTCTCTCTGGAACCTCCAGCACAATGTTGAATACAAGTGGTGATAAAGGGTATTCTTGTCTGGTTCCTGTTCTCAAGAGGAACACTTTCAGACTATCTCCATTTAGGGTGATGTTGGCTGTTGGCTTTGTATAAATGCCCCTCATTATGCTGAGGAATTTCCCTTCCATTCCTATTTTGCTGAGAGTTTTTTTAACATGAGTGGGTGTTTGTTTAGTTATCTAGTGTTGCTTTAACAAAAATATCAAAAGTTGATGGCTTGAAAAAGAGAAATTTTATTTTGTCACAGTCCAGTAAACTAAAAGCCCAAATTCAGGGTGTCAGCTCCGGGGGAAGTCTTCCTCTGCTGGCATTGGAGGAAGATCCTTGTCATGAGACTTCCCCTCGACTGGAGCTTCTAAAGCACAGGTACCCCTGTCCTTTCCAGAGGATGCACTCAGCTCCTGGCACTTCTAGCTCTTCTCTTTTGTATCTCAAGAGACCACCTCAAGGCACAAAACAAACTGACACATTGAATCTTGCTCTACCAACACAACTACAACCCATCCACCCTCATTAACATCACAGAGGCAGGAATTCCAACATTGAGGAACATTGTAGGATACCAGGAACCACAGCACAGTCAAATTGCAACAGATTTTTTAGGGAACACAATTCAGTACATGACAATGTTGGACTTTGTCAACTGCCTCTTCTGCATCAGTTGATAAAATCTTGTGATTCCTGCCTTTTGTTTTATACACGTAGTTGATTACATTGTTTTTCTAATGTCAACCCATCTCTATACTCCTGGAATGAATCCCACTTGGCCATACTCCACCCTTTGGACTTGTAGCCTACTGGACTGTGTAAGAGTAAACTTTCCTTTGTTAAAACCATCCACTTGGTCATGGGGAATTATTTCTTGATTATTGTTGAATTCTATTGTCTAGAATTTTATTGAGGATTTTTGTATCTAAGTTCATAAGAAATGTTGGCCTGTAATTTCCCTTTACTGTGGTATCTTTACTTGGTTTTGGTATCAAGGTTATGCTGGCTTTGTAGAATGATTTTGGCAGTATTTCATCTTTTTCTATGCTCTGAAATATGGTTGGTAATGTTGGTACTAACTCTCCTATAAAAGTTTGGTAGAATTTTCCAGTGAGGCTGTCAGGGTAAAGACTTTTTTTGTTGGGAGTTTTTCATGGCCTTTTCAATTTCTTCTTTCATTTTGGATTTATTTAATTTTTCTAGCTCTGTGTTAGTTTAGGTAGATAGTGAGTTTCTAGGAATTTATCCATTTCCTCCAGGTTTTCAAATTTGCTGGAGTGCAATTTTCATAGTATTCTGTTATGATTTTCGTTTTTTTAATTTAAGTTGGATCTGTTGTGAAATCACCCATCTCATTTCTTATTTCATTTACTTGCTTGTTTTCCTGTTTTTTTTTTTTTTTTTCTGGTCACTTTGGACCATGGTTTATCAGTTTTGTTGATCTTGTCAAAGAACCAACTTTTGATCTTGTCAAATTTTGTAATCTGTTTCGTATTCTGTAATTGATTTAATTCTGCTTTAATTTTTATTATTTACTTTATTTTGGTGCCCGAGGGGTTCTTTTGCTGCTCTCCTTCTACTTGTTTGAGTTGTAGGGCTAATGCTTTGATTTCAGCCTTTTCTTCTTCTCGGGTATGCACATTTATTGAGATAAATTGACCTCTCAGCATTGCTTTTGCTGTATACTAACAGTTTTAGTAAGATGTGTTTTCATTTTCATTTTTTTAAAAATGTCTTTGTTCCATCTTTGATTTCTTCTATAACCCAGTAGTTTTTCATAAACATGTTGTTCAGTTTTCACGTGTTTGATATTTTCCCCCTTTCTTTTTCTGTTACTGATTTCTACTTTTATGGCTTTAGGGTCTGAAAAGATACTTTGTAATATTTAAGTGCTTTGAATTTTATTAAGTCTTGCTTTATGGCCCAGTATGTAGTTTATTCTGTAGAATGTTCCATGTGAGTTTGAAAAGACTGTATACTTTGCTGCTGTTGGGTGTAGTGTTCTGTATATGTCTGTGAGGTGAACTTTGTTGATTATGGCATTTACATCTTCTGTGTCTTTACTGAGCTTTTCTCTGGATGTTTTGTCCTTCACTGAATGTGGTGTGTTGGTTTGTATTTGCTGAGACTTCCTGTTTTTCCTGTTTTTTTTATTTAGTATGTAGAATTGTAAATTTCCTTTGTGGTTACCTTAGTATTTACACTTATTTTTCTTAAATTTAAGCCAGTCCTTAATTTCTTTATATTGCCTTGACTTCCTTTGCATATGAACGATCTATGGCTACGTCTTTTTTAACTCCCTCTTTTTTGTTATAATGTTTACATAACAATATCTCTGTTTCCCTGTTTTCACTGCTTTGCCTTTGATTTATTTTTTTGGTTTCTGTATCTAGGTTGATATCCAGTTGCTCTATTCTCCCTTTAGTCTTGGGCTGTTATCTCATGTTACTGATTTTCTAATGAAACAACTGCCCTTCATATTTCTTGTATTTTTTTTGTGTGTAAATTCCTTAAATTTCTGCATATCTGAAAACATCCTAATTTCACTATCATATTTGAGAGACAGTTTTTGTGGGTATATAATTCTTGGCTGCCAATTATTTTCTTTCAAGGCTTTATATATATCATCCCATTGCCTTCTTGCCTGGATGGATTCTGCTGAGTAGTCTGAACTTAATCTTATTGACTGTCCTTTGTATATTTTTTCATTTATCTCTACCCACTTTTAAAACTGCCTTGTTGTCTTTAGCTTTACCAGGTTTGTTTACATTGTGCCTTGGTGTCTTTCTTTCAGGGTCTATCTTGTGTTGAGTTTGATAAACATCATGGATAGGTATCTTCTCATCTTTCACGATAACAGGGATGTTTTCTGTCAACCAGTCTTTGACAGTTCTCTCTGTATTTTCTGTTATCCATCCCTGTTCTGGTACTCCAGTCACACAAAAATTATCCCTCTTGATAGAGTCCCACATAATTCTTAGTGAGTCTTGATTTTTCCATATACTTTTATCTGATTTTTCCTTGTATATGTTGGTGTTACATGCTTTATCTTCAGTCACACTAATTCAGCCTTCCATCATCTCAGTTCTGCTCCTTGACTTTCTATTGAATTATTTAATGCTGTAATTTTGTTATTTTCTGAATTTCTGCTTCCTGTCCCTGTACGCTTTTTTTCAGCTTATTCAATTTATCTTTATTCTCCCCTGCATTTTGCCTTGTCCCTTCCTGATGTCTTGAAGACTCCTAAACATCAGTCTTCCATATTTTACCTCCAGTAATTACAGAGCATTCTCTTCATCTGTAAAATTTCATGATTTTTTTTTTATTTTGGGAGCTGTCTAAAGTCATTGTGTTCTGCCCCTTTAAGTGATTTGATGTTGACTGTTGTCTCCAATCCATCAGTAAATTGTTAAATTTATTTATGCTTACTTAGTGTGTTCTAGCTTCTTGTTTTGTTTTTAGGTGTCCAGATAGACTGGTCACGTATGATAGTGTGGTATTAGCATTTTGAACTCTAAAGTCCTGTCACCAGGTGGTTAGAGCTGTCACTAGATATGTTACCCCAGAAGTCCATTTACTTTACTTTTCTTTTGTTCTTTTTTAAATTGTGATTAAGTGAAAATATACAATCCAGATCAATCTTGCATACCTACCTATCTGCAGTTCCTTCTGCTCTCCTTGTCCTGTGACAACACACTCCTTCTTTTTGTTCTATACATGTCATATCCTCTTAACAGGTTCCTGTCCCCTCCTCTCCACCTTCCTATCTCCCATGTAGAAAGAGACCAGTAGGACAGCCTCCTATGAATTCATAGAACCATGAAGTACACACAGTGTATGGTCATACTGTGTTCCCAAGTCCAGTCCATTATTATTATTTTTAAATATTATATTGTGATTGAAAGTATACAAAACAAAGTGAATTTGCATGTCTGCCTATCTGCAATGTCTTCTGCTCTCCTTGACCAGTGACAGCACACTCTTCCTTTTCATTCTATATACGTTGTATATTCTTAACAATCTCCTGTCCCCTCCTCTCCTCACTCTTCTCTCTTCTAGTAAGAGACCAGTAGGATGGCATCCTATAGATGCATAGAACCATAAAGTACACACATCTTATGGTCACACTGTGTCCCCACATGCAGTCCATTCCTGTCCAAAGAGTTGACCTCAATAATGTTTTCTGGTCGGGAACAGCAGCAGGTCTAGAGGCCATGTTCCCAGGAGAATTCCCAGGCTGCTGGATCATAAATGGCAGTCTTTTCGTGGAGTTCTTGACATGCACGTCTCTTTTTCCCATATTGCCACTGGGACTCAACATTATGTGCCCCATCATGGCTGTCTTTGGTGGTAGCTGGACACTGGTTCTTTTGGTCACATGTTCATATAGTCACTCACTCACATAGGTCCTTCTGTCTCCTGTGCCCTTTTTTCCTCATGTCTTTGTTGTTCTTTGTCATATCTGTTCTGGATGAGTTGGGACCATTGGCGTACCTCAGATGACAGCTTGCTAGCTTCTAAGACCATAGATGCCCTACATAAAAACAACCCAGATGTCTGCTCTGTAAATCTTTAGCCTGATAAAGAGATGTTCAGCATGTTTCTCTTTAGTCTAAGAGTCTGTTGTAAGTATTTTGTAATAAATAACTCAGCCATCTGTGGGCTGTGTCCCCAAAAGACTGCCAGCTACTACTGATCCTGACCTCTCAAACCAAACCTTAATTGTGCTCTCATGTTCTAAGAATGTCCCAAATCACATTACAAATTATCCCATATTCAACACCAAGAACAACTTCTAAAGCCCACACTTAAAGGTTCTCCAAAGTAAGACAACCCACAGTGACCTCCTGTTTCTGTAAACTGCTCCAAGCCTGGCATTTCAGATGATGCTGGGATGTGACTGTTGACACTGCAAATGAAGGCTAAATGACATAGTTTAAGACTGATATTAGAGGGAAAAGTGGATATTGTAGGGAGAAAAAAGGTCTAAATTGCTTGGCAATATGGTTCCCCAGGCTCCTCCTTCCTAGAAGGAAGGGCTGTGCCTGAACTCAGTTACCCACAATGACAGGGTCCTTGTCCAGCGGCAGCCAAATCCCACTACTCAGAAGTTACTAGGGGTTGGCATTCTCAGGCAACTCCTAGCCATGCTAGTATTTATTCTCAGACTGTTCTGTGCCTATGTTCTTTCTATTTATATCCCATACCCAAATCTTACAAAGATTTCATTATAAGACAGGAGAGAATCAGCATCCTCCCTTGGGGGATAGACAATTGTGGTGAGTCCAGCACTCTGACTTCTGCTTATCTCTTTTTGGGATAATAAGAGAATATGAACTACATGTTTCCTAATTTTAACTCTCAATTTGTATGTTTTCATAGAAAATCCATTTCCCTATATTCTTTATTACATGGTATTGTGTCATTTGTCCTTACCTACGTTTAACTCCAGTAAAAAATTTCTAATTTTATTTTATTTTTATTGTGGTTAAGTGAAAATATGCAATCCAAATCAATTCTACATGCCTGCCTTTCTGCAGCTCCTCCTGCTCTCCTTGCCCAGTGACAGCACACTTCTTTCTGTACTTCTAGTATCCTCTTAACAAACTTCCCTCCTTTCCACCCTTGTCTGTCCCATCTAGAAACAGACCAGTAGGAGAGCCTCCTATGAATGCATAAAACCATAAAGAAGACACACTTCATGGTCACATTGCATCCCTGAGTCCAGTCCATTCTTGCCTGAAGAGTTTAACTAAGTAGTGTTTTCTGGTCTGGGGTAGCAGGTCAAGGGGCCATGCTCCCAGGGGATCCTCTGGGCCATTAAACCATCAATTCTGGTCTTTTAGTAGAGTTCTTGAGCTGCATGCCACTTTCTCTCATGTTGCCACAGGGATTCAACATTGTGTGCTGCATCATGGGTGTCTTTGGTGATGGCTATGCACCATCTGGTTCTTTGGGTTACATCTTGATGCAGTATCCCATGCACGTGGGTTCTTCTATCTCCTGAGCTCTTTTTCCTCATGTGTTTGTTGTTCTTGGTCATCATCTGTTCTGGATGAGTTGGGACAATTTGGTGTACCTCAGATGACAGCTCGTTAGCTTTTAAGACCCCAGATGCCACTGACCGATATGGAGTACAGAAGACTCTCTTAGCAATAGACTAGTTATGAAGATTGGCCTCTGTGTCCCTCAAAAGAATGGTCCCCAGATCCCTGCCCCTGATACTCTATCCTTGCAATATTGAGTTGAGATTAGAAAAGCGTTCAGTTTATGTTGAAGTCCAGTTAAGTTGATCTTCTTTCACTGTGTGCTGTCATTGCTTTCACCTAACCAAATTTCTACCAACTACCTAATCTATGACCAACCCTCTCACTCCTTTTCCACTTGTAGCAATCAAAGGCTCCTTTCTTCTGTATATAAGTTTATTTTTAAGTCCTTACAGTAGGGGTCTTATACAATATTTGTCCTTTTCCCGCTGACTGATTTAACCCAGTATAATGTCTTTCAGTTGAAACTGGATTGTGAAATGCTTCCTAAAATCATTATTGTTCTTTTTCATTACATGGTGTTCTACTGAGTATATGTATCATAGTTTGATTATCCATTCATCTATTGGTGGACACCTAGGTTGATTCCACCTTTTTGCTGTTACGGACTGTGCTGTAGTAAACATTTGTGTGCATATATCTGTTTGTGTGACAGCCTTTGTTTCTGTAGGATATATTCTGAGCAGTGAGATTACTGGATCAAATGGTGTATCTATTTCTAGCTTTTTTTTTTTAATTTTTATTTTTATTTAACATAACTGAGTGAAAATGTACATTCACATATAAATTTACATGCCCCCCGTTATGCAGCTTCCACTGCTCTCCCTGTCCGGTGACTGCACACTATTCCTCTCTGCTCCATACATGTCTCATCCTCCCAACAGCCTCCTTTCCCCTCCTCTCCGTCCACTCCCCTTCCTCCAGCCAGAGATCAGCAATATGATATCCTATAGATGTATAGAACCATAAAGTGATTCCAATATATGGTTACCCTGCTTTGCCAAGTCCAATCCATTCCTGTCCAAAGAGTGGAACTTTGTTATAATTTATGGGAAAGGGCAGCATCAGGGAAGGGGGCCATGCTCTCAGAGGAACTCCAAAACCACTGAACCATCAACTGAGGTCTTTTAGTGGAGATCTCATGATGCACCTCTTTTTTTTTTTATTTAACATAACTGAGTAAAAATGTACATTCACATGTAAATTTACATGCCCCCCTATATGCAGCTTCCACTGCTCTCCCTGTCCGGTGACTGCACACTATTCCTCTCTGCTCCATACATGTCTCATCCTCCCAACAGTCTCCTTTCCCTTCCTCTCCGTCCACTCCCATTTCTCCAGCCAGAGGTCAGCAAGATGATATCCTATAGATGTATAGAACCATAAAGTGCTTCCAACATATGGTTACTCTGCATTGCCAAGTCCATTCCATTCCTGTCCAAAGAGTGGATCTTTGTTATAATTTATGGGAACGGGCAGCATCAGGGCCGGGGGCCACGCTCTCAGATGAACCCCAAAACCGCTGGACCATCAATTGAGTTCTTTTAGCGGAGATCTCATGATGCACCTCTTTTTATTCTTGTGTTGCCAGTGAGGCTCCACTCTGTGAGCTCCGTCATGGCTATCACGGGTGGTGGCCGGGCACCATCCGGTTCTTCCGGTCCCAAGTCGATGTAGGCACCCACTCTTGTGGGTCTCTCTGTCTTCTCAGTTGTCTTTACCGCATGCCATTTTGGCCCTTGGTGAGCATCCGTTCCTGCTGAGTTGGGACCATTTGCTGTGTCCTCGGATGGCAGCTTGGCAGCTTTTAAGACCCCAGATGCCACTCACCAATGTGGGGTTCAGAGAGCTCTCTTAGCAAAATGCTAGTTGTGCCAACTGGCCTGGAATTTGCCTAAGAGCATGGTCTCCCGCCTGCCGCCCCAGCTACTCTATCCTTGCAGTATTAGTTAAGATGGAAGGAGTACTCAAGTTATGCTGAAGTCCACTTAATGTTGTTCTTGTTCCTAATGTGTGCTGTCACCGCTTTCTCCCAACTAGATTTCTAGTAACTATCTAAACTAAACCCTTCCCCCCTCACACTCCCTCCCTCCCCTCCCTTGCAGCTGTCAAAGAGTCTTTTCTTCTATACACAGGTCTGTTTTTGAGATCTTATCGTAGAGGTCTCATACAGTATTTGTCCTTTTGTCGCTGACTACTTTCACCCAACATAATGTCTTCCCGTTCAAACCAGGTTAGGAGATGTTTCCTGGAATCATCGTTATTCTTTATCATTGCATAGTGCTCCATTGAGTATATGTACCACTGTTTACCTATCCGTTCTTCTACTGTTGGGCATCTGGGTTGATTCCATATTTTTGCTATCGTGGACTGTGCTGCAATAAACATTCCGGTGCATGTGTCCGTTGGTGTGAAAGGCCGTGAATCTGTAGGATATATTCCAAGTAGTGGAATTACTGGGTCAAATGGTATATCGCTATCCATTTTTTTAAGGAAGCACCAGATTGCCTTCCAAAGAGGCTGGACCATTTTGCAACCCCACCAACAGTGTAGGAGGGTTCCAATTTCTCCACAGCCTCTCCAGCATTTGTTGTTTTGTGTTTTTTGGATCATGGCCAATCTTGTTGGGATGAGGTGGTATCTCATTGTTGTCTTGATTTGAATTTCTTTAATAACTAAAGATCGTGAACATGTCCGCATGTGTTTTTTGGCTGCCTGGATCTCCTCTTTAGTGAAGTGTCTGTCCATCTCCTTTGCCCATCGCTTAATTGGATGGTTTATCTTCTTCTTCTTGATACTTTGTAGTATCTTATAGATTATGGAGATCAGGTGTCAGTCTGACATACAGTTGCCAAATATTTTTTCCCATTCTGTGGGTGTTCTTTTAATTCTATTAATAAAGTCTTTGGATGACCAAAGTGTTTGATTCTTAATAGTTCCCATTTATCTATTTTCTCTTCTGTTGATTGAGGTTTCTTTGACAGATTTTGGAGTCTGTCCTCATTGTGTGTTAAAACTTCCATTGTTGATCCTACCTTTTCTCGGATGAGCTTTATTGTTTTAGGTTTGATATTTAGGTCTTTTATCCAATTGGAGTTGGTTTTTGTATAAGGTGTAAGATATGGATCTTGATTCAGTTTATTGCAGATGGATAACCAATTTTGCCAGCACCATTTGTTGAAGAGACTGTTTTTACCCAAGTTTAATGTCTTAGGGCCTTTGTCAAATATCAACTGTTCATAGGCAGAAGGTGTCATCTCTGGGGTCTCAATTCTGTTCCATTGATCCGTCTGTCTGTTCTTGTACCAGTACCAGGCTGTTTTGACCACCGTGGCAGTGTAGTATGTTCTAAGGTCGGGTAATGAGAGGCCTCCCATTGTGTTCTTCTTCTTTAGTAGTACCTTACTTATCCGGGGCTTCTTCCCTTTCCAAACAAAACTGGTGATTTGTTTCTCTGTCTCATTAAAAAATGATGCTGGAACTTGTATTAGGATTGCATTATATAAATAAATTGCTTTGGGTAAAATAGACATTTTCACAATGTTAAGTCTTCCTATCCATGAGCAGGGTAGGTTTTTCCATTTATCTAAGTCTCTCTTAGTTTCTTGTAGTAAGGGCTTGTAGTTCTCTTTGTAAAGGTCTGTTGTTTCTCTGGTTAGATTAATTCCTAGGTACTTTATCTTCTTAGGGGTATTGTAAATGGTATTGATTTAATAATTTCCTCCTTAACAGTCTCATTGGTGGTATAGAGGAAACCTACTGATTTTCTTATGTTTATCTTGTATCCTGAAACTTTTCTGAACTCTTCTATCAGTTTGAGTAGCTTACTTATAGATTCCTTGGGGTTCTCTGCATATACAATCATATCATCTGCGAACAGGGAGATTTTAACTTCCTCTTTGCTGATGCAGATGCCCTTTATTTCTTCGTCTTGTCTAATTGCTCTGGCTAGAACTTCTAGCACAATGTTGAATAGGAGAGGTGACAGTGGGCATCCTTGTCTAGTTCCTGATCTCAGGGGAAAGTCTTTCAGTCTCTCTCCATTCAGGATGATGTGGGCAATTGGCTTTGTATAAATGGCCCTTATTGTGTTGAGGAATTTGCCGTCTATGCCCATTTTGCTAAGAGTTTTTAGCATGAATGGGTGTTGGACTTTATCAAATGCCTTTTCGGCGTCAATGGACAAAATCAGGTGATCTCTGTCTTTTGTGTTATTTATGTGGTTAATCACATTAATTGTTTTCCTGATGTTGAACCAGCCTTGCATCCCTGGTGTGAATCCCACTTGGTCATGATGGATTATTTTCTTGATATGTTGTTGTATTCTGTTGGCAAGAATTTTGTTGAAGATTTTTGCATCTAGGTTCATGAGTGATATCGGTCTGTAGTTCTCTGTCTTTGTTGGATCTTTCCCTGGCTTAGGTATCAGGGTTATGCTGGCTTCATAGAATGAGTTTGGGAGTACTCCATCCCTTTCTATACTGTGAAATAGTTTCAATAGTATTGGGGATAACTCTTCTGTAAATGCTTGGTAGAATTCTGCCGTGAAGCCACCTGGGCCCGGACTTTTTTTTGGTTGGCAGTGTTTTGATTACCTTTTCATTCTCTTCCTTTGTGATGGGTTTATTAAGTTGTTCTGCTTCACGTTGTGATAATTTGGTTAGGTGGTATGAGTCAAGGAATTTGTCCATTTCCCTTAGGTTTTCAAATTTGTTAGAGTACAGTCTTTCATAGTATTCTGTTATGATATTTTTGATTTCTGTTGCATCTGTGGTGACAACTCCCTTCTCATTTCTAATTTGGGTTATTTGTTTCCTTTCCTGCTTTTCTTTAGTAAGTTTAGCCAGTGGTTTATCAATTTTGTTGATCTTTTCAAAAAACCAGCTTTTGGTCTTTTCAATTTTTTCAATTGTTTTTCTATTCTCTAATTGATTTAGCTCTGCTCTAATCTTTATGATCTCATTTCTTCTGGTGCCCGAGGGGTTCCTCTGTTGTTCTCTTTCTACTTGTTCAAGCTGTAGAGTTAGTTCCTTGATTTGGTTTCTTTCTTCCTTCCAGATGTGTGCATTTATGGAGATAAACAGACCTCTGAGCACTGCTTTGGCTATATCCCATAGGTTCTGGTAGGAAGTGTTTTCGTTCTCATTGGAATCCATGAATTTCTTTAATTCATCCTTGATTTCCTCTATAACCCATGTTTTTTTGAGCAAGATGTTGTTCAGTTTCCAAGAGTTCCACTTTCTATCTCTGTTTTTTCTGCTATTGATTTCAACTTTTATGGCTTTATGATCTGAGAAGATGCTTTGCAGTAATTCACCAGTATGGATTTTGTTGAGCATTGCATTATGGCCTATCACGTGGTCAGTTCTGGAGAATGTTCCATGTGCACTGGAGAAGAAGGTGTAGTTGTCTGCTGCGGGGTGGAAAGTTCTGTATATATCAATGAGGTTTAGTTGGTTAATTGTGTCAATGAGGTCTTCTGTATCTTTACTGAGCTTTTTTCTAGATGATCTGTCTAGTAATGAGAGTGGAGTGTTAAAGTCTCCCACTATTATTGTGGAGTCATCTAACTCTCTTTTGAGTGTAGTCAGTGTTTCTTCGACATATTTAGGTGCTCTGACATTAGGGGCATAAATGTTCAATATAGTTAATTCTTGCTTGTGTACTGAACCTTTCAGCAATAAATAGTGCCCATCTTTGTCCACAATAGTGGATTTGACATTAAAATTGATTTTGTCTGAGATTAGAATTGCCACCCCTGCTCTTCTTTGTTCATTGTTAGCTTGATATATATTCTTCCATCCTTTAATTTTCAGTTTGTTCCTGTCTTTAGGTCTCAAGTGAGTTTCTTGTAGACAACATATGGATGGGTCATGTCTTTTGATCCAAGATGTCACTCTATGTCTCTTTACTGGAGCATTCAGTCCATTCATATTCAATGTAATTATTGATAGGTATGTGTTCACTGCTGCCATTGTGATATGTTTATTTTTATGTTGATGTTTTCTCTGTTGTTCTTATTAATCTGTTCTGGGACACTCTTTTTTGTGAGTTGATTTTTCACCTTTTTCAGAGCTGGTTTTATAATTGTTGAGACTCATGTGTTAGACTCTTGAAATGGTATGATACATCTTTGTTGTGCTTTACAACTGTCCCTATGAACCCCCTCAATAAACTATTTATAAACCCAATTTTAATTACTACCAGTCTGGTCATCTTCCTCTCCATCTGGAAGGACTATAATGACTGTAGTACATCCCTCTTTTATTATGATGACACCATAGTTTTCATGATGATCACTGGATTGCTTCTTTCCAAGTCAAAGCTGTGATTTACTTTGGAGCCTTCCCTAAATGAGTATTGAGTAGTGTGTCGTTCTAAAATATAAAGTTAGTGGTTTTGTTCTTCTAAGCCAAAGCCAAGAACTTCTTTCAGTATTTCTTGTAGTTTGGGTTTGGTTTTTACAAAGTATCTGAGTTTCTGTTTATCTGGGAATGTCTTAATTTCATTTTTGTATTTGAAAGATAGTTTTGCAGGATATATAATTCTGGGTTGGAAGTTCTTCTCCTTCAAGACTTTGAATGTGTCGTGCCACTGTCTCCGTGCCAGCATGGTTTCTGCTGAGAAATCTGACGAGAGCCTACAGGGTTTCCCTCTGAATGTTAGCTTTGCCTTGAGTCTTGCTGCCTTTAAGAGTTGCTGCTTATGTTTCATTTTGTTAAGCTTGATTATAATATGTCTTGGAGTCTTTCTTTTGAGATCTATATTGGGTGGCGTACGATATGCATCTGAGATGTCTTTATTCTCTTCCTTCATGATTTCTGGGAAGTTTTCTTTCAGCAGCTCAGCAACAATACTCTGTGTGTTCTCAGATGTCTCACCCTGTTCAGGGACTCCAATTAATCGAAGGTTGTTTCTCTTAATAGAGTCCCACATGCTTCTTAATGTTTCTTCATTTTTCTTGTTTCTTTTTTCTGATTTCTGCTCATAGACACTGGCATCAGTAGGTCTGTCTTCCAAGTCAGAAATTCTTTTTTCCATTTGTTCCATTCTGTTTTCTTGGCTTTGCATGGAAGTTTCTATGTCTTTGATTTTCTTCTTGATCTGTTGGATTTCAGAGTACTGGTGTTCCATCAGATCGAACAGCTTGCTTTATTTTTCATTTTGTTCTGCTGCATTTTGTATAAGGTCTAGAAGGGCTGTGTATATAATCAATTTGTATTCACTTCCTGATGCTTTCATAAAAGTTTCTTCATCTGGAAAACTCCTTGGTTGCTTTGTTTGGGAGCCTTCTGAAGCTATGAATGATTGCTTGTATGCCACAGTTGTCTGTTGCTTTTTGGGTCTCATGTGAGTATATAGAGGCTGGAAGAGGTACTGTGAGGATGGATTGCAAATGTTTCTCTAGGCTGTCTTCAAATGTAAAGCACAAGGTATCTGACCAGTTCACAAGTCAGTTAAGTTTTCAGGTGTAGAGTTCCCTCTTCTCATCTGACAAAGTCAGCGCCACTATATCCAACCCCAGATGATAACAAACTAGTTCACAATACAGCACTGCTACTGCCCTGGTGGCCTCTGCTGAGAGAGCCTAGCCTTATCCAACACTGCATCAAGTACTGGTTTTGTGTTAGAAAAGTGCTCTCCTGTGGGCAGGCTCTGGCTCCGAAGCTAAGAATTAGGTCCAGCTGTGGCCACCGTACCCAATATGGCGTCCTCCACACAGGCAGCAGACAGAGGGGCTAAAGGTGCTGAGAGGCAGCGATTCCTCTGCTTCTGTTGCAGGGCCCCCAACTTAGGCAGCACTGTGCAAAATCACTACTTTTCTGACGGAGAAGTGCTGTCCCGTTTGCAGGCGCTGGCTCCCAGGCTAAGAATGAGGTCCCGCTAAAATCTCGGTACCAACATGGCGTCCAGCACCCTGACCGCTGAGCTCCGTACAAACCCCACTGAGGCAGCTCCAATATCAAAGGCTCAAAGTGTCTAGATTAACAGAGTCCTGAGCCTGGCTCTCAGAATATGGGAATTTCGCCTGCCTATCCCCCAGCAGCGCGTCTGAGTCCAGCTGCCAGGCAAGGCCCAGCTCCGCCCACCAGCCTAGACCGAGGGAAAAAAAACGTCAAAATGGTGCGTTTACCTTCAGTCCGTGAGAGCCGGGGCTAGCCAGGAGCGGGAGTCAGCGAAAGAGAGGAGGTTTTTCGCTGAGTGGTATGAAGTCCCAATTAACAGCTCTGTGCCGTGTCCTGAGGCTGATTAGGTGATCAGAAGGCTCTGTTTGATTGTCAATTCAGGTCTTGGTTTCCAGAGGGATATACGGAGATGTGGGCTTAGTCGGCCATCTTGACTCCGCCCCCTATTTCTAGCTTTTTAAGGAGGCACAAAATTGCTTTCCAAAGAGGCTGTACCATTTTGCAATCCCACCTGTCGTCCACATGGCACAGTTAGGACTAAGATTATGGCCTGGGTACGGGGCTTGTGAGCCTGAGAAAGTATGAATGTAAACAGCCAAAAATGGGTGGAATGCCTGACACCAGATCCCACAAAATGGATGGGTCTGACCTTGTGATTCTGACCCTTGCACCCCACCCAAGCTTTCTTCCTCATGAGGAAAGGCCATATGAAGAAGTGGACTTTATTATGCTGTACAGATAGAAAGACAAAAGATTGTTTTATGACTTACCTCCCAACCCCTTTTCAAAATCAAAGCTTGCTTACTGCACATACGCACACTCATCAAATAAATGTGCACATATGCACACTCATCAAATAAATACGAGCTGCTCATTGCCAGAGCCAGAGCAGGGGCATCAGAGTTACCACTGTCCTCCTCACCACCAGTTTTTCTGTGTGGCATTCTTCATCGGCACTCATCATCCATGGGCAATATAGACCCATGGACACTATACCACGAGCAGTGAGTAGAGTTCTGATCTCTTAATAGCCCCTCCAGTGTTTGTTGTTTGTGTTTTTTGGATTATGGCCAACCTTTTTGAGGTGAGATGGTATCTCATTGTCGTTTTGATTTGGATTTCTCTGATAGCTAATGATCATGTGCATTTCCTCATGTGTCTTTTGGCTGCCTGCATGTTCTCTTTGGTGATGTGTTTGTCCATCTCCTTTGCGCATCGCTTAGTTGGTTTATTTGCGTTTTTCTTGTTCATGCTTTGGAGTACCTTGTAGATCATGGAGATCAGATGTCAGTCTGGCGTGTAGCTTCCAAATATTTTTCCCATTCTGTAGATGGTATTTTAACTCTTTTGGTAAAGTCTTTGGATGAGCAAAAGTGTTTGATTCTTAGAAGTTTTCATTTATCTATTTTCTCTTCTATTGTTCGTGCTTTGTTTCTCAGATTTTGAAGCCTGTCTAAGCTGTTTATTAGAACTTCTGTTGTTGACCCTAGTTTTTCTTGCCTGATCTTTATCATTTTAGGTTTGATATTAGGTCTTTGACCCATTTTGAGTTAGTTTTTGTGTAAGCTGTGAGATACAGTTCTTGTTTTAGTTTTTTTTGCAGATGGATATCCAATTTTGCTAACATCATTTTTTTAAATTAAATTTTTTATTTTTTATTCATTGCAGTAAAAGAATAAAATTTCTAATATCAATCAGTTATCTATGATAAACCCTCAGCCCCCCACCCATCCATGTAGCCAAAGCAGTCATTTTCTTCTGTGGATAATTCTCTTGTTAAGTCCTTATAACAGGGGTCTCATACAAAATTTGTTCTTTTGACACTGATTGATTTCATTCAGCATGATCTCTTCCAAATAAGAACATGTTATGAGATGTTTTCTAAAACTGTCATTTTTTTTTTTTTTTTTTTTTATCGTACTATAGTGTTCCATTGAGTAAATGCACCATAGTTTGCTTATCCATTTGTCTGTTGATGGGCATTGGAGTTGGTTCCAACTTTTTGCTATTGTGGACTATGCTGCAACAAACATTCATGTACATGTGTCTGTTCATGTGACAACCTTTGTTTCTGAAGGATAAATTCCAAACAGTGGAATTAGAGGATCAAAAGGTATATCTATCTCCAACTTTTTATGGAAGCACCAGACTGTTTTCCAAAAGATTGTATCATTTTACAATCCCACCAGCAATGTAAAAGAGTTCCAATTTCTCCACAGCCTCTCCAACATTTGTTGTTTCGTGTTTTTTGGATCATGGCTAACCTTGCTGGGGTGAGATGATATCTCATTGTAGTTTTGATTTGAATTTCTTTAATAGCTAATGATTGTGTGCAATTCTGCATGTGTCGTTCGGCTGCCTGGATATTCTCTTTAGAGAGATGTCTGTCCATCTCCTTCACCCATTGCTTAATTGAATTATATATCTTTTTCTTGTCGATATTTTGTAATACCTTGTAGATTATGGAGATCTGATGTCGGTCTGACATAGAGTTGCCAAATATTTTTTCCCATTCTGTAGGTAGTCTTTTAATCCTTCTGATGGAGTGTCTGGATGAACAAAAGTGTTTGATTCTTAGTAGTTCCCACTTATCTATTTTCTCTTCTGTTGAATGTGCTTTGTCAGATTTTGAAGTCTGTCTACATCGTGTATTAAAACTTCTATTATTGATCCTATTTTATCTTGGATGAGCTTTATTATCCCAGGTCTTTTATCCAATTTGAGTTGGTTTTTGTATTAAGGTGTGAGATATGAGTCTTATTTCGATTTTTTGCAGATGGATATCCAATTTTACCAGCACCATTTGTTAAGGAGACTCGTTTTTATCCAACTTTAAAATCTTAGGGTCTTTTTTGAATATCAGCTGTCCATAAGAGGATGGTCAAATCTCGGAGATCTTAACACTGTTCCATTGGTTTATATGTCTTTTTGTACCAGTACCACGCTGTTTGACTAGTATGGCAGTGAAAGAGGTTCTAAAGTCGGATGGTGTGAGTCCTCTCACTGTGTTCCTCTTCCTTAGCGGTGCTTTACTTATCCAGGGTTTCTTCCCTTTCCAAACAACATTGGTGATTTGTTTTTCCATCTTATTAGTAAATGACACTGGAATTTGTATTGGGATCATATTGTATATGTAAATCACTTTGGATAAAATAGACATTTTCACAATGTTAAGTCTTCCTATCCATGAGCAGTGTAGATTTCTACACTTACGTAACTCTCTTTTGGTTCCTTGCAGTAAGGGCTTGTAATTCTCTCTGTGTAGGTCTCTTATTTCTCTGGTTAAATTTATTCATGGGTATTTTATCTTCTTAGGGGCTATAGCAAATGGTATTGATTTGGTGATTTCTTCTTTAATGATCTCTTGGTGCTTGGCTGGTA
The DNA here is from genome assembly GCA_028571685.1 of Heterohyrax brucei. NCBI lineage: Eukaryota > Metazoa > Chordata > Mammalia > Hyracoidea > Procaviidae > Heterohyrax > Heterohyrax brucei. The sequence continues at coordinate 58,358,689 of CM053145.1, read as the reverse complement.
TAAGAGGTTTCCTAATTATTTACTTATGTTTATCTTATATCCTGATGCTTTGCTCAACTCTTCTATTAGTTTGAGTAGCTCACTTATGGATTCTTTAGGATTCTCTGCATATACTATCATATCATCTAGAAATAGGGAGATTTTTACTTCTTTGCCAATGTGGATTCCCCTTATTTCTTTGTCTTGCCCAAATACTATGGCTAGAACTTCTAGTACAATGTTGAATAGAAGATATGGATGGTAGGCATCCCTGTCTATTTTCCATTCTCAAGGAGAATTCTTTCAGTCTGTCTCCATTCAGGGTGATGTAGGCTGTTGGTTTTGTATAGATGCCCTTTACTACATTCAGGAATTTCCCTTGTATTCCTATTTTTCTGAGAGTTTTTAACATGAATTGGCTTTGGACTTTGTCAAATGCCTTTTCTGCATCAATTGACAAAATCATGTGATTCTTATCCTGTGCGCTGTTTGTGTGGTTGATCACATTACTTATTTTTCTGATGTTGAGCCAGCCTTGCATCCCTGGTGTGAATCCAACTTGGTTGTGATGAATTACTTTTTTGATATGTTGTTGAATTCTGTTGAGAAAGACTTCATGGAAGATTTTTGCATCTGGGTTCATGAGTGGTATTGTTCTGTAATTTTCTTTTTTGTGAGATATTTCCCTGGTTTTGGTATCAGGGTTATGCTGGCTTTATAGAATGAGTTTAGGAGTATCCCGCCCCTTTCTATGCTGTGAAATAGGCTCAGTAGTACTGGTATTAACTCCTGTCTGAAGGTTTGGTAGAATTCTCCAGTGAAGCCAACTGGGGCAGGACTTTTTTTGGGTGGTAGTTTTTTGATGGCTTTCAATCTCTTCCTTTGTGATGGGTTTATTAATTTGTTCTCCTGGCTGTGATAATTTTGGTAGGTAATGTGAATCTAGAAATTTTTCATTTCCTCCAGGTTTTCCAGTCTGTTAGAGTACAATCTTGTAGTATTCTGTTATGATGCTTTTGATTTCAGCTGGGTCTGTTGTGACATCTCTCAACAGGATAAAAATTTCTGTGTATGTTGAGGAGGGCTAGTTGGTTAATTGTCACAATAAGATCTTCTGTATCTTTACTGAGTTTTTTTTTCTGAATAATCTGTCCAGTACTGCAAGTGGAGTGTTGAAGTCTCTAACTCTTATTGTGGACTGATCTGTCTTATTTTTCAGTGTTCTCAGTGTTTGTTCAATGTATGTAGATGCTGTGGTATTGGGTTCACAAATATTTAATGTTGTTATTTCCTGCTTATGTATTGAACCTTTCAGCAATAGTGATCATCCTTGACCACAGTGGTGAATTTTACATTAAAATCCATTTTATCTGAGGTTAGTATTGCCACTCCTGCTCTTCTTTGTATGTTTTTAGCTTGGTATATATTTTTCCATCCTTCAATTTAAAGTTTGTTCATATCTTTGAGCTTAAGCTGTCTTTCTTGTAAGCAACATATAAGTGGATTGTGTCTGTTGATCCAGGCTGTCAATCTCTGTCTCTTTATTGGAGTGTTCAGTCCACTTACATTCAGTGTAGTTATTGATAGGTATGTGCATAGTGCTGTTATTTTGATTAATTTATTTTTGTGTTGTTGATGTTTTTGATGTTGCTCTTAATATTCTGTTATGGGTCACTGTTCTTTATGAATTCACTTTTCATCTTTTTCAGAGTTGGTGTTGTGTTTGCTGAGACTCCTGTATTGTGTTTCTTGTTTTGATATGTCACATTGTTATCTTGCTTTTCAGCTACCCCTATAAAAAACCCAGTGCCACTGAGTTGGTTCAGGATGTCCCCCTTAATATTCTAAGTTTAAACCAGAATTTAACCTCTGCATAACTTTTTAGTTTCCTCTCCATCTGAAAGGGCTATGCCTAGCGCAATATATCCCTGTCTTTAGTGTCACTGTGTCTTGGTTTTCATGGTAAGATCACTGGTTCCCTTCTTTGAATATTTTAGCTTTAATTGAGCTTTGTGACTTCCCTAGCTGCGTAGGATTCTGGATGCTATGTCCTGCATTGCCTCCTTAAGTATGCCAAGCCAAAGTCAACTGCCGTCGAGTTGGATCCGACTCATGGGTCGCCATGAGTCCTTAAGTATACACTTGATATTTTTGTTTTTCTGAGGAAAATGAACTTCTTTTAGTATTGCTTGTAGCTTTTGTTTAGTTTTTACAAAGCCTCTAAGCTTCTGTGTATCTGCCAGTGTCTTAATTTCACTTTCATATTTGAGAGACAATATAATTCTTGGTTGGACATTTTTCTCCTCAATGCCTTGAATGTATCATCCCACTTCCTTTTTGACAGCACAGTTTCTCAGACAAAGGCCTATAGGGTTTCACTCTGAATGTTAACTTTGCTTTAAGCCTGGCTGCCTTTAAAAGAATCTGTTAGTGTTTAATTTTATTAAGCGTAATTATAGTATGTCTTAGTGTTTTTCTTTTGCAGTCTAGTTTTAGTGGTGTTCGATAAGCATCTTGGATATCTATGTTCTCTCCTTTCATAATTTCTGAGAAATTTTCTGTCAGCAACACTACAACGATATTCTCTGTATTTTCAGCTATCCCACCCTGTTCAGGAATTCCAATTATTCATAGATTAGTCCTCTTAGTAGAGTCCCACATGTATCTTAATGTTTCTTCATTTTTCTTATTTCTTTTCTCTGATTTCTTCTCATAAATGCTGATGTCAGTTGCTCTATCTTCAAAGTCACTCACTCTGGCTTCCATGTCCTCAACTCTGCTCTTTTGGCTTTGGATTGAATTTCCTAATTTTGTAATTTTATTATTTGTCTGCTGGATTTCAGATCTTTGAGATTCCATCAGTTCAAATAGCTTACTTAATTTTTCATTTTGTTCTGCTGCATGTTGGAGGGTTCTATACATAATTCTTTTGTACTCGACTCTGTCATACAATACTTTTGTATTCTACCTCTGGTAATTTCAGAAAGGCTTCTTCAACTGGGGAGTTTTTTATTTTGGGAGTTTTCTGGAGCCACAGCGGCTGCTTCTTTAACTGGTCATTATTGACTGTTGTCTTCATACCATCAAGAAGCTGTTCAGTTCTTCTGATGTCACCTCAACGGGAGCTGTGGTGTAATTCTAAGAGGGGAGTGAGGGCACTACTTGATTTGGTCATCAGCTGCCTCTGTGTTCTCTACTGACTCATCCCAGGTGGACTCTCTGGGGTGGCAGCACCCACCTCCTGGCTGTTACGGGTGAGAGTTACTTGTGGGGACTCTCTGTCATCACACCAGTCAAGCCTATGGTATAGCTCAGGGAATAGAGGAAAGATGCCACCCCACTTGGCCAACTGGGACCACTGCACTCTACAGATGTGTTTAGCTTATAAACTGCTTATTAGCTGAGAGGGGTGCTATGCAGTGACCACTGAAAACAGCTGGGCCCTCAGGGTGGCAACCTCCACCTCCTGTCTGACAAACACAGTTCCCTACTTATGGAGTCACTGGTGGCCTCAACCAATAATATGATATGGATCAGTGAAGGGTGGTGTAGATGCTGCCATCCCACTCAGCAGTCACTTGTGCAGGAAAGGGACTTTACTGCTGAGCAAGGAGTTGTCTGTCAGCTGCCAAAATTACTCAGGCCCTCAGGTGTGGGAGGCCCTGCCTTCTGGCTGACAATGAAAACATCTCGTAGGCTGTCCCCAGATGTCATAGTGTGGTTAAAAGAAAGGAGGGGTTAGAGCCTTGGTACCCTTCTCTTCTAGGCCCCACCTGTAACTCTAGGCATGATTGTCTTAAACACAGCTTTTCTGCTGGAGAAGCACTATCCAGACAGGGACTGCTGCTCTGTGTGAGAATCAGCCCAAGTTGAGACCTCTGGTGTGGCTGACTTTGCCATTTAGCTGACTAATATGGCATCCCAACCAAGCTGCCCTTTCTCATATGAGTCAACATAATCTATGGCACAGTTCAGAAAAGCGAGGGTTGAGGGGAACTTGTGTCCTCAGTTGGAAGCTGGGCTCTCAAGGTGTGGCACCCAAGCCACTCAAGCACTGCAGTTCAGCGTATTAGCCAGGTCATGCCCAGTCACTGCCTCCAGGATAACAAAGAGGGTGTCGGTTCCTGCAGTCCTCCCAAAAGATGAGTCAGAAGAAGCAGGATTCAGCATTCTGCTGCTCCATCTTTGAGAGAGGTAGTTTCCCCCTTATTTGTGCCTAGTCCAATGTGACAACCCAACACCAGATTCTAGGGCTCCCAGGATGTGCACATTGCTCTATTCAATTAACATTCCAGGTCTTAGTTCTCAGAGGGAATTGACATGTGTCTAGTCTGCCATCTTTCCCCACCTACCCTCAAAATTTCTATTTTACAGAAACGAATGAATACAGTGAAATTATTATTCTCCTGTAAGATGTGGCACATCTGCTAGATAAGTGTGTTAGCAGATTCCCTGAATTGGTGGTGGACTGATTTCAGAGGAACAGACTAGCCGTCAGCATCAATGGTTATTCCTGGGAATGGTATAGGTGAAGATTCCATTTCTGAGATACTACCAGCTGCTGTTGACTTGATTCTCAGTAGTGTTGACCCTATGTCTTTCAAAATAGATCCTTGTTCATAGGATTATCAATAGTTGGTTTTTCATCAGGCTGTTCTCCCAAGGAATTTCTGGGTGGACTTGAACCCTCAACCTTTTGGTGATCAGTTGTATGCCCTAATCATTTGCATCACCTAGAACTCCTCTGGGATATAAAGACATCTGTGTACTTTGTATCTCAGCATACTGTCCCTTTTTGATGACGGAACCTGACTTTGTTAAAAAGAAATAAATTCCATATATTTTAGGTATAAATAATAAACCTTATGCTTACTTCTCTTTTTCTCTTTTACACCATCTAAAGAGATGGGTACGTGTCTTGAAGTCAAACTACCTGACTCTTTCCAGGAACTCTTCTGTTGGAGGTAGTAGAGAAGATATTACCATACTCCTAGAGCTGTTACTAGCATGGGTAGTCATTCTTGGGGTGCTGTGGACTTTCCTGCTTGCTACATGCAAAGAGTCTGAGACAGAGCTGTGGTAACAGTATTTATACCTTTGTCTACCTGTGGCTCAAGTCAGCATCACCTCTGGCTTTTTCTCAGGTCAGTGACCCTCTTATTGCTTAAACAATAGTTTGTCATTTGCAGCCAAGAGCCTAATTACATCAGGGTTTCACTGCATTAATTGAGCATCTCCTGTCAGCAAGTTTATGGTGTCTGGGGAATTACTTAAAAAAATCAGTAATCACAAGATTACTTGGCCAGGTTTGAGTTTTCTCTGGCAATTCAACTCCGTTAACATCCTAGCATGCTGCAGGTGTTTGGTTTGATTTTGAGGAGTTTTATGAAACCAAAATTCACTGTGATCAAGTTATTTCCAATTCATAGTGACCCTGAGGACAGAGTAGAACTGCCCCATATGTTTCCAAGGAGTGCCTCGTATATTAGAATGGCTGAACTTTTTGGTGAGCAGCTGTAGCTCTTAAGCAGTGCACAAGCAGAGCACTGTTAGCTTTTGACAAATACTAAAAACCTTGTTTAGTCATGATCCCAGAATCTGAACCTGGCCTTTGAAGTTTTATCTCTTAGCAGCATGACTCAGACCTCCCCCCATAGCTCTAGGCCTCCATTTAATTTTTTTTTTCTGATTTTTCCTTGCCTTTAAACCAACAGTAAAGAGGACATACAGATTCTCTAACCTCTCCCCATCTCAGAGAATGCCTGTAGGAGAATTAATTCTTCTGTTACATAGAGGATTTTCAAAACACTGGGACTTAAGTGAATGCTGAGGGATTGCTATTGTTGTTAACTGTTGTTAGATTGACTGACTAAAGGCCATCCCAAGTATAATGGAAGGAAACATTGCCTGTCCTGAGCCACTGCTGTGATCAGTTGCAGATGAAACAACTGTGACCACAAGGTTTTCATTGGCTTCATTTTAGAAATAGATCATAAGGCCTTTCTTCCTAGTTCCTCTTAGTCTGGAAGCTCCACTGAAACTTGTTCAGCAAGCTCTTAGCAACAAACAAGCCTCACCGAAAGACATGTGATAGATACCCATGAGGTGCATTAGTTGAGAATCAACTAGCGTTTCCTGCATGAAATGTGAGAGTTCTACCACTGAACAACGGTTTAGAAAATAATTTTGGGATCATTATTCCATGTCTTTGAACACAGAGAATGTGACCCAGCTGGGCTTGCAAAGACTGATGAAGACACGTCAACTGGGATCTGAGATACTAAGGCAGTAGGTAGAATAATCTTGGAAAATATCTTTTAGGGAAGCTTTCATATAAGCCAGAAGACAAGTGATTTTCTACTCTTATCTTTTTCTATTACCATTTAGTGAATAGAAAATTTTGACCAATGAAGACCCTCCTGACTGTCGTTAGTGAAACCTTTACCAAAGATTGTTAAGAAAGATAATTCAAAATGTAGGATCACAGTTTCTAGCCAGTATGTGAAAAAGTCAAGCTTTTAATGTTTTGCCCATTTTGTGATGTTGGAACAGGCAGAGTAAATAAGTGGCTGCATATTGAGCATAACCTGCGCCGTTTTGTTTCTTAATTTTATCTCCAAGCATGAGTCCACTGTTTCTCTTAGCTTCTCTCAAGGTTAAGGACTAATCTATGTTCTCTTCAGGTGGGTGGAAAAACAAGTGATAATAATTTAATACCCATAAAAGTAACAAAAGGATCTACCATACCACCTCTGGGCCCAAAACACCATTACGATATCAATACATCTGGGGTCTAACAGAAAGAAAATTAACATTCTACAGAGTCCTGGGACTCAGAAAACCTTATTATCTTGTCCTATAAAACCTCCAGCTAGACTCTATTTTGGGGAGGGAGATTTTAGAGGATTCTATCCTCTTTATCTCCTTGTGTACTGGTAGACAACAAAACGTCTTGCTTCTCATTTCACCCTGTCTCAATGACTGGCTATTTGCAGCAGGTGGCAGGAACTCTGCTTAGGTTTATGGTAATGATGTGAATATATATTGGGGTTATGTAATATTCCTTGGACTTGGGCAGACATGACTGTGGCAGCATGCTTGCCTGTTTTCCCACTCTTGTCTGTTCTGTGATTTCCTTGGATTTGGGCAGACGTGGCTTTAGCAGCATGCTTGTCTGCTTTCCTGCTGTTTCCTTTTTGAATATATGGCAGATAAAACTTTCTTTTTGCTTTACTGAACTTCGTGATTTTTTTCCACTGACGCCATCCTGGGGGGATTAGTGTTCCCCATTTTCTCTAGCTCTTCTAAGGCCATAGTCTTATTATCTCCTACTTTCTTTCCTGCCTTGCAGCCATTACTCAACTAACATCTGTTTGTGGCCAAGAATTCTATTTTTGCATTTCCACAAGGCATATGATTACCTATATCTCAGCAGTATTGTAGTGCCAGACAGAGGCAGAACTGGCTTCTCTGTGAGAAAATAGTTTATCTTGATTGTGTTTAGATATAAATTATCTAAGATTATATCTAGTTAATTTCATTTATGTTTTACTTTTTGCTGCCCTAGGAAATTTAAAAGAACAAGAATTGATTTTCCCTTCCATATTCCCAAAGAAAACATGGATGTTGGAGTCTGCTCAAAGTGTTGTGAAAAGCTTTTGTGTTTCAGAACCTAAGACACCAATTTTGGGGCATTTCGAAGTTAATTTTGTTTAAGAGAAGAAAATCTATAAATGAGTAGAAGATAAGAGGATGGTGCCTGAAAGAGAGTAATTAGGCTTCCTAACTTGGGAAGGTGCTGGTTTGGAGGGTTTCCCAGACTGGCTGAGATCCAGGCCTCTTCCCTAGAATAGAAAAGGCATTGGAATGTCCCTGGAGGCAAATACCAAACACTGAGACTCTGAAGGAGGCTGTGTGATTCTTGACCATCCTTAGAAGACCTTGGCTAAACTGAGCCCATTTGGATCATCAGTACCCAACACAGCATCATCTTGTAGCAGAGGCCATGAAATCACTACCGTTGAGTCAATTCTGGCTTACAGCGACCCTATAGGTCACAGTAGAACTGCTGGATATAGTTTCCAGGGAGGACCTGGCAGATTTGAACTGCTGACTTTTTGTTTCTCAGGCGTAGCACTTAACCACTGTACACATCACCAGGTTTTCCTGTAGCAGAGGAATGATGGTAAATGAAATGGCTACTGTGAGACAGTATGGACATGTATCTTCCCCACTTTTTCCCCACCCTGTCCATCTTCTGGTGTAACCTCATAGAAGTGGCTAGATCCTCTGAATCATGACTTGCATTCAATTTCTTTCCAAATAGACAAGAGCGTGGTTCAAAGCAAGACCTAAATAGTTTAAATAAACAAAGGAATGTAAGGCTTTTTATTCCTAAGTATCATGGGACAAATTCATCCTTTTGTTATTGCTTACCAAAGCTGCACACTGTTCCCTTTTTGCTTTAATGGGGGATAGTTTATTCTTTCTTGAAAGGCTTTGACAAAGGCTTTAAGCAGTCAACACTAATAGTGGGACATTTTGATATCACAAGGTCTGAGCCTGAAGATAGAACAAGGAATTGCTTAGTCAGCTGTTTCAGCACCACAGGACAAGCTAGATTCCCAGTTAGGAGTGGAGCTGTTTTCATTTGTCCTCTTTCTTGTAATCTTTATGGAAGAAAATTGCAAGGACTTTCTTCCATGCCACCACTGAGCTGGTTCAAACCACAGATGTTGAGGTTAATAGCCAAGTACAGACTGTTTGTGACACCTAGAAACCTGGAGAAGTTTGTAGACTGGCAAAACTGATTTTAAAAATGAAAGCCTCAAGGGTCAGTCCTGGAGATTCAATATCAATAAAACTCCCTACATCCATCTTTCATTTTGGCTTGTCTTCGTGTGACTTCATTTTTAAAATATGTTCTTTGTAAGTGGCTACCAATAGCTCTGATTCTCAGTCTTCCAGCTTAACAGATTTAATAGAAAGATGATTTTTCTTGCATATGTGAATCCCAGGAAAGGGTTCGATTGGCTCTGGTTGACAAACCAGTGGGGGTGGGGGGCAGTGGGAGGCACATAGAGGTATGGTTATCTAGGCTTGGTCTCAAATCTGCTCCTAAAGCCAGGGTGGAATCACTGGGTAGCAATTCATTCAGAAGGGGAAAATGCATTGGATAGCCAGAAAAAGAACTGTGTATTTTGCTGGGAACATTTATCTCCCTCTTTCTCTCTCTTTCTCCGTCTGTCTGTCTATCATCTATCTATCTATCTTTCTGTCTATCATCTATCTATCTATCTTTATCATTTGTACTTCTTTGTCACTACTAGTCAGTATCAACTTGTTGGCAACAGGTTTGGTTTTTAAGTTTTGTTATACCAGAAGCTTCTTAGTTTTATCTGTTTTGGGAGTTTGCGGAAGCTGTCATGAGATTAACTATTGTCTCTGCACTATCAGTAAGTTACTGTGTTTGTATATCTTACGTTTGTTTACTATGTCCTAGGTTTTAGTTTTATTTCATTTGGCTATGCCCAAATAGGCTACTCCTATAAGCTAGTTTGATTACTGGAGCCTTTGAAACTCTAATGTTCTGTCACCAGGTGGTTAGATCAATTACTAGATATGTGAGCCCAGGAGTCCGTTTACTTTATTTGTATGGAATCAGCTCAGGTGTCCAGTTAGCTGGTCACCCAGTGTGTGGTGCAGGCCCTCATCTAAAGTCCTCAGTAGGCAGAGGTGGTTGGTGTAGCCACAGGCGTCTGGCTGCAGTAGGGGTCATGTGTTAAGCACAGCTGTGGGCTGACAGCTACCCTTGAGTGTCTGTAAGAAAAGTGTCCCTGTTTCTAGAACACATAAAACCCAAATATTTGCATACGAAGGGATTCTCACATGACCCAAAACAGGCAACAAAAGAAAACAAAACTTATTACTATGGAGTCAATTATGACTCAACGGGATCTTGTAGGACAGAGTAGAACTGCCCTCTAGGGTTTCAGAGGAGGAGTTGACAGATTTAAACTGCAGATCTTTTGGTTAGCATCCAAGCTCTTAACCACTGTGCAAGCAGGGGGTCTGTTAGACTGGCCAGTATAACAAACAGGAACACACATGATGCACGTGCTCCTTAGTTCAGTCAAGCGTATGAGACCGAGTGGATAGCACCTGCGCAAACGCAAAGATGCGAAGGAAGGAAGGGCCAGGAAAACTGGATGAACAGACATGGTGAAGCGCGAGTGGAAAGGGAAAGGAGGAGGGTGCTCACACATCATGGCAAAAAACCAATGACACAAAACAATTGACATATAAAATTTTAAATGAGAAAAAAGATATTGGTCTAGACTATCAGCACCTTTGACAAGATTCTGTAGCTCCTTCTCTTTCCTTTCCATGCCCTCATCCTCAGAAACAGAAATGCAGTTCCAAAGGCCCCACTATATTTTATATCAGCTCTCTTCATCTCTCCTGAGGCAAAGCTGCAAAAATACTTCTCTTGTTAATGCCAGCTACTCAGTCTCTTTTTCTCGTCTTAAACTCCAGTGTATTCTTTAAAAAAAATTGTACCAAAACCTCCCCCAAAGCTAAATGGCAGAAGCAACAATGTTTCCCAGAGCCCAGTGCCTTAGTAAATGCTCATAATGTTGTCTCTGATCCTTAAGAAAGTGTTAAGTCTTGTTCTATACATTGTTTAAAAACACGAGGAGTTGTGTATAACTGCCAGTAGTCAGTTTCAGTACAGAATCATCTGGTACCCAGACATTTATTCATCTCAGAACTGAGCTCACTAGTTGTCACTGCTTTGTTGTTTTCCTGCCTCAGTGCACTTTTTTTTTTTTGGAAATGAATTTGTGCTTTGCTGGTGACTTACGGCCTGCTGCCATCAAGTTGTTCACCCTCAAAGCATGAGCTTGATTTGTTGCTAAATCACCATATGTTAAGGCTATGTGGCTGAGAAGGCACGTATAACGATTTGATGGGCAGACTGGGTTCAAATGCCAGGCTTTCTGTTTATTAACTGTGACTTTGGGCAAACAATTTAATGTTTCCATGCTTTAGTTTTTTCATTTGCAAGACAGGAATAGTTATTTATGGAGTGTGCTTGGCAGGTAATACGGGTGCTTGAAATAATATGTATTGTACTGTAACTTCTGTTCCTTGCCTCAAGAGCTGAGGCAGGGTAAGTTTGCAGAAAAAGCTTATCTTACCTCCAGAATACATCTGTGTCCCTTCATCTCCACCACTGTTCCTCTTGCCCAAGTCATCAAACATCTTTTGCCTGGATTATTGCAATAGCCTCCTAACTGATCTCCCTGCCTATCTTCTCCTCATTCTGTCCTCTATACAGCTAGGATGATCTGTTAAAAATGTGATTCTTCTCATTTTGTTCCTCCATTCAGAATTCTACAGTGGCTTCCCATTTTACTCAAGGTGAAAACAAAAACATTTGCAATGACATGTAATGCCTGTAAGACCTGGAGTACCTTCGTGATTGGGTTGTCTTGTTAGCTCTGTGCCTTCTCTTTGGCTTTCTTGGCTCCGGCCATGGTGGCCTTCTTGCTGTTCTTTAGACACGTCAGGGCTGCTTCTATCTCAAGGTCTTTGCATAGGTGGTTTCCTCCGTGTCGTCATTTCATATGTTTGCTCAAATGTGACCTTCTCCAGGAGACTTAACCTGGCCTTATCTTATACTCTTGATCCCCCTTGTAGTTTCATAATCTTTATCATGATTTCCCCCATCATAATTTCTGACACTGGGTTTTGACTAGCATTTTATTATGTCAGTTATTTTTTGTCTCCCCTGCTAGAATATAAGTTCCATATGTACAGGCATATGTGCTTGTTTTGTTCTCTGATGAGTCTCAGTTGTCTAGAACAGGACTGGACACATAGCAGGAACTCAATAAAAATTTACTGAACTGAAGAATGAATAGATATTATGTCCTAGAAAACAAAGACAGAGAAAGATGAAGGTGACGGTCACTTACAAGCTGGTATATCACAAAGAAAATGTGGAATTTTATACAAAAAGATCATGAAAAAAAGAGGCAAAGCTCTGCAAAATGTGATTTCAGTAAACAAAGTCCTGGTTATACATTGATCCTTTCAGGTATATGTAGATATGTAAGTGTTTATCTGGCACACAGTCCATTGTCTGTTTCTGGTATTAATCAAATTTATTTTGAGTAACTCATTATCAACTCCATACTTGTCAAAAGTCAAGTGTATCTCTCATATAATTTATAATCTCCACTATGAAGACAGTAAGAGAAAGAGGCTAAGACTAAAGGATGATCTGTAATCTGAATTATAGTTACAAGGTAAAAAGACATAGTAGAAAGATTTTGCTTGGGCTTTGAATTCCTACAGAAAGGGATTTTAGTTCCAGCTGTGACATGAGTAGTTATGTAACCATGGAGTACTAGAAGCACAGTTATTAACAGGTTGGCTTCAAATCAGTAGGTTAACTGTTCAAATCCAGCAGCTACTCCTTGGGAGACAGATGGGGAATTCTTACAGGATCCTTATGAGCTGGCATCAGTAGGACAACACTATTTTTTTTTAAACCTTGATGCAATGCATTTTACATCTCAAACCTTCAGTTTTCTCTGATGGCAGCTAGTAGGGAAAAAGAACAACTGTTAACTATTCTATTAATATTATTCTAAAAATTTTGAAATAATTTGGTAAAAGTATTCAAAAAATCATAGGTGGTGTTGCTATTACTATTGTTGGATGTTCAAGGAGAACTTAGGATTGGTTGTTTGTGCTCAATGCTGTATGATAGACTGGAGTTTTTGGTAAATTTTCAGGTGTCTGTATTGACTTGATGACAGTGGTTTCTACTTATTATTATTGTTATTGCTATTATTTCTCGGCTTTCAGGTTGTAGCCAGTGTTTAGGGCAGGACTCAGACGCTGGAGAAAGAATATTATTCAGGCCTGTGCATTGTCAGGACTCCTGTAGGTGAACTGGCATTTTGTTTCATTAGAAGGGCTTTTGTTTCATCAGAAAGCTGGAATGCTATTCAGAATGTGAAGTAGAAGCACAGGGAATAGAGTGAATGTACAGGCAGTGAGAAGTTAGCCCAGTTCTCCCATATTCAGATTCATTTCAGATTCCAGGTAATATGGAAGCACAGAAATATCTAATAAACTTCCTTCCTTGATCATGGTTTGTTGATGAACCAGACAGAACTAAACCTACATATGAAGTCTTCACATGCCCAGAGCTAAGTGGGGACAGGAAAGGCATCTGATCAATATCTTTTAACGCAAAGTCCTCACTCTCAGTTGACTTTACAGAGCTTTTAAAAAGGGGAAAACAAACAAACAAACAAACAAAAAACCAACACCATGGCATATTAAAATGTTTGTTATTTTTTAATTATAACATGCATGTTTGTCATTTATTATTTAAAGAAGATTTCATGTGGAAATTGAAAGTGGTTGTTCAGCTATATATATAATGGGCTAAATTCTCCAAAATATCATTGAAAGATTTATGTAAGCTCTATTCTAGTTACTCTCTGGGCAGTCTTACCAAGTGGTTGCTCTTTGCTATTGGTCTGGTAGTGGTTCTCAGTGTACAGTCTATTTTTGCCAACTTGTTGGTAATATTTCTTGCAGCTTGGGAGATTTAACCTCCAAATTGAATGCTGTCATTTCCTTTGCTTGGGTTGTGGCATGGATTGAAATGTGTTTCCCCAAAAATATGTGCAGCCATTTGACTAGGCTGTGATTTCTGATACTATATGATGCTTCCATATGCTTGAAATCTTGTCTCTATGCTGTTAAAGAGGGAGGATGTGTGACAGTTGTGTTGGTGGGGCATGACTCAATGTGTATAAGATTGTGTTGTGCCTTGAGGCAATCTCTTGGGGTATAAAGGAAAGGGGAGCAAGCAGAGAGGTGGGGACCTCATACCACCAAGAAGAGCTGGAAGTGAAGCAGGTCGTTTGGGAGCAGAACGAGTCCTTTCAAAAGGACCTCAGGTCACAGTGCCTCAGAATCTCCAAGAACAAGGGAAGATTGATGACGAGGACCTTTCTCTAGAGCCAACAGAGAAAGCTTTCCTCTGGAGGTGATGCCCTAAATTTGGACTTATAACCTACTGGACTGTGACAGAATAACATTTCTGTTTGTTAAAGCCATCCACTTGTGGTATTTCTGCTATGGCAGCACTAGGGGACTAAGACAGGTAGCTACAATATCTGAATTTACCCTAATTATAATTGACTGCTCTGGGTTGACTACAAGCCCCACAGGCTAAGTCATGATATGCATCAAGAATAAGCTTAATTGTTTCAAGAGTCAATACTTTTCTATTTGTTTTAAGACAATTCAGAACATTCTATAAAATCTTTTTCAGAAGTGATTCTGAAAAGTTTTTAAGTCATAAAACATATGAAACACATTTATTACAATACAAAGACTCATTTAAACCTTTTCTAGTCAATATTTTTTTATGTAGGAGATGTAAACTTTCCAACTATATTCAATAAACACAGCTCAGTTAAAATAAGCAACTTGCATATTGCAAAGCCCTGGGAAACATATAGTTTTGGGCAGCAGGTTAGTGATGGGGAGGCAAGTCTGACAGCAATGATAACACAATGTAATACCTAATAAGGGACCGACGTATTCACTACAGGAGCAGAGAGGAGCAGGACTGAACATAATGGGGAAGAATCGTGAAGTTTTGTTGAATAACTAACAACAACAACAAAATCAATCAGCTGTCAAGTTGATTCTGATTCGTGATGACTCCCTGTATTATAGACTAGAACTTCTCTGTGAAGTTTTCATTGGCTGATTTTTCTGGAAGAAGACTGCCAGGTCTTTCTTCTGAGGTGCCTCTAGGTGAACTTGAACTGCCAATCTTTGGATTATGAACTGAGTGCACTAACTGCTTTCACCACCCAGGGCACAAGGCTCACCTTAAAATCATCTAGCCTAAACCCTACAACTCTATAAATACCCTGACTTAATTTCCCACCTTAAGACATACTAAGAATCTGTCAAGGCAGTGTTCTCTTTAATAGTAATAAATCAGATAAACTTAGCTTTACTTCAGCTACCGGTTTCTCTAGAGAATATTTTTATTCCATAGTCAATACATTCTGTTTCTTATTTTCTTAACATCAAGGTGCATTTTCATCTAACCACTTGATGGTCTGTTTTGCAGTTAGCCCCTGGCTTTGCCTTGAATGATAATGCTGAGCTTCTCCTTTGTCTCTTCCCATGCTGTAGTTGTCTATTTGATTCTAGTGCAATCCATTCCGTGAGGTCCACGTGTGTATTCACTGATTGTTGAATAAAGGATATTTCCAATGAATAAGTCATTGGTCTTGCAGAATTCTGTCTTGCCATCTTCAGCATTGTTGCTGTCATCAAGGTTGTATTTTCCAACCACTGATCCTTCTTTGTTTCTAAATTTTGCATCGCTAACTTCAGTAATAATCATTGCATCATTATTACATGATGATAAATTGCATCTTGATCAATTTTGGACTGTAGCAGTTTTTAATTTCGTCTTTGGCATTCATGGTTGGTGTGCAAACTTAATAGCTTTGTTGACTGGTGTTCCTGGTAGGCATGTGGATATTGACTTATCACTACCGCATTGCACTTTGGAATAGATCTTGAAATATCTATTTAGAGGATAAATAAAATACTGCTTCTCTTTAATTCGTTGTTTGCAGCCCAGTAGACCATATGAATGTTGGATTCAAAATATCCTATGCTGGAGTATTTCACCTTGCTATTGCCTGGAATATTTTTCAAGCATTCTAGTTCATTTTTTAGGAGTTTCAATGTTTAAGACTTAAAATTTGACCTGATTCATACTTCATACATTCTATATTACAGTTACTAATAGATATTTGTAGATGTTCTTATTTTGAGTTGTCCACCTTGCACTACTCATTTTTAGTCAGGAATATATCTCACTTGAGTTTAGAGACCATCTCAAGAATAGATTTAGTCCCCTGAACTCTAATGACCAAAAAGACCAGAAGAGTGTGGGATGACATCAAGGTGTCATACATGAAGAAAGTAAAAAAAAAAGTCATTAAAATTGCAAGCAGGAAGGAAAAGACCAAAGTGGATATCAAAAGAGACTCCAAAAATTGCTCTTAAGTTGACAGCAGCTAAAATGAATGCAAGAAGTAATGAAGTAAAAATGATGAACAGAAGATGTCAAAAGGTGGCTTAATAAGACGAAGTAATAGGTTAAAACTAAATAGCAAAGACCTGGATTTGGAAAACCAAAGGAGAGCACCACAAGCAACGTTTTTCAAAAGAAAAGAAATGAGAAAATTGAAACCTGAGTTGCATAACTGAAGGATTCTCCGGACCCAAAATTGAGTGATGCAAGATGTATCAAAAGAAAATGGAAGCAATATACAGAGTCACTGTACCAGAAGGAACTGGTAAATGTTCAACTATTTTAGGAGGTAGGACATGACCAAAACCTGCTGATCCTGAAGCAAGATGCTTAACCAGCATTGGAAGTATCAGTGAAAAATAAGATTCCAGGAACTGATGGAAGACCAGCTGAAATGCTACAACAAATCATGCGGTAGTGGAAGCATTTCTCTGATTGTGTTAAGAAATTTGGGAAACAGCTGCATGACAGAACTACTGTAAGAGGTTTGTATTTGTACATAATCTAAAGAAAGTCAAGTGAAATGTAGTGATTATCAAGCAATACTATTCATTTCACATGCTAGCAAAACTTTGCCAAACATAACTTAAAAATGTTGCTGTACACTCAACTTTCAGAAGCTCAAGCTGGATTCAGAAGAGGACAAGGAATGAATGATGTCATTACTTATATCAAATGGATCTTGAGCAAAAGCAGAAAACATATTTAGGTGTATTTAATCATTTCTGCAAAGATCGTTAACAGTGTGAATTATATCAAATTATGAAGAGCATTGTGAAGAATGGGAATTTTGGAACACGTAGTTTTGCTCATATGGTACCTGCACATGGATTAAAAGGTAGTTACTCAAACAGAACAAGAGGATATTGTATGGTTTAAAACTATAGAAGTGTACATAAGGGTTGTATCCTTTCACTATATTTAAAGTTAGTTTGTATGCTGAGCAAATAATGCTAGAAGCCGGGCTTTACATACGGAGTGTTGGAGGAAAATGCGTTAACAACTTGCAATATGTAGATGATTCAACCTGGCTTGCAGGAATGAAGACAATCTGAAGCACTTACAGATGAAGGTAAATGACTATATTCAGTATGGATTATAATAGAATGTAGAGAAAATGAAAATTGTCACAACTGAACCCATAACCAACAACATGATAAGTAGTAAAGAAATTAAGTTTTCAAACTATTTCATTCTACTCGGATCAACAATCAACTTCCATGGAAATAGAAGTCATGAAATCAAATGACATATCACCTTGGGCAAGTCTGCAGCAAAAGACCTCTCTAAAATATTAAAAAGCAAATTGTGTCACTTTGATTGTATACCTGACTTCTACATGCTGTGACCAGTGGGTAAAATAGGTAAGGAGTCTGTGGGAAGAATGAGAAGAGTGGTCTTATTCAGACAAGAAAAGACTAGTCCACTGTCTGGCACTGTTTAACATGGACCTAGGGTAGCATGACATCTGTGTATCAGTCAGAGGCAAGAGAGGACATCAACTGGAAGAGACCACTGACCTTAGGGAGCAATTATCTCAAAATCTCTTGTCAGAGACAGGCAACCACTGCCCCCCAGGACTGTCCTGTGATACAGGGCTTCACCGAGTAAAGGACGCTCGCTTCCACCCTTACTGCCTTTGGGTGTTGTAGACTGCTGTTGTTGTTGTTAGGTGCCGTTGAGTCCCTTCTGACTCACAGCTATCCTATGAACAACAGAACAAAACACTGCCTGGTTTTGTGCCCTGTCCACAATTGTTTTTATGCTTAAGTCCATTGTTGCGGCCACCGTGCTAATCCATCTCGTCGAGGATTTTCCTCTTTTTCACTGATCCTCCTCTCTACCAAACATGGTGTCCTTCTCCAGGGACTGATCTTTCCTGACATGTCCAAAGTATGTAAAATGCCGTCTTGCCATCTTTGTTTCCAAGGAGCACTATGGTTGTACGCCTTGCAGAACACTCTGTTGGTCCTTTTGGCAGTCCACTGTACTTTCAACATTCTTCTCCAACACCACAACTCAAAGGTATCAATTGTTCTTCTGTGTTCTTTGTTCATAGTCCAGCTTTCACATGCATGTGATGTGATTGAAAATACCATGGCCTGAGTCAGGCATACTTGAGTCTTCAAGGTGACATCCTTACTTTTGAATACCTTCAAGAGGTCCTTTGCAGCAGAGTTTCCCAATGCAATGTGTCTTTTGATTTCTTGACTGCTGCTTCCAAAGGCATTGACTGTGAACCCAAGTAAAATGAAATCTTTGACAACCTCAATCCTTTCTGCATTTATGACAATGTTGCTTACTGGTCCAGTTGTGAGGATTTTCATTTTCCTGATGTTGAGGTGCAATACCTACTGAAGGCTGTGGTCCTTGATCTTTATCAGTAAATGCCTCAAATCTTCATTTCCAGCAATTAAGGTGGTGACGTCTGCATAACTCAGGCTGTTACTGAGTTGTCCTCCAATCCTGATGCCTCGTTTTTCATATAATCCAGCTTCTCAGATTATTTGATCGCCACACAGATTAAAAAGATATGGTGAAAGGGTACAGCCCTGATGCACACTTTTCCTGACTTTAAACTCCCCAGTTTCTCCTTCTGTTCACACGACTGCCTCTTATCCATATATAGATTCTTTAAGAGCACCGTCAGATGTTCAGGAATTCCAATTCTCCACAACATTAGCCATAGTTTAGTATGATCCACACAGTCGAATGCTTTTGTGTAGTTGATGAAGCAATGAAACGCAAGTAAATATCTTACTGATATTCTTTATTCTTTGCCTTCAGCCAAGATCCATCTGACATCAGCCATGATGTCCCAGGTTCCACGTCTTCTTCTGAACCCAGCTTGCATTTCTGGCAGTTCATTGTCAATATATTGTTGTAGTCACTTTTGAAAGATCTTGAGCAGAATTTTACTTGCATGTGATATCAATGATATTGTTTTATAATTTCCACATTTGGTTAGATCACCGTTCTTTGAAATGTGCATAAACATGGATCTCTGTTGTAGACTGTAGGTGGTGTTACTTGAACAGAGAAAGGTTAGAGGTGACACATGGGACCGTACGTGTTCAGACCTGTGTACTGCAGTGGGTTGGTGGTAGCCCAAGGTTCTGAACTCATTTTATATCTGATATGAGTAAAAATCACTCAAAAACAAATATGTTAGTTGTCCTATTTCATATGCTGGTGGAAGGGAGCAAAATTCCTGTCAGGCTGCCTTCCTGAAAATGAAGACTAGCCACAACGGTGGAACAAACCTGGTGGTATGAGTTTCAGGGCTACATGGAGCATTTTGTTGACTCCACGCACAGGATAGAGCTTCAGAGGGAATTAATGTGGGCTGGGGCCCATCAAGTCCTGGCTTGGGCTGCTGATGCCCCTGCTGAGTGGTATTATTGAGCCTAACCAAGTCCCAGGCACGGATAGCGCACTTAGAAAACTTAGAAGAAGGCTTTCCAAATTTCAGGGCTCAGTGAGATGTGACCCCCATGTGTAAGCAGAGTACTGAGTGCACTTCATATGTATTACTTCAAGAGCCTTTCTGTTTTCTCAGTACAGCAATAAGTAAGCTACATGTTCTAAATGGTGCAGCTATTAATGATGTAACCTCAGTCAGCCTAGTGTCATGAGTGACAGTGTGGAGTAGAGATCCTTACACGAATGTGAAGGGGTGTATGAAGGTGAAGTAAGCTATTTTTTGTTAAACCTAGGAAGATTTTTGTTCTCACTGGAAAACCATGCCTGTCCTGATTTCAACCCTTTACGTAGTACTTGCTTTTCAGTCACAGTCCAGACTCTCTTGAATAGCTCCTACTTTGTAAGACTGAACTGAATATTATAGTGAGTAAATGGCATTTAGACAGAGAAAAGTTACTTTAGCTATTATTTTTATTATTACTACTAGCCTTTCTTCTCATGACTGGGAGTAACCCAATCCTAAAGAAGCAAATAAAAGTTTAATTTCCTGGGAAGTCTGCTTCTGGGTAAACTATCTAAGCCACTCAGACTGAGCACCTGGCATCAATTTACTTGCAGAAGAGACTATGGCACGGTCACTGCTGGAAAGTATACTGGAAAATCCATGAACTTCATTCAGTGTTGTTGAGGCAGTGTCCTTTGATACCTGGAGTGGAATTTCTTTTAGAGTTGATTGGATGACATCTCAGATTATTTTCTCGGCATACAGATTAAAAAGATATGGTGAAAGGATATAACCCTGAGGCATATTGTTGTAGATGACTGTATTTGTGAAGCATTTTATTCATTCATACCCCAAAGGTTTACTAAGTGCTGTGTGGTGGACTATATGAAGAAGAACAAGGAATTAGGATTAGAGGAAGACTCATTAACAATCTGTGTTATGCAGACACTGTAACATCGCTTGCTTAAAGTGAAGAGGATTTGGAATACTTACTGATGAAGATCAAAGACCACAGCCTTCAGTATGGACTGTGTCTCAACATCAAGACAACAAAAATCTTCACAACTGGACCAAAAAATAACATCATGGCAAGTCGAGAAAAGATTGAGGTTGTCAAGGACTTAGTTTTACTTGGTTTCGCAATCAATGCACATGGCAGCAGCAGTGAAGACATCCAAAAATGCATTTCAGTGGGAATATCTGCTGCAAAGGACCTCTTCAATGTGTTGAAAAGTAGAAATGTCACCTTGAAGACTAAGGTGTGCCTGATCCAAGCCATGGCCTTTGCAGTTGCATCTTATTTGTGTGAAAGCTGGGCAATAATGAATAAAGAAGACAGAATAATTGACACCTTTGAATTCTGGTGTCAGCAGAAGGTTGTTGAACCTGCTGTGGACTGCCAGAAGAACAAAGAGATCTGTTCTGGAAGGGGCAGAGCCAAAGTGCTCCTCAGAAGCAAGGATGGCAAGACTGTCTTGCATACTTTGAACGTGTTGTCAGGAGGGATCAGTCCCAGGAGAGGGGCATCGTGCTAGGTAGAGCATCAGTGAAAAAAACAGACAGTCATGGAGATGGATCGACACAGTGGCTGGTACAATGGACTTAATTGTAACACCGATTGTCAACGTGGTTCAGGACTGGGAATTGTTTCCTCCTGTTGGTCTTGAGGTCTCTATGAGTTGGAACTGACTTGGGGACACCTCACAACAATAAAAACATATGCTGGAAAACCTGGTGCCATAATGGTTAAGTGCTATGGGTGCTAACCCAAAGGTTGGCATTTGAATTCACCAGCTTCTTCTGGGATACTTTCTGGGGCAGTTCTATTCTGTCTTACAGGGTCGCTACAAGTCAGAATCAGCTGGAGGACAACGGGTTTCTATATGCTTAGTAAGGAAGTGGCACAGGGGTAAAAGCACTCAGCAGCTAACTAAAAGGTTTGTGGTTTCAACCGACCAGCTGCTCTGTGGAAGTAAGTTGTAGCAATCTGTTTCTCTAAAGATTTATAGCCTTGGAAATTCTATGGGGGCAGATAGTTCCACTTTGTTGCATAGAGTTGCTGTGAATCTGAATCAACTCCATGGCAGGGGATTTCAGTTTTGGAGGTATATGCTGGATCCTGGGATAGGCCCAGAAACCTGGGTGGCACAGCGGTTAAGTGCTGTGGGTGCTAACCAGAAGGTCAGCTTTTCAGATCCTCCAGGCACTTCTTGGAAGCTCTATGGGGAGTTGAAACAGACTTGACAGCAGTGGGTGTGCTACGCACTGTTCAAACAACAGTGAAAAAAGGTAGCCTCTGTCCTATGGAATATGGAATCTAGAATCTAGTGGAGGATACACATACATAAATGAAAATTACGACACAATAAGTTATACATATTGTTGGGATGCCTCCTGCCTGATATGGGCTTGAAATATCTGTAAAATATGATTGCATATTGTTTTGTTATGTGATCTTGTAAAAGACAGAGTGCTTATATTTCACCTTTCTCTGTAATTGCTCTTAGTGAGTAGTAGACTTGGTGCTGGTAGTACCAGTATACTTGCTTCTATATTAAGCATAGAGGCAGGCCCTACTGACTTCACCTGGCCTCTACCCTGGGGGCAGAGAATATAGCAAAGTTCATCATTCTCAAGAGAAAAGAGTATGCAGACAAAGGATTCTGTGTTCTAGAGTTCAGGAAACTTAGATTGTTTTTCTTTTTTCTTCATTAAAAAAATAGACTGATTTTTTTCCTCAGAGTTCTGGAAAGTAAAGTTAGAGCTTTAATAGCTTAGAAGGACTAGAAGAGAAGCAGAAATTATCAAAAAAAAGAAAAAAAAGAAAGAAAAAGAACAAAAGACTAGGCTTTATAAAGGCTAGATCTCAGTCATACGGAAATCTGACCAAGTGTATAAATAACATTTCCTGCCTCAACTAACGTACTTTCTAACACTTGGACTCCCCTCCCCTTCTCTCCAAGGGTAGGTACATCACTAAATTCTAAAACTTGAGCTGATAATTGCAAATGATGATGGGTTTCAAGGTAACAGTGGAGGCTTTGCTTTTTACGGTAGTTTCGAGAGCGCTGTCACTAACTTACTTTGTCTCCTCATGGTTCGAGACACTGTTAGTTGAATTCTCGAACTGTTAAGTGAAAAAAGAAACACAGCTCTAATGCTGAAAAGAAAGCTGGATTTTAAAATATCGTCCATGACTTGTTTTCTAATAGTTTCCAATTTCTTACAGAAGCAATCATATTTGAAATGAGATTTGAGTAATAAAGAATGGTATTTGAAAACTATTCATACACATAACAATAAAGCATTAATGAACTTTTCCTTCGAAGGTTTTAATATAGGACCTGATCCCATAGTCTCTGCATGGGTTGAGCTCCTTTGTCTTTTTAATGGAATTTTAGCTCAAAAAGGAACTCCAGTAGAGGGGTGAACCAAGACAGAAGACAGCTTTTCTTTTTGTCCAATAGGGGGCACTTGGAACTCACATATAAAGAGCACTGTCACATATATAAGATAGCCGTTTTCATTGCTATGGTGATTCTTATTTAAAACTGTGTCAGGTTTTCATCGACACCAGTAAAATGAGGTGACTGCGACCTTCGTTAATAAAATGTGTAATCGTTTTGGAAATATCGGGAGTTAAAAACCTGTTAGGAGTGTCTTCTTGGTGATCTCACTGACCTGTAATCAATAAAAACAATCTAAATCGCGAATTATTCATTCTCAATCTCCAGGGTAAAATTTTTATTTCTTCCTAAAAATAAAATTGAGTACATGTTTGTGACAGTTTAAAGATGAGAAAGCAATAGATTAAATAACATCCTTTATTTAATTGCTTGATAGCTCTCAATATCAAATAAACAAGTTCCAGACAACAGGAGAGGAAGTTTTACAATGCTGTTGAATCTATTTCTAAAATTCTACCGTCTATTTCTTCGAAATTTGACATCAAGTAGCAAAATGAAGAAAATTAAATTCTCTGGCTCTATTACAGATCAGTAGTTCAAATCTCCTAGGCTCTCCTTGGAAATTTTATGGAGCAGTTCGGCTCTGTTCTAAATGGTCTCTTCGAGTTGGAATCCACCTAACAGCAATGGTACTGTTCTGGTTTTGGTTAGAAGGCCAAAGCTTTTACTACCATGGGAGGGCACTGTTCACTCTGAAGTCTTTATGAATTCTAGCTCAGCAGGTCTCCCTTCAAGCACAAAGGTTGCTTTTACTAGGTTGTGAATTGTTTATGAATAATCAGTAGAACCTCACAATTCTGGACAATTCTTTTCCCTAAAGTACCTGCTAATTGTGAC
The DNA here is from genome assembly GCA_028571685.1 of Heterohyrax brucei. Classification (NCBI taxonomy): domain Eukaryota; kingdom Metazoa; phylum Chordata; class Mammalia; order Hyracoidea; family Procaviidae; genus Heterohyrax; species Heterohyrax brucei. Next base: position 58,334,817 of record CM053145.1, on the reverse strand, counting down.
TTAGAGTCCTTGACTGCATCAAAAGTATGCCGCAGGGACTCAGCCAGTCCAGATTGCTTGCGCAATAAATACTTGTACAAATATATATTTCACTATAATATTTTTATTTTCCAAAATAAACTAAGAAATTAAGAAAATTTATGTTTCTTTCACATTTCTACTTTTGTAGAATCAGTTGTGAAATGTGTGACAGTTGCTTTAGAATAAAGCTGAGTGGTGAGCAAACTGTTGGAGGAAAGTTAAAAAAAAATTATTGATTAATGTAATATAGTTTTCCCAAAGCAAGAATAACCTGGCAGACAGACAATTTACCTAATGAACTTTTGGCTTTGACCAAAAAATATATTTCAGAATATTGCCAATGCGAGTTGATTGTTATCAGCTGCATTTGATAAGGTATTTAAATAAATTAATTAATCCAGAAGAATAACTGGTCTGTTTACAGTAAGAGTTTTAAAAAAACAAAGAGCCCTAAATTCTAGGATTTCAGGTTTGAAAAATGGAACTGTGTTTAATCTTTGACTGGCAAAAGATAAAAGTGAGAAATACTTTGGGCAAGGACCGCTGATTAAGACACAGCCTCAGGTGGAATTACAAGTGTGACCACCTTCCTCAAAGGAAGATTTTGCAATAGCTTAAAAAACCTTTTAATCAGGTCTAGAGAAAAAGGCAAGTCTACGAAAGTATTGTGGAGGTGGATGCTGGCATATGGAAATAGAATCAAATAGATAAACAGCTAACAAAATCTTTGAAAGTGTCAAAAACACTGTCATTTTCAGTTAAAAGAGGCTGACTCTTTGAGACTGTGCTTCAACTTTCTTGGGCAAGAAACAAACTGATAAAGCTGTTAATTCTTCCAGTGTGGCATAATCTCCAATGTCTGCCTGCAGTGCTACCAGCAAAGATAATAAAAAAAGGAAAGATATTCTGCATGGCAGAGTTGAGAGCCATTAAGAATAGTGAACTGAGGGGCTGCTTCTGAGGAGCAGAATTTAGGTCTACTCAGTGAACATTCCTGCTTCAGGGTTGGAGGCCTCACGGTGTTTGTCTACTTGCATTTCAGAGTTGCTCTGGATCGGTGACAGCTGAGTTAGTCTCATTCTGTCTCTGTTTGAACAGGGGTGTTGCTTTGTCCCTGTTTTAGCATTGTAGATGGATGTGTATGGATTGTTTTATGCCTTCCTTAGAGACTATCACAAATTCTTTGACTTTGAACTTGATGCCATAACGAGATGAGACTTTCAAGATATACTTCTTGGTGGAGGGTGGGAGGGGTTGAGTAAGGTTGTGTGAGAAAGGAAGGGAAGTGAATATTCACTCAGTGTGGTCTTTTGATAGATGTATTCTTGTTCACAAATGCTTACCCCTCTTCTGTTGTGGGCAGACTGTATTTTCCTGCTCCAGTGATGCTGGGATAGACCACGTGACTTTCTTTGGCCAGTGGAATGTGAATCAATGAGACACACACTGTCTTTCAGCAAAAACTTCACATATAACTGCCTTTTGGTCCTAGCCTTTGTCTGAGTTCTCTGTGTTGAGACTATGCCGGGACTATGGAATGTGGCTCAGAGCTGAGCAGAGCTGCAACCTTCCTACCCATCATGCAGATGCAAACATTGAGTAGAATATAAGTGTTAGCTGTTGCAAGCTGGTGAAATTTTAGATTGTTTGCTTCACAGCAAGTTGACTAATGAAGACTTTTCTGAAATTACCTTGTTTTTATTCAGGAAAGATGGCATACATACAAGTATTAATTTGTCTTTTAAGAAACAATTATTTAACTATGACATTTCAAAAATTAGTTTATATGCCAAATGAAATTTTCTTATTACAGTGATGGAAATGCTTGCTGATAGTGAAATCTCCAACATGGTGAATTTTCAGTTGAAAGGCAATTCCACAAGACATAAGGCTTCATCCTTGACCTCAGTATAATGAAGTACAATGTGATATGTACTGTGGAGGAAGAATAAAACAGGAAGCAGGGACCTTAATTCAAACATCACAAAGCTTAGACTTCTGAGATAAGCTTAAAAAGATCAGTAAATATTTTTGGCTAAGAGCGTGGAGGAGAGATCCAGGCAGAATTTCTGTAGTGGGAGACAAGTTTAGGGGTCTGACTACATTCCATGTGGGATATGGTACAGGAGGATGGCAAGTTGTGAAGCAAGAAAAGCCATTTGGGGGAAGACTTCGAAGGCCTTCATTGTTCAAGCTACCCACCGACATCAGCTTTCCTCTTATTCATTCACGTGTACTGAGTGCCCACAGGTACCAAACATGGCATATAATCTCCCCTTGCCACAGCTCTTCACAGTATCCTTGTCAAGATCTCCTCTACAACATCACCCTTTTAGCTCTAGAAGGACCCTCCTTCTTGTTCTGTGAAGTGTTTGGGAATTATTTCCTACACTATTACAAAAATGAAAAACCTCCTCTTCCTAGTGATTTTTTACGTTTTGGAAGAGGCCTTGTATTGACATAATTTAGTTAAAAAAATGTATCATTATGTTGAGGTCAATTCTGAAGGCTTTTACATCTGCCTATCTACTACCTTTAGGAAACTCTGGTGGCATAGTAGTTAAGTGCTATGTCTGCCAGCCAAAAAGTCAGCAGTTCAAATCTACTAGGTGCTCCTTGGAAACTCTCTGGAGCAGTTCCACTCTGTCTATAGGGTCACTGTGAATCAGAATCAATTCGAAGGCAGTAGGTTTTTGATTTGTGTATCTGTCACCTTTACTCCAGCAGTTGGTACATCAGGGGTATTCAATAAAAGCTCATTTTGGGGGTGGAAAGAAGAGGCACAAGGTTATGTAAATGCAAAAATGGTAGCTGAAGCCTGTTGAAACAAACTTCAGGTATTTTGTTTGCAGACTTGGATACATTGCATTAGTCCTGGAAGCTTTCAGTGGCTGTATGCATCTCCCCTCCTGTAGGAGGATGTTTGGTTGTGGCAGGCAGTGGGCGTGTGGTCAGCAGCTCCTTCCATGCTGCTAAGCTGTCCTTTGGCTTATGGATGTGACAGCTGTGAAGAGAGCTGGTGGCTGCTTGGAGTCCTGGCTTTTCAGCCACAAAGGATGTTGATTACCTTGGGTGAGAAAGCTCCGTCTTTCTGACTTTTGTATGCCAGCTTGGCTGTGAAAGTGTTACGGACGTTTCCCAGCCTTTTTTTTCAGCTCAGAGCTCTGTACAGTACATTTCCTTTGCTTTGACCTGCTTTTGGTCCCCCTACTTTGGCTTGTAAAACAGCATTGTTTTGGGATCTTACTGTCAGGTATCCTCTGAGAACATCCTGCTGGCAATGCTGATGGCAGAAATCTTTGCTTTTTTTTGCCAGCTACACAGGTTGTATTGTTGCATTGTAAAGATGCCATTATCTATTAATTGGGGAGTGCACAGTCTGTGGAGAAAAAGGATGAGGAGGAAGAGAAGGAGCAGAGATTGAGATTATCCGTCATGTGTGTTAAGAACATGATTTAGACCTGGCTAAATTGTGAAGATGACAAATGCTTTATCTGGTTCTACATTCGTATTCTTCATGCTGTCCCTTCACTTGTCACAGTCTCATACCTCACTGGCTGGTGCCAGTACTATTACTAATTGCTGCCACTTAATGAATACCTAACTGGAAACCCCGGTGGTGTAGTGCTTAAGTGCTATGGCTGCTAACCAAAAGGTCAGCAGTTCAAACCCACCATATCCTCCTTGGAAACCCTTGGGGGCAGTTCTACTCCCTAGGATAGGGTTGCTATGAGTTGGAATTAACTCAACAGCAGTGGTTTAATTGGATCCAATAATACAGGTGTGTACCTAATGCCTTATATCTACTTATTACAATCTACCAAATAATAGATTTCAACAATCTCTAGATGAGAAAGCTAAGAATCAGGTGGTTTAGTTACATTGCTCTGAATTCCCAGGGAAAATCAGAATATGGATTTGAGATTCAAATTTCTGTCTCTCTGACTCCAAAACCCATATCTGTTCATTATGGCATGCCATTTTTTTTCTTTCTAAGTTTCGGTCCATCACGTAGACTCAACTTCTTGCTCTCCTTCCTCAGGTTTTATTACTGGGAAATAACAGACGAATCAAAAGTCTTAATGTAGAGAGTATGATACCCACTAAATGTGTTCACTCTTTCAGATGATATAATACATTCATTTATTCAAATTCAAATAATCTTTTTTTCCCTAAAGGTTCAAAAGGAGAGATATTATTGGAAACTCAGCAGGTACTAAGTATTCTAACGGATGATGTGGTGGTCAGAGGAGTTTTCCAGTATCAGTTTCTACTACCTCTCATATTTGTTACTGATGACCCAGAAGCCAGGAGGGATACCGTGGGAGGTGAGGTATGTACTTCGCTATTGCTTGACTCTGTAGTGAAATCTTACTCAAGTCTATTTAACGACATAGAATCAAGGAATCTTAGATTTGAAGGAAATTTAATTAAAAAAAATAATGGTTCTTAATGTGAGCCATACTTCAGAACTATTTTTGGAGCTTTAAAAATACAAACTGTCAGATCCGATACCCAGAGATTCTTACTTCACAGATCTGACTCGATGGCACTTGGCTTGGCCTAGGGGGTGATGGCTTAACTGAACAAGTGATTTTAAAGTGCAGCCAGGTTGAGCATCATAAATCTAATTTACTTCTCAGGATAGATGAATACTTTCTTGCTTGATTTGAGATTATATTTCTTCATCATTGCATCACTGGGAAACATGCAGACAGCAGAACATGAAGATTATACTCTGCTGGAGTCCACAAAGAAGATCAGTGGCTACGGTATTGCTTGAACAAGCAGTGACTAAACTTTCAGCCTTATTATTGGAAGACAGTGCTGTCTTAATTTTTGGGTATATTTTATTTCAAAAAGATATTTAACAACTTCCAGTGCCTCTTCCTAGCTGCCAATTATGAAAACACAGATGCTGTTAAATAATTGGGTTAAGTATTCCAGAAATGATATGAACTTTTTAATTAAGAAGACTTTTCAGGAAAATGGAAAACAGAAGGATGAAGATCTGGGTTCTAGCTCTACTACTAACAAGCTCCAGGGTGTGAGTAGGTCAGCCCATGACTTTGAGAAACTGTCCTATTACATATCGTTTGACCAGATACCCTCTGAGGACTCTTTCAGTTCTCAGACTCTGGTTTGACAGTCACTTCCAAGCTTCTTGTTGCCACTTGAACACAGCTTCCAAGAAGCCATGAAAATGACTCTAACCTTTGTTGTAACCTCTTTTCTCTGGACTCCTGTTATACTTCGTAGCCTTCATAGTAAAAGAATGGTTAGACTGTCATATTATTCCCTATGTAGTTGAATTTGCCTTGCATCTCCGATATTCTAAGTTATCTATGAGGAAGTGTCATTTAGTGCCTAGGTGGTACACACAGTTAGTGTGCTTGGCTGCTAACTGAGTTCACCTAGGGCTGTCTCAGAAGAAGGCCCTGTCAATCTGCTTCTGAAAAATCTGCCACCGAATCCTGTGCAACATAGTTCTCTGGCACACATGTGGTCACCATGAGTTGGAAATGATGTAACAGCAGTTGATATAATTTCATTCATCTTTTTCCTCCTCCACAACTAGAAGTGCAGTGTTGAACATAGGTATGAAAAAAAGTACAATGTATCATAGGCTTTTAGAGTTGGAAATGACTTTACAGATAACTGATTCTGCCCATTTAATTGTACCTGTGAGGAAGCGAGGAGACCCTGGTGGTGTAGTGGTTAAGTGCTACATCTACTGACCAACTGGCTGGCAGTTTGAATCCATCAGGGAGTCCTTGGAAACTCTATGGAGCAGTTCTGTGCTGTCCTATAGGGTTGTTATGAGTTGGAATCAACTTAATGGCAGTGAGTTTGATATTTTGGGTGAGGAAGTGAAAAGCTCATAATAGCCTACTCAGCCTTCTGGTGGCAGAATGAGGGCTGTTGACTTTGAAGACAAAATGCTCTTTTTCTGCCATATATCTTTGGTTGGTAGACTGGAAAAAATTGGATTAACACTGTTAACTCTAACATACCTAACCATGTCTTAATGATTTATTATACATTCCCAAAACAGTTCACACAGTGGAACAATTTGGTCATTTTACCTTACAGTTTATTTCTGTGTGAATCTCTGAAAACCTCAAAATGTCTTAGAGATGTTATCAGGATGGTCTTAAAACACTTATGATCATTATTAAGGAAAAGGGAATATACTGGTGCCTTTAGCTCAGTTTTTTAAAAGATAAGGGAAGAAGAATATAGATAAGGAAAAAGGCTTCAAGGTTGTAGACTCTGTTGTAAATCACTGTAAATAAACAGCCTTTTCTGCTGGATTCAGTAGCATACGCATTGCCTGGTGTAAGGGAATAGATTATTTTTTTAAGAATGAAAAAATGATGCCATTAACATTATTTTTTTCTTGTTTGAAGTTAAAAATAGAAAGCGTTGACTTCAGTCATCAATTACTAGTTGGGTATGTAGGTAAGGGGACATGGACTCAGCAGAGCCAGCTCAGCTTGTTTGCAGCCACATACCACTAGGTAAGCACCATTCGCTGCCTCCCTATGTTCTGGGCTGTCCCTTAACTGCTGGACTGGCACACTCTCAATGTATTTAAGCCTTTTGTTATTTTTTAAAGATGGCTAGCTTTGTTCTATAAATAGATGCTTGAGAATCTCAAGTTCCTGTAACAACAACTGATCATTTTTCTGCTGAGAAATCAAACCATTTTAAGGCCATTGTTTGAATCAATTAAATTTTTTACTGTACCTGGATTTTGTCATTAAATGCTGTAAGACGGTGGTGCTATTCTTTTAAATCGTATATGCTGCTGATGCTGAGGAGTTGCTTTATACTTGTGGTTCTCAGTCAGAGGCTAATTTGCTTCTGAGGGGACGTTCAATAATGTCTGGAAACACTTTCGATTGTCATACAGTAGTGCTTGGGTTTCTGCTACAGGCATCTAGTTGAGTAGAGGCCAGGGATGCTGCTAAACATTCTGGGATGTGATGGACAAACCCCCACAACAGAGTTACCTGGCTCAAAACATCAATAGTGCCAAGGTTAAGAAACCTGCCTTATTCTATAGATTTATGTAAAGATGAAACCTTGTACATATAGATGGGGATCAAATCAACCCAAACCTATAGCCGTTGAGTCAATTCTGACTCACAGTGACCATATAGGGTACAGGAGAGCTGTATCATAGGGTGTCCAAGGAGTGGCTGGTGGATCTGAAATGATGGGCATCATTACTAATAACTCATATTTGCATATATTAATCCACACCAGATGAAGAGTGTGATGATGCATTGATGTTACAATCACTGCATTTGTCAATGTTATGAGTTGGTGTTTTACTATCAGAGTAAAATTTTTGAACAGATCTGCTCTTCTGGTGAAAAATAAATGAGTAAGTGGGAATTCTGTCAGTATTCCCAATTCTTTGAACCATTTTTGATTAAGATTTTTAGCATTTAGGTCCTAATAAAAAGTGATTCCGCAAACTAGTCATTATCAAAGCTTGGTAAATGGTCTCTTAGCCCCTGATCTCTGAAACAGGCTTGTGATAACATGCCAGTACAGTCATTTAGTCATTGCGGCTCCAAGACTTCAATGCTAATTCCATTTTTAGTTACTGTTTGTATCCACTGTTAGTGGAGAAATGAGAAACATTTTTTTTTTTTTTAAAGCAAAAATCTGGTCGGTCGCTCCGTGGTTGCAATTCCCAGTGCACTGTGATTCTGCCTTTAAATGTAATTCCAAAACAGCTATAAAGGCAAATTAGTTTCTTTCTATTAGTTAAGTGATTATACACCAATCAGCACCAAATACATACACTATTAAGTTTATAATTATATTTGAGAATTTCACAGTCCACTTCATCTTCCTTTAGGATTTCTTGATGCTCCCTGACTCTCACATTTCCCTTTGAAGGGAATGCTTTACCAAATGTTTCATAGCTGTTATCTTGGTTGAGGATATTTAAAGTTAGGATCAAAGGTGAATTGAATGGCTAATAGGAGGTTTTCAAGGTCATCATTATTCATGCCCTGGTCAGAATACAGTTTAACTGTGAGTGAAATTTACTGTTAGCAATTTTCTGGTGAAAGTGCAGGACTTGGCTATCTCTTATCCATTTCTTAGTGGACAGGGCTTTGAATCTCTGCCATCTCCTTGTCATAACAAAGACCAGATATTGAATGAGTCACTGTGAAGCAGGAATGAAGTTTAGCTGGAACTTGCTCAAGGTTACACAGATAGCAATAAAATATTTTGATTTTGTTTCCTTTTGTGGTAACCAAATTGTGGCAAAATAAGGTATTTATTTCTTTAGATACAGCACACAGAGAGATTAATTTCTCTTCATGTAACTTCAATAATGTAATTTCAATAGCTCTCACAATGCCGTTCTTTTACAATGTAGCTTGCTATTGCATAAATTCAATTATATTTATTCAGTGAATATTTATTAGGACCTTAACATGTTATTCAGGTTATAACAATTCTGTACAGTAGCAGCTGGAGGGAGACTGTGTTCAGTGTACAGGATCGTCACTGAATGTCAGCAAGAAACTATAGTGGCGTGGTGAAAGGGCAGAGGCTTTGGAATAAGACAGCTCTGTGTTCAGATCAGTGTTTACTAGCAGTAGAGTGGTTTTGGAATGTTATATTGCTTCCTTGAGTCTGGGTTTCCCCAACTGTTGTATAGCTTTAGCAGTGTAGTCTAGTGGTCAGCAGCAGGGGCACTAAAATCAGACTGCAGATATTCAAAATTACCTGGCTCACCACTTACAAATTGTGCAACCTTAGCCAAGTACCTTAACCATTCTAGGTTTCACTTTCTCCATTAAAAATTAGGATTGAATGTTTTCATGCTTTTCAAACCTTTATTATAATTTCTATCCCACAGCAGGTATCAGTGAATAAGAAGGATCATCATCAGCAACATTATTACTTGGAATTAGTCAGTACTGTATCACTGAAAGTATTTAATCAGAGTCTTATTAGCTGCTTTTAGGTTAGTGTCTAGTATAGTCACTCAGAGAATAGTGCTTTGATCTAGATGACCTCTTTTGTTAGTCTATAAATAATACTCTAATGGTAGAAGGTATTTTTACACACAAGTGCTTTCACAACATATCGGAGATTGCCTCTTCTGAGTATGCATGAGGCCAGCATAGGGCAATCTCAATTAGCTTCTGTTACCAAGATTAAACTATTCTGTTCTCCTTTTTTTTTTTGATTTTTCAAAACCATAGTTGCTCCTCTTTGAATTCTCTCCAAATTCTATTCATCTTTGAATTAATTTAGCTACACAGTCCAGAAATGCCACATGAATTCTTCATGTAACTTGCTTCTCTTATTTATACATAGTAAAAATTCACTTCCTTTTTATTTCCACCAATAGCAGAACAATTTCTGACATTTGTTTAGCTTAAGGTCAGCTATGTCTGTGACTCTCTTATAACTCCATAATGTCAGCTGCTTCTCATCTTGAACTTTTTTGTACTTTGTTTTCAAAATGCACTTTTGTGCAAGTTGAAAGTCATTATTTTTATTTTTGACTTCTTCTGCCTTCTAGGGTCATTTGGAAATCTAATTTGATATTCTCCAGGGTGAATCACTCACTGCTCTCTTACACACATAGTGGCCATGTCATCGATGCATCCAGTGAAGAGCACTTTCTTCTCCATATAAATGATGGAAGAAAATGTTAAATGGCTCAGGCCCAGGATAGTCTTCTGCATGAATTTTAGCTAAAAGATATGAGACATTTAAGCATTTCAAAAACAATTGAAGCAAACAAAAAATACTCTTAAGAGCTGTGGGGATTACTTAAGTATCTAAAGTTAGGAAGATTATTTATACCAAATGAACATTGAACAACTTACGTTCAATGTTCAATTTACGCATCCTTGGGCTATCCTTTGAAATAGAGAAGGGATATTTTCAATGACTCACTATACCAGTGAGTGTGCCTGACTTACCAGTACCTTCTACAGTCTGAAACACAGCAGAGAATTGGAAAAGAAACCCCAAATCATGAACAGAAAACTTATGGGCCAGATGTTGTGTACTTTATTCTTGGGAAATGAAAAGATCTCCAGTGGTCTACACTTGAATTCCATGTCTTTTTATGTTTCACATACTTATGAGAAGTTTGTTTTTCTGGTTTCCTAAATTATAGCAGGTACAGGAGCAACAAGCCAGAAGTGAAGGAAGGTTCTTTGAATCATCTTATGCTAACAGCACTATATGAAACCATTTCTTATTGGTTGATAATCATAGGTCCCTGGGTGATGCATTTGCTTGAGAAGGCCCCTAAAAGAGAATACCACTGAACTTCCTAGATGAAGAAACCTTTCTGAAACTATCAGAAGTTGAATATAAAATGACTATATATAGAGCCCTCCTAGAGAAGAGTTATCTCTGATACTACTGAGATTATTTCACAGCATAGAAAGGGATGGAATGCTTCCAAATTCATACTATGAAGCCAGCATAACCCTGACGCCAAAGACAGGGAAGCATTCAACAAAAAGGGAGAACTGCAGACCAATATCACTCATGAACAAAGATGCAAAAATCTTCAACAATGTATTTGCCAATAGAATATCCCCAAAATAATCCATCATGACCAAGTTGGATTCATACCAGGGATCAAAGGCTGGTTCAACATCAGAAAAACAATTAATGTGGTCAACCACAGAAATACCACAAAAGACAAGAATCACCTGATCTTGTCTAGTAATGCAGAAAAAGCTTTTGATAAAGTCCAACACCCATTCATGCTAAAAACTCTCAGCAAAATAGGAACAGACAGCAATTTCCTCAATGCAATAAAGGCCAATTATACAACGCCAACTGCCTACGTCATCCTGAATGGAGACTGAAACATTTCCCCTTCAGAATAGGAACTAGATAAGGATGCCTACTCTCACCTCTCCTATTCAACATTGTACTAGAAGGTCTAGCCAGAGCAGTTAGACAAGACCAAGAAATAAAGAGCATGGCAAAGAAGAACCAAAAATCTCCCTATTTGGAGATGATACAATTGTATATGCAGAGAATCCTAAAGAATCCATAAATAAACTACTGGAACTGATAGAAGAGTTCAGAGAAGTGTCAGGATACAAGATAAACATAAGTAAATCAGTAGGATTCCTTTATATCAAAAACAAGATTATTAAGGAAGACATTACTAAATCAGTACCATTTAGTATAGCTTCCAATAAGATAAAATATCTACTAATACATCTAACCAGAGAAATATCAGACCTTTATAAAGAGAACTGCAAGATCTTACTACAAGAAACTAAGAGAGACTGACATAAATGGAGAAACCTATCCTGGTCACAGAGAGGAAGACTTAACATTGTGAAAATGTCTATTATACCCAAACCAATCTACTTATATAATGCAATACCAATACAAAGTCCAGTGACATTTTTTAATGAGATGGAGAAACAAATCACCAACTTTGTTTGGAAAGGGAAGAAATCCCGGATAAGTAAAGCACTACTGAAGAAACAGAACACACTATGAGGCCTCTAACTATCCAACTTTAGCATCTAGTACACTGCCACAGTTCTCAAAACAGCCTGGTACTAGTACAAAAGAGACAGATAGATCAATGGAACAGAGTTGAGACTCCAGAGATACCATCATCCTCCTACGAACAGTTGATATTCAGCAAAGGCCCTAAGATGCTAAACTGGGGTAAATGCAATCTCTTCAACAAATGATGCTGGCAAAATTGGATATCCATCTGCAAAAAATTGAAACAAGACCCATATCTTACACCTTATACAAAAACCAACTCAAACTGGTTAAAAGAGCTACATATCAAACCTAAAATGATAAAGCTCATCCAAAAAAAAAAAAAAATCAACAATGGAAGTTTTAATACACAATATAGGCAGACTTCCAAATCTGAAAACAAAGCACAACCAGCAGAAGAGAAAACAGACAAATGGGAACTGCTAAGAACCAAACACTTTTGATCATCCAAAGACTTTATCAAAAGAATTAAAAGACCACCTACAGAATGGGAAAAAATATTTGACAACTATATGTCAGACTGATGTCTGATTCCCATAATCTGCTAGGTACTACAAAATATCAATAAGAGAAAGAAAGATAAATAATTCAATTAAGCGACAGGCGAAGGAGATGGACAGATACTTCTCTAAAGAGGATATTGAGGCAGCCAAAAAACACATGTGAAAATGCTCATGATCACTAGCTATTAAAGAAATTGAAATCAAAACTACAATGAGGTACCATCTCACCCTGACAAGGTTGGCCATGATCCAGAAAATGCAAAACAACAAATGCTGGAAATGCTGTGGAGAAATTGGAACTCTCTTACACTGTTGGTAGGATTGCAAAGCAGTGCAAACTCTCTGGAAAACAACCTGGTCCCTCCTTAAAAAGTTGGAGATAGATAAATGTTTTGACGCAGTAATTCCACTGATTGGAATACATCCTGCAGAATCAAGGCCATCCACAACAACAAATAGATACATGTACATGAATGTTTATCTCAGCATAGTCCACAATAGCAAAAAGATGGAGTCAACCCAGATTCCTAACAACAGAGAAATGGATAGGTAAACTGTGGTATATATACTCAATGGAACACTATGCAGTGATAAAGAACAATAATGATTTTAGGAAGCACCTCATAACCTGTTTTCAACTGGAGGAAGTTATATTGAGTGACAGTAGTCAGTGGCAAAAGGGCAAATAGTATATGAGTCCCCTACAATAAGAACTTAAAAACAGATTGTTGCACAGAAGAAAAGACTCTTTAATGGCTGCAAAGGTGGGGAGGGAGGGAGGATGAGGATGGGTATAGATTAGATACCTGATAGAAATTTGGTTGAGTAAAAGCACTGACAACACATATTAGAAAAAGATCAATTTTAACTGGACTTCAACGTAACATGATTACTCCTCCCACCTTAACCCAATATTTCAAGGACAGAGTAGCTGTGGTGGGGCCCGGAGACCATGCTCTGAGGGTACATCAAGGCCGATTGGCACAGCTAGCATTTTTCTAAGAAAGTCAACTGTATCCCACATTGGCGAGTGGCATCTGAGGTCTTAAAAGCTGTCAACTCAGCACAAACGGATGATCACCAAGGACCAAAATGATATCGAGAAAGAGAACCCAGGAGACAGAGAGACCCACATGAGTGGGTGACTATATCGACCTGTGACCAGAAGAACCTGATGGTGCCTGGCCACCACCAGTGATAGCCATGATGGGGCTCATAAAGTTGAGTCTCACTGGCAACACAAGAATAAAAAGGTGTTCACTCTGAGATCTACACTAAAACTGCAATTGATGTTCCAGGGGTCTTGGTGTTCCCCTGGGAGCACAGCCCCTGGCCCTGATGCTGACCCTGTCCATAAATCGTTATGGAGTTCAACTCTTCGAACAGGAATGGATTGGACTTTGTGACACAGAGTGACCATGTCATGTGTACACTTTATGGTTTCATGCATCTACAGCATGTCATCCTGCTGACCTCTTACTGGAGGTGAGGGAGAGGGTAGAGAGGAAGGAATAGGAGATTGTTAGGAAGATATGACATGTATAGAATGGAGAGGAAGATTGTGCTGTCACCAGACAGGGAGAGCAGGGGCAGCTGCAGATAGGCAGGTATGCAGATTTATATGGGATTGTACATTTTCACTCAATCATCATCATCATCATCGTCATAAAAAGATAGCCAGTAATTAAAGAGACCTAGATTCCGGTGAATGCCATGAAAATCTTCTCTTTTGTCTTACATTGTTCATTCCTCCTTCCACATGAATATACTATTTTAGTGGCCACTTAGAAAGCCAGGTAATATCTGGATGCCATGCCCTTCTGTGCTGTGCACTCAATTCTCCCTTGGGGAGAATTAATCCCTTTCTCTTGCTTTGAAAAGCACATTTGCTTATATTTCAAATTACACACATCATGGTGATAATTAGATGTGTATGTATCATTGTCTTAACCAGCTGCGGGCTACGTGGAAGCAGGAACTGTACCTCATCTGTGTATTCATCAGAGTACTTAGCCCAGGGCCTTGAGCTTATAAAGTATACATAAATATTTGTTGAATTGATTTGAATTGAGGACCAAATGCATTTACACGTGTTAACTCACTTTGTAAGGTCCTAGCCACATGGAAAACAATGTGATTATTTGAGTCACAGCTTTTGGAGAATGAAGAGAAGAGGAGAAGTGGACTTTTGTATCTTTTTGAAAGTGAATTAAAGTCATTAAAAGATGAGTAGTGGAATTCCAATTTTGAATGGTATTTGGCTAAAACAACCCCCCAAAAAACCAAACTCATTGATTCAAAATGCTGACCTTTAGTTTAATAGCCATAGGTCTCAATCACTGTGACTCAAGGCCTCTAGTATTCGGCTAAAATCCAAAAAACTAAATTCACTGCTGTTGAATCAATTCTGACTCATAGTAACCCTATAGGATGGAGTAAAACTGTCCCATATTTTTTCCAAGGAACACCTGGCAGATTTGAACTGCTGAGCTTTTCGTTAGCAGCCGTAGTTCTTAAGCACTGTGCCAACATGGTTTCCTGTGTTTGGCTAGTCATCCTTAATTGTCAGTTTTCTCAAATTTCTACTGAGAACTTTAAGAAAGCAAAGAAAAAAAAAGACAAAACCCAGAGCAACAATGAAAACAGACTCAGAAAAAATACTGCCAAAACCTAAGAAAAAGTTGCTCTAACCAGGAGAATGATTGTGTTTTTAACCAGCTAGTTGAATTCAGCTACAAAAAACAGAATAATCGAACACTGCCCTAAACCATAAGGTTGTTTATTGTTTACTTAACAAATAGCCTCAAGATAGGTGTACTCTAGACTTCAGTGACCCAACACTAACATCAAGAAACTAGATCCTTTATTTGTTTTTACCGCCATTCTCAAAGTGTTGGCATTTTGTCCTCAGGATTTTCAACTCACCTGGCTGGTCCCAAGATAGCTGTCACAGACCAATATTACATTCTAACACAATAGCATCTCAAGAAGAAATGAAGGAGAGGGGGAGAGACAGGAATTTTCCCCTTATTGGCTTCTCTCTTCCCTTATTAGAGAGGAAAAATACTTTCATGTAACCTCAGAAGAGCCTTGGTGGCACAGTGATTAAAAGCATGGCTGCCAACCAAAAAGTTAACAGTTCAAATCTACCAGATGCTCCTTGGAAACCATATGGGGGCAGGTCTACTCTGTCCTAGAGGATGGCTATGAGCAGGAATATACTTGGTGGTAGTGGGTTTGGTTGTTTTGTTTGGTGACTTCAGTAGATTTCTCTTTGTATCATCCCTTAAAATTGGGTCATATGTACACCCTGCACTTCAGCCACTTTAAAAGATAATTGAATTGTCATGCACAATGATTAGTCTAGGGATAGGCACATCATCATACACATGTATATGCACACACATGCTTGTACAGACACACACACATACACACATTTGTAGTTGGTTTAGTAACGAAGAATGGGAAAACGACTGTTGTATAAACAAACACAACTGTCATAAAACTGAGTTGAAAAAAGAATAGTACTTGCCGCATGCTTTTGCCTCCTGAGACAACAGTGTGAAATATAATCAAAATTCATCAAAATTTGAACATAAAGTTTATTTTGAGCACTTATTTTATATGCACATAGGGAGGCCATTTTGATTCCAGAAAAGGACAAATGGCTTGGAGAAGCCAAGTACAGTGAGGATTATAAAGGGAAGAGGAGGGAGAGATATAGTAGATCTTTTTTTTTATTATAATTGAATGAAAATGCACTTTCCATATAAATTCACGTGCTCGCTTACATGCAGCTCCCACTGCTGTCCCTGCCCGGTGACAGCACAGCCCCTCTTCTCTGCTCCATACATGCCCTACCCTCCCAGCAGTCTCTTATTCCCTCCTCTCCACTCACTCTCCTTTCCCCAGCGAGAGGTCAGCAGGATGACATCCTATAGATGCATAGAACCACAAAATTCCCACATGATACAGTCACTCTGCATCACCAAGTCCGATCCATTGCTGTCCAAAAAGTTGACTTTCATTGTGATTTATGGACAGGAGCAGCATCAAGGCCAGAGGCCATGCTACCAGGGGAACTCTGAGGCCCCTGGGCCATCAATTGGGGCCTTTTAGTAGAGATCTCAGGGTGTACAAACTTTTATTCTTGTGTTGCCAGTGAGACTCAACTTTGTGAGTTCCATCATGGCTATCACTGGTGGTGTCCATGCATCATCAGGTTCTTCTGGTCACAAGTTGATGTAGTCACCCATTCCTGTAGATCTCTCTGTCTTCTGGGTTCTCTTTCCCCCATGTCACTCTTGTTCTTGGTGATCATCCATTCCTGTCGAGCTGGGACCATTTGCTGTACCATAAAATGGCAGCTTTGCAGCTTTTAAGACCCCAGATGCCACTCACCAATGAGGGGTGCAGAGAGTCCTCATTAGGAAAATGCTAGCTGTGCCAGTTGGCCTCAATTTCTCCTGAGAGCACGGTCCCTGCCCCCCTGACATTGCTACTCTGTCCTTCCAATATTGGGTTAAGATGGGAGGATTATACAAATTGTGTTAAGTCCAATTATTATTTATTTTCTTTCTACTGTGTACTGTCACCAATGTAACCCAACCAAATTTCTACTAACTATCTAATCTAAACCCTGCCCCCCTCACCCTTCCTCCCTCACGACCCTTGCAGCTGTCAGAGTCTTTTCTTCTATGCATGAGCCTGTTTTCAAGTTCTTATCGTAGGGGTCTCATACAATATTTGTCCTTTTGTTGCTGATACTTTCACTCAGCATAATGTCCTCCACTTGAAATCAGGTTAAGAGATGTTTCCTGCTATTATTGTTGTTCTTTATCATTGCATAGTGTTCCATTGAGTATACGTACCATAGTTTACCTATCCATTCCTCTGTTGTTGGACATCTGGGTTGATTCCATCTTTTTGCTATTGGGGACTGTGCTGCGATGAACATTCATGTGCATGTATCCATTGGTGTGAATGGCCTTGATTCTGTATGACATATTCCAATTAGTGGAATTACTGGGTTAAATGATATATCTATATCCATTTTTTTTAAGGTAGTGCCAGACTGCTTTCCAGAGAGGTTACACCATTTTGCAATTCCACCAAAAGTGTAGGAGAGTTCCAATTTCTCCACAGTTTTGCATTTTTTGGATCATGGCCAACCTTGTTGTGGTGAGATGGTATTTCATTGTTGTTTTGATCTGAATTTCTTTCATAGCTAATGATCGTGAGCATGCCCACGTGTGTTTTTTGGATGCCTGGATCTCCTCTTTAGAGAAGTCTATCAGTCTCCTTTGCCCATCACTTAGTTGGATGATTTATCTTTTCCTTGTTGTTCTTTTGTAGTATCTTGTAGATTATGGAGATCAGGTGCTGGTCTGACATATAGTTGCCAAATATTTTTTCCCATTCTGTAGGTGGCCCTTTTAATTCTATTAATAAAGTCTTTGGATGAGCAAACATGATTGATTCTTAGTAGTTCACATTTATCTATTTTCTCTTCTGATGATTGTTTGTTTGACAGATTTTGAAGTCTGTCTACATTGTGTATTAAAACGTCCCTTGTTCCTGCTTTCTCTTCGATGAGCTTTATCATTTTAGATTTGATATTTAGGTCTTTTATGCAGTTTGATTTGGTTTTTGTATGAGGTGTAAGACATGGATCTTGTTTTAATTTAGTGCAGATGGATACCCAATTTTGCCAGTACCACTTGTTGAAGAGATTGATTTTACCCCAGTTTAATGTTTTAGGGCCTTTGCTGACTATCAATTGTTCATAAGCAGATGATGTCATCTCTGGGGGTCTTGATTCTGTTCCACTGATCTGTCTGTTTTTGTACCAGTACCAGGCTGTTTTGACTACTGTGGCAATGTAATAGGTTCTAAGATCGGGTAATTAGAGTCCTCCCAGTGTGTTCTTCTTCAGTAGTGCTTTACTTATCTGGGGCTTCTTCCCTTTCCAGACAAAGTTGATAATTTGTTCTCCCATCTCATTAAAAAACGTCACTGGAACTTGTATTGGGATTGCATTATATAAGTAGATTGCTTTGGGCAAAATAGACATTTTCACAATGTTAAGTCTTCCTATCCATGAACAGGGTAGGTTTCTCCATTTAAGTAACTCTCTCTTAGTTTCTTGTAGTAAGGCTTTGTAGTTCTCTTTGTAAAGGTCTGTTATTTCTCTGGTTAGATTTTTTCCTAGGTACTTTATCTTTTTAGGGGATATAGTAAATGGTATTGACTTGGTGATTTCTTCCTTAATAATCTCATTGTTGATATAAAGGAATCCTACTGATTTACTTATGTTTATCTTGTATCCTGATACTTTGCTGAACTCTTCTATCAGTTTGAGTAATTTCCTTCTGAATTCTTTAGGATTCTCTGCATATACAACCATGTCGTCTTCAAATAGAGAGATTTTTAGTTCTTCTTTGCCGATGCATATGCCCTTTATTCCTTGGTTTTGTCTAACTGCTCTGGATAGAATTTCTAGTACAAGGTTGAACAGGAGAGGTGTGAGTGGACATCCTTTCTAGTTCCTGTTTTCAAGGGAAGCTGTTTCAGTCTCTCTCCATTCAGGATGACGTAGGCAGTTGGCTTTGTATAAATGGCCCTTATTGCATTGAGGAATTGGCCATCTATTCCTATTTTGTGGAAAGTCTTTAGCATGAATGAGTGTTGGACTCTGTAAAAGCCTTTTCTGTATCAATAGACAAGATCAGGTGATTCTTGTCTTTAGTGTTATTTCTGTGGTTGATGATATTAATTGTTTTTATGATGCTGAAACACCCTTGCATCCCTGGTATGAATCCAACTTGGTCATGAGGGATTATTTTTTGGATATGTTGTTGTATTCTATTGGCAAGAATTTTGTTGAAGATTTTTGCATCTAGGTTCATAGTGATATCAGACTGTAGTCCTCCTTTTTGGTTGGGTCCTTCTCTGGCTTTGGTACCAGGGTTATGCTGGCTTCATAGAATGAATTTGGGAGTATTCCATCCCTTTCTATACTGTGAGATAGTGTTAGTAGTATTGGAGATAACTCTTCTCTAAAACTTGGTAGAATTCTGTGTGAAGCTGTTTGGGCCGGGGCTGTTTTTGGTTGGCAGTTTTTTGATGACTTTTTAATCTCTTCCTTTGTGATGGGTTTATTAAGTTGTTCTGCTTCACCTTGTGATAATTTTGGTAGGTAGTACAAATCAAGGAATCTGTCCATTTCCTCTAGATTTTCAAATTTGTTAGAATACAGGTCTTTCATAGTATTCAGCTATGATATTTTTTATTTCTGTTGGATTGTGGTGACAACTGCCCTCTCATTTCTTATTTGGGTTATTTGCTTCCTTTCCTATTTTTCTTTGGTAAGTTTAGCCAATGGTTTTTCAATTTTGTTGATTTTTTCAAAAGACCAGCTTTTGGTCTTTACAATTTTTTCAATTGTTCTTCTATTCTCTAATTAGTTTTGTTGTCCTCTAATCTTTAGGATCTGTTTTCTTCTGGTGCCTCAGGGGTTCCTCTGTTTCTCTCTCTCTACTTTTTAAAGCTGTAGAGTCAGTTCTTTCATTTGGTTTCTTTCTTCCTTCCAGATGTGTGCATTTATGGAGATAAACAGACCTCTGAGCACTGCTTTGGCTATGTCCCATAGATTCTGGTAGGAAGTGTTTTTGTTCTTGTTGGAATCCATAAATTTCTTGATTTCATCCTTCATTTCTCCTGTAACCTATGGTTTTTTGAGTAAGGTGTTGTTCAGTTTCCATGAGTTCCACTTGCTATCTATGTTTTTCTGCTGTTGAGTTAGAAAACTTATGGCTTTGTGATCCGAGCAGATGCTTTGCTTTAATTCAGTGGTATGAATTTTGTTGAGAATTGCTTTATGTCCAAATACATGGTCTATTCTGGAGAATGTTCCATGTGTACTAGAGAAGAAGGTGTAGTTGTCTACTGATCGATAGAGAGTTCTGTGTATGTCGATGAGATCTAGTTGGTTAATTGTGGCAATAAGATCTTCTGTGTCTTTATTTAGCTTTTTTCCTAGATAATCTGTGCAATATTGAGAGTGGAGTGTTGAAGCCTCCTACTATTATTGTGGAGTGATCTATCTCCTTTTTGAGTGTAGCCAGTGTTTCTTTGATGTATTTAGGTGCTCTAACATTAGGTGCATAAATATTTAATATTGTTAAGTCCTGCTTGTGTATTGAACCTTTCAGCAATAGTGTCTATCCTTGTCCACAGTGGTGGATTTTACATTACAATTGATTTTATCTGAAATTAGAACTGCCATACCTGCTCTTCTTTGTGTATTGCTAGCTTGATATATAGTCTTCTGTCTTTTAATTTTCAGTTTGTTCCTATCTTCAAGTCTAAGGTGAGTTTCTTGTAGGGAATATATAGATGGGTCTTGTCTTTTGATCCAATGTGTCACTTGATGTCTCTTTACTGGTGCATTCAGTCCATTCATATTCAATGTAATTATTGATAGGTATGAGTTCAGTGCTGCCATTGTGATATGTTTATTTTTGTGTTGATGTTTTTTCTGTTGTTTGTATTAATCTGTTCCGAGACCTTCTTCTTTGTGAGTTGATTTTTTATCTTTTTCAGGGTTGGTTTTGTGGTTGTTGAGACTCCTGTATTACATTTCTTGATATGGTATGTTGCTTTTTTATTGTGCTTTACAGCTGCCCAGATGATCCCACTTTGTAAACTATATAAACCCAATTTTGATTTCTACCAGTTTTGTCAACTTCTTCTCCATCTGGAAGGACTGTAACAACTGTAGTACATCCCTCTCTGTAATATGATGATATCATAGTTTACATGGTATGATCACTAGATCATTTATTTCACTATTATAGCTTTAATTGTGTTTGGAGCCTTCCCTGACTGAAGATTCTGGATCATGTGTCGTTCTAAAATATAAAGTTAGCAGTTTTATTCTTCCAAGCCAACAGATTCTTTCAATATTTCTTGTAGCTTTGGTTTGGTTTTAACAAAGTCTCTGAGTTTCTGTTTATTTGGGAATGTCTTAATTTCATTTTCATATTTGAAAGATAGTTTTGCAGGATATACAATTCTTGGTTGGAAATTCTTCTCCTTCAAGGCTTTCAATATGTCATGCCACTGTCTCCATGCTAGCATCGTTTCTGCTGAGAAATCCAATGAAAACCTACAGGGTTTCCCTCTGAATGTCAGCTTTGCTTTGAGTCTTGCTGCCTTCAAGAGTTTCTGCTTATGTTTGATTTTGTTAAGCCTGATTATAATATGTCTTGGAGTCTTTCTGTTGAGATCTATATTGAGTGGTGTTTGATATGTATCTTGAATATCTATATTTTCTTCTTCCATAATTTCTGGAAAGTTCTCTGCCAGCAGCTCAGCCACAATACTCTCTGGGTTTTCTAGTGTCTTGCCTTGTTCAGGAATTCCAGTTAATCATAGATTGTTTTTCTTAATAGAGACGCACATGCTTCTTAATGCTGCTTAATTTTTCTTGTTTCTTTTTTCTGATTTCTCTTCATAGATGCTCTGTCATCCAAACCAGAAGTTCTCTTTTCTGTTTGTTCCATTCTGTTTTCTTGACTTTGAATTGAAGTTTCTATGTCTTAGATTTTGTTCTTGTTCTGTTGGATTTCTGAGTACTGAAGTTCCATCAGATCAAACAGCTTGCTTAATTTTTTATTTTGGTCTGCTGCATTTTGTATAAGGTCTAGGAGGGCTCTCTATATAATCCTTTTGTATTCACCTTCTGATAGTTTCAGAAAAGCTTCTTCGCCTGGGAAGTTCTGTGTTGATTTCTTTTGGGGGCCTTCTGATGCCACGGGTGGTTTCCCGGTTACTGTCTTCTCCAGTGTTTGTTGCTTTTTTGGCTTCATGTAGGTCAGCAGTGGTTGGCAGAGATGCTGTGAAGATGGACCACAATTGTTTCTCTAGACTATCTTAAAATGAGAAGTAAAAAGTATTTGAGAACTTCCAAAGTCAGTCAGGTTTTCAGGTATATACGTCCCTCTTCCAAGCTGGTGAAGTAAGCACCTCTTTATTGAACCCCAGGTGTTATAAACTAACTCAAAATGCAGAAAGGCTACTGGCCTACTGGCCTCTGCTGTTGAGCCCCAGCTGTAGGTGATACTGAGTAAAATTTTGCTTTTCTACTGGAAAAGCGGTTTCTCCTGGGTAGGCACTGCCTCCCAGCCCAGGAATTAGGTCCAGCTGAGGCTTCCATGTTGAAGACTCCGCCTCCCAGTAAACCAAGATGACGTCTTGCATGCCCTCGCCAGCTGATGGGGACCAGGATCCCTGTGGAAAGAGAGGCCAAGAGTCCAGAAATGCCCAGAGTCCATAGCCTCTGCTGCTGGGCCCCTGCCCCAGGTGACACTGTGCAAAACACTGCCTCCCTGCTGGAAAAGCACCCGGCAGGTGCCACCTCCTAGCCTAGGAAACAAGTCCAGCTGGAGCCTCTACCTGGGCTTCTCCATTTCCTAGTAGATCAAGATGGTGTCTTGCACGAGCGTATCTGTACGGCTACCACATGTTGGAGCAGAAAGATAGGTCAGAGGAGCTGAGGTGTATAAAGTCCAAGCCAGGCTCTCAGAACCTGGCAATTATGCTTTCTGGTCCCACCAGCAGTGCGTCAGAGACCAGCAGCTGGTCAAGTCCCAGCTCTGCCTGCCAGCCAAGACAGAGGAAAAAAAAAATCAAAATGGTGAGTTACCTTCTGTCTGTGCAAGCCTCTGCTCACCGAGAGTGGGGTCAGTGAAAGAGAGGAGGTTTTGCATTCAGTGGTATGAAGTCAAAATTAACAGCCCTATGCTGTGTCCTAAGGCTACTAGGTGTCCAGAATGCTCTGTTTAATTATCATTTCAGGTCTTGTTTTCCACAGGGATTCAGGGAGACATGTGTTTAGTCTGACTTCTTGACTCTGCCTAGTAGATCATTTTTAACATGAATGATTGAACCTTGCCTTCCTTATCCTCTTTGGAGCCCTGGTGGCACAGTAGTTAAGATCTTGGCTGTTAACCAAAATGTTATCAGTTCCAATTCATCAGCCTCTCCTCAGAAGCTGTATGGGACAATTCTGCTGCATCCTGTAGGATTACTATAAGTCTGAAATGATAGCAACAGGTTTTTCCACCTTTACTGAAATCAACTGTCACTTTGCACTTAAGAGGCATGTCCCAGGTGCCACTGCATTTCACGCTAAAACTCTAGAGGCCCTTCTGAGACACAGTGGTGTTTCACACAATAACTCGAGAGGCACATCTCAGGCAACTGAGCTGCAACAAACAACCAAGATGATTTCAACAAATAGAAAGGAATTACCAAGTGAAATAAAAAAAAAAACAAAATTCCTAAAAAAAATCCACAATAGCATATCAAAAAGGTAGCACTCTGCTTCTGGTGTGGAAAGATAAAAGGATCGTTACTTGTTTGACCACTTGGGATAACATAGGAATGACTACCGTAAAAAGGAGTTTATGAGGTGGTGTGGAAGTCAATGTCAAGAAATCTAATATAATAGATTACATAAAATATGGAGGTGGCGTAGATCGAGCAGATCAATATGAGTCAACATAATGTTTTCTGCGAAAATCTTTAAGTGCCTTTGTGCAGTAGGCTTTCTAGCAAGAGTGGCGCTACAGAGCTTTGGAATACTTGCCCCTGCAGGCCAGAAGTGGGCCTGAGGCCCCAGGCCATGTTGCTATAGGAAGCAGAAGCTGAAGAGACAAAGAGGCTGAGAAGCTGAGCTGCCTCAGTCTAAAGGCTGTGACCATGACCTCAGGGGTTTGAAAGCATGGAGCCAGAGCTTTCTGTGTTTGTAAGGGTGAATTTGCCACTCATTTGGGCTTAGCATGTACTTAAAAGCTGAGGGGGCAGAGTTGCTATTGAAGTGAGCCTTTCAAGGCAGAGTTGTAGCCCAGGGCCAGGGGTCTCCACTCAGAAGCCGGAAAGTGTGGCCCATACCTAGGGTCTGAAGGGCAGGGCCATTTGTGTAGAATGTCTCAGAAAATATAAGAGTATTTTCAAAGCTTTGAGGGCTAATGTCATGTGTTTCTTGTGATACACGATCTGACAAAGCCAGGATGCACCCCAGAGATTGTTTCATAAAATAGCACACAAAAAACAATTGCAGAGTGTAGAATTTCAATGATTTTGTTTTGTAAGATGTAGAAATATATAAAATGTTGAAATATATTATTTGTATACATTTGTTTGAGTATAAAATCACTTTAAAGTAGCTGTAAGAAACTTGCAAAACATATACAAGATCGTCTGGAGTTGCTAGTTTGCCAAGGGCAAAAGGCCTTAAGTGCAGAGGGCTAATAATCAGTTTCCTTTTGGGCTGGTGCTAAAATCTGGCTTTTTCACCCACCTGTAGCCATGAAGCATTTTGAGATTTAAATTAGGAAGCAATGGTTTGACAATTATACTTTTATAGCAGCATACCTCAAAATTTACATCCCTACAGAGCAGCTTGTGGCTATCTTCTGCAGTTTGGGTCAGGATTTTTATGGCTGTGTTTGAGTTCATTGATAAGAAAAACTTAACATCAAGGAAAGATAACTGCTACTAGTTTTTTTGTTCAGCAGCAGTTTATCTATCTAGAAGAAAGTTAGACATTTCCTTCTACCTGATCTAATGCCTCCCCCAGGTCTGAGCTCCTAAATAAGTGCCCATCAGTAAACTAAGCAGTGATCAATCTCTTCTTGCTATTTGAGACCATCAGTTCTCTGATCTACCCATCTTCCTGTATTCCCATGTACCACTGTCCTATATATTATTAAAAGATTGAAACTTTAAGAAAACAACAGGGCATGGCATAGGAGAAACTAGCATTGGTGCCTTATATTTTGGAAAGTATAATATCTGCAAATGAAGAAAGTCTTTGGAAATAGAAAGTGGTTAGAAATAGTACATTCTGGAGATCGTAGCTTTTTGTGCACTCCGTTGCTGGAGATCATAGGCACGTCAACGTGTGGGGTTATTTTAAGTTACATCTTCTGTTAATTAGACAATAACATTACAGATGGAGGCCTACTACATCTTGACATTTTAATACATTTTTGGGCATGCTAATATCGCCCATATTAATATTTGAGAAGGCAGTTTGATTAAAGAACACACAAATTAACAATGACCCAACCTAGTGTCATCTGTACATCTTTTCTATAGTCAGTGACTGATTTCTTCTCACTTGAATAAAAGAAGAGAAAAAAATATAATATACGGGGAACATATGTCAACATTACAAGGCAAAGGAGAGGAAGCATGCTGAAATTCAGAAAGACCACACCTTTGAAAATAATCTACTACAAGAAACAAAAGAGAGACTTAAAAATGGTTCGTTCTTATTGTACAGTACTTGAGATAGTATAAGAAGAGCTTAGTTGAGACAGTAAAATCATATAAAAACAGGGCTAGATATGGAAGCCTTGAAAATAAACACCAAAATGTTATCTCTCAGAGGTCAAGCTTAGTTCTTGTAGGTTTCATTCAACAGCTTCTCTTTGTTTCTTCACATTTCCTAACACTAGGAAACATATTTCCTGTGCTAATTTTATTGCTATACAGTTTAGATGAAATTATTGGACTGGTTTGATGACAATCTAAATAAAACAATATTTTTTAAATGGCTAAGGTTTCATAAGCTTGGGACCCCCATTTGCCAGTAGACGTACGAGGTCAGACAATTAATTTGGAGAACTCACCCTAGAAAAAGTGCTACATGCCTCTGTGCTGAATATCACTATGGTCACCTTTGAAGCACTCCGCTTGGGAAGCTATGCACAATGTCAGCCCCTAGTCCACCTTTCAGAACAATTTTGAAACTCTTTTTCTGGAATGGCCATCAGAGCTGTCATCATGTGTGGTCTGACAATTAGATTTATGAACTCAACCTAGAAAAAGTGCTACATACGTCATTGCTGAATGTCACCATGGTCACCTTTGGAGTATTCCCCATGGGAAGCTGGGCACCAAATGCCAGCACCCAGTCCACCCTTCAAAGCACTTTTTCTAAGGTGAGCTCGCATACTTAATTATCAGATCTCCTATGATAAGGGCTCTGATGGGTTTCCAGAAAGAGTTCCAAAATTGCTTTGAAGGGTAGACTAGGCACTGTCATCAATGCATAGATTCCCAAGGGGAGTACTTCGAAGGAGATCACAGTGATATTCAGCTATGAGGTATGTAACGCTTTTTCTAGGGTAAGTTCCTGAACTTAACTGTCAGATCTTGTAGGTCTTTCTCAAATATGTATTTTATTTATTTTTTAGTATGACTGAGTGAAAATGTACGTTCCCATATAAATTTTAAATTTGCTATATTTCTGTTTTCTCACTGTAGGAAGTGCTGTCAGCATCCTGGATACCGCTTCAGTTCCTCTTGGCAACAGGTGGGTTGGTGTAAGCCCCTGACTGGGACCAATGTCTGGAGTGGACTGCTGTATTCCTTATGAGGTCATCGATAGGTTATTACTAGGGTCTCTACCCAATGACCGCCCAAGAAATACAATCAGAATTCAGTTACCGAGAGAGAGGCTTTTTAAATCAGTATTGAAAAATCAAGTGAGCAGCCCACAAGGAAAAGGAAGCAGGCCAGCACTGGAAGCAGACGATTCCTTAGGAGCTTTTTACCCCTAACTTCTGAGTCCTTCCCCCTGGTTCCTCATTGGTTGAGTACTATGGGAATCAACAGTCTTTCCTGGCTGTCACCTAAATCTTCCCTTTTAAGGTTATGTTTCTGAAAAGGTTTTCCCCCTTCTCCTTTCTCCCTAATTTATTCTGTTTGTGCACACATTCCCCACGTGTGTGGGCTCTGTGGTTGCCAAGTTACCTAAGAGTCTGTGCCCTGGGTCAGCTAGTAACTTCTTACCCTAATCTTTGTTCCCCTTGTTCTGAAGTTGGCCACTTTGAAATTTATTTCTCACAGCACAGTCATACTTCTCCCTCTCTTGACCTAGAGGGAGAGCCACAATTTAGAGTTTTTTTCCCCCTCTTTGAGTAACTTTGCTTAATTTAATGGATTTATTGGGCTTCATTTTAATCTATTTTAGAACTTTAACAATGTATGAGACCATATGCTTGATTTAATGTTTGTGTTAAACTAAATTTTAACTAGCATTTGTCTCTCAGAAGATGTTTCAGTTTTCTGTTTTCCTATTTGGAAATGAGAAACATCTACCTATTCCAAATCTGAGTCCTTGTGTGTGCAGACCTCTTATTCTCTGTTTGTTTTGGCTCCTAACTAGGACAGTTCTGTTCTGAGGTCACTCCATTCTCATAATACTTTGCCAAGTGCAATAAGCAGTTAGGACCCACCACTAATATTCTGTTCACTCTTCTAGCTGTACAGGTTTATTAGACGTAAAATCTTCTTTATAAATCATTATAGTCAATGTTGTACTGGTTAATGTTAATAGCTGTCTCCCCAGTGGCTGGGAAGGGGAGTGGGGAAGGGGGTGGGGAAAAATGATTTATTGTTGTTAGATGCTGTCAAATTGGTTCCAACTCATAGCAATCCCATGTACAAAAGAAAGAAACACTTTCCAGTTCCTGTACCATCTTCACAATTATTTCTACACTGGAGCCCATGGTTGCAGGCATTGTGTCAATCCATCTCACTGAGGATCCTCCTCTTTTTTGCTGACCCTCTGCCAAGCATGATGAACTTCTCCAGGGATGGATTCCTCATGGTAACAGGTACATGAGATGAAGTGTCAACATCCTTTCTTCTAAGGAGCATTCTGCCTGTATTTCTTCCAAGACAGATTTATTCCTTCTTCTAGCAGTCCATAGTTGTCTTAGTCATCTGATACTGCTCTAACAGAAATAATGTGAGTTGATGGCTATAACAAAGAGTAGTTTATTCCTACACAGCCCAGTAGGCTAGAAGTCCAGAATTCAGAGTGCCACCTCCAGAGAAAGGCTTTATTTCCCTTTGGCTCTGCAGGAAGTTCCTTGTGTTCCATCAGACTTTCTCGGGTCTTGCAGGAACTTCAGGTTCAAAGGATGCACTCTGGTCCTGGTGCTGCTTTCTTGATAGTATGAGGTCACCAGTTTTCTGCTTGCTTCCCATTCCTTTCATCTCTTGTAGGATAAATGCTGGTACAAGCCACAATTCAGTCAAATTCCCTTAGTAGAGTGTTGCAGTCTGTCATGGGTTGAAATGTGTCCCCCACAAATGTGTGTAGCCATATGGCTGGACTGTGATTCCCAATATTTTATGATTGTCCTCCATTTTTTTGATTTTTTTTTTTTTGCTGTATGTTAGAGGATCTGGAACTGTAAAGCCCTTTATAAGGTTACCTCCTTGCTCCCATTGTAAAGGGAGTTTCCCTGGAGTGTGGTTTGCACTACCTTTTATCCTACAGGAGACAAAAGCAAAAGGAAATAAATGCAGAGTTGTGAACCTCACACCATCAAGAAAGCAGTACTGAGACTAGTGTGTCCCTTAGACCCGAGGTGCCTGTGCCAAGATGCTCTCTGACCAAAGTTGATGCAACACAAGAACTTTTCTCTAGAGCTGACACAGAGGGAAATCTGTCCCCTGGACAGGACATCCTAAATTTGGACTTCTAGCTTACTGGACTGTGTGAGAAATGAACATTTCTCTTTTTAAAGCCATCTACTTTGTGGTATATCTGTTAACACAGTCCCATCCTAATCCTTTTTTAACAAAGCCTATCTATTACCCAGAGGCAGAGATTAGTATTTATAGTATAGGAAAATTACAAAATGGAGATAAATCACACAATACTGGTTATCATGTTCCAACCAAATTACTATACACTTTTTTTGGGGGTGGACACAGTTCAATCCATGGCAATGGTATAGTCAATATTTTTTTTGCCAGCATCACAGTTCAAAGGCTTTGTTTTTTGTTTGGACCCTCTTATTCAATGGCCAGCTTTTGCATGCTATGAGGCAACTGAAAACATGATGACTTGGGTCAGGCAAACTGTAGTCCTCCAAGTGATATCTTTGCTTTTATGATACTTAAAAGATATTTGTAGCAGATGTGCCCAACACTGTATGTCATTTGATTTCTTGGCTGTTTCTTTCATGTCTATTGATTGTGTATCAAGTAAGATGAAATCCTTGACTACTTCAATCTTTTCTCCGTTTATCATGATGTTGCTTATCGGTTCAGTTGTATTTTTTCCTTAATGGTTTAGCTGTAACCCACGCTCAGTGTTACCATCTTTTACCTTCCTCAATAACTGTTTCAAGTCTTCTTTACTTTCAGCAAACAATGTCATATCATCTGCGTATTGTACATTGTTAATGAATCTTCCTCCAGTCTTGATGCTATATTCTTTTTCATATAGCCCAGCTTTTTGGATTACGTACTCAGCATACAGGTAAAATAATTATTGTAAAAGGACACAACCCTGACCTTTCCTTAGTTTAAACCATGCAGTATCCTACTGTTCTGTTCCCATTACAGCCTCCTGCTCTATGTTTAGCTTCTGCACAAGCACAATTAAGTATTCTAGAATTCCCTTTTGTTACACTGTTATCTGTAATTTGTCATGATTCACACAGTCAAATGCCTTTGTATAAGTCAGTAAAACAGAGGTGAGCATCTTTTTGGTATTTTTGCTTTGAACCAAGCTCTGTGTTATACCAGCAATGATATCTCTCAGTCCACATGCTCTTCTGAATCTAACTTGAATTTTTGGCAGTTTCTTGTCTATGTATCGCTGCAAATAGTTCTGACTAAACTTCAACAGAATTTGACTTGTGTGTGATATTAATGATAATGTTCAATAAATTCTGTATCTTGTTGAATCACCTTTTTTGCAATAGACACAAATATAGAACTCTCCCAGTGGCTTGATCATGCAGCTGTTTTCCAAATTTCTTAACCCAGGTGAATGAGTACCTCGAATGCTGTATCCATTTGTTGAGACATCTCAGTTAGTATCCTGTTATTTCCTGAAGCCTTGGTTTTTCACCAGTGCATTCAGTGCAGCTAGGACTTCTTTCCTCAGTACCGTTGGTTCTTGAGCATATGATATCTCCTGAAATGGTTGAAAGTTGACCAATTTCTTTTTTTCTACAATGAATGACTGTGTGTTCCATAGGACCTTTCAAAATTGCAAGTTGAGGTTTGAATTTTTTCTTCGGTTCTTTCAGGTAGGGAAATGTCAGTCATATTCTTCCCTTTTGGTTTTCTAACTCCAGGTCTTTGCACATGTTGTTATAATGAGCTGTTCTTGACATGGCCTTTGAAATCTTCTGTTTAGCACTTTTAAATGATCAGTTCTTTCTTTTGCTTTAGTTACTCTATGTTTAAGAGCAAATTTGTAGTGTTTACCAATCTCCATCATGTAAATTCTCTACATTAGAACAGAATCAGGTTACCAACATGACATCAACAAAACTTGGAGTTGGGAAGAAAACCATACACATTACATTCCAGCTGATTCTGACTCATAGTGGTCCTATAAGACAGGGTAGAACTGCCCCAAAGAGTTTCCTAGGAGTGGCTTCTGACCTTTTGGTTAACAGTAAAATGCTTAACTACTGTGCCACAGTTGCTCCCTGGAGTTGGGAAGAGATGCCTGTATTAGTTCCCTTGGGCACAAGCCAGTTCCAGGGCACCACTGATTGCAGATTATTGTTTTACTATATATTTATATATTTGCCATTTCTTAACATCAATTGTTATCTGGCTTATGAGGTAAAATTGGAGCCATTATTTCCTGTTCTTTAGTATTAAGAATAGAACTCAGTTGGAGCAGTAAGGACTCACAAGGACATGTCAGCTGTGCCTTAACAGGGGATGGGGATGTGGGTATGGGAAGGGAGGCAGGGAACTTTAGCTAGGGCCATCTTGGAAAACATCTTTTAGGAAAACTTTCCCATAAACAAATAGAGCACAAAGGACCCGCATAATTTTTACACTTTTTCTATTAGCATTTAGTAAGATTTGTTAGACTAATGAAGACTCTTTTGATTCTCACCACTGAAACTTGTATCAATGGTTATTAAGAAAGACAAATTGAAATGTACAATCACAGTGATTTAACAGTTTTTAAGAAGTCTGTCAAAAGGTGAAGCTTTTAATAATTTACCCATTTGTACTGTCAGTATACACTGATAGTTCTCAAACCTTCTTAAGACTCAAACAGGCATGGCTCTGGTAGCAGGCTTGTCTGTTTCCCACTTTTGCCTCTTGGAATATTGTGAATAACATCTTTCTTCTTGTTTTACTATAACTTTGTGGTGATTGCACCCTAGTACATACCTTCCAGTTTTTAATCAGCGTGTGCTTCCTAGCCCAGTGCCAAAGTCACGTATTTTAGATTGCTTTTGTGATTATTACCGCTCTACTTACAAGCACATTTCTTTGTTAGGATATGCTAAGTTACGCTGCAGTAGCAAACAAAGTCAGATATCAGTGTTTTAAAACAGGCATGTTTTATTTCTCTTTTGTACTACTGTATCTATCAAAGGATGGGTCATACCTTTTTGTGACATAGCCTTCTCCAGGACTCAGGCTCTAAGAGCAGCCACCACTAGGAACATTACAAAGCAACCTGTCAGAGAGGGAGACGGGGCATTGGAGGAGGATTTTGTACAGCCAGTTAAGTGAGGTGTACTCAGAAGTGACGCGTATCACCTCTGCTCATTACTCATTGACTGGAATCACTGACATCAAGGAGGAAAAGTGCAAACTCTTCATGTTTCTGGGAGGCAGACAATAGAAAATATTTGGTGAACAACACAAATGGCTTCCACAACTTTGTGAGAGTAGAGATGTGTAAAACTTAATCGCTATCAAGTTCACTGTGACTTGTAGCTACCCTACAGAGCAGAGTAGAACTGCCCCATAGAGTTTCCGAGATGTTCCTGGTTGATTTGAACTTCTACCCTTTTGGTTAGCTGCTGCAACACTTAACCCCTATGCTACCAGGGTTTCCAGAAATGCCTATGGCCTCACAATTTAGGCAACTTGCCAAACAACTTGAGCAATGTTTTCTTCATATGAAGTCTGACAGTTAAGTCTGTGAACTTCATTCTTGGTTATTGTGCATAGTGGCAAGGCGGCAAGTTTGCAAACTTTATTGTATAGTTATCTGTGAGGGAGTTTTTAGCCAGTAAACAAACAACTGAGTTGGAACACCCTCCTCACTCACCTGATCTGGCTGCCAGTGACTTTTTTTTTTCTTGAAACATAAAGGAAATATTGAAAGGAAGACATTTTGTTGACATTCAGGACATCAAGAGCAATACAACAACAGCTCTGATGACCCTTCCAGAAAAACAGTTCCAAAATTACTCTGAAGGATGTATTAGGCACAGGCATCAGGGCGTAGCTTCCCAAGGGGAGTACCTCAAAGATGACGGTAGAGATATTCAGCACTGAGGTATGGAGTACTTTTTTTAGGGTGAGTCCTCAAACATAGTTGTCAGTCCTCATACATTGAAGATTTTAATCAGCAGAGTCTGGTGAAATAAACAATTTTCCTACCATGATCCAACAAGGATTTTTGAATACTCTTGTGCTGACTCTGCCTAAAATCAGTATACATAGCATGTAATGTCTAATGATTTTTAAAAACACATAAATTACCACCAGGAAATAAAAAAATACTATCAGTAAAGTCTCTAGGTGGTTGTTTCAGAGTTGCTTTTACTTTGTTTTATTTCAAATTTTATGTAAGCTTCCAAATTTGCAGCTACAAATGTGTATGTCTTTTATAATGAGGAGTCAGGTGTA
This sequence comes from Heterohyrax brucei, assembly GCA_028571685.1. Lineage (NCBI taxonomy): Eukaryota > Metazoa > Chordata > Mammalia > Hyracoidea > Procaviidae > Heterohyrax > Heterohyrax brucei. The sequence goes on along the minus strand of CM053145.1, from coordinate 58,302,025 downwards.
AAAAAACAGTTTCTACAATTTTATATGATACGTATTAATACAGCTGTAAAAAAATAAAATCACATAGTGGAAAAACTTAGATGGAAATAAATAATAATATTCCCTGTGTCTGATGGTGGGATGTGTTGTTTTAAAAATAGTTTTTCTTTTTTATTTTTAGATTTCCTGTAAAATTTTCTTCATTGAGTTGATTCCAACTCGTTAAGACTCATAGAATGGAGTAGAACTGCCCCATAGGGTGATTTTAGAAGTCTGTAGGGTTGCTATGGTTCAGAATCAACTCGATGACAATGGGTTTTGTTTGCTTTATTTGGTAATCTTTATAGAAGTAGACTTCCACATCCTTCTCCCGTGGAGCAGCTAGTGGGTTCAAATCACGTACAGTTAGTATCTGAGCATTTTAACCACTGCACCACCAGGAATCCTTAGATTTCCTGTAATGACCATATATTGTTATTATAATTTAAAAAGACAAATCAGGGCATCTTTTTATTTTTCCTCATCGTTGTAAATTCATTATTATACTTACGAACAAACAACACAATACCAAATTTCCTTTTCACATCTATGTTTCTTCCATGTTTATATTATATTTAGCATCTGTCATTTCTAGTGGTGTATACATACCACATGCTATTTTTTTCTCCCCTGCATCAAATTAGGGGGATTAGCTGGCCACTTGAAGGTCTGAAATGAGCTTAAATGATCAGAGACGATTTCTATGACTCCCTAGTGAATCTAGAGAAACACCTGCTAGTGATTTATTCTCACATTTGTTTTTGATTTTCTTAGTGGAACTTATATCACTACCTATCTGTCAGATTGTCACACTGTGCAGACTTGAGCATTGCTATGATACTGGAAGCCGTGCCACTGGTATCTCAAATCTAGTAGGGTCGCGCATGGTGGAAAGGTTTCAAAAGAGCTTCTAGACTTAGACTGGGAAAAAAGCCTGGTGATTGGCTTCTGAAAATTAGTCAATGAAAACCTTATGGATAACAAAACATAGTGATGGAAGATAAAAACCTCAGGTTGGGAGATACTTAAAATAAGACTTCAGAAGAGCTGCCTCCTCAGCTGGACTTAATGATTCAGGTGGAGAAGAGCTTTCTGAACCTTCATTTGCTGTTGTGGCACAACTGAAAATGAGAAGCAACAGCTGTGAACATCCATGAATAATTTGAACATGTAATGTACAAATTATGAATCTAGGAAAATTGAATGTTTGAAGATAGATATCTTAAGCATTATTGAGCTGAAATAGCCTACTATTGGCCAATTGAGAGCTGGCAATCAGCTAGTCTACTATGATGGGAGTGACAAATTGAAGAAGAGTAGTTTGCATTTATTGAAAACAACATTTCAAGATGTATCCTGAAATACAATGCTGTCAGTGAGAGGTTAACAATCATATATCTACAAGAAAGCCTAGTTAAGACAATTATTATTCAAATTTATTACAAATGTCAAAGTTGAAGAAATTCAAGATTTTTATGACTCATTGCAGCTTGAAATTGATTAACCATGCAGTGTGCATTGATAATTATTGGTGATTAAAATGAGAAAGTTGAGAATAAAAGACAAGAATAGAAAGTTGGAAAATACAACCTTTGTGATAGGAGTGGTGCCAGAGATTATACCATAGAATCCTGTAAGATGAAAGATTTACCTGTCAGAACACTGCTTTCAACAACAGATGTAACTATTATACACATGAACCTCCCCAAGGGCTTTACACAGAAATTAGACAGACAATAGAGAAGCACAATATTATCAGTCAAGACAAAGCCAGGGGCTGACTTCAGAACCGACCATCAATTGGTCATATGCAAATTCAAGTTGAAGCTGAAAAAAAATCAAAGCAAGTTCAAGAGAGCCAAAATACGATTCTGAACACATCCCAGCTGAATTTAGAACAAATACGACGTACTGAACACAATGATCGAAGTCCAGAAGAACTGTGGGATAACATCAAGCATGAAGAAAGTAAAAGGTAATAGATAAGACAAGAAAGAAAGAAAAGATCAAAGTGGATGTCAAAAGAGACTCTGAAATTTGCTCTTGAGCACAAACTAGTTAAGCACACTGAGGCAATGATGAAGTAAAAGAGTTGAACGGAAAATTTCAAAGATGGGTTGAGAAGACAAGGTAAGTGATTTCAATGACATGCATAAATAGCTGGAGTTAAAAGCAAACGGGAAACACACGATGAACCTTTTTTAAAATTGTACTTCAATTGAAAGTTTACAATTCAAGTAAATTTCTCATACAAAAACTTACACACACATTGTTAAATGACCCTAGTTACTCTGCCCACCCCGTGACAGCACACTTCTCTGTTTCATACTGTATTTCCAGTGTCCCTTCAACTAGCTGTTGTTCCCCTCTGCCCAGTTAGTTTCTCTGAGCTGCTTAAGCCAAGAAGCACACACTTCACCAGTCTTACAGACTGATGCCAGATGCCACTCACCAAAATGAGATGAAAAACATTTTCTTAATAAACTTTGTTATGCAAGTTGACCTAGACATCTTCTAAAACCATTGTCCTCCCCTTGCTACTCTGCCTCATGAAGTATCTGGTTGTATTTAGAAGATATCTTAGTTTTTGGTTTAGCCAGTTGTGTTGATTTTTGCCTCTATTGTGTATTTCCCTTCCCCTCACATAAAATAATTGTTGTCTACTGTTTAATTAGTGAATACCGTCTCCCTCTTTCCCTTCTCTTGCAACTATCAAAGACTATTTTCTTCTGTGTTTAAGCTTTTCTTGAGTCCTTATAGTAGTGGTCTTGTGTCTTTTTGTGACCAATTGCATTCAGCATAATGCCTTCTGGACTTCTTCATGTTAAGACTTGTTTTACAAATTCATCATTTTCTTTAACATTGTGTAGTGTTTCATTGTGTGAATACATCATAGTTTATTTGGGCATGTTGGTTGATTCCATCTTTTACTATAGTGGACAGTACTTCAATTAATGTTCAGTGAACACTGATTTTCATATGTCTGTTAGTATAAGAAACTTTATTTCTCTAGAATATATTCTAAGGAGTGGGACTACTGGTTCATATGGTATTTCTATTTCTAGCTTTTTAAGGAAATGGCAAGTCAACTTTCAAAGTGGTTGCACCATTTTATATTTCCACCAGAAGTGTGTAAGTGTTCCAGTCTCTCCACAGCATCTCCAACGTTTATAATTTTGTGTTTTTTGGATTAATGCTTGCCTTGTTAGGGTGAAATGGAATCTCACTGTGGTTTTGATTTGTGTTTGTCTAATGGCTAATGATCATGAGCATTTCTTCATGTAACTGTTAGCTGTATGAATAGGTTTCTCTGTTCACATAGGTCTCATTCAGTTTCTTGAAGTAATGTTTTGTAGATTTCATTGTGTAGGTCTTCTATATCTCTAGTTAGATTTATTATTGCCCAGTATTTTACCTTCTTTGGAACTATTGTAAGTGGTGGTGATTTGGTGATTTACTTTTGCATGTTCTCTGTGTTAATGTAGAGGAATCCACCTGGTTTTTGTATGTGCTGTACTCTTCAATTAGCTCTAGTAGTTTTTTGTGGATTATTTAGGATTTTCTGTGTATAAGATTATATCATCTGCAAATTGAGATACTTCTGTATTTTCCTTATCAATTTGGATGCCTTCTATTTCTTTGTCTTGCCTGGCTGCTCTGGGTACAACCTCCACTACAGTGTTGAATAAAAGTGATGACAAAGGGCATCTGTCATAGGTTGAATTGTGCGCCCCCCAAAATATGTGTAGCCATGTGCCTGGGCCATGATTCCCAATATTTTGTGATTGTCTTACATTCTATGAGCTTTCCTATGCAGTATGTTAAAGGATTAGGGTGGGACCATAAATGCCTTCATAAGATCACCTCCCTGTTCCACTGTAAAGGGAGTTTCCCTGGAGTACGGCTGGCATCACTCTTAACCCTTCCATCTTACAAGAGATAAAAGGAAAGGGAAGCAAGCAGAGAATTGGGAACCTCACACCATCAAGAAAGAAGCACCGGGAAGAAAGTGCGTCCTTCAGACCTGAGGTTCCTGTGCCAAGATGCTCCCTTGACAAAGATTGATGCAACACCAGACTTTCCTGCAGAGCCAACAAAGGGAAAAACCTTGTCCTGGGGTGGGCACCCTGAATTTGGACTTGTAGCCTACTGGACTGTATAAGAACAAACTTTCCTTTGTTAAAGCCATCCATTCTGTGATATTTCTGTTAAAACAGCACTAGCTGACTAAAACAGCATCCTTGTGTGGTTTCCATTCTCAAAGGGAATGCATTCAGACTGTCTCCATTCAGGATGTTGTTGGCTGTAAGTAGGTGAGGACTGTGCTTTATAGGCAGCTTGGTGTTAAATGTCAGGAACCTGCCTTTCCATCATATAGCTTGGTATAGTAAAATTAGTGTTCAGGTATATGTCCTGTTGTACTGTGGTAATGAAGGCCTACCCTGTTACAGTGAGCCCATGTAGGTCTCTGCAGTGGGGAGAGGCATTCAAAGTTTGGGGAAACTTTATGCCTGTGCCTTTTTCTGCCCTGAATTCTCGGCTTAGGGGAGCACACAGATTGTCTTTTCCCCTCCTTGTTAATATGTTCCCTCTCCAAGGCTGGGAAAATGACTTAGGCCAGGTAAGAGCTCCTACTTCCAGTCCAGGGCATGCATCAGTGTCTGTAGCTGGCTCAAGTGCAGTGCAGAGTGGTGGGAAGGGGAGGTGAAAGGTAGAGACGTTCATCCTAAAGGAACGTTCTGATCTGAGTATGGTAGTTTAGATGCAAGCTACTTAACTTCTGATGATTGAATGCCGTTTTTTACTGATTCTGGAAGTGTGAGTAGACTGTTTGATATTTGATCTCTCTTGATGTGGAAAATGCATTCTGAACACCACTGCTTGTCTCATCGTGCTGAATCGAGCTGATCCACCTGCAGGGTGCTGATTCCTGCTGGATCAGTTTTGGCACTCTTCTTACTTTCTGGACCTTGTCTTCATAATCTGCCATTCAGTCCCATTTCTCAACTTTGCCTGTGATATTCAGGGCTCCTAGAATGTCATACATAATTAATTCACTTTTTTTTTTCAGGTCTTTGTTGTAAGAGGGATTATAGGAAGCATCTGACTACTCTACCATCTCAGGTCTGCTTACCTCATTAGCATTTTTAAAAGCTTAAAGAACTGAAGTGCCTACAAGCCTCAAGTTTGCAATATCAAGGGATTCTATGGGCAAAAAAATTGCATGATGCAGAAAGCATCAAAAGAAGATGGAAAGAATACATAGAATCACTGTATGAAAAATAATTGGTAGATATTCAACTGTTTTAGGAGGTAACATGTGACCAAGAACTGCTGAAATAAGATGTTCAATGTACACTGAAGGCATTGGTATAAAACACATCTCTAGGAATTGATGGGATAGAAACTGGGATGCTTCAGTGAATAGATGTAATGCTAGAAGTACTATGTTCAGAAATTTGGAAGACAGCTGCCTGGCCAACTGACAGGAAGAGATCTGTATTAGCGCCTATTCTAAATAGGCAATGAAACAGAATGCAGATCACATTTAGGCAAAATTTCCCTGAAGGTAATTCAAAAATAACTACAGCTGTACATTGACAAGGAACTGCCAGACATTCAAGCTGACATTACAAGAAGAAATGGAACAAGGACTGTCATTGTTGAGTCAGAAGGACCTTGACAGAAAGCAGAGAATACTAGAAAGGTTTTTACTTCTACTTTATTGATTATGTGAGTGTATTCACCCCTGTGGACATCATAACAAAATATTGGGAATAATGGAAATTCCAGAACACTTAGTTGTACTTACGTAGAAACTACATAGATCAAGAAGCAGTTGTTGGAACAGAAGAAGGAAATATGGCAGTTTAAAGTTCTTTTACCTTAGTTATTTAATCTGTATAAACTGAGTGAAATAATCCAAGAAGCTGGTCTATATGAAGAAGAATATAGCATCAGGACTGAAGAAAAACTTATTAACAACTTGAGACACGAAGATGTCATAATCTGGATTGCTGAGTGTGAAGTCAACTTGAGGTACTTACTGATGAAGGTGAAAGACTATAGCCTTCAGTATGGAGTGTATCCGAATGTAAAGAAATGGAAAACATTTTCATGTGGGCCAATATAAAACATCATGATAAATGCAAAAAAATTGAAGTTATCAAAGATTTAATTCTTTTTGGGTCAACAAACGATGTACATGGAAATAGTCAAGAAATGAAACAACATATTGTTTTGAGCAAAATCTGTGACACAAGACTTTTTAAAGTGTTAAAAGGCAAAGGTGTCACATGGACGACTAAGGCATGCCTGTCCAAAGCCATGCTATTTTCAATTGCTTTATATGCATATGAAAGCTGGACAATGAGAAAGGAAGACTGAAGAAGAACTGGCAGATTTAGAAAGTGCATAAGATGAAGCCTTCCCATCCTCCCTAATATTCACCATACCATGGATTGTCAGAACAAACACATCTCTCTTGGAAGAAGAACAGCCAGGATATTCCTTAGAAGTGAGAATGGTGAGACTTTATGTACTTACTTTGGGACATGTTATAAGGAGGCATCATTTGCTGGAGAAAGATGTTATACTTGATGAACTAGAGGATCAGTGAAAGCAAGAGACCCTCAATGAAATAGACTGACACAGTGGTTATGACAGGGGCTCAAACATAACAGTGATTGTGAAGCTGGCATGTAACCCTCCACTCCCCCTCCCAATAAAAACACTGCCATTGAGTTGATTCCAACTCACAGCAACCCTATAGGACAGGGTAGAACTGCCCCATGGAGTCTCCAAAGAGCACCTGGCAGATTTGAACTGTCAGCCTGTTGGTTAGCAGACATAACACTTAATCATTACGCTGTCAGAGTTTCCTGGGCAATGTTTTGTTCTGTCTTTATGAGAAACAGCTAACTCAAAATTGTGTAACAACAAGAAGAGACTTAGCATTACTTAAAATCTTTTTGCCCAGTTATGTTCCTTGCTGGTTGAATTTCTCTCCACATTTGAACATCAGCTCCATGAGAGCAAACTCCTTGTCTCTTTAGTTCTCCAGTATTCTCTCATCACTTAGATCTCTGTTTGCCACGTAGTAGACACTCACATTATGTGTTGAATGAATGGATTATAGACAATGGAACAAGTTGTTCTTTTATTGTGCAAAATGATAATTTAAAGGAATAGCAAGAAGAATTACATTTGTAGGCAAAAACTAATTCCTTCAAGGATTTAAGGTCAGCCATCATGTCTGATATAGCAGCAAAAACCTTAAATAGGAAGGTAGAACAAGAGGTCAAGTGTTACCCAAAGGCAGAATTAATTCTGGAAATGATTTATAAGACTGGACAATGAGGAAGTGGAGTGTGCTTTGTTAATGTTATCAAGTCATTTGTTTAGGCCAGAGTTCAAAGTAAAGCTGGTTCAAATAATTCTACCATTCCCACCTGTCTCAGAGTTGTAGTCTGTATAAGCAGTCTGCATTTCTGAGTATATTATAGGTTTTCTTTTCTAATGTCTTTCTTACTGTCCTAAAGTATCACAATGAGTGTGTGGGTGTGTAGGGATTCTTGAAGGCCCTAGAAGGTGTTACTGTCCTGTTCAGGCAAATACGGCATCAGCTGAGGATAATGTTCCCTGTTTCAGAAACAGCAATACGTGAGGGCCTTGGTGAACAAGTACAGTATTTTAGATAATAAATGGGTTCGCTTCTTTAACAAAAGCACTTTGAAAGTAAAGGTTATGTGGCTTGGAAGAGCATACTAATGCTATGAGTCAGTGATGACAAAAGAGTTATCAGGACAAAAGTGGTATACTGAACTCTTCAGGATTATTTGAGTAACATAATGCTAAAAGTTTTATGAAAGTTCTAGTTAGTGAATTTTTAGAATTTTTTCCCCCTCAGGTAAATCTATGCTGTATGGCCCAGATTTTTTGCATCACTATGGCTATTTGGAGACAGTCTTCTGTAGGCATCCTTAGAAAGAGTTGAGAGATATGCCATATATTCCTAGTCTACATCAGACAAGTTCTCTTGTGAGCAAACCATTTTCTTGGACAAGACAAAAGGAAACAGATTTGTTTATACTGTTTCTGGATATTGTCAAGAGGGCTCCAGGTCATAGTGACACTGTATGTAACCAAACAAAAAGCTGCCCTGTCCTGTGCCATCTTCACAGCGGTAGGTATGTTTGAGCCCATTGTTCCACTCCCTGTGTCAGTCTGTCTTGTTGAGGGTCTTCCTCTTTTTCACTGACACTACTTTACCAAGCATAGTGTCCTTCTCCTGGGACTGGTCCCTCCTGATAACATGTGAAAAGTACCTAAGATGAAGCCTTCCCATCCTCCCTTCTAAGGGACATTCTGTATGTGCACCGCCGTGGGGTTGGATCTGACATACAGCCACTGACCCTAGAGGTCAGAGAAGAACCACTCCGTAGACTTTCCAAGGAGCACCTGGAGAATTTAAACTACCAAACTTTTGGTTAGCAGATGTAACACTTAACCCACTCATCTTTTTTAGCATGCTGCAATTCAAATGTGTCAATATTCTTTAGTCTTGGTTTTTCATTGTCCTGTGTATGAGGCAATTGAAAATACGGCTTGTGTCAGGTACACCTTAGTCATAAAAGTGACAGTTTTGCTTTTTAAAACCTTAAAGAGGTCTTTTGCCAGAGATTAGCCCAATACATTGTGTTGTTTGATTTCCTTGCTTCTGTTTCCGTGGGGAAACCCTGGTGGCATAGTGGGTAAGTGCTATTGCTGCTAACCAAAAGGTCAGCAGTTCGAATCTACCAAACCCTCTTTGGAAATTCTGGAGCAGTTCTACTCTGTCTTATAGAGTCACTATCAGTCGGAACTGACTCAACAGCAGCAGTTTCAGTTTCCACTGGCACTGACTGTGGATACAAGCAAGATGTATTGCATAGTAAAAATTTTATTTTACCTCATAATCATTGCTATGTTTTAGTGCATTGTTTTAGCCACTGTGTCAATCCATTTCATTAAGAGTTTTCCACTTTTTGTGGACCTTGACCTTCTACTTTTCCACAGACAATACCTTGCTGCTATTCATAAAGATTTTATTTGCCATTATTTTAGAAGTAGATTGTCAGGCCCTTCTTCCTAATCTGTCTTAGGATGAAACCTCTGCTGAAACTGGTCCACCAAGAGTGATGCTGCTGATACTTGAACCAGCAGTGTAGCTTCCATCATGACAGCAACACACAAGGTACCATAGTATGAGAAAGTGATGAAAGAGTGGTAGACATTTGTGTACTAGAATACATTTATTCTATGTTATAAAACCTCACATTAAAAAACTAAAAATCAAATAATGGACTTGCAGATCTCCTTCTCAGGACTAAGGAAACATTTTTTTAATCAGATACTTTTTAAAGGCAGCCTACTTGGCTTTCATAATGGAATAGCTTTATTAGGTGTAACTGTGCAAAGCCATATTGTGATTGATAACAATCAGAGAGATGGATAACATTTTGTTTAGCTCTGCAATAGGTGTTTGATTTCGCTTGCCTTTTGGTGATATCCTTGAAATCATAACATATGAAGAGGAACATTGATATGATTGGAGATGAAACTGTGAATAAGATTTTCCTCCTTGACAACCTTTCTCTACTTGATTTCTGAGGCATCATATTCTCTTGGTTTTCCTTCTACTTCTGTAGTCACGGCCTCTCCGTCTCTTCTGTTGTTCCTCTTGTCTCCATAATGTCTTAACATTTGAAGGTGTCCTGGGTCATTCCTTGGAGTCCCTTTGGAAACATTTACAATCTCATGGCTTTAATATATTTAACATTTAATAATACAATTTCATCCCACCTGTACATTGGCATCTTCCAAATTTACTTCTACAGTCCAGACCTCTCTGCTGAAAGCCTTGCTCATACATCCTACTGTCTTTTGGCACCTCAGTCTTTATTTGAACGTCTAATAGATAGCTCTATCCTACCATGTCTAAAGCTGAGTTCCAAGTGTTTCCCCACGGTCTTGCCATTTCTGCTGTCTTTGCAATCTCAGATGAAGGCTACTCCATCATCAGTTCATAAGCAGAGTTATCCTGTACTCCTTCCTCTCTTTCTCTTTCACCCATCAAACTGCAAGGAAATTCTGTTGAGTCTGCCATGAAAATTCATTCAGGGTCCAATCACTTCTCAGCATCTCTACTGCTACCACTTTTGTCCACTCCTTCTCAGTGCTCAACAAGATAGTTGAAATCACCTTTTTTTTTTTTTGCTTCCAGCCTTTCCTGCCACTCTCCATATTCAAAGCCTATTCTCATCACAGTCAGTGAAACAAAATCAAAACTTGCCATTGCCTACAATGACTTTCTCTTTCATTCATAGTAAACGCTGGTGAACTTCAGTAGTGTGTGAGATCTTACGTTATTTATGTCTCAGTTGCTTCTCTGATACTATCTCCTCCTTTTCTTTCCATTTTTTGGATTTAAAGAATAAAAGTCTATTGTCTCATGGTTCTGGAAGCTGGAAGTTTGAACTCAGGGCATGGGAAAGATCCTTTATTCCCTCTTTCAGTTTCTTGGTATTCCTTGGCTTGTGGACCTCATGGATGTATCCTCATGTCTGTAGACAGGTCCTGGAATCAAGCAATTTCTTCCAGTAATAATCTGTATTTTGTTCTACCAGTCATCTGGGAACACTTTGAATCTGTTTTTGTTGTTGTTACACGCCATCAAGTTGACTCTGATTTATAGAGAAAGAACCATTGTCAGTGCTGTGTGACCTCCATACTTGTTGATATCTTTGAGACCATTGTTGGATTATTTGTGTCAAACCATCTCATGGAGGGTTTTTCTTGTTTCCAAAACCCTCTACTTTAGGAAACATGATGTTTTTTTTCTTTTTATTTGTGCTGTAGATGAAGGTTTATGGAACAAACTAGTTTCTAGTTAAACAGTTAGTATACGTACTGTTTTACGACCTTGGTTAACAACCCCACAACAGGTTAAAACTCTCCCTTCTCAACCTTGCATCCCCTATCACCAACTTTCCTTTCCCCTCGTGTCTTCTAATCCTTACCCCTGGGGTTGTGTGCCCCTTTGGTCTCATTTTGTTTTATGGACCTTGTTATGGATTGAATTGTTTTCCTCCAAAAATGTGTATACTAATTTGGCCAGGCTATGATTCTTGGTATTGAGTGTTGCTCCTATTTGCTGTAAAAATCTGCTTTTTTTTTTATGATGTTGCTGAGGGAAGATGGGCAACAGTTATGTTGTTGGGGCAGAACTCAATGTACATTTTGTTCCCTGAGGCAATTGATTGAGATATAAAAGAAAGAAGTGAGAAGACAGATTTGGAAACCTCATACCACCAAGAAGGTGTTTTGGCAGCAGAGCGTGTCCTTCGGAAAAGACCCGGGGTCCGTGTACCTCAGAAGCTCCCAGTCCAATGGAAGGTTGACAACATGGACCGTACTCCAGAAACAACAGAAATAACCTCCCCCTGGAGCTGAGTTTGGACTTTTAGCATACTGGACTGTGACAGAATAAAATTTCTCTTTTCAAATCAGTTTACTTGTAGTATTTCTGTTATTGCAGTCCTAGATGACTAAGACAGAACTTGGTGCTTGGGATGGAATCCTGCTCTAACAGATGCCTAAAATTTGAAGCAGTTTTTAAACTGTGGATAGAAGACTCAGAAGAAACCAAGGAGAACTGTTAACACGAAGGAAGGTGCAGATGGTGAGAAAAAGCAGCAGGGAACAGGCAACCAGAACTGGGAAACCAGAGTGACTCTCCCATGGAGTGAGAGAGCTGGATTCCTGTCTTCAGGAGGCTTCTTAGTGGAGTGGAGTGCCCCAAGGCGCTTAAATCAGTGGTACTACAGAACTTTGGAATACTTATCCCAGCAGGGCAGATGCAGTTATTAGGCCACAGGAAGCAGAAGCTGAAGAGAAAAGGAACATGAGAAGCTGAGCTGTCTTATTCTCAGAAGGTAGGGCCATGACCTCAGGGGTTTCTAAAAGTGGAGCCACGGCCTTTGATGTTTCTAAGGATGGAGTTGCCACACAGATGGACCAGGAAAATGGTGCACCAAAAGCTGAGGGAGCAGAGTTACTCTCTCAGTGTGCCTAGAAGGCAGAGCTATAGCCCAGGGCCAAGGGACCTCTACTCAGAATCTGGAGAGTGTGGCCGATACACAGAGTCTGAAGGGCAGAGCCATTGTGTAAAATGCCTCAAGAATAGAAGATTATTTTCAAAACTTTGAGGGCTAATGTGATGTGTTCTGCTCATTTGCATGGTGCCTGTTATGCCTTCTTTCAATGCGTTTTCTCCTACTTGTAATAGAAATGTCTAGCTTGTGCCTGCCTGTTTTGCCACTGTAGTTTGGAAGTAGATAAATTGTGTTCTAGATTTCATAGTTGAAAACGAATTTCTGTATTTTGGACTTGAACTTAAGACTTTTACTGTGATTGGGACCTCATGCCACCAAGAAGCAGTGGCAGGAGCAGAGTGTGTCCTTTTGAAAGGACTCAGGGTCCTTGTGCATCCCAGTCCAGGGGAAGACTGATGGCAAGGTCTTTTCTCCAGTGCCAACCGAGAAAGCCTTTCCCTAGAGCTGGCATCCTGAATTTGGACTTTTAGCCTACTAGACTATGACAAATTAAAATTTCTCTTTTTAAAACCATCCAGTCATGGTATTTCTGTTACAGCAGTACCATCTAACTAACAATTGTTCAGTCTTTGGCTGAAGGGTGAACCTCAAAAGTTACTTGATTACTGAGCTGAAAAGGTGTCCAAGAGCCATAATCTTTGGGTTCCTCCAGTGTCTGTTAGGCAAGAAAGCTTGTTTCTCTTTTTGAGTTAGAATTCTGTTCTCCACTTTTCTCCGGCTCTGTCTGCAACCTTCTGTTATGATCCCTGTCAGATCAGTGAGTGGTGGTAGACAGACCCCATCTAGTTGCACTGGAATGAGTTTGCAGGAGGCCATTGTAGGTGGTGGTCCATTAGTCCTTTGGACTAATTTTTCCCTTGTTGCTTTTGTTTCTCTCATCTTGCTCGTGAAGGGTTGAGACCAGTGGAGTAACCTAGGTCGGCACTAACAGACCTTAAAGACCTCAGATGCTACTCACCAAAGTAGAACGTGGAACAATTCCTTTGTAAGCCATATCATGCCAGTAGAGCTAGATGTTCCCTGAGACCATGGTCCCCGTATTCCTTAGCCCAGCGATTTGGTCACTCATAGAGTTTGGGTGTATCTATGAAGCTTCCATGACCTTGTCTTCTAGAAGTTTTGCTGGCTTCTCCAGTAACGTGTACTGTCTTATCCTTTATCAAAGTTAGCACATATTTATTTAGTGTTTTTCCAGCCCTACCAACTGCCCTTCTTGGTAAACATCAAAGATTGTTTATCACTACGTGTAAACCTTTTTGTGAGTTTTCATAGTAGTAGTCACACAACATTTGTCATTTGTGATTGACTCATTTCACTCGGCATAATGCCGTCTAGTTCACTGCATGTTACGAGATGACATCCAGTTTTGCCAGCATCATCTGTTGTAAAGACTACCCTCTTCCAATCTGGTGGACTTTGGGCTCTTGTTAAAGATTAGTTGATCCCAAGTTGATGAATATATATCTCAGTTCTTGGTTCTATTCCATTAGTAAATGTATTTGTCATTGTACTAGTGCCAAGCATCTTGTTTCTAAGGTGGGTTCCTTGTAAACAGTATATTGATAGACTGTTTTTTAAATACATTCTTTCACTCTCTGTCTTTTTTCGGGTGCAGGTAGGCCATTTATATGCAGTGTAATTATTGATAGGAGAGAGTTTGTTGCTGTCATTTAGTAGTGCTTTTTTTGTGGTATTGACATTTTCTTTGTTCTCCTGAATTCCTTTGGTTTGTGAATTTCTTTTATTTTTATAGATTTTGTTTTTATTGAGACTTCATATTTTCCTTCTTTATTTTAGTAAATATGTTTATTAATTATCTTTGTGGTTACCTTGAAATTTACCCTTATCTTTCTGGGTTTGAAGCAGTCTATTACTTTTTGGTATCACCTTACATTCCACTCCATTAGAAAGTTCTGCATGTACAGCATTTATTTACTTCTCTACTGTTCTGACACTGTTGTTGTTTGCAGATTAACCTCTCTAGGCCTTTCTTGTAATTCTTTTGGTTCTGGATAGTCCTTGAGAGTTCATTTCCTAGGCTGGTATCTGAATAATACTATCTTGTGTCCTAGATTCCGGCTGTGGCCTGATGTTGTTTGTTCTGAGACTGAATCTCTTTAATAATTCTTATAAGTTAGATTTGGTTTTTATACATTCCCTTACTTTCAGTTTATCTGGAAATGTCCTATTTTTGCCATCATATTTGAATGACAGTTTTGCAGAATATATTATTCTTGGTTGGCAACTTTTTCTTGCAATGTTTTATATTTAGCTTCAATTGCCTTCTTGTCTGGATGCTTTCTGCCAAAGAATTAGAGCTTAGTTTTATTGTTTCTTCTCTGTATGTGACTTCTTGTTTCTGTTGATCCACTCTTGGAATTTTTTCTGTGTCTTTGGTTTTGTTGTTATTTGCCATCGAGTTGGGTGTGAGCATGATTGTGACCTGCTTTGGTGATTTTCTTTTGGTGCCTATTCCTATACTCAGTATGTTGCACCTTTCATCTTTCAAGATTTTAAAGAGGTTTTCTATCAGCAAGTCTTCAATGATCCCCTCTGTGTTTTCCATTTTATACCCCTGTTCTGGAATTCTGATCACTCACAGATTTTTGCTTTTCATTATAGCTCACTTTATTCCCAGGATTTCTTAATTTTTCTTCATTCTTCTTCCTGATTTTTCCTCAAATAGATGTGTATCCAAGTGTTTGTCCTCAATTTTGCCAATCCTGTGTTCCAGCATATCAAACCTGTTCCCCAGTCCTTCTATGATACTGTCCATTTCTGAAATCATGCTGTTCATCTTTTGGATTTTTAGTTGCTGTTTTTGTATGATTTGTAGATATGTATTTATTTTATCATTTTTTTCCTGTATTATTTTCATGAAATCTTCAGTGAATTTCTCTGCCTTTCTATGAATTTGTACATTTTTCCTCTCATTTTTGTCTGCTTTTTGCTTCAAATCTTGGATAGCTTTGAATAGTAGAAATTTGTATTCCATGACAGGTAATTCTAGTGTGTTCTCTTCTACTAGAAAGTCATCTGGTGTTTTATTTGGGATACCTATTGGAACCATTACATCCTTTCTTTTTTAAAAACACATTTTGATATTATCTGCTATCTGGGGGCCATTCAGTAGCTATTTTCCTTGTTTATTGGTTATATGTTTGTTTTGTCTTGCCCCTTTGTTTTATTTGGTTATGTTAGAGCAGATAGAGTTTGTGTTTTTTGTTGTTTACTTGACTGTGGTCATGATATTTTTCACCTCCTTGTCCAATGGACAGGGTCAGTTGCCTAGCTATGGTGCAGCAGGGCAGGTCCACCTGAAGGAGAGTGGCTGTGCTGGGTTGTTTGTGGCACACGCTAGAACTGGCAGGGAGGGCTATAAATGAAGGCTGGGTGGGTTCCATTAAGCTGTATGTGTGCCGTTCAGGGTGTGATATTCAGCACGTGGTGCAGAGAGGCAGGGAGGAGTGGGGGGCTATGATGTGTAGAGTTAAGATGGGTATGGGAAACAGGCAAGAGGTGAGAGAGAAGCAGGACCCAAAAAGAAACAAATGAGCCATGATCACTGAAAAAAAAAGAGGAAGTACTAAGGGAGCTTGCCACTGGAGTAAAGAGATGAGAAACTGAGAAATGGGGACAAGCAAAAAGATGAATAAATAAACATAGAAGAAGAAAAGAGAAAAAAGATAACTAGTTAAAAATTTGGAAAAGAGAAAACAAGAAAAGAAAGACCCCAGAGGTCCCACTGATGGTGCTGCAAAGATCATGGCAGTGTCTCCCAGGCTGTGTGGTACAGCCTGGCTAGAAGGAGTATCGATACTACACAAAATATTAGGTATTCAAAAGACAAGAAAAGAAGGTAAGTATAGAGAGATAAGAACTGTGCAATGAAGAAAGACAGGAAGCAAAAAAAAAAAAAAAAAAAGAAAAGAAAAAGAAAAGAGAAATGCCTCCAAGGATCTCACTGACATAGATGTCCAGATTGGAGCTATGATTCTGAATACTTGCAGTACAACCTAGCTAGAAAGGACTCCCAAGTTGTGAAAAGAAAAAGAAACAAATGGACAAAGTAGAAGAAAACAAGGCAAAATTGCTCAAAAACAAGGCAAGGGAGTGGTTCCTCAGTTGAGCTATTTTTCACAGCTTTTCGAGAATAGAGAAAGATGGCGCGTGGAGGCATAGAAGAAACCAAAAGAAGTGGAGGAAAGCAACATCTGCTCCAGACAGATGGCACTCAGACCCTCAGGGAGTTGGCCACTGGGGGTGGGGGGGATGTGGGAGTTTAGCTAATCCAAGTGCCTGAAGAAGGAGTTTCCTCCCAGGCAAAAGACAACTGTCTGCCGGAAACATAACAGGTTGGGGCGGAGGAGTGAGGAGAGGCAGAGTGTAAGGTATCACACTGGCTGATCCAATCCTGCTGGGAGCTCCTGCAGTTGTATTTGTACTCTGTCTGCTGATCTGTGAGGTGACTGTGGTCTCTGCTCATCTTTCTGTCCCTCACTTTGTTCCAGCCACACTGGCCTTCTTGAGGTCCTCATGAATTAAATAGGCATGTTCCTATCTTAGTTCTCCTGCATTAGCTGGTTTGTCTACCTGAAACTCTCTGACCCCATGTATGTGATAGCTAATTTTCTTACTGCCTTGAAATATAAATGTATATGTACACATATTTTAAATAATTTTTATTGTGGTTTGAATACAGTTTACTTTCTACATCAATTTGCAGCATAACACCTGGAACTTTCACCACTATTCTTCTCTTACGGCTTTCCCCTCCTTCCCGTCCTGCTCCAACCACCTGTCACAGCACATTCCACCTTCTCATCCAGATGTTCCTGTGTCCATATGACCAAGATCTGTATCCCTTTATCCTACTTTTTGCCTCTAGTGATGAGCTTCTCAGACAGTCCTATGTACAAATTTGAGTTCGAAAGTTTGTTCATGGCCATCCCCACTCTATTTTTGTGTAGTCCAGTTCAGTCTTAGTCTGGAGGGTTGGTTTTGGCGCTGGTTGTTGCCTGGGGTTAGAGAGCCCTGGGGCTATGCTCTCAGGGGATCCTCCAAACTGACAGACCATCAAGTATGGTCATTTGGTCACTCTGCCTTCTAATCCTTCTGCTATGTCAGGGGCTCCAGTGGCATGTGCCCCTTCTGGGCAGTCATTGGTGGTGGCCAGGTACCATCTAGTTCTTCAGATCACGTGCTGAAACAGACACTGGCTCATAAGGCCTCTTTCATCTTGGGGGCTCATATTTTCCTCCATTTACCTCTGTTCTGGATGGATTGGGAACAACGGATGCTGCTTAGATGGAAGCTTACTAGCTTTTAAGACCCCAGATGCCACTCACCCAAGTGATGTGAAGAACATTTTCTTTACAGGAGAAGAAGAAGAAGGAAAAAGAAAAGCTTGGATATGTCTAGTCATCTGGATGTCCCCTGACAGTACGGTCCCCTGATTCCCAACCCTGTTACTCTGTCTCTCTAAAGAATTGGGCTATATTTAGAGAACAATTTAGATTTGATATTGTACAGTAGCAGATACCTCTTTTTCAGTGTGCGTTGTCACACCTTGTATACAACCCAAATCCTAACCACTAGTTAGCAGAAATCTCTCTCCTTCCTCTCCGCTCTTGTAACCATCAGAGATTGATTTCTTCTGTGCTTAAATGTTTTGTTGTCTCTTTATAATATGAGTCTCATACAATATTTATCCTTTCGCATCTAGCTAATTTCACTCAGCACAGTGTGCTCTAGGTGATTTCACTTTACTAGGCTTTTCCCTAAATCATCGTTATTTCTTACCATTGCATAGTATTCCATTGTATGAATATACCATAGTTTGTTTAACCATTCATCTGTTGATGGGCATCTAGGTTGCTTCCATCTTTTTGCTATTGTGGAGAGAGCTGCCATAAACATTGGCAAGCATATGTCTGTTGTGTAGTGGCCCTTCTTTCCTAAAATATTTGATAAGATGTTGTCTTAATGAGGGCTATCTTGACCATTCTAATTAAAATTAGACTCCTAACTTGCATTATTTTTTCCTCATAGTCTTTATCCTATTTAAATACATTATGTAGTTTACTTACCCTCTCTTTATTGCTTGTCTCACCCTACTAACAAAAAGTGACATGAAGACAGGAATTTGTTTGTATTGTTTACTGATGACTCCAAGAAACCCAGAATGGTGGCTACCACATAGTTAGGGCCCCAGAAATATTTGTGGAATAAATAAATAAATGATGGATGTACACTCTTTCTTCTCTCATAATCCTGCTATCCTCACTGACTGCTTAACATTTTATCAGTACAGAGATTTAGTTCTTTGGGTTTTAAAGACTGCATTTGTATTTTAACAACTCAGTTTTGTTTCCATTTGAAGCTTTTATTAAACTTTTCAAAGATGCTTGAAAGTAGGGAGAACAAGACATATATTTTAATAAGTACAATTTCTTGATTACTTAGATTCAGTAATTATAAACACATGCTCAATCTTGTTTCATATTTATCCTTTTTAAAAATAGTTGTATTTCAGACTATTTTTTAAGAAAATGCACTACACTATTTATTTCATCTGTAGTCATTTAAGATTTTATTTATAGAAGACAGTCTCCTAAAAATATAACCATTGTAGCATCTAAAAATTCTAACAATTTCCTAATGTCATTGAATTGCATAGTGACAGTTCCTCAGTTATCATATGTATTTTTTTAGTTTTGTTGTAATAAGATATAAATGAAATCAGTTGCATTGTGATTCTTTGATAAGTAGTTCTTTAGTGTAGCATCCTTACTTTTATTCTTTTTCTTGTTGTGATTGAAAAATATCGGTTTGTCTTCAAGCAATTTCCAGAGTCTAGATTTTGTTGATTGCATCACTTTGTTATCATTTAATATGTTCTCTTTTTCCTTGTGTTTTCTAAAATTTGATAGTTACTTCTAGAAGTTTGATCAAATTCAGTTTTTTTTTTCCAAGAATGCTTCAGAAGTAGTGAAGTATGCTTCATTACTAAACCAAACCTTTCTTGCTGAGTCCATTCCAACTCATGGCGATCCTAAAGGACAGAGTAATACTGCTCCATAAGGTTTCCTAGGAGTAGCTCATGGATTCGAACTGCAAACCTTTTGGTTAGCAGTGGAGCTGCTGACTACTGCAGTGTGTGACTTTTCTAATTGTGTCATTCCTTTTGTATTAGAACACTGCTATAAAGAGAAACTTTGCTTCATCAACTATTTATTTACCTTGAAGTACAGATCATTTGGGAAAGGCAGGATAAATACTTGACTCTTTCTCTTTATTTCATGATTTTCAAAATAATGAGTCCTATCATCCTCTAAATTGGAAACCCTTGTGGCATAGTGCTTAAGTGGTACAGCTGCTAATTGAAAGGTCAGCACTTGAAATCTGCCAGGCACTCCTTGGAAACTCTCTGGGGGCAGTTCTGCCTTATCCTGTAGGGTCACTATGAGTCAGAATCCACTCAATGGTGCCTTTTTTTTTTTTTTAAACAATCTGCTCAAGTAGACCAGTGGATTCTTTTCTTTTTAAATGTAATTATGAACTCAACAATTTAAACGTGTTTCATTTCTTACTGATGTTCAAATTATCCCATCTTTGGTCAGTGGGATTTCATCCAGGTTGGTTTCTCAGCCCTTTATGTATGACAGTAATAGTCCTTGAGAGCTTCCTTGCATTTCAGTATAACCGGATGATCCAAGAAAAAGAAAAGACAGAAACAAAACAAAACAAAAACCCAAACCTATTGTCCTCTAGTTGATTCCAACTTCTAGTGACCCTATAAAACACAGAAGAACTGTCCCACAGAGGTTTCAAGAAGTGGCTGGTGGACTTGAACTGCCAACATTTTGGTTAACAACTGTAGCACTTAACCACTATGCCATCTTACATTTTCTTCTCCAAATCTCAGCTAAGTCATTTTTCTAAAGCATGCTGTTCTTTTTAGAGGAAAGTCAGATTCAAAGAACGTAATCTGGGACTCAGAGATGGCATTGCTAGTGGATTTATCATTATTTTTAGGTGTTTTAAATGAACAGAGATAGGATACATGTATTTTTTAATCATAAAATTTACTTAAGAATTCATGCTGATATTTCCAATTCAAATTCAGGTTTTTGGAGTTTTCACCACCTTCATTTAGCATAAATTGTTTAACTTACTGATCTTGAAAAACTGAGTTCTCAAAGATATAATCATAACTATTCATTTATTTCACAATATACACAAAATAAACATAGAAAAACATTGTTACTACTACGACTGGCAATCCTGTTACAGAAGAATGTAATTAGTTCCTTTATTATCAGTGTGTCTGGTAACACTAGAGATGCAAAGTCAAATTATGGTGCTTCTTTCTGTATATTTTCCTACAAACTAGATACGCAGTTAACTCCTTTGCCTCATTCTACTCTTAAGACTTTGGAATTCATTTTTAATTAATTTTATTTGATAATTTTATAAAATATAAATTTTACATGTATTAGAAGTTAAATCTTCAAAATGTAGACAAAGTATAGTCAAAGAAACTTCAATTTCTGCATGCTTAATCCTGTTTTCTGTTTTCCCCATAAGTATGCCTAAATAATTATGATTTACCCTTTCAATTTTATTAGGTTTGAAAATGTATGTATACATACACATATATGTACATATTAACAGCATTGCTTTTGTATAAAATGTGTCACACTACGTACACTTTTCTCTTCCTTGATTTTTCATTTACTGTATCATAAAAACAAACAAAACAAACTGTAACAACAACAAAAACTTGTTGACGTTGAGTTGATTCGGACTCCTAGTGATGCTATGGTACTGGTTAGACCTGCTCCATGAGGTTCCCAAACCTGTAGTATTTACAGAATCAACTTCTACATGTTTCCCTTTGGAGGAGCTAGTAGGTTCAAACTGCTGTATGGTACTGGCTCTTTTCAATGTATCATAGATATTCCTTTATAGTGATACTTAGAGATAGTCTTCATTTCTTTTAACCGCTTCTTAGAACTCTATTGAAATATTTTTATTTCTTAAGGTGATGTGTGGGTTCATTTTTCTCTGTGCATTTTAGTAGGACTTAAATATTGTTAATAAAAATATAAACATCTATTGAAAATGTGATTTTAGTACAATACTTTGCACTTGTTAAGCATACCACAAACATCTATTAAATGGATTAATGCTAGATTCTATAATGGAGTGGTTTGAGACTGGAAAATGAACCAATTTTAGTTCAATAAAGTCATTAAGCATTTTGTATGTAATTACTGAATTTAATAAATGATTAAACCTCCTTCCATGGAATTGATTCTGACTCATATTGACCCTATAGGGCAGGGTAGAACTGCTCCATAGAATTTGCAAGAAGTGCCTGGGAGGTTCGAACTGCTGAACTTTAGTTTAGCAGACATAGAAGTTAACCACTATACCACCAGGTTTTCCAGTAAATGGTTAAAACAACAAACAAACCAACTGCTATTGAGTCAATTCTGACTCATAGCAACCCTATAAGACAGAATAGAACTATTCCATAGAATTCCCAAGGAGTGCCTGGTGGATGCATAGTGCTTAACGACTATGCCATCAGGGTTAGCAGAAGGAAATTGTGAGTGGAAGTATGATTTCAACTGGAGAGAGACTGCAATATATTAATACTAGCTTTGGAGGAATATTTCTTAGGTATTCATTATGGGTCTTTCCTGTATGTCTTATTTTGGTGTGTGGGGATCTGTAAGTTCCATGTGAAATGCAATTAAAACATAATGCTTATTTTTCCTTACCATGCCCTACTTGATTCCCTTTTATTTTTATTTATTATGATTTATTGAAAATGTACATTCCCACATAAATTTACATGCCCACCTATATGCAGCTCCCACTGCTCTTTCTGCCTGGTGACAGCACAGTCCTACTCTCCACTCCGTACGTGTCTTAGCCTCCCAACAATCTCCTATCCTTCCTCTCCACCCAATCCTCTGCCTCCAGTAAGAGGTGCGCAGGACGATATCCTATAGATGCATAGAACCATAAAGTGCACAAATGATATGGTCACTCTGTGTCAGCAAGTCCAATCCATTCCTGTCTGAAGAGTTGACCTCCATTATGATTTATGGACAGGGGCAGCATCAGGGCCAGGGGCCATGCTCCAAGGAGAACCCCAAAGCCCCTGGACCATTAATTGCAGTATTCTGGGGGAGATCTCAGGGTGCACCCATTTTTATTCTTGTGTTGCCAGTGAGACTCAATATTGTGAGCTCCGTCATGGCTATCACTGGTGGTGGCTGGGCACCGTCTGGTTCTTCCACTCACAAATTGATGTAATCACCCACTCACGTGGGTCTCTCTGTCATCTGGGTTCTCTGTCTCCCATGTCGTTTTGGTCCTTGGTGATCATCTGTTCCTGCTGAGTTGGGATCATTTGGTGTACCTCAGATAGCAGCTTGGCAGTTTTTAAGACCCCAGACACCACTCACCAATGTGAGTGCAGAAGGCTCTCTTTGCGAAACCCTAGTTGTACCAATTCGCCTTGATTTCCCATGAGAGCATGATCCCCAGCCATCTGCCCCAGCTACTCTGTCCTTGCAATATTGGGTTAAGATGGGAGGAGTAATCATGTTATGTTGAAGTCCAGATAATATTGATCTTTCTGATAAGTGCTGTCAAAGATTTCACCCAACCAAATTTCTTTCAGCTATCTAATATAAACCCTACTTCACTTGCCCTCCGTCTCTCCCACCCTGCCCGCCCTTGCAGGCATCAAAGAGTCTTTTCTTCTATGCAGCAGTCTGTTTCTAAGTTCTTATTGTAGGAGTCTCATACAATATTTGTCATTTTGTCACTGACTACTTTTACTCAGCATAACGTCCTCCAATTGAAACCTAGTTACAAGATGTTTCCTAAAATCATCATTGTTATTTATCATTGCATAGTGTTCCGTTGAGTATATGTACCATAGTTTCCCTATCTATTCCTTTGTTGTTGGGCATCTGGGTTGATTCCATCTTTTTGCTATTGTGGACTGTGCTGCAGTAAACATTCATGTGCATGTATCAATTGATGTGAATGATCTTGATTCTGTAGGATATATACTGAGAACTGGGATTTCTGGGTCAAATGGTATGTCTATATCCAGCTTTTCAAGGAATTCTCAGACTGCTTTCCAAAGAGCTTGCACCATTTTACATACTACCAACAGTATAGAAGAGTTCCACTCTCCTTACAGCCTATCCAGTGTTTGTTGTTTTATGTTTTGTATCATGGCCAATCTTGTTAGGGTGAGATGGTATCTCACTGTAGTTTTGATTTGAATTTCTTTAATAGCCAATGATCATGAGCGTGTCTACATATGTTTTCTGGCTGCTTGGATCTCTTCTTTATAAAAATGTCTGTCCATCTCCTTTGCCCCTCGCTTAACTGGATTATTTATCTTTTTCTTATTGATATTTTGTAGTACCTTATAGATTATGGAGGTCAGGTGTCAGTCAGACATATAGTTGCCAAATATTTTTTCCCATTGTGTAGGTGGCCTTTTAATTCTATTAGTAAAACTTTTGGATGAGCAAAAGTGATTCTTAGTAGTTTCCATTTATCTATTTTCTCTTTTGTTTGTGGTTTGTTTGACAGAATTTGAAGTCTGTCTACATTGTGTATTAAAACTTCCTTTGTTGTTCCTACTTTTTCTCAGCCAAGCCAAGCCAAGTGCTGTTGAGTTGGATGAGCTTTATTGCTTTAGATTTGATATTTAGGTCTTGTATCCAGCTTGAGTTGGTTTTTGTATAAGGTCTAAGACATGAGTCTTGTTTCAATTTGTTGCAGATGGATATCCAGTTTTGCCAGCATCATTTGTTGAAGTGATTGTTTTTACCACAGTTTAAAATCTTAGAGCCTTTGTCGAATATCAACTGTTCATAGGGAGATGGTGTAATCTCTGGAGTCTCAATTCTGTTTCACTGATCAATCTTTTTCTTTTTGTACCAATACTGCCACTACTGTGGCAGTGTAATAGGTTCTAAACTTGGGTAGGAGGGGCCTCTGAGTGTGTTCTTCTTCTTCAGTAGTGCTTTACTTATCCAGGGCTTCTTGCCTTTCCAAAGTTGGTTATTTGTTTCTCCAGCTCATTAAAAAATGTCACTGAAATTTGTATTGAGATTGCATTATGTAAGTAGATTGCTTTGGGCAAAATAGACATTTTCACAATGTTAAGTCTTCCTATCCATGAGCAGGGTATGTTTTGCCATTTATGTAAGTCTTTGTTAGTTTCTTGTAGTAAGGACTTGTAGTTCTCTTTGTAATGGTCTGTTATTTCTCTGGTTAGATTTATTCCTAGGTGCTTTACCTTCTTAGAGGCTATAGTAAATGGTATTGATTGGGTGATTTCTTCATTAATAATCTCATTGTTAGTATAAAGGAATCCCACTGATTTACTTATGTTTATATTGTATCCTGAGACTTTGTGGAACTCTTCCGTTAGTATGAGTAGTTTACTTATGGATTCTTTAGGATTCTCTGAGTATACAATCATATCATCTGCAAATAGGAAGATTTTTGGTTGTTCTTTGCCAATGCAGATGCCCTTTGTTTCTTGATCTTGTCTAATTGCTCTGGCTAGAACTTCTAGTACAGTGTTGAACAGGAGAGGTGAGAGTGGGCATCCTTGTCTAGTTCCCATTCTCAAGGGGAATTGTTTCAGTCTCTCTTCATTCAGAATGATGTAGGCAGTTAGTTTTGTATAAATGGCCCTTATTGCATTGAGGAATTTGCTGTCTATGCCTATTTTGGTGTGAGTTTTTAGCATGAATGGGTGTAGGACTTTATCAAATGCCTTTTCTGCATCAATAGACAAAATCAGATGATTCTTGTCCTTTGTGTTATTTCTGTGGTTGATCACATTAATTGTTTTTCTGATGTTGAACCAGCCTTGTATCCCTGGTATAAATCCAACTGGGTCATGATGGATTATTTTTTTGATATATTGTTTTATTCTATTCTATTGGCAAGAATTTTGTTGAAGATTTTTGCATCTAGGTTCATGAGTGATATTGGTCTGCAGTTCTCCCTTTTGTTTGGTCTTTCCCTGGCTTTGGTACCAGGATTATGCTGGCTTCATAGAATGTAGCTGTGAAATAGTCTCAGCAGTATTGAAGATAACTCTTCTCCAAAAGCTTGATAGAATTCTGTGGTGAAGCCATCTGGGCCATGGCTTTTTGTTGTTGGTAGTTTCTGGATGACTTTTTCAATCTCTTCCTTAGGAATGGGTTTATTAAGTTGTTTTGCTTCACTTTGTGATGATTTTGGTAGGTGATATGAATCAAGAATTTGTCCATTTCCTCTAGGTTGTCAAATTTGTTAGAGTACAGTCTTTCATAGTATTCTGTTATGATATTTTTGATTTCTGTTTGATCTATTATGACAAATGCCCTCTCATTTCTTATTTGAGTTATTTGTTTCCTTCCTGGTTTTTCTTTAGTAAGTTTAGCCAATGGTTTGGCAATTTGGTTGTAACTTCCTCTCCATCTGGAAGGACTATAACAACTGTAGTATATCCCTCTTTTTAATATGATGATATCATGGTTTTCATGATACGATCACTGGATCATTTCTTTCACTATTATAGCTTTGATTGATTTTGGAGCCTTCCCTAACAGAGTAGATTTCTGTGTGATGTGTCCTGTATTTGCTTCTAAAATACAAAGTTAGTGGTTTTGTTCTTCTAAGCCAAGAGCTTCTTTCAGTATTTCTTGTAACTTTCATTTGTTTTTTACAAAGTCTCTGAGTTTCTGCTTATCTGTGAATGTCTTAATTTCATTTTCATATTTGAAAGATAGTTTTTCAGGATATACAATTCTTGGTTGGAAGTTCTTTTCCTTCAAGGCTTTGAATGTGTCATGCCACTGTCTCCATGCCAGCATTATTTCTGCTGAGAAATCTGATGAAAGCCTACAGGGTTTCCCTCTCAATCTTGGTTTTGCTTTGAGTCTCCCTGCCTTTAAGAGTTTCTGCTTATGTTTCATTTTGTTGAACTTGATTATAATATGTCTTGGAGTCTTTCTTTTGAGATTTATATTGAATGGTGTTTGATATGCATCTTAGATGTCTATATTCTCTTCTTTTGTAATTTCTGGGAAGTCTTCTGTCAGCAGCTCAGCAACAATATTCTCTGTGTTCTCAGATGTCTCACTGTGTTCAGGAAGTCCAATTAATCACAGATTGTTCCTCTTAATAAAGTCCCACATACTTCTTAATGCTTCTTCAGTTTTCTTGTTTCTTTTTTCTGATTTCTCTTCATAGATGCTGGAGTCAGTAGCTCTGTCTTCTAAGTCAGAAAGTCTATATTCTGTTTTCTTGGCCTTGAGTTGAACTTTCTATGTCTTTGATTTTGTTTTTGATATGCT
This sequence comes from Heterohyrax brucei, assembly GCA_028571685.1. Classification (NCBI taxonomy): domain Eukaryota; kingdom Metazoa; phylum Chordata; class Mammalia; order Hyracoidea; family Procaviidae; genus Heterohyrax; species Heterohyrax brucei. The sequence continues at coordinate 58,275,450 of CM053145.1, read as the reverse complement.
GGATTTCAAAGTACTAGTGTTCCATCAGATCAAACACCTTGCTTAATTTTTCATTTTGTTCTCCTGCATTTTCTATAAGGTCTAGGAGGACTCTCCACATAACCCTTTTGTAGTCTCCTTCCAATATTTTCAGTAAGATTTCTTTGTCTGGGAAGTTCTGTTTTGGTTTCTTTTGGGGACCTTCTGAAACTGTGGGTGATTTCTTGGTTATGCTTTTATCCAGAGTTTGTTGCTTTTTGGGGTATCATGTAAGTCAATAGAAGCTGGGAGAGATACTGTGAGGATGGACTGCAGTTGTTTCTCTATGCCTTCTTAAGATGAAAGGTAAACGGTATCTGATAACTTCCAAAGTCAGTCAGGTTTTCAGGTATACAAATCCCTCTTCCTAGCTGGCAAAGCAAGCACTTCTATATCCAACCCTAGATGTTATAAACTAGTTCAAAATACAGAAAGGCTACTCCTGCTGGCCTCTGCTGTTGGGTCTTACCCATAGGTGACGCTATAGAATACTGGTTTTCTCTGGGCAGATGCTGCCTCCCCGCCTAGGATTTAGGTCCAGCTGAGTCCTCCGCATGGGTGTTTCCACCTCCCAGTGGACCAAGATGGTGTCCTGCACAAGCTCCCTGCCTTCCTCGTTATAGGGTACTTTATGGTGGAGGTGGAAAGAGAGGCCAAAGGTGCTGAGTTGCACTGAGTCCAAAGCTGGCCTCTCAAAATCCTCCAGTTTCGCCTGATGATCCCACCAGCAGTACATCTGCGATTAGCTGCTAGTCAAGTCCCAGCTCTGCCCGCCAGCTAAGAGAGAGGAAAAAGAGTGAAAAAGGTGAGTAACCTTAAGCCTGTGAAAGCCAGCACTCACCAAAAGTGGGTATCAGTGAAAGACAGGAAGTTTTCTGTTCAGTGTTATAAAGTCAAAATTAACAACCCTATGCTGTGTCCTAGGGCTCCCTAGGTGTCCAGAAGGCTCCGTTTAATTATCAGTTCAGGCCTTGGTTTCCAGAGGGATTTAGGGAGATGTGTATTTAGTCTGCCATCTTGACTCCACCCCCTCTTATTTTTCAAAGTGCCTTGCATGCTACCTTTTCCATAACATAAATTCTTATTGATGGAATACCTAAATTGTCATCAGGTCTTTTTCCCATGTTACATTCTCAGTGGTTTTTCACTGGCTGCTCTGTATACAATTGTACATTACTGACATTCTCTTTCCCTTGCTTCGTTTTTCTCCTTTGTACTTACTACTATTTAAATTTCTTTCTTTCTTTTTTTTTTTTTTTTACTTATTTATCTTATTTATTAAGGAGCTGGAGCTGGAACCACGGTTAAGTACTGGCCTGCTAACTGAAGGTCTGGTGGTTCATACCCACCATATGTTCTATAGAAGAAAGATGTGGCTATCTGTTTCTGTAAAGAGTACAGCCTTGGAAGCCCTATGGGGCTGTTTTAGTCTGCCCTGTATGGTAGCTATGAGTTGGAATTGAGTTGACAGTAACAGGTTTTTATTTTATTATTGCTTCTTTCCCTGTCTCTTATGTAAGTTATGGGAACATAGATGCTTACGTCTGTTTGATTCATGCTTTTGTTCCTTAGTGCCTAGAACAGTATTTGGACCACGGTAAACACACAATTAGTATTTTTTTTAAATGAATAAATGAACTTATGTATCTAAATTTTCATCATCCTTCAGAGCAGCCACATTAGATGCTTATTACCAGGGTTTTGCTGTTACTGAAGATGTGTGTACTGGTAATTGACTCCCTCTCTTAAATTGCACAATGTAAGGTCTACGGCAGGAAGTACTTTGGTTCAAAATTTTTAGAACTGAAAATAAGGATGGGCATGGACTTGTTTTTGATAATAAAATGATAGAAATAAATAAAATAGAATAAGAAATAAAATCAAATAAAAAATAAATTAAAATAATAATGAAAAAATAAAATAAAACTTGTTTTTAATTATAAAATAAATAAAAAATAAAGACTGAAAAAATGAAATAATTTTCAGAGGTGCTCTGTCAGAACTGCATTCAGAACCACTGTATAGTCAGAAAAGCACCACAGTTTCTTAGACACATGTTGCTTTGAACTGAAATTGCTAGGCGTAGTCAGTTGTTGCTAAGGCAAAATAATATCCATGTCATAGCTTGGCTTATGGACAATTTTCTGGATACTCTTCTATGGGCAAACAAAGTTGAAAAGGTAAACAAACACACCTAAATCCTGTCAGGTGGCAGTCTCATAAAATTTGACTTCAGTTTGATATATATAGGGGCATATTTGAGTGATGAGCACTTGGCAAGCTGCCTTTATTTTGCTGTGTTATATAGCAGAGACTAGCTGAGATTCTAGTCTTTAAAAAAACCCTGGGGGAAGAGTACAAATATGAAATATTAGAAATTCTTAATGAAATCTCCTGAGTTTTTTCTGCTTAAAGTCTGGGTCTGAAAGTATCTTTCCCTCTAATATTAATATTCTTTCATTGTTTACTCAAATATCAAGAATGTAAAGAAAATGTAAACTACTTCATATCTTTAACTGACGTAATTCATTTGATTTCTGCTCACTACTGATAGTAACATGTTTATATTTTATGGTTTCTGAATTCAAAGTACTGTAATATCCAGATGTGGTTGGCTGCTTTCAGGACTAGATGATAAATAGCACTGTCCTTTGAAGCTAGATAGCAATGCTGAGGAACAGCTCATTCAGCAGCAAATCAAAAGATTTATATTAAGTAGGAAAGTCATGTTAATCCTGCCTAGGTATCCCTGGTGTCAGAACTGTCTTTATAAGGAAAGTAGAAAGCTTTATTTATATAAAAGAAGTAGCTTATAGTATGGATGGCCTGTAAGGAAACTGATATTAGATAAGGCACATAATCCAAAATAAAACAAAAAACAAACCAAAAAAACCAAAACCCATTGCTACCAAGTTGATGCTGACTCGCAACAACTGTATAGGACAGAGAAGAACTGCCTCATAGAGTTTCCAAGGAGCGTCTGGTGGATTTGAACTGCTGACCTTTTAGTTAGCAGCCATAGCACTTAACCACTATGCCATTAGGGTTTCCAAGGAAGTATTCAATGCATAACTTAGAACTAATTTTTGAAAGCAATATAATGGGAAAATTCAGTACCTATCTTGCCGACTCGACGGCACTCGGCTTTCGGCATCTTGCATACCATCCATTGCCCCGTTTAAGTCTTATCAATCAGAAGCATGCAGTTTTGGAATGCTTTATGATCTAGGAAAGACACCTGTTACCATTGGGTGGATTCCAAATCACAGAGCACTTATAGCATAGAGTAGAACTGCCCCATAATGTTCAGCTGGTAGATTTGAACTGTCAACCTTTTGCTTAGCAGTTGAGTTCTTAACCAGTCTACCACCAGGCTTCCCTTCTAGAAAGAAGTCTTTGTTGAAGACCAAAATCCACTGCCATCAAGTTGATTCTGACTCAGCAACCCTATAGGACAGAATAAAATTTGCCCCTAGAGATTTCCAAGGCTATAATCTTTGTAATCTGTGAAGCCGACTGACACATCTTGCTTATGTAGAGCTACTGGTGGGTATGAACCTCTAAACTCTAGGTTAGTAGCCGAGCGCTTAACAACTGCACCACCAGGGCAGTATTAAATCATATTAGGATTGTATTAGGATCCCTCCTATGAGTTTTCTGCAGCATAACACATTAAAAAGCCTTAGTGAATTAATCATTCACATTACCACATACTTCTCTGTTGCTGACAGTCATTCTCCAATGTTGCTGTTCTTGGTTGCTATAAATTTGACAATATTGCATCATAATGTTCTCGTTCATGCATGAGAGGCAAGGGGTTCTCTTTAATTTCAAGGTATAGTATTACTCTTGCTTTTCTTTTAGTGTACATCAACATGTATGAAAAGAGTCCTCTTTATCTTTCCTTACAATGTGATTTTAAGCCTGAAAAGAATATTTTGTCTTCAGTCTTGGCAAATATAAACCACATCGCTGTCAAGTAAATTTGGACACATAGCGACCCAATAGGACAGAGTAAAAACTGCCCCATGAAGTTTCTAAGGAGCACCTAGTGGATTCAAACTGCAAACCTTTTGGTTAGCAGCTATAGCCCTTAATCACTATGCAATCAAAGTTTCCTTGGCAAGTATAACAAACAACAAAAACAAACTCAGTGCTGTCGAGTTGATATCAACTCATACCTGCTTGTAAAATAGACAGGGGTGCTTGTAAGACATAAAATGTTCTGCTTGGTTAGTGAAGAGTGTGTACTGATCTTCTTTATCATCATCTTGATATACTGATGTTCACCTTTTTAAAACGTAAATTAATCATACTCGATCTATGTGAAATTCAAGTGATGTCCAAGCTATGGTATAGCTTTAAATTCTGAGACAAAGTTTACAAAACAAAACCACCTTTTCTTTTATTCTAACTCAAAAGCCAACTTTTAAATTATGCTCTTTGGGTCATCTTTTATTTTCTCTTTGCCCTTGAGCACTTTGAAGGCAACTTTTTGTTCACACTATCTTGATTGATCTTCCTTTAAAAAAAGTAAATGTATGTTATCCTACACAGTTAATCAATTAACTTGATGCTGCTTTATTTTGTTTGCTGCTACATATGCATTAAGTCTTATTTTCTAAAAGCAACTTTATGACCCCTGAAATCAGCATATAAAATAGATTAAAAGATGCTAGTGAGTGTCATCCAGTAAAAAACACAGGAACTAAGTATGAGAAATGCTTGTTGTTTACGTGAGTTAAGTGTTTGTTTACTGCAGAATTTCTTTGAGTCTCTGGTGCAGTGGTCAGTAGTTCTGGATTTGGAAGGAGGCAGTTTAAGTTCAGATTTCAACTTTACTATGACCTATGTGACAGTGCGGAAAGCCTGGTGGTATAGCGGTTAAGTGCCACTGCTGCTAACCAGAAGGTTAGCAGTTAAAATCTGCCAGATGCTCCTTGGAAACTGATGGGTAAGTTCTACTCTGTATATAGGTCTTTATGAGCCAGAATTACCTAGACAGCAATGGGTTTGAGTTTGGATGTGACCATGATACATGCTTTCATTTCTTGAATGATAAAGTAGGTTACTTTGCACAGTTCTTATAAAGCTGTAGTGAGCTAATGCATTTACTAATGTTATTAGCGTGTGTGGTTTCTACAAGAGAAATTCATTGTTCAGGTTTCATAATGACAACTGACCACAGAATTCTTTCTTTTCATGATGTGTCACATAACTGTTGTTGTTAGATGCCGCTGAGTCAGTTCTGATTCATAGTGATACTATGTACAACAGGATGGAATGCTGGTCCCTGTGCCACCCTCAAAAATCACTGCTATGCTTGAGCCGATCTTTGAAGTCCCTGTCAGTCCACCTTATTGAGGGTCTTCTTTCTTTTGCTGACCCTCTACTTTACCAAGTATAATGCCCCTTCCAGGGACTGATCCATCCTGGTAACAAAGTCTAGCCTTGTGGCTTCTAAGAATCATTCTGGCTGTACTTCTTCAAAGATGGGTTTGCTTGTTCTTCTGGCAGTCTGTGGTAAAGTCAGTATTTTTTGCCAATGCTGTAATTCAAATGCATTGATTCTTCTTTGATCTTCCTTATTCCTTGTCCAATTTTCACATGCATATGAGGTGATTCAAAATACTATGGCTCTGGTCAGGTGTACCTTAGTCCTCAAAGTGAAGTTATTGGTTGTTAATGTCGTAAAGAAGTCTTTTGCAGCAGATTTGCCCAGTGTAATGTGTTTTTTGACTTCTTGTCTGCTTCTTCCATGAGTGTAAATTGTAGATCTAAGTAAAATGAAATCCTTGACAACTTGAATTCTTTTCTTCACAGTGTTGCTTGTGGGTTCACTTGTGAAAATTTTTGTTTTCTTTAGTCTGAGGTGGTGTAACCAACGCTGGAAGCTGTGCCTCGAGTTCTCTTTACTTTCAGCAATTAAGGTTGTGTCGTTTTCATATTGAAGGTTGTTAATGTGTGGTCCTCCAATCCTCATGCAATGTTTTTCTTCATGTAGTCCAATTTCTTGGATTATTTGGTCAGTGTACAGTCTAAGTATGGGGAAAGAATACCACCCTGATGCAGAACCTTCCTGATTTTAATCCATGCAGTATCCCCTTGTTCAGTTGGAAGGACTGTCTCTTTGTCTATGTATAGATTACGAATGAGTACAATTCAGTGTTCCAGAATTCCCATACTTCACAGTGTTACACATAATTTGTAATCCACACAGATGAATGCCTTTGCATAGTCTATAAAACACAAGAAAACATCTTTCTGGTAGATTCTGTTTTCAGCCAAAATTCAACTGACATCAGCAAAGATATTCCTGGTTCCACATCCTTTTCTGAACACAGCTTTAATTTCTGGCAGTTCTCTGTGGATGTGCTTCTGCTACAAGCATTTTTGAGTTATTTTCATCTAAATTTTACCTGTGTGTGATATTAATGTAAGTGTCTGATAATGTTCATGAACTGTTGGACCTTTCTTAGGAATGGTTACAAATATTTACCTCTTACAGTTTGTTGACCTAGTAGCTAGCTGTCTTCCAAATTTCTTGGCATAAGTGACTGAGCACTTCTGGTTCTGCATCTTTTTTTGGACTATCTCAGTTGGTATGCTGCCAGTTCCTGAAGCCTTGTTTTTCACCTAGGCTTTCAGAGCAGCTTGAACTTCTTCCTTCAGTGCCATTGTCTGTTGATCGTGTGCTGCCTCCTGAAATGGTTGAATGCTGACAAATTCTTTTTGGTACAATGACTGTGTATATTCCTTCCACCTTCTTTTGATGCTTTCAGTATCATACAATATTTTGCCTGTAGAATACTTCAAAATTGCCACTTGAGGCTTGCGTTTTTTCATCTTGAGGAATGCCAAACATATCCTTCACTTTTGATTTTCTAACTCCGCATCTTTTCACATTTCATTGTAATACTTTGCTTTGTCTTCTTGAACTTCTCATATAATTAATGTTACTAAAAATACACTAAGGCAAATGCTGGGGCAAATACCACTACCAGTTCCAGACACTATAGAGTCAGTTCTGATTCACAATGGCCACATACGTGTCAGAGTAAAACCGCTATATAGCATTTTCCATGACTGGGTTTTTGAAAGTAGATCACCAGACTTTTTATCTGAGTTGCCTCTGAGTGGACTCAAACTGCAAACATTTCTGTTGGCAGCTGAGCAGATTAACTTTTGTACTGTCCAGGGACTCCACTGGAACAAGACTATATTCTGTGATTACACATTCTCACTGACTGATTAGTATGCTTTCTCTCATCAGTTTTCTCCAACACTTCATTTTGAAAAATTCCAAAACTTTCACTAAGTTGAAAGAACTAGTAAACAGCCACATTCTATTTATCTAGAATTATGATCATAATTTAACTTCTAGCTTATTTTTCTCCTTTCCTATGCATGTGAATGTACATCTACAAAATGACTACGACATGTATATGTTGCTGTTGTTAGATGCTGTCAAGTCTGTTCTGACCCATAGTTACCCTACTACAAAAGCACAAAACACTGCCATTTTTTGTGCCACCCTCATAACTTTTGCTATGTTTGAACCCATTGTTCCAGCCACTGTGTCATTCTGTCTTGTTCAGGGTCACCCTCTTTTTCACTGACCCTCTACTTTAGCGTGATATCCTTCTGATCTGACCGATCCCACCCTGAAACATTTTGAAGGTACGTAAGATGAAGGCGTGCTATACTTCTTCCAAGACAGATTTGTTTGTTCTTTTGGCGGTCCGTGGTATATTCAATATTCTTTGCTAACACTGTAATTCAAATGCATCAATTCTTCTTTGGTTATCTTTATTGTTCAGTATACTGTATACATGGAGCACTGGCAGCATAGTGCTTAAGAACTGGGCTGCTATACAAAAGCCTGGTAATTTGAATCTACTAGCTGCTCCTTGGAAACTCTATGGGGGCGGTTCTGCCCTGTCCTGTGGGATCACAGGGAGTCAACATTAATTGAAGGCAGTGAGTTTTTTTGTTTTTTTTGTTTACATATGTATGTTTGTGTATATCTCACAGCTGTTTGAAAACAAATTGTGTACTTTCTGACATTCAACCTAAAATATTAAAATATTTTATGATGTGAATATCAGTCTGCTACAGATCCAAATAATTATGTTTAAGAAAGCTATTAATAATTATATCATGCAGTCAGTATTTAAAATCTTCTCAAATAGCTCAAAGATATCAAACTTATAATTAGGCTGTATCTTTCTTCTTCATGCAAATTCTCAGAAACGTGGCTATCAGACTCAAACAAGGTCATGGAGGAGAGCTTAAGAAAGGTGCAAAAAGGATTAAAGAAACCCTCAAAAAGAAACCCAGCTCTGGGAAGTTACCAGCTCTTACTCCTAGCACCAGGATACAGCTGTATAAGACTGTCCCCTGACAGGGGCAATAGACTTAGATAGAAGGACATAGGCGACATACTGAATCCTTTGGGAAAGGAGCTATTGAACAAGTACCTGACTTCACTCTCAGCCCTCTGATGTCAAAACATAAATTGCATGAGGACAGAAACTTTTTTCATCTCATATACTTTCAAACCTAACATAAAGAGTTCCATGCATGTAAGAGGAGCCGTATAAATTTTATTTAATGAAGAAATGAATGAATAGGAGAAATAGATTCATAGGACTCATTTTCCATTTCTTATTTGATCTGTTGAAAACTCTAAAGCAAATTCCTCTCTCTTTGTGTTGCTGATGCCTATCAATGCCATGAGATCTCATTATTTTATTTAAGAAAGATGACCAATGAGAACATTGCACCAGAAGATCCTCAAAGGAACTTTTGAGTTGAACAAATTACTTAGTGTATGCTAACAGAGGAACTTGAGGATATTTAGCATCCCTTCTGAAGTCAATACATGAATGCCACTGAAACCAGTAGAGAAGCAGCTGTCTATTAACCTCTGCCTTGTGGGGTTTAAAAAAATCTTTTACCCATTATTGAGTTTGTAACCTATAAAATAAATCAAAACATAACAACAGGTTTTTTTTTTTTTCGAAGGCAGCGTAGTGTGATAGAAAAACCATGTGCCTTAAAAGTAGGAGAACTGCCAATGAAGTTCCCGAAATCATACTAGAAAAAGTGCTACATACCTTGTTGCTGAACAGTACTAGTCACCTTCGAAGTATCCCCCTCGGAAAGTTGTGCACCGATGGCAGTGCCTAGTTCACCTTTCAAAGCAATTTTGAAACTCTTTTTTCCAGAATGGCCATCAGAGCCGTTGTCATGTTACCCTTGACGTCCTGAATGCCATCAAAGTGTCTTCCTTTCACTATTTCCTTTATCTCTGAGTAAAGAGAAAAGTCGTCAGGGGCCAGATCAGGTGAGTAGGGAGGGTGTTCCAACACAGCTTTTTGTTTATCGGCTAAAAACTCTCTCACAGACAACTATGCAATTAAGTTTGCGAACTTGGCGCCATGCACAGTGGCTATTCCAGAAAGAGTTCCAAAATTGCTTTGAAGGGTGGACTAGCGGATGGCATTGATGCATAGCTTCCAGAGGGGAGTACTTCAGCAGTGACTGTAGTGCTGTTCAGCTTCCCAAGGTGACCGTAGTGATATTCAGCAACAAGGTATGTAGCACTTTGAATAATTAAGTTCGTGGACTTATTTGTCAGACCTTGTAAGTAAATGCCATCAAGTCCTTGATATTTGCTAGTCACATAATGTGGATGAAATACTAAACCTTAAAAAAAAAAAAAATCCTATTTGTTAAGCCCGGATGATCTTACCTATATTTTATCTATATCTGGGAAACCCTGGTGGTATAGCTGTTAAGGGTTGCATCTGCTAATCAAAAGATCAAGTGTTCGAATCTGACTGGAGCTCATTGGAACCTGTATGGAACAGTTCTACTCTCTTCTATAGGGTCACTATGAGTTGAAATCGGCTTGATGGTAGTGACTTTACCTGTATTTTAGAATTGTGGTAAAAAATCAAATGAGAGACTGTATTTTAAGTGCCTTGCATGTGCTATATTTACTTATCATAGACACTACCTCCCTCCTTCCCTTGGGATTCATTACTTCCTAATCTCTCCTTGATTTTTTTGGATATTTTTGGCAAAAAAAGTTGTCGTCATCGAGTCCGCTCTCACTCATGGAATCCTTACTTATAATATGTTGCTGAGTTTGCGTCATCTTTGTGATTGCTGGTATGTTTGAGCCTGTTGTTCAGCTATTGTGTAAATCCAAATATATAACTTAGCAACTTAGAGTGAATTTCAGTAAGTTCTATCAAAGAAGGAAAAACAAAAATTGCTCAGTCTTATATAGTTATGTCCTTTCTATTTATCCTGAGATCAGTTGGCAATAGGCACAAGACCCAATTTAAAAATGGAAATGAAAGTAAATAATCATAGCTCATAGAAATACTCATTTCTGTTGTCCAAAGGGCAGACTTAAGCACAATTCTTAGAATTCCCTTATAAACCAAAAACAAACCCATTGCTTTGGAATTGGTTCTGACTCATAGTAACCCTGTCAGATACAGTAGCATTATGCTACAGGGTTTCCAAATACAGGTTGGTTGGTGGATTCAAACTGCTGGCCTTTTGGTCAGCAGCCAGGTTCTTAACCACTGTACTACCAAGTGCTCCAAGAATTCTCTTAAAGTTTAAATATTTCCATAAGATTTTTATATTTTCTCTACTGGAAAGTGTGTGACGTATTTTCCAGTTTTGGAACTCTTTTATTGCTAGTAGTAAGGCTACCAGTACTCAATCTCATCTTGTGATATAAAATGAAATACTAGCAGCTTTTGTGGGTATTATTGTCTCTGTAAAGCATCAATTTCAGCCTTGAGCTAAGATGAGTTAACCACTCATTGGAAGGTAAGTTATTTCTTTGTGGACTCTGGGGTACCATTCAGTTTTCTACAAGAGTTATCAGCCAAATAGGGCTCTCAAAGAACAAATGTATCTTATATGAAGCTACTTCACTAAAAGAAAGAAAGAAAAAAAGAAAGGAAAAATTGCTTTATTCCTGCTAGTTTCTAGAGGATAAGACTCTTAAATTCTTTACATGTAGATAGCCCTTATTATACTTTTTTAGTTAATCTCTTTTTATTAATCTCATCTTAACTCACTCTTTGATAAGAATTATTTGTTTAGAAGCTTTATTCTATCTCAGATTTGATATGATATTTTGGTTCCTCCTTCAGGCTAAGCTAGTCTCTCCTCAGGGTTCTGTTTTGTCAGACATGCCTGTAAGGCTGGTGGAGTGGGTGTTCTCCTTGCAACCAGGACTGGGGAATCCCTCTGGGTACGATCTAGTTGTAATTGAAGAAAGAGTTCAACTGTGTAAGTTTGGCCCAAAGATAAAACTCAGGTTCTTTTTCCAGGAAGACTGAGGATCTATAAGAAGGAGAATGAGTTTGAGGATTGGGGAAGAGTAAGAAAGCACAGTTTTTACTGGGCAACCTACCTTGTTGGATGATATCTCCGTGTTACAGGATCTTTGTTCTGCTTTTATGTATGTGTCACGTGGCACCTGGTCAAGCCCACTACTATATATGTTTCCAGAGAGGACGGAATGAAGTCCTTCACTTGCAGACCAAGAGGGATGTGTAAAGTTCAGCATGTGGTATCACCCATGGTGAGTGACCTGCCGGCCATGGGGGACCAGCGCCTGCTGTAAAGGTGATCTTGCTGTTTCTGGCCCATGAAAATAGCCACCATTCCATCTAGTACCTATGTGGGTTGTGTCTTTCTTGTTGACTTTGACGTCTGCTCAATATTTAGCAAGTCCAACTGATATAGTTGACACAAGTTTGTCTATGTGTGTCCTGGCAGAGGGTTCAGGTTGAAAGTGTAGGACATGGGCTTCGAGGCAGAGTCACTTCTTGGAATCAGGTGGGGACTGGATAAAAAAGTGGAGAGATTGAGCCTAGTTGTCTACCAAGATGAGCTACAGCAGGGAGGTGCTGGGCTGAACCTATGAGATGAATTTCAAACACTACCTGACTATTCAGCTGCTATTCATAAGGTTTTTCCTGGCTAATTCCTTTCAGAAGTAGACTGCTGGGTCCTTCTTCCTAGCATGTCTTAGTCTAGAAGCTCAGCTGGAACTTGTCTACCATGGGTGACCCTGCTGGTACCTATAGACCAGCGGCACAGCTTCCAGCGTCACAGCGACGAGCAAGCCTCCACTGACGGACAAGCGGGGGCTGTGTTTCATTCTGTTCTTCATGAGTTGGAACTGTTCCATGAGTCAGAACTGACTGGTCGGCACCTAACAAGAACAACACTTGACTTTCTGGATTAGCTAATTTAGCTTCAGGTGAAAATAGCAGTCAAAGGAGAGTGAGGGTTACAGGCTGGGGTTATTAAGACTTCTATGATGTTATTCTGCCAAGGCATTCTACTGATCTAGTAACAAATTGAAAAAACAAACTCATTGCATCAAGTTGATTCTGACTCATAGTGACCTGGTGTCACAGAAGAGTAGACCTGTCCCTTAGAGTTTCCAAGGCTATAATCTTTATAGAGGCAAACTGTCCCATCTTTCTTGTGCAGAGCAGCTGCTGAGTTCAAGCATTTAACTACTGTTCCATTAAAGTGCCTTCTGACCTAACCCAGGACTCCAAAATATTATGCACTCCACCTCTTCCCCATCACTTTATAACTAAACTGTTTATGAGTTTACAGCAGGCAAAAAAGGAGTTTTCAGTTTTTTCCTTGCCTAAGGGATTTGACGGAGTCCTTGGATGTTGCAAAAAATTTACGTGCTTGGCTGCTTAACTTGGGGTGGTGCGGGTGGAGAAGAGCCATTGGCAAAAATCTAGGGAGCACATTTCTACTCTGACTTGGGGTCACCACGAGTGGAGAACTGACGCTGCCTTGGGAAGGTTGAATCTGAGGACAGCAACAAATGAGTAGAGCTCATTTGTATAAGCAGGACTCAAAACCAGGAGCCCTAGCTGATCACATGGGTAGATAGGGAAAGACAAAAAAGCCCAGAGGATTTCTTTTGGAACAGACAGGACAAATCAGTGTCCTATTTTATTTTTGTCTAATCTTTTAAATGAATGCAATATGATCCATCTACCTTGTGAGATATCATTTGTCATAAATACTGTTTTTTTTTTTTCAAGCTGAACCACAACTTCTGAGGTAGAAAATGTAATGTAATTTGCTTGGTTTAAGATTTTAACTTGGCAACAATTTTGATTTAAACACATCTTCTAGCTTCAGTGAAAGAACATACTTGTTGAAGCCACAGAAATGTGTAGCAAGTAGAATAGAGATCTCTGGGTAATCTCAAAGTGTTTTTGTATAAAATACATGACTTATTGCAAATATTGCTTCAGTTCACACATTCTAGTCTCCTCAGGCTGATCAATCAGCTTATTAACTTCCTCTCACCCAGTTTACAATCTTAGAGACAAATTGCTTCCTGAGAAACAATGAAAAAGAGTGTGTACATGTCTGTACATCTATATATTACACATACAGATTGCTGTCTAACCTCTTGAGGAGTGCTTGCTGGAAAAATCTTTTCAGAAGGCAGGTCATTTCCTTCTTTAAGTTGTTTGAGAACATTGTCCCAAGATTTCAAATCGCACAAAATATATTTCCCTCGCTACGCAGCAAGTACTTTGTTTTTCAATGTTTCTGTGAAGCTGTTATGAGTCGATGTAAGATGTATGTGAAATGTTCAGATGTTTGGCAGATATAATGTAACTATCAGGATTGAAACCAACCACGAAACTCATTTTTCTGGCCTCTTCAATCCCCTATATGAAAGATTTTGACCTACATCATCAATTTAGAATTATACAGCTTCATACTGAATTTCACTAAGGGTTATGAAGTTTGTGAGTAGGTCCAGAAAGAATTCTTTGCAATTTTTCTTTGCCAGAAAGTTCACATGTGTCTTTTCTAGGTATGTTTTTCTGACCTATTTCAATTAAAAGAAATAACTTCTGTGGGATATAACTTTCCTCAAGACAAACATTTGTTGAATAAACAAATGAATGGGAAAGAAACATTGCATGATGTACAAAGATGGATTTCCTGTGCAGTTAAGGAATAAGCCCTAGAGGTGTGCACACATGGTCATATTTTATAAAAATTTTGTAAAAGTAGTACATTCCAATAGCAATCAGTTAAAATACAAGCTTGATCACTTTCCTCTCTGATGTCCCTTTCATCACCCTCATGTCATTGGTACTGGAGTGGCCATGGGCATTTATGGAATCTGAGAGGAAATGGAATTGCAGACTTGTGTAGTTACAGATGCAGTTTTCAGTCACTTATGTCAAAAGATACACTTGGCTACTTGTGAGTGCTGGCATGGCTTTCAGCCTACAACTGTCCCTGTGCCAGCACCCCCCCCCCCAGTATTGATGCAGAAGCATCCGGAATGTATAGAAGGCCTTGTCAACAAGAAAAGAAACACCTGGACCTGAACAAACAGCCCTTGAGAATGCTGGTGCTAAGGGGCTTTAGAGAAAAACAGTAAATCTGGCTATAGCCAAAAGATATGTAAGATTGTTCTGCTTGCTAAGTGGTAGCAGAACACAACCTGGAACCAGCTGCTGGCCCAACACTCCTGTAAGTAAACCATATGTCTTGATTGATGGTTCTGGAGTCCTTCTTTCATTTCTTGGATTTGCAGCCCAACCGTGGGTCAGGATGCAGTAGAGTTTGTACTTAACAGTTGCCTATACTAGGTGCATGTGGGCTTGGCTTTACCAGGTGCATGGGGGTAGAGGACACAACGTTTGAAAAATAGGAGCTAAATTGGAAAGACTTTTCCAAAAATGAAGATGTGTGAAATTTAAAGTACCGGATTCAGTTTTTGTTTATGCCTAGTCAGAATGACTCTTTCTTCTCAGAAATGTACTTGACAGTGGAATAGATGAACCACACTTTGAAATTTCTTTTAAATGAGACTTTCATAAAGTAGAATTTATGAGAATTCATAGCTGTAGACTTAGCAATGCTGTAAATAGAAATTACATATGTAACAAACAATTTTTATATGAAGAGTTAAGAGAATCTATAGCCAAAAAAATATAGAGAAAAAGATGCTATGGAAGTGCATTATGTAGTTAGTGCAAATGTCACGTTGATGTTCTAATGTTACGTTGATTTTGTGATATTTCTCAGCTCTTGAAAATTTGTAATTTGTGGTGATTTACTTTCTCACTATAAATAAGTAATAGCCCTTAAACCCAGTTTTTGTACTTTTTATTAATATGGTCACCCAAATTCTTTGTTTCAGATCCCACAAAACTAATATGCCCCTATAAATGCAAATTATCACAAATATATATGATATAATTTATATACAATAAAATGCATACCTTCTGTGTGTAGTGAGGATGAAAACAACCATGACAATCAAGACAGAAGGATAAGTCAAAAAGTATTTCTCCAAAAATCATAGGTTTTATTAAACAAAAATATCAAAATGTGAAGCTATTTTTTCTCAACATATATTCTATCTAGGTTTATACATACACTTCTGAAGCTGGTGTTCACATCTCTATAAGCCTTCCCAAAGAATTCTATACTCTTTAATTCACATCACATCAAAAAGGCAATTTTGGAATCCTTGAGGGACTCAAGTTACGTTCCTTCTAAATGTTCTTTGAGTTTTGGGAACAGAAAAATTTTTGAAGGGGCAAGATCAGGGCTGTAGGGTTGATGGGTTAAATTTCATAACTAAATTATTGCAGGACAGCCCTTGCTACCCTTGAAAAATGAGCAGGTACCTTGTTGTGATGGAAAGAATTCCTCTGGCACAACTTTTCTAGCCTTTTCTCACCAATGCTTTTTAAGTTTCCTTGAAATTTTTTGTAATAATCCCTTTTGATGATCCTGTGTTCTTCAGGAAAAGCTATCGTGATTACTTCTTTCGAATGACCCCCAACAAAATTGCCATAACCTTCTTAAGCAGTCTTCCCTCTCTTGGCTCATCTTTGAGATTTTCCTGATCTTCCTTAAAATGCTTGATTCATCTAGAGACTGTTTTTTTTTTTTTTTTTTTTAAATCTGGAACAGCATTCCCATAAACCTGTTGCAAAGCTTCAGTGATTTGGGAAGACATCTATTTGAATTTTGTTAAACACTTCACATTAATCCTTACCTCAAAATCATTTTTTTCTCATGGTATGGGAAGTATCTTTTATTTGAAGGCCCACTAGTAAGGCTAAGAGAAGTATATCATGGGAGAACTGATCTGCAACCATCTGCTAATCTCAGAGACATATTTAAGTACTTTTTGTTTGGAATAAAACCATGCATGTATGGTCTAGAAACCTAGTGGCAATAGTTTTTTTTTTTTTTATTTACTCTTCTATAAATATTTTTATCACCACAAAATATTCCTTTGTGTTTTTTGCAGTCAATACCCATTATTTTACCCTGAGTTGTAGACAACCATCGATCTGCTTTCTGTCACTATAGATTAAATAGTTTCATATAAATTAAATCATACAACATGCACTCTTTTCTGTCTGGTTTATTTTGCTTATCATAATGTTTTTGAGTTTCAACTATGATGTTACCAAAGTCTATAATTAATTCCTACTTATTGCTTAGTAGTAGTTATCAATGGGCTTTTCGTTTATGTCCAGTTTTGTTCTATTATAAGTAAGTGCTATGAACATTCTCATACAAGCCGTACTTGGTTATACAGTTATATGAGTACCTAAACGCGGAGCTGTGAGGTCATATGGCCAGTGTACTCTCACACAGTTTTAGCTTTTACCTCTTTTGTGGCATGTTTTAAGATGCAACTCAAATTTTTCATTTATTAAAAAATATTTATTGCACACACTGGGTGATACCAGGGAATCAGCGGTGAATACGTAGAAATTCTACCCTAAAGCTAACAAAAAACAGAGTGCAACTGTTTAAAGCTGGAGTTTCTCGGCGTGAGTGTCAGTGTTTCAGAGGAGACAGGAGAGCTCTCAGCTAGGTGAGGACCTAGAAGTCAGAGGAATTTCCATGTGCAAAGGTATGCAGGAAAGAAAAGCATGGACTATCTGTCCAACTGCCAGTGGTTTGATATTGCAGAGATTAGGGCAGGCAGCGGAAAGTATTAGTTGAAGACAGAAAAGCTTGGAGAGTCAAGAAGAACCCTCAATACCTGAGGTCTTGCCCCAGCACAGTACTTTGCTTCTTTCCTGAGCTTTCATCACATTTGGAATGTAGTTCTCTGTAACTTAGCCAATGAGCACTAGGTATCTGCCCTCTCTACTATGCCACAGGTTCCTAGAGGGCGTCTTTGTTACCTCCAGCATCTAACACAATGCTTGGCACTTCTTAACCACTACTCACTGCTGTTGAATCAATTCCGTCTCATAGTGACCCTATAGGCAGAGTAGAACTGCCCCTTAGTTTCCAGGGAGCTCCTGGAGGGTTTGGACTACTGATCTTTTGATTAGCAGTCATAGCTCTTAACCACTATCCAACCAGTGCTTATTAGGGTAATATAAAATTAGGGTTTATGAAAGAATAAACACATAAGGATGAATGGAATTATCTGTATTCTGTTACTGAACAGGCCAAAAATTTTCATGAAAGACATAGGAAACATTCTTTGTGAAGGCACATTTGAAACATATTTGTTAATCCATTGAAGAAAGGTCTAGTGTATGATCTTATGAGCTTGATTTATAAATTTCAATTGTCTTCGTGATCAATATTGATTTCATAGTCTCCTTGATTTTGGACTGATCTGCATGGATGGTTGAAATAGTTGAAATAAATGGCTTGAGTGTGCTGCAGTTTCCTTAGTTCTGTGGTATAAATGGTCTTAAACTTGTAGCTTTGAAAAAATGTTCTGTTCAAGAGAAGTCAGAAACTTTACATACTGTGAGCTATCCATTTTTAACCATAAAGTAATACTTTACTTTCTGAGTGTTTTCACTTCTGTCAGATCTCATAAAGTCCTAATATCCTTATAGTCTTACTTTATACAACTTTTAAACAGACAGGGAATCCACATTTATTTATCACATGTATATACTTTGGTGATATGTTGTAGTAACGAATAGTACTTATTTCATTGTTCATTCAGTTTAGCAGCAGCAAATATACATACAGATTGGGAGAGAAAGGCAAGGAAATGAAAACAGTTCAGAAAAATAGAGTAAGAACAGAGCCAGACAAGAGGGAGGCTTGGAGTATTCTGAATGGTTGATGAATCAAAATTTGAGTGATCATATATATAGTCACTTAAATCAAGATGCTTTTGAAAGTGAAAGGGACACCCTGAATAATTCTGTGAGCTCAAGTTACTTACCATTGTCACAGCAAACAGAGAAGGATATCACCCTAATTATTGTTTCCAAATGTTTTGTTTCAAAGTGTTATCAGTTGATATCAACAGTGGTACCTAGTAGCTCTAGAAATATCTGTAGCTCTTCAATTTGTCTTTCTTTCTTTTGCTTTCCTTTTTCTTGTGCTTCCCATAGACACTTTTCTTAGTGGGATGGCTATTTGGGTCCAAAAAGGGAAAAAAATTACATTTTTTCAAATTTTTTGGAGGTATTAGTTGCTTTCAACTGGCTCAAACTCATGACAATGTCATATTTAATAGAATGAAACTGCCCATTCCTGCACCATCTTCATGATCTTCTGGATGTTTAAGTCCCTTCTTGTAGGCATTGTCTCAATTGATCTCACTGAGGATTTTCTCCCATGTCTGCTGACTCTGATGGCTTTTTCTGGTGACTGGTCTTACCTGATGATACATCCAAAGTAAGTTAATTGAAATCTCATCATCATTTCTGAGGAACATCAGGGGAGAGTTGACATGAAAGAGCTGGTAGATTCAGTGGGTTGCTAGGAGTTTCTGTCCAAGTTATACGCTCCTTTGACTCAGAAAGAAGGTTTTCTCAATATTTTTTTTTCCAGTTTGGGCACACTGTTTTATTAATTTATTCTGCAAACACTGTCTGTGTCCCACAGTAACTGTCCTGGCTGCTAGAAATACAGTGTTGACCAGAGATAGTCACTGATCCTAAGAGTCTCCAAGTGGTGACAGGAGAATGAACAGGCAATGATAATCTAGAATGATACTTGCTCTCTAGAAGTAAATACATGAATTTGTGGGATCACAGTGGAGACAGATTGCATTCAGGCTCTGAATGTCAAGGCAGGAGTTTGGTAGCAATGTTTTAAGATGTGTATGACTATTGCCTATTTTGTGTGCAACCTGTTTTTGAATGCTTTCAAAAACTGTCCTAGACTGCGCTGCTTTGGAAATTGTATATTTTCAGCTATGAGATGCTAATGAAGGTTTTGAGGAGAGGGTATGATGAGTATATTCATTAATAATCCTTCATAGTTGTTAGGGTTTTCTTTTAAAAAATTATTCGCATTATGCCATGCAACTTTGTTTGTTTTTTTTTAATTGGTAAAATCCAAAAAAAAAAAAAGAAAGAAAGAAAAAGGAAGAGAGAAAAGAACTAAAGCTGTGTTTTTGGTGTGGATATGAATTTTAATTAGTGTCTTAGGTGGGGTTCTCTAGAGAAGCAAAACTAGTAAAGTGTATAAATATGTATACAGAGAGAGACTTATGTAAAGGAAATAGCTCACACAATTGTAGAGGCTGAAATGCCCCAAGTCCTGGATCAGGATACAAGCCTCAAGCAGCTGCAGAAGCTGGCGAACCTAGCAATGGCAGGTCAGGAAACAGAACTCTTACTCACAGGCTATGACAATCAGTGAATCCCAAGATCAGCAGGTAAGATGCTAGCTCAAGTCCCAAGAACCAGACATCAGAAGACAAGAGAGCGGCAGCTGCTGGATCTACAACAAACCAAAACCTTGGCAAGGGGAACAGGCAGGAAGTAGGCAATGGAAGGCAGACAGATGAAGGCTGAGGGGGCAGTGAGTTACCAGAGGTCTGGCCCCTGCTGATGCCACAGCACATTCTATAATGACAGTGACCACAACATTATGAGAATACAACTGCCAAAACACTGAGAATCATGGTCCAACAAAGTTGACACAAAATCTTAACCATTATAGTCTATTCACCATTTGTATATATCTCCCCATACTGTACATAATTTCTGAATAAACATAGTTACAGGTCATACTTGTGTCTAACAGGATAGAACTAACACAACAGAAAATGTACTAGCTCTATTTACATCTTATATTTTACAAGTAAAGAAAACAGACACATCTGATACACACGTACAAAGCAGAAATGCTCTTAACAATTACAGTTCTTGTTTTTGCAGCTGATCATGTGGCCACACCTGATATTTAGAACTGCTTTCTCCCACTACCCATTCTGTATTTCACTTGTCCTCAGCAGGCACCTCAGCTGGTTATGGTTCCTTGCTGGGTGGGGTGACTGAAACCTTCATTCCTGAAGGGTCTAGGCCATTAGTAGTCATGTCAGAGTTGGGTTGCTGTAGTTTTTCATTACTTTAATCCCAGGTTATGATAATACTAAAAGACGCCCTAAGAGATCTCTTGCATTCTAGACGTATTATTCTTTACTTCTGTTATGTGATATCAATCTGATTTCCTCCTGGTAGTCCAGATCAGTCATACCAGCTAATACAGTAACTCTTTTCTTTGTTGGTCTATCAACAGTACAAAGTGGCCTGGTGGCATTTTTAGTTTCAAGCTCAATGGAATCAGTGATGTGTCTCCAGGTTGGACCACTCCTCTCTTTGAGACTAAGACCTCTAGACCTGTAGAGTATAAGGTAGTGGAGATAAGAAGCAAAAATCTTGCAAGTGGATCATTGGAGATAACAGTGAATGGTGCCACTCCATTCCCCCCCACCCCCGATTACTGTACCCATGAATTCTCGCTATGGGAGAAACAGTACCATATATGAGATGATGGTTTAGAATATATACAGCCTCTTGGAGCACATTACTCTAACCCTGTAGGTATTTCCACCTATCTGGCTCTGTAATTGTGTCTTCAGGAGGCTAACTCACAGGGTAAGAGAGGTGAGTTTCTGTGTGCAGCAGGCTTCCTGGTAGATTAGTATGCTTCTGGTGGAGCTAGGTTTGCTGAACCAGAGAGCTAGAGAGCTGAGTGCTGTGTGCAGAAGGCTTCCTGGTGGAGTGAGGTGCCTCTAGGCACTCAGGATAGAGATACAGAGCTTTGGAACACTTACCCCAGCAGGGCAGATGCAGGTACGAGGCCTGGGCCAAGAGGCTTCAGAGGCAGCTGAAGAGACAAGAAGCACAAGAAGCTAAGTTGCCTCAGTCTCAAAAGGTATGATCATGAACTCAGGGGTCTCTAAGTGTGGATCCATGGCCTCTGGTGTCTGTAAGGGTGAAGTTACCACTCATTTGGACTAAGACAATGGTGTACCTAAAGCAGAGCAGAGCTGCTGTCCCAGTGGTCCTGGAGGGTGGAGCTGTAGTTCATGGATAAGGCCCTCCACTAAGAATCTGGAGAGTGTGGTCAATACCTAGAATCTGGATGTCAGGGCCATTGTGTAAAATGTCTCAGAAAATGGAGTGTTATTTTTGAAGACTTGGGGGCTAATTTAGCGTGTTCTGCTTACTTACTTGGTGCCTGTTATGTGTTCTTTCTCCGCAATTTCTCTCATTTGTAATGGAAATATCTAGCTTGTGCCAGTTCTGCCATTGTATTTTGGAAACAGATAAACTGTTCTAGATTTCACAGTTGATGAGGAATTTCTTTGATTTTGGACTTGAACTTAAGATTGTTGGTATGATGGGGTGAATGCGTTTTATATTTTGGAAGGATGTGATTTTAGGGGGGGTCCAGAGGTTAGAATGTCATGGATTGAAGTCCCCTCAAAATGTGTGTAACAATTTGCCTAGGCCATGATTCCCAGTACTATGTGATATTCTCCCATATGTTGTAAGTCTTACCCCTGTGGGGGATGATGGGTGGCAGTTGTGCTGGTAAGGCAGGATTTGGTATATAAGACTGTACTGTGTCTTGAGGCAATCTCTTGGGATATAAAGAAAGGGAAACAATCAGAGATTATAGAACCTTATGCCACCAAGAAAATAGTGCTGGGAGTAGAGTGCATCCATCAGGCCCAGAGTCCCTGAGCCTCATAATTTCCCAGGTCAGGGAAAGACTACCAACAAGGACCTTGCTTCAGAGCCAACAGAGAAAGACTTCCCTTGGAGTTGATGCCCTGAATTTGAACTTGAAGCCTACTAGACTGTGACAGAATAAAGTTGCTCTGTGTTAAAGCCATCTACTCATGTCATTTATGTTATAGCAGCACTAGATGACTAAGACAGTCAGTGAGAATAACTTCTTTGGTGTGTGTTTTGTTCTGAAGTTACTTCTAGGGAGAAGTTCAGGAAATAATTTCAAAAGCATTAGCATGGCAGAATTAGATGTATATTCTAGAAAGGATGATTGGAACAGACAGTGCCTATTTAGATGTACACATTCTCATGTTTGTAACTATAGTTATACTTCTTAAACTATTCTAATGTCCTTGTTTCTAAGCGTGAGTCTACTTGTTGTGGGGAAACTGTTACTTGTTAGAGTTTTTCTGTATTTCAACTAATTTGTAGTCTTGATTTTGCTTTTGAGGTATTTAAAAATAATTTTTGCACTCTCTTTTTTTAAAAGCAATTTGAGTTTTATTGATCTGCAGAGCTTCGGTTTAGATAGGCACTTAAATGCATTTTGGTAATAAATGTTTTAATATTAGATGGCTTGAGAGTTATTAAAGAGAAAATTGAGTTTTATAGTAAATCTGTTGTGAGAGTAAGATGGCAATTATAATATTCTGGGTCTGTATGTTTTGGCAAGAGTGTACTTTTTTGTGCTCTTCTTTTACCTTGTTCATTTCTGTACAAAAATTAAGGCATATTTATTACTTATTCATATACCACATATTAATGGAGTATTACTAGTTTGGTAGATGAGGGGGATGTGAATATTATTAAGATAAGTTCCTTTCTTTGCGGTGCTTATGTCTTGTTAGATAGAGGGATATACAAGCAAACGAATCATGTACAGTGTTTTACTAGGTGAAAAGTGAGGGTTCTAGTGTTTTAAAAATCCCAGGTTATAATATTATTTGCCAAGCCAAGTAACCCTTAAACCAAAACCAAACCCACTGCCACTGAGTTGGTTCTGCCTCACAGTGACCCTATAAGCAGAGTAGAATTGCCCCATACAGTTTCCAAGGAGCATCTGGAGGATTTGAACTGCTGACCTTTCTTTTGGTTAGCAGCCACAGCACTTAACTGCTACGCCACCAGGGTTTCCCCAAGTAATCCTTGATATAACTTATTTGACCATCTCTGGGTTCATCTGTCTATGGATTGTGTACTTTACTAGAAATCACCTCCTTGGATAGTTGTGAGCATTAAACTTTGCACATAAAGTGCTTAGCACAATACGCGGCTCATTCTAAAATGCCCAGTGAATGAATGCTATAGATTATAATATCATCTCTGTGTACAATTAAGTTTCACAGGAAAGAGTGGTCAATTGTACCTAGAAGTGGCTCAAAAAGCATTTCTCTAAAAGGAGGAGACAACTGTTAATGTCCTGAATCTAATGTCCTACCTAATAAGATAGTAATCACTACTGTCTTTAAGATCAAATATTCATGAAGCAGCTTGCTCTCCTGCATGTGATTGCAGCATTCTTACTATAGGAGTTTCTCTCCAGATATACTGTATTATTCCTAAGATATCCAGTGATTCTTCATAAATGAGTAGGAAAGGACACTACCTTTGATCTTCCTTGGAAAAAGAGATGCAAACAAAGGAGAAGAGAGGATGAGAAAATAGAGACATCTTACTGATGGCAAAGGTGAGGTTTGTGTGTCATTTGCCTGTCTTGTCTAGGATCTTTTCTCTGCTATTTCCCTGAATTGTTCTTACCCCTGCAAACTACATTTCTGAGATTTCTTTGTACTGTTTTCTGGTTAGGATTCCTATCGGAAAGCAATGGTATCGGTAGACAAATAAATAGGTGACTTCAGTAAAGAATGGTACCCACCACTCTAAGGATAAACATATGGCAGAAGGGAGGGTAGGTATTTTTCTCTCTTTTTGCCTCAGGCATCTTTGACAGTGACGGAAACTCCTGTATGTTTTTAGTGGCCTTTATCCTTTTCCTTATATTCTTATTTCTTGTAGACAAGCTGGCCAGAATCCGGCTTCTACCAGTGTCCCAGCTTGGGAGTTTTAGTAATTTTATCTTCCTTCCTTTGTCCTTTCAGCCCTGTAGTTTCTGCCTCATGTAGTTGCTGCTGCCAGGATTGCTCTTTCAGTAGTTCCAGAATCTTTCTTTTGAATTAAACCTGTTTAATTATCTGATGCTGTAATTTGGTTTTGTTACCTGGGTGCTCACTGATACAGAGAGCATGTGATTAATGTTATACTATTATTGCTTGTCTTAGGCTAAGAGTTTTTGGTAGTTATCAGAGTATCTGCAAGGAAAATTCCCAGTTATTTAAATTTATTCAGACTATCAAGTTCCAAGGTTTGGGGGAGTCTTTATTTATTACGGTCATAGGTGAGCTCAGTTGAAAGTCAGAAGGCAAGAAGACCATTATAGGTCATAGCCTTGGTCCTAGACTAAGGGCAGATGTGTTAGTGAGAAGATAAGATAGCTTTTTCTTTGAAAGACTCTGGTACTAATTGTCACATGATTCTGACACATCCTACTCTTTTTAGAAGTCAAACCTATATGTGACCCTACTGTCTTAGTCATCTGATGCTACTGTAATAGAAACACCACAAGTGGATGGCTTCAAGAAACAGAAATTTATTTTCCTACAGTCTCGTAGGCTAGCAGTCAAAAATCAAGTGCTGGCTCCAGGGAAGTCTTCCTCTCTCTGTTGGTTCTAGGGGAAGGTCCTTGTCATCAATTGTCCCTTGGTCTAGGATCTTCTCTGCACAGGAACTTCAGGTCCACAGGATGAACCCTGTTACCTGCACTGCTTTCTTAGTGGTATGAGGTCACTACATCTCTGCTTAACTTGTCTCTTATATCTCAAAAGAGATTGGCTGAAGACACAATCTAATCTCATCAACGTAACTGTCACTGATCTAGCACATACGAAAGTCAAATCAGATGACAAAATAGTGGACCATCTAAGTTGATATACATATTCTGGGGGGTACAAATCAACACATAACAGCTATCCATTGTAAGAATGAACCCAGATTCATGATCCTCAAAACATCAACTTCTATCAGTTAAGCAAAGTTGGTACACATAATTCAGCCTATTTGCCACTTCTGATGTATATTGCATATTCCACGAGCAATCAGGAGAGAATGCTAGTAATCGGGAGTTAGAACAGTAGATAGACTTTAAAAACTTCCTTTTTCTTTTGTGGTCCAGAAGTGCTGACCTTTTCTGTGTAGTTTTCCATTCCTTTGTTTTGTATGAGGGTTTGCAGAATTAAATTAGCTACATCACAGTTTTGCTTTCTCTTTTAGAGCACAGCTTTTCCTGCATTAATTTATTTTCCATCCCTTTAATCATCTTGCCTGCTCTTTTTTGGACCATTTCCAGATGTTCTATATTCTTTTAAATAAAGCTTGAATTTTACAAAGGGCTATTTTAAGAAATCATTTCTTAAAGAAAAATTATAAAAAACAATATTTAAAAGTTTAAAAATGGCTGCATAGATGTTAAAAAATGAAATGTCCCCGTCTATTAATGCTAATAGTGGGGCTATAGCAAATTAAATTACATCAAGTTAGAGCACAAAACCTTAAATGGGAGTCAAGCACATGAGGACATTAGAAAAAACTGCTTTTGTTAAAAGTGGTTGCAAAGAGCCAAGAATAAAATTCTAAAGCAAGATATCTTTAACTTGTACCAGCAACTAAAAATTCTCTTCTCAGATGAGGATCTGACTTCTGGTTTAACAAAGCTGAAATGCTACAGTTGACATGGTATAAAAGGAACACTGATGCTTCATTATTTTAGGAAGGGGGAAAAGAACGGACAGAGAATTTTTAAGAGACTACCTAGATAAAGTCTGTTACTGTGTCTTGGGAGATGGAAAGCTGACAACTGAACAATATATTTCATAAAGTACCCACTATGCTAGTTGATTTCTATACTTCTTTCCATTTACTTATTTTATTGCAATTAAGTGAAAGTATACAATCCAAATTAAATTTGCCTGCCCGCCTATCTGCAGCTCCTTCTGCTCTCCTTGCCCAGTGACAGCACTCTCCTACTTTTTGTTCTCTATATGTCATATCCTCTTAACAATCTACTGTCCCCTGCTTTCCATGCTCTCCTTTCCTTTCTAGTAACAGGACAGCAGGACAGCTTCCTATAGATGCACAGAACCATAAAGTACACACCCCATAAGGTCACACTGTGACTCCAATTCCAGTCCATTTCGGTCTAAAGAGTTGACCTCAGTAACGTTTTCTGGTCAGGTGTATCAGCAGGTCTAGGCGCCGAGTTGCCAGGGGAACTCCCAGGCTGCTGGACCATCAGTTACTGTCTGTTAGTGGAGTTCTTGAGGTGCACCCTTTTTTTTCTCATAAGGTCTTGTAGTTCTCTTTGTATAGGTCTCTTATTTCTCTAGTTGGATTTATTCCTGGGTATTTTATCTTCTTGGAGTCTGTAGTAAATGGCATTGATTTGGTGATTTCTTCTTTGATGAGCTCCTTGTTGGTATAAAGAAATCTCACTAATTTACTTATGTTTATCCTAAATTCTGCTACTTTGCTGAACTCTTCTATTAGTTCCAGTAGTTTACTTATGGATTCTTTAGGATTCTCTGCGTATACAATCATGCCACCTGTGAACAGGGAGATTTTTACTCCTTTTTTGCTGATGTGATTTACTTTTATTTCTTTGTCTTCTCTAATTGTTCTGGCCAGAACTTCTCGTACAATATTGAATGGAAGTAGTGAGAGTGGGCATCCTTGTCCAGTTCCCATTCTCAAGAGGAATTCTTTCTGTCACTCTCCACACAGGGTGATGTAGGAAGTTGGCTTCGTGTAGCTTCCACTTCTTGGGCCGAGGAATTTCTCTTCTATTCCTATTTTACTGAGAGCTTTTAGCATGAATAGGTGTTGGACTTGGTCTAATGTCTGTTTGGCATCAGTTGGCAAAATCAGGTGATTCTTATCTTTTGTGTTGTTTATGTGGTTGATCACATTAATTGTTTTTCTGATGTGGAACCAGTCTTTCATCTCTGGTATGAATCCCACTTGGTCGTGATGAATTATTTTTTTGATATGTTGTTGAATTCTATTGTTAAGGATTTTACTGAAGACTTTTGCATCACGAGTGACATAGGTCAGTAATTTTCCTTTTCTGTGGGATATTTCCCTAGCTTTGATATCAGGGTTATGTTGGCTTCACAAAATGAATTTGGGAGTAGTCCATCCCTTTCTATGCTGTGAAAAAGTCTCAGTAGTATTGGAGTTAATTATTCTCTAAAGTTTGGTAGAATTCTCCGGTGAAGCCATCTGGGCCAGGACTTTTTTTGGTTGGTAGTTTTTTGATGACTTTTTCAATCTTTTCCTTTGTGATGGATTTTTTTTAAGTTGATCTACTTCTCTTTGTGATAATTTTGGTAGGTGATATGAATCTAGAAAATTGTTTTTTTTTCTAAGTTTTCAAATCTCTTGTAGTATAGTCTTTCATAGTGTTCTTTTATGATACTTGTGATTTCAGTTGGGTCTGTTTTAACATTTCCCGTCTCATTTTTTCTTTCTTTTTTTTATTATGACTGAGTGAAAATGCACATTCCTATATAAATTTGCAAGCCCACCTATATGCAGCTTCCACTGCTCTCCCTGCCCAGTGACAGCACACTATTCCTCTCTGCGCCATGCATGTCTCATCCTCCCAACAGTCTCCTTTCCCCTCCCCTCCACTCACTCCCCTTCCTCCAGTCAGAGGTCAGCAGGATGCTATCCTATAGATGCATAGAACTATAAAGTGCATTCAATATATGGTCTCTCTGCGTCGCCAAGTCCAATCCATTTCTGTCCGAAGAGTGGACCTTTGTTATGATTTATGGGCAAGGGCAGCATCAGGGCCAGGGGCCATGCTCTCAGGGGAAGCCTGAAGCCGCTGGACCATCAATTGTGGTCTTTAAGTGGAGATCTAAGGTTGCACACCTTTTTATTCTTGTACTGCAGGTGAGACACAACTTTGTGAGCTCCATTGCGGCTATCACTGGTGGTGGCTGGGCATCATCCCGTTCCTCCAGTCCCAAGTCGATGTAGGCACCCACTCATTTGGGTTAATCTCTCTTCTGTATTGTCTTTCCCTCATGTCGTTTTTGTCCTCGGTGAGCATCTGTTCCTGCTGAGTTGGGACCATTTGCTGTGCCCTCGGGTGGCAGCTTGGCAGCTTTTAAGACCCCAGAAGCCAATGACCAATGTTGGGTGCAGAGAGCCCTCTTAGCAAAATGCTGGTTGTGCAATTGGCCTCAATTTCGCCTAAGAGCATGGGCCCCTGCGCCCTGCCCCAGCTGCTCTGTCCTTGCAATATTGGGTTAAGATGGAAGGAGTACTCAAGTTATTTTGAAGTCCACTTAATATTGCTCTTGTTTCTAATGTGTGCTATCACCAATTTCACCCGACCAAAATTCTAGCAAGGATCTAATCTAAACCCTCCCCGCCTTGCCTTCCCTTCCTCCCCTACCTTGCAGCCATCAGAGTCTTTTCTTCTATGCATCAGTCTGTTTTTGAGTTCTTATCATAGGGGTCTCATAAATATTTGTCTGTTTGTCACTGACTACTTTCACTCAACATAATGTCTTCCAGTTGAAACCAGGTTATGAGATATTTCCTGCTATCATCTTTGTTCTTTATCATTGCATAGTGTTCCATTGAGTATATGTACCATAGTTTACCTATCCATTCCTCTGTTGGGTATCTGGGTTGATTTCATCTTTTTGCTATTGTGGACTGTGCTGCGATAAACATTCTTGTGCATGTATCAGTTGGTGTGAATGGCCTTGATTCTGTAGGATATATTTCAAGTAGTGAAGTTACTGGCTCAAATGGTGTATCTGTATCCATTTTTTTAAGGAAGCACCAGTTTCCTTTCCAAAGAGGTTGGACCATTTTGCAACCCCACCAACAGTGTAGGAAAGTTCCAGTTTCTCCACAGCCTCTCCAGCATTTGTTATTTTGTGTTTTTTGGACCATGGCCAACCTTGTTGGGGTGAGATGGTATCTCATTGTAGTTTTGAAGTGAATTTCTTTAATAACTAAAGATCGTGAACATGTTTGCATGTGTTTTTGGCTTCCTGGATCTCCCCTTTAGAGAAATGTCTGTCCATCTCCTTTGCCCATTGCTTACTTGGATCATCTTCTTATTGATATTTTGTAGTACCTTATAGATTATGGAGATCAGTCATCGGTCTGACATAGAGTTGCCAAATATTTTTTCCCATTCTGTAGGTGGCCTTTTAATACTATTAATAAAGTCTATGAATGAGCAAAAGTGTTTGATTCTTAATAGTTCCCATTTATCTATTTTTTTCTTCTATTGATTGTGGTTTGTCTGACAGATTTTGAAGTCTGTCTATGTTGTGTATTAAAACTTCCATTGTTGTTCCTACTTTTTCTTGGATGAGCTTTATTTTTTCAGATTTGATGTTTAGGTCTTTTATCCGGTTTGAGTTGGTTTTTGTATAAGGTGTAAGACATGGATCTTGTTTCAATTTATTGCAGATGGATATTCAATTTTGCCACCACCATTTATTAAAAAGATTTTTTTTTTTACCCCAGTTTAATGTCTTAGGCCCTTTGTCAAATATCAGCTGTTCATAGGCAGATGGTGTCATCTCTGGGGTCTCGATTCTGTTTCAGTGATGGATCTGTCTGTTCTTGTATCAGGACCAGGCTGTTTTGACCACTGTGGCAGTGTAATAGGTTCTCAGGTAGGGTAATGAGAGGTCTCCCAGTAAGTTCTTCTTTAGTAGTACTTTACTTATCTGGGGCTTCTTCCCTTTCCATACAAAATTGGTGATTTTTTTTCTCCATCTCATTAAAAAAATGATGCTGGAACTTGTATTGGGATTGCATTATGTAAGTAGATTGCTTTGGGTAAAATAGACATTTTCAAAATAGTATATCTTGTTGTTGGTATAATGGAATCCTACTGATTTACTTATGTTTATCTTGTATCCTGAAACTTTGCTGAACTCTTCTATCAGTATGAGCAGTTTACTTATAGATTCTTTGAGATTCTCTAAATATACAATCATATCATCAGCAAACAGGGAGATTTTGACTTCTTCTTTGCCAATGCAGATGGTCTTTTTTTTTTTTGGTGTTGTCTAATTGCTGTGGCTAGAACTTCTAGCACAATGTTGAATAGGAGAGGTGAGAGTAGGCATCCTTGTCTAGTTCCTGTTCTCAAGGGAAACTGTTTCAGTCTCTCTCAAGTCAGGATGAAGTAGTCAGTTGGCTTTGTATAAATAGCCCTTATTGCATTGAGCAATTTTCTGTCTATACCTATTTTGCTAAGATTTTTTAGCATGAATGGGTGTTGGACTTTATCAAATGCCTTTTTTTGCATTAATCGACAAAATCAGGTGATTCTTGTCTTTTGTGATATTTAAGTGGTTAATCACATTAATTGTTTTTCTGATGTTGAACCAGCCTTGCTTCCCTGGTATGGTCAACTTGGTCACGATGGATTGTTTTTTTTAATATGTTGTTGTATTCTATTCGCAAAAATTTTGTTGAAGCTTTTTGCATCTAGATTCATGAGTGATATCAGTCTGTAGTCCTCCTTTTTTGCTAGGTCTTTCCCTGGCTTTGATATCAGGGTTATCATGGAGTCATAGAATGAGTTTGGGAGTACTCCATTCATTTCTATACTGTGAAATAGTCTCAGTAGTATTAGAGATAACTCTTCTCTAATAGCTTGGTAGAATTCAGCAGTGAAGCCATCTGGGCCCGGGCTTTTTTTTGGTTGGCAGTGTTTTGATGACGTTTTCAATCTCTTCCTTTGTTACGGATTTATTAAGTTGTTCTGTTCCACGTTGTGATAATTTGGGTAGGTGATATGAATCAAGGAATTTGTCCATTTACTCTAGGTTTTCAAAGTTGTTAGAATATAGTCTTTCATAGTATTCTGTTATGATATTTTTTATTTCTGTTGAATCTGTTGTGACATCTACCCTCTCATTTCTAATCTGGGTTATTTGTTTAGTTTCCTGTTTTTCTGTAGTAGGTTAAGCCAGTGGTTTATCAATTTTGTTGATCTTTTCAAAAAACCAGCTTTTGGTCTTTTCAATTTTTTCAGTTGTTCTTCTGTTCTCTAATTCATTTAGTTCTGCTCTATCTTTATGATCTGTTTTCTTCTGGTGCCTGAGGGGTTCTTCTGTTGTTCTCTCTCTATTTGTTCAAGCTGTAGGTTTAGTTCTTTGATTTGGTTTCTTTCTTCCTTCCAGATGTGTGCATTTATGGAGATAAACAGACCTCTGAGCACTGCTTTGGCTGTATCCCAAAGATTCTGGTAGGCAGTGTTTTCGTTCTCACTGGAATCCATGAATTTCTTTATTTCATCCTTGATTTCTTCTATAACCCATGTTATTTTGAGCAAGATGTTCAGTTTCCAAGAGTTCCACTTTCTGTTTTTTCTGCTATGGATTTTGACTTTTATGGCTTTATGATCTGAGAAGATGCTTTGCAGTAATTCAATGGTATGGATTTCGTTGAGAATTGCATTATGTCCTAATACATGGTCAGTTTTGGAGAATGTTCCATGTGCACTGGAGAAGAAGATGTAGTTGTCTGCTGATGGGTAGAAAGTTTTGTATGTAGAGATGGGATTTAATTGGTTAATTGTGGCAATAAGGTCTTCTGTATCTTTACTGAGCATTTTTCTAAGTGACCTGTCCAGTATTGAGAGTGGAGTGTTGATGTCTCCCACTATTACTGTGGAGTAATCTAACTCTTTTTTGAGTGTAGTCAGTGTTTCTTTGACATATTTAGGTGCTCTGATATTAAGCCAAGCCAAGTGCTGTCGAGTCAGAAACGACTCATGATGACGCTAGTCTTGCTTGTGTACTGAACCTTTCAGCAACAAATAGCGCCCATCTTTGTCCACGATGGTGGATTTTACATTAAAATTGATTTTGTCTGAGATTAGAATTGCCACCTCTGCTCTTTGTTCATTGTTAGCTGGATATATATTCTTCCATCCTATAATTTTCAGTTTGTTTCTGTCTTTAAGTCTCAAGTGAGTTTCTTGTAGACAACATATGGATGGGTCATGTCTTTTGATCCAAGATGTCACTCTATGTCTCTTTACTGGAGCATTCAGTGCATTCACATTCAATGTAATTATTGATAGGTATGTGTTCACTGCTGCCATTGTGATATGTTTATTTTTGTGCTGATGTTATCTCTGTTATTCTCTTTTTCTTTTCATTTAACATGACTGAGTGAAAAAACATTCCCGTGTAAGTTTACATGCCCACCTACATGCAGTTTCCACTGCTCTCCCTGTCTGGTGACAGCACACTATTCCTCTCTGCTCCATACATGTCTCATCCTCCCAACAGCCTCCTTTCCCCTCCTCTCCACCCACTCTCCTCCGTCCAGCCAGAGGTCAGCAGGATGATATCCTATAGATGTATAAAACCATAAAGTGCATCCAATATATGGTCACTCTGCATTGCCAAGTCCAATCCATTCCTGTCCAAAGAGTGGACCTTCATTATAATTTATGGGTAAGGGCAGCATCAGGTCCAGGGACCATGCTCTCAGGGGAACCCCAAAACTGCTGGACCATTAATTGAGGTCTTTTAGTGGAGATCTCTGGATGCACCCCTTTTTATTCTCGTGTTGCCAGTGAGACTCCTCTCTGTGAGCTCCACTGTGGCTATCACTGGTGGTGGCTGGGCACCATCTGGTTTTTCTGGTCCCAAGTCAATGTAGGCACCCACTCTTGTGGGTCTCTCTGTCTTCTAGGTTGTCTTTACCACATGTCATTTTGGTCCTCGATGAACATCAGTTCCTGCTGAGTTGGGACCATTTGCTGTGTCCTCGGATGGCAGCTTGGCAGCTTTTAAGACCCCAGATGACACTCACCAATGTAGGGTGCGGAGAGCTCTCTTAGCAAAACGCTAGTTGTGCTAATTGGCCTTGATTTTGCCTAAGAACATGGTCCCCTGCCCCCTGCCCCAGCTACTCTATCCTTGCAATGTTGGGTTAAGATGGAAGGAGTACTCAAGTTATGCTGAAGTCCACTTAATGTTGTTCTTGTTTCTAATGTGTGCTATCACCACTTTCTCCCAGCTAGATTTCTAGTAACTATCTAAACTAAACCCTCTACCCCTCACCCTCCCTCCCTCCCCTCCCTTGCAGCTATTGAAGAGTCTTTTCTTCTATACACAAGTCTGTTTTTGAGAACTTATCTTAGAGGTCTTATACAGTATTTGTCCTTTTGTTGCGGACTACTTTCACTCAACATAATGTCTTCCAGTTGAAACCAGGTTAGGAGATGTTTCCTGGAATCATTGTTATTCTTTATCATTGTGTAGTGCTCCATTGAGTATATGTACCATAGTTTACCTATCCATTCTTCTGTCGTTGGGCATCTGGGTTGATTCCATCTTTTTGCTATCATGGACTGTGCTGTGATAAACATTCTGGTGCATGTGTACGTTGGTGTGAAAGGCCTTGATTCTGTAGGATATATTCCAAGTAATGGAATTATTGGGTCAAATGGTATATCGATATCCATTTTTTTAAGGAAGTGCCAGATTGCTTTCCAAAGAGGCTGGACCATTTTGCAACCCCACCAGCAGTGTAGGAGGCTTCCTCTTTCTCCACAGCCTCTCCAGCATTTGTTGTTTTTTGTTTTTTTGGATCATGGCCAATCTTATTGGGGTGAGATGGTATCTCATTGTAGTTTTGAAGTGAATTTCTTTAATAACTAAAGATTGTGAACATCTCTGTTATTGTTATTAGTCTGTTCTGGGACATTCTTTTTTGTGAGTTGATTTTTCACCGTTTTCAGAGCTGGTTTTGTAGTTGTTGAGACTCCTGTGTTAGATTTCTTGATATGGTATGTTGCGTCTTTTTTGTGCTTTACAGCTGTCTCTATGATCCCCCTTGATAAACTATATATAAAGCCAATTTCAATTACTACCAGTCTGGTCAACTTCCTCTCCATGGAAGGATATGACTGTAGTACATCCCTCTTTTTAACATGATGATAACATAGTTTTCATTATAATCACTTAATTGTTTCTTTCCATATTAAACCTGTGATTGACTTTGGAGCCTTCCCTAACTCAGTAGAATTCTGGACGATGTGTGGTTCTAAAACATAAAATTAGTGGTTTTGTTCTTCTAAGCCAAAGCTAAAGCCAAAGCCAAAGCCAAGAACTTCTTTCAGTATTTCTTGTAGCTTTGGTTTGGTTTTTACAAAGTCTCTGAGTTTCTGTTTATCTGGGAATGTCTTAATTTCATTTTCCTATTTGAAAGATAATTTTGCAGGATATATAATTCTTGGTTGGATGTTCTCCTTCAAGGCTTTGAATGAGCCATGTCACTGTCTCTGTGCCAGCATGGTTTCTGCTGAGAAATCTGATGAAAACCTACAGGGTTTCCCTTTGAATGTTAGGTTTGCTTTGATTCTTGCTACCTTTAAGAATTGCTGCTTATGTTTCATTTTGTTAAGCTTGATTATAATATGCCTTGGAGTCTTTCTTTTAAGATCTATATTGGGTGGTGTACAATATGCGTCTGGGATATCTATATTCTCTTCCTTCATAATTTCTGGGAAGTTTTCTTTCAGCAGCTCAGCAACAATACTCTCTGTGTTCTGAGGTGTCTCATCCTGTTCAGGGACTCCAATTAATCGAAAGTTGTTCCACATAATAGAGTCCCACATGCTTCTTAATGTTTCTTCATTTTTCTTGTTTCTTTTTTCTGATTTGTCCTCATATATGCTGGTGTCAGTTGGTCTGTCTTCCAAGCAGAAATTCTTTTTTCCATTTGTTGCATTCTGTTTTCTTGGCTTTGAATGAAAGTTTCTATGTCTTTGATTTTGTTCTTGATCTGTTGAATTTCAGAGAACTGGTGTTCCATCAGATTGAACAGCTTGCTTAATTTTTAATTTTGTTCTGCTGCATTTTGTATAAGGTCTAGAAGGGCTCTGTATATAATCCTTTTGTAGTCACCTTCTGATGATTTCAGAAAAGTTTCTTCATCCAGAAAACTCCTTGGTTGCTTTGTTTGGGAGCCTTTTGAAGCCGTGGGTTATTTCTTGTTTGCCACAAGCATCTGTTGCTTTTCATGTGAGTAAGTAAAGGCTGGGAGAGATACTGTGAGGATGGACTGCAGATGTTTCTCTAGGCTGTCTTAAAATGTAAAACAAAAGATATCTGACTACTTCCTATGTGAGTCAGGTTTTCAGGTGTAGAGGTCTGTCTTCCCAACTGGCAAAATAAGCACCTCTATATCTAACCCCAGATGATATGAACTAGTTGAAAATACAGCAGTGCTACTGCCTTGTTGTCGTCTGCTGACAGGGCCCTGCCTTAGGCGACACTGTGTAAACTGCTGCTTTTCTGGTAGAAAAGCACTCTCCTGTGGGCAGGCTCTGGCTCCCAAGCTAAGAATTAGGCCCAGCTTCGGTCATCATATCTAAGATGGCGCCCTCCACGTGGTCAGTGGATAGAGGGGCTAAAGGTGCCGAGACATAGTGAGTCCTCAGCTTCTGTTTCTGGGCCCCCACTGTAGGTGACACTGTGCAAACTATTGCTTTTCTGTCAGAGAAGTGCTGTCCTGTTTACAGGCGCTGGCTCCCAGGCTAAGAATTAGGTCCCACTAAAATCTCCATATCCAGCATGGCACCTCGCACAGGCACCGCTGGTTCTGTACAAACCACCCTGTGGCAGAGACAAAAGACAGGCCCAAAGTGGCTAGATGAACAGAGTCCTAAGCCTGGCTCTCCAAATATGGCAATTTCGCCTGGCTATCCCACCAGCAGTGCATCTGAGACTAGCCGTTAAGCAAGACCCAGCTCTGCCCGCTGGCCAAGACAGAGAAAAAAAAGTCAAAATGGTGCATTACCTTCAGTCCATGAGAGCCAGGGATAGTCAGGAGTGGCAGTCAGCGAAAGAGGAAGTTTTTCGCTCAGTTGTATGAAGTGCAAATTAACAGTTCTGTGCCGTGTCCTGGGGCTCACTAAGTGACCAGAAGGCTCTGATTATCAATTCAGGTCTTGGTTTCCAGAGGGATATAAGGAGACATGTGCTTAGTCTGCCAACTTGACTCTGCCCCCTCCCATCTCAGTTCTTGTTTAGATTATTTGTTTCCTGTCTTGTTTTTCTTTTGTAAGTTTAGCCAGTGGTTTATCAGTTTGATTGATCTTTAAAAAAAAAAAAAAAAAAAAAACAGCTTTGGTTTTGTTAATTTTTTCAACTTTTATTCTATTCTCTAATTCATTTAGGTCTGCTCTAATCTTTATTATCTGTTTTGTTCTGGTGCGTGAGGGGTTCCTTTGCTTTTTGCTTTCTACTTGTTAGGCTATAGGGTTAATTCCCTGGTTTCAGTCATTTCTTCCTTTGTGATGTGTGCATTAATACAGACAAACTGACCTCTGAGCACTGCTTTTGCTGTGTCTCATAGGTTTTGGTAGGATGTCTTTTCATTCTTATTTGATTTCATAAATTTCTTTGTTTCTTTCTTTATTTATTGTATAACCC
Source organism: Heterohyrax brucei (assembly GCA_028571685.1). Lineage (NCBI taxonomy): Eukaryota > Metazoa > Chordata > Mammalia > Hyracoidea > Procaviidae > Heterohyrax > Heterohyrax brucei. The sequence goes on along the minus strand of CM053145.1, from coordinate 58,238,777 downwards.
ATGGTGTTTTGAGCAAGGTGTTGTTCAATTTCCATGAGTTCAAATTTATATCTATGTTGTTTCTGCTATTGATTTTGAGTTTTATGGCTTTATGGTCTGAGAAGATGCTTTTTAATAATTCGATGGATTGGACTTTCTTGATATTTGTTTTATGTTCTAACACGTGGTCTATTCTGGAGAATGTTCTCTGTGCATTGGAGAAGAAGGTGTACTTATCTCTTGATGGATAAATAGTTCTGTATATGTCAATGAGGTCTAGTTGATTAATTGTCAAAATAAGATCTTCAGTGTCTTTACTGAGCTTTTTTCTAATGATCTGTCTGTTACTGAAAGTGGAGTGCTGAAGTCTCCAACAATTATTAAGGAGTGACCAATCTCATTTTTCAATGTAGTCAGTGTTTGTTTCATGTATTAGATGCTCTGGTATTGGATGCATCAATATTTAATATTGTTAAGTCCTGCTTACGTGTTGAACCTTTCAGCAATTAGTGGTGACCATCATTGTCCACAATGGTGGATTATACATTAAAATCTATTTTACCTGACATTAGCATTGCCACACATGGTCTTCTTTGTATATTGTTAGCTTAGTATGTGTTAGTCCATCTTTCAGTTTGTTCCTATCTTTCAGTCTAAGCTGTGTTTTTTCTAAGCAACATATAGATGGATCATGTCTTTTGATCCAGGATCTCACTCTTTGTTTGTTTATTGGAACATTCAGTCTATTTATGTTCAGTATAATTATTGATAAGTATGTGTTTAGTGCTGTCATTTTAATGTATTTATTTTTGTGTTGGTGTTTTCTATTTTGCTGCTAATATTCTGTTATGGGTCATTATTCTTGATGGGTTCACTTTTCATCCTTTTCAGTGTTGGTTTTGTGTTTGTTGCAACTCCTTTATTACAGTTCTTGTTTTGATATATTGCATTGCTGCTGTGCTTTGTGGCTAACCCAATAGTTTCCCTTCATATTCTAAGTTCAAACCCAATTTTAACTTCTGCATACCTTTTTAACTTCTACTCTATCTAAATGAACTATTAACTACTGTAGTATATCCCTCTTTTTAGTGTGTTGATGTCATAGTTTTCATGATATGATCATCACTGGTTCCCTTCTTTTAGTATTGTCACTTTGAGTTTTGGGATTTCCCTATCTGAGTAGATTTGTGGATGCTGTGTCCTGCATTGTCTCCTTATATATATACTTAATGTTTTTGTAAGTAAAGAACTTCTTTCAGTACTTGCAGTTTTGGTTTGGTGTTAGGAAGTCTTTAAGCTTCTGTTTATCTGTGAATGTCTTAACTTCATCTTCATATTTGAGAGACAATTTTGCAGGGTATATAATTCTTGGTTGGAAGTTTTTCTCCTTCAAGACTTTGAATATGTCATCCCACTGCCTCCATGCCAACATTGTTTCTGCTGAGAAGTCAGACAAAAGCTTACTGGGTTTCCTTCTGAATGTTAGCTTTACTTTGAGCCTCACTGCCTTTAAGAGACTCTGTTTCATTTTGTTAAGCTTGATTATAATATGTCTTGTGTCTTTCTTTTGCAGTCTAGTTCTTGTGGTGTTCAATATATATTTTTGATATCTATGTTCTCTTCTTTCATAATTTCAGGGAAGTTTTCTGTTGGCAACTCAGCAGCAATACTCTCTGTGTTTTCAGCTACCCCTTCTACTTCAATAACTCCAGTTGATTGTAGATTGTTCCTGTTAATAGAGTCCCACATGTTTCATAATGCTTCTTCATTTTTCTTATTTCTTCTCTCTGATGTCTCCTCATAAGTGTGGGTGTCAGTTGCTCTATCCTCAAGATCAGTGAGTCTGACTTCCAACTCCTCAATTCTGCTCTTAAGGCTTCAATTGTCTAGTTCTGTAATTTTGTTATTGGTATATTGGATTTGAGATCATTGATATTTGGCCAGTTCAAATAGCTTGCTTAATTTTTCATTTTGCTCTACTGTGTTTTGTTTAATCTCAAGGACAGCTCTGTACATAATTCTTTTCTATTTGACCTTTGATAGTTTCAGAAAACCTTCTTCATCTGGGAAGTTTTTTGATTATTTGGGAGTTTTCTGGAGCCATGTTGGGCTGTTTCTTTAAACAGCTAGTGATGGTCTGTTGTCTTCTGAGCACCTAGAGGCTGTTTGGTTTCTCTGGTGTTACCTTTACAGGAGCTGAATTGTAGTTTTGAGAAGGGAGTTTGTCACCAGCCACCTCTATGTCTATTGACTGGTCCCAGTTGACTCTCCGGGGTGGAAGCCTCCACCCCCTGGCTGGCAAGAATGGTGCTCTACTTAAGGAGTCATTGGGGGGCCATCAACTGACCCTATCATGAGTCAGTAAAGACTGAGAGAGTTGGTACCATGCTACTCAGCAGTTATTTCCCCAGGAAGTCTTATTTTTTAAAACTAGTAATTGTCCAACAGCTGCCACAATCAGGCTGTCAGGTAGGACAGGCCCTGCCTTCTAGCTGACAATGGAAGAATGTCTTTGGCTGTCTGCAGATGCTGTGATGTAGTTCAGAGTACAGAGGAGTTATTGCCTTGCTGCCTTTTTCAGCTAGGCCCTACCCATAAGGTAACACTGTGCTAAACACAGCCTTTCTCCTGGAAGAGTGCATTCTGGAGTGGCACTGCTTATCAGCTTGGGAATTATCCCCTGTTGAGGCCTCTGGTTGGGTGACTCTCCCTTCCTGCTGCAAAGCAGAAGAATCTATGGCGGATCTCAGAAAAGAGAGTTTTGAGGGTCAGTGGTGCCCTCTTTCAGCAGCCAGCCTCTCAAAATGTGGGTGTGCCACACACTGTGTCGCTGCTGTACTATATGAGGTTTATGTTAACACTGCAGTTCAATGTTTTGTTCTGGCTCATGCCCATCTCCTGCTCCCTGGATTAGAGAAAAAAAAAATTGTCAGTACCTGGGATCCATGCAAGCAGTGAGTTAGCAGTAGCAGGGCTCAGCCTTTGCTGGCTTATGCCAGAGAGAGGAAGTTTGCTGTTTAGTGGCATGTAGTCCAGTCTGACAACTCTATGCCATATCCTAGGGCTCCCTGGGTGTCCAGAATACTCCCTTCAATTATTAATCCAGGCCTTAGTTTTCAGAGGAAATAAGGAGACATGTCTCTATTCTGCCATCTTGGTTCCACCTCTCCATTTATTTTTTTAAGTGATCATGTTGTTGTTGTTAGGTGCCGTTGAGTCTATGCCCACTCATAGTAACCCTGTGTACAACAGAATGAGACACTGCTTGGTCCTGGACCATCCTCAGTCACTGCTATGCTTGAATCCATCACTGCATCCACCATGTCAGTCTTTCGTGATGAGTATTTTCAACTCCTTTGCTAACCCTCTACCTTACAAATATTGTATCCTTCTTCAGGGAGTAGTACCTCCTGATAATATGCACAAGGTAGCTGAGACAACATCTACCCATTCTCAATTCTAAGACTCATTCTGGCTGTATTCTTCCCAAACAGATCGGTTTGTTCTGGCAGTCCATAGTATATTCAGTATCTTTCACCAATGCTGTAATTCACAGGCATCAGTTCTTCTTCAGTCTTCCTTATTCACCGTCCAGCTTTCATATATGTATGAAATGTGAGAATAGGAGGATGTGGAAAGGGAAAGAAAAAAATTCTAATTTTGCATAAATAACTGGAAAATTTATGTAATAGTCAACTTTCTTCTCACATGTAATTCCAGCCCAAAAAATTTACTTACACAATCCCCAGTGTAGCTTTACATGAAGGTCATTTTAAGTCTAGTTTGGGAAAACTGGTTTTAATGTGTTAACATCTTCTGGCTTTTTAGCAATGGAGTGGCATAGTTTTTATAACATCTTTATGTTGTTATACATGTCAACATTTTTTCCTGAGTTTTGGAAAGTAGATATGAATCTGTTGTTTTATTAAATATAATGGATTAAACAACAACAACAACAAAGCCAAATCCATTGCCATCAAGTTTATTCTGATTCATGTAAATGTAGTGTGTGACCTGCTTAAAAAAACAAAAAAACAAAAAAACAAAAAAAACCTCTGCTTTGTCCCACCTATGAGGACTGCCAATTAAATTTACAAAGTCATCTTAGGAAAAATGCTACATACCTGATGGCTGAATATTACTATGGTCACTTTTGAAGTATTCCCTTGGGAAGCCATGTACTGAAGACAGTGCATACCTGACCTTTCAAAGCAATTTTGAAACTCTTTTTCTGGAATGGGTGTCAGAGCTGTGCTGTATTATTACTCTTGATATCCTGAATGTCATCCAAATGTCTTCATTTCAGTATTTCCTTTATCTTTAGGTCAAGAAAAACATCATGGGGGCCAGACCACGTGCGTACAGAGGGTGTTCCAATACAGTTATTTGTTTATTGGCTCAAAACACCCTCACAGACAACTATACAACTAAGTTCACAACTGTGCCGCCTCACCACTGTGCACAATGGCCATTCCTGAAAGAGATCCAAAATTGCTTCAAAGGGTGAACTAGGCATTGGTGTTGGTGCATAGCTTCCTAAGTGGAGTACTTTGAAGTTGACCATAGTGATATTCAGCAGTAGGGTATGTAGCACTTAGAACAATTAAGTTTATGGACTTGGAGGTCAGACCTCATATGTCTCTGATTATCAACGTCACCACAAGTTCTAACAATTAGTATTTATTGGGTACTTACTATTTGCCTAATATCATGCTAAGTATTTTTAATACATTATCTCATTGTTAAACTCACTTGTATATGTTTGAAAAGATGGCTGTTACCTAAAGTGAGAATGCAATTTTGAAATTAATTAATTCATTATGTAATTCATAAACCAAAAGCGTTAAAGCACAAACCGTGTATTAGATACTGTACTGGATCCTTGTATGCAAATATGATTGAAAACTAGCGTCTGCCAGCAAAAGGCTTATTGTATGATGTGAGAAAAACATTTAGACCCACCCACTTTGAGAGAAGGATTTGGTAATTCAGAAGAGAAACCACCAACAGAATGGAAAGAAGCAGTGTTAGGATTGTGTGTGGAGTTGTCAGGTGGATGTTCTGGCATTGATAGTTGAGTGTATGAGTTTCCTACGAAAAAATTGGGAATTTGTTGGCTGTATCTGCATATAGAGTTTCTCCATAATCTAAGTTTTATTGTTATATTATAATGTGACTTACGTGAAAGTATTCTTTTGCATTTGCTCTTGAGTCCTATGTATACATACTGGTCAGTTTGCCACATTGGACAGGACAGCCTAGCAGTAAATTAAAGTAGCCATCAGTGTAGCACAGTTGAGGTTTCGTGTACCTGGGCGTATACACCTATGCTGTAGTCTTGAACATTGTCCTGCTATGCATATGTTAAGCTTAACAATTTTGTCTTTTGTACGTCCTTCCTGTTTCTCTAAGTTGCATTATTTTTGTGATGAAGGCTTTTTGATGACTTTGTCACAAATTGGCTATAAATTTCAAGTGAAAAAATTTAAAATTCTTCTGCTTATCAGTATTTTGTCATGGAAAAAAATCTGAAATTACTAGAAAAAAAGTATAAACTATTTTTTGGCAGCATTCAAGCCATATTTGCAGTATGCAAGCCAATAGAAGAGCAACAAAAACCCACAGCTGGTGAATCAATCTGGAATCATAATGACTGCATAATAATAATACACAATATTTTAATTGTTATTAAGTTAGATATTTTTAATTTTAATGTTTTTATTTTATTCTTGAACTGGTTAGAGTTATGTTAAAAATTTCCAAAAGTGTGTAATTGTCTAGTGATATTTTTGCTTCTGATTTCAAATTTTATGTATTGTGGTGTGCACAATACACTTATTTCTAAAAACTTTGTGGACAGATTTATGGCCCACTACAGTGTCTTTCATAAACTATCCAGGTGTGTAGAAAAAAAGATGCTTTTTTAATATGTTTTCCATTTGTTTTATACAATATTCTTTCTATATATGTTCATTAAGTAAAATGTTTCCCATTTTCTTAAGTCTTCCACATTCTTAATGATTATTATATGCTTGATATATAGTTTACTGAGAAATTCTCATCTCTTTATAGTTTTGTCAATATATTTATCATTATAAAACCCAAACCCACTATATGTTACATATACATTTATATATACATATACATATACATAAATTTATGTCTGTGTACATGTATTTATATATAAAGGCATGAAAATTCAGTTTGTGAACTCATCTTACAAAAAGTGCTATATACTTCACTACTGAATATCAATATGGTCACCTTTCCAACTCGATGGCACTTGGCTTTTCAAATGCTCTCCTTGGGAAGCTGTGCACCAATGTCAGTGTCTAGTCTACCCTTCAAAGCAATTTTGGAACTCTTTTTCTGGAGTGGTTATCAGAGATGTTGCTGTATTACCCTTGATGTCCTGAATGGCATCAAAATGTACTCCTTTCAGCATTTCCTTTATCTTTGGATAAAGAAAAAAGTCATTTAGGTCCAGATCAGGTGATTAGGGAGAGTGTTCCAATACAGTTATTTGTTTACTGGCTAAAATCCCCCTCACAGACAGTGCTATGTGAGCTGGTGCATTGTCGTGAGGCAAGAGCCATGAGTTGTTAGCAAAAAGTTCAGGTTGTTTTCATCTAACGTTTTCATGCCTTTTCAGCACTTCCAAATAGTAAACTTGGTTAACTGTCCAGTTGGTACAAGTTCATAATGGTCAATCTCTGTGATATTAAAAAATGTTAGCAACATCGTTTTGACTCTTGACTTGGACTGACGGTATTTTTTGGTTGTGAGGAATTGGCTGACTTCCATTGTGCACTTTGATGCTTTGTTTCAGGATTGTGTTTCATCACCAGTGATAACTACTTAAAACATCGTTTTGCCTCTCCAAAAGGTCTTGGCAAACTTTGCCTCTGCTTTTGTTCATCAGTGAGCTCCTTTGGGGCCATTTTTGCACACACGTTTCTTATGCTAAGCGTTTCATGTTTTTCTATTTTTGTTTACTTGGTCTGCTATGCTTCTTGCAGTCACTTGATGATTTTGACACACAATACAATGACTTTTTCCAATGTTTTCTTTAGTTTTGTTAGTCACTGGCTGCACTGATTTCTCTTTATCAATGATGCTTTCTCTCCCCTCATAAAATTGTTTCATGCGTTTGTACACTGCTGTTTTCTTCATGGCACTATCCCCATGAACTTGGACTAACATGTCCCTGGTTTCACTTCCACTCTTGCCAAGTTTATCGAGAAATTTAATGTTTGTTCGTTGTTTTAACTCAAGCTCTGACATTCTTGCAGTGGTACACAGACATAAGACAACAATAATTAATGTCACTCAGCAAGAAATTGCCACATGTCAGCATGAACACAGTCGTGAGATATTGATATACCAAGATTATGAAACCTTACTGAGTTGTTGTGCCACTGTAAGCACACAGGGGCAAGTTTGCAAACTTAATTGTCAGACTGTGTATATAGCATGTGTATTAAATGCTTTAGTTGTGTACTGGCCATTTGTCTCTGTAAAAATATTTTGATTCAGCATTTATTGTATCCGATGATAATAAAAAAGAAGAAACTTTATCTTGGTTAGAACTTGGTGTATGTAGTTTCCACTACTTCACTTTTAAATTTTCTGTATCCTCATGTTTTCAGAATCTCTTGAAATAGAACACAGATAAATTTTCTTTAAATGTAGTAGATTTTGATTGTCTTTTAACTTATTAACTATTGACATTGATGTGATACTGGTTTTTCTGAAGTTTTGCATTATGCTATCTGTTCTTCCTCTCTTTAAAATGATTTTGTTTTTGGATTTCCACTTCTTTTTCTTTATATTCCCATCTTCATTACAACCTTCTACTCCATCTCTTTGGAAGTAACTGTTCTTATGTATATTTATTTATCCTTTGGAAGATTCAGCAGAGGCTAGTATCTCTACTCTCCTCTTTAGCAAAGTTTGGGAACACATAGAACACTTTAAATCTGATCAGTACACTCCTGAGACATATTCTATGTATATGCCTACTGTACCAAAAAATCCAGCCCATTGCTAGTGATTTAATTCTGACTCATAGTGACACTATGAGACATAGTAGCACTGCCACATAGAGTTGCTAGGGACTGCCTGGTAGATTTGAACTGCCAACCTTTAGGTTAACAGCCATAGCATTTATCCACTACCCCCAGAGTTTCCATGTGGCCTGTGTTTATATTAAGTTCTTAGGTTTGTTCTGTCCACTTCTCACAAACTAGGCATTCTTACTATAATTTTATTAGTCAATCTTAGTTTTGATTTACCCACATATTCATCAAATCTTTGCTCTTCATTCTAGCATTCCGGACTTCATAGTTAAAATCATTTTTCTTCTACCTGAGTAATATTTTTAGAAATTCTTTTAGTTAGGGTCTATTGGTAAATTCCTTAAGTTTTTGTTATGTGACAATATCTTTATTTTTATTCCTTCTTGAAAAACAGCTTTTCTTGGTATAGATTCTGAATGAACATTTTTCTCTTAGTATATAGAAGACAGCTTTTTTTTTTTTTTTGTTTTGTTTTTCTTCCATACTAACTTCTAGTTTCTGTCACTGATGTTGAGAAGTCAGGATATCTGAAAGGCTATTGTACATGTTGGAACTGACTGTTCTCTGCTTATGTAGAACTGGTGGGATAGCAGCTGGTGGGTTGTAAGTTATACATGACTGAGAGACACTGGAGAAGCTGCTCTGCAAACCAGCTTTCTTGGACTCTGATTGCATTAGGGATTTAGAGGACTCTACTTACTGGGAAAACCTGGTGGTGTAGTGGTTAAGTGCTATGGCTGCTAACCAAGAAGTTGGCAGCTGGAATCCACCAGGCATTCTTTGTAACCTCTAAGGGGCAGTTCTACTCTGTAGTATAGGGTCAATATGAGCTGGATTTGTCTTGAAGATGATAGTACCGACTCACTTATTCAACAGCTGTAGCGGTGAGTGGTTAAAGTGCACAGCTGCTACCCAAAAGTCAGTGATCGAAACCTACCAGCTGCTCCGTGGGAGAAAGATGTACCAGTCTGCTTCCATAAATACTATACCCTTGGAAACTCTAGGGGGCAGTTCTGTTCCTATAGGGTCCCTATGAGTTGGAATCTACTGAATAACAATGAGATTTTTTACTATCCTACTTAGCTTCTGACTTCATCAAGGTCAGAGAGACAGGGCATGCCCATTGCATCAATATTCTTGCTTTTGACCACTGTTACATTAATTTTTTAGGTTCTCATTCACCTCAAGGCAGAGAAAATCTCATACCAAGTCTTTCTGTAGATACACTGAGAGAACTTAAAGCCTCACAGTGCTTTCTAGGCTCAGCTTACCTACTGGCCTTAAGATACTCCTTGATTCAAGTGAGTTTGATTATTGGAAGAGGATATTCACATTCAAGTTGCTAATATTCTAGATCTAGTGCTGCTTAGAAGAACTGGAGGAAAGTTTCAGGAATACCTTATAATTTGTGGAGCCCTAGTGGTATGGTGATTAAGAGCTCAGCTGCTAACGAAAGGCTGACAGTTCAATCCACCTGCTGCTCCTTGGAAACGCTATGGGACATTTCTACTCCATCCTGTAGGGTCAGTGTGAGTCAGAATCGACTTGATGGCGATGAGTTTGGTTTTGGTTTTGTGATTTGTAGAACTGCCGACTAGAGATGGTGGCTAATTTAAATAAAATAACAAATTCATTCAGAATACTGTTTCCAGTAAGCATTGGCATATTTTCTCTAATTTCCAACTGAAGTGCATGATTTTTTCCCCCTTAAACATATATTTGTGCATGTTTCTTTATACTGTGGGAGGACATTTTCTCAAGTTTTATTGTACTGACAAAATATTCCAGCTCTTCATTTCTGAATTAATCTGAAGAATATTTGCTGAGTGAAATACAGTGTGAAAAATGGGACTTGTAGTCATGGAACACAAGTTCCTTATGTATGAAATGGTCTTTATTAGTTGAGGGATACTAGGCATGGTTTCTTGAGCATGATGTCCCAATTTGTAAAATGAAAATAATAATTAGCCTTCCAGAGTCTTTGTGAAGATCAGAGAACCTAACACTCATAATCGCCTGGATGAAAATAAAGTGGCCAGTGGGTGTAGGCAACACTTGATATAAGCTTTTTGTTGAAGGAAAAGGATGTAGAGAAACTGGACTTACTGGGTCATGGTAGGCGTCACAGCTTTTTTTTTTTTAATGTTCTGTAATGTGGTAAACTGCAGGCAAGTTTAAGAAAGCGAGAGGACATGCGATCTAGAGGAGAACTAGTGGGGTGTGTGTTTGACAGCAGCCAAGGGTTGTACAACACTGACCCGGATGTGAAAGCTGCGAGTGAGGCTATAGATGTGGTAGGCTGATAAATTCAGTAGGCGGAGATGGAGGCATTCCCTTTTGTTTCTTTCAGTGAAGTATGAAGAATGCTAGATGAGGAAAATGAGAGTGTGGTAGTGAAGATTTAAGGAGCAAAGGGACTGCCTACCCTCTCCCTCCTTTTCTACTCAGTTCTGTTTAGGAATAAATCCATGTTAACTAATATCATATTATGAGAACATGTGATTCGGAATCAGCAGTTTCTGCTGTGTGACTAAAGTGCAGGAACTTGAGCAGGTTGCTTGCTTAGTTTGTCTGAATCTTCACTTCTTTTCCTTAAAGACAGAAATAATACTAAAACTGAATGTGTGAGATTGTTGTAAAAAGGCACACCACTGCACCCACTAACTGAAAATAGAGTACTCTTATGACATCTTTCCTAGCTGAAATGGCATACAGCAAAGAAGTAATGACCATTAATTTACATGGCAAATTTTTTTGAGCATTTGCAGACCCAGTGCATAACCTATGTCCAGTTTTACTATGTTAGGTGAAATACCTATACAAGCTGTTTTAGACTTTTATGATATCTTAGTGTGCATCTTACTAATGGATACACAAAATAAATGAAGATAAAGCACAGATGCTCAGACATAGTTCTAACTATGGTGACATGATCGTGAGATGCTGAATGTAGTTCCTGGGGAAGGAGCTTGGTGATACCACCCTTATCATCTTTAGTGGCTTGGTTTAAAACAAGCATTGAACGCTATTTCTACTTTTTATCTTTTATCATAAAAGAGAAGATTGTCTTAGGATTTATTTTGCTTAGCGAAAGCATGTACTAATGTTAATCTTTCATAAAAGTGACGTGTTGCAAAGAAATTTTCAAAAAGTGAGGGATACCTGTGTAGGGAAGACCGTTTGTCAATTGTACAATTCCATATAACTATTAGTTGTGAAAATGTTTACCAGGATTTCAATTATTATTATAGAAAGAATGCCCTATCCAGTTAAAAACGTTTTTTTGTGCTACCAGAGGAGTGACTATCATTCTAAAAACTCTTAATAGATTCAAAAAAATGATTTTTTCCATCAGTCTCAAGTTTACAGTTCAGAAAAAGCCTTATTTACTGAAGACTAAAATGAAATAAGCCCCCATTCAGAATGTATGTATTCTATAAAATTTGGAAATAAAATTCAGGCAACTATAATTATTATTACAATTAATTTTAATACTCTTAATAACATACTAGTATTATATTTTTTAAAAATGGCAAAACTGAAACTACTTGAGAAGAAAATTAATTCTTCTACTAGTTGTATGTATTTCATAAAAATGATTCTTGGTATTCAAATTCTACCAGCCTTTATTGACTTGACCAACTAACATGCTTTTCATGCTTTAGTTGATTTACTTTAAATTGATAACATTAAAGCTGATGAATTGCACCATATGTTCCAAAGCAAATATTGTAAGAAATCCTATAGAGAAGAATTGATTTCTTCCTCTTTCTTTGTGAGAGATAGTAGTAAGCTTAGGAAGAGTTGAAGTCTGGCATCTCAGCAGACTGGGATTCTCCTATTTACCTGCTGGCCAGCCCCAGTGTAGGGTTCTGCATGCTGCTTTCACTTGCTAAACTAGGACCAGAGGAGACCTACCTCTTAAATCACAGGGAGAGAAGAGGAATCTAGTGCCTCGTATTATCCAGCCATCAGCTCTTTAGGGATTGTGTCTTTAAGGAGCTCTTTGATGTAATCTTGTAACTGTTCTTACCCCACACTTCTTTGTATATAAAAAGAAAATACTATTTTGCCCTTGCCTTATAAATGTTCTAGGGCTTAATTATTGCTTGCAGACTTCTCTGAGGTTTCTAAAAACGGGTAGATATAATTATTCATTCTTAGAGAGATGCTCTGCTGAGAGGGTTTTCTGAATGCAGAAGATTATCTAAATTCATCCTAGTGATGCGTGAGATGTTTTGTAATGCTGATTACATATCACTGGGGAACAAATTAAGCCTATCAAGTACCCAGTGTATCAATCTTAAATCACATTGTACTTGAATCTGGGGACTGGTGTTTTATTTACTAGATGATCACTTTCTATACCAAACAAATTAGCTCTTTTAAAGTGTGTCAGTTGGCAGAGTAGGTGCTTAGCAGGCAGAGAATTATGTACTTTCAGAAAAGGAGTCATTGGTGTCTAACTTTTGTGGATGTGTTTTAAAACTGTTAGATGAAGTATTAGCATACAATATCCATTATTCCATTGTTAAAAAACAGGCTAAGCCCAGGATTGTATATTCAGATTTATAAGGGAATTTTGAGGCATTCTGATACATTAGAAATGCTGTTTATGTGATGAGGAAAGGGTTGGGAGAAGACATAAATCTGAAAATACATGCTCCCAGGGCTATCAAATCCCTCCGCATTTTGAAAATTATAAAGTCAGCAATAAATACTGATAACAGAAAGACAGATATTCTAATGAAAAAATTGGCACAGGCTATAAAAAGCAGATATAGAGAAATTTAAATGACCAGTAAATATATGAATAGAGGGTAAAATTCTCTAGCAGTCAGGAAAATGTAAATTAATGTTAATAATGAAGTATCATTTTACACTCAACAGAATTGCAAAGGCAAAAGAGAATGTGTACCCTTACTGCTTAATGTTGGGATATGGTGGAGTTTACTCAACTATATTACTAGTAGAAGTGAGAAGTTATACAGACACTTAATGTGTGGCCACATTAAGTTTCACTTCTACTCCTTGGAATCCATATAAATAAAAGCACTAAGCCAAAAAACCAAACCCACTGCTGTCAAGTTGATTCCAACTCAGAGATCTGATAGGACAGAGTAGAACTGCTCCCCAGAATTTTTAAGGACAGCCTGGTGGATTCAACCTGCTAACCCAATGACTAGCAGACGTAGCACTTAGCCATTAAGTCACTAGGGTTTCCGAATAAAACCACTAGTAAGTAGGAAAGTTTGTACATAGTGTAGCACTGTTATACTTGCAACGAATTAGAAATAAAGACCTCATCATTAAGTAAAGGAGTGATCACATTTTGATAAATTCCTACTGGGTTGAAAAGTATTAGCTGTCCATCAAAATTCATTCTCTCTTTCCATAGTAATCAAGTTGTAGCTGGGATATGGCTGCCTGGCCAGGGTCTTCCAAGGACCCCTTGAAGCTAGATATGACCATGGAAGTCAATTCTTCTTAATGGAATATGAATTTAAATGTTGTGTGCTGATGCCCCTTTATGCCTATTCCTCCACTGCAGGGTGGGAGTAATGGCAATGAATGTAACACAACAGAACTGCCATCAACCTGTGTCCCCAAACAACTGTATAGCACCAAGCTACTGGTAGACAGGAGCCAACTGGTTAGAATTATTAAATGTAAGAGAAATAAACTGGTTTTTTTTTTTGAGGTCATTTTATTTGTTTAGATCTCTTTGTTACTGCAGTGTAGCCATTTATCCTAATTAATACATATACCAGGGAATGTTATGTAACAATTAAAAAGGATAAGTTAGATCTATACCAGTTTTAGGAAACCCTGGTGGAGTCTTGGGTTAAGCATTATGACTGCTAACAAAAAGGTTGGCTGTTCAAATCTGCCTGGTGCTCCTTGGAAACTCTATGGGATGGTTCTACTCTGACCTCTAGGGTTGCTATGAGTTGGACCTGACTCAATGGCAGTGGGTTTGGTTTTTGGGGTTTTTTTTAATACCAGCTTTCTAGAAGGGATTTTGTTAAATAGAATAAAAACAAATGCAAAGAATTTTTTAATAATCTGATTCAAGTTTTGTAGAAATACATAGCCCAGCAGGACACAGGGAGAAGGCTAGAGATCAAACAAACAAACAAACAAACAAAAAACACCACCAAACAGTTAAAGCCTTCACAACAGGAATCATGTAGGTGCCGCATAAAGGAGAATCTAAAGATGACAACTGGGAGTAGACCCAGTTTTTTTTTTTTTCCATTTTGATGGCTTCACATACTACTCGATTTTTGAATCCACTGTAATCTTTAATGCTCTGTTTTCAGAAGTCTTCTTAGTATTGTCACCTGGAGGTCCTGCAGGTATTTCACATATAAAAATGTGTATTTTTTTTTCCTTGGGAAACACTAAACATTTGTAACATACTGGGTGACACAAAAATTAAAAAAAAAAAAAATTTCTGCTTTCCAGGAGCACATAATTTGATGAAAAGGAGCCATAAGGAGATAATTCCAATACAGTGTAGCACATATATCAACATAGGTGTGTAGAGAACAATGTAGGAGATTTGAACAAGGGCCCTTTAGCTTAATTTCAGGGGTGCAAATACTAGACTAGTTTTAGAGGTAAGTGACAGTGAGCCTGGGGAATCTTTGTGCTGTGGTGGCACATTGCCTTACTACTTTAAGAGCATTTATCATCTGGTGTTGTTAATTCACCTCTTAGCAGGCATCTGTCTGTTATGCTGACTACTGATAATCCCAGACAAAGTGTCAGGCACACATTGTGCTATGGAATGAGATAAAGTGATGAAATAAACATGATTTGTCTTCTCAGAGAACTCAAAAACTAAAGGAAAGCAGACACATACAAGAAAAAGTGTCTTAAAGAAGTAAAGTAAGTGGAAGTTCAGGGAGTATTCTTCATTAATATAACAAATATTTATCAGGTCTAAAATGTAGTTCTCTTGGGTCCCAGCCTGGGGTTACTCCTCAGTGTTCCATTGAGTAGAACTGGAAACTTCCCTGATTAACAAGCTGGTCATCTGGACTTGGGTGTGTTTCAATGATTTAGAAGAGATTCAGGATCCTGAAGGCAGAAGCCAGGACCTGGATGGCTGAAGACTGAGCAGTATGGGAAGAATCAATTCTATAGCACATTGACAGATGCCTTTTCAGTTGCCCATGGCTTAAGCACATGGGAAAAAACTTTATTATAAAGTCTTAGACTTTGTTGTTTATCTTACCACTTATATTTCTTGGGAATCAAGGGAAAAATCACAGCTTTTCATTTTCAGATATGTTGGAAACTATTCAAGTATGGGCAATACTTGAAGGATAATAGCTTTAGGTACTTAGTGAGATTTTGCTGGAACTGATACACTATCTTTCTCTTCTGAATAATGACCTCAGAGGGAGATAATCTTAGAACCACAGAGCTATAAACATTCAAAGTTGGAGGTATTTAAAGGTCATTCAATTTAACTACCCACTTGATGCTTTAGTATAATTTTCTTATTATGACATTTCAGGTCTTTCCAACATTGACCTCAACCTTCTCTCCTTCTATGTCTCTCATATTGCTCTGACATAAGCCTTCTGTGTCACATAGATGGCCAGCTCTATTCTTCAAAGGTAAAAGGAATGAAATAGATTTTTCTTAAAGTACCTTTAAAAATTAAGTATATTTTTAAGAACTGATTTTCCCTAAACATCCTGTTGTTGCTGTTAGGTGCTGTCTGGACCATTCCAACTCATAGCAACCATATAGGACTGAGTAGACTACCCAACAGAGCTTTCAAGAAGTGCCTGGTAGATTGGTACGGCTGATTTTTGGCTGTTAGCAGTCACGCTCTTAACCACTATGCAACCAAGGCTTCCCCAGAACACCTCTCTTCTATTTTTTTTTTTTTTTACCTCTCTTCTGTTTCTGTTTTGATAGATTTCTCTTATAATACCCCATCTTTACTTCTTTTATGCTTTATTATACTTCTGTTGTGCTTTGAGGTACAGTTAATTGTTTTGGAAACAAGTTTGGAATACAAAAATGAAATGATATATACGACTTCAATTTTTTAGTTGTTTCTTCATTTTTACATCCAAGGGAGTTCTTTTCTATGTCAGTATTCAGCCTGAATAAGCTCCTTCCTCTTGATCTTAGAAAGACCAGTCAGCCAAAGTTTTATTTTAAACTTATTTCTGGCATGTTTATGTGCTCATAGAAGTTACCATGTTATCAGCATAAACACATCAGTGTATGAACAAACAATGTCACATGGATTTATGTTAGTATTTTTTTTTAAAAAATACAGACTTAAGATGTGTAATAAAGATGTAAGTTAAGGAAAAAAATTATAGAATGCATGTATCTATAATGAAGTAGAGAAACTCATTATTTTCTTTATATGCTGAAATCTCTACCTTGTCTCTTGGGAGTATAAATGTACATTTATTATGGCAAGAGATAAATGTGATAAAAATTGATAATTGTGAAAGCTGCTCATTTATTTTGAACAAATATTAAATATTACAGATAATCAAATTCTATGACAATTACAGAAATGCAGGAACAGATTGAACTTGGGGACACAGACTGACCTTACTGTGTGTGCACTTTACTGTTCCATGCACACATAGGATGTCATCTTACTGGCCTCTTACTAGAGGGGCATGGAGAGGGTGAAGAGGAGGGGACAAGAGATTGTTGAGAGGCTATGACATGTATGGAATGGAAAGGAGGAGTATGCGGTCACTGGACGAGGAGAGCAGAAGGAGCTGCAGATAGGTGGGCATGCAAATTTGAACTGGATTGCACACTTTCACCCAATCACAATTAAAAAAATAAATAAATGGATTATTATAGCAATGTTAAGAGAATGTATTAGCTGTATAGAAACTTATTTCTTGAAGTATTTTCTGTACTTGAATTTAAGGATATGATACTCCTGAAAGTCCTGCTACCTCAATGGTCATTGCTTATCATTCATCTTTGCAGATTACTCCTTATCTAATGGACTTTGAAATATTGGCATGTTGGAAAGCTGAGTCATTGGAGCGCAGCTCTTATCATTATTCAGCATCTTGATGATTTCATTTAGTCTCATGGTTTTAAAAATGATGTACACACTGACATACTCCAAATTTATAAATCTATCCTGTAACACTCTTGAGCTCTACCCTCACACATCCAAATGTCTTCTTGATGTTTCCACTTGGGTATCTAACAGCTATCTTAGTTTGGACATATGTAAAAGTGAATTCCTAATATTTTCCTCCTCAAACCTATTCTTCCTTTTGTTGTTGTTGTTAGTTGCCATCCAGTTGACTCTGACTGATAGTGACCTTATGTAGATCAGAACACAAGACTGCCATGACCATGATCATTGGTGTATTTGAGCCCATTGTTGTGACCGTTAAGTAGTGCCTTCCAACCTAGGGGACTCGTCTTTCAACACTATATCAGACAGTATTCTGTTGTACTTCATAAGTATACACAATTGGATGATTTCTGGGAGTAGATTGCCAAACTTTTCTTCCTAGTCTGTCATAGTCTTGAAGTTCCATTGAAACCTGTTTACCATGGGTGACCCTGCTGGTATTTGAAATACTATTGGCTTAGCTTCCAACAGCATAGCAATGTGCAAGCCACCATGGTATGACAAACTAACAGATAAATGGTAGGCTCTTCCTTAGACCTTCTCATTTTCAATTTTCCTGATTCTTAGAAAACTTTATCTTTCATGTTTCTGAAAACATTTGAAATCTTTACTGACTTCTTTCTTTCTCTTTATACTATGCAATTCAATACATTGGCAAATTATTTTGCCTCTGCTTTCAATATATTTCCAGAATCTGAAATATTTCTTCTCACCTTCTTCACTGATATGTCTTTCTTTATCCTAACCTGTGGATTATTACAAAAGCTTCCTAACTTGTCTTGCTGCTTCTACCTTTGCTTCACTATTGTCAATTTTTAACACAGCTTCCAGATGATCTTTTATAAACGTAAGTCAAGTGATATTATTTCTCTGTTCAAAATCCTCCAACAGCTTCCTATCTCATTAGTGCAAAGGTAAAACTCCTTATAGTTGACTGCAAGACTCTGCAGGATCTCCTCTCCCTGCCAACTCATTCTATCTCTGATCAACCATCCTATTATCTCTTCCTTTCTCTCATTGTTCCAGTCACACTGGATTTCTTGATAGTCCTGTATCACATCAAGGATGCTCTTAACCTAGAGTCTATGTACCTGCTGTTCCCTCCTAAAGAAATTCTTTCCCTAGATAACGACAAGGTTCATTTTCTGTAGCAGTCAGCCTTGGGATGACTCCCAATGATCCCAGGTATTCCTGACAGTGTAGTCCCTTCCTGCATTTAACA
The DNA here is from genome assembly GCA_028571685.1 of Heterohyrax brucei. NCBI lineage: Eukaryota > Metazoa > Chordata > Mammalia > Hyracoidea > Procaviidae > Heterohyrax > Heterohyrax brucei. Next base: position 58,220,344 of record CM053145.1, on the reverse strand, counting down.
AGTCCGCTCTGTGAGGTCAATAAGATACTGTACAAATGACAATGTGGGCTTTATGAGTGTAGGTCATAAAGACATTGCAACTTTTACATTGCTGTCTCTTGGATTGTTCACTTTGGGGAAAGGCAACTGCCGTATCTTGAGAATGTTCAAGCCAGCCTTATGGAGACGCCCACTTGCCAAGCAACTGTGGCCTCAAACTGGTATTCACCACCAACTTACCAGCCATGCAAGTCAGCAGCCCTAGCTCCAGTTCAGGTGACACCTGATGGCAACCTCATGGAGGAATCCTCAGGACAGATTCACCTGGATAAGCTCTTCCCAAATTCCTGACCCAATAGAAACTGTTTGAGATAAAAGATATTTATTGCTATTTTAAGATTCTGAGTTCTGAGGTAATTTAGGCAGCAAGAGAGGTAGGTAATATACTTCCCTTATACTCCTGAAGTCTTTGTTCAGCTGTCACATCTTGTGAATTCCTTGTCTGACTTTTCCATTTAGAAAGGAAGTCTTGCCAAGATTGTGCTTACTGTCCATTTCCCCCCTAGAATGCGAACTTTGTGGGACAGGAATTTTGGTCAGTTTATGTGTTGTTGATCCTCAGTAGTCACAGTACTTAGAATGTAGCAGGCAGCTAATAAATGTTTCATGAATCTTCATGAATAGTGAATAAATGAAGACATGAAGAATACTTTTTGAGACTTCTGTGTTTCTTCTGTGGATGGATTTCATTGTGAGTATGAGTAATTCTTTCTCTTCTCTCTCTCGTTCTTATCTTCAGCTCCTAAGTAATTCATTAACTGTTCCAAAATTTTGTCTGGAAAAATATTTGTAAAATCATGTACAACAATATTCATAACAGGTCATCTGTGAAAACTAGATTTAATTAATTATATGAAGATTATAAAATAAGGTAGAAAGTGTTCAAAGAAGCTAATGTATCCCAAAGTTTCTAGTCTTTCACTGACCTAATTTGAAAGTGAGCTTCTGTGTAGTGTCACAGAGGTGCAGAATTGTAAGAGCAGGAGCAACCTAGCAGCTGGCAGTACTCACAAGTTATTGTTCCTGCTGTTTAATGGCGTGCTTTTAATAGGTGACATCTGAAAATGTAATTTCTAAAAATAATTAAAATTTTAAAGTATAAATTTAGATGTATGTCAGTACATTTTACAGTAAAATGACTTTTGCCATCAAGTCAGTTCTGACTAACAGCGACACTATATAAGACTGAGTAGAACTGGTCTATAGTGTTTCCAAGAGGAAACTGGTAAATTCAAACAGATGACCTTTTGGTGAGTAGCTAGGCTCTTAACCATGCAGCACTGGGGCCCTGAATACAAAAGCAGGAAAAAAAAATCAAAACATTTAGCAATAGCTTTAACAAAAGATACAGAAGATTTGTATGCAGAAATCTACAGATTATTACTGAGGGAAACTATGGAAAACTTAAATGGGGAGATATATACCATTAAAAGCTCAGTCTTACAGAGATCTCATTTGCCCCATGTGAATCTATAGATTGAATATACAGTGTTACAGCAGGAATTTTTACAGAAATTGACAAGCTGAGACTAAAATTTATATGGAAATGTAAAGCGTTTGTAATATCCTAAGCAATCTTGAGAAAGAAAAACAAAGTTGAAGGACATGTAGTGTCCGATTCTCGGAGTCACTGTAAAGCTACAGTCAAGATGGTGTGGCACTGGTGGAACAAAGGAATATTGAACAATGGAGCAGAAGAGAATCCAGCAATAGACTCACTGTAAGCAGTATGATTGAAAGATTTAGCAAATACCAGTAAAGGACTTCCTGTTACATTTGAATTTCAGACAACAATTTTTCATATAACCGTACTCATTACAACATTTGGGACAGAGTTATACTCCATGAAACTTACAACAAAAATGATTTGTTTTTTATCTGAAATCCAAATTCAGCTGGACATCTTATATTTTATGGGACTGCCTTACGTAAACGGTGAAATGATTTTTAACAAGAGGAGCCAAAGCAATTAAGCAGGAAAGAAAACTCATTCAACAATTGATGCTGGATTTATTGACTATCTAAAGAGAAGCATATGAACCTTACTTTCGTTTCACTCTGTATACAAAAATTCACCTGGGAGGATTGTGGAAGCTAAAACTATAAAACTTCTCAATGAAAATGTCTGAGGTAGGTTAGGCAAAGATTTCTCAAACAGCAATAAAAAGTAGCACTCTCCCCAAATATCCAGTAGCATAGATGGATATCAAAAAGTATTGTTCCACAAAGAAGCCAGACACAAAGAGGACATATTGCATTATCATATTTATATGAGGTTCAAGAAAAGGCAAAAGTAACCTATCAGGATAAATATTAGGACAGTGGCTGCCTCTAGAAGATGGACTGTGATTGACTGAAAAGGGGTGGATGGAAACTTTCTACATTGATGGCAGTGTTCTAAACTGTGATTGCAATATTAGTGACACTGGTGACACCTCTGTCAAAACTCATCAAGCAAGATCATACATTTATATGTTTAAAGCATATAAATTAAAAAAATTATTTTAGATGTTAAGCCTGACAACTAAAGAATAGCAAAAGAATCAGTAGAAAGTGGCAAAAATACAACTTTATCAAATCAACAGAAGGAAGTAGACATTTAGCAAGCTAGATACAGTAGAATTTGAACCACTGGTACTGCATGCCTGTGAGTTGATTCTGATTCATATAAATCTCATGTGCATCAGAGCTGAGCTCTTTCCGTTGGTTATTCAGTGTCTTGATTTCTTGGAAATAGATTACCAGCCCTTTCTACCAAGGTGTTTCTGGGTGTATCCTGCAGTTGTGTGTAGTGTTTTATGTTATTCAGGTCTCCTTTAATTCTTTTTGATTTTTTAAAAACACTTTTGACTCTTCTGTCTATTGATTCTATCATTGATACAGTATTAAAGTTTCCAATCATGATTATGGATTCATTTTTTTTCTCCTGTTATTTTTGTTAATTTTTGTTTCATTCACTTTGAAGATCTGCTACCGGATTTTTATACATGAGGAACTGACATATTTTCTTGAAAATTAACTGTTTTATCATTATGAAATGCCTCTCCTTATCTTTGAATGTATTTTTGTTTTGTAGTCTCCTTTATCTAATATTAATAGAATCGTAGAAATTTTCTTTTGACCCGTGTATGTATACTATGTATTTCATTCCTTTTTTTCTTTTAACACATCTATGTCTTTAAGGTATTTTCTTGTAGACTACATATAGTTGGAGTACTGGGTTGTACAGCGTTCCCTTCATCCCGAAATTTACATCCTCCTAGAACCACAGTGATATTGGCTTTGGTACTTTACCATGTATGGGGGCACTTTTAGTTTACAAAACCCTTCATGACTTAAATTCTATCCACCTCCACATGGGAAGCCTATCCTACTGTGGCTTTAGGTTTTTTTAGTTTGGTCAAGTTTCAAGTCTATAGCCATTGCTGTCAAAGGCTTCCTAGGAGCAGGCTGGTGGACTTGAACTGCCAATTTTGGGGTTAGCAGCCTAAGCTCTTAACCCCTGTGCCACCGGAGCTCCTTCAGGACTATTGAAGTTTTTTTTTGAGATGGCTACTTTTTTTTTAAATAATTTCTCTTTTTAATACTTTATCTTTTTTAGAATATCAATGAAGATGAATTTGCATATACATGTGCACTGCATGTATGAGTGTGTGTGTAAGTGTACATAGCTCACACAAGGTGTTTATCATACAATCTTGACCAGAAGCCACGTTTCTTATTTATAAGATGGGAATGATAATATCTCCCTTATAAACTTGTTGCAAACCTTAAATGATGTAATGCATGTAGAAAGATTGGTATATATAAAGATTCAATGCGTTATGAAGTATTTTGATATTAAATAGAAGCAATCAGTTATCACAGAGTGGTAGATAACAAAGGTATTCAAACCAAAACCCAACCCCCTTGTTGTGTAGACCATTCCGACTCATGGTGAACCTAGAGGTCAGAGTAGAACTGCCCCATTGAGTTTCCAAGGAGTACCAACCATTTGGTTATAAGCCATAGCACTTAACCAGTACACCACCACCATTTCCAGCAAAGGCATCAGGAGCTAACAAATGCACTCAGATACTCAAAACTCACTGCTGCTGAGTCAGGTCCAACTAGAGGTCAGAGTAGAACTGCCCTGTAGAGTTTCCAAAGATAACCTAGTAGATTTGAACTGCTGATCTTTAGGTTAGCAGACATAGCACTTAACCCACTATACTATCAGAGTTTCCAACAAATACATTAGGTCCTGAAAGTTATATTTGGAATGTATGCTTTGGAGACAACCACTTTCTGAGGGTATAGAGGATGCAGGATGGGGTTAGAGTTCTTGCTTTGCCCTATGGACATTTTTCTGAAGAAATATTCATCTCTTGTATAGCCATTCAGTGCAAGACAGCATTGCAAGACAATTTCCCACACATCTTTTGTGAAGCATTTTTCTTTTGGGAATGGAGCTCATGGAACCAGAGCAAGAAATGCTGATGCTGTGATTACTGCTATTGCTGTGAGTTTAAACTCTTCTTCTTCTTCTTTAAATGAAGAGTCTCATGTTTTCTCTCAGCATCCACGAAATTATGGCAAGCTAAATTGTTAGCTTGCAAATCTGGAAAAGTCTCAGGTCCTTCACAGTTCTAAACAGGTAGTATTCGTCTGGTAAGTGGACTGATCTCAACCAGGTCTTATGGTTGTTTCTTCTGGTAGATAGTTCTGTATGCACTGAAGCTGCTTCTTTGCACTTTTCTCTGTTGATGAGAGTTATAGCTATGCTTTCATTTCTGCCACAGAAAAATTTATTTACTTTTTTAAATTGTGATTAAATGAAAGTTTACAATTCAAGTCAGTTTGCCATATAAAATTCTGAGCTCCCACCTCTCTGCAACTCTATCTGCTCTCCTCACCCTGTGACAGCATACACTTCTTTTGCACTTTTTACTTCCAGTATCCACTCAACCAATACTTGTCCCGTCCTCTCCACCCTCTCTCCTCTAAAAAGAAACCAACAGGACAGTCTCATATACATATTAAACTACAAAGTACACACACCACCTGCATCACTCTGTAACGCCAGGTCCAGTGCATTCTTTGTCCGAAGTGTTGGCCTTAGTACTGGTTACAGCTCTGGGCTAGCAGCAAGGCTAGGAGCATGTTCTAAGGGGAGCCTTGGAGTTGTCTGATCATCAAGTCTTGTCTTAATAGAGTTCTTGATGTGCCCACCACTTCTCTCACACTACATGAGGGACTCTACATTGTGTTTCTTGTCAGGGCTGTCTTTGTAGGTGGCCAGACACCATCTCTCATTCACAGAGATATTTTTTTTCATTAACTCCATGCCTTTTGGAAATTTCAGTCACTGTTATAACAGTTGGTCACTGAGATTAAGCACACATTTTTCCTACTCCTGTCTTTGCCTTGGTGAGCCTCTAATATTGTGCTGCACATTACCAGCCCAATTTAAACAGAGCATTTTGGGATTCGCCTTAATATTTTTTCAAGCAACTTACCTTCAAAAAGGAGTGCTAATATTATAGGCTTTCTCAGGTCCCATTGGATGATAGAAATAAAACATTATCCTTAAGGACTGTGGGGTGTAAGTAGCTCATCGTTATTATGCTGAAGGACATGTGGAGCTATTTCTTAGCTTATGCAATGAAGTTCTTGAGCATTACCCCTCCAGAAACAGTGTAGTCTCTTTTAAGCATACTTTTTAGTGGAAACAAATCTGGAGAGCTGAGCAAAACACACTGCTTTTTCAAAATGAACATCCTGGTTTTCTAACATTTCTCTTGTAGTTGCCTTCATGTCTCTAAACTCCTGTATATCTGCAGATGGTCTTAAGATGCAGGTTCCAGTAGACACTGAATTTCTGTCACTACCCCTCTCTCCATGCTTCTCTAACTTGGCACAGTTTTGTTTGGGGTTAGACTAAGGTGCTCCTGATTCTCTGTTCTTGGATCTCCCTGTAAATTCTCCATATTGAGTCTGAGAAGAGGTCGAATGAAATTTCTGGAATTAGGATAAACCAAAAACCAAAGCAAATCCATTGCTGTCAAGTCAACTCTGACTCATAGAGACCCTATAGGACAGAGTAGATCTGCCCCCTGGAGTGTCCAAGAAGTGCCTGGTGGATTTGAACTGCCAAACTTCTGGTTAGCAGCTGTAGCACTTAACCACTATGTCACCAATAACATATGCATTAGAAAATAGTTGGCAAGTCTTGGCCAAGGTCAACCTGCTCTAACTTCAGCTGCAGTTTAGAAAGATTGCCCCTCTTTTTAAGACTCTTTATTGTGCCAGAAACTCTCATATTTGCCATTTAAGTGCAACTGTAATTGATTTGTTTGCTTGATATTATTTTTCTACCTCTGGTTCAGCCATCACTTCATAGGAACATTACTTGTCAATTCTGTATTCTCACTTTCTTTGACGTTTTCCTCCTTTTCCTTTTGATAATAAGAACTACCAGTAGATGGATACTATATTATTTCTTTTTTACTCTCATCTTGCAATGATCATTGGATTTGTTTTACTAGCTGAAACTGCAGCTTTCTCTGAAAACAATTAACTTGTCTCGACCAAACAAATGCAGTAAGTGGAATTTCCACACAGCACACTGTTTCACATTTACTGCATCTGGAGTTGGAGAAAAATTACACTTTAAAGCAATGTGAAATGAGTTTTACAGAACAGGCAAGAATTCAGTATTGTATAGGAAATCAAGTAGGGTAAACTACTGAGAAATCAGAAGTAAATAAGTGTAAGAGAAAATTATATAGTGGAATAGGGAAGGAAAAATAGAAATAAGCGCAAATACAGCCTTTTAGGAATAATAAAAAGGAGGAAAGGAGGAAATATCAGGATAACAACTGCATTTTCAGACAACATGGATTCTCCTCAGGACAGCAATTCAGGACACAGAGGACAGCCAGACTTCTGCATTCCAGTTATAAAGAGGGTTTTATTCTTATTTCTCTGGAATGCTTTCTGTGCAACAATATCTTAGAAACATAATTTTAGAGGGCATTTGCTCTCAGGTTACATTTTTTGCATGAATGATAAATGCTCTCAAAGGTATTAACATTGTGTTCTCATTGAACCCAAAAGAATGTCTCTCAAAGTCAATAAGTTAGACTTTCTAAGAAATTACTGGTAAAAAGAAACTGGCACAAGAGTAAATGTAAGTGAAAAATCAACCTAACTGCTGTACATTTTCTATTCCTGATACTAAATGATAGCTGCTTTACTTAAGAGAAAACTCTCCAGTCATTTCTGACAGTTTTTTGCATGATGACACCCATGTATTTTACACCTGTTCTTTATTTATTAACACCAGCAGAAGAATAACTCTGAGTTGTAAAAAGAAGGGGGTAAAAAAGTCCAAACAAGTCCTCTTTTCTGATGATCTTACTGTATAATGATTCTAATCGCATATTTCAAGCTTGATATCTTGAAGAATTCTTGGTAAGATTAGTTGGGGAGAAGGAATATGCCAAGGAAGTACATATTGTGAAGCTATTTATAGACATCTATGGCAGGTGGGGGAAACTGGTGGCATAGTGGCTGACTGCTGCAGCTGCTAACCAAAGAGTCAGCAGTTCAGATCCGTGAGGCACTCCTCGGAAACTCTGTGGAGCAGTTCTACCCTGTACTATAGGGTCACTCTGAGGCAGAATCGACTTGATGGCAGTGGGTTTTCTTCTTCTTCTTCTTTTTTTTTTTTTTTTGGTGATGGCAGGGGATTTGTCACACTTAACTAATAAAACTGACATGTAAAACAAAAAAAACTGCAAAACTGGATTGTAAACTGTTCACAATGAAGTGTTCTGAAAAGGAGCAGAGGAACATGGCAAAGGATTAGGAAAGGAGAGAAATTGGAGGAAAATTAAATCATAATAGAATATACATAGATTTGGGGATATTTCATTGTAATCTCCATTCTTTCCATTTTGGCATTTGATGACAATGGCCAAGCCAGCCAAGTGCCGTCGAGTTGGATCCGACTTATGGTGACCCTAGAGGCCAGGGTAGAACTGATAATAGAATTAGTTATATTTATTTATTTATAAAACCAAATATTTACCACTGCAACATTTTTTTCACATTTGCACTTCAGTGGCAATAATTATGTTCATCATGTAACATAACCATCACCACTATCCAATTCTAAAATCTTCTGTTACCCTAGCCAGAAGTTCGGGGTCTTTTAGTTTTATATAAAGAGCTGTTACCTCTCTCTTGAAGATAAATATTTAAGAGTTAGAATTTACAATATTATCAAAACGACAATACAATCTGAGCTGTAGCAAAATCTGACTGATGATGTAGGAATCCGGAGTTGACTGCTGGTGACAGTTCCTGAGACATAATGGTAACTAGCTATGACCTGTTGGTCGGAGGAGCCTTGGGTGTTACTGTGATACTGAACAGGTTTCCACAGAGCTTCCAGACTAGGAGCAGGAAGAAAGGCCTAGTGGCCTATTCTGAAAATGAAAACCCTAGGGATCATGAGAGCATGGGGAGAGTGAGCAGCCTCCCCTTGTCTGTCAGCCGAGGCTTGCTTGTTGCTGTGATGCTGGAAGTTATGCTACTGGCATTTGGGTACCAGCAGGGTCATCTGTGATGGGCAGGTTTCAGCTGAGCATAAAAGCGATTGTGGACATGGTGCAAGACCAGGCAGTGTTTCGTCCTATTGTGTATAGGGTCACTATGAGTGAGAACTGACTTGATGGCACCTAACGACAACAACAATCAGAATCACAATTGTCCAGTTCATAACTGAACAAGAGGATGGTGTGGAACTGGGTATCATTCTGTTGTCTTCTGTTCGGGGTCATCATGAGATGGGGGGTGGCTCACTGAGCAGTTAACAACAGCAACAAGATCAGGAAGATCGGAATGTGAGCACAGTACAGGGCTGTAGAGTAACAGGCTCAGTAATAAGAAAGGAACTTAGAATACGCTGGTTGGAGTGAAATCTCTGTAACTACTCAGTGTATAATTTTAAACAAACCCATTAGCATTTTGAGTCTCAGTGTCATCATATATACACGCAATAATTATACTGCTTTTCCTACCCCTCACGGTCGTTGTGAGTCCCTGACAGGGCTGCAGTTCATTGATCCCAGCACCCTCCTGCAATCTCTCATTTCTTTGCTCTCCTGTCTACTTTTCTTATCCAGCACAAATTTTATGGCCTGCTGTTATAATTACTCCCTTTCTCGTGCTCCCAACTCTTTTGCCCGTTTAGACTTCTTCAACTTTGCTTGGCAAAACCACCATTCTGGTTAAAATTAACTCAGTGTATTGCACCTGCACTCATCAAACTGAATGTAACTGGAAAAATATACAATTGTATGTTTTAGATTCCTGACTACTAACTGATTTCAAATTCAGGAAGCCTTTTATTATTTCTATCACAATCATGTTAAGATTTTAATTTTATTTCCTGTTTTTCTTCCCCCCTCCCCCGGCCAAATTTTGGCATTAAGATTATAGCAATCTCATAAATTAGTTGATAAATATTCTTTCTTTTTCTGTCATCAATAAGAATTTGTCTGTGATGGGGATTATGTGATCTTTCATGTTGGGTAGATTCATCTGTAAAACTTCCTAGGCATAGAATGGAGATAGAGTGAGAAAGCAAGTTTTGAGTGACTATTTAATTTTAAAAAGTTATATTGTTAGTTGTTGCTGTTAACTTGGTTCCAACATGTAAAGCAAAAAAATCAAACCCGTTGTTGATTCCAACCCATAGCAATCATGTAGAATAGGGTAGAATGGACACCTATGGTTTTCAAGAAGCAGCTTATAGATTTGAACTGTTGACTTTCTAGTTAGCAAACTCTTCAATGCTACACCGCTAGATTTTCTGACTACAGGTATAGGAGAAAATATTGTCCTTCATCATCTTACTAATTGTTGATGTTTGAGTCTATTGTTGTGGCTCTTGTGTCAACCCATCTCACTGAGGGCCTCCCTCACCCTCACCGACCCTCTGCTGTTTCAAATATGATGTCCTTGTCCAGCTGTCAGTCGCTCATGAATAAGCTATTAGCCCTTCTTATCCAAAGTAAATGAGTCCATGTCTTGCACAACATTCTGTAATCCACAGGGTATCATAGGTTAATTTTTGAAAATAGATTTCCAGTCCTTTCTAGTCTGTCCTAGTCTGAAAGCTCCACTAAAACCTGTCCATCATGGATGCCACTGCTGGTATTTGAAACACTTACTGTATCACAGCAACATGCAAACTACTAAAGCTGGACAAACTAACAGACAAGTGATGGAAAAACGGATTACAGATCTACTCAAATTGTATAAATTTCTTCTTGAATTCAGTTTTATAACTTGACATTTTTCTAGGAAATGATGTATTTTAATTGTATGCTCAATTTGGAAGATGAAGTCGTACATAGCACTTTTCATTTTTAAATACCTGCTTTATCTGTAGATGTCTTCTCTTTCACTTCTAGTGTTATTTAATTTTTCTTTCTCTCTTATTTTTATCGTCAATTTTTCCAGACTTGTGTATTGTATGTGCTTTGAGATATTTGACACTAACCCTTCTTTAGAATATGGTGGCATAGTGGTTAAGTTCTATGTCTGCTAACCAAAAGGTTAGCAGCTCAAATCCACCAGACACTCCTTGGAAACTCTATGGGGCAGTTCCATTCTGACCTATGAGTCAGAATTGACTCTGGCAATGAGTTTAGAATACATCTTAATTTTTTCTTTTGATTTTACCTATTTTATTTCCCCTGTTGAGTTTTTCTGTTGCTGCTTTTTGCAACTCCAATATACCCTTAACTCTCTAATTTTTCCATGTTTCTTTTTCTAATTAATACATTTAATGTTCTACATTTTACTTTGTCTGCATCCTGCCATATTTGATATGTAGTGTATTTGTTATTGTTTAGTTCTAAATATTTTCTAATTTATATTATGCTTTAATTTTTAATCTATGAGTTTATAAGAAGCATATTAAATGTACTTTTATATGTATGAAATGTTGACATCATCTTTTAAAAATTAGTTTCTAAGTTAATTGCATTTTTGTCAGAAAATGTGGACTGTTTAATAGTAGTTATTTGGTGTATGTTGTGATAAGTTGGAAGGTTCAGTGTGTGGTCAGTTTCTGAAATACCTTAGTATGCTTGAGAAAAGAATATTTTATTTTAGGGGGAACAGAATTTTACATGTGTCTAAAGATCCAGCTTGTTAATTGTGTTTCCAATTTTTTGATCAATTATTGTACTAGTTACTGAGAGACGCTAAATTTTCCCATGGTGGATTTGTCAACATTTTCGTGCTATTCTGTTAACTTTGCATGTTTCAAACTTAAGTTATGAAATGTATTACATGTCTTCTTGATTGCTTTTATCATCATTATACTATGTTTTCTATATTCTTAAGCTTAACTTTCTGATTTACAGTCTATTTTTTTCTGATATTAATGTTGATTTTCTATATTTGAATTCAAAAGCATCTTGCCAGTATTTTTTTTTTAATACTGATGTGGTTGCTAACCAAAAGGTTGGCAGTTCAAATCTACCAGCCACTCCCTGGAAACCCTATGAGAGTAGTTCTCTTCTGCCTTCTAGGGTTACTTTGGGTTGGAAGTCGCTTGATAGCAATGTATTTGGTGTTTGTTTTTATATTCTATACTATTTAAGTTCTTTTGTCTTCATATTTTAGGGCTGTTTCTTGTAAAATAAATTTAAGAAAATTGATTGTTGACCTATTTTCAAATTTATATTTACTGTTTTATTTGTGTTTCTATTTTTCTATGTTTTATTGTTCCTTTCTTCCTGGATTCTTTGGAGTAGGATTAACTGAGGAATTTTTAAAAATTCCCTTTTACTACAAATACTAAGTCAGTAACTTTAAAGCAGTGTTACCTCAATGGTTTTCTTTAAAAAAGTTTAACTTGTTGTGTTCATGAAATTAATTTTTTTCAGTAATTCTGTCCTCCTCAAATCTTATAGTGTGTTAGTTACAGCCTTTCTCTTTACATACAATTATTATTCAGTGTATTATCTCTCTTATATTCTGATCCTAAATTATATAATTTTAAAATTTATTGCTATTGTACACAATGTTATTGTGTATTTATCTACACATTTGCTGATTACTTTATTCTTGTATCTCATACCTTCTGATACCTGTTGCTCTCTTTTTTTTTAATTAACATAACTGAGTGAAAATGTACATTCACATGAAAATTTACATGCACCCTATATGCAGCTTCCACTGCTCTCCCTGTCTGGTGACCTCACTCTGTTCCTCTCTGCTCCATACATGTCTCATCCTCCCAACAGCCTCCTTTCCCCTCCTCTCCGTCCACTCCCCTTCCTCCAGCCAGAGGTCAGCAAGATGATATCCTATAGATGTATAGAACCATAAAGTGCTTCCAACATATGGTTACTCTGCATTGCCAAGTCCATTCTATTCCTGTCCAAAGAGTGGACCTTTGTTATAATTTATGGGAATGGGCAGCATCAGGACCGGGGGCCATGCTCTCAGAGGAACCCCAAAACCGCTGGACCATCAATTGAGGTCTTTTAGTGGAGATCTCATGATGCACCTCTTTTTATTCTTGTGTTGCCAGTGAGGCTCCTCTCTGTGAGCTCCGTCATGGCTATCACTGGTGGTGGCCAGGCACCATCCGGTTCTTCCGGTCCCAGGTCGATGTAGGCACCCACTCTTGTGGGTCTCTCTGTCTTCTCGGTTGTCTTTACCGCATGCCATTTTGGCCCTCGGTGAGCATCCGTTCCTGCTGAGTTGGGACCATTTGCTGTGTCCTCGGATGGCAGCTTGGCAGCTTTTAAGACCCCAGATGCCACTCACCAATGTGGGGTGCAGAGAGCTCTCTTAGCAAAACGCTAGTTGTGCCAATTGGCCTGGAATTCGCCTAAGAGCATGGTCCCCTGCCCCCCGCCCCAGCTACTCTATCCTTGCAGTATTGAGTTAAGATGGAAGGAGTATTCAAGTTATGCTGAAGTCCACTTAATGTTGTTCTTGTTCCTAATGTGTGCTGTCACCGCTTTCTCCCAACTAGATTTCTAGTAATTACCTAAACTAAACCCTCCCCCCCTTGCCCTCCCTCTCTCCCTCCCCTCCCTTGCAGCTGTCAAAGAGTCTTTTCTTCTATACACAAGTCTGTTTTTGAGATCTTATCGTAGAGGTCTCATACAGTATTCGTCCTTTTGTCGCTGACTACTCTCACTCAACATAATGTCTTCCAGTTGAAACCAGGTTAGGAAATGTTTCCTGGAATCATGGTTATTTTTTATCATTGCGTAGTGCTCCATTGAGTATATGTACCACTGTTTACCTATCCATTCTTCTATTGTTGGGCATCTGGGTTGATTCCACCTTTTTGCTATTGTGGACTGTGCTGCGGTAAACATTCTGGTGCATGTGTCCGTTAGTGTGAAAGGCCTTGAATCTGTAGGATATATTCCAAGTAGTGGAATTACTGGGTCAAATGGTATATCAATATCCATTTTTTTAAGGAAGCGCCAGATTGCCTTCCAAAGAGGCTGGACCATTTTGCAACCCCACAAACAGTGCAGGAGGGTTCCACTTTCTCCACAGCCTCTCCAGCATTTGTTGTTTTGTGTTTTCTGGATTATGGCCAATCTTGTTGGGGTGAGATGGTATCTCATTGTTGTCTTGATTTGAATTTCTTTAATAGCTAAAGATCGTGAACATGTCCGCATGTGTTTTTTGGCTGCCTGGATCTCCTCTTTAGTGAAGTATCTGTCCATCTCCTTTGCCCATCGCTTAATTGGATGGTTTATCTTCTTCTTATTGATATTTTGTAGTATCTTATAGATTATGGAGATCAGGCGTCGATCTGACATAGAGTTGCCAAATATTTTTTCCCACTCTGTGGGTGTTCTTTTAATTCTATTAATAAAGTCTTTGGATGAGCAAAAGTGTTTGATTCTTAATAGTTCCCATTTATCTACTTTCTCTTCTGTTGATTGAGGTTTCTTTGAGAGATTTTGGAGTCTGTCCTCATTGTGTATTAAAACTTCCATTGTTGTTCCTACCTTTTCTTGGATGAGCTTTATCATTTTAGGTTTGATATTTAGGTCTTTTATCCAGTTGGAGTTGGTTTTTTATAAGGTGTAAGATATGGATCTTGATTCAGTTTATTGCAGATGGATAACCAATTTTGCCAGCACCATTTGTTGAAGATACTGTTTTTACCCCAGTTTAATGTCTTAGGGCCTTTGTCGAATATCAACTGTTCATAGGCAGATAGTGTCATCTCTGGGGTCTCAATTCTGTTCCATTGATCAGTCTGTTCTTGTACCAGTACCAGGCTGTTTTGACCACTGTGGCAGTGTAGTATGTTCTAAGGTCGGGTAATGAGAGGCCTCCCAGTGTGTTCTTCTTCTTTAGTAGTACCTTACTTATCCAGGGCTTCTTCCCTTTCCAAACAAAATTGGTGATTTGTTTCTCCATCTCATTAAAAAATGATGCTGGAACTTGTATTGGGATTGCATTATATAAATAAATTGCTTTGGGTAAAATAGACATTTTCACAATGTTAAGTCTTCCTATCCATGAGCAGGGTAGGTTTTTCCATTTATCTAAGTCTCTCTTAGTTTCTTGTAGTAAGGGCTTGTAGTTCTCTTTGTAAAGGTCTGTTGTTTCTCTGGTTAGATTAATTCCTAGGTACTTTATCTTCTTAGGGGCTATCACAAATGGTATGGATTTGATAATTTCCTCCTTAACAGTCTCGTTGTTGGTATAAAGGAATCCTACTGATTTACTTATGTTTATCTTGTATCCTGAGACTTTCCTGAACTCTTCTATCAGTTTGAGTAACTTACTTATAGATTCCTTGGGGTTCTCTGCATATACAATCATATCATCTGCGAACAGGGAGATTTTAACTTCCTCTTTGCTGATACAGATGCCCTTTATTTGTTCATCTTGTCTAATTGCTCTGGCTAGAACTTCTAGCACAATGTTGAATAGGAGAGGTGACAGTGGGCATCCTTGTCTAGTTCCTGATCTCAGGGGAAAGTCTTTCAGTCTCTCTCCATTCAGGATGATGTGGGCAATTGGCTTTGTATAAATGGCCCTTATTGTGTTGAGGAATTTGCCGTCTATGCCCATTTTGCTAAGAGTTTTTAGCATGAATGGGTGTTGGACTTTATCAAATGCCTTTTCGGCATCAATGAACAAAATCAGGTGATCTTTGTCTTTTGTGTTATTTATGTGGTTAATCACATTAATTGTTTTCCTGATGTTGAACCAGCCTTGCATCCCTGGTATGAATCCCACTTGGTCATGATGGATTATTTTCTTGATATGTTGTTGTATTCTGTTGGCAAGAATTTTGTTGAAGCTTTTTGCATCTAGGTTCATGAGTGATATTGGTCTGTAGTTCTCTGTCTTTGTTGGATCTTTCCCGGGCTTAGGTATCAGGGTTATGCTGGCTTCATAGAATGAGTTTGGGAGTACTTCATCCCTTTCTATACTGTGAAATAGTTTCAATAGTATTGGGGATAACTCTTCTCTAAATGCTTGGTAGAATTCTGCTGTGAAGCCATCTGGGCCCGGACTTTTTTGGGTTGCCAGTGTTTTGATGACCTTTTCAATCTCTTCCTTTGTGATGGGTTTATTAAGTTGTTCTGCTTCACGTTGTGATAATTTGGGTAGGTGGTATGAGTCAAGGAATTGGTCCATTTCCCCTAGGTTTTCAAATTTGTTAGAGTACAGTCTTTCATAGTATTCTGTTATGATATTTTTGATTTCTGTTGCATCTGTGGTGACAACTCCCTTCTCATTTCTAATTTGGGTTATTTGTTTCCTTTCCTGCTTTTCTTTAGTGAGTTTAGCCAGTGGTTTATCAATTTTGTTGATCTTTTCAAAAAACCAGCTTTTGGTCTTTTCGATTTTTTCAATTGTTTTTCTATTCTCTAATTCATTTAGCTCTGCTCTACTCTTTATGATCTCCTTTCTTCCAGTGCCCGAGGGGTTCCTCTGTTGTTCTCTTTCTACTTGTTCAAGCTGTAGAGTTAGTTCCTTGATTTGGTTTCTTTCTTCCTTCCTGATGTGTGCATTTATGGAGATAAACAGACCTCTGAGCACTGCTTTAGCTGTATCCCATAGGTTCTGGTAGGAAGTGTTTTTGTTCTCATTGGAATCCATGAATTTCTTTAATTCATCCCTGATTTCTTCTATAACCCATGTTTTTTAAGCAAGATGTTGTTCAGTTTCCAAGAGTTCCACTGTCTATCTCTGTTTTTTTCTGCTATTGATTTCAACTTTGATGGCTTTATGATCTGAGAAGATGCTTTGCAGTAATTCAATGTTATCGATTTTGTTGAGCATTGCATTATGGCCTATCACGTGGTCAATTCTGGAGAATGTTCCATGTGCACTGGAGAAGAAGGTGTAGTTGTCTGCTGATGGGTGGAAAGTTCTGTATATATCAATGAGGTTTAGTTGGTTAATTGTGTCAATGAGATCTTCTGTATCTTTACTGAGCTTTTTTCTAGATGATCTCTCTAGTGATGAGAGTGGAGTGTTAAAGTCTCCCACTATTATTGTGGAGTCATCTAACTCTCTTTTGAGCATAGTCAGTGTTTCTTCGACATATTTAGGTGCTCTGACGTTAGATGCATAAATGTTTAATATAGTTAAGTCTTGCTTGTGTACTGAACCTTTCAGCAATAAATAGTGTCCATCTTTGTCCACGATGGTGGATTTGACATTAAAGTTGATTTTGTCTGAGATTAGAATTGCCACCCCTGCTCTTCTTTGTTCATTGTTAGCTTGATATATATTCTTCCAATGTTTAATTTTCGGTTTGTTCCTGTCTTTAGGTCTCAAGTGAGTTTCTTGTAGACGACATATGGATGGGTTGTGTCTTTTGATCTAAGATGACACTCCGTGTCTCTTTACTGGAGCATTCAGTCCATTCACATTCAATGTAATTATTGATAGGTATGTGTTCACTGCTGCCATTGTGATATGTTTATTTTTATGTTGATGTTTTCTCTGTTGTTCTTACTAGTCTGTTCTGAGACACTCTTTTTTGTGAGTTGATTTTTCCCCTTTTTCAGAGCTGGTTTTATAGTTGTTGAGACTCGTGTGTTAGATTTCTTGAAATGGTATGATACATCTTTGCTGTGCTTTACAGCTGCCCCAATGAACCCCCTTAATAAACTATTTATAAACCCAATTTTAATTACTACCAGCCTGGTCATCTTCCTCTCCATCTGGAAGGACTATAAGGACTGTAGTACATCCCTCTTTTATTATGATGACACCATAGTTTTCATGATTATCACTGGATTGCTTCTTTTCAAATCAAAGCTGTGATTTACTTTGAAGCCTTCCCTAAATGAGTATTGAGTAGTGTGTCGTTCTAAAATATAAAGTTAGTGTTTTCATTCTTCTAAGCCAAAGCCAAGAACTTCTTTCAGTATTTCTTGTAGTTTGAGTTTGGGTTTTACAAAGTCTCTGAGTTTCTGTTTATCTGGAAATGTCTTAATTTCATTTTCATGTTTGAAAGACAGTTTTGAAGGATATATAATTCTTGGTTGGAAGTTCTTCTCCTTCAAGACTTTGAATGTGTCGTGCCACTGTCTCCATGCCAGCATGGTTTCTGCTGAGAAATCTGACGAGAGCCTACAGGGTTTCCCTATGAATGTTAACTTTGCCTTGAGTCTTGCTGCCTTTAAGAGTTGCTGCTTATGTTTCATTTTGTTAAGCTTGATTATAATATGCCTTGGAGTCTTTCTTTTGAGGTCCATATTGGGTGGCGTATGATATGCATCTGAGATGTCTATATTCTCTTCCTTCATGATTTCTGGGAAGTTTTCTTTCAGTAGCTCAGCAACAATATTCTCTGTGTTTTCAGATGTCTCACCCTGTTCAGGGACTCCAATTAATCGAAGGTTGTTCCTCTTAATAGAGTCCCACATGCTTCTTAATGTTTCTTCATTTTTCTTGTTTCTTTTTTCTGATTTCTGCTCATAGATACTGGCATCAGTAGCTCTGTCTTCCAAGTCAGAAATTCTTTTTTCCATTTGTTCCATTCTGTTTTCTTGGGTTTGCATGGAAGTTTCTATGTCTTTGATTTTCTTTTTGATCTGTTGGATTTCAGAGTACTGATGTTCCATCAGATCGAACAACTTGCTTAATTTTTCATTTTGTTCTGCTGCATTTTGTATAAGGTCTAGAAGGGCCCTGTATATAATCAATTTGTATTCACTTCCTGATGCTTTCATAAAAGTTTCTTCATCTGGAAAACTCCTTGGTTGCTTTGTTTGGGAGCCTTCTGAAGCCATGAGTGATTGCTTGTATGCCACAATTGTCTGTTGCTTTTTGGGTCCCATGTGAGTATATAGAGGCTGGAAGACATACTGTGAGGATGGATTGCAAATGTTTCTCTAGGCTGTCTTCAAATGTAAAGCACAAGGTATCTGACCAGTTCACAAGTCAGTTAGGTTTTCAGGTGTAGAGGTCCCTCTTCCCATCTGACAAAGTAAGCGCCACTGTATCCAACCCCAGATGATAACAAACTAGTTCAGAATACAGCACTGCTGGTGCCCTGATGGCCTCTGCTGACAGGGCCTAGCCTTATCCAACACGGCGTCGAGTACTGGTTTTGTGATAGAAAAGCGCTCTCTTGTGGTCAGGGTCTGGCTCCCAAGCTAAGAATTAGGTCCAGCTGTGGCCACCATACCCAAGATGGCGTCCTCCACACAGGCAGCAGACAGAGGGGCTAAAGATGCCCAGAGGCAGCGATTCCTCTGCTTCTGTTGCAGGGCCCCCAATGTAGGCAGCACTATGCAAAATCACTACTTTTCTGATGGAAAAGTGCTGTCCCGTTTGCAGGCGCTGGCTCCCAGGCTAAGAACGAGGTCCCACTAAAATCTCGGTACCAACATGGCATCCCGCACCCTGACCACGGAGTTCTGCACAAACCCCACTGAGGCAGCTACAAAACGAAAGGCTCAAAGTGTCTAGATTAACAGAGTCTCGAGCCTGGCTCTCAGAACATGGGAATTTCGACTGCCTATCCCCCCAGCAGCGCGTCTGAGTCCAGCCGCCAGGCAGGACCCAGCTCTGCCCACCAGCCTAGACCGAGGGAAAAAAAAGTCAAAATGGTGCGTTTACCTTCGGTCCGTGAGAGCCGGGGCTAGCCAGGAGCGGGAGTCAGTGAAAGATAGGAGGTTTTTCACTGAATGGTATAAAGTCCCAATTAACAGCTCTGTGCCGTGTCCTGAGGCTGATTAGGTGCTCAGAAGGCTCTGTTTGATTGTCAATTCAGGTCTTGGGTTCCAGAGGGTTAGAAAGAGACGTGTCCTTAGTCCGCCATCTTGACTCCGCCCCCTGTTGCTCTCTTTTGATGTACAATCTTTAGAAATTTCTTTTCTAAGGATATGTTGGAAACTCTTGGATTTTCCATGTGAAAAACTGATTCCATTTTGACTTTATTCTTAAAAAGTAGTCTTCCCGAGTATTACTGATCTCAAGTTCCATCAGCATTTTGAAGACTTAATTTTAATCTCTTCTGAATCCCACTGTTTCTCTTAAGAAATTTTTGTCAGACTAATTGTTACTCCTCTTTAGGAAACCTATCTTTTTACTTTAGCTCTTTTTGTATGATCTTCTGTTTGTCTTCAGTGGTTCATGGTTTATATTTTAATATATTTAGGTGCAGTTTTCTTTTTATTTACCCATTTTGCATCCTGAATCTGATGATTCTCACACTTCATCTTGCCAAGCCAAGTGCCGTCGAGTCTACACTTCTATTTTTTTTATCTGTTATCTTTTTAAAGAACACCTATGAGTCGAAGCCGACTTGACGGCACTTGGCTTTGGCTTGGCTATACTTAGTATCTGTCACACTTGCTTATACTTTAATTGTTTGCATATCTATCTAATCATATCCACCTAACTATTTTGGAGTTTGGGGATATCACTGTTTTTGCTAGCTCACGTATTCATTTAAAATATTTTTTATATGACATTTTACTCTGAGTTTATAAGGATATCTTACACTAATACAGTTTTTTCATAAAAACATAGTCCTTAATATAATATTAAGTAAATCTGTTTATTAAATCTAGAACACAGAATATATGTTTGGTTATCAGGGACTGTGACATGGACGCAGTTCGCGGTAGTTCTGAATTTAGGATTAAGGGCATGGTAATGGCTACTACCATTTATTGAGTTCCTGCTTTGTAGCAGACACTGTTCTTAAAAAGCTGATGTGTATAGGTTGATCTGTTTTTGGAGACCGTAGGTTGTACAGATGATTAATGTGCTCCACTGTGGACCGATGGGCTGGTAGTTTACATCAACCCGAAGTCACTTTGGAAGAAATGCCTGACAGACCCGAGCCATTAAAAACCCTATGGAGTACAGTTCTGTGCTGACACACATAGGGTCACCATCAGTCGGAGACATCTTGACAGCAACTGGTAACTCGATGTATTTTTAACAGTCTTGCTTTCCAGATGAGGTAACTGAGACAGTGAGAAACTTAATAATTTGTCCAGTGTCACCTAGCTATCATATGGCAGAACTGGTATGGAACTCTGGCAGCTGGAGTCCAGAATCTACCCTCTGTGCTATGGCTGCTGGCTGCTTCTCCTGACTCTGATATACATTTGACTCCCAGGAATTCTGAAATATGTAAGGAAACAAGCTTTGGAGGGTAAGATGAGTGACAAGCAGAGAGAAAAGAAAACACAAGTGGGTGAAGAGGAAAAGCCACCACTGAAGAGGATGCCAGGAAACATGTAACATTCCCCACTCCAAGGCTCTGATTTTATCTCAGCTTGAACTGTCCATAGAAGTGAAATTCTTCCATTCACTTCCACTTCTCTGAGATCTTTTCATCATTTTCAGGTTGATATATGTGAAAGTTGTCATCCTTCCATAAAAAATCCTTTCTCTGTGGCGTCCGTGGAGTTCATTGTTGTAGTTGAAAGTCCAATTTGCTGAAGTTAGACAGCCTTAGGATTGTATTCCTGTTTGGCTACTGACTAACTCTGTGACCTGAACAGGTCATTTAGCCATTCTGAGACTTAGTCTCCTTATTCATCAAATGAGAATATTATTAGCACATTGGCTTATTTCTTTGGTCCACCAATATCTACTGATCACCTGCTTCATGCTGGTCGCTAGGTAATATTTGATGGTGGACGGAAAATAATAATTGATCTTATGCTCAATGAATTTATCATCCAGTAGAAGTAGAGAGACAGGTAATCAAATATAAAATCACCATTCATATTGCAAATATGAATACCAGTTTTTGTGGTCAGGATTATAGGCTACCTGGCATAAAAATGGTGCTGAACTGCATATAGGTCTTGCTTATTTCTTTCATTTTTTTCGTCATTCTAAAGGAGGCCCTGTGCCGCTTGTTGCTGCCAACTCTTCTTTAAATGTATATGGTTTGATTTCGGATGCTGTGCTCTCTATTGAGATGTCTTCGTACTTTTAATGTTTGTACTTTTTAGTTTGACTTTGAGATGCTGCTGCTTAAGTATCTTTCAAAGCCAAAAAAGGTGATTTGTGTCATGTGTAGGTCACGTCTTGGACAGCTGTTCTTCCCATCTGTCTTTGCATGGCAATTAACATACGGAACTTAAATTGTCTCTAAAAGAATATTCATGAGAAAGATGTAACGTGGAAACCTTAAATCTTTGGGAAAATGAAATAAGTTTAGGTTTTCTGCCTTCTTCTCATTTTTCCATTATTACTTATTGAATTACTTACTGTGTTTTTTGTTCATGGTATCCTAATAACCCTATTTCAATTTTAAATGTGAAAAACTAGAGAATTTGCAATTAGCCTCTTTTGGAGTTGTTATTAGTGTTTGACACTTCTGTGTTCCTGACTTGTTCTTTGTTGTCGAACCAGACTTCTTGGTAGTATAAATAAATGCGTATATTGACTCACATATTTGTTTTGCGTCAACATGAAAGTAGCCTAAAATTCAGACGGTTGCCTGCAGAGATCAGGCAAGCCGTGGTTCTGCAAAACAACTAGATTGACTTAGAAAATGTAGTAGATAGAGTTCGGTAGATCTACAGTTAGATTCTCTGAAGGGGAAATAGGTAAATTATTTTTGCTGAGGAGGTAAATATTACTGGCAGATTTAACTGTGTAAGTAGGTTAGTGTAGTTTGGAGCAA
Organism: Heterohyrax brucei; assembly: GCA_028571685.1. Lineage (NCBI taxonomy): Eukaryota > Metazoa > Chordata > Mammalia > Hyracoidea > Procaviidae > Heterohyrax > Heterohyrax brucei. The sequence continues at coordinate 58,198,122 of CM053145.1, read as the reverse complement.
GTTTTCAGGAGCATGTTAGATTTGGAAATGACTTACAAAATGATTTGTAGATGCTTTATCATGATGACTTGAAAATACCTTTAAGTTGACAGGTACTACTTTAGGTCTGTTCATATAAGTAATTGTCTTTAGAAATGCTAGTTCTAAAAGCAATTTATATGAGAACATATACATTTATATACCACTTTGGTGACTCTGAAGCCACAGCAGACATATTCATTGATTTTGTTTTTGTTGTTGTTGTTGTAAGCCAGTATCAGCCCAGATTGTACCAACCCCCAGGGGTATAGGGTTGAGGGCCAGTGGTTGAGGTGGTCCACAAGAGGCCTGCAAAGAGTCTTTACAACTCATTGTACAAAGATGCTGCCTTTTGTGACTTTGGGGTGTTCTACCAGAATTGCAATAGTGTAATCTCTAATTTGCAGGGTGGATGATCTATCTAGAAGGTGCAAGCTGTTCCCACAGTTCAACTTGTGAAACAAATTTAAGTAAATATCCTATTACTAGTCTGTAGGTCAATGACTGTATAATCAAAGAAAGTTACTCTGTAAAAAAAAAGTTTTTTTTATTTAATATAACTGAGTGAAAGTGTACATTCTCATATAAATTTACATGCCCACCTATTGTAAAAAAGTTTTATCATTATTTAATTACAACAGAAGCAGAAAGGCAGAGGTAGTTGTAATCTCTACGTGAAATCATAACTAAAAGCCATGCGAGGTTACGTATAAATATTTGGGGTTTTATTTCATTGAACCCAAGATAAAAAATAAAACTAATGAATGGTAAAGTTCATTATGCAGCTTCTCAATTAATATAAAAATCTAATGATTGTGCATAAACCCAAATATATTTAAGTACACATACATATGCATATGTAATATGAGTAATATTTCTATATTATTTTGTTTTCTTTTATATTGTATGTATGTATAACTGTTTCTGTGCATGTCTGTGTATCATACACTGTGTTGCTTTGATAGCCAAATTTCCACTTGAAAAAATAAGAAATGTCTTTCAGAGAAGACTCCATCCTACCTTCTTTTAAATTTTGAATTAAAGATATTTTAACTCATAAGGTACAACTTATCCAAACAGATACTTTACAATAATTTGACTAGATCACATATCAACTCATGTTTCCAAAAACAGTATTAAATGTAACAACAGTTGATTCTGAGGATGTGTTTATGTAGTGGTTGTTTTTAGGTTCATGACTTGATAATGCTTAAAGTTGGGTATTTAGAAAGAAAAACTAGCATGTTTATAAAAAAATCTCACAAAAACCCCTTGGTATATCTAATTTATTCAGAAAGGCTAGGAAGAATGATATTCTAGTCAAGTGCATATTCCTTTTTTAAAATTGTGCTTTAGATGAAGGTTGACAGAGCAAATTAGTTTGCCATTAAGATATTAATAAACGTTGCTTGTGACATTGGTTGCCAACCCTGCAATGTGTCAACACTCCTTTTTTGACTGTGAATTCACCATTACCAGCTCTCCTGTACCCCCTTGTCTTCTTGTTCTGGTCCTTGAGCTGGTGTGACATTTAATCTCATTTTGTTTTATGGGCCTGACTAATCCTTGACTGAATGGTGAACCTCAGGAGTGACTTCAGTACTCAGTCAGCAGAGTGTCCAGGGGCCATGCTCTCAGGGTTTTTCCAGTCTCCGACAGATCACGTAAGTCTGGTCTTCTTTTGTGAGTCACAGTTTTGTTCCACGTTTCTCTCCAGCTCTGTTTCGGACCTTCTGTTGAGATCTCTGTCAGAGCAGTCGGTGGTGGTAGCTGTGTACCATTTCGTGGTGAAGGACTCAGCCCAGTAGAGGTTGTGGTAGTCATGGTTCACTAGTCTTTTGGAATAATCTTTGCCTTGTGCCTTCAGTTTTCTGTATCCTACCTTGCTCCAGGAGGGTTGGGATGAGTGGAGTGTCATAGATGGCTGCTCACAAGCTTGAAAGACCCTAGAAGCTATTTACCAAAGTAGGCTTATGCTAACTGTTTGAACTTGGCTTCTTGGAATTCCATATACTGCTTTCATGCAAGTTTCATTTTATTCCATAGAGTTAAAAACAGGAATATAATATAAAAGCATTATACTTTCAACTTGATTTCACAAATAGTGCAGTGATCAAGCCAATAAACTATGACTTCTTTTATGAGCAGGAATGTCCAAAAAGCTTAAAAGTGATCTCTGCAACACTGGGGCAACTGCTATTAAGTCCTTGGGTGCCTCATTCTGTCCTTGACTGCACCTGCTTGATAGCTAAGCTAAAGAAAGGGTACAAATACTGACCCAGAAAACACACAAAATAAAGCAAAATACACAAGTTTTCTGAGACTGGATCCTGAAAATGTAGCTGTGGCAGATCTAAGGGGAAGACGTTAGAGACTGGAGATGTTCAGAAAGGACATTCTTCCTTTGCCAGAGGAGGGGATTGCAGGCTCTCCGGTGTTTCGAGTATGACTCAAAACCTTTTGCTGTGGTGTGAAATGACCTTCTTTTTTCTAAATATGCTATGGATCTCATTATTTCTAATGCTGAAATAGAGACTTGAGTACAAAACAGAAGACAAAGTCAACAAACTAAATTTTTTTTTATTATTAAAGCCAAGTGCCTAGAGTGAAAATATGCAATCCCATATAAATTTGCATACCTCCCAATGAGCAGCTCCCACTGCTCTCCCTGCTCGGTGATGGCACAATCCTCCTCTCTGTTCTGTACATGTCATAGCCTCCTAACAATCTATCCCCGCCTCTCCACACTCTCCCCTGCATCCACTAAGAGGTCAGCCGGATGACATCCTATAGATGCATAGAACCATAAGGTACACACATGATATGGTCACTCTGTGTCACCAAGTCCAATCAATTTCTGTCTGAAGGGTTGACCTCCATTATGATTTACAGACATGGGTAGCATCAGGGCCAGGGGCCATGCTCCCAGGGAAACCCCGAGGCCCATTGACCATCGGTTGCAGTCCTTTAGTGGGGATCTCAGGGTGTACCCCTTTTTATTTTCATGTTGCCAGTGAGGCTCAACTTTTTTAGCCCCATCATGGCTATCACTGGCAGTGACTGGGCACCATCCAGTTCTTCTGATTACATGTCGATGTAGTCACCTGCTTATGTGGGTTTCTCTGTCCTCTGGGTTCTCTTTACCCCATGTCGTTTTGGTCCTTGGAGATCATCCGTTCCTGCTGAGTTGGGATCATTTGCTGTACCCTCAGCAGCTGGGCAGCTTTTAAGACCCCAGATGTCACTCACCAATGTGGAGTGCAGAAGACTCGCTTAGCAAAATGCTAGTTATACCAATTGGCCTCTATGTCCCCTGAGAGCATGGTCACAAGACCCCTATCCCAGCTACTCTGTCCTTACAATATTGGGTTAAGATGGGAGGAATAATCATGTTATGTTGAAGTCTAGTTAAAATTGATCTTCTTTCTAATGTGTACTGTCACAGTTTTCACCCAACCAACTTTCTATCAAGTATCTAATCAATACCTTACCCTTTCCCTCCCTCCCTGCCCATACTTGTAGCCATCAAAGAGTCTTTTCTTCTATGCATGAGTCTGTTTTTAAGTTTTTATCCTAGGGGTCTCATACAATATTTGTCATTTTGCAGCTGACTACTTTCACTCAACACAATGTCCTCCAGTTGAAACCAAGTTGTGAGATGCTTCCTAAAATCATCATTGTTCTTTATCATTGCATAGTGTTCCACTGAGTATATATATCACGGTTTACCTATCCATTCCTCTGTTGCTGGGCATCTGGGTTGATTCCATCTTTTTGCTGTTCTGAACTGTGCTGCAGTACACATTGTTGTGCATATGTAAGTTGGTAGGCGTGGCCTTGATTCTTTAGTGTATATTCCGAGCAGTGGTATTACTGGGTCAAATGGTGTATCTATTTCCATCTTTTTAAGGAAGCACCAGGTTGCTTTCCAAAGAGGTTGTACTGTTTTGCAATCCCACCAGCAGTGTAGGAGAGTTTCAATTTCTCCACAACCTCTCCAGCATTTGTTGTTTTGCATTTTTTGGATCATGGCCAACCGTGTTGGGGTTAGATGGTATCTCACTGTAGTTTTGATCTGAATTTCTTTAATAACTAAAGATTGTGAACATGTCCACATGTGTTGTTTGGCTGCCTGGATCTCTTTTTTCAAGAACTATCTGTCTATCTCCTTTGCCCATTGCTTAATTGGATGATTTATCTTTTTCTTATTGATATTTGTAGTACCTTATAAATTATGGAGATCAGGCATCAGTCTGACATATAGTTGCCAAATATCTTTTCCCATTCTCTGGGTGGTCTTCTAATTCTATTGATACAGTCTTTGGATGAGCAAAAGTGTTGTTTCTTAGTAGTTCTCATTTATCTATTTTCCCTTCTGTTGATTGTGGTTTCTTTGTCAGATTTTGAAGTCTGTCTACACTGTGTATCAACACTTCTATTGTTGATCTTACTTTCTCTTGGATGAGCTTTATTGTTTTAGATTTGATATTTAGGTCTTTTATTCACTGTAGGTTGGTTTTTGTACAAGGTGTGAGATATGCGTCTTGTTTCAGTTTGTTGCAGATGGATATCTAATTTTGCCAGAACCATTTGTTGAAGAGATTGTTTTTACCCCAGTTTAATGTCTTTGGGCCTTTGTTGAATATCAACTGTTCATAGGAGGATGGTGTCGTCTTTGGGGTTTTAATTCTGTTCCATTGATCTGTCTCTTTTTGTACCAGTACCAGACTGTTTTGACAACTGTGGCAGTGTAATAGGTTCTAAGAAGTAGTGCTTTGCTTATCCAAGGCTTCTTCCCTTTCCAAACAAAGTTAGTGAGTTGTTTCTCCATCTCATTAAAAAGTGATGCTGGAATTTGTATTGGGATTGCATTATATAAGTAGATTACTCTGGCTAAAATAGACATTTTCACAATGTTAAGTCTTCCTATCCACGAGCAAAGTAGGTTTCTCCATTTATGTAAGGCTCTCTTAGTTTCTTGTAGTAAGATCTTGTAGTTCTCTTTGTAAAGATCTGTTATTTCTCTGGTTAGATTTATTCCTAAGTATTTTAGCTTTTGTGGGGCTATAGTAAATGGTATTGATTTGGTGATTTCTTCTTTAATAATATCATTGTTGTTATAAAGGAATCCTACTGATTTATTTATGGTTACCTTGTATCTTGACACTTTGCTGAACTCTTCTATCAATTTGAGTAGCTTACTTGTGGATTCTTTAGGATTTTCTGTGTATACAATCATATCATCTGCAAATAGGGAGATTTTTACTTCTTCACTGTTGATACAGATGCCCTTTATTTCTCAGTCTTGTCTAATTGCTCTGGCTAGAACTTCTAGTATAATGTTGAATAAGAGAGCTGAGAGTGGACATCCTTGTCTAATTCATGTTCTCAAGGGGAATTGTTTCAGTCTCTCTCCATTCAGGATGATGTAGGAAGTTGGCTTTTTATAAATGGCTCTCATTGCATTGAGGACTGTGTCTATTCCTATTTTGCTGAGAATTTTTAGCATGAATGGGTGTTGGACTTTATTGAAAGCCTTTTCTGCACAAATAGACAAAATCAGGTGATCCTTGTCTTTTGCACTATTTATCTGGTTGATCATATTAACTGTTTTTCTGATATTGAACCAGCCTTACATCCCTGGTATAAATCCAGTTTGGTTGTGATGAATTATTTTTTTGATATGTTGTTGCATTCTATTGGCAAGAATTTTGTTGAAGTTTTTTGCATCTAGATCCATGAGTGATAATGGTCTGTGGTTCTCCTTTTTTGTTGGGTCTTTCCCTGGCTTTGGCATCAGGTTTATGCTGGCTTTGTAGAATGAACTTGCGAGTATTCCATTTCTTTCTGTGCAGTGAAATAGTCTCAGTGGTAGTGGAGATAACTCTTCTCTAAAAGCTGGGTAGAATTCTGTGGGGAAGCCATCTGGGCCACGGCTTTTGTGGTTGGTAGTTTTTCGATGACTTTTTCAATCTCCTCCCTTGTGACGGGTTTATTAAGTTGTTCTTCTTCACTTTGTGATAATTTTGGTAGTTGATAAGAATTGAAGAATTTGGCCATTTATTCTAGGTTTTCAGATTTGTTAGAGTACAGACTTTCGTAGTATTCTGATGTATTTTTGATTTCTGATGGATCTGTTATGACAATTCCCCTCTCATTTCTTATTTGGGTTATTTGCTTCCTTTCCTGTTTTTTCTTTAATTAGTTTAGCCAATGGTTTGTCAATTTTGTTAATGATTTCAAAAAAACAGCATTTGGTCTTTTCAATTTTTTTTAGTTGTTCTTCTGGTATCTACTTCATTTAGTTCTACTCTAATCTTCATGATTTGTTTTCTTCTGGTGCCTGAGGGGTTCCCCTGTTTCTCTCTCTATGCTTGCTCAAGCTGTAGGGTTAGATCTTTGGTTTGGGTTCTTTCTTGCTTCTGGATGTATGCATTTATGGAGATGAACTGACCTCTGAGTATTACTTTGGCTGTATTCCATAGGTTCTGGTAAGAAGTGTTTTCATTCTCATTGGAATCCATCAGTTTCTTTATTTCAGCCTTGATTTCTTCTATAATCTGTGTCTTTTTGAGCAAGATATTGTTTGGTTTCCATGTGTTCCACTTTCTATCTATGTTTTTTCTGCTATTGATTTTGACTTCAATGGATTTGTGATCTGAGAAGACTCTGCAATAATTCAGTGGTATAGATTTTTTTGAGATTTGCTTTATGTCCTAACACACAGTGTATTCTGGAAAATGTTCCATGTGCACTGGAGAAGATGTAGTTGTCTGCTGATGCATAGAAATTTCTGTATATGTCAGTGAATTCTAGTTGGTTAATTGGGACAGTAAGATTTTCTGGGTCTTTAATGAGCTTTTTTCTAGACAATCTTTCCATTGTTGAGAGTGGAGTGTTGAAGTCTCCCACTGTTATTGTGGAGTGATCTATCTCCTTTTTGAGTGTAGTCAGTGTTTCTTCCATGTATTTAGATGCTCTTGTATTGGGTGCATAAATATTTAATATTGTTAAGTTCTGCTTGTGTATTGAAGCTTTCAACAATTAACAGTGTCTCTCCTTGTCTGTGATGGTGTATTTTACATTAAAATCAATTTTATCTGAGATTAGTATTCCCACACCAGATCTTCTTTGTGTATTGTTCACTTTATGTATACTCTTCCATCCTTTAATTTTCAGTTTGTTCACATAGTTAAGTCTAAGGTGAGTTTCTTGTAAGCAGCATATGAATGGGTTGTGTCTTTTGATCCAAGGTGGTTGTCTCTTTACTGGAGAGTTCAGTCCTTTCACATTCAATGTAATTATTGATGCCAAGCCAAGTGCCGTCGAGTCGGATCCTAGGTATGTGTTTAGTGCTGCCATTGTGATATGTTTATTTTTGTGTTGATCTTTTCTCTGTTGTCCTTATTATTCTCTTCTGTGACATTCTTCTTTATGAGTTGCTTTTTCACCTTTTTCAGGGATGGTTTTGTTGTTGTTGAGACTCCTATTTTACTTTTCTTGATTTGATATGTTACATTTTTACTGTGCTTTGCTGCTGCCCCTGTAATACCCCTTAAAAAACTATGTATAAACCCAATTTTAATTACTACCAGTATTATTAACTTCCTCTCCATCTGGAAGGACTATAATGACTATAGTACATCGCTCTTTTTAGTATGATGACATCATAGTTTTCATGATTTGATCACTGGATCACTTCTTTTAATATTACAACTTTGATTGAGTTTGGTGCCTGTCCTGAGTAGGTTTCTGGCTGATGTGTCCTGTATTTCCTCCTAAAATATAAAATTAATGGTTTTGTTCTTCTAGCTAAGAGCTTCTTTCAGTATTTCTTGTAGTTTTCATTTGGTTTTTACAAAGTCTCTGAGTTTCTGTTTATCTAGGAATGTCTTGATTTCATTTTCATATTTGAAAGATAGTTTTGCAGGATATGTAATTCTTCATTTGAAGTTCTTCTCCTTCATCACTTTCAGTGTGTCATCCCATTGCCTCTGTGACAACATCGTTTTTGCTGAGAAATCCGATGAAAGCCTACAAGGTTTCCCTCTGAATGTTAGTTTTGCTTTGAGTTTTGCTGCCTTTAAGAGTTTCTGCTCATGTTTCATTTTGTTAAGCTTGATTATAATATGTCTTGGAGTCTTTCTTTTGGAATCTATATTGAGTGGTGTTTGATATGCATCTGAGATATCTATATTCTCTTTTATCATTTCTGATCAGCAGCTCAGCAACAATACTCTCTGTGTTCTTAGATGTATTATCCTGTTCAGGAACTCCAGTTAATCATAGATTGTTCCTCTTAGTAGAGTCCCACATGCTTCTTAATGCTTCTTCATTTTTCTTGTTTCTTTTTTCTGATTTCTCCTCATAAATGCCAGAGTCAGAAAGTCTATTTCTTCCACGTCAGAAAGTCTATTTTCCATTTGTTCCATTCTGTTTCCTTGGCTTTGAACTGAATTTTCTTTCTCTTTGATTTTGTTATTGATCTGTTTCATTTCAGAGTACTGGTGTTCCATCAGCTCAAACAGCTTGTTTAATTTTTCATTTTGTTCTACTGCATTTTGTATAAGGTCTAGGAGGGCTGTCTATATAATCCATTTGTACTCGGCCTCCTCTTTGAATCTCTCTTTCATTGGCCTTTTAAAACCATAGGTGAATTCTTCCTAATGTTTCAGTCCAAAGACTATTGCCTTTTGGGCATCTGGAGGTTGTTTGTTTTCCATGATGTTACCTTAATGAGATCTAAACTCAGTTTGAAAAGGAAGTTGATTACCAGACACCACTGTGTACTCCAGTGACTGGGCTCATTGGGATCTCTTGAGTAGCAGGCTCCACCTCCTGACTGACAAAGACACAGCCCCACATATAGAGTCACTAGGGGGCTGCCAACTGATCCTATAATGTGAAACAGTAAAGGCTGGAAGAGATGCCATCTAGATACATCACAGTTATTTTTCTTTTGAAAGAGAAAAGGTGTCTGACAGCTTCCAAAATCGGTCAGGCTTTCAAGTGTGCAAGTCCCTCTTCCCAGCTGGCAAGGTAAGCTCCTCTATGTTAAAGACTGTTTTACTACCAGAAAAGGGCTCTCAGGGCAGGCACTGTCTCCCAGCCTGGGAATTAGGTCCAGTTGAGGCCTCTCTATAGGAAACTCTACCTCCCAATCAATCAAGATGGCGTCCTACACAAGCTCCCTGACCACTTCTGAAAAGGCTGTTTAATGGCAGTGATTTGGTGATTCCAGGAGAGAGAGGTCAGAAGTGCCAAGTTGCACAGTTTCCAAGGCCAGGCTCTCAAAATGTGGTGACTCTGCTTTCTGATCTCATCAGCAGTGCGTCTGTGCCTTGCTGCCAGTCAAACTCCAGCATCTCACACTGGCTAAGACAGAGGCAAAAAAGGTAAAGTGGTGATTTACCTTTAGTCTACAAAAGCCAACACTTATCAAGTGCGGAGGTCAGCAAAAGAGAAATTTCACTGCTCACTGATATGTAGACCAAATAGACAGCCCTATGGTGTGTCCTAGGGCTCACTCGGTGTCCATTGGGATTTAGGGAGATGTGTGTTTAGTCTGCCAACTTGACTCCGCCCCAAGAAACTCAAATTTGACAAACTTAGAACATAAGTGTATTAAAGACTTGAAGAAACACTCAACGTAAAATACAACCGCTAGGGACCAATTTACATGATGTGTAAGTCACACATGACATAAAGATTGCTCTGAGTTATTTATTTGCTCTGCATGTGGTAGCTTAGTGTTTCCTAGACTTGTGTAGTAGACAGAGCTCCTTTAAATGAAAAATAATGTTTTGTGTACTCTCAGTGTTGTCTTAATATTTATCTTGGTGTTATTTAAATATGCATGAACATAAACTACGTATAAACTTCTTCTACATATGATTCACATTTGACTTGGAAACCAAAACAATATTACAAATTAGATAAAGCACAACACTTAAATAATATTTAACTTGTTATATGAATTGAGATCCTGAATGTAAATGGCCACCTAAAATGTGAGCAAGGCACAGTATGTTCTTTGGGTGGTTCTTCTGAATTCTGCATGTGAATATCCTCTTCTCTCAGCACTTTACTGAAACAGTATCCTTGTAGAGCTCTCAATGTCATTTATGTTTCACTTGCCATAATTTTATGGTTACTCATTAATTTGACTCATCTGTGATTTTGGTCCTGTTATATTGCAGCAGTAGGAGGAGTGGTCAGTGTTGCCAAATAAATGCAGCATAAGTATCAAAACTGTGTGGCTGCCCTTGGTTGCTTAAGTATTTTCTAAATGAAATAGTATGGACCTACCCAGGAGAAAAAATTTTAAAACAATAATAGTGTTCTTACCTGCATTGTCTAATAAAATAGTCCCTAGGCTCTTTATTGCAGAGTGTTTAATATTTATAACATATCATCAAAGCACTGTTGAAGACATCTGGTAGTATAAGAAGATGTTCCTTTTCAAAAAAAAATCTACAATTTACTAGCGAGACAGATGTCAACAATTTTTTGTAGTTAAAGACTCAGGAATTATATGCTTGGGTCCAGATATGTGATAGGGTGACTCTGAGTTCAGAAGGCAGAGAGGTTTGGGTCACTTGGGATGCCAGGAAAATTTCACACACTTTTCTGTAATATGAAAACCCGGGTGCAGTAGTGGTTAAGTGCTATGGTTGCTAACCAAATGATCAAAAGTTCAAATCCACCAGGTGCTTCTTGCAAACTCCATGGGGCAGTTCTATTCTGTCTATAGAGTTGCTATGAGTTGGAAATTATTCAATGGCAATGGTTTTTATCCTATATACTCGGAAGACGTGTCTTGAGTACTTAATATTTGATCCTAAGATCAAGATCTATGCCTTGTAAAATTGTGTTATTGGAGTGACTTCTGAAAGCATTTACAATGAGCTAGCAAATATTCTTTGGCAGTAAGAGTTGAGGGACTAGAGCCTAGGGTGTTTTCAGTGTGAGAACTAAAGGAATTAGAAGAAATTTTTGAAACTAAGAAGCTGTCATATAATATAAAGACAGAAGAAAGAAAACTGAGAGTTTCTACAATTTCATGCATCATCAATAAGCTTTCATGTGGTGGAGAAATATTTTGCTGTTATCTGTTAATATCAAGTTGGTAATATATGTATAGGAATGGAAAATATCTGGCTAGAAAAGGGGTAATAATCATAGAGATAAAAAGCAGAGAAAAAATTCTCTTATGGTAAATTAATGGACTACAAATCAATAGTCTGAATGTTCCCACTGAGAGAAGAATATCTTCCACTATTCATGAATTTTGTTATTACTGTTAGACTCATAGTGTTTAATATGACAGGTATTGACATCAAGGGGGTTGCCCAATCTATGATTCAGTTGGTCCATCAGTGTCTCTGGCAGTAGTCATAAGCAAAGTCCCATGGGAAAGTGAGCTGCCTGCTTTCCCAAATGTGTCTGAGTATCCACAATTTATTTTATTGATCTGATATCGCTGAATAAGTCCAACCACTTACTGATCAGCTCAGGTTTCTGGTGCATAATATCCATTGGGAATAATCAGAATTGCATGAGAAAAGGCCTTGAAATCAGAGTACTCAACACACTTTTCTGATTTTAGTGGACAGAAGGGAGAGAAATTTGAGCACTGTTTATACCGAATACTTTGATAATCAAAATCTTCAAAGACAATAACAGAACATAAACTCAAAACGTTAGCAGCCGTCCTAACACACAGAAAAGCTAATGTATGTGCTAAAACTGAAAACTGACTGGCAAGGAAACAAGCATAATTTTATGCTCTTAAAATCAACCGGGAGTTTGATAATTCAAGTCTTCAGGTAATAGACACCAAAATTGGATTAAACATGTGTGAAATTTGTGGGGGAAATGCCTGTAAAGCACAAAAGGGAAAGTAATAGGAACAGAGAACCCCTGGGTGGTGCAAATACGTAAGATACCCAGCTGCTCCCTCAGGGGTTGGCAGCTGGTTGGACTTCCCCCTGAGGTGCCTTGGAGTTGGAATAGACTCTATGGCAATTAAAAATAAGAAGCAAATAGTGAAAACTTTCAGATTGCCATATATGTGTGACACTTGCTATTTTAGTCAGCTAGTGTTACTCTAACAGACATAACACAAAGTGGATGGCTTTAACAAAGTAAAGTTTATTCTTACACAGTCTGGTAGGCTACAAATCCAAATTCAGGGTGTCCACTCCAGGGGAAGGCTTTCCCTCTGTTGGCTCTGGAAGAAAGTCCTTGTGTTACATCAGTCTTTGTTCAGGAAGCATCTTGGTACAGGAACCTCAGGTCTGAAGGACATGCTCTTCTCCAGGTGCTGCTTTCTTAATGATGTGAGGTTTCCAGCTCTCTGCTTGCTTCCCTTTCCTTTTATCTCTTGTAGGATGAAAGGATAAAGAGTGGTGCAAGCCATACTCCAGGGAAACTCCCTTTATAGTAGAGCAGGGAGGTGATCCTATGAAGGGATTTGTAGTCCAACCCTAATCCTCTCTAACATAATCCACTCCTTTAACCACAGGCAGAGATTAGGATTTACAGCATTAGAAAATCAGAAAATGGAGGGCAATCACAGAATGCAGGGAATCTCAGCCCACCAAATTACTATGCATATTTTGACCACCAAGTTGCAAATTTAGGTTTGCCAAGCTTGAAATACCAAGTTTGGTTGGGAATAAAGTGTTTGCCCGGTGCTGTACTGTGGTTTGTTTGTTGTCTTGAGAGACTCAGTTTGTGCAGCAACGTGTCTCTGATGTTGGCCAACCAGGGTGGCTGACTGTGGCTGTTTGGATTGTTGTGGGGAAAACTGTTGGCGGGTGTGTTTCCAATGAACAAGTAGATAGTTATACACCTAGAACGCAAGGAGCAAAAATGTAGATGATGACCTGCTGGATCACTAGAGTAGTTTTGGATTAGTCTGCAAGTGATTGCTGTTCCCTTGTGCTGAATTCTCTGGCACATGGATGTGGCTAGCGTACATTATATTTCTGCTGTCTTCCAGCTTTGCATAAATATGTGGCGGAATTGTACTTTTTACCACACTAGATTGTTTTCTGCATGATATCTAGTATTCGGCACAAAAAGATACAGCAATGATTCTAACCCATTGTCAGAGGACTGGCTTTAGAAATGAGTAGAGTGAAAAGATTTGAATAAAAAAGTTTCCTCTTCCTTCCAAAAGCATTTATTTATTAGTTAAACATTAGTGAACTTCTATGTATCAGAACTTATAGAAGATGTAGAATCCTAGGTAAAGAAGAGTGTCCATGCCTTTGAGATACAATTCTGTAAACAGCTAACCATCAGCTGGGATGCTAAGTAAGACAAGGTATTGATTCTATTTCCTGCTGTGAATCCTGACTGGGAGAGTTCAAGATAATGAATTAACACTCCTGTTTAAAATACTTCAGTCTCGCCTCATAATTTTTTTTTGAAAAATCACAAATCTCTTTGCTTAGAAATAGTACTCATTAACATTTACTGAGTGCGTATGTGGTGAACAGTATTGTTTTAAGTTTGCATAGACTGATTCGCTTCAACATCGCAAAAACAAGATATAGGTACTTGTAGATTAAAAAAAAGGAACATAGAGAGATTAAATATTTTTCCCAACATAATATAGCTAATAAATGGTTGAGTTAGGATACCCACCAAGCAATTGAGCTTCAAAACTGTAATTGAATCCATTTCTTTGTGCTGCTAGATGGTCACTGTTCTTGTCAACGGTGTGAATTAGTCATCTCAATGTCTCCTTGTGCATTTTTCTAGACATAACATTTCCCTGTCATGCTGCCCTCACACACTTGTACTATTGAGTTCCTTCACTCAATTTTAATTCAGTAGTGATTTACTTAGATCTTGCTTTACACCAAGCCTTGTTTAAGACTCTAGAGGTGGTGACAACTATTAAAATGACAGATGTAGACCTTGCCTCCGTGTAGATCGCAGACTACTGGAACAGGAAAGCAAATAAAGAGGAATCAAAATATAGCGTGACAGAATTAAATAAAGAGAAAGTTAGTGTTATTGTGAATGCATGTATAGAAGGCACGGTTGTGCTTGGAGGATTAGAGAAGCCTAAAGGTCTAATCAACTGAATGCCTGGCATTTTTGACACCTTCTCTACCTGGCTAATTCTTAGACTTCTATTAGAACTCAGTTTCTCTCTTCTGAGATTCCAGTCTATTTCCCTAGCTTAAGATGAGTTTTATTAATGTTCCTTTTGCAGTTTGAATCTAAAACACTTCATTCTCTTACACTATTATTGTTATTTATTGTCCATCTTATCTGCTGCTAAATTGAAGTCACCTTTGTGGTAGAAACAGTTTCTTGCTTGTTTTGGTGCCCAAGAGCTTGGCTGCTAACTAAAAGGTTGGTACAAATCCATTATCAGCTTCTTGGAAACTATAGAGGATTTCTACTCTGTTCTATAGGTCACTATGAGTTGGAATCAATTTTATGGTATATATATATATATTTTCATCTACTATGGTACTGGTCTAGCATACACTCTCCATCAAGTATTTGTTAAATGAATGAGAGAATGGTTGGGGATAAAGTGGGAGGCAAAATGATGTCAGTTCAAGGTGAGTCTTGTACACTTTGCCAGTGATATAAATTTTTTTTCCCATGACTACAGATCCTTATCTGGCAGTAAAAATGATTTTGTATTTCTTTTGTATTATGCATCTGGCATGTGTATGAATCTTTGAGTGAAGTGAGTTTTCTATGTTGGTTAAAACGTCACATTTGTGAGGCTAAGGAAATACATTTGATCTCTGTATGCACCAGTTTGCTTCATTCTTATCTGCTTCATTCTTATCAGTAAGTGCTTCATCCTCTCCACTCTCAGCAAGCTCAAGGTTGTGTCAGCTGCATAAGGCAGGTTGAGGTTGCCATGTGCATGTTGGTCACTTGCCCTGTGGACGTATAATTTTGGCTATAAAGAAAACCAAACAGAAAGCATGTGTAGATCATGTCGAATCCATTTCCATTCATGGAACAACAGCTTTCACTACAGACCTACCAATGGTGAACCAATAACTTTGTATATGCAGCCAGCCAAGTGCCGTCGAGTCGGATCTGACTCATGGTGACCCAGGACAGCCTATTATATACAAAACATTCAGGTATCGTTTCACTCTGTTACTAAAGCCTGAGCCAAGCCTATTGCTGTCAAGTCAATTCTGACTCATAGTGACTGTATGGCATAATGGAAAATAAAATATAGACAAGCTTCTAAGGGTGACATAATATAATGATGCCCATCACAGAGCCTTAAAAGTTTATCTGAATTAATGTAATGTAGTTCCTGAAGCATCAAAGGGCTTTTGTTTCATATTTTCTTTGATAAATAATTTTCCTCAGCCCTCCATTTCTGCACATTTCATTATGTTGAATTAGAAAAAGCTTCTTTTAAATTTTATTTTTATTTCAGTAATTTAATAATTGAGTATACCACTTACCTTTCATAAACTCAAGTTTATGATAAAAAGCTATTTTGTTCTAAAAGAAATTGGACTTGAAGTATTTATAAATTCATATATAAGTTACTTCCTACTGTATTTGTAGCAGACATAGTCTTAAAACCACCTTGTAGTTTAAAGTCAGGAAAGGTGTGCTTCATAGACGTATCCTTTCACTATGCCTATACAGTTTATATGCTGAACAAATAATCTGAGAAACTGTGTTGTATTAAGAAGAATGGGGTATCAAGATTGGAGAAAGACTCATCAACAACCTGCCTCATGTGGATGACACAACCTTGCTTCCTGAGAGTGAAGAGGATTGAAGCACTTACTGATGAAGGTCAAAGATCACAGCTTTCGTTCAGTGCAGGTTACATCTCATCCCAAAACAAAAATGCCACTGGATCAATAAGCAGCATAATGACAAACAGACAAAAGACTGAAACTGTTAAGGATTTCATTTTACTTGAATTCAGAATAGACACGACGGAAGCAGTAGTCAAGAAATCAAAAGATGCATTGGGCAAATTGGCTCCAAAGATCTCTTTAAAGCATTGAAAAGCCAAGATGTCACCTTGAGGACTAAGGTGCACCTGATGTAAGCCATGGTGTTTTCAGTTGGCTCAGATGCATTCAAAAGCTGGACAATAAATAAAGAAGAGTGAAGAAGAATTGATGCCTTTCTGTTGTGGTGTGGGTGAGGAATATAGAATATACCACCAAAAGAATTAACAGCTCTGTCTTGGAAGAAGTAAAACCAGAGTGTTCTGTAGGAGGTAAGGACTACGTCTCATGTATTTGGGACGTGTTATCAGGAGGGATCAGTCCCTAGAGAAGGACACCACGTGTGGTGACGTAGAGGGTCATCAAAAAAGAGCAATACTCTTTATGGACTGACACTGCAGCTGCAACGATGGGCTCAATCATAACAGCTCTTCTGGGGTGGCACATGACTAGAAGTGTTTTGTTCCGTTGTACACAGGGTCGCTGTGAGTAGGAAGAAAGTGTGGCACCTAACAACAGCACAGTCTTAAAAATCACAAAATTTGAAAACCTTTAATTTGGCAAGAGTTAAAAAATTTCTTAAGGATAATTTTTTCTTTTGGAATAAAAAAACAAAAACAAAAACACTATTGCTGTGATTTAAATGACCCTTGTGGTTGCTTTGTAGAAAAATATGAATAAACTTAGGACTACATGCTTAAGACTTTTAGCAAAAGGTAAAGTGTTGTGGGTGTTATTTTAGTGGTAACTTTTGGGGAACTAGTTTCTCCTGAGCAATATTTCACTTTAGATTTTAAAGAACGGACAGTGCTTTTTCACTGTCAAGTGTGGCCTAATCACTTACTAGACATTCTGAGTTCATTAGGTTGTAGTGATCCTCAGGCTATTTTTGGTGACACATACAAAGTGTATAAAGATAAATTTATCCTTGTGCTGTATGTCTGATAAGGAGGTTGAAGAGATTCAATCAGAGATGTGGCATGCTGTGATAGACATAGACAGATCATTGATTTCTACTCACTCTGTGTAAAACACAGTTGAATTTCAAGATCCTGTTGAAGAGTGTTTGAAATTGCCCAGTAAGTAGCTATCACTCAGGGTTCAAGGTATTTGAGCATACTTGCTCCCCAAATAAACATCATTCCTTACTTTGAATGATTTCGATGTTTATGGAGAAGAAAACAATGAAAATAAAAAGCCAATTAGTTTTTACTAAGAATCTGAGTCTTCACTGTTTTAGCTCTGCAAGGGCACAGCTATGAGATGGAAAATGTTTCCTGTCCTGCTGAGACTTACAGTTTAGTTGGGGGAAAAAATAATACTTATTAGGCTGTAGTGATCGGCACATGCTCATCTGCCTTCGTCCATTTATTTGCCAGATAAAGTACGTATATTTCTTGAATTAGGGTGTCGGAAATAAGAAAAGGAAAAGAGAGGAGAAGAAAAATC
Source organism: Heterohyrax brucei (assembly GCA_028571685.1). NCBI lineage: Eukaryota > Metazoa > Chordata > Mammalia > Hyracoidea > Procaviidae > Heterohyrax > Heterohyrax brucei. The sequence continues at coordinate 58,180,678 of CM053145.1, read as the reverse complement.
TCTTGAAGCAAATATAGTCAGTCTAGGAAGAAAGATTTTATGCTTGTAAACCTAATAAATCAGTCACCTTTGAGTGGACTCCACCTCCTGGCCAAGAAGAGTGTGTGTCAGAGTGGATCTGTGTCCATTGGATTTCCAGTGGCTGATTTTTCAGAAGTAGATCACCGAACCTTTCTTTCAAGGTGTGCCTGAGTAGACTGAAGCCATCAAATTTTTGTTCAGTGATGAGCATGCTAACGGTTTGCATGATCCCAGAACTCCAAAAACTAACCGCTATTGAATTAATTCTGACTCATGAGTAGAACATTTTATTTTCATCTCATATTATATGTTATAATAAACACCACAGGCAAGGGGGCAGGGGGAGTTAGAGTGCATCTAGTCAAAGGAGAGATGGAAAGTAGAAGGCCTGAAATAGTCTAGCCCCAAAGGATACTCTCCTTCCCGTTTGAGGGCACATATAAGCTCTTCCATAGAAACTTGTTGTGCAGAGAAAGAATATGGAGACAGATGCTAGGTTATCGCCATGATACCTCTTCCCCTCAACCTATGAGAAGACGGAGTACTACACATTCAAACATATTTAGGAACAAGGTGTATTGGCTATGAGGTTTGTAGGTGAGTGGTGGTGCCATAGTTTTGTTTTTTTTTTTTAATGAGAGTGGTTTGGGGAAGGATTTCTTGATAAAGGGGACGGATGGATAGAAAAGTTCCCTGCTGAAGGTGGGAGAAAAAAAAAGGCTTGCATTATAAATACTCAGTGAAATAGATCTGTGTTATATTTCATCTGGACTGTGTGTTATCATTGAACCATACCCACTCTACTTCTCCAGATGGAGAAGTTAAAAAATAATAAAACAAGACAAATACATTTACCCCTGTGAAAGAATGTGTGAATCAAAATACATTAAGTTTTCTACAGTGTGGAGTGAAAAAAATTTGGAAAAAAAACTGCATTAAAGTCATTTGCAATTATTGATACATCATTTCAAATTACTTTATAAATGTTTGACAGTCTCAAATCCATTTAAACATTAGCATTTTAGCTAAATTATAAAGGATGGTAGATAAAACACTGATGCTATGCATTTAACCCAAAGAGTTTTAAGTCATAGATCTCTTATGTTTAGCTATAGACAGAAACATACTCTTCTCAGTTTCTTTCTCTTTAAATATCCCTGCTGCACCACATTTGGCCTTGTCTCTTGTCTAATGAATTGAGAAGAATTGGTTTGTAAGTGCGAAATGTCACTGGAGAATCTGACAAAATGCGGGGTGAAAGAGAAATCTCAAATTTCCACTGTTAGATACCTATGACGGTGTATAAAATAATTAACAAAATTCATCTGTCACTTTAAAATATATTTGTGCCTTTTCATAAGAGAAAAATTTAGCTTATGAACTTTGTTTCTATTTATAAAATATTCATGTGCCCTGACATTGAAAAATGAAATGAGATTAAATAACTGTTGTGTCTAGGGTAACTTTATTCTAGACGTTAAAGCTGAGTTGGGAAGATGATGACTGGGAGATAAGTTCACCTACAGCATCAGGAAAGCATTCTCATATTTCAGAGACATTTCTATACCTAAAACCTTTCCCTTAATAATACAGTAGTGCCTGTACTAATGGGACACTTTAGATTTCCTATAATTAGACAAATCAGCTGAGTGCAGGACTTAATTTCCAGCTCTTTGCAGAAATCTCTCCTTTGTAATTCAGCGGACATACAGTGCCTGTCATGGCCTTTATGAGGTATATGCACTGTGCATTTTTTTTCCCCCTCAGAAGCCCCTCATTCCCTCTAGTACTCCAAGGACACTTCCGTTTTAATGGCTCCTGTCATCGGTCTACAGTCTTTAACTTTCAGTTCGTGACTGATTTCTTGTGGCCTTCTGTTGCTGTCAGGAAAGCTGGGGAGGATTGTGTTGCTAGAGCAGTGAAATACTCTTCTCTTTCAGCAATATTATCTCACCAGAGGGAACGATGTCTCGGTACTGACAGAGCTGCAGTGCCAGGCAGAGGTGAGCCCAACGGTGGAGGAGGTTCCCGTATGAATTACAGCACTATGAATTTTGCACAGGATGCATTTTAGCTGGAATCTGTACCCTTCCTCTATCCTCTTGATATGAATAGTTAATATGACTCATGAATTAAAGAGAGAATATTTCTTGAAATTTTTTACTTATTAATGCATTCATTTGATATTTTTCAAATGATCAAATATACTTTCGCTAATTTGTTCTACCTCTTTGAGATGCTGTCATGTGTATAATAAGACATAGTAGCAGTCCCGCCCTAGGGCTCTAGATCAGGGATTTGGTTTTATGTCACTTAGTATCCCGCTCACAACATTATCAGACTCGCTTTAGACATGGTAGTCACTGAATAAATGCTTGTTGACTACTGCTCGACGGAATGGATAGGAAGTTGTATACACATAGAGGTTAGCTCTAAATGATCAAAGAGACAAAAACCTCAGACAGCCAAAGAGGGGACAGTGTGGGACTCTGATGGCTCTCTTCAGTGTTCCTGCTGTCCTGTCATATCCACACCTCCTTAAGCCTCCCTTAGTCCATGAAGCTGTCTTGGATCAGTTCAAAGAAAAATAACTACTTCTTTACCTATGTTAATGATGGAACTCACACAGTCACTCAGTTCAAAAATAATTCACTTTTCTTCATCCTTTAATCCCAAACAGAAACCTGTTGAACTATATGTAATACTTACATAAAATCACCCATTTGTGAGATTTATAGCTGCCCTCAAATTGGTGGCTGCTTTCTCAGCTAGCTAGCTTCCTTTATTCATTCTGAAAACTAGTTGACAATCAATGAAACTAAATTAATAGCAACTAATACAAAAAATAAGAATATAGAAAACCATGACCAGCTTAAGACAGCAGTGATAACACGGAGAAAAGCATCCCTTCAATTTACAGGTTTTTCAGTTCTCCCTCTGTGGGGGTTTTGAAAGGTTGCAGAAGTCTGCAGCCAGACTTTACTGATTTCAGCTGCTTAGAAAATCCTACTCACTGTGTTTTAATTTAGAAATATTTAAAAGTAATATTTTATTTAATGGATTGCTGGTAACCTATTTTTTACTATGTCAAAAAAAATGAGTCTGTATAGAGTTGTTTTTCATTTGTTCCAAAAAACTTAGTAAAGAATATTCACTTTTCGAAATAAATCTTTTGGTCTATCATTAGAGCCCTCCCATGTCATTAGGCACTGTAGGTCATTTTTGAGTATTAAATATATCTTTACCTATGTATATATCTAATCTACATTTTAAATAACACCCAGGAAATACAAGAAAAGATGAGATAACAAACTTCTTAAGAATATTAGCTTTGAAAGTGTAACCCAGTATTAACAAAGGAAATTATAAAATAATATAAAAAAGAATGTAGGATGAGCTTGCAAATCACTGTCCAGATGAGCAAGAGAGAAAGGAAAGATAGTCCTGAGAAGATTGATTTCGATCTTCTTTGTTTATGGAATAAATATCACAACCCCTTGCCTTAATTCTGTTCAAGTATCCCTCCTTTAAACCTCTTTAATTTTATCTCATGTAGACGTCTCTCATTCTATTTCATTTATAATACTGAGGACATCATTTCTAGGCCCTTAGAGATGCATTGTCTCAAACAAACTGCATACTCTACATTTTGTCACTTTGCACAATGCTTTTAATGTACCATGGTTGTAGTTTTATATTGTGTTATATGGTAATAATGCATTGACAATGTGATCCTCTACTGGGATAGATACAATCCTGGGAGCATATCCCAGATAGTGAAATATTATCAAATAATTACTGCAGAAGTCACTAGTCCCACCGTATTAAAGCACAACAGAAGTCTGTGACTTTGGACACTGTTTTAGTCAGACTCTGGTCTGGAAAGAAGAATTATGTAAAATGTTTCAAGAAACTGTTGTTGTCAGAGATTATATGTACTACAGAATTAAATGCTTCTTGTCCTGCTGTATCCTTATGATCATTGTTATACTTGAGCCCTTTGGTGCAGCCACTGTGTCAATCCACTATTTCAAGAAGACGGAGTGCAGTTCATGAAAGTGGTTGTGCAGGTGTTGGAAATCTGGACAAGGTTAAAAAAAAAGAGTGGTTAGTGACTTCAGGAAACTGCTATTATTTATAATGTTTGGAAAACAGCAGAGATGTTGTTATCATAGTTCAGGAAGGAAGAGGGGGCACTTCCTCAGAAGTGCAAACCACCTCAAGAGTTGCCATCACTCCAGAACCCTTAGTTTTAGTATCTCAGGAGCTAAGATGGTGAATGAGGGGCCCCAGATTCCGGACCTGGGCCCATGGAGCAGGTATAGCTGAAGGATGGTTGAGCAGGTGTCAGGAAACTGATATTGGTGGGTATTCAAGGAAATACTACTTTGTTAGTGCTAGGACTACTGAGATCATGCTGTGTGGTTTGTTCTGAGAGTACAAGATTTTGAAGCTGTAGCTGTCAACTGCTGTGGAAGGGATGCTGACAGAAATAAGAAGCAGGAAGTGCATTACTTCTCCTCTTCTTCCTTCCAAAACTAATCCAGAGCCCTCCGCTGGCAGAACTTAATGAGGAGTGATCTGGCAAAGGAGTCTGGGAATGTAAATGATACACCCGCAAGCTCCAGCACAGCAGGGCATTTAGTTGAATACAAAATACATACTTTACTCCTATTTGCCAAGTGCTGGGATATAAGATTAGTATAGCACAGACATTTCCCTTTAGATGCTATAATGGTTAAAGAAACAGAAAATACTATAAACCATTGCAGCAAGTAGTGTAAGAGTCACCAGTGTCAGTTTATTGGGACCAAAAAGAAACGGCACTGAATTCAGACTGGGCCTATGAGACTGATTACTACAGTAGACTCACACGGTCTTTTAGTGCTCAGCATCCATTCACACATTTCTAGCCGTATTTCAGCTTACATATAAGAAGCATTGCAGCTTCATGATTCCACTTAAAAAAATGCAAGTATTTTTTTATGAAAACAAAGATGCTGTCATCTTTTTATAAAAAGTTCCCAACAGTGAATATAATTATTTGAGTGATGCTAATTCCTCTTCAAATTTAGTCTTGTTCTTACCTAAATACTCTGTTATCTAAAACATAAGCGCTAAAGTTAACTAATATCAACAGATTTTATGTAACATTTTAGGGGAAATGTGGAAAAAAGTTAACATAATCAAATATGTACCCAATAAGCAAGAACATATTCCTGTACTGTCAAGTTCTCATTTATGTACTTGATCATTATTCTTCTACAAACAGTTTTGTGTTTCCTTTTCTCTCCCTTGTCAAAACAAGGGAATCCTGAGGTCAAATTTCTTTTCCTAGTAGGGTGGATCCAAACCTCATTTCTAAAGTTGAGTTCCTTATACCTCTACTTTTAGGAAGATGATTTAGTTTTTCATTAATTTTTGTATTTGGTCATGGGAGATATTGTCTTCTGCTTACTTTTTTTTTTTTTTGAAGAGACTGCACGACATCCTTCAAATCACTGGATTTCTAGAAAGTGTACTAAGGTAGTACACTTTTCATCATTTTTATTTCCCACTCTTTGGAACACTTGTGATTTGCTAATGCATTTTTTTTTTTATATTTGTCTTTTCCTGCTTATTAGGTCCAAAAAGCATGACTGTAATGGAGTGGATCAGTATAATGATCTATGTGGCATCAAAACTATCAAAGTTCTTACTTTTTTTTTTTAAGATTGTTCTTTGAATTGTTTCAGAGAACAGAAAAGTTAAATATAGCCCTGAGGCAATATAGTGAATTTTCAGTGCTGTCTCTACCAGGTGAAAATGAACAATTTGGTTTGTGCTGGGAAATTAATGTAAAGAAGAAAAGCATTTTATTTATAGATTAATAGCAAAATAGATGCCGGGAGCTATCCTGACTTTTTCTAGGAAACAAAACATATCTGAAGTAACACCTGGCATCAAGGTAACACCTGATCAAAATAACAGTAATCTGCTAAACTGGAAAACAAAATAACTTAGTGATAGGAACATTCTCCTTACATCTTTCAAGACTTTAACAGTTTCACTAACTGTAGCAAATTCTCCAGAGATGCCATTTGATTTTTACTTGCTCTTCTTAGATGGAGGGAAAATTCCACAGATTTTTCACTTGGTTCTTTCTACCATAATAGCCCTTGCTTCATTTATCATGAAGCTGATGTAGGGATGTGGACAATAGCCAAGTATGTCTATTGAAATTACATATCGTAGAACTGGAGAAATGATGCAGAATGGTTTTGTAGAACTTCTGTGTTCACAGTGACATTTGGGCCAAATCTAGTTTTTCCACCCGACCCTCAGATCCTTCGTTTTGATAGTAGACTTCTCTGATGTTTTGAGTTTTCAAGAGTTAGTATCAACTGAGAACCAATATCTAATAATCCCTGAAGAATTCTTCCCCTTATAGAGAATCAGTGTAAATAATATCTTTTATCACTGAAAAAAGCTTGAAACTATATTTTGAGTATATTCTTGGCAACATTGCAGGATTTTTCCTTGAGGCAGTTTTATTAAGGTTGGATAAATGGGTGAGTAGCCATGACTCTCAGTTATAAGGCCCACTAGAGCTTCAGCATATTTGGTTACATAAATCAAGTATTATTTTGGTAAGATTTTCATCAATTTTCTTTCCAGGAGTAGTGTGATCAATTGGCTGCTTCCAAAGACTAAAATCTTCTGACTGCCACTGTTTCAGTCTTCTATTTAATCAGTTGTATCTACTTGTTTGGAAGTTAAGTGCTTGTGAGGACAATACAGAAGGTTGTCTTGCCAGGTCTTCTGGCTGAGAGTGATTCAGCAGCCAAGGCCTTCTGCCATGAAAAAGCCTTTCAGCTGGAAAGGATTCAGCTGATTCAGCAACAATTATACAACTCATTTATAATCTTGAAGCTCAGTTATATAACTGGTGTATAACCTTGAAGCCCATGTATCTGGCTGCTAGCCACCTTTGTGTAAAACAGTGTATGAGGTCACTGCACCAGGAGGCACTGCTGCTTGTTGAATGCTGTACCTGCTCCCTGCCATTGCATCAATAAACCTGCTGTGATTACACCTTCTGTGTCTCTGTTTTTGAGTCTACCTGAATCACAGATCTATATTCCTAGCCTTAAGTACCTGCATTCTGACAGTGCTGACTCTAAGCTTCTACCATTCTGAGATCCCATTATGATTAGGAAACTTGTTCAAATGACATCATCTGCCACCATCATCCCAGCTCTCAGAAATCAGTGACATAGTGCACTGTGAAATTTCAGATTGTGTATTATAGTTCTCCTGCAACATTTAGGTCTTCTAGCCTTTGATTTTCTTTTTTTACATTAAGTCAGGGAATGAAAAGGCTAAGTCCACATTTCAATAAATTCATTTATTAGGCCCACTTGCTCAGTTGCTCATTACTCATTGCTGTCAGGTTGATTCTGACTCACAGACAACCCTACAGGAACTGCCCTATAGGAGTAGTTTCTGAGGAGTAGCTGGTAGATTCAAACTGCATATTTTTGGTTAGCTGCTGTAGCTCTTAGCCAGCTACTTAGAATATATTAGAATATATTCTAAAGTCCTGACTCTCTGGAAAGTGATAAAAGAAAATTGAAGCCTGTTATATATATGAAAAAGGATATATGTATGTATCAGTTGTTCCAATGCTATATACTGCATCCTCCTGAGTTTAACACTCTTTAACTCTAGTTGTACAAATATTTTTGTTGAAGCAGAATTTTATGATCTTGCAAATTTTAGGGATTTAAGCGATACCTTCTCATGTCTTGCTGTAAATTTATCCTCTTAGGACATGCTGACATCTGATTCTAGTTGTCAGCCTGGAAGCACTTAATGAGGGGGTAATAACATGGAGCTTGAGGATTTTCTTTGCAAGATAATTACTGACATGGATTGGATTGTGTCTTTCCAAAAATGTATATAGCAATTTGGGTAGGCGATGATTCCTGGTGTTGTGTGGTGGTCTGATGTGCTTTATACCCTGCCTCTCTGATGTTAATGAGGTAGGATGGGCAGCAGTTGTGTTTGTGGGGAAGCATTCAGTGTGTCAGATTATATCGTGCCTTGAGGCAGTCTCTTGAGATATAAAGGGGAGAAGCTAGCAGAGAGTACAGGAGACCTCATATCACTAAGATGGCAGTGCCAAGAGCAGAGCATGTTCTTTGGAAAGTACTTGGGGTCCCTGTGCCTCAGAAGCTCCCAGTCCAGGGTAAGATTGATGACAACCAACTTCCTCCAGAACCAACAGAGAAAGACTTCCCTTGGAGCTAATCCCCTAACTTTGGACATGCAGCCCCACTGGATTGTGACAGAATAATCTTTCTCTTTTAAAAGTTACCCACCTGTGATATTTCTGTTATAGCAGCAGTAGATGACAAATATAATTATCTCATTACATTTTCTTCAGGGAAGAAGAACCAATCATTTCAGATAGGGAAAGAAATACCCGCATACACTGGCAAGGATTTTCAGGAAAATTCAAGTCTTTGAATATTTTAACATCACTTGGAGGTACCCAAATGTCTCCAATCTCTTGTCTAGCTCTTTCTCAACTGATGTCTTAAATTTTAATATAAAATTTGGCATGAATTCAAACTCTGTTGTAGTTCTTCAAGATACACAACTAATTTTGGAACCCATTATTCAGCCATATGTTGTATAGCTATAAGAAATAAGAGATTCTTTTATCTTTCTATATTTTGAGATGATAATTTAAATTACTGAATTTATTGATTTCTTGTAAGCTTCTGAAGGTGGTAAGAAATAGCCTGATATTCTCACAGTTCCTGTGGTTATCATTCCTCTTATGGTGTAACACCTTAGGTCCTAGAGTTATGCTTTGGTAGACACTTTATTCAAACAAAGATGTGTGATAATTTAAGTAATTATGCTGGTGGTATAAAGAATTTGAGCATGATTGCTATCCTAAAAGTTGGTAGTTCAAACACATCAAATGGTATTATGAGAGAAAAGTCCTGGTGATCAGCTTCCAAGATTATAGCCAACAAAACTCTGTGGAGGGGTTCAACTCTGTAACACATGAGATTGCTATGGCTTAGAATTTATTCAACAGCAACTAAGAACAATGATAGTGACATCATTCTGTGAAACATGTTGCTACTGTTGTATTTGACATTGGTAAGGTTGTCCTCAGTGCATTCAATCTCAAAAACAACAAGCAACCCACTCTAATAATATTAACTTATTAGTAAGTGCCTGTGAGTCAGAATATTGAATATATCATGGACTGCCAAAAGAAGAAACAGATCTGTCTTGGAAGAAGTACAATGTACTCCTTAGAAGCAAGAGTGGGGGGACTACATCTTACATACTTTGGACATGTCATGAGAGGACAATCCTTGCCAAAAGACATCATGCTTGGTAAAATAGAGGGTCGGTGAAAGAGAGGAAGACTCTCAACATGATGGATTGACAAAGTGGCTGCAACAGTGGGCTCAATCGTACCAAAGACTGTGTGATGTTGCAGGACTGCGCAGTGTTTCATTCTATTGTGCGTAAGGTTTTATGAGTTGGAACTGCCTTGATGACACCCAACAATAACAACTGTCTGAGATCCATGAGGTGAAGAGAAAATACAATATCTGTTTCAGAACAGGAGATATCATATAGGAAATTTATTACACAGGTACTGAAAGGCTAAAAAAACAAAAAACTCAGAAAGCAAACCCAGTGCTGTTGAGTCACTGCTGACTCATAGTGATCCTACAGGTCAGAGTAGAACTTCCCCATAGAGTTTCCAAGGAGTGCCTGGTGGATCTGAAAGGCAGACATAGTACTTAACCACTGCACCACCAGAGTTTCCAAACAGGGAAGATGAAGCTGTTAACTTCAGGAAGCAGCTTCTGTTTCTCTTTTTCTTGTTACTTTGCCCCTGAATCAACTTTGACTCATAGAAATTCCACGTGTGTCAGAGTAGATCTATTCCCCACAATGTTTCAGTGGCTGCTTTTGTTTGGAAGAGGTCACCAGGCCTTTCTGCCAAGGTACCTCTAGCTGAACTTGAACCTCTGACTTTTCAGTTAGCAGCCTAGCTAATTAACTGTTTGCACCACTTGGGGAATCTGAGGAGGTGGGTTTATCAGAATGTGAGGACATAGAGGAGGGGCTACTGCTACAGAGACTAGAACCATGGACCATGGGAACTGCAATCTTAGGATCTGAAACAATATAGAAGAGGTTGTCATGCAGCCATTTTGGGATTGAAAATGGTTTCCACTTTCTCTTTTTCTCATCTCTCTACAATGCCTCCCACTGGCAGAATCTAATGACAAACTGGCTGGGATGAGTGCTTGGGATATGCACGAGTTCTAGAATAAGCATTACATTAAAAAACCCAATGCCATTACATTAGATAGTGTAATATATATGATAATGAAATGAATACTGAGAGACTATAGGCAAATAACCAAGAGACTCTTAAGCTTATTATAAATGTACACAGAAAAGATATCAGATGTAGTTACTAATGACTCATCTAAGAAGTATTGGGTACCAAATGTAGCATAGCCAACTATGACTCACTCTACAAAACACAGGTAACTTGAACAGTCGTTTCTACTTAGTTCCTTTCCCTGATTCCAGCAGCCTGAACTAGATATCTTTCCTTTTTGCTCCCACTGAAACTGGTACAGATGACTCTTACATTACTTGCCACATTATGCTACAATGATTTATAGTATTTTCTTGGCCCTTTAACCATCTTATTGTTTGAAGGGAAATGTCTGTGCTGTACTAATCTTATATCCCAGTGCTTGCCAAATAGGCCCAAAGTTTGTATTTCGTATTGAACTAAATGGAAGCGCAGGTTTTTAGACCCTTGCTGTTTTCATGTAGTTGGTGTTTATCGGGGTTCTTGGGGGCATCTGCTATAGTCATGACTACCTCAGGCAAGTTATACTCATTTTCTACACCATCAGGACAATATAACTACATGAGAAACTGAAAATAATTTATGGTAGAGTTGCCACCATAGCTTGAGCTGCCAAAAATTTCTTCCCTGGGTTCACATAATTTCTATTTATGCTGGAAAATGCTCTGGTTGGCTTCTGCTTCCTCTCTGATTCTGGAACTGATTCTTATAAATGAAACATCAGCATCTTAAGTGTAGAGAAATAGTTTTGTTGATAAGCCCAGGTTTGTAAACCAAGAGATGTATGATAGAAGACATTTGGGAGCAACAGTCTCTTTAGATACTGATCTTTTCCAACATTTCTGAGGGGACTGAGCTCCTCTCCCCACATTCCACCAAGCACATACTTAACTGCACTGTGCATTAGATGATTTCCTGGTGCTGTGATTGAGTCAGTGATAGCGTTGAAGTATTTCTACAACGGGATCATCAGAAAAGGGCTTTTGGGAAACTTTTGCTTATCTTCACATTGTCTTCTATGTTCTTCCTTTGGTGTTCAGCATTATTATGTTTCTCTCTTTGTTACTTAAATCTACATTTTAAAAGTATCTAACAAATGCATTTGCTCCTTAATACAAATTCCTAGAAACAGTTTATATTGATTAATTTTGTTATTAGGCAATATGCTTTAAAATAAAACTGGTTAATCTAAAATGGTAGAAATTCAAATTAATTTCTACACTATTTTGTGTTCTGAACTTTCTTGTGTCTCTGATATATTCTAGATAGATAATGTCCAGTGCAGAACATAAGCTTAGTTGTTGTTGTTGTTGTTAGATGCCATTGAGTTGGTTCTGACTCATAGCAACCCTATAAACAACAGAACAAAACACTGCCTGATCTTGTGCCACGTCCACAATCATTTTTATGCTTAAGTCCATTGTTGAGGCCACTGTGTCAATCCATCTCTTCAAAGATCTTCCTCTTTTTTGCTGATCCTTCACTCTACCAAGCATGATGTCCTTCTCCAGGGACTGACCCCTCCTGATACCATGTCCAAAGTACATAAGATGCAGTCTTGATATCTATGCTTCCAAGGAGCATTCTGGATGTACTTCTTCCAGAACAGAACTGTTCATTCCTTTGGTGCTCCATGCTTGCATTCAACATTCTTCTTCCACACGACAATTCAAAGGCATCAATTCTTCATGTCTTCTTTGTTCATTGTCCAGCTTTCACATGCACGTGTGATTTAAAACGCCATGGCTTGGGTCAGGTGGACTTTAATTTTCAATGTGACATGTTTACTTTTCAATATTTTAAAGAGATCTTTTGAAGCAGATTTCCCCAATACAGTGCACCTTTTGATTTCTTGACTGATGCTTCCATGGGCGTTGATTGTGGACTCAGGTAAAATGAAATCCTTGACAACTCATTCCTTTCTCCATTTATGATGATTTTGTTTACTGGTCCAGTTGTAAGGATTTTTGTTTTCTTTTTTAAATTTCTTTTTTTTATTATGATTGAATAAAAATATACATTATCATATAAATTTACATGCCCACTTACATGCATCTCCCACTGCTCTCCCTGCCTGATGACAGCACACTCTTCCTCTCTACTCCGTACGTGTCTTATCCTCCCAATGATCTCCTATCTCCTCCTCTCCACTCACTCACCCACCTCCAGTAAGAGGTCAGCAGGGTGACATCCTATAGGTGCACAGAACCATAAAGTCCACACACGATATAGTCACTCTGTGTTGCCAAGTCCAGTCCATTCCTATCCGAAGAGTTGACCTCCATTGTGATTTATGGACAGGGGCAGCATCAGGGCCAGGGAACATGCTCCAAGGGGAACTCCAAGGACCCTTGACCATCAGTTGAGATCTTTAGTGGAGATCTAATGGTGTACCCCTTTTGATTCTTGTGTTGCCAGTGAGACTCAACTTTGTGAGCTCCATCATGGCTATCACTTGTGGTGGCTGGGCACCATCTGGTTCTTCTGGTCACAAGTTGATTTAGTCATCCACTCACATGGGTCTATCTGTCTTCTGGGTTCTCTTTTCTCCGTGTCGTTTTGGTCTTTGGTGATCATCCATTCCTGCTGAGTTGGTATCTTTTGCTGTACCCTCAGATAGCAGCTTGACAGCTTTTAAGACCCCAGATGCTACTCACCAATGTTGGTGCAGAAGGCTCTTAGCAATAGGCTAGTTGTGCCAATTGGCCTTGATGTTCCCTGAGAGCATGGTCCCTGTCCCCCAACCCTAGCTACTCTGTTCTTGCATTATTAGTTTAATATGGGAGATGTAATCATGTTATTTTGAAGTCCAGATAGTATTGATCTTTTTCCTAACGTGTGCTGTCACGGATTTCAGCCATCCAAATTTATATCAACTATCTAATCGATACCCTACCATCTTCCTTCCTGCATCCTCACCTTTGCAGCTGTCAAAGTCTTTTCTTCTATGCATGAGTCTGTTTTTAAGTTCTTATCGTAGAGGTCTCATACAACATTTGTCCTTTTGTCACCGGCTACATGCACTCAGCATAATGTCCTCCAATTGAAACCAAGTTATGAGATGTTTCCTAAAATCTTTGTTGTTCTTTAGCATCACATAGTGTTCCATTGAGTACATATACTATAGTTTCCCTATGCATTCGTCTGTTGTTGGGCACCTGGGTTGATTCCATCTTTTTGCTATTGTGGACTGTGCATGTATCAATTGGTGTGAATAGCGTTGATTCTGTAGGATATATTCTGAGCACTGGAATTACTGGGTCAAGTGGTATATCTTTTTAAGGAAGCGCCAGATTGCTTTCCAAAGAGGTTGCACCATTTTGCAATCCCACCAACAGCTTAGAAGAGTTTCAATTTCTCCACAGCCTCTCCAGCATTTGTTGTTTTGAATTTTTTGGATCATGGCCAACCTTGTTAGGGTGAAATGGTATCTCACTGTAGTTTTGATTTGAATTTCTTTAATAGCTAGTGATTGTGAGCATGTCTGCATGTGTTTTTTTGGCTGCCTGGACCTCCTCTTTACAGAGGTGTCTGTCCATATCTTTGCGCAAGGCTTAATTGGATGATTTACCTTTTTCTTACTGATATTTTGTAGTAATGTATAGATTCTGGAGATCAGGCATTGGTCTGAAATGTAGTTGCCAAATATATTTTCCCATTCTGTAGGTGGCCTTTTAATTCTATTAATAAAGTCTTTGGATAAGCAAAAGTGATTGATTCTTACTAGTTTCTATTTATTTATTTTCTCTCCTGTCATTTGTGGTTTGTTTGATGGATTTTGAACTCTGTCTGTGTTATATATTAAAACTTCCATTGTTGTTCCTACTTTTTCTTGGATGAGTTTTATCATTTTATATTTGATATTTAGGTGTTTTATCCAGCTTGAGTTGGTTTTTGTATAAGACGTAAGATATGGGTCTTGTTTCAGTTTATTGCAGATGGATATCCAATTTTGCCAGCACCATTTGTTGAAGAGATTGTTTTTACCCCAGTTTAATATCTTAGGGCCTTTGTCAAATATCAGCTGTTCATAGAAAGATGGTATTATCTCTGGGGTCTCAATTCTGTTCCATTGATCTGTCTCTTTTTGTATCAGTACCAAGCTGTTTTGACTACTGTGGCAGTGTAGTAGGTTCTAAAGTTGGGTAGTGAGAGGCCTCCTAGTGTGCTCTTATTCTTCAGTAGTGCTTTACTTATCTGGGCTTCTTTCCTTTCCAAACAAAGTTGGTGATTTGTTTCTCTGTCTCAGTCTAAAATGTCACTGGAATTTGTATTAGGATTGCATTATATGAGTAAATTGCTTTGGGTGAAATAGAACTTTTACAACACTAAGTCTTCCTATCCGTGAGCAGGATAGGTTTCTCCATTTATGTTAGTCTCTCTTAGTTTCTTGTAGTAAGACTTTGTAGTTCTCTTTGTAAAAGTCTGTTATTTCTCTGGTTAAATTTATTCCTAGGTAGTTTATCTTCTTAGGGTCTATAGTAAATGATATTGATTTGATGTTTTCTTCATTAACAATCTCATTAATGTAAAGGAATCCTACTGATTTACTTATGTTTATCTTGTATCCTGAGACTTTGCGGAACTCTTCTATCAGGTTGAATAGTTTACTTACGGATTCTGTAGGATTCTCTATGTATACAAACATATCGTCTGCAAATAGGGAGATTTTTACTTCTTTGCTGGTGCAGATGCCCTTTATTTCTTGGTCTTGTCTAATTGCTCTCACTAGAACTTCTAGTACAGTGCTGAATAGGAAAGGTGAGAGTGGGCATCCTTGTTTAGTTCCTGTTCTCAAGGGAAATTGTTTCAGTCACTCTCCATTCAGGATGACATAGGCAGTTTTTGTATAAATTGCTTTTATTGCAATGAGGAATTTGCTATCTGTGCGTATTTTGCTGAGAGTTTTTAGCATGAATGGGTATTGGACTTTATCAAATGCCTTTTTATGCATCAATAGACAAAATCAGGTGATTTTTGTCTTTTGTGTTATTTATGTGGTTGATCAGATTAATTGTTTTTCTGATGTTGGACCAGCCTTCCATCCCTGGTATGAGTCCAACTTGGTCATGATAGATTATTTTTTGATGTGTTATTGGATTCTATTGGCAAGAATTTTGTTGAAGATTTTTGCATCTAGGTTCATGAGTGATATTGGTATGTTGTTCTCCTTTGTTGTTGGGTCTTCCCCTAGCTTTGGTACCAGGGTTATGCTGGCTTCATAGAGTGAATTTGGGAGTATTCCATCCCTTTCTATGCTGTGAAATAGTCTCAGTAGTATTGGAGATAAATCTTCTCTAAAGGCTTGATATAATTCTGCAGTGAAGCCATGTGGGCCTGGGGTTTTTTGTTTGTTAATTTTTGGATGACTTTTTCAATTTCTTCTTTTGTGATGGGTTTATTACATTCTGCTTCGTCTTGTCATAGTTTTTGTAGGTAATTATGAATCAAGGAATTTGTCCATTTCCTCTAGGTTTTCAAATTTGTTAAGAGTACAGTCTTCCATAGTATTCTGTTATGATATTTTTGATTTCTGGTGGATCTGTTGTGACAACTCCCTGCTCGTTTCTTGTTTGGGTTATTTGTTTCCTTTCCTGTGTTTCTTTAGTAAGTTTAGCCAATGGTTTTTCAATTTTGTTGATCTTTTCAAAAAACCAGCTTTTGTTCTTTTCAGTTTTTTCAGTTGTTCTTCTGTTCTCTCATTCATTTAGTTCTGCTCTAATCCTTATGATCTGTTTTCTTCTGGTGCCTCAAGTGTGCCTCTGTTGTTCTCTCTGTATTTGTTCAAGCTGTAGGGTTAGTTCTTTGGTTTGATTTCTTCCTTCCTTCCAGATGTGTGCATTTATGGAGATAAACTGACCTCTGAGCATTACTTTGGCTGTAACCGATAGATGTAGTAGGAAGTATTTTCATTCTCATTGGAATCCCTAAATTTCTTTATCTCATCCTTGATTTCTTCTATAACCCATTGTTTTTTCAGTAAGATATTGTTCAGGTTCCATGTGTTCTTTCTATGTTTTTTCTGCTATTGATTTTGACTTTTATGGCATTAGCATCTGAGAAGATTCTTTGCATTAATTCAGTGGTATGGATTTTGTTGAGAATTTTATTATGTCCTAACACAATGTCTCTTTACTGAAGTGTTCACTCCATTCACATTCAATGTAATTATTGATAGGTATGTGTTTAGTGCTGTCATTGTGATATGTTTATTTGTGTCTTGATGTTTTCTCCACAGTTCTTATTAATCTGTTCTGGGACATTCTTCTTTGTAGTTGATTTTTCACCTTTTTCCGTGTTGGTTTTGTGGTTGTTGAGACTCCTGTTACATTTCTTGATTTGATATGTTGCATCTTTATTGTGCTTTATAGCTTCCTCTATGGTCCCCCTTAATAAACTATGTATAAGCCCAATTTTAATTGCTACCAACGTTATTAATTTCCTCTCCATCTGAAAGGACTATAATGAATGTAGTACATCTCTCTTTTTAATATGATGGCATCATAGTTTTCATGATATGATCACTAGATTATTTCTTTCAGTATTATAGCTTTGAGTTCAGAGCCTTCCCTAACTGAATAGGTTTCTGGGTGTCGTGTCCTGCATTTGCTTCTAAAATATAAAATTAGTGGTTTTGTTCTTCTAAGCCAACAGACTCTGTCAGTATTTCTTCTGGCTTTGGTTTAGTTTTTACAAAGCCTCTGAACTTCTGTTTACCTGTAAATGTCTTAATTTCATTTTCATACTTGAAAGATATTTTTGAATGATACATAATTCTTGGTTGGAAGTTATTCTCCTTCAAGGCTTTGAATGTATCATGCCACTGTCCCTAGGCCAGCATCATTTCTGCTGAGAAATCTGATGAAAGCCTAGAGAGTTCCCTCTGAATGTTAGCTTTGGTTTGAGTCTTGCTATCTTTAAGAGTTTCTGCTTATGTTTCATTTTGTTAAGCCTGATTATAATATGTCTTGGATTCTTTCTTTTGAGATCTATATTGAGTGGCATTCGATATGCATCTTGGATATCAATATTCTCTTCTTTCCTAATTTCTGGGAAGTTTTCTGCCAGCGGCTCAGCAACAATATTCTCTGTGTTCTCAAGTGTTTCATGCCATTCAGGAACTACAATTAATCATAGATTGTTCCTCTGATTAGAGTCGCATGTGCTTCTTATTACTTTTCCATTTTTCTTGTTTCTTTTTTCTAATTTTTCCTCATAGATGCTGGAGTCAGTACCTCTGTCTTCCAAGTCAGAAAGTCTGTTTTCCATTTGTTGCATTCTGTTTTCTTGGCTTTGAATTGACGTTTCTATCTTTTTGATTTTGTTCTTCATCTGTTGGATTTCAGAGTACTGGTGTTCTATCAGATCAAACAGCTTGCTTAATTTTTCATTTTGCTCTGTTAAATTTTGTATAAGGTCTAGGAAGGTTTTTTGTGTAACCTTGTTTTATTCACCTTCCAATAGTTTCAGAAAGGTTTCTTCATCTTGGAAATTCTTTGGTGCTTTGTTTTGGGGGCCTTCTGAAGCTGTGGGTGATTTCTTCGTTAAACACTTTTATTTAGAGTTTGTTGCTTTTTTGGTCATCATATGAGTCAGTAGAGACTGGGAGAGAAGCTTTGAGGATGGGCTGCAGTTATTTCTCTAGGCCACCTTAAAATGAAAGATAAAAGTATCTGACAACTTCCAAAGTCAGTCAGGTTTTCAGCTGTACAGATCTTCTTAGCTGGCAAAGAAAGCACCTCTGTATCCAAATGCAGATGTTATACACTAGTTCAAAATACAGAAAGGCTACTGCCCTGCTGGCCTCTGCTGTCGGGCCCCACCCATAGATGGTACTGTGTAGAATGCTGTTTTTCTACTGGAAAAGCGCTCTCCTCCAGGCCTCCCAGCCTAAGAATTAGGTACAGCCGAGGCCTCCATATGGGTATCTCTGTCTCCTGGTGGAACAAGTTGGCGTCCCGCACAAGCTCCCTGCCTGTCTTGGTAAAGTCTTCTCAGTGGCAGAGGTGCAAAGAGAAGGCCAAAGGTGCTGAGATGCACAGAGTCCAAAGCCGAGCTCTCAAAATACAGCAACTTCACTTGCTGATTCCACTAGCCATGTGTCATGGATCAAACTGTGTCCCTGCAGAAAAATGTGTAGCCATGTGGCTTGGCCATGATTCCCAGTATCTTGTGACTGTCCTTCATTTGGTGGTTTTCCTATGCTGTATGTTAAAGGATTAGGGTGGAGCTGTAAATCCCTTCATAGGGTTACCTCCCTCCTCCACTGTAAAGGGAGTTTCCCTGGAGTATGCCTTGCCACACCCTTAATCCTTTCATCCTACGAGAGATAAAAGGACAGAGAAGCAGGCAGTGAATTGGGAACCTGGTACCATCAAGCAAGTGGCACCGGGAGAAGAGCTCGTCCTTCAGACCTGAGGTTCCTGCGCCAAGATGCTCCCTGGACAAAGACTGATGCAATCCGGGGCTTGCCTCTTGAACCGACAAGGGGAAAGCCTTCTCCTGGAGTGGACCCCCTGAATACGGAATTGCAGTCTACTGGACTATGTAAGAATAAACCTTCCTTTGTTAAAGCCATCCATTCTGTGATATTTCTGTTAGAGCAGCCCTAGCTGATTAAAACACCATGCACATAAGATTATCTGCTAATCAAGTCCCAGGTCTGCCCACTAAGACAGAGGAAAAAAAGTTAAAATGATAAGTTACTTTTGGTCCTCAAAATCAATACTCACGAAGAGCAGTGGCAGCAAAAGAGAGGAAGTTTTCCTTTCAGTGGTATGATGCCCAAATTAACAGCCCTGTGCTATGTCCTAGGGCTCCCTAGGTGTTTCAGTAGGCTCTGTTAAATTATCAATTCACTTCTTGGTTTCCAGAGGGATTTAGGAAGATGTGTTTTATCTGCCATCTTGACTTTGCCCCTCTCTTTTGTTTTCTTGATGTTAAGGTGCAATCCATGCTGGAGGCTGTGGTCCTTGATCTTCATCAGTAAGTGTTTCAAATATTTGTCACTGCCAGCAAGTAAGGTGGTGTCATTTGCATAACATAGGTTGTTAATGAGTCATCCTCCAGTCCTGAGGGCTCGTTCTTTTTCATATAATCCAGCTTCTTGGATCATCTGCTGGGTGTAAAGATTAAAATGGTATGGTGAAAAGATACAACCCTGACGCACACCTTTGCTGACTTTAAACCATGTGGTATCCCCTTGTTCTGTTCACACAACTGCCTCTTGATCCATAAACAGATTTGTTAAGAGCACAGTTAAGTGTTCTGGAATTCCCATTGTTTTGCAATGTTAGCTATAAAATATCATCAATTAGTTTTGTGTATTAGTGAACTTGATGGCAATAGAATCACACTGTAGGTAATCTTTTAATGTCTGGCTCTTTCACTCAACATTATGTTTGTGAGCTACAGTTATGTTTGCGTTTACTTGTAGTTCGCTAATACTGCATGTTTTTGAATGAGTTTGCCAGAATTTACCTGCCCATTCTACTGTTGATAGGTATGGTAGTTTTTCCAGTCTTGGGCTATATATAATGCTACTGCTAATATTCTTACCCTTGTCTTCTGGTAAACATGGGTTCTCATTTCACTGGTTAGATTTTTAGGAGTAAAATTGCTGAGTCATGGAGATTGTATGTGTTCAGTAGAAAATATATATATATTTTATTTAATATGACTGAGTGAAAATGTACATTCCTGTATAAATTTACATGCCTACCTATATGCAGCTTCCACTGCTTTCCCTGTCTGGTGACAGCACACTGTTCCTCTCTGCTCCATACATGTTTCATCCTCCCAACAGTTTCTTTTCCCCTCATCTCCACCCACTCTCCTTCTTCCAGCCAGAGGTCAGGAGGATGATATCCTATAGATGTATAGAACCATAAAGTGCATCCAATATTTGGTCACTCTGCATCACCAAGTCCAATCCATTTGTGTCCAAAGAATGGACCTTCATTATGATTTATGGGCAAGGGCAGCATCAGGGCCAGGGGCTGTGCTCCCAGGGGAACCCTGAAGCCACTGGACCATCAGTTGTGGTCTTTAAGTGGAGATCTCAGGTTTCACACCTTTTTATTCTTATATTTCCAGTGAGACTCAACTTTGTGAGCTCCATTGCGGCTATCACTGGTGGTGGCCGGGCACCATCCGGTTCTTCCTGTCCCACGTTGATGTAGGCATCCACTCACATGGGGTAAAGACAACCCAGTAGAAAATATTTTTGGTTTATTTTTAAAAATAAATGAGCATAGCATGTTGAATCAAGAAACTGATGCATAGAACAATATTTCCACATGGTAGAAAAAAAAGGAAAAGATCTTGCCATTTTATTTCATCAAAATTTTCTACCAGTGCTTGAAACCTCACCTAATTTATTCTGTTTTAAATATTCTTCTATAGAAAACAAGTTCATGAACACTTTAGGCATAACACGCTTTATTTATTTAGTACAATTTCAAGCTAAATATTTCAAATGGAATTTCCAAATTGTGGTGTCAAGATTTAATGAGATGTAATTACAGGTCCTGAGATATTTGTATGATGAGGGAAAACTTACTGTGTACCATTAAAGTGTTTTATGTGCGATGGTGACCGACACAACCCATTATGGAATTTGAATAAGCTTAATTGTTCAAGAAAAATAATTGAAAATAATCCTTTAGATGTCAAAATACAGCAATTTATCATATGACTCTGTCAGTTGCTATTTAATATCTTCCCTGGTTATAGACATGCTTTTTGGTGACTCATTAGTTATGTCACTAGCAAAACAATATTTTAGCTTTGTTCAAGATGAAACCTTTGTGCTCAGTGTGTTGCAATATAGACTGGTATTAAACAATGTAATGATATCAGCATGACCTCAGTGCTCCACTAATTAAAAGGGTAAAGTTGAAAACAGAAATTAATAATGATAATTTATCAATTATGTTTCTTGCTATTTCCATGAAGCTTAATTACATTTTTGGAAAAAGTCTTTAATCAATATTCTATGTGTCATTGAATTGAGGACATACCGGTAGTAATAAGTCTTCTTTTAAGGAGTTTGTTGTACTTAGCAACTAAAGGACATGGAAGCATGTCTTTAACTGGAGGGAAGAGTCTCTGGAGAAGGACACAATGCATGGTAAGATCAGCAAAACAAAGGAAGATCCTCAAGGAGATGGACTGATACAATGACTGCAGCAATGGGCTTAAGAATAAAAATGATTTTGAAGATGGCCAGAACAAGGCAGTGTTTCGTTCTGTTGTGCAAAAGGTCACAATGAGTTGGAATTGATTCAATGGCATCTAACAACACAGCTAAAGGCAAATGAAAGGCATGGGTGAAATGGAAACAAATGGTAGAAAAATCGTGAACTTAGATTATCACAGAGAAATATGTATTTTTGTATAGTTGTAAGAATGTGGTATAAATTTGCTTTCTGGTCAGGAAAAACAAAAATGGAAATAAAATTATTTACAAGATTCTGAGCATCCATAAATTAAAGCCAGTGAGTTTGTTAAAGAAACATCACTTTATCGTCCCTGACATATATGGGATTATTTATGACTAAGGGAATGAGGCAAAGTGCTTAACTTAGCTGAGGAATTCTCCAAGGTGTCAGAGCAATGTGGTGTAGGTTCTCAGTTCTTGGACATTAGCATTGATGTTCGAGGCTAATTTAGAATAGAAGAAGGAGTAGAGGGACTTCCTGTCCTTCAGACTGTCATTCATAGATGCTATGCCTGGTCCTTAGAATTTTGACAGAGCTTAAATAGGTATAATTCAAGATTATATTAAGTGACAAGAACTTGATATCCAGATATTCTGTGTAGCATATAAAGTGATTAGCTATAGTTTTTGGAAATCAGCTGGCAAAAAAGCAGGTTTAAGGTATTTTCAAGAAACTGTCAGAGACTAACAGAGTTACTTGCCTGCATAGATCATTGTTACTTCCTTATGGAAGAATGAATGTTTATGTCTGGGCGGGACCACCTGCAAACTGTAGAGAAACCATAATAAAATGATAGCAATGAAAACATTCTGTTACTGTATATTTCTGATATGTAATAATAGATCCCCATTTTAAGGTGGAAAAGATGTTCTTTCTTAGTATCTGGTTCATTACAATGAAGATATATGAGTCTGAATAATCTACTCTAGATGGTGATGGGTTACTATTTCTCCATTTTCTGTTGAATGTGGATGAAAACTTTTTAAAAAAGATTTTTCAGTCTGCACAGAGGTTAGTTTCCTATTTTCCTTTTGGACAATTTTTGCATTTGCTTTATGATTACTATTTGAAAAACCATAGCTTTACTTAACAAGGCATATTTTATATCTTCAAAGAAAAATTTCTTACTGTCTTAGGATCTCAGTTCTCTTTCTCCATATGTCCTATATGTACATATACGTATATATAAAGTAGAAGTGGGAAAGCAGACAGGCATGCGGCTACAGCCAAAGCCTTGTGTGTCCAAATGTAAGGAACATTACAGACTAGGCAATAATGGGCAAATGGACAAGCGTGCTGCCACAGCCATGTTCGCCTGAGTTCAAAGAAATACTACAGCAGCCAGGAATGGGAAAACAGCAAGCATGCTACTACAGCCACGTTTGTCAGAGTCCAAGGAACATTACAGAACCACCAGTATATATTAACATTACAAATGGGTGAAACCAACAAAAGCTTCATCTTTTGACAGATTGACTAGAACCTGTGATCGTACATTTTGAATTGTTCTTCTTAACAATCACTGGCACAAATTTCAGTAATGACAATCATGAAGGTTTTTGTTGGTCCAAATTTTCTATTCACTATATGCTAATAATAAAAGCTATGAATGGAAAGTCCTTTTTGTTGTGTTTGGATTATGTGAAAGTTTTCCTAAAAGTTATTTTCCAAGATTATCCTATGTGTTATCTTTATACCTCAGAGATCAGTTGATGTGTCCTCATTAGTCCTTATGGGTCTCGTTTTGGCTGGATCATGTTCTCTGTGCTCAAGGACAGGAAATAATGAGTCTGACATTATTTTATAAATGTTTCCCTCCTTTTGATTGGATATTGGAGATAACACATCGATGTTTAATATCTGGACTTAATAGAGCTAGATGGCAACTGTCTTAGTCATTTAGTGCTGCTGTAACAGAAATACCACAAGTGTCACAGTCCAGTAGGCTACAAGTCCGAATTCAGGGCATCAGCTCCAAGGGTAATCTTCCTCTGTTGGCTCTGGAGGAAAGTCCTTGTCAATCTTTAGCTAGACTGAGAGCTTCTGAGGCTCAGGGACCCAGGTCCTTTTTGAAGGACACACTTTGCTCTCAAAATGGTTTCTTGGTGGTATGAGATCCCTCTGCTTTCTTACTTTTCCTTTTCATACCAAGAAGTTGCTTCAAGGTACAATACAATCTTACATACTGAGTCTTGCCACACCTACATAAATGCCACCCATCCTCCCTTATTAACATCACAGAGGTGACATTTACAACATAAAGGAATAACACACAATACCAGGAATCATGGCCTAGCCAAATAGTTACACAGATTATTGGAGGGACACAGTTCGATCCATAACTGCAAACATGGTGCTGATTTTCCACTGGATACCACCCTGCTTTTATAAGGTTATTAAGACTGATGTTCTCACCAATTGTATTACCAGGAATGAGCAGGCTGAATGTACATCAGCATTTTATTCCAAGATCTTCTTTTGCATCCTAGGTGTGTAAGACAATAGAAAGTAAGTTTTATTGTGCCTAATACTATTAAGATACAGACTAAGAATCTAACTATCCCTTGCAGCCCATGTACTTATTACCAATAATTCACAACTGAACAAATCTGGTGTGTTTGTAAGGATGTTACAGTGTACAAACAAGTAGCTTGCTGTCCAATTGTATCTCATTTATTTTTTCCTACAGTACAGACAATACTTTCCTGGACTAATAAAAAATTTAAGGCTCTTTTGTTATCTTATGTCAGCTTAGTTTATGAGATCAGAGATTACTGTTGTATTTCCATCCCACTAGCAATTTCATCTGTTATTTGTCTCATAGGGGTTGATAAAATTCATAAAGATTTCTCCAATTCAACTAGATTATAAGTAGGAATTAAAGCTACCAACCATACCCTGAGTGTCGGACTAGTGAGATTTCTTCTGACTCTCATTTTACAGTGGATAACAAATTAGCATTACCTTTCCAGTATTTACTGGAATCATTACTATGAATATCTAGAGGTAATCCTAAAGTTCAGTTTCAGAGTGCATTGGTCACCCATTCACCAGGAATCTCAACAGGAGATTATCCATGTACATTCACTGTAAATTGGAAAGGGATTCTTGGTGAATACAAGAATCTAATAAAAGTCACTTAGATTATTAAACTACATTCCATCCCCTGCACAGTTATCACCCCAAATGAAATTAGCAAGTCTGCATTCCTCTCCTTACCTCTGGGGTAGTAAGTCAATTATTCCAGAGACCTAAAGGAGATAATGAAATTTTGAGTAATTTACACTGTTCGGTAAGAGTTAACAGAATCTTGTGACTCCCTGTTATTCTTCTGTGACAATCTTCAGATACAAGTCACTTTGAATTCTGTCTGTAAAAACTACTGGAAATTCAACTGAAGAAGGACAGTCTTGGAGAAGCTATTCTCACTATTCCCTAGGTTTGCTGGTTTATCTGTTAATAAAGCATATTTGAATCTTTTCCCCCCCATTTCTGAATTTCAGCTACAGTGACAGGTGGAACGAACTTGCTTTGGTTTGGCAGCAGGATCATTTAAATTAGTGTAATTGTACCTACAGAAAGTACAGACAAACTTACATGTGACAAGAAAATTTTTACTAGAGAGCCCATGATTAAAAAGATAAAACAAGTTGGACGTCTCCTGTTGGCAGTCTTTAGTTAGTTTCCTTAAAGCATATTGAGGGTCCTCCTTGAGGGCAAGCTGCCTTCTTTGGTTTACCTATTAAAAGTTTCGGATCACTTTCTCAGAAGCAGAAGTTGAACCTAAGACAAAATGGAGTCTCAGCCATGAGATCAATCTCTTTTGAGAAACTGGTTTCTTTAAGACATCTAATTTTCTGTGTAGCAAGAGGGTGAGAGTTTGATTACAAGCATTAGACATGTATGTATTAAGACACTGTCTTGAAGACTGATTAAATCATTTGCTCATTTTCCTTTAAGTTTTGTTTCACAAAACAGACAGAATTCTTCAAAAAATGCAACATCCAGAATAGTATGGTCTTACTAGGTTATCTGGACCATTGTTTAGCTTAAAGTGGCTTTAGGAACCAGTTTTTTTTTCCTTCTTCTTTTCTTTTTTTTCTTTAAAGCTCAAAATTTAAAAGGATACCCGAAGGCCGTAGCCTATATGGGTTATCTTGTCTATGAAAGCAAGAAATCTGCCTTCCAAAAGAATTACAACTCGTTCATGGTGTTTTCCTTTGGATCATGATGTTATTATAGAATCTTTGATCAGAAACATTCAATAAATGGTAATTGGACATCATTTGGTTTTTAAGATTCCAGGCACCATACAGTGAACTAGGAAGTACAATAGAAACAGTAATGATAATATTAGGCCAATTGTCTGAAATAATCAATGAAACCATGACTCTCAGTTCTTTGAACCAAGAAGCAAATCCCATGAATGAGCAGTTTCAGCAACTGGTTTTTACATGTCTCAGTATCAACTACATTCTGCATGCAAAACCTCAGTTTGTGTATTAATAAGTACAGCAACATTTATCTGTCAAGGTACAAACTCTTTCCTGATAGAGCTAATAGGAGATGTAATGCTCTTCTATTTTATAAAATTACAGATCAAAATTCAGACACTTCTCTGATTACGGTATTTACAATTTTGCTAAGTTTATCAATAGGAACTTGTAATTTAAGAGTTGCAATATCTGAACTCATTAGTTTAAGAAAAGGAAAATGATTTCTTATATGCAGAAGTAGGACTTTAAAACATCACAATATTCTCACATAAAATCCATAGTTTCTTTATTCACTTGTATATAGTCATTTTCTGTTCTATGAGATTCTGGATCAGCTGCAGTATGTGAACTATCAGCTTCTGCCTAAGAGTTCTGGAAATCTTGATCAAGTCTTGACACAGTCTTTCTCATAAGTCTAACATAGTTCATCTTTGTTCAGATAGTTTGGCCAAAGTGTCTCAGCAAATCAGCAAAGTAAAAATCTATCAGCAGATGACAAAACTTAACATGGCCACAATTAATTTATAACAAGTAAATGCTGAACTAGTTAAAGACCTGATAGAAATTAACTTTAAGCATAACATAAAGGCCAAGTAAAGTCAATAAGCTCCAAGACTTCATACAATATTACTAAATGTAACTGTTAACTATATTTTTAATGAACTTTGGCTATAATACATAAGTCTTGAGGCATATCATACAGTCATAGTATGCCAAGAATATATATATACAATGATCAAATCACTAAATACCTGAACAGTAATAAAAATAAACCTTCATAGGTAAATGATGCATAGACTTTGATGGTGCCAAATTCAATAAAGGTGTAACCAAGTTTGCAAATAAGAATTACAATAAAATTATGACATAATATTATGTATTTGTTGTCTTATATTAGTCAAAAACATAAGAGGAAATTCTAACACACAAAGTTTAACCCAGAGACAATCAGGCATCTCTTGTGATTTTCACACAATCCGTGTGATTTATTAAATAATGCTTTTAAACATTTCTCCTTTATAAAAAATATTTATGGCTTTTCATGAAATTTTAGAGTTCTCAGAAGTTTATTATAGGTCATCAAGAAAGAATACTTTATTTAAGCAAAGATCTTAAAGTAAAAACCTTAGGATTTTTTTTTTTCTTTCTCAAGCCACATGGCTTGGTTTTGAGTCAGAAACCGTACTCTAACAAGAGGCTTAACCTTTGCCTTCAAGATAGATTACACAAAAAATAAATTAACTCCTCAGTTCAGAATCAAAGACAATTTTGTTAAAAAAACTAATTCTTTTTCTTATATACCATGGAACAATAAAGCTCTTAAAAAGCTCATAAATTAAATCATTAAACTTCAGTTAGACAAACAAAATTTTTGACTTTGTTAAAGAGGAAAAACATCACAAAATTTAGTAAAGCAGAAAGTAAGTTCTTTTGGCATGGATTCAAAAAGAGCAAAAATAGGAAGTGAATAATCATGTTGGTAGAGCCATGTCTCTGTTTACAAAGAATATCATAGACTATGCAAGAATGGGAAAATGGAAAAGTGTGCTGCCCCAGCCACGTCTGCTCGTGTCCCACATATATGTAATTTATCATCACATTACCCTTAGCATCCTGCACTAGACTTTAAGCTTGTTTTATGGCTGTTTGCATTAGAAACAGCCCAAGGAGGCTACCACTGCTGCTTTCCCTGTGAGAAAAGTGTAGAACATCTTTTTCTTCTTCCACATTCTAGTCCAAGATTAAATAAATACTAACATTTGATTTCTCAGGATTTCTAGAACTAAAAAGATGCTTAAACATCTAAGAAACAAATCTCATAAACATGAAACATTTTTTCGTATTAATGATCATATGTGTTGTAATAAGATCATTGTGCATCAGAATTGGTAAAAAAAATTGTTTTTTTTTCATATATGATTTGACACATATGTCAGAACACAACAGATACATTTAATCAAAATCAATTTGGAAATGACAAATTAGAATAATGTTTAAGTAAAGTTAAGTAAAATGATGTTTAAGCAAAATTGTATAGCTTCTAATTGTTGTTGTTATTAAGTGCTGTCAAGTCAGTTCAAATCATAGTGACCCTATGCACAACAGAATGAAATGCTGTCTGTTGAGTGCCGTGTCCACAATCGTTTTTATGCTTACGCACATTATCATAACCGCTGTGTTAATCCATCTTGTTGGAGGTCTTCTGCTGTTTTGACGACCCTCTGCTTTACCAAGCATGATGTCCTTCTCTGTGGGCTGATTCCTCCTCACAACATGTCCATCTTTGCTTCCAAGGAGCGTTCTGGCTGTACTTCTTTCTGAGCAGGTCTGTTTGTTCTTTTAAGCCCATGGTATATTCAAAGGTGTTAATTCTTCTTCTGTCTTCTTTGTTCATTGTCCAGCTTTCATACACACATGATGTGATTGAAAATACCATGGCTTGGGTCAGGCGCACCTTGTTCTTCAGGTGACATCTTTACTTTTCAATATTTGAAAGAGGTCTGTCACAGCAGATTTTGCCAGTTCTCATTTTTCTTGATTCTCTTAAAAGATGGCAGAGTAGACATACATCTCCTCATTTCCCTCTGAGAACTAAGGTCTGGATGATATTCGTATGGAGCACTGAACATTTGGGGGGCCCTAGGACCTAGTGTATTTGATTAGGCACCCATATCAGACTAATCTTTCCCTCTCAAAAATGAGCCAGCAGCTGTCTGACCTCTGCTTCTGCTGTTTCACGTTATCGGAGAACTGCAGCTTCCACGAATGGCTGGTAATGTACTTTCATTATCAGCTGGAAGGTGGAGTCTGCTGCTTCTGACTAACTGTTTTGGCCAGCACGTTGGACAGCTCCTAGTTCAACACCTGGAAAGCTTCCCACATAGAAGTGAAGTTTACTTTTAAGGCTGAGAGACCTGTGTATTTGCCTGGAGGTTTGTCTGTTGAAAGGCCCAGCATGTTTTCCTCCCACTCTTCTCTGATGCATGCTGTAGGGTTGGCTGACAGCTCCCAGTTTCTCCATAAGTAAGACAGCCTCTTTGCTATCCAATAAGCAGAACTTTCCACCCCAAAGAGTCTACCTGGGGCAAATCACTAGAGTATTAGAGACAGCTGGTGACCAACAATTCTCTTAGATCCAATGCCAGAGAAATCAGTGTCTAGATGGCACACAGGCAGCAGATCAATTATTAATCATTTAAAGAAACAGCCTGTAAATGCTCCAGAAAATTCCCAAAATAAAAAGTCAAAAAATTTCCCAGATGAAAAATCCTTTCGGAATCTATCGGCAGTCAAGCGCAAAAGATTTGCATATAGAATCCTCCTAGAGATTAAGCAAAATGCAGTAGAACAAAATTAAAAATTTACTAAGCTATTTGAACTGATGGAACATCAATGATCTGAAATACATCGGCTCAATAACAAAATCAGAGTTAGATAATTCAATCCAAAGCCAAAAGAGTAAGATTGAACTGATAGAAGTTAGACACAATGACCTTGAAGACAGAGCAACTGACACCAATATTTATGAGGTGAAATCTTTTGATTTTTGACTGCTGCTTACTTGGGCATTGACTGTGGACCCAAGTACAACAAAATCTTTGACAACCTCAGTCCTTTCTTCATTTAAGACAATGTTGCTTACTGGTCCAGTTGTGAGGACTTTTGTTTTCTTCATGTTAATGTGGAATACATGCTGAAGGTTGTGCTCTTTGATCTTCAGGCTTATAATTAGACTTGAAATCCTCTGCTAAATCATAAGATTATTCAGTTTCTCAGGTCAGCTGAGTCTCCTGCTGACTGAAACCACTTAGCAGGGAGAGACTGTAATTATTCAATGGTAGAAGTTTTTCCCATGCATC
This sequence comes from Heterohyrax brucei, assembly GCA_028571685.1. Classification (NCBI taxonomy): domain Eukaryota; kingdom Metazoa; phylum Chordata; class Mammalia; order Hyracoidea; family Procaviidae; genus Heterohyrax; species Heterohyrax brucei. The sequence goes on along the minus strand of CM053145.1, from coordinate 58,150,668 downwards.
TTTAGAAGTCACTCCTGTTTACCACTTGGTTTGATGTCAAGAAACCAAGGATCCTATTTGCATTCCTCCTCTTTACTTCATGCCCCATAAGGAAGACTGTTGATCTGAATTTAATTCCAGTACAATTATTATGCTATACTTTGTTTTAAAAGTTTAAGATTTAGAGTTACATATAGGATTTTGCAAGATTAATCATTCTGTCTCTTGGATGTCTTGTTGGAATGATGATTCCAACAAGAGTCAGGTTTCCCACTGAGGGCCAAAACAGAGCAATCTTAGGACTTGTTGGGTTTGATACTATTTATACTTGGGGAAAAGGAGCTTTCTTTATAATCAGTTAAAGTACTGAGTTTTACGATAAGGCATTGGTTAAACATGCAGCTGAGAATAACTTTTCTACTCTGTTTGCTTTATAAGTGTATCATCACTGAGGATTTTAGAAGAGGGATAAGATAGTCATGGAAGTGTTCTAATAATCCAAAGTCTCTGGCCTAATTCCATCTTTTTAAAAAAGATTTAACCTCTTTTGTTGTTGCTGGTACCATTTTAAATGTTGCTGTATTCCATCAGGTTGATTTTAAATCATGGTGGACTTCTGTGACAGAGTAGAACTGCCCAATAGAGTTTCCTAGGCTATAATCTTTATGGGAGCAGAGTGACAGGTTTTTTCCCTCATTGAGTTTCTAGTGCATTCAAACCATCTACCTTTCATTTAGTAGTCTGCTTAACCATTGTACCATTAGAGCCCCTACTATCTTACTAAAAAAACCCAAACAAAACCCATTTCCATCAAGTCAATTCAGACTCATAGCAACTATACAGGACAGAGTAGAACTGCCCTCATCTATTTCTAAGTCTGCTGCTTTTATGTAAGAAGACTGCCACATCTTTCTTTCACAGGACAGCTGGTATGTTCCAACCACTGATCTTTTATTTAGCAGCCGAACACTTTAACTACTGTACAACCAGGTCTCCTTACCATTTCCGTAGCAAACTTGAACAAAAACTGATTGAGATTCCCTACTTGTGAAACAGTCTCAGGTACATGTCACCTTATCTACAATTTGTTTATGCCTCTGTAAAAATCTAAGACAAAAGCTCTCTGCTGAAACACTCTGACCTTTGGATCTGGAGTGTTCTCTTTATTGAAATAGCTTGGACAAATTCAATCTCCTTCCTTGTGCAGTTTTTGTTTTTAGCAATTATTTTGAAAAAAAGAAAGACAAAAATAACTAATCAGCGACAGTAATCGTAACTATCAATAATTTATATCTTTTATCTGGGTATAACTAAGAATTTACCTAAGAAGAAGAGCAAACTCACACACTACCTAATAAATTCATTATAATAGGATATATAATACATAATAGGCATAATATAATATATAATAGGCATCTCATTTATAAAAATGGGAAACCATTAAGGTAAACCATTCTTCATAATGAATGAGAAAGACTGAAGAAGAATTACAGCTTTGAATTATAGTGGTGGCAAAGAATACTTGCATATACCATGGACCGCCAGAAGACCAAACAAATCTATCTTGGAGGAAGTACAGCCAGAATGCTTCTTATAAGCTAAAATAACACTTTATCTTGTATAGTTTGGACATCTTATTAGGAGGGACCAGTCCCTGGAAAAGGATGTCATACTTGGCAGAGGGGTTAGCAAAAAAGAGGAAGACCCTCAAAGAGATTGACTGACACAGTGACTGCAACAATGGGCTCAGGTGTGATTGTGAGGATGGCACAGGATCTGACAGTGCTTCATTTTGTTGTGTGTAGTGTCTCTATGAGTGAGAACTGACTCTGTGGCACCTAACACCAACAGTACATTATAATGGGGTATGTACCCTAATAGAAGGGTATTATAAAGAATTTATTAGGTAGTGTAGGTTAATTCTTCTTAAAAAATATTTTAGTTATACCCAGATAAAAGTGAGAAAGTGGCTATTAATAGTTGCGATTACTCACTTTAGTTGATTATACTGGTCAGTTCTTCAAAAATAATTTCTGAAAACAAAAACCAGACAAGAAAAGAGACTGAATTTGCTCAGTCTCTTACAATGAAAAACAACACCCATATCCAAAGATCAGAGTCTCAGCAGGGTGATTTTGCATTGCACTTTTGCAGAGAGAGGCAAACAAGTTGCATATGGGGTGGTATATAGTTGGAATTGTTTTATAAGAAGGAGAAGTCTCAATCAGTTATTTGAACAGTTAATGGTTTTCCTCTTTATCTAGTTTCAGAAGGATGGACATTTTTAAACTTTGGTAATCAATCATGACAAACCATTCTAATCGTAGCTTATCAAAGCATAGAAAGTCAAATGCCTATGTATAGCCTTGTCAGCGAGGTCAGGCAAAGGGTTCAAAGTCTGTGTTTGACCTGGTCAGTGCTTCTTGTTGTTGAAGACAAACATTATTCACCTTAGAACAACCTTGCAGATTAATTTCTGTGGGGCTTTTGGTCAAGGTTTAGTGAAGTCATCCATGGATTCAGCAGTTTCTTGGTATTGTTCTTTGAGTGCTAGGTGAACTATCTGTTGAACTGAGATAGTGGTCTGGAATTGAGGAAGGGTTCTGGAGAAAAGACATTTAACTGGAAGATATCTATAAGAGTAAACAGAAAAGTGATTAGTAGAAGCTACATTAAGGTCTAAAACTAAGACTTGCAGTCAGAATCCAAATGTATCAGTTCTACTGTCTTCCTTTTTCATTATCCTGCTTTCACCTGCCTATGAAGTGATTAAAAAGATCATGGCTGGGTTAGTCACCAAAGCAACATATTTAATTTTCCAGACTTTAAAGAGATCTTTTACAGCACATTTTCCCAGTTTAATACAGTGTTTGATTTCTTGAATACTGTTTCCATGGACAGTTATCCCTGGAGTTATTTTATGTGTGGCTATAAGAGGAATATGGTGATGTTGAAGAATTTCTAGAGCTGAAACAAAGTTAAAATACTGCTCAAGTTTTATCAGTCTGTCATGCAGCTCATGAATTGGGCAACGCAGCATAAACTGAGTGTTCCGAAGAAATGGTATAGTATTGAGGGTTTTATGTCAGGAGAATGAAGAAAGTTAGAAGAGTCTGGGAAGTTTCAATCAGTCTTTCAGATTTTATCAAGATGTCCTTTTCTTTCTTTCTTTCTTTTTTTTTTGGCAATGTCATCTTTGCTAAGAATAATGGAGAATAGAGGTCTGTGTGGGGCATTGCCTGCCAGATCAGGTTTCTGGGTGACTAGGCACCTATTTGACTGAAATGTAGGGGCTAAAGATGTGGGATATTGGTTACCCATAAATCTAAAGAAACAAGGTAATTCTTTCCTCTAAAGGTTGGATTATTCATTATTGTAAGCATTTGCCTTTTGAAGACAGGCCTTGGTCGCTTTGTTGGATTTCCCACGCTGATTAGAACTTTTTCATATGTTCAGATCGTTACCCCATGATGGAGTTACTTAACTTAATATTATGTTTTCTGTAAAAGAAAAATGAATAATCAGAATCATCTTTTGGTCTGAAGAACAGGAAAATTGATGATGGTGTTGATATCTTTAGGGGACAAATAATTCCCTTTGAGATGTCATGTCCTAGGTGAAGAGTCTAAATCTTGGCTAAAAGACTAAGTGTGATGTTTTTTCAGACCTGAACATATGCAATCACAAAGGTTTTTCCTGGCAGGGCTTGGTAAAGCTGGCCACCCCAACTAGACTTATACACAGCTGCTATAGATTGTATTTTGTCCCCCTCAAATGTTTGTCAACTAGGCTAGACCATGATTCCCAGTATTGCGTGGTTATCTATCATTTGTGTCACCTGATGTGATTTTCCTATATGGTGTAGGTCCTACCTCTGTGATGTTAATGAGGCAAGGTTAGAGGTAATCACGGTAATAAGTCAGGACTCAATACACAAAATTAGTTTGTGTTTTAAGTCAATCTCTTGTGAGATATAAAATAGAGAAGTTAGCAGAGAGACAGGGGGACCGCACACCACCACAAACAAGAGCCAGGAGAATAGCGCATTCTTTGAACCTGAGGTTCCTATGAAGAAAGCTCCTCAGTGGCAGAAGATTGTTGACAAAGAGCCTTTCCTGGAACCAAAAGAGGTAGAAATCCTTTCTCTGTGGCTGGGACCTTGAATTTGGACTTCTAGTAGACTATGAGAGGATAAATTTCTGTTTGTTAAACCCATCCACTTGTCGTATTTCTGTTACAGCTGCAGTGGATAACTAACCGTGCTCAGCGATGTTGTTTTATATATCTGCATGCCCGGCTCAAGGCACTTTCATACAGAGGCCTCTTTATCTAGGGACTTAAGCAGAAGTCATCTTAAGGAGCTTTCCTGGAACTTCTTTATGGGAGTAGGAGGGAAATCCGGAGACGCTTTCCACAGGAGCAACAAAAATCCAGATGACCAATAAGAGCCATTAGAGAGATAAGGCACACAGGTGTAGACTCATAGCCTTCCAAAGAGCGAGGGCTTTAAAAGAGCAAATAAGACTAACGTTCAAGTTGGAAAGTAAATCTCTGTCCAGAATGTTTATTGGGGTTGTTGAATTAATCAATTTATATGCTAGCTATTGATGGGTCCTAAGGGAGTTCTTGAAGGATGCCTGGTAGTGCAGTGTTTAAACACTCTGCTGCTAAAGGAAAGGTCAATGATTCAAGCCCACCAGCTGCTTCACGGGAGAAAGATGTGGCAGTTAGCTTTCATGAAGATTTACCGAAAACCTGTAGAAACCCTATGGGTCCATTCTACTTTGTCATGCAGGATCTCTATGAGTCAGAATCTGCTCAACAGTAATGGGTTAGAGGAATTCTTGGGCAGTACAAATGGTTAACATACTTGACTGCTAACTAAAGGTTAGCACCAGAGGTGCCTCAAAAGAAAGACCTGGCAATCTACTTGCAAAAAATCAGCCATTGGAACCATGATGGAGCACAATTCTACCCTAACCCACACATGGAGTTACCATGAGTCATAATTGCTTTAATGACAACTGATTGGTTTAATGAGACAGAAAGAAGTTTAGATCAAAGCAAGTTACATAGTAGATTCTCAAGTTACACAGGTAGGGTTTTTTATTTTGAGGGAAAACCCAAAAGACCAGACCCACTGCTGTCGAGTAGATTTTGACTTGTAGCAACCATACAGACAAAGTAGAACTGCTCCATAGAGTTTCCAAGGAGTGTATAATGAAATGTCTTATTCCTATGTCCACTAGAGAGTTGGTAGGATGTCCATTGGTGGGGATAATTATTTCTCTTTGAATACTAGGAGTTATTGGCACAAGATACGAGATTTCTAGAAAAAACGTCCTTGGGGAGACTGAATAACCACAACAGCGCTACTTATTTGAAAACTAGAATCTAAAACCATTGCTTTCTCTTCCTTGATTTAGTTAGCAAAATATATTTATATAGGTAAATATAGTACCTGCGAAGTGTGACCAAAACCAAATCTTGAGTGTTGTTGTTATTAGGTGCCATTGAGTTTGTTCTGATTCATAGCAACCTGATGTACAACAGAAGAAAACATTGCCCAGTCTTGCACCATCCTTACAAACTTTGTTATGCTTGATCGTATGGTTGCAATCATTGTGTCAATTCATCTTGAGCACAAAATCATGCAGATGAGGCAAAGACAGGTGTGAACTCTTAATTAAAATGTTTTCTGTCTCTATAAATTCCTTTATAGGACATAACTTTTTATGGAACACAAAGCACCCCTCGTCTCAAAGTCCGTGGGTCTTCTATTAGTGACTTACAGGATACAAGAAAACCGTCAAATGCTAGTTTGGCTCAAATGGATAATCTACCTGAACATGAGATCAGTCTTAATAGCTCTTTTTATGCCTTCTCTTTTCCATCACACCAATTTAGATGTCACAGGTTGAAAACATTTAATTATTTAACTAATAAATTCCTCTCCAGGAAACAAAAATAAGACATGATGATGCTAGAAGGATTTGTCATATCTTACATTTTCACACTGACTTTCCATATCATCGTGATGTAATTGTATAAAGGGAAGACCAGTTGCAAAGCCAGAAATACTTGGGTTTGAATTCTGACTCTGATATTTACTTTGCACCTCGACCAGAGTACTTAAACTTTTCGATCTGCTAGAATGTCAGTTCTACAAACACACTGTCTTTTTCTTTTTTGGACTGATGTATTTCTAGGGCACTGACTGGTACATGTTATACTCTTAATAAATATTTGTTGAATGGATAAATGCATATTGTTATGTAGAAAATGAGAAGGGGTAGCAAGAAAGCAATGAGGCAAATTGTGGGTAGCATTTACCACCATGGTCGTGCATTTTCAGCAATAGCATGCTTCATTTTTCTTTTCCAATCATAGTTCAAATGATTCACCTCCAAAGAGGCTTTCTTCAGCCTCCCTGTTTGCTGCTTAAAGTTGTAGTCTTCTGCTTTTGCCTTCTCCTTAGCAGTTACCGTTATCTAGTATTCTTTTTGTTTCACTGACTCACTTTTTTAATTATTTGTCCTGTCCTGCTATAATATAAGCTGCATTAAGAAAAAGCATTTTGCATTGTTCATTTCTTTATCTCCTGTCCAGAAATGGTGTCTGGAACATAATAACTTCTATGTAAATGTTTATTGAGTGTCACGGGGGTCAAGAAGACTTAGCTATTGTTTATGATTTTGTTATTAGTAGGCTTTAGGGACTGGAATATTCTGCAGGAATCATTCAACATCACCAGAAAATAAGGAGATGGAAACAAAACTCTTGAATGAATAAGTCAGAACAATTTAAAACAGAGGGGCATACAAATGAGAAATTGCTAAGACTGACCAGTGTAAACGGTTAACAAGCTTGACTGCTATCCAAAGGGAGGAGTCCACCAAGGCGTGCCTCGAAAGAAAGGCTTGGCAATCTACTTCTGAAAAATCAGCCATTGAAAACACTGTGGAGCACAGTTCTACTCGGACACACATGGGATTGCCATGAGAGTAGATATCTGATGTTTTGCTCATACTTTTATTTCTGGTACAGAGCACAGTGCCAGGCATATAGGAACTTCTCAAAAACATACTAAACGAAGTAGAATATTTGAAGTCAGTTAAAACTGTTCTCTGATCAGGTAGCTATAATTATGAGGATAATTTTTTTTTGTGTGTGTGTAACTTGCAAATGAAAAAGACAAAATGATTTCATTTGGACATTACTTAAAAGTTGAGTACTAACCACTGCTGTCATGGGTAGAATTTGTCTCTCAAAACCCAGGGAAAGAAATGTCATGTTACTTTCTTTGATCTAAGTCCAATGAATTCTGTTTGTGAGTTCCCATGGAATCTCTTCTTAGTTGCGTTTTAAGAGTCTCACTTTTCCTTTCCTAAGGTCGCTAGAATTATATCTTGGTTATCTAGTGCTGCTGTAACAGAAATGCCCCAAGTGGGTAATTTTTAACAAACAGAAATTTATTTTTTCAGAGTCAGGAGGCTAGAAGTCCAAAGTCAGAATGCCAGCTCTAAGGGAAGGTTTTCTTTCTTATCTGCAGGGGAAGGGCCTTGCTCATTGGTTCCCTGGTGATCTTCATAGGTGTGTCATCTGTCTTTCCTCATCTTTGCTTGTTTAATCTCTTTCATATCTCGAAAAAGGCAATTTAACATGCACCCTAAAGTAATATTGTCTCATTAATACAACAAAGAAAATCCATTCCCCAGTGGGATTATAACGACCGATGTAGAGGTTAGGATTTATAACACGTAGTTTGGGGGGATACAATTCAATCCATAACAAGATGTGACTATAAAATGGGTAAGTTGCTGGTTCTTAGTCTGTTGGTATGATTCACATGGGACACCAGCCGTTGGTGTTATTAACACAGGACACCACTTACAGGTGTGAGACGGGACACCGCTTACAGGTGTGGGACGGGACACCATGGACTGGCGTGAAATGGGACACCACTTACGGGTGTGATGTGTGTGAGAGGCTGAGGTTGAAAAATGACACTGACAACAAACTTTTAGTTTGCAGTGGGCAGAAAAGGGACAGTCTCCTGAGAGTAGAGACAGACACCAGTTTGTTTAACCCACCAACTTTTATTGAGCAAAGTAAACAAGCTTCTGCTGAGAAAGTGAGAAAAGGCATCTTATCAGTGTTCCTTACTTCAAAAGAAGAATAGGCATTCCCAGGGAGGGGAGAAGGGAAAGTCCTTGAACTAGTCTCAGTAAATGCTGTTTTCAGCATGTCCTGTTTTTGCAGTCCACCAAGATAAAACTTGTGCTAGGTTTTTGCCGTTCTCAAGATAAGTCCCTATCTAAACACAGACAAGGTTAGGGTAAGCAGGATTTCACATTCTTTTCAAACACACTCATCCCCACATTAGTCTCCTTTTTTACACAGGTGCTAAAATTTCTTGGTATTACTTGGATAAGGCCACTGTCCAGCCTGGTCCTCTGCCTTCCTCAGAATGGACTTAAACGTTTCTTTAAGCCTTTTCCAGTGATTGTAAATTTCTTGCCAGAGAACATGATGGATATTTTTCGAGGCCTTGTGTTTAGGGTCAAAACCAAACCAAAACAAACTCACTGCTGTTGACTTGATTCTGACTCATAGCAACCGTACAGTCAGAGCAGAATTGCTCCACAGTTTCCAAGGAGCACCTGGTAGGTTTGAACTGCCAACCTTTGGGTTAGCAGCTGCAGCACTTAATCACTATGCCACCAGGGTTTCTGTGTTGAGGGTCAAGCCCCCACCAATAGCCTGCATTGATCTCCTACCCATCTAGAGAGAATACTGCTCTTTTTTATTTACTGGAACTCTAGTACTTTCCTTCCTTGGAGTTCTGGAGAAACTCATACTTTTCCTCCTTTCTTTCAATGTATATTTTTTATTGTGACTAAGTGAAAATGCACAATCCAGATTAACTCTGCATGCCCACCTGTCTGGGGCACCTTCTGTACTCCTTGCCTGGTGACAGTACACGTCTCCTTGTTGTTCTGTATATGTCATATCCTCTTCATCTCCTGTCCACTCCTCTCCACTCTCTCCTCTCCCTTTCAGTAAGGGGACAGTAGGACAACATCCTATAGATGCATAGAACTGTAAAGTACACACATCATATGGTCACACTGTGTCCCCGAGTCCAGTCCAGTCCTATCCAAAGAGATGACCTTGGTATTTTTCTGGTCGGGGCAGCAGCAGGTTTAGGGGCCGTGCTCCCTGGGGAACCCCCAGGCCTCTGGACATCACTTGCAGCTTTTCAGTGGAGTTCTTGAGGTTCACTCCTCTTTTTCTCATGTTGCCATTGGGACTCGACATTGTGTGCCCTATCATGGTTGTCTTTGCTGGTGACTACACACTATCTGGTTCTTCTGGTCACAGGTTGACACAGTCACCCGTGCACGTGGGTCCTTCTGTCTTCTGGATACTTTTTCCCTCGTGTCTTTGTTGTTCTTCATGATCATCTGTTCTGGATGTGTTGGGACCGTTTGGTGTACCTAAGATGGCAGCTTGCTAGCTCTTAAGACCCTAGACACCACTCACCAACATGGGGTGCAGAAGACTCTTTTAGCAATAGTCTAGTTATGCCGGTTGCCCTCAATGTCCCTTGAGAGTATGGTCCCCAGACCCCACTCCTGCTGCTCTATCCTTGCAATATTGGGTTAAGATTAGAAGAGTTTTCAGTTTATGTTGAAGTCCAGTTAAGTAATGTTCTTTCCACTGTGTGCTGTCACTGCTTTCACCCAACCAAATTTCTATCGACTGTCTAATCTATGACCAGCTCTCTCCCTCCCTCCCTTCCCTTACAGCTATCTGAGAGTCTTTTCTTCTGTATATAGATCTATTTTTAAGTCCTTACAGTTGGGGTCTCATACAATATTTGTCATTTTGCCACTGAGTGATTTCACTCAGCATAATGTCTTCCAGTTGAAACCAAATTATGAGTTGCTTCCTAAAATCATCATTGTTCTTTATCATTGCATAGTGTTCTATTGAGTATATGTACAATAGTTTGTTTATCCATTTGTCTGTTGTTACACATCTGGGTTGATTCCATCTTTTAGTTATAGTGGACTGTGCTGCAATAAGTATTCATGTGCATGTATCCGTTCTTGTGACTGCCCTTGATTCTGTAGCATATATTCTGAGCAGTGGGACTACTGGACCAAACGGTTTACCAATTTCCAGGTTTTTAAGGAAGAGCCAGATTGCTTTCCAAAGAGGTTGTACCATTTTGCAACCCCACCAGCAGTGTAGGAGAGTTCCGATCCTCCACAGCCTCTCCAGTATTTGTTGTTTTGTGTTTTTTGGATCATGGCCAACTTTGTTCAAGGGAGGTGGTATCTCGTTGTAGTTCTGATTTAGATTTCTGTAATAAGTAATGATCGTGAGCATTTCCTCATGTTTCTTTTGGCTACCTGGATATCCTGTTTGGTAAAGTGTCTGTTCATCTCTTTGCCTATCACTTTTACCTTGTAGATTATGGAGATGAGACATCAGTCTGTCACGTAGTTGCCAAATATTTTTTCCCATTCAGTAGGTGGTCTTTTAATTCTTTTGATAAAGTCTTTGGATGAGTAAAAGTATTTGATTTCTAGTAGTTCCCATTTATCTATTTTTTCTTCTGTTGATCATGCTTTGTCAGATTTTGAAGTCTATCTAAGCTGTGTATTAAAATTTCCATTGTTGACCCTATGTTTCTTGCATGATCTTTATCATTTTAGGTTTGATATTCAGGTCTTTGATCCAATTTGAGTTAGTTTTTATGTAAAGTGTGAGATATGAGTCTTATTTCAATTTTCTGGAGATGGATATACAATTTTGCCAGCAATTTGTTAAAGAGACTGTTTTACCCTGGTTTACAATCTTAGGGCCTTTGTCGAAAATCAACTGTTCTTAAGAGGATGGTGTCATCTCTGGGGTCTCAATTCTGTTCTGTTGGTCTATGTGTCTCTTTTTGTACCAGTACCAGGCAGTTTTGACTACTGTGGTAGTGCAATAGGTTCTAAAGTTGGATAGTGTGAGGCCTCCTAGTGTGTTCCTCTTTTTCAGTAGTGCTTTGCTTATCCTGGGTTTCTTCCCTTTCCACACTTGATGATTTGTTTCTCACCTCATTGAAAAACATCACTCGAATTTCTATTGGGATTGCATTGTATATGTAGACAGCATTGGGTAAAATAGACATTTTCAGTGTTAAGTTTTGCTATCCATGAGCAGGGTAGGTTTCTCCATTTATGTAAATGTCTCTTGGTTTCTTGCGGTAAAGTCTTGTAGTTCTGTTTGTAAAAGTCTCTTGTTTCTCTAGTTAGATTTATTCCTAGATATTTTATCTGCTTAGGAGCTATACTAAATGGTAGTGATTTGGTGATTTCTTCTTTGATGATCTCTTTGTTGATGTAAAGGTATCCCACTGATTTATTTGCATTTAACTTATGTCTGATACTTTGCTGAACTCTTCTATTAGTTCCAGTAGTTTACTGATGGATTCTTTTAGGACTCCCAGCTCATACAATCATATCGTCTGCAAATAGGGAGATTTTTCCTTCTTCTTTGCTGATGTGCGTACTGTTTATTTCTTTCTCTTGTCTAATTGCTCTGGCTAGAACTTCTATTACAATGTTGAATAGAAGTGGTGGGAGTGGGCATCCTTGTCTGGTTCCCCTTCTCAAGGAAAATTCTTTCAGTCTCTGTCCATATAGGATGCTGTAGGTAGTTGGCTTTGCATAGATACCCGTTCTTGCATTGAGTAATTTGCCTTCTATTCCTATTTTGCTGAGTTTTCAGCATGAATGGCTGTTGGACTTTGTGAAATGCCTTTTCTGTATCAATTGACAAAATCAGGTGATTGTTGTCGTTTGTGTTATTTATGTGGTTGATCACATTAATTGTTTTTCTGATGTTGACTCAGCCTTGCGTCCCTGGTATAAATGATACTTGGTCACGATGAATTACTTTTTTGTTATGTTGTTGAAGTCTCTTGACAAGAATTTTGTTGAAGATTTTTGCATCTAAGTTCATGAGTGATATTGTCTATAACTTTCCTTTTTGGTGAGATCTCTCCCTGGCTTTGGTATCAGGATTATGCTGGATTAATAGAATGAATTTGGGAGTATTCCATCCCTTTCTATGCCATGAAATAGTCTCAGTAGTATTGGAGATAAATCTTCTCTAAGGGCTTGGTAGAATTCTGCAGTGAAGCCATCTGGGCCTGGGCTTTTTTTGGTTGGCAGTTTTTTGAAGACTTTTTCAATCTCTTCCTTTGTGATGGTTTATTCAGTTGTTTTGCTTCACCTTGTGATAATTTTGGTATCTATGAATATGCATCTAAGAATTTGTCCATTTCCTCTAGGTTGTCAAATCTGTTAGAGTACAGTCTTTCATAGTATTCTGTTATGATGCTTTTGATTTCAGTTGGGTCTGTTGTGGCATCTTCCATCTCTTTTCTTATTCAAGTTATTTGTTTCCTCTCCTGTTTTTCTTTTTGTAAATGTAGTCAGTGGTTTATCAGTTTTCTTGATCCTCTCAAAAAACCAGCTTTTGGCTTTATTACTTTTTTCAATTGTTCTTCTATTCTCTAATTCATTTAATTCTACTCTAATCTTTATGATCTGTTTTCTTCTGGTGTTCCAGGGATTCCTCTGTTGCTCTCTTTCTATTTGTTCAAGCTTTAGGGTTAATTCTTTGGCTTAGGTCCTTTCTGCCTTATGGATGTGTGCACTGATAGAGACAAACTGACCTCTGAGCACTGCTTTTGCTGTATCCCATAGGTTCTGGTAGGATGTATTTTCATTCTTGTTTGAGTCAATAAATCTCTTTATTTCATCTTTGATTTCTTCTGTAACCCATGGCTTTTGAGCAAGGTCTTGTTCAGCTTCCATGAGTTCAAATTTCTATCTACATTTTTTTCTGCTATTGATTTTGACTTTTATGGCTTTATGGTCCAAGAAGAGGCTTTGCAGTAATTCAGTGGTTTGGATTTTGTTGAGATTTGCTTTATGTCCTAACACATGGTCTGTTCTGGAAAATGTTCCCTATGCACTGGAGAAGAAGGTGTGTTTACTTATCTGTTGATGGATAAACAGTTCTATATGTGTCAATGAGGTCTAGTTGGTTAATTGTGGCAATAAGATCTTCTGTGTCTTTATTGAGCTTTTTTCAGAATGATCTGTCCATTACCAAAAATGGAGTGTTGAAGTCTCCAGCTATTACTGTGGAGTCATCAATCTCATTTTTCAATGTAGTCGGTGTTTGTTCAATGTATTTAGGTGCTCTGGTATTGGATGCATAAATATTTAATATTGTTAAGTCTTGCTTGTATACGCGACCTTTCAGCAATAAATAGCGACCATCCTTGTCCACAGTGGTGAATTTTACATTAAAATCTATTGTATCTGAGATTAGTATTGCCATACCTGTTCATCTTTGTATATTGCTAGCTTGGTATATATTATTCCATCCTTTAATTTTTAGTTTGTTCATATCTTTAAGTTTAAGCTGTGTTTCTTTTAAGCAATGTATAGAAGGGGGTCATTTCTTTTGATTCAGGATATCACTCATTGTCTGTTTATTGGAGTGTTCAGTCTAATTTCATTGAGTATAATTATTGATAGGTATGTGTTGCTGTCATTTTGATGTGTTTGTTTTTGTGTTAGTGTTTTCTATGTTGCTCTTAATATTCTGTTCTGGGTCATTCTTTTCTATGTGTTAACTTTTCATCTTTTGCAGTGTTGGTTTTGGGGTTGGTGAGACTCCTGTATTATGTTTCTTTTTTTGATATGCTGCATTTGTATTGTGGTCTGCAGCTACTCCTGTGATTCCCCTTATTATTCTAAGTTTAAATCCAATTTCAACTTCTCCTTATCTTTTTAGCTTCCTCTCCATCTGAAAGAACTATAACTACTGCAGTGTATCCTTCTTTTTTTGTGTGATGGTGTCATAGTTTTCTTGATATGATCACTGGCTCTCTTTATTTTAATATTGTAGCTTTGATTGAGTTTTGTGACTTTCGTAACTGAGTAGATTTATTTGTGTTGTGTCCTGCATTACCTCCTTAAATACACACTTAGTGGTTTTGTTTTTCTAAGCAAACAGCTTCTTTCACTATTTCTTGTAGTTTTGGTTTAGTTTTTACAAAATCTCTAAGCCTTTGTTTATCTGTGAATGTATTAATTTCATCTTCATATTTGAGAGACAGTTTTACAGGATATGTAATTCTTGGTTAGAAGGTTTTCTCCTTCAAGACTTTGAATGTGTCATCCCCCTGCCTCCTCGCTGACATCATTTCTGCCAAGAAGTCAGATGAAAACCTACAGGATTTCCTTCTGAATATCATCTTTCTTTTGAACCTTGCTGCCTTGCAGAGAATCTGTTTATGTTTTCTTTTATTAAGCTTGATTATAATATGTCTTGGTGTCTTTCTTTTGGTGTCTGTTTTTGTGATATTCAATACATGTTTTGGATTTCTATGTTCTCTTCTTTCAAAATTTCAGGGAAGTTTTCTGAAAGCAATTCAACCGTAGTACTCTCTATGTTTTCAGACATCCTTGCCTGTTCAGTAACTCCAATTAGTCGCAGATTATTCCTCTTAATAGAGTCCCACATGTTTCTTAATACTTCTTCATTTTTCTTATTTCTTTTCTCTGATTTCTCCTCAAACATGCTGGTGTCAGTTGCTCTGTCTTTGAGGTCACTGAGTCTGACTTCTGTCTCCTCAATTCTGCTCTTATGGCTTTGGATTGAAGTGTGTAATTTTATAAATTTGTTATTGATCTGCTGCTTTCCAGATTGTTGATGTTCTATAAGGTGAAACAGCTTGCTTAATTTTTGATTTTGCTCTGCTTCATTTTGTTTAATCTTTAGGAGGATTCTACATATAATTCTTTTGTACTTGACCTCCAATAGTTTCAGAAAACCTTCTTCATCTGGGAAGTTTTTTTGGTTCTTTATTTTGAGAGTTTTTTCGAGTCATGATTAAAGATGGATTGTCGTGTTTGGGCTATCTAAAGGCTGTTGAGTTTCTCTCATGTTACATCAACAGGAGCTGAGACATAGTTCTGAAAGGGGAGTTGTTCACCACCTGCCTCTGTGTAGTCTACTGACTGGCCCCAGTGGACTCCCTGGGGTGGTAAGCTCCACTTCCTATGTGGCAAAGATGGCACCCTACTTATGGAGTCACTGGGAGCACTGTTAACTGATCCTGTGATGTGGTTCAGTAAAGGCTGGAAGAGATGCTGCTAAGCTGCTCAGCAGTTATTTCTCCAGGTGGTCTTATTTTGAAAGTTTAAGAGCTATCCAGCAGCCTCCAAAATTAGTCAGGCCATCATATGTGGAAGTCCACACCTTCAAGCTGATAGTGGATGCACCTCTTCAGCCAGACCCAAATGCTATGATATCCTTCACAGCAGGGAGTGGGTATAGCCTTTCTGCCATCCTCAGGTGGGCACTGCCTCTAAGGTAACACTGTGTTAAACACAGCATTTTTGCTGGAAAAGCACTTTCTGGACTGGTACTCCTTCTCAGCTTGTGAAACTGGACCCTGCTGAGGCCTCTGGTTGGGTGACTCCACCTCCCAGCTGACGAAGATTGCATCCCAGCTGAGCTATACTTTCTACTGTGTAACAGCAAAATCTATGGCAGAGCTCAGAAAAGAGAGGGTGGAGGGGGACAGTGGTGCCCTCAGACAGGAGCTTGACTCTCAAAATGTGGCTATCCTGCACAATGTCTCTCTTGTGTGGTACATGCTGTTTTCTTTATCACTGCAGTTCAGAGTGTTTGCTGGCTTGTGACATCCCCTGCCTCTCAGATAAGAAAAAAAAGAAAAAAGATGTCAGTACCTGCATTCAGCCTAAGTGGTAAGTCAGCAGGAGGGGAGCTCAGTGCACTCTGCATTGTCAGAGAGAAGTAGTTTTCCATTTAGTGTTGTGTAGTCCAATCTGTCAATCCTATGGTGTATCCTATGGCTCACTGGGTGTCCAGAGTGTTCCATTCAATTATTAATGATCAATCCAGGTCTTAGTTTTCAGAGGTAATTGAGGAGACGTGTGTCTAGTCCACTTTCTTGGCTCCTCCCTCACATCCTCAATATCTCTGAACAAATTTTCAAACTATTTCTTGAAGAGCCACCATCTGAGAGGAGTAACTATGAATTTTTTTTCTTTTTTTAGAAAATATTTTAATGTGGCTTAGGTGAAAATTTACAGAACAAATTAGTTTTATCTTCAACAGTTGATACACAACTTGTTTTGTGACTTTGGCTGCAATACCCTCAATGTGTTAGCACTCTTCCACCTTTCTTCTTAGGTTTCCTTTATCTACCGACCCAGATATGCTGCCACTTCCTACATTCTGAATTTTGCTTTTGAGCAAGTGCTGCCCTTTTGATCTTATATGGTTGATTGTTCTGAGGTGTACATTCCTCATGGATGTTATTGTTCCTTTTATAGTCTTGTCTATTGTTTGGCTGAGAGGTGATCTCCTGGAGTGGGTTCATTTCTAGGTTTTAAGGGTGTCTAAGGACCATAGACATGTAGAATCCTCAGACTCCACCAGTCGCCATCATGTCAGTAAATTTAGCATCTGCTTTTAAAAATCAATTTGAATTTTATTCTGTATTTTCTTCTATTCTGTCCAGAACCTTCTAAGAGTGGTCTGTAGTGGCAGCTGGGTGCCATCTAATTTTTATGGTCTCAGGATCGTGAAGGCTGTGGTTCATGTAGACTATTAGTCTTTTAGACTAATTGTTCCCTTAGGTTTCTTTAATTTTCTTTGGGCTGTATGAGAGGAGACCAATAGTTGTGTCTCAGATGGTCACTTGTAAGCTCTGTAAGCTCTTAAGACCTAACTGGGAGAATTTTTGTCTTTCATTTTTTAACAACAACAACAACAAAAAAAACCAAAAACAAAAACAAGCATGTTGCTGTTGAGTTGATTCCAACTCATAGTGACCCTATAGGAAAGAGTAGAACAATCCCTTCAGGTTTGCAAGGCTGTAAATCTTTACAGAAGCAGATAGCCACATTTTTGTCCTACAGAGCAGCTGGTGGGTTTGAACTGCCCACTGTCTGGCTAGCAGCTAAGTACTCAATCACTATTCTACCAGGGCTCTTTCATGTGTTTAGAAGCTTTTAATTTTAGATTTGTCAGACAAGAATCATTAAGGTACTTAGGATAGGAAGTCTAGATTTGGATAAAAGGTGTAACTACCAACTCAGGAAGGGGAGGGTCTTATATTTCCAGTTCTGTGACTTTTACATCAGGAAGAACAAAACATAAATTGTTGCCTAAACAAATCATCCAATGAATTCTCCTTCTTACGTAAATCCTTGTGTTCTAAGAATATTACCCTGCACTGCAGTGCATCTTTATAAGTCTGGCTCAGGTAACTGTGCTTCTACTTTCATTAAGCAGTTATTCTTGTTGGTAAAGTATTGTTTCAGGTATGGTTTATATTCTTACTGAGCATTCTTTAATTTGGTGTATAATATCACCTTATAGAAAAAGTAGATAATCCAGTGCTATATAAAAAAAATATAATAATTTAAGTACATTCTGGTAGTCTCCAACGTCTTAATTTTGGCCTTCACCAACCATGTCCAAGTTGTGACCCAAAAATTTGGAAGAGATGTACGAGGACAGAAGATGATCTTATTTCTTAGCCTTAGTGTCTTGCCATGCACCCTTTCGTTGGATAAGGGAGAGTATTTCCATAACTAGTCCTTATCTCAGATTCAATTTTGTTTTTTAATTGGATGGCTTTTTCTTTTTCTTCTTCTGTTTTCTGGGTCACAGCTGTTTTGGGTCACACTTAGATGGAAGATTGTGCTAGAAAGTCTTACTTCTTGCAGGAACAATTTAGAAACATTCCCTTATCCCTCTCTGATCTATCAACATTCAATAAATACATCTTAGTTTTATATTACTTTTTAGAGTCCTACTCTACCATCTGAGTGACAGGCCATCTTAAGGATTCAAATAGCTTTTCTTCTGGAACCAGCTTTCTACCTTTAGAAAACACATTATTTCTGTCAGAGACTGGTGATATTCTCACACTGAAGACATTAGACCTTATCTGATGATATCTGCTACCTAACTGCCCTTCACTTTTCAGGAAAAATGCTCTCTTTTAGGAATTCAGACCCTGAAAAGAGAACCTTAAAAGTCACCTTCAGTAGGCTTGAGACATGGTACCATATGGATGGGTGTTGAAAACATTATGTTGAATGAAGTAGGTCTGTCACAAAAGGATTGATATTGCATGACCTCACTTATATAAAAATACAAAAAAAGGAAAAAATTATCTCTTATGATATTATTTTCTTTAGTTTTCCTGCAAGTGGTAGATTATTCAAATCTAGCAGAACCCATTTGCTTCTCTTCCTTCTTCAATATTCTGATACTCAATTTATATTTAATGAAAGACATTTTTAGACAATTGCAAAGTCTCTACACTGAATCTCAGCATTTTTCATTGTTGTTTTTATTTGTTATTATTGTTGTTTCCAAGGTAAAGTGATTGTTAACATCATTCATCTGTCTGCATTTTTCTTCAATAGGGAGTTAGCTATGGTTTAAAAACCAATAGGCTAAAATTATAGGAATTATGATTAGCCTATACTGCAGCCATGAACTAAAGGAGAATTTTTATTGGCCTTGAGTGGGGTATCAATAAGTAGCAACTGTAAACTTCTCTGTAATCTTTGAGGGCAAGAGAGGACATATTAGTTTATTCATTTAACTGAATGGATATTTCACTCTTAAACCCATCTGTTAAGGTAGGGAAAATTCAACACAATTTTACTTTTAGAAATGTTTTCCCACTATCTACAAAAAACTCCAAAACCTGTTGCCATCAAGTCAATTCCAATGCATAGCAATCCTATAGGACAGAATGGAACTGCTCCTTAGGGTTTCCAAGGAGGAGTGGGTGGGTATGAACTGCTGCCCATCTCTTAACCACTATACTATCAGGACTCCTCCCACTACCTAAGCATCATAATAATCTGGAGTTTGGAGGTAGAGTATTTATGAAGCAATTTAGGGACTTTTTGTCCTTGGTTGCATTTATTGGTACCTTGCTTGATCTGCTGCTTGGTTCTACTGTTGAGATTAATTTTTTCTATCATCTGGTCACTAATTCCCTGGGTTGGTTTAGAGATACCCCTCAAATGGTCTTTTCCATTGCTTGAAGATTATACTGTAGAGATCTTCATTAACCGTCAAGAGTGTGGTGCTTAACTTACTAGTTAACCACTAATAAATGATTGCCACTGTCCATCATGATGACTAAATAAGGGCCTAAGTCTACACTGTTTGGAGAATCTCTCAAATTGACCATACCCACCATCTGTCTCAGATGTTGTCTCGCTTTCATTTTTCTGATCTCAGAACTGGGATCTTTCTCATTCCTCTTAGCTGAAACCTAGTTCTCAAACAATAGGGTGAATGCTACTTCTGGATTACTGGAAACTTCTACTTCTAACAATACAAAAGCCTGTAACAACCTCTGAAGAAGATCAGTTCTTAAGATATGGGAGAAAAAAGTATCTTATTATTTTGTAAAAAAAAAAAAAAAAGCAAAAAAAAGGGTAAAGTAGAAAAAGTGAAAATTAATAAGTCCATAAGCTTTCTTACCATAGTATCAATCTACTTAATTCATTTCCACAATAGTAGATAACAGGTCACACTTCTTATTTTTGTATGCTGTGTAGCATGTTGTCTATGTGTAGGCATTTGCAAATAGCTAGACTGAGTGTTGAATCTTCTTTTGAACTGTTTTTATCTAGCATGTAGATAGATTCATGAAGAAATGTCAGGAGAAGACACGGCTGTAGATTCCCTATCTCTAATTGTATTAATTCACTGTAAATACATCTATAGATAAAGCAGACAACAATCTCTTCTTTCATGGAATTTTCAGTTGGGTCAGTTGAGGGAGACAGATAATAAGCAAAATACCAAACAGCAACAACAAAACCAGGAAACCAAACATGCTGCTATGTCCAGTTGATTCCAACTCATTTTGAGCCTATGTAGAACAGAGTTGACCTACTTTGTAGGGTTTCCAAGACCACAGCCTATGTAGAAGCAGACTGCTATATCTTTCTGCCGTAGAGAGGTGTGTGGGTTTGAACCATTAACCTTTTAGTAAGCAGCTGAGGCACTGTGCTGCCTGTATAAACAAAATAAATAAGTAAAATATGTAGTACAATGGAGAATAACAAGAGCTATGGAGAAAACTAAAGCAGAGAAGAGTGAGAGAAAATGCAGGGAAGGAAGTTACAATTTTTATTGGTGTCACAGAGGTGCTTTCATCATCATGAAGACATCTGAGCAAAGATCTAGAGTAAGTGACAGAGTAAGCCAGGAAAGCCAAGTGCCCAGATGTTAAATTTCTAGGTACTGGAAAAAATAAGCACTAAGCCCGAAGGTAGAAGCCTGCCTGCTTGTGTGAGGAATGAAAAAGAGGCCTATGCTGAGGGGGAGACTTATTGGACAGAAGTCAGGAGGCATGGATTATGTGGGCCCTTATAGGCCATTGGCTTTTTAGTTCAATGGAATGGTTGGCCATCACATGGTTATGGGCAAAGGAGAGACTTAATTTGACTTAAGGTTTAACTGCATTACACTGGTTGCTCTGTTGAGAACAGTCTGAGATGAGAAGCAGTAAGGAAGCAGACGATCAGTTTAAAGGCTGTGGAAACAGCTCAAGTGAGTGGTGATGGTGGCTTGCACTCAGGCTGGGCAAGCAGTGAAAAATGATGAAATCTTGAATCTGCTTTGAAGACAGCACCAACGGAAACCCAGAGCTGTTGCAATCAAGTTAATGAGCTAATATTCCCTCTTTATTCTTTATTTCCATTCTTAATCAGTATTTCCTCTATTTTTTCCAAGAAGTGTAGGGAAGGAAATGACTGTGCAGGGTCTGCGAATGAGTGTTAGGAATGCCTGCGCTACCGAGTTATATGTTAGCTAAATTGGCAATTGTTTTACTCAGGAAGAATAGAAAGTTAAGTCTCTAGCTAAATTCTAGTTTATTGTACTGTTTAGATTTCACCATGAGTTTTGTAATATCACAGCACAAACGTTAGTGGTGATTGGATACTTGTGGAACTGCAACACAGCATGAATTCTTCCTGACACCTATTGGGTTATATACTACCATATCCATAAAAGACCTCCAGCTAGCTGAGTCATTACTCTTGAGAATGAGAAAACACCTACTCCCTTTAAAATAATAATAAAGAACAGTGGGATACAAAGTCCCATTAGGAAGATCACATACAGGATTTTGCCTTACTAATTTGCAAAAGAGACAACATACTTCCGTGAAATTTGTCAGAGCAATGCCACATGGAGCTCTATCATGAGAAATTAATAGACAATCAAAGAAAACCAGAAGGCTCCTATTTTTTTTTTTTGTAGATTCAGAGCTCAGCACTCATTTATTTTTGTAGTTTTCTCTTAATAGTCCAGTAGTTTCTACCATGCAGCAATTTCGTTAACACTTTGATTGTACCAGGAATATAAACTGACGCTTTCTGCAAAGGCTTCGTTGCCCTGAAGAGTCAGTAATTGACCAAATGGCTTTTAGAGTTTTGCTTGGATTCATCACAGTACAAGTAAAAATTAATTATCCCCATAGTTTCTGCAATGCCATAATAATATAAGGGTGTCAGAACTTGGCTTTCTGGATGGTATTTCGTGGTGTCACACTGGATATGGGGCTGGCTATAAATGTGATTTGTGGAGACCGTTAATGAAGTACTAGCCCTAATTGACTTCTCTCGGCTTTATGACAACATAAAGCTCTGCACTAGTGATAAGTCTTTTGAAATTCTCCAGTTGGAAATCTGTGGCTGTATATTTTTCCAATGAGGCAAGACTTAATGTTATTTAGAAATTGAAATACAGCGATAGCTGAAGAGCAATATGGTAGACATGAGTATTTTGATTTTTATTGTTACTGCTGTCATTACCTTTATCTGTAGTGCCTGCTGAGCTCCCGCTACATTCCTACCACTGTAGTAGGCCTTGTGGAAACTGTACATCAGGGATCAGGTATGAAAACTGACTGGTGCTGTATGGGAGAGTTTATTTTGCTTGACCACTGCTAAAATTAACTTATGACAAGAGCTTTAGCATTGGAAAGTGTCTTAGCCAAATAGTGCTGCTTTAATAGAAATGCCACAAGTGTATGGCTTCATAAAGAGAGATTTTATTTGGTCACAGTCCAGTAAGGTAAAAGTCCCAGTTCAGGGTGTCACTCAGGGGAGTGCTTTTCCTGTTGGCTCTGAAAGGAGGTCCTTGGCATCCTTTTACTCCTCTACTGGAACCTTCTGAGGCACAGGGACCCTGGACCTTTCTAAAGGATGTCCTCAGCAACAAGCACTACTTCATGGTCGCATGAGGTCCCAAAATCTCTGAGTGCCTCCCTTTTTATATTACAAAAGGCTGTCCTACAGCACAATACAATCTTGTACATTGAGTGCTGGCACACCGAACAACTAATAAATTTGCTATCCATTCTCCTTCATTAATATCACAGAGGCAGTGTTTGCAACATAAAGGAAAATCACACAATACCAGGAATGATGGCC
Organism: Heterohyrax brucei; assembly: GCA_028571685.1. NCBI lineage: Eukaryota > Metazoa > Chordata > Mammalia > Hyracoidea > Procaviidae > Heterohyrax > Heterohyrax brucei. Next base: position 58,128,091 of record CM053145.1, on the reverse strand, counting down.
TAGCCAAATTGCTACCCACATTTTTTGGGGGAACATTGTTCAACCCCTGAGACAGCCTGTGTTTTCGCACAAAAATAGATCTGTTATGGAAATACAGAGACTCTAAGAGACTTGGCTTATTCTGACTTCGAGGCTTTGTATCAGTGATTCTATATTACCTGAAAGTTGACAAAAAATTATAAATTAACAATTGTTTTAGATACTAAGTAAGGATCAAATCTAGGTAACATATAACAATCCTCTGTCTTTCGATAGTTTTGTCTTGACAACACTGCTAACCAAGGGTGACCAGTTACTTGTTGGCAGAGCTGAAAAGGCAAAGCCTTATTTGTCAAAAGCACAGTGAAGACAGAGGCAAAATATAGTAATGAATTAAATTACAAGACGTACATAATAAAGCAGGGAGGTTATTTGCTTGTTTTTTCCAGGCTTCATTTCACTCCCATCGTTAGTGCTTTTAGTAGGGCTGTCAGTAATAATATTCAACCTCTCAATGGCCACAGGAGTATGCTGATAATCTGGGTTTACCCAATCTCTACAGCAAACAATGTCTGGACCAAAAGACATAAGACCATAGCAGGAGTATTAGTTTTCTACAGGTGGTATATAAAATTACCACAGATTTATTAGCTTAAAACAACACAAAATTATTACATTGCAGTTTTGTAGATTAGAAATGTGGTACAGATCTCACTGGATTAAAATGTGATCCTTTTTGTAGGTTAGAGAAGAATCTATTATTCCTTGTTCATTCAGACACTGCCAGAATTCATTTTTACCCAGCTGAGGACCAAGGTCTCTGACCTCTGCTAGCTGTTAGTTGAGGACTGTGCTTAGTCCTAGAGACTTCTTTCTCGTCCTTGCACATAGTCCCCTACAACTCAGAACCAGCAAACCACACTCATTGCTGTTGAGATGATTCTTATTCACAGTGACAGAGGGCCATCAAACATGTCTTACGTTACCATCACTCATCATGCTGCCGATTCTCCAATCCACTTATCTGCATTTCTTTTCCACTTTTAAGAGCTTTTGTGATTAGATTGGCCCCAATCAGATTGTGATGTGAAGAATTATCCCTACCTGAAAAGAGATCTAGGAGGTGGAATCTAGATCCTTGGAATGAAATGCCTAATAGGGATGTTCTTGTTGCCTGGGGCCTTTGGCTACCAGATAGTCTAAGAAAGTGGTATTTAATGGGGCTACATAGTACCAGCTGCCTCTGGAAAGGCTCGGAGACTATAACTATCAATCTGACATCCCAGAAGGGTTAGAGACTAAAGTTGGCCATGCAAACAGTATGTAATCAATCCCCAGTGAAAACTGAACACCAAAGGCTTGGATATGCTTCTCTGGTTGGCAGTGCTCAATGTGTATTGTCTAAGACTGATATCAGAAAAGTAACACATCTATGATTCCATAGGAGTGGACAATGATGCCTCTGTGTTTGAAACGTTTCCTGAATTCTACTCTATGTGCTCGTCCTTTGGTTTATTTTAATCTGTATCCTTTCCGTATATTAAACCATAGCCCTCAGTATAACAGCTTCCAGTGAATCCTGGGGTTGGCCTTAGCAAATAAAACTGAAGGTAGTCTTGGGAATCCTCTGAACTTTTTCAAGTGGTCTTATTTCAACAGTGGTCTTTTTTAAGCAGCCTTATTTGAACTGTGTTATCTTCTAACCACGCAGTTGGCTAAACTCTCAAACAGGTAATCCATGATAATACCCACATTTCAAGGTCCTTAACCTTAATCACATTTTCGAAGTTCCTTTTGCCACTTAGGGTAATCTGAGTTATGATGATTAAGTCCATCAACTTAATAGTTGTAATAATACCTCATTGCTGAATATCACTACTGTTGCCTTCCAAGCACTCCCCTTGGGAAGCTATGCACCCATGCTCCAGTGCCTAGTCCACCCTTCAAAGCAATTTTGGAACTCTCTGGAATGGCCTTTGTGCACGGTGGCAAGTTCTCAAGCTTAATTGTATAGTTGTCTGCGAGGGAGACGTTAGCCAGTAAACAAATAATTATATTGGAATGCCCTCCCTACTCACTGGCTCTGGTCCCAGTGAATATTTTCTTTACCTCAAGATAAAGGAAATATTGAAAGGAAGACATTTTGATGACATTGAAGACATTAAGGGTAATATGACTACAGCTCTGATGGCCAGTCCAGAAAAAGAGTTCCAAAATTACTTTGAAGGGTGGACTGGGCACTGGCATTGGTGCCTAGCTTCCCAGGAGGAATACTTTGAAGTGATGTTCAGGAATGAGGTATGTAGCATTTTTTCTAGGAGGAGTTTCTGAACTTAATTGTCAGACCCCATGTGTTCACAGTTTCTGGAGATGAAGATGTGGCAATCTTTGGAGAAGCACTGTTCCGCGTACTGCAGTGGGATCCATTCTGATGGTCACTTGCTGGCCTTAGGAAGCTTCAATGTCTAGGGTTACAGAGGCAGTGATTTTAAGTCTGGAGCCACCAGTGGCTATGTTCCCATATTTCATGGAGCAAGTTCATCTTCAGTGATAAAGAATGAAGTCAACACAATGCAAAGTAAGAGAAAGAGCGAGACACGGAAAGACAGAAACAGAAAGAAGTCCAGTCTTCTTTAAAAAAAAATCCAGATCTAGTCTTGTCTAAAACTAGCTATCTTCAGGATTTCTAGGTATGTAAAATACATAGACAGACACAAAAATCACTCATTATTTAGTTCACGGGAATTTCATTTTTCTTCCTTATACACTTATTATAAATCATTACCTAGAAGTGATAACAGAAGCTGGAATGTAGAGCTGCCTGTAGCGAGCTCAGGCTGTGGACAGTAAGTAGCCTGCAACCCTGATATGGAAGCTTCTTTTGTACTAACAAAGCAGGTAGGTTAAATACCTCTCACAGTTTAGAGAGTCAGCCTATAGAGGTTAGAGTTTTGAGGGATGTGTTAGAGAAGTCTTAGGGTGTTAGGGCTTATTGGAAAACTCTTGAAAGTTTTGGTAAGTTCTAGTAAGAAATAGACAAGCTTTAGTATATAACTGAACTGCTTGAAAGCAGATGAATATAACTTTGTAAGAGGAAGCTCATTCCGTGTGTGGCCAGCAACGTGTACTATAGAGGGCACTAAATTTTCAAAAGCCAGCTTCTCTCTCTGACTCTGAAGCTGGGGCAAATGAACAGCAGATAAATGCCACAGTAGGGAATAAAAACAGGACCAAGAAGAGCCAAAGAAATGTAATAATCTTATAGTGTAGTCTTTTCCCATGTACCATCTGTTGTGTTCACCTGCAGGACAAACTTGAATCCACCTCATCTCCCTGAAATGATGGTAGTAATAAAATTTATTTTGGGGGGTTATAAGTAGAATAATGTGCCCCCCAAATGTGTGTGATAAGTCCTAACTTCTGTGCCTGCGGTTGGAGCCTTGGTGGTGCAACGTTAAAGAGCTCAGGTTACTAACCGGAAGGTCTGCAGGTGGAGACCCTGCGGGGCAGTTCTACTCTGACATGTAGCGGCACTGTGAGTCCAAACTGACTTGAATTTATGGGTTTGGCATGCCTGGGGTTATAATCCCATTTGGAAGTGGGTTGTTTTTGTTATGTTAGTGAGGCCGAACTAATGTAGGGTTCACCTTGAGCAAATCTCTTTGAGATGTAGAAGAGATTAGGGCAAACAAGCAGAAACGGGGAAAGAGATGCCAAGCCACATGAAAACCATCTAGAAACAGAAGCTCAAAAAGACGAGGAACTTCCTTGAGAGCTGACAAAAGAGAAAGCCTTCCTCTGGAGCCAACACCCTGAATTCAGACTTCTAGATTCTGAAACTGTGAGAAAATACGTTTGTTGGTAAAAGTCACCTATTTGTGGTATATCTGTTATAACAGCATCAGGTAACTAAAATGGCAATTTGGAAGCTGGATAATAAAAATGAGAGGCTTCCAGTGACTGTCTTCATGACCTTTACACGTGAAGTTTGTCTGTAGTCAGAGCAAATTATTCCATACACACAGCAAATAGTTTCAGCAACATATAGAGCTATAGAGGAGACAGCAAAAGGAAGAGAGGGAAGTGGTTGATGATGTTCTTGGAGCCCTAGTTTGAGCCTTGCTTAAGGCCACTTCCACCCATGGATTTCTCAGTTCAACAATACTTTTTTTTTTTATTAAGATAGTTTGGGTTGGGTATCTGTTATTTGCTTGTATATGAGTTTTGACTATACAAAAGATTACAAATTATGATCCTAAATTCTGTGTAATAAGAATGATGAGAGCTATATTGCTTTTGTTTACTATAGCTTGGTTGTTGGGAGACTTTTGCAGGTGACAAACAAACAAATAACAATAAAACACTTGAAACTGGTTTAAAGTTACTTAGATCAAGGAAACACATAGACTATTGGAAAAATAGAGTAGAGAGACATTTCTTTGATATCTGACCATACTGGAAATGATCCAGATTTCCAAACAACAACAACAAAAAAAGCAGGACAGAGAAAATTTATAGATGAATAAATCATGTAAAAAGCTATGGTGAGATTTAAGTTTTTGTTCCTTGGCTCTGAAAAGAGTGATTAGATTTTGCAGAAACACCACGAAGAGTCTACATAGGGGTTGATCTCAGAAAGTAAGTTGATTGGAATGTAAAACAAGAAAAATAGATCAGAAGTCCAAGGTACAGTTGTGTCTATGGGAAGAAGGGCTTGAATTATGAAGGAGTGTTCAAGAAAAAAAATTAAAACAAGTAATAAGCAGCAGAATTACGAGTACATTGTATTCCTGAAATCTCTTAACAATTCTTTAAAAAAATTTGATTTGTGTTTGTTTGTTTTGCCTTCCTTTCTTCCTTTTTCTCTCATTTCTTTTTGGAGAACTGTTTGATTTACTTTTGGAGTGAAACTGTAAAGTTTCTGTGGCTGGAATAAAATTATTAAGATTTTACTACTGAAACCAGCTTCTTCTAATGTTGGGCATAAATTATTGAATTTGTCTTGCACTTGTAAGGCTTGAAGGATCTGCCAAAAAGAGAGAGGCAAATTTCTTTCTTTCAGGCAAGGATCAAAGGTAGTTTTCTGAGATTTTGGTTTTCACTGCTTTACTACTCAGATAGCAAAATCCTGCCATGCAGAATCTTTATAGCATATTATTTGGGAATAATTCCTTTATTTTATTAGTATTAAAGTTTTCCTTCTTTGCAGTTTATTCTGACCTCTCTTTTCAATAAAAAGGCTGAAGAATCTGTATTACAGAGCTAGTGATCAGGATAAGCTTTCATTATAACACGAACTTGACTTTTATTGTGCATAAGAGCATATGAGTGACAACTGTATAAAGCATCATGACATGTTATTTGACCAATGAAAGACAACTGTCATTCTATGAGATTTATTTTCCATTTGATAGATTTCTGTTAGGATTAGCTGTTAAACAGGAGAGCATACTAGCTGTCAGCTCCTCGGACAGGACCACGGCACAGGTTTAGCCAGAGCCTGCTCTGATGCCTTGGTCAGTAATGCTATAGCCTGGTGATACCTCAAATCAAGAAATAATTGTACCATATGTGAGTGAAAAAATATGTAATAAATCTTAAAGCTTAATACATCAGCATCTGGCTATATCTGAGTTTAAAGCCTGACTTTAAACTGTGTAATCATATATATATACAAATTTCTCTGAGAACTCCTCCATTAAATGGATATAATAATATCTGTTTCATATTGGGAATCATGGCCCAGCCAAATTGATACACATCTTTTTGGGGGACATGATGCAATCTATGACAGTTGTTTTGGATTTAATGAGCTATTGGTACAAGTCAGGACATAAAAAGTCATGTCCAGTATTCTGAAAATGCTGATAGTCATAACGATAATGACAGTGACAAAAAACCAACCCAAACCTGTTGCTGTTGAATCAATTTTAACTTACAGCAACTACATAGGACAGAGTAGAATTGTCCCATAGAGTTTCCAAGGAACAGCCAGTGGATTCTCACTGCCAATTTTTTGCTTAGTAGCTGGGTTCTTAGCTACTTGGCCATCAAGGCTCTGACAATCACAGGACATTATTGTATAGTATCCAGAAAATGAAACTTTGTGTTAGTTCATGGTACATTACCTATGTCTCAAAAAATTTGTGTCATGTGTGCAGATTTCATATTTGTATGAACAACTAGATATTTTCATATTAATATTTTAAAATATTTTTTTCACACTATGGTTTTCCTTGACCTTTTACCTATGACAAAGCAAATTTATTCTGTTTCATTTTTCTTCTGATAAATCTGCCATGAAATCTACCCCAATATTTCTCCCTCAGATGATTTTTTTAACTGTAGTAAAATACAAATAACAAAATCTTTACCATTAACCATTTTTCCATAAAGTATTAGTGATACTGGCTGTGTTTACCATGATGTGCATCTGCCACCACTATTTATTTCCTAAGTTTTCATCACTCTTAACAGAAATTCAATGGCCCGTAATCAATAACTTTGACCCTCTCCTACCCTCTTTTTGTAACCACTAATAAACTTTGATCCCTATGCATTTACCTAGTCTAGATACTTTATATGAATGGGATCATATAGCATTTTCTTTTTGTGTCCCCTTATTTCACTTCAATGTGTTTTCAATATTCATCCATGTGGTAGAATGTATCAGAACTTCCATTTATTTTCATGACTGAATAATATTCCTTTGTATTTATATACCACTTTTTTTTTTAAATTAAATTTATTCTTCCAATAATGAGCATTTGGGTTATTTTCACGTCCTGGCTGTTGTGAGTAGTGCTGCAGGGAACACTGGTGTTGCTTTCAGTTATTTTGGGAAAGTGCCTGGAGTTGTTGGGTAATGTGGGACCCTTCTGAGAAACGACCAAACAGTTTTCCACAGTGACTACAATATTTTACAGTTCTATCAACAATGAGGAAACCCTGGTGGTGCAGTGGTTAAGTGCTACCTCTGCTAACCAAAAGGTCAGCAGTTCACTTCTGCCAGATGTTCCCTGGAAACTTCATGGTGCAGTTCTACTTTGCATTTCCCTGATAATACATATTGAACAACTTTTCATGTACTTATTGGCCATTTATGTATCTTCAGTGGTGAAAGATTTATTCAAGTCCTTTGCCCAATTTTTTTTGAATGAGTTGTTTGATATTCTGGATATTAAGCCTTTACTGAATGTATGTTTATCAAATATTTTCTCTCATTATGCAGATGTATCCTTACTCAGTTGAAGTAATCTTAGATGAACATAAACTTTGCAATTTTATGAAGTTGAATTTACTTATTTTTCCTTGTCCTTTTGGTATCATATCCATAAAACCATTGTCCCTAAGAATTACCCCTATATTTTTGTTCTAATAGTTGTATGACTGTAATTTTGGCATTTATGTAGTTTCATCTATTTTGAGTTGATTTTTATATAAGGTATGAGCTATGGGCTCAATTCCATTCTTTTGCATGTCGCAATTCAGTATTCTCAAGACCATTTAGTGAAAAGACTAATCTTTCCCTGGTGAATGGATTTAGCACACTTGTCAAAAATTAATTGATTGTAGATGTACAGGTTTATTTCTTGACACTGTTCTATTTCATTGGTCTATGTATCTATCCTCATAATAGTACTGATCTGTTTCGATTCCTACAGCTTTACAGTATAATTTGAAATACAGAAGTATGAGTCCTCCTTTTCAAGATTCCTTTCATTATTCAGGGACCCTGGAAATTCTGTATAAATTTGAGGATAAGCTTTTCCATTTCTGCAAAGAAGCTTATTGAAATTTTGATAGAGATTGCTATGAGTAGTGTTGCTTTGGGTAGTTCTGACTTATTAACAGATTAAGTCTTGCAATTCATGAACATGCAGTGTCTTTCCATTTATTTAACTCATTGTCAATGAGTCAATTTCAATTCATGACAATCCTGTAGGACACAGTAGAACTGCCCTGTAGGGTTTCCAAGATGTCAGTTGACTTTAAACTGTAGACCTTTTTGGTTAGCAGCTGAACACTTAACCACTGCATCATGGTGTACTTTAATTTCTTTCAGCCAAGTTTTATGGGAGTCCGTCAAATATTTGAAGTAATATTTTCTGAATATAAATGAAAATAAACATAAAAGTTGTTTTACTTTTTCTGAAGCTGGAAGTACAATAGGGTCTCATATAGCAACAGCCTCTTGGAATGGCATCCTCTTCAAATCCCTCTTTGTGGCTCCAAGATCCCTGTATGGAAATCCCTACAGTGACAAATGCCATCTTCTGTGTTCCTCCATGCCTTACACTTACTGTATTGCAGAGTTGCTCTCTCCTGACTTGTGGTCCTCCTGTGAGAACCCATGTAGAACTACTGTTAGTGCTGTTACTGCTCTTGGTCACTCTTTGAATCATGCTATTTGGCCTTTATGGCCCCTATCCGGAAATCCCAATTCACTGCTTCCTTGTGCTCTCAACTTCATAGAAAACTCCTAAGTCTTCATGTTTCTCTTTTCAGTGACTTGTACAAGTACTCATCACATGTGTATTTATTTAATACAGTTTTTATTTCACTTATTGTGTATTTTCTTTCCTGCATTTCCAAGTGGTCTCACTTACCAAAATTTTGATACTGGTATTCCTACCAGAGTGAATTCTTTTCTCATTAACCAAACCAAACCAAACTGAACCAAACCAAACTGAACTTATATGAACTGAACCAACAAACCAAACCGAACCGAACCAAACCAAACCAAACCTGTTGCTGTTGAATTGATGCTGATTCATAGAGACTCTATAGGCCAGAGTAGAACTGCCATACAGAGTTGCCAAGGAGCTGTGGGTGGATCTGAACCACTAGCCTTTTGGTTAGCAGTTGTTTAGCCACTGTGCTACAAGGGTCCATCTTTCCTCATTGTGACATGTTAAATTATTGATCAGGAAATATATATTTCATGGAAAGAATATAGTGCACTATTTCACGTTTACAGAGCTTGATTATGTAAATGCTTTGATCAATGCTGTATTACTGCATACAACTTTTACAGAAGCTTCAAAGAACTGCCTTGGCTGGAGTGTTTTCTTGAGCTCCAGATCTTCACCATGACAGAATATGACTTAGGCAACACTGGTCAAAGGGAGACACAGAAGAGACACATGGAAAACACCTGGAGCCAACTCACAACTTGGAGTCAAGTTCACCAAGCCCAGCTCTAAGCAGCAAAACTGCAGCCTACCTCAGGAGTGTAATGAGTAATTCTTAGTTGTTCTGTGTAACTATGTTCTGGGGTGATTTGTCATGCAATATTATTGTGGCAATAACTGACTGATATTTCTAATTTTTAGAATTAAAAAGTATATTTGAGTGATAAGCTTATTTGGGGACCAGTTGAAAGAATACGAAGTTTCAGTCATTTTATTTCTTATTAGTATACTCCTTAGATTCTTATATTTAAAAAATACACAGCCCTACTGTATCAACTTTTGATTTATTACTTTATAATGTCTGAATTATATGGTATTTCTTTTAGAGTCATGCTCTGAATTTCTGTTTAATACTGAATAACATTTACTAACTTAGTTCCATGGTTTACCAATTATGTGTAAAATTATTTTTGTTGTATAAAAATCATCATACAGACTTACTGCGAATCACTCATCATGCATAATTGCTCATTTTCTTGGTAGATATTTTGTAACTTTACACCAGATCCCCTTAAATGGCATATGAAGGTGTATCAGTCAGAGTTTTCTAGAGAAACACAATTCAAAGAAAATAGATGCATAAAATTTACTTACATAAAGGAGATTACCCTCCATGATGCAGTTGGCCACATCCAGTCAGTTAAAAGCCTTAAGAACAAAAGCTAAGTCTGCCATGAGAAGAAATTCTGTCTCAAGACTAACATAGAACTCCCTCTTGTCCTTCCAGCCTACTCATCTGCCGTACAGATTTCAGACTTACTAGCCCCCAGATAATTGTGACTTCAGTCCTTAAAATAATACATATTTTTATACATGTCACAATATATTATGTATTATAATATGTTATCATAATCTATCATGATCTATATTGTGTTATAATTTATTGGGAACTTTGTTTTCCTAATGGTTAAGTGTTACAGCTGCTAACAAAAAGGTCAGCAGTTCAATTCTTCCAGGCACTCCTTGGAAACTGTATAGGGCAGTTCTACTCTGTCCTATAGGGTCACTATGAGTCTGCATCAACTCAGTGGCAGTGAGTTTCAGGGTTTTATTTTTAAAATTTGTTATATTATATAGAGGATCATGTATATTATGTATACATATGTATATAATAAGTCTGAAATTTATAGTTAAGACGTAGGCTGGAAACTCAAGCAGAATTTCTCTGTTACAGTCTCGAGATAGAATTTCTCCTCTGGGAAACCTTGGCTTCTGCTATTAAAGCCTTTAACTGATTGACGAAGCCTAACCGCATTACAGAAGGTAATCTCCTTTACTTAAAGTTAACTTATAATAGATATTATTCCCATCTATAAAATACCTTTTCAGCAACATCCAGATTAGTGTTTGATCAAGCAACTGATTACTATAACCTAGCTAAGTTCCCACATAAAATTAACTATCACATGCAATGAGCTTTTTATTAAGTGCTAACTTTGCCTATCGAATCTCCATCTTTGCTAACAGTCAGAAAAGGTACTTAGTTAATAGCAAACTGTATCTTTCCTCTTTTGTCTTCAGATTCAGACTTTTCTACTGTCATGTGATCTATTCAGTGCCACTATTTTCGCAGCTCTGTAAGTAGAGATGTTTTTAAACATCTTTTTTTGCTTTCAGATTATGGCTTCCTCTGATGCCAAGGATAATGAGGAGTTTTGCACACATATGAGGCAACCGAAAACACCAATGGCTTGGGTCAGGAACACCTTAATCTTTAAGGTGACATCTTTGCTTTTCAAAATTTTAAAGAAGTCTTTTGCGATAGGAACTATTACAAAATTTTGTGTAAAGTCCTTGGATTTCTTCACTTAAAAATTGGGACAATTTCAAAATGGGGTTACAATATGTCAATAAATTAATGTTCTAGACAGTATGGTTGTATGCATAGAATTTTAAACAAAATGTCTAATGAATTAGTCTAGTCACAAATGCACATCTTTTCCTTTATTTTCTTTCCCTTTCTTTAGGCATTTTGTATGTCTCCACTTAACTCTCCACTCTAGCACCTTACCAAACGATTACCTTGTTGACGGGAAGAAGACTAGTTACTCCAGTATCTATCCCGTTTTTCCATGCTTCTTCTGAAATGTCAATCATTTGAAATTCCAACACAATGTTTCGATGTGCTCTGTTAGAAGATACAAAAGATTAAAATAAGAATTCAATCTAGTAGAGATGAAAAAGCACAGTAGCGAGAGAGTCTTATTCTTCAGTCCTGCAGTGTAGAGAAGAGGGAAGATGGAGGTGGGTTGTTGTGAAGGGGAGTGATTTGGAGTGTAAAATGTGGAAATGGAAGTGGGAAGAATGTCTGTAGAAACCACCCCCCAAAAACCATTGCAATCGAGTCAGTTCCAACTCATAACAACCCTATGGGACACAGTAGAACTGACCTATAGGATTTCCAAGGCTGTAAATCTTTGTGGTTAACTGCTACAGCTTTCTTCCACAGAGCAGCTGGTGGGTAAACCATTGACCTTTTGGTCAACAACCAAGCCCTTAACCACTGTGTCCCCAGGTTTCCTCCATAGACAACACTCTTCAACAAAGTTGAACTCTACCTACTGAAGATCAGTAGAATTGGTCACACTTCATTTCATTTACTATTTTACTTAGCTAATATTCAGTCAACCAATATTCATGAACAATCCACCAGCATTAGGCACTGTGTATATCTTTACATTATAAAGATTATCATGACAGTTGTGAACTCTACTATGTGGAGTTTACAATTTATGTATCTTAAAAGTTCATCTTTACTCAAAGAGAAAGAGGCTATCATTTTGAACTTGGAGGACTGCCTTGAAGCCAAAGCTTTCTCCTATCCTTGCTTGTCGGTTTTCATTATGATCCCCACACATTTGAAATTGTAAGGCATTTCCTTTTTTAATAAAAGAAGATGGTATCCAAGTGATAGAGTTGTCATGATGTAGTCCCCAAGAAAAAAGACAGAAGCTTACTTCTCACATGGCTAATCTGCTGCTAACTCACTTTCAAGTCTTGGATGAATTCCTCTTTGAGTCTGCTTAGTCATCTCTAAAATGCTGAAAGTAATAGTCAGCCATATTGCATTGAAAGTGGGAGAAGAGATTCTTAAATGATTATAAACTACTTTGCAGCTGAAGAATCATGTGTATACCAGAGGTGATAATATTGAACCATTAATCCTTTTCATGACAAGGCAACTATCGCTGTTTAGGGAGCTAATATGTGAGGGAAAAAAAGGTAAAAGAATAATAGAATGGAAATGAGAGAAAAACAATGAATTTCGAAAAGGTGAATTAACCTCTTTATACAAAGGAAGACAGATTTCTACAAAGGCCAGCTTTGTTGACCTTACCTCATTTTAAATACCAGAGGAAATGCTTTGTATTTTAAATTCATGTCCATTTTACCTGTATTTTTTTTTAGTGCAAATACCTAATTTTTTATTGAAACAATATTTAAGCACTTGACCAAATTGGTCCATTCATGCCAATTTAGGTGCTTTTATATAATTTTTTTGGGAGGAGGGGTAACCACAATTCTCTTATATTTTGTTATTTGGAAAGGCAACTTCTGTCTAATGCTTCATTTAAGATTCAGTAGAATCTTTCTTGCTTCAGTAATTTTCCTATTAAATTACAACTATTAGTGCTAGTTCTTCACCCCAAAGGAAACCAATAAAATCACCCAAACTAATGAAGTTGTTTCCAATAGCAAACTCCTCGTTATGAGGGGATTTCTAATTACTGTTAAAATGAACTGGAACAGAATGTTTCCAGAACAGGATGTCCCAGAGCTATAAAGGAGAGCCATAAACAGCTGTGCAACTCCTGTTCTGCTCATTTCACCTTTGCAGTCACGGTGAAATCATCAACTAATTTTTAAATGCTGGTAGGCAAGAACAAGAATAAATTTGGTAACCAAATAGGAAACATTACTAAGAACTTTCTCATGTTATTACAAATATACATGGTATATTTGTTATATTTTGTCTTGCGGCTAGGATTTCTTTTTTTACCTTGATGTTATCTTATTTGCCACTGCATTTATGTCTCTCTGCACTAATGGCCAAGCTTAGGTAGTGCCTCAGCCAAGATTAAACTGAACAAGGTTGACAGTGCACTTTGTATAATGGAGAATGCTGTCAGGGACCAAGAAGCCTGTACAGAAAAATGGATTTCAATCAGGTTTAATTAAAGTGTGATTCCCTTTCCACTACAATTGTATGTATAAAGGAGTATAGTTCTGATCTCCTGTCCAAATCTGAAAGCAGGTACTCTGCAGAAAAACAAGAAAGCATACTGCTTTTGTTGATCCTAATTCATCCTCAACATGGATTTCAGAACAGAAACATTTATCGATTTGAGTGAGAAATTAAAATAGTTGTAAAAGTTAAACACACACACATACACATAGATGCAATATGAAGTCTTGAGGAAGAAGTCATATAGAGGAAGTTAAATTAGTCATAGCAGGTTGGAGAGACTGCCTAGGAGCAATCTTCAAATTCAATCTCCTCTTTTTCCTGGTGAGAGGAAAAGAAAAATAGCAATAGGAATAATAATAACTATACTAAAAATCCAAACCAAATCTGGTTCCATTGAGTTGATTCCAACTCACAATGACCCTATAGAAGAGATTGGAGTTGCTGTATAGAGTTTACAAGGAGCAATGGGTAGATTTGAACTGCCAACCTTTTGGTTAGCAGCCAAATGCTTAAACCCCATGCCACCAAGTCTCTAATAACAATACTTGACAATAATAATATTATTTTTATATTGATAGTTTACAAATGGCACAAATATATAAAGTCCTTATGAAAAACACTGGACTTGTGGGACAGAGGTATAGTATTGACTCTCTATGAAAGATTGTGTTTCTGTTAGTTAACTCACTAGATCCATTTCCTTAAGATAAAACAGAGATAACAAAATAAAGTCCATGATCTGCATAGGATCTGCTAGATCTGCTTGGCCTACATGTTGTTCTATGACTTGAAAACATAGGTGTCATTTGTTGAATACACAGCTGTCAAGATCCGTAAGAGAATGTGTATTCCTTTTCTGGAAAACAAGCAAGAAGCTGAGTGTACAACTATCTCAGAATGAGGAATGTATTTTTATTTAGTAACAAAAACTGATTGATCCTGAAGTAGACTTGTGCTGTGTCAACCTGGCTGAGCTGCAACCATATTTCCCACCATTCCCTTTCCTGCGTAGCTCTGGGTTAGTGTGGGTCACTAGAGCCGTTTTGAGACAGGTTTGGCAGGCAGAAGTAAGCCAGCAGCCATAGCCACACTGCTGTTTATCTGCTAGCTCATCTTTTGACGAGGGCAGCAGCTGGACCAGAGCTTCTCAAGTTCCTGTTGGACTTCTCTCAACTGCTCTGACTCCTGGCCTGCTTCCATATTGTGCAACACTACAAAGATACCAACTTCTACAGATCACACCGTCATTGCTGATGGAAGGTTGGAGGCTGTCAGGGACTAGGGAAAATTCCTGTCTATCTTTGTGACTTTCGGCCCTTCCTCTTGGGTTCAGTTTGTTATTGCTTCCCACGTTTTGCATGTGCCTTTTCCATCCCGACTATGTTGTCTATGGACTTCGAGCTCCACTGCTAGACACAGGTGCAGCGGCTTCACAGAGACTGTTCAGCCGGCTCCCACAACTGTGCCTCCACTTTTGTCAGCTCTAAGTGATGGGATGTTCAGTGCTTGATCCTGGGGTTCTCTTTCATCTCTCTCAGGAATTGTGTCTAGTCCTGCAGATTTAATTTTCTATATGTCTATGGGTCCCATATTTTATCTCCATATAGGACTTCCCCATAAGATAACAAATAAGCAAACCAACTGCCCACCCACCCACCCACCCACCCACCCACCCACCCAACCAACCAATCAATCAGTCAACCAACCAATTAATCAGTCAACCAACCAAATCAGTTGCTGTCAAGTTGATTCTGACTCATGAACACCCGTGTGTGTAGAACTACCCTCCATGTGATTTCCAAGGTTGTGACCTTTTTAATGTAGATTGCCAGGCATTTCTTCTGAGGTGTCTCAGGGTGGGTTCAAACTGCCAACCTCTTGCTTAGTAGCTGAATACTTCACCATTTGCACCAACCAGGTACTCCTCCTAAGAAGGCAGATGTGTATCTAAGTGCTTAATTGAAATATACACCTCATCATCTAATAGATATAATTAATGTGCCCCAAATAAAAGTCTTGTCTCTTCACAGCATAAAACCTTCTTTCCTTAGTTTTCCTCCATCAGTAAATAGCATCATTGTCCTTCCATATGCTGCATCAAAACCTAGGATGTGTTCTCAGTCCTTCCTTTTTTCTCACACTCTACATTCTGTCTCTCTCTAGTCCTGTGGACTGTCCCTCTGAAGCATCCTCCCACTGTATTTGCATCTTTTTCTCTGCACCTTACCATGGATGTCTGGGCTACTATAACTGTACCGCTGTAGTAATCTCTGAAATGCCCCCCACTCTCTTAGGCTTGTGTCTAATCCATGCTGCTCCTAGCAGCCAGATAATAAAAATGATCTAATGTAAATCTAGTCAGCTTCACTTTTCACATGAATGGCAGCTGAACTCCTTTTGTTCGAAAAAGCCTTACATGATAGGACTGCCACCTCCTTCTCCCATCTCATGCTATGCCACCGTCCGTATTACTCCCTGTGCTCCAGCCAAGGAGTGCTCTTTTCATTAAGCATGCCAAGTTCATTCTGGCTCTAATCACTTTGTACTCACTGTAGGCTCTCTCTGGAATTACCATGCCTCATATTGCACATGGCTAATCCCTACTGACATTCAGAGTTCATCTTAAATGCCACCTTTTCAGGGAAACAGTTCTCTGTCATGCAACCTGAGACAGCCACCTCGTTGTACCCTATAATTCTTTTTCTATCAGCCAGTTTTATTTTTTTCTTAACATTTATCACTTGGCTACTTCTCATCTTTTCTGTTTGTTTGTTTCTGTCTCTTTCCTTTAGAATATAAATTCCTTGAGAATCAGGGATCAAGGTCAATTTGTTAAAGCCGTCTCCTTTACTTGTCTTTTTTTAATTAAAAAAAATTCTTCAAGTGAGTCAGAATTCCTGAAGGCTTTTAAGCAAAGGAATGCGAAGCCTTATGATTTGAGTTTTAGAAAGATTATTCCCACAGAAATTTTTGAAGGGAAGTGGGAATGAAAGGGGAAATGAACATTTGAGAGGCTTTTGCATTTCTTTGTTGAAGAGGTAATGGGAGCTATGAGTGAGAGACATGATTGAGAAATACTTGGCAATAAAATCTGTAGAAGTAGTACATCATAGGTGAAAAGAGTTTATAATAACTGCTATTGTATTGACTTGAATGGCTGTCATTTGTGCTACCAATAACATAGATGGAAAAAAAGAAGAAAAATACACTTGTGCATAAATATATTAAGATATGTCTTGGACTTATTGATTCAAGTTGTCCTTAGAATATTTGAAAGAAATCAAGATGTCTGGAAAGACATACAAAAACTAGAAAAGAGTTCACCTTCTTTTAGAAAATGTTGTATATTTTAATCATAGGACATTTATTTATGAGGATTTGAGTTAGGGGAGATTTTATGCAGAACCAATGTGTTGACATTATAGATTATGACGACTGGTACTATGAATTGATCAGCAAGTTCAATTGTGAAATAGTTAGGAAAGCATTAAATGGAATTGAAAACAGCAGCATGGTAAGGCTTTAATGCTGCCTTTTTATTCCATGAAATAGGGGTCTAACTGCTAGAGTGGCTATAATGAGGTCTTACTGGCATTTTTTTTTTTCCTATTTTATTGTTGCCTTCAGGCAGGCTATGAGCTTTATGAATTTTTAGTTCACCAGAGCAGATATTTAGGGAAGGAAGGCTTTTTCTTTCCTTATTAGTATTTAGTATGTTTTGCATACTTTAAATCTAACTTAAACTAACAAAACTAGATAAAATCCTTAGTAGGGCTGAAAACAAAAACACAAACAAAACACTGTAATCAAGTTCAATTTTACCTTTCCTATCTCTCTCTTTTATAGATCTGTCCTTTGTAGGACTACTTTAGAATTCCCTAACATGGTATATGCCTATACGTTTATCTAAGCTGTGTCTCTGATTATGAGATCTTGCCTTGTTCTTCTCTGAGACTCAAATACCTATGGAACCTTCAAGACCAGTTCAAATAGCATCTTACCTGCAAGTCCTTTCTCAACTCTACCTACTTTTCCCAAACTCTTACCTTAACCCTAGGTAGTCTGTAAGGAGGAACACGTTTGTAATTTTAAGTTCAGAGACATCATGGTTAACTTACAAACAAAACAAAAATGGCAAAGCCCTAAAATCAAAATCCTTTAGTGTCCTAAGGGATTTAATCACCCAGAAACAGAAAGGTTCCTATCAGTCAGATTCAGTTCCACAGCAGTTACTACAGTGGAGCAGAACTGTCTCTCAGGGTTTCCATGGAGTGGCTGGTAGACTTAAACAGCCAACCTAACAGCTGTAGCTCTTTAATCACTGTGTCAACCAGGGCTCCAAGTGTAGTGTGTCTTAACCAGAAATACTATATGGAATATGGTCTTCCAAACATCTGATCTATTTCTATCCTAAAATACATCTAACTTTCACCTACTTCTCTCCATCCCTACAGCAACATTTTGTTCAAACCACCATCATTGATTACGTGGACTTCTGTGATAGTCTTAAATGGATTCCTTAATCCATTGCTACTTCCAGTCTATTCTTCAGAATAGGAGTTGGCACTCTACATTTTATGGGCCCAATCTAGTTTACCAGCTGTTTTTGTATGGTATGAGAATAAGAATGGGTTTATATTTTTTAACTGTAGGAAAAAATTCAAAAGACTACTTTGTGATCCTTGGAAATTATATAAAATTGAAATTCCGGTCCCATAAATAAAATTTTATTGTAACACAGCCATACTCTTTAGTTTTTGGATTACCTACTGCATTTTTGCATTATATTTGTAGAGTTATGTAGCTGTGACAAAAGACTACAAAGCCTAAAATATTTATTTTCTTCCCCTTCAAAGAAAAGTTTGCTGGCCTTGTCACTACAGCACACAAACGTAAAACAAACATGTACCCAAAAGACAGGCAATAACAACAGCAGCAACGAAAGCAAACACCGTCATCCTTTTATATCATATTTCAGACAGTCTAATGCCTCTTCCCTGGGTGGTACAAATAATTAATGTGCTTGGCTGCTAACTAAAAGTTTGGATGTTCCAGATCACCAAGAGGCACCTCATAAAAAAGACTTGGCAATCCAGCAGTGAAAAATCAGCAGCTGAAAACCATGTGGACCACGGTACACCTCTGAAGCACACTGATTCTCTGTGAGAAGACATCAACCCAACAGTAGCTAGCTTCTGGTTAATTACTTATTTATAACTCATATGCCGAATGCTCACACTCCACTCCCTGTCCTAACAAACCTTAGATGAGGTATCTGGCAACCCTCCTGCCTCATCTTGAACGTTTCTCTCCATTTCTCTGCATGACCTATTTTCAGGTCTTTGAATGTATCAGACTTTCTTCGTATCAAGATTGTCCTGCATGTTGTCCCTACCTGGAATGCTCTTGTGCTTCCTTCTTCCTAGCAAACTTTTATTTAACAAGTATTCATTGAGTTCTGCCCTTTGCTAAGCATTATCTTAAGAGCTGGGGATACAGCAATGGGCAAAATCAACAAATGCTCTGCCTTGATTGCTGTCGTATGTGGAGGAGACAGACAGTAGATAAATGAATGAGGGCAGTATTGCAACATGATACGTTGGATCCCTCAGCTCCAAGGTAATTTCTTCAGAGAAGGCCCTAGTGGCTGCCCATACCTGTAGTTTTTCTTGTCATATATATCTCATGTAGGGTCATATATGTTGGGAATGACCTGATGGCAGTGGGCTTTTTAAAAAAATATATGAACATATATATTTTTCCCAGCATTAAGTACTTTGTTATCCTTCATAGCACTTATCGAAATTATCAAACTAAACCCCTTGCCTTCGAGATGATTCTGACTCATAATGATCTTGAAGGGTAGAGTAGAATTGCCCTATGGGGTTTTCAAGACTGTAAACTACGTATTTCTCCTGCATTTATCATACATAATTAATTCATGTGATTATTTGATTATATTTACCTCTATCACTACACTGTAGGGTGGCTGAGGGTGGAGATTATTTCCATGATCACCAATCTGTATTTTCACAGTCTATTCCAGCCCTCTGTTCTAGATCTTGCTGTTATAGACTCTATGGTTTCCACAAGTAGAATGACAGCTGACATTGCAAAGATAGCAGCAAATTTCAGACAGTCCCTGTTGTCTGAAGCACAGCTGGTGGTTTTCTTCACAATCTCTTCTGTTATTGATAAACAGTAATTGTATTTTACCATTATAGACGAACCTGTGAATAAGTGGCCAGAAGGCATTTTGAGTGGAAGTCTTCCAATCTGCAGAAGCTGTAAACTTGTCTCAGTCAAATACAGTTTTCAGGGTCTCTTGGGTGTGTAATCCTAGCCTTTGATTTTCATCTTCTGCTATTTCCATTTCTTTCACTTTAAAAGATAGACACTGTAGCAATGAAACACCATGCAGTGCTAACAAAAGAATGCCTACCCTAGCCATTCATATTTCTCCCAGTTTGTGTCTCGGATACTACCTTTATCTCGTAGAAATAGTGTTATTTTTAAAAAAAGAATCCTTTTGGTACAATTATGAAGCTCTTATTCAGGTGAGCAGCAGGTAGTTGAGACTGCAAACAAAAGCAAACACTGTCATCCTTTTACATCATATTTCAGACCCTCTAATGACTCTTCGCTGGGTGGTGCAAATAATCAATGTGCTTGGCTGCTAACTAAAAGGTTGGATGTCCCAGACCCCCAAGAGGAGCCTCAGAGAAAAGACTTTGCAATCTACCTGTGAAAAATCAGCAGCTGAAAACCATGTGGACCACAAGTTTGTTAGACTGCAAATTTTGCTTTCTTCAAATCTATAAAGGAAATGACAACTGGTGTTGGAATGGAGGTAGTGGTGGTGGCATTGTCATATACTAAGCAAAACTAGAACCCACTCTGTTAGCAGTGAGGTAAGAGTTAAGACTGTATGACAGCACTGTCTCTGTTGGCAGCAGAGGGACACGGTTACTGTGCTTTTCTTCTGGTAGTAAGATAAAGTGCCAGAACACTGGTAGACAGTCATAAAGTAATATATTCATTTATTATAACTGAAAATTCCCCAAGCTGGCTTTTTTTTCTTTTTAAAAAATTCTTAAATTGGAGATAGAGTAGAAGGGATGGGTTTAAGTAAACTTGTATCTTTATGTTTTCAAGAAGTCGGGCTTTTGAAAAAGATTGAGTGCTTTGATGCATTCAGTTTTGAATCTGAGTTCAAAAATTAGTTCTTATTTCTGTCACTTGTCAGCTGACTGGGTCCCTGTTTGCAAGAATTTGCTCAATTCCTTTTCGTTCAGAAAATAAACCTATTGCTAGGATTCATCCTCTTAATGGAAAATTTTGTTTTTGTTGAAACTTTTTTGGTTTTATCTCAAAGCTCATTCTTTCTATAAACATTTTTTTATAATAGTAGCCTATTTTGATAATACTTTTTCAAAGGCACTGCATTTGTGAATCAAATAAGTGACAAAATTTTCCTTGTAGGCATGACCTCACCTTTTATGTAGCACTTCCAATAAAGTGCTTTTGCACAAGATATATTTGTGTATGACAGACATACAGATATATATGTGTGCATATACACACAACATTTATATTGTTGGCTGAGAACTATTGAGTCAAGTTCAACCATAGCGACCACATGTGACAGGGTAGAACCACACTGTAGAATTTTTTAGTCAGAAATCTTATCTCCTGTGCAATGCTTGGTGGGTTTGAATCACTGAGCTTTCAACTATCAGTCAACTGCTAACTAGTGAGCAACCAGGTACACTTCAATTCAGTACCTTTTCTCTCATAGTTAACATTTTCAGAATCGGTCATAATTTGTTGAACATCTATGCTGCTCAGAAAGTGATTTTAGAAGCCAGAGAATAAATGCTGAATTTCAGAAAATGACTTTTTACTCATAGGTCTACTTAGGTCACTGGAAGTGAGATACGTTCTATCTTTTAAACTGTAGTGAAATGTTTTCTTTTCTCATGCTTATGTGAAAGTATAATGAAGATTAATAAAAATTCATGTTTAGATGAGAAACTGACACACAGTCCTGGAGGCAATAATTATTTTTCAGACTGTTATTGGCCAAATTTTCATGATACAGCCTTAAATAAAAATGTAAAGAAAGAAGATATTAACTCATTATGGTTGTCGTTTGGGGCCATTACGAATTTCTGTGGTTACCAAATGTCAAAAGTACATTGATCATATGATTCCTTTTATTTACATCCAGTAATGAGAAAGACAAAAGCTGACAGAACATTATCTGTGTTAGGGTGTGAATGTTGGAGAAATGATCCTGTTATTACACCACTTTCTCTGAGGGACTGATTGTATGAGGCCATATTACACATTAGTCATATTATTATCTTAGTGAAGTATGCAGTATATCATATATAGATGATTTCAGTGTCAGTTCATGGTATGTGGCTGTTACACAGTGTTGTTAGACCCATTCAGTGACAGTAAGTTTGTAGAACAGCTAAGTCGTATTTTAATAGAAAAAGAAGTAATTACGCATACTATGATGGATTTGGAAACCGTGGTGTCCTAGTGGGTTAGGTGCTACACCTGCACCCATCTGACCCAAAGGTCAGCAGTTCAAATGCGCTAGGTGCTTCTGGGAAACCCTATAGGGGCAGTTCGCCTCTGATCCCTATGGTTGCTATGAGTCAAACCTGGCTCAATCACAGTGGGTTTTTTTTTTTTTTTTTGGTTTGTTTTCTTTAAGGATGGGTTTACAAATGAAGGCAAGTCTCTTCTGGTACTTTTATGTAAGTTCCTTGAGTAATACTTAAAAATCAAATGAGCATTTCAGCCACATTGGACTGTAATAAAAGGCTCAGAGAAAGATAATTTGCAATTATCAGAACATTAAACATACACTGTTTTTGAAACTGGACATGCTTTGATTCTTCTTTTAAATTGCCTTTGCTGAACTTACACCACCAAAAACTTCTGTGTTCCGTATACCAGGGCTAATGTGGACTCCAGGGCTGATCTTATGCCTTGGGTGGACAATGCCAAAAATCCACTGCCACTGAGTCGACTGTGACTTATAGTCACTCTATAGGACAGAGTAAAACTGATCCATAGACTTTCCAAGGAGCGCCTGGTGGATTTGAACTGCCGACCTTTTGGTAAGCGGATGGAGGACGTTAAAATTTCAGTTGTCACAGATTCATCCTCTCCCACACCCCAATCACTCTGTCAGGGTTACAGACCCTTGAATCCACAGTCCTTCTTTTAACAGGACATTGAGCGCCCATAAATGAGGTATTATTGTGTGCTGATTATGTAGTGATTGCTCATGGGGTACGCTGACCAAATCAAATAAAAACCAAACCAAACCGAACCCACTGCCTTTAAGTCAGTTCCAACTCACATGTCCTTATAGGACAGAGCAGGACAGCGCTATAGCGTTTCCAGGGCTGGAAGTCTTTAAGGAAACAGGCTGCTGCATCTTTCTCCCATAGAGCAGCTGGAACGTTCAAACTACTGACCTTTCACTCAACAGTTGAGCACTTACACACTACACCAACCAGGCTCCTCTGTGAACAGAAATATTCTCTATTAAATCTCTCTCTGAAGCTAGTCTTCTAGTTTTATATTTTCAGGTTCTTCCTTAGAACCTACTCCTCTTTCACATTGTCCTTGTATTCCTTGCTTGATCTTCTTCTTCTTTTTTTTTAACTATTTTACTTTGGTGAGAATATATACAACCAAAGACACAGCATCCACATGACTGTTCTATTTTTACTAAAGTTGTAAATACTATGTCTAAATCCAATGCTTTCTCTTCTGTATCCATATTTTATCCTGCTAGAGCTATTTTGCTTTATTTATTTTTTTATTTTAGATTTAGGTAACTTCTGCTACCAGGCTTTGACTCAGAGATCTCAGTGAACACTAGTCTTGTGCAGTCTGAAGTCCTTAAATGGCCTTTACAGCTTTGTTCATGTGGGTTCTGTCACCTCTCTGATTTTATCGGCTTCGACTCGATGGCACTTGGCTTTGGCCCTCTTACTCTCTCTATTGCAGTCCGATGGATGTCCTTCAAACATACCAGGAAAGCTTTCTCCCTGGGCCTTTACCTTCTTACTGTCCAGTTGATTTCAACTCATAGTGACTCTATAGGCCTTTCCAGATCCTGCAAATTATCAGAACATCCACAGTGCTAAACTCATATTAAGAATTTATTCTTATTTAAAAAGCAGAGTATACATAGAAACAACCCTCCCCTCAAAAACCCCAAACAAAAAGACCCCACTGCGATCAAGTTGATTCTGACTCATAACAACCATATAGAACAAAACTGAACTGTCCTATAGGTTTTCCAAGGAGTGCCACCAGGGTTTCCTAGAAACAAAACTCAAACCAAACCTAACGCACTGCTGTCAAGTGGATTCTGACTCATAGTGACCTTATAGGACAGAATAGCACTGCCTCATAGAGTTTCCAAGTAGTGCCTGCTGGATTCAAACTTCAGCCTTTGGGTTAGCAGCTGTAGCACTTAACCACTACGCCACCAGGGTTTCCCTTTAGAAACTAAAGAGCTTTTAAAATATGAGGGTACTATTTAATTTCATGTTAAAACAAACTAATTTTCTATTTTGTTTTCACATTTTATTTTTTCTTTCATCTGTTATGTAATTTTGAAGCATATGTGTAAATAGGAATATTTATGCTGCACTGAGTATAGTAATTGAAATAAAACTGAGACAAAATGACAATTTAGGATCATCTTGAATTTCATGGATTAACATCATTCTCTGATGAATTATTGCTGGGCAGGCAAACAATTTTACGGTATTACGCGCTTTGATCAGGATTTTCCTGAAAGTGTACAGAACTTCTTTGACACTAGTGTTAAAATATAATTTTTGAACATTTACAAAGCTTAAGCAAATTGCTTCCCTGCAGTCAGAAAGAACAGTATGGAAACAGTTACATTTCATTAAAATGAGGACTGACACACTTATCCTATTGAAAATCTGATTTTATAATCCTGAGTTATTCTCATGTACTCTCCTATCCAGATCTTATTTATCCATGATCACTTTTTGGGATTGTCAGTCTAGATGCACACGTTCCTTTTAGTTCTGGTGGCACAGTTAAACACTTGGCTACTAACTGCTAGGTACAACTGAACAAAACACTGCCCAGTCCTGTGCTCTCTGCAGTCACTGCTGTGTTTAAACCCACTGTGGTAGCCACTCTGTCAACCCACTGAGTAGAAGGACTTAGTCCTTTTTAAAAAAATATTTTATTATGCTTCAAGCGAAAGTTTATAATCCAAAGCAATTTGCCGTATAAGACCCTGCACGCACTGCTATGCTACTTAACTGCTCTCACCTCCCCCTACTCCAAGACAGTACCCTTCTTCTTTCCACCCTGTGCTTTCCATATCCATTCAACCAGCTCCTGTCCCCCTGTACCCTCTCACCAGGCCTATAGAGAGAAGCTGCTTAGGCAGCCTCGGGCATTTATTTTAGCCAAGAAGCATATTTTGTGCCAGCATCACTCTAAGTTTTATAGTCCAGTCCAGTCTTTGTCTGAAGAGTTGGATTTGGTACTGATTTCAGCTCTGGTGTAAGAGACAGTCCAGGGGCCACATCCTCAAGGGACCGTCCAGTGTGACAGACCATCAGGTGTGGTCTTTTAACAGCGTTCTACTTCTGCACCCCATTTTAATCCCATTACACCAGGGACTTTATGATGTGCTACCTGTCAGAGCGGTCCTTGGTGGTGGCGGGGCACCATCTATTTCTTCTTGTCGTGTGCTGAAGTACTCGCTGGATGATGTGACACCTTCTATTTTCTGGGCTCACATTTTCCTCTTGCCTTTGATGTCACTGATGCTACTTAAATGCCGGCTGGCTAGCTTTTAACACCTGAGAAGCCACTCACCAAGTCATATGCAGAACATTTTCTTAAGAAAAACTTAGTTATGCCAATTAGCCCCCAGATGTCTCCTAAAACTGTTGTCCAGAGACCCCTGTCCCTGCTAGTCTGTCCTTCAAAATTTTGTGTTACATTTAGGAAACCATTTACCTTTTGGTTTAGTACAGTTATGCTAACTTCTCTTCTACTGTGTGCTAACCTAACTCCTATTGACTGTATTATTTATGAATACTCCCTCCCTTCCTCCCCACCCTTGTAACTATCATTGATTATTTGCTTGTATGCTTAAATCTTTTTTTAAGTCCTCATAATAATGGTCTCATACAACATTTGTCCTTTTGCATCTAATTTCACTCAGCATTGTATCACCCAGATGATTCCACATCATGTGGTATTTACTAAAATCATCATTGTTCTTTATCATTGCATAATATTCCACTGTGTGAACATACCCTAGTCTGTTCATCAGTTGCTGTGCATCTATGTTGATGCCATCTTTTTGCTACTGTGGACAGTGCTGCGGTAAACACTGGTGTGCATGTGTCTGTCCACGTGACCGCCCTTATTTCTCTAGGATACATTCCAAGAAGTGAGATTACTGCATCATATGGTATGTCGATTTCTAGCTTTTAAGGAAAGCATCAAATAGATTTCCAAAGTGGTTGTACCACTTTACAATCCTGCCAGCAGTGTAAAAGAGTTCCAATCTCTCCGCAAGCTCTCCAAAATTTATTATTTTGTGTTTTTTGAATTAATTCCAGCCTCATTGAGGTGAGATGGTATCTCATTGTAGTTTTGATTTTGGTTTCTCTTATGGCTAATGTTCATGTGCATTTCCTCATGTACCTGTTAGCATCCTGGATGTCTTCTTTCGTAAAGTGCCTGTTCATATCCTTTGCCCATATCTTAATTGTATTATTTGTCTTTGTCTTATTGAGTTTTTGCAGTACCTTGTAGATTGGGGTAATTGGGCACTGATAGGATTGGTGGTAGCCAAAGTCTTTCCCTGTCTGTAGGCAGTCTTTTTACTCTTTTGGTGAAGTGATTTTTGGGTGTTCCCACTTGTCTATTTTTTTCTTCTGGTGTTTATGCATTGTTACTTTTTTTTTTTTTTCAGTCTGTTTACGCCATGTATTAGGGCCTCCAGCACTGTCCCTATTTTTTCTTCCATGATCTTTATTGTTTTAGATTTTATACTGAGGTCTTTGGTTCATTTTGAGTCAGTTTTTGTGCATGGTGTGACGTATGGTCTCTTCCTCTTTTTTGCTGACTTACTTTATGATGTCTTTTCCAGCGATATCAAATAACCCAGGTTCTTGGATTATTTGCTCAGTATACAGATTGGGTAAGTATGGTGAAAGGATATAGCTCCTAACTTTAAATCATGATGTATCCCCTTGTTTTACTAGAACAACTGCCTCTTGGTCTGTGGATAGGTTCTGCATGAGCAAAGTAAGTGTTTGGAATTCCCGTTCTTCACAAAGTTGTTTATAATTTGTTATGATCCACACAGTTGAATACCTTTGCAAAGTCAATAAAACACAGGTAAACGGCTTTCTGGTATTCTCTGCTTTAAACCAAGATCAATTTGACATCAGCAGTGACATCCCTCATTCCATGCCTTCTTCTGAATTTGGCTTGAATTTCTGGCAGTCCTCTGCGGATGTACTGCAGCAACTTCTTCTGAATAATCTTCATCAAAAGTTTACTTATGTGTGATATTAAAAGTATTCAATGATTTTCACATTCTGTTGGATCACCTTCCTTTGGAATGGGTACAAATGAGGATCTCTTCAAGTCAGGTGGCCAAGTATCCATCTGTCTTCCAAATTTCTTGGCATAGGCAAGCCGGCACCACCAGTACTAAATCCATTTAGTGTAAATTCTCAATGGGTGTTCTATCAGTTCCTGGAGGCTTGTTTTTCATTGGTGCCTTCAGTGCAGCTTGGACTTCATCCTTTAATATCATTGGCTCTTGATCATATGCTGCTTCCTGAAATGGTTCAGTGATGACCAGTTCTTTGGTACTGATATTGCATATTTCTTTCATCTGCTTTGGATGCTTCCTGCATTGTTCAGTATTTTGCCCATAGAATCCTTCTATACTGTGACATGAGGCTTGAAATTATTCTTCAGTTCTTTTAGCTTGAGAAATGGCAGGTGTGTTCTTCCCTTTTGGTTTTCTAACTTCAAGTCTGCACATTTCTTTATAATACTTTGTCTTCTTGAGTCACCCTTTGAAATCTTCCGTTCAGCTCTTTTACTGCATTATTTGTTTGATTCATTTTAGGTACATTACATTCAGAGCCTCTGCTGGCATTGAATTTTGGTCTTTTCTCTCTGTCTTTCCTTTTTAATGAAATTTTGCTTTCTTCGTGCATGATGCCGTTGATATCATTCCACAACTCATCTGGTCTTCAGACACTAGTGTTCGATTTATTAAACTATTTTTGGAATGGTCTCTGAATTCTGATGTTTGACACTCATAGACTTGTTCTGAATTTTCTTCGGCTTCAATTTGAACTTGCACATGAGCAATTATAGTCTGTTTTGAAGTCAGCCCCTGTCTTTGTTTTGACTGATCATATTGGTCTTTTCTCCATCTCTTTCCAGAGATGAGTCAGTTCGATCCCTATGTTTTCTGTCTGGTAAGGTCCTTATATATAACCATGCTCCATGTTGTTGAATCTATCGTGTGATCATGTTTCAATTTTTTGTGATGACATAAATGTTTCAAATCATTGAATATATATATACTTAAATTTCAAAGAAACTATTGAAAAGTGCTCCACTTGCAACATATGATACTTCGCTTGCTCCACATTCTTATCAACATTAGGTCTTGTGGGCATTACTGATGTTCTGATGGGCCTTTCTGTTGTTACAGTAGTGAGTGTAAAGAAATATCATATTCTCGATTAATTTAAATTTTTATAACGACTAGCTTCAAGCCCCTTTTAATGTCCTCATTAGCAATTTGGTTATCTGTTCAAATGTTTTGTTCATTTTCCAATTGGGTTGTCTGCTTTTAGTACTGATTTGTAGAAGTTTTTTAAATATTCTGTCAAATATGTGTCTTAAGATGTTTTCCTCAAATGTGAAGCCGATCTTTTTACTTTCTTATTTTGATGAGCAGAAGTTTTGGTTTGCATGAAGTGCACTTTGTAACTGGTTCATGTTTTTTGGATCACCCTAAATAATCTTTGTCTACCTAATGTTACTAAGCTATTTTCTTTGGTATCTTTAAGAAACCATAATTTAATGTTTAAATGTGTTATACTGTTGAATGAGATTATGTTAATCAAATCTATCATACTTTACTTTCTTAAAGGCTTGTGTAATATTAGTAACTTTTTTCTCCCTTAAATGGATGAATAAAATTTAATAGCAGAAACTTTTGGACTTCGTGTTTCTTTTTAAGAGTTTTTTAAAATTGTTATTATAAATCTAGTTTTCCTAATAGACACAAGGACATTCTTTTTTTTTTTTCTTGTATTGACTTCAATGACTGGATTTTTCTAGGAATATTCTCTTTCTTCTAACTGTTGCAGAAACATTTTTCATACTATTCCTTTGATAATTTTCATATCTGTGATATTTTTCTCTCCATTTTAGTCTTGCTATTTATGCTCTTTTTTCTTAATTTTGTTAAGTGTATATAATTTTTGCTTTGCTTTTTTTCTCATTATTCATTTTCAATTTTATTGATTTCTGCTCTTATCTTTATTATTTGCTATCCTCTATTTTGTGTTTAATTTGCTTTTCTTATCACTTCAAAATGTAGACAAATATTGTAAATTTTAGTTTTATATTTTCTAACATAAACATTCAAACTTTAAGTTTTTCTCCTAACATGCTGTTAGAGGTATATCACAAATTTTGACATGTTGTATTTTCAGTGTTACTAAGCAGATGTATTCTCATTCTTTTTGTTATTCTTTCTGTAACCTATTAGTTATTAGTACAGTGCTGTTTAAAATTCAAATATTTTAATTTTTCCAGATGTGTTTTTATTAATTATTTATAATTTAATTACGTTGGGTCAGATATTTTTCTATATATTTTTGACACTTTGAAATTTAATGTTTAAAACATATCTGCAGTTTGTTTCAGTGTTCTATAAATGTCAGATGAATTTGGTTAAGTAATGTAGGAATTTTCCACATCCTCTTGATTCCTTTTTTCTACATTCTATTAATTACTCAGCAAGAAGTGTTATAGTCTTAAATTCAGGATTTCCCTTTTTCTGTCATCATTTAAGTGAGATTTGTTTCATGTATTTTGAAGGTATTATTTCTTGCATGTATATTTAGGGTTCTTATGTCTTGCTGAATCACTGACTCTTTTGTTACTTTGATCATTTTTATCACTGATAGTACTCCTGTACTTGAAGCCAAGCTTTTCTGATGTTAAAATATGCTCACTAGTTTTCTTAAGATTGTGTAGTGTATCTTTTTCCATCTTTTTATTTTCTGTATCCTTATATTTCAGATGTAGTTTTTTAGATATCAATAGTTGAGTTTTATTATTTTACTCTGTTTGCCAATCTGTATCTTTTACTTGGTGTTTTTAGTCTATTTACATTTAATGCAATTATTAATATTATTTTGTTTGTCATAATTTTATTTTTATGTTTGGCCATTTTATGTTCCTTTTTCCCCTCCTGTGCTGTCTTTGTATTAGCTGAATACTTTCAATATTTGTATTTTAATTTCTTTAGCTTATTTTAATTGATTTTATTGTAAACTACATCTTTTAGCATTACTTTGTTAGTGTTTCTCTAAGGAGTCTCTTATGTACCATTATTTGATCATAATCTACCTAGAGTTAAAATTACATCTTTTCATCTCAAATGTGTAAACATTAGAACTATATGAATACATAGATGCTAATCTTATCTTTTATAGTATTGTTTTAAATGGAAACCCTGGTGGCACAGTGGTTAAATGCCATGGCTGCTAACCGAAAGGTCAATAATTTCAATCTACCAGGTGCTCCTTGGAAACTCTATAGGACAGTTCTACTCTGCCCCAGTTCTACTCTGCCCCAGCAGGGTTTCGGGACCATGAAGGGATGGGTGGCATTGGCGAAGGAGGAATTGATGAGACTGAGACAACCAGGAGTCTGGAGATCAACAGCCTGTCAAGGCTTGTCTTTCTTTATTTTTATAATCAATGAGGTAACTGCTCTTTGACCACATAAGCTATTGGTTAGTAAGGAGTTGATACTTCGTGGTCTCTCTTCATGTTAATTATTAGGGTCTTCTCTGTTAGCTAGTAAAGAACTGATACATTGTGATCTTTTTTCATGTTAATCATTAGGGCCTTTTAGGTAATGTCCCAAGACAAATATATTGTGATTATAATCAACAGTAAAAATAAAGCTATACCTTCAGCCCTATCCTCAAGGTCAAAGGTGCAGGAAGGAGGGATAGATTCATCTTAAAAGTTAATCTGACTGTCTCTGTTTGTTCCTTCTTTGTTCTTTCTTACCTCTTCCTGTGGGGACAGTAAGCACCCACCGTCTCCCACTCTAAGCCTCTCTTAAACGGTTCTAAGAAGGGTATTTCTTTAGTATTTGTCTTTTTGCCATACCAAATACAATAAACTTGGAAGCCTATCTGTCTTCCTGATGTAAGGAATAGAAAAGTTGTGTGTGGTGTCATCCCTGGGGAACTCCCCAGGGCTTTTCTGCAATCTTGCATTTTACATGTGGAGAGGAAGTGCAGATCAGTGGAGTCAGGCTGGCCTCAGTATTCCCGGGCTGGGAGAGTTGTGTCGGAATTCATTAAGCCGAGGGGGTTGTAAAACCCTTCTTCTTTGATCCTTGTGCCAGGAGATAAGAAGGTATTTTTGAGGAAGGTTTGATTAGGTTGCAAAATATTATCAAGGAGAGTATGGCCAGAAATATGTCACAGGTGAGATGCCTCCGCCCGCCATCACATAAGCTTGTAACTTTGTTCACAGAGGCTTTTGTGGGTGACAGGCATTGGCGCCCCACAGTATGTTATTTTTAAATGATCACCTGTGTTTTAAAGAAATTAAGGAAGAAAAGATCTGTCTTCTAATACCCACATGTATATGATTTGGAATGCTTGTTACTTTCCTGAACCTCCCCCCCAAAATCTGAGTTTTCCACCTGATGTCTCCTTCATATCTGAAGACATTCTTTTAGCAAATTGACTAAGTGCAAATTATCTCAGCTTTCTTTTATTTACCTTAAAATATGTTCTTTCATTTTAATTTTTTAATTTTTTTTATTATGACTGAGTGAAAATGTACATTCCCGTATAAATTTACATGCCCACCTATATGCAGGTTCCACTGCTCTCCCCAACCGGTGACAGCACACTATTCCTCTCTGCTCCATACATGTCTCATCCTCCCAACATTTTAATTTTTAAGTGTATTATCACTGTATATGGAATCCTCAAGGAGCCCTTCTTGTATAACAATAAAGTGCTAAGATGTTAACTGAAAGAGTGCTGGTTTGAACCCAGCAGCTCTTGGGGATAAACAGTTGGCAACCTGATTCTGTAAAGAAAATAGCTAAGAAAATTCTTTGGGGGCAGTTCTGCTCTGTCAATGGGGCCTCTATGATTCAGAATGCTATGTAATTCCAGTTTTTTTCTTTCATTTCTTTTAGTACTTTATAAATGTCATTCTTTTTGCTTTCTGCTCTCTTTTTTATTCCCCTGTTACTCCATTATTCCTGTCATCTCCATCCTGATTGTAATATGTATTCCATGCCCCTTTGGATGATTTATGGGTTATTTTTTTCTTGATCTTTGATTTTCAGCACAATGAACATGATCTCTGTAGGTGTGGTTTTCTACTTATAGGATCTATGGATTGTTCTTTTTATCCACCAAACTTATGACATTTTTGGTCATTATAGCTTCAATAGTTCTACCTGAGCTGTAGTTTTCTTTCTTTTATTCATTGCATGGTATTGTTGGAATAGTACTGCTAGTCATCAAATTTGGGGTAATCATTAAGTAAATCTAAGCCTGTTTCCTTATCTGCAATGGAGATGTTAATATCTTTTTTGAACATTTGTTGTGAGTTAAATAACATGGAATGTATGTGCCATGTGATATGTAAAATGTATATGTGGTATATTGTATGCACATTACATATGCTTGCTATGACTATAATTGTATAATGTATTATATTACACATAATAATAATTATATTATACATAATAATTGTATAATTGTATAATGTATAATGCTATGACTATGTAAATATGTATACTTACTATGACTATAATTTTAAAATCTCTCATTCTTGGCATCTACTTGGAATTTTTTCCCCTGAGCTGCTTCTATTAGAGGCCTCGATAAAAGTATAAGTTGGTGTTCTGGGCTGCTTAGTGTCATCTCAGGAAAGAGTCGGATATTAAGAACAAAAATTGCTACTATAGAGGTAGAAACTAGAGCATCAAGCCAATATCTTTACAGAGCCATCCACTGATATTTTATAATAGGATTAACTTACTTTTTTTCAATATAGAAACACCTGAATAAATTGATCATATGCATATATAATCACTATACTTTTCACATAGTATTTAATATGCAGTGATAGCAATAATAACCAGATTTCTCAGTTGATACTATCAGAGTGACCCCATGGCTCAAGTGAGATGGTGATTGCCATCCTTCACAATGAGGAGAATAATAGGAGAAGTTGTTCTGCTATTTCAGTGTAGATGGGAATCTGTTAAACCATCCTGTTTTATGACTAATTCTGTGTCAGTTGCTTCTAAATTAGATCTACATTCCTCCTGTGTATTCTTAATTACTATCTTTATTCCCATCTAATTTAAATTTAACATTTTGTTTCATTTTGCACAAATTCTATTTTTGTAGAAAACTGAAACGCATTTCTTAAAAGGACACTTTTAAGAGTCCAGATGGTACCAATGATTATTTATTATCTTCAACTTTTTCCATTAACTGTCATATGTTCTGTTTTATAAATCTTACTCAGTGTTCAGAATTGCTGTAGCAACTAAATGGAAAAAAAACTTGTGTAATAAACTCTTCAGAAGAATACAGCATATTATAAGGGTAGAACTGCGTTCAAGTCTTTAAAAGCTTGATGATGGTGCTAGTCTTATACTAGGATTTTATAACCTATTGCACATGCCTCTTGAGACCCTGGTGATATAGTCATTAAGAGCTGTGACTGCTGAATAAAAGCTCAGGAGTTTGAATCTACCCTGCACTCCCTGGGAACCCTTTGGGGCAATTTTACTCTGTCCTGTAGAATCACCGTGAGTCAGAGTCAACTCGATAGTGACAGGTTTGGTTTTCTTTCTGCTCATCTCTATTTTCCTGAATAATATCCAAGTATCTTCCGTGTAACTTGTAATGAATTGAAATTTTACCTTTCATCAGTATGACACTGGGAGAAGTCATCTACAGAGCAGCTTTTTCTGATGCAGTAACTGTCAAAGCAAATTTTTTCTTGAAGGTGATCAGGAACTTCTTTTTGCTGGTGGGCAGTGTTTCACTAGACTATGACTTTCAAAGCTAAGAGCTGCTTGTTCTATTATTATTATTTACTCCTGCCCCAAGCATATAATAAATGCTCAACAAATGCGAAGTTATTTTCTGTCTCTGGAATGTTCTTTAAACTATTGAGTGCTTGTTAATATGTACTTAGTAAGGTTTTCCTTTTAAACAGTTAATCATTTTATATGACTATTCCCTGATCACTTTGTGCAAATCTTTGATCTAACACATCACATTATGTTACAATCTCTTGTCATTGATCTTTTTAGATGGTAATCTCTTTGAAGACAGGGCCTATAATTTTTCCTTAAATACAAGTATTTGTATCCATAGTATCTTACAGGGTAGACTGCATGAGCTGTGTAGTCAATAAATACATTTTATTTAGTAGCAGTCAGATATGCATGTGTGTATATACCAAACATAAGTTTATCCTTTTGTTAAGAAAAACCATTTTGGTGACAGAATAAAACTTTTAACTTTCCTTTCTCCTTTTTATCTTTCTTTTCAACTAATAAATTGCTGTTAATTTTTTCTCCTTTAATATGTAAAATACAAACCCTGGTAATGTAGTAGTTAAGTGCTACAGCTGCTAATCAAAAGGTCATCAGTTCAAATCCATGAGGAACTTCTTGAACACTCTATGGAGCATTTCTACTCTGTCCTATAAGGTTACTGTGACTCAGAACTGACACAACAGCAGCGAGTGCTTTTGGTTTTTAATATCCCAAACATAGTTAATTAAAAACAAAAACAAATATAGGACTTTACATTGAATCATATCACATTTATTTTGCTCAGTCTTTCATCTTGGCAAGTACTTAAAAACTAAAACCACTTGGATGACACTACTTTTAAAAATTGAAAAAAAAAAAAGGAAACAAATCTATATATTTATCCAAATGGTTAAAAAGTAGTTGAATTTTGTAAGGAAAAACAAAAACAAAAAAAAACCAAAACAAGACACCAGACTTCCTGCCAGGTTGAAATAAACTTACTAACTCAGTGTTAATATTTATTCACCTAACTGAGTCTTTCCAAAGAATGGTAATCCAACAAATGTGGAAATTACCTAACAATATTGTTATCATACACAAGTAAAATTTTGCTCAAGATCATTCAAAAGCGGCTACAACAGTATATTGACAAGGAACTACCAGAAATTCAAGCTGGTTTCAGAAGAGGACGTGGAAGCAGGGATATCATTGATGATGTCAGATGGATCTTGGCTGAAAGCAGAAAGTACCAGAAAGGTTTTCTTGTGTTTCATTGACTATGCAAAGGCATTCAACTTGTGGATCATAATAAATTATGGCTAACATTGAGGATGATGGAAATTCCAGAACACCTGATTGTGCTCTTAAGGATTCTGTGCATGAATCAAGAGACAGTTGTGTGAACAGAACAAGGGAATACTGTGTGGTTTAAAGTCAGGAAAGGTGTGCATCAGGGTTGTACTCTTTCACCATATCTTTTCAGTGTGAATGCCAACCAAATAATCTGAGAAGTTAGATTCTACAAAGATGAACAAAGCATCAGGATTGGAGGATGTCTCATTAACAACCTGCATTATACCAACGGCACTACCTTCCTTGCTGGAAGTGAAGAAGATCTGAAACACTTACTGACAAAGATCAAGGACCACAGCCTTCAGTGTGGATTGCACCTCAACATCAAGAAAACAAAAATCCTCACGACTAGACCAGTAAGCAACATTGTCATAAATGGAGAAAGGATTGAGATTGTCAAGGATTTCACTTACCTTGGGTCCACAATCAATGGCCATGAAAGCAGCAGTCAAGAAATCAAAAGATGTATTGTTGCACTGGGAAGATCTGCTGCAAAGGATCTCTTTGAAGTATTCAAAAGTAAAGACGTCACTCTGAAGACTAAAATGCACCTGACCCAAGCCATGGTATTTTCAATCGTGTCATGTTCATACGAAAGCTGGACAATGGACAAAGAATACAGAAGAAGAATTGATGCCTTTGAATTGTGATGTTGGAGGAGAATGTTGAAGGTACCAAGGACCTCCAACAGATCTGTTCTGGAAGAAGTAAAACCAGAGTTCTCCTTGGAAGCAAAGATGGCAATACTGCATCTTACACACTTTGAACATGTTGCAGGAAGGATCAGTCCCTGGAGAAGGACATCATGCTTGGTAGACTGGAGGGTCAGTGGAAAAAGAGAAAGGCCCTCAACGAGATGGGTTGACACAGTGCCCACAACAATGGGTTTAAGCATAAAGATGAATGTGGACCTGGCACAAGACAGGGCAGGGTTTCCTTCTGTTGTTCACAGGGTCGCTATGAGTTATTAACATCGCTACGAGTCATTAACAACCTGCATTATGCAGATGACACCACCTTACTTGCTGAAAGTGAAGATTTGAAGCACTTACTGATGAAGATCAAGGACCACAGCCTTCAGTACGGATTGCACCTCAGTGTTAAGGAAACAAAAATCCTCACAACTGGACCATTAAGTAACATTGTCATTAATGGAGAAAGGATTGAGATTGTCAAGGATTTCATTTTACTTGGATCCACAATGACTGACTCAATGGCACCTGGTAACAACTGTGAATTTGCTTAATCATACTATTATTCAGGTCACATTTTAGGTGCTATCCACAGTATTTTATGAAAAATTCATGTGAAAACTTCTTAAAATTAGGATATGTCGTAATTCATAGTGTCAGTCATCTAGTGTCTTTATTAAAAAAAGAAGAAAAGTGACATCAGCAGGAATTGTGGCTTAAGAACCTCTGAAAACCCTCCTCTCCATAGAAGCAGCGTTTTGGAGCTCTAAAAGTAAACAAAGGCTTGTAACAACCTGGGAAGCGTTTATTCAAGACAAATGGCTAAACCTCAGTAACAATAGTGAGGTTTGTGATGTTTTACATAATTCCGCCCCCTTGCTTTCTCCCCATCTCTGAGTTACCTTGAAAACCAACCGCCATGCTAGTGTGTGAGCAGACTGGGCCTCCCCTAAACCCATTCTTAAATAATTATGACTTGACCTGCCTGGAAGTCCCCTGGAAAATACCACTTATAAGCCTAGTGTTGATTCGATCTGGCTCACTCTGTCCAGTGTGAACAGCCTTCCCCAGGGGCATTTTTCATAAACAATCACTGGCAATAGCCTCAGGCAATGATGACTCTTGTGAGAGATAACAAGGTGACTAAAAAAACTTAAAAGGAAAACCTCGAGAATGAGATGTTCTTAGAGGCCTTTGGAAATCTCTGACATATTCCTAGAAATCTAGATGGCCCCTCATCTGTATAGCGCTGTGTGCATGTGCAAGGCTGTATGTCTGCTCAGGAAAAACCTGAAAAGACTCCATACTCATCTCTGGCTGACCTTGACATTATACACAACCAGAATGCAAGCAAACCATTTCAAAATACCACTGGAATTATTGGAGAAACGTATAAGCATATGAAAATGCAGTGGACCTCGAATTGCCCAAATAATCTTAAAAAGAACAAAGCTGAAGGGTTCATGTTATCTGATTTCAAGACTTTCAATAAAAAACCAAAACCAAATTGACACAGGGTGAGGAGAGCAGACAGAGTTGCAGAGAGGCATGTGCTTGGGATTTTTACGGATAATTACTTGTAAAATTTCAGTTAAGCAAATAAAAAATTAAAAAAACAAACAAGCACAAATTGAGAGCCCCCCCAAAAGCAATAATTCTATAGTCAACTGGTTTTTGACAAGAGTGCTGAGACAATTCAATGGGTAAAGAACCGACTTTTTGACAAATGGCGCTAGAACAGCTGGAAGGCCATATGCAAAAGAATGAAATTTGATCCTTACCCCACACCCTACACAAAATTTAATTAAAAGCCTAAATACAACAGCTAAAACTATAAACCTCGTCTGAGAAAACCAGAGTATAAATCAGTGTGACCTCAGATATAGCAGTGGATTCTTAAATACGACATCAAATGTACAAGCAAAAACAGTAAAATTGGATTTTATAAAAATTGAAAATGTGCTTCAACAGACTATGAGAAAAATGGAAGGAGAACCCACTAAATCTGAGAGAGTATTTACAAACATAAATACATATTTCTCCAAAGAAGATATACAGATGTTCAAACACACACGCATACAAACAAAACAATCAAACCACGTGAAAATGTTCAGTATGATTACTTACTGGGGAAGCTTAGGGGGGATGGAGAGAAGTTGGAACCATCATGCCTTGCTAACACGAATACAAAATGGTAAATCTACTTTGTCTAACAGCCTGATAGTTTCTCAAGGTTAAACATAGTTGCCATAAGACCTAGTAATTCTACTTCTAGATATATTCCCAAAGGCAATGAAAACATTTGTACATACACAATGTTATACACAAATGTTCAAAGCATCATTACTCATAATAGCTAAAAAGTGGGATCAGTCTTATCTATTACCAGATGACTGTTGGGAAAAATTTAACTGGACTCTACATACCATTTTAACACAAAAGCTCATCTTTAATTTAGTCAACATCAATAAGAAGGTTGTATGAACAAAACCAGGGAGACTTTACATTGTGTGCCCCATCAAGACTATCTTTGGTGGTGGCCAGGCACCATCTGGTTCTCCTGCTCTCATGCTGATGCACTCTCACAATTCTATGGGTACTTCTGTCTCCCGGGCTCATTTTTTCTGGATCTTTGATGTTCTTGGTCGTCACCTGTTCCAGGTGGATTGGGTCCAATTGATGTTACTCAGATGGCAGCTTACCAGCTTTTAAGATCCCAGATGCCACTCACTAGTATGGGGTGCAGAAGACTCTCTTAGCAAACAGTTATGCCAGTTGACCTCAATGTCTCCTGCAAACACAGTCCCCTGCTACTGAGAGCCTTGAAATTTTGGGTTGAATTTAGAAAACCCTTTAGCTTATGGTATAGTCCAGTTGTGCTGATCTGCCTTCTACTGAGTACTGTCACACCCTTCACCTAACGGAATTCCTATCACTACCTAATTTATGACCAACACTGTCCCTCTGTCCCCACCCTTATAGCCATCAGAGTCTTTTGTTCTGTGTATAAGTCCTTTTTTTAGTTCTTATTATAATAGTGGTATCATACAATGCTTATCCTTTTGCAGCTGACTGATTTCACTTAGCATAATATCTTCTGGTGGATACCAGGTTGTGAGATGCTTCCCAAAATCATCGTTCTTTATCATTGCCTAGTGTTTCGTTGTATGTATATACATACCATATTGTGTTTATCCGTTATCTGTTGATGGGCACCTAGGTAGATTCCATCTTTTTGCTATTGTGGACACTGCTGCAATAAACATTTGTGTGTATGTATTTGTTTGTGTGACTGCCCTTATTTCTGTAAGATAAATTTCAAGCAGTAGAATTCCTGGCTCATATGGTATTTCTATGTCTAGCTTTTTAAGAAAGCACCAAATTGCTTTCCAAAAACATCGTAGCATTTTTTAGTCCCAGCAGCAGCAGTAGGAGAGTTCCAATCTCTCCACAGCACCTCCAGAATTTGTTGTTCTATGTTTTTTGGACTATTGCCAACTTCATTGGTCTGAGATGGTGTCTTATTGTAGTTTTGAATTGGATTTCTTTAATAGCAAATGATTATGAGCATTTCCTCATGTATCTTTTGGCTGCTTGGATGTCTTCTTTGGCTAAGTGTCTGTCCATGTCCCTTACCCACTGTTTAATTGGGTTGTCTTTTTCCTTGTTGATATTCTGTAGTACCTTGTAGATTATGGAAATCAGACGTCAGTGTGATAGGTAGTTTCCAAATATTTTTCCTTTTGGTAGGCAGTCTTTTAACTCTGCTGATAAAGTCTTTGGGTGAACATAAGTGTTCGATTTTTAGTAGTTCCTGTTTATCTATTTTCTCATTTGTTGTTTGTGCATTGGTGGTAAGATTTTGTAGTCTGTCTAAGCTGAAAACTTCTGTTGTTGTCCTTATCTTTTCTTCTATAATCTTTATCATTTTAGATTTGATATTTAAGTCTTTGACACATTTTAAGTTAGTTTTTGTGTAAGGTGTGAGATATGGGTCTTCTTTCA
Source organism: Heterohyrax brucei (assembly GCA_028571685.1). NCBI lineage: Eukaryota > Metazoa > Chordata > Mammalia > Hyracoidea > Procaviidae > Heterohyrax > Heterohyrax brucei. The sequence continues at coordinate 58,088,261 of CM053145.1, read as the reverse complement.
TTTTTTTTTTCCAGATTGATATCCAATTTTGCCAACACCATTTGTTAAAGAGACTATTTTTATATCAGTTTACAACCTTTGGGCATTTGTCAAATATCAACTATTTATAGGAGGGTGGTGTCATTGAATGCATTCCTTAAAAAATCTGTAAAAATTTGGCTGTGCCATAATTCCTGGTATTATGTGATGTTCCTGCCTCTATGATGTTATTAAGAGTGGATGGTCAGCAGTTGTGTGGGTAGAGGAGGATTCAATATATAGGTTTGTTTTGTGCCTTGAGGTGTCTTGAGCTATAAAGGGAAAAATCTGACAGAGAGACTTGGAAATCTTACACCATCAAGAAAACAGCACTGGGAGAAAAGCGAATTCTTCACACGTGAGGTTCCTGAGCCAAGATGCTCCCTGAACAAAAACTGGTATAACACAAGAACTTTCCTCCAGTGCTGACATGGGGGAAAGCCTTCCCCTGGAGCAGACATCCTGAATTTAGACTTGTAGCCTACCAGACTGTATAAGAATAAAGTTTTCATGTTAAAGCCATCTACTGTGTGATATTTCTGGTAGATCAGCACTAGCTGACTAAAACGGATGATGATATTTCTGGGTTCTCTATTTTGCTCCTTTGGTCTATATATCTGTTTTTGTACCAATACCAGGTTGTTTTGACTTCTGTGACGGTATAATATGTTCTAAGGTCAGGTAGTATAAGGCCTCCCACTGTGTTTTTCTTCTTCTATAGTGTTTTACTTATCCACAGTTTCTTCCTTTTCCAAACAAAGTTGGTGATTTGTTTCTCCATCTCATTAAAAAATGCCATTGGCATTTGATTGGGGTTGTGTCATGGTTTGAATTGTGTCCCCCCAAAAATGTGTGCAGCCACGTGGCTGGGATATGGTTCCCAGTATCTTGGGACTGTCCTCCATTGTGTGGTTTTGCTAACCTGTATGTTAAAGGATTAGGGTGGGGCTGTGAATTCCTGCTATGGGGGAAGTTTCCCTGGAGTATGGCTTGCCCCACCCTTAATGCTTTTAGCTTGCAAGGAATAAAAGGAAAAAGAACCAAGGACAATTGGAGAACCTCACTACCATCAAGCAAGCAGCACCGGGAGCAGAGCGCGTCGTTCAGACCAGAGGTTCTTGCGTTGGGACGCTCCCTGGACAATGACTGATGCAATACTGGACTTTCCTCCAGAGCCGTCAAGGGGAAAGTCTTTCCCTGGAGCGGACACCCTGAATATGGACTTGCAACCTACCGGACTGTGTAAGAATAAATCTTTCTTTGTTAAAGCCATCCACTCTCTGTGGTATTTCTGTTAGAGCAGCCCTAGCTGCCTAAAACAGGTTGCATTGTATATATAGATTATGCTTTAGGTAGAATAGATGTTTTCGTGAAGTTAAGTCTTCCAATTGATGAACAAGGTAGGTTTCTCCACTTAACAGAAGTTTCTCTTGTTTTTTCATGGTAGAGTCCTGTAATTTTCTCTGTGTAGGTCTCTTTCATCTCTGGTTAGATTTATTTCTAGGCATTTTATTTTCTTGGGGGCTATTGTAAATGGTATTGACTTAGTGATTTCCTCTTTGATGGTCTCTTTGTTGGTATAAAGATATCTAACTGATCTATTTGTGTTTATCTTATATCCTGATAACTTTGCTGTACTCTTCCATTGTAATAGTAGTTTTTTTTTTTTTTAATGGGTTCTTTAGAGTTTTCTGTGTATAAGTTTACATCATCTACAAATAGTGATACTTTTACTTCTTTGCTGATATGGATGACCTTTTCTTTTTTGTCTTGTCTGATTGGTTTAGCTAGAACCTCCAGCACAACGTTGAATAAAAGTGGTGACAATGGGTATCCTCGTCTGGTTCCCGTTGTCAAGGGGAATTCTTTCAGTCTCTGTCCATTCATGATGATATTGGCTGTTGGCTTGCCATAGATATCCTCATTCCATTGAGGAATTTCAAAGAAAATCTTAAGTCTCTTGTTTGTTATCAAAGTTTGCAGCAAAACAAAAATGATTAGCATACGTATATTCAGGAGGAATTGGTTTTGCCTTTACCCTGTCTTTCTCACTTTTCTACATACTTCTCAGAAGAGTAGTTATTAGAATGATTCACCATTAAAATGATTACTGTTTTACCACAAGAAGTTTACATGTAACAAATTGCTTTTAGGTTCTTACTTTTAATTCTTTGAGTCATAGTTTTGATAGTTATCTGTGCCTAATTCTAGACACTAAGTTAGTTTCAGTGCTCAGTACTGTTTTTCATTTGTCTTTCTTTTTTCTTGAGTTCTTCGTTTTGATTTGTGTTCCTATCTATTAGACTATAAGAAGTTTTCTTAGATAAAATGAGAGGTATGAATAGTTATTTCTGGGATCTTGAATATTCCTGAATATTTTTACCCACAGGAATAATAATTTCATATGTAAAAATTCTTTGTCTCACTGTATTTTTCCCTTAGTGTATGTAGATAGTGATCTATGTTGTTTAAATATCTTGTGTTATTAAAGAGAAATGCAAAGTGTTTTTATACCTAAATTGTTTTTACTACTTGAATAACTGAAGGCTTTTGCTACACTATCTTTCTAATTGAAATCATTATTGAGAGAAATCAAATGAAACCTTTATAAAAAGAGTACTATATCATGTTTATAGATTGGAAGATGTTATATGATATTGGTTTTCTCCATAATGATCACTTTGATCAAATTGTTACTACAAATTTTTAGTGAAATATGACAATATTATTTTAATATTACATATTGTGAAGTTCAAACCTGTTGCCATCAAATTGATTCCAATTCATAGCAACCCTGTAGGACAAAGTGGACTACCCCATAGGGTTTCTAAGGAGCAAGTGCTGGATTCAAACTACCACCTTTTGATTAGTAGCCAAGTTCTTAACCACTTTACCACCAGGGCTCCAGTATTATATACTAGAGTATATATGTTTATGTATGTGTGTGTGCATAAAATAGTATCTTTTGTTGCCTTGTATATGCATATAGTGCCTTGTTTATTTTACATATATATATAAATCACAATGTATACTGAGTAATACTTATATAATGTTACATAAAATGTAATAATAGAGAATAGTACACAATATTTCATATATATAATAGCCAAGACCCTGTTTGAAAAAGATAATAAAAAGGGCAGCAGACTTATTTTAATAGCTATAAAGGCAGTGAGAAGTACAGACATTAGGATGACTCAGTATGCTCACAATGAAGAATGAAGATGATGGAAGAGAACAAGGACCTCCCAGACACAGAGCCATACCCCTCCCCATGTGGATACTTGATTTATGACAGTAATTGGAAGACAGAGCTATGTGGAAAGATCTATCTTTTCAACAAAATTGCTGACACAATACTGTATCTAGCTGGAAGAAAATGGAACTCAATCCCTACCTCCACAGTATGTAAAAATCAATTTCACTTGTGAAAGCCAAACAATAAGGACTTTAGAAGATGAGTGAAGTGTATCTTTGTAACTTATGATAGGAAAACGTTTCTTAACCAAGACATGTCAAGTGCTAACCATAAAGGAGAATACTGATAAAGAAGATTGATATATTTGACTATAGTACAATTGAGACCTTATATTTACCAAATGTCACCCTTGAGTGAGTGTAAAGCCAAACCAGATAGTGGGAAAAGATGTCTGCAAACTATACAGCTGTCTAAGGACTCTTACCTAGAATTCCTACAAATAAATGAGAAAAAGACTCAAGGCACTGGGGGGCAGGTATGAAAAGGGTTAATAGTTCACAAAGCGGATATTCAGATAACCACAATAGTGTAAAAATGTACACTTCAAGGGCAACCAAGGAAATATAGATAAAAAACCTAGATATGATAACAGTACACATCCACCAGAATGACCAAAGTGAAGAAGAGTGGCAATAATAAATGCTGATAGAGACAGGGGCCAGCAGATATTTTCATAAACTGTGCTGAGGTTAGTGTAAATAAGTACAACCACTGTGGAAAGTAGGTTTACATTATTTACTTAAATGGAATATTTGCTTATCTATAACTCAACAATTCTACTTCTAGCCATATAACCAACAGATATACATACACATGTACACTAAAGGAACAGTGTAAGAATAGATGAATTATTCATAAAAACTCCAAATTAGAAATAATCCAAATGTCTTTGAAAAATAGAATGACTAAATTGTCATATTTTCACACATTGAAATACTATGGAGCAGTGACATGAATGAAGTATAGATGCACACAACAATATGGATGAATCCTAGAAGTAATAATTTTTAGAATAATTAGGAGATAAAATACAGGCATAACACATACTGTAAAAATACTAACTCATAACCTCAGAGATTTTAACTTAGATGGTGTAACTATAAAGAAAACACGAAGTTGATTAGAGTAAAGTTTAAGACAGTAATTACTTTTGGAAGACTGTGAGATTTTTGCTGAGCTTAAAAAGCAATGCTAAAGAGTTCTATGAAACTGTTGATGTTCTTAATTTCTGGAACTGAGTTTTTGTTCTGTGATGATTATAAATACAATTCATTAATGTGAACAATTATATACATTTCTGTACTCTAACTGCTTTGAAAACCTGGAAGAAATGGGCAAATTTCTAGATTCATATCACCTACCAAGATTATCACAAGGAGAAGTAGATCAACTTAATAAATCTATCACAAAGGAAGACAATGAAAAAGTGATAAAAAATCTACCAACCGAAAAATCCCTGACCCAAATGGATTCACCAGAGAATTCTACCAAACTTTTAGACAAGAGTTACCTCTGATACTATTGAGGCTATTTTATGCCATAGAAAGGGATGGAATCCTCTCATTCAAATTCATTTTATGAAGCCAGCATAACCCTGATACCAAAGCCAGGGAAAAGTCCCACAAAAAAAGAAAATTACACACCAATATCACTTATGAACCTAGATGCCAAAATCTTCAACAGAATTCTAGCCAATAGAATTCAACAGCATATAAAAGAAAAAAAAATCATCATTATCATGTTGGTTTCATCCCGAGGTATAAAGCTGCTTCAACATCAGAAAAACAAGTAATGTAAATGACACAAAAGATAAGAATCACCTGATTTTGTCAATTGATGCAGAAAAGGCATTTGACAAACTTCAACACCAATTCATGCTAAAATCTCTCAGAAAAATAGGAACAGAGGGGAAATTTCTCAGCACAATCAGTACCATCTACGCAAAGCCAACTGCCTTCATCATCCTGAAGGGTGAAAGACTGAAAGAATTCCCTTTGAGAATGGTAACTAGACAAGGATGCCCATTCTCATCACTTCTATTCAACATTGTGCTAGCAGTTCTAGCCAGAGCAATTAGCTAAGACCAAGAAATAAAAGCCATCTGCATCAACAATGAAGAAATAAAAATCTCCCCATTTTCAGATGATATGATTGTATATACAGAAAATCCAAAGTAAACTATTGGAATTAATAGAGGAGTTTAGCAAAGTATTGGGATACAAGATAAACGTAAGTAAATCAGTAGAATTTCTCTATGCCAACAATGAGATTATCAAAGAAGGAACCACCAAATCAATTCCATTTGCTATAGCCTCCAGGAAGATAAAATACCTAGGAATAAATCTAACTAGAGAAATAACAGACCTTTACAAAGCAAACTACAAGACCTTATTGCAAGAAACTAAGAGAGACTTACATAAATGGAGTAATCTACCCTGCGTATGGATAGGAAGACTCAACATTGTGAAAATGTCTATTTTACGCAAAGCAATCTACTTATATAATGAAATCCCAGTACAAATTCCAGCAACATTTTTTAATGAGATGGAGAAACAAATCATCAACTTAATTTGGAAAGGAAAGAACTCCAGGATAAGCAAAGCACTACTGAAGAAGAGGAACACAGTGGGAGGCCTCAAACTGCCAGAAATAAGAAACTGTTGCACTGCCACAGTAGTCAAAACAGCCTGGTGCTTGTACAAAAAGAGACACAGACCATGGATCAGAGCTGAGAACCCAGAGAGGCCACCATCCACTTATGAACAGTTGATATTCGACAGAGGTGCTAAAATTATAAACTGACACAAAAACAGTTTCTTTAACAAATGGTGCTGGCAAAATCAGACATCCATCAGTAAAAAACTGAAACAGGATCCATATCTCATACCTGATACAAAACCTAACTGAAAATGGATCAAAGACCTAAATATGAAACCTAAAATGATAAAGATCACGTAAGAAAAAATAGGGTCAACAATGAAAGTTTTAATACACAATGTAGACAGACTTCAAAATCTGACAAACAAAGCATGATCAATAGAAGAGAAAATAGATAAATGGGAACTACTAAAAATCAAACACTTTTGCTCATCCAAAGACTTCATCAAAAGAATTAAAAGACCACCTACAGAGTGGGAAAGAATATTTGGCAATTCTGTGTCAGACTGACCTCTTATCTCCATAATCTACAAGGTATTACAAAATATCAACAAGAAAAGGATAAATAATACAATTAAGTGATGAGTGAAGGATATGGACAGACATTTATCTAAAGAAGATATGTAGGCAGCCGAGCAACACATGCAGAATTGCTCACTATCATTAACTATTAAAGAAATTCAAATCAAAACTACAGTAAGATAACCATCTTACCCCAACAAGGTTGGCCGTAATTCAAAAAACACAAAACAGCAAATGTTGGAGAGGCTGTGGAGAAATTGGAACTCTCCTACACTGCTGGTAGGATTGCAAAATGGTACAACCTCTTTGGAAAACAGTCTGGCGCTTCTTTAAAAAGCTGGAGATAGATATACCATTTAGTCCTGTAATTCCTCTGCTCAGAATTTATCCTTCAGCAACAAAGGTTGTCACATGAACAGACACATGTACAAAAATGTGTTGCAGCACAGTCCACAACAGCAAAAGGATGGAATCATCACTGATGCCCATCAACAGATGAATAGATAAAAAAAACTATGGCAAGTACTTCTGGTTTTTACTCATTCTCAAGCAAATAATTTTTATTTTATATTAATAAATTTCAACTCTGTGACACTGAAATGTCATCTGTTAGCTTTCTCTGTTTTTATCTGTTTTCTTTTAGAAACTACACTAATTAAAGAGGTGATATGAGGAATAACTAAAGCTAGACATTGTTAACAGTGTCTGTAGATTTCCTCTGGAGGATAGATTTATACTTTACAATGAACATAAGAAAAATATGCCCATAGAAGAGCATAGATATCCCCTAAAAATATGTGTTGAAATCCCAACCTTTGTACCTTTACATGGAAATCCTGATAGTGTAGCAGTTAAGTGTTATGGCCACTCATCAAAACGTCAGCAGTTAGAATCCACCAGGCATGACTTGGAAACTTATGAGGGAGTTCTACTCTGTCCTATAGGGTCGCTATGAGTTGGAATTTGCTCGTTAGCATTGGGTTTGGTTTTTTGGAAAGATCTTTAAATATGTTCCTATTTGGAAAAAGCATTTTTTATTTGTTTAGTTAGTGAGTCAATACAAGTGTAAGGTAAATTCTAAACCTGATCACTTCCAAATTATAAAAGAACTGAAGGTAGAGTCACACACACGTGGAAGACCACATGAAGACAGACATACTGACATAAGAAACCAGCTGTGTTTACCAGCCTAGGAACTCCAACGATTGTCCATAGCTTTTAGAAGCTGAAGTGGAATCTATAATGAAGACTGTAGTTTTTGTTCATCAGTGAGTGCTTCAAGCCCTCTTCATTTTCAGCAAACAAGATTGTGTCATTTGTATATTGCAGTTTGATAATGAGTCTTCCTCCAATTCTGATGCCACATTCTTCTTCTTTTAGTCTAGCTTCTCACATTATTTGCTTAATATACAGATGTAATAAGTATGATGACAGATTAAAACCCTGATAAACACCTTTTTTGACTTAAAACCACGCAGTGTCCCCTTGTTCTATTCAAATCACTACCAGTTAAGTTCACGAATTCATCCTAGAAAAAGTACTACATATCTCATTGCTGAATGTCACTGAGGCCACCTTCAAAGTATGCCCATTGGCAAGCTATGAACTGACACCAGCACCTAGTACAACCTTCAAAGCAATTTTGGAACTTTTTTCTGGATGGGCCATCAGAGCTGTCGTTATATCACACTTGATGTCCTGAATGTCATCAAAATGTCTTCCTTTCAATATTTCCTTTATCTTTCAGTAAAGCAGAAAGTCATTGGGGTTCAGATCACGTGAGTAGGGAGGGTGTTCTCATACGGTTATTTGTTTATGCTAAAAACTCCCTCACAGGCAACTTTACAATTAAGTTTGCAAACTTCATACCTTGCCTCTGTGCACAATGCCCTTTTTAGAAAGAGTTCCAAAATTGCTTTGAATGGTGAACTAGGCACTGATGTCGCTGCATAGCTTCCCAAGGGGAATACTTCAAAGGTGACCACAGTGATATTCAGCAATTGGGTATGTAGCACTTAGAACAATTAAGTTATACCACATAACTGTAAGACCTTGTAGGTTTCTCATGAGCGCAGTTAAGTGTACTGGAATTCCCATTCTTTGCAATGTTCTGTATAATTTGTTATGATCTACACAACTGAATGCCATTGTGTAGTTAATAAATTGGAGGTAATCCTCTTTCTGGTATTCTTCATTTTCAGACCAAATCCATACTATGTTAGCAATTTTTCTGCATCCTCTTCTGAATCTAGCTTGAATTTCCGGCAGGTCCCTATTGATGCACTGCTGCAACTGGTTTTGAATGGTCTTCAGCAGAATTTTACTGATATTAATGATACTGCTGATTAGTTTACACATTGAGTTAGACTGTCTTTCTTTGGAATGGGCATAAATACCAGATCTCTTCCAGTAGGTTGGACAGCTAGATGTCATTCAATTTTCTTGGCATAGATGAGTGAGTACCTCTAGGATTTCAACACTTATTCAAACATCTAAATTAGTATTCCATCAACTCATGAAGCCTTATTTTTGACTTATACTTCAGTGTGGCTTGGACTTATTCTCCTTTCAGTGCCATTAATTCTTGGTCATACACTAGTTCCGGAAATGACTGAACATCAATCAATTCCTTTTGGGTAGAGTGATTCTGTATATCCCTTCCATTTCTTTTTGATGCTCCTTGTGTTGCTCAGTATTTTCCCAATAGAATTCTTCAGTATTGCAACTGGAAACTTGAATTTTTTCTTCAGATCTTTCAGTTTGAGAAATGCTAAGTGCGTTCTTCCCTTTGGGTTTTCTATCTCCAGGTCTTTCCGTATTTCATTATAATATTTTGTTTTCTTGAACTGCCCCTGGAAATCTTCTGTTCAGTTTTTTACTTCATCAATTTTTCCCTTCAGTTTAGCACCTCTAATTTCAAAAGCAAGTTTCAGAGTGTTTTCTGACATCCATTTTGATCTCTTTGTTCTTTCCTGTCTTTTAAATGACCTCTTGCGTTCTTTTTTTAAAAAATATTTGTTTGCAATTTAAGTTTACGATACAAACCAATTTACCATATAAAATCCCAATCACACACCACTATGCAACTTTAACTGCTCTCCACCCTTCCCCCCCCATGAGAACAGTCTCCTCCCTTCTATGCTGTGCTTCCCATATCCATTCAGCCAACTCCTTGTCTCACCTCTCTTCTCACCTCTAGAGAAGAGCTGCTCAGGCAGCCTCATATATATCTAAGTCAAGGAGCAATCTTCTTCACCAGCATCACCGTATGTCTTATAGTCCAGTCCAGTTTTTGTCTGAAGAGCTGGTTTCAGCTCTGGGCTAACAGAGAATCCAGTGACCATGTCTTCAGAGGACCCTCCAGTCTGACAAACCGCCAAGTGTTATCTTCGATAGAGTTGTACTTCTGCATACCCGTTTTTCTCCTGCTACATCAGAGACTTTGTGTTGTGTTCCCTGCCAGGTGGTGGCTGGACACCATCTAGTTCTTCTGGTCTGATGGTGATGTAGTCTCTGGATCATATGGCACTTTCTGTCTGCTGACCTGTATTTTCCTTCTGTCATTGACATCCTTCATTTTCCTGTGCTCCAGATGGATGTGGGAACAACTGATGTTAGTTAAATGGCCACTTGTTAACTTTTAAAAACCCGGAAAATGCTCACCAAAGTGATATGTAAATAATATTCTTGCAAAAATTAAGTTATATCAATTAGCCTAGATGTCCCCTGAAACATAGTCCCTGCTACTCTGCCCTTCAAAATGTTGGGTTGTATTTAGAAAACCTTTCAGCTTTTGGTGTTGTCCAGTTGTGCTAACCCTCCTTCTACATGAGTCACTTCCTTCACCTAACCCAATTCGTATGTACTGTCTAACCCTCCTTCTCCCTCCCTCCTTCCCCATGCTTGTAACCATCAAAGATTATTTTCTTCTGTGCTTAAACATTTTCTTGAGTCCTTAAAATACTGGTATCATATAATATTTGTCCTTTTGCATCTAATTTCAGTCATCATAATGTCTTCCAGATGACTCTGCGTTATATTTCCTAAAATCATTGTTGTTCTTTGTCATTGCATAGTACTCCATTGTATGAATATGCCATAGTTGGCTTATCTGTTCATCCGTTGATGGGCACCAAAGTTGATTCCATCTTTCTACTATTGTGGACAGTGCTGCAGTAAACACTGGTGTGCATAAATCTGTTCATGTGTCAGCCCTTATTTCCAAGAAGAGGGATTACTAGATTATATGGTATTTCCAGCTTTTTAAGAAAGCACCAAATTGATTTCCAAAGTAGTTGTACCATTTTACATTCCCACAGAAGTGTAGAAGAGTTCCAATCTCTCCACAGCCTCTTTCACATATATTATTTTGTGTTTTTGGATTAATACCAGCCTTAACGGGATGAGATGGTATCTTGCTGTAATTTTGATTTGGATTTTTCTGACGTCTAATGATTGCAAACATTTCTTCACATCTTTGTTAGTGTAAATGACCTCTTACATTCTTCATGTACAAAGGCCTTGATATTATTCCACAACTCATCTGTTCTTTAGTCATTAACGTTCAGTGTGTCACATCTATTTTTTGATCATCTCAGAATTTAGGTGGGACGACGGCACTTGGCTTGGCTGGCTATAGTCAAGGTATTGTACTTTGGTTCTTGTCTACTTGTTCCAATTTTCTTCGACTTGAACTTGCATATGAACAATTACTGTTCTGTTCCACAGTGGCCCCTTGGCCTTGGCCTTACTGATGATATTGAGTTTTTCCATAGTCTTTTTCCACAGATGTAGTAGATTTGATTCCCATGCATTCCATCTAGGGAGGTCCACATGTATAGTCATCATTTATGTTGTTGAAAAAAAGGCATTTGCAATGAGGAAGTCTTTGGTCTTGGAAAATTCTATGATGCAATCTCCACCATCATTCCTATCACTAAGACTATATTTTTCTACTATCAATCCTTTGTTTCTAACTTTTTCATTTATATTTTCAGTAACTATCAATGGATATTGATTGCATTTTTGATCACTTTCAGATTGTAGAAGTTGGTAAAAATCTTCAATTTCTTCATTGTGTCCTTAGCAGTGCAATAATTGGAAAAAGTTTTTATTCACTGGACTTCCTTGTAGGTATATGGCTACTATCTTATCACTGACAGCATTGTACTTCAGGGTAGATCTTAAAATGTACTTTTTGATGATGAATGGATTGCCAGTCCTCTTGAATTTGTTGTTCTCATCATAGTAGACCATGTATTTGATTCAAAATAGCCAATAACAATCCATTTTAGCTAGCTGATACCTAGGATATCAGTGTTTATGTATTGAGTTTCATTTTCTGGATTCATACTTCATACATTCCCTATTTTGATTATTAATGTTTGCAGCTATTGCTTCTCATTTTGAGTCCTGCTACATCAGCAAATGAAAATTCTGACAGTTTTACTTAATCAGTATCATCAAAATTGACTTCATTTTGACCTAGCAGCTGTTCCGGTCATGTTTTGACTGCCTTCCAAGCTAAGAGGTTCGTCTTCCAGTACCACTTCAGACAACGTTCTTGTGATAGTCATAAAGTTTTCCCTGGCTAATTTTTTTCAGAAATAGACTGCTAGGTCTTTCTTCCTAGTTTGTCTTAACTAGAAGCTCTGGTGAAACTTAGCCAACAAGGATGATCCTGCTGTTATTTGGAATACTAGAGGCAAAATTTCCATTATCACAGTGTGAAAGTCACGATAGTGTGACAAACAGAGAGGCACGTGGTGGCAATAAATAACAGACACCAAAGAAAAATGATGCCTTTGAATTATGATGTTGGTGAGGAATGTCAAATATACCATGGACTGCAAGAAGAGTGAGCAAATCTGTGTTAGAAGAAGTACAGGCAGAATGCTTTTTAGAAGCAAGGATGGTGAGACTGTCTCTCACATATTTTAGATCTGTTTTCAGGAGAGATCAGTTCCTGGAGAAGGATGTTGTGCTTGGTAAAGTAAAAAGTCAGTGAAAAAGTGGAAGAACGTCAATGAGATGTGTTGGCACAGTAGCTGCAACAGTGGGTTCAAGTGTAACAATGATTGAGAGGATGATGTGGGACTGGACAGCATGTTGTTCTGTTGTGTGTAGCATTACTTTGAGTCAAAACTGACTTTAGGGCACCTAACAACACCTAGAAGCTGAAATAGACAAAGAAGGACTGAACTCTGGCTTCTAGCTTCCTGAAATATGAGAATAGAAATCTCTGTTCTTTAAAGCCTCTCATATGCAGTATGGTTTTTTAATGATGGCGCTAGCTAACTGCTAATGGCACTTGGCTTGGCTTTTGGCTAGCTAACTGATACAATGTCTTATGTTTACGTAATCTGAGGTTGACCTATGTAACTAGCTGGTTCACACATTTTGACAGAATGCTTTTTCCTCATCTGGTTGTAGCTGATGAGAAATTGTTCACATTTCTTATGAACTGTTTGTGCAACAGTTTTTCATTGACAAAATGTTGCAAAGATGTTACAGTGAGTTCCCAAAAACTCTTTATCCAGTTTTACCTATTATTAACATTTTACATAGAATAGTACTTTTATTAAAATTTGTGAGCCAACATTAAAATGTTATTATTAAGTTAGGCCCATATATTTATTCAGATGACCTTAGTTTTTGCTTAAGGTCCTTTTTTTTCTGTTCAAGGTTACCATCCCAGATGGTACCTTTAGTAGTCACGTCTCTTTAGACTATTCTTGGCTGTGACAATTTCTTAGACTTTTCTTATTTTTTATGACCTTGATGATTTTGAGGACTGGCAAGGATTTTGTAAAATATCTGTCAAATGATACATGTCTAATGTTTCTCTCATGGGGTGATGGGTTTTGGTGAGGAAGACCATAGAGGTCTTAGTAATATTTTCATTGCATCATATCTGGAGAACAAGCTATCAACATGATTTATCACCATTTTTATTTAATTTTCAAAGCCCAAGCAATGCACAAAAGCAATGATAATCAACCAGCATTCATGAGGCTGCCAACAGCAATTGATGAGTGTCCTTAGGCTGTCTCTCAGATATGATTTTGAGATTCAGCAATCAATCAGGAGAAAGTCCTCTAATCACAGCTATCTACTCGCCATTGTTTTGTAATGCTGACCTTACATGCATTCTGGGTATTTTTCATGAACTCAATGCCATTTGTTTTCCTGTGATGCCTAAGACAACCTAATGATAGAAATTAAATACTGAAGAGTAGATTTTGTCACGACTGAACTTTAGATAGGAACTATTGTATTCACTACAATTTTTCTTCTCTCCCCCAAGATCGAATTTTTATAAACTTGGAGGAAATGTTACACCACTGAGAATGAATGATTTCAGTCAAGGAGACAGACTATGAGAACTGTAGATTCTTCATGAGAAAAATAAGATGATATTATTAAATGTAAATGTGTGGAAAGTGAGATTACACAAGTTAAAAGGATGCTGTCCTTCAAACTACCAAATAGGCAACGGTCAGCCCTCATGTTAGGAGTCCACACAATGCCCACTCTTCGGAGCTGCTGGCGAAGAATCTAGGTTTTCATACTTTTGGGACCTCTCCTGAGTTATGTCATTGTCATTTTCTGGCTCCTGATTACTCCTTTGGGCTAGAAAGTTCAATGGAATGACTCACAGAACTCACAGAAAGCACTGTACTTATAATGACAGATGTAATATAGCAAAACTATGAAGAGGAGACACATGGGGTGAGGTCTGGGAGGATTTCCAAGACAGAACTTCCATATCTCCAAAACACATGCTACTCTCTGATATGTACTGGTGTTTCACCAACCCGGAAGCTTTTGGAATGTGTGTGTCCAGAGCCTATATTGGCTTCCTTATACAGTCATGACTGAGGCTCACTGCGTAACTATGACTGAGGACTTATATAATATGTAAGATTAACTAAATCATACTCCCCTGTCTTCCTGAGGTTTGCTGATCAGGTGGTCTTTGTGGCCTGGCCAGCCCCTCACTCAATTTCACAAACCCTCAAGTGTTATCTGGAAGTTTTAGATAATAAAGGCATCTTGATTATTCAGGAAATTCTGAGGATTATACTCAGGTAAAAACCACAGTGAATTCTTTGTCTCACAACTGTCTTATGGCAGAGATTAGGAGAGTTTTCTTAGCTCTGAGGTAAGACTGGAAATGCTTGGCCTTCTAGGTAAAATAATACTGTTTTTGTTGATCTTTCGGTATGGAGGAAAAACATTAGCCAGATCAATAACTGTGTAGTAAATATCAGGGACTATGTAGACTCTTCAAGTAAAGATGGCACATCTGGAGGAACAGCTGCAATTAGGTTTAATATGTAATTAACTTTGTGATCATCAATCATCCTCTGCTGTTCATCCAGTTTCAGTATAGGTGTATCATGTGATCTAAGTGGGTATGCGATAAGTGTTTCTGCCCTGCATTTTTCAAATATTTAATGCTTAATCATTGAAATTCTGCCAACAACGTGGTATTGCTTCTGATTTACTAGTTTGGCAGGCATGGAAATTCTAGGGGCCTCCATTCATTACCACAATGGTCATTACCCTTTGAGTTAAAGAAACAGCTTAGGGATTCTAACAGCTTCCACTTAAGTTAGAAACTAACAATTAGACATTCTAGCAGTATGTCCTCTAACTGGAAACCCTGGTAGTCTAGTGGTTAAGTGCTACAGCTGCTAACCAAAAGGTCAGCAGTTCCAGTTCACTAAATGCTCCTTGGAAACTCTATGGGTCGGTTCTGCTCTGTCCTATAAGGTTGCTATAAGTCAAAATTGACTTGATGGCAATGGATTTGACTTGGTTTGGGTTCTACTCCCATCTTACTTTCAGGGGCTATTGACAAGAAACACAGAGTACATCCATATACTTAACTGAGTTCACTGTATTTCAAATCTGGCTAAGATTTTATTGATCACGTGACTACCATAAGCCTTAACTTTGACCTACGGATCACAGTTGTATGCAGGCTCCCAGAAATTCCTGGCAATTAACCAATATCTAGTAATACCCAGAAGGATTGTGTATTTCCTTTTCCCTGTGCACGGACATTTTAGTAAGTGGCTGTAGGTACTTTTGGGAAAAGATCAGAGGAATAACAATGGTGTATGTTAGTGAACTCTCTGTAGGGTCCTTTCATAATGTGACCCAGCTTCCTTTTAAATTCAGAAGTTCTATGTCTTCGAAATGCCTTGAATATGGAAAAGTGGATAAGAAGTCATAATCACTGTGATGACTCAAGTCAGGTTTTTCGCAGCAAACCTAGAATTTTTTTTTTTTTCCTGTTACAGGGCTTGATTAATATCATTGTAGGCTAGGGATGTAGTGACCAGTTAGTTGCTGTCATAGGCTGAATTCTCTAGAGACATGTCATGGATTGAATTATGTACCCCCCACACCTCCCCCTAAATATGTGTTTTGATTTGCCAAGCCATGGTTTCGGATATTGTGTGATGTTCCCCCATGCTACAAATCCTGCCTCTATGATGTAAATGAGGGAGAATGCGCAGTAGTCTGTTGTTGGGCAGGGTTCAGTACATAAGATTATGTGCAGCTTTGAGGCAGTCTCTTAGGACATAAAATAAATAAGCTAGCAGAGAGAGTAGGGGACCTCATTCCAGCAAGAAAGCAGTGCTGGGAACACAATGTGTCCTTTAGACTGAGGGTTACTGTGCCTCAGAAGCTCCCAGTCCAGGAAAATATTGACAGAAGAACCTTCCTCCAGAGTCATCAGACAGAAAATTCCACTGGAGCTGACACCCTGAATTTGAATTTATACTATAATTTGGGCTTATAGCCTACTGCACTGTGACACAATAAAATTTTTCTCTTCAAATACTTCCACTTGTGGTGTTTCTGTTACAGTAGCACTCAATAACTAAGACAGAATTTAGTACCAGGAGAGTGGGGTGCTACTCTAATAGTTACCTAAAATGTGAAAGCAGTTTTGAAACTGTGAATGTTTAGAAGACTCAGAAGGACTCGAGGAGAACTGTGAGTACCAGAGAAGGTGCAGATGCAAGAAGTAGCAGTGAACCCACAATGCTGAACCAGGTGCCAATCTACAGAGTGAGAGAGCTGAGTGCTTGTGGGCAGGAGGCTTTCTGGCAGAGTGAATTGCCTCTGGACACTTGAATTGTTGAAGCAACAGTGCTTTGGAACACTTACCCTATAAGGGCAGATGTGGGCATGAGGCCCAGGCCATGAGATCACAGGAAACAGAAGCAGAAGAGACAAGGAACACAAGGAATTGAGCTGCCTTGATCTCACGGGTTTTAGAAGATGGAGCTATGGTCTCTGGTGTTTCTGAGGGTGGAGTTGCCACTCAGATGGACCAGGAAAAGGGTGTCCTGAAGCTGAGGGAGCAGAGTTGCTGTCCTAGAGGGTCTGAAAGGCAGAGCTGCAGTGCAAGGTAAAGGAGCCTCCACTCAGAATCTGGAGTTTGTAACAAGTACTTAGAGTCTGGAGGGCATGATCATTGTGTAAAATATCTCATAAAATGGAAAATTATTATCAAAACCTTGAAGGCTAATGTGCTATGTTCTATCAATTTGCTTGGTGCTATTGTACCTTCTGTCCCTGAAATTTCTTCCATTTGTAATGGAAATATCTAAATTGTGTCTGCCTGTTCTACTATTCTATTTTGGAAGCAGATAACTTGTGTCCTAAATTTCACAGTTGAAGAAGAAATTTCTGGATTTTTGGACTTGGACTTAAGGTTGTTGCTATGATGAGATGAATATGTTTTGCATCTTGAAAGGACATGATTTTTTGGGGTGCAAAGTGTAGAATGTCATGGACTGAATTGTATCTACCCCAAAAATGTGCAAACTATTTTGACTAGGCCATGATTCCTGGTATTGTGTAATGTTCATTTATGTTGTAAACAGTGCCTCTGTGGTGTTAATGAGGGAAGATGGGCAGCAGTTGTGTTGGTGGGACAAAACTCAATGTATAAGATTGTTTTGTGCCTTGAGGAAGTTTCATGGGCTATAAAACAGAGAAGCTAGCAGAGAGAATAGGGGATCTCTTTCCCAAAAGAAGCAGTGCTAGGAGCAGAGCATATAATTTGAAACTGGGATCCCTGTGTCCCAGAAGTTGCCAGTCCAGGGGAAGAGTGACAGTAAGAACTTTCTTCCAGAGCCAGCAGTCAGAGCCTTTCCTTGGATTTACACTTGGAATTTGGACTTGTAGCCTGCTTAAATGTGACAGAATAAAATTTCTCTTTTTAAAGCCATCCACTTGTGATATTACTGTTGCAGCAGCATTAGGGGACCAAGAGAAGAAGCACAACCAGTAATGCATATAACTACACACAGAGATTTATGTCATCGAAATGGCTCACTTGATTGTAGAAGTTGGAAAGTCCCAAATCCATGGATTAGGCTATAGGCTTCTTTGGATTCATGTAGCTACAGTGTCTGGAGAACCCAAGATCAGCAGGTCAGAAAGCAGAACTCTTGCTTATAGGCTGTGAATACCAATGAACCTGAAGATTTGCAGGCAAATCACAAGGCTTCTCCTGATTCATGTAGCTGTAGTGGCTGAGAAGCCCAAGATTGGAAAATTAGACTGAGAGCTCAAGTCCAAGAACTGAGGTCAGATGAACAGGAGGAATCCACAGAATCGAGTATGCAAAATGGCAGAATGTCTGCTTATATTCAGATGCAGGTCACACTTCCGCGGCGACTCTGGCTACTCAGAGTAGATTCAGTCATGGGAGTCATCACATATAAACACTGAGAAACATAGCCCAGCCAAGTTGACATAAAATTTTAACCATCAGAGGTCCTTATAAGCCAAAACGTTCTTATTTCTAGTTGTGGTTGCTGTTAGTGCTATCAAGTCAGTTCTGACTCATAGCGACTCTGTATACAACAGAATTGAACACTATCCAGTCTTGTGACATCCCCATAATCATTTTTATGCTCATTGTTGCAGACACTGTGTCAATCTATCTTGTTGAGGGTCTTCCCTTTTTTCATTGACCCTCTATTCAATCAAGCATAATGTCCTTTTCCAGGGATTGATCCTTCCTGATAACATGTCCAAAGTATGTGAGATGTAGTCTCACTGTCTTTGCTTCCAAGGAGCACTCTGTTTTTACCTCCACCAAAATAGACCTGTTTGTTCTTTTGACAGTCAGTGGTACATGCAGTATTCATTTCTAGCACCACAATTCAAAGGCGTCAATTCTTCTTCTGTCTTCCTTATTTACTGTCTAGCTATCCACAAGTTAATATGATTATTATTCAAATTTATGCACCAATACTAACATCAAAGATGAAGAAATTGTAGATTTTGCCAGCTTCTGTAGTCTGAAATTGATAGAATATGAAATCAGGATGCATTGATAATTACTGGTGACTGGAAAGCAAAAGTTGGAAATGAAGAAGGATGAGTGGTTGGAAAATACAGCCTTGGTGACAGATATGACGCTGGAGACCGAATGATAGAATTTTGCAAGACCATCAGTTTCTTCATTGCAGATATCTTTTTCACCAACAAAAATGGTGGTTACACACATGAACCTCACCAGATGGAATACACAGAAATCAAATCAACTACATCTATGGAAAGAGATGATGGAAAAGCTCTGTATCAGCAATCAGAACAAGACCACATGCTGACTGTGGCACAGATCATCAGTTGCTCACATGCAAGTTTAATCTGAAGTTGAAGAGAATTAGAACAAGTTCACGAGAGCCAAAGTAAGATCTTGAGTATATCCCACCTTAGTGTTTTATTACTGGTAGATCCCCGATTTTCTTTATGAGAAGTTTACTAAATTTGTCTTTGTAAGTTAAGTGTCCTCACTTGATCTCTTCTACTCTGGGAATCGCATTACTATTGCTGAAATAAGGAAGCCCATCTCAATTGCTGCTGCTTCTATTGTCGTAACTGGCCAATGGAAGAAAGCTAACACAGTTTTTCAAGTATAAAGCTTTAACTTTATTAACGTATTTGACAATGCATAGTGAAAGGAATGTTATCTACGTCTTTTTGGTTGCTGCGTGTGTAGGTCTCACAGGAACTGGCTCCAACATCTCCATCTCTGAATTCCTACTTGACTATCATGCCAGAGAAGTATTAGCATCTGATGTCATTAACCATAGCCCATCATTAGTTCCTATTTTCAGCCAACCAAATAAGACATATTGAAATCACTTTTAGATGTTTGAGCTAATACATTAAATGCATGTTATCTAATAGATGCACTCACATAAACACATTTTCGTCTGATCCATTGTTAAAATTTTGTCCTCTTTGGTCTTACAGCCATAAATAATCTTACTCACTTATTTCCCAAGATACTACTGACAAATATTAATACAATCTTTCAGGTCATTGCTGTATAAGCTACTTCCTGCTGGGTCATGCTGTGTAATGGTCACTTAAGCATATTCTTGCAAAAAATCTACCTGAGGTAAGTCTGTCACAGCAAATAAAGCAAATGCAGGCTAGTGTATACGCAGGAGTGTGTACTACTTCTACTAGAAATGCAGATTCAGCTTTTCTCAGGAGTTTGAGTTCACTTTCTCCTGAGTCCAACAGATGCCTCCATTCCGATTTAAGTATACTGTTCTTTTCTAATCAGTGTCTCAATTTTCACATGTGAAATTTGGCAAGAATGTAAATTTAATGAGTGTTCTAATTCCTCAACCTATGCAACTAGATTTAATATCTGAATATCAGTAATATCAGTCCATGGAAATGCCATATTTTTTTTTTCCCATAAGCACTCAAAATAACTCAGGAGGTTTCCTCAACTTCAGAAGCCCTTAAACAAACTCAAATGTACTCTATTTCACCAAATCATCTTTTAAGTTATTATTTCATTTAAGTGTAGCATTCAACTGGGAATCTAAAGCATGTGCTTCAGTACTTCATCACAATCACACAAAGTAATACCATGACTAATTGTGATGCCATTTCACACTATGCATTGCTAATATAGCCATTCATATTGGCAAGTAGATTATCACTGCATTCAAACACAAGGAAAGGACAAACTTTTCTCCAACTACTGTTTTTGACTGTATGTCTCTTGGGACTGCTTCCGGTACCATTTCAGTATAAGTCTCAAGGTCCAATCAGGAGAAGACACCAGTAATTTGAAGATAGAAAATATAATATTAAGAATTACTAACTAGTGAGATTTATTTAAAGATGTAAAGAGAATTCTAAGTGGTGTACAAATGTAAAATGTAGAAATCAGGTCCTTCCTCTAGACCTCAGGGACAGTGATCAAGAAAAGAAATAAAAACTTAGTACTGACCAACCCAACCTATTGCTTCCGAGTGAATTCCAACTCATTGTAACTCTATAGGACAGTGTAGAATTGCCCCCAGGCTGTTACTCCAAGGCTGTAATCTTTAAGAAAGCAGGCTACCATGTCTTTCTCCTGAGGAGGGCTAGAGGGTTCGAACCTTGGATCTTTTAGTTATTAAACTTTTAACTGGTGTATCTTCAGGGCTCCTAAGAACCTAGCATAACCCAAATCTACTGCTGTTGAGTTAATTCTGATGCATACCATTCCTACAGGACAAGGTAGAGCTGCCCCATAGGGTTTCCAAGGCTGTAAATCTTTATGGAATTAGAATGCTGCAACTTTCTCCCATGGTGTGGCTGGCTGGCAGGTTCAAACTCCTGAGCTTTCAGTTACCACTCAACCACATCAGAATTTAGTAGAGACCCTAACTTCAACAGTGAGATTCAAATCCTTTTAGAGTAGGGTGACTAAAACAGAAAAATGAAGACATCTGGTGACAGAAATATTTGCCTTAGATGGTACCTGAGAGTAGTAATCTATGGGGGTTAGAAAATCTTGATAGAGGCTGCAAGCTAGAGCTGATGTCTAAGAATAACTAGCTGTATGATTGTAAAATATTTCTGGAGAGTGCAGGACATAGTTATTTTTTGAGGGCTACTAAGCTGAATGCTTAGTCTCTGATACACACCAACCTGCTGACAATAAGAGACCGCATACCAGAATCAGGATGGGAAGCCTTTTCCTTCTGCTGTGTCTTTGAAATGTCCTTCTATTACCTCTTTAAAAAAAAAAAAAACCAAAAAACAAAGCCTAACAATAAGCAGGCTGAAAAGGCAAAGGGTCCAATATAGAAAGCAAGGAACACATGAGTAGATTTGGAGCTGAGATGAATAAATTAAAACAGAGAAGATAACAAGTACAACTTTAGACATTGGGATTGAGATGCAAATGTAATAATGCAGATAACTAGTATATTTTTAAACATGATGTTTTTCAGAACAGTTTTAAGGCTTTTAATATAAGCATAGGAGTCCTGTAGTATTTGTGATTAAGTGCTCGGTTGTGAACCCAACAGTCACTCCATGGAAGGAAGATGTGGAATTCTACTTCCATAAAGATTACAGCCCTGGATACCCTATAGAAGCAAGTCTATGCTGTCCTGTAGGATCGCTACCAGTAGGAATCAACTCAACTGCAATAGATTTGGTTTTAGTGTTTTTTAATAGAGGCCTGAGATCCTCACTGGTTCAAGGTGTTGAATGCTCAACTACTGTCTGAAGGATTGGCAGTTCAAATCCATGCAAATAAATTGACAGACTGATCTGCTTCCAAAAGACCATAGACTTGAAAATCCTACAGAGCATTTCTTTGCAAGCATAAGGGTGCCATGAGTCAGAATAAACTCAAGTGTAATGAAAAACAGCAACAATATAGCCATAGATATCATCCAAGAAGTGGTCTCTGAGATCCCTAAGGAGAACATGTAGATTGAAGCAAGAGCCAAGGGAAGCACCATTACATAAGGGCTGGTGAAAGACAATGAAAGTCCCTGAGTGGTGCAAATAATTAACATGCTCCCTACTAACCAAAGTTTGTAGGTCTGAATTTACCTAGAGATTCCTTGAAAGAAAGGCCTGGTGATCTACAGCTGAAAAACTAGGCATTAAAAACTCTCCGGAGCACAGTTCTACTCAACTGCGAGAGAATGAGATTCCCACAAAAGAAGGATAGAAGCTAGAGTGATGGGACATTCAAGGATGATACATTTCATAGACAGCCAAATAGTAGAGCTTCAAGGATAGGGTGTCACCAGCAGCAAATCTAGTAGACAGGATTAGCAAGAAAATACATGAGAAAAGATAATACAGGAATCCAGAATAAGATGAATTCAAGCTTGAATTTTGAGATGTAGGATTATCTCAAGAAACTTGGCTGGAAATGGTAAAACAAATATAAATAAACAATGTGAGGACAAAGAAGGTGATACGTGAAGCAAACTCAAAGAAGATATATTATTTTGGTTACGAAAAACTGGAGCTCATTTGAGCATGTAGAAGTTCTTTGCACTACATTCTGTCCTTAAAAAAAGTGATCTCCCATTATTTTTCATATGTCTGGAAAGATTCAGTGCCTGGAAGCATCTCATAACATTGACATCTGGGGTACATATTTGTTGAATCCAAATGTGCAAATAGAAGATTGGTAATCATTATTCTGAATTTTAGCATAATGAAAATAACAAACATTAAAACTCAAACAGAACTTTGAAATAATTGACCTCCCTGCCTTCATTTAATAGTTGTGATCTCCTATGTTCAGAAAACATAAATGACTTTCTCAAGATTAAATAGTTTTAGAAATTTGATTGGATGAAATCTGTGACAGCACACATTAGAAAGAAGATCAGTATTAACTGGACTTCAACATAACATGATTACTCCTGCCATCTCAACCCAATATTGCAAGGACAGAGTAGCTGGGGTGGGGGGTGGGTGGCGGGGACCATGCTCTCAGGGAAAATCAAAGCCAATTGGCAAAACCAGCATTTTGCTAAGAGAGCCTTCTGCACCCCACATTGGTGAGTGGCATCTGGGGTCTTAAAATCTGCCATCTGCCATCTGAGGGTACAGCAAATGGTTCCAACTCAGAAGGAATGGATGATCACCAAAGACCAAAACGACATGCAAGAAAGAGAACCTGGAAGACAGAGAGACCCACATGAGTGGGTGACTACATCGACTTGTGACCGGAAGAACCAGATGGTGCCTGGCCACCACCAGTGATAGCTGTGATGAAGCTGACAAAATTGAGTCTCACTGGCAACACAAGAATCAAAAGGGGTGCAACCTGAGATCTCCACTAAAAGACCACAGTTGATGGTCCAGGGGCCTTGGAGTACCCCTGGGAGCATGGCCCCTGACTCTGATGCTGCCCCGTCCATAAATCATAATGGAGGTCAACTCTTCAGACAGGAATGGATTGGACTTGATGACACAGAGTGAACATATTGTGTGTGCTATGTATCTATAGGATGGTTCTATGTATCTATAGGATGTCATCCTGCTGACCTCTTACTGGAGGTGAGGCAGTGGGTGGAGAGGAGGGGAGAGGAGAGTGTTCCAGAAGATAAGACATGTATGGAGCGGAGAGGAAGAGTGTGCTGTCAGCAGGCAGGGAGAGCAGTGGGAGCTGCATATATGTGGGCATGCAAATTTATATGGGAATGTACATTTTCATTCAAGCTGAAAAAAAAAGATTAAATAGCCAATATGTGGCAGATTTGTGATTGAAACTGAAGATTTACCCACGCTATCATTAAAAACATTAGCATATTCTATATGATATCTCTTTCCGTTCATGCCACTCTTTTTACCTAGTTTGAAGAAACATGTGGACCAAAGAGAAAGCTTATGAAAAATGAAACTGTGTTCTTAAAAATTAAGCAGAACACAATTTCACTTTTTTTTTAAACCTTGAAATCTTTTTTTTCTGTGTATTACTAAACAAGTTAAATCTCTAATTTGCAATTGGCTATTCCTAGGTTTAAATGTCAACATTATCCCTGATTTTCATCATACCTTAGAAAATCTCCTGGCTTCCGTTTTCTGAAATGATACGGTTATCAGCAACAGCTTTCTTTAGTCAGTGAAATTGCTTCTCATCTCTCATTAACAGAGGTAGAGTAAGAATAATATCAGTAAATTGCTTTGAGATCCTCAGATACTAATACAATGCAAGATATCAGTAACCTCAATTTCATTCTTCTCTTTCCAAAGAGTGCATATTTATTACTGTTACTCTATATAGAAAACTAAGGAAACAAAATGTCAAGCTGCTAAAAAGGGAAAAAAGGCTGAAATTGCTTTTGCAATAATTTTCATGAGGACAGGAAGGAAATAAAAATACTCATTACCAGCTGGTGAACAACTGGCCTCTCTGACGAGTCTAGCTGACATCCAGCTTGCCCGCTCTACTTAACTCATTTGTCATACACAGTGCAGAGAGTCAAGTGCTGCAGTTAATGTATTTCTAGAAAAAAATAATTGTAAGTGTGATATCAGAGTCTCCCTCTTGCTATCAGTGAAAACTTAGGCAAATGATAACTTCTCCAAGGCTGGTTTCTTCTACTCTAGGACGGACATAAAATTATTCTTGGAAGCAGAGCTAACATGGTACCCTAGACTGATGCACCATGCTGCTGTCCTGCAGGGAAGACCTGAGAAACTAAGTAAAATGGATACAAATGTCAGTCCTAGAAACCTGAGCATCAAATGAAGGGAGAAAGAACTAGATAAAACACTAAACTGAGAGAAAAAAACTGACATAGAACAGATAACAAGGAGAAATACAGTGTGTATGTCCCCTGCCAACTAACATAGCCCAGAGTCATGTCTTTCTCATACCGCTGGACCAACATCAAAAGGAAGACAGCACCTGCCAAGTCTGCTCTCAGCCACCTTGCCAAACCAGCATACAGTGAAGCGAGCTTGCCCTTGCTGCTGCTGCTCTGCCTACCTGGATAAGGTGGTGAGTGCTATCATGCCCACAGATAAGGAAGGAAAAAAGCATACCTTGCCCATTCACTCCGACATAGCAAGTAAAAAAAGTAGGATGAAATGAACAAGCATACAATCAATAAATACCGAAAATATTACTTCAATGTCTTAGGGACAGTAAATCCACTGCTTTTGAGTTGATTCTGACTCATAATGACCTTATACGGTGGAGTAGAACCAACCCATAGAGTTTCTAAGGAGCAATTTGAACTACTGACCTTTTGGTTAGCAGACATAACAATTAGCCGCTAAGTTTCTAAGGAGGATTTGAACTACTGACCTTTTGGTTAGCAGACATAGCACTTAACCATTACATTACCAGGGTTGCTAGTCAATATGAAACATATACAAAAATAATACAAAATGGCTCCATAAAATGAACAAAATAAAACAAAGAAAAAAAGAAACTGGAACTAACTAGTAAGGAACTCTAAAGACTAATATTCAGTGCTCTCCAAGAGTTAGGAAAGAGATCAAGAAAAACACAGACAAAACCAAGTTAAAAACTGACAAAAAAATATGTAAAATACAGGCAAGAACAACAAAATCAGCCCAAATCAAGTAGAATACAGATAAAGCCACAGCTGAATACAGGAAAATAGTACATAAACAAAATGTGAAAATAAGTAATTAGAAATCATATCAAAGCAGAAACTAGAAGATAAAAAAAGCCAAAGCCAAGTGCCATCGATTAAAGAAATTAAGAAATGGATAATTCATTAAAAGATTTTAGGAACAAATTTGAAACAGCAGAACATAGAATCAGCAAGAATGAAGGCAAGTAAATGAACATGAAAGAAAATAACTGCCAACCAAGAATAACATATCCTGCAAAACTTGCTCTCAAATACAAAGATGAAAAAGAGGAATAAACAGCACAGGTATAGAACTTTCAAATGGAGAAGTCGAAATGACATCAAGAGATAAAAGACTAGTTCAAACTTCAGAAGATAAAGGTAAATTTCAAGGTAACCACAAAGGACGTTAACAAATCTGCTTATCAAAATAAAAAGGAAGAAAAACAGAAAGACTCAGGAAACCCAAAATCTGTAATAATGAAAGAAAATAAAAGTCTACAAACAAAAAAGAAGCTCAGCACAGTAAAGTAAGGGAAACAAAGAAGATGTCAGTGCCACAAACAAATGAATGAAAGGGCAAATGAATAAATGAACAAGAAACACAACAAAAGCAAAATGAAAAAAGAAAAAGAAAAAAAAAAACCCGTCAACAACATAACAGCATTAAACTCATTGTAGTACTACCCGTAGCATAGAAAATACTCCCATGTTCTTTCAATGAAGCTGGCATAACCCTGATATCAGAGTCAAACAAAGATAGTACACACCCACCAAAATTGTAGACCAATATCTCTCATAAATATAGATGCAAAAATTCTGAGAGAATTTCTAGCCAATAGAATTCAGCAACATGCCAAAGGAAAACGATGCACCACCACCATGTGGAATTAATAAGAGATATGCAAGGATGGCTCAACATTAGAGAATCAGTCAATAGAATCAACCACTTGAATAAACTAAAGAAAAAGAAACACATGATCATCTGTCAGTACACACAAAAGGCATTTAGCAAAGTCCAACAACTATTCCTGATAAAAACTCTCCGTAAAACAGGAGTAGAAAGGAAATCCCTCAACATAATAAAAGGCATCTATACAAAACCAAGGGAATGCTGGTGGCATAGTGATTAAGTGCTACATCTGCTAACCAAAAGGTTAGCTGTTTAAATCCACCAGGTGCTCCTTGGAAACTCTGTGGAGCAGTTCTATTCTGTCCTATAGGCTCACTATGGACTGGAATCAACTTGATGACAGTGATTGGTAGACAAAACTAACAGCCAACATAATTTTCAAAGGAATGAAGTTGAAAGAATTCCCTTGAGAACAAGAACAAGACAAGAATGCCCTTTATCACTACTATGACTTAATATTGTGCTGGAGTCCTAGCTAGAGCAATAAGAAAAAGAAACAAAAACATCCAGACTGGAAATGAAGAAGTAAAACTATTCTCTTTGCAGATAACATGATTTTACACTTACAGAACTCCAAGGATTCCACTGGTAAACAGCTTTAGCTAGTATAAAGATTCAGTGGAGTAGCAAGATACAAGGTCACATTCAAAAATCAGTTGCCAACACAGAGAACTTCAATAAGGAAATCAGGAACACAATACTATTTATAATAACCCCTAAAAGATAAAATACTTAGGAATAAATCAAGCCAAAGACATAAAAGACCTATACAAAGAAAAGTACAAAATACTGTTGCAAGAAAATAAAAGACAGCTACATAAGTGGAAAAATATACCATGGATGGAAAGACTCAACATTGTAAAAACATCAGTGCTACCCGAAGTGATCTACAGATACAATGCAATCTCAGTCTAAATACAAACAGCAGTCTTTAGCTAGGTGGAAAAACTAATCACCAACTTTATACAGAAAGGAAAGAGGCCCTGGATAAGCAAAGCATTATGGAAAAAAACAGAAGGAAGGAGAAAGCTCCACATTACCTGATTTTAGAAACTACAATCCAGCTGTGGTAACTCAAAAAGAGCAGGGTGCTCGCAGAATGACATACAAATAGACCAGTGGAACAGAATCGAGAACCCAGAAGTATATCCATCCACCAATGGTCAAGTGCAAGTCGACAAAGGACCAAAGTCAGTTAAATCTGGAAAAGGCTGTCTTTTTAACAAATGATGCTGGCAAACTTGGATGCCCATCTGTCAAGAAATGAAACAGGACTTACATCTTATGCCGTACATAAAAATTAACCCTAAATGGTTTAAAGATATGACTACAAACCTAAAACCAAAAAGATCATGAAAGAAAAAATATGGATAATATCAGGGCCCCCAGTAAATGACAAAAATAGAATATAAACCATAACTAACAATATATAAACATCAGAAGATAAAAAAGATAATGGGGAGCTCCTAAAAATTAAATACTTGTACTAATTAAAAGACTTCACCAAAAAAATAAAAAGAGAACCTACAGACTAGGAAAAAATATTTGGATATGATACATCTCACAAGCCTCTAATGTCTAAAACCCACAATATAATTCAACACTTCAACAACAACAAAAAATCCAATAAAAAGTGGGCAAAGGATATGAAAAGATACTTCGGCAAAGACATACAAGCGGTTAGCAGATATTTGAGGAAATACTAGAGGGAGAAATGCAGATCAAATGCAGTTTGAGATATTATCTCATCCCACTGTTGGCACTAAGGAAACAAACTAGCACTGAAGCAAATTAAAACAAATCAAAACAAAAACTGTAAAAACTAAGAAATGTTGGGGGGTTTCAGGGAGGCTGGAATTCTTGTACACTGCTCGTGGGAATGAAAATGGTACAACCACTATGGAAAATAATAACACTTCCTTAAAAAGCTAGATATAGAAACACAGTATTACCCAGCAGTCCCATTCCTAGGAATGCATCCTAGAGAAATAAGAACCATAACATGAATAGACATATGTATACTCATGTTCGTTGCAGCATTATTCACAATAGCAAAAGATGAAAAAAACCTAAGTGCCTATCAGCAGATGAATGGATAAATAAATTAAGGTAATATGCACAGTGTATTTATAGAAAGGTTTGGTAGTTGAAAATATGACCTTGGTAATAGAAACGATACGGGAGATTACATGCTAGAATTTTTAAAAACTAACAATTTTATTGTAATACCTTTTTCACCAATATAAATGTTAATTGTACACACATACCTTGCCTGATGGAATACATAGGAATCAAATCGACTACATCTGTGGAAAGAGATAATGGAAAAGTTCGATATCATCAGTCAGAACAAGGCCAAGGACTGACTATGGAACCAACCTTCCACTGCTCATATGTAAGTTTGAGGCAAAACTGAAGAAAATTAGGACAAGTCCATCAGAGCCAAAGTATGAACTCAGTATATTCTACATGAATTGAGACCAACTCAATGATAGATTCAATGTGTTAAATCCTAATGATTGAGGACGAGGTGAGTTACGGAATGACATTGAAGACATCATACATGAAGAAAGCAAAAGTTCATTAAAAAGACAGGAAAGAAAGAAAGCCAAAGATATGCCAGAAGAGATTTTGCAAATTGCTCTTGAACATCAAGTGACTAAACAGAAAGGAAGAAATGATGAGGCAAAACAGCTGAACTGAAGATTTCAAAGGCTGGCTAGAGAAGACCAAGTAATGTGTCATAACGACATGAGCAAAGATCTGGGTATAGAAAACCAAGAAAGAAATGGAGTTTCTTATCCTGAAGGAAGTGCACAGAAAATTCAAACCTTGAGTCACAGTATTGGAGGATTCTACAGGGAAAATGGATCCGACTCGACGGCACTTGGCTTTGGCTTGGCAGGAAACATAAAAAGAAAATGGAAAGAACACACAATCACTATACCATAAAAAATTGGTTGGTGTTCAAACCTGTCAAGAGGTAGGATATGATGAGAAACGGATGATACTGAGGGAAGAAGTCCAAGCTGCACTGAAGGCCCTGGCAAAAAACAAGGCCACAGGAATCGATGAAATACCAATTGGGATGTTTCAACAGATTTGGCACTAGAAGCACTTACTTGTGTGTGCCGAGAAGTTTGGAAAACAGCTTCCTGATGAACCACCTGGAAGAGATCCTTATTTACACCTTTTCTCAAGAAAGGTGATCCAATGAAATGTAGACCTTATCAAACAGTATCGTTACTATCACATGCAAGTACAAGTTTTCTGCAGGTCATTCAAAAGAGGCTGCAGATGACAAAATAGTAGAAAATCATACAATACTGGAAGTATGGCCTAGGTAAATTGATATACATACTTTTACAGAACTCAATTCGATCCATGAAAACTTTCTGGTAGTCTGCGCTTTCAGCCAGAATCCATTAGACATCAGCAAAGAGATCCCTCATTCCACATTCTCTTCCAAAGCTGGCTTAAATTTCTGGCAGTTCCCTGTTGATATATTGCTGCAGCAGGAACATCCCAATTCTATAGATTAGGATAGAAGCTTCCCCTAATTTATCTAGACTGCAGGGCTGGCAAATCCAAGATCAATAGGTTGGAAAGCAGGGATCTTGCTCAGAGATTGTAAATTTCAAGGAATTCCAAGACTGGCAGGTAAGGTAAAAACAAAAAACAAAAAAACTCCTGATTCATATAGCTTTAGGGGCCAGTAAGCCCAAGGTTGGCTGATAGCTCAAGTCCCCAGAAGCAGAGGTCAGAGCAACAGGGAAACACTGCAGGATCCAGAGTGAGCAAAAAGTGAGATTGTCTGCTTATATGAAATTTGGATACAGGCCACACCTCCAAGAAAATTTCCTTTAAACTGATTGGTTACTAACAGTAGATTCAATCATGGAAATGATCACATACAAATACTGAGAATCATGGTCCAGCCAAGTTGACACACAGTCTTAATCATCACAGTCTACCTGGTGTCAACTTGGCACATGTATAAATCTTAAACCATACACAGTCTCTGAATAAAGACAATTATGAAGTCAAATTTGCACCTAACATGACACATGACATATTTAATAAGTCAAAAAAACCCTTTTTTGATGCATACACACAAAGAGAAATAAATACTCAGCATTTACAGAATTCATTTCTGTAGCTGGTACCATGGCTAAGAAAAGCCAACACACAATCTCAACAATCATAGTTACTGTCTTGTATAAACCTTTTCATTCACTTCATACTACTTACAGGACACATTTAAAGCTTTATAGTGTAAATTCAACATTGTGAAACTAGCCAGTTTCAGACATACATCTATACATCCATACATCCACATATAAATATACTTCTTACCACATCTAGATCAGATTTTTCACCCTTCTTAAACATGTCAAATAGTTTTGCACTTTTATGGTAGTGATTTGCACTGTGTTCTCCATCTATTAAAAGAAATCTCTTACCTCTATGGCTATTTTAATAAAATCCTAACTTTTCCATTAAAGCATCCTATATAGAAAACATTTCTAGTCTCTGTGATGGCCGTTTTCTTACTCATCCTGAGTGAATGAGTTCACTGTTTACAATCTTGTCTTAGCTATTAAAGTGTAAGCCTTTAAAATTGTGAACTAGTTCATCTTTATAACACATAAGGTTTGGAACACTGCTTCACAAATAGTAAAATGCCATAAAACCTGTGAAAAGAGTAACTTCAATTTCTCCCTAACCAATAGAGCAGACAGTTTTTGCCTCACTGACTATTTGCTGCTTTTTTGTCAGATTTTCTTAGCTTACTGGGTTTTTGTCATTACTTTACATTTATATATCATTTTTATCACGGCTCCCCCCACCTAATTGTGGTTTGGTAGTAGAAAGACTATCGTGTGAGTATACGAGGTTTGAAAAAGTGCTATAACCTAATTGCTGAATGTTGCCACGGTCGCCTTCAAAATCCTCCCCTTAGGAAACTATGCACAGATGCCAGTGCAAAGTCTACCCTTCAATGCCATTTTGGAGCTCTTTCCGAAATGGCCACTAGAGTTGTCTTCATATCACCCTTGATGTCCTGACTATAACCAAAATGTCTAAATATTTCCTGTATCTTAAGGTAAAGATAAAAGTCATTAGGGGCCAGATCAGGTGAGTGGGGAGGGTGTTCCAATGTGGTTGTTTGTTTACTGGCTAAAAACTTCCTCACAGGCAGTGTCATGTGAGCTGGTGCATTGTCATGATGCAAGAGCCATGAAGTGTTGGTGAAAAGTTTAGGTTGTTTTCATCTAACTTTTTTACACAGTCTTTTCAGCACTTCCAAATAGCAAACTCGATTAACTGTCCAGCTGGTACAAATTCATAATGAAAAATCCCTCTGATATCAAAAAAGATTAGCAAAACCATTTTGACTCTTGAGTTGGACTGACAGAAATTTTTGATCATGGAAAATTGACTGACTTCCTTTGTGTACTTTGATGCTTTGTTTTTGGATCATATTGGTACATCGGTGCTTCACTACCAGTGATAACATGGACCAAAACATCACCTTGCCTCTCGAAAGGTCTTAGCAAACTTTGGCTCTCCTTTGCTTCTGTTCATTGGTGAGCTCCTTCAGCATCATCCTTACACACACCTTTCCCATGCCAAGATGGCAGACTAGTCACACATCTCCTCAATTCCCTCTAAGATCTAAGGCCTGGAAAAAAACTGAACAGAACAGAGTGAACATTTTATGAGCCCCAAGATCAGACAGAAGATTGTGAGATCAGATTGGCCCACAGGAAGGGGCATAACTACCATTGTGAAAGGTGAGACAGCAGTGCAAAGGGTCTTACTTCTACTGGCACAGCAATAGAGAGTCTGTGTGGATATGGATGCCATCTTTGTCAGCCTGGAGACTGAGACTGGGTCTGCTGCACCTGAGATACTGGCTGGGGCTGGCAGCCATGCTGAGTAGCAGTGCCTAACTGGACAGAATCTCTGTCAGCAGAGGAGCTGTACTTAAGATAGCTGCACCTGGAGAATGCGGAGGCAGCTAGCAGCTGAATGCAGCAGCGTCTTTTCCCCTCCATTCTCTGGGCTATGGTATAGCTTCTGCTGGCATGGGACTAGAGAGGCTGCAAAGGTAGGATGCCATGTTTGTCAGCTGGGAGGCTAGGTTTGTCATGGCTAGAGCGCTGATGGGGCCAGCAGCCATGCTGAGCAGTAGCGCCTGAGTGGACATCATCTTTCTCAATAGAAAAGCTATGCTTAAGACAGCCACATCTAGAGAACATAGCTGCAGCTGGCAGCCAAGTACAGCATCACCCTTCCTCCCTCCTTCCTCTGAGTTACGCCATAGCTTCTGCAGGTGTTACAATGGAGAAGCTGAAAAACTTTGGGATGGCTCAAAGACAGTAATCAATATCTAACCATTTAAGGAACAGACCACCATAAGTCTAGAAAACTCCCAAAATGTAGAGTAAAAAAACTTTCCAGATGAAAAAGGCTTCCTGAAATTACTGATTTATTTACATTTAACTTATATCCTGATACTTTGCTGAACCCTTCTGTTAGTTCCAGTAGTTTATTTATGGATTCTGTACACCAACAAAGAGAGCATCAAAGACGAAATTATCCAATTGATAGCATTTACTATAGCCACCAAGAAGATAAAATACCTAGCAATAAATCTAACCAGAGATGTAAGACACCTCTACAGGAAGATTACAAGACCCTACTGCAAGAAACCAAAAGGGACTTCCATAACAGGAGAAACCTGCCCTGCTCACAGATAGGAAGACTTAATATTGTTAAAATGTCTAATCTTCCTCAAACAATCTACACATCCAACGCAATCCCAATACAAACTCCAGTATCAGTTTTTAAAGAAATGGCTAAAGACATCACAAACTTTGTTTGGAAAGAGAAGAAACTCTGAATAAGTAAAGCACTACTGAAAAAATAGGAACATAGTAGGAGATCTCACACTATCTGACCTTAGAACTTATTACACTGCCATGGTAGTCAAAACAGCCTAGTACTGGTACAAAAACAGATATACAGACCAATGGAACATAACAGAGAACCCAACAATAACATCCTCCACATATGAACAGTTGATTTTTGACAAGGCCCAAAGGTTGTGAACTGGGGAAAAAACAGTCTCTTAACAGATGATGTTGGCAAAATTGGGTATC
Organism: Heterohyrax brucei; assembly: GCA_028571685.1. Taxonomy (NCBI): domain Eukaryota; kingdom Metazoa; phylum Chordata; class Mammalia; order Hyracoidea; family Procaviidae; genus Heterohyrax; species Heterohyrax brucei. The sequence goes on along the minus strand of CM053145.1, from coordinate 58,054,298 downwards.
TATTTGCAAAAAACTGAAACAAGTCACATATCTCACACCTTACACAAAAACTTACTCAAAATAGATCAAATACCTAATTATCAAATATAAAATGATAAAGATTATGGACATAAAAATAAGGACAACACTGGAAGTTTGCATACATGGTTTAAACAGATCACAATATCTCAGTAACAATCCATAAACATTAAAAGTGAAAACAGATAAATGGAAACTACTAAAAATTAAACACTTATGTTCATCCAAAGACTTTATGAAAAGTAAAAAGACTGCCTACAGAATGGGAAAAAATATCTGGCAACCCTGTATCAGATCAATGTCTAATTTCCGTAATCTACGAGCTACTGCAAAATATCAACAAGAAAAAGACAACCCAATTAAACAATGGGCAAAGCATAGGGGCAGACACTTCACTAAAGAAGACATCCAGGCATCCAAAAGACACATGAGAAAATCCTCATGGTCATTATCCTTTACAGAAGTTAAAATCCAAACTCCACCAAGATTGACAGCCATTGAAAAACACAAAACAACAAAGGTTGGACAGGCTATAGAGAGACTGAAACTCTTCCACACTGCGGAAGGGAATGTAAAATAGTACAAACCGTTTGCAAAGTGATTTTGGTGCTTTCTTAAAAAACTAGAAATAGAGGTACCATATGATTCAGTTATCTCATTGCTTGGAATATATCCTACAGAAATAAAGGCTGTCACATGAACAGATACATGTATACAAATGTTAATTACAGCACTTTCCACGATAGTAAAAATATGGAATCAACCTAAGTGCCCATCAACAGATGAACTGATAAACAAATTATGGTATATATACACAATGAAATACTATGTAAAGATAAAGAACAATGATGATTTTAGGAAATATAACCTAGAATCAACTGAAAGACATTATGCTGAGTGAAATCATTCAGCTGCTAGAGGACAAATATTCTATAAGACCACTGTTACAGGGACTTAAAAAAGGACTTAGGTGCAGAAGAAAATACTCTTGCATTGCTACAGGGATGGGAAGGGAAAGAAGAGGTTATTCACAGATTAGGAAGTCAATAGGAATTAGGTTAGGTAAAGGGTTTGATGGCATGCAGTAGACTGCAGGGCAACGTAATTGGGCTACACCATAAGCTAAAACATTTTCTAAACTCAGTGCAACATTTCAAAGGACAAACCAGCAGTGATAGTGGTCTGGGGACTGTGCTGTCAGGGGACACTGAAGTTCATTGTCATAACTAGTATTTTGCTAAGAGCGTCTTCTGCACCTCATACTGGTGAGTGGTATCTGGGGTCTTAAAAGCCAGCAAACAGCCATTTGAGCAATGCCATTGGTCCCAACCCACCTGGAACAGGTAACAACTGAGGACATCAAAGACAAATGACATCAAAGAAAAATGAGCCCAGGAGACAGAAGGACCCACATGGTTAGTAGACTACCTTGGCATGAGACCAGAAGAACCAGATGGTGCCCAGCCATCACCAAAAACGGCCCTGACAGGGAACAGAGTCCCTGACTTAGCATGAAAAAAATGGGTTTGCCAATCAAGAACTCGTTGAAAAGACCAGAACTGATGGTCCAACAACCTGGAAATTCCCCCTGAGAGCATGGCACCTAGGCTTGCTTTTAACTCAGACCTGAAACCAGTACTCAAGCCAAAGCTTCAAAGAAAGGACTGGAGTCAAGGACAGAGAGGGATGCATGTGGTGTTTGTATTTTACAGTTATATATATATATATCTATATATATGGGGCTGTCCTTTTCTAGAGGGGAGAAGAGAGGGTGGAGAGAAGCAGACAGGTGCTGGTTGAGTGCATACTTGTAATAAAGAGTGAGAAAGAAGAGTATGTTCTCATGGAGTGAAGAGAGCAGACAGAGTTGCAGAGAAGTAGGTATGTAAAATTGACTTGAACTGTAAACGTTCACTTAATCCCACTGAAAAAAATTTATTAAAATGTTTTTCTTGTTTCTCTACCAATGTTTACCTGGTCTGTTATATTTCTCACAGTCAGCCAGTGATTTTGATGCACAATTTGATGGATTTCTGTAATGTTTTCATCAGTTCTGCTGGTTACTGGCTGCCCTATCAGTGATGCTTTCTCTTCCCTCAGGAAAACATTTAATACATCTGTATGCTGTGTTTTCTTCATGGTTGTCCAATAAACTTGGTCTAATCTGCCCCTAGTTTTACTTCTACTCTTGCCAAGTTTAACAAGAAATTGAATGCTTGTTCATTGCTTTAATTCTAGCTGTGACATTCTTGTGACAGCAACAGAAACACTCAACAACAATAATGAATGCTACTCAGCAAGGCACTGCCACACGTCAACACGAAAACGGCTGTGAGACACTGATATACCAAAGTTATGAAGCCTTACTGAATTCTTTGTACAGTGTTGCTAATGTAAGCACACGGTGGCAAGTTTGAGAACTTAATTGTCAGATCTTGTATGACCATTACTTGAATTTCAGAAATATTGGAAGTAAACTGCTAAGAGTAGAGAACAGGAGAGAGGCAGAGTGATGTTGTGAAAACAATTCAGGCTTTTGTGACAGACTCCGTGTTTCAACTTTGACATTTATGAACTGTGTGACCTAGAATATATTCTTTAGCCCTCTTGTACCTCTGCTTCTAGCAGTATAAAGAAGAAAAGATGTTTGTCTTCACTGAAAAATAAAAAAAAAAAGAAAGAAACCAAAAGAAAAGCAAACTCTTTGCCACCAGGTTAATTTCAACTCATGGCAATCCCTTGTGTTACAAAGTAGGACTGCTCCATAAGACTTTCTTGGCTGTAATCTTCGTGGAAGCAGAGAGCCAGTCCTTTCTTTTCCTGGGTGGGATTGAATTACAAACCTTTAGGTTTATAGTCTCTTGCAATCCATTTGTGCCACCCAAGGACTTTTTTTTTTAACCTCATAGGATTAAAAAAAAGGATTAGTGAGATAAAATACGAGCACAACTGTGCAGATATTGGCCAGTGGACTTAAAGCATAGCCACCACTTGTCGACCAGGGGAGGATTGTGCATTGCTGTGATTTAGAACACATTATCTTCTTCTTCCTTTTCTCCTGAGAAATGTCAAGTTGTTATTTATTACCAAAACAAACAAAAAAATGATTCTTGGCCCTCTTATAGATAACATTTTCAAAGCATGAAGTGTTTTTATGATTATAGCTCACTTGATAATCGAAGGTGACCAAATACAAGAAGATAAACTAGAATTGATAGTGAACACAAGTGTTCACAAGGCATAAAAATATCATTGAAAGAGTGCTGATTAATGTCTTAACAACGTCAATCATAGAACCAGAGAGGGATAAGATTAAGGTTTCAACCTTGTGATATGGTTCTTTTAACTCCTAAGTTCTTGGTTTTTATGTGACACAAAATCAATTGAAGCTTGACAGCTGTTTTGTAAGCAATTTGAAATGAATCTGGTGAGTCAGCTGAGCTCCTAATGGCTAATGTCTTCAAAGTAGCAGATGTCACCAGTTACTGCAGGCCTTTCTAGCAATGTAGCTGAAGAGAAGGACTTGGGTCCTGATTACCAAATAACACTGGTCTGAGAAAAATTTTCTTCTCGCAATGGTGATATCAGCGGATTGAATTATAAAAACATATGAAACACTAATACAGTATGTGTTTGTGTTACAAAGAAGCATAGCAACACCTTTCTGTTAGATTGCATCCTTTCTATTATTTTGTATTTGGGACCTGTCATGCAGTCTGCTGGTGCCCTGCTCCCATCCCAACTGAGCAACATACCTTTTCAGTCCTCATTTGCTTCTTTCTGAGTCCTGCTGCTGATCAAATCATAGGTGGACAACTTCTTTTCCTTTCTAATCCATTCTAATTAAAGCAACAATTATCCTTTCCCTAAATTATTTTAATCAGATTGCTCCCTACACAGGAAATCACTGTAGCTCTTAATTAGCTCTGGAATCTTCCAAACTCTTCAGCATCTGCCCTAAGGCTGTCAACTCCTCTTGCTTATTATATCTCATCCCACAGTACATGCTATTCAGACGGTATGAACCACTGTTTTATCCCCCGATAAACTCGCCTAGCTCACTTCTGTCCTTCAGCTATTTGACCTCCTATTTCCACTTTTAAGCACATACTCTTCTTACATTATACCACGATGTGTTTAGGATTTTTCTTCAAATTCACATTTTCACTTACTTTTTTCTAATTAACTCCACTAGATTCTGGTAAAACTCTTCACTTAGCATTTCATCAGCTTTTTTGCAATAAAATTCTATGTGATTGTGGTGCAGGGAATTACTTATGTGGCTCTTTTAGCCAGTGCTTTTCTAACTCTTACCGAAAGACTCTGCAGGACATTGCAAATGAAGTGCTTGTGGCCTGCCAAGAGAAAACGGGTAGCTTGATAATAATTTAAGTAAGGTGCGCAGTATCTTTGCTTGGATGGGATCACGCAAATAAGGTAGGTGGAACCCTACCAAGGATGTGGGTCGGTGTTACCATCATGCTAAGCTTAAAAGGAGCCGTCTCAGGGGCAGAATGGGGCACCTTACCAATTACCAAAAGAGAAAAACCAAGAGTGGAGCATGCTTTTTGGACCCAGGATCTTGTGCTGAGAAGCTCCTGGAACCCGGAGACTAAGAGAGAGAGCTTTAATGCTGAAGACAGAAAAAGGGAGTGACAGATAGACAGCAGCGGCAGGAGACCTGCAGGAAGTTAGCAGGACACAGTGCATTGGGCTTCCTGGCCATTGGAGTGAGAAAGCTGAGTGCCTTTGGGCAGGAAGGTTGCTGGCAGAAAAAGGTAAGGGCAGGTGCTTGGTGGAGTTAGGACTGTCCACCCATGGAGCTAGAGCTTCCAGCCAAGTTTCATATTCAGAATTGGGTGCCTTGGGCTACTTATTAGCAGAGCTAAAAGAGGTTTGTAACACCTGCCCCAGCAGGAAAAAGCAAGGCTGAGGGGCCAAAGGCCAGAGAGACACCTGCCTGAGGGCCTGAGAAGAGGCTGTCCTAGCTGAAGAACTGTATCCTGAGGTTCTTGAACCTCAAGTACTCATTGTCATTGCTATTGAGTAGATTTCAACTCATAGCAATGTTGCAGGACAGTGTAGACCAGCCCCGTAGTTGTTCCTAGGGCAGCTGGTACATTTGAATTGCTGGCCTCTTGGTTAGTGCCTATTTCTTAAGCACTGCAGCACCAGGACCCTGAATTATAACTTGTTAACTACCTAATAAACTCTGTAACTGTGAATACAACTTATGAGTTCTTTGTGGCCATCCTAAAATGAGTTATTGAACCTAGCAGAGAAATAGAGCCATGGAAGAGTTAGTTGGTTTCAGAATTGTCAAAAAGCAGTTGGAGGCATGTCTAATCCCTACCTCGTAAGACTCAGCCTTGGGCTGCTGCTGGTGATCCGCGTACCCCTTTGTGAAATAACATGGCCCCAAATAAATGACAGTGTGTGGTGGGGGAAGGCATTACTAAGAAGGCTATCTGGCTTGAGGGTGTGTACTCTACAATACCACGGTATACAAGAGCTGTGTTATTTGCACTCCTGTGTGTGTTTTTCCTTCTGGATGCTTTGGTCTTGATTGCATTTGCTCATTTAACTTCCAGATGTGATTGACAGAAACTGTATGGATCAGGCTTGTATCTAGAAGACTGCTGTCAGTAGAGCAGAAACTCAGTACCTATCACTGCCTCACTCATTAACATTTCAAAGGGTTTTGTTTTCTCTCATGATATTTTGGACTATGGTCTTAATTTTGCATGTATTTTTCCATCAAGTTTAAAGAGGTCAAAGTTAAACTTCTTCAAAATTCTGAAGAAGGTCCTGCTTTATCTAGGGACTACAGATTGCACGTCTGTCACTGGGCCAAATACTGGGCTTTGGCAGACAATGAAATCATACTATTTGATAGAAATCACTATTTTGTAGGGAATATTAGGCCCCAAATTAGGCAAATATTTATTTAATTATAATTAAGCACTAATAGAATGCATTTCATTACATTTTTAATTATACTTTAATTATAGTTTCTATGAATGTCCTGAAGGAGATTGCAGGGAACTTGAAGACTGCATAATAAGGAGATGTAATTTAGTTTGGGGGGAATCAAAAATGTATTTTGGCATGGAAAAGGTGACATTTAAGGCTGAGAGAATAATTAGAATTTGCCAGGCAACAACGATGAGAGTGTATAATAGCATTCTGTCCATGCAAAAAACATGTGGAGGGGTCCCGAGAGCTCTAGGAGTTGGCACTGAGGAGGAGCTAAGAAGAAGGCCAGGATGACTAGATTTTTGTGAACGAGCAGGAGCGTGGTGTGAAAGGAGGCTGGACACGCAGCAAGGGGCCTGGTAAGGCAGGGCTCTGCGGACTGTGGCACTGTTTGTGTTCAGCAGAGGACATTCACTTTTGTGTGTTGCTGGCTTCCCTCCTTAGCGCATCGCCCTCAGTCCTTCATGCTCTCGTAGCCTCTTTCTCTTCTCAGCACCAGCTGCTATGAAATGATCAAATAAACTCTTTCACTACTGACTGAGTAAGCTTACAGTATAATGTCACCTACGGACCTTTTCATTTTTAATAGGGAACTTATCTTTTGTTTAAACCAAACAAGGAAAGAGTTAACCCCTGTCTTTTTTAGACATCGGCCGTTTATGTGTGTGAGAAGAACAGAGAATTTGGAGGGGGTCCTACTGACAGCGTACCAGTAGGTAGCCACCTTGTAGAGCTCTCTCTCTTAAATCCTTGTCCTTGAGATGTTTCATGTAATTTTCTCCTTTTTTTTGTCATTATGAAGGTGATGAGAAGTGGTGAGAAGCAGAATTCAGAAGGCAACTTGAAAGAATATTTGAAGGATTGTTAACAGTGTGTGTGCTTGTGCATGTGGGTTAATAAGAATGGCAGTTCCAGTCCAACAAATTTAGTCTACAACTGTTCCCTCAGGTGGCCAGCCATTTTAATACATAATTAAACAGAAATGTGAAGGAGAAAAAAATACCATGAGTTCTTCCACTCACTTTTCACTTACAGAAGGAAAATGCGTTATCTAGATGTTTTTTCAAATACTGCGAATCATGCGGTGCTTGAACCTGCCACTTTAAGTCTAGATTAATAATCTGCTTAACTGCTTCTCTTTTTCTCCTCGCAGTGGGCAGACGGACTGCCACAGATCTGCCTGAACCACACCGAGAGTGTTTATGCTGCAAACAAATGGTGTCAGAATCTGAATTTCTTGCCTTTAACTCAAAGGCACTCAAGACAAAGGAGAAATCTGAAGATAGCATCCTTGTTTCCTCTTTGGTGTCTGAAACCTCGTTAATTTTTATGTTGGCATACTCAAGGTTTGAGACCCAATCTACAGGTAAAATTGAGAATTGTGCTTGTTTCTGTACAGCTTACAAGCTGGGTGATGTAGAAAACAGAAGCTTAGGGGGTGATAATGAGGATGTGGACTGCTTGCATCGAGAAGAGACTTTCGTTGACATTATTGGGTTTTTTTTTTTTTTTTTGGCTCTCTGTTCTTCCTTGGAAGATGTAGCTATATACAGAAGATATTTGTCACCATTTGCCAGATTTGAAAACAACCATTTGCAGGTTTTGCAGCTCACAGACAGTTTTATTTGTCACCTTTGCTAGTGTTTGCCTTCAGCTTGTGTGTAAATGCTGTGTCGTCATTATCTAATGCCTGCTTGTTACTCGTTTCAGTGGATATAGAGCCTCTGGGATTATCACATGTGGGAAGAAGGCTATCTGTCACTAGGCACACAGAAAAGAGACTCAGAGATATCAGAGGTGACGCCATGCTCTTCATAGGTAACACCTGCTGGGGGAGTTGTTTTCTGAGGGAAATTAATTTTAGTTGCACAAGTCCTAGTAACCTGACCTGTCGTGGAGGAGACAGTAGGAGAACAATGACCACTGTGAGGTAACTTTCAAGGATAGCATGTGCTGAGCAAAGTTTTTATCTAGGAGATAAGTAACGTCTAATAGCATCAGGAAAACAGAAAAGAAAAGCATTTAAATGAGTGGATTCTGAGAGTAATGTGGAATATTAAAAAAAAATAAGTTTGTTATTTACTAAAATATTGGTTTCTGTATACTAAATTGTGTGCTAGAGCTAACTTCTTTTGCCCACTTCCTCCCTCTCCTTACCTGGTCTCTTTCCTATCATTTTTCACTTCCATTTTTACCAAAGTTTTGCATGTTTCCTCTTTATGGAATCAATTAATTTCACAAAATATACAAAAATTTTCAGTTTCTTAGCTCTTATTGCAAATCCTCTTTTCAGTTATTTAAATTCTTCTCAGTGTGCCCATATGAACTAAGTGTCCATCAATTTCAAGTTTTTGAAGATTGTCTTTCCGAATTTTCTAACCCACTGGTTGACTTGGCACCTGGTGAATAGAGGTAATTCTGAGAATTCTTTTCACCAGCATCCCAAGTTTTCGTTTTACTTCTCTGCTGGCTGAAACACTCATTTCCTGTACACACATTTTTTTTTTAATTTATTTTCTCATTTTCTTGGAATACTACCTGTAGTAGTTTTGGAAAAAAAGAGGAATATTGGCTTTAAACTGAATTTGGGGAGTCATTTTGAAAAATTTGATCATATTCTTATATTTAGTACACAAGATTCAATGTTAGCCATAATTTTTCTGTAATCTTTGGAAGTCTTGCTTCATTGCTTTCATCTATTTCCCAAAATGCTACATTTAAATATTTGACCCTTTCTTTCTGTAGAGAATTTAAGATGGTGATAATAATTATACCCCATCTCATAGGCTTGTTGAGAGGATTTAATAAATTACTCCAAATCAAGCACTTAGAATAATGTCTGGCATATATTAAGTATTTAATAAGTTTTAGCTTTTTAGATTCATTTGAAGGATATTTTATTGTTTGATTTCTGTCTTTTTGTACTTTAGGTGAAGGTTTACAAAACAAATTAGTTTTTTCACTAAATACTACACACAACAGAGGAGACAACTTTTAAGAAGATTTCACTTTAAGATGCACAGAAGCCCGGCTGCTTCTCTCCCTGCACCAGCTCAGGACACTCCCCTGCCCTCACAGCTTTTCTTGAGATAAAGCTCTGCTTCTGAGCGAAGGGGAATTTCCTCAAAGAAGCGTGAGGATCTGTAAACCTGCTAATGCCAATTAGAAAGCTGTATGGAAATTTCTTTGTCTGCTTTCTTGAGAAAACGTATAAAAGAGATCTTTGGATAACGGGACGGGTGTGCAGCCATTTGGGACCTGAGTCTGGCCCTGTTCCGCTGCCCATAAAAGCCTCTTCCTCTTTAAACAAAGCGGTGTTTGAGGTGTTTTCTGCTCAGCGCACTGAACTTATTTTTTTCCTACAACACACATACTGTTTTTATTTTTATTTTTTTTTTAGTTAATATGATGGAGTGAAAATGTACATTCCCGTATCAATTTACCCCACATGTCTCTCTTGTCAGCTGTGGGATCCCTGTTACCAGCTTTCGTGTCCCCTCCTGGTCCTTGCCTTTGAGCTGGCGTGCACCCTTAGTCTCGTTTTGTTTTGTGAGCTTGTCTAATTTTTGGTTGAAGGCTAGGGGTGTCCAGGGACCCTATTCTCGGGGCTTCTCCATTCTCTCTTAGGTCAGGAAGTCTGGTCTTTTCCTTTTGAGTTAGAATTTTGCTTTGTATTTTTCTAGAGCTCTGTCCAGGACTGAAAAATGTTTTCTGGAATGATTTATTTGGCTGATTTCCTCCTCTTCTTTTTCTGTATCTGAAACTCCTGTTATTCCTGAATAGAACCTATATTATATCATTTATCTCCTGTTTTTCAAACTTCCATTCTTTTGTCAATTTTCTAGGAAATTTCTTTAATTTTGTCTTCCAACTCCTCTCTTGAATTTTTGTTTTTCTTTTTAACCATATTTAAATTTCTAAAACTTTTTTGCATTTTTTTTTTAAACTTCTGTTTTTGGTTTGTGGATACAATATCTTAATTTTCTGAAAATGTAAATATTGATTTTATTTTTTAATGTCTTGTTTATTATGAGCAGCCTGCTTTTTTATCCAAACTTAAATTTACCTCTGTGTGTTTGTTTTGCATTTTTTACATTAGAGACTTTCCCCAGGTATCCAGTGATAGTTGTCTACTCGTGTTTAAGAGAGGAGGCCTGTGCCATCCACCCATTTGATACATATCCTAAATTAAATGTTTCTTAAAATGGAAGGTAATTCTCTACTTCCAAGCCGACTTTTCCTTCAGTCTTCCATGTCTCGGTAAATGACACCATTCATTACCCAGCTACTCAACCTAAATCTTTAAAAGTTATTTTTGGTTTCTCCCTATCCACTAGTCGAAGAGATTGCAACAAATATACAATGTCCTTCTACCGTTCTCTAGGATATTGATGTTGTTGGTGTTAGCTGCATTCAAGTTGGTTCTAACTCATGGCAGCACCATATGTGCACAGTGGAGTGCACCAAGAAAATTTTCAAAGCTGTGACCTCTCCAGGTAGGTCACTAGTACTTTCCTCCTACTCTGTCTTATCTGGAAGCCCCACTGAAACCTGCCTGCCATGGATGAACGTACCTAAAATGCAAGTGGCATGGCTTCCAGCATCATACACTCAGAAACCAAACCCACTGCTGTCAATTCCGACTCACAGCGACTCTATAGGTCAGGGTAAAACTGGCCCATAGAGTGTCCAAGGAGCCTCTGGTGAATCTGAACTGCAAACCGTGTGGCTAGCAGATGTAGTGCTCAACCACTATGCCACCAAGATTTCCTCCATTATCATAGCTGCACATAATCCACCAGTGAATAACAAATAACAAATAGTGCTTTGAGTACAGAGGTGGAAATGGGATCTGTTAGTTGAAATACAGGGAGCAGTCTAAGATGAAGCTAGGACCCTGTGGGAAAGGGAAATAGAAAGAGGAGGTAAACTGAGGGGAAGAATCAAGTATTTTCACCTTTTTTGATGAAACGTAAGGAAGATGGGACTCTTTCTAAAGACAAACTGACTTTCCAATTATTTAGGGGCAGAGGCAGGATGCTATTATATAGAGGATGGAGAGTCAACATATCTATTGATTTTAATCTAAATGGAATGGAGGCAAGGGAAAAACATAGGTCCCATTGATTTTGACTGCTTTTCTAATAGTGATCATGATTATCTTGTAAATTGTTATGTTCTTAGGTTTTCAGGAGTTTTACATATTTTCAATCTTATTCCTTTCAGATCTCATTACCACTTTACTAGATCATTATATTTGTAATTTTCTCTTTGTTAGTGCTTTGCAATTCAAACTATTTTAGTCCCAGTGAAGTGGAGAACCAAATAAGAGTTTGCTAGAGAAAGAAATTGTGTGTAAGACACATAATATGCAGGCAAAAGTGTACTTAACAGTTAGCTGATTGTCACAGAAATTGTTGTCTTTGTTTTAACATCTATATAATTCTTTATTTATCCAATTGTCAGTCCAGTTCAGATAGTGAACGCATTTGATGATAACCCTAGACTTTAACTTCCTTACTCTGGCCTTTCTTGGCTAACATAGAGACACTACACGATTTATAGCCAGATGCTTTCCTTGTAGGGAGGGAGGTTTAGTATATGCAAGTACAGTGTTAGAGGTAAATTTTTGCAGTCACACATTATGTAGTGATTTAAATTAATGAATTCAATGCCTCAATATATTGTCTTCAACATGTAAACTGCTAAGAACTGTCATTTCCTTAAAATTGATTTTATTACTGCTATAGGAACATTTTGGAAACTGTGGTGGTGTAATAGTTAAGTGCCACGACTGCCAAACAAAAGGCTTGCAATTCAAACCTGCCAGATGCTACTTGGAAACTCTATAGGGTTGTTTTACTTTGTCCTATAGGGTCGCTATGAGTTGTAATCAACTTGACAGCGGTGGGTTTGGTTTTGGTTTACACGAAATTTCTGTAGTTGTTAGTTGTTCATTTGACTCCAACTCATGATGACCCTACATACAGTGGAGTGAAACATTGCTCAGTCCTGTACCATCTTCATAATTGATGTTCCTGAATCCACTGTGTCCTATAGTCTATGAAGCTCATCTTTTAGCACCTTATTGGACTACGCTGTATTGCAGTCCCTAGAGTTTTCATCTGCTAATTTTTGGAAATAAATCATCAAACTGTTCTTCTTAGTCTGCCTTAGTCTGGAAGCTCCACTGAAAATTGTCCATAATGGGTGACCCTGCGGTATTTGAAAAATGCTGGGCGTAACTTCCAGAATCATAGCAACAAGTAGGCCACCAAGATATAAAAAACTGACAGATGATTGGTGTCAATACATGTTAGCACCATGCAACTGCTTAGCCAGAATGTTGGCGTTGTTGATATGCTCTACATGCTCTATATGCACTGGTGGTATAGCAGTTAAGTGCTCTATTTGCTAACAAAAAGATCAGCACTTCAAATCAACCAGGTACTCCTTGGAAACTCTAAGGAGCAGTTCTACTCTGTCCTATAGGGTTGCTGTTATGGATTAGATTATGTGTGTCCCTCAAAAAACGTGTGAAGCAATTTGGCTGTGCCATGATCCTGAGTATTGTGTTATTGTCTTCTGTTTTGTGATCTTGTGTTGTAGATCCTAATCTCTGCTTATGGTTAATGGGGAAAGAGTGGATTATGCTAAAGTGGATTAGGGTGTTGTTGAACTCCAGCTTTGAAGCTATTAGTTGAAGCAAATCACTGAAAACACACTGAAACTTTATATTGTCATCAGCACATCGGTTTTCCAAATGAGGACATGAAGACTCAGAGACTGAGGAGCCAGCCCCAGTTGTGCAGTTGATACACAGGCTAGTCTGGCCCAAACCCAGGCCTCCGAAGCTAGATTCAGTGGTGCCTTCGTTAGCAAACAGCCCCTTGCCCTCTCTATTTACCTTCCCTTTTTCCCCAGCTACTTTTGAAACCAGAGGCAGAAATAGCCTCCATGTCAAGGGTGCTCAAAAGTAATAGGGCCTGGGTGACACTGTTTCTGATCACCTCTAAGACACAGGGAAAGACATGACTTCTACACTGCATAGTCCCAGGTGGTGATGCCAGGATAGGGCTCTCTGTAAGCTCCACTGTAGATTCAGTGAACCACAGGCAATGTGTGATTCTTTTTGTCTTGATAAAACCAATGATAAAAGAATCTGGAGTCCTGGGAGGATGGAGAAGTGTCTTGTGTTTGAGCATTATTTTTCCAGGTTACTGGCCAGATGATGGCTAACATCACTTTGTTTTCCTTGATCGCTGATGATGGCCTGTGAGATTGTGAAGCCGAACTCCACCCAGTCAACCTCTACCCAGTCAAACCCCTCCACTTGGTTCAACCTCTCCACTCAGTCCACCAAATGGACTTCCACTCAGTTGACCCCTACGTGCCCCCAACTGCTCACATTGTTCCTGAAGATGAGAATACTTCCCTGACCCTTTGCTATGCCAGCTTGCATAAAACCTTGATCTCACCCCAAAACTCCTGTCTCAGTGAATTGGCTTTTTGCAGCAGGCAGTGGAACTCCTGGGCTTTTCCAGCAACATTATTGCTGAACTGAAGCAAGTTTGGTTCCACCTGTCACTGTAGCCAAAAATTTGGAGGCAGCATGGGGTTCAAGGAAAACTTATTTGCAGATTTGCTAGTAATCTGGGAGACAGTGAGCCAAAAGCTGTCTCATTTCGGTTACATTTACAGCAGTTTTTATAGCCAGAATTCAAAGGAGTGGGAGTTTATCACAGAGCAATAACCAGAAGTCATAAGATTTCATTACATCATAGGGTTTCATTACATCTAAAAAACAGTGTGAATTATCCAAAATTTCATTATCTCTCTCTGAGGACTTAATTAATTCTATTTCCTCAGGGATAGGGAGAGGAAGAGATGGGGAGAGGAATGCAGACTTGCTAGTCTGGTCTGAGGGTGGTAAATGAGGCAGAAGATAGAATGTAGCCTAATAACCTAACTGACCTTTGTTAGTTCTTTATATTTACTATCAACACTGTAAGTCCAGAAAGTAGATAATAGAAATTATGCAAAATAGGTCAAAAATAACTTCCCAAAATTGGATTGTGCACCTGCACTCTGATATTGGAAAGTAACATTAATGACATCTCTATAAATTAACAAAACATAAATGTGTCACTAAGCAATTTGCATAATTTTTAATTAATTGACTTGGCCTCGAAACGTGTAGTAAGCAAGAATATAAATACATTGTGTAACAATTCCCTAAATGGCAGTTAAGCATAGTATAAATTAATAAAACATAAGTATGTCATGTAGCAATTCTTTAACTGGCAATAAAACATACCAGTTACAGTTAAACATGATAGCACTCAAGATGTATAAACCCATGGATTTCTATTCATTTTCAAAGAAGAAGTGAGAAAAAAAGTTTCTTTGACTCTCCAAGACTGAGAAGACTGCTCTCCTCAACTAGCATGGGACCCTAGCTACAGGGACTTCTGAGTTTGAAGGGTGCTCATGTTTCCTTCCACTAGATCCATTATTAGAGGTAAAAGCCTCCAATCCTAAAGTCTGGACTCTAACATTTAACATCAAGGTGTAATTGTTAATTCTGGTTCTCCAATGATGAATGAGTACCATGAGGACTTTCTTGCTTGCCTTGCCTTGCAGGGGTCTAGTGAGGATAATAAGTCCTAAGGGGCAATCTCTAAATTGTATCCCATCCTTCCAACTTGAGTGGCTGGGGCAGTCTCTAAGTTGAACCCATTTCCCCACTTTCAAGATAAACACAGACTTGGATAAAAAGAGTCACCAGTGAAAACACCTTTCCCTTTCTTGTCCAGCTGCCTTAGTTGGATACCTTTCATATATGTGGACTCTCAGAATGTTGCTCAGTGATTCATCGGGTGCTGTCTTGGATTTGTGCCTGGGGGCAGGGCCCCCCATTGCTGTTCTTCTGTTGCTATGAATACCTAACAATTTACCAAATGCATTTATGTATGGCAAACCTAAGCATTTCTTTGGTTATTCTTAAGATAAATTCCCAAGACAGAAAGACTAGACAGTTGTTAGGTAATGATATTTGTTCTCTGGGTCTGCTTCAAGTCCTTCCTCCCAGGAGCATGTGATTATATTCCTTGCTCTCATGGCTAGGGCAAGTCTTGCTCTTCTTCAGTGCCTGGGCATCTGCCACGATCTCTGTCATTGCTTTCTAGGTGACATTTTATTCCTCTGTTTGATCAAACCAATTATTTTCTTTCACAAGAAGGTGTCAATTGTATCACTGTCACTGTTGCAGCCAAATATCACTCACATTTTCTGTTAAATTTGCTTTGAAATCGTGGTGTTTTGTTCTAACACCTTTTTGTTCTCTCCCCTCTTTTTAATTTTTCCCCTGTACTGTAATTGTATTTTGTTGTCTGTTTTGATATGAAAGTGTCTGCATTTGACACCTTGTCAATCTTTCTTTATTTCCAATACTTTATTGTTTACATTGCTGTGATTGTACAACTGTGTCATAATATTTGTCACATTCTCACTTTTGATGCTCTGTATTTGTCCTGTTGGTGTCAGAGATACAAGATAATCTCTTCTTCAATACTTTTAGAGACCTCAGTCTCAAAGAGTAGTGAAGGATATGTAATTCCTGTTATCCCTGAATTGTTCTGCAAATAATTTTTTTAAAAAAATTCAGAGATTTATCAAACTTACAGATTGCTTAGATTATTTATTAAAGCTGAAAATTTTGTTTACTGTTCTTTTCATGTCATCTGCAAAGAGAATTTTTCTATATTACCTTTTTTATATACTTTTATTCATTTTGTTGTTGAAAATATACACAAAACAGACTAATTTAACCACGTCAACATGTATCATTAATGACACAGATTATATTCTTTGAGTTGTGTAACCAGTGTAACTTCCTTTGTGTGAGTAGTTCCTCCATCATTAACATAAACTCATTACCCCTTAAGCTTTCTGTCTAACCTTTCAACTGCTGTTGTCACTTTGATCCCAAATAGTTCTCAAAAGAGTATAATGCTGAAGACTGGCATTTTTCACTTGTAAAGTTAAACTATAGTTTAAAGAATACTTCAGGGGATATTTTTGGTGTAAGATTTAAAGATTATCTTAGGCCAATAATTTTAGGGGTTCATCAAGCTTTTACAGCTCTGAGAATCCTGGGAGTCCATGAGAATTTGAAATTCTGATCTACATTTTCCCTTTTGCTCAGAATTTTTCTATAGAACTTTGATCAAAATACTCAGTAATGATAGCCTGGCATCATCCATTTCTTTTTGTCTTATGACTAAGGAGACAATTAGCCGCACATTCCATGTCCTTATCCTAAACCTGACTTTCTGTCTTTTGTTGCTGCAAACCAATAGAGACTGTGTGCATCTTAGATGGCTGCTCTGATCTAGTACCCAGATACTATACAATGAACTAGGAGATAGCACAGAGCTACTAAGCATGCTATTAATTCAATTAACTGAGATGTCCAACAAAACCATGATCCTAAACTTCTAAAGTAAGGAACAAAATCTCATGATTATTTTAGATGTATGTAAGCAGCCTCAGCAGCTACTTTTTTTTTTGTAACTATATCTATCACATAACTTTTTCCAGTTCAAGTTTTTACAGGTGTACAACTTATTGAGACCAATTATAATAATTGGCTGTGCAACCATACCTTTAATCAATGTACAATTTCCATCACTATTAGCCTCAACCTCTTCCTTCTTCCTCTCAACTTGGTAACTAATAATAAACTTTGTTCTTCATACATTTGCCGTTTCTTGCCTTTTTATGTAAGTGATAGCAATACAGTATTTGTTTTCTGTGACTAATTATTTCATTTAGTGTAATGTATGTCTGGACTTTATTTCTCCCTCTCATTGAGTAGTATTCCGTTGCATGTACACACCGCATTTTGTTTACCCATTCACCTTTTGATGGACATTTAGGTTTGTTTCCATCTTTTGACTATTGAGAGTAATGCTGTAATGAACACAAATATACAAGTCTTGAGTCTGTGCTTTCAAGTCATTTTGGTGTATACCTAGGTGTGGAATTGCTAGATCATTTTTAGTTTTGGGGGACACTGCTACACTGTTTTTTGCAATGATTATACCATTTTGCATTGCTACCAGCAACGGATAAGTATTCCAGTTTCTCTACCTCCTTTCCAACATTTGTTGTTTTTGTTTGTTTTCTTTTACTCTTAACCATCACAGTAGTGGAGACAGATGACATCTTACTGTGGTTTTCATTTGCAGTTCTCTGATAGTTAATGACCTTGAGCCTTTTTTCATGTGTTCAGTGGCCATTTGAATGCCCTCTTTGGTGAAATGTCTATTCCAGTCCTTTGCCCATCTTATGATTGGGTTGCCTTTTTAAGTTTTTAAAATTTTATATATATTTTAGTTATCAGATTCTTATCAGACATACAGTTTCTGAAGATATTTCCCAGCTTGTAGCTTGTCTTTTCATTGTTTTGTAAATTTTTTTGATGAATAATTTTAAAAAATGTTGTGAGATCTCATTTATTTTGTTCTTGTTATTTGTGCTTTTGTTATTGTATTAGGTAATCCATTGTTAAAAGCTAGGCCTAACAGATTTGCCCCTGCTTTTTTCTTTGAAAATTTTATTGTTTTACTTGGCATGTTTCAGTCTTCAATTCATTTTGAAGTTGTTTTGTGTATACTGTGAGGCATGGATCCTGTTTCATTTTTGTGAACGTGTAGATTCAATTTTCCCAGCACCATTTATTGAAGAGATTCTTCTTTCCCCATCACATGGACTTAGCATGCTTGTCAAAAATCAGTTGACCATAAATACATAGGTTTATTCCTAGACTTTCAATTCTATTTCATTGGTCTACATGTCTGCTGTTGCAGACATATAGGCCACTCCCATGCTGTTTTGATTACTGTGACTGTAGAATATATTTTAAAATTGTGTTCAGAGTAGGTGTAGACCTTCAAATTTGTTCTTCACTATTTTAACTATTTGGGACCTCTTTCCCAAAAGCAAAGGATTAGATTTTCTATTTTTATGAAGAAGGCTCTTGGAGTTTTAATTAGGATTTGTTGAATCTATAGATCACTTTGCATAGTATTGAAATCTTAACAATATTAAGTCTTTCAACCTATGAACATGAGGCATCTTTCCATTTGCTTAAATCTTCTTTAATTTCTTTTGGCAGTGATTTCTAATTTTCATTGTGTAAGTCCTTCATACTGCTGGTTATACTTATTCCCATGTATTTTATTCTCATAAATGCTATTTTAAATGGAATTGTCTCCCTAGTTTCCTTTGTGGATTTCTCGTTGCTCATGTATAGAAACCCGGCTGATTTTTGTTTGTTGAGCTTGAACTCTGTAAATAAGGTGAATTCCTCTGTTAGCTCTAGCAGTTTTCTTCTTCAATCTTTGGAATTTTCTACGTGTAAGATCATAGCATCCACAGATAGTGGTAACCTTACTTCTTTTCTAGTCTGGATACCTTTTATTTTTCTTATCTTATTGCTCTGGCTAGAATTTCTAATACAATATTGAATAGAAATGGTGACAGTGGATACCCTTGTCTTTTTCCCAATTTCTAGGAAAGCTCACAGTCTTTCTCCACTAAGTATAATGTTGGCTGTTAGGATTTCCTAGAGATTTTGGTATGTTGTGTTTTCATTTTTACTTGATTCTAAGAAATTTGTGATTTCCCTTCTGATTTCTTCCTTGATCACTGTTGTTTAACAGTGTATTGTTTAATTCCCATATATTTGTGTATTGTCAAGTTTGTTTTCCTGTTACTTCTAGCTTCACTCCATTGTGGTGAGAGAAAGCACTTTGTATGATTTCAATCTTTCTAGACTTACCTAGACACTTTGGAACCTAGAGTGAGATCTGTTCTTGGGAGCAATTCATGTGTACTGCAGTAGAATATATATTGTGTTGCTTTTGGGTGGAGTGTTCTGTACATATTTGTCAAGCCTATTTGGTTTATAGTGTCTTTCAGGTCCTCTTTCCTTGTTGATCTACTTTCTAGATGTGCTGTCCCGTGTTGAAAGTGGTGTACTGAGGTCTCTAACAATTATTGTATTACATGTTGCTTATGTACTTAAGTGTCTCATTGTTGAATGCATTTGTGTTTATGACTGTTAATTCTTCTTGATTAATTGAACCTTTTATAACTATATAACTGTATCTTTATCTCTTCTAATTGATTTTGTCTTAAAGTATACTTTGCTAGTAATATTGCCAATTTAGCTCTCTTTTGGTTATTGTTTAGATTATATATATATACATATATTCCCATTCTTTCACTTTCAACCTACTTGTGCTATTGAGTTGAAGGTGTATCTCTAAGAGAACAAATAATTGGATCATATACATTGCCTTTTGAATATGATGGCATTCTTGTGCTGTAAACTGGAACATTATACTGTGAGCACTCATTGTAGCAGAAGTCTTTTCTTATCTGTAATAACTTGTAAGGAAAATATGACACTGAGAAAATATGATTATGAAAGTATGTGTAAATATTAAGGTGCTATGTACATTAACGACACACAGAATAAAAAATAAAATTAAGCATTTTCTGCATATTCTATAGTGTTATCAATGTAAGCTATTAAGGAATAAGGGGATAATCCAGTCCTAAGATCTAGAGGCTGATTTTGGTAGCACAACTATGAGTTATGTTGCTGTTTGGCTAGAACATAAATTAGCAGTGACTCATTGTTAATAATTTCTTTTTCCTCCTAAAAGAGCTTTGAAATCCTATGGGTATTGATGGCAATGCTTATGAGTTTTTTAATTTTTAGTTTTCCATTTTCTTTCATCATCATCTTCTTTTGCCACCTTTTAGCCTTTCTGAAAATGTGACAAGCTCATATTGTAACTCCACCCTTTGCTGTGGTCGGAACTAAACATTTAAATTTAATCTTGGATGCCTCTTCTGTCTTTATCATCTTTTTTTCTTCTCTTTTTAATTATGATTGAATGAAAATGTACATTCCCATATAAATTTGCATGCTGACCTACATGCAGCTTCCACTGTTGTCTCTGCAGGGTGACAGCACACTCTTCGTCTCTGCTCCATACATGTCATATCTTTCCAACAGTCTCCTATCTTCTCCTCTCCACCCATTCCCCTTCCTCCAGTATGAGGTCAACAGGATTACCTCCTATAGATGCTTAGAATCATGAAGTGCCCACACAATATGGTCACTCTGTGTCACCAAGTCCAATCCATTGCTGTCCAAAAAGTTGACCTTCTTTATGATTTATGGACAGGGGTAGCATCAATGCCAGGGGCCATGCTGCCAGGACAACTCTGAGGGTCCTGGACCATCAATTGTGGTCTTTTAGAGGAGATGTCAGCATGCACCCCTATTTATACTTGTGTTGCCAGTGAGACTCAACCTTGTGAGCTCCATCATGGCTGTCACTGGTGGTGGCTGGGTACTGTCTTTTGGTTCCATCTTTTTACTATTGTGGACTGTTCTGTGATGAACATCTTTGTGCATGTATCAGGTGGTGTAAATGGCCTTGATTCTGTAGGATATATTCCAAGGAGTGGAATTACTGGGTCAAATGGTATATCTACGTCCATTATTTTAAGGTAGTGCTAGATTGCTTTCCAAAGAGGTTGCACCATTTTGCAATCCCACCAACAGTGTAGAAGAGTTCCAATCTCTCCACAGCCTGTCCAGCATTTGTTGCTTTGTGTTTTTTGGATCATGGCCAACCTTGTTGGGGTGAGATGATATTTCATTGTCATTTTGATTTGGATTTCTTTAATAGCTAACAATCGTGAGCTTGTCCACATGTGTTTTTTGGCTGCTGATGTCCTCTTCAGAGAAGTGTCTGTCCATCTCCTTTGCCCACCGCTTAACTGGATGATTTATCTTTTTCTCACTGATATTTTGTAGTAGCTTCTAGATTATGGAGTTAAAGTGTCGGTCTGACATAGAGTTGCCAAATATTTATTCCCATTCTGTAGGTGACCTTTTAATCTATTAATAAAGTCTTCTAATGAGCAAAAGTGATTTATTCTTAATAGTTCCCATTTATTTATTTTCTCTTCTGTTACTTGTGGTTTGTTTGATAGATTTTGAAGTCTCTACATTGTGTATTAAAGCTCCATTGTTGTTCCTACTTTTTCTTGGATGAGCTTTATTGTTTTAGATTTGATATTTAGATCTTTTACTCAGCTTGAGTTGGTTTTTGCATAAGGTGCAGTATTTGGGTCTTGTTTTAATTTAGTGCAGATGGATATCCAATTTTGACAGCACCATTTGTTGAACAGATTGTTTTTACCCCAGTTTAATGTCTTAGGGCCTTTGTCGAGTATCAACTTTTCATAGGCAGATAATGTCATCTCTTGGTCTCGATTCTGTTCTACTGATCATCTGTCTGCTTTTGTACTAGTCAGGCTGTTTTGACTACTGTGGCAGTGTAATAAATTCTAAGGTCCTTGTAATGAGAAGCCTCCCAGTGTGTTCTTCTTCTTTAGCAATGCATTACTAATCCGGGGCTTCTTCCCTTTCCAGACAAAGTTGTTAATTTGTTCCTCCATCTCATTAAAAATTGTCACTAGAACTTGTATTGGGATTGTTTTGGGTAAAACAGACATTTTCACAATGTTAAGTCTTCCTATCCATGAGGAGGGTAGGTTTCTCCATTTACGTAAATCTCTCATAGTTTCTTGTAGTAAGGGTTTGTAGTTCTCTTTGTAAAGGTCTGTTATTTGTCTGGAAAGATTTATTCCTAGGTACTTTATCTCCTTAGGGGTTATAGTAAGTGGTATTGACTTGGTGATTTCTTCCTTAATAATCTCATTCTCGGCATAAAGGAATCCTACTGATTTACTTATGTTTATCTTGTATCCTGAGACTTTGCCGAACTTCTCTAACAGTTTGAGAAGTTTCCTTACGGATTCTCTGGGATTCTCTGCATATTCAATTATATCATCTGCAAAAAGGGAGATTTTTAGTTCTTCTTTGCCAATGCAGATACACTTTATTCCTTGGTCTTTTCTGATTGCTCTGGCTAGAACTTCTAGTACAATGTTGAATAGGAGAGATGAGGGCATCCTTGTCTAGTTCCTGTTCTCAAGGGAAACTGTTTCAGTCTCTCTCCATTCAGGATGACATAAGCAGTTGGCTTTGTATAAATGGCCCTTATTGCATTGAGGAATTGACCATCTATTGCTATTTTGCTCAGTTTTTAGCATGAATGGATGTTGGACTTTATCAAGTGCCTTTTCTGCATCAGTAGACAAGATCAGATGATTCTTGTCTTTTGTGGTATTTATGTGATTGATCACATTAATTGTTTTTCTGATGCTGAACCAGCCTTGCATCCCTGATATAAATCCAAATTGGTCATGATGGATTATTTTTTTGATATGCTATTGTATTCTATTGGCAAGAATTTTGTTGCAGATTTTTGCATCTAGATTCATGAGTGAATTCAGTCTGTAGTTCTCCTTTTTGGTTGGGTCTTTCAGGGTTATGCTGGCTTCCTAGTATGAATTTGGGAGTATTCCATCCCTTTGCATACTGTGAAATAGTCTCAGTAGTATTGGACACAACTCTTCTCTGAAAGCTTGGTAGAATTCTGCAGTGAAGTCATCTGGGACCGATTTTTATGACTTTTTCAATCTCTTGTCATCACAAGTTGTTCTGCTTCACTTTGTGATAATTTTTGTAGGTGATATGAATAAAGGAATTTGCCTATTTCCTCTAGGTTGTCAAATTTGTTAGAATACAGTCTTTCATAGTGTTCAGCTATGATATTTTTTATTTCTGCTGGATCTGTTGTGACAACTGCCCTCTCGTTTCTTATTTGGGTTATTTGTTTCCTTTCCTGTTTTTCTTTAGTAAGTTTAGCCAATGGTTTTTCAATTTTGTTGATCTTTTCCAAAAAACAGCTTTTGGTCCTTTCAATTTTTTCAGTTATTCTTCTACGTTCGAAATCATTTAGTTCTGCTCTGGTCTTTATGATCTGTTTTCTTCTGGTGCCTGAGGAGTTCCTCTGTTGTTCTCGTTCTACTTGTTCAACTGTAGGGTCAGTTCTTTGATTTGGTTTCTTTCTTCCTTCCAGATGTGTGCTTTTATGGAGATAAACTGACCTCTGAGCACTGCTTTGGCTGTATCCCATAGGTTCTGGTAGGAAGTGTTTTCATTCTCATTGGAATCCATGAATTTCTTTATTTCATCCTTGATTGCTTCTATAACCCATGGGTTTTTGAGCAAGGTGTTGTTCAGTTTCCAGGAGTTCCACTTTCTATGCTTTTTTCTGCTATTGATTTCTACTTTTATGACTTTATGATCTCAAAAGATGCCTTTGCATTAATTCAATGGTATGGATTTTGTTGAGAATTGTGTTATGTCCTAACACATGGTCTATTCTGGAGAATATTCTGTGTGTACTGGAGAAGAAGGTGTAATTGTCTGCTGAGGGACAGAAAGTTCTGTATATGTTGAAGAGGTCTAGTTGGTTAATTGTGGCAATAAGGTCTTCTGTGTCTTTATTGAGCCTGTTTCTAGATGATCTGTCCAATATTGAGAGTGGAGTGTTGAAGTCTCGTACTATTATTGTGGAGTGATCTATCTCCTTTTGAGTGTAGTAAGTATTTCTTGATGTATTTAGGTGCTCTAATATAAGGTGCATAAATATTTAGTATTGTTAAATCCTGCTTATGTATTGGAGCTTTCAGTAATAGTGTCCATCCTTGTCCACGATGGCAGATTTTATATTAAAATTGACTTTATGTGAGATTAGAATTGCCACACCTGCTCCTCTTTACTCATTGTTAGCTTGATATGTATTCTTCTATCCTTTGATTTTCAGTTTGTTCATATCTTTAGGTCTAAGGTAAGTTTCTTGTAGGCAACATACAGATGGGTCATGTCTTTTGATTGAAGATGTCATTCAATGGCCCTTTACTGGAGCATTCAGTCCATTCCCATTCAATGTAATTACTGATAGGTATGTGTTCAGTGCTGCCATTGTGATTTGTTTATTTTTGTGTTGATGTTTTCTCTGTTGTTCTTATTAACCTGTTCTGCAACCTTCTTCTTTGTGAGTTGATTTTTCACCTTTTTCAGGGCTGGTTTTATGATTGTTGAGACTTCTGTATTACATTTCTTGATATGGTACGTTGCATAATTATTGTGCTTTATGGCTACCCCTATCATCGTGCTAAACAAACTGCATATAACCCCAATTTTGATTGCTACCGGTCTTGTCAACTTGGTCTCCATATGGAAGGAATATAACAATTGTACTACATCCCTCTTAATATGATGACATTATAGTTTACATGATATGTTCACTAGATCGTTTCTTTCACTATTATAGCTTTGATTGTGTTTGGAGACTTCCCTAACTGAGTAGGATTCTGCATCATGTGTTCTTCTAAAATATAAAGTTAGTGGTTTTGTTTTTCTAGGCCAAAGCCAAGAACTTCTTTCAGTACTTCTTGTAGCTTTGGTTTGCTTTTTACAAAGTCTTTGAGTTTCTGTTTATCTCCAAATGTCTTAATTTCATTTTCATGTTTGAAAGATAGTTTTGTAGGATATCTAATTCTTGGTTGGAAGTTCTACTCCATCAAGATTTTAAATGTGTCATGCCACTGTCTCTGTGCCAGCATCGTTTCTGCAGAGAAATCCAATGAAAGCCTACCAGGTTTCCCTCTGAATGTTAGCTGTGCTTTCAGTATTGCTGCCTTTAAGAGTTTCTGCTTATGTTTCAGTTTGTTGAGCTTGATTATAGTATGTCTAGGAGTCTTTCTATTGAGATCTATATTGAGTGGTGTTTCATACGTAACTTGGATATCTATATTCTCTTCTTTCATAATTTTTGGGCAATGTTCTATCAGCAGCTCAGCAACAATGCTCTCTGTGTTCTCAGGTGTCTCGCCCTGTTCAGGACCTCCAATTAATCGTAGATTGTTCTTAATAGAGTCACGCATGTTTCCTATTGCTTCTTCATTTTTCTTGTTTATTTTTTCTGATTTGTCCGGAGTCAGTGGCTCTGTCTTCCAAATCAGAACTTCTCTTTTCCATTTGTTCCATTCTGTTTTCTTGGCTTTGAATTGAAGTTTTTATGTCTTTGATTTTGTTCTTGATCTGTTGGATTTCAGAGTACCAATGTTCCATCAGATCAAACAGCTTGCTTAATTTTTTGTTTTTCTCTGCTGCATTTTGTATGAGGTCTAGGAGGGCTGTCTATGTAATCCTTTTGAATTCACCTCTGTTTCAGAAAAGCTTCTTCATCTGGGAAGTTCTGAGGTGGTTTCTTTTGAGGGCCTTCTGATGCCATGGGTGACTTCTGGGTTACCGTCTTCTCCAATGTTTGTTGCTGTTGGGGCTTCATGAAAGTCAATAAAGGGTGGGAGAGATGCTGTGAAAGTGGACCACAGTTGTTTCTATAGGTTATCTTAAAGTGAGAATTTAAAAGTATTTGATATCTTCCAAAGTCAATCCGGTTTTCAGCTGTATATGTCCCTCTTCCAAGCTGTCAAACTAAGTACCTCTATATTGAACACCAGATATATGAGTCATATCAAATTAAAAAAAAAGAAAAATAAATAAACTAGGTTAAAATACAGAAAGGCTACTGGCCTCCTGGCCTCCACTGTGGAGCCCACACTGTAGGTGATACTGTATAGAATTCGGCTTTTCTGTTGGAAAAGTGCTCTCTTTTGTGTAGGCACTGCCTCCTAGCCCTGGAATTAGGTCCAGCTGAGGCTTCTGTATGGATGACCCTGCCTCCCAGCAAAGCAAAATGGTGTCCAGCTCAAGCTTGCCAGCAGGCCAGGACAAGGTTCCTGGTGGAAAGAGAGGCCAAGAGTGCCACAATGCCCAGAGTCCAAAGCCTCCACTGCTGGGCCCCATCCCCAGGAGACACTGTGCAAAACATTGTCTCCTTGCCAGAAAAGCGCTCTCCCTCTGGCAGGAGCCACCTCCCAGACTAAGAGTGGAGAAGCCTGGGCTTCTCCATTTCCTGATAGGCCAGAAGAGCCAAGGTGTATAGAGTCCAAAGCCAGGCTATCAGAACCTCGCAATTGCATTTACCAGTCCCACTAGCAGTGTGTCCGACACCAGGAGATAGTCAAGTCCCAGTTCTGCCTGGCGGCCAAGACAGAGGAAAAAAAATCAAAATGAAGAGTTACCTTGGGTCTGTACAAGCCTGTGCTTGCCAAGAGTGGGGCCAGTGAAAAAGAGGAGGTTTTGTGTTCGGTGATATCAAATCCAAAGAACACTATGCCGCATCGCAAGGCTCACTACGTGTCCAGAAGGCTCTGTTTAATTATCATTTCAGGTCTTGGTTTCCAGAGGGATTTAGGGAGATTTGCGTTTAGTCTGCCATCTTGTCTCCACCCCTTTATCATCTTTTTTTATTTCAAACAGTTCTTTATTTAGAAGCTAGATTAGAATCTTATATGCATTAGAATCTTCTGTTTTTCTTAGCATTAAAAAGACCTTGAAAAGGTTACAGTGAAACCAAGATTGTGGTTAGGTTGTAGTTGGTGTGTCAGAGCCTATTTCATTAAAATCCCATTTTCTCTAATTTCATTTCAGTGCAGGAACTCACACTCTCTCCTAGGTAAGGAGTCCTTTCATACTGTTACCTAGGAATGAATAGTAATAATAAAAGCAAAATATTATTTCTGAGTGTTTCTTTATGACGAAGGAAAGCTCACTGATGTGAGTCATCGATC
Organism: Heterohyrax brucei; assembly: GCA_028571685.1. Taxonomy (NCBI): domain Eukaryota; kingdom Metazoa; phylum Chordata; class Mammalia; order Hyracoidea; family Procaviidae; genus Heterohyrax; species Heterohyrax brucei. Next base: position 58,027,598 of record CM053145.1, on the reverse strand, counting down.
ACAGAAGTGAGGCTCAATTTCAATATGTAAGTTGCTCTCCTGGGCCCACATCACTACATGTACCCTTTTTTCTGCCTTTTGGAAGAAATTTTCGGTTGCTAATAAAAAGACTTGCTTCCTTTGTTATTTCAGAGTTAAAACAATCACTTAGTGTTTGTTATGCTGATTAATTATCTCTATGTTTATTTTGTGCAATTATTTGCTTTTACTTGATGAGTAGATAATGAATTTGTGTTAGCAGAAGGAGGATAAAATTAGAAAATAAAAATGTCAAAAGCCCTGGCTCAGAATTTGGCACTTGAATGGGGAAGTTTAACACTGTTGTTATGATGCCAATTTGCTCAACTGGAATTACTTTTGTCACCTTTTGAGCATCAGTGCTACTCCCTGAATTACAGCTGTTCACTGTTTGAACTTGGAATGAACTGCCTGCTCTAACAGGCTCTATCATCATTATAAGTTGATATAACAAATAATTTTAGTGTAAAATTAGATGTAAAGACTCTTAAGCATTATTTATTAGCAGAAGATACATTTTTTTACAGTACAAATGTAAGGCTATTAAGATATTAACAGGAATTTAGGAGAGCTGCTATTAGAATTTTATGCATGTGTTAAAGAGTCAGTTTTTAATGAAACAATATATTTAAATAAGCAAGTTGTTGGCTGCATTTTTCCTTGACATTTCATTATCCCATGAATTATATGTTCAGTCTGGCTATCATGATGTAAAAGCTTGGTTACTTAAATAGTAGATTAAAAAATAAATAAATTGATGATAAATATTGCAAAGATTTCAGGAACTCAGCCTCTCAGCAGTTTTTATTATTATTGAGCCCAGCAATCTATCTCACAATGTGTCAGCAGCCAAATGCGTTTAAGTAAACTTGATACATTAAATAGGACATCATTTTTTATCAGGATTTAGATATATTAAGGCAAAGAGTTGACAGTGTTCTGTGATGTACTTTGCGATTTGCCAGATTGGCTACGTCAAAATCAAAGAAGCTTGTGCTTAAGAACATATTCCAGTATCACTTACAGTAAAGTTACTTACTAGACCATAACACGTGTATACATTTTGAAATAGTCTCAAGATTTAAAACCATTCTGAAGTTGTGAAGTTTGAGCAAGTAAAATTATTTAGATGTATTTGAGGACTTGTCATAGATAATCTCTAATGGATTAATCTCAGCTATAAATATTATTAGAGTAAGATTTGGTGACAATTTTAGTAGGGTTTAAAACTTCCAGCAATTTTTTATTTTTCCTGTTCTAATTACTTTTAATGCCACTATGAAGCATATTAAGGAATTTCATTTCTTAAGTTTTAGTCATTGTATAGTTTTAAGATGTGAAAGAGCAAACTCTTAGAGTCAGTAAAGTGGCATTGAATCATGATTTTCCTATATTTGATATAGGATCACTGTGAGTCAGAATCAACACAATGGCAGTGGGTTTAGTTGGTTTTTACATATCTGGTTTCCAACAAGTTACTTGCTCTATGCATACCTATGATGAAAGAATAATAATGACAGCTTCATCTGTTGTGATGTGGGTAGAATAAGAGAGTAAATATGAAAATATCTGGCTTGTTCTTCCTTGGCGCTAATGGAAATTCTCAAGACTAGGCACTTTGTGCATGTGGTCTTTGTTGTTCAAAAAATAAGAAGCATAAAATATTTACTAAGAATTTACTAAAGGCCTTACGTGGTTGTCTTTATATGTAAAAAGCCATTTAATTTTTTTATCATAAGAGTATAAGTAACTGCTGTATTAACTGCATTTTAAAGTGAATGGGACTTATTCAATACGTCCAAGTTCAAAATATTAAAATTTATTGACTTTACTACATCATTGATTATAACAAGTTGCAACACTATGTAACAGTAAAATTGTAAGGAAAAAAATCAATAGGTACTGGAGAAAGAACAAGTCTTCTTATTAGATATTCAAAAACAAACAAAAAACCCATGAATATCCTTTTTTGAATTAAAATTACCATTCTAGGAATACAAAGATATTTTGCTACATAATAGTATTTATATTTATATATGCATACCTCACTTGATATTTAGTAACTAGAAATATATCTCTTGAAAGTTAAGAGACCAGGATAACTGTCACTACCACTTTCACTATTGCTCTAGGAGTCATGGCAAATGCATCAGGTGCATAAGAACAAAATTAAAAACTGCAATTATTGAACAGGAAAATAAATCTAAAACCAAACTCATTGCTGTTGAGTTGATTCCTATTTACATCAACCTTATAGTACAGTGTATAACTGCCCCCAAGGCTGTAAGCCTTTATGGAAGCAGACTCCCACATCTTTATCCCAGGGAGAGACTGGTGGGTTAGAATTACTGAACTTTCAGTTAGTAACTGAGCACTTTAACCATTGCATTACCAGGGATACATAAACATTAATATTTATGATAAGGAAGGCAATAAATATTAATGTTGTGTGATATAAAACTTACTTTAAAACATAACTGAAAGACTACTAGAACTAAGGAGAGATCTTAAGCAAGACAAATATCAAATAAATACAGAAAAATAAATTTAGCAGTAATTATTTTAGTACAATAGAAAAATGCTCATTAGTAAGTAATAAAAAAAAATACCTGATAATATCTTTAACAACATACATGCAAGTCAAATTTTTATTGGAAAATATAAAAAATACATGATTTAATAGAAAACTGTATTTTGGATGATAGACTCAATATTATAAAAATGTCAATTCTCTGAAGATTATTTACAAGTTTAATGAAATTTCTATACAAATCCCATTATGACTGTAGACATTTAATGTAACTTTAAAAAGTCAACAAGATTTTTTCCTTTTTAAAAATATTTTTCCCTTGTGTTAAATAAGAAAATTACAAAGTTCCCATGAAAAATATGGAAAATTTTAGAAAAAAAAGAGTAGAGAAAACAATTACATCGGTTTTAAATAAAATTATAAAGATACATCAAGTAGACATAATAGCATGAGTAGATAAAAAAATAGTGATATGCAATTATAAAATCCAGAAATATACTTAAATACATATGGGAATTTAATATGTGATATTTTGTAATAGTATAAGAATAAACAGGTTATTTAATAGTCATCTTAAACAAAATACAACTGAATCTTATTTCTAATCATGCATATAATAAATTATATGATGAATCAAGAATTCAATAAAAGTGAGTCACAAAAGTATTAGAAGAAAATAAAAGAGAATTCTTTTTAATATTGTTAGAACTAGAAAGGTTTAAGTAAGTGATAAAAAACAGAAGCTAGGAATAAAAAGATTAATAAATATGACTCGACAGCACTTGGCTAAATATGATTATTTAGAAATTAAAAAAGAAGAATGTGAAAGAATTTCTCGAATTGCATTCCACTAGCTACAACAAAAGACAGTCTGGAAAACATTTTTTCATTTCATATTAAAGACCACACCCCCCCAAACGAAACCCATTACCTTGAGTTGATTCTAACTCATAGCGGCTCTGTAAGACAGAGCAGAACAGCCCCCATAGGGTTTCTAAGAAGTGACTGGTAGATTCAAACTGTTGATCCTTTGGTTAGCTGCTGAGGTCTTAACCATTGTACCACAGGGGCTCCTATAAAAGACAAAAAGCTGATTCATCTAATGCATTTTAAGGTCACTCAAATCACAAGGAAAGAGACCATTAGCACAATACATCTACTCCTCACTTGTCAAATGTTTTGTTCTGTGACATTTCACATTTAGGACAACATTAAAATATCTAGCTTGTGCATTAACGACTTATGTATGGTAATACAAATGTTGAGTTGTGAGGCAACAGTAATGCTGGCTGTGATAGTTAAGTTTACACGTCATCTTGGCTAGGCCATGATTCTCAGTGGTTTACCAATTATGTAACAATGTACTCATCCTCCATTTTGTGATCTGATGTAGTCATCATCTATTTTTTGCTTCACAACCTAGTCTCTGGAACTTGACCATGTTGATAAGTGAAGAGTGGGTGAATTCAAATGGGTATGGTCTACAACAGTCAGGTTAAAGAAAATTAAATATGAAAGAAACTCTTAAGTAAATGAAAGGTGCTCAGTCTTGTATACAATGTTAGAAAAATGAGATTTTTCACCTACATATTTGGGAGTTGGTAAGTATTGGAGAAACAGGAAATCTCACACATCACAGGTGGTAATATTAGCTGGTACAAGTATATGGCTTATAGTTTAGCAGTTCCTTTCAAAATAAAAATGCATCTCTACCCTTTGAATCAATTCCCCTTCTAAACATATATATCCTTCAGTTGTGCTTACATGTATTTTCAAGATTTTGATTGTGACATTTTTGGGTAAGACTAAAAGACAATAAATAACTTGAATGTACATCACTAGTGAGTTGATTGACAAGATCTGATTATAAGCTATCAAAATAATTTATACATATACATATATATTTGTACCATACACATAGGTGTATACATGTATACACACACATATATTTGTGTATATTCACACATACAAATACATGTATTTTGTATATAACAGTACATGAATAAACAGATTATTTAATAATTATCTTAAAATATAATTAGGTCTTTTTTCTCGTCATTCACCACCACCACCACCACCAATACCATCAAGTTGGGTCTGACTCAGAGCGACCCTAGAGGTCAGAGTAGACCTTCCCCATAGAGTTTCCAAGGAGCACCTCGTGGATTTGAACTGCCAACATTTTGGTTAGCAGACATAGCACTTAACCCACTATGGCACCAGGGTTTCCATCATACACATAAATAAAGTATAAGATGAATCAAGAATTCAATATAAATGATCACAAGAGTATTGGAAGAAAGCATAAGAGAATTATGTTTAGTATTAGAATTATAAAGATTGATTTAAGTAAGAAATAAAAGCCAGAAGCTAGGTTTGTATATAGTGGTTAAGTGCTGGTCAGCAACTTAACCCACCAGCAACTTGAACCCACCAGCAACTCTGTGGGACAGAGATGTGACAGTCTGCTTTTGTAAGGATTTACACCCTTAGAAACCTTATGGAACAATTCTGTTCTGCCCTATAAGGTGACTATCAGTGGAAACCAACTACAGGGCAACCCCAAATGAAAAAAACCAAACCCACTGCCACTGAGTTGATTCTGACTTATAGAGACCCTATAGGGTATGGTAGAACTGCCCCATAGACTTTCCAGTGAGGGCTTGGAAGATTTGAACTGCTGACTTTTTTGGTTAGCTGATGTAGCACTTAACCACAGTGTCACCAGGGTTTGCAGAGGGCAACAGGTTTTATAAATGTATTTTTATACACACATACAACACATTCACGTACTGAAGTAGTAAAATTTCTACAATATATTACTGTGATGAGAAAGCATGGTGCAGTATTGAATGCTGTATTTTACTATTTACAGTGTGAACACTAACCATATGTGTATTATGGAGTAAGTTTTGTCCATCAAAAAATTGTATTGAAGTCCTTTCAGCACAACCTGAAAACTCTTCCAATCTTAACCCAATATTGCATGAACAGAGTAGCAGGGTCAGAGATACAGGGGCCATGCTGTCAGGGGACATTGAAGCCAATTGGCATAATTAGCCTATTGCAAAGAGAGTTTTCTACACCCCATATTGGTGATTGGCATCCATGGTCTTAAAAGTTAGCAAGCTGACATCTTGAAGTACATCAAGTGGTCTCAACTCAGCTGGAACATGTGATTACCAAGGACAACAAAGACGTGGGGGAAAAAGAACCCAGAAGACAGAAAGATCCACATGAATAGGTGACTACATCAACATGTGACCAGAAGAACCAGATGGTGCCTGGCTACTTCCAATGACTGCGTGATGGAGTTCACGATGTTGAACCCCAGTGGCAATACACAGAAAAGAGGGTGCACACTGGGAACTCCACTAAAATATGGCAACTGATGGTCTGAAGGCCTGGGGGTTCCCCTGGGACCATGGCCCCCAGACCTGATGTTGCCCCTGATCATAAATCATTACTAAGGTCAACTCTTCAAATAGGAATGGATTGGACTTGGGGACACAGAGTGACCGTATCATGTGTGCAATTTATGATTCTCCGACTCGATGGCACTTGGCACTTGGCGGACTCTATATGATGTCATCCTACAGGCCTCTTACTAGAGGGGAATGGAGAGGGTGGAGAGGAAGCAACAGGAAATTGTTAAGAGGATATGACATGTATAGAACAGAAAGGAGGAGTGTGCTGTCTCTGGGCAAGGAGAGCAGAAAGAGCTGCAGATAGGCAGGCATGTAAATTTAAACTGGATTGTACACGTTCACTCAACCACAATAAAAAAAATTGTGTTCAAGTCCTAACCATTGTATCTGTGAATGTGACCTTGTCTGGAAATAGAGCTTTTTACTTTGTTGTATTTTTTATTAAATTAAAGGAGTTCTTCACAAGAATCAGGTGTGACCTAATTTGAATCACTTTTTAAAAAATATTTTTATTGTGATGAGGTGAAAGTTTGCAATCCAAGATAAATTTGCTTACCCACCTCTCCACAACTCTAGCTGCTCTCCTCACCATGGGATAGCACACTATCCTTTTTCACTCTTCTGTGATTCACTCAGCCAGCACTTGTCCCCTTCTCTCCCCCATCTCCTCTCCCTAGAAAGAAACCATAGCACAGCCTCATACGTATATATAAAACCATAAAGTACATACACCACATGCATCACTCTGTGTCCCTGAGTCCAGTCCATTCTTTGTCTGAAGTGTTGGCTTCAGCACTGGTTTCAGGTCTGGGCTAGTAGTAATTCTAGGGATCATGTTCCCTGGGGAACTTTGGGCCATTGGACCATCAATTCTGGTCTTTAAATAGAGTTCTGGATCTGCACATCATTTTTTCTTGTGATACTTCAGGGACTCCACGTTGTGTTTCTTGTCGGGCCTGTCTGTTGTTGTGGCCAGGCACCACATGATTCTTCTGGTCTCATGTTGATATAGTCTCCCAATCATATGGTTCTTTCTGTCTCTATGCACATTTTTTACTCATGTCTTTGTTCTAGATTGTGATCTACTCTAGGTTTGGGACTAATTGATGTTCCTCAGATGGCTGCTTGCTGGATTTTAAAACCCCAGACACCACTTACCAGTATGGGATGCAGAAGATTCTCTTAGTGAAAGACTAGGTACACCAATTGACCTCAGTGTCCCTGAGAATGTGGTCCTCAGACTCCTGTCCCTTGTACTCTGTCCTTTGAAACGTTGGGTTGAATTTAGAAAACATTTTAATAGTCCAGTTATGCTGACCTGGGTTCTACTGCATGCTGTCACACCCTTCACCTAACTAAATTCCTGTTGACTATCTAGTCTATAACCAACCCTCTCCTCCACCTACCAACTCTTGTAGCCATCAAAGAGTACTTTCTTCTGTGTGTAAGTCCTTTTTAAGGTCCTTATAATAGTGGTTTCATACAATATTTGCCCCTTTGAAGTTAAAGGATTTTGCTCAGCATAATGTCCTCCAGTTGATTCTAGGTTATGAGATGGTTCCTAGAATCATCATTGTTCTTTATCATTGCATAGTGTTCCTTCATGTATACATACCATAGTCTGTTTATCGATTCATCTGTTGATGGGCACCTAAGATGATTCCATATTTTTGCAATTGTGGACACTGCTGCAATGAACATTCGTGTGCACATACCTGCTTGTGTGACAGCACTTATTTCTGTAGGATATATTTCAAGCAGTGGGATTACTGGATCATGTGGTCTTTCTATTTCTCGTTTTTAAGAAAGCACCAAATCATTTTCTAAAGAGGCTGTATCATTCTGAATTCCCACCAGCAGTGCAGAAGAGTTCGCTACAGCCTCTCCAACATTTGTCATTTTGTGCTTTTTGGATTATAGTTAACCTTGTTGGGGTGAGGTGGTATCTCATTGTAGTTTTGATCTGTATTTCTCTAATAGTTAATGATTGTGAGCATTTCCTCACATGTCTTTCGGCTACCTGAATATCTTTTTTCGTGAAATGTCTGTCCATATTCTTTGCCTATTGTTTAATTGGGTTATTTGTCTCTTTCTTGTTGATATTTTGCAGTCTCTTGTAGGTTATGGAAATGAGATGCTGATACAATAAGGGGTTGCCAAATACTTTTTCCCATCCTGTAAGAAGTCTTTTATTCTCTTGATAAAGTCCGTGATGAGCACAAATGTTTGCTTTTTAGTAGCTCCCATTTACCTATTTTCTTTTCTGCTGTTTGTGCATTGTTGGTAATATTTTGAGTTCTGTTTAAAACTGTGTTATGTATTCTATTGTTGCCCCTATTTTTATTCCATAATCTTTATCATTTTGTTTTTAGTTATGTTAGGTGCCATCGAGTTGGTTCCACCTCATAGCAACACAATGAACAACAGAATGAAACACTGACTGGTCTTGTATGGTTCCACAATCATTTTTATGCTTAAGTCCATTGTTGTAGCCACCTTGTTAATCTGGCTTGTCAAGGGTCTTCCTCTTTTTCACTGACCCTCCACTATACCAAGTAAGGTGCCCTTCTCCAGGAACTGATCCTTCCTGACAACATGTCCAAATTATGCAAGGCACAGTTTTGCCATCTTTGCTTCCAAGGAGCATTCTGGTTGGACTTCTTCCAGGACAGATCTGTTGGTTCTTTTGGCAGTCCATGGTATACTCAACATTCTTCTCCAACACCACAATTCAATGGCATCAGTGCTTTGTTCATTGTCCATCTTTCACATGCATATGATGTGATTGAAAATACCATGGCTTGGGTCAGGCACACTTTAGTCTTCAAGGTGATAGCTTTACTTCTGAGTATTTTAAAGATATCCTTTGTAGCAGATTTTCCCAGTGCAATGAATCTTATGATTTATTGACTGCTGCTTCCGTGGGCATTGAATGTGGACCCAAGTAAAATGAAATCCTTGACAACCTCAATGCTTTCCCCATTTCTGACAATGTTGCTTACTGGTCCAGTGGTGGGGATTTTTGTTTTCTCCATGTTGAGGGGCAATCCATACTGAAGGTTGTGGTCCTTGATCTTCATCAGTAACTGTTTCAAATCTCTTTTACTTCCAGCAAGTAAGATGGTGTCATCTGCATAATGCAGATTGTTACTGAGCCATCCTCCAATCCTGATGCCTTGTTCTTCTTCATAGAATTGAATTTCTGGGATTATTTGCTCAGCATATAGATTAAAAAGCTATGGTGAAAGGATATAACCTTGACACACACCTTTCCTGAGTTTAGATCCAACTCGACGGCACTTGGCTTGGCTTGGCTAGTGTCCCCTTGTTCTAGTCACACAACTGCCTCTTAATCCATATACAGGTTCCTTAAAAGCACAATTAGGTGTTCTGGAATTTCCATTATCCTCAATGTTAGCCATAATTTATTATGATCCACTCAGTTAAATGCCTTTGCACAGTGAATGAAACACAAGCAAACATCTTTCTGATATTCTCTGTTTTTAGCCAAAATCCATCTGACATCAGCAATGATATCCCTGGTTCCATGTCCTCTTCTGAATCTAGTTTCAAATTTTGGCAGTTCCTTGTCAATATACTGTTGCAGTCACTTTTCAATGATCTTGAGAAAAATTTTACTTGCATGTGATATTAAAGATATTGTTCAGTAATTTCCTCATTTTGTTGGATTTCCTTTCTTTGGAATGGGCATAAATATGAATTTCTTCCAGTCTGTTGGCCAGAGAGCCATCCTGCAAATTTCTTGGTGTTTTAAATTTGATATTTAGGTCTCTGATCTAATTTTTGAGTTAGTTTTTGTGTAAGGTGTGAGATATAGGACCTGTTTCAATTTTCTGCAGAGAAATATCCAATTTTGCCAGCAGCACTTGTTAAAGAGAGTTTTTTCCCAAGTTCACAGCCTTCTGTTCTTTGTCAAATATCAGCTGTTCATAGTTGGATGGTGTTATTTCTGAATTTTCTGTTCTGTCCTATTGGTCTATATATATCTGTTTTTGTGTGATTACTAGGCTGTTTTGACTGCCATAGCATTGGGTAGTGTAAGGTCTCCCCCTGTGTTCTTCTTCAGAAGTGTTTTACTTACCTGGAGTTTCTTCCTTTTCCAGTCAAAGTTGGTGATTTGTTTCTCCATTTCATTAAAAAAATAACATTGGGATTTGTATTGGGATTGCACTGTATATACAGATCGCTTTGAGTAGAATAGACATCTTCACAGTGTTAATTAAGTCTTCATATCCATGAACATGGTAGGTTTCTCCACTTATGTAAGTCTCTTTTGGTTTCTTGCAGTAGATTCTTTCAATTGAATGACTTTTGAATGGTGTCTTATAAACGGGAAGAAAAGACAAGGAAACAGTTACAGAGGGAATAGCATGTGAGAATCCCCTGCAAGCCAAGGAAACTGAAGAAATTCCTGGGACCCTCAGAAGCCTACAGAGACAGGGAAGAATCTTCCCCTAGAGTCCACTGAGAGAGAACAAAGCTCTTTCCACAACTTGAATTTGTACTGCCGGCCTCCAGAGCTGTGAGAAAACAAAAATTTCTGGTCTTAAAAGCCACTCACTAGTGGCGTTTTATTATGGGAGCCCTACGTAACTATTACGGAAGTGATGTTTTGCAATGCATGGAATATCTTTGAAATAATATGTAGTACAAGAAACTGAGGTCAGGAGGAGTATCTGGGGCAGGAAACAGGGTGACTGGGACGTAAAGGAGAATGTAGAACATTTTGCTTTTTACCATTTCAATCAATAACAAAGAATGAATGTGTCATGAACCTGTATTAACTAGTGAAAGTTAAATTAAAAAAAAATGACAAAATAAAAATTCCAGCATGTGGGTCTCTCTGCGTTATCCAGGTTCTGTACAACGAACGTGGGAATCAGTTAAGCAGCTTAGTTTAGAGTTTTGTAAAACGGGAACTGTATTCATGCTGTATGCTTTGTCACTTATGAGTCTTGAGAAATTCTTTAAGTTTCCATAGTCTGCCTGTATTCTCCCACCAAATGTAAGCTTTAAGAGGGTTATTGTCTGTCTTGTTCATTGCTCAATCGCTAATGCCATACATAGTATTTGGTACATAGTTGGTAATCAGTATTTTTTATTTTGTAGAATTAGATAAAAGATAAACTTTAAATCTTAGTCATCTATTCCTGCTATAACAGAAATACCTCAAGTAGACGGCTTTACAAACAGAAATTTATTTTCTCACAGTTTGGTAGATTAGAAGTCCAAATTCAAGACATCAGCTCCAGCAGACGGCTTTATTTCTCTGTCCACTCTGGAGGAATGCCCTTATCATCAATCTTCCCCCACACTAGGAGTTTCTCTGTACAGGAACACCAAGTCTAAAGGATGTACTCTGCTGTCAGTGCTTCTTTTTGGGTAGGAGATCCCTACTCTATGCTTGCTTCCTTTCTCTTTCCCTTTTACCTTCTGTAGGACAAAAGGTGGTGCAGGCCGCACCTGAAAAAAATTTCCTTTACATTGGATCAGGAATGTGACCCAGGCAAGGGTGTTACAATCTCACCCTAATCCTCTTTAACATGAAGTTACAGTAACAAAATGGGGGATGGACACACAGTAGTTGAACCATGGCCCATCCAAATTGCCACATACTTTTGGGGGGGTGGGGCATAGATTGAAATCCATGACAATCAGGAAACTGAAAAAAAAATTTGTTACAACAGTGAAAAATAATGTGATGTGGAATAGAGATGTGCAAGCCCAAAGAGAAACTATTAAAAATTATTGGATAACCATAGAAGAATATAGTTTCTACTCATGGGGTAAATTCAAATTGAGGATTTTGTGTAAATAATCTCTAGAAGCTGTGTAGTTTTGAGGAGCATAACAGACTTGTCAGGCAAAAGTTTTAGAATTTTATTTGTTTGTACGGTATACCACAATTCTTTATATTTAAAAGTTATACAAGCAAATTAAAACACAAACTTTATGGGGGAAAATCTATTCCTGTATATACTTGCAGCTTGTTGAGTAACATGATAAATTGCTTGGTGAGAATTTATACTTTTATCATTTGTAATGTGAACATTATGAAAAGTTATGTAATTGGTCACCAAGATGCATAAGCCAAAAATAGACTTCCAGTCAGAGGCTATTGATATTGAAGCATGTGTTTCTTTTCTAGGGAATAAGACATTTTCCCCTTTTCTCTGTCATCTGAATTTCCTAGATTGTAAATCTAATAGTAAATATTGGACCATACTTAAATGCAGGTACCCATGTTACTTACTCTGAGTTTGGTGAATTCCAGATGTGGAATCTGGGGTTTGTCTTGGTTATGTAGTGCTACTATAAAAGAAATAGTACAAGTGGTTGGCTTTAAGAAAGAAAAAATTTATTCTCTCTCAGTCTAGGAGGCTAGAAGTCCCCAATTCAGGATGTCAACTCCAGGGAAAGGCTTTCTCTTTCTCTGTTAGTTCAAGGAGAATATACATATCATCCATCTTCCCCTTCTCTAGGAGCTTCTCAACACAGAGACTCTGGCTCCTGGCACCACCTTCTTGGTGGTACGAGGTGCCTGTGTCTCTCTGTTGGATTCTTTGTTTTACATCTTGAAAGAGATTGAGTTAAAATAAAACCTAATTTTGGAGATTGAGTCCAGCCTCTTTAACATATCTGCTACTAAGACCACTTCATTAACTTCCTGGAACTAGGAATTGTAACACTTAGGAAAATCAGATCAGATGATAAAATGATGGACAGTCATACAGTACTGAGAATCATGGCCTAGCCCAGTTGACACGTATTTTAGTAGGACACAATTCAGTCCGTAACTGCATTAAATAGATCCTCAGGAACACATGATAACTACAGAGATTTCCTTCACTAAAAGCCAGATTAAAACTCGATGGCTAGTCCATTTTACCCAAAGCAATCTACCTATATATTGCAATCCCAGTACAAGTTCTAGTGTCATTTTTTAATGAGATGAAGAAACAAATCATCAACTTTGTTTGGAAAGGGAAGAAACCCTGGATAAATAAAGTACTTCTAAAGAAGAAGAACACACTGGGAGGCCTCTCATTATCTGACTTTAGAACCTATTGCACTGCCACAGTGGTCAAAACAGCCTCGTCCTGGTACAAGAACAGACAGATCTATCAATGGAACAGAATTGAGACCCCAGAGATGAAACCATCTGCCTATGAACAGTTGATATTCGACAAAGACCCTAAGACATTAAACTGGGGTAAAAACAATCTCTTCAACAAATGGTGCTGGCAAAATTGGATATCTATCTGCAATAAATTGAAACAAGACCCATATTTTACACCTTATACAACAACAAACTCAAACTGAATAAAATACCTAAATATCAGATCTAAAACGATAAAGTTCGTCCAAGAAAAAGAAGGAGCAACAATGGAAGATTTAATACACAACAGACACAGACTTCCAAATCTGTCAGACAAACCACAATCAACAGAAGAAAAAATAGATAAATGGGAACTATTAAGAATCAGACACTTTTGCTCATCCAAAGACTTTATTAATAGAATTAAAAGTCCACCTACAGAATGGGAAAAAATATTTGGCAACTGTATTTCAGACTGACACCTGATCTCCATAATCTACAAGGTACTACAAAATATCAATAAGAAGAAGATAAATCATCCAATTAAGTGATGGGCAAAGGAGGTAGACAGACATTTCTCTAAAGAGGAGATCCAGGCAGCCAAGAAACACATGCGGACGTGTTCACGATCTTTAGTTATTAAAGAAATTCAAATCAAAACTACAATAAGATACCATCTCACCCTAACAAGGTTGGCCATGATCCAAAAAACACAAAACAACAAATGCTGGAGAGGCTGTGGTGAAATTGGAACTCTCCTACACTGTTGGTGGGATTACAAAATGGTCCCGCCTCTTTGGAAAGCAATCTGGTGCTTTAAAAAAATGGGTATAGATATACCCTTTGACCCAGTAATTCCATTACTTGGAATATATCCTACAGAATCAAGGCCATTCACACCACCTGATACATGCACAAGAATGTTTATTGCAGCACAGTCCACTATTACAAAAAATGGAATCAACCTAGATGCCCAACAACAGAAGAATGGCTAGGTAAACTATGGCATATACACTCAATGGAGGGCTATGCAATGATAAAGAACAATGATGATTCCAGGAAACATCTCCTAACCTGGTTTCAACTGGAAGACATTATGTTGAGTGAAAGGACAAATATTATATGAGACCCCTACGATGAGATCTCAAAAACAGACTTACGTATAGAAGAAAAGACGCTTTGACAGCAGCAAGGGAGGGGAGAGAGGGAGAGTGAGGTGGGGGAAGGTTTAAATTAGATAGTTGGTGGAAATTTAGTTGGGTGAAATTGGTGATAGCACACATTACAAACAAGAACAATATTAAGTGGACTTCAGCATAACTTGAGTACTTCTTCCATCTTAAGCCAATATTGAAAGGACAGAGTAGCTGGGGCAGGGGGCAGGGGACCATGCTCTTAGGCGAAATTGAGGCCAATTGGCACAAGTAGCGTTTTGCTAAGAGGGCTCTCTGCACCCCGCCATTGGTGAGTGGCATCCGGGGTCTTAAAAGCTGCCAAGCTGCCATCCCAAGGGCACAGTAAATGGTCCCAACTCAGCAGGAACAGATGCTCACTGAGGACCAAAATGACATGGGATAAAGACAACCCAGAAGACAGAGACCCACATGAGTGGGTGCCTACATTGACTTGGGACCAGAAGAACCAGATGGTACCTGGCCACCACCAGTGACAGCTGCAATGGAGCTCACTAAGTTGAGTCTCACTGGCAACACAAGAATAAAAAGGGTGCACTCTGAGATCTCCACTAAAAGACTGCAACTGATGGTCCAGTGGCTTCCAGGTTCTCCTGGGAGCATGGCCCCTGGCCCTGCTGCTGCCCTTACCCATAAAACATAATGAAGTTCCACTCTTTGGACAGGAATGGATTGGACGTGGTGATGCAGAGTGACCATGTATTGGATGCACTTTATGGTTCTATGCATCTATACGTTACCATCCTGCTGACCTCTGGCTGGAGGAAGGGGAGTAGGTAGAGAGGAGGGAAAAGGAGACTGCTGGGAGAATGAGTCATGTATGGAGCAGAGAGGAATAGTGCTATGACCAGGCAGGGAGAACAGTGGAAACTGCATATAGGTGGGCATGCAAATTTATATGGGAATGTACATTTTCACTCAGTCATAATAAACAAACAAACAAAAAAAAAACTCAATGTCTTTCAGAGTTGGACCATTACAGCTCCTAGGAACACATTCCTTGGTCTCTTCTTTTTCAAATATCAACCTAATTCTTTGGTTTGTGCTGTTGCTCTGGTCCACAATCCTAAGTTTTGATTCAGTGCATTTCCCATTATTCTAGTCACTAACTGACAAATCCTACAGTCTAGGCCATTTATAGAGATCCTAGACTCTGGCTATGTTTTGTTAATACTCCCCTGTGCTCGAGTCGTAATGATCCCTGAAGATCCAGCAGTTAAAGTGCTTGGCTGGTAATGAAAAAATCGATGGTTCAAACCTACCATCTGCTCTGCAGGAGAAAGATGTGGCAGGCTACTTCCATAAAGATCTATAGCCTTAGAAACCCTATGGGAGCAGTTTTATTTTCTCCTATATCATAGCTATGAGTCAGGATTGACTCGATGGCAATGGATTTTTGTGAATAAGTCTCCCCTTTGTGGCCCTGGCTCACTGCTTTGCATTCTTCTGGATAAAGCATACCCCTTCTTCCTTCTCCTGAACCTCAATTGACTTTTTAATCTGTTTCATCTTAAAAATTCCTCTAGGGACAAGAAACTTACTACTTTGTAAAGCCAGTCATTCTAGAGTTAACTGTCTCTCATTGTCCTTCTTTGAAAGTTCTGTATCTGGAACCAAACTTTGTTTTTCATTGTTGCAACTTGTAGGGTCTCACAAAATTGTTATTTATTCTGAGGCATAGGGAGATTTAGAATACAAAAAAAAAAAAAAGAAAAGAAAAGAAAAACAAAGAACCTTGCCATTGAGTCAACTCTGACTCATAGCAGCCGTAAAGGACAGAATAGAACTGCCCCATGATTTTTCCAAGGACCATCTGGTGGATTTGAACCACTGACTTTTTGGTTAGCAGCATGAACTCTTAACCACTACACCATGAGGCTTTGATTTGTAATATATAACTCCGAATTAATTCAACTCTGACTTAAATGACATAGTCTGTAATGACGCTGGTCATCATTATTTTTCCATACTCTAGCTTTTTAATGTTCTTAAAGTGTGGAAAAAACTGACTAAATGCTACATTATGTAATAGGAATAGCTAATGTTTGCTGAATGCTAAACATTGTTTTAAGAGTTCTACCCACCAAGAAAAGGTAGGAACAACAATGGAAGTTTTAATACACAATGAGGACAGACTCCAAAATCTCTCAAAGAAACCTCAATCAAAAGAAGAGAAAGTAGATAAATGGGAACTATTAAGAATCAAACACTTTTGCTCATCCAAAGACTTTATTAATAGAATTAAAAGAACACCCACAGAGTGGGAAAAAATGTTTGGCAACTCTATGTCAGATCGACGCCTGATCTCCATAATCTATAAGATACTACAAAATATCAATAAGAAGAAGATAAACCATCCAATTAAGCGGTGGGCAAAGGAGATGGACAAATACTTCACTAAAGAGGAGATCTAGGCAGCCAAAAAACACATGCGGACATGTTCACGATCTTTAGCTATTAAAGAAATTCAAATCAAGACAACAATGAGATACCATCTCACCCCAACAAGATTGGCCATGATCCAGAAAACACAAAACAACAAATGCTGGAGAGGCTGTGGAGAAAGTGGGACCCTCCTACACTGTTGGTGGGGTTGCAAAATGGTCCAGCCTCTTTGGAAGGCAATCTGGTGCTTCCTTAAAAAAATGGATATTGATATACCATTTGACCCAGTAATTCCACTGCTTGGAATATATCCTACAGATTCAAGGCCTTTCACACCAACGGACACATGCACCAGAATGTTTATCGCAGAACAGTCCACAATAGCAAAAAGGTGGAATCAACCTAGATGCCCAACAATAGAAGAATGGATAGGTAAACTGTGGTACATATACTCAATGGAGCACTACACAATGATAAAGAATAACAATGATTCCAGGAAACATCTCCTAACCTGGTTTCAACTGGAAGACATTATGTTGAGTGAAAGTAGTCAGCGACAAAAGGACAAATACTGTATGAGACCTCTACGATAAGATCTCAAAAACAGACTTGTGTATAGAAGAAAAGACTCTTTGACAGCTGCAAGGGAGGGGAGGGAGGGAGGGAGAGAGGGCAAGGGGGGGAGGGTTTAGTTTAGATAGTTACTAGAAATCTAGTTGGGAGAAAGCGGTGACAGCACACATTAGGAACAAGAACAACATTAAGTGGACTTCAGCATAACTTGAGTACTCCTTCCATCTTAACTCAATACTGCAAGGATAGAGTAACTGGGGCAGGGGGCGGGGGACCATGCTCTTAGGCGAATTCCAGGCCAATTGGCACAACTGGCGTTTTGCTAAGAGAGCTCTCTGCACCCCACATTGGTGAGTGGCGTCTGGGGTCTTAAAAGTTGCCAAGCTGCCATCCGAGGACACAGCAAATGGTCCCAACTCAGCAGGAACGGATGCTCACCGAGGGCCAAAATGGCATGGGGTAAAGACAACCGAGAAGACAGAGAGACCCACAAGAGTGGGTGCCTACATCGACCTGGGACCGGAAGAACCGGATGGTGCCCGGCCACCACCAGTGATAGCCATGACGGAGCTCACAGGGAGGAGCCTCACTGGCAACACAAGAATAAAAAGAGGTGCATCATGAGATCTCCACTAAAAGACCTCAATTGATGGTCCAGCGGTTTTGGGGTTCCTCTGAGAGCATGGCCCCCGGCCCTGATGCTGCCCGTTACCATAAATTATAACAAAGGTCCACTCTTTGGACAGGAATAGAATGGACTTGGCAATGCAGAGTGACCATATGTTGGAAGCACTTTATGGTTCTATACATCTATAGGATATCATCTTGCTGATCTCTGGCTGGAGGAAGGGGAGTGGACGGAGAGGAGGGGAAAGGAGGCTGTTGGGAGGATGAGACATGTATGGAGCAGAGAGGAATAGTGTGCAGTCACCGGACAGGGAGAGCAGTGGAAGCTGCATATAGGGGGGCATGTAAATTTATATGTGAATGTACATTTTTACTCAGTTATGTTAAATAAAAATAAAAAAAAATTAAAAAAAAAAGAGTTCTACCCAAATTATTACTAAAATTATCTGACTTGCAACTTTTTTTTTTGACAAACTAGGGTGCAGAGAGGTTAGGGAATTTTGCCCAAGGTTGTATGTCAAATAAGTGGTAGGTCTTACTCACTGAGCCTCATTACCTCCAGTAGAACATATATCTTTAATTTATGCATATTTTACATGTCTGCCTTTAGTACACAATTCCAAGCTAGTACCACAATTCCTGTGAACTGTTAAACTAGCCTTCAAAGTGATACACTCATTTCCATTTTTGATCTCTTGGATTCACTTTATTTAGAACAAAATTTGTTGTAAGAAAATGCATAAAATAAAGTATCTGTTGAATAAAGCATTAATAAAATTCATAAATCATGCAACATCACAGAACATTCTTAGCATCTTTGAAGCTTATGGTCTCAAGAACCTGATCTCATCTTCCTTCTGCACTACCAGGAAGAACCACTATCCTGAGCTTTGCGTTGATCATCCATTGCTGTTAAAAAAGTGTTTATAAAACCAAATCCAAACCAAACCTATTGCTGTCAAGTTAATTCCAACTCATAATCATCCTATAGGATAGAACAGAACTGCCCCATAGGGTTTCCCAGGAGTACTTGGTGGATTCCAACTCCTAACCTCTTGCTGACCTTTTGGTGAGCACCCATAGAATATAACCATAATGCCACCAGGGCTTTATATATGCATATGATGCATACGTATCTCTAAATAGTACTTTTTTTTACTTTTATTTACTATTGTCCTTATAAAAACCATCTTACTGTATTAACTCCTTTGACTAGCCCCCTTCGCTCAACCATGTATACCTGAAATTTATCAGTGTTGATAACTGTTTCAGGAATTACTCATCTCTGCCAAGCCAAGCCAAGTGCCGTTGAGTCAGATCTGACTCACGGCGACTAATGATAACAAATACTCCAATTGTTATTCCTTGTTCTTGAACATTTAATTTGTCCTCATTTTTGTTATTTATTTTTGTTTCTTACTGTGACAAAACAATTACGAAGTGAAAATCCTGTTTATGTCTTCCGGTGCTCGTGTCTAAGAGTTCCATTTCATAGCCACTGGATTGTCATTAAAGGAGAAAACCAAAAAGAAAGCTTAACAGTATCAAGGTATCAGCTGTTGCTATATAAATGCTCACCAATGATTCGGAAAAGTGGAATGCTCTGGGAGTGCTCTTCCCCTGCTAGCATTAATGTAATTGGTATAATCATTTTGGAAATTGATTTTGTGTTACCTAGTCATCTCCAGATTCTGTTGTTCCATTCCACGAGTTTTTCAAGGGCAAGCCATTTAGAGAGAGTAAATGGGGAGTCCCATAATTGTTTCTTATTCTATTTGTGTCTAGGTGGGAATATAGCCTTAGTTAAGTCATTCTTTGCATATATGTAATGCACATCCTTGGGTGCCAGAAATATCATGATGGGGGCTGATCTCTGACATCCATCTGCCTTGCTCCTTATCTGCTTCACTCGTATTTCAGAATTAGGACCTCAAAGCCATTATTATTGATCAGGCTCCTTCGAATCACAGCAGCACACTGTTTAATGTCTATTTTTCTCTACAAAAGATCATATATATACATATATATATACTTTTAACCTTAAAAACAAAGATTTCATCATTGTAATTCAGTATCATATTTCCAGCACTGGACTGGTATCAAGTACTTCATAAGTGATCATTGGACTGACCCACTGAATGAATGAATAAACGAACATTTTTCTTCTGAAAGTAGTAAGAGACCATACTATCAAGCAGAAGCACAGAATTTTTCTTTAGGTTGCTGAGATATTTTTGGTTCTGACCCATTTTATTTTTATACCATCTTGTAATCAGCACCTTTTGGCTCACGTTCACACGGTGTATTTGTTCCTTCGTGCTGACTGTGACGCTGAATAATCACTACCCTGTAGTAAGTATCACCTCTTGCTGGATTGTCCTGTTATGGTGACCTCTATAAAGACAAAGGCAGCACAACGAATAAGGAATCTTGCATTCTTAGCAATCTTAGCAGTGGACAGTTGGTTTCAGGTTTTTGGCACCCCCAGCATTTTTCTTTCATTATGATTCATATACTGGGACTCACTGACAGCAAATACATTACCAAGGGCATTTATAGAAACCACTTTTCTTGGAAAATTTTAAGATTAAAAATCAGGTTCTGGGTCTGTCAGAGGGAAGACATTTATGCCAGGCTGCTTCTTTCAGACAATGAGCATTACATACTTTTAAATTTTTTATTTTGGAAAATTTCAAACATATACTAATATAGAGACAACTGTATACTTCGCACTTGGCTGGTATAATAAACTCAATGTAGCCCACCATCCTACTGAAACACAATACAAGAGAACTATCATTTGAACAGTGGGACACTGAGACAGTTAAAAATTTGGGAACATAGGTCCTGAAATTATAATGTCCTGTCTTAATAGAAAAAAAGGGTTTATACAGCAATAGGAATTTAGGGTTCAGAGTCAGAAGATAGGCAATATCTCTGTAAGGCTGAACTATTGCTTATATTCATCTTACCTGTGAGGAAACAGGAGTGAGGAAAGTTTCAGTAACTGGCGTGTCACAGGGCTGATAGCTCGTGGAGTGGGGCTCTGCAGGTCTTTCTGAGTCCTGTGCTCACAATTTCACCATCACTTGCACTTTTATCCTTAGTATATGTTTTCCTCTCATCACTTTCTACTGGGATCTTGCTTGAATTTCCTCTTTTATGCTGAGCAGACTCCTTGAACTTCCCAAGCACTCCTTTTGCCTTTTATTCAGTCTATTTTTCCAATGAAGTTCACTTACCCATGTCTCCTGGGTAAGTGTTCTTGTTCTTGTTCTTTATTTCTGCTTCTAGATTGCTGTTTTATCATATCGCCTAACAATTATTATATTTTGAATGTTTTTCCTCTGTCTATGACATGTGTTTTTGTTGGCATCTCCTGCCTCTTTGCTCTTCTGATGTAAAGGTTTAATAATTTCTTGCTTATCTTGCCCTGCTATTGCCCTTTCATGTTCATGCTGATGACACTTGAATATCTTTCATCTCACAATTATTCAAAATTTTCAATAGTGATGATTTTCTCCACTGTTTCTCTTTGGGAGACTTGTAATCATAGCCTTAGAGGGTGCAACAAAGCTGACTGAACAATAATATTGAATTTGAAGTTAGATAGGACTAAATTAGAAAATATAGCTTATGACCACATGGCCTTGGGAAAGTTACCCTCTGTAAATCTTAGTTTATGCATATGTAAGATTTACTTAGAGCATTTTCATCATATAATTGTTGTTGAAACTAAGTGAGAATTTTCTGCAAAGTGCCTAGCACAAAGCATGGCATGTTACGGAACTCGTATATAATGTTGGCACTAACTCTGCGTGTATACACACACTTCAGTTTACAGAATCAGTCTACTCTTTAAGGTCTATTATTATTCTTCTTATAACCACATTTTTGCCTCTCACTTGTCCCACTTACTTCAAATGGATTGGTATTCTACATTTATCATACCACTTTGCGACTATTTTATTACTATTTCTGGTTTTAACTGCTTCTCTCTCCACTGTAAGTTATTTTCATAATGTGTTTACTAACAGGTGCCATTGCTTCCCTATACTCTTGAACTTCTTCCTCTAGAAAACCTTCAACCCTTACTGCCATCTTTTTAAACCTGTATTTCTTACCCTATATATGTTAGTAAAGTTTTGCTAAAGATTATTCAAAAGCTACAGAAATGGTATATTGACAGGGAGCTGCCAGAAATTCAAGCTGGATTCAGAGGAGAACTTGTAACCAGGGATATTATTGTTGTTGTCAGAAGGATCTGGGCTGAAAGCAGGAAATACCAGAAAGACGTTTACCTGTGTTTCATTGACTATGCAAAGGCATTTGACTGTGTGGATCATAACAAATTATGACTAACATTGTGGAGAATGGGAATTCCAGAACACTTAATTGTGCACACGAGCAACCTGTATATGGATCAAGAGAGAGTTGTGTGAAGAGAAGAAGGTGACACCACATGGTTTAAAGTCAGGAAAGATGTGCATCAAAGTTGTATCCTTTCACCATACCTTTGCAGTCTGTATGCTGAGCAAATAATCTGAGAAGTTGGATTTTATGAAGAAGAATGAGCCATCAGATTTGAAGGAAGACTCATTAACAACCTGTGTTATGCATTAACGGCCTGTGTTATGACACAACTGTGCTTACTGGGAATGAAGAGGATTTGGAACACTTACTGATGAAGATCAAAGACCACGGCATTAAGTATGGATTGCCCTTCAACATTAAGAAAACATAAATCCTCACAACTAGACCAGTAAGCAACATCTTCATAAATGGAGAAAGGACTATGGTTGTCAAGGATTTCATTTTAATTGGTTCCACTATTGACACTCACGGAAGCAGCAGTCAATAAATCAAAAGATTCATTGTATTGGGAAAAATGCGCTGCAAATAACCTCTTCAAAGTATTCAAAAATAAAGATGTCACCTTAAAGACTAAGGTCCACCTGACCCAAGTCATGGTATTTTCGATCACATGCGTATGAAAGCTGATTGATGAATAAGGAGGACAAAAGAATTGATGCCTTTGAATGATGGTGTAGAAGAACACTGAATGTACCACAGACTGCTAAAAGAACAAACATGTCTGTTCTGGAAGAACTATATACAGAGTGCTCCTTGAAAGCAAAGATAGCTAGACTGCATCTCATATACTTTGGACATGTTGTCAGGAAGGATCAGTCCGTGAAGAAAAACATCATGTTTGACAGAGTGGAGGGTCAGCGAAAAAGAAGAAGACCCTCAACGGGATGGGTTGACACTGTGGCTACGATGATGAGCTTAAGCATGAAAATGATTGTGGGTAAGGTCCAGGACAGGGCAGTGTTTTGTTCTGTTGTGCATCGGGTCTCTATGAGTCAGAACTGACTTGGCAGCATCTAATGACACTATATGTTAGTCAATGCTATCTTTGGGAATTTTATGATTCTGTTTATTGAATCTCTGCATGTTCATCATACTCAACTTTATCTGGCCCTTCACTGATGTACAAAAATATTAATTGATTCCAAATAGGATGAATCTAATTCCCCCACTTTTTCCTGTTTTTCTTATATCCCTCAAATCATTTCAGGGCTCTGATCACGACTGTTGAAATAAGGCACTATTTACCGGTTTGTGACTCTTAATCAAATGCACAGCCCTCCTAGTCTTTTATATGTTTACTAAAACATTAAATCTAAATCCTTGCAGACTCTGTTGAAACCTGGTGGGCATTGTGTTTAAGTGCTATAACTGGTAACCAAAAGGTTGGTAGTTTGTATCTGCCAGGTGCTCTTTGGGAGCTCTGTGCAGCTGTTCTACTCTGTCTTATAGGGTCACTGTGAGTCAGAATCAATTCAAAGGCACTGAGTTTTTGTTGGACTCTGTGGGATTATTTTTTCTTTTAATCATTTCTGAAAGCAAAGATAATAATTGCAATTACTGGTAAAAGAAGACTAAATTTGTAATTTTTGTTGGAAAAGACACTACAACAAGATATTATTTGTGCCAGACTACAAGGAGATTTACAGTCCTTTCCATTTTCCTTTCATTTTTTTCACTAAGCTTTATTGAGACACTGCTTCTGTAGCCCTACTCTTATGCTAGACATACCAGAGCATAAATATATGCTGTTCTAATAATTTTCCAGTAGAACTTGTTCATGTCTCTTTACTGTATCAGAAATCATACTTAACTCTTGCATCCTTCCTCTCTTTAGCAAGAAGGAGACTAAGACAGATCTGGGAGCCACATGATCTGGCTTAGTCGTTATGCAACATTAAGCCAAGAAGCATTTTCTTTTCTGTTGGAATTTAGAAAACATGCTTTCTGAAGCTTCAGAGTTAGGGATCAACTGAATCCATTTTTAAAGTTTAAGAATGACGTCTTCAAGAAATATATCCTCTGTATGATCTGGATGTCACTTAAATGTAGTTTTTCATATCTTTAAGTTTGGTTAAAAGTTAAGTGGATGAAAACAGAAGGGATCTTGACTGCTCTCATGAGATACACCAATTAGAGACAGGATTGTTGTGAGATGTTCTTACAGTGTCACCTGTGGAAAAGTCCTCTCTGTAAAGGATGCCGCTCTTTATTTATGGAAACAGTGGGCTGCTTCTACAGGCTGACTGGGAACAAAAAAAGAAAAAAAAAATGCTTTTTAAAAGAAAATGTTGTCTTCTTCTTTGACTGGAAGCAAAGTGGCTTTGAGCCAAGCTTATCCTTATTTTGACCTGGGATTGCCACATCTGCAGCTGAGACTTTCTTGAGTCTCTGATGAAAGGCTGGGTAGATGAAGGTTCCAACCTTTATAAAGGGTGTACGACATCAAAACAATTGGGAGTTCAATCAATTAAAAGATAAAACCATTTACTCAGTGATCTTTGTCCCTAAACAGGATAATCTTTTGCCTACAGACATGCAAAATCTGTTTTAGTTTGTTTCTTTGGTTATTTTTAGGTCAAATCTCAAAACAGAAATTAAGAAGTCATTGCCCAAAATCTCAGTTGTCTCTTGTCTGCAGTTAGCACTGATACATGAGTTTTAATGAAGAAAAATAAAAGTATTTTTATAAAATGATTTCATTTTGAATCCTGAATACGTATTTCCAGAAATTTTGATCAGATAACAAAACTCTTTGCAATGAAACTTCATATTTTGCGAAGTCCTTACCCTCCTGATACTTAGAAAAACTAGAAATTAAGTCTGTTTTAATCAAAAATCTTTCATTTCATGCCATCTTTGTATAAAATGTCATTCGGAAAAAATATTAAAAAATTAGGAGCATAAAGTCTACAATATTTTTTGAGTTCCAGAGAACACATTGAACAGAGTACACTGTATCTATCACAAGTATTTTAAGTGGATATTTTAATTCTTAGTCTTAGAAGTATTTAAAAAATTAGTAATTAACAGTAGGTTAGCGTATCTGTAAATTAGTAATGAGAAAAGTAATCGAAATTAAAAAGGGAAGTCATAATAACGGGCAATGTCAAGTGACCGGCTGAGTCTAAAAGGATCCTAGAGAAAGAATTTGATCTGTTTAGAGAAAACTACTTAATTACAAAAAGCGATGTAGGAAAAAATCCTATTTGTTCATCAATGATTGCATTATTTAACACCTACCACAGCAGTTCACACATTTTGTTGACTGTTCTTAGGTGGTGTTGAGTCGGTTACAATTCTTAGCAGCCTGTTGCACAATAGAATCCAACACTGTCTAGTTATGCATCATCCTCACAGTGATTACTCTGAGCCTATTGGTGTGGCTACTGTGTTAACCCATCTAGTCAACGTTCTTCCACTTTTTCATTGATTTGTTCCTTTACCTAGTGTGGTGTCCTTCTTCAGGGACCAGTCTCTCCTGATAACATGTCCAGAGCACATGAGATAAAGTCTTGTCATCTTAGCTCTCAAGGAATATTCTGGCTGTATTTCTTTTAAGACAGACTTGTTTATTCCTCTGGCAGTCCATGGTACATTCAGTGTTCTTCACCAACACCATAATTCAGAGGTATCAGTTGTTCTTCAGGCTTCCTTATTCATTGTCTAGCTTTCATATGCATGTAAACTGATTGAAAATACGATGGCTTGGGACAGACTCACCTTCGTTCGTAAAATGATGTCTTTACTTTTGAACATATTAAAGAGGTTTTTGCAGCAGATCTGATAAATGAATACGCACAGATTATATAAAGCATGAGTACATTGAAGTGTTCTTAAATTCCTATTTATTTTGCAGTTATCCATAATTTATTATGATCCTCACAGTCTAATGTTTTTGCACAGTAAATAAAACAAATAAACATCTTTCTGGTATGCTCTGCTTTGAGCCAAGACACATCTGACATCAGCAATAATATCTCTTGTTCCACATTCTCTTCTGAACATGACTTGAATTTCACAGTTTCCTGTGGATGTACTGCTGCAACTGTTTTTAAATTCAGCAACATTTTACTTGTGTCCGGTGTTAATGATATTGTTTAAAAATGTCTACATCTATTGAATCATCTGTCTTTGGAATGGTCACAAATGTGTATCTCTTCCAGTCAGTTGACCAGGGAGTTGTCTTCCAAATTTTTAGGCATAGAAGAGCAAGTACCTTTAGCATTGCATCCATTTGTTGACACATCTCAGTTGATATTCCATCAATTCCTAGATTCTTGCTTTTTGGCAATACCTTCAGTTCAGCTTGAACGTCTTCCTTCAGTACCACAGGTTCTTGATAGTATGCTGCTTTCTGAAATGGTTGAGCATCAAACTATTCTTTTGGGTACAGTGACTCTGTGTGTTACTGCTTCCCTCTTCTGTTGATGCTTCCTGTATCATTCAGTATTTTGCTCATGGAATCCTTCAGAACTGCAACTGATGGTTTTAATTTTTTCTTCAATTCTTTCAGCTTGAGAAATACTAAGAACATTATTCACTTTTGGTTTTCTAATTCTAGATCTTTGTATGTTCAATTATATTTTATTTTTTCTGCTTCAGCTGTCCTCTGAAATCTGTTCAGCTCTTTTACTTCACCATTTCTTCCATTAACTTTAGATACTCTGTGTTGAAGAGCAAGTCTCATACTCTCTTTTGACATTCATTTTGATCTTTTCTTTCTTTCCTGACTTTTCAATGACTTTTGCTTTCCTCATGTATGGCGTTCTTGATGTCATTCCACAGCTCGTCTGGTCTTCAGTATTAGTGTTCAAAGCAGTGAATCTATTCTTGAGGTGGTCTCTAAATTCACATGGGATATATGCGTGTTGTACTTAGGCTCTTACAGATTTATTTTAGTCTTTTCAGCTTCAACTTGAATTTTC
Source organism: Heterohyrax brucei (assembly GCA_028571685.1). Taxonomy (NCBI): domain Eukaryota; kingdom Metazoa; phylum Chordata; class Mammalia; order Hyracoidea; family Procaviidae; genus Heterohyrax; species Heterohyrax brucei. The sequence goes on along the minus strand of CM053145.1, from coordinate 58,000,425 downwards.
ACATGAGTAATTGATGGTCTGTTCCACAGTCAGTCCTTGGCCTTGTTCTGACTGATGATATTGAGCTTTTCCATTGTCTTATTTTGGAGATGTAGTTAATTTAATTTCTGTGTATTCTATTTGGTGGGGTTCACATGTATATTTTCTGTTTGTGTGTATGCTGTTGAAAAAAGGTATTTCAAATGAATAAGTCATTGATCTTTAATAGGATAAGTATTTAGTCTGCTACGCCAGGAATGACAAATTGAAGAAGACTAAGTTTCATTCATTGTTAAAGGAATAGTTCAAGATATATCCTGAAGTATAATGCTGTCATAGGGCAATATCCATATGCCCACAAAAGAAGACTAGTTAGTATTACTATTATTCAAATTTATGTTCCTTCCAATCGATAACACCAAAGATGAAGAAACTTTAGTCTGAAGTTGATCAAACATGCAATCAAGATGTGTGGTGATTAGAATGCTTGACACAGACAGAGCATGAAATAATTGAGTGGCTTTATTAAGTGGATAAATTTATTGATTGACTTGGCTTGGCATATGAATGAATGTATAAATGAATAGAATGATTTTGAGTAGAATTATACTGATTTGATGAAATTCCCTTAAGTCTAGGACAAGGGTGAGACTACCAGGAATACAAACTCTACCCAGTTTTCATTGATATCAGAGGAATAGCTCTGGACTATTTATCCCCATTAACTCAAAATGCTCATTCTTTTACGCATTTTTCCTGTCAGCTACTAAAATTGGTTTGCTTCACATATTAACAAGCTGGAAGTTTTGGGAAGTCTTTCCCACAGCCTATTCCTTGACAGAGTTCTTTTGTTTCCACCTTTGAAACACACCTTATATTTCTTTTTCATCATTCCAAATTTTAGCATATAGTATGATTAGTGTATGCTTTTAGAATTAAAGATTGAATGAAATAAAGAATTATACAACGCTTTTCAGGCTTGAAGAAGAGAAGAAATTATGCACATTTTTCTATTTTATAATTTTGTTCTTTGTGTATTGAAAACCAAGGTTGAAGGAGAAATCATCTCAGCTGTTAAATGTTTTTGTCCTCACCAGCTCCCTAAATGCCTATTTTTCTGTCTTATTGCCACCTCAAACTTAAAATTTTAAAGCAAATTTACTACTTTCCTCCCTAAATCCCTTTCTCTCTTTCTCCCCATTAGTCAGTAATACCTGGATAGAATTTTGAGTTTTAAATATCTCCAAAATTTGGAGCCAAATATGACCACTCTTGCTTATGAAGCCAATTGCCAAAATGTTTTCTATACTTTTCACATCTGTCTCTTTCTTTTGGTTCCAACTGCTGGTGCCCAAGTCTAGGTACTTAAGTTTCAAGCCTGGACAATTGAAAGTGATTCTTAACTGAGCTCTCTTCTTCCTGGCTTTCCATAAAGTTAACCCAGCATGAGGCCTTGGGGCAACTTCAACAACTCCATACCCCTTATTATGATACCAATCTATCTTTGGCATTTAATTACATTAAGTAATTGCCTTACATGACAGTGTTGAATGATCTCAAAATACTTCTCCACTATACATTTTTGCTTCTGAATCTATAACTTGACTGAAATCCTAGTGAATCCCATATTTTGTGACCTAGGAGGAGGTATGCTATACTGAGTTAAAATTGACTTGTTGGCAACTAACAACAACAAAATCTGATTTAACAGCTTACTATCTTACTATCTTTAATTATTGCCCCAAGGGGGCATTTTGCCTCATTGAAATCAGCTCTGTGATTTTGTGAAAACCTTGACCTCAGGCTGAGGGCCCTTACACTTCTAGATAGTACTCTACTCTCATACTACTACCCAATGAAGCAACTTAGTTTGGCTACTTGTAGCTGCATTGTGGAAAACAAAAGTAAATACTCTAACTGCAAATGCAGCTACAATTCATTGTAACAGAGTTTGAGCAAGAGGCAAATAACAAGGGAAATGACTAATATTTGAATAATTTGCTACATATACAAATGGCACAGTAATTGGCTCTGAGGCAGAGGGAAAAAGATCATAAAAATCTTTTATAACACTCCTAATTGTGCTCCATTTGAAGCTAAGAGTTCACGGCTGAAAAAAGAATCATAATTCAAGGATCCTGTCTTTTGTGGATAATGGACTAGGGAAGGAGTAAAACCTTGTACCTCTCAGCTTTTTATGTATAACAGAGGATATTATGAATTTACACAGTTCTACCCTGGTCCCTAGGGTCTCCGTGAGTCAGATCCGACTCGATGGCACTTGGCTTGACTTTCTGAATTGTAACATACTGTTGATATTCATAGAAGAAAAATCTCTTATTCATCTCTAATTTACAAAGGAAATTCCGTGAAACTTTTTAGAAACTTCTTCCAGAAAGATCTGAGCATATATTCCCTGAATGTTCCTGGGGTAAGACAGTTAGAATTCATCTCAGTTCTTCCCTACACAAAGCAGAACCACTTTAGAGAAAGAGTGATATTGTCATGATTAAGTATCAAACAACAAAAAGTTCTGTCTATAGGGAGGATCAGTTAAATTGGGAAATGACAACATTAGGCACAGAGGTAAATTAGTGCATTTAAACCATATTTTATTTGTGTTTTTCAACAAAAAATGCAAAAGATACCCCCTTTGTTGAGCCAGTGTTAATTTTAAATTCAATTTCATATGAAAAATAAAATTACTTCTAAGGTATGTTTTTGCAACACTTTAAACTGAAGTTAAATTAAAAAACTTGACCAAATGGGAACTAGTGAATGGATCATCCTAAGGTGGAATTAAAAGTTATCTGTAATAGAAAAGAGAGAATAACCAAGTAGTAAATTTTCTTTTAAGATTTCACAAAGTAAAGAAAAGCATTTCATTTTTATAGTAGCTTTACCACACAGAGTATTTGAAATTAAATATAACTGAAAAGGTAGAATAATTGTTAAGCACATAGGATGTGGTAGATATGTTTTGAATTTTGCACAGTTTAAATTATATAGCATAGTCTGACTCAAAATTTGATGTTTTGAGAGATACGATGAGGTGACAAAAATGTTATCAGTTAACTGAAAGTAAGGTTTAATGAAAGGCTAATTTTACCTTTTGTGAAGTTAAGTATCTATGATGAAGATACTTTGATATTGACTCAGAGCCAATAGACATTATCAGTGTATTTTGTAAATTTCAGTCAAATTATAGGGTATTGGAACAGAAGGTTTTAGTAAGAAAGCATAAACTTGAGAGCAGAAATCTGGAAAATTTAGCACATTTTCACTTGAGTAAAGCATATGTTTGGTGCAAACTCCAAGGTAGGTTTGGGGAAGAAGCATAGTCATATTAGTTGAGTGTGGCATCCAGAGGGCACAGTAACAGAGGACGGCTGGTACTCTTAATAGTAGGGCAGTCTAAAAGGGGACAAGTGTCAAAAGTTGCACATCACACTGAGGAGCTTGAAAGCAAGAAATACTCAGTGGTACAATCAGACAGCCACATGATCAGCATCAAAGAGGTTTAATAGTAGAGAGATAAACCAGTAGCCATTGAATGATTTCCAATTCGAAAAGTTCCTGGATGGTTAACCTGCTGGTTGCTGTGATTAAGGTTATGAGGCAACTTGGCTGGGCCATGATTCTCAGTGATTTGGTGGTTACAATGTAGCCCAGCAGTCATATAATGATGTGATTACATCCATGATGAGATTTGATATAATGTGATCACTTCATAATAGAATCTGTTGTGAGTAGGCAATCAGCTGAAGGAAAATTTCCTTGGGGGTCTGGCCTGCATCCAGTATCAGCAAACTTTCTAGCAAAGTTTGTAGGCTTTTGCTTGCTCTGTATACTCCAACTGGCTCTTGCTCCTCTAACCTCCAGTGGGTGGGACTTGAGCTGGTAATTACCTGCCATATTGCTTACCGATGTTGGGATTTATTGGTCTTTACAGCCTGTGAGCTAGGGCTTTACTGTCTGACCTGCTGATCTCATGTTCACCAGCTCCTGCAGCTATGTGAGTTGGCTTAAGCATCAAGCCTGGGTAAGAGACTTGGAACTTTCCACTCTCTACAATCATGTAAATCGTTTCTTTGATACAAATGTCTGTCTCTATATATTGGAAACTCTAGTTGCATAGTGGTTAGTTACCACAGCTGGCAAGCAAAAGGTCAGCAGTTCAAATCCACCAACCATTCCCTAGAAACTCTGTGGGATGGTTCTACTCTGTCGAGTAAGGTCACAGAATTGACTAAAAGTTACAGGTTTGGTTTGGTTTTTATACGTATGTTTATATGCTTTACTGATTTTGCTTCTCTGGAGATTCTAGCCTAAGATGTTTGGTGCAAAGGGTAGTGCTACAGAAACACAATTGTAAGGGTCGGTTTTTACAAATTATTCTAAAGCATGGTTAATCTTAAAGATGTTGATGACTCTGCTTGTGGTAGTTAAGAGGACATCACTAATTCACGGCACAAAATGGCAATAGAAATATGTAAAATATCACAACCAATAGACGGACATTGGTGAAAAGTGACACTGGGTGATTGCACATTTTATACCTTTTTACAATTTTGTCATAATGAGAAGTGTAAAGAAGCTGGTGGGTTGGTCTCACTTTCATTAGACAAAATTGTGAATGAAAGAGAAGAGCTCAGGGCTATAGAGCCAAATCTCAAGTATTGCATAAAAATACATATAGCCATAAAATATCCATATGTGTCTTAAAAATCGCCTGATTTCTCATAGTAACAGATCTGATATTGCTGGAAACCAAGCCCAAATTCTTATCATAATACAGGCTGGATTTCAAAACCAAAATAATTCAAATCTTCAGTAGTGTCTGAAGTTAAAGTGAGGGTATTAGTTGGGAGGAAATAGAATCCTGAAGCTTGGGATGGGAACATTGGGGGAAAAAAACACACAAAAAAACCCAAAAATCAACACTGTTGTTGAGTCAATTCCTACTCATAACAACGCTATAAAATGGAGTAAAACTGCTCCATAGAGCACCAGGTGGATTCGAACTGCCAACCTTTTGGTTAGCAGATGTAGCACTTAACCACTATGCAACCAGGGATGGGGATGTATAAGCAGATAATTAGGAAGCTGGGGACACTGAACACTACATTCCATTGTATCACTCCTGCCAACAGAGCTAACCCTCTCACTCTCATCTGTAGAAATTATTCCGTCTTTTTGTGCGAAACCACCTTTCTGAGTAAAAGCTTTATCTTCTTTCCTCCATCTGATGAGATTAACTCAACTGTGTCTGAAGAAGCTTTGTCTGAATCATTGCCGGAAGCATCAACTGAGGCACATGCCTTACATGACAATATTGAATGTTCTCAAAATACATCTCCGCTACTCATTTTGGCTTCTGAATCTATAACTTGATTTAAATCCCAGTGAATCCCAAAAGTCGAGGTACAAAGTGTGACCTAGGAGGAGGTACACTATCCTTCAAATTAATTGCTTGACTTTTTTTAATATGTACAAGCAGTAGACTGGTAAATGTATATGGGAATGGCTATTAAGGTATGAATGTGTGAGATAATGGTGCAAGTAACATGAAGACGGATCAGTCTGAGTTTATTGATATGGGCCCAGTAAGCATGGATTCTTCAGTCAGTGTTTCAGCTCAAGTGGTCTGGAAAAGATCTAATAGCTTGATTGGGTTGCTGATGTGTATATTCTGTGGTAGCCTATACCAAATCAGCAAACCCTGGTGGCATAGTGGTGAAGTGCTATGTCTGCTAAATCAAAAGGTCAGCAGTTCAAATCAACCAGGCACTCCTTGGAAACTCTATGGAACAGTTCTACTCTGACGTATAAGGTTGCTGTTAGTGAGAATCTACTCAATGGCATTGTATATACATACATATATATATAAATGTTTATACCAAGTATGTATATATTTATACCCAATCATGTTGAAGTACTTGCTTTGGTATACTGTAAAAGAAGGAATCCTTAGGCTTAGGGAAATGGGCATGTTAGAGTGATTTATCAGGTTATAACCACAGACACACACATGGAATGCCCAGAAGACTCCTTTTAACACAATTTTGGGAAACAAATTTGTGAAGGGAGCCCCAGCAGCCTTGAAGACTCCTGTGATTGTCATTTTACGTAAATTAGATTTGAGAGTAGGAACTTTGAAGATATCTGCACATAATGTGTTTGATTGGACCTTGTGGTGTTTGTGGCTAAGAGGTAGCACTCAGTCAAAAACAAGTTGAATGTGGTTACTATAATGGACACCAGAGTCAAAGCAGTAACTAGAATCGTCTGGCTCATACAGACTTAAGATGAAGGCTACTTACTCATAGTGGCCCTAGGCATGAAATAGGTAGGAAATCTACCAAATATTTACTTGATTTGTACAAGCAGAAGAATTCTAGGTCAAGTGAACAACAGTGTAACTTGAATCACCAGAATACAGAGTTATGGTCCCTTAATCAAACTCCAGATTTGAGTTAATTTAAAAATCTACAACCCTTTGAAAAAAAGGGAAGGCCAGGTCCTCCCCTTGAGGAAGGACTTCACTATACTGAAGAGAATTTACATTGATAATCTTTTTCCCAAATTTCTGCAAAGGAATTTATGGCCTTTTATTAGAGTCATTGTTTACTAGGAAAAAGGAAATAATCAAAATTTTCAGGAGTTACTTGATACTAGCTCTGAACAACTCTACTTTCAGGAGACCCTGGCCCGCTAGTCAGAAGTGATCTACATGGAAATCAGGTTATGTAAGTGGAGTCTTAGCTCATGTCTGTCTCACAGTAGGTTTGAGTAGGTCCCTGAACTGATACTACAGTGATTTCCTCAGTTTCAGATTCATAACTGGAGTAGATATACTCAGCAATTGTCAGATCCCTCACATAAGGAACCCTGAGAAGTGGAGTCACAGCTTTTATAAAATGTTGCTGAATACTTTCAGTCACTTGGAATAATAAAAACTAAAGCTACCTTGTGATACCTCTGTCACAGATGCACTAGAACATTCAAGGCTGCTGGTAAGTAAGTTGGCGCAATTACTGGCAAACTGCTGGGTAATATTACTTAGCAAATGTGTAACTAATGACTTAGCATGCCAACTCCTATCTGTATACCCAGAATAATCCATGCATATGTCCACTAAAAGACATGTTCAGAAACTTCCATACAATCATTATTTTTAACAATCCAAACTGGAAATGATACACAGTCAATCATCAAGTAGTGTTACATTCAAACAATTTAATACTACCTACCAATGAGCTGCTACTACTCAGAATGTGAATGAATGTTGCAAATATAAGATTGAGCAAAGGAAATTCCATTACTGAAAACAAAGCTGAGTGAAATAAGGTACTCATATGATATTTGGAATAAGGATGGCATCCAATCTGTAGAATCTAGGAATAAATGGAGACATTGGATCATAGGAGCAAGGAGGTAGCAAAGTGATTAGAACTGAGATTTGGTCAGAATGGGACTAATAATGATGTTGACTTGATTCTGAGGAATCTGAGTAAATGAGGAAATGGATTTAAAGATGTTCCAGGACTTCTTTTCTTAGGGAAATAGTCTTCTGTGGACTCTATAACTTTCTTTAGTTATTGTCTTATTTTCTGCTACAACTGAATTTCTTTAGAGTTGTCTAAACTTATAATTTGAACTGTTTCCCCCTCACTGTTCGATGCATTGCAATTTGACAGCTGCCATCACATCATAGAAATGTCTTTTGACAAGGGCCCTAGTGATCTGCTCTTATTTCACTTGAGTTTCTCAGAACTGTTAGGTGTGTTTAATTGCTCCTGCTTTCCTAACTGGAAGACCTTAAATGCTGTTTCCTTTCACGGCAACAAACTCTTCAAGTTTACCTCCCCTCTAACTGCTCTATCTCAGACTTCTTTTTCATCTCCAGCTCCTCTAACTGAACTTTAAATTCTGAACTTTCTCAAAGCTCATTCTAGCTATCTTCTTTCCTAACTACATTTACTCTCTTTGGAAGTCTCTTTTTCTTTTATGTTTGAAATGTCATCAATATGCCAACTGTGTATTTCCAGTTGAGACCTCTCTTTTGAATCCTGTAACACATTTTTATACATATGCCTCACAGTAACTGCTATTTCAGATGCCCAAAACAAAAGTCATCATATCACTTTAATTTTCTCTATCTCTAATACATGGTATTATCATCCCTCCAGTTATGAAAGTCAGAATTGGCACATTAATAATCCTTATGATTGAATTAAAATGCAAACGTTACCTATTCTAACTCTAAAATAGTTCTAGCAGAGAATATCTATCCCAAATAGTTCCTTGGGTTTTCAGCCCTCTGCATCCCTACAACCATTCCCCTAGTCAAAGACACTATTCTTCCTTGGTCTTGTACACTTTACTCTCTGTCACCAAGTCCAATCCATTCCTGTTTGAAGAGCTGAACTCCATTATGATTTATGGACAGCAACAGGGCCAGGGACCATGCTTTCAGGGGAACTCCGAGGTCCCTGGACCATCAATTGTGGTCTTTTAATGGAGACCTGAGGGTGCACCCCTTTTTATTCTGGTGTTGCCAGTGACAATCAACTTTGTGAGCTCCATCACGGCTATCACTGGTGGTGGCCGGGCACCATCCAGTTCTTCCAGTCGCAAGTTGATGTAGTCACACACTCAAGTGGGTCTCTCTGTCTTCTGGGTTCTCTTTCCCCGTGTCATTTTGGTCCTTGGAGATCATCTGTTCCTGCTGAGTTGGGACTATTTGCTGTGTCCTCACATGGCAGCTTGGCAGCTTTTAAGACCCCAGATGCCACTCACCAATGTGGAGTGTAGAGGGCTCTCTTAGCAAAATGCTAGTTGTATCAATTGGCCTCAGTTTCCCCTGAGACCATGATCCCCGGCCCCCGCCCCAGCTACTCTATTCTTGCTATTTTGGGTTAAGATGGGAGGAGTAACCATGTTATGTTGAAGTCCAGTTAATATTGAGCTTCTTTCTAATGTGTGCTGTCACAGATTTCACCCAACAAAATTTCTATCAGCTATCTAATCTAAACCCTACACCCCCGCCCTCCCTCCCTCCCCACTCTTGAAGCCATCAAAGAGTCTTTTCTTCTATGTATGAGTTTTTGTTTTTAAGTTCTTATCATACGGGTCTCATACAATATTTGTCCTTTTGTCACTGACTACTTTCACTCAGCATAATGTCCTCCAAATGAAACTGGGTTATGTTTCCTAAAATCGTCATTGTTCTTTATCATAGCGTAGTGTTCCATTGAGTATATATACCATAGCTTACCTATCCACTCCTCTGTTGTTGGGTATCTAGTTTGATTCCATCTTTTGCTGTTGTGGACTGTGCTGCAATAAACATTTGCATACATGCATCAGTTGGTGTGAATGGCCTTGATTCTGTAGGATCTATTCCAAGCAGAGATATTACTGGGTCAAATGGTACATCTATATCCAGCTTTTTAAGCAAGCGCCAGATTGCTTTCCAAAGAGGTTGCACCATTTTGCAATCCTACCAACAGTGTAGGAGAATTCAAATTTCTCCACAGCCTCTCCAGCATCTGTTGTTTTGTGTTTTTTGGACCATGGCCAACCTTGTTGGGGTGAGATACTGTCTCACTGCTGTTTTGATTTGAATTTCTTTAATAGCTAAAGATTGTGAGCATGTTTGCATGTGTTTTTTTTGCTGCCTGGATCTCCTCTTTAGAGAAGTGTTTGTCTATCTCCTTTGCCCATCACTTAAGTGGATGATTTATTGTGGGAAATCATGTTAAACTCTTGACATAAGTGAAGCCATCTTGGATGCTAAACTGTTACTTCAACTCTGTGTAACCTCCTATGACATTTGTGTACTGTAACCTAGAGACAGCCTGGGAATACTTCCAAGCTCTTGGCCCCAACATGTAGAACAATGTATGACCGAAACTGTAAACAACTTCCTTAGTTACTGTATGTTTCAGTTCCTTATATGCCCAGTTACCAAAAGAGTATAAATGCTGTAATAAAACTTTGCCCTGGGCTCTTGGCGAAGGAAAGTCGTTAGCCCCCTGATCCCAAACTGTTTCATGTCTGTCTTCTCAGTTGTCGGCGCAAGCCTCCTCCTCCCACCACGTTCATCGGAGAACTCTCTGATCTCCGACAATTTATCTTTTTCTTATTACTATTTTGCAGTACATTATAGTTTATGGAAATCAAGTGTCAGTTTGACATATAGTTGCCAAATATATTTTCCCATTCTGTAGCTGGACTTTTAATCTATCAATTAAGTCTTTAGATGAGGAAAAGTGTTTGAATTTTAATAGTTCTCATTTATCTATTTTCTCTTCTGTTGTTTGTGGTTTGTTTGAGAGATTTTGAAGTCTGTCTACATTGTGTATTAAAGCTTCCATTGTTGTCCCAACTTTTTCTTGGATGAGCTTTACTGTTTCAGATTTGATATTTAGATTGTTTATCCAGTTTAAGTTGTTTTTTGTGTAAGATGTAAGATATGGGTCTTGTTTCATTTTTTTGCTGATGGATATCCAATTCTGCCAACACCATTTGTTGAAGACATTGTTTTTACCCAAGTTTAATGTCTTAGGGCCTTTGTCGATTATCAATTGTTCATAGGAAGATGGTGTCATCTCTGGGCTCTCAATTCTGTTTTATTGGTCTATCAGTCTCTTTTTGTACCAGTACCAAGCTGTTTTGAGTACTGTGGCAGTGTAACAGGTTCTAAAGTCAGGTAGTGAAAGGCTTCCCAATGTGTTCTTCATTAGTGCTTTAATTATCCAAGATTCTTCCCTTTCCAAAGAAAGTTGGTAATTTGTTTCTCGACCTCATTAAAAGACGTCACTGGAACTTGTATTGGGGTTGCATTACATAAGTAGATTGCTTTGGGCAAAATAGACATTTTCACAATGTTAAGTCTTCATATCCATGAGCAGGGAAGATTACTCCATTTTTACAAGTCTCTCTTAGTTTTTTGTAGTAAGGATTTATAGTTCTCTTTGTAAATGTATGTTATTTTCCTGGTTAGATTTATTCCTCGGTACTGTATCTTCTTAGGGGCTATAGTAAATGGTATCGACTTGGTGATTTCTTCGTTGATAATCTCATTGTTAATGTAAAGAAATCCTACTGATTTACTTATGTTTATCCTGTATCCTGAGATTTCACTGAACTCTTCTATCAGTTTGAGTATTTTACATACGTATTCTTTAGTATTCTCTACGTATACAGTCATATCATCTGCAAATAGAGAGTTTTAGTTCTTTGCCAGTGCAGGTGCCCTTTATGTCTTGGTCTTGTCTAATTTCTCTGGCTAGAACTTTTATAGTACAATGTTGAATAGGAGAGGTGAGAGTGGGCATACTTGTCTAGTTCCCGTACTCAAGGGAAGCTGTTTTAGTCTCTGTCCACTCAGGGTGACGTAAGCAGTTGGCTTTGTATAAATGGCCCTTAATGCATTCAGGAATTTGCTGACTATGCCTATTTCACTGAGAGTTGTTAGCATGAATGAGTGTTGGATTTTATCAAACACCTTTTCTGCATCAATAGACAAAATCAGGTGATTCTTGTCTTTTGTGTTATTTACGTGGGTAATCACATGAATTATTTTTCTGATGTTGAACCAGCCTTGCATCCCTAGTATGAATCCAATTTGGCCATGATGGATTACTTTTTTGATGTGTTGTTGTATTCTTTGGCAAGAATTTTGTTGAAGATTTTTGCATCTAGATTCACAACTGATGTCGGTCTATAGATCTCCTTTCTGATTAGGTCTTTCCCTGGCTTTGGTATCAGCGTTATGCTGGCTTCCTAGAATGAATTTGGGAGTATTCCATCACTTTCTACACTGTGAAATGGTCTCAGTAGTATTGGAGATAACGCTTCTCTAAAAACTCGGTAGAATTCTGCAGCGAAGACATCTGGGCCCAGGATTTTTTTGGTTGGTAGTTTTCAGAAGACTTTTTCAATCTCTTCCTTTGTGATCGGTTTATTCAGTTGTTCTGCTTCACCTTTTGATAATCTGGCTAGGTGATATGAATCAAGGAATTTGTCCATTTCCTCTAGGTTTTCCAATTTGTTACAGTACAGTCTTTCATAGTATTCTGTTATGATATTTTTGATTTCTGTTGGATCTATTATGACAACTCCCCTCTCATTTCTAATTTGGATTGCTTGTCTCCTTTCCTGTTTTTCTTTATTAAGTTTAACCAATGGTTTATCAATTTGGTTGATCTTTTTCAAAAACCAGCCTTTGGTCTTTTCAGTTTTTTCAATTGTTCTTCTATTCTCTAATTCATTTAGTTCTGCTCCAGTCTTCATGATCTATTTTCTTCTGGTGCCTGAAGGGTTCCTTTGTTGTTCTCTCTCTGCTTATTCAAGCTGTAGGGTTAATTGTTTCATCTGGTTTCTTTCTTCCTTCCAGATGTGTGCATTTATGGAGATAAACAGACGTCTGAGCACTGCTTTGGCTGTATCCCATAGGTTCTGGTAGGAAGCATTTTCATTCTCATTAGAATCCATAAATTTCTGTATTTCACCCTTGATTTCTTCTATAACCCATGGTTTTTGAACAAAATGTTGTTCAGTTTCTATGAGTTCCACTTTTTGTCTATGTTTTTTCTGCTATTGATTTTGACTTTTATGGCTTTATGATCTGAGAAGTTGCTTTCCATTAATTCAGTGGTATGGATTTTGTTGAAAATCACTTTATGTCCTAACACATGGTCTATTTTTGTGAATGTTCTGTGTGCAGTGGAGAAGATGTAGTTGTCCGCTGATGGATAGAAAGTTCTGTATATGTTGCTGAGGTCTAGTAGGTTAATTGTGGCAATAAGGTCTTCTGTGTCTTTACTGAGCTTTTTTCTAGATGATCTGTTATTGAGAGTGGAGTGTTGAAGTCTCCTACTGTTATTGTGGAGTGATCTATCTCCTTTTTGAGTGTAGTCAGGGTTTCGTTGATGTGTTTGGGTGCTGTAACATTAGGTGCATAAATATTTAGTATTGTTAAGTACTGCCTGTGTATTGAAACTTTCAGCAATAAATAGTAACCATCCTTGTCCACAATGGTCGATTTTACATTACAATTTATTTTATTTGAGATTAGAATTGCCACACCTGCTCATCTTTCTGTACTGGTACCTTGATATATATTCTTCCATCCGTAATTTTCAGTTTGTTCATATCTTTAAGTCCAAGGTGTGTTTCTTGTAGGCAACATATGAGTGGATCATGTCTTTTGATACCAGTTGTCACTCGATGTTTCCTTACTGGAGCATTCAGTCCATTGCCATTCAATGTAATTATTGATAGGTATGTGTTCAGTACTGTCATTGTGATATGTTTATTTCTGTGTTGATGTTTTCTCTGTTGTTCTTATTAATCTGTTCTGGGACATTCTTTTTGTGAGTTGATTTTTCACCATTTTCCAGGTTGGCTTTGGATTACATTTCTTGATTTGATATGTTGCATCATTATTGTGCTTCATGGCTGCCCTGATGATCCCCCTTAATACACTATATCTAAACCTAATTTTGGTTATTACCATTCTTATCAGCCTCCTTCCATCTGAAATGACTATAATGACTGTATTACATCCCTCTTTTTAATATGATGGTATCATAGTTTTCATGATATCACTGGATTATTTCTTTCACTATTATAGCTTTGATTGAGTTTGGAGCCTTCTGTAACTGCCTAGGATTCTAGGTGATGTGTCCTGTATTTGCTTTGAAAATATAAAGTTAGTAGTTTTGTTCTTCTAAGCCAAGAGCTTCTTTCAGTTTTTCTTGTAGATTTGGCTTGGTTTTTACAAAGTCTCTGAGTTTCTGTTGATCTGTGAATGTCATAATTTCATTTTCATATTGGAAATATAGTTTTGGGGGGTATATAATTCTTAGTTGGAAGTTCTCCTTCAAGGCTTTGAATGTGTCATACCGCTGTTTGCATGCCAGCAATATTTATGCCTACAGGGTTTCCCTCTGAATGTTAGCTTTGGTTTGAGTCTGGCTGCCTTTAAGAGTTTCTATTTATGTTTAATTCTGCTAAGCTTGATTACAATATGTCTTGGAGTCTTTCTTTTGAAATCTGTCTTGTGTGGCATTAGATATGTATCTTGGATCTCTATATTTTCTTCTTTCATCACTTATAGGAAGTTTTCTGTCATCAGCTCCGGTGTTTTCCAGTGTCTCACCGTGTTCAGGAACTCCAATTAAATGTAGATTGTTCCTCTTAATAGAGTCTTACGTGTTTCTTAATGCTTCTTCATTTTTCTTGTTTCTTTCTTTTTGTTTTTAATTTCTCCTCATAGATGCTGGAGTCAGTAGCTCTGTCCTCCAAGCTAGAAAGTGTATTTTCCATTTGTTCCATTCTGTTCTCTTGACTTTGAATTGAAGTTTCTATCTGTTTGATTTTATTCTTGATCTGTTGGATTTCAGAGTACTGGTGTTCCATAAGATTGAACAGCTTGCTTAACTTTTCATTTTGCTCTGCTGCATTTTCCATAAGGTCTAGGAGGGCTCACTATGTAATCCTTTTGTATATACCTTCTGATAGTTTTGGAAAAACTTCTTCATCTGGGAAGGTTTGTGGTGCTTTCTTTTGGGGGTCTTCTGAAGCCATTGTGATTTCTTGGTTATACTTTTATGCAGAGTTTGTTGCTTTTTAGTCATCATGTGAGTTAATAGAGGCTGGGAGAGATGCTGTGAGGATCGACTGCAGTTGTTTGTCTGGGCCATCTTAAAATGAAAGATAAAAAGTATCTGACAACTTCCAAAGTCAGTCAGGCTTTCAGATGTATAGGTCCCTCTTCCCAGCTGGCAAAGTAAGCACCTGCTTTTCTGCTTTTCTGCCAGAAAAGCACTCTTCTCTGGGCCAGTACTGCTTCCCAGCTTAGTAAGTAGGTCCAACTGAGGCCTCCCTCTGGGTAATCCACCTCCCAGTGGAACAATATGGTGTCCAGAACAAGCTCGCTGCCTGCCTGGGTACTGGCTACTCTATGGTGGAAGAGGAAAGAAAGGCCAAAGATGCCGAGATGTACAGAGTCCACAGCCTCTGTTACTGGGCCCCAGCAGTAGGCAACACTGTGTAAAATACTGCTTTTCTGTCAGAAAAGCACTTTTCTCTGGGCAGGTGCTGTCTCCCAGCCTAGGAACTGAGTCCAGCTGGGGCCTCTGTATGGGCGTGTCCACCTCCCAGTGGATCAAGATGGCTTCCCGCAGAAGCTCACCACTGTCTTTGTAGCAGCTACTCTATGGCAGAAATGGAAAGAGAAGACAAAGATGCTCAGAATCTGAAGCTGGGCTCTCAAATTATTGCAATTTTACCTGCTGATCCCACCAGCAGAACTTCTGAGATTAGCTGCTAGTGAAGTCCCAACTCTGCTTGCCAGCTAAGACAGAGAAAAAAAAAATTAAAATGATGAGTTACCTTCGGTCCATGCAAGCCAGTGTGCACCAAGAGTAGGGTCAGTGAGAGAGAGGAGATTTTGTGTTCAGTGGTATAAAGTCCAAATTAACAGCCCTATGCTGCTTCCTCGGGCTCATTAGGTGTCAAGAAGGTTCCAGTTAACTATCAGTTCAGGTCTTGGTTTCCTGAAGGATTTAGGGATATGTGTGTTTAGTCTGCCATCTTGATTTTGCCGATTTGTTCTTTTTAAAATACATATTTTTTCTTCAATTTTGTGGCTTTGTTTTAATATTTTTTTCTTTTTACAATACTACATAGTTAAACAGAATTGGATTGTTCTTTCACAACAAATTAAAGTCACAGCCCAACTCTTCTTTGCAACTTGCTGGATTACCTGAAGAGCCTCTCCCACAGCTCTACCTGCCCGGCAGGCCGGTTTCCACTTTGCAGCCTCTACAGTCTGACTCCTTCTTTGTGATTCCAAGACGAAGCCTCCCTGAGGAGGGTCAGGCTAGACCTAGAACATGTGTGCTGTAATTATGGGGGGCTAGTGGGGGAATAGCAGAAAATCAGCTACAGTGTCTAGTAAAAGGCAGTGTGGAATTGACTGTCCTCACCCAGACCATTCCTCCCCATGATAACTTTTACTTCTTTACACAGAAACACTGTTTCAACAGTTGTTTTCCAACACCAGCTGCATCCTACCTTCATATTTGCTCAGTGTTCAGAAATTTCTAGGGGGAGGAACTACAGCTCCAGTACTGGTACCATCAGAGCACAACAGCAGTTGGCATCACAGACAACATTTAAGCTACAACATTCATTATAATGTCTTATCAGTAACAAAACATGAGATGTAATGCAAACCTATAAAGATTTAGCTTGGTCCCTTAAAGAGAACAAAGCAAAATGTTGCATCAGTAAGTTGACATGTGCATCTGATCTGTGATGTTCAAACACATCTGCTGCCAGCACTGCACAATTCTTTCTGCCTTCTGACTACACCTGTCAGGCCTGTGAAACAGATGCCAGTCTCTTTAATGTCATTTCACGTTGCTCACTGGGCATTAGTTGCACTAGCTTCCTCCTGATTTTCGTACTTTCCAAGTTGTGTCCTTAACTCTCTAACTATTTGCAGGAAGACTGTTCTGTCTCTCAATTAAGGTCAGCCTGGATTTTCCCAATTCCCAGTTCCACTCCTGTAACCTCCACTCTACTCTTTTCCTGAATCTTTCTCCTAATGTTATTCCCTTAGAAAGACTTCTCATATTGCTGTAGCACCTACTTTTATTTTATAAGTGTGTTTCTTTTGGATGACCCATCAACCACAATTTTATTTAAAATTATTTATTTTATTAATGATTTAATGTCCATAGCTTCATTAAATTGAAAATTACTGAAAGGTTTGGATGTACTTTATGGTTCTATGCACCTATAGGATATCATCCTGCTGACTTCCGGCCGGAGGAAGGGGAGTGGGTGGAGAGGAGGGGAAAAGAGACTGTTGGGAGGATGAGACATGTATGCAGAAGAGAGGAATAGTGTGCTGTCACCATGCACAGAGAGCAGTGGAAGCTGCATTATGCTCAATGAGCTTGGGCATAAAAACAATTGGGACATGGCACAAGACCGGGCAGTGTTTTGTTTTTTTGTGTATAGTGTTGCTACGAGTCACAACTGACTTGATGGCAGCTACCAACAACAACAGTTTCTAATTAAATGACTTTTCTTAGAAACAAAACAACAAAAAACTAATCTATCATTAATTTTTCCATTAGATGGTCATATTATTGAAACCTAATAAAGATATTTGATTTTGACCATCCATTTGCTATTCATCATTGTAGTTTAGATTGAATAATTTTTTTCTTGGTTTTGGCTTCTATTAGAATACTTTGGAAATCAAAGGGAAAGATTTTAATAGTAATAACTGTAATCTGGATTTTACTAAGCAATAGTGTATCCATATAACATTCATATTGACATATTGTGTATCTATACTGTTTTAGCATTCATAAATGACATGTCACTTTTTAAATTTCAAAGGTACATTATTTTACTTATTAATTAGGTACCTCTATTTACTGTTTTCTTATTTATGCAGTGGGAATAATGAATAATTCCAATGATACGTTTGATCCTAAAATTTATTCCTTAAAAGATTTAGAAATGTGCAGTCTTAATTTAAATAATGACTAAACCTCAAATTAAAATTATGTATGCCTAAGAAACCCTGATTCATAGGGTCCCTATGAGTCAGGTACAACTCTATGGCAAGTTTATTTTTTATTTTTTATTTTCTAAAAGGAGCCTTGGGAATCCTGACTTACTGGTGAAGAACTTAGCTGCTCTTATCCATCCATCAGCCACTCCTTGGAAACCCTATGGAGAAGTTCGGCTCTGTCCTGTAAGGTTGTTATGGATTGGAATTCATTCACTTGTTTTTGCTTTGGTTTTTTGGGTTGAGTATAGACTTTAGTTCTGAACACAGGAGGCAAAAAAATGTAATATTTTCTTATAATTAAGGACCAGTGATAGTAGTATTTGATAATCACAGTAAGAATGGGCATAAGTTTAAATGAAAATTTTGCTAAAATGATAGAACTCTAAAAGTAGCAAGCTATAAATTAAAGAAAGGGAGAACTTGTTTATAAAAAGTGTGAAAGCATGTTGGGAACTAAATATCTCAAAGGTGTTACATGAAGAACATTTCAATAGATTTACAAAGCAGTTAGATCAATTAATATGAGAAAAGTACCTTTGTGAAGTGATATGATTTCAAATCCGGCTTCTGGAACTTGTGAGTTTTTAACCATTTTGAAAGATTCAGTTTTTCCCCAGAAAAGGAGTGATTATAATAGTATATATTGCACTTAGTAGGGTAGTTTTGAGGGTAAGCTCAAATAATGTAGAGAAACATACTTAGAAGGAATTTGGCAAATCATTTGCATTCAATAAATATATGTATATATTTACTGGGAACATTTAGTATTAGAAGCTAGGGACATGTACTAGAGAGGTGGTTGTAGGAATAGAGAACAGAGAAACCTTAAGAAATCTTGGAAGTTAGAATCAGTATTCCCTTCTAGAACTATTTGGACACTACACTATATGTAAAACCAATTGCCGTCATGCTGACTGGAATTCACAAGAGTCCCTTCAGGTTACCGTAGTACTGTCTTCCGTAGAGTTTTCGAAGGATGGTTTTCAGAAGGATCTCTAGGTCTTTCTTCCAAGGCACCTTTAAGTGAATTTGAACGTCCAACCCTTCTGTTAACAAGTGAAATGCATTCATCTTGTTGTCACTTAAGTATTCTACTTTAGTCAGAGTCCTAGTGCAAGGAAGCATTCTTGATATTTGGGAATAATATCAAAGAGGACAAAGATCATCATATCCCATGACTCTCCTTTTGTCTGTGTCATAAATAGATCCTTAGGTAAGAAAGGAAGTAGATCAGAAGAAATAGCTCAATGAATCACTCATGCTAGGAGAAGCAGGAAGCAGGTGTCTGAAGAAGTGAAAATAGTGCCTCAGTATTTATCATTTTTAATTTCTGCCTAGCATGGGCCCATGAGGCATCTTTCAGTTTACGAAATGTGGGTTGTTGTCTTTCTGTTTTTATTAATGTCATTTTCATAATCCTGGGAAAGATTTATGAACATCTCATGATATTCTTCACAGTCCTGTGCAAGAGGAAGTTTTACATACAGCCAAGGGTGCCACTGTGGACCTTCTGTAGAAAGGTTCATCACAGTCATCTCTGAGGTGTTGTTTCTGTCCTAATTGCCTAAGGTTTTGTGTGAGGACACAGCAAGACACAGGAAACAGGAAAAAGAAAAGCTCTAAATTTATGTGGAAGCAGAGGGTAAAGCTATATAACCATCCCCAAAGCTGAACACCAGCGATAGGAAGAAGTCTAGGCTGGCAGAAGCAGCAGCATTGCCTGGCAGGAGGGAAGATGAGGCCCCACTTCGTAAAATTCTGGTGGGTAGCAGCTGCAGCCATTGTTTCTGGAACAGACTGTGAACTTGGCTAGTGTGGGAGGAACTGCCTTCTGGCCTGCTGGTGACACAATAGTCTCCCATTTTCATTTCTAGGCAAAGAAAACTATACCCGTTAACAGATAAAATGCAGAGAAGCAAGCAGAGGAGGCTCTTGTTTATAGCATGTTGTGGCTGCTCTGTATTTTCTCTCCTTATTCTGATATCTGTACTTAATTCTACAAGTAAAGATTAAATTCCTTCCTTTCCTGTATTAAGAAAGGAGGCAGAATAAAACATAAGCTAAGAAAAGCCTGTTCTCTATTTAATGATTAACACTTAGCAATCATTCAGTTTTCCTTTTTTAATTTTCTGAAAGAATACATTGGCTTCTTCACCCTTTGTTCATGACCCTTACAGTCATGTAGTCAACTTGGAAGCCACCAGTGTTCTCGTCATATTGTTAGATATGGTGCCGAGAATAAAACCTACATCCTCATCATGATCTGCAGATGTAACTTACGTATTCTCGCTATCATCACATATTGACCTAAAAAAAGAAAAAGATAAAGAAAAAGTAAACCAGTTGCCATCATGTTAGTTTTGACTCATGGCTGTCGCATGCCTGTAGGAGTAGTACCATGCTCCACAGGGTTTTCAGCTGCTGATTTTTCGGATGTAGAGCACCAGGTCTTTTTTCCAAAGCACCTTGGGTAAACTCAAACTTTCAACATTTTGGTTGGCTGCCAATAACTTAACAATTTGCACCACACGGAGACTTCCATTCGTCTCCAGACAGTTCTAAGTTAGAGGCTACAGATTTATTTTGGAGTTAATGACTGTTCTTTGATTTAGGCCATCATTGGTGTAAGGATGTCTTACATATGAGGTATAAGACTCAACTTTCATCCACTTTGAGCCTAAGGTCTCTTTATTAACCATATGAGTAGACGTTTTCCATATGACCATATGTTTCCTTCTCTTCGATTTGTGCAGTTGGCTTTTCTTTTCAAGGGTACTTAGGCTATTTGAGTTTTCTCTGTTTTAAAATTAGCTTCCATCTGTTAGATTTACCACTAACTGTATCCAGAGAATTGGTTCTTGTCCTTGGTTTGAGAAATAATCTCTAAACCTTAGAATTTCTTCAGTGATTGAAATGTCTTTGATGAGATTTCTACATCACACCTGAGGGTTCATGTTAATGATTGATGCGGGATTGTTTAGGCCAGATCACCCCGTGATATTAGCCAACCTAATGGCAGAATGGAAACCCTGGTGGCATAGTGGTTAAGTGCTACAGCTGCTAATCAAAAGGTCAACATTTCAAATCCACCAGGAGCTCATTGGAAACTCTATAGGACAGTTCTGTTATAATCAACAGGGTCACAATGAGTCAGAATTGACTTGACAGCCATGGGCTTCTACAGTGAGACCCCCCAAAAGGCTCTGAACATGAATTCTCCTTTGGCTTTTTGGTTTGTGAATGACATCTGTATTGGAGGGCAGCCTGTCCCTTTTTATGCCACAGAAGCTTCATGATAGAAATGCCCAGACATTGCTCTGTGTGTATCTTAATTTGTATCCTTTTTGCTATAATAAAACTGTGATTGTAAGTAGTGCTTTCCGTTAGTTCTGTGAGTCATTGTGAATTGCAAAACTGAGGGAGCAGTAGAAGCCAAAAGGTCAGAAGTGAGAGGACATGGGAATCCTTGAGTTTATGAGTGGCCTGAGGGTATAGAGGGAACATCCAAATTTGTAGTCAATAGGTCAGACTTGAGAGTTCATGGGGACTGTCAAGGTTGCATCTGGCATCTGAAATTTTGGGCAGACTTGGGAGTCTGGAGGATGGAGTCCTTTAACTTGTGAGGGTTGACTTAGTTCTAGGTAGTTAGGGTCGGAGGGAGAAGTGGTATAAAAACACAGTGGCAGAGAAGTGAAATCTAAGAGATGATATATCCTTATAGTATCTTACTATGATTATTTTGAATTCTGATTAAAAGTGCTTTTTGTTACTTTTCTGCAAACATAAGAAACATGATTGATCCCCATCATGTTAGCTTCCATTCCATTAGATCAAAGTCACTGATGTGAATGATAATGTAGATGCCTTTGCTGACTTTATCACTTACACAGTTCCTAGAATGAACAGAGATAAAACAAACAAAAACAAAAACCCCACATTGCTGTTGAGTTGGTTATAACTCATAGTGGCCATCTCTCCAGGGACAGAGTAGAACTGTCCCATAGAGTTTTCAAAACTGTGAATCTATAAGGAAGCTGACTGCTACATCTTTGTCCCATGGAGCAGCTGGTGAGTTCAAACCACCTACCTTTTGGTTAGCAGCTGAGTGCTTAACTGTTGTGCTACCAGGGCTCATCTATGAACAGAAATATTGCCTAATAAATATCTCTCTGAAATTAGTCTTCTAGTATCATATTTTCAGGTTCACCCTTAGAACATACTCCTCATTCCCCTATTTTCCTTGCTTGGTGTATTTTTTTTTTTTTAAATCTTTATTTTGATGAAAATACATACAGCCAAAAATACACCTTTTAAACAATTTGTCTACTTTTAATAGTCTTCTAATTGGCAAGTCTAAATTCAATGTTTTCTGCAGTTTGTATTTTATCCTATTGGAGCTATCTTTCTTTTGTTCTAGATTTGGATAAACGTTGTTACCAACCAGGCTTTGATTCAGAGCTCTCAGTGAATACTACTCTTGTGTAATCTGAAGTCCCTGAATGGCCCTCGTGGTCCTGTGCATCTGGCTTCTGTCATCTCTCTGATTTTATTTATTTATCTTTCTGCCTTATTCTCTCTACTCTAGGAAAAATAGATGTTCTTTTAGTGATGTTCTTCAAATATGCCTGGAAAGCTTTCTGACTGGATTCTTTTCTCTACCTGTTGTTGCTGTTAGGTGCCATCGAGTTGATTCCAACTCATAGAGACCCTAGAGGTCAGAGTAGACCTGCCCCATAGAGTTTCCAAGGAGCACCTGTGGACCACTACACCACTACGCCACCAGGGTTTCTGCCTAGAATAGTTTTTCCCAGATAGCTGTAAAATTCACTTTCTTATGTCTTTCAGGGGTTTTCTCAGATGTCACCTTACTAGCAAAGTCCTTCCATGATTATATTCAATTTTGCTACTTTTTCCCCTAGTGCTCTGTATTTAGTCAGGGTTTTCCAGAGAAACTCAATCAATAGGAAATATCTGTATCTCCACATCCATCCATCTGTCCATCTGTCCATCCATCCATCTGTCCGTCCTTCTGCCCGTCCGTCCGTCCATCCATCCATCCATCCATCTGTCTACCTAACACTTCAGATGCCAGATGCAACCTTGACAGGCCCCATGAACTCTCAAGTCTGACCTATTGACTACAAATTTGGATGTTCCATCTATACCCTCAGAAGGCAAGTCATAAACTCAAGAATTCCCACGTCCTCTCACTTCTTTCTTTTTCATCCTTTCATCCAAAAAAAAAAAAATTATTTTAAGGAATTGGCTCAAACAATTGTGAGGGCCAGCAAGTCCAAAATCAATCAGTACGTGAGGAGGCAGACTGGAAACATCAGCTGCATATGATGTTACAGTCATGAGACAGACTTCTTTCTCCCTCTGGAAACAGCAGTTTTGTTCTTAAGTCCTTTAACTGATTGGATGAGGTTGGCTCAAGTTACAGAGGGTAGTCAGCTTTCCTTATATTCAGATTCAACTGATAGTTAAATAACGGTGTGCAAACACCTTCATTGCAACATTCAAACTTGTGTTGATCAAACAACTGGTCACAGTTGCCTAGCCAAATTTACATAGAAAATTAACCATTGCATACTGTATCCCACTTTCCTGCCTTATCACTTTTAATAGCATCTGTCATCATCTGATTGGAAACCCTAGTGGTAATGCTATGAGTCGGAATAGACTCAACAGCAGTGGGATTTTTTTGTTGTTGCTTTCTGGTGGAGTGGTTGTTATGGTGCTAGCCAAAAAGTCAGCAGTTCAAATCAGCCAGGCACTCTTTGGAAACTCAATGGGGCACCTCTGTTCTGTCTTATAGCTTTGCTATGAGTCAGAATTAACTCAACAGCAGTAGGTTTGGGTTTTTTTTGGTCACTGTTGCCACAACTGTGTCAATCTATCTCATTGAGGGTCTTCCTCTTTTTCACTGACTCTTTCCATTATCAAGTGTGATATCCTCCAGGGACTGGTCCCTTCCAATATCATGTTAAAAGTATCGTGACAAAGTCTCACCATCTTTGCTTTCAAGAGACATTCTAGTTGTTCTTCTAAGACAGATTTTTTAATTCTGGCAGTCCACAGTATAGTTGATATTCTTTGTCAGCACCGTAATTTGAAAGCATCAATTCTTCTTTGGTCTTACTAGAACGTTTATCACAGTGTATGATTTTGAATATCTAGATTTTAGATTACAAGTTTCTCAGCAGGAAAAAACCTTTGTTTTTCTATGTAGCAACATTTCTAGCTGCATTTTTTGGAGGAAAGAATACAGAAGATATGCAGGAAATGGTTGTTGAATACAAGACTCTACAGGACCTTTTCTCTGAAGTTTGATGATTATGATGATGTTTCATAACAAGTAACAAATGTCTTCAAAAGATTGAAAACTGAATTTTATTAGACTTAAAAAATATAAAAACAACTTATTTTTTAGCTAAATGTTAATGCAGAATAAGGTTTCATTAAATTAAGTGATTTGGGATACGAGTTGATATTTAAAGAAAACTGAACTGTATGACTTGAAGTACATGACCACACCTAATTTCTCACAAACTATCACCTTCAAAGAAATCTTATTAATTTTAATGAGAACCTTTTCAACTTTCACTAATTTGTGTATTTTTTTTAAAAAAAAATTGTGTTGGAGTGGTGGAGTCATGATGGCATACTAAACATATATCTCTGTAATTCTCTCTGGACACCAAGGCCTGAATTGATAACTAAATGGAGCCTTTGGGGTACCTAGAGAACATAGGGCTGTCAGCTGGACTACATACCACTAATGGGAAACTTCTTGTCTTTTGCCGACCCCTGCCCTGTTGAGTGCCAGCTCTCACAGTCTGACAGTCACTCACCATTTTAATTTTTTTCCCTCTGTCCTAGCTGGTGGGCATGGCTTGGGATTAACTGGCAGCAAAGCTCAGACATACTGCTGATGGGATTGGTGGGCAGAATGGCCACATTTTGAGAGCCCAGCTCTGGACTCTGAGCACATAAGCCCCATAGACCCCTTCTTTCTGAACCTCCACCATTGATTTTACCTATTCTGCAGGGGGCAGGAGAGCTTGTGTGGGATGCCATCTTGTTCAACTTGGAGGCAGATTACCCAAATGGAGGCCTCAACAGGATCTTGTTCCCAGGCTGGAAGGCAGTGCCTGCCCAGGGAGTGCTTTTCTGGCAGAAAATTTGTGTTCTTCACAGTGTGGCCTTATGGATGTGGTGTGGCCTGGCAGCAGATAACAGCAGAGCAGTAGCTTTTCCATATTCTGAACTAGTTTATAGCATCTGGAGTTGTATATAGATAGGCTTTTGTTGCCAGCAAGGAAGAAGGACTTATACAACTGAAAGCCTGACTGATTTTGGAAGTTGTCAGATACCTTTTACCTTTCAATATAAGACTGCCTAGAGAAATAACTGCTGTGTATCCTGATGGCATTTCTTCCAACCTTTACTGACTCACATCATAGAATCAGCTGAAGGCCCCACAGTGACTCTATAAGTATGGCTGTGTCCTTGCCAATCAGAAGGCACAACTTGCTACTCCAGAGATTCCACTGGACCCAGTCACTGGAGTACATTTAGGGCATCACCCTGCTTTTCAAACTGAGCTTTAGGACCTGTTAAGGTAACATTGGAGAAACAAAACAGCGTCCAGATGCCAAAAAAGCAACAAACTTTAGATAGAAACACAAAGAAAAATTCACCTATGGTTCCAGAAGGCCCCCGGAAGAACCAAAGAACTTACCTGATGAAGAAGCCTTTCTGAAACTATTGGAGGGTGAGTACAAAAAGATTATATATAGAGCTCTCCTAGACATTATACAAAATGTAGCAGAGCAAAATGAAAAATTAAGCAAGTTGTTTGTTCAAATGGAACACCAGTACTCTGAAATCCAACAGATCAATGACAAAATCAAAGAGATAGAAAATTCAATTCAAAACCGAGAAAACAGAGTTGAACAAATGGAAAATAGACTTTTTGACATGGAAGACAGAACTATTGACTCCAGCATCTACTAGGAGAAATCAGAAAAAAGAAACAAAGAAGAAGCATTAAGATGCATGTGGGACTCTATTAACAGGAACAATCTACGATCAATTGGAGTTCCTGCAAAGGCAGGGACACCTAAGAACACAGAGAGTATTTTGTTCAGCTGCTGACAGAAAACTTCTAACAAATTATGAAAGAAGAGAATATAGATATATAAGATGCATCTTGAACACCATTCAATATAGATCTCAAAAGAAAAACTCCAAGGCATACTACAATCAAGCTTAACAAAATGAAACATAAGCTGAAACTCTTAAAGGCAGCAAGACTCAAAGAAAAGCTAGCATTCAGAGGGAAGCCCTGTGGGTTTTCATCTGACTTCTCAGCAGAAACAATGCTGGCACAGAGACAATCAGATGACACATTGAAAGCCTTGAAGGAGAAGAACTTCCAACCAAGAATTGTATATCCTGCAAAACTATCTTTCAAATATGAAAATGAAATTAAGACATCCACAGAGAAAGAGAAACTCAGAGACTTTGTAAAAACCAAACCAAAACTACAAGAAATATTGAAAGAAGCTCTTGGCTTAGTAGAAGAAAACCATTAACTCTATATTTCGGGAGGAAATACAGGAAACATCATCCAGGAACCTACTCAGTTAGAGAAGACCATAAACTCAATCAAAGCTATAATATTAAAAGAAGTGATCTGGTGATCATATCATGAAAACTATGATATCATCATATTAAAAAGAGGGATGTACTGCAGTAGTTATAGACCTTCCAGATGGACAGAAAGTTAATAAGACTTGTTCTAGTTAAAACTAGGTTTAAACAAAGATTATTAAAGGGGATGACAGGGCTAGCTGCAAAGCAGAATAAAGATGCAACATATCAAGTCAAGAAGCATGATGCAGGAGTCTCCACAACCACAAAACCAACCCTGAAAAAGATGAAAAATCAGCTCATAAAGAAGAATTCCCCAAAACAGAATAGTGAGACCAACAAAGAAAACATCAACACAAAAATAAACACATCACAATGACAGCAATAAATGCATATCTATCAATAATCATGTTGAATGAGAACATGAGTGACATCTTGGATCAAAAAACATGATCCGTCTGTATGTTGCCTACAAGAAACTCACCTTAGACGTAAAGACATGAACAAACATAAAATTAAAGGATGGGAAAATATGTGTCAAGCTAACAATACACAAAGAAGAGCAGGCGTAGCAATAACAATCTCAGATAAAATAGATTTTAATGTAAAATACACCATTGTAGACAAGGATGGACACCATTGCTGAAAGGTTCAATGCACAAGCAGGATTTAATAATATTAAATATTTGTGCACCCAATACTAGAGCATCCAAATACATCAAAGAAACACAGACTACACTCAAAAATGAGATAGATCACTCCACAATAATGGTGGGAGACTTCAACTCTCCACTCTCAATACTGGACAGATACTGGACAGATCTTCTAGAAGAAAAGCTCTATAAAGACACAGAAGATCTTATTGGCACAATTAACAAACTAGACCTCATTGACATATGCAGAACTTTCCACTAGCAGACAACTACACCTTCTTCTCCAGTGCACACAGAACATTTTCCAGAATATAACATGTGTTAGGACATAAAGCAAATCTCAACAAAATCCATAAAAGTGAGTTATTGCAAAGCATCTCTCAGACTATAAAGCCATAAAAGTTGAAATAATAGCAGAAAAAACATAGATAGAAATTGGAACTCATGAAACCTGAAAAACATCTTGCTGAAAATGCCATGGGTTATAGAAGAAATCAAGGATGAAATGAAGAAATTTAGAGATTCCAATGAGAATGAAAACACTTCTTACCAGAACCTATAAGATACAGCCAAAGCAGTGCTCACAGGACAGTTTATCTCTATAAATGCACACATCCAGAAGGAAGAAAGAACCCAAACCAAAGAACTAATCCTACAGTTTGAACAAGTAGACAGACAGCAACAGAGGAGCCCCTCAGGTCATAGAAGAAAACAGATCATAAAGATTAGAGCAGAACTAAACTAATTAGAGAATAGAAGAACAATTGAAAAAATTGAAAAGACCAAAAACCGGTTTTTCGAAAAGATCAACCAAATTGACAAAGCATTGCCTAGACTTATTAAAGAGTAACAGGAAAGGAAACAAATAATCCAAATAAGAAATGAGAGGAGAGATGTCACAAAAGATCCAACAGAAATAAAAAGCATCGTAACAAATTACTATGAAAAACTGTACTCCAACAAATTTGAAAACCTAGAGAAAATGGACAAATTCTTTGATTCATATCATCTACCAAACTTATCACAAGGTGAAGCACAACAACTGAATAAACCCATCACAAAGGAAGAGATTGAGAAAGTCACTCAAAAACTACTAATGGAAAAAAGCCCTGGCCCAGATGACTTCACTGCAGAATTCTACCAAACTTTTAGAGAAGAGTTAACTCCAATACTACTGAGACTATTTCACAACATAGAAAGGGATGGGATACTCCTAAATTCATTCCATGAAGCCAGCATAAACCTGATATCAAAGCCAGGGAAAGGCCCAACAAAAAGGGAGAAATGCAGACCAATATCTCTTATGAACCTAGATGGAAAAATCATCAACAACATACTTGCCAATAGAATACAACAACATGTGAAAAAAATAATTCATCACAACCAAGTTGGATTCATACCAGGGATGCAATGCTGGTTTAACATCAGCAAAACAATTAATGTGATCAGTCACAAAAATAACAGGAAAGACAAGAATCACTTGATTTTGTCAATCAATGCGGGAACGAATTTTGATAAAGTCCAACACCCATTCATGCTAAAAACTCTCAGCAAAATAGTAACAGATGACAAATTCCTCCATGCAATAAGGGCCATTTACACAAAGTCAGCTGCCTATATCATCCTGAATGTACAGAGACTGAAACAATTCTGCTTGAGAACGGGAACTAGACAAGGGTGCCCACTCTGACCACTTCTATTCAACATTGTACTAGAAGTTCTAGCCAGAGCAATTACACAACACCAAGAAATAAAGCATATCTGCATTGGCAAAGAGGAAGTAAAAATCTCCCTATTTGCAGATGATATGATTGTATATGCAGAGAATCCTAAAGAATCCATAAGTAAACTACTCAAACTGATAAAAGATTTCCACAAAGTCTCAGGATACAAGATGCCACAGCCAAGTGCCATAGACTCTGATCCGACTCAGTGACATTTGGCTTTGGCACCTTGTATCCTGAGACTTTGCGTAGGATATAAGACAAACATAAGCAAATCAGTAGGATTCCTTTACATCAATGATTAGATTATTAAAGAAATCACCCAAATGATTCCATGTACTATAGCCTTCAAGAAGATAAACTATCTAGGAAAATATCTAACTAGAGAAATATCAGACCTTTGCAAAGAGAACTATAAGACCTTACTACAAGAAACTAAGAGAGACATAAATGGAGGAACCTACCCTGCTTGTGGATAGGAAGACTTAGCATTGTGAAAATGTCTATTTTACTCAAAGCAATCTACTTATACAATGCAATCCCAATACAAATTCTTGTGTCATTTTTTAACGAGATGGAGAAACAAATCTCCAACTTTGTTTTGAAAGGAAAGAAACCTCGGATAAATAAAGCACTACTGAGGAAGAAGAATGCACTGGGAGGCCTCTCGCTACCCAACTTTAGAACCTATTACACTGCCACAGTAGTCAGAACAGCCTGATGCTGTTACAAAAAGAGATAGATAGATCAATGGAACAGAGTTGAGACCCCAGAGATGCCATCATCCTCCTATGAACAGTTGATATTTGACAAAGGCCCTAAGACATTAAACTGGGGTAAAAGCAATCTTTTCAACAAAATTCGATATCCATCAGCAAAAATATGAGTCAGGTCTGACTCGATGGCACTTGGCTGGCTGGCTCAGCAAAACATTGAAACAAGATCCATATCTCCTGCCTTATACAAAAACCAACTCAAACTGGATAAAAGACCTACATATCAAATCTAAAACAATAAAGCTCACCCAAGAAAAAATAAGACCAACAATGGGGTCCAGGGACATCAAGACCAACTGGCATAACTGGAGTTTTGCTAAGAGAGTCTTCTGCACCCAACATTGGTGAGTGGCTTCTGGATCCTAAAAGCTGCCAAGCTGCCATGTGAGGTACACCAAATGGTCCCAACTCAGCAAGAACAGAGGATCACCATGGAGCAAAAAGACATGGGGGAGAGAACCCAGAAGATGGAGAGACCCATGTGAGTGTGTGATTACATCAATATATTACTGGAAGAACCAGATGATGCCTGGCCACCACCAGGGATAGCCATGATGTGGCTCACAAAGTTGAGTCTCATTGGCAACACAAAAATAAAAAGGGGTACACCCTGAGATCTCCATTAAAAGATTGCAATTGATGGTCCAGGGACCTCGAAGTTCCCCTAAGAGCATGGCCCCTGGCCCTGATGCTGCCCCTGTCCATAAGTAGTAATGGAGGTCGATTCTTTGGGCAGAAATGGATTGGACTTTGTGACACAGAATGGCCATATCATGTGTCAATTTTATCATTTCACACATCTGTAGGATGTCATCCACTGACCTCTTACTGGACGCAGGGGAGAGGGTTGAAAGGAGGCGACAGGAGATTGTTAGGAGGCTATGACATATATAGAGCAGAGAGAAAGTGTGTGCTGTCACCAGGCAGGGAAAGCAGAGGGAGCTGCATACAGGTGGCCATGCAAATTTATATGGGATTGTACATTGTCACTCAATCACAATAAAAAAATAATAATAAAAAAATTGTGTTTTAAGTCAAAGTTTACAATTTGAGTCTGTTTCTCATACAACAACTTACACACATTTTGTCATGTGACCCTAGCCACTCTCCCCACACTGTGACCGCATACCATTCCTCTTCACCCTGTGTTTCCAGTATCCATACAACCAGTTTCTGTCCCTGCCTTGACATTTCCTCTTGTCTCTGGACAGGCACTGCACAGTTTCCTTCATCTACTTAAGCAAAGAAGCTTACTCTTCACCAGTATCGTTTTATATGTTATAGACCGTCAGTTCAATCTTTGAGGTGTTGGCTTCTGGAATGGTTTCAGTTCTGGGCTAACAGAGAGTCTAGGGGCCACGTCTTCCAGGGACCCTCCAGCTTGTCAGATCATCAAGCCTGGTGTTTTTACTAGAGTTCAAGTTCTGTATGCTGTATTTATCCTCCTCTATCAGAGACTCGTTGTGTTCCTTGTTAGGGCAGTCATTGGTGGTAGCCATGTATCATCTAGCTTTTCCAGTCTTATGCTGATGTAGTCCCTAATTTATATGGCCTTTTCTGTCCCTTGAGCTCCTGCTTTCCATATGTCTTTGATGTTCTTTATTCTCCTTTGCTTCAGATGAGTTGGGACTAACTAATGCTGTTTAGAAGGCCGCTTGCTAGCTGTTAAGACCTTAGACACCATTCACTAAAGTGAGGTTTTCTTAGTAAACATTTCCTTAATAAACTTTGTTATACCAGTTGAGCTAGATGTCCCTTGAAACCATGGTCCCCAGACTCCTGTTTCTGCTACTCTGTCCTTTGAAGTGTTTGGTAGTTGTCATGGACGATTGTCCCCCATGTTGTGATTTTCTTATGTTGTAAATCCTAGTTTCTACCTGTGATTAATAGAGTAAGATTGGGTTATGTTAAGGAGAATTAGGGTGGGACTGCAAAACTCTTACTAAGTTTAACTCCCTGATCCAATATAAAGGTAGTTTTCCTGGGTTTTGGCTTGCACTGTAATTTATTCTATAAGAGATAAAAGGAAAGAAAAGTAACTAGAGAGTTGGGGATTTCATGCCATCAAAAAAGCAGCACGAGGAGCAGAGCATGTCCTTCAAACTTGAAGATGCTCCCAGATCAGGGAAGACTAATGACAAGGATCTTATGCCAGAGGTGACAGAAAGCTTTCTCCTAGAGATGCTGCCCTGAATTTGGAGTTGTAGCCTGCTGGTCTGTGAGAAAATAAATTTGTCTTTGTCGAATCTATCCAGTTGCAGTACTTCTTTTATAGTAGCACTAGGTAACTAAAAAAGTAGTATTTAGGAAACTTCTTAGGTTTTGGTTTAGTCCAGTTGTGTTGACTTCTCCTCTGCTGTGTGTTGTCCTTCCATTCACCTAACAACTCTCGTCTACTGTCTAATTACTGAATATTCCTCTTCCTCCCTCTCCACCTTCAAAACCATCAAAGACTGTTTTCTTCTGTGTTTAAATTTTTCCTTGAGTTCTTGTAACAGTGGTCTCATACAATACTTGTCTTTTTGCAACTAATTTCACTCAGCATAATGCCTTCCAGATTCCTCCACGATATGAGAATTTTCCCAAATTCATCATTGTTCTTTACCATTGTGTAGTATTCCAGTGTGTGAATATACCATAATTTGTTCATCCATTCTTCTACTGATGGGTACCTAGGTTGATTCCATCTTTTTGCTGTAGTGGACAGTGCTATGATGAAGATTGGTATACATTTATCTGTTTTTTCTGATGGCTCTTATTTCTCTAGGATACATTCCAAGGAGTGAGATTGCTGGATCATATGATAATTCTTTAAATTTGTTTCTAGCTTTTCAAGAAGGTGCTAAATTTATTTCCAAACTGGTTGCATCATTTTACATTCCCACTATCAGTGTATAAGTATTCCAGTCTCTGCACAGTCTCTCTGATATTTGGTAGTTGTCATGGATCAAATTGTTGGGATGAGATGGTATCTCCCTGTAGTTTTGATTTGCATTTCTCAAATGGCTAATAAGGAAACTCTGGTGATGTAGTGGTGAAGTGCTACAGTTGTGACCAAGAGGGCAGCAGTTCAAATCCACCAGACACTCCTCGGAAGCCCTATGGGGCAGTTCTACTCTGATCTGTAGGGTCACTATGAATTGGAACTGACTTGATGGCACCTGACAACTGCAATGGCTAATAATGATGGTGACCATTTCCTCACATGTCATCATCTAGTACTACTCCAATGGAAAATATCATGGAGTGGATGATTTCATCAAGAGAAGCTTTATTGCTACAGTCCAGTAAACCACAAATCCATTTTGTGAGTTACAAGTCCATTCAGTAAGAGAAGTTATCACAGTCTGGTAGGCTGAGTCCAAATCCAGTGATAACATCTTGGGACAGGAACCTCAGGCCCAAAGGGCATGCTCTGCTCTCAGTGTTGCTTCTTTGTTTTAGCCAGCTAGTGCTGCTCTAACAGAAATACCACAGAGTGAATGGCTTTAACGAGGAAGGTTTATTCTTACACAGTCCAGTAGGCTACAAGTCCAAATTCAGGGTGTCTTCTCCGGGGGAAAGCCTTCCCTCTTGTCAACTCTGGAGGAAAGTCCATATTGCATCAGTCTTTGTCCAGGGAGCATCTCGGCATAGGAACCTCAGGTCTGAAGGATGCGCTCTTCTCCCAGTCCTACTTGCTTAATGATATGAGGTTCCCAGTTCTCTGCTGGTTTCCCTTTTCTTTTATCTCATAGAATGAAAGGATTAAGGGTGGGGCAAGCCATACTTCAGGGAAACTCCCTTTACAGTGGAGCAGGGATGTGATCTTCTGAAGGGATTTACAGTATCACCCTAATCCTTTAAAATACAGCACAGTAAAATCACAAATTGGAGGACAATCGTAGACTACAGAGAATCATGGTCACATGGCTACACCTAGTTTTGGGGTTTCACAATTCAATCTGTGACATTCTTGATGGTATGAGGTTCCCAACTCTCTCTGCTCACTTCTCTCCCTTACATTCCACAGATGGTAACTTGAGTCCTGCCTCACCAGCACAACTGCTGCCCATTGTCCATCATTAATATCATAGAGGCAGGATTTACAACACATAGGAGGAATCACCCATACTGGAACTCAGCCAAATCAAATCAATACATATACTTTTGGGGGACAAAATACAATCCATAACAGTTGGGTTATCTGTTTTTTTTCCTTGAAGTTTTGCAATATCTTGTAGATCTTAGAGATTAGATACTGATCAGATTTTTTGTCAGTTTTTTTACCCCAATCTGTAGGTTGTCCATTTACTCTTTTGGTGAGATCTTTGGGTAAGCATGAGTGTTTGATTTTTAGGAGTTCCCAGTTATCTAGCTATCTGCTTGTGTCCTGTTGTACTGTTAGCAATGTTTTGTATCCTTTTTATGTTGTGTATGAGGGCTCACAGTGTTGTCCCTATTTTTACTTCGATGATCCTTGTCATTTTAGTTTTTATACGCAGGTCTTTGAACCATTTTGAGTTAGTTTTTGCGCATTGTGTGAGATATGAGTCTTATTTCATTTTTTTTTTTTTTTTTGCAGATGGATATTCAATTATGCCAACACCATTTGTGAACAAGATTATCTTTTCCCAAGTTTAAGAACTTTTGGCCTTTGTCAAGCATCAGCTACCATAAGTGGGTGATCTTATGTCTGGATTCTCAATTCTGTTCAGTTGGTCTATGTACTTTTTGTACTATTACCAGGTTGTTTTGACTACTGCGGAAGTGCAATGTGTTCTAAAGTTAGGTAGTGTGAGGCCTCCCAGTTTGTTCTTATTTTTCAATAATGCTTTACTTATCCAGAATTTGTCCCTTTCCACATGAATTTGGTGATTTGTTTCTCCATCTCATTAAAAAATGCCATTGGAGTTTGCTTTGAGATTGCGTTATATCTATAGATTGCTTTGGACAGGGTAAACATTTTCATGATGTTGAGTCTTCCTATCCTTGAGCAAGGGAGATTTTTCTACTTTTGTAAGTCTCTTTTGATTTCTTATAGTTTTCTTTGTACTGGTCTTTTACATCTCTGGTTATATTTATTCCTAAGTGTTTTATCTTCTACAGGGCTATGGTAAACAGTATTGATACAGTTATATCCTCTTTGATGGTCTCTTTTTTGATGTATAGAAATCCATCTGACATTTATGTTCATCATATATCCTGTTAATTTGCTGTATCCTTATATTAGTCCTAGTAGTTTTTTTTGTGGATTCTATAAGGTTTTCTGTGTATAAGAGTATCTTTTCAAATAGAGGTACTTTTGCTACTTCCTTTCCAATTTGGATATCCTTTATTTCTTTTACTTGTCTGGCTAGAACCTCCAGCACAATGGTGAATAAAACTGGGGACTAAGGGTATCATTGTCTGGTTCCCATTCTCAAAGGGAATGCTGTCAAATTCTCTGCATTTAGGTTGAAGGTGACTGTTGACTTTGTATAAATGCCTTTTATTGTGTTGAAAAATTTCCCTTCTAAATAAGCAGATTTACTTTCAAGTTCTTTCTGACAGCTCTCTTGACATTAGAAGGTTCTGTAGGCTCATTATGAGCCTGAAACAGCTCACCAGCAGTGGGTATGATTTGGTTTTTATCACACGTTTGGTACCACGTTTGTGCTGCGTTTAAGACTTCTGGCTGCTAAGGCCAGCAGTTTGAATCCACTAGCTGCTCCTTGGAAACCCAGTGGGGCAATTGTACTCTGTCCAAAAGGCTCACTGTGAGTTGGAATTGACGTAATGGCAACAGTTAGGCATATATTCGGTTCCTAGTTTGAAGTTTTCCTCAGCTGTTTGTGTTAATTTATTATGCTTAAAACAAAAAAAAGAAGTGCTACATTTTTATGGTCTTTCCTCTGAAAAGAGGCCTGATGTCACAGTTGTTGAGCTTCTAAGGATGGTAGATCAAAGTCAACAGCCAGTCTGTAGAGAAAAATGTGGTAGTTTGCTTCAGCGAAGATTCTTATGTTCTTGTTTGATTCTGTTGAGTCAGTTCCGACTCATAGTGGCCCTATGTACAACAAAACAAACAAAACACTGCCCAGTCCTGCACCATCCTCAACATTGTTGTTAAAAAATGCTTGAGCCTATTGTTGCTGCCATTGGATCAATCCATCTTGTTCAGGTTCTTTGGAACTCTTGGGCAGTTTTACTCTTTCCTGTAGGGTCGCTGTGAGTCAGAATCCACTGGATGATGATGGCTTTTGACCTCCAGGAACCTCATGGAGACAATGGAGAGAGATTATCTCTAGCTCTGGCAGGCAGAAAGCAAATGTAACCCTTTTGAAATGTACCCAGATTCTTCTCCATAATAAATGATTAGTCTCCAGACAAAATGACTTTGTGGGAGATTTATCCCAGCTTAAAAACAAAAGAAAAAACCAGGTCTGTTGCCATGAAGTTTATTCCAACTAATAGCAACCCTGTAGAACTGTCCCAGAGGGTTTCTAAAGAGTGACTGGTGGATTCAAACTGCTGACTTTTTGGTTAGTAGCTGATGGCTTAATCACTATATCACTAGAGATACTTTCTCAGCTCAGGGAAGGAATTGCTCCCATTTGTAGCCCCTTTCAGCACCTCTTGTCCTACCTAAGAGAGAGTAAAAATACAGTCAATAGAAATCAGGACTTCAAAGAAATAACAGGAGCACTGCAGTCAGGGAGAGGAGCGGGGGTCATGAAGGCAAAAAAGATATACTACAGGAGAAATACATACGAAAGTCATATTCCTGAGACATAGGATTACAGAAAGACTGATAACTAATTATTATAGTGTATTTCTTGTCTCCAATACCTTCCAAAAAAAAAGCACATTACCATAAATTCGGCTCTGACTCATAGTGACACTATGGGACAACATAGAATTGCCCCTTTGGGTGTCCAAGAATGTAATCTTTATAGAAGCAGTTATTACCTCTTTTGCTCATGGAGTACTTTTAGTATAAAACAACCACAAAGTTATAGTAAAGCAAAAATAAAAGTTTTATTCATCATATGTTCAAAGAGGCAAAAGTAGGAAATGGACAACCATATTACTGTAGCCATGTCTGTTTGAATCCAGGAATATTATAGAATCATTAGTAAATAATTACATCACAAATATGTAAAGTCATTGAAATTGTCACCTTTTCACAGAGTGACTAAAAATTGACAAATCACCATAATTCTACATTTTGAATTTTTTTAATAATGATTGGTACCAGTTTTAGTAATGACAGTCAAGAAGATCTTCATGGGTCCAACAAATCTTACTACTCACTAAATGCTAGTAGGAAAAGGTAAGAGTAGAAAATACATGGGCCTTTTCTGCTCTGTTTGTGATCTATTTATGTGAAAGTTTCCTTAAGAGATGTTACGAAAATTTTCCTAACTATTGTGTTTAGATCTCAGGGCCCAGTTGATGTGTCCTTGTGTGTTCTTGTGAGTCCAGCTTCAGCAGGGTCACATTCTTTATGCTAAAGGACAAGGAATAGTGGCTGCAATATTGTCTCCTAAATCAAGTAGCTAGTGGGATTGAACTGCTGACCTGCTGATTAGTAGCTGAGTGCTTAATGACTGTGTCTCCAAGACTCCTTTCATACCTTGCCACCAGTATAATAAAATAGGATAAATCTGAAAGAGCTGCAAGACACAGACTATCTCTAAAGAAAAGGACATAAGAAAGAGCAAGCCCAAGATCAACAGAGGGGACAAAAGCAAGGTGACTAAAGTCATTGGAATGACTGTCACACCTGCAGCTATAATACATGTTAAACACAGCTTAATTTCTATTCAGAATAACATAAATCCACATGCTAGAACCTTTTACCTCAATTTGTATTACTTGATACATGCACAGCTTTCAACCAAAAAATAGTATGACATTCCAAAAGGTAAATAGAAACGATCCAAAGAAACAAATCAATCATGAGAACCAGACACAGAAGTTGGAATTATCAGACAATTATGGTTTTGATGAAGAATGTTGAATACACTATGGACTGCCAAAAGAATGAAGAAATCTGTCTTGGAAGAAGTACAGTCAGGATGTTCCTTAAGAAGCAAGGATAGGAAGACTATGACTAACATATTTTAGGTGTGTTATTAGGAGGGGTCAGTGTCTGAAAAAAGACATCATGCTTAATAAAGAAAAGAGTCATGGAAAAAGAGGAAGAACCTCACCAAGGTGGACTGACACAGTGGTTACAACAACGGCCCCAGACATAACAACCATTGTGAGGGTGACATAGGGCTGGGAAGTATTTCATTCTGTTATACATAGAGTCACTATGAATTAGAAGTAACTTGAGAGCAATTAACAAAAGCATCATATCTAAGTTTCTAATTGAAAAAGTAAATAGCATGCAAGAACAGATAAATAATGTAAGCAGAGAGATGGAAAGGCTAAGGAAAACAAACTTTTTTAAATGTTAGAAATCAAAACAGTGAAGCAGAAGTGAAGAATACCTTTTGTTAAAATAATCAACATCCACCAAAATGTGAACATAGGATGTATTTTGAATAGTTATTGTATATGCATATTGTCATGGATTGAATTGTGTCCCTCCAAAAATGTATGTGTTGACTTGAATTGGTTTGGCATTTCAACATATGCCCTTCCTCCCATGTGTTGTGAATCCTGCCTCTGCGATATTGATGATGGAGAATGGTTTGCAGTTGTGTTAGTGAGGCAGGACCCAAGCTACAAGCTTGTGGAATATAAGGGAGAGAAGCGAGCTGAGGAAGTTGGGAACCTCATACCACCGAGAGAGAAGAACTGAGAGCAGAGCACGTCCTTTGGACTCGAGGTTACTGTGCCGAGATGCTCTCACTGGATGTGGACTTAGCCTACTGGACTGTGATAAATTCTCCTACTGAATGGACTTACAATTTGTAAATGGATTTGTGGCTTACTGGACTGAGACAATAAAAGCTTCTCTACATGAAACCTTCCACTCGTGGTATTTTCCATTAGAGCAGTACCAAGTGACTAAGACAGAATTTGGTACCGGGAGTAGGGTACTGCTCTAACAAATACCTAAAATGTGGAAGTTTTTTGAAACTGTGAGTGGATGAAGAAGTCACCCAAGAGAACTGCTAGTACCTGAGGGCAGCAGATGGTGAGGAAAGCAACAGCAGCAGGGAACTGGCAGCAGCAGAACCAGGAGCCTACCCACAGAATGAGAATGATGAATGCCTCTGTTCAGGAGGCTACAACATGGAGTGGGGTGCCTCCAGGCACTTGAATGGGCAGAGCTAGGCTTGTTGACCCACGGAACAAGAAGGCTGAGTGCTTGTGTGCAGGAGGCTACTTGATGAAGAGGGGTGCCTCCAGGCACTTGAATCAGTGAAGCTACGGAGCTATGGAGTGTTGGAACACTTGTCCTGTAGGGCAGATGCGGGGTTGCGGCCCCAGCTTGGCAAGAAGCTGACCTGCCTGAGTCTCAGAAGGTATGGCCAGGAAAGGGTGGAGCCAAGGCTGTCTGTGTTTGTGGGAGTGGAATTACCATTCTGTTGGGCTTACGATGCACCTAAAGCCAAGGGGGCAGAGTTCTGTCCAAGTGGGCCTGGAAGGCCAAGATGAAGCCCAGATGCCTCCACTAAGAATCTGGACAGTGTGGTCAATACCAAGAGTTTGAATAGAATGGTTATGAAATGTCTGAGTGTGAAATAATGTTTTTGAAGCCATGATGTTTAATGTGATGTGTTCTGATAATCTGCCTGGTGTATGCTAATGAAAACTGTTACTGTGTTATAAGTGAAAACTGTTGCTATGTTATGGAATGAAAACTGTTGCTATGTTATGAATGAAAACTGTTGCTGTGCTATGAATGACTATTTTGTGTGTTCTAATGATATGATTTTTGGAGTGCCAAAGGGTGGGATGTCATGGATTGCATTGTGTCCCCCAAAAAATGTATGTGTTGATTTGAATTCGTTTGGTGTTCTAACATGGTGCCCTTTCTCCCATGTGTTTTGAATCCTGCCTCTGTGATATTGATGATGGAGAATGGTTTGCAGTTGTGTTAGTGAGGCAGGACCCAAGCTATAAGCTTGTGGAATATAAGGGAGAGAAGTGAGCTGAGGAAGTTGGGAACCTCATACCACCGAGAGAGAGGCACTGAGAGCAGAGCATGGCCTTTGGACCTGAGGTTCCTGTGCCGAGATGCTTTCACTGGCTGTGGACTTAGCCTACCGGACTGTGATAAATTCTCCTACTGAATGAACTTACAGTTTGTAAACGGATTTGTGGCTTACTGGACTGAGACAATAAAAGCTTCTCTACATGAAACCTTCCACTCATGGTATTTTCTATTAGAGCAGTACCAAGTGACTAAGACACATATTAAAAAAAAAAAAGAAAACAAACCCAGTGCTAGTGAGTTGATTGATCCAGCTCATAGCAACCCTGTAGGACAGAGTAGAACTGCTCCATAGAGTCTCCAAGGAGTGCCTAGAGGATTCAAACTGCCAACCTCTTGGTTAGCAGACATAGCACTTAACCACTATGTCACTAGGGTTTCTGTGCATATAGCAAGACAATTTTTCAGAAAAAGCAAATGACTTGAAGAAGCTTAGTACAATGGGTCTCATAAAGAGAAAAGGAAAGGGAAATATAGATAACTATTGACTAATGTGATTGACTGAATCCTGCCTTCTGCTTTTACTGAGAGTGGCTCATATCAAGTTACTTCTGGCGTGACTGCTAATAATTTGACTCTCTAACCACCTGCAGCCATGGAAGTTTTTGTAATATAAATTAGTAGGTAATAGTTAGGCAATTATCCTTTTCTAACAGCATAAGACAAATTATATGGCTGTACATTAATCTCTGGCAGGCTTTTGCAGTTTGGATCAGACTTTTTATGGTTAATATTTGGATATGCCTTATGTTTAATAATTTCTTGGATAAGGAAAGCCTTAAAATCGAAGAGAAATGTTTGCTTTTTTTTTTTTTGTTTACTCCTTGGATGGGCTCATTGGTAGACTGGATAAGGTTGAGGATCTTATCAGCAAATTTGTAGATGGGTCAATAGAAATAATGCAAACTGAAATAGAAAAAGAATGGAAAACAATAGAATATTGAGAGCTGTACAATAATGTTAAAAAATGTAACATGCATGATTGGAATATAAGGAGAATAAGGAGGAAATGGAGCACAAGAGATAAAGTAATAATGGATGAGAATTTTCCAAAGCTAATCATCGTCTCCAAAGCACATATCTAGGGAAATCAGAAAATTTCAAGAAGGATATACAAGTATACCAAAAAAATCTACACCTTGCCATATATTCAGAAACCCTGGTGGCGTAGTGCAAACCATAAGGTTGGTGGTTCAAACCCACTAGGCACTCCTTGGAAGCTCTATGGAGCAGTTCCCCTCTGACCTCTAGGTTGCTGTGAGTCAGACCCAGCTCAGTGGCAGTGGATGGCTGGTGCAGAGCAGATGGTAGGGAAGAAGACGGACCTTCAGGTTAGGCTGATATTGTGAAGGACTTTGTGTGTTATACTAAGGAGCTTGACATTCATCCTACAGGTGAGGGTGGGGACACAAGACTTTAAGAAAGAAAACAATATTTTGAATTTCAGTGTTGAAATTGAAAATATCATTTTAGCTGCAGTAACAAGGTGAGTTACAGACAGAGTAAACAGCAGCTAAATAAACCAGTGACAGATGTTTTCACTGACAAACAGGGAATACTATTGTAAGAGTAATTAGGTGGGTAATGAACGAAGGTTAGAATAAATAAATTTAGAGAAATTGAGAGCTGAATTTGATCTTGGGAACCAGAAATGATGGTACAGCCATCTTTTTTTACTTTATCTGTTTTCCATAAATGGAGCCCTGGTGGTGTAGTGGTTAAGAGCTCGGCTGCTAACCAAAAGGTAAGCAGTACAAATCTACCTACCAGGCTCTCCTTCGAAACCCTGTGGGACAATTCTACCATGTCCTATAGCGTCCCTATGAGTTGGAATGTACTCCACAGCAACCAATATTCTCTCATATTATGATTATCATGCTTCTACTGTTGAAGAATTTGGTGGTTGATGGCTATGACTTTTTTTTGTTGTTGTTGGCTGCTGTTGGTTCAGCCCCACACTCATGAAGATCCCGCACACAATGGAACAAAACACTGCTTAGGTCCTGGGCCATTCCCTTGATCAGCTCCAGAGTGCACTGCTGGGACCCACAGGGTATTCGCTGGCTGACTGTGGAAGTAGATCACCAGGGATTTCTTCTGGTC
Organism: Heterohyrax brucei; assembly: GCA_028571685.1. Lineage (NCBI taxonomy): Eukaryota > Metazoa > Chordata > Mammalia > Hyracoidea > Procaviidae > Heterohyrax > Heterohyrax brucei. The sequence goes on along the minus strand of CM053145.1, from coordinate 57,958,783 downwards.
TGACTAATAGTCTGGAAACTCCCCTGAAGCCCGCTCAGCATCATAGCAACATATAAGTCTCCATACATGGACAAGTAGTGGCTATGGATGAGGTATATTGGCTGAGAATGATTTCTGTGTCTCACACGGAAGGCAAGAATTCTATCACTGAACCATCACTGCCTTCGTAGCAGGGGTGAGTTATCCTACAAGCAAGGTACATCCAGATTTATAGTAAGCAAGGTATGCATGGGCTTAGCTGTGTTTATTTACTAACCTGAAGTGTACAATTTCACATATGTTTTACTATGTCTAGATGTGATGAAAAACAGATGAAATTGTATACTACAGATGAGTAAGTAAGAGTAAGTAGGACTGGGTGTGCCTTGCCTATTGACTAATCTGTTTCTGCCTCATGGCTACTACTTACAACTGGAATAATGCTGTTTCTCAGTGTCAGGTAGGAATAGGCAGAGGCTACATCTGAACTCTAGGCAAGGTCAACTATTTATAAACCAGAATTAGAAAGTCAGCTTGTGTAATGGGCTTAACTGTAACAGTCTCTTCTACAGAGAAGGTAATCAGCAGACTTGTCTCTGGAAGACTGAATTTAAGCCAATGGAGAAAGAGGAAGTGAAAGATGAAGTTATGCAGAGAGGAGTGAAGAATAGAGAGAGAAGGAGATGCTGAGAAAGCTGAGTAGTGAACACAACGAGTCATCAGCATATAACACGTCTTTGTGAGAGGTTGTAAAGATGGTCACGTCATCTAGGTGGTGTACTGAAAACCATGTGCCCTGGGAAACAAACTGTGAGTCAGAGATTAACATGCAGAAAATTTATTAGGGAGAGCTTTTCGGACCCTGGAAGGCCGTAGGGGATGAGGCCGACAGGATTAGGCAGGAGAATTTGAAATGTAGTGTAATTCCAAGAATTCTTCAATCACCTTCATGAGAAGCTCTGAAACTAGGAAAGTCCTAAAGAGTTGTTCAAACTTTAGCACAAAGGGGCTGGATTATTATAACTGCATGATGCTTGTTCATTGGATGGGGGTGGTTCCTGGAAGGAGGCATGACCTTGGCAAGGTAATTTGCTCTTCAGTGAAGGCAATCCCCAGACGACTGAGAGCTGAGAGCTATCCTCCAGCACGTCTAGAAGCTGTAAAAATGTGTCCTTCCTTCCTGAGAAGAACTGGGTGGCATGACCACATGCAGATATAAAAAAATGGCCTATTTCCTAAGTTAATTATTAGAATTGAATGACTTATGTGAATAATACTTTGAACAATGCCTGGTGCATACTAAGCACTGTATAAGTGTTTGCTGTTGTTTTCCTTATTACTAATGATTGAATGAGAACATTCATAAGGCTTTGACAGGTTTATTATGACATTTCTATGGTACTGGTTTAATCAAACTTTGTTCCTAACAGGGTACAAAGACAGTAACATTCAGTGAACTGCATTGTTTCCTTCATTTCATGTGTAAAAGTAATACACAGAAGAAAACTCCAAATGTTACCCCAATCTGTTGAATAGCTTTTAATTTGGGTTTAAATCATAGGGCTGATGTAAACTACTCTAAGCTCTCCTGTGTAAGATCCACCATTACTGCACCTAGCTCTGGTGGGTTCTATTTTGTAGTCTGAGAGACAAAATTTAGCTTAATATTGACTCAGTTGGTTTCCTTTCAATTTGGGCTTTTCTTACTAGGCTTATAGTTATGAACTTCATCAAGCTCCAGATGCTATCCCAAAATATAGTGGAAGGGCTGGACAGTATAATTTGCACCTATCACATTTTATAATTCTAGGATGCAAGGCAGAAGCACAGACCATATGGTCTTGGAATTCAGCCTCCTCTTTTTGCACCTCGGACTGCGGTGCACAGAGATAGGTGTGTTTAGAGTTGCTTAGATGAACTTATTCAGTTGGAAGTTGGATTCTATGTAGTTCAAATATTTGTCTTTCACTTATAATTATTTCCTTTGCCTCATTAACAAACAAACAAAACTAACACTATAGAGTCACTATGAGTCATAATCAGCTTGATGGCAATTGGTTTAGTTCTGTTTTTGACTCCACATTTAAGTTCTCTGCTATTGTAACTTTCTTTTTCAATTGTGGTACAATATATATAACAAACCGTTTTCTACTTCAACCATTTTTTTCTGTACGATTCCATGACATTAATTATACTCACCATGTTGTGCAGCAACACTTCTATCCATTTCCAAATGTTTTCATTACCCTTAAGCTATAACTCCCTCTTTCCTTTCTGTTTACCTCTGGTAACCACTAATTAACTGCTATCTATGCATCTGTCTAGTCTAAATATTTTATAAAAATAGGATCATACAATATTTGTCCTTTTGGGTAAGACTTATTTCTCTCAGCTTGCTTGCAAGGTTCTTCCATGTGTAACAGTACATGAGGTCTGACAATTAAGTTCATGAACTTACCGCAGTGTACTTACATTGGCAGCACTGTACAAACAGTTCAATAAGGTTTCATAACCTTGATGTATCAGCATCTCACAGCTGTGTTTCTGTTGATCTGTGGTGGTATCTTGCTGAGCGGTGTTCGTTATTGTTGTTGCATGTTTTTGTGTGCTGTTGTGAGAATATCAGAGCTTGAATTAGAGCAACAAATAAACATGCAATTTCTTGTAAACTTGGCAAGAGCAGAAGTGAAATCAGGAACATGTTGGCCTAAGTTTGTGGAGATAATACCATGGAGAAAACAGCAGTGTGCAAGTGGATTAAACATTTTTCTGAGAGGAGAGAAAGTGTCATTGATACAGAGAGGTCAGGACAGCCAGTAATCAGCAGAATTGACAAAAAATGAACTGTGCATCAAAATCATCAGCTGACAGTGAGAAGCATAACAGCCCAAGTAAACATTGATAAAGAAACAGAAAAATCTTAACTGAAATTCTTGGCATGAGAAAGGTGTGTGGAAAAATGGTCCCGAAGGAGCTCACTGATAACCAAAGCAAAGGGGAGTTGAAGTTTGCCAAGACCTTTCAGAGAGGCAAGATGATGTTTTGGGCCATGTTATCACTGATGATGAAACACCACTGATGTGCCAATACAACGCTGAAACAAAGTATCAAAATGCGCAAGGGAATTCACCCATTTCTCTACGATCAAAAAAGTTCCATTGTTCCAAATCAAGAGTCAAATCAATGTTGCTAACCTTTTTGATATCAGAGGGATTATTCATTATGAATTTGTATCAACTGGACAGACAGTTAACCAAGTTAACTATCTGAAAATGCTGAAAGGACAGCATGAAAAAGTTAGACAAAAAGGACCTGAACTTTTTGCGAACAATGCCTGGCTCTTGCATCACGACAATATACCAGCTCACACAGCACTGACTGTGAGGGAGTTTTTAGCCAGTAAACAAGTAATTGTATTGGAGCACCCTCCCTACTCACCTGATTTAGTTGCCAATGATTTCTTTTTTTATTATGATTGAATGAAACTGTACATTTCCATATAAATTTGCATGGGCACCTATGTGCAGATCCCACTGCTCTCCCTGCCTAGAGACAGGACACTTTAACTCTCTGCTCCACACTTGTCTTATCCTCCCAACAGTCTCCTATTCCTTCCTCTCCACCCACTCCCCTTCCTCAAGTAAGAGATCAGCAGGATGCATAGAATGCATAGAACCATAAAGTGCACACATGACATGGCTACTCTGTGTTGCCAAGTCCAATCCATTCCTGTCAGAAAAGTTGACTTCCATTATGATTTATGGACAGGAGCAGCATCAGGGCCAGGGGCCATGTTCCCAGGGGAACTCCAAGGCCCCCGGACCATCAGTTCTGGTCTTTTAATAGAGATCTCAGGATGCACCTCTTTTTATTCCTGTGTTGCCAGTGAGACTCAACTTTGTGAGCTCAATCACAGCTATCCATGGTGATGGCTGGACATCATCCGGTCACAGGTTGATGTAGTCACCCACTTATTTGGGTCTCTCTGTCTTCTGAGTTCTCTTTCTCCCATGTCATTTTGGTCCTTGGAGATCATCTGTTCCTGCTGAGCTGGGACAATTTGCTGTAACCTCAGATGGCAGCTTGGTAGCTTTTAAGACCCCATTTGCCACTCACCAACATGGGGTACAGAAGGCTCTCTTAGCAATAGGCTAGTTGTGCCCACTGGCCTCAATTTCCCCTGAGAGCATGGCCCAGCTACTCTGTCCTTGTACTATTGGATTAAGATGGGAGGAGTAATCATGTTATGTTGAAGTCCAGTTAATGTTGATCTTCTTTCTAATGTGTGCTGTCACAAATTTCACCCAACCAGATTTCTATCAACTATCTAATCTAAACCCTCCCACCCTTACCTTCCCTCACTCCCTCCCCTCCTTTGCAGCCATCAAAGAGTCTTGTCGTCTATGCATGAGTCTGTTTTTAAGTTCTTATTGCAGGGGTCTCGTAGAATATTTGTCCTTTTGTGGCTGACTACTTTCATTCAGCATAATGTCCTCCAATTAAAACCAGGTTATGAGATGCTTCCTAAAATCATCGTTGTACTTTATCATTGCGCAGTGTTCCGTTGAGTATATATACTATCATTTATCTATCCATTCCTCTGTTGTTGGGTGTCTGGGTGGATTCCACTTTTTGCTGTTGTGGACTGTGCTGCGATCAACATTCATGTGCATCTATCAGTTGGTGTGAATGGCCTTGATTCTGTAGGATTTATTCCAAGCAGTGGAATTACTGGGTCAAATGGTGTATCCATATCCAGCTTTTTAAGGAAATGCTAGATTGCTTTCCAAAGAAGATTCACCATTTTGCAATCCCACCAACAGTGTAGGAGAGTTCCAATTTCTCCACAGCGTCTCCAGCATTTGTTGTTTTGTGTTTTTTTGAACCATGGCCAACCTTGTTGGGGTGAGAGGGTATCACATTGTAGTTTTGATATGAATTTCTTTAATAGCTAAAGATAGTGAGCATGTCCACAAGTGCTTTTGGCTGCCTGGATCTCCTCTTTAGTGAAGTATCTGTCCATCTCTGTTGCCCAAGGCTTAATTGGATGATTTATCTTTTTCTTATTGATATTTTGTAGTACCTTATAGATTCTGGAGATGAGGGGTCGGTCTAACACATAGTTGCAAAATACTTTCTCCCATTTTATAGGTGGTCTTTTAATTCTATTAATAAAGTCTTGGGATGAGCAAAAGTGTTTCATTCTTAGTAGTTCCCATTTATTTATTTCCTCTTCTGTTTTTTTTTTTTGGTTTGTTTGACAGAGTTTTGAAGTCTCTCTGTGTTGTGTATTAAAACTTCTATTGTTGTTCCTGCTTTTTCTTGGATAAGCTTTATCATTTTAGATTTGATATTTAGGTCTTTTGTTCAGTTTGAGTTGTTTTTTTTTGTGTAAAATGTAAGATACATGTCTTGTTTCAATTTATTGCAGATGGTTACCCAATTTTGCCAGCGCCATTTGTTGAAGGGTTCCCCCCCCCCAGTTTAATGTCTTAAAGCCTTTGTTGAATATTAACTGTCCATAGGCAGACGATGTCATCTCTGGGGTCTGAATTCTGTTCCATTCATCTATTTGTCTCTTTTTGTACCAGTATCAGGCTGTTTTGACTACTGTGGCAGTGTAACAGGTTCTAAAGTTGGGTAGTGAGAGGCCTCCCAATGTGTTGTTGTTCTTCAGTAGTACTTTATTTATCCAGGCTTCTTCCCTTTCCAAATTTGGTGATTTGTTTCTCCATCTCCTTAAAAAATGTCACTGGAATTTGTATTGAAATTTCATTATATAAGTAGATTGCTTTGAGCAAAATAGACATTTTCACTATGTTGAATCTTCCTATCGATGAGCAGGGTAGGCTTCTCCATTTATGTAAGTCTGTCTTAGTTTCTTGTAGCAAGGACTTTGTAGTTCTCCTTGAAAGGTCTGTTATTTCTCTGGTTAGAGTTATTCCTATGCATTTTATCTTCTTGGGGGCTATAATAAATGGTATTGATTTGGAGATTTCTTCATTAAGAATCTCATTAGTATAAAGGAATCTTACTGATTGACTTATGTTTATCTTGTATCCTGAGACTTTGCTGAAGCCTTCTATCAGTTTCAGTAGTTTACTTATGGGTTCTTTAGGATTCTCTGTATATACAATCATATCATCTGCAAATAGGGAGATTTTTACTTCTTCCTTGCGGATGCAGATGCCCTTTATTTCTTGATCTTGTCTAATTGCTCTGGCTAGAACTTCTACTACAATGTTGAATAGGAGAGATAAGAGTGGGCATTCTTGTCTAGTTCTTGTTCTCAAGGGAAACTGTTTCAGTCTCTTTCCATTCAGGATGACAGCTTATTATAAATGGCCCTTATTGCAATGAGGAATTTGTTGTCTATTCATTTTCACTGAGAGTTTTTAGCATGAATGGGTGTTGTACTTTTCAAATGCCTTTTTTGCATCAATAGACAAAATCAGGTGATTCTTGTCTTTTGTGTTATTTATGTGGTTGATCACATTAATTGTTTTTTTGATGTTGAACCAGACTTGCATCCATGGTATGAATCCAACTTGGTCATGACAGATGATTTTTTGGATATCTTGTTGTACTCTATTGGCAAGAATTTTGTTGAAGATTTTTGCATCTAGATTCATGAGTGAATTCAGTCTGTAGTTCTCCTTTTTGATTGGGTCTTTCCCTGGCTTTAGTATCAGGGTTATGCTGGCTTCCTAGAATGAATTTGTGACTATTCCATCCTTTTCTATACTGTGAAATAGTCTCAGTGGTATTGGAGGTCACTCTTCTCTAAATGCTTGGTAGAATTCTGTGGTAAAGCCATCTGGGCCCAGGCTTATTTTTATTGTTAGTTTTTGGATGACTTTTTCAATCTATTCCTTTGTGATGCATTTATTCAGTTCTGCTTCACCTTGTGATAATTTTGGTTGGTGATATGAATCACGAAATTTGTACATTTCCTCTAGGTTTTCCAATTTGTTAGAGTACAGTCTTTCTTAGTATTCTGTTATGATATTTTTGATTTCTGTTGGATCTGTAGTGACAACTCCTGTCTCATTTCTTGTTTGGGTTATTTGTTTCCCCTCCTGTTTTTTAGTAAGTTTAGCCAGTGGTTTGTCAATTTTGTAAATCTTTTCAAAAAACTAGCTTCTGGTCTTTTCAATTTTTTTCAGTTGTTCTTCTATTCTCTAATTCATTTAGTTCTGCTCTAATCTTCATGATCTGCTTTCTTCTAGTGCCTGATGGGTTCCTTTGTTGTTCTTTCTCTACTTGTTCAAGCTGTAGGCTTACTTCTTTGATTTGGTTTCTTTCTTTTTTCCAGATGTGGGCCCTTATGGAGATGAAGTGACCTCTGAGTACTGCTTTGGCTGTATCCCATAGGATCTGGTAGGAAGTGTTTTCATTCTCATTGGAATCCATAAATTTCTTTATTTCATTCTTGATTTCTTCTATAACCCATGGTTTTTTTTTGTTTTTTTTTTTTTTTTTTTAGCAAGATGTTGTTCAGTTTCCCTGAGTTCCACTTTCTATCTGTTTTTTCTGCTTTTATGGCTTTATGATCTGAGAAGATGCTTTGCATTAATTTTTTGAGAACTGCTTTGTGTCCTAACACATGGTGTATTCTGGAGAATGTTCCATGTTCACTGGAGAAGAAGGTGTAGTTTTCCACTGATGGATAGAAAGTTCTGTATATGTAAATGAGGTCTAGTTGGTTAATTGTGGCAATAAAATCTTCTGTGTCTTTGTTCAGCTTTTTTCTAGACAATCTGTCCAATATTGAGAGTGGATGTTGAAGTCTCCCACTATTATTGTGGAGTGATCTACATCATTTTTGAGTGTAGTGAGGGTTTTTTTCCATGTATTTAGGTGCTCTAATATTAGATGCATAAATATTTAATGTTGCTAACTCCTGTTTGTGTATTGAACCTTTCAGCAATAAATGCTGTCCATCCTTGTCCACGATGTGAGATTAGAATTGCCACACCTGCTCTACTTTGTGTATTGTTAGCTTGATATATATACTTCCATCCTTTAATTTTCAATTTGTTCCTAACTTTAAATCTAAGGTGAGTTTCTTGTAGGCAACATATGGATGGGTAGTGTCTTTTGATCCAAGATGTCACTCAGTGTCTCTTTATTGGAGCGTTGAGTCCATTCACATTCAGTGTGATTATTGATAGGTATGTGTTCAGTGCTGCTATTGTGATATGTTTATTTTTGTGTTGATGTTTTCTCTGTTGTTCTTATTAATCTGTTCTGGGACATTCTTCTTTGTGAGTTGATTTTTCACCTTTTTCAGGGTTGGTTTTGTCGCTGTTGAGACTCCTGTATTACGTTTCTTGATTTGATATGTTGCATCATTATTGTGCTTTACAGTTGCTCCTATGATCCCCCATAATAAACTATGTGTAATCCCCATTTCAATTGCTAACACTCTTATCAACTTCCTCTCCATCTTGAAGGACTAAAGTGACTGTAGTATGTCCCTCTTTTTAATATGTTGACATCATAGTTTTTCATGATATGATCACTAGATTATTTCTTTCATTATTGTAGCTTTGATTGAGTTTGGAGCCTTCCCTAACTGAGTTGAATTCTGGGTGATGTGTCCTGTATTTGCTTCAAGAATATAAAGTTAGTAGTTTTGTTCTTCTAAGCCAAGAGCTTCTTTCAGTTTTTCTTGTAGATTTGGTTTGGTTTTTACAAAGTCTCTGTGTTTCTGTTTATCTGCAAGTGTCTTGATTTCGTTTTCATATCTGAAAAATAGTTTTGAGGGCTATATAATTCTTAGTTAGAAGTTCTTCTCTTTCAAGGCTTTGAATGCGTCATGTCACTGTCTCTGTGCTAGCACTGTTTGTGCTGAGAAATCCAAGGAAAGCCTGCAGTGTTTTCCTCTGAATGTTAGCTTTGCTTTGAGCCTTACTGCCTTTAAGAATTTCTGCTTATTTTTCATTTTGTTAAGCTTCATTATAATATGCCTTGGAGTCTTTCTTTTGAGATCTATATTGAGTGGTATTCGATACATATCTTGGATATCTATATTCTCTTCTTTCATCACTTCTGGGAACTTTTATGTCAGCAGCTCAACAACAATACTCTCTGTGTTCTCAGGCATCTTGCCCTGTTCAGGAACTCCAGTTAATCATAGATTATTCCTCTTAACAGAGTCTCACATGCTTCTTCATTTTTCTTGTTTTCTTTTTCCTGATTTCTCCTCACAGATGCTGGAGTCAGTAGCTCTGTCTTCCAAATCAGAAAGTCTATTTTGCATTTGTTCCATTCTGTTTTCTTGGCTTTGAATTGAAGTTTCTATGTCTTTGATTTTGTTCTTGATCTGTTGGATTTCAGAGTACTGTTGTTCCATCACATCAAACAGCTTGCTTAATTTTTCATTTTGCTCTGCTGCATTTTGTATAAGGTCTAGGAGGCTCTAAATGTAATCCTTTTCTATTCACCTTCTGATAGTTTCAGAAAAGCTTCTTCCTCTGGGAAGTTATGAGGTCCTTTCTTTTGGGGGCCTTCTGAAGCCATGGGTGATTTCTTGTTTATGCTTTTCTCCAGAGTTTTTTGCTTTTGCGGCATCATGTGAGTCACTAGAGGATGGGAGAGATGCTGTGAGGATGGACTGCAGTTGTTTCTCTAGACCTTCTTAAAATGAGAGGTAGTAAGTATCTGACAACCTCCAAAGTTGATCAGGCATTCAGGTATATGGGTCCCTCTTCCCAACTGGCAAAGGAAGCACCTCTGTATCAAACCCCAGATATTATAAACTATTGCAAAGTACAGAAAGGCTACTGCCCTGCTGGCCTCTACTGTTGGGCCCCAGCTGTAGGTGACACTGTATAGAATACTGCTTTTCTGATGGAAAAGTGCTAACCTCCAGGCAGGTGCTGTCTCCAGCCCAGGTATTAGGTCCAGCTGGGTATCTTTAACTTCCAGTGGAACAAGATGGTGTCCCACAGAAGCTCACCACCTGGCTGGGATCAGGCTACTGGTGGAAAGAGAGGCCAAAGGTGCCAAGATGCATAGAGTCCACAGCCTGTATTGCTGGGCCACAGCCATAGGCACCACTGTGTAAAATACTGCTTTTCTTCTGGAAAAGTACTCTTCCCCTGGACAGGTGCTACCTCCCAGCCTAGGAAGTAAGTCCAGCTCCAGCCTCTGTATGGGTGTCTCCACCTCCTAAGGATCAAGTGGGCATCCCGCACAAGCTTGCCACCGCCTCACTATCAGCTAGTATATGGTGGTGGCACAAAGAGGGGCCAAAGGTGCTGAGACACATGGAGTCCAAAGCTGGGCTCTCAAAATATGGCTGTTGCGCTTACTGATCCCACCAGCAGTGTGTCTGAGATTAGTGGCTAGTCAAGTCCCAGCTCCTCCTGCTGGCTAAGTCAGAGAGAAAAAATTAAAACAGTGAGTTACTTTCGGTCCATGCAAGCCCACGCTCACCGAGAGTGGGGTGAGTGAAAGAGCAAAGGTTTTGAGTTCAGTGTTATGAAGTCCAAGTTAACAGCCCTATGCTGCATCCTAGAGCTCACTAGGTGTCCAGAAGTCTCTGTTTACTTATCAGTTCAGGTCTTGGTTTTCAGAGGGATTTGAGGAGATGTGTGTTTAGTTCACCATCTTGACTCTGCCCCTGATTGTTTTTTTGACTTGAAAATAAAGGAAATATTGAAAGGAAGACATTTTGATGACATTCAGGACATCAAGGGTAATAGGATGACAGATCTGATGGCCATTTCAGAAAAAGAGTTCCAAAATTGCTTTGAAGGTTGTACTGAGCCCTGGCATTGGTGTGTTGCTTCCTAAGGGGAGTACTTTCAAGTGAACCATAGTGATATTCAGCAATAAGGTATGTAGCATTTTTTCTATGATGAGTTTGTGAACTTAATTGTCAGACCTCCTGTATCTGGACTCATTTAACTTTATGGGTGAATAGTGTGCCATTGTATGTATATAACACATTCTGTTTATCCATTGATATGTTGATGGACATTTGGGTTGGTTCTATCTATTTGGTTACTGTAAATAATACTGCAGTGAACACTGATTTATACTCTAACCTTTTGAGGTCAATTTTGACTAAAGGAAACATTTTAAAAAGACTTTCTATCAGCTGTGACTGGACATAGGAATCCCCTGTGGAATTTATTAGAAAATAGAGATGACTTCTTTGTTGTTTCATATATCATCAAGTCAATTCTGACTCATGGTGCCTCTATAGGACACAACAGAACTGGCTCATCAGGTTTGTTAGGCTATAATCTTTACCAGAACTGATCACCAGGTGTTTTAGTCATCTGGTATTTGTCCAACGGAAACACTGTGAGTGGATGACTTTAACAAACAAAAATTTATTCTTACAGAGTCCAGTAGACTATACATCTGAATTCAAGGTGTTTGTTCCAGGAGAAGGCTTTGTCTCTGTTGGCTCTGGAAGAAGGTCCTTGCATTGTATCAGTCTTTGGCCAGAGAGCATCTTGGCACAGGAACCTGAGATCTGAAGGCTGTACTCTATTCCCGCTGCTGATTTCTTGATGATCCAAGCCAAAAGCCAAGTGCTGCCAAGTCAGATCCGACTCATGATGATAGGAGATTCCCAACTGTCTGCATACCTACCTATCCTTTTGTCTCTTGTAGAATAAAAGAACAAAAGGTGGTGTAAGCCACACTCCAAGGAAACTGTCTATTCTGGAGCAGGGAGGTGACCTTAGGAATGGCTTTACAGCTCCATCCTAGTCTTCTTTAACATAAATCCAGTCTGTTGACCACAGGCAGAGATTAGGATTTACAGCATCATAAAATCACAGAATTGAGGGCAATCACACAATACTAGGAATCATACTGGAAATCACTGGCCCGGCCAAATTACTAAACATATTTTGGAGGGGGACATGATTCAATCCATGACACCAGGTCTTTTCTCCTGTGGAGCCACTTGTGGGTTTGAACTGCTGATCTTTTGGTTGGCAGCTGAGCATTTAACCAGTGTTCCACCAGGGATCTGGGACTTCTCTATAACTACTGAATAAATATCTCTTGAGATTGGAGATTGGAATCTATTTTAAAGTAGCTCCACAGGTGGTTGTGTGCACAGCTTAGATTTAGAGTACTAATATGTACTTGTTCTTTGTAATCTAATTTTTTTTCAAGAATAAATTCTGCCCTCCTGTTTCCTGAGTACCAGGTACTGATAAAACACTCTCTCTACCACATTCAATTGTAATCCTCTCAATGATTCTGTAAGTTTCATTGTATTGTTTCCATTTTATGATGAGCTCAGTGAGGCTGATAACTTGCCTCAGGTCAGACTGTCTGACTCAAGTCTATATTCACTCCTCAAATTGCTTTAGTCAAGGATGCTTAGAATTCAAGAGAGTGTTCTATTTCTACTCTGAAATTCTTAGGATTATCCACACCTTTTGCTGATGCTCAAGTGACTAATCATCATAGCTCAGAAGAGGCCTATTTAATGTGTGTAACTTCTTAATACTACTATTAGAAATGTAGCATAGTAAAAAAGGCACAGATAGGAGAAAAATTGTCTTTAAATTTTACTATCACATATTAAATATGAAGCTGGGGAAATAATGTATTATTACCAGACACATTAAATAGCCCAGCAAGCAGATCAATAACAAAGTGCAAAGACCACAAAGTTCCCTCTTATCGCTGTCTTTTAGGCATATATCAAATTTATCACTGTCCCTCGATGCAGTTCCTCTTGGCTTCTACTAGATTAGTTCCATGTCAGTCCTGTCTGTACCTTGGGTCTGTCTTCCACTCTGTTAGGCTTTGCTTTTTGGCTGTGCTACCATCTTGTTGCTAATGCTGATGCTCCAGTGTGATTATCAGACAGCTGATAAACCTAGCTGCTTTGTCAGAAAAAGTCTGTATCATGTAGATCTTCAACGTTCTGTTGTTTTTCTGACTTTCTACATCACGACAGTGCTTTTCAATTTGAGATACAAGCTCTCAGGACAAGCAGATGTTAACAGTTTAGGCAACTGCAGCATATTAAACAACTGAAGGTGTTCTTAAAGGTCAATGACTTCTTTCTGTTCATTCCCCCAGTAATCTTTGAATTACAGTGTTGAGTAATTGGATTTGGCACATGTTCATGTAACTCTAGTGAATGAAAAATGGATGGACACAAAAGTTAGGTTCCTTATTTTAAAAATTAGATCAAGACAGTTGTTTATTTCCCTTCAGCGTGTCCTCATTTACTTTTAAAAAAGGAAGATAAGTGATAAAACATGATTGCTTCTCTAGGCTTGTCCTTATTCAGAGTGAAGTTCAATGTTAATTCACAGCACAGACAATTGTTACCTTCTTGAGATGGCCATCTGAATTGTTCACTGATGGAGTGTGTGTGTGTGTGTGTGTGTGGCACTTGACATTTAAGCTTTGAGTCAGAGATACTTATATAGTATATATATAGTAATAAGCTTAGGGCTTTCACTGAATGTTTTGAGTTGCAGCTGAGTCAACACAACACAACAACAACAACTGAGTCAACACAACACATTTGCTTTAAGTAAAGCAAATGTGACCTGAAAACAGCAAAAACTATGAAGCCTGATAGGCTGAAATTGAGTGGCATGGTTGCTTAAGCTCAGAAGTTCATCAGTTATGAGAACAAACAGACTGGCAGGAGTTCACAGTAAAATGCACGTACTATTAGGGATGAGAGGCATAACCTATCCTCTCAACTGGTAAACGGTTTATTGTGCTGAGGAAATAACTATCTCCAAATGCTCACAGAAACACTTTCTTATACAGCAAGATCTCAAACATTAACCTGTAGACCAGAAAAAAAAAAAAAGAAAGCCTACATACTCACCATTTCCCCATGTCAGCATTCTTATAATGACAGGAGTTTATCTTATATGAATCATGTCTTGTACTCCAAAATCTCTGTTGGCATCGTTTGAACATGTGCTTGACTTAATCAGTCATTTAAAATAATTTATCTCCTCATTTATAAGCACATTAATGGACTTAACATGCTTTCCTACCTTTGTATGTTCATGCTTTGGTCTGCAATATTTTTCCTTTGCTTATCCAGAAACTTCCTTCTTCATTGTTTGAAAATGTCATTTTCTTTATCTAGCTCTCCCAAAAGTGTAATTGAAGCAAAGCTGAGAGTCATTGCATACTTAGTTTAACAGAAGAGTTTAATATGTATGTAGATAGTCTATAACAAATTATTAATAATTCCATAATTATCAGTTATCCAGATTATTTTTTCCTTTGGATTACTTAAAATGACTTGGAGTTCAAGCTCACCCTTCAAAAGATGTGTGCCAGAGTACTTTCTTTAATTATTAAGGATGCAATGGCTAGGACTTAGTTGAATAAAAGGCAGCTTGACTTAGTGGAAAACACATAGGCTGGGAAATAAGGATAGGATTTTGAAGGGGGCAGAGCCAAGATGGTGGACTAGACACATGTCTCCTTAATTCCCTCTGAAAACTAAGCCCTGAATTTATATTTGAATGGAGTATTCTGGACACCCAGGGAGCCCTAGGACATGGCACAGGGTTATTAGATTGGACTGCATGCCACTAAATGGGAAACTTTTTCTCTCTCGCTGAGCCCTGTCCCCGTTGACTTGCTGCTTGGGTAGACTGCAGGTACTGGTGCTTTTAATTTCTTTTCTTTTTTTGTCTGAGAGGAAGATGATGGGCATGAGCTGACAGATACACTGAGCTGCAGTGCTGAAGTGAACAGTGTGTGGTGCAGTGGAGAGATAGTGAGTGGAATAGCCATGTTTTGAGAGCCCGGTGACAGACTGAGGGCACCACATCCTATCCACTCTCTCTTTTCTGAGCTCTGCCATAGAGTCTGCCATTTCATGGCAGGAGGAGCAGCTTGACCAGGCTCCATCTTGGTCAGCTGGAAGGTGGAATCACAAACTGTAGGCCTCAGCAAGGGGTAATTCCAAGGCTGTGAGGCAGTACCAGTCTGAGGTATGCGTTTCCAGCACAAAGGCTGTGTTGGTACTGTGTTGCTTTACAGGTAGGGCTTGGCTGAGGATGACAACAGGGCCATACCCCTCCCTACTTTGAACTATGTCATAGCATCTGGGGATGGTTGAAAAGATGCTCCCATTGTCAGATGGAAATCGAGGCCTACCACACCTGACTGTCTGACTGATTTTGACAGCTGTGTGATAGCTCCTAATTTTTTAAAATAAGTCTGCCTGGAGAACTAATTGCTGAGAAGCCCTGTGGCATCTCTTGCAGCCTTTACTAACCCATATAATAGAGTTGACTGACAGCCCCCTAGTGATTCCATAAGTAGGGTGGTGTCTTTGCCAGCCAGGAAGCAGAGCCTGAAACCCCAGAGAGTTCACTGGGGCCAGTCACTAGAGTACACAGAAGCAGCTGGTGACCAACTCCCTTCTCAGAATTATGTCTCAGCTCCTGTTGAGGTAACACCAGAAAAATGAAATGGCTGCTAGATGGCCCTAAGGCAACAGACCATGGCTAACCATTGAAAGAAACAGCCCACCATGGCTCCAGAAAACTCCAAAAATAAAGAACCAAAAGCTCCCAGATGAAGAAGCCTTTCTGAAACTATTCAAGTATAAGTACAAAAGAATTACATA
Source organism: Heterohyrax brucei (assembly GCA_028571685.1). NCBI lineage: Eukaryota > Metazoa > Chordata > Mammalia > Hyracoidea > Procaviidae > Heterohyrax > Heterohyrax brucei. Next base: position 57,943,197 of record CM053145.1, on the reverse strand, counting down.
GAGGGCCCTCCTAGAGACTAAACCAAGTGCAGCAGAGGAAAATGAAAAATTAAGCAAGCTATTCAAACTCATGAAACATCAGTGATTTGAAATACAGCAGATCAATAACAAAATTATAGAATTAGACAATTAAATCCAAAGCCAAAAGAGTAAAATTGAGGAAATGAAAGTCAGACTTAGTGACCTTGAGGATAGAGCAACTGACAGAAGCATTAATGAGGAAAAATCAGAGAAAAGAAGTAAAAAAAAAAATGAAGAAGCATTATGAAACATGTGGGGTTAGATTAAGTAAAATAATCTTTGACTAGCTCGAGTTCCTGAATGAGGAAGAATGGCTGAAAACAGAATATTGTTGGTGAGTTGCTGACAGACAACTTCCCTGAAATTATGAAAGAAATGAACATAGATATACAAGACATGTATCAAACACCACAAAAACTAGACCCCAAAAGAGAGACACCAAGACATTATAATCAAGCTTAATAAAATGAAATATAAGTAGAAACTCTTAAAGGTAGTATGACTTGAAGCAAAGCTAACATTCAGAGGGAAAGCCTGTAGGCTTTCATCTGACTTCTCAGCAGAAACAGTTATCGGCAAGGAAGCGGTCAGATGACACATTCAAAGCCTTCAAGGGGGAAAACTTTTGATCAAAAATTACATACCTTGAAAAGCCATCTCTCAAATATGAAGATGAAGTTAATTTGCAGATAAACTGTTTACAGACTTCGTGAAAACCAAACAAAAACTGCAAGAAATACTGAAAGAAGCTCTTGGCTTAGAGAAACAAGACCATTATGTGTATATATTTAAGGAGTCAATGCAAGACACAGCATCCAGAACCTACTCAGCCAAGCCAAGTGCCGTCGAGTCGGATCCCAGTTAGGGAAATCACAAAACTCAATCAAAGCTACAATATTAAAAGAAGGGAACCAGTGATTATATCACAAAAACTATGACACCATCACATTAAAAAGAGAGATATACTTCAATAGTTTTACTCCTTTCAGATGGAGAGGAAATTAAAAAGATATGCAGAAGTTAAACTTGGTTTTAAATTTAGACTGTTAAGGGAGATCATAGGGATACTCTCAAAGCACAATAATAATGCAACATATCAAAACAAGAAATGTAATACAGGAGTCTCAACAAGCATAAAACCAATATTGAAAAAGATGAAAAGTCAACCCATAAAGAAGAATGACTGACAATAAAATACTAACAGCAACAGAGAAAACACTGACACAAAAATAAATACATGAAAATGACAGCTCTAAACACCTATCAATAATTATACTGAATGCAAACAGACTGAACACTCTAATAGTCAACAAGTGACATCTTGGATGAAAAGACATGACCTGTCTATATATTCTATACAAGAAACACACCTTAGATTTAAAGATGCGAACGAACTGAAATTAAAGGATGCACTAACATATATCAAGCTAGCAATATACAAAGAACAGGTGTGGCATTACTAATCTCAGACAAAATAGAATTTAATGTAAAATCCACCATCTCGGACAAGGATAGTCACTGTTGCTGAAAGGTTCGATATACAAGCAGGATTTAACAATATTAAATATTCATGCACCCAATACTAGAGCACTGAAATACATTGAACAAACACTGACTACATTGAAAAATGAGATAAATCACTCTACAGTAACAGTTGGAGACTTCAACACTCCACTTTTAGAAATGGACAGATCATCTAGATAAAAGCTCAGTAAAGACACAGAAAATCTTACTGTGACAGTTAACCAATTACACTCCTTCAACATATGCTGAACTTTTTATCCATCATCAGATAATTACATCTTCCTCTCCAATGAACATAAAACATTTTCTAGGATAGACTATGTGTTAGGACGTAAATCAAACCTCAACAAGATCCATGCCATTGCATTAATGCAAAGCATCTTCTCAGAACATAAAGCCATAAAACTGTAAATCACCAGCAGAAAAAGCATAGATAGAAATTGGAACTCATGAAAACTGAACAACATCTTGCTCAAAACCCCATGGGTTGTAGAAAAAATCAAGGACAAAATAGAGAAATTTATGGAATCAAATGAGAACGATAACATATCCTACCAGAATCTATGGGATACAGCCAAAGCAGTGTTCAGAGGTCAGTTTATCTCTATAAGTATATAAATCTGGTTGGAAGAAAGGACCCGAACCAAAGAATTAACCCTACAGCTTGAACAAGTAGAAAAAAAGCAACAGAGGAACCCCTCAGGCACCAGAAGAAAACAGATCATAAAGATTAGAGCAGAACTAAATGAATTAGAGACTAGAAGAACAATTGAAAAAATTGACAAAACTAAAAGCTGGTTACTTGAAAAGATTAACACAATTGACAAACCATTAACTAAACTTACTAAAGAAAAACAGGAAAGGAAACAGATAACTCACATAAGAAATGAGATGGAAGATGTCACAACAGACCAAACTGCGATCAAAAGTATCATAACAGAATACTACAAAGAACTGTACTCTAACAAATTTGAAAACATAGAGGGCATGGACAAATTCCTTGATTCATATCAGACACCAGAATTATCACAAGGAGGAGCAGAACAACCTAATAAGCCCATCACAAAGGCAGATATTGAAAAAGTCATCAAGAAGCTGCCAATCAAAAAAAGTTCTGGCTGAGATGACTTCACTGGAAAGTTCTACCAAACTTTTAGAGAACTGTTAGCTGCAATACTACTGAGAGTATTTCACAGCACGGAAACAGATGGAATACTCCCAAATTCATTCTACGAAGCCAACATAACCCTGATACCAAAGCCATGGAAAGAACCCACAAAATAGGACAATTACAGAACAGTATCGTTCACGAACCTAGGTGCAAAAACTCAACAGCATATCAAAAAATAATTCCTCATGACCACGTTGGAATCATACCAGGGATGCAAGGCTGGTTCAACATCATAAAAACAATGTGATCAGCTACACAAATAATACAAAAGATAAGTATCACCTGATTTTGTCAACTGATGCAGAAAAGGCATTTGGCAAAGTCCAACACCGATTCATGGTAAAACCCCTCAGCAAAATAGGAATAGAAGGCGAATTCCTCAATTCAGTAAGGGGCATCTATGCAAAGCCAACCACCTACATCATCTTGAATGGAGAGGGAGGGGAAAGAATTCCATTTGAGAACAGAAACTAGACAAGAATGCTCACTCTCACCACTTCTATTCAACATTGTACTAGATGTTCTAGCCAGAGCAATTAGACAAGACAAAGAAATAAAGGGTGTCCACATCAGCAAAGAAGTAAAAATCTCCCTATTTGCAGATATGATTGCATATGCAGAGAATCTTAAAGAATCCATAAGTAAACTACTCTAATAGAGTTCAGTAAAGTATCAGCTTATAAGACAAACATAAGTAAATAAGTAGAATTCCTTTATACTGACAAAGAGATCATCAAAGAAGAAGCTATCAAGTTAACACCATTTACTATAGCACCCAAGAAGATAAAATACTTTGGAATAAATCTAACTGGAGAAATAAGAAAGAGGTTGAGTCAAGAAGGCAAACTAGACACATGTCTCCTTAATTCCATTTGAAAAATAAGGGATGGATGAATAATTAAACAGAGCCTTCTGGACACACAGTGAGCCCGAGGACACGGCATAGGGCTATCAATTTGGACTATATGCCAGTGAACTGGAAACTTCTCTTTCACTGACCCACACCCTTGTTAAATGGCCAACTTTCGTGGACTGAAGGCAACTGCCGTTTTTAACTTTTTTCTTTGTCTTAGCCAGCAGACAGGGCTTGCGCCTAACTGGCAGCAAAGCTCAGCTGCACTGCTGACATGATCATCAGGTGAAATAGCCACATTATAAGAGCCTGGCTCTGGACTCTGAGCACTTTGGACCCTCCACCCTCTCCTGAACTTTCACTATTGATTTAGCAGGAAAGCTTGTGCAGCATTCCATCTTGTTTGACTGGGAGGCAGATTTACCCAAATGAAGGCCTCAGCAAGGGCTAATTTATAGGCTGGGAGGCAGTGCCAGCCGGAGAAGCACTTTCCCAGGAGAAAAATTGCATTTAGCACAGTGTAGCCTTTCAAGTGTGGCCTGGCAGCAGATGACAGCAGGGCAGTTTCCTGTCTGTACTTTGAACTAGACTACAGCATCTGGGGATGGATATAGAGGTGCCTCCTTTGTCAGCTGGAAAGAGTGGCTTGACTGATTTTGGAAGCTGTCAGATAGCTTTTGCCTTTCAAAATAAGACTACCTAGAAAAATAACTGCAGTGCATTCTGATGGCGTCTCTACTAGCCTTTACTGACCCACATCATAGGGTCAGCTGGTGGCCCCCCAGTGATTCTATAAGTAGAGCCGTGTCTTTGCCAACCAGGAGGTGGAGCTTGTTACCCTATAGATTCCACTGGGCCCCACCCCTGGAGTACATAGAAATGACTAGTGATCACCTTCTTTCTTAGATTATATCTCAGATCCTGTTAAGGCAACACAAGAGAAACTAAACAAGCTCCAGATGCCCCAAAAGCAGCAAACCCTGGCCAAACAAAGAAAAATCCACCCATGGCTCCAGAAAGCTCCCAAAACAAAGAACCAAAAACTTTCCAGATGAAGAGTCCTTTCTGAAATGATCAGAGGTTGCGTACAAAAGGATGATATAGAAAGCCACTTAGACACTATACAAAATGCAGTAGAGTGAAATGAAAAATTACGCAAGCTGTCCAAACTGATGGAACACCAGCATTCTAAAATCCAACAGATCAATAATAAAATTAAAGAATTAGACAATTTAATTCAAAACCAAGAAAAAAAATTGAACAACTGGAAAATAGACTTTTGGACTTTGAAGACAGACCTACTGACAACAGCATTTATGAGGAGAAATCAGAGAAAAGAGAAATAAGAGACCTATACAAAGAGAACTACAAGACCTTACTACAAGAAACTAAGAGAGACATAAATGGAGAAAACTATTCTGCTCATGAATAGGAAGACTTAACATTGTGAAAAATGTCTATTTTACCTCAAGAGATCTACATATACAGTGCAATCCTAATACAAATTCCAGTGACATTTTTTAATGAAATGGAGAAACAAATCACTAGCTTTGTTTGGAGAGTGAAGAAACCCCAGATAACCAAAGCATTACTGAAGAAGGGGAACACAGTGGGAGGCCTCGCACTACCTGATCGCAGAAACTGTTACACTGACACAGTAGTCAAAACAGTCTGGTACTGGTACAAAAAGAGACATATAGACCAAGCAAACAGCTGAGACCCCAGAGATGCCACCATCCTCCTATTAACAGTTAATATTCACCAAATGCCCTGAGATTGTAAACTGGAGTAATAACAGTCTCTTTAACAAATGGTGCTCGTAAAATTGGATATTTATCTGTAGAAAATTGAAGCAACATACATGTCTCACACCTCAAACAAAAGCTAACTCAAACTGGATCAAAGACCTAAATATAAATCCCCAAACAATAAAGCTCATGCAAGAAAAAGTAGGGTCAACAACACAAGCTTAGATTTACTTCAATATCTGACAAAGAGGGCACAATCAACAGAAGAGAAAATAGATAAATGGAAATTACTAAGAAGGAAACACTTATGCTCATCCAGACTTTAACAAAGGAATTAAAAGACCACTAACAGAATGGGAAAAAATATTTGGCAACTACCTGTCAGACCGATGTCTGATCTCAATAATCTACAAGGTACTGCAAAATATCAGCAAGAAAAATTTAAATAACTCAATTAAGTGGTGGGCAAAGGAAATGGACAGACACTATCAAAGAGGACATCGAGATATCCAAAAGACAAATGAGAAAATGCTCACAATCATTAGCTCTTGGAAAAATACAAATCCAAACTACAGTGAGATACCATCTTACTGCAACAAGGGTGGCCATGATCCAAAAAACAGAAAACAACAAGTACTGGAGAGGCTGAAGAGAAATTGAAACTCTACTACCCTGCTGATGGGATTGCAAATTGGTACAACCACTTTAGAAAACAATGTGGCATGTCCTTAAAAAGCTGGAAACAGATATGCCATTTAATCCAGTAATCTCACTTCTTGGGATATATTCTACAGAATCAAGGGCAGTCACACAAACAGATACATGCACACGAATGTTTGTGGCAGCACAGTCCACAATAGCAAAAACGTGGACTTAACTCAGATGCCCAACAACAGATGAGTGGATAAACAAACTATATATATATTCAGTGGAAAACTATGCAATGATAAAGAACATTGATGATTTTAGGAAGCATCTGATAACCTGGTTTCAATAGGAATATATTATGCTGAGTGAAATCAGTCAGTGGCTCAAGGGCAAATTTTGATGAGAACCCTATCCTACTATAAAGACTTAAAAACAGATTCGTGTACAGAAGGCTCTTTAGTGGCTGCAAGGGAGGGAAGGGAGAGAGACGGCTGGTCAGAGATTAGATTGGGTTTGGTGAAAGCAGTGACAACACACAGTAAAAAGGTCAACTTAACTGGACTTCAACATAGATTGAAAACTCTTCTAACGTTAACCCAATATTTCAAGGATTGAGCAGCAAGGGCAAGGGTCTGGGGACCATGCTCCCAAGGGACATTGAGGCCAGCTGGCCTAACTAGCCTATTGCTAGGAGAGCCTTCTGCACCCCATATTGGTAAGTGACATCTGGGGTCTTAAAAGATAGTAAGCTGCCTTCTGAGGTATATGAAATGGTCCCAACTGAGCCAGAACAGATGATTACCAAGGACAATAAAGAAACAAGGGAAAAAGAGCCCAGAAGACAGAAGGATCCATGTGAATGGGTGACTGTATCAACATGTGACCAGAAGAACCAAATGGTGCCCGGCCACCACCAAAGACAGCCATGATGGGGCACACAGTGTCAAGTCCCAGTGGCAGCACAAGAAAAAATGGAGAACATCTCAAGAACTCCAGTAAAAGGCTGCATTTGATACCCAAAGGCCTAGGGGTTACCCTGGGAGCATGGCCCCTAGAACTGCTGCTGCCCCTGACCAGAGAACATTACTGAGGTCAATTCTTCAGACAGCACTCTGGGACACGGTGTGACCATATGATATGTGTAGTTTATGGTTCATTGTATCTGTATGGTTCTGTCCTACTTGCCTCTTACTAAAAGGGAGAAGAGAGGATGGAGAGGAGGGGACAGGAGCTTGTTAAGAGGATATGACATATGCAGAAAGAAAAGGAGGAGTATGTTGTCACAGGGCACGGAGAGCAGAAGGAGCTACAGATAGGCAGGCAAATTTAATTTGGATTGTACACTTTCCCTCAATTACCAAGAAAAAAATAGAATAGGATTTTCATCCAAGATCTATTAATACCAACTAAATGACCTCAGGTTATCCTGGTGTCACAGTAATTAAGGGCTACGGCTGCTAACCAAAATGTAAGCAGTTCAAATCCACCAGGCGCTCTGTGGAAACTCTGTGGCATAGTTCACCTCTGTCAAGGTTACTGTGAGTCAGAACTGACTCAATAGCAACAGGTTTGATTTGTTTCAACTGACTTTGATCTACTAACTTAACTTTTGTGATCTTACTTTATTCAAATATAAAGTGAAATACTGACTTGAACTAGACCACTTCTTTTTCAAACTGTTTCTGAGCAGAAGAACTCATTCAAATAAATATAATATGTTGAATACATATACAAGATACTGTTTCAGTTAAGGAAAAGTGACAAGGACCGAGTCCAGCCTATTTTAATTTTGTCTCTTGAAATAGACCCTAAGAATCACATAGAATCCATAAAAAATGTTACTGAAGTAAAACAAACAAACCAAAAAAAAAAAAAAAAAACCCCAAATCTGCCTCTTGTGTTCTTTTTAAAACCCATTTTCCAAGGATCTTTTTCAAACTGAAAGAGTGTATTCATAGAAATGAAAAGCACAGCCTAGGTGTGAAAGCCAAGATATCATACAGTTGTCTGTCTTTTAAATCTCCCTTGGGGTACATTGATTGCCTTTTTTCTGCCTTGTTTTGTTTGTTCAGCGGTACAGATCTATACCCACACAAAGAAGAGAACAGGACTTGTTATGAAGACTTAGCCACCTTGAAAGTGCAAAGCACAATTGCAGTTCAATGGTTCAAATAACGTCTCTGGATATATTTAGGATGGAAGTTACTGTAGATGATCCATTTGAATCTTGCCATGAGAAGGAATGTAAAAAAAATATTCTTTTCTTTCTCTTAATGCTAGAGCAAAGATTTCTCCTCCTGTTTTTACGTACTTTCCATCACTTGTGCTGTGGAGCAGTTAGGTGGTTAGCTTTGTTCTCTCTGGCATTTGTTTTCCTATTTACATCACTAAATTTTTTGCCGAACTTGAGCTCTCAAATATAATTTGACTCCAATTGTTCCTTTTTAAACAGATCCTAAATAACATGGAATTCACTAAGGCAGTTACTAAGGAGGTAAAGGTAGTGTATTGCTACTAAAAACAATGAAGGAGATCAGTGTCGAGATAAGTAGATCAAATTATCTGTTTTTGGTCGTTAGATTCAAATTGTAAAATTCCAACATAGGGTGGTATGTTTGGGCTTCTGAATGTGTATGAGCCAAAGATATTTTGAAAGGTACATTACTTTGAGATGAATAAAATAAAATCATTATTTAATTTTCATAAGTATATTTTGACTAGGAGTCACTATGGTAGAACTTAAAAAAATGGTAAAAAATAATCTTGAAATTACACATATGACAACTATTATATAAAATGTGGTTGTATACAAGTACAGGAGAAAGCAGAAATTAGTCTTCTATTATTATTATTATTAAGAATCTATTGATCTTACCCGACGTGAAGGAACTCACTTGAGAAGGAAGACACATACATTAATATGACCCACTGTGATAAGCACTGTACTAAAGACAACACTCTTTCATGTCAACTTAGAGTCCTTCCTGTTAATATCCTGTAATTCTATCTTCACCCTATATATGAGCTTTGAGTTGGTTCTGACTCATAATGATCCTATAGGACAGAGTAGAACTACCTTACAGGGTTTCCAAGGAGTTCCTGGTAGATTAAAATTACTGATCTTTTGTTTAACAGCTGAACTGTTAACCGCTAAACCACCAGAGTTTCCACATATCACAGGGTATGCTATCTTCCTAACATACTGTCTCCTTACATCCCAACATATGAGTTCCTTCTTTTTTATGGAGTTATTTCTATTTGCGTGTAGTATTAGTGAGATACATTTCCTTGTCTACCCATTGGAGAACTTGGAAGGAGAAATCCTGGAGGCCAGGGTTTGGCCATGTGACCAATGGTTAGCCAACCAAGTTATCCTCAGAACAATCGTGTACCTAGAATGAGTGGTATAAAAAAGGTAGAGATGAACAAAATTTTAGGGCCAACTGCAATGGCAACATGGAATGTCCCAGTGGTGACTGCCGGTGGTGGCTGTGTGCCTCCATGACAATGGTAGTGGTACAGGCCTCCTACAGACAGAAGGGATGCTCCTGTTTGCTACCTCTAGAGTTATCTTAAACTGAAAACCCACTGCCATCAAGTCAAGTCTGACTCGTAGTAACCCAGAGGTCAGAGTAGAGCTACCCCATAGATTTTCCAAGGAGCACCTGGTGCATCTGAACTGCTGACCTTTTGGTTAGCAGCCATAGCACTTAATCACTGCACTACCAGGGTTTCCAGAGTTGTCTTAGCTTTTCTTTTTGTAATGCTAGAATCTAAGACATTGGATTCCATGAATACTATTTGCTTAAGACATGCAGAGTTGAAGTCTAGACTTACCAGCAAAACTTTGATAAATATCCCTAAGATTTTTCAATTACAGGTTTCCTCCACTATCCCAAAACTCACCTTCCTGTTGCTTTTACTAAACACCTACATTAGTACCTATTTTCTCCAACCCAAAGAAATCCAAAGAGGAGTTTTCACTTCTAGGAAAAAGGCAGAAAGGAAAAATAGTGTTCCTGTATAGAATCACTATGAGTCAGAATTGACTGGATGGCAACAGGTTTTTTGGGTATGATGAACAGCTGGTTGGTGGGAGGATGTGTACTCCCACCCCCTGATGCTAACAGTGGGCTCGGTAGATGAAAATAAGATCGATGATGCTAGGTGGATGTCAGTCCCTCATGATTGTCTCTGCAACAGCAAGGGTGCATTAGTCCAGGAACTTTAAGTGTGATTTCCCGAAGGGGGACCTAGGTGCCTGTTGCCATCCAGGACGCTGCTGTGGGTGTGAAGGTGGGGGGACCTCGTCAGAAAGTCCGGCAGCTCCCTTATCTTCTCCTTCCCTTTCTGTGCTGCCACCTTCCCCTTTTTGGCTCCTCGTCCTCCGTCTGGGAGGGAGTGGTGGGCGACGTGGCTGTCTATTAAGTTGTCTATTTGAATTAAAGTAACCAATCATCTCACTAAATTTATCATTCATTCATGAATTTATTTGTCCGTTCATATATATCATGCCATTTTTATCACTTCACTAATTCATGTTAAAAAATCATCCAAGTACTATGTTAAATATATTTAGAACTGTTAATGTAAAGCATTTCTGTTTCAGAAATGAATCATAATAAAAAAATATTAAGAATATTACTAGTTTGACTTAACATATAAACCTGTGGAGTTCAAAAAGTCCAGGTGGCTGTAGCTGCAGGGAGAATACTTGAAATCTCATTGCTGGATAAATCAGGATGTTTAGTATGTTTGTGTAGTGGCAGAGATTTCTAAAGGTCACACTCAACTGGAAATTTTTCTTTTGTGTCAATTGTCAGAATACAAAATAAAACCCTTCTAAGGAGGTGTAGTGTCAAAGAGGTATAGAAAAAAAAAATCAGATTACATGGGTAGCAGAGGAACCATTTTGAGAAGAGTGACAGAATTAATGTTTTCCAGAAGTATTTCTTTTCAGGGAAGCAAATACTTATTTCTAAAACTTATTTGGATTTGTGAAATATACAGTGTTCAAAGTAGATATGGATACATTTTTAGAAGTCACTACCCCAATGCAAACCAGTATGGGGACTTGAACAGTAATAAGATATAAGGTAGGAATAGGGCAATGGAAGCAGCAACTACATTGGGTCTAAGAGGCCAGGGCAGGAAAGTTTCCTTGGCTTGGGTAAATTAATTTCCAGACGAAAGAAGGGAGGTTATTACTGGAATCAAAATGGATAGTCACCACGCTTGTATATATAACAGTGTCTAAGTTTTTACTCAGTAGTAAATTAAACATAGTTCACACTATTAAGATGGGTTTAATCTTATTCATTTATTCTTTTCACTGTTGGTTTTAAGTGACCTTGACTTTTCTATTAGTTTCTATTAATTCTTCTTGATTTTTTTAAACACTTTTTCCCCTCCTCTCTACTCCCCATGTTAACACCTTGGGTTAGATCTTTATTTTTTTTTTTTTCACTTTGTTGATTACAGTTGCCTTTTCATTGGTTTTCCACCTTGAGGTTTTCTCTTACTGCACCTGATCCTTCTTACCGTGTATAGCCTATAGCAGGCCTTTGCTAAAAACACAAACCTAATTTCCATTTCTTTCTGTAGCATTATTTGGTAATACTCCATCATTTCTCAGTGAAGTTTCTAATACTTTGTATAACACGTGAGATGATCCCCAAACTAATTTCTGCTTATATTATTTCTTTTTCTTTAGTTAAAAGTACTTTTTACTTCACTATATGGTGATATATGTATAAGGTACCATGCCACTCTTACCATACACCTCTTGTGTTGGTTCCTGAGCCTAAGTTAGCATTTCTTTATTTCTTTACTTGCCTGAGCTTCTTCTGTTTTTAAGATCCAACTCAAACATCACTTCCCACATGAAATCTCTAGCTGTATTGAGTGTTTCTGGAGTTATCAGTGCATCTAGCAAAACATTTTTATTATTGTCTGTCTGTCTGTCTCACTCCAAGCCAGATGTTGACTTCTTGTCACACAGTAACCTGTTGAAAACCCATTGTCATTGAGTCAGTTTGGATTCAAGGACAGAGTAAAACTGCCCTGTAGGGTTCCCCAGGCTGTAATCTTTACCAAAGCAGAGTACCACATCTTTCTCCCATGGAGCAGCTGGTAAGTTCATAACAATAACCTATTGGTTAGCAGTCTAGACCTTAGCCACCCTGTCATCAGGGCTCCTCCTGGCATATAGTAGGCTTTCAATAATATTTGTTGACTGAATGAATTCACAAATTAAATGACAGAATTCTTATACACATTAACTTAAAATTTACATGAACTCCTTTGATGTACACCTTCCAAATTATTGTAAGAATAAAATTTTAAATGCTTTCCATGCATTAAAAATTCATTCACATATATTTGCTCATCTAATTCTAAACCTCATACAGATGGAGTTGTTATTGTCATCTCAATTTTGCAGATGAGAAAATAGAGTTCAGCAAATTTAATTGAACTTGTCCAAAGTAACAGAACTAGAGGAAGATTATGATATAAAATCTGAGTTTTTGATGCCCAATCAGTTTATTTTCTACTTTGTCCACTTGTGCTCTATGTCTTTCCATTCCACTTTGACGTAGCTTGAACTAAATGCATTTCATTTCTAGAGAATCGTAAGACTTAAAACATTCTGGAAACACTAACTGAGGCTGCTTGAATAGTACTAATAAAGCAAGTATAGTAAGTGGCATTATATGTAAGGCATTTATCCAGTTGTGATATTTGGACTACCTGTTGTAGCTAAGTCTTTATCCAATGTCTTCAGAAAGAAATAATTAAGACTATAGAGTTTGGCTTGGAAGAAATTGTTGAATTCCAACTCCAGCTTCTAATCCTGAATAACCTTTAAACAAAATAACACTTCATTCACATTTAGAAGTAAATGCAGATTTTTAAAAAATAAAAGCAATTCTGTCACTGTTTGTTTACTTGAGTATTTTTTTTGACTTCAACCTTTAAAAATATGTTGATTATTTGAACAATGATATAAAGGAAAAATGAAGTTATACTGCATATAATATTACTAGAAAAAGCAATGTATATTTTGGAGTACGGAATGCTTTCAAATGTGTTTTAAGTTTTGCAAATGGAAACCTCAGATTTCTACTTATTTATTTTACATGGACATCTCTAAGACTTTACATAAGCTGTAAAGATATATTTCCTGGTTCTGACTTGGCCTTAATTATATGCCAAGTGCCGTCAATATAGCAACCACCAATTCTTTTTTTTTCATTCCCTGTTTTAGTCATCTAGTGCTGCTTTAATGGAAATACCACAAGTGGATGGCCCTAAAAAGGGAAATACTATTTTGTCACAGTCCAGTACACTGAAAGTCCAAATTCAGGGTGTTAGCTCCTGGGAAAGCCTTCCCTGTTAGTTCTGGAGGAAGGTCCTTGTCATCAATCTTCCCTTGGCCTGGAAGCTTCTGAGGTGCAGCGATGTTGGTCCTTTCCAAAGGACAACAACCACCAATATGTTTTAATTATTATTTTATTAGTTTAACTCCTTTAGGAATTTTTTAAAAGTTTAATCATAAGTTTACCTTAAAGAGAACAATGTGGTTTAGAGTATTTAAATTTTGACTAAATCAGGGATGGGGCCTAGATGGCAAACTAGTCACACGTCTTCTCCATTCCCTCTGAGAACTAAGGCCTACAAAAACAACTGAATGGAACAGAGCAGACATTCTGGGAGCCCAAAACCAGGTGGAGGGTTGTGAGATTGGACTGGGTGACAGGAACAGGAAAACTGCCTTTGTTAGGGGCAAGACGGCAGCGCAAAGGGTCTTGCTTCTACTGGTGCAGCAGCTGAGAGGCTTACAGGTGTGGATGTGTTCTTAGTTAACTGGGACACTGGGACAGGGGTTGCTGAGCCTGAGAGCCTGGCTCTGGCTGGCTGCCATGCTGAGCTGCACTGCCTAAATAGACAGTATCTCTTGCAGCAGAGACACTACTTAAAACAGTCACATTTCGAGAACCCAGCAGCAGCTGGCAGCTGAGGGTGCCAGTGCCCTTCCTCTCTCTTATCTGAGCTGCGCCATAGATTCCATCGGTGCAACGCAGTAGAGGTGGCACAGGTAGGACACCACCCTAGCTGAGAGGTAGAGTCAGCCAGGCCTGAGGGCCTGGCGGAGGCTGGCTGCCTCGCTGAGCAGTAGTGCCTTAACGGACAGCGCCTCCCTCAGCAAAAAAACTGTTTTTAAGACAGTCACAACTAAAGAATACAGTGGTGACTGGTGGCTGAAGGTGGCAGCTCCCTTCCCTCTCCCTTCTCTGTGCCATGTCATAGCATCTGCTGATGGGATTCCTGAGAGACTCCGCAGTAGGTTCCTATTTTTGTCAGCTAGGAGGTCGGGCTTGCCACCCCTGAGGGTCTGGCTGGTACTGGCTGCTGCTGGACAATGTCTCTCTCATCAGAAAAGCAGTTTTTAAAACAATTGCATCTGAGAACGCAGCAGTGGCTGGTGGCCGAGTGTGGTGGCAACGTTTCCCTCTCCTTTCACTGAGCCATACCATAGCATCTGCAAATACAGCCCGTAAGACTCCAGAAGTAGGTCATCATCTTTGTTAGCCAGGAGGTGGGACCTGCCCACCCTGAGGATCTGGCTGCTACTGGCTGACTCTTCACAGTGACCCTCTCAGCAAAAAAAAAAAAAAAAATCTTAAGACAGTTGCATCTAGCAGTTACAGCAGTGGCTGGTGGCCGAGTGTGGTGGTGCCCTTTTTCTCTTCTCCGAGTTACACCATAGAATCTGCTGGTATGACTGCAGAGAGGAAGCACAAGTAGGTTGCCATCTTTGCCAGCCAGGATGTGGGCCTGCTGCCCCTGAGGGCGCACCTGGGGCTGGCTGCCAAGCTGAGCAGCCCCGCTGGGCTGGACAATGTCTCTCTCACCAGAGAAATTGTACTTAAGACAGCTGCACCTAAAGAACATTTGGCTGGTGGCCAAATGTAGCAGGGGCCTAACTCCCTTCTCAGAGCTAATCCATAGCTTCTTCTGGTGCAACACCAGATAAACCTTCCAGATAAAGAAGTCTTCCTGAAATTATCAGAGGTAGAATACAAAAGAATTGTGTATAGAGCCCTTCTAGATCTCAGGATGAAGATTAAACAAAATGCAATGGAACACAATGAAAAATTATACAAGTTGCATGTACTGCTAACACATCAATGATCTGAAATTCAGCAGATCAACAATAAAATTACAGAGTTAGACAATTTAATGGAAAGCCAAAAGAGCGGGATAGAGGAGATGGAATGCAGAATTAGTGAGATTGAAAATAAAGTGACCGACACCAACATTTATCATGAGAAATCAGACCAAAGAATCAAAAAAAAAAAAAAAAGAAGAAGAAAAATTACAAATCGTGTAGGACTCTAGTAAGAAGAACAATTTTTATGTAATTGGAGTTTCAGAACAGGGAGAGACAGCAAAACATACAGAGAAAATTGTTGAAAAGTTGCTGACAGAAAACTTCTCTGACATCATGAAAGTAAAGCCTTGGGATAGATTAGATAGTCGATAGGAATTTTGTTAAGTGAAGGGTGTGAGCACTCAGCAGAAGTTAGGTCAATGTCAATGGACTACACCATAAACTAAAAGGTCTTCTAAATTCAACCCAACATTTCAAAGGATAGAGTAGCAGGGACAGGGGTTTGGGGACCATGTTTTCAGTGGGCATCAATGTCAGTTGAAGTAACTAGCCTTTTGCTAAGAGAGTCTTCTGCACCCCATGCTGGTGAGTGGGGTATGGGGATCTTAAAAGCCAGCAAACTGCCATCTGAGGAACCTTAACTGGTCCCAATCCACCTGGAGCAGATGGCATCTGAGAACATCAAAGACATAAGGAAAAATGAGCCCAGGAGATAGAAAGATCCATATGATTGGAGATTACAGCAGCATGACACCAGAAGAACCAGATGGTAGCCAGACACCACCAAAGACAGCCTTATAGGGATGCAGTGTTGAGTCCCTGATGTAACATGAGAAAAACAGATGTACAGATCTAGACCTCTACTGAAAGACCAGAACTGTTGGTCTGACCACCTGGAGGGTCCCTTGGGAACATGCCCCCTAGACTTGAGCCATACCCTTACCTGAAACCAAAACTGAAGTCAACACTTCACACTAAGAATGGACTGGATTTGGAGACATAGAGTAAGCATGTGGTGTGTGTACTTCATGGTTTTATATGTTATAGAAGGCTGTCCTATGGTTTCTTTGGAGAGGGAAGAGGAGCAGGTAGATACTAGCAGTAAAGAATGAAAAGGAGGAGTGTGCTGTCACAGGGTGGGGAGAGCAGATAGAGCTGTAGAGAAGTGGGTATGAAAAATTGACTTGGATTGTACACTTTCATTTTATGGTAATAATAAAAGAAATTTTTTGACTAAACCACTTATTGGTTGTGTGTCATTGGAAGATGCAATTAGTATCTCTATGATTGTATTTGTTCTTGTTAGTTACCATGTAGTTAGTTCCCACTCATGGTGATCCTGCACGTGCAGAGTAGGACTGCTCTGCGTGTTTTCCAGGTTGTAACCTTCCAATAGTAAATTCCCAGGACTGCCATACTAGGCACCTTTGGGTAGATTTGAACCACTACACAGTCAAGGTTTCCTTAAAAATACTAGACATCGCCAACTTTGTCTTAAAAATTATTGATCTAATTTATGCTCCAACATAAATACATACGAGTTTCCTTTATCTAATGTCCTCAAAATATTTGATATTCTCTGATTTTATTTTATTTTATCTTTTTCCATTTACATGTGTATCAAGTGGCATTGCCTTCATGCACTTATTCATTTAACACAAAATTAATTGAACACTACTATGTGTCAAACAGTATTCTAGGTGAGGGAATAAGATGTTTAGGAAATAATATTTATTGTCCTCAATGAAACTTTCATTCTTGTGAGTAGACAAATAATAATTAGGAGACATATACATAGAATAAGAGGGTAGTGGTTACGGGACTGTGATGCTATTATAGAGTAGTTAGGGTAAGCCACTCTAATGAGCTCATATTTGCGCAGATGGACATTCAAATGAGGATACCATGTCCGTGACCCCTCAGCACTAACCATTTTGTATGTACTGTGAAACTCATGGAAATCCCAGTGGTGCAGTTGTTAAGTGCTATGGCTGCTAACCAAACAGTCGGCAGTTCAGATCTGCAAGGTGGTTCTTGGACACTCTGTGGGACAGTCCTACTCTGTCACATAGGGTCACTATGAGTCAATGTCAACTTGACAGCAATGGGTTTGGGTTCCATTCGTTCGTTCATTCATTTATTCATTTTTTATGAGCTTCTTATGGCAGCAACAAGGACTCCGCCTGTGGGTCTTCTCTGGCTGAGGGATCATGCTTGGCCTATGTGGGGCAGAGCAGGATTGCTAGGAAGATAACATCCCTAGAAGTAGCTCTCAGCTAATGAATGTGATCACACATATCCTTTTCATCAGCTTGTTGTATTGTGGTGGCTTCTGTGTTGCTCTGATGCTTGAAACTGTGCCACTGGCATTTCACACACTGCTAGGGACACCCTGGTGGACAGCTTTCAGCATTTGCAGATGAATACAGACTAGGAAGAAAGGCTTAGCAATTTGCTTCTAAAAATTGGCCAATGAAAACCTTAGAGATCACAATAGAATATTTCCTAGTAATGTGCTGGAAGATGAGTTCACTCCTCTGCCCCCCTCGACCCCGATTCAAAGTCATTCGAATTACACAAAATACAATGGACTCGAACATAGCAAAGATCACGAAGATGTGCAGGAATGGGCTTGCCATCAGTCAGAGCAGAACTGACAGCAAATAAAAACAACAGCAGTGATGGATGAGAGTTGGGCAACGTCACAGCGTCTTTGTCCCTGGTGTGTAGTAAAACAGGTATATTTAACATAGTGCCTCAGAGGCCTCAGAGGGCTTGATCTCCAGTTGTTGACAGCAGTAACCTGCTCATTTACATACACTGTATTGATTTCCTTTGTTTCTCTGTTCAGCTTTCCCACTCATGTGCTCAGACTTCTTGGAATCACTTGCCGATCACTTACTCAGAAATTTATGTCTTCAGAGTTGTTTCAGAGAAAATCTAATAGAGGAGTTAGCCATGTAGCTACCTAGGAATAGAGAATTCCAGGTTGCGGACACAGCGTGTGCAAAGCTGCCTTGCAATTTTCCTGATTAGTTGTTATACAATCAAAATTATCAATAAAATCTTTCCCTTTGTTTCTGATTTTTGGTGCCTTGTTTGGAATTCTTTCTTATTCTGACTTCATGAAGATATTCTCCTATTAAGTGTTTTATATTGTTTTAACTTTTGTTTAAAATTTTAAATTCACATGGAATTGTGTTTAACATGAGCTAAATAACCAATGCCATATTTTTCCTAGGAGAAAAAATTTCTGAGATTTATTCACTGAAAACTATTCTTTCTCCATTTACCTGCCATATCATTTATACTACTA
Source organism: Heterohyrax brucei (assembly GCA_028571685.1). Lineage (NCBI taxonomy): Eukaryota > Metazoa > Chordata > Mammalia > Hyracoidea > Procaviidae > Heterohyrax > Heterohyrax brucei. Next base: position 57,924,741 of record CM053145.1, on the reverse strand, counting down.
AGCAAACATATAATATTCACACACGCATGCATCTGTGTTTCCACTCTCTATTCTAAGGTATAGGAAATTATTAAACAAAGAGCAAGATGACAAATATTTTAGGCTTTCATGGGCCCTATCTTCTCTATTAAGGAGCCTGGGTGGTGGAATGGTTAAGCACACAGTTCCTAACCAGAAAGTCTTCAGTTTGAACCTACCAGTCACTGTGTGGGAGAAAATCCCTGATGATCTACTTCAGTAAAGATTTACAGCCTAGGCAACCCTATGGGCCTCTCTGCTGTTTCCTGCAGGATTGCTATTAACCAGAATCAGCTGGATGACACAGCCACCACCACCTTGTCTTTGTTGGAACCCTAGGGTGGTACAAATGGTTAAGTGGTCTACTATTCACGGTTGATGGACCAGATCCACTCATGACCATTTTAGAAGAAAGGTCTGGCAATCTGCTTCCAGAAGATCATGGCCTTGAAATCCCTATGGAGTTCATTTCTACTCTGCAACACGTTGATGGTTGCCATGAGCTGGAATCAACCTGATGGCAATTGATTTGTGTTTTTTGGTTTTACGGTCTCAGTTGCAGTAATTCAACTATGCTATTACAGGGGGAAAGCAACCACAGACAATATGTAAATGAATGAGTGTGGCTGTCTTCCAAAATAATTTTATTTACAGAAACAGATATCCCATTGGATTTCGCCCACAGGCCTGCTTTACTCTGTTCTATTTGTCTATTTATGCGCCAGTGCCACATTGTTTGCATTATTTTAGTTTTTTTTAAAACAATTTCAACATCTTTTAAAAGGTAGACTGATGAATCGATGCATTAAATTATAATGTTGTTGACAAACAATAGTGAATACACCATGGACTGCAGAAAGAATGGACAAACTGGTTGGGAGGAAATATAGCCAGAATCCTCCTTAAAAGTGACGAGAAGGTCATGAGATTTGGTCTCACTTACTTTGCATATGTTACCAGAAGAGACTAGTTCCTGGAGAAGGATATCACGCCTGGTAAAAAAAAAAAGAGGAAGACTCTCAATGCGACGGATTGACAGTGACTAGAACAGTAGATTCAAGCATAACAAAGATGTGAGGATGATGCAGGACTGGGCATTGTTTCATTTTGTGGTATGTGTGGTCTCTGTGAGTTGTATCTGACTTGACAGCACCTAGCAATAAAGACAGGATAAGCTCCGCCTCATTCCATTTTGTTTCTTTTCAAAATTGTCTTGCTATTCTTTTCACATGAGTTTTAAAATTGGCTTAACATTTCTGCAAGAACCTGATTGGATTTTGATCAAAATGGTATTGATGAATTGGGGAAGAACAGACATTTTTATGAAATAAATTTTTCTGACCTATGATTACCGTATGTTGTTGTTGTTAGGTTCCATTGACTCAGACACCCTGCGTACAACAGAACTCAACACTGCCTGTCCTGTGCTGGGCTGACAGTCATTGCTGTGCTCGAGCCCTTTGCTGCGGCCACTGTGTCACCTCATCTTGTTGAGGGTCTTCCTCTTTTTTACTGACCATCCATTTTGCATAGACTGATGTCCTTCTCCTGGGCTTGCTCTCTCCTGACAACAGGACCAGAGTACATGTAAGATGTAGTCTCCCCATCTTTGTTGCTAAGGAGCACTCTGGTTCCACTTTCGGGGTACATCGGTTTGTTCTTTTGGCAGTCCACGTGTACATTCAATACTCTGCTCCATCACCACAATTTACAAGCCTCAGTTCTTCTGTCTTCCTTAATCACTGTCCAGTTTTTTGTACGCATGTGATGTGATTGAAAATATCATGGCTTATGTCAGGCACACTTCAGTCTTCAAGGTGACATCTTTACTTCTCAACACTTTAAAGAGGCGTTTTGCAGTAGATTTTTCCCAGTGTTATATGTCTTTTCATTTATTGACCTCTGCTTTCGTGGGTAGTGATTGTGGAAACAAGTAAAATGAAATCCTTGACAATCCTTTTCCACATTTATCATGATGTTGCTTACTGCTCCAGTTGTGAGTATTTTTATTTTCTTAATGTTGAGTTGCAACCCATACTGAAGGCTGTGGCTTTTGATCTTCATTAGTGAGTTTCAAATCTTCTTCACTTTCAGTAAGGTTCTGCCATCTGAATAATTCCAGTTGTTAATGAGTCTTTGTACATTCCTATAGTCACATTTTTCATACATTTCAGCTTCTTGGATTGTTTATCTGGCATACAGACTACCACACAGGCATGGTAAAAGGGTACAACACTGACACACACCTTTCCTGATTTTAAACTAGGTAGTATCCCCCCTTGCTCTGTTTGCACAACTGCCTCTGGATCCATATATGAGTTCTCGTGAACACAGTTAAATGTTCTGAAATTCCAGTTCTCTGTAATGTTATTTGTAATTTGTTGTGATCCACACAATCAAAGGTCTTTTCATAGTCAATGAAACATAGGTAAAACTCTACTTTTCCCCAAGGTCCATCTGACATCATTAATAACACCCCTGGTTCCATGTCCTCTTCTAAATCTGGCTTGAATTTCTGGCAGTTCCATGTCTATATACTGCTGCAGATGCTTTTGAACGATCCTTAGAGAAATTTTATTTGCATGTGCTGTTAATGATATGTTCGATGATTTCTGTGATCAGTTGGATTGCTTTTCTTGGGCATGGACAAAAATATAGATGTCTTCCCGCAGATTGGCCAGGTAGCTGTCTTCCAAATTTCTTGGCATAGATGAATGAGCACTTCCAGCACGGCATTCTTTTGTTGAAACATCTCAATTGATATTGCGTATATATGTTTTTTGCCAATGCCTTCAATGTAGCTTCCACTTTCTCCTTCAGTACTGTCAGTTCCCTCTTGATATGGTTGAATGCTGGCCAATTCTTTTTGGTACAATGACTCTGTGTGCTCCTGCTGTTTTCTTTTGATACTTTCTGTGTCATTTAATATTCTACCAGTGGAACATGAGACTTGAATATTTTCTTCAGTGCTTTCAGTTTGAGTAATGCAGAGCATGGTTTTCTACTTCCATCTCTTTGCACAAGTCATTATAATAATTTACTTTATCTTCTTGAAGTAAATCTCCTATTCAGTTCTTTTACTTCATTCTTTTTCTTTTGCTACTCTGGGTTCATGAACAAGTTTCAGAGTCTCTTCTGACATTTAGTTTGGTCTTGTCTTTCTTTCCCCTTTTTTAAATGACTCTTCTTCATGGATGATGTCTTTCCATAACTCATCACATATTTAGTCTTGTATTATTTCAGTAAGATGTTCTGAGTTTTGACATAAGGTGTTGAGTATTCTTAGTTAATTTTTCATACATAGCTTATATACCCCTATTTATATTATTATTGTTAGTTGCTGTAGTGTTAGCTCTGACTTATAGCAACCCTATATATAACAGAACAAAATGATGCCCAATTTTGGCCCATTGTCATGATCTTTTGTATGTTTGAGTTCATTGTTATAGCTCACTGTCATGGCTCTTATATGAATCCCTCTCATTGAGGGTTTCCCCATTTTCACTGACCCTTTTCTTTACCAAATATGGTGCTACTTTCTAGAGATTGGCTTTTCCTGAGGATGTGTCTAAAGCAAGACTAAGTCTCTCCCTCCTTGCTAAGACTAAGTCTCTCCCTCCTTGCTTCTATGGAGTATTCTGCTTGTATTTCTTTTAAGACTAATTTGTTCACTCATCTAGCAGTCCACAGTGTATATAATATTCTTCATCAGTACTACAATTGAAATGCATCGATTCTTCTCCTGTCTTCTTTTTTTCTTATCCGGCTTTCACATGCATGTGAAGTGACTGAAAGCACTATGCCTTGGATCAGGCACAAGTTAGTTGTTAAAATGATATACTTAGAGTTATATTTTGGAAATTTTTTTGCTAGTATACAGAATTGTCACTATTTTTTAAATTCTTGATTGTGTATTTATCAAATACAATGAACTCTTTCCCTAATTCTAACAGTTTTTTTTAAAACAGTAGTTTCTTATGTGTGTGTATTGACAAGCAATTGTATTACCTGTAATTAATAGTACTTTTGTTTCTTCCTTTCTCATCTTCTGTGTCTGTTGCTTGTCTTTGTTTTCTTAATCTCTTGGCAAGCATTGAGAACAAAGTTTAATAGAAATTGTGACAAGGGACATTCTTATCTTGTTCCTGACATTAAGGAGTGTTTATAGTTCTTCATTTAGTTAACAGTTCTTTTAGAAAATTGAAAATATCTATTAACTTTTACGAAATATCTTTTGTGTTTTTGAGATGATTATATATATGGTTTATCTCCTTATATTGGTTAAGGTGATACTTATATTAAATGTGTAACTTTTAAAGCTTAGCTAGATCTGTGCTGTTAGTGGGTTTCTATCATTTTTTACACATAATCTTAGACAAGTCTGTTAACCTCACTATACTCAATATTACTGCCTTTTAATAGAGATAAAATAAAGACCTAGCTTAATTATTGTAACAAATACATTAGAATGCATATTAAATTCCTAACCTTTAAATTTTTTTATTCAGGAAACATTAGTTTACTTTCACTTGTATTTTTTTAATGACTTATAAAGCCCTGGAGTGAAAAGCTATTTTTATAAAAAATTCTGGTAAGCTTAATGATGAACAAGTATTTATAACATTTCATTTTGTTACATAAACTCCAAAGGAAACTCAAGGGAATAGAAATAAATAAAAACAAGAGAAAGCATCTGTTTCACCCATGGGCCACACAATGAAATTGATCTGGATGTTACTGACAAATGAACAATTTATAAAAATGATAAAAATAGTTCAGATTAAAGAAATCTTGAGAAACTTTTATAATGAAAGCTTAGACATAGTTGAGATTGATATACGGGACCAATAACAAAAAGCTGTGCAGTAGGTGTACTTCTGAGGGATAGGTTACCAGCAAGAGAACTCCTGTTTTCTGTTGGCCACCTGCTAGTTTTTGAGCAGGGAACAACAACAAAAATCACCATTATGATTCTAAACTTTTTATGTATTGTTTAAAGAAAACAGATTTTTTTAGGTGTCGTGTTCAGTATTTATGTCTTTTTCTTACATCTTGTTGAAATGAGTGGGAATCAATTCTTGAGTCCATCAATTTCAATTAAGACATTTCTGCTGCTTTTAGAGTAAATATAACTTTAGGGAGACAAAGGAACTAGTTACCTTGATCCATAGCACATAATCCTGTCTATATTGTACAACCTGATGTATATTCATTATGCCTAAAATCCCATGGTGTAAACTTGTGTTGTTTTCATTAGCCTGAGAGTCCTAACCTTAAAAGGTAGACAATTTTATTAGTATACTTGTGGTAGTTGTAATTGAGCACATCATTTGGAAAATGTTTTTATAATTCTGATTTTGAATTGTTGTATCAGATATTTTTTAATAAAACATTATCAAGGAAAAAAACAATAACACCAAAGTTTTAAAAACACGCTTATAGTCAAATCACATTTTTTCCCCCCCGTTTGGTACAAGTAAGCACTTTTGGTGAATTGTAAATGAGAGGCTTTCAAGAAAGGTTGATTTGAACCCAGTGGTTCAGTTAATCAATATTCTATGTTTTTTTGTAGTTCATTTCTTTTTTGGCTTTCTGCTTCTTATGTATGAAGTTGTTTGTGTTCCGAGAATAGCACAGTTTATGTATTTCCATGGAATACCCAAGAAGAAGGACAAAGAATATTCTTTATAAAGCATAGCATGCTTTTTGCTTTTATTTCTTTTAAAAGGCAATGAACACAGGCAACACAAGTATAAATAGGAAACACACAGATCCATTTCCTTAGTTTGCCAAATAACATATGCTTCTCCTGCTTTGTAATTCCAAATTAATTTAGATCAGATTCTTATATTTTATAAACCACTGAACTGAATCTCTTCACACAATTATCAGTGATGTCATGCGGACAAATTTGCTTAATGCTTACATTTTTCATCACTGTGCTAAAGGCATTTGATTGTGCACTGGTATCTTCAGCTGTCAGCGAAGTCAGAATGAAACGTCAGATTGAATGGGTTTCCTTTCATTACCTCTGCAAGGGCTCATTTTTTTTTTTTTTTTGTTTATATGGCTGTTCTAACTATGGTGGAATTTTATGATAAGGAAAAATAAATTGTACCCTAAGGTATTATTTGCATTTTGATGGATTATAAAACATGTTAAAAATAGTCATTATGAACTATAATTCTTCATGTCTTCAAGCCCTGCTAGTCTGATTTTTTTTTGAATTATAAAAAATAGAGATCAATTTAATTGGTGCTATTAGATGACAGTGCATTCTGACTGCAGCATTGTAAAACCACAGCATCAGGTAGCAGAGACTGTAGATTTGTGCTCCTGTTGTTTTGAATCACAACAGCTTTGCCTACTATGGGTGTATAACAGGTGAGAATGACAATGACTCCTGGATCACTTCAATCTGTTTGAGATTTGAAGGACACTTGAATTCATATTTTACAAGGAAGAAGACATCTATTGTCCTTGATAAAAAAAGAGGGCGATTGTTTCAAAATTACTTTTAAAATAATAGATATGTGAGGGTAAAATATGACCACAAACCAACAAAACTCAGAGCTGATCTGAAAACACTCTGAAATAAGCTTGAGTTTTTCAACAGCACATTAATATTGTTTTCTTTTCATAGATTACATTCAGCAGTCTACTAACGTTGCTGAATTTCCCAGCATAAAATTCTTCACTTATAGTAGCTTATGCTCAAAATATCTTTTTCCCTATTCACTAATGTTTGGCCATTCAGACCTGGCCTAAAATTTTGTCTTTAAATTGAATAAAACTTAGTGAATCATTATACAGTGTACTGGACACAGCCATATCTATTTTCCTTTTTAATCCACATAATTTAAACCAGGGGCTATAAACCCAATTTAAAGATATGGAAACTGAAAGTCAGAGAGAATGTGTTGTGCCAGGAGCTGCATAACTAATATGAGCAAGAATTGGAGTTAGAATATGTAAAAATCAAAGGTTCTAGATTTTCTGGCCTTTTATTTTTCTCTCTTTCTGCCATTTGTCTTGTCCTTTTCCTTTTTTCCTCTTCTCTTTACACTTTGTACGCTGGTTGTATGTAAAACACTTAATCAGAGTCTCCCAAATAATAAAGTTCTCAATTTTAAAACAGATGTTATATCCTAGGCAAAACTAATCAGTAGACAATAATCATCAAATGCAGTAGATGATAGGAAAATACTCAAACCGCATAAGGATTGTCACGGGCGGAAGTCTTTATTAAATACACAGGAACAACAACACAATGTTTGAACTGTGGCTCTTCCTTTATGACGTTAATGCTTGAGGAACAAAGGGAACATAGAACGGTGAAGAAAAGAGATTATAAGTCCAGATTCCTAAACTTTGTGTTTATGCAAGAAATCAACAGCAATGTGTTTCCATGTAAACACAGAAATAAACAAAAAAATCTGAGTAACTCCTTCTGAAGACTATGAAATAAAGCAATAAAAATATAATTATGTTTGATTAATCATTTTCTTAAAATTTTATAATTTAAAAGAGTAGAGAGAAAATATTAGGATTTCAGCTGCAGAATACATCCACAAAGGATGCAATGTGGGAATTACAAAAGCCTCAAACCCCTTGTTTTCTATAAATGTAGCAAAAATAAAATAATTTATTATTCTCTTTGGTGGTTAATTTGATATAAAAGGCTCACTGGAAAACTTAAACTTTTAAAGCATGATGGGGAGATAAGATTTCTCAGTCTCAGATTTGAAATTTTGTTCAAACAGATTCTGTGAATTGGTGCAAGGTAGTTACTCTGGGCTCCACTGTATAGGACAGATAATTGTACATATGCTATTGGATTATTAGGAGAATAGAGGAAACCCTGGTAGCGTGGTTAAATGTTATATTTGCTAACCAAAAGGCTGGCATTTCAAATCTGCCAGGTGCTCCTAGGAAATTTTCTAGGGCAGTTCTACTCTGTCTTATAGGGTAGCTATGAGTTGGAATTGACTTGAGGCAGTGGACCCGGGTTTGAATACAAATAAAATCCTCAGTTCAATGGTTGGCACATTTAATTTGTTGTGATAACTTCTTCTCTATCTCTCTTGATTTGCACAGATTGAACAATTTCCTATTGGGGTTAGCTACATATTTTTATACAGTTTAAGTATTTTTCCACATACATATTCTGATAATTGCCACAAGATGAGAAAGTTCTTTGTACCTTCTTTTGTATCCACACACTGCAATGACTCAAGAGTGCAATGACTCAAAGAGTGTAAGTTGATTTTCAGAAAATCGTGATAATATCTTGCTTTTGGGTTAACATTTTATTGCTTCATCTAGCACTTTATAGCAGGTCTACCTCATCATTTCACTGCAAATATAATGGTTTTTGAAACAAATGTATATATATATTTATATATACACACAGACATATGAATTACATATGTGTAAATTACTTAAAGCTAAACTGCATATTTACTCTTAAAAACAAAGCTATTCAGAGAAACAGAAAGAAGAAAGGTGTTAGCTATTTCTTACTGTAAAATGAAGAATCTGGGGGAAAAAAAAAAACACTTTATCATGTCTTACTGTTTAGTGGTAGGTTTAGCAAAGAATTTCCAGAATGTTTAATCTACTACAAATTAGAGAAACCATTCACTACCTAGGAATGTTCATAGTTATCTTTTGGTGCTTATTATTTCAAATAAATATCTGTAACTTCACAGATAAATTAACAAGGCTAATTTTGCACAAAGGAATCCTGATGGCACAATGGTCACTTGATGGGTTGCTAACCGAAAGGTCGGTGGTTCCAACCCACCAGTAGCTCTGTCTGTGGTAGGAAAGATCTGGTGATCTGCTCCAGCGAAGACTTACAGCCTAGGAAACCCTGTGGGGGACTTCTCTTCCATCCTACACATTGCTTGGACTCAGAAGCAACCTGGCAGCAAACAGCAACATCTTTGCATAAGTGGAATTATACTGTGCAGCTATCTTAAATACAATGATTAAATCTGAGTATTTGATAGTAACTATAAGGAGAAAACTACTAAGGAAAGGAAACAATTATTGAAATTCAGATAAATATTTTTATTATGCTGCAGACACTAATGCTGAAAGATTACTCAAGAATGGGGAAAATGAATTAACAAGCTAAGAAATCCATAATGTTATTTATTTTTAAGTGTTTCAATCTTAAACAGCATCTACTGATATACCACCACGAAAAAAGAGCAAATTATCCTTTTAACGCCTTTACATATATTTCTTCTCCCCTTTGCCTCCTGATATGTCAGTACATTATTATTTTTACAGTATCAAGATTTATAAAATGCATTGTACTTTGTAATCACTGAGCCAATAACCCCCAAACAGCAAACCTATTGCTGTCTGGTCAATTCTGACTCACAGCTACCCTGTAAGACAGAGTAGAACTGCCCCACAGGGTTTCTAAAGAGCCTCTAGTGGATTTGAACTGCCAAACCTTTGTTTAGCAGGTGAACATTCATCTACTTGTGTAAAATTAGTTAATACTTAAATAGATTAAATTCTCATTACTGACTGTTTAGTTTTGACCTCTCTATATAATTGACTTTTAGGTTTTTACTCTTCTCTTGGTTGGCTAGATTTATCCACATGGAGTCTTGGCAGTCCAGTGGTTAAGTGCTTGACTATTTAAATTTGCTGATTTGAACCCACTCAGTGGCTCTGCAAGAGTAAAACCTGGTAATCTGCTCTTCTGAAGATTACAGCCAAGAATACACTACAGAGCAGCTCTAATCTGTCACATGGGATTGCTCTTAGTGTAAATTGACATATGGTACCCAACAACAACAACATTTTTCAGGAAGGTTTCATTCATATCTTCTAACTTGTCGCGCTACTAACAGCCACTATTTTACTTTAATTTGATGGAGAACTTGGGATTGTTAAATTCTCGGGTCATATATAAATATTTTTCCTTTTAGATGCACAAACGTAAAGCAATTTTATTGATAGTGTGGAAAACTACTAGTCCCAAGATATACATATTTCTTTTTGTTAGTTTTTCTTATATGTCAATCATATATCTTCCTCTAGTCTTTTTTCTTATTTTTTAAAAAAATCCTTTTAGTGTCAATTGATTGGTTTCATCCCTTTTTTTTGTAGAAGTAATTTACAGAATCCTTTTGATCTTGTGGTTTTTAACAATTTCATAACTCTTAACCATTATCATTGTTGATGGTGTTGGTATTTTTCTTGGGTGATCCTATCCATCCTCTCCTGAGTGAATTCCAGAACTCTGTGTGGCTCACAGTAAAGTTCCTTGAGCACCTAGCTTTCTGTGTTGTGATTTGATGCTCTCTCATTCTCTGCTCCCTCCAACTTTATTTCACCTTCAACAGTATCCACTGGCTGGAAGCTTGGTTGTAGAACAAATGTCTGGTTAGCCTGGTTTTTCCATCACTTACCTCTCCTGCCATTTAGGGAGCAGTCCCCAGTCTCTCATAGTTTTCTTGGGGCTCCAAATCACAGTTTTCATAAGAAGAAATTGTTTCGGAGATGAACTAAATAGGACATCTTTTAGATAAACTGACAGCCTACCTGGGATCCAGAACCTATCTTTAGTGTCATTCCTTGTTTCGATCCAGATTTTATTGTATTAGATAGAATTATTGTTAGTGAATAACCACAGTGGTATTCTTTAAATTGGGTTTCAGGGCATGTGAGAAAGGAGAGTTTTTTCTAAAGTCTTTTATTTTATTTTGTCATCTTCATCAGAAGACACTACTCAGTATATCTAAGAGATATTCTTCTAGGCTTAATTTAAGAGTATTTTTGAAACAAGAAATCTTCAGTTAATCCATAGTTTAGCAGACCATATATCTGTAAAAGGAAATGAAGAAGTTCAAGTTTCTTTTTAAACTCCTTTTTGATATTTATTGAAATTAAAATACTTCAGATTTTTCCCATTTGATTTATTGACGTATTTTAATGCACTGACAAACATCCTAACATCAAGCCATCCTTTTGTATTATACTACATACCTGTAGGGAATTTGGCTAAAGCAACTTTCTGAAAAATTAGCTACTTACCTGGTTTAACTTACTCTAGATTGTTTATATTTGATTAAAGTTTTCAGATGAATTGTTTCAAGTTCGTATATCTGTCTCTAAGGCACGGCGGGGGGTGGGGACAGAGTTCTTTAATATGTATGAAGGCAACCAAAAGATTAAAATATACTTTTCTAAATAAGGACAATGTATTTATTTATGTTTTTGCAGGCAAATATCTTAGGAATATATATATGTATATATACACCAATACACAAACATGTTTTAACTTATAAACAGTAGGGAACTTGGGGAAGGTTTCATTAAGATAATTTGAAATATTTTGAATAAAGAAAAGTGTAATCAGAGTGGCCAGAAAACTATCTCTGTTCTGATCTAGTTTATACTTATCCTTGTATTTTCTTGTTCTATTGATTTTCCTCTGTGCCCTACACTGTCCTTGTTACTTGTCTCCACCATGTGAAAGAATGAGACCTCATCTTGTCTTTGCATTTTGAAACTAAAGGACAACTTATTTTGAGCAGTATGCAAGGATAATTCCAGACATGGAAAATCTGAAACCCTATGGCAAATAAAATATACAATAATGTATGTAGTGGTGGGATATTCAGCAGAAGTCTAGCTTGTTGTTGGATTTGTAAATAAATCACATTTCCTTTTTCATACTTTCTACGAGTTATGTGAACAAATACAATTTTTATATCAAATAGTTTGCAAACTTTGTGGCCACCATGTCCTTTGCAAAATTGTTGTAGTTTGTAGTAGAATTTCTGAAGTGATGTTTCTCAATAATCGATGCATAGGGTTAATACAATGCAAAACCAAACTGTCGCTGTTGAGTTCATTCTGATTCATAGCCGCCCTGTAGATAGTAGCAGACCTGCTCTATAGCGATTCCAAGGAGTGCCTGGTGGATTTGAACTGGCAACCTTTTGGTTAACAGCTGTAGTACTTAAACATCGTACCACCAATGTTTCCATGATTAGGGCAACTGTGTGATAATAATACACAATGTAGAGATAACGTAATGCTTTGTCTCAGCAATATTTTTTGTTCCTTTCTCTGTGGTCGTCAAAATACCATTATTTTCTAATCTTTTTACTTAGAAGAGTAATAATCAGCATACTGCATTGTACTCTAAATGGGCAAATGTCAGCAAGATTGTTTTTCTCAGTATCTTCATCAGATACCATGGTTCAACAGTTTTGTTTTCTTCTTTAATTTTAGCTAAGGCTTAATAAGTTTTTAGGTTTACAGTTTTTATTTGCTAAACATACATAGCTGTTACTTTATCAAGACACATTTTATTTTGTATTATTTTGTGATCAAAGATCATTTTAAGTATAAAGTTAATTGATTTTGTTAACAGTTTGGTTTTGCTATGCCTTTAAAAAATTTCTTTACTTTTTATTTAGTCATCAAGGAACTTCCTTGCCTATCTGCATAACTGGAAATTTGCTTTTTTCCTCTCCCATCCAACCTGAGTACTAGTTATGCTCTTATATTTTAACCTCTATTTTTCTTTCCTTTTTTATTATGATTGCATGAAAATGTACAATTCTGTATAAATTTTCATACTTGCCTACAGGCAGCTCCCATTGCTCTGCCTGCCTGGTGACAGCACACTTTTCCTCTCCATTCAGTACATGTCATATCCTCCTAACAATCTGCTATCCATTCCTCTTCACCCTTTCTTCTGCCTCCAGCAAGCGGTCAGCGGAATGACATCCCATAGGTGCATAGAACTATAAAGTGCACACATGACAAGGCCACTCTGTGTCACCAAATCCAATCCATTCCTCTCCGAAGAGTTGACCTCCATTATGATTTATGGGCAAGGGCAGCATCAGAGCCAGTGGCCATGCTCCCAGCGGATCTCCGTGGTCCCTGGACCATCAATTGCAATTTTCTAGTGGAGATCTCAGGGTGCACCCCTTTTTATTCTTGTGTTGCCAGTGAGACTCAACTTTGTGAGTTCCATCATGGCTATCACTGTTGGTGGGCGGGCACCATCTGATTCCTTGGGTCACAAGTCGATGTAATCACCCAAGTCACGTGAGTCTCTCTGTCTTCTGAGTTCTCTTTCCCTCACGTCATTTTGGTCCTTGGTGGTCATACTTTCCTGCTGGGTTGAGAATATTTGCTCAGATGGCAGCTTGGCAGTTTTAAGACCCCAGACACCACTCACCAATGTGCGGTGCAGAGGGATCTCTTAGCAAAACACTAGTTATGCCAACTGGTCTAGATTTCCCACGAGAGCATGGTCCCTGGACCCGCACACCTGTTACTCTGTCCTTGCAATATTGGGTTAAAATGGGAGGAGTACTCATGTTGGGTTGAAGTTCGGTTAAAATTGATCTTCTTTCTAATGTCTGCTGTCATGGATTTCATCCAACCGAATTTCTATCAACTGTCTAATCTATACCCCACACTCTCCCTTCCCCCCTCCCCACCCTTGAAACCATCAAAGAGTCTTTTCTTCTATGCATGAGTCTGTTTTTAAGTTCTTATTATAGGGGTCTCATACAGTATTTGTCCTTTTGCTGCTGACTACTTTCACTCAAAATAATGTCTTCCGATTGAAACCAGATAATGAGCTGTTTCCAAAAATCATCCTTGTTTTTTTGTCATTGTATAGTGTTCCATTAAGTATATATACCATACCTTATCCATTCCTCTGTTGTTGGGCATCTGAGTTGATTCCATCTTTTAGCTATTGTGGACTGTGCTGCAATAAACATTCATGTACTTGTATCTGTTGGTGTGAATGGCTTTGATTATATGGGATATATTCGAAGCAGTGGAATTACTAGGTCAAATGGTATATCTATTTCCAGCTATTTAAGGAAGTGCCAATTCCTTTCCAAAGAGGTTGCATCATTTTACAACCCACCAACAGTTTAAGAGAGTTCCAATTTCTCGACAGCCTCTCCAGCATTTGTTGTTTTGTGTTTCTTGGATCATGGCCAACCTGGTTGGGGTGAGATGGTATCTCATTGTAGTTTTGATTTGAATTTCTTTAATAACTAAAGATCATGAACATGTCTGCATGTGTTTCTTGGCTGCCTGGATCTCCTCTTTAGAGAATTGTCTGTCCATCTTCTTTGCGCATCACTTGACTGGATTATTTATCTTTTTCTTATTGATATTTTGTAGTGCTTTATACATATGGAAACCAGATGTCAGTCTGACATATAGTTGCCAAATATTTTTTCCCATTCTGTTCTGGGACATTCTTCTTTATGAATTGATTTTTCATATTTTTCAGTGTTGGTTTTGTGGTTGTTGAGACTCCTGTCTTGACCTAATATGTTGCATCTTTATTGTGCTTTGTGGCTACCCCTATGATTCTCTTTAATAATATATGTTTAAACTCAATTTTAACTACTTCGAGTCTTATTAATGTCTTCTCTATTTGGAAGGACTATAACGACTATAGTATATCCCTCTTTTTAACATGATGATATCATAGTTTTCATGGTACAATCACTGGATCACTTCTTTTAATATTATAGCTTTGATTGTGTTTGGAGTCTTCCTGAGTAGGTTTCTGGGTGAAGTGTCCTGTATTTCCCGCTAAAATAGACGGTTAGTGGCTTTGTTTTTCTAAGCCAAGAGCTTCCTTCAGTATTTCTTGCAGTTTTGGTTGGGTTTTTACAATGTCTCTGATGTTCTGCTTATCTGCTAATGTCTTAATTTCATTTTCATATTTGAAAGACAATTTTGAAGGTATATAATTCTTAGTTGGAAGTTTTTTCTCCTTCAAGGCTTTGAATGTGTCATCCCATTGCCTCTGTGCCAGCATCAGTTCTGCTGAGAAGTCAGAGGAAAGTGTATAGGGTTTCCCTCTAAATGTTAGCATTGCTTTGAGTCTCACTGTCTTTAAGAGTTTCTGCTTTATGTTTCATTTTTTTAATCTTGATTATAATGTGTCTTGGAGTCTTTCTTTTGGGATCTATATTGAGTGACATTTGATATGCATCTTGGATGTCTATATTCTCTTCTTTCATTATTTCAGAGAAGTTTTCTGTCAGCAGCTCAGCAACAATATTCTCTGTGTTTTCAGGTGGCTCTCCCTGTTGAGGAACTCCAATTAATTGTAGATTGTTCCTTTTGATAGAATTCCACATGCTTCTTCATTTTTCTTGTTTCTTTTTTCTGATTTCTAACTCCAATTAATTGTAGATTGTTCCTTTTGATAGAATTCCACATGCTTCTTCATTTTTCTTGTTTCTTTTTTCTGATTTCTCCTCAAAGATGCTGGAGTCAGTAGCTCTGACTTCCAAGTCGGTAAGTCTATTTTCCATGTGTTCAATTCTGTTTTCTTGGCTTTGAATCAAATCTTCTATTTCTTTGATTTCAATATTGATCTGTTGGATTTCAGAGTACTGCTGTTCCATCAGATCAAAGAGTTTGCTTCATTTTTCATTTTGCTGTGCTGCATTTTGTATAAAGTCTAGGACAGCTCTTTATATAATCCTTTTGTACTTGCCCTCTGAGAGTTTCAGAAAGGCTTCTTCATCTAGAAACTTCTTTGATTCTTTCTTTTGGATACCTTCTGGAGCCACAGGTGAATTTTTTTTACATTTCTGTCCAAAATTTATTGCTTTGAGGCATCTGGAGGTTGTTTTATTTCTCTAGTGTTACCTTAACAGGATCTAAAGCTCAGTCTGAAAAGGAAGGGGATCACCAGTCCCTTCTGTGTACTCCAGTAACTGGGTCCAATGGGATCTCCGGGGTAGCTGTCTCCACATCTTGATTGACAAAGACATGTCCCTACTTATAGAGTCACTAGGGGGCTGTCAGCTGACCCCTTTATGTGAGTCAGTAAAGACTGGAAGAGATGTTGTCAGGATACACCACAGTTATTTCTCTAGGCAGTCTTATAGTGAAAAGTAAAAAGTATCTGACAGCTTCTAAAATCAGTCAGGATTTTAGATGTGCAAGTCCCTCTTCCCAGGTGGCAAAGTGAACACCTCTATATCCAATCCTAGATGCTGTAAACTAGTTGAAAATACAGATGGGCTACTGCCCTGCTGTCATATGCTGCTGGGCCCACCCATAAGACTACACTGTACAAAACACTGCTTTTCTGCCAGAAAAGTGCTCCCTGGCAGGCACTGCCTCCCAGCCTGGGAATTAAGCCCTGCTGAGGCCTCCACTTGGGTAACTCTGCCTCACAGTCAAACAAAATGGTGTCCTGTACAAGCTCTCCCACCTGCTGAGGAATAGGTGAATCAATGGTGGAGGTTCAGAAAGAGAGGGTAGAGGAGCCTATGTGCAGAGTCCAGAGCTGGGTGCTCAAAATGTGGCCATATTGTCTGCTGATCCAGTCAGCAGTGCATCTGAGCTTTGCTGCCACTTAAACCCAAGCCCCACATGCCGGCATTTGTGTAACTCCAACTCCCAGTCAAAAAAGATGATGTCCCACACAAGTTCTTCTGCCCACTGGGAAATAACCAATTAATGGCAGAGGTTCAGAGAGAGAGGTCAAGTGTGCCAAAGTGCATGGAGTCCAGAGCTGGGCTCTCAACGTAAAGCCATTTGCCATGCTGACCCCATCAGCAATGTGACTGCGCTTTGCTGCCAGTTAAGCCCCCGCCCCACCCGCAGGCTAAGACAGAGGGAAAAATGTTAAAATGGCAAGTTACTTTCAGTCTGCGAGAGCCAGCACTGAACAAGGGAGGTAGTCAGCAAAAGAGAAGTTTCCCATTCAGTGATGTGTAGTCCAAACTGACAGCCCTATGCCATGTTTTAAGGCTCACTAGGTGTCCAGAAAACTCTATCTAATGATCAATTCAGGCCTTACAGGGAATTACAGAGACTTGTGTTTAGTCCACCTTCTTGACTCCACGTCCCATTTCTCTTTTCTAGAAGAAGGAGTTCGTTTTTATTATTATAAAACTACAGATAACATGACATGTGCCAGTTTGGCACTTTTCACATACATAATTCAGTAAGATCAATTATATCAATCATGTCACACAACCATCAGCAAGTGAGGAGTTTTTTTTAAAAAATAAACATTTTATTTTTATTTTATTTTTTTAGTATGACTGAGTGAAAACATACATTTCCATATAAATTTACATGCCCACCTATATGCAGCTTCCACTACTCTCCCTGCCCAGTGACAGCACACTTTTCCTCTCTGCTCCATACATGTATCATCCTCCCAACAGTCTCCTTTCCCCTCCTTTCCACCCACTCCCCTTCCTCCAGCCAGAAGTCAGCAGGATAATATCCTATAGATGTGTAGAACCATAAAGTGCATCCAATATATTGTCACTCTGCATCACCAAGTCCAATCCATTCAACAAGAACAATATTAAGTGGACTTCAGCATAACTTGAATACTCCTTCCATCATAACCCAATATTGCAAGGACAGAGTAGCTGGGGCAGGGGGCAGGGGACCATGCTCTTAGGTGAAATCGAGGCCAATTGACACAACTAGCATTTTGCTAGCAAGGCTCTCTGCACCCCATATTGGTGAGTGGCATCTGGGGTCTTAAAAACTGCCAAGCTGCCATCCAAGGGCACAGCAAATGGTCCCAACTCAGCTGGAACGGATGCTCAAGGACCAAAATGGCATGGGGGAAAGACAACCCAGAAGACAGAGAGACCCACATGAGTGGGTGCCTACATCGACTTGGGACCAGAAAAAATAAACATTTTATATTATGATAGTTTCAGATGTACCCTAGAAAATTTTAGAACATAGTAGACAGAGTCCTTACCTACCTCATCCCTAGTTTTCCCTCTTATTAACATTCATTTGTAATGCATTTTTCACCTCATAATATTATTATGAGTAAAACTTCATACTACATTGTGATTTTCTAACCACCGTTTGCCTTCAAGTCAGTTCTGACTCATGGAGACCGCATATGTGTCAGCCTAGAACTATGCTCCACAGTTTTCAGTGGCTGAGATTTTGGAAGACAGATCATCAGGGCTTTCCTTGAGATGCCCTGGGGTAGATTTGAATCTGCAGCCTGTATAAGCAACTGAATGTGTTAATCATATACACCACTCAAAGACTCTCTAATTTCCTAGGCTTTAATTTATTTATTTTTTTCCTGTTCTGGGATCCTATCAAGGATACTACATTAGAATTAGTTGTTATATTTCCTTAAGGCTCTTCTACACTTTGTGAATTTCTCAGATTTTCCTTGTTTTTTAAAAATTTAGCAGTTTTGTGGATTCATACTCAGATTTTTTTTTTTTTGTAGAATTGTATGGATTTGAGATTTGCTGTTTTCCTCATGACTTGACTGATGTTACATGGTATTTATTTTACACTTTGAGTTATTATACTTCAGTGTCATTTTGTCATTTAAATTGTTTCAAATGAGGTCACTGCTAATACTTTCAGTTGGCTTTTGTGTGCCTTTGATGTTGTGAGTCATTTTGGTTATTGTGCACTTCCTCAGTTTCAAGTACTACAAGATGCTCCAGAATCGTCTTGCATGTTTTAGCCTTGACTTCATACTGATGTTTCCAACTCTAGCCCAGTGCTGAATAGCTGAATAGATCATTCAAGTTTCCTGCTCTTGTTCTGCTGTAACCTTCCACTTCATTAGAGAGAAACCTGGTTTCTACCCTCTTCTACTTAGTTACTTAATTCTTCAAGTTCTGTCTACATGTAAAGCAATATCTGAATTTGTAACCTACACCCATGGAAAGTAACTTTATTAAC
The DNA here is from genome assembly GCA_028571685.1 of Heterohyrax brucei. Classification (NCBI taxonomy): domain Eukaryota; kingdom Metazoa; phylum Chordata; class Mammalia; order Hyracoidea; family Procaviidae; genus Heterohyrax; species Heterohyrax brucei. The sequence continues at coordinate 57,905,982 of CM053145.1, read as the reverse complement.
TAGAGCACAGTACTTACATCCTTTTCCTCTTGCTTTTAGTGTTACAGACACTTGTTTCCAAAGTTAGGTAGCTAGTACTGTTTTTTTCCCTTCAACGACATTGTCTTATACATTTGTAGTACAGATAGATTGTCATTTTCTGATTGTGTCTTGGGCTCTCTCAACCTCTTAAATAATTTTAAAAGATATTTGCATAGCTTAATGTTTATGCTTTATGTTGGAAAGTTCTATGCAGTTTTACAAATGCATAGTATCATGTATCTGCTATCAAAATATTACATAGAACTGTTTCACTGCCTTTAAAAATGACCTGTGCTTCACTTCTTAAATCACCCCCTTCAAGCCCCTAGAAATCAATGCTCTGTTTGCTGTTTCTCCACTTTAATCTTTTCAAGAATATTATACTATTAACTTTACTATTTCAGACTGTCTTTCTTCATTCAGTAATATGCATTTATGACATATCCCTGTGTTTTCAAGGCTTATTAGCTTATTTCTTTTCTTACTAAATAATATTCTTTTGTATGCGTGTATCATAATTTGTTTATCTATTAACCTATTGAAGAACAATTTGATTGCTTCTAATTGTAGACTTATGAATAAAGTTACTATAAATATTTGTGCACAGGTTTTCGTGTAGCACATATTTTTAACTCACTTGGATAAATACCCAGGAGCACAACTGTTGGACTGTATGTTAAGCTTATGCTTAGCTTTGTAAGAAACTGGCAGACTATCTTCCAAAGTGGGGATGTGGTTATACCATTTTACATTATCATCAAGCAATCAATGTGAGTTCGTTTTGCTCAACATTCTAGTCATCCTTTGGTGCTGTTGGGATTTGGATTTTCATCATTATAATAGATGTGTAGTGGTATATCATTGTTTTAATTTGTAATTTCCTAGTGAGAAATGTGCTGAGTCTACTTTTATATTCATTTTTTGACCTCTGTTATCTTCTTTGGAGCCCCAGTTAAATGCTGGACTGCTAACCAAAAGGTTGGCAGTTTGAATCCATCATCCACCACTGGGAAACCCACTGGGGTGGTTTTACTCTGTCCTTTAGGCATCTCTGTGAGTTGGAATCAACTTGAAGGCGAAGGATTTAGTGTAGTGGTTTTGCTCTCTTCTTTGGTGAGGTGTCTGTTCAGATCTTTTGCACACTTTAAATTGTTCTTGTTGTTTTCTTATTGAGACATCTTAGGAGTTATTTGTATATTTTTTAATTCAAGTGCTTCATCAGTCATATGCAAATATTTTTACCTAGTCTGAGGCTTGTTGTTTTAATGTTTTGTATCTGCTGTTAAACAACAACAACAGCAAAAACTACCACAAACTTAGTTGCTTAAACAATGCAAATTCATTCTCTAAAAATCCTAAGGATTAGGAGTCCTAAATTCAAGGTGTTGATATGGTCGCAATCTTTCTAGAAGCTCTAGGGAAGAACAAATTTCTTTCTTTCTTTCTCTTTGGCTTCTAGGATATACCCACACTCTTTGGCTCAAGGCCCCATCCTCCATCTCTAAAGTCATATACATAAGAACTTTTCCAATATCTCTGACTCTGACATTCTCTTTTCTTCTTAGAAGCTTTGCAGTTACATTAGGTCCATCCAGATAACCCAGGATAATATCCTCATCTCAAGATCCTTAACTTAATCACATCTGCAAAGTTCCTTTTGCCTTGTCAAGTGACACAGCCATAGATCTGGAGATTAGGATGGGAACGTCTTTAGGGTTGGGAGTTATTCAGTCCAGCATATTTATCTTTTGATTCTCTTGGAAGTGTATTTTTAAAAGCAGAATTTTTTTAATTTTAGTAAAGTTCAATTTATGTTTTTCTTTCATGGACTGCACTTTGGCTATTGCATGTAAAAATTCATTTCCAAACCAAAGGTCACCTAAATTTTTCCCATGTATGTATTTTTAAAGGTTTTGTAATTTTCCATTATGAGTTAATTTTTATAAAGGTGTATGGTCTATGTCAAGGTTTGTTGTTTTGCATAGATACCAGTTTCTTATTGTTGCTGTAACAAATTTCTGAAATTTAGTGGCTTGAAACAAAAAAGTTATTATTTTACTGTTCTGGAGAACAGAATATCAAAATGGGTTCACAGGACATTATTCCTTCTGGAGGTTCTAGGGAACAATCTGTTTCCTTGCCTGTACCAGCTTCCAGAGGCCACCTAGATTCCTTAGTTCATGGCTTAGTTATTACTTACATATAATGTGTTGATGTAGTTACGTTAGTAGAACTCGTTAGGAGATTGATGTTTGTGTATGGGTAGATTAGGACATGTTCCTGGACCCAAGTCTGTTTGATAGAAACATAAATAATACTTGGTTTAGTAGTGTTATCTCTCAAACTAGATTTTTCTTAAGATATTTTATTACTACATCTCCTACATATCTTTCATCTAAAGATTGAACACGATGTACTACTCTATCCTGCCTGATCTCAGAGACTTTCTGTGTCTTCAGTCAAACTCAACCACGTAATGAGTGATATTGATGGATAATTTTCAATCTCTTCCAGATGTTGTCAGTCTTCTTTCTCCAGGAAAATGTTTGTTTGTGTCTTAGGCTGAGATTTACTGTAATCTAAGCCTTGATTTTATTCCAACTTTATCTCTTCCTGCTTTTACCAATGTCCCTTTTTTTTCTTCCACATCTGAAACTTTATGGTTCCCCTGGTTCCCCTAACTCACTCATTATTCTGGTTGGCATACTGTTCTTTTCTATCTGTCTGGAACCTAGGTATTTACTTCTCCTTCTTTCCTGTTTGGTCTTCTAGTAAACCTTCACTCACCTTCGAAACACTGTATCTTTTTGGAAGCTTCCCCTGACTCCTCTTTACAGAGCTGATAATCTCTACCTTGCGTTTTCCCAGAAATACACCTCTAGGCTGGAAACTTTATGCTTTATGGTAATTGTTTGTTTAAATACTTTGTTTAAAACAAATAGGCTCCTTCATTATAAAGTTATGTCTCACTGGTTTTTGTATTATTAGAGTTCAGCAAAGAGACTATATGTGTTTAATTCCCACATATGAAGCAGTGATCGAATGATCGAATCAATAACTGGTGCTATCTTGGTAACTGTGACTTCTTTGTTTGAAACAACCACTCATCTCCAGCTATATTTTCTACTTTCATATAAACATCGTCCTTTTTTCTCTTTTCCTTTATTTCTTTTAACTACACTTAAATTTTGTATAGTATTCAAAACATATGATACTTTTATTTTTCACAAAGTGTTTATCATAGTACATAAGCTAAAAGAGTTCAGTTAGTTTAAATTAAAAAGGAGCTTAGAATCACAGAATCTAGGATTAAGTTTCACTTCTATCTCTTCTCAAACTATACAAACTTGATTAGAATCTGTATTATCTGTAAAATAATTCTGCTGCTTGTATTTAGTAGGCTCTTTCAACTCAATAAGTAAATAGAATTTTGTTAACTGTACTTAAAATCATAAGCAAAATACTACTTGTAAAATAACTAAATATTCCTGGTTAGAGACTTTCTGTTGGCACTTGTTCTCTTAAAATAATTTCTACAACAGATGTTGTAGAAATAAGAAACTGGGTACTTAAGAACTGAGCTAGTTAATACCTTTATTGATAGCACTGATAGCAGATTCCATTTCTTGTATGACAAAGTGTGCCAGCCTCTCTTTTAAGTAACCACATTTAAATATTTTCTTACTTAATATTAACACAGATATTTTGAAATAGATGGCAGTATTACCATCTATTTACCAAGCAGGAAATGTGCAGTTTCTAACTTCAAATAGAGAAGGTAAATTCAGAGCCTAGCAGACTGGTGTCACCCTTCACTAAAGATAGCTGCACAGAAATTCTCTCAGCTTAATTTGCAATGTCTAAACTCTTCCAATGGCACAATCCATCTCCCTCACCCAAATTTGACATTCGGCGGCAGAGACTACAAATCTTTGTGTAGATCTATAGAGCAGAGACACTGAAGGAAGGATTTTCCTCACTGACAGCTGCAAAGCAATTTTTTCCTCACTTTTTGTCAGTGTACCCAAATGTGCCATAACATGTCTGAATCAGTGGTGCTAAGATCGAAAACCCAACTGGCAAAAGAATCTTTGGGGAAAAAGAAATTGTCTTTAAAGACAGCCTTATGCAAGTGACCAGTTCCAACCACCTGTGACAAAAATTTTCATTTCCAGCACAGTAATGCACAAATTCTCTGTCAAAAACTGAATCTGTCTGAAATCTAACCCTAGTTTTAAATGAAGGTGTCATATCTCTGCTACCTCAGCATGTCTACAAACAGTGAGACCTGTGTCTGGGTTGTAACATTTATGATTCATTTGTCCTTTAGTGAATTCAGATGTTTGACATCCCTACATTAGGCTGTAAAGCACAGGAGGATATTAAGTGGATAATATAAAACTCTGTGATTCATGGCATAGCAGAGTGAATATACTGCATTATCTGATTATCTTTGTAGCCACTTATCAGCTTTCTCCATGTCTGGTGAATAGAGATAAACTATCTTTAATGCCATGTTCTAAAAGCTGTGATGAATTGTTCTTTGGAGTTTTCTGATTGACACTTTCTGAGTCTTTAAATGTTAATGTTTTAAAATACTCAACTGGGAAGTCTCCTGCTAAAGAGGCACCTTAACACTGGTTTTCCAATGACCAAATAATTAGATTTGTGAAAATGATTTGATCATAAAGAGAGGGAGTTTTTTTTTTTTTTTCCTTCTTGATAGTATCTTAGTTACCTTTGAAAAAAAATCTAAATGCTATTGATTTGGGGGATCAAATTTATGACTGCACAGCATGATTATAAATGAGTCCCTACCTTCCCCAAGGGTGCCAAACACACTAGCTGACAGAAAATCATTTAGTAGGAAAGGGAATGTTTAATATTGCCTTGGGGCAGAGCTCAGGTACTCACTTTAATACATGCTCTTTATGCTGGAAGCAATTGATAAAGGGATGCTTCAGGAAGGAAAATATTCTGATGTTACTGAGCCCGGGATCAACAGAGATGCAAGTTGGTGAGAACAGATAAGCCCTGTTAGAGGTATCCCTAAGGGGCTTTTGTATTACTTTGGGGAAATAGGAAGATGTGAAGGGATTTTCCTGATTCTCCCTAATCAGATTCAAATCTTGCCTCTGCACAGGTAAGCAGTAAATAGATATTTGAAAAGCTGCTCTTGTGGAGGGAATTTTGCTGCTGCTGGACTCACTCTAGTTGCAATCACATCAGAAATGGTGAAAATCAATATGAAGTAATGTCTGCTAAAGGTCAGGAGTGAAAATGAATTCAGTCTAACAATAAAGCATCTTCAAAAGACATTTCAGAAACTATTAAAAGATCAATCAGACTATTTTTTTTTTTTTTTTTAAAAAAAAGCATTTTGCTTAACCAGCCTCAGTACTCAGAATGAGATGTCTCAGAATGTTAAGGCAGCAAGAGAAAGTATACAGAGAGGTAAACATTTCCCAGAAGCACATCCTCATCGGACAGCTAGTGTCAGAGAAGCCTAAGTACTATAAGGGAAGAAGAATGAGAGTCTCAAACCTTAACTGGACAGTTGTTACTTTGATGCCACCTTCTTAAAAAGCTTTAGTTGTTTGTGGGTCAGATGACATTCAAATGTTGTTGCTGCTCTTAAAGACTTCTGTTGTAGTTTCTCACGGCTGCTGTACAAAGTACTTCAAAATACTACATTCATTAAAGGTCACTCTCAAGAAGTTTATTGTCTTTCAGTTCTGAAGCGTGGGAGTCCAAATTCAGGGTGCTGGCACAGCTGTGTGCCCTGCGTCCACTCTAAGGGAAGATCCTTCCGTATCTCATTCAGCTTCCAGCAGCTCCATATCTCTTCGGGCTGCTTGGCTTGGAGATCTGCTTCACGAGGTGTCTTCTTGCTGTGTAACTCTGCCTTCTGTCCATTCTCCCTTTTCATAAGACACCATTCACAGCAGATTAGGACCCACTCTATTCCAGTATGAACTTGTTATCTGATCACATCTTCAAAGAAAGGCCCTGTATACAGACCTTGTGTAAAGATCTTTGTATGTGAGATCTTCACACGAGCTTATACAAAGACTGAATATCCAGCATTATGTTCATCCTCCTGGTGGAACTCTATGTCTAGATGTATAGAATGAGAGGGTGTGTAATTTCCTTTCTAGGTCTAAAATTCCATGATTCCGTGGATCAAATGTTTAACTATTTGTCAGCAAAAGTTTTAGTGGCTGAGAAGGATAGAGGATTTTGGAAGAGAGGTTGTTTCTCCCACTCCAGTTCTAATGACCATTGTAGATTCATCTCACGGAGTAAAATTATCAGAGGATAATCAAAAGGCATATGTGTAATATAAATAGAAATTACTTAAAATGAGAAAATGCGAGACCTATCAGCTCATCAAGAAAAAAAAAAAACACAGAAAAGGAAAGGAAAGAAAGGAAAAAATTATGTAAGAGGAAAATGCTATTATTTTATATCCTTGGGTTAACCCCCAAACCAAACTCACTGATGTTGAGTCAATTCCAACTCACTGCGACTCTATAGGATGGAGTAGAATTGCCCCATGAAGTGTCCAAGGAACGCCTGGCGGATCTGTACTGCTGACCTTTGGGTTAGCAGCTGTAGCAAACTAATTACTACACCATTGGCATTAGTACCTGGTAATCGGATTTTCTAGTTAACTCACACTGCTTATGATTCTTAACTAGTATAGTACTTTGCTTATTTCTATAGATTTGTAAGCATTTACTTTTACTTTAAATTTGTGCTTATCTCTTGTATTAAAATCTTTTTGATTAAAAGTACTTGTTAATTTTTGCATTATCTCTTTTGATATAATGAGTTCTTATTACCTGGCCCCTAGGGTGGCCATGAGTTGGATCCAACTCGACGGCACTTGGCTTTGGCTTGGCTATTATGTGTAAAAATTGTAAGCTCTGGAGATATGGCAACAAACAAAGCTAGGTATCTAGGGAAACCTATATTCTGTCAGGCAAAGACTATATATTCTAGTGGCAAAAAATAAAAAATAAACAAATAAATATATTTAAGTGATAATTATGTTTGTAAAGACAAATGTTGCTAGGTGTTACTGAGTTAGCTCCTACTCATAGTGACTCTGTATAACATTAACGAAACACTGCCCAATCCTGCACCATCCTCACAATTCTTGTTACACTTGAGCCACTTGTTGCAGCCACTGTGTCAATCCATCTCCTTGAAAGTCTTCCTTACATATCTATCTTTTTTTTGATGACCTTCCATTTTACTAAACACAATGCCCTTTCCTAGGAACTGGTGCCCTGTGATAACATGTCTACAGTACATGAGACACAGTCTTGTCATCCTTGTTTCTAAAGAACATTCTAGTATACTTCTTCCAAGACAGATTTGTTTGTTCTTCTTCTAGTCTGTTCAATATTCTTCACTGATACCGTAATTCAAAGGCATCCATTCTTCTTTGGTTTTCCTTATTTGTTGTTAGCACTTATGATTCTTAATTAGCATAGTACTTTGCTTGCTTATTTCTATGTATTTGTAAACACTTATTTTTACTTTAATTATGAAATATTTTTTAATAAAAAAGTTATTAGTTTATGCATTATATCTTTGACATATTGAGTTCTTATTATTTGTAAGAAATTGTTGTGAGTTCTGGGGATATAGTGGCAATTAGAGATAGCTATCTAGAGAAACCTATATTTTATTGGGGAAAGACTATAGGAAGCATTTGAAAACACCCATGGCTTGGGTCAGGTGCATCTTAGTCCCAAAATAGATATCTTTGCTTTATAATATGTTAAAGCACTGTTTTGCAATATGTTTTCCCAGTGCAATGCATCATTTATGTTTTTGACTGCTGCTTTCATGTGTGGATTGTGGATTCAAGTAAAATGAAATCCTTGGTAAATTCAATCTTTTTTCTGTTTATCATGATGTTCCTTACTGGTCCAGTTGTGAGAGCATTGCTTTCTTTGTGTCAAGGATTCATCCATGTTGAAGGCTGTAGTTTTTGGTTTTCGTATGCAAGTGATTCCAGACCTTTTCATTTTCAGCAAGCAAGGTTGTGCCACCTGTGTAATACAGGTTGTTAATGAGTCTTCCTTCAATTACGATGCCACATTTTTTCTTTATCTAGTCCAGCTTCTCAGATTATTTGATCAGCATACAGATTGAATAAATATGATGAAAGGACACAGCCCTTTCCCATCTTTCCTGATTTTAAACCATGCAATATGGCATTGTTCTGTTTGAACAACTTCCTCTTAGTCTATATACAGGTTCTACATGAGTACAATGAAGTGTTCTCCAACTCCTATTCTTTGCAACATTATCCATAATAATTTTCATGATTTTCAGAGCTGAATGCCTTTGAGTAGTCAATGAAACACAGGTAAACACCTTGTTGGTATTCTATGCTTTCAATCTGGAAACCCTGGTTGTGTAGTGGTTAAATGCTATAGCTGCTAACCAAAAGGAAGGCACTTCAAATCTGCCAAGTGCTCCTTGGAAATTCTATGGAGCAGTTCTACTCTGTCTTATAGGGTCATTATGAGTTGTAATAGACTTCACGGCAGCGGGTTTGGTTTTTGTTTTGTTTTTCAGTTCAGATCACACGACATCGGCAATAACATCTCTTGTTCCATGTCCTCTTCTGAGTCAAGCTTGAATTCTGATTATTCCCTATGTGTATACTCCTGCAACCATTTTTTGAATTATCTTCAGAAAAATTTTACTTTCATATGATATTAATTATATTGTTCAATGATTTCTGTGTTCTGTTGGATTACCTTTCTTTGGAAAGAACACAAATACAATTTTTTTCCAATTGTGTGGCTAAGTACCTGTCTTCCACATTTCATGATATAGATGAAAGAGCACTTTCATATTTGCATAGGTTTGTTGAAACATCTTAAATTATATTCTGTCAATTCCTGGAGCCTTGTTTTATTTTTTATTGTGAAGCTTGTATTTCTTCCTTCGATACCATCAGCTCTTGACCACATGCTACCTCCTGAAATGGTTGAATATTGACTACTTCCTTTTAGTACAGTGATGCTGTGTATTTCTTCAATTTTCTTTTGATGCTTCCTGAATGATTCAATATTTTTCCCATGGAATCTTTTGGTAGTACAACTCAAGTCTTTAATTTTTTTCTTCAGTTCTCTTAAGAAATGTCAAGCATCTTCTTTCCTTTTGGTTTTCCAACTTCAGCCTTTGTGTATGTCATGTAATACTTTACTGTCTTCTCAAGCTGCAAAAAGGTTGACATTTAAATCTACCCAGAGGCTTTTTGGGATACTGACCTAGTGATCTGCTTCCAAAAGGTCATTGCTTTGAAAACACTATGAATTAGTGCTACTCCACACGAGGTTGCCATGAGTCAAATTCAACTGATAGCAACAACAACAACAACAAAGGAGGATGATTACTTTATAATTTTATATCAGTCAAGAAACATTCCTGTGTAAGTTGACATTTGAGTATTGACCAAAAAAGTATAAGAGGAAGTCATGAATATATCTGATGATCAATCTTGGCAAAGGGAACAGCAAGAGCAAAGGTGTTAGCATCTTGGCTGTGTTTAAGGGACATCAAGGAAGTCTTTGTTGCTTGAGCAGATTGAGAAAGAGAGCTAGAAAGAGATCAGAGAAGTTGCAAGGGTGAAGTCATATGTGGTAATAGAGAGCTAAAGTGTTAGATTTTTGTTCTGATAACATAGAACAATACTGGATGGTTTTAAACTGAAGACTCTAGTATTCTTCTCTCTCTTCAAGATCTACTTTGGTTGTTATTCAGAGAGTAAGGTATGAGAGGGCAAAGACAGAAGTAGTGGGCAAATAAGGAGACAACTGCAGGAAACAGCTGTGATTATTTGGACCAAGTAACCAAATTGTTCCCAATGCTTAGCAATGTTCATTTAAGATCATCTTTTCACTAAGTGTGTATGAATGGATGATTGAATGGACAGTTTAATAAGCAAAAGGCACACAAACACACTAAAAGAGGTTTTATGTTACTAACTGTATTTATTTAAATAAGAAGACATAACAAAATCTAATTGATTCAACCCAACTGTGAATTAAAAAAAAAAAGAAAAGTATTTACTCTTGTACAGAAAACAAGGCTGATTAAGTCTTTTGTTTTCAATTATTTGGCTTGACATTACATTACAAGGTCAGTTCAAGAAATATCTCTTGAGTACCTATTGAGTAGATGGCAGTGTGCTAGGAGCTGGGGATGAGAAGATAAATATAAATCATTCTCTGACCTGGAGAAGTTTATAGTCAGCTTGCAAACAAACTTTGTTGGAAGTGTTTGCAAACACAAGGAGTCTTCAAGTTTGTATAGGAGTTATCCAATTAAATAACAGGAGGACACAAATAGGAAGTAAGAACAAAAATATACAGGCATGAGTTGTATGATAGAAAGACAAGCATTCATTATATTAGTGAATGTGGTATAGTAAGCATGTGAGATGAAAACATGAAGAAGTCAAATTTGGAAATATTTCTTTTGCTTGGTGAAATGTTTTTACTATATTTCAAGAAATCAGAAAATTGTTAAAAGAGTGACATTATAAAAATTTTGTTTAAGAAATTATATCATTCACAGTGTTGTTATTTTGAGTCATGAAGTTGATTTTGACTCATATGATGGAGTAGGACTGATTCTCAGGGTATTCTAGGTTATAATCCTTAAGGGAAGGAGCCCTGATGGTACAGTGGTAAAGAGCTCAGCTGCTAATTCAAAGGTAGGTGATTCCAATCCACCAACTGTTCCTTGGGAGAAAGTGTGACAGTCTGTTTCTGCAAGATTTACAGCTCTGTGGGGCAGTTTATACTCTGTGTTATAGGGTCACCGTGAGTCAGAGTCAACTCCACAGCAGTGGGTTTGATTTTGGTTAATCTTTATGAGACCAGATTACCAGATCTTTGCAGCTGATGAGCTCCAACTGTCAACTTTCAGGTTAGCAACAACTGTTTAACCATAGCATCACCAGAGCTCCTTAGGGTAGATTGTTAAACTTTGGTAACAAATTAATTCTCAAATGCCAGTCACTTTGGCTAGAGAAAGTTGGAGTTGAGATCCAAATATTTACTTAGGAACCCTGCGTGATATGTCTGCACAATGTTTTTGATCACTGAAAGAGGAAAATAGACACTGGAGACTCACAGATGGGCTTTTCATCACTTCCCTCTGCAAAGAGTCACTTCCTCATACAAATCTTTGACTAAATAAATCATATAAATTTATTGTGAGAGATCTAGAGAGAACAGCATTCTCACAGAGTTTTCTAGAGAGAACAGGGTTTTGCAGAATGGGAGAAAAACTTAAAATATTGGGGAGAAGAAGTAATTGTAAACACTATTGCACCACTCTGGGGACACTGGAGAAGATGGGTCTGAGTACCACAGTGCTAAAGCATCAAGGTCATAGGAGAAGGTATCTCAAAGGTTAGGCAAAATATTATGAATGTATTGACCAGATTAGTAGATACGTAAATGGAGCCAAGGGAATTGTTTTTGTCAGCTAGTGCTGCCTTAACAGAAATACCACAAAGTGGATGGCTTCAAAAAGAGAAACGTTTATTCTTACACAGTCTGGTAGGCTGCAAGTCTGAATTTAGGATGTCCACTCCAGCGAAAGGCTTTCCCTCTTCATCAGCTCTGAAGGAAAGTCCTCGTGTTGTATCAGTCTTTGGTCAGGGAGCATCTTGGGGCAGGAACTCAGGTCTGAAGGACACACTCTGCTCCCAGTGCTCCTTTCCTGATGGTGTGAACTTCCCAGTTTTCTGCTTGCTTCCTTTTCATTTTATATCTTGTAAGATAAGAGGATAAAGAGTGGTGAAAGCCACACTTCAGGGAAACTCCCTTTATGCTGGAGCAGGGAGATGGCCTTAGGAAGAGATTTACAGTCTACCCTAATCCTCTTTAACATGCAGCATAGGAAAATCACAAGATGGAAGACAATCATAAAATATTGGGAATCATGGCCCAGCCACATGACTACACACGTTTTTGGATGTCTGTAGTTCATTCCATGACAGGAATGACGTCATAAATAGTCGAGAATTAAAATAATCAGAACTTAATGGGTAATTTTTGAAGTACAATTTGAGGAAGAATGGAAGGAAAATCCAAAATTCTCTTGGGTTTCTGGCATATGTAATTGGGTAAATGGATGGACTATCCAATAAGCAAGGTGTGCACATAGGTTGCTTGTGCTTACTCATTAATGTCTAGTACACGGAGGAGTAAAAACCAGGTAAAAAATGTGCCCTGTGGATTAGTAAGTAGGCATAGGTAAGCCCTGCATATCCTGCTCATTGTAAGCCTGTTCGTAACTTGCTTACTGGTTAATCTGCCCTTGGGAGTATGTGTATAAGAAGGAAAATCAAGAAATCCAGAAGATTAATCTCCCCAACCCACTAAATGAGTGTCTATACTAGTCTGATTAATGACACAATGGGGGTGGATTAACCTGTGAATCAAGAAGATTTACAGTCTTGGAAACCCTCTGGGGCAGTTCACTGTGTTCCATAGGGTCACTATGAGTCACGATTGACTTGATGGCCATGGGTTTCTATAATAGGAAATGTGTCTATTCAATATTTGTGAGTGTAATTACAAATTAGGGGATAATATTGCCCAAGAGGAGAATGTGATGCAAAAAGAAGAGTTGGCCAATGGTCAGATCCTAACAAATCCCCGAAGTAAGCAGGAGAAGAATTAGGCACAAAAGACACGAGAAGGAGTGATCAGAATGATAGGAGGAGAATCACATGAGAGAAGTATCAAAGAATCTGGGAGTGGGAGGGTTTTAGAAGAAGTGCCTGCTCAGCTTTGTCACACATGTGAGTATTTCTCAGGATAAACAAAAATAAACTGCAACTAGAGTAAAGATCTAAATATAAATATCAGGTCTTAAATTCTGAGAAGAAAATACCAGAAAATAATTTTTTGGTAATGGGGTGACTATGTCATAAAGCCCGCATCATGAAAGAAAATTGAAAAATAAACTGTAATAAAATGAAAAACTTCTATATGGGTTCAGAAATGAAAGATGTCCATCAGATTAGGTAGTATAGTCACCAAGCCTTTTTGTCAGAGATGTTTGAGTGAAATAGTCAAGGCTGAAATAAGACAGCAGTAGGTTTAAGAAGGTAAAGAGATAGAGACGGGAAGACCACTTGCAGAGTAGACTAAAAAAGGTCACAGAGTTAAAGTAAGATCAATATTTTTGGGAAGGAACAGACATGAGTATACTTATTTAACCAAGAATAAAGTCAACAGAGCCCGTGATTTCAAGATATTTGCTAGGACTACCAATTAAGTCTGCAAACTCATCCTAGAAGAAGTGCTACATACTTCATTGCTGAATATCACTATGGTTACCTTCAAAGCACTCCCCTTGGGAAGCTGTGCACCAATGCCAGCACCTAGTCCACCTTCAAAGCAAGAGTGAGGATGCTGGGGTGTATAACCACCAAATCTCTGATTATTATTTGTTGACAGCTTTTGCAGGATGTTAATAGTCTAACATCTCTGGCCTGCCACATTTGCAGGCTAAGAGTGACCTTGTAGTTAGAAACAACACCCCAGAAAAGAGTCATAGGTGTCAGGAATAGTGTATAGAGGTGAATCCCAGGAGGGTACAGTGAGGCCTCTACTACAGGTCAGAAAGGGCTCCTGAAGTATACTCATGGACTGAATATAAGCATACCATTATGTGGCTTTTGTTATATTCTTTCATCCTTCTGAATTAATCGATAAAATATTCAGGTTAGTTTCCCACAATCCAAACTATTTTCTAATGATATATTTTTATTTTTTTTGGTTCTTTTTCAGAGCCCTCTTAGTAACAAATTTCTAACAGTTCTGATCCAGAGGCCTGTTTTCCCAAATGTGATTTTCTCCTGAACGTGATTTAGTCTTTATTCTACACTGCACTTATCACTTAAATGTACAATCCCATCTGATCTTGTCAGTAAGAGATATATATACTACCACCTCAAGACATTTATCAGGCTCACATCCCACTGTTGAAAGACAGATTTTCCCCCTCCTGGAAAAAGAAGTCTACTTTCTGATTTATGGAGAGAGGGTGTGTGTTAAAGTCTTTGACTGGTTGGAGCAAATGACTCAGCAGTTGAATGCTCAGCTACTTCAAGACCATTCAAGCTCTTATAAAGTGTTGGCTGAAATAACAAGTTGGTGCTGCTTCTATCATTCCTCCCTACGTGTGCTCAGCTGCCTGAGAGGGGCAGTGCTGTCTCATGTATCAGATGAGAAACTGCTAGTCAGGAGATAAGGAATTTTCAATTGTTTCTTATGAAAGCCTGAAGCAAATCACTTAACCTTTCTCTATCTCACTATCCACATTTAGAAAATGAGGGTAAATGGAATCTATCTGAGAAGGATATGATAAGAACAAATCAAAAGATGCTGTATGAAAAATTCGAGTGCTTAACTATAATGGTAAGAACAATGGAGCATCATATAATGAGTTTTCAGCTAGTGTCCTGGAAGTTTTTCACTAAGAGAAGACTGAAGTGTGGTTCAAGATCAAAGTGGCTGTCAGTGTGGTATCTCCAAATATCTTGAGAGGCAACAGGAAAAAATATTTAAAGTAGTCAGAATTTCTAGGTGGGAGATGTGTAATCTACAGATTGGATCAACATGCTTCTTTTTTGTGTATAGCTATATCTCACATATACTTTTGCAACTATGGAAATGCTGGTGGCATAGCGGTTAAGTGCGATGTCTGCTAACAAAGAGATCAGTAGTTTGAATCTGACAGGCACTCCTTGGAAACTCTATAAGGCAGTTCTACTCTGTCCTATAGGGATGCTATGAATCAGAATCGACTCAGTGGCAGTGGGTTTGCCTTGGTTTTTTCAAATATATCCATTCTGTTGAGCCTAATAAATTTTCCAAAGAAAACATTTTTAATTTTTCTTTTTTTCATTGTGTTTTCAGTGAAAATTTACAATTCCAGTTAGTTTCTCATATGAAAGCTTACAGATGCTTTGCCACATGAACCTAGCTGCTCTCCCCACACTGTGAGAACACACTCCTTCCTTCCACTCTATGTTTCCGTTGTCCACTTATCCATCTGCTGCCTCCCTCTGTCTTCTCATCTCACCTCGAGAGGGGAGCTGCCAAGTTAGTCGCCTATATCTACCCAAGCCAAGAAGCACCCTCTTCACCAGTAACATTCTATGTCTTAGACACCAGTTTAATCAGTGTCTGAGGAGTTGGCTTCCAGAATTGTTTCAGTCCTAGGCTAACAGAGAGCCCAGAGGCCAGGTCCTTTGTTTACCTTTCAGTCTGTCAGACCACCAAGACTTGCTTTTTTCTAGAGCTCAAGTTCTTTACCCCATATCCCTCCTACTCCATCAGGGATTCTGTTGAGTTCCCCGAAAGGGCAGTCTTTGGTAGTGGCTGGATACCATCTAGTTCTTCTGGTCTCATGTTGACATATTCTCTTGTGTATGTGTCTCTTTCTGTCCCTTCGGCTCATACTTTCCATGTGTCTTTGATGCTCTTCTTGTCCCTTTGCCCCAAGTGGGTTGAGACTGGTTGATGCTTCTTAGATGACCACTTGCTAGCTTTTAAGGCCCCAGATGTTGCTTACCAAAGTGGGACGCAGAATATTTTAATAAAATTTGTTATGCCAGTTGACCTAGATGCCCTCTGAAACCATTGGCCCCAGACCTGTTATCCTGCTTCTCCTTTCCCTCAGTGTTTGTTTTTATTCAGAATACTTCCAGCTTTTGGGTTTAGTCCTTTCATGCTGACTTCTCCTGTGTTGTGTATTGTCTCTCCCTTCACGTGAAATCTTGTCAATTATCTAGTGAATAACCCTTTCCCTCCCATCTTCCTCATAACCATCAAAGAGTGTTTTCTTCTGTGTTTAAACCTATTCTTGGGTCTACATGATAGTGATCTCATACAATAATTACTCCTTTTGCACTGGACTAATTTTATTCAGCATAATGCATTCCAGATTCTTCCACGTTATGTTCCAAGTTCTTTGTTGTTCTTTATCATTGCATGATATTCCAATGTGTGAATATACCATAGTTTTGCATTTGAATTGTGGTTTTGGAAAAAGACTATTGAATGTACTATGGCCTTCCAAAAGAACAAAAAGATCTGTTCTGGAAGAAGTATAACCAGAGTGCTCCTTGGAAGCAGAGATGGAGAGGCTATGTCTTATGTACTGTGGCAATGATGTCAGGGGGGATCAATCACTGGAAGACTTCATGCCTGGTGAAGTGGAGGGTCAGCAAAAAAGAGGAAGACCCTTAAGAAGATACACTGACACCGTGGCTACAACAATGGACTTAAGCATAAAAATGATTGTGCGTGTGGCACAGGACCGGGCAGTTTTTCATTCAGACGTGTATAGTGTCACTGTGAATCAAAATGGGCTCAACACACTTAACAACCACATCATCATTTCTCTATTCTTTTGATGGGCACCTAAGTTGAATCCATCTTTTTACTATCGTCAACAGTGCTGTGCTGAACATTGGTGCGCATATATCTATTTGCGTGGCAGCTCTTATTTCTCTAGGATATATTCCAAGTGATGAGGTTGCTGGACATGTGTTATTTCTGTGTTTAGCTTCTTAAGAAAGCACCAAGTCATTTTAGAATCCCACCAGCAAAGTGTAACTGTTCCAGTCTCTCCATAGCCTCTCCAACATCTATTATTCAGTGTATTTTGGATTAATACCAGCCTTGTTAAGGTGAGATGGTATCTCATTGTAGTTTTAATGTGCATTTCTTTAGTGGCTAATGATCATGAGCATTTCCTCTTGCATGTATTAGCCTCTTGAATGTTTTCTTTGGTGAAATGAGTGCTCATATTGTTTGCCCATTTCTTAATTAGATTGTCTTTTTGTTGTTGAGGTTTTGCTGTATATTGTAGATCTGAGAGCTTAGACATTGATCGGATTTGTCACAGTCCCTGATTTTGAATCCCAGTCTGTAGGTTGTCTTTTTACTCCTCTGTCGAAGTCTTTGGATGACTGTCTTTGGTTTTCAGGAGTTCCCAAATATCTATTTTATTTTCTGGTGTTTGTGTGTTGTTAGTAATGTTTTGTATTCTCTTTATACCTTACATTACGATTCTCAGTGTTCTCTCTACTTTTTCTTCCATGGGTTTTATTGTTTTAGATTTTATATCTTGATCTTTGACCCATTTTCAGTCGGTTTTTGTACATGGTCAGATATCTGGGTCTTGGTTCCTCTTTTTGTAGATGGATGTCCAGTTATCCTAACACCATTTGTTAAAGAGAATCCAGTTATGTCAACACCACTTGTTAAAGAGAATGTCTTTTCCCCAACTTACAGATTTTGTGCTTTAGTCAAGTACCATTTGCTCATAGATGGGTGATTCTATGTCTGGATTTTCAATTCTGTTCCATCAGTTTCTGTATGTGTTGTCTGCCAGTAACAGGCTGTTTTGACTATCATGACAGTGCAATAGATTTTAAATTCAGCTAGTGTGAGGCCTCCCATTTTGCTATTCTTGTTCAATAATGCTTTGCTTATTTGCAGCTTCTTCCATTTTTGTACGAAGTTGTTGATCTGTTTCTCTATCTCATTGAAAATGCTATTGGAATTTGCATTGCAATGGCATTGTATCTATAGATCTCTTTGGGTGAAATAAACTTTTTCATGATGTTGACTCTTCCAATCCATGAGCAAGGTATGTTTCTTCACTTATGTAGGTCTCTTTTGGTTTCTTGCAGTACCAAATCAAAAAACAAACCCCATATGTTTGAGTTGATTCAAACTCCTAGCAACCCTATAGGACAGAGTAGAACTGTCCTGTAGAGTTTTCAAAGAGTGTCTGGCAGATTTGCACTGCCAACCTTTTGGTTAGAGATCATAGTACTTAACCACTTCACCACCAGCATTTGCAGTAGTATCTTATAATTTTATTTGTATAGGTCTTTTAAATCTCTGTTTAGATTTATGTCTAAATATTTTATCTTCTTTGGGGCTATTATAAGTGCTATTGATTTTGTGATTTCCTGTTTGAAGTTCTCTTTGTCGGTGTCGAGGAATCTACCTGATTTTTGAATGTTTATCTTGTATCCTGATAGTCTACTGACCTTTTCTATTAGTTCCAGTGGCTTTTTTTTTTTTTTTCCCTTCCTTTCCCCCCTTTCTTTCTTTTCTTTTTGGTGGATATTTTTAGGGTTTTCTAGGTATAAAATCATACCATCTGTGGATAGAGATACTTTTTACTACCTCCTTACCATTATTTCCTTTTTTGTGCAGACCACTCTGGCTAGAAGCTCTAGTACAATGTTGAATAAAAGTAATGATAAAGTGCTTTGTATAAGTGACCTTTATTATGTTGAGAATTTCTCTTCTTTTCCTATTTTGCTGAGAGTTTTTAACATGGATGGGTGTTGGACTTTGTCAAATGCCTTTTCTGCATCAGTTGATAAAATCAGTTGTTTCTTGTCTTTTGTTTATGTAGTTTGTGTGCCCAGGCAACTACTTAGTTTTCTTGTATGTATTCAGCGCAGATGCCCAAATAGTCAGTCAGCAATTGTGTGGTCCATGCTTTCCACTATAATCTTAGATGGTAACGGGTGATTTATGCAGGCACAGGTAATCGGCTGCATGTATTGAGCAATGTAGTGAGCTGACAGCCAACCATGATTGTTTGTAAGAAAGGCTTGTCCCTTTCCTTGAAGTAAATAGGCATCGCTTTTTCTGCGTAATGGTGGCTACTCTGGATGCCTTTTACAGTCCTGAAAGGCTTTCAAGGTCTGTGGACCCCTTACACCTGTGTGTAGTCAAAGGACCTGTTTCTGTGCTGAATTCCCATCTTAGGGGAGAAAGCAGATTTTTTTCTCTCATTTCATAATTTGTTCCAAGCATGTGAGAATGGCTGAGGGCACATGTAAGGGGTCACCCTTTTTGCTGAGATGCAGTGAGGAGAATGGAGGGGGAAGCATTGGGAAAGTGGAGAGAGGTTTAGTCTGAAGGTCAGTTTTCTATTTGTAGCAGAGGTTAGGTGCCAGCAACTCAGTTTTGACAATTAAATGGCGATTTTCAATGATTCTAGAAGCATGAATCAGTTCGCTGCCACTCAGTCTCACCTGCTGAGGAAGATGCTCTCTGAAAACCGCTGCTTCACTCAACACACTGGCTGTCACCCATCCTTCTGCAGGGTGCTAACTTTTGATAGGCCAGATCTGTCCAATCTTTGGTACTTCTGAAACTACTCTCCTGTCCTTGTTGCTCAGTCCAGTTTCTCAATGTCCTTTTGATATTCAAGGTTCTTAGAATGTGATATATAATTGTTTGCTTTTTTTTTTTAAAAAAAAATGCTGTTAGAGGATCAGAGGAAGCATGTGATTACTGTGCCACCTTAGCCCCACCTCTAGAAAACTTTTAAAATGGAGTTACTGCACTAATAATAACTTTCTGTTGGAAGCTACAAGATTTGCAAAGAAAAGTTAATCATTGTCTTAAAGAAGCTTGGCAACTCTATAGCACAAATAAGACCTTATAGGAAACCCATATTGTTTCCACAGAGTGGCTGGTGCATTCAAACGGCTAACCTTTTGATTAGAAACCTTAGCTTTCAACCACAGCACCACTAGAACTCCAGTGAAACAGAATGTCTTTTAGTTTAATTTTATTTGTTATGTAAACAGAGGTATATTCAGAATCAACTAATGGTAAACCATTAATATAACCCAAACTGAAACAAATCTATTTTCTTTGAGCCAGTTTTGACTCATAGCAACCCTATAGAACACAGTAGAACTGCCCCATAAGATTTCCAAGGGGTGATTGGTGGAGTTGAACTGCCAGTCTTAGCCAAACTCTTAACCACTGTGTTTGTCACCTGATTCCCAGTATTGTTATTGACTATGATTTAAAAAAGGGCTGTATAACTCATGGTTTTGGCATCAGTGAGCCCACAACCTTGCCCCCAAACTATTTATTATATCAGAGTCCAAACTTATGAGGAACAAATGCTGAATATGATAGGCAGTTGGTAGGTCTGATAAGCTGTATCCTCCTTAAAGAGTCCAGGCTGCTTTTTGTGTTTTTGAAAAGATACAATCAAGTCCAAAATCAGGTTAAATGTGAATCACTTAAGTTGAGAATCACAGTTTTAATTTATGACTGGAAGTGAAGCAAGACCAACATTCTTGATAAAAAGAAGCCACTTGATCAAGGTTATTTCCTACATCTGGGTGTTCAGTTGATTAAGACCAAACGTCTGGGCATTGAGTCAAGATGGCAGACTAAACACACATCTCCCTAAATCCCTCTGCAAACCAAGACCTGAATTGATAATTAAACAGAGCCTTCTGGACACTTGGTGAGCCCTAGGACATGGCATAGGGCTGTTGATTTGGACTTCATACCACTAAACAGAAAACTTCCACTCTTCTGCTGACCTCTGCTCTTGGTGAGTGCTGGATTTCAAGGACTGAAGGTAACTCACTGTTTTAACTTTTTTTTCTCTGTCTTAGCCAGTGGGCAGAGCCAGGACTTGACTAGCAGCTAGTCTCAGATACACTGCTGGTGGGATTGGCAGGTGAAACTGCCACATTTTGAGAGCCTGGCTTTGGACTCTATACATCTTCGCACCTTTAGCCTCTGTCTCCACCTCTGCCATTGAGTAGCCTTTGCAGAGGCAGGCAGGGAGCTTCTGTGGGATGCCATCTTGTTCCATTGGAAGGTGGATATATCCACATGGAAGCCTCAGCTGGACCTAATTCTTAGACTGAGAGGCCATGCCTGCATGTAGGAGAGTGCTTTTCTGGCAGAAAAGCAGTATTCTACACAGTGTCACCTAGGGCTGGGGCCCGGCAGCAGAGACCAGCAGGGTAGTAGCCTTCTGTATTTTGAACTAGTTTGTAACATCTTGGGTTGGATGTAGAGGTGCTTAGTTTGCCAGCTGTGAAGAAAGACCTGTATACCTGAAAACCTGACCAACTTTGGAAGTTGCCAGATACTTTTTATCTTTCATTTTAAGATGGCCTAGACAAACAACTGTGGTCCATCCTCACAGAATCTCTTCCAGCCTCTATTGACTCACATGACACGCCCAAAGCAACAAACTCTGGAGAAAAGCATAGCCAAGAACTCACTCATGGCTTCAGAAGGCCCCCCAAAGAAAGCACCAGAGAAGTTCCCAGACCAAGAAACCTTTCTGAAACTGTCAGAAGGTCGACACAAAAGGATTATATAAAGAGCCCTCCTAGACCTTATACAAAATGCAGCTCAGCAAAATGAAAAACTAAGCAAGCTATTTCATCTGATGGAATACCAGTACACTCAAATCCAGTAGATCAAGAACAAAATCAAATAGATAGAAACTTCAATTCAAATCCAAGAAAACAGAATGGAACAAATGGAAAATAGACTTTCTGACTAGGAAGACAAAGCTACTGACTCCAGCATCAATGAGGAGAAATCAGAAAAAAGAAACAAGAAAAATGAAGAAGCGTGTGGGACTCTATTAAGAGGAACAATCTACTATTAATTGGAGCGCTTGAACTGGGTGAGACACCTGAGAACACAGAGAGTATTGTTGCTGAGCTGCTGAAAGAAATCTTCCTAGAAATTATGAAAGAAGAGAATATAGATATCCAAGATGCATATTGAATGCCACTCAATATAGATCTCAAAAGAAAGACTCCGAGACATATTATAATCAAATGAAACATAAGTGGAAACTTAAAGGCAGCAAGACTCAAAGCAAAGCTAACATTCAGAGGGAAACCAGGCTTTCATCAGATTTCTCAGTAGAAACAATGCTGGCACGGAGACAGTGGCATGGCACATTCAAAGCCTTGAAGGAGAAGAACTTCCAATCAAGAATTATATATCCTGCAAACTATCTTTTAAATATGAAAATGAAATTAAGACATTTGCAGATAAATAGAAACTCAGAGACTTTGTAAAAACCAAACCAAAGCTACAAGAAATACCAAAAGAATCTCTTGGCTTAGAAGAACAAAACCTCTAACTTTATATTTTAGAAGCTAATGCAGGACACATCACCCAGAAAGCTAATCAGTTAGGGAAGGCTTCAAACTCAATCAAAGCTGTAATAGTCAAAGAAATGATCCAATGATCATATTGTGAAAACTATGAGGCCGTCATATTTAAAACAGGAAGTACTACAGTCATGATAGTCCTTCCAGATGGAGAGGAACTTAATAAGACTGGTAGTAATTAAAACTAGGTTTATACATAGTTTATTAAGAGAAATCGTAGGGGCAGCTATAAAGCACAATAAAGATGCAACACATTATATTAAGAAATGTAATACAGGAGTCTCAACAACCACAAAACCAACACTGAAAAAGGTGAAAAATCAACTCACAAAGGAGAACGTCCCAGAACAGAATAATAAGAACAACAGAGAAAACACCAACACAAAAATAAACATGTCACAGAGACAGCACTAAACACATAACTATCAATAATTACATTGAATGTGAATGGAATGAATACTCCAGGAAAGTGACATTGAATGACATCTTGGATTAAAAGACACAACCCATTCATGTGTTACCTACAAGAAACTCACCTTAGGTCATAATGGTTAGAGCAGAACTAAATGAATTAGAGAACAGAAGAACAATTGAAAAAATTGAAAAGATCAAAAGTTGGTTTTTTGAAAAGATCAACAAAATTGGCAAACCACTGGCTAAACTTACTAAAGAAAAACAAGAAAGGAAATAAAGAACCCAAATAAGAAATGAGAGGGGAGCTGTCACAACAGATCCAACAGATATCAAAGATATCATAACAGAACAGTACGAACTATTGTACTGTAACAAATTTGACAACCTAGAGAAAATGGACAAATTCCTTGTTTCATATCACCTACCCAAATTATCACAAGGTGTAGCAGAACAATTGAATAAATCCATCACAAAGGAAGAGATTGAAAAAGTTATCCAAAAACTACCAACGGACAAAAGCCTGGGCCCAGATGGCTTCACTGAAGAATTCTACCAAGCTTTTAGAGAAGAGTTATCTCCAATACTACTGAGACTATTTCACAGTACAGAAAGGGATGAAA
Organism: Heterohyrax brucei; assembly: GCA_028571685.1. Taxonomy (NCBI): domain Eukaryota; kingdom Metazoa; phylum Chordata; class Mammalia; order Hyracoidea; family Procaviidae; genus Heterohyrax; species Heterohyrax brucei. The sequence continues at coordinate 57,882,873 of CM053145.1, read as the reverse complement.
TACTCCCAAATTCTTTCTATGAAGCCAGCATAAGCCTGATACCAAAGCCAGAGAAGCCAACAAAAAAGGAGAAAGACCGATATCACTCATCGATCTAGATGCAAAAATTTTCAACAACATTCTTGCCAATAGAATACAATAGCATATCAAAAAAGTAATCCATCATGACCAATTTGGATTAACACTGGGGATGCAAGGCTGGTTCGACATCAGAAAAACGATTAATGTGATCAACCACGTAAATAACACGAAAGAGAAGAATTACCTGATTTTGTCTGTTGATGCAGAAAAGGCATTTGATAAAGTCCAACACCAATTCATGCTAACCACTCTTAGTGAAATAGGCATAGTCAACAAATTCCTCAATGCAGTAAGGGCCATTTTTATACAAAGCCAACTGCCTATGTCATCCTGAATGGAGAAAGACTGAAACAATTTCCCTTGAGAATGAGAACTAGACAAGGGTGTTCATTCTCATCTCTCCTAGTCAATGTTGACCTAGAAGTTCTAGCCAGTGCAATTAGACAAGACCTAGAAATAAAGGGCATCTGCATTGGCAAAGAAGAAGTAAAAATCTCCCTATTTGCAGATGATATGATTGTATACACAGAGAATCCTAAAGGATCCATACGTAAATTGCTCAAACTGATAGAAGAGTTCCACAAAGTCTGAAGATACAAGATAAACAAAAGTAAATCAGTAAGATTCCTTTATACCAACAATGAGATTATTAATGAAGAAATCACCAAATCAATACCATTTACTATAGCCCCTAAGAAGATAAAGAACCTAGGAATAAATCTAACTAGAGAAAGAACATACCTTTACAAATAGAATTACAAGTGTTTACTACAAGAAACTAAGAGAGACTTACATAAATGGAGTAACCTACCCTCCTCATGGATAGGAAAACTTAACATTGTGAAAATGTCTATTTTGCCCAAAGCAATCTACTTATATAATGCAATCCCAATACAAATTCTGATGACATTTTTTAATGAGGTGGAGAAACAAACCACCAACTTTTTTTGGAAAGGGAAGAAGCCCCGGATAAGTAACACATTGCTAAAGAAGAAGAACACAATGGGAGGCCTCTCATTGCCCGACCTTAGAATCTATTACACTGCCACAGTAGTCAAAATAGCCTGACTGGTACAAAAACAGACAGACAGATCAGTAGAAGAGAATCAAAACCTCAGAGATGATGTCATCTGCCTATGAAAAGCTGATACTCGACAAAGGCCTTAAGACATTAAACTGGGATAAAAACAATCTCTTCAACAAATGGTGCTGGCAAAATTGGATATCCACCTGCAATAAATTGAAAAAAGACCTCTATCTTACACCTTATACGAAAACCAACTCAAACTGTATAAAAGACTTAAATATCAAAACTTAAACAATAAAGCTCATCCAAGAAAAAATAGGAACAACAATGGAAGTTCTAATGCACAATCTAGACAGACTTCGAAATCTGTCAAGCAAACCAAAAACAACAGAAGAGAAAATAGATTAATGGAAACTACTAAGAATCAAACACTTTTGCTCTTCCAAAGACTTTATTAATAGAATTAAATGGCCACCTGCAGAATGGGAAAAAATATTTGGCAACTATATGTCAGATCGATGCTTGATCTCCATAATCTACAAGGTACTACAAAATGTCAATAAGAAAAAGATAAATCATTGAATTAAGCAATGGACAAAGGAGATGGACAGACACTTCTCTAAAGAGGAGATCCAGGCAGCCAAAAAACACATGGGGGCATGCTCATGGTCATTAGCTATTAAAGAAATTCAGATGAAAACTACAGTAACATACCATCTCACCCCAGCAAGGTTGGCCATGACCCAGAAAACAAAACAACAAATGCTGGAGAGGCTGTGGAGAAATTGAAACTCTCCTACACTGTTGGTGGGATTGCAAAATGATGTAGCCTCTTTGGAAAGCAATCTGGCACTTCCTTAAAAAGCTGGATATAGATAGACCATCTGACCTAGTAATTCCACTGCTTGGAATATATCCTACAGAATCATAGTCATTCACACCAACTCATACACGCACATGAATGTTTATTGCAGCATAGTCCACAATAGTAAAAAGATGGGATCGACCCAGATGCCAAACAACAGAGGAATGGACAGGTAAACTATGGTATGTATATTCAATAGAACAGTATGCAACAATAAAGAACAATGATTTTAGGAAACATCTCATAACCTGGTTTCAATTGGAGGACATTATGCTGAGTGAGAGTAGTCAGCAACAAAAGGACAAATATTGTATGAGACCTCTGCAATAAGAACTTAACAACAGACTCACACAAATAAGAAAAGACTCTTTGATGGCTACAATGGTGACGAGGGAAGGATGGCGAGGGTGGGAGGGTTTAGATTAGATAGTTGATAGAAATTTGGTTGGGTGAAATCTGTGACAGCACACATTAGAAAGAAGATCAATATTAACTGGACTTCAACATAACATGATTACTCCTCCCATCTTAACCCAATATTGTAAGTAGCAAAATTACAGTCCTTGGGGCAGGGGGCCGGGGACCATGCTTTCAGGAGAAATCAAGGCCAATTGGCACAACTAGCATTTTGAAAAGAGTGTTCTTCACCCCACATTGGTGAGTGGGGTCTGGCTTCTTAAAAGCTGCCAAGCTGCCATCTGAGGGCACAGCAAATGGTCCCAACTCAGCAGGAATGGATGATCTCCAATAACCAAAACAACATGGGGGAAAGAGATCCCAGAATACAGAGAGACCCATGTGAGTGGATGACTACATTGACTTGTGACCAGAAGAACTGAATGGTACCCGTCCACCACCAGTGATAGCCAAGATGGAGTTCACAAAGAGGAGTCTCACCGGCAACACAAGAGTAAAATGGGATGTACCCTGAGATCTCCAGTGAAAGACCACAACTGATGATCCAGGGGCCTTGGAGTTCCCCTGGGAGCATGGCTGCTGGCCCTGATGCTGCCCCTGTTTATAAATCATAATGGAGGTCAACTGTTCGGACAGGAGTGGATTAGAATGACACAGTGACCATATCATATGTGTACTTTATGGTTCTATGCATCTGTAGGATGTCATCCTGTTGACCTCTTACTGGAGGCAGGGGAGTGAGTGGAGTGGAGAGGATAGGAGATTGTTGGGAGGATAAGACATGTATGGAGTAGAGAGGAAGATTGTGCTGTCATCAGGCAGGGAGAGCAGTGGGAGCTGCTTACAGGTGGGCATGCAAATTTATATGGGAATGTGCATTTTCTTTCAATCATCATCATCATAAGAATAAAAAGACCAAATATTCAATTCCCCAGGGCAGTCTGTGAATGGAAGCTATTTCAATTAGGATGAATTTTGCAATGGAAATCTGGTTTGAAGCAAAGCCGGTAGCGAAGGGTTTATCATATAGCTACTGTAAAGAGCTGTGACAAGCCTGAGAATGTGTTCTACTTGCCAGCTAACAAGCTAGCCTGCTACAGTTTCATGGATGTTGGGAAATAACACAGGTTTCCTGGCAGGAGACAAGGAATTAATCAGTAATCATTGCACAGTAAGCCACATGAACGCAGACTTGTCATTCTCTCTTGTCTTCAAGTCACATGGAAATGATGGAGAAGGGTCTAGGAGAATGTTACACATGTGATAGGTGTCATCACAGTTAAGAATCCCAAATTTAGGGAACCTGGATCTTTTATTTGGACTGCAAGCAAGCCTTCTCTTTGTATCAAGGGAAGATGTTATCTGCATTATAATGGGCTGTAAAGAAACATTCCAATACTGTTTGTTCTAGCAAGATCCTTCAGAACATGGTTGTAGACAAAACCTCTGCTGGAAAGGAGTTTATAAATGTGCGAGACTCCAGGAGAACTGTCTACCAACTGCTACATTTTGTGTGTGTGTATATATATATATATATATATACATAATTTATTTATTGTGATTGAGTGGAAATGTAAAATCCAGTTTAAATTCACATGCCCATCTATGTGCAGCTCCTACTGCTCTCCTCGCCTGCTGCCAGCACATTCTTCCTTTCTGTTCTATACATGTCACCTCCTGTTAAGAATCTCCTGTTCCCTGTTCTCTACCCTCTCCACCAACAGCTACATTTGTTCAATAAATGTAATTTTAGTTTATGCTTACCTGAGAATCATTTTGAGAGACTAAAGGAAGTTATGGGTAGGAAACCAAAGCCCCCATTAGCAACTGCTTGGCTCTGACATATACTAAATATATTTAAATCAATGCAGTAATTTTATTAATTGATTTATGTATACGATAGTCTCACATAGAAATGCTGGTGGTACAGAGGCTAAATACTGTGGCTGCTAACTGAAAGGTCAGCAGTTCAAATCTACCAGCTATTCTATGGGGCAGTTCTACTCTATTCTATAAATCACTATGAGTTGGAATTGACTCAACAGCATTTTTTTTTTTTTTTGGTTGTCATTATAGTCTCACATAATGGACTCTTAGTGTTCTAAACAGACTTGATCATGTTCAGCCTATTTGATAAATTCCATAAATAAGTGGAAAGAATGTCTCCTGCTCATCTACCTTTAAGACAGGAGCTCCTTATTTTATGCACTCATTTCCTGAGTGCTTATTTTTTCGTTGATGGTGCTAGGTGCTAGGGGCACGTACATGGAAGAAAGAGAAAAACAGGTCTTTTATAGGGAGGATCAAGGAGATACCTCTTTAATAGTGGAAAAACATAAGCAAATAGTGAAGCATACACTACACATTACTTATAGAGGAGGATATCCACCTTAGTCTCGTGTTTCAGCAAATGGTTGTTTCAGAGACATGAACTTTTAATTGAGTCTTGGAGGGTATACGTTATCTAGGCAACAGGTAGAGAGAACAGTCTAGGAGGAGGGTATCATATGTGCAGATACATGGACAAGAGAAAGGACATGGTATATTCAATCCTCATCAAGCCATCATTGTAGAGGATGTGTATGATACAAATGATTATAGACAAGAGATTGCACAACAGGCAGGCATTAGAATATAGAGAGAATTATGCGTCAAGCCAAAGAGTTTTGAAAATTTATGGTCAGGCTTTATGGAAGGTTAGTGATACAATCAGATCTGAATTTTAAAAGGACTCTTCTGATAGCGTTAAGGAGAATTGATTTGAGGTGACTAAGGTTTAGATGAGAAGATTATAAGCAGGGAAGAAGCTTAGAAGGCTATTATAGTAATCAAGATCTAAATTAAAGTTATGGTTAAAGGGATATCTAAGAAGAAGAATCAATAGGACTCGGTAACTGATTCAATGAGGAAAAAGTCTACAATGACGTCATTAGTAGTAGTTCAACTAGTTGAGAAAACACTACTACAGTGTGTGTTGGGGGTGATAAGAACAGTTATGAGTTCATTTTGGACACATTTAGTTGGGGCTTAATCAAATTTAAATATGGTCCCTGCATAGTGAAAGAAATAGAGTCAAGAATGAAATCTTAGTTAGCATTAACATGTAAGGAGCAGCTTGGTGATTACCAATTCTGTGTTATGGTAACTCCTAGAAAACTGATATTGTACATGTAGGCCTATCATTTCTTCCTAAAACAAAACAACAAAATAGGGCATTTGAAACTGTAGAAGCATGATGTGTCCACTTCTTGAATTAGTGATATGCTTACTGAGGTTTCATCATCAGTAGACTGAACCAAACCAAACCTGTTGCTGTTGATTTCATTCTGACTCATAGCAACCCTATTGCACAGAGTAAAACAGCCTCACAAAGTTTCCCAGAAGTGCCTGGTGGATTCAAACTACTGAACTTTTGGTTAGCAGCTGTAGCTCTGAACCACTAAACCACCAAGGCTTTCCATAAGTAGACAGCATTGTTAAAATACATAGCCCCTAACATCGCCAAAGCTAGGTGAAGGCTTGAAACTTACAGAAAAGGGACATTTAGAATTTTTGTATTGAAAAACAGCTACTAGAAAAGTATGTATTTCTATACAACATCCCCCCTTATTTAAAAAGATGGAAGGAAAGAAATCCAGAGAGAGAGAGAGAGAGAGAGAGAGAGAGAGAGGAAGGAGTGGACTTTAAAATTTGTGAGAGCAATTTGCTAAAAGAATATATTGGAAGCATTTATTTTGTATTCCTGTGACAAAATTAGGTTCATTTTTTCAAAACTGCGGATAGTAATTTGACCTTCAGGAAATGTACTTTGATATTGACTACTATTTTATTTATTTTTAGATATTTATTTGAGGGTTTTTATTATTTTGGTAAAATTGATTTACTATATACAAAAGCTATTCATCTGGAAGTGTTGGCATTCTATTAGATTTTACTATGTTCTTTGATACATTCTTTAACTATGTTATTTTTACTAGGTTTTCATTTAAACAATATAAGAAAAAGAAAAATCCCAAGATTTGCCATGAGAATTATTGGCCTCTTCAGAGCACCCTAATGTCAGTAATATATCTTGGTTAATAAACGTAAAATACAATGTCCGGTGTCATTATTAGGCAAAATAATTTAAGAGTATCTATCACATATGCTGTTTGCCAGTTTATTAGCAAATTACAAGTAACATTTAGGCTAATTGGTGCTGGTATGGGACTAGGAGATGACTGTCTCACATACAGTTTGTAGGACAATTTTAGGCAATATGTATCAAAAGACAAAATAAGTGTATTTCCTTTGATTCATAGGTTCTACTTTTAGGTGATAACATTAATATAATTATTGAGAAAAAGCATGTTATACATGCAAAAATAACTCTGTATATGTTTGAAATAACATAAGAATATATCAGAAAAGGAGTGATAGATTCACTGTAAAATACTAGCTAACCGTTAAAAACAACGGTAACAGTTATTGGTGAAAAGTACCCTAATATATTAAATAAAAAAATGGGGGGAAGTTTCCAAATAATATTTTATCTGATGCAATGGAGCTCAATTAATTCTGTTTTGAGCCCTCTTAATTGAGAGTCCAGAAGCCCAATAGAAAAAGATAAAATTTAATCTCAAATACTTGAGGATGTTAATTTAATTTCAAATACTTGAGGGTGTAGAAGACACGTTGTTAATGTACATCAAAATATTTTCAAAATTCCATCTTTTCAACTCACCACTCTCAGTGTCTTCATGCTGAACGGTACCTCATCATTGGTGCCAAGTGTTGGTTGGTTTCTCAGTCCATCTCAGATCTTAGGTTTGAGTCTTTCTTGAAGCAAATTACTTGTCTGTGTTCTTCCGGTTATGCTTTTCACTACCCATTTTCCTTTTTATCTGTCATCAAAGTCCAGAAACGACTCAGGAACTTAACATCTGTGATAACAAAAACAGACTTCGTTCTCTTAGTGTTGGTGGAGAGCATGTGGAGGGATGTGTGAACACTCCAAAGTTAATACATTTGCTATAATCTTGTTGTTTTAAAACTTTGTATACTAGCCAGGGTTCTCTAGAGAAACAGAATTGCTCTCTCTTTCTCTCTGTCTCTCTCATTTACATAAAAGAGAAAAAGAGAGATTTTAAGGAATTAGCTAACTAAGAAAGATTCACAGTTCATTTTTTTTTCTGAAAACTTATTCTGTAAATTTAAATTGTTTTATTAAAGTAAAAGGGACTCTGTTGATAGGTTTCAAGGAAAAGATTAGGCCAAGCAGTGTCTTGTTCTCTTTCATACCAAACAAAATGTGACTTTTTTTTCAAAAAAAAAAATCAGGTTATGGAAATTTTGGATGACATGACTCATTATCCTACGAAAGTCCTGTTTTAAAAGTCTAATGAATAGCAAACAAAAGTACAACTAATGTAGATCTCTCTCACACAAAGAAATTTATCCACTTAATAAAACCTGAAGTTTAGAAGAGATCTTCAGCTTCTAGGGGAGGACTACCTTTAGCAGAATGCAATTTCCAGTGAGGTGTAGGAGTCAGAGCACAGGACTGGGGAGTGGAGGGGATTAGACAGAAAAGATTAACACCAGGCAGAAGCTTTGTTTCTGCTACTCTGTGGGAGAACTCAGTGTTCGGAAGTACAAGGCCATTGTCTTAGTTATCTGGTACTGTCCTAACAAAAATCCACACGTGGATGGCTATATAAAGAAAAGTTTATTTTGTCACAGTCCAGTAAGCTAAAAGTCCCAGTTTAGGGTCCTGGTTCCAGGGGAACACACTCTCTGTTGTCTCTAAAGGAAAGTCCTTGTGCTGTATGAGTCCTTCTTTGGTCTGAGAGCATCTTGGTGCGGCAACTTCAGGACCAAAGAAAGTTCTTTGCTCTCGGTGCCACTTTCTGGATGGTATGATATCCTCCAACTCACTGCTTGCATCCTCTTCTGTTTATTTCTTGTAGGATAAAACGACAAAGGGTAGTGAAAGCCACAGTACAGGAAAACTCCTTTTACATTGGAGCAGGGAAATGACCTTAAGAAAGTGTTACAATCCCACCCCACTAATGTTCTTTCTTATAATCTGATCTATCAACCAGGGACAAAGATTAGAATCTCCATCACAGGAAAATTATAAAAGAATTACAATTGCAAAATACTGGGAATGATGGCCCTGTAAAATTGTTACACACATTTTTAGGAGGAACACATTCAATTCATGACAGCCATGAAAGAGAGCTGGAAAAACCTCCAGGTATGAACTGCCTGTGGTCAGGATAAGGAAGCCAATGAGTTGTAGACTCTTCCACTAAAGTTTGTGGCTGCCAGAGCCTCAGCTTTGAGAGGTCAGCTTTGTGGTCTGACCAGAGGAGTCCCTCTGTATCTGAGATTGGCAAGAATTAAAAAAAAAACCTAGACGAGATAAAAACACTGTTGTTGTAGTGGTTAAGTGATACGTCTGCTAATGAAAAGGTTGGCTGTTCAAATCTGCCAGGTGCTCCTTGGACTCATATGAGGCAGTTTTGCTCTGTCATATGGGATGGGTATGAGTCAAAATCAACGGCAGTTGGTTAGATGTCTATTTCACCATTGCAAGTATGATAGCACAAAGTATCTTATACTCTCAGGAACCACGTGATACAATTTTGAAACAGAATAGAGAGAATATGGAAGAAAATAAAAATATTAATACCAGAAAAAGAATGAGTAGAAGAATTTAAATCTAAACATACGGAGATGCTGACGTTCATTTAAAAAGAAATTTTTTTTTTTTTCTTTCCCTCTGTGTCTCTCCTACTCAGTTGTGTGGAAGGCTCAGGAAGAATATTAAGAGCAGTTATGGAGGCACATTTCATCAACATGAAAATGCAGTGTTAAATGATTTGTTCATCTGCATTTGTCTATCACATGTTCAGTGCTGTCATTTTTATGTGTTTTGTTTATTTATTTTTTGTGTTGGTGTTTTCTATGTTCTTAATATTCTGTTCTGGGTCATTCTTCTTTATGGGTTGACTTTTCATTGTTTTCTGTGTTGTTTTGTCGTTATTGAGACTCCTTTATTATGTTTCTTGTTTTGATGTGTTGCACTGTTATTCTGCTTTGCCACTACCCCTATGATCCCCCTTAATAGTCTAAGTTTAAAACCAAGTTTAACTTCTGCGTATCTTTTTAACTTCCTCTCTATCTGAAAGAAGTGTAACTATTATAGTATATTCCTCTTTTTACTGTGATGGTGTCATAATCTTTGTGATTTGATCACTGGTTTCCTTCTAATATTGTAGCTTTGACTGAATAGATTTCTGGATTCTGTTCCCTGCTTTGCCTCTATAAATATACACTTAGTGGTTTTGTTTTTCTAAGGAAAGAGCTTCTTTCAGTATTTCTTGTAGTTTGGGTTTTTACAAAGTCTCTAAACTTCTGTTTATCTGTGAATGTCTTAATTTTAACTTCGTATTTGAGAGACAGTTCTGCAGCATATGTAATTCTTGTTGGAAGTTTTTGTCTTTCAAGGCACTGGATATGTTATCCCACTGCCTCCTTGCCAACATTGTTTCTGCTGAGAAGTCAGACAAAAGCCTTCATGGTTTATCTCTGTTAGCTTTGCTCTGAGCCTTGCTGCTTTTAAAGGAATCTGTTTATGTTTCATTTTATTAAGCTTCATTATAATATGTCTTTGTGTCTTTCTTTTGGGGTCTGGTTTTTGTGACATTTGCTACATGTCTTGGATATCGATGTTCTCTTTCATAATTTCTGGGAAGTTTTCTCTCAGCAACTCAACAATACTCTGTGTTTTCAGCTATCCCTCTCTGTTCAGGAACTTCAGTTAATCATAGATCGTTTCTCTTGATGAAGTTACACATGTTTCTTAATACTTATAATTATTTTTTAAAATTATTTATTTTCTCTGGTTTCTCCTCATAAATGCTGGTGTCAATTGCTCTACCCTTGAGGTCACTCAGTCTGACTTCCATCTCCTCAATTCTGCTCTTTTGGCTTTGGATAGAATTGTCTAATTCTGTAATTTCGTTATTAATCTTTCAGATCATTGATGGTCAAGGAGTTTGGAGAGCTTGCTTAATTTTTCATTTTTTTCTGCTGCATTTTGTTAACTCTCTAGGAGGGTTCTATATATAATTCTTTTGTTCTTGACTTCCAATAGTTTCAGAAAGCCTTCTTCATCTGGGAGGTTTTTAGATTCTTTATTTGGGGAGTTTTCTGGAGACATGGTGGGCTATTTCTTTAAATGGTTATAGACGGATTTTTGCCTTTGAGCCACCCAGGCACTGTTTAGTTTCTCTGGTGTTACCTCAACAGGAGCTGAGACATAGTTCTGAGAAGGGAGTTAGTCACCAGCAACCTCTGTGTACTCTAATGACTTGCCCAGTGAACTCTCTGGGGTGACAGACTCTGCCTCCTATCTGGCAAAGATGGCACCCTACTTTTGGGGTCATTGAGGGGCCATCAACTGACCCTATGATGTGGGTCAGTAAAGGCTGAGAGAGATGTTGCTGGGCCTTTCATCAGCTATTCCTGTAGGAAGTTTTATTTTAAACATTTAGGACCTGTGTGACAGCTGCCAAAATCAGTCAGGCTGTCAGATGTGGCAGGCCCCGCCTTCTGGCTGACAATGGAAGCACCTCTTTGGCTGTCCCCAGATGATATGACATAGTTCAAGTAGGGAGGGGTTATGTTTTTGCTGCCACCTCAGCCAGGCCCTATCCATAATTTAACACTGTGGAAAAGTGCTTTCTGGACTGGCACTGCTTCTCAGCTTGGGAATTATCCCCTGTTGAGTCCTCTGGTTGGGTGACTCTGCCTCCTAGCCAATCAAGATAGCCTCCTGGCAGAGCTGCCCTTCTTGCTGAGAAACAGCTGAATCTATGGGAGACCTCAGAAAAGAAGGTGGGGGGCAGTGGTGCCCTCTCTCAGGAGCTGGGCTCTCAAAATTTGGCTATCCTGCACACTACGTCTCTGCTGGACCATATGCTGTTTGCTTTAGCACCGCAGTTCAACGTATTTGCTGGCTTATGCCATCCTCCCCCTCCTGGATAAGAAAAAAGAAAGAAAGACAAGTGCAGTCCACCCAAGAGGTGAGTCGGCAGGAGCAGGGCTCAGAATGCTCTGCCTCATCAGAGAGAGGTTGTTTCCCATCTAGTGGCGTGTAGTCCAACCTGACATTGTTACGGCACACCACAGGGCTCCCTGGGTGTCCAGAGAGTTCCGTTCAATTATCAATCCAGGCATTGGTTCTCAGAGGGAATGGAATAGATGTGTGTCTAGTCTGTCTTCTTGGCTCCAACCCCCCAGGATTTTTTTTTTTTTTATGTTTAAGTGTAATCCACACTGAAGGCTGTAGCCTTTGATCCTCCTCATAAGCATTTCAAATCTTTTTCACTTCCATCAAGCAAGGTTATGTCATCATAACACAGGTTGCAGTTGCCTGTGATCCTGATACCTCATTCTTCTTCGTATAGTCTAACTTCTCAGACTGTTTGCTCAGCATAGGGGATTGAAAAGGTATAGTGAAATGATACAACTCTGACACACACCTTTCTTGACTTTAAACCATGCAATATCCCCTTGTTCTGTTCTCACGAGTGCCTCTTGATCCATGTACAGATTCCTTAAGAGAACAATTAAATGTTCTGGATTCCCATTTTCCACAATGTTAAACATAATTTGTTATGATACACACAGTTGAAAGCCTTTACATAGTCAATACAACTCAGGTAATCATCTTTTTGGTGTTCCCCACTTTCAGCCAAGATCCATCTTACATCAGTAATGATACTCCTGGTTTTATGTCATCTTCTGAATTCAGCCTGAATTTCTGGTTTTTCCCAGTCAATATACTGTTGCAGTCACTTTTGACTGTTCTTTAGTAAAAGTTTCTTTGTGTGTGATAGTAATGATATTATTCAATAATCTTCACATTCAGTTGGAACATCTTTTCTGGGAATAGGCATAAATACTGATCTCTACTAGTGCGTTGACCAGGTAGCTGTCTCCCAAATTTCTTGGCAGAGATTAGTGAGTACTTCCAGTGCTTCTTTTGCTTGTTGAAACATTTCAGTTTATTTCCATCAACTCTTAGAACCTAGGTTTTTTTTTTTTTTTTTTTTTTGCCAATGCCTTCAGTGCAGCTTTAACTTATTCCTTCAGTATCATTGGTTCCTAATTACCTTTTGAAATGATTGAACAGTGACCATTTCTTTCTGATATAATAACTCTGTGTATTCCTTCCATTTTCTTTTCATGTTTCCAAAGTTAGTATTTTCCCTGTAGAATCCTTCACAATTCCAATTCAAGCCTTGATTTTTTTTCTTCAATTGTTTCAGCTTAAGAAATGCAGAGCATTTCTTTCCCTCTGAAGTCCTTTTGAATTCTAAAACCCATAAAAAAATACATCCCTTCACATCTAATTGGCTTTGACTCACAGTGACCCTATATGACAGAACTGAATTGCCCTATAGAGTTTCCAAAGAGCACTTGTTGGATTTGAACTGCTGAACTTAACTACCATACCACCAGAGTTTCCACTCTGATAAGACTTTGTTCTTTGTAAACCATTTGAAATACTTTAGAGACATCTCTCATGTTTTCACTCAGGGGGCATTATGCCAGCTTAAACATTTAGGAGAGTGACAGAAGAGTAACAAACAAGAAGGTGACATGATGCAGTGGTCAAGGATGTGGACTCTAGGATCAAGTCACCTGGATTAAGATTCTATTCCATCATTTAAAGTACGTGATTTCACTTAAATTGTAGAAGCCTCAGGGTCTTCCTATGTTGTTGTTGTTGTTAGATGCAATCAAGTTGATTCTGACTCACAGTGGCTCTACGTATAGCAGAAGGAAGCAACGTTGAATTCTGTGCTACCCTCACAATCATCGCTATGTTTCAGTCTTCTGTTGCAGCTACTATGTCAGTCAGTCTCATTAAAGCTCTTTCCCTTTTTCAGTAACCTTCTGTCTTATAAAGCATGATATCCTTCTCCAGAGGCTGGTCCCTTTTTGACACTTTAAAGAAGTCTTTTGCAGTGAGATTTCCAGAATACAATATTTTATTTGATTTCTTGACTGCTTTTTCCATGGGTATTTACTGCAGCTCCAAGTAAAATGAAATCCTTGACCGCATCAACATTTTCTCTATTGATCATGATGTCGCTGGTTGGTCTAGTTTTAAGGATTTTTGGTTTTTTTTTTATATTGAAGTGTAATTCATTTTGCAGGTTATAGTCTTTAAACTTCATTAGCAAGTGCTTGAAGTCCTCTTCACTTGCCACAAACAAGTTTGTGTTATTGAAATATTTGAATGAATTAATGTGTCTGCCTCCAACCCTGATGCCACATTGTTCTTTATATAATCCAGCTTCTAGGGTTATTTGCTCAGCCTATAGACTGAACAAGTATAATGAAGGGATGGAACCATGATGCATACCTTTTCTGGTTTTAAACCACACAGTACTCCCTTGTTCTTTTTGAACGACTGCCTCTTCACCTGCATACATATCCCTCATGGGCACAATTTGATGTTCTGAAATTCCAGTTCTTTGCAATGCAATCAATAATTTGTTATGCTCTGTCTTGGTTATCTAGTGCTGCTATGACAGAAATGTCAAAAGTGGGTGGTTTCAACAAAGAGAATTTTTTTCTTCCACAATCTTAGGAGGCTATAAGTCCAGATTTAGGGCGTCAGGTCCGTAGGAAGGCTTTGTCTCTCTGTCAGCTCTTGAAGAAGGTCATTGCTATCAATCTCCTCCTTGACTAGGAGCTTCTCAGTGCTGGAACCTTGGAACTAAAACATGCTCTTTTCTCTCAGTTCTGTTTTCCAGGTGGCATGAATTCCCCAAGTCTCTGTGCTTGCTTTTGTTTTTATATCTCAGAAGAGATTGGCTTAAGACAATCCAATTTTGTAGATTGTGTCATGCCTTATTAACATAACTGCTACTAATACCATCTCATTAGCATCACAGAGATAATATTTACAACAGATAGAAAAGTGAGAGCAGATGAAAAAATAGTAGATAGTCAAGTACTACTGGACATCATGGTCTAGACAAATTGATACACATATTTCTGGGGACATAATTCAATAATCCACGACATAAGTAAGCAGTGCAATCAAAGGCCTTTGCATAGTCAAGAATATACAAGTAAACATCTTTCAGCTCTTCTTTCAGCCAAGATTCATCTGGTATCAGCAGTGTTACTGTCCGTGTCCTCTTCTGAAGCCAGCTTGAATTTTGGCGCTTCCTTTTTGGCTTGGTTTTTGATGTACTAATGTAATGACTTTTAAATTATCTTCAGCCAAGTTTACTTGTGTGTGATTTTGCAAGATAATTTCTGTATTTGGATAGGTCACTTATTTTGGAATGGGCACAAATGTGGCTCTCTGTTGGTTGGCCAGCTGGTATTTTCCAAATTTCTTTGCATAAAAGAGGAAGATCTTCCAGCACTGTATCCATTCATTGAACGGAGCATCTTTCTGTATAAATTGAGGGTATTAATAACACCTATTTCACCCCTTATTCTACTCTTCTTATCCCTTTCATTATCAATTCAATTCTTTCACTTAAGCATTCAACCTATACTTATTCAGCACTCAGCCCGTTTTTATTCAGCACATACTCTGTGGCAAGTATTCTCCCAGACACTTTATTTTCCTATCAGAAACCTAGGAAGAGAAATTTGAGGAGGAAAAATACTTTCAGAGTCATGCCCAAGTTATGGATTGGACTTGGCGATGTAGAGTGACCATATATTGGATGCACTTTATGGCTCTATGCGTCTATAGGATATCATCCTGCTGACCTCTGGCTGGAGGAAGGAGAGTGGATAGAGAGGAGGGGAAAGGAGACTGTTGGGAGGAAGAGACATGTATGGAGCAGAGAGGAATAGTGTGCTGTCATCGGGCAGGGAGAGCAGTGGAAACTGCATATAGGTGGGCATGTAAATTTATACGGGAATATACATTTGCACTCAGTCATAATAAAATAATAATAATAATAACCCAGAAATTAATTTGAAGTAGGAAGAATCTTCCTTTTCCTCTTTAGTCTTTCTATTATTATGATTATGATAGTTATTAATATTTATTTATTACAGAGTTGCAGCTCTGAGCTATTTCCTCTTATGATTTTATGTAGATACTGAAATCTAATCATTAAGTGGACATAACGAGTATATGCTAAGGCAAGCGTTCTCAACAGTGACTTACACATGGAAAACTTAGTGGATGGCTTTGAACTGTGATATCTGAAATTAGCTATACTCTAACTGTGCATACAACTTTTCTTCTCTCAGTAAAGAATGCATGCCCATGTGTGCACTACAGACTGCACTTGTAACAGGAATATCATTAAATCGTTCATAATTTATTTTAAAAAGCATTTTGTTCACAAATTGTGAAGCATACCATTGTTGTGGATTATAGCACTGCACCTGGCAACTATTGCTTTATATTCTTTGAAATTTCAAGACCTTCCATCAGGCAGTTAATGTGAGATTTGAAGCTAAGAAACTTAGTTTTAACTTCTTGTTCTGCTAAACACCAGAACAAGTCAATACTAATTATGCGCTAATAGGCAAAAATTCCAATCTCCCTGAGCCTCAATTTATTCAGATGATAAAACAGAAATATTTCTTTCCTCACTGACTTATTGTGAGATCCAAATAAGATCAGAAATAGGAAGGTCCATAGTATCTATGTTTTTGAGGTGTCTTTAGATTGCCATTTAATTTGGGGTCCTTTAACTCTGGCATTGTCTGCTGTTTTAAGATAATTTGAATGGAGCATTTTTTTAAAGTGCTTTTTACCACCTGTTAGACAAATGTGGATGGCAGACATGAGGAGTTTTTATTCCTAGAATTTTTTGTAGTCTATGTCTCCACTTTTTCCAAATTATGACACCTTTTCCTATGGAGCGTGAAAGTGGAATGATGGGAAGTTTCCTAAAATCAGTATGATTTATATGGCTGCCTCTGCTTGTTCAGAATGTTTTCATGATGCCATCAATCAAATGACTGTTTTTGGGGTAACTACCTCAAATAGGGAAAGTTCAAAACAAAGCTTCTTAATGGTGCTAAATAAATACAATAGTTTATGGATTCTTCTATCTATTGGATTTTGCTGTTGTTTATTCTCTTAAGTACTAATGTGTCTTGTGGAGTTTTAGAGATAGTCTAAGTCTGTTGAACACTGAAAAGTGACTGTTGCATTTACTTGCAGTAAGTTTTACATTTGCACACAACCAATACCTGAGAGCTGCTCTTTGTTGAATGTTTCTCAGTATGTTCAACAATGATGCCTATTTAGAAAGAACTGGTTAATATTATTATTAATATTATTATTAGAGCTTCACCTTGACCAACCAAATACAATCTCTGAAGGCAGAGTCTAGCAAACCACATTTTTAGTAGATACCTGGGTTGATATTTATGGATTCTAGGATTTGTATAGGATTTGTCTTTGAAGAACCTGCCAATTAGTTTCAGTCGATAGTCCACCAGGAAACAAGGATGGAAACATAGGTCAGAGGAGGATGGAAATTCCAATGAGGTCTTAATAATGCTGAATCCTCTGTTTCCAGTGGGAAAAATGATAGATAGTAAATTTGGGTCAAGGCTAAAACTTAACACTTTGTTTCTGTTAATGATCAGTGGATTACTGATTGTGCCCTTTCTTTCCCGTTTCAGACTGTTCTGGGACTCTAATTTATGTGCAGACAAACAAATCTTGACTTGCATGGCAGATGTTTTATCGTTATTATCATTATAAGCAATCACTATAATAACGCTCTGATTATATTTATTTTACAATGAGCAGCTTGCTTCACTGCTTCCTTGCAATGAAGTGCTATTCCTTTCATTGGAAATGTGTTCTAAAAATGGTAAATCTGGTTAGTCTTCCTTGAGAAAAAAAGGTTTATTAAGCAAATATTTAAGTGGTATGTACAAAGTGAAAAGCACAGGGATAGTTTTCTGAGGAGATGACTAAAGTATGATCTCTACCCTGTGGAAATTAAAAAAAAAAATCAAAAGAACGTATATTTCATCAAATATCATTCAGTTTCCCGATATTTTATGATCACCAGTTCTGACCACCTGGCATGGTACTGTCTGCCAATCAAAAGGTCAGTGAAAGCTTTATGAGTCAGTTTATATTCTGATGAGTGAATTTGTTGTATCAAACTCTTATCTGTCTTATTTCTATTGAATTAAGACAAGATCATGACAGATTCCTAAGAAGATAACAGAGCGTGTATTACTTCCTAAACAGTAATAAAGATATTTCTTCATCTTCTGTAACATAAATCTGAAGTAGCATGAAATATTTTGTGATCATTAGTTAAAAAAGGAGTTTCAATTTATATTTGGAAAATGATTACACATGCTTTATAACAATGCTTGTGAAGTTGGCTAACTGTATTTTTTACATTTCTAAAAAATTCTACTTCATATAATGATCTTGTTAACATATACCTTTGGTGTGGATGTCATTTCAATTGACATTAACATTCTTTTTAGAGCTAAAAATTAATATTAAACCTGAAGAGCACATAACATATTACACATATGGTTTGGTAATGAAAAATTCTTTCTTTTACTTTGATTGCTTTTGTTTTTGAGAGTGCCCTGCTGCCCCAATTTTAAATCCTTTGTTGTAGGTACATATTTATACTGTGGTTATTACTCAACATGAATACAGCCTGAGAGTCCAAAGGAAAAATAAGGTATGACAAATACTTGTAGGAAACTCAGCCCTATCATACAGAACCTTTTCCCTGGGACTCAGCCCTATCATGCAGAGAACATTTTCCCTGGGACTCTATCTCATGTTTTTGAACAGGTTTCTCTATGTCTTCTGGTGGGTTACAGAGGCAAAGAAGGTAACCCACATTCATAGCAGCGAGTAGAGAACTGGACTGAATCTCATAAGCCAGCCAAGTGCCTTCGAAGAGAAGTGTTAATAAAGTGTTTCATGAATTCAGAAAAAGGAGAGAAGAAGGAGTTCCTAGGTTCCCTTTTATTAGGATCTTTCCCAGTGTGAGAACCTGACTCTGAGATTGGAATCCGTATTTAATTAGAATGAAAGCGTGACTTTCCCTAGCCATACGTAGTTCAGTATGCTATTAATAGACTAGTGAGTGTGGGTTAGAAGCTGTCTCTGGGTGTAGCAAATGGTTAAGTACTTGACTACTACCTGAAAAACTGGCAGTTCAGAGCTACCCAGTGAGGGCTCAGAAGTTGGGACCAGCAAGCGGCTTCCTTGTGGCTCAGTTCTACTGTGCACACGTGGGGTTGCCATGAACGGGCATTATAAACAACAACATCTCTATCTCTGTTATCACTATCTGACTGCCTGTCATCTATGTATCTAGACTTTGTTACTGTTAACATAGATTAAAATAAACTGACATATTTAATTAACAACATAGGCTAAATTCTGACTTACTAATTATTTAGATGTTTTGTTGAAGTCTTAAATACAAGTCCCCTCGGGTGTTGGTGGGGGTGTTTGACCTACTTGATTTAGTTGATATTTTCTCCCAATATCTTAGCGTTCAGAGTGGGCAGAACAAATGGAATTCAGAGATGGATGTCTGAGTACGATCATTCCTATTCAGATGTGGGACTCTTTCACACTGATAAATTCCAAATGCCTAATTTTTAAAAAAGTTTTTTATTGTGACTAAGTGAAAGTTGACAATCCAAGTCAATTTACCACATAAAACCCGAGTGCCCCCCTCTCTACACCTGTCTGCTCCCCTCTCCCCTCCTTTCCACTCCTTCCTTACAGTATCCACTCAACCTATACTTGTCCACTCCTCTCCTCTGAAAACAAACCAATAGGACAGCGTCATATATATATTAAACCATAGAGTACACACACCACCTGCCTCACTCTGTGTTCCCAAGTCTAATCTATACTTTGTCAGAAGTGTTGGCTTCAGTATTGGTTTCAGGTTTGGGTTAGCAGCAGGTCCAGGGGCTATGTTCTCATGGGGCTCTCCAGGTTGTCAGAGCACCAAGCCTGGTCTTTTAATAGGGTTCTAGAGCCTCACAACCCTTTCTGTTACGCTACATCAGGGAAACTACACTGTGTTTCCTATCAGGGTTGTCTTTAGTGGTGGCCAGGCACCATCAAGTTCTTCTGCTCTGCTAAACTAGTCTGTCAATCAGATGAGTCCTTTAGTCTCTTGGGCTCATTTTCCTCATGTCTTTGAAGTTCTCTGTTTCCATCTGTTCCAGGTGGGCTGGACCAATTGATGTTTCTTAGATGGCAGCTTGCCGGCTTTTGAGACCCCAGGCGCCAGTCACCAATATGGGGTTCAAGAACACTCTCTTAGAAAAAGACCGGTTATGTCAGGTGACCTCGAGGTCCCCTGAAAACATGGTCCCCAGGCCCTTCTCCTTGCTACTCTGTCCTTTGAAATGTTGGGCTGAATTTAGAAAATCTTTTAGCTTATGATGTAGTCCAGTTATGCTGACCTGGGCTCTACCATGTGCTGTCACTCCCTTTACCTAACTGAATTCCTACTGGCTATCTAATCTATAAATAAGCTTCTCCCTTCCTGCCCTTGTGGCTATCCAAGAGTATTCTGTGCATAAATCTTTTCTTAAGTCCTTATAATAGTGGTCCCATAGAATATTTGTCTTTTTGCAACTGACTGATTTCGGTCAGCATATTGTCTTCCGGTTGATTCCAGGTTATGTTTTTTTTAAAAATCATTATTGTTCTTTATCATTGCGTAATGTTCCACTGTGTGTGTATGCCATAGTTTATCCAGCCATCTGTCAGTGGGCACCTAGTTTGATTCCATCTTTCTGCTATTGTGAACAGTGCAGCAATAAACATTTGTGTACATTTATCTGTTTGTCTGACTTCCCTTATTTCGGTAGCATAAATTCCAAGCAATGAGATTACTGGATTATATGGTATTTCTGTTTCTAGCTTTTGAAAAAGGCACCAAACTGCTTTCCAAAGAGGTTCTACCATTTGACATTCCCATCAGCAGTGTAGAAGAGTTTTGACCTCTTCATAGCTTCTCCAGCATTTGTTGTTTCATGTTTTTTGGATTTGTGGTGAGATGGTATCTCATTGTAGTTTTGATTTAGATTTCTCTAATTAAATTCCTTATTTTTTGATGACTCATATTTTCAATTCCATTCAAGCAAATATTTCACTCAAGTTCATGTCATCCTTTCTACCTGTGAACATTTCAGAGGAAATATTTTCAAAAACTGCTCTTCTCCAAATCATGCCTCTCACCTGCAAAGCTCTTGACACCCATTCAGACTGGCATCATTTTCCTTTCGTCATTCCCAGGTCCCTTGTTACTTAATCTTTGCATAATGATGTGTAGTGGCAGTAAATTATGACTGCGTTTCCACATTTGTATACGTGTATCCATATTTGTGCTGGTTATGTCCATTCCTCTCCCTTCTGCCTACCAGCCTGTATAAACACTTGAAGGCAGAAATCAAGTTTTCTACTTTTATTTCTAAGTCCCTTGAGTGCCTGGAATGAGGTAAAATTGAACCAAAGACAAATACTAGCCAGGCATTAAAGCCTTGCCTTTGACATGACTTAGCGTACAAGCTGAAAAGCATGTAATTTATTGCTATTGTCATTTCAGTAAACTACTTATTACTAGAGATGCTAAAGGGGAGTGTGGCTTGTTTATTATTTCATAAGAGATTAAAATCATTGGAGTGATATTGGCAGTAAGCTAGCACAGAATATGAACTGGATTCACTGAACATGATAAGCAGTGAACAGGTAGCTTTGCTGAAAATTGGCTCAATAAAATAAGTAGTTGCTAATGCTCAGGTTTTTAGGTTTGTTTTCTTCCTTTTTTTTCCAACTAAATTGACTGGCAGACTAATCAGTTCTGTCAAAGCAGCATGTATTTCATATAGAACATAGCATGTACTGTAGCATAGACACCATTCTGATACTGTTTTGGATATATGCACATCCTTCTGAGCAGAGGGTTGATCGCTCTTTAGTAGATCTATAAGAAGCAAAAAGCCCCAGAAGGATTAATGGAGAATGCACTGAAATAAACGTTAATACAGATGCTGCCAAAATAGTAGATTAAACATTATAAAGTCTGTTTGTAAAATACCTGTGATTTTAACAAAATAAGTTAGCATTTGGCTCATTGGTCTCACAAAACCACGTATGTTTTTCATCTTTTACCCAGTTTGACCTTGGCAAAAATTCAGAGAGGAGTGTCTCAAAGTGTATCACTTTAATGTATTGATGCCTGATACTGCATGCCAAAAGATTCCTCCTACCTGCCCTGCCCCTCACCATCAGGACAAATTGAATTCTCTGGCAGCAGGAAAAGAAAACTGGAGGGACAGGGTCAAAAATGGCACATTAGGATTTAACTGCACTGCCAGCATTAACACCAGTGGGAATTCAGTGGATAAACCACCTGAACCCTGAGAGTGTACATTTATCTGTAGGGGAAGGTTTTTGCCTTTTTTTCTTTCCTGAAGTTCCTATATCTGTGAAAAACTATCATTTAATCTGAAGATCCTTCAAGAAAGGTCTCACTCTCATGGTATCTGGCCCCATATCCCTACAGTTTCTTTGGTGACTGAGAGCATCTAGTTTTCAGCAACTCCCTAGAGTCTGCAGAATAAGTAGGGGCTTCCTTGTTTGTTTTCTGCTGAATGCCATGAAGGCTTTTCTTTGATGTTTACAAAAGGTCCTTTGCAGCCAGAAATGTGGAAAGGTGACCATGCTGTCTGACCTCTACCTCTCAAGCCCAGTGAGAAGAGAATTTGGTATTTACTACAAATGAAGTACTTGAAAATAGCTAAATGTTGTCTGCAGAAGTCTGTGCTTGTTAAACAAGGTATCCAGCATGCTATGATGTATGCAGACATGAGGGACTAGTCTAAAAGAGGAGTTCAAGTCCAGGTGAACTGAAACACTTTAATCCTCCCCATTTATCTGTTTGCCTGCATCCTGAGTTGCTAGAGTTACACTGACATTTCTCCAGGTAAAATAGATTCACGTGAATTTCTTCTCCCTGCCATTAGTCTGGTAAACGTACCTGTCTTTAAAAAAGTTTGTACGTAGAAATTATACCTATGTGTTTGTTTATTTTTTTGAAACTCTATCCCATCCAGTAAAAGTTTAATAAATTTCATGTTTTCTAAGACTATTGACATAGTTTTTTTTTTTGTAGCTTTTGGTTTCTTCAAAGGTATAGTTTTGAACAGTGAAATTATTTAGAAAAAATAAATTTCACTTTGCATAGTTAAAAAATTGTTCTAATTTATATCGATAATCAGGTTATTTAGAAAAGACATTTCTGAGTCTTGCTTGGCTACGTTGTCAGAAGCTCAAGTTTCAAATATGGGGTAGCTCTGCTTAGAAAAATAACTTAGTAGTCAGATAAACTGAAGCTATAGACTGGGAGAGCTGGAAAGGGGCTGGGGCCTGGCCCTCAGTTTCATAGATAACAAAACTTTGACCTTAAGAAATAAGTGACTTGCTTTAGGTTTCACAGTTAGGTAAAGGAGAGAGGAAGGAATAAAATTGCAGGAATGTCCATTAAAACAACAGGATGCAAATGTAATAAGAGACTAGAGAAACAGATTGCTATGTTAGTGTTGCCTAGAATTACCAGGATACCATTTGCAGTCATGCTTCCCTAACTTACCTTGGGAGAAGACCCTGGGTGGCATTGTGGGTTAAGTGCTGTGGCTGCTAACCAACAGGTCAGTAGCTCAAATCTACCACATACTCCTTAGAAACTCTGTGGTGCAGTTCTACAATGTCCTGTACAGTCACTATGAATTGGAATCAACAGCACTGGGTTTGGTTTTTTGATAACCTACCTTGACTTCATCTTAGACTAGAGGTGTATTGAGCAGGTCTGGTTGGTGGAGGTGTAGAAAATATATGACAGTTTGATGCCTACTACTATTATAGGGTCAGAGTATATAGTATCTTAAGCCCAAATCAAAGTGGTAAACATTTCCCAATCTCTGACAGCCCTTTTATCATATTATGATGTTTCCTTCAATTCATTCTCATTCAGTCACCTTTATTAGTATTAAGAATCAGGTTGATTTCAACTCACAGCGACCCTACGTACAACAGAATGAAGCACTACCCAGTCTTTCGCACCCTCACAATCTTTGTTGTATTTGAGCCTGTTGTGGTCATTGTGTCACTTTATCTTATTTCTTGGACCCCTGCTTCACCAAACATGATTTCCTTCTCTGAGGACAGGGCCCTCCTACTGTTGTGTCCAAAGTGCAATGAGTAGAAACTTTACCACCCTCACTTCCAAGGACAACTCTGGCTCTACTTCTTCCAAGACAAATTTGTTACTTTCCTGGCAGTTCATGGTATGTTCAATATTTTTCACCAGCTCCATAATTCAAATTCAGCAATTCTTCTTCACATTTCTTTATTTATCATCCAGCTTTCACATGCGTATGAAGTGATTGATTATACCACAGGTTGTATCAGTTGCAACTTAGTCCTTAAGGTGACATCTTTGCTTTTTATCTGTTTATAGAGGTCTTTTGCAGGAGAGTAAGTATAGACATTTTAAAGATAGGAGTTTCTTTTTTCTCCTTTGTAAGTCTTTGATATCTCATAATCTAGTTGTGCTATTTGTTATCAAGAATAACTTTATGTCTCACATTAGGTTGTGCAAACACTTCTCATTTGTTTACTATTATTATTTGCTATGTCTGTATCCAAATCTTTATCCTCCCTTGCTGTTGGAAATACTGGCTGTAGTCATTTGTATTTCTCCTCTTGCTCCTAGGATAGTCCCAAGTTCTCCTGATGCCCAGCTAGATATCTTGCAGGATATATAATTCTTGGTTGGAGGTTCTACTCCTTCAAGGCTTTGAATGGGTCATCCCACTGCCTCTGTGCCAGCATCATTTCTGCCAAGAAGTCAGACAAAAGCCTACAGGGTTTCCCTCTGAATATTAGCTTTGCTTTGAGTCTCACTGCCTTTAAGAGTTTCTGCTTATGTTTCATTTTGTTAAGTTTGATTATAATATTTCTTGGTGTCTTTCTTTTGGGTGAATTTTGTATGGCATTTGATACACATCTTGGATAACTTATATTCTCTTCTTTCACAATTTCAGGAAAGTTTTCTGTCAGCAGCTCAACAACAGTACTCTCTGTGTTTGCAGGTGTTCCTCTCTGTTCAGGAATGCCAATTAATCATAGATTGTTCCTCTTGATAGAGTCCCACATATTTCTTAATGCTTTGATTTTTCATGTTTCTTTTCTCTGATTTCTCCTCATAAATGCTAGTGTTAGTAGCTCTGTGTTCAACATCATTAAGTCTATTTTCCAGTTGTTCAATTCTGCTCTTTTGGCTTTGAATTTAATTTTCTAATTCTGGAATTTTATTATTGATCTGTTGGATTTCAGAATGCTGATGGTCCATCAGAGTGAACAGCTTGCTTAATTTTTCATTTTGCTGTGCTGAATTTTGTATAAGGTCTAGGAGGGCTCTCTATATAGTTCTTCTGTACTCAACCTCCAATAGTTTCAGAAAGGCTTCTTCATCTGGGAAGTTCTTTGGTTCTTTATTTTGAGAGTTTTTTTAGAGCCATGGGTGGATTTTTCTTTGCTGGTTTTGGGACATCTAGAGGCTGTTTAGTTTCTCTGGTGTTGCCTTAACAGGAGCTGAGGAACAGCTCTTAGAAGAAAGTTGATCACCAGCCACCTCTGTGTACTCCAGTGACTGGGCCCAGTGGAATCTCTGGGGTAGTAAGCTCTGTTTCCTGGCTGGCAAAGACAATCTTACTTATGGAGTCACTGGGGGGCCATCAGCCAACCCTATTATGTGGTTCAGTAAAGGCTGCAAGAGATGTCATTAGGCTGCACCACAGTTGTTTTTCTAGGCAGTCTTATTTTGAAAGGCAAAAGCTATCCAACAGCTTCCAAAATCAGTCAGGCTCTCAGGTGTGCAAGCCTCTCCTTCTAGCTGGCAATGGACGCACCTCTATAGCCATCTACAGATACTATGATGTAGATCAAAGTATGGACAGGCTACTGCCCTGCTGTCATCCCCTGATGGGCCCCATCTGTAAGGCTACACTGTACTAAACATAGCTTTTCTGCTGGTAAAGCACCCCCTGGTCTGGTACTGCGTCCCAGCCTGGGCATTAACCCCAGCTGAGGCCTCCGGTTGGGTAACTCCACCTCCCAGTCAAACAAGATGTTGTCCTGGATGAGCTGTCTTGCCTGCTGCAAAATAGCTGAATCTATGGTGGAGGTGCTGAAAGAGGGTGGAGGGGCTGTGGTGCTCTGAGTCCAGAGTTGGGTTCTCAAAATGTGGATGTTCCACCTGCTGATCACATCAGCAGTGTGGCTGAGCTTTGCTGCCAGTTAAACCCATCCCCTGCCTGCTGGCTAACAAAAATAAAAAAAAAGTTAAAAACTCCAACTACCTTCAGTCTGTGAGAGGTGGCCATTCAACTAGGGCAGGGGTCAACAAAAGAAAAGAAGTTTCCCATTCAGTGGCACGTAGTCCAAACTGACTATGCCATATGATAGGGCTCACTGGGTGTGCAGGGTGCTCCATTTAATTGTCAGTCCAGGCCTTAGTTTTCAGAGGGAATTACGAAGACGTGTGTCTAGTCTGCCGTCTTGACTCTGCCCTTCCCAGCTAGAAATCTTTAGTTAACTAATACTTTCTGCTGACCTGTCCATCATATTAAATCTTACAGTTATTCCTTTAGAATGGGTGAGTCTATAGCTTCTTCCCATAAGGGAAAAGAAAGTTTTCGAAGTAAGGTCAAACATGGACACACATATGCACACACGTGTACACACAAAGACGTACACCCACACATAGATACACAGACAGACCCACACACACACCATAAAGGAAAAAAAAATTAAACTGAAAGCAAACTAGTTGTCCCAGAGTTGATTTTGAATCATGGTGAGTACATACGTGGTCTGACAATTAAGTCCGTGAGTTTAGTTGTTCTAAGTTCTACGTACTTCATTGCCAAATACCACTATGGTCACTTTTTTAAACTACTTTCCTGGGGAAGCCGTGCACTGAAGTCAGAGTGTAGTTCACCCTTTAAAGCAATTTTGAACTCTTTCTGGAATGTTCATTGCACACTGTGGCAAGGTTGCAGGTTTAGGAACTTAATTGTCAGTTTGTCTGTGAGAGAGTTTTTAGCCAGTAAACAAATAACTATATGGGAAAACCCTCCCTACCTACCTGATCTGGCCCCAAATGACTTTTTTCTTTACCTGCAGGTAAAAGAAATACTGAAGGGAAGAATTTTGATGACATGTAGGACTTCAAGGGTAATATGATGACAGCTCTGATTGCTATTCTAGAAAACAGGAATGCTTTGCAGGGTGGCTAGGTGCTGGTGTTGGTGCATAGCTTCCCAAGGGAAGTACTTCAAAGGTGATTGCAGTGATATTCAGCAATGAAGTATGTAGCACTTTTTCTAGGATGAGTTTGGAATCTTAATTGTCAGGGCTCTTAAGTGTCTGAATAGGACTATGTGCCACAGGATTGTCAAAGGCTATGACTTTTTGGAAGTAGATCACCAGACGTTTCTTCTCAGAAGCCTCTTGGTGACTCAGATTGCCAACCTTTTGGTTAGTAATAGCTGAGCTGTTATGAAAGTAACACACACACACACACTCACACACACTCACACACACTCACTCACTCACTCACACACACACACACACACACACACACACACACACACACACACACACACACACACACACACACACCCACCCACCAGCATACCCACAAAACTTCATGCCTTCATTGTTGTGTTGGAACTTTGTCTAAAAAGGATTTTCTGATGCTCTAGAAGAAGGTATATGTGTTTATTTGGTTTAGAGTTTACTACTGAATAGGAAAAGGAGATATGCCAGCACAGTGGTTAAGCACTTAGGTGCTAGCTAAAATGTTGGCTGTATGAACTCACCAGCTCCTTCAAGTAAGAAAAATAAGGCAGTCTGCTTCCATAAAAGTTAAAAAAAAAATCAAAAACCAAAAACCAAACTCATTACTGTTAAATCAATTCTGACTTATAGTAACCCCATAGGACAGAGTAGAACTGCCCCACAGAGTTTTCAAGGAGCACCTGTGGATTTGAACTGCCATTCTTCCGGTTAGTAGCTTTACCACTTAATCAGTACACCATCAGGGTTTTCCAGTACAGATTACAGCCTTGTAAACCCTATGAGGCAGTTCTACTCTGTCCTGTAGGGTCACAATGAGCTGTAATAGACTTTACAGAAATTGTATTGAGTGGGACCTTTTATAAACTCTATAAGAGTAGATCTATCTTTTGGGAAAAAAAAACTGATTAAGATGAAAACATATTGTTGTGAAGAGCTACAAATTATTTCTGTTCCATAAAGAAGGCGATACTAAAGGTTATTTGTCTTTGTCCTCTACAGCAACATTAACCAGCTTTGTACCTCATTTAACAATTTTGTTCTTTGTTCTCTGTGTATGTAAATTTAACTTCACTTTGACCCAAGTTTGTCATCCTGATGATACCCTCATTAATGACACATGCTTCCAATATATTTCAGGATAATTTTTCCTTAACAGTGTTAAAATGATGTGAGACATAACTACGTTGATGACTTAAAGTCAAATTTGTCTTAACAGTTGGCTGTAATGCATACTGTATACCCCTCTGAATTCTGTACCCTTATCTAAGTGTTGTGAAAATGTGGTGCAGTATGGTTCCTTGCTATTCTCACATCACCACCCAAAGTCCTTCCTTTTCTTTCCAGTCATAGTAATCTCCTTTGTTCTCTGTTGTTGCCCCTAAAAGCCTTTCTGTGTTCACCTTTTATGCATTCATAAGGTTACTGTGAGTCAGAATTGACTTGACAGTACTGGATTTGGTTTTGGGGTTTAGTATTGGGCAGAGTGAAAACCCACACCAACCCCATTGCCATTGAATCAATTCCTACTCGTAGGTAGAGTGACAGAGATGTTGAAACACAAATATGTGTGCCTTTTTAACACTTCTATGTAAAACATCCTAGCTTCAGCAATCAAAGGCAATGAATTAACTTCAGGAAATTTAGGGTAGCGAGACTTGATAGCACTGTGGTTAAAGGCTGTGGCTACAAACCAAATGGTTGGAAGTTTAAGTCAACCAGCAGCTTCTTGGAAACTCAATGGAAAAGTTCAACTCTGTCCTATAGGGTCAATATGAGTCCAAAGGTACTTGATAGCAGTGGGTTTTCTTGCTGTTGTTGTTCAGGAATGAGACAGAAATAATAACATTTTATTTTACTTACTTTTAAAGTACACTTATCTTGAAGCACATATTAAAGATAATAGTTTTGAAAGCAAAGCTTTTGATATGCTACCCACTTCTCCCACTGTGGAAACACTGGTGGCCTAGTGAGTTAAGTGCTATATCCGCTACCCCAAAAGATCTGTGGTTCAAATCTGCCAGGTACTCCTTGGAAACTATGTGGGGCAGTTCCACTCTGACCTCTAGTGTCATTATAAGTAGGATACCACTTGATGGCAGTGGGGTTTTTTTTTTCTCCCACCCTTTACTCGATTACCCTACAGTATTTTTTATATTTTAGTGACGTCTTTGTTTTCTTCTCTGATAAATCTCAAGCATGTAAATTAGTGACTGATATAAAACAAGAACCCCGTTTCCCTGGGTCCACTTCCAACTCCTAGAGATCTTGTAGGACAAAGTGAAAGTGTTCCCATGGGATTTCTAAGTCTGTAATACTTACAAGGAAATCGTGATGGTGTAGCGGGTTAAGTCTGCTAACCAAAAGGCTGGCAGTTCAAATCTTCCAGGTGCTCCTTGGAATCTCTGTGGGGCAGTTCTGTTCTGATCTCTAGGGTTACTATAAGTCAGACCAACTTGGCCTCAGTGGGTTTTCTTTAGTTTAATCATTATAAAAACATATTGCTACATCTTTCTTCTGAGAAGCAGCCGTTGAGTTCAAACTGGTGACCTTTTAGTTAGCGGCCAAGCTGCACTTAACTACCGCGCTATCCGGGATCCTAGTCCAAGGTACAGAGTAGGCAATGAATAGGTATTTGTTTAATGGATGAAAAGCCTCTTTACAATTAAGTAGTTAATAAAGGCAGTAAGTTTGTGCTATAAATATAGAAAAAAGAATGTTGGAAGATCCTGATTATTTTACTCTTTGGGAATTCTACTTCTGGGCTGAGATGGGGAAGCATATGGAAGAAACAGAGAATGGTTGGACCAGAGCTAAGGCTGTACAGGGAAGGTGGACCACCTGAAGAAAAGGAAGTGAATGTGAGAAACTACCCAGCGCAGTATGTTTCTGTTATTATAAGTATCCCTACATCTGACTGGTCTGCACATACAAATATCCTTTAAATTCAGAAATCTAAATAACTGATGAAATAGTTTACAAGTGTAGATAATGTCCATAAAATGAATTAATACATAGATATGTGTGTGCTGTACCATTTTTACCAACTTGGTAGAGTTGGGAGTTGTTTTGTGGAATTTCTTTCCCTATGGGGCGGTTCTACTCTGTATTATAGGGTTATTGTGTGTCAAGATTGACTCCTTGGTAATGGATTTTGTTTTGATTTTTTATATGGTTACAGGAACCCTGGCAGTGCAGTAGGTAAAGAGTTTGGCTGTTAGCACAAAGATCAGCAGTTTGAATCTATCAGCTGCTCCTTAGAAACTCTTTGGCTTTACTCTGTCCCACAGGTTCTCTATGTGTTAGAACCAGCTTGATAGCAATGGATTAGGTTTGGTTTGGATTTAGTTCCAAGTTATAGTTGGACAATAGATGAACTTGCATGGAATTTCACTTTTCCCTACTCAGCAGTTACTTTCTTATTAATGTATTGTCTATATCTATAGCTGTATCTGTATCTGTATCATCTTTTAAATGTATCTATCTTTTAAATGAGGATTGTTTTAGAGAAATAGTGTTTGTTCTTGGTCAGAATGGTCAAGTGGTGAAGATAGCAGAGAAGCAGTTCAATACCCAGTGGGTAAACCACACATTCAGTCCTTGCTTCCATTTCATTCCTGGTCTCCTGACTTTGGCTGGCTAGATGGAGAGTCCAATATTTTTTCTCTTTTTCTAGGACACAGAAGCTTTCTTAATAGACTAGAAATATTTCTGAATAAATCCATAATTAAAAACTTAAGTTTTCTCAGTTACATCCAAGTTGATTAGACATTATTACACTGCCAAAATTTTCTCAGCACTTTCACTGTGGCAGGCACTATCCCAGGTGGTATGAATAGAGAGGAACAAGACTGCAGAGATTGGTGCCTTCGTGTAGTTTTCAGTCTGAAAGAGATGACAACTAGGCTAAATATCCACCCCAGACAACACTAAGATTGTGTGCTACTTCTCCTGGAATAGTGAATTGTAAGCCTTCAGAGACACTAGAGGGGAAGGAAGCTCTAGTTTCTGTTTTCAAGTTCATCCCATCTGTCAAGAGATGTATGCCTTGTTCTGTTTCTTCAGTCTTCAGAGAGATGGTAGGAAAGGAGAGAAAGGCAAGAAACTGTACTCTTAACTTCCTGTATGCTTTCTTCTGAAAGCCTTCTCTTGCTTCCCTTTTATATCTCACAATATTAAAAAGATAAATCAAATTTAGCTGCTAGAGAAGCTAGATGCATATATGTTTCATGGGAAAAGTAGACCCCATGAACCACATCATTGAGAATATCATCATTTAGTTTTAAATAGTGTGCTGTCTCAGTTGCAATCTTTACTCTACAAGACAGAGACTTGTGGAAAGAATGGAGACGAGGACTGAGCAAAATGACATAATCAGTATTTTCTTCTTTGTTGTGACATATGATTTATAAATTGTCCAACTCTTTCTTATATTAATTTTTAAATTGTTTTGAAGTGCCTCGTAGTTATTTAGTGCTGCTGTAACAGAAATAGTGCAAGTGAATGGCTTTAACACACAGTAATTTATTTTCTCACAGTTTAGGAGGCTGTAAGTCTGAATTTAGGGTGTCAAATCTTGAAGAAGTCTTTCTCAGTGCTGGAGGAAGTTCCTTGTCTCTTCTGAGTTTCTACTTCTGGGTCACCTTCATGTGTTTTGGTATCTCCCCTCGTTTCTGCTTCCCAGCTTGCTTGTTGAATCTCTTTTTTTTTCTCAAAAGAAATTGATTTAAGATATACCTCACACTAATTCTTCCTCACTGATGTAACAAAGACTACCTACTCCCAACTGGGATTAGAACCATGGGCAGAGGGGCTAGGACTTACAACCTGTATCTTTGAATGACACAGTTAAGTCCCTAACAAAGTATAATATACATAACAAAACATTTCTACCATTTTTATTGTACTATTTAGTGATATTAGCTGTATTCATCGTGCTGTGCAGTAATCACCATTGTTTCTAATTTTTTTCATCATTGATAACAGAAACTCTGTGCTCATTAGACATATCTCCAACTCTACCTCCCCCTCACTCCTGGTAACTACAAATGAGCTTTGGTTCTTATGCAAGTTCTGGATAGTTTATATAAGTGGTATCATACAATATTTGTCCTTTTGTGTCTGACCTCTTTCACTAAGGATATTGTTGTACGTATCTGTACTTCATTTCTCTTTGAGGCTGAATAATATCCCATTGCATATTATTGTGGTTGTATGACATTGAGTCAGTTTCAACTTGTGAACAGTTTCAGTTTAAGACAGAATACAACTGCATCACAGGATTTTCTAACCTTTCAGTCTTTACCTGAGCAGATTTCCAGGCCTTTTCTCCCAGTGAGCTGTTGTGTGGGTTCCAACTATTAACTTTTCAGTTAGTAGTCAAGTGCTTAATCATTACCTGCTGGGGCTCCTTTGCATGTATATACCATATTCTATTTATTCTTTCATTTGCTTGTGGATACCTGAGTTGTTTCTACCTTATGGCTACAGTTGTTTCAATTCTTTTGCAAGTATACAGGATATTAGTACAACTAATAACAATAGTAAGCATCAATTCATGCTCTGAAAAACTTTATATTTTTATCTTTTTCAAAATGTAGTGTAAATTTTGGTTTTATATTTAAGATACAATAAATATGAAAGTGTTATCTTTTTGTCTTTTATGTGTAAGGTAGCTTTGGCTTTATTGTAAATTGAATGTCTTTGTGAATTGACATGGAAATGTAAGGACAGTTTGTAATAATGTTACTTGACAAAACTCTGGATTCCCACCACCTGCTGCAAGCAAATCTCTGAGACAGGAGCTTAAGGAAGAGATCACAAGTTTTTATTTCTGTGTGCCAGTAACACAGGGTACAGGAGGTATTTTTGTTCTCAGAGCCTGTCCAAAGTTGTCATGCAAGGTCAGGGTTTTTTAAGAGAGATGCTATATGTAGGTGCAGGAGAAGGTGTCAAGGAGAAACCATGTGGGCATTTGGGGCATGGCAATCCATCCAGGGGCAGGTCTCATACATCCAGGCAAAATATGCATCAGAAAAATGGTCCTGGAGGCTCTCAGTTGTCACCTGAGCAGGGAGTTGTCCAAGTGGCACCTTCACTCGTTTGGTGATTCTAAGAAGAAGGCTGTAAAGGCTGCAAAGATTTTATCTCAGTGGATCCTATAAGTTAATGTGTGATTTCCTGCCTCCCAAGGTTAACAATAGGGAGCCAGGAATTTTAAGAAAAACAGGTAACGAATTAGTCTGACTGCCTACTTCCATCCCCCCTTTGAAAAGGGGATGTGCCTCTGGTTTCAATAATACTTTTATAGAAAATATATTGTTATTTCAGTCTTTTGGAATATGGTAGTATATGGGAAGGGGACTGACACAGTATTTTATGGCTGATTATAAACTGTTTTATTTTACTTTATTTTTGAAAGGGCAACTTGGCACTTTTTCTCACTTAAAGTGCATCCTTCTCCTGTAGGACTTTTCCCAGTTTCTCAAAGTCATTTTAATTTTGCTTCTATTCTAGTTTCTTCTTGCAAAATTGCTCAGCTTCTTCATTTATTCACTATGTACTCTGTTTTTACTTTGAAACTTGACCTTGTTTTATAATGTGAGGTTATTTCTGGGACATAAAAATTTAGAGTTGAAATCTGACATTTTAATCTCACTTAATTTTTCTTTTATTTGTCTATTAACAATAACAACAGTAAAAATTATTGGTAGAGAAAGGCAGCCTCTGTGAGTTCTGATGTGAAGAGTATTTGTGAAATCCATCCAATTGTATGAAACTCCTTGGCTGATAACTGCTGTTATAAATCACAGGGTCATGTGGTTAATCTTCTGAGTGCTTCAATAAAAACGATCCAACTTTGCAACCTCCCACAGCTTTCAGTTTCAGTCATATGTGAGTCCTGCCTATGAACTTAGGGTCAATAAACAGGATAGAGATAAACAGAAGAAAAATTTTTGATTAAAAATGATAGGAAATGCTGAGGAAAGGTTAGCTAATTCAGGAAGGAATAAATGTCTGAGCTCTGTGAATAATTTAGAGGTAGAACACCTAGAGATTAGCGTGTTGAAGCTGGGCCAATGATGCTCACTTGAAATCCTGCATTGAAGAGCTGTTGATTGATCTTTATAACTCAGTCTCCACTTCTAGTGAGCCCATCAATAAGGTATATATTGACTTTCTAATGCATTGGCTGTATTAAGAAAGGAACTGCTTCCAGTTTTTAATTGAGAGCTTCTGTAACAGTTGCTACATTTCAATTTTGACCATTATTTATAGGAGTCATTTAGAAGTGCTTTCCCCAAACCATTATATTTTCAATTAATTCTTAAGGTTCTGTACAGTTTTTACAAATGTGTGTATGGAAGACATACTGTAGTAAAAAGAGGTCTTGAATAGAAATTAAGCAGCCATTGGTCTAGGTTTCCTTCTGCTATTAAATAATTCTGTGAGTTTGTGAACATTAATTGTTCTCTATGAATCTAAGTCTATGCCACATAAAACTATGTGAGACAAGAGATCAGAGCAAAAAACAAACTAAGCACACACATTTTTTCCTTTTCTGGTCCAAATCATATTCAAGTGATACAAAGAATATCAGTGTTTGCACATATACAATACATCCCCTTGTGGTGCAGCAGTTAGGTGCTTAGCTACTAACTGAAAGGTGCCAGCCTCTCCTTCCCCACAGGAGACAGATGTAACAATCTTCTTCAGTAAAGATTAACCGAGAAACAAACCAAACCTTCTGCCTTGGAGTCAAAGAGTTGACCCTGTAGGATGGAGTAGAACTGTTCCATAGGTTTCCGCAAAGCTGTTGGTGGATTTGAATGGCTGACCATTGGGTTAGCCACTGAACTCTTAACCACCGTGCCATCAGGATGTTGCAGTGGCAAGACTACCGGTTTGGGAACCCTGTGAGACATCTCTACATTGGCCAAAAGGGTCACTGGGAGTCAGAATTGAATGGATGACAATGATTTTTTTATGTACATATATGGGAGACTTGGTGGTGCAGTAGTTAAGCACTCAGCTGCTAACCTAAAGGTTGGAGGTTTGAGTCCGCCAGCCACTCTTAAGGAGAAAGATGTGGTGATTTGCTTCAATAAAAGATCACGGCCTTGCAAACCCTATGAGCAAGTCCCACTCTGTCCTATAGGGTTGTTAGGAGCAAAAATTGACTTGCATAAAGCAGATCTGGTATTTCTAGGACTTGATACATAGGAGGAAATGCTAGTGGTATAGCAGTTAAGAGCTACAGCTTTTAACCAAAAGGTTAGCAGTTCAAATATACCAGGCACTCCTTGGAAAATCTATGGGGTAGTTCAGTGTCTCCTGTAAGTTGATGAGTGATTTCCTGTTTGAGCCAGGTAATGTTAAGAAACCAGGAATTTTAAGAAAAACAGGTAAAGAATTAGTCTTGATTGCCTACGCCAATACCCCCTGTTTTCTGAAAGGCACTTTTCAGGGTCTCTGATGCCTCCAGTTTCATAATGATGGTCATGTAGGAAATTTAGTCCCTCCTAATAACAAAGCTGAATCCTTGAGAGATGGCTAATTTAAAGTTGAGCTCAAGAATGGCCCTGCTTTTTGTCTGAAGAACTGGATTTCAAGCAGAATATGATGGTATTGCTGAGGTAGGAGGGAGATAATCAGAATTCAAGGAAGCTAAAATAAAGTATTGAATAAGTAGGGAGCTATACATAGAGAGCTCTAGAAGCAGGTAATGTACCTGTGTTCTTTGGGAGTCTGAAACTGAGGGCTGGGTTATGCAAAAATCAGGTGAGAACCAATCAAAGCTAGTTACACAGCAGTTGCTATGGAGTCGATAGAGAAGCAAGGGTACCACAGGTTAAGCAGGGCTGACAGAAGAGCAAAACTAGGAACGCTACTGTTTGTACCCTGTCAGAAGATACGCACTGCCACTGTGTCAGAATAGGAACACACAGGACAGAGCAGAACTACTCTATGGAATTTAAAAGGATCACCTGGTGAATTCAAACTGCCAAACTTTTGGTAAGGAGATGTAGCACTCAACCACTATGCCACCAGGGTTTCCACCAGAGAAAGCAGATCTAGTGAACACCTCATTAAAACCCTTGCATAAAGCTGACATATCAGAATGACCACAGTTATTGGAATGGGCCGCATTCTCAAGTAAGAATTCTTCTAGGTTTGCTATAGTAGAGCTTAAAATCAAGCCTGAACAAACTCTACAATGGAGATAGAGATTAGAAGTTGTATTTTGCCCAGTTAGAAGGAGCTTGGGAAGCACCTTGGACTTTGCAGATTCTCACTAATAAAGCATACAACAAACCATGACTATATAAATTAAAGATGATCGGTCAGTCATTGACCTATCAGTCTAAGTAAGTCAATAGTCTTTAGAAGACAATAACAAGATCTAGAATCTTTTATTAATCACAAAAATCACCATTTAATGTAAGCAGTCATGAATATAGAGAAATAAAAAATATGACTTATAGTCAAGAAGTAAAGAAGTCAATAGAAACAGAAGCTGAGCCAGCCAAAATGTTGGATTTAGCAGTCCAGTATTTTAAGACAACTGTTATAACTTTGTTAAAAACTTAAGATAAATGCACATAAATAATTAAAAGAACACACAGTCTTAGAGAAAAGACAGTCAAGCTTAGCAGAACTGGAAACTATTAAAGGACAAAGCGGAGTTTCTTTAATTAAAAAGTACAGTAACTCAAATAAAAATACACTGGCTTGCCTTAATAACAGATTAAATATTGCAAAAAAAGAGGGTCAGTGAAATTGAACATAAATCAATCATAGAAATTCCTCAGTCAGAAAAGACATAGAGAAAATGAAGAAAAATAGATCCTCAGAAATTTGGGACATAGTTTTTCATATAGTGTACCATGTGATCTACAGATTCAACACCATCCAGTCAAAACCTAGAGGGATACTGCCATTTTTACAGTCTTAAATTTTTCTAGTTCATGAGTATGAAATGTTTCTCCATTTAATTTACTGAGCTCTTCTTCTGATAATTTTTGTAGTTCTCAGAGAATGAGTTTCATATTTTTTTTGTTACTTCATTCCAAAATATTTTCTTCTTTTTGGTACTATTTTAAATGGAATTTCCATATTTTCATTTTTCAATTATTAGTTGTAAGGACTTAGAAATACAATTCATTTTTATATATTGATCTTTTACTCTGAAATTTGGTTGAACTCTTTCATTTTAGCAGGGTTTCCTCTTAGGATTTTCTGTGTGCAAGATTATGTTATCTGCAAGTAGAGATCACCTAGTCCTGTGTTTCAAATATGGACTTTTAAAGTTTCTTTGTTTTGGGGTTGGGGGTGAAGTCTAATTGTCCTGGGTAGAACCTTTAGTATAATATTGAATAGAAATGATGAGACAAAACATCTTGGTCTTATTTCTGATCAGAGAAGTAAACCATCCTATTTTTCATCATGAAGTATGATATTAACAGTGGATTTTTTAAATAAATGCTATTAAGGAAATGCTATTCCTGGTTTATTAGATGTTTTTACATTAATTCCGGTACAGATGTTAAGGCAGCTTTATTCTACTGGGATAGATTCCGCATGTACATGATGATTAATTCTTTTTCACATATTGCTAGATTTGGTTTAGAAACCCTGGTTGCATAATGGTTAAGTGCTATGGCTGTTAACCAAAAGGTTGGCAGTAAAATCCACCAGGTGTTCCTTGGTTTGTGTTTGGTTTGCTAATATTTTGTTGGGAATTTTTGCATATGTATTCATAAGAGATATCGGTTTGTAGGGTTTTTTTTTTTTTCCCCACTATTGTGATATCTTTGGAGTTCATATTAAAGAAACACTGACTTCAGAATATCAGTTGAAAATTTTTTCCTGCTTCTGTAATTTTTGGAAGGATTCGTGAAATACTGGTACTGATTTTCTTTTAAGTGTTCAATATTCTTGTTTAAATGTTTGATAGAATAATTTACCCATGAAATCACACGGCCCTTTGTAGGATTTTTTTTTTTTCAGTAATACAATACTTACTATAGGTCTCTTCATATATATTGTCACTGTCTTCTTGACTCACTTTTAATAATTTGTGTCTTTCTAGGAATTTTTCCATTTCGTCTAATTTATTGATACACAGTTGTTCATAGTATTTCTTTATATTCTTATATCTGTAAGGTTGATATTAATGTTTCCACTTTCACTTCTAATTCTAGTAATTCTGGTCTTCTTAAACCAGCAGGTAACATTTTGCTGATTTTGTTCATCTTCTCGAAGAACCAAGTTTGGTTTTGTTGTTTTTGTATTCTTCATTTCATTTTCTTCAATGATTTTCTGTTCTCCATTTCATTCATCTTTTACTCTAATATTTATTATATTTCTTGATGGCACTCGGTTTTTATCTGAAGTATAAGCCTAGATTATTGATTTGAGATCTTTCTTCATTTTTCAGTATAGGCATTTACTGTTATGTATTTCCCCATAAGCCTTTCTTCAGCTTCTTCCGTAAGTTTTGATGTGTATTGTTTTTCTTTTCTTTTGTCTCAAATTATTTTTCAATTTCTTCTTTGATCCATTGATTATAGAGGAGTGTGCTGTTTTATTTGCATAATATGTGAACATGATTGTTATGGATTGAATTGTGTCCCCCAAGGTATGTCTGTAAATCCTAGGCTGTAGGTTTATGGTTATAAGTCTGTTTGGGAATGAGCTGTCTTTGTTGGGTTAATGCAGCACTATTAGTGTAGGATGTATCTCAAGTCAGTCCCTTTAGAGACGTGAAAAGAGATTAAACGAGCCAGCAGAGCAAAGATGGGCGAATACAGATGCCAAGCCACAGGAAAATATCCCAGGGGTAGAAGTTCCGAAGAAACAAGGACATTCCTGCAGAGCTGACTGTCTTAGTCATCTAGCGCTTCTCTGACAGGAATACCATAGGTAGGCAGACTCAACAAACCAAAGTTTATTCTCTCACAATGTAATAGGTTAGAAGTCTGAATTCAGGATACCAGCTCCAGGGGAAGGTTTTCTTCCTCTGTCAGCTCTGGAAAAGAAGTCCTTGTTATCAGTCTTACCCTGGTCTAGGAGTTTCTCTGCATAGGAACCTTGGGTACAAAGCAAAGGTTCTGCTCCCAGTGCTGCTATCTCTGTTTTAAGAGGATTGCCAATTAAGTTTGGGAACTCATCCTAGAAAAAATACTGCATACCTCGTTCCTGAGTATCACTACAGTCATCTTCCAAGTACTCCCCTTGGGAAGCTATGCATAGACACCAGCACCTAGCCCACCCTTTAAAGCAATTTTGGAGCTCTTTTTCTGGAATGGCCATCAGAGTTGTCTTTGTATTATCCTTGATGTCCTGAATGTCATCAAAATTTCTTCCTTTCGATATTTCCTTTACCTTCAGGTAGACAAAAGTTATAGGGCCTGATCAGGTAAATAACGAGGGTGCTCCAATACAGTTATTTGTTTACTGGCTAAAAACTCCCTCACAGACAACTGCACAATTAAATTCATGAACTTGCCACTGTGCTACTATGTGCAATGGCTGTTCCAAAAAGTGTGCCAAAATTGCTTTGAAGGGTGAACTGAGCACTCGCATCAGCGCATAGCTGCCCAAAGGGAATAATTTGAAGGTGAACATGGTGATATTCAGCAATGAAGTATGTAGCATGAAGAACAATTGGGTTTGTGAACTTAATTGTCACATCTCATACTAGGTCCCATCTCTTTCTTCTTTTATCTCTTGTAAGATAAAAAATGGTACAGGATATACCCCTTACATTGGATCAGTGGTGCAATCTGTGCAAAGCTGTTATAGCCCACCCTAACCCCATGCTAATCCTCATAGCCTCATTAACCATAGGCAGAGATTAGGATTTATAGCACACAGGAAAATCACCAGATAACAGAATGATAGACAGTCACTCAGTGCTTGAAATCATGGCCTAGTCTAGTTGATAAGTGTATTTAGAGGGGACGTAATTCAATCCATGACACTGGCAGAAAGAGAACATCTTTTCCTAGGGCCAGCACCCTGAATTCAGACTTGTAGCCTTTTAAACTGTGAGGAAATGGGTTTCTATTTATTAAAGTCACCCACTTGTGGTATTTCTATTATAGCAGTTAAAACCGAATTTGATGCTGTGAGTTTGGGGTTCTGGCCTAACAGATACCTAAAAATATGGAAGTGGTTTTAGAACTGGGTAATGGGTAGAAGCTGGGAAGTTTTAAGGTGTCTGATAGTAAAAGCTGGAAGCTCTGGTAGCGCAATGGTTAACAGCTTACCACTGCTAACTAAAAGGTCAACAGTTTGAGTCCACGAGCCTCTCCTTGGAAACGTTATGGGGCAGTTCTCTCTATCCTATAAGGTAACTCTGAGTGGGAATCAATTTGACCACGAAGATCTTTTTACATACACTAAATTTTAAGAATCACTGTCTGAGATAAAACAAAACAACACAAATAATTCTATTCATATTGTGTTGTTTTAGCAGCTCCAGAGTAACATTTTCATTGTGTTTTCTTACTGTTTGAGAATTGAACATTGATTTCCAGAGTCTGCAACATGAATGTAGAGAATATAAAAGTTATCTTTCACATAGTTCCAGGGACGCCTGAGGGAATTCTGCTTTCCTTTACCACCACAACTGTCGATATGACTTACAGAAGCCCTGCCTGGAGGCATAATGGTTAACAGCTATGGCTGCTAACTGAAAGAATGGCTGTGTGAATTTGCCATGTACTCTTTGGTATCTCTATTGGGAAGTTCTACTCTGTACTATATGGTTGCTATGAGTGGGAATCAACTTAATGGCAGCGGTTTTTATTTTATGAGCTTTGTTCTGAGTCCCACTACAGAAAGAGAAAACTGAAAGTCTAATTTCACAGAAGGTATCCTCTTTTAAAGATTTTGTTTGTTAATTCTGTGGGGGATTTTTTTCTCATCTCTTTTTTTTTGTGTGAAATCCTACATCACCTTTATTTGGGTTGTATTTGGATATAACTAAAAATGAACAATAGTTTGAAAGGCCAAAGTGGAGTCCTGGGGAGGTGCTAACAGTTAACATGTTAGGCTGCTAGCCAAAATTTTGGAAGGTTCAGTCTATCCAGAAAGTGCCTCGGAAGAAAGGCCTGGTGACTGATTTCCAAAAAATCAGTGATTGAAAACCTCACAGAGCACAGTTCAACTCTGACACACACACAGTTTCCCATAAGTCAGCATCAATTCTACGGGACCCAGAACACAGTTTGCCGTAAGTAAGAATCAACTCTGCGGGATCTAGGCCAGAAGAAGAAACACATGAGTTGAAGTTGCAAGTGGATGTACCTTTGGTTTCTAAGTTACCTTGGTCCACTACATTGTTGTGTTGCTTTATGGGCAGTGTTCACCAGGAGCACTAGGACAGAAGTAAAACCCTATTTTCAAAAATAATTCTTTCAGGAAAATGCTTTGTGTGATTTGCTCTTAACAGGAGTTTTATTTATGAATTATTTATTTTCCATTGTGAATAAGTTGTAATATGAATCCAGGAATCCAACTTTTAGTTGCTCAAAACTTCAAAACCTAATGGGCTGAAACATTTAATGCTGTCCTTTAGCCTAGAGGGGGTGGAAAAAAATCACTGAAGAACTTGTGAAGAAAATTTATTTTGCTTAATTAAAGACACATTAATTAAAACTCAGTTTAACTTATTAATGTGCCTTGAAACTGCGTTATTCATCTTTCCTGTTTGAGAAAAAATGAAGCAAGTATAAATCAGACCTTTCTTTAACATAAGGTGTGACTAGGAGAATGTATGATTCATAATCCGAGAGAATGCTGGTCAAAATAATTTGCATTTCAAATCATTAGCTTAAATGATATTGAATATGTTAAAGCCAGGGCTAAACTGAGACATAGGCAAATTGTATGTGCGGCCTCATTCTTGACTCCTTTCTGTGGCTTCCATTTTCGTTTCTTTAGTTTCATTTCCTCCTCACGCTTCCTTCTTTTCCATTTATACTCATTGTCATGGGTTGAATTATGTCCACTGAAAAATGTATGTAGCCATTTGGCTGGGCCACAATTTCCAGTTTTGTACAGTTGCCCTCCGTTCTGTGATTGTGACTTTATGTTAAAGAGGATTAGGGGGATTCTGACACGTTTACAGGTTACTTCCTGATCCAGCTAAAAGGTAGTTTTCCTGGGGTGTAGCCTGTACCATATTTTATCTCTCAAGAGATAAAAGAAAAGTGAATCAAGCAGAGAGTAGGGGACTTCCTATCACAAAGAAAACAGTTCCAGGAGTAGAGCATGTCTTTTGGGCCTTGGGTCCCCTACACCTGGAAAACTCCTTGATCAGAGGATGATTGAGAACAAGGATCTTCCTCCAGAGTCAACAGAGACAAAAAGCCTTCCCTTGGAGCTGACACCCTGAATTTGGACTTTCAGCTTACTTTATTGTGAGGAAATAAAGTTCTCTTTGTTAAAGCCATCTGCTTGTGGTATTTTCTGTTACAGCAGCACTAGATGACCGAGACACCCAAAACAGTGTCTGTAGAATTGGCGCATGTAAGCTTCAAGACAGGAATCATCTTCAAACTGAGTTCTGAACAGGAGTCAAGTTTTCATTAAGAAAATGTCCTGAGGGGCAGTACAGCTGTGTTGAGGTTACCAATTAGCTCCACTTCTATCTATTTTACTAGCTGAGTTTCTTGGTGAGATTTTTGTCTGATGCACAGGTATCCCAGATAGTAAAATAATCATAACTCAACAAAGAAAAAGTAAAAAAAAAAAATGAAAACAAGCACCTTTCAAAGTCTGAGAAGTATTATTATACTGATAGAAGTATGGGGCATAGGTTTGGAGTTGATTCCTGCCTCCTACTGATCTCACCTAATCCCTTTCACAATTTACTTTGCCTCATATGAAAGTTTTGAGATAATAAAAGCTATTCTCACAGAACTATTATGAAGATTAAAAGAAAAAAATATGTCAAATAACTACCACAATGCCTGGCATATACAAAGATAAGTAGAGATATAAAATGTATATTGGTTTGTCCCTTTCTAATTTCCACTGCTACCTGACTAGATTTCCTTGGTGTTTGTCCTGTGTGAAGTGGAGGTCACGTGTAATCATTCATCTGGGTGTGGACAACAATACAAAGCAGTGATGCCAACCACTGTGTGACTCAAGTCAGGGGTTGACTTGAGAGAAGTAAGACTTCACGTGTTCCTTGAAGCATGTCATCTATAGTTAAGGAAAAATGTCACTCTCAAAAATAGGCATTCGTGTGCTCATTCTTGTATTTGTTAGCCATGAGGGACTCATTGTGCATTTGGCTTTATCCTAAATAAAATGACCTTTGTCCTTGGCTCTGAAGAAATAACCTTTGGAATAATTGGTGTTCATTAGTCTGGGGCTTTCATGCCATATTTGAGCATTAGTGCTGGTGAGCGGGAGCTGGCGAGACCAGAAAAGACTCATCTGAGATTTTGATATCAATTAGCCTCAGGAGGCACGATTCAACCTGTCTCCAGGAGTGGCCTTTACAATCCCTGAACAGAGAGGCTCAAAGGGCTTCCTGGTTGGTGAAAACATCTGCTCTCAGGAGGGTAGCACAGCCCTTGGAACACGGAAGTTCCACACTGGAAACCCTTCCAGACCTTGCTCCATGTGTCTCTTTGATTATATCCTTTTTGGTTATTATAAATCTGTAGTCATAAATATGGTATTCTGTGAGTTCTGTGAATTGTTCCTATGAATTACTGAGCCCAAAAGGTGAGTGAAATCAGCATAATAGGGAGTAAGGGTGCTGTATGGATTCCCCAGTTTGCAGCTGGCTTTCTGAAGGATTAGCAGGAAACTAGCTCTGAAGTGGCCGCCTGCGGGTTAAGAGCACTGCAGTGTCGTGTGGGCTTCTCAGACTTGCAGCTGACACCTGACTGTTACAAAGCATGGAGGACAGTGTCCTTTTAACCTGTGAGCTCCAACCCAGCCTCCAGGGGCCGTGATCAAAGAGAGAGACTGCTACAGGAGCAGCTGGCAAAGCGGATGGAGAAGTGGGAATGTGACAACTGGATCCATCTCCGCAGTTTGGGAACTGGATGACTGCCGATTCTTATTTCACATTCACCTATTAAGATGATGACTCAAAACTGAGATCCACAAGGTAAAAACAACTGTCAGTATAACCATCTTCTGTACAATAGGTCATTTTTAGAGTTTTGGGGAATAAAAAAACTTAACCTTACAATTTCTTGGGATAAAGTATACAGTCTATACATTCAAAATCAGACTTGGTAGCATTGAAACAGCTTCCTCCTCTGCTTCTCTCTTCTTTTCCTGGAATGTTTCAGCCTATGGATCAGTGAATGAGTCACACACCAGGAAACCAAGTCTCACATCATATGCCCTCCCTGCTTCTGCAACTGACTACATCCCTGAATTAATCTGATCAGTGAGATGGGTTGGAACTCCCTTGAAATGTGAATTTTCCTAAAGGTATTATTCATCTTTTCTGGCTTCTCTCATTTTCACACTGTTATTCACTTCTTATTAACTCTGAATAATTTTCACTCTACGAAGTAATAAAAATATACAATATTTTTATAGCACTGTAGAGTTTTCCAGATGTTCTCACAGTCATTATTTCATGTGATCCTTGCAACAACTTTGGAAAGTTAATTTTATTTTATTATTATTTTTGAAGATTGGTGAAATTTTATTGGATATATAGTACACATCAA
This sequence comes from Heterohyrax brucei, assembly GCA_028571685.1. Classification (NCBI taxonomy): domain Eukaryota; kingdom Metazoa; phylum Chordata; class Mammalia; order Hyracoidea; family Procaviidae; genus Heterohyrax; species Heterohyrax brucei. The sequence continues at coordinate 57,838,321 of CM053145.1, read as the reverse complement.
TAAAGATAATGTTTTTTTAATGTACTTTAGGTTAAAGTTTCCAGTTCAGGTTAATTTCTCATATAAAAATTTATACACATGTGATGTGGTTGCAATCCTTCTAGTGTGATAGCACACTTGCCCTTTCTATCTTTTTTTTTCTCATGTCCGTTCAACAAGCTCCTGTCCCTTTCTACTTTTTCCTGCTGCCTGGCTAGAAGTTGCCCATTTAGTCTCGGGTATCTACTTGAAGTAAGAAGCACACAGTTCATGAGTGTTATTTTGTGTTTTATGCCAAGTGCCGTCGATTCGAATCTGACTCATGGCGACCCTTTATAGTCTAGTCTAATCTTGGTCTGAAGATCGGCTTCAAAGACAGTTTTAGTTCCGGGTTAACAGTGTCCAGAGGCCACATCTTTGAAGATTTCCAATTTTGTTGGCTATAAGGACTGGGAGGCACCACTTATTCTCAGACTTCTGTCTTGGGTGGCCAGATGGAATAGGCAATGGCACCAGTCCTCAGGCCCCTGATGCGGGTAGGTGAGACCCTGCTTAATGGGCAGGGCAGTGTCAAATGTCACAAATCTTCCTCTTCCCTTCAGCCATTGCAGTTGTAATTAGGCTTCAGACATATACCCTACTGTACCATGCTAATGAGGCATATGCTGTTGCAATGAGTCCACAGAGGTCCAGGCAGGGGGGAAAGATAGTCAAAGTCAGTGGAAAGCTTATATCTGTGCTTGGACAAAGGGACTGTGCTTGCTGTAAGCTCCCAGTTTAGGGGAGCTGGCAGATTATTTTACTGTTTGTTAATTTGTTCCCTCCCCAAAGTCAAGAGAATGGCTTGGGAAGTGCCACTGGTCCCACTTCCAGCTCAGGAGGCTCAGGAATGGGTGAAACCAGACTGGGGCCAAACCAGAGTCAGGAGGAAGTGGTGAAGAGGAAAGAGGTGCTTCCTAGATGGGGAAGGGCTATTTTGATCTATGAGGTAGGTGAGATGCTTTCATTTAACTTTTGCAGATCCAGCACCTACTCCCACTGGTTCCAGAGGCTTGTGCAGACTCTCCACCACTGATTTCTCTTGGTGCAGAAAATGCATACCAAATGCTGCTGCTTTCTCAGGCCTCGTATGCCATCCAATCTTGTCTGCAGGGTGCTGGCCGAGTCAGGTTTGGCCAATCCTCACTGTTTCTGAATGGCCTTGTCCCTTACCACTCAGTCCAGCTCGTCAACTTTGATGTTCAGTGCTCCTAGACTGTCATATACAATCAATTGATTTGCTTGTTTTTGGAGGGTCTTTGTTGTAAGATGGACCACAGGAAGCATCTGATTACTCCACTGTCTTAACCCTGTCTCTTATTTTGATTCTCAACTAAAGAGGAAAGACAGACTCCAAAAGAACAAGGGATTTAGCATGATTCCCTACAAGATCCAAATGCTAGAAAATTGAAAATTGCCTTTATGTTCTTTCTGAGTACCCCAGTAGTTAGATTGTGCTTCTCAGTAAGTAGTGACTATAGTCTGAACTTCTTTTGGCCCATCACACCACTAATGAATGCTACAGTTTGGCAGTTTTTACTTGTCATTTAAGCTGGATATTGACAAATCTTTACTGCCTATTATGTCTTTTTTTTCCCCCCCCCGATGGGTTAGGAATAATTGCCATTTTTTGTCTGTCACTGATACTTGACTAAGACTTTTTAAATTTACCTGAAACGTATTCTCTCCTCCCCACTTCTTTAAGCCCCACAATCATTTTTAATAACTTTCTTGGACACCTAATTAACACAGATTGAGTAAGTGTTAAAGATTTACTGCTCCCCATGGATCTGAACAAAGTAAACTTTTGTCTACTTAATTTCATAACATCATTTATCTTGAGGAGATTTGGGTGACTAGATCATTTATATCTTTCTATGATTGCTTTAAAAATATCACATTCTGATTGTCTCTAATATAATTACTCTTTACTTTTTATTTCACTTGTACTATCTGGTTGTGGATTTGTGAAAATTTTGATAATCTGTCATCACATGCCCTGAAGACTCATGGACATGACATGCTGTGGAAGAAGTTACATAAAGGAGCTATGCTTCAAAATATTTGAACAGTGATTTCATTTAAATATCTGAAATTATTTATAATTACTTATCAGAAAGTGCTGTTCTATCCATTTTTCTTTGAGAAATGTCTTATCATCACCAAAAATCACTAGGGTATTTTTATGCAATTATTTTTAATGTAAGGTGAAATTTAAAGTATTTAAAAGATTTATATAATAAGCATAAAATTAAGGTGTACATACGACTATATAAAGCTCTGGTGGCAAACTGGTTAAGAGATCAGCCAAAGATCAGTAGTCCGAATCTACCAGCTGCTCTTTGGAAACCCTATGAGGCAGTTCTATTCTGTCCCCTTCAGTTGCTTTGAGTTGGATTTGACTCAACAGCAATAGGTATAATTAATTCTATAGAAAGGATACTACCCTCATAACCTTAGTATTACATATTTGCTTGAATGTGTGTTTTTCTTCACCCAGCCACAGAAACATGTTTGTGTGGATTCACTCATATGCCATAACTGGTTACCTATATAACTAATAGGAAGCTTCCAGGAGGTGGCTATTGCTAAGTCTCAGAAGTGTTTTTGGCCTGAGTTTAAATTTTAGCTCAGTAGCTATACAATGTAAAGTTAACTTCTCTGATCTTTGGCTTCTTCATCTATGAAAAGAGAAATAATGCTATCTACTTTAAAGAGTTAGAGATCCTGGTGGCATAGTGGTTAAGAGCAATGGCTGCTAACCAAAAGGTTGGCAGTTCGGATCTTCTAGGTATTCCTGTGAAACCCTATAAGATGGTTCTACTCTCACCTACAGGTGGCTGAAGTCAGAACTCACTCAGTGGCAGTGGGCTTTTTTTTTTTTTCCACTTCATGGATTTAAGGATTACATAAGATAATATATTACTATTTGTCACAAAATACCTGTTACAGATAGATACTCAAAGGTCTTGTTTTATTTTTAGTCTTCGTCTATTTTGAAGAGTTGACAACTATCATTGAAAAGAAAGAAGTTATGTCATTGGCCAATCTGGGAACCAGAAATGTGGTTGTCCTGGTCTTCTAGTGCTGCTGTAATAGAAATACCAAAGTGGGTAACTTTGAAGAACAGAAGTTTGTTGTCTTAGTTTAGAAGGCTAGAAGTCTGAATCCAGGGCTCTGGCTCTAGGTACAGTCTGTCTCTGTGTCTTCTTTGAGGGCAGATCCTAGTCCCATCTGTCACAGCCCTAGAGTCTCTGGGTGACTTTCACATGTGCTTCTGTCTTTCTAAGTTCACATTCACTTGTCTGTGTGTCCCATGCTGATCTTTGTATCACTCGGAAGAGACTAGGTTTAGGACATCTCTTACACTGATATGGTCTCATTAACATAACAAAAAACATATTTCCAAATAGGATTTTTTAAAAAATTTTTATCCAGTTGCATAGGAATCAGAACTCCAATACATACTTTGAGGGAACACAGTAAAATCCTTAACAATGCTCTTGAATTCCTAGTATCTCAAACTTATCAAATAAGCTAATCAACCTGAGTCTTCCAAATAAGAATTTCAGTTAGCTATCAAGATTATTATTATTTTTTACTGAGTCCATCAATTTTTCAATACTGGATGAATCAGCAGGCCATTGTTATTGTGGAAGCATAGTGATGACATTCTCCTGAAGCTATTTTTAATGGAATATAGAAACCCAGGAACAGATTTTGTTTATACTCTGCAGAGATTTCAGAGAAGATCCAGGAAACTGTCATTTTTATATACACAAAAGTGATGGTATGAAGCCTAACAGTGCCTGTCTTGCCATTCTTTTATTGATAGATATCAAAAGAATTAGGAAGCCATAGGAAAAGAGAAAAATGATCATGTCATGAAAATAGGAGAGAGAGCAGAGGACAGTTGAAATATTTATTGATGGTCAACTATGCTTATATACATTTTACTGATTGCATTTAATCTTCCTTATTCATTGAAAAAAAAGGGAGTCTACTAAAAACATCAGACTCCCTGTTGTGCCAAGGTTAGCCTTTCTCTGCTGTTAACAGTTCTGATTGAAAAAGTTCCATGTGGTATGTTCATTAAGGCAGATGAGGCAAAACAGAGTGCTGCATTCTGTTACTATTTTTATCTTTTGATTCAGAGAAACATTTCCACTAAGTATTAATGTGATTTTTTATATTTGATAATGAGCTGGTACTTTCATTGTTTTTTCCTTTAGGGAAGCCATGCTGAAGAACTAATGCAGAGGGCCACAACAAGTATTACCTTCATTGTTATTATTATTTTTTTGCTTCTGTTTATAGCTTTTTGACATAGATTATTATTATTTTTTTGGCAAAAACAAAAAGAACATTGCTTTTGGGACAGAAATGATAAAGTAATTTATATTTTTGATTATTAGGCGTGGAAAAAGTAGAATCTTATTTCACTACTAATGCCTGCTGCCATAGTCAAGTTTCTCTAGAGAAACAAACTAGTAAGATGTGGATATAGATGTATTTAAATAGATGTGTATGCACACACATAGAGAGAGAGAAGCAGTGAGAGAGACAGAAATTTATTTTAAGATTCTGGCTTTTGTGATTGTAGGAGTTGGCAAGTCCAAAATATGGAAATCAGTCTGGAGGTCCCTTAGTTTTAGGTCCCAAAATTTGTACATCAGGTAATGGAAAGAGGGAAGACTGAGAGAGTTCTGGAAAAACATCTATTTGTAGTCTGTAGGAAGAATATATCCTAGGAAAAACTCTCTTTTTGTTCTTAAGACCTTCAGCTGATTGGTTGAAACCCATCTACATTGTGGAGGATAATCCACTTAAGGCCAAATGATTTAATCGCATATAATTACTTCATAACAGCATTTAGACTTGTGTTTGTGCAAATAACTAGAGAGCATAGCCTTGTTCAGGGGATACATAAAACTCACCATTACTCTTTCCCATTTCCCAGACTCAAGTGTGTGAATATCTGTTATCTCTGGGTATTTTAGATGATAGAATTTGCCACACTGTATGAATGTATGATTTATTTACCCTCTTCTCTAATTATAGTGTGAAACTTTCAATGAAAACCACATATACCATTCATCTCTGTAGCCCCAGAATTGAGCCTGATGCCTGATACACACAGCTGAAAAACATGTTGATTGATTTGTTGAATTGTTTGCAAGTCAGCAAAAACTGTCTTTTCAGAGGGGAAAAAATGTGATATGGGCTACTTTACTCATACACACATCTCCCCACCCCTAACATTAAAGTTTCTGTTTTTATCAATTAACCTCTCTTAGTTAATCATCTTTAAATACAAAGATAACTAGGAAAAACATCATACTACTTACAGTCAATATTTACATGTATTGTCACACTTCTTTATTCATATTTTAAGTTTGTTTTGTGTACTTGAGTCAGAATTGTCCATAATTTCACAGTCATTAGACATGTAGACAAGAAGACAGGTAGATAGCTGGGCAACATCGTTAAAGAATGTATACTATCAGGAGCTTGGCTACAATTGTGGGTCAGAGGTCACCTTTTCTTAACATTCCCTGGCATGATTCTTTTCACTTGGTATTTGATGAAGGTTAATGGTTGAATTAACTGCACATTCATTCTGTGTTAACACAAAAGATCTGATTGGCAAATCATACAGGAATCTGAGCTCATCTTACCCAGTAACAAAAATAGAAACAATCAAGTAGCACAGGCAAAACAGGGATTTGTTAGTGTTAGGTGCTGTGGAGTCAGTTCCGGCTGATAGAGACCCTACGCACAACACAGTGAAACGCTGCTTGGTCTTGCACATGTTCACAATCATTTTTATGCTTAAGCCCATCATTGTAGCCATAGTGTCAACCTATCTTGTTGAGGGTCTTCCTCTTTCTCACTAACCATCCACTCTACCAAGCATGATGTCCTTCCCTTCTCCAGGGACTGATCCTTCCTGACAATATGTCCAAAGCGTGTAAGATGCACTCTTGCCATTTTTCCTTCCAAGGAGCACCCTGGTTGTACTTCTTCCAGAACAGATCTGTTTGTTCTTTTGGCAGTCCATGGTACACTCAATGTTCTTCTCCAGCACCACAACTCAAAGGCATCAAATCTATCTTCTTTGTTCATTGTCCAGCTTTGGCATCCATATGATGCAATTGAAAATACCATGGCTTAGGTCAGGTGCACTTAAGTCTTCAAGGTGACATCTTCACTTTTCAACACTTTAAAGAGATCTTTTGCAGCAGATTTTCTCAAAGCAGAGAGAGGCCTTGGATATTCCATGCGACTCTACACGTCCTTCTTTACTGCTTTGCATACACTTCTTGACCCCAAGTAATAGAAATCTTCAAATGAGATATGCGTGCCACCGACACTTTTGAAGAATTTGGTCATGAATAATCTCTATTTTAGAGAGTTCTATAGGGCTTAAATGACATTTTCCTGAGGTTGTACCTCATAAATGTAGATTTATGTGTCATGAGAAATCCTACACCATGCTCATCCTTCTAAGAGCATTCCATGGGAAACCACTCAGAAACCAAAACAACCCAAACTTACTGCTCTTGAGTGGATTCCAACTCATGAATTTGCATAGAACAGAGTAGAACTTACTCCATAGGGTTTCCAAGGAGGAGCTGGTGGATCCACACTGCTGACCTTTTGGTTTGCAGCTGAACGTCTAACCACTGTGCAACTGGGGCTCCAGATAAACACTCACCTGTAAATAAATATTGGCAGATACCACAGGTTAGTATTCCAGGTATTTATAAAGAGATTTGACTGGAACCTCTGCTTTCTTTAACTCCAGCACTGGTAGAGAAATGGGTTCCAGAACAGGTGCTTTAACCCACTCTTAGTCTACTCTCTGACCTCAGTCAACATCTTCTTGCCACATGTTACTCAGGTACCTTTTCAATATTTGCCCTACGTATTCAACAGTATGTGATGCAAAAGAACCCCAACAACCACCAAGATTTTAATCATCTAGATGGTGTAGGATGTATAAAAATTGCATCTGTGAAACATGTTAATCATAGACATACGCCTCTAGGAATCTTCTTATATTCTTTTACCAGCTCAAGTAGTCTTTTTGTTCCACCATTTCCAATTATTTGAAATTTTATTATATGTATCGATGGAGAGATTTTTAGTAATGCCCTGGTGAACGACTGAAAAATCAGTCATTGAAATCTGTCTTGGTCATCTAGTGCTGTGGTAACAGAAAATACCACAAGTGGATGACTTTAAGAAAGAAAAAAATATTTCCTCATGGTAAAACAGGCTAAAAGTTCAAATTCAGGGTGTCAGCTCCAGAGGATGGCTTTTGTTCCCTGTCAGCTCTGGAGAAAGGTCCTTGTTCTCCGTCTTCCCTGGGTAAGGAGCTTGTTAGGTGCAGGGAACTCGGATCCAAAGAATGCCCTCTGCCCTTTCCTTGTGGCATGAGTTTCCCCCGTCTCTCTGCTTCCTTGTTTCTTTTATCTCAAGATACAATCCAAGGTGCAGAGTGAGTCCTGACTCACTAACACAACTTTTGCCTATCCCCGTTTGTTAATACCATGGAGTCAGGATTTACAACATATATATGAAAAAAATTGCACAATACCAGGAATCATGGCTGAGCCAAATTGGTACACTCATTTTTGGGTGTACACAATTTAATCCATGATAAAAACCCTGTGGAGTACATTTCTATCTGGTGCATTTGGAGTCACCATCAGTCAGAGTGGAATCAACAAGTTCTAAATTTTTCTAAGTGTGAACTCACTTCCTTTTCTGCCCAGTTTCCATGAATATTACTTCAAAAGGGAGCTTCAGCTTAGTTTCCCCAAATGTTTTCTCATGGTGAGAATAATCATCTATATAAATCTGATTTTCATTTAATTCTTTGAAAGATTTTACATACTCTGTGAGACTCCCTATAGTTGAATGGATTTTTCATATCAAATTTAGTTCAAGTTGGAAGTATTCTCTGCTCCTTCCCAATGAAATGATTTTTTTTCCCCCGGTACTATGATTCCTAGGGACTTAGAGATAAAGGCAAATTTTGGATCTTATTATGACTCAGAATCAGTTGGATCAATGGGATGGTAACAGTTTTTTTAAGTCAGGTTTGTGAGCATAACCACAGTCCGAATATCGTAGTGCAGGTTTTATACATATCGTCTTCCAGATGTCATTATGTAGTACCAGAAACCCCCAAATAGGAACATGGGTGATGGATAGTTTTCTATATAGCCAAGCCAAGTCAGGGCCGACTCAGGGTCTCCATGAGTTTCTACACAGACACATAAATTTAAACATACAACCAGATTTTTTTTTTAATTTTGTATTCATCAGTTGTTCTGAGCTGATCCATACCAATATTTTAAATTCACTTTATAATATTTAAAACCAATTTATATTTAAAATTTATTCTCACATTAAAGTTAATCAACCATAGATATTTATCACTACTACACTTTGGCAGTTTTTTGTTATGTTTCTATGATACTGGAAGCTTTGCCACTAGTATTTCAAATACCAGCAGGGTCATCTTTGTGGAAAGATTTCAGTGGAACTTTTAAACTAACACCAACGAAACAAAACAAAACAAAAAGCCAAACTTGCTGCCATTGAGTCAGGCCTGAATCATAATTAACACAGACTAGGAAAAAGCATCTGACAGTCTACTTCTGAAAAAAGCTATTGGAGAAAAGCTTATAAATAGTAGCTGAACATTATCTGGTAGAGTGTGAGAAGATGAGCTACTCAGGTTGCAAAACCAAGCCTGTTGCCATCAAATCAATTCCAATTCCTGACAACCCTGTAGGACAGAGTAGAACTGCCCCCATAGAATTTCCAAGGAAGGTCTGGCACATTTGAACTGCCTACCTTTCGGTTAGCAGCAGTATTTAACTACTACACCAGGGTTTCCCCTCAGGTTTCAAGACACTCAGAATGTGAGTGCAGAAGAACTGTCTCCTCAAAAAAAAAAAAAAAAAGAAGAGCAAATCTGTTGCCACTGAGTCAATTCCAACTCACAGACCATACAGAACAGAGTAGAGCTGCACCGTAGATTTTCCTAGGAGTTCCTGTTGCATTTGAACTGCTGACCTATTGATTAGCAGCTGTAGCATGTAACCATTAATATACCACCAGTCTCCCCTTAGAGTCAACCTTAAAGAAGTGTATGCAGGCAAGCTTTGAGGACCTTCATTTGCTGATGCAGCACAAATCAAAATGTGAAGAAACAAATGCAAACATTAATAACTGCAACATGGAGTGTATAAAGTATGAATACAGGAAAACTGAAAGACATCAAAAATGAAATGAAAGAAACAAAAGATGATATTCTAGGTGCTGAAAATCCACTGCCATAAAGTCTTTTTCAGCTCATAGTAACCCTATAGTCCTAGTAAACAGTGTTTTGGTCAGCTAGTGCTGCTCTGACATAAATACCACAAAGTGGATGATTTCGACAAACAGTGTTTATTCTTACACAGTCTAGTATGCTGCATGTCCAAATTCAGGATGTCTGCATCAGGGGAATGCTTTACTCCCTGTCAGCTCTCAAGGGAAATGCTTGCACTGTATCAGTCTTTGTTCAGGGAGCATCTTGGTGCAGGAACCTCAGGTCTAAAGGACGTGCTCTTCTCCCTCTGCTGCTTTCTTGATGGTGTGAGGTTCTTAATTCTCTGCTTGCTTCCCTTTCCTTTTGTCCTTTATAGGATGAAGGGATAAAGGATGGTGTAAGCCATAGTCCGTGGAAACTCCCTTTACAGTGGAGCAGGGAGGTGATTCTATGAAGGGATTTACAGCCCCATCCTAGTTTTTTTAACACACAGCATAGGAAAATCACAAACTGGAGGACAATCACAAGATACTGGGAATCATGGCCCAGCCACACGGCTACACACATTTCGGGGTGGGCACATTTCAGTCCATTTCAGGATCACTCCTGAAGTACAATGCTGTCAGTGACAGGACAATATTCATAGGCCTGCAAGGAAATCAAGTTAATACAACTGTTATTCAAATTTACCTACCAACTACTGATACCAAAGATGAAGAAACTGAAGATTTTTATCGGCTTCTTCATTCTGAGAAATTGTGGTGCTGTGGTAGTCACGAGCCACAGCTGCAAACTAAAAGGCATCAGTTCAAAACCACCACATGCTCCTCTGAAACTCTATGGGGCAGTTCTACTTTATCCTACAGGGTCACCATCACTTGGAATTGGCCTACAATTGATCAAGCATGCAATCGAGATGAATTCGTAATTACTCATGATTGGAATGAGAAAGTTGGAAAGGAAGAAGGATTGGCAGTTGGAAAATAAGGCCTTGATGATGGAAATGATACTGGAGATTGCACGACAGAATGTGGCAAGACCCCTTGGCTAGCAGATTTATTCATTTCAGAGTATTTCCCAACAATATGTGGACCTTACTGGATAGAAAACATAAGTATCAAACGGAATACATTTGTGAAAAGAGACAGGGGAAAAATTCAACATCCATCTGTCAGAACAAAGCCAGGGATTGACTTTGGCCGGGAACTGACTTCAGAACAGATCAGCACTTGCTCATATGCAAATTCAAGTTGAAGCTAGAGAAAATTAAAAGAAGTCTACAAGAGCTGGAATATAATCTTGAGTATATCCCACTGCTGTCGGTTGAATTGTGTCCCCTCAAAATACATGTTTCAACTTGGTTAGTTCTCAATTCTCAGTATTCACCATTGTCCACCATTCTGTCATTTGGTATGATTTTCCTTTGTATTTTAAATCTTGTTTCTATAATATTAATGATGCAAGAGTAGAGGCAGTTACATTAATAAGGCAAAACTCAATCTATAAGATTATGTTGTGTCTTAAGCCAATTTTATTTTTTTTGAGATACAAAAGAGAGACGTGAGCAGAGACATGTGGGGACCTCATACGACCAAGAAAGCCTCGCTGGGAGCAGAGCACAGGTCTTGGACTCAGGTCCCCATCTTCAGAAGATGCTTGGCCAGAGGAATATTGATGACAATCTTGAGAAATGTCAAATGTGTTCTTCCCTTTTGGTTTTCCAGCTCTAGTTAACTGCACATTTCTACCTATACCAGGTGCAATATACTCTAGGTCATATTTTGGCTCTTGTGGACTTACTGTAAGTTTCCTTAGCTTCAACTTGAACTTGTATATGAACAATTGATAATTAACTCTGAAGTCAGTCCCTGACCTTGTTCAGACAGATAATATTGATGACAAAGGCCTTCCCCTGGAACCTACATAGAGAGAATACCTTCTCCTAGAGCTGGTATTCAGATTTCTAGTCTTCTAGACTGTGAGAGAATAAATTTCTCTTTGTTAAAGCCCTACCATTTGTGGTATTTCTGATACAGCAGGACTAAATAAATAAGATACACCTAAAAGTTTGGAGATCATCTGAAGAATAGATTTGGCACATTGAACACTAATGACTGAAGACTAGGTAAATTGTGGGAAGACATCTAGGACATCGTATATGAAGAAAGAAAGAAAAGGACCAAAATGGATGCTTGGAGAGACTTTGAAACTTGCTCTTGAATGTACAGTAGCTAAAGCTAATGGAAGAATTGATAAAGTGAAAGAGCTGAACAGAAGATTTAACAGGGCAGCTTGAGAAGATAAAACAAGATATTATAATGAAATGTACAAATACCTGGAGTTATAAAAATGAAATGGAAGAAGACACCTGACGTATCTCAAGTTGAAAGAACTGAAGAAAAAATCAAAGCGTAAAGTTGGCATGGCCTTGATGATAGAAATGATGCTAGAAATTACATGATAGAATTTGGTAAGACCAGTGACTTATTCATTCTTTGGGCAAATATTGGACTACAGGGAAAGCATCAAAAACACATGGAAGGAATATATAGTCACTGTACCAAAAAGAATTGGTTGACGTTCAACCCTTTCAGTAGGTACCATATGATCAAGAACAAATGCCACTGATGGAAGAAGTCCAAACTCCACTGGAGGCATTGGTGAAAAACAAAGTTCCAGGAAATGAAGCAATACCAAGTGAGATATTGCAATGAAGGGATGCCCTGTTGGAGGTGCTCATTTGTCTATGGTAAGAAATTTTGAAGATAGCTACCTAGCCAACCAGCTGGAAGATATCTGAATTTGTGCCCATTTCAAAGTAAGGTGGAAGGTGGAAATTATCAGTTAATACCATTGATATCACATGCAGGTAAAATTTTGCTAAAGATCATTCAAAAGTGTTTGCAGCAGTACATCAAGAGAGAACTGTCAGAAATTCAAATCAGATTCAGAAAAGGATGTAGAAGTGAGATATCATTGCTGATTTCAGATGGATCTGGATTAAAGGTGGTTAACATCAGAAACATGTTTCCCTGTGTTTTATTGACTATATTAAGCCAGGTGACTATGTGGATCATAACAAATTATGAGTAATATTGAAATATGGGAATTCCAGACCACTTAATTGTGCTCATGTGGAACCTATATATAGACAAAGAGGCAGTTGTTCAAACATAGTAAGGTCACACTGCATGATTTAATGTCAAGAAAAGTATACATCAGGCTTGTATTCTTTCACCAGATTTATTCAAACCGTATAAACCAAAACTCTACCCACTGCCCAATATTGAGTCATTTCTGACTCATAGTGACCCTATAGGTCAGAGTAGAACTGTCCCAAAGAGCTTCCAAGGAGCACATGGAGGATTTGAATTGCCAGTCTTTTGGCCAGCACCCGTAGCACCTAACCACTATGCCACCAGGGTTTGCTGAACAGTCTGGAAACCTGGACTAAATGAAAGAGAGCATGGCATCAAGACTGGTAGAAGACATATGATAACCTGCAATGTGCAGGTAACACAGCTCTGCTTGCTGAACGCGAAGATGACTTGCAACACTTACTGGTGATGATCAAAGACTTAATTGTGCTCATGCATATCCTGTACACAGACCAAGAGACAGTCAGTCTCATAGAGCAAGGTAACACTGTATGGTTTAAAAAGCAAGAAAGTTGTGCATCAGGGTTGTGTCCTTTCACCATACTTTTTCTCTTTGAAGTGTAAAAATGCAAAGATGCCATCCTGAGCAGTAAGTTGCCTCTGACCCAAGCCATGATGTTTTCAATAGCCTTATACTCATGCAAAAGGTATACAATCAACAGGAAAGACTGAAGAATTGATCCCTCTGAATTATGGTGTTGGTGGAAAATACTGAACATATCATGGACCTCCAAGAGAACTAACTAGTCAGTATAAAGCCTTCAGCACCGAGAAAACAAAAATCCTGAAAATGGATCAGTAAGAAACATGACGACAAATGCAGAAATACTGATGCTGTCAATAATATCATTTTACTTGGAACCACAATCAGTGCTGGTGGAAGCAGCAGTCAGGAAAGCAAATGACATGTTGCATTGGAAAACTCTGCTGCAAAAGAACTCTAATGTGTTAGAAAGCAAAGATGTCATTTTGAGGACTAAGGTTCACCTGACCCAAGCCACGATGTTTTCAATTGCCTTATATGCATGTGAAAACTGGACAATGAATAAAGAAGACTGAAGAAGAATTGATGCCTTTGAATCATGATGTTAGTGGAGAATACTGAATATTTCATGTACTGCCAGATGAATGAACATGTCTGTCTTGGAAGAAATACGGCCACAATGCTCCTTGGAAGTGAGAACACTTCCATCACGCACTTTAAACACGTTATCTAGAGGGACCAGTTGCTGGAGAAAGACATCATGCTTGGTAAGATAGAGGGTCAATGAGGTGGACTGACACAGTGGCTGAACGATGGGCTCAAGTATAAGAGTGGTCATGAGGATGAACAGGACCAGGCAGTGTTGCATTCTGCTGTCCACAGCTTTGCAATGAGTCAGAACCACCCTGACTATACCTAACAGGAAGAACAACGAAGATATTATCAATCTGTTTTTCAGTCTTTAGACAGTCACAAACTATATAACTGTAACTCTTGATGTTTTAGGTAATTTGCTTCTGACTCCTGTCTGGCCTGTTTTTCCTCATTGCTTAAAACTCTTCTGTTCACTCCTTGTGTTGCAATGACAGACTTTTTCTTTTCTTGTTTATTATAACTCAAAATTACCCTTCTGTGGTCTTACAATATTTTGGATGCTTACTTCTTTTGTGGTATTGTGTGCACATAACAAGTATATGTTTTTGTGTGTGTCGTGCTGGGGTAAGAGACCTGGTTCACACAGTGGTTAACAAATTGGCTAGTAACTAAAAGATGGGCAGTCAGAACCCACCTACTGCTCCTTGGAAGCCACATGGGGCAGGTCTACTGAGTTCTATAGGATCACTATGAATTGGAATCAACTTGATGGCAATGGGTTTTCTCAGTGTTATAGTGTAAATAGTGTTGTGTTTTCCTATGGGTTCATTTAAAGTTGCATCATAGGCATAAGTGAGTTGCTTCATATAACCTATTACTGTGTATTTGAATGATATACTTTTTAAAATTTTGAAAAACAAAGCGTAATTTATGTAACACTATTTCCATTTCCTTTTCTTTTCTGGAATTATTTTTATTTATTTATTTATTTATTACAATAAAGGAATAAAATTTCTAACATCTATCAATTAGCTCTTCTATGATAAACCGTCAGCCCCCATCCACCCATGTAGTCAACATGGTCTTTTTATTCTATGGATAATTCTCTTGTTAAGTCTTTGTAGCAGAAGTCTCATACAAAATTTGTCCTTTTGACACTGATTGATTTCACTCAGCATGATCTCTTCCAAATGAGACCATATTATGAGATGTTTTCTAAAGCTGTCGTTGTTTTTTTACCATAACATAGTGTTCCATTTAGTATATGTACCATATTTTGCTCATCCATTCATCTGCTGATGGACATTGGGGTTGATTCAAAATTTTTGCTATTGTGAACTGTGCTGCAACAAACATTCATGTCTGTTCGTGTGACAACTTTTGTTTCTGAAGGATAAATTCTGAGCAGTGGAATTATAGGAGCAAATGGTATATCTATCTCCAGCCTTCTAAGCAAGCGCCAGACTATTTTCCAAAGAGACTATACCATTTTGCAATTCCACCCACAGTGTAGGAGAGTTCCAATTTCTCCACAGACTCTCCAGTATTTGGTGTTTTGCATTTTTTGGATCATGGTCAACCTTGATGGGGTGAGATGATACCTCATTGTAGTTTTGATTTGAGGTTCTTTAATAGCTAATGATCGTGAGCAGTTCTGCATGTGTTGTTGGGCTGTCAGGATATCCTCGTTAGAGAAATGTCTGTCCATCTCCTTCACCCGTCACTTAATTGGATTATTTATCCTTTTCTTGTTGATATTTTGTAATACCTTATAGGTTACAGAGCTCAGACATCAGTCTGACATAGAGTTGCCAAGCATTTTTTCCCATTCTGTAGGTGGTCTTTTAATTCCTTTGATGAAGTCTTTGGATGAGCAGAAGTGTTTGATTCTTAGTAATTTCCATTTATCTAATTTTCTCTTCTGATGAACGTGCTTTGTCAGATTTTGGAGTCTGTCTATATTGTGTACTAAAACTTCCATTGTTGACCCTATTTTATCTTGGATGAGCTTTACCGTTTTATATTTTGTATTTAGGTCTTTATCCAGTTTGAGTTGATTTTTGTATAAGGTGTGAGATATGGTCTTGTTTCAATTTTTTTGCAGATGGATATCCAATTTTGCCAGCACCATTTGTTAAAGAGGCCTTTCTTACCCCAGTTTAAAATCTTAGGGCCTTTGTCAAATACCAGCTGTTCATAAGAGGATGGTGGCATCTCTGAGGTGTCTGTTCCATTGGTCTATATGTCTCTTTTTGTACCAGCACCAGGCTATTTTGCCTACTGTGGCAGTGTAATAAGTTCTAAAGTCAGGTAGCGAGAGGCCTCCCCATGTGTTCCTCTTCTTCAGTAGTGCTTTAGTTATCCGTACTTCTTCCCTTTCCAAACGAAGTTGATGATTTATTTCTCCATCTCATTAAAAACTGTCACTGGAATTTGTATTGGGATTGCATTATATAAGTAGATTGCTTTGGGAAAAAAGACATTTTCACAATGTTGAGTTTTCATACCCATGAGCAGGACAGATTACTCCATTTATATAAGTCTCTCCCAGCTTCTCATAGTAAGGTCTTGTAGTTCTCTTTGTAAAGATCTCTTATTTCTCTAGTTAGATTTATTCCTAGGTATTTTATCTTCTTGGGGGCTATAGTAAATGGAATTGATTTGGTGATTTTTTCTTTAATAATCTCACTGTTAGTACAAAGGAATCATACTGATTTTCTTATATTTGTCTTGTATCCAGATACTTTGCTGAACTCCTCTGTTAGCTCCAATAGGTTACTTATGGATTTCTTTGGATTCTCTGTATAAGCAATCGTATCATCTGGAAAGAGAGAAATCTTTACTTCTTCACTGCCAATACAGATGCCCTTTATTTCTTTGTATTGCCTGATTGCTCTGGCTAGAACTTCTAACTTCCATTTTCTAACAAATGTGTTACTATGTAATATTTTTCCTATTAAGAAGAATTTTGTAACTGGTAGTTTTATTCCTAGACATATACTAAACAGAAACAAGTACATATGTGCACCAAAAGATATTTACAAGATTGTTCATGGTTTTTTCCCCTATCTTAAAATGAAAAACAAAACCAAAATGAAACAAAAAGCAAATACTTCTCAGAGAATGGATAAATTATATATTAATGCAATGGAATATCACATAAACAAACAAAACTTTTATTATACATAACAGTATAGATTAATATTTCAGACATAATGCAGAGTTAAAGGATCAGGCATAAAAGATTATGTATCATCTAACTTTCATGAAATTCAAGAATAGACAAAACTAGTCTGTTTTGTGGGAACAATGGTTACCTGAGTGGTATGGTATTCTTGCTATTGACTTTGAAGAAACACAGGGAGCTTAGCGGGTGCTGGAATTATGCTGTATATTTTGATCTGGTGGTAGTAACACAGGAATATATATAAGAATTCATTGAACAGTGAACTTTGTGTATACTGTGCTGAATATGAATGTGACTTAATTTAAAAATTAAAATATGATAATGCTGTAGTCACTTTCATTCATAAATTTTCTTTCACTTTCATAGTAAATTCCTTAAGCTATGTAAAAAGAAATAATTGTTTTGACTGTTTTCTTTTGAATATTTTTTGTTAATGGCCAAATTTACCAGCTCTTCTAATTCAGAGTCTTTATTTATTTGAATGATATCAATAAACATTCTCTTTCCTCTGTATTATCTTTCTGGAAAAACAGATACTAGTGGGAGAGAGTCGTAGGTTGGTTGGTTGAAGCATGATTTCCACTGTCTTTTTAACAATGAAATGACTGTGTTTCCACCTATATATTCTGCCATATCTTCAAAGTCTTTCTGATTATCTCCTCTTTACATATACACAAGTAAGCAGTGATCAATACTATCAGGTTGTATATTTCTAATTAGTTAAAAAGATAATTGAATAGCAGTATCACTGAGAGAAGCGAGCAAGTGTGATGTTGGGATATTTGAGACGTTCCCGCTAATTTTTGACTGGATCGTTTAATTCTACAAAGTTTTCTCTCTCTCTTTTTTCTTAATGATACCATTGTTGGTCTTTCAGAATCCATATTTTTATCTTAAATCTGTAACTATGAGTTTCTTGAAAAAGTTCCATGTCTTTCTCCACCATTTGTAGTAAATCAAATAATTAAGTAGCGTGTTACCGGGCAGCACTGATACGTCATTACCATCTTGTACTTTTTTCTTGAAGTTTCCTCTGTATAATACCAAGACCTTATTTTAAAGTGCTATAAATTATGAAACCCTGATGGTGCAGTGGTTAAGAGCTTGGATGCTAAATAAAGGTTGGCTGTTTGAATCTACCAGTTGCTCCTTGGAAGCCCTGTGGGGACAGTAGTCCCAGAGGGTCGGTCAGTCAGAATTGACTCTATGGCAACTTTTTTATTTTTTAATTATTTTTACTGCGATCAAGTGCAAGTTTAAAATCCAAGTCAGTTTCCCATATAAAACCCTGAGCACCAATGTTTCTGCAACGCTATCTGCTCTCCACACTCTGTGAAAGCACACTCTTCTTTTCCACTCTTTTCTTCCAGTATCCACAGAACCAACATTTGCTCCCACCTCTCTATCCCATCCTCTCCCCTCCGAAAAGAAATCAGTAGGACAGTACCATATGTATATGTATATATATACATACACACATATATATGTATATATATGTACACACATATATATATGTATATATATAAAACCATAAAGTACACACACCACCTGCATCACTTTCTGTCCCCAGGTCCAGTTCATTCTTTGTCTGAAGAGTAGGCTTTAGTACTGGTTTCAGCTTTGGGCTAGCAGCAAGTCTAGGGGCCATGTTCTCAGGGGACCCTAGGGGTTGTCAGATCATCAAGTCTGGATTTTTAATACAGTTCTAGATTTAGATTTAGTTCTAGATCTAGATCAGGGACCCAACATGGTGTTCCCTGCCAGGGCTGCTTTGGTGGTGGCCAGGTACCATCTAGTTCTCTTGTTCTCTTGCTACTGTAGTTTCCAAGTCATATGGGCCCTTCTGTCTTCTGGGCTCATTTTTCCTCATGTCATTGATATTCTGTTTTCATCTGTTCCTGTTGGGTTGGGATCAATTGATGTTTCTTAGATGACAGCTCGTTGGTTTTTCCGAATTCCCATTGATTATCTAATCTATGAATAACCCTCTCAGTACCTCTCCACTCCTGTAGCCATGAAAAAGTATTTACTTCTTTGGATAAGTTTCTACCTATATATCCTGCCATCTATTCCTTATAATATCTATTCTTTATAATATTCCCAGATCCGACTCGATGGCACTTGGCTTGGCATATTCCTTATAATAGTGGTCTCATCGCCATGAGTTGGATCCGACTCGACGGCACTTGGCTTGGCTTGGATGCAATATTTGTCTTTTTGCAGCTGATTTCACTCAGCATGTCTTTCAGTTGATTTCAAGTTATGTTTCCTAGAGTCATTACTGTTCTTTATCATTGCATAGTGTTTCATTGTGTATATGTACCATAATTTGTTTATCCATTCATCTGTTCATGGGCCCCCAGGTTGATTCCATCTTTTTGATATTGTGGATCGTGCTGCAGTAAGCATTTGTGTGCATGTATCTGTTTGTGTGACAGCCCTTATTTCTGTAGGATATATTTGAAGCAGTGGGATTGCTGGAGTATATGGTATTCTATTTCTAGCTTTTAATGAAAGTGTCAAATTGCTTTCAAAAGAGGCTGTAGCATTTTACATTATCACCAGCAGTGTAGGAGACTGCATTCTCTCCACTGTTTGTTATTTTGTGTTTTTTGGTTTATTGCCAACTTTGTTGGGGTAAGATAGTAAGTATCTCATTGCAGGTTTGATATTAATTTCTCTAGTGGTGAATGATTATGAGCATTTCCACATGTATCTTTTGGCTGCCTAGATGTCTTGTTTGGTGAAGTGTCTCTCTGTACCCTTTGCCCATTGTTTAATTGTGTTATTTGTCTTTTTCTTATTAATATTTTGCAGTACTTTGTAGTTTATGGAAATGAGATATCAATCTGTAGAGAGTCTTTACCCTCTTGATAAAGTCCTGGATAAGCATAACTGTTTGATTTTTAGTAGTTCCCATTTATCTATTTTCTCTTCTGCTCTTCTTCAATGGTAATATTTTGAGTTCTGTTTAAGCTGTGTATGATGGCTCCTATTGTTGTCCTTAATTTTTCTTCCATGGCCTTTATCATTTTAGGTTTGATATTTAGGTCTTTGATCCATTTTGAGTTAGTTTTTGTGTAAGGTGTGAGATACAGGTCTTGTTTCAGTTTTTTTTGCAGTTTGCAGATGGATATCCAATTTTGTCAACACCATTTGTTTGAGAGTGCTTTTTCCCCCGTTCGTGGCCTTTGGGCCTTTGTCAAAGATCAGCTGTTCATAGTTAGATGTTGTTATTTCAGGATTCTCAATTCTGTTCCATTGGTCTACATATCTGTTTTTGTACCAGTGCCAGGTTGTTTTGACTACTGTGGCAATGTAGTAAGTTCTGAGGTGGGGTAGTGTGTGGCTTTCCACTGTGTTCCCCTTCTTTCATAGTGTTTTACTTATCCAGCATTTCTTCCCTTTCCAAACAAAGTTGGTGCTTTGTTTCTACATCTCATTAAAAAATGTCACTGGTATTTGTACTGGGATTGCATTGTGTGTGTGTGTGTGTGTGTGTGTTTATACATATGGACACAGACACACAGACACACATGTAGCTTTGGGTAGAATAGACATTTTCACAATCTTAAGTCTTCCTATCCTTGAGTAAGGTAGGTTTCTCTACTCAATGTAAGTCTCTTTTTGTTTCTTGCAATAGGGTCTTGCAATTTTCCCCGTATAGGTTTCTTACATCTCTGGTTAGATTTATTCCTATGTATTTTATCTTCTTGGGGGCTATTGTAAATAGCATTGACTTGATGACTTCCTCTTTGATGATTTCTTTGTTGGTATAAAGAAATCCTACTGATTTACTTATGTTTATCTTATATGCTGACACTTTGTTGAACTCTTAGTCCCAGTAGTTTATTTATGGATTCTTCAGGTTTTTTTTTTTTTTTTTTGTGTGTGTGTGTGTGTATATGATCATGTCTTCTGTAAATAGGGATACTTTTACTTCTTCTTTACCAATGCAGATGCTTTTATTTCATTATCTTGTCTGATTGCACTGGCCAGAACCTCTAGCACAGTGTTGAATAAAAGTGATGACAGTGGCAATCCTTGTCTGGTTCCTGTTCTCAGGGGGAATTCTTTTAGTCTCTCTTCATTCAGGAGGATTTTGGCAATTGCTTTTCCCTAGATACCCCTTATTGCATTGAGGAATTTCCTTTCTATTCCTATTTTCCTGAGAGTTTTTAGCATGAATAGGTGTTGGACTTTGTCAAATGCCTTTTTTTGCATTAATTAATAAAATAGAGTGAATTTTTATCCTTTGTGTTATTTATGTGGTTGATCACATTAATTCATTAATTGTTTTTCTGGTGTTGAACCAACCCTGCGTGTGTATGTAGCATGACTACTGCTTGATTGTGATGAACTTTTTTTTGGTATGTTGTTGAATCCTGTCGGCTACAATTTCATTGAAGATTTTTTGCATCCAGGTTCATGGAGGACACTGGTCTGTAATTTTCTATTTTTGTGCAATCTTTACCCACCTTTGGTACCAGAGTTATTCTGGCTTACTAGAATGAATTTGGGAATATTCCGTCCTTTTCTATGTCATAAAATAGCTTCAGTAGTATTGGAATTAACTCCTCTCTAAAAGTTTGGTAGCATTCTCTGGTGAAGCCATATGGGCCAGGACTCTTTTTGGTTGGTAGTTTTTTGAGTATTTTTTCAATATCTTCTTTTGTGATGGGTTTATTAAGTTGTTCTACTTCTCTTTGCAATAATTTTGGTAACTGATGTGAACCTAGAAATTTATCATTTCCTGTAGGTTTTTAAACCTGTCAGGGTACAATGTCTCATAGTATTCTGTTATGATACTTTTGATTTCAGTTGCGTCTGTTGTGACATCTCCCGTCTCATTTCTTATTCATGTTACTTATTTCCTCTCCTGTTTCTCTTTTGTGAGTTTGGTCAGTGGTTTATTGATTTTGTTGATCTTTTCAAAAGCACATCTTTTGGTTTTGTTAATTCTTTCAATTGTTTTTCTATTCTCTACTTCATTTAACTCAGCTGTAGTTATTATTGTGTGTTCTGGTGCCCAAGGGATTCTTTTGTTGTTTTATTTCTACTTGTTGGAGTTGTAGAGTTACTTCTTTGGTTTGAGTCCTTTCTTCATTCCAGATGTATGCATTTATTGAAATAAATTGGCCTCTGAGCACTGCTTTTGCTGTGTCCCTTAGGTTCTAGTAGGATGTGTTTTCATTCTCATTTGATTTCATGAATTTCTTTATTGTATTCTTGATTTCTTCTGTAACCCATGGATTTTTTAGCAAAAGGTTTTGTTCAGTTTCCATATGTTGACCTTCTATCCACGTTTTTTCTGCTATTAATTTCAACTTCTATGCCTTTATGGTCTAGAAGATCCTTCAAAATATTTCAATGGATAGGATTTTGTGGAGACTTGCTTTATTGACTAATATGTGGTCATTCTGGAGAATGTTCTATGTGCATGGGAAAAGAAGGGGTACTTGTCTATTATCAGATGGAGAGTTCTATATATGTCTATGCATCTAAGTGGGTTTGTTGTTGCAATAAGATCTTCTGTATCTTTATTGCTCTTTTCTTCTGGATGCATTGTCCATTATTGAAAGTGGAGTGTTGAAATCTCCTACTATTACTGTTGAGCAATCAGTTTCACTTTTCAGTGTTGTCAGCATTTGTTCAATGTATTTAGCAGCTCTGATATTGAGTGTGTAAATATTTAATATTGTTATATCCTCCTTATGTATTGAACTTTTAAGCAATAAATGCTGACCATCCTTTTTTATAATGGTGGATGTCACTTTAAAGGCTATTGTATCTGAGATTAATATTGTCACTCCTGCTCTACTTTGCATGTTGTTAGCTTAGTATATGTTTTTCCATCCATTGTTTTTCAATTTGTTAATGTCTCTGAGTCTAAAGTGTGTTTCCTGCAAGCAACATATAGATGGGTTGTGGTATTTGACTCAATCTATTACTCTTTGTCTCTTTATTGGTGCATAAAATTCATTTGCATTCAGTAAAATTAGTGATCGGAAACGCTGGTGGTGTAGTGATTAAGTGCTATGGCTTCTAACCAAAAGGTCAGCTATCCAAATCCACCATGCACTCTTTAGTAACTCTATGGGACACTTCTACTCTGACCTATAGGGTCGCAATGAGTTGTAACTGACTTGACAACACTGAGGGGTTGGGTTAATTGTTGATCAGTGTGAGTCTAGTGCTGTCATTTGGTTGTCTTTATTTGTATGTTGTTAGCAGCTTCCTTATTCCACTTAATATTCTGATCTGAGTTATTTTTCTTCATGGGTTTTCTTTCTATTCATTTCACTGTTGGTTTTATATCTGTTGAGACTTCCATATTATGTTTCCTGTTTTCACGTGTAGTATTGTTAGTTTACCTTGTAGCTACCCGTCTTTAAGTTCTTTGCATCTCCTTGAATTCCTCTCAACTAAAAGTTCCGTGAATACATTAGTATGTTCCTCTTTTTAGTATAATATTGTCATAACTTACCTACTGAGATCTGTTTCTGTAACTTTAATATTTAGCTTAGGTTGAGCTTTGTTCCTTCCCTAAGTCACACTCTGGATGCTGTGTCCTGCATTGCATCCTTGAGTATACGTCTGATGTTATTGATTTTCTAGCTGAACAACTTCATTCAGTGTTACTTGTAATTTTGGTTTGGTTTTTGTGAAGTCTTGAAGCTTCTGTTTATTTGGGAATGTCCTAATTTCACCATCATATTTGAGATAAAATTTTTCAGGGTATATAATTCTTACATGGAGGTTTTTTTTCCTTAAGACTTTTTATTTGTGTCATTTCATTACCTTCTTGCCAACATGGTTTCAGGTGAATAATCAGACCTCAGTCTAAAGGACTCTGCTTTGTAATTTAGTTTTGGCTTAAGTGTAGCTGCCTTTAAGAGCCTCTCCTTTTGTTTCAGTTTTTAAAAAGCTAGATTACAATATGTCTTGGTGTATTTTTCATTTTGTTCTGTTGCACTTTGTATAATCTCCATCCTAAGGACTAGAAGGGCTCTATATGTAATTCTTTAGTTTTCTACCTCTGATCATTTCAGGCAGGCTTCTTCATCAGGGAAATTTTTTGATTCCTTTTTTGGGAGTTTTCTGGAGCCATGGTGGTCTGCTTCTTTAAGTGATTAAAAAGTTGTTGTGCTTTAACTGTTCAGTTTTTGGAATCTAACTTTTATATAGAAATATACATGTATTTATCAGACTCGACTCAACAGCAGTAGAGAGGAGGAGTAGATGTATTTGTATTAATTTTAGTTTGACTGTCCAAATAGTCTAATCCTTTGAGCTAGAGTGGTTATTTGAGCCCTAGTAATTCTGATGTCCTGTCTCTCGGTGGTTGGAATGTTGAGTACACTGAGAAACGGAGTAAGAATAGCTGACTCGTAGGAGCCACCAGAATCTTCTTCCAGCTCTTCCTTTTTTCCCTCCCCAGATCAGAGGGAAAATTTCCAGGCACACATGTGAAATACCGCACTACTGGCTCAGATAGTGTTCTAGAATTGAGAGTCACTTGTAGAGTGGAGCATGGACAGGGAAATCGCTGGGTACAAGTTATGTAGTCAGTGCATAAGAAATGTGTGAGTCACAAAAGTTGAACTTTTTCTTTAAGTCTGTTGTGGAGCAATCTGTACCTCACAGTAGTGAGTGGAACTTTTCTTATATCCCTCTCTTTTTTTCCTTTCTGAGACGTGTGAAAAGCTCAGGGCACACAACTAAAGTGTCCTACTTTCTCCCAGTTACTGCACCAGAATTTAGTTTATTGGGTACAGCAAATAAGGTAGGTGGAGAAGTTTGAGTATAGGGACAGAAATCAGCACGTAAGAAAGGATTGAGCCCCAAGAAATCATGAGTATTTCCCTCGAAATGATTGTTGCAATTCACCTCAGGCTTTGGACTGCAATTTGGGAGATTCAGCAAAGGTTTGCTTATGCATTTCCCTTTGTTTACCTCTCAGTGACAAGGAGAAAAGCTCAGGGCATACATGTATAATCCCACTTCTGGTTTAGGTAGTGCAGCAGAATTTCACCTCCACTGTAGCTCAGAGAAGGGAAGGGGGAAGGGGACCGCTGCACTTGGCCACCAGCTACTGCCATACACTCCAGACACAGTCATCCCAAGCTCAGCCTCTTGGTTGAAAGAGATGATCTCTAGTCAGGTGTCTTTGCTCAGTATGGCAGCTGGCCTCAGCCATGCTCCTAGGGACAGCAGTCCCAGTTCCAGTCTTCCAGTCAACAAAGATGGCCTTCACACTTGAGATGCTTCTCCACTGCTGTGTCAGCAGAAGTGAGACCCTTACCACTGCTGATTTCCTTCTAACAAAGGCAGTTGCTACCTTTCTTTTGCCCAGTCCAATTTCACACATTTTCACCTGATTTTGAGGCTTCCAGAATGTCCTCCTTGTTCTAGTCAGTTGCTTTTTAAGGCCTTAATTATTAGAGGGATCAGAAGAGACATGTACCTATTCAGCATTTTGGCCACGCCTCTCCCCCCACTCGTCTTTTTGGTATAAGTTATGGAAGCAATGTGGTTTTGGAAAGGTAAGTTGGCCCACAGTCAGCATATCTGAGTTTTATCACTGGCTGTATAATGAAGCTCAGAATCAGATGGCTAATAGGTAAATTCCCTTTATGCAACGAGACATTATAAATAGTTGATCAGGTTGATTTCATTTTTGTTTCCATTTGGATCACGAAGTAAATATTCTCCACTTTGAGATCCATGACTTAAATTACCGTACATAAATGATGGTACAGACTGTCTACAGCTTCACTCTTGGTTTCAGCAAAGATCACCTGAATTGCTGTTAACAAATGTTTATACAAGATCTTTCACTTAATGACCTCAATCTTGACACTCAGAAAGGAGTTACATGGCCACAAATTTCTTTCTGTAGATGCTGGAGCTATTTCCAATGCTATTGTTGAATCTGTTTATAGGAAATATTTCTCCTGTTTTATGTCTGACAACTTGAACATATCCATTGAAAAGAGAGATGATAAGGACAAAAAAGAAGCTATAGTTTCTTGGACAGGAAATAATTTTGTATATGCATGTGCATTACAAACAGGTAATCTGAGTATCATAATTCATCTATCTGTATAAGATTAGCTAGACTGAATTCAAACTGTCCTGAGCAATTAATCTTTTTAAGTAAGAAAATTTCAACTGAAAAGTATTTATATTTGAGACCTTCATTCTCCCTCTTGAAGATTAATGAGACTATTGTCCATGCGCATTTGTTCTAAATAAAATGTACAGTGCTACCTGGAATTCATATACAGGAAGGACAGCTGATGTGGGAAAAGTATTGCAAGATGACAGAATCCACTATTCTCAATGTGTCCCTAAGGGATTTCAGAGGCACTGATATTACACATTGCACACCCTCTCTGCCAGGTGCCTGCATAATCACAGCATAGGAATTGACACATTTGTCACCAACAATCATATTGGAAACTTTCTGAAGCTATAAATAATAGCTATAGCACCTATAATATTTTCCAGATGAAGAGACATGGCACTTAATCTTGATGTAATCTGCACTAGGTGAAGCCTGAGGGCATTCAGATTGAGTGCTAGTCCCTACTGTATTGCATGCTACCTAAAGCTCCCTGAATTCAACAAGACTCTTTGGCATGGATGAAACCTTGTAAGAACATCTGATCTAAATTCACTGCCTTAAAAGCAAATAGTAGTAATGAGATGACACTATACAGATTTTTAAAAGTTTCTGAGATATTATCCATGTATTGAATGAATATTTGCTGCTAAAAATGAATGCTTTTTTTAAGGACAGATTTAAAAAAAAAAATCCAGCTCTTCTATTTACTAGTGATTGGCGTCATGCAACACATTTAAGTCTCTTGTTGGTATAATGGGAATAATAATTCTACCTTGAGTGGTACAGGAAGATTACATTAATGAAAGTACACTCATTATATCATGGCTTATAATATATACTCAGTAAATATTAAGAACTGACTGTACTGTGTCATATTAGGAATGTTCTATATTCAATCACCATACTAAAATAAGAAGCTTTTTATATCTGTCTCCCCTTTTATGGACTTTTTGATTACAAGGACATAGTTTGATTAAAGTCAAATACCTAGCAAGATAGATGTTACTCGCAACTCCACTGAATTAAAGCATGAATAAGGCATGATACCTCTTTTCAGGGATGTCATGATATGGGGGAACCAGATAATCACAGTCAGTGTTCTATAGTGTGTGAAAGTGCAAATAGTAGAGCTATGCAAACCTTAAGGCATTTTAGGGGAAATCCTGGTAGTGCAGTGACTGCTAACCAAAAGTTTGGCAGTTTGACCCCACTAGCTGCTCTGTAGGAGAAAAATGTGGCAGTCCTGGAAATCGTGTGGAGCAGTTCTATTCTGTTCTGTTGAGTTACTGAAAGTCAGAATAGATGATAGCAATGTATTTGGTGGTACAAATGGTTCAGTTCTAGACTACTAACTACAAGGTTGCAGGTCAAGGCCACCCAGTGGCTTAGGGGGAGAAAGAACTGTAGATCTCCTTTTTAAATAACAATTATAGGCAAGAAAACCCTATGGGACAGTTCGACTCTATTACATGGGGTCACTATGAGTTAAAGCTTACAACAAGGAAGCATTATTTTGAAAAGTAATTGCTTTAAGCATCCACGTTTTGTTGCACTGTTTCTCCTTACTGATTTTTTCTGTAGTAAATCGAGACTTGGAAAGCTGTGCAGAGATAGTGCTCTGGTCATCTTGGAAACTGTAGTGTCTGGCTTAAAGACTGTATAGGTTTTGTAAGTTAGTGTGCATATATATATTTATGTGTGTGCATGAGTGTGCATGTGTTTGTGTGAACATGTACATGCTTGTGCATGTGAATGGAAGTATAACCTTAAAGGTGCTACAGTAGTAGTGGTGGGGTCCCACTGGTCCAGAGCTTACAGATCTGGTTGAAGGCTCCATGTCATCCTCTTACTGACTGTGTGACCTTTCGCAGATTGTTTGGCATGAGTTGTTACAGATGGTAAATCAAGGCATCATTCTGTTTATCAGTCTCTCCATATCTCCTTAGAAACTCTAATTCTTATCAGGACCTATTTATATTTACTTCCCTTGGACAAATCATAATGCAAATTCTTAGGAATAAGTTATTGATTTATCTGAACCTAAGGGGCCTTGATTGCACAACAATTAATGCTTAACTGTTAACCGAAAAAGTGGTGGCTCTAACTGACCAACTGCTCGGTGAGGGAAAAGACCTACAATCTGCTCCCATGATGATTACAGCCTAGGAAACCCTATGGAGCAACTCTACTCTGTCCTATATGGTCACTATGAGTCATACATGAACTCAGTGAGACACAACAACAAAAATCTATCTGGATTGAAGGGACTGTAATACATATAGGCAGTAATACTCCTAGCTTGAGGAAGTTGTACTTCTGCAGTAAATAAAAAGGGACACAGTTGGGTAAATGCTGGAGCTCTTCTGCTAGGTAATTTGTCTTGCAAAGTTGCCTGGTATACTTGAAAAACACAAATGCAGGGCTTTGTACATCCTTGTTTAAAAGCAGGTACCTTGACAAGCTTGTATTATTTTACGAATGTTCTTCTTTGAAGATTTGAAACTATAAAACCAAAACCAAACCAAAGGCATAGCTATCAACTCATTTCCAACTAATAGTAACTACATAGTTTTCAGGGTGTAATCTTTATGGAGGCAAATTGCCACATCTTCTTCCACTGAGTGTGTGCATGTGTGCTGATGGACTCGAACTGCTGTAGGTTCAAACTGTCTTTAGGTTAACACCCAAGTACTTAACCACTGCACCAAAGTGCTCCTTACTAGGAACTGTTGCGCTGATACATTCCTAAAATAAAAGATCAAGAAGGCATCCAGACTTGAATTAGCACAATGTGATAGAATAACACTGCTACACAGGCTGTGTGTCCAATCGCTTACTATTCTAGGAGGTGAAATTGGTCTTTTGAATGTTTCTCTGCTACTGATGTGGTATAAACTTTCAATCTGAGAGCTTACAGGAGTTATTTTGACAATTGCTAAAGAATCTGTTAAGAGAGACTCAAGGCATTTTTAGTTATTTTATCAAAGGTAAACTCATTTTCAAAAGGATTTAAGTAAAGGTATATTTTCAAATACAGTCTCTTGCCATCATGCATAACAGTTGAAACTTAAACATCTTTTAAATGTTACTGTTTTCTAAGACTTCATAATAAAAGCATTTTCACAGGAAGTCAAAATGCCTGACAATGGAAAAAAGCAGACAGATCACAAAAGAGGATTTTGACACCTACTATAAGGAAGGATCTCAGACACAGGCTTTCCATGTATTCAAGAATTATGTTACTGAATACTGAAAACATTCCCTAAAAGTTTGTTTTAGGAGCCTAAATAGTTTTGATCAGTTGAGTTACTGGGCTCAGCACAGAGACCTGGAAATTTGATGGAAAAATAGAGGATACAGTTTTTGACTTTAAGAGGTTTAAAAACACGTGGTGAAGACCAGACCCATAGAACATAAGAACAGTTGAATAGAAAACCTCAAATATATAATCTATTAATTAGAACACTTTAGATTGTCCAGGACTCAGGTGGAGAAATGTAGCTATGTGTTGTACTATTTATTATAAATACATGCTAAATATAATGTTAAAATTTGTCTTTACCTTTGACTATTTTTACTTACTTTGACTATGGAACTTTAAAGATTAAGGTATGTGTCTCATTCACAGTCATACCTGTGCCTAGCAGAGTGCTTGGCAAATAATAGATGTTGAATGTGTTTGAATTAACATCTAGTCATGGAATGAGGCAGTTGCTTGTATGTATTGATACTTCTGTTTCCTTACATATTTTTTTTCTGGTGAACTGTTTTCCTTGCTTCCTTAAAGGAAATTATCTGCAGGACAGAGAATGGTCCTCCTACAACCTATATCTGTTTGGCATGAAATCCCCAAATTGCAGGGGATCAAGCTTCTTCCCCGTTCTTTACTCTTTCTCTCACTCAAATGCTTAAAATTCTTGATTTGTATTGCAAACTTATTCTTTTTTCTGTTTTGCCTAAAATTTTGTTTACATATAACTTACGTACCATATACTAATAACTTGTTGAAACCAGATATCTGTCTTAATTGTATGTCCTCTGTAGAACCTAGCACAGTGTCTCATAGGTATGAAAAAACAGTTAAGTTGAATTACATTGATAGTGATCACAAGGTTTGGAAAATAGGGTGCTTTAGAAAAGATTAAAATAACACAGATTGTTTATCTTAAACAAAAGATTAAATGCTATTGTAGGAGTGCACAATAAAGGTTTTTATACCTTGAGAATGGAAGGTAGGATGTGGGGATAGAGTAGGTAGCACAACACGACAGTAGATTAGGCTTTTCCCAGCTATCTTTTTATGGTTTATGGCAGTATAGTCAATTGTGTGTTTATTTCTTTGCTTTCTATTTGTGTTAACCAAGTATATTTGGGCAATCATACCTCACTGAATCTACTAGGCTCCTAACTTCTACTCATGTTTATAATTGGGCAGTTATTAGTTTGCACAGAGGATCATTTGTTATTTTTGGATGTTTTGTCTTTTTTCAGACAGATTTTCCTTGGAAGCCTAATTTATTTATTAATGTTTACTGAAACATATACAGTATGTCGCTAATCTCATCTTACTCAACAAATATTTATTGAGCACTTCATCTGAATCAGGGCATCAATTGTATTCTAGAGATACAAAATGAATGAAATATAGGCCCTGCCCTTGAGGGATATCAAATTGTAGCAGACTTATCAAAATAAAAGAAAATTATATTGCAGTATAATATGTGGTGATAGAAAAATGAACCTATGAAGTTCTATGGGAGCATGGCAATGTAAAATTAATGATTTGTCCGGGCCAACAATGTCCAGCAGAAAAATAATGCAAATCACGTATGTAATTTTATATTTTCTAGTAGTCATATTAAAAAAAGTGAAAAGAAGGTGATAAGCATTCACCGCATTTCAATTATGTATTTGCTACATATGGCTAAAGGTTATGATGTTGGACAGTGGTCCAGAAAATTAAAAAAGGCATAACAGATAATTTGATACTGAGTTGGGTCTTGTGGAGATGGCATGAGGTATCTATGCTACAGAAAAAAACTTATACACAGAAATGTCCAGAAATGTTGGCAGGAGTTCTACATATACAGGCATTGTCTTAGGCATCTAGTGTTGCTATAACAGAGATACCACAGATGCCAAGCCAAGCCAAGTGACGTTGAAAATGAGTGGCTTTTAAAAGAATAATTGCATTGTGTCCAAGTCCAGCAGGCTACAAGTCCAAATGCAGGGCATCGGCTCCAGGGGAAGGCTGTCTCTGTTGGCTCTGGAGGACGGTCCTTGTCATCAGTCTTCTACTAGCCTGGGAGCTTCTGAGGTGCAGGATTGCTGAGTCCTTTCCAAAGGAAGTGCTTTGTTTCCAGCACTATTTCTTGGTGGAATGAAGTTCCCAACTCTTTGGTTAGTTCCTTTCCCTTTATATTCCAAGAGATTGCCTCAGGGAACAATATAATCTTGCATATTGAGTCCTGCCCCCCCACCAACACAACTGTCAGCTATCCAAACTCAGTAACATCCTAGAGGTGGGGTTTACAGCATATAGGAATGTCAGGTAACACCAGGAGTCATGGCCTAGCCAAAATACTACACATATTTTTTTGGGAGACACAATTGATTCCATGGCAGACATGATAGGGAATTAATCTAGAGATAAAAATTGAGTCCAAAGCATTTCAATTATAGTTGAAGGCTTGATAAGTCTAGTTATAATAGTTAAAAGCTCATAGTAATATGATTAGGTCAAATTATCTAATAGTAGTAGTATAGTTTTC
Source organism: Heterohyrax brucei (assembly GCA_028571685.1). Classification (NCBI taxonomy): domain Eukaryota; kingdom Metazoa; phylum Chordata; class Mammalia; order Hyracoidea; family Procaviidae; genus Heterohyrax; species Heterohyrax brucei. Next base: position 57,806,648 of record CM053145.1, on the reverse strand, counting down.
TTGCTTTCTGCAAATCCTTCCAGAGTGCTTATTATGCTCCAAGAAACCTTGTTGACATAGTGGTTAAGTGTTATGGCTGCTAACAAATATGTCTTCAGTTCAAATCCACCAGGCACTCATTGGAAAGCCTATGGGGCAGTTCTACTCTGTGCTGTAAGGTTGCTGTGAGTCAGAATAGACTTTATGGCAATTTTTTTGTTTGTTCGTTTATTATGTTCCAAGTAGTGGTCTTACCACTTTTCATACATTAGCTTATTTAATCTTTTCAATGACCCTGAGAGGCAAGCATCATAATTATCTACTCAATTTTATAGAGATAGAAAAAGAGAGAGAGAGAGAGAGATACATATAGATAGATACAGAGAGACATAGATATAGAACTAATACAAAGGAAGGTTAGGTAATTTGCCCGATGTCTTTCAAATAAATGGCACAAACAGAATTTGATTTCAGGCAGTTTAACTTTAGAAACTGTTTTCCTAAACACTACTGTATATTAAATTTATAAGACACTCCTACCTATGTATTACACAAACTCAGTTCTGAATTTCATGTTCCATATAACTCAGCTGAATCTAAATATTTAAGATTTACTGAAGTTGTAAAAGGAACTAATGAAGCCAAATTATTTTTCTAAAAATAAAAGCTGATGAAAACCTAAATAAAAATTAGAATCATAAAAACAAACGTGATGAACAGTTCATTACATTTTAGGAATATAGTGCATGCTATACAAATACTCCCTGATGTTATTTTATTAATAGATAAGATGAATGTGTATGAAAAAATTCATTTCATCCTAAATGGAGTCTATCAATTTCCTGAAAATATAAAATAAAAAGTACATTTATGCAGCTTTTAAGACATACATCTATAATATAAAAAAGATTAGGAATGGAAAAGATGAAAGAGTCATATTATACAAACACCAAATAAAAGCTGGTGTTATATTAATATCAGAAAAAATGTAAACCTTAAGTCACAAAATGTTACTGGAGATAAAGAAGGACACTTCCTAATGATAACCTACTCAATTCACTAAGAAGGTATATCTAACATTTCTGTTTCTAATTACATAGCGCCAACATTTATAATGTAAAAAATTCACAGAACTCAATTACAATATTATAACCCATATTAGGGAAATTTTAACCATCTTTCTCAAGAACTGATTAAAATATGTGGAACTGAAAGGCATAAGAATATAAAAAATTTGAAATTGCATTTAACAAACTTGACATAATTTATCTATATAGAATGTTGTGTCCACTGACTGTAGCCAATTCATTGCTTTAAGTACATAAACAAGTTTTGCAAAAACTGACAATATCCACAGTCTGAAAGCAAGTCTCAGTAAAATGCAAAGTGTTAAAATTATAGAATATATTCTCTAACTGTAGTACATTTAAGCTCAAGGTTAATAATTTCAAGATATTTCAATCCCTATATTTTTAGAAATGAGCAAATATACTAATACGTATGTCAAAGAGGAAATGAAAAATTGAATATAGAAAAATATTTTCATTATGAAATGAAAATGAAAATATTTTTCTATATTCAGGGGGACATTTAAATTTATATGGGAATGTACATGTCACTCAGTCATAATAAAAAATTAAAAAAAACAAGTTATACTCTTTCAGAAAATAAAGAAAGATATTTTCAATGAAATATATTGCAAATTCAATATATTAAATAAACTTTGTGGAATGCAGCTAAAATAGAACGGATTTTACAATAGTTCATGCATATTTTAGAGAAAGTTTAAAAATTCATGAGCTAATAGTAACCACGGCTTAGGTCAGGTGTACCTTAATCTTCAAGGTAATGTCTTTGCTTTTCTACACTTTGAACAGATATTTTGAAGTAGATTTGCCCAGTGGAATACATCTTTTGATTTCTTGACTACTGCTTCCATGGATGTTGATTATGGAACCAAGTAAAATGAAATCCTTGACAACTTCAATCTTGTGTCAATTTATCTTGGTGTTGCTTACCGGTACAGTTGTAAGGATTTTTGTTTTCTTGATACTGAGGTGAAGTCTATAACGAAGACTGTCATCTTTGATCTTCTTCAATAAGTGTTTCAAATCCTCTTCACGTCTAGCCAACAAGTTGTGTCATCTATATAACACAGGTTGTTAATGAGTCTTCCTTCCATCCTGATACTTCATTCTTCTTCTTATGGTCCAGCTTCTCACATTATTTGCTCAGCATACAGATTGAAAAGATACAGTAAAAAAATACAAACCTGATGCACACCTTTTCTAACTTTAAATGAGGCAGTGTCTCTTCGTTCTGTTTGTAAGACTGCCTCCTGACCCATGTACACATTGCTCATGAGCACAATGAAATGTTCCAGAATCCCCATTTTCTAAAATGTTATCCATAATTTGTTATGATCCACACAGTTGTATGCCTTTGAATAGTCAATAAAACATTGGTAAACATCTTTCCAGTATTCTCTGCTTTCAGCCAGAAATGTTGACAATTCAAACGCATCAGTCACTCCACGGGAGAAAGATGTGTCAGTCTAGTTTCATAAAGATTACAGCCTTGGAAACTTTCTGGGGGCAGTTATGCTCTGTCCTATGGTATCACTCTGAGTTGGAACTGACTCGATGGCAGTGGGTTTGATTTTTTAGGTTTGATACCTATCAGACTCCTCACAACAACATGTCATAAAGTGTCTTGGTTGCTCTCATTCCCTTTCTGAAATGGATGACATTAATTTTCAAAGTTAAATTATAAACATACAAAACAAAGAGGTTCACCTTGAACCATGAAAAGTAATTAATATTTTATTTTTATTTCCTGTCATTAACAAAATTATGCCAACGTTGAAGGTGCCACTTTATTCTATTTGCTAGAATACTGTCATTGTTCAACTCCTCCTGGTTTCCCCCACCTCTTCTTGTGGGAAGCTATAGTTTCCCTTGGATCTTAGGAGTAATATAGCAGAATTAGAGAACATTCCAGCTCAAAGACTCTTAAGAAATTTTACAGGCTTCATGAAATTCTCCAGTATTCTGAGAGCTGGTAATGCAGTGCCTTAAATACAGCCTAAAGATGTGTTTACATAAAGGCCTTTATCAAGAAGAAACATGTTCATGGTCATCTTTCACTTTAGCCTTCTCCTGTTGTAAAACCAATCTATATACCATAATCAGCAGTGAGAGTGTTTCCAGGAGAGTCTGAAATTCAAGACTGCCAATATGACCTTCATGTCCAATTTGAAGGTGTTTTCCTACAGCAATCTCAGGTAGCATCTTGTTTTTGAGGACTCTTGAAATATCTTGGTGTACCTAAGTCAGTTAATAATGATAGAAGACAATCCTGTTTAATCCATGTACATTAACCTGGCACCAAGGACAAGCTTAGGTCCATGCTTGTCTTCTGCCAGGTATACATCCATCCTTCATAGATAACATGCACACACATTTAAAATTGAGTTCAATAGGACAAATATTAAAAGGCTAAAAGAAAATTTCAGCTGCAAGAGGAAGGCTTACATAATCAATGCTGTACATTCTCTATCACAAAAAAGAGGCTAAAAATAGAATAAGATAAAGGGAAAGGCATCAGATAGTACAAATCATAGATAAGAATCTGCAGCTTGTTGGAGGATAAAAGCACTTCTGAGGAGAAGATAAGAGAAAGGAACACAGGACAATATCAGGGTGAAATGCCCACGGAAGTCAGACTTTTGCCCTTAGCTAGACTTCTTGATGTTGTATTTTAATCATTTTTAATATTATGATCATGCTGATTCTTAAGTTTATATGGAAAATCAAAAGATCAAACAGTGTGAAAACACATTTAATGTACAACAACACAGCCTATGAAATACAGAGATACAGAAATACAGAGATTTATTTCAAACCTGAAATAAGGAAAGTTCTCTCTTTAATACATAGTATTAGGTCAATTGTTTATTCCTACTGAATAATATCAAAAAATGTCAACCCAGGCAGATTAAAGCTATCAATATGAATACGAAGACTATGTAATTTTCAGGAGGGGACACAGAAGAATTTCTTTATGACATCATTCTAGAGAATTATTTCTAATAAAATTCAAAAGCGGAAACAATATATGAAAAGTTTGGTAGGTTCAGTTGTTGTTGTTAGGTGCTATTGAGTTGGTTCTGACTCATAGCAACTCAGAGTAGAACTGCTCCATAGAGTTTCCAAGGAGTGCCTGGTGGATTTGAGCTGCTGACCTCTTGGTTAGTAGATGCAGCACTTCGTAAACTATATTGCATTAATTATAATAATAGCTTCTGTTCATGAAAATACAGTGTTAACAAGGTGACAGGATGAGCCAAAACCTGAAGAATGTATTTTCAGTGCATATAGCTAACAGATTACCATCTGGAGTACACATTCACGTAAACAAAAATATTCTCAGCCTTTTTAACACTTAGGAAAGTCACAGTGAGACACCATTTTACATATACCTGTTACCAAATTGTGGATTCTGACTTGTACCAACCCTACAGGACAGAGTAGCACTGCCCTATAGAGCTCCAAGAAGTGCCTGGTGGATTTGAACTTCCAGTCTTTCGGTTAGCAGCTGTCATAGACTGAATTGTGTCCCTCCAGAAATATGTGTAGTAAATAATTTGGCTGGGCCAAGATTCTCTGTGTTCCGTGATTGCTCTCCATTTTTTGACTTTCTTATGCTGTAAATTCTAGTCTCTGCCTGTGGTAAACAGAATGGGTAATGTTAGAGAGAATTAGGGTGGGACTGTAAATCCTGTCCTAAAATCCTCTCCTTGCACCAATGTAAAGGGAGTTTCCCTGGAGTGTGTTTATCCTTTATCCAACAAGAGGTAAAAGGAAAGAGAAACAAGCAAAGAGCTGGGAACCTCACACCACCAAGAAAGCAGCTCCCGGAGTAGAGATCTCCTTTAGACCTGAGGTTCCTGCACCAAGATGCTCTCAGACAAAGGACTGATGCAACACAAGGATTTTCCTCTGGAGCTGACAGCAGGAAAGCCCTTCCCCTGGAGTGAACATCCTCAATGTGGATTTAACCTGCTGGATTGTGTAAGAATAAACTTTCTGGTTAAAGCCATCACTTTGTGGGATTTTCTGTTGAGTAGCATTAAATGACTAAAGCAACAGCTATAGGACTTAACTACTATATCACGCATACCTTCCTGGAAACCGTTAAGAAAGCTGATGATAGTATTGCGGTTCTCTTAAAACAGTACAAAGCTATAACAAGCTAACACGGTGCTTTTATGTCAGCTAGGAAACTGCACCTCATCCTGTGGGTAGAGATGCACCACGCCTGAATACTTGCCTCCTTTTACCCTTTAAGTAAAGAACTCTTCATTTCAACATGCATGATCAGAAATGGTGGTCAGGGTTCTTGTTTACAAGCGCTGTCAAATCAGTGACCTTATGTGATGGATTAGACCTGACACATGGTATTTTATTGGCTGTAATCTTTACTGAAACAGACTGAGAGTTCTCTCTCCCATTGGGTGAGTCTGAGCCGCCAATCATTTGGTTAGCAGCTGAACACTTAACTGTTTAGTTCATAGCTTTGTTTATCATGTTTCTTCAAATTACAACTTTATTATGTCATTGCCTATGTTTCCCACAAAAAAAATGTGTAAAATATTTTTTCTTACTGCACTAGCTAAGTCTTGCAGTATGGTGTTGAATAGGAATGGTGTAACAGAATACGCTTGCCTTTTTTTAATTTTAGAGGAAAGGGGTTCAGTTAACATGCCATTAAGAATTATAATAGCTTCTGCTTTTTTTTGCAGATTATTTCATTTTTTTAATCAAGTTCAGGATGTCCTACTCTATTCTTAGTTTACTGAGAGTTTTTAATCATAGATGAATGTTAGGTCATGTCATATGTATTTTCTATATTAATTGATATAATACTATGAATTTTCTTCATTAGCCCATTTAGGTGGTAGATTATGCTGATTTCTGAATGTTATAATAGGTTTGTATCCCTGAAATAATTCTCACTTTGTTATGGCATTAATTATTTTCAAACATTGTTGAATTTTATTTGTTCATATTTTCCTGAGGATTTTTATGTGTTATTTTCATCAGAGATACATGCTCTGTGGTATCCATTTTTCATAATCTGTTTGGTTTTGATATTAGGGTAATGCTAGTCTCACAGAAGAAGTTAGGAAGTATTTCCTCTGTTGGTATTTTATATACAGATATCAGAATCAAAGACACTGCATGTGTGATTTGATGTTCAAGTTTTTATGCTCACTCATCGTGTTCTTTTTTTGGCTGCGTACTATTTATTGATTCAACTTACCTGATAGATACTTTGTTGTTATTAGCTGTTACAGTGTTGGTTCAGATGTTACATGGTAGAATGGCTTCACAGGGTTTTCCTGGCCATAATCTTTAAGGAAACAGATCATCAGATCTTTTCTTCCATGAGCCACTAGGTGGGTTCGAACTGCCAACCTGTAGGTTACCAACAGGTTGCAAACCAGTGCTACCCAGGCTTCTTTGGGGGAAGCATTCTATAATCCTATGTTTGAGCCTCAGTGTTTTGCTTGGTCTTTGTCCATGGGCTTTGATCTTCACATGTGTCTCTTAGCTTTATTCTCCCTTCTTAGATGAAAGGAAACTATGATGATGCAGTGGTTAAATGCTATGTTGCTAACCAAAAGTTTGGCAGTTCGAATTCTCCAGCCACTTCTTGGAAAGCCTGTGGAGCAGTTCTACTCTGTTCTACAGTGCTATTATGAGATGGAATCGACTCTTAGATGGAATGGGATGGCTAAAGTGGCTGGAGCCAGAAAATAAAAAAAAGTTTTATCTCCAGTTAAGATTCCAAAAACCAACCAAACAAAAAACCCATGGCCGTTGAGTTGATTCTGACTTGTAGCAACTACATAGGGCAGTTTAGAACTTCTCCATAGAGTTTCCAAAGAGCGCCTGGTGGATTTGAACTTCCAGCATTTTGATTAACAGACATAGCACTTAACCACTACGCCGTGAGAGTTTTGGTCAGGTAAAGTCTGGGAATGGTTCACAGTGGGTACTTCTCTCTTCACCCTGACAGAGCCAAGAGGGGATCTTCCTTGAGTCTTCGTCATGAGAGGCTGGTGATGTTTCTAGAATTAAAACCCGCAAACGTGTGGGCCCTTCGAAGATGCTAGCTCCTGGGAGTTTCTTTTTCTCTGAAGTTAGTTTTAACTCAGCCTGTAGTAATTAGTCAAAATTACCACTGAAATGTTCCTTCCATCATATGGCTCCAGTCACTTCTGATTCAAATAAAAGGATCATAGCTGTGCCTCTTGGAGTTTATGCTCCCATCAGATTCTTATGACGTTGTTTCGCCTTGTAGTCTCAGTTCTCTGATGGGTTCTTAAAAAGCCATTGATTTTTCAGTCTGTTCAGCTTTTCTGTTTGTAAGAATGGAGAGATGACTTTCAAGCTCTGTATATGTCAGAGCTACAACAAGCAGTTTTATAAATAATTTTAAGTGAAAGAATTATATACAGATATCAGAATCGAAGACACTGCATGTGTGATTTGATGTTCAAATTTTTATACTCACTCATCATTTATTTATATTTCAATAAATCTTGACTGTGCTCTTAAAATGTGCCAGTGTAGGTGTCAAGGCTCTGGAAAAGATGAATATCAAGTGGATGACAGACATAGCCCTTGTCACTGCTGAACTTATGATTCCATTTGGAAAGACATAAAGTGAAAGAAATTTGTTTTACTAGTTATTTGAATAGTTTGCATGAAGAGCAAACCAAAAAGGGACTTATATGCAAAACACAGCTATCTTTACTATAGTGCACACAAATCAATCCTAAGAGGAGGGAAAAGCAGATAGAACTCATTATTAGTAAGGTTTCCATCTGCCTAAATATGCTACCAACTTATATGTGTATCTGTAGTTAAGACTACAGGATTAGAAACCTGGTTTAGTAGCTACACTTGACTTTGGAAAAATATTTATATTTCAGGTTAATCATTTCTCTTCTTTAAAAATATCATAATTCTACATAACTAATGACTTTTTAAGGTTGTTTTCAAGATCAAATAAATAATGGCGGGGGTCAACGGTTTTTTTAAATTAAAAGACCATGTGCATATAATTAGTTATTACTAGTAAATATTTGTAAGATTTGTGTCTCCCCTATTATTTTCTTCACAAGCAAGATAAGATGGCAAAACATGAGAGAGAAGGCAGGTAGAGAAAAGGTTGCAAATTCTAGTAGCTCTTCCCTTAAAAAGGTCAGTCCATGATGCTGTTATTTATTTAGGTTTCCCATTTACTATGGGATTGAATTTTAATTATAAAACATAAGAGAAGATCTAATAAATGATAATGTCACTTATTACAATTTGGAACAAAAAGCAGAGATAATTCATTTGGGGGCATGTTAAGTTTGAGATACCCATAGAAACCAAAGGAAAACATATAAATATTTTTCCTATCCTATTCCAAAGCTTAGGAGACATCTCAGGTCAAGGTTTTACATTTGGTTGTCAGCAGACTATAGATGATATTTTAAGCCAGAGGTACTGAATGGGATCATCTGGAGAGAGAACATATATAGAAAGCTGACTGGTTTCAAAAATCAAGCTCCTCTAGGTCATGCCAACATTTAGAGAACAGAAAGCAAGGGTTTTCTATAGAGGATGTTGAAAAGGAGTGACTAATGAGGAAGGAAACATTAAAAAAGAGAGGGAGAGAAAGAAACAAAGAGAGGGAAAACCAAATGAAATAAGCATTTCAAGAAGTAAACGATAATCAGTTGTCAAATACAACAGAGTAACATAATCTTACAGAGTATGTACTAGATTAAATAACAGGCTCAACACTTGGCAGGAATAAGATCAAAGAGTGATAGAAGAAGTAGTAGAAATCTCAGGTATGGAATCCTGGCTTGATAATAAGGAGTAAAATTCTAAGCTGTATTCTAAAAAACATGTAATTATCTGTTTCAGTGTATCCATGTATAGAAATATGTACCATATCTTATACCTGGAGCCCTGGTGGTGTGGTGGTTAAGAGTTTGACTGCTAACCAAAAGATTGGCAGTTAGAATCCATCAGCCGATCTTTGGGACCATTCTATAGGGTATATCTACTGTGTCCTGTAGTGTTGCTATGAGTCAGAATTGACTCAGTGGTGATGGGGTTTGGTTTTCTTATATGCATACTAAATAACCACAGACATTATTTTTTGCCTAATTATATGAAGATAATATATGATCATATGTAATCAATGCATATTATACATAGAAATATATAGAATCTAAATTGGAACCACTATGGTGGCATGGTGGTTCAGTGCCACATCTGCTAACCAAAAGGTCTGCAGTTCAGTTCAGCCAGGCACTCCTTGGAAACTCTACGGGACACTTCTACTTTCTCTTATAAGGTCATTATAAGTCGGAATCAACTTGATGGAAGTGGTGGATATTAGAAAATATCAGACACCCTGGTGGTATAGTGGTTATGTGCTATGTCTGCTAACCAAGAGGTCAACAGTTGAAATCTGCCAAGAACTCCTTGGAAACTCTGTAGGGCAGTTCTATTCTGTCCTACAGGGTCACTATGTGTCAGAATCTACTCGACAGCAGTGGGTTTTTAGATTTATTTTAGAAAATAAGTAATTTTAATAAGACTAATAGGTGAAACTTACAAAGAAATGTTAGCATTCTACCTTTAAAGAACTCTAGTGGTACAGTCCCATGCTATAGTATTTTCAGTTGCATCATGTGCATATAAAAACTGGACAATGAGTAAGGAAGACTTAAGAATTGATGCCTTTGAAGAGTGCTCTTGAAGAAAAATATTAATTGTGCTGTGGACTGCCAAAAGAACAAACAGATCTGTTTTGGAAGAAGTACAATGAGAGTGCTCATTGAAAGCAAACATAGTATCTCACATACCTTGGACATGTTGTTAAGAGGGATCAATCCCTGGAGAAGGACATCATACTTAGTAGAGTGGAGGGTCAGCGACAAAGAGGGACACTCTCAATGAGATGGGTTGACACGGTGGCTGCAATGATGGGCTTAAACATAAAAATGATGTGGACATGGTGTTCTGTTGTACACAGAGCTGCTGTTGTGAAGGTTAGCTAGGGAACCTGATTTCTGCTGCCACATACAGACATATTTGACTCTGGAATCTAACATTTTCTAGGGGTAACAAAGGTCACAGTTTGCCTTATAGAATACATAGTTTTGAGAAAGGTTACCAAGGGAACCTGGTCTGTCACACTTCAATACCTCTCCTTGGCAGTTTGTGATACAAATGTAAGATTATCCTAGCAGCTGTGATGCACCCTGAAAATGTATATAGGGCCTTTTTCCACTGGGGGAAACTAACCCATTCCCTTTTTGGAACATACTTTCCGTTAATAAACTTTTGCATCATGTGCTACCAAAAAGGATGCATCCTCCTGTGCTTTGTGGGAGGGGGAGCCAAGTTTGCCAATCTTCGGGAGACCGAACTTACTAGCTCAATCTCCAGACTGAACCAGGTCACTCAGGGTCTAATCAGCTGTATGACCTTGACACTGTGAGTCAGAACCAACTCGACGGCACCTAACAACCACAGTGGTACAATGGTTAAAGCACTTGGCTGCTAACTGAATAGTGGGAAGCTGGAACCCACCAGCTGCTTTGCAGGAGAAAGATGTGACAGTCTGTTTTTGTAAAGATTTACAACCTTCGAAACCCTATAGGGCAGTTCTACTCTGTCCTTTAGGGTTGCCGTGAGTTAAGACTGAATCAATGGATTTGATTTGGTTTTGATTTACATTTAGCTTAAAGTACAATAAGAGCAAAACTACTTTTACCAAGAAGTAACTGATACTAAAGGAGCCCTGGTAGCACAGATGGTTAAGCACTTGGCTCGGAACTGAAGACTGGCAGTTTGAACCTACCCAGTGGACCTGTGGAGGAAAGACCTGGCAGTCTGCTTCCATGAAGATCACAGCCAAGAAAACCCTGCAGGAAAGTTCTGCAACACAGGCTTGCTGTGAGTCAGAATTAACTTGATGGTACCCAACAACAACAGTAATTCATTAAACAAAAAAATACACTAACCTGAAAAATATGAAACCATCTCTTAAATATTGTAAACAACATTATCACAAAACGATCAGTCTTTTTGTTTTCATCTTTAACATCCTGTTGAGGTCCTGCAACTGATCAGACCTCCAGTGACATGGTTCATATTTGGGAAATCAAGCTAGCATGTCTGATCTCCTGGTGGGAGGCAAACCAGGCTTTCCTCTTCCCCTAAGACACTAGTCTCCTCTACCCCCTAGGGACAAGGATTCAACCTTTTTGTGGTGAGTAGCTGAGAAATTTTACTAAGTGAAAATCCAGTCCAAAGGGGCATCGCATCAGTCTTCTGTGAATGGAGGGAGACCATATACAGGTTTGGGGGCCCTTTTATATACTGGTATGGGAGGGGGTAGTGGTATGGTTTCTGGTTCGGGTGATGACAGAATTCCAGTACGAAATTTTGGGTCATATGTCAGCAATTGCATGATGAGTCGCCTCCCAAAGAGTATGATAATGGTATGGAGACAGGATGGAAATAAGTGTTAGGTCATTTCTAGTCATCCTTGGCAGGTGGCTGCAGGTTTGGTTATGTCTCAGCTGCCAGGGAAAGGCTTAAATCGACATGGCAACTATTCAGAAAGAATGATTGCATGTGTAACTATCCTTCTCAAGTGGCAGTGATCAGGCTTGTTAGCTGACGTGGACAGTCCAACAATAGACCAACTAACCAACTGCTGTTGAGTCGATTCCAGCTCATAGCGACCCTATAAGTCAGAGTAGAACTGTCCCACAGAGTTTCCAAGGAACACCTAGTGAATTTGAAAGGCTGACCTTTTGGTTAGCAGACCTAGCACTTAACTACTACGCCACCAACATTTCCAAACTTAATGTCCCAAGCCTCTCAAATTATAAAAGCATATTGTGTGGAATTTCTCATCATTTTTCCTGCTCTGATGTACAAGAGAAGAAGATTTATAACCAGCTCATGCCCTACCATGTATTTTTGTGTTATTGCTGTCTGAGCACAGTCACTGTATTCTAATCATCAGCCTTGTCTTACATGAGTTTGGCAATAGAAATTACATCCAACCAAAGGAAAAGGTAGACTTTCCTTCTTACAGTTTATATTTTCAAAACAACCCTGTCATGAATTGAATTGTGTCCCTCAAAAAAATGTGTCCATCAATTTGTCTAAGTCATGATTTCTGCTGTTGTGTGCTGTTCCTATACCTGCCTCTATAAAGGTAATGAGGGAGGATGGACAGTGGTTCAGTAAGGCAGGCCTCAACCTATAACATTGTGTTGTACCCTGAGGCAATCTCTTCTGATATAAAGGAAAGGGAAGCAAGCAGAGTTGGGGACTTTACATCACAAAGAAAGAGATGCCTGGAGCAAAGTGTGTCCTTTGGGCCCAGGTTACCCTCACCTGAGAAGCTCCCAGTGCAGGGAAGATTAACTATAAGGGTCTTCCTGCAGAGCCAACAGAGAAAGCCTTCCCTTGGAGCTGACATCTGGAATTTGGACTCCTAGCCTACTTGTCAGTGAGCAAAAAATTTTTCTTTGTTAAAGCCACCCACCCACCTGTGGTATTTCTGTTATAGCAGTACTAGATGACTATGCCAAACACTAAGAAAAGCATAATATTTTTTACTGCTATTTTATTGTTGTTAGTTGTTGCCAAGTTGATTCCAACTCACAGTGACCCCATATGTGTCAGAGTAGAACTGTGCTCCCTAGCATTTTCCAGACTGACCCTTCAGATGTAGATTACTTAGTCTGTTTCCCAGGATGTTACTGGGTGGGTCCAAACAGCCAAACTTATTGACTGGTTGTTAGCAATACATTTAACCATTTGTATCAGTCAGTGACTTATGTTATTGCTGCTGAAACCCCCAGATCCATGGCTACTGAGTTGATCCTGAGTCACATAGTGACACTATAGTGATCCTATAGGAAAGAGTAGAACTACCCCAAAGGGGTTTCCAAGGAGTATCTGGTAGATTCAAATAGCTGACCTTTAAGTTAGCAGCCAAACTCTTACCTGCTGTACCAAGGTTTCCACTTCTGTATAATGACATAATATTTTAAACTTAAAAATAAATCCCTCTGGAAACAACTGAACAAAAGTTTTCTACTTTCTTCCTTGACATATAATTTTGTTATTTGGGAAAATAAAACATTCAGGATATGTGTACTGAAGAAATGATATTGGATTATTTTCCTTCCAGATCATATCCTTTAAAAAAAAATCTACTCATTACTTATTTTGGTCTTTGTTTCTTTTTAAACTACCAGCTTCCAGTTTAATAAAGTGAAGGAAATGTTCCCTTTGATCAGGATGTGCTTGATTGGCAAATGCTGTGAAATCTACTTTTTGTTTGTAATTAAACAATTCCGTAGATCCTTTATTCACAATGCACCGATAATCTCTAATTTACGACCAACCTTACCTGACCCCACCACAAACTGTATTTATTCTCCTTTATACCATGTATAGCTTATTTTCCTCTCACTGCTGGGATCTTGTATGATTTCCCTGGAGATGTTACAGTAAACCATTTCTTTTGTGAAAAACAAGGGCTCACCACTGCAGTAACTCAGGCAAATATACTGTACTTTCAGTGAAAGATCTATAGCAATATGTGTGAAATAAATTGAAGTGCTAGATTAGATTAACTCTTATAGGTGATTTTTCCATGGGAATTGGCATCTGAATCTTACCCAGTTTCAGGGACTTGCATCCTATTTTGAGGGTCCACTGATGTGGCACTTCATGATTTTCAAAGGACTTACATGTATCTTTAATCATGTTTAATATGTGCAGGTTAATCATGTTTGATACATGTATTTGAAAAATCAATAGGTTAGTTTAAGCTAAAGCATTATAACCAGTCAGAAGTTTATGTTGGTAATTATCCATGTGTCTCAAATAGAAATAAATAATTGATATTTTGTAAAATCAATACAAAGAAAAGTAATTCACAGACTGATTATTTGTAAGTTCAGCAAGATGAAGACTCTATATACAAGACACAAGTTTATCCTTATCATAGGCAGTTGCCTGTGCTAGTCCAGCTGTCTGACTACGTGGCTACTTGAAGTATATTCTCTAATAACTTTAAATATTTTGAGAAGATATTATTAAACAAGAAAATGAGTACAAGTCCTGGGATCCTGTGTAAGCCAAAAAATTGAGGGAAAGGGGTAGAACTAAAAAACTAAATCATTTTTGAGGATTTTTTTGTTATCTGCTGAGTCTCTTGTTGCTGTTTTTGAATTTGATGAATGCTGTGTGCTGATTCACCATGTATCCATCAGTTTGCTGTGCTGTGGTGGCTTGCATGTTGCTGTGATGTTAGAGACTTTATAACCAACATTTCAGATACCAGAAAGGTCACCCTTGGTGGACAAATTTCAGTGGAGCTTCCATACTAAGACAGACTAGAAAGAGGGACCTCACTGTCAACTTCTGAAAAAATTGGACAGAGAAAACTTTTTACATAGCATGGGAACATTGATATAGTGCCAAAAGACAAGAAAGACAAGTCCGTCAGGTTACAAGGCACACAAAGTACAACTATGGAATAGCCGCCACCTCAGAGTAGACCTGACCTTAAAGATGCTGATGGAATCAGCTTTCGGGATCTTCACTTGCTGATGTGGCACAACTAAAAATGAGAAGAAACAGTTGCAAACATTCAGTGATAATTGGAATATGTTGTTGTTGATGTTGTTGTTAGGTACTGTCTAGTCAGTTCCGACTCACAGTGACCCTATAGGTCAGAGTAGAACTGTCCTACAGAGCATACAAGGAGAGCCCGGTAGATTTGAACTGCTAACCTCTTGGTTCACAACTGTGGCACTTCACCACTATTCCACCAGTGTTTCCAATTAGAATATAGAATGTATGAAATACACATCTTGGAAAACTGGAAATCAAAAATGAAATGGAACACATAAAGATCGATACCCCAAGCATCAGTGAGCTGAAATGGACTAGTACTGACTGTTTTGGATCAGACAATCACAGGGTCTACTATGCTGCAAATGACAAATTGAAGAGGAATTGTATCCTGTTCATCATTGAAAAAGAACATTTCAAGATCTGTGATGAAGTACACCATTAACTGATAGGATAATATCCATATGCCTACAAGGAAGATCAGTTATTGTGACTAATATTCAAGTTTATGCTCTAGCTAGTAATGTCAAATATGAGGAAACTGAAGATTTTTACCAATTTCTGTAGTCTGAAATTGATCAAACATTCAATCAAGATGCATTAATAGTGTAGATTGGAATGCAAAGTTAGAAATAAAAAAGGATGAGCAGTGGGAAAATACAGCCAGAAATAAAGAAACTAACCCTCAGGAGGGGTGTTTGCAAAGTAATGTTTGAATCAGAGCCTTTTTTCCCTCCATTGAAGTTCTTTGTAGAATCAGTTATTTCATACCTACAGAATGTGAAATGCAAAAGTCACAGTACACTGTTCCTTTATTAGGTTGTTCTGAAAGGATTTTTGTTATTTGGGACTATTGCCAAAGGACAAATGGCTATAGACTAGCTCCCTTGAAAAATTTATAGGTACTTTGAAGCACATTTTAAAGATTTTTTTTTTCCTTTTACTTAAAAAATTTCTATTGTCTATGAAATTATTGTGGGTGGAAATTTCATTTACTCATGGCTTTGAGGTCATTAACCTCTTCAGGTTTCTGTCTCTAAATTACTCTCTATTATTAGCTGGGCCAGTTAACAGTGCAGCCAGTTTTAGAATCACCTGGAATAGAACAGGTCTGATGAAACATTACTCTTTCCAGGGAGCAGTGTCTTTTTTTCAGAACGTTTCTTGTCTTTGCAAAAGTCCAGTAACCTTAGGGATGGTATAGTACTAACGGTAGTCTCTTAAGTTTTAAGATCTGTTTACATCAGTTCTGCTTCAGTAACAAGTGACTAGAACGAACAGATACAATTCTCATTTTCCAAGTGAAGATAATAAGAATGGAAATATGCCTTAGGTGGGTTTAAAAACAGCCACAAGTAAGTGAATAAAATTCGTGTAGCCTTGGTGTTAAGCTTCTGAGTACTCACTGTCTCTTCGAAGAAAGTAGAAGAACTACATTGGACTACCTAATTGCCTACCATGTCATGACCCAAGTGCAGGAAAAGTTTATGGTGTTAAGAGGTTTAATTGCTCCTTCTGAATATATTGGCTTGAAATTTCCAAATAAAAATACATAGTGATAAAAATGTATGTGTAGGTAGTAAGACCCTGTTATTAATTTAAAACCGCTAAATTCCTATAAGCTTCTTCTTTTCACAAATTTTATGATGGCCTACAATTCTCCTGTGTGGAACTAGTCATTCTGCTTTGTTCGCCTAATTTAAATAGCACCATTTGACATTTTGGGGTTATCTAATAATGGAGTCAGCCAGGCAATCAGCTTTAGCGCAATGCACTTCATGAGTGAAAGAAAAAAATTCTTACGACAGGCTGGCTTAGTTTAATTTGATCGGATATTAGCATTTTTTTTTTCAAAAGCAAAGCAGTATTAGTGACAGGAAGTAGGTAAAAACATTGCTGGTGTGCTAATAAGGAAAAGTACATTTTTTTTTTTCAGAAAAGAGACAATGCTATTAAACAAAACTTGAACACATTTAAAATATTAAAACTGTCTTTAGGAGACTCTTGAGTTCTAAGTAATAGATTCAGTAAGGGATGAGAAAGGCTTAAAAAGGCCATGGATATTGAAATGACTGACAGGTAAAAGAGCAAAATAGTAGGATTAAAGTGGGAAAGAAAGAGAAAGGAGATGGCATTCCTATTCTCTTTGGGGAGGGAAAAGGTAGAAGAGGAAATGAGTCTCAGCACAGTTTAAATGGATAATGGGACCTGCTCACAAGTGCTGTGCAGTGGCATTTAATGAAATTCTAACTCTACCTCCTCTCATTAAGTTGATTCATGGAGTCAGTAACAGGAATAACTGGCAAGTGAGGCCTGCTGTGAAAACGACCTCATGTTCCACACTCGTCCGTTTAATCCACGGGGAAAATTCTAAAAAAGCATAGTTTGTTACAGGTCTTCCTCATTGCCTTCTGTTCTAATGTTATTACTCTGAGCTTCTTTGTCAGCTTGGCACCCACTTGCTACCCTCATTACCTGATGATGTACTGCATAGATGTACATACTGTACCTGAAAGGACCAAAACTTGTGAATTTTTTAAAAAATCATCAGTTTTTATTGACTCACAACTGAGTGCACACTTCAAAGACACAAGGAAGGATACGACACCTGATTTCTTCTGGTGAGGCTGGCTGAGGAGTAGCACTTTGGTGGCAGAAGAAAGTTTGTAAAATGTGGAAAATTGCACTTATTTTATATAATTGGTATTTGATAAACACCTGAAATATAAGATATAATGAAGTCAATATTTAGCCTCTGGAATTAGCTCCTCCTTTTCCCTACTTTTATTAAAAAGCTTAGCTATTTTCATCTAGTAACACTTAAGTGACACCATCCTCAGCAAATTACAGATTTATATAGTCAAGATCTTTTCAGTGAAGTAACCATGAATCCTAATCTCTTCCCTGATTTTCCCAGCCCTGGAAAGAGATTAAGTACCCATTCAGTTAACTGATTTATTTCCTCTCTTCAGGGCCGAGTGAAGGAGATCTCCGGGTTGCCAAAAAGAAAATGTAATGACCCAAGGTCCCTGTCTAAAGGAGTATGGGGATTTATTAGATTCAATTGAAAGGATTTTTTGCTCATCTGGTGAGTTGTTCTTGTTTTCCTGTGGTATATCTTCCCAGGTGTAAATCCCTGGATAACTTTTCTTGACATTTTTACAACTATTTTGGGGAATATGATTCTAGCAGAAATCATAAGCAACAGAATTCCTTGAGTATCTCTGTTCTTAGGGGTTTTGCGACAATAAAGAGTTTGGAAGTGTATTACTGGGAAGGATATAATAGCATTGTAGATTGGTAGGCTGATCTGAAGTGCACTCTTGGGACGATCAAAAGCAGAGAGGAAGGGTACAAACCAAGTGTAGACTCTTATTTGCAGGGATACACTTGTGCACTTACACTTCCCGTATATAATGTAGAGAGACAGGTTAAAGTCCAAGAGGACAACATACAGGATCCTAGGAGGGGCAGCAGAATAGTTATCCTAACTCAAGTGTCAACCTGTATTAGTTATCAGTGCCTATGTTAGCTCACATCGTAGCAGCTTAAAGCAGTGTCTGTAGGTCAAAAGTTTGGAAGTAGATTGGCTGGGTGATTATGGCTCAGGGTTTCCTGTGAAACTACTGTCAAGATATCAGTGGGGGCTACAGTAATCTGAAGGCTTGACTGGGGCTGCAGGATCTACTTCCAAAGTGATTCACTCATGCACTTGTCAAATTTAACACTGGCACTTTCATAAGGCAATAGCTCTCCACCACACTGGCCTCTTCAAAGGACTGTGTGAGTGTTCTCATACTTGGCAGGTGGCTTCCTCCAAAGCAAGTGTTCAAAGAAGATAACAAGGCAGAAATGATATGCTCAATCTAACTCGATGGCACTTGGTTTGGCTGGCCAAATTCTATTTTTGAATCTGAGTTCCAATCAAACTACTTTCCTTACTTCAGAATTGGGAGTTAGCTTACTGGAGTAGGGTGAAGTCGAGTTTGTACTAGAGTGAACAAATAGAAGAGAGAGAGAGAGAGAGAAACTCTGGTGGTGTCGTGGTTAATTACTATGTCTGCTAACCAAAAGTTCAGCAGTTTGAATCTGCCAGGTGCTCCTGGGGCAATTCTACTATGTCATGTGCCAAGGCCAAGTGCCGTCGAGTCGGATCCGACTTATGTAGGGTCACCATAATGTGCCTTCACATTATATACTCAAGGGAGAAATTAGTGGTACTGATAATTCAAAACCAATTAAAAATGCATTATATATAGGGGTGGGAGCAGAGAGTAATTGGTGTTTTAATTATGTCTGGCCAAATTACAATTAGCTTGTGTTCTTTGAGAATGCACCTGTTAAAAGTGCCCCAAAAGGGATAGTCAAGACTGGAGAAGACAGCCAGAGTTTTCAGTTTCTTGAGAAAATCTACAAATTTAAGTCTTATAAAGTAGTCAAGATTGAATTCTCTCCACTTGTGTTTCATTTGTAGAGAAAGATTTAATACACGATGTGTGATTTTACATCTTTATATGTTTCCTACAATTTTTGTAATTTAAGTTTTTCGTGGGTTAATTTTGAGCCATATTGCTTGTTATGGTTTGAATTATGTCCCCTCAAAATATATTTTGGAGCTCTGTATCTGCAGATGTAATCTCTTTTGGTAGCAGGGCTCTCTTGGTTCAGTTAATGAGGCTATCAACGTAGGATATATCCCTAAATCCAGTAACTTCTTTTAAAGATATCTTATTGTGCTTTAAGTGAAAATTTACAATCCAAGTAATTTGTCATAGAAAATCTTACACACATTGTTATGTAACTCTGGCTTCTCTTACCACCCTGTGACAGCACAGTACTATTTCTGCCCTTGTATTTCCCATTTCCATTCAACCAGCTCCCGCTCGCCTCCACCCTCGCATCGTGCCTCTGAACAGGAGCTGCTCAGTTAGCCTCATGTATCTACTAAGCCAAGAAGTACACTCTTTGCTACTATCATTCTATGTCTCAGTCCAGTCCAATCTTTGTCTGAAGAGTTAGCTTCAGGAATCGTTTCACCTGTGGGATAACAGAGAGTCCAGGAGCAATGTTTTCCAGGGACTCTCCAATCGGTTGGGCTGTTAAGTCTCGTGTTTCTAATAGAGCTGGAGTTCTGCATGCTCATTTTTCTTCTTCTATGTCAGAGACTCTATGTTGTATTCCCTGTCACGGCAGTCACTGGTGGTAGTTTGGTGCCATGTAGTAATTCTGGGCTCATGCTGATGTAGTCGCTGGATTATACGGACCTTTCCATCACTTGGACTCACATTTTCATTATGTCTTTGATGTTTCTCCTTCTCCTTTGCTCTAGGTGGCTGAAACCCAATCACTTCTGAGTGCTTAAAACAGTAGCATAGATGCAGAGACATGCAAGCACAAACACGGGAAAGACAGATGCCACACGAATGTTGCCAAGGAACTGAGCAATGCTATGGCTACAGACGCTGACAGAGAGAGCCTTCTTCTCTAGGTGGTGCCCCGAGTTCTGACTTCTAGACTCCTAAACTGTGAGAAAATAAATGTCTGTTCTTGAAAGCCATCTACTTTGGATATTTCTGTTACATCACACTAGGAGACTAAGGTATTACTAGAGTACTACAAAGAGAAGAAATTCCTAGACAGTGATTAGAGAAAGAATATAAAACAAAAGGTAACACATGAATAAAGGTTTTGTAATTAAACTTCTGGAGTGATAAAGGAAGCAAAGTCAAGATACCTTTTAGAACTGTACCACTGTGCCTATGAATACTAAGGGAGCTAAGCCCTCTGTAGTCAGATCTCTTTATATGTGCTTTGTTTTGATGTGTTCTTATAGGAAGCAATTAGAACCTCAGAGTTATAGGCTCAGAAAAGCATTGTGCATTTGAAAGAAGCCCGCTGTGCACAAGCTTGCTGTTATTGCTTTTGTACTCTTCACATATGTATTAACTCCAACAGAGTAAAACCAATTTATAAAAATCATTTTGCTCTTTCTAAAAATGAAGAGATGATAAATAATAATTGTATATTACCAGTTATTACTACTTAAGGTAGTTATAATGTTATCTTTTTAATTAATTCCACTTCATTTTCATAAAAATGAAATGTTTATGACACTTTCACCTTAATACTAATGACGATGTTTCCTTAATTCTATTTTTCCTATAAAGTCTTAAAGGTGAGTTTTTCTACACTGAGGTGTTCAGAAGCCAATTACAGTGGAATAAGGAGATTTTTTTTTTTTTTTTTTTTTTAGCAAATGATGTCTCTGGAAAGATACTTATTTCCCTAATATTTTCATGTATTATTCTTTTAACACAGGCACATACATTCTTCAAATCTAAAGTGGAAACACTATGTCTGCTACATGTGATCTGGACTAAGTAAATTCTTGTTCATCGGCAGTGCTAACGCAGAAATTTTAGGATATCTTGAAAAGTCAGAAATGAGTGTTCACACCAGGGTGGGTAAGAGTGTGGAGATTAGTGCTGAGTCTTTTATTAATTCCGCTAGGAATCAAATGTGTTTTACTATTCACATGATCTCAGAAAAACCAAGCAAAACAAAAAAATAGAAAAACTCTAATTTTAAAACTACATTTTTTTCTTTTCATTCATTCCAAATACTCACTTGTGATGGAGTAACTTAAGCGTTTTAACAAAATCTTCTCTTTCTCTGTGTGAATTTTGCATAGTATGGCAAAAATAAATTACTAATTTCACAAGTGTTGGTAATCTATCTGCTATGTCCTCTTAGGTTAAGTATAACCAAGCAAGTGCCTTGGATGTTGGATTTCTTTTGAAGTCATTTAAATTAAGAAAACCTTTCATTGATTTAAAAAGTACTCCAAACGAAAGGTGCAGCTACAATGATGCAGCAGCTATGCATGATCCCTCTAACACAAAACCAGAAAAACAACTGAAGGGATTATATAAGATGTTCTAGGACCACTAGACATCAGGGGAGAAAGATGCCAGGGAAGTGAGAGCAGGTCCAGAAGCAACAAGGTCAGCCAGAAATGGCTGGGTAGAAATCCGCATCCCACAAAGGGCCTACTGCTGCCAGGGCAGTGACTGGAGTGGCAGTGTGGTGCATGGTGGTGGGGTGGCAAACAGAGTATGCCTTTCTTAGTGGGGAAGCTGAGCTTTGGGTGGTCACATCTACAGAAGCTCATAGATCTTGCATTTGAATATCGTAAGCTAAGCACTTGCACGCTTGTGCAAATTTAAATCTTTCCTACAGGCTGATCCTCTGTCCCTTTCGCCAGCACTTCCACTTCTCTTCTCTGCACTACACCGGGCACCAAACTCTGTCACTCTACCTGAGCCAGAAATAGGAACATTTACACATGCCCTGAGCTATCCTCATGGACTTGGAAAGGGAGATGAACAGGGAAAAAGAACAAAAAACAAAAAAACAGAAGAGTCTTCTTGCTCTCTTGAGCTGGAAACTCCCCTCCCGGTACCTTTTGTCAGCGTGTGTGCAACCAGTAAATCTGAGCCTATACTAATTACCCTTATTAACTGGCCTGCCAAGCTGAATACAGCTCTAACTACCCAGCGACAGGATGTTGGAATTTCTAAGGCTCCAGTAATCAGACTAACTCACACAACCAGACTATTTGGATGCTTAAAAACTAAATTAATGTATATACATGTGTGTTAGAACCTAATAACCAAACATAAATAACTTACAATTTTTGGATGACTCAGAGATAACAGTCAATTTCAAATCACTTAAGGGAGACTGTGATGGCTTCAGAAAACTCCCAAAACAAAGAATCAAAAAATTTTCCAGACGAAGAAGGTTTCCTACAATTATTAGAAGTAAAATATGAAAGATTACTGTTTAGAGCTCTGCAAGACATCAAGAAGGAGATTAGGCAAAAAAGCAGCCAAGCATAATGAAAAATACACTTGACTAAACTAAGAAGCACATTTCTCGTGAGTGTTTTTGTTTGTTTTATAGGTCTGTCTAACTTTTGGCTGAAGAGTGGACTTTGAGAGTGGCTTCAGTTCCAAGTTGGCAGGGTGTCCAGGGTCCATGATCCTGGGGGTTCCTCTGGTCTCTGTCAGACCAGTGAGTCCAACCTTTTTTTGTGAATTTGAACTTTATTCTACATTTTTCTCCCACTTCCTATGGGACCATCTATTGTGATACTTATTAGAGCAGTGGGTGGTGGTAGCTGGACACCATCTACTTCTGGGCTCAGACTGGTGGAGGTTCTGATTCATGTGGCCCACTGGACCTTTGGACTAACATTTGCTGTGTGTCTTTGGTTTTCTTCGATCTTATCTGCTCCAAATGGGAGCAGTATATGTATTTTAGACAACTATCGGGAAGCTTTAAGACCCAGGGTGCTGCTTACCAAAGTAGGACGTATAATATTTTCTTTCTGAACTAGTTATGTTGACTCACCTAGATGTCCCCTGAGGCTGTGGTCCCTAGCCCTCAGCTCCAGTAACTAAATCCCTCAAGGTGTTTGGCTACATCTAGGGAGCTTCTGTGGTTTTGCCTAGCTAATGATTTTTCTTACCCATACCTTCGCTGCCTACAACCACACAGCTATTTTTTTTCAGTGTATAAATGTTATTATTTTTTTCTTTTATTTTGTGCCTTTGGTAATGGTTTACAGAGCAAATCAGCTCCTCATTAAACAGTTAATGCACATATTGTTTTGTGACATTGATTGCCACTGCTGTGATATGCCAGTGTACTCAACTTCTCAGTCTTGGGGCCCCTGTTTCCATTCATTCAGCTTTTCTATCCCCTCCTGCCTTCTTGCCCTTTCCTATGGAAGGAGTTCAGTAGTGAGTTAAAAGGGTGTCCAGGGGCCATATCCTTGAGGTTTCCTCAGTCTCTACCAGACCCCTAAGTCTGGTCTTACCTCGTAAGTTAAAATTTTTTCTACCTTTTTCTCCAGTTTTGTCCAGGACCCCTGTCAGAGCAGTTGGGTACCACCTAGTTACGTTGGACACACTCTGGGGGAGGCTGTTAGTCCTCTGGACTACTCTGTCCCTTATGTCTTTGATTTTCTTCATTCTCCCTTGCTCCAGACAGGATCGAACCAGTAGAATACTTTAGATGACCACTCACATATTTTTAAGGCCCCAG
The DNA here is from genome assembly GCA_028571685.1 of Heterohyrax brucei. Classification (NCBI taxonomy): domain Eukaryota; kingdom Metazoa; phylum Chordata; class Mammalia; order Hyracoidea; family Procaviidae; genus Heterohyrax; species Heterohyrax brucei. Next base: position 57,782,808 of record CM053145.1, on the reverse strand, counting down.
ACACACTACTCATCAAAGTGGAGTGTAGAACATTTTCTTTCTCAACTATGTTGTACTAACTAAGCAAGATGTCTTCTGAGACCATAATCTCCACTAGCTATAATTTTTACAGGAAAAGATCACCAGAACTTTCTCCTGTGGAGCCAGAAGTTGGGTTTAAACTGTTACTCTTTTGGTGAGCAGCTGAGAGCTTAACTTTTGTGCTACAAGGGTGCCGTATAAAGATGGTAAAGGTAAAGTGGACTAGAAGTCATGCTTTTTCTCTAGTGGTCGCATTTTGCTGAAAATTACTGGATTCTCTCTTAGTTGAGTAATTTAACTATAAACCTTGTTTTGAAAATTTTTCATAGACTTGAAATTTCTTGAATATGAAAGGAAGTGTAGTAAATTCCAACCTTAGAAACCTTTAACATTCTTCTGCTCCATTTTTTTATGCATCACATACTCTATTTAAAAATAGGAGGAAATAAAGATGGCACAAGCCCACCAAAACTGGTAAAAAGGCAGCCCGGCTGTGATTGCATTTTCTTAGAGAGCCGAATAGTTATTATTTCAGTCTGAGCCCCAGAGTCTGTCATGTATTAGTTGTGTTTTCTACATACAGCATCTGTTATTTGAGTAGCCTACAGAGCCTGTATCACTGGGCCCTGTCCAGCCATACTGGACTCCTTTCTGTTCCCAGAATGCACTAGATGTGTTCCTGCTGCCTGCTCCGTGCACTTAACTGTATCTAACAGAAATTCTCTTTTACCAGGTATTATTTTCAGTAATTTCTCCACATTCATCAAGTGTTTGCATAAATGTCATAGTGTCCACGAGGGCTTTCATGACTTTCTTATTTCAATATTCACCTCCCCGCTAGCTTTCCTTATTCCATTTATCATCACGTGTGTTTTACTTATTTATGTACTCTTTCTTCACTATAATGTAAGTTTCATGAGTTTTTTAAAAAAATATATTTGGCTGGTTATTATTATTATTTTAGATCTATTAGCTTGTTTCTTTGCAAGATTTATTATTAGACATGTCAAGTAGTTGAGGCCTATGTGTATTTGCTGAGGATGGTCTAATGAATAAATTTAAAAATATCTGAAGCATCTGTTTAATTTGTAACTTCTTAAAGGTAGTAAACACAGTAATTTTGTTTGCCTGAACCGCATTAGGCACTCAGGACAGTTTATATTTTCCTGGTAAGTTACCATAAGTCTACCCAGTTTCTTCTAAGAGCAGGCAACTGCCGCCTCAGAGGGAGTGAAATAAACACATATCCAGGTTTAAGTAATGTAAATGTCTCTGTCTGACGTAGCTGTCAGTCTGCTTGTTCTTAAATAGTCTAAGTTCTGCATTGTTTTCTTGATCTATATTGACACTTTACTTGCATTTATACACTATTGTCACTTTTTCATATTAGGATGTTTAATATAAATTGTAGAAATGTCAGTCTCTCTGTCTGGAAGTGCCTTGTCCGGACTTGGTTGCACAGTGTGATACTGGCAAGCAGCAAGTGTCACAGTGTGATACAAGGAAATACTCGGCACCTTCCTCAACCCTCACCAAATTCCCAGGCCCAGATCTTTAAATATGGCGCTTAGCCATCCACAGCGTGTGTCTTGGCTTGGTGCTTTCAGTACCCTTTGGTGACACCTCTTTCAGCTCACTTCCTGTACATGGTTCTGCCCAGCCTAGTTAGTTACAGCTTCTGATTTTTTTCGGTCTCCAGCCTTGGCTTTATCCAGATTACTGATTTAACTGGGATAGAGAGCCTTTTACCTTTGAAAATCATTTTTCTTCTTCCTTCAAAGATTCTACACATCATATTCAAAGCAGAACTTCCTGCTGGCTCCAGGTTCCAGGATATTTCTGCTATAAAAGTGCTCTAATGAGCAACCTCCCTTACTTGAATTATTCAGTCTTGTAGGTAAGAATTAACATATTCTTTTTCTACAGCTGTTAAAAGTTCATGTTCAAGTAGAAAACGCTAATTGATTTCATTTCTGTAGTTTTAGTTATAACTATTTTAGTTGACTATATCATGATCCTCTCACACAAAACCATCTACAGCTTCTTATGAACTAGAAACATCTATTTCAGTGATTGCGTTCTTTATGATATATCTATGTATTACTTCCCTGTATCAGTGAATTCTGTGTATACCTTTCTTTTTGTTAAATTATGTTTGAAAGAAAATGGATGTTCCTATATAAAGTTGCATGGCCACCTATATGCAGCTCCCACTGCTCTCCCTGCCTGGTGACAGCACACTCTTCCTCTGCGCTCCATACATGTCTTATCCTCCCAACAACTTTCTATGTACCTTTGTACCTGTTTCCATTGTTCAACAGCCTTTGATAAATATTACCATACCATTTTACGCACCACAGTGAAAAGGGGAGTTTCCTAAACTCTTTTTATAGGGTGAAAAAAAAACTGATTCCATGTTTTCTTTGATTTGGAAAACTCTGTGTTATAGGGGCCATTGAATTCTATAACCCTTTTGCCATCACACATGCTTTCCGGATATGACTCATCAGATTTATACTTTAACCACTAACCATTTAATACTCCTACTTTAAAGGTTCCTTACCCATGTAGTCATTTTAATAATGCATGAGCTACTAACTGATCACTTTAGCTCATTCAGGAAAACTGATTATGTGCATGAGCATCACTGAAGCTGAATGCTTGAGCTTGACTTTGAGCAGATGGTACATGGGTCCTTCCCTGTAGCATTGGCACATTTATATTCTTAATGGTAATGAACTTACTTGCTGTGTAAGGGGACCTGTGGATTGTTGTTCATTCAATTCAGCTTCAATCTTAGAATTTCTATTTTAAGATTAACTACAGCTTAACTTATGGCAATGCAAATAAAAAAAATGAGTAAATTGGCTTTGAAATAGAACTGAAACAGCCAAGAAAACTGAAATATTGAAAAGTATTTGAAGCCATAATAGAATTGCTATTATATTGAGGTTAATTTTAAGAAGCTAAATTCTGAGAAGTAGTGAGTACTGATGAAACAGGACAAGCATAGCTAGCATGCAGCATAAATGAGAACAGGCAAGACTGTTCATTTATTTATGATTCTCTTAAAAGTTCACAAAAGAGTTTCTTAATAGGTAGGCTTGTATAATAAAAATGAACTCATTTTGAATTTTTGTGCCACCACAAAAACTCACTTTTTTACTTGATTATTGAAAAATTACTGATGGATTCTTTGTGTTTCAGTCTTAAGCTTTGGAGTTCATTATTTTGCTTAGTGTTATCCATTTGTCATTTATTTGTCTTTCAAGTATTACTGAAAAGGAAAAAAAAATGAGTAGAATTTTACCTTCTAAGTGGTTAAGTTGTAATTTTGAAAAGTTTTAATTTCTTGAAAGAATAAGTGAATTTACTTTTCTAAAATAATATATATATCATTTATACATGCATAGTACCCTTAACTGTTTAAATCATAACCAGAGGTAGGAACTATAGCTTGCAGTTTTCTGTCATCGAACACACGTAGAAAAAGTATTTAGTCTTTCACAGTACCCAGCTGATGCAGGCACGTGTAAAGTAACTTAAACTAAGCATGATTGCTGCTAGACAAACGCAAAGAGAGCTGTTGAACATTTTGATCAGTGATAAATATTTTGTACCCAATTTTTCATACTCACACTGTGTCTTCAGGAGAATGTTCTTGTTAGTGAAAGACTGAAATGAATTCTTTGTTACCTTAAGACCAAAATACAGTAAACGGTTAAGACTGATGACTAATAATCAAAGTGGATTTATATTCATACCACTGTTGTACTCTTTCGTTTTGCTGATGTGCCATTACGCTTAGAATTGAATAATACTTGTTGTTTACCGGTTTTCTCTCTTCTGTACCACAAAATCTCACTCTTTTGTAAACTAAAGTTACTCTTGCAAAGGCGTAGGTAACTTTTTGTTCTACTTGTTCAAGACGTGTCTATGAACAGATCTATCAATATTAAGCCATTTGATTAGTGTCTGAAGTGTTGAACAATTAAGTTAGTTATTCCAATCTGTGAATATACTATAAGGGAAAGAAAATGGTTTCTCTTAATCAACAATCTTAGACCAGAATTCATATTTTGCTCCTTGCTTATTTTATTGCCTTGGTTAAATTAACTTTCTCTACGCTATAGTTTGATCATGTATAAAATGATAAAATGAGGATGATAGTATATACTGTATGACTACATCCAAGGGAAGAAAAAAAAAAAAAAAAACCCAGCAAATCAGTTACAATCCCTGTCACAATCAGTCTCCTGGACTGAAAGCTTCTGAAGTTCAGAGACTTCTGTCCTTTCCGAAGGATGTGCTCAGCTTCCTGCACAGCTTCTTGGTGGTCTAAGGTCTCCAAATTCCAGCTTGCCTCCCTTTCTTTTGTATCCCTAGAGTCTTCTCCAAGCCACACTACAATTCCAAACATTAAGTCTTGCCCTGCCAAGTCAGCTGCAGCTCATCTACCCTGTTAACATCAAAGAGGCAGGATTTACAAGAGGAAGGACTTTGCACAACACCAGGAATCATATCTCAGCCAAAGTGCTACACAGATTTTGGGGGGAACCCAATTCAAACCGTGATGCTGTTATAAGTGACAGTCATCCTTGAATTTGGAAATACTCATTTTGGACATCCTGTATTTTAATTATTTTTTCCTGTATTTATTTTATTTCGTCTCAGATGACTTTAGAGAGAATAATTACGTGACTACTCCTGCTGTCCTTTTCTGTGGAAAGCCCTGACCTATTTTATATTTTAATTTGATATTTATAAATGACTTTAAAACAATTTTATGTGCTTGTGCCATCATGTATGAAGTCAGCTATGGTAGGTGTTAGTTTTTAAAGATTTCCAACATCAAGAAATAGAGGAGTCTTACAAAATAGAAATAAATTAGAATTCATTCAGTTATTATTTGATAAGGCTAGCTATTGACTCAAATTATAAGTAAATACCTGGATAGAACTTAATTATGCCTCATATTATAGACATGAAGTACAGAAAAACATTTAAATCACAATGCATGTCCATCAATTTCCTATTGTCTTTCTCCATTTTAAATGATTGAATAGATATACTTTTAGTTATTTCTTGAGGGAAATCTTTTCAGAATATGAAAGTTAAACCCCTATTAATTTTTCTTCCACCAACGATACTAAATTAGATTTTAATTTGCTTCTTTATCTCATTGAAACCAATATTAGAATGAGAACCAATAGCGGCTTCTAGGAGGATTTACCAGAAAACTGTACTGCACCAGGCAGCGCTGAGGGACAGACAGAGAGAAAGGAAAGCCAACGCTATCCTTCAGTCTGACGGTCGGAAAGGTTCTGTGTTCTGATGATCGTGTTGTTGGTGCTAGCTGCCATCGAGTAGGCTACAACTCGGGACAACTCATGAACTACAGAATCAAATGCTGCTGTGTCCTGCGTCGTCTTCACGCTCACTGGTATGCTCGGGTCTGTTCTTGTGACCACTGTGTACTCTGAGTGCTTTCCAACTTAGGGGGCTCACCTGACAGTACTCTTTTGAACAACATGCATCCTGTCACCACCTATATTTAAAACGCAAACAAACCACAACTGTTCCACCCTGCAGTAATTATGCATGTTAAGTGAAAACTCAGAACAACTTGTATCCGGCAGCAGTTTCTCTCGCATGGCTATAGATGCTTTTGGGAACCTGATCTTCATAATTTTCACTATTAATTTGAGTCCTGTATGACCAAAAAGAAGGACACTATCTTTTGTTTTCTGCCTCTAAAGTTCTCGGAAAGATAATATATAAATTGTAGCCTATTCAACTATCAGTACACTTCTGCTTCTGAAGTTTTATTTCTACAGATATAAGAAAATTTCAGTGATGAATATTGCACAATGAAATATGGAGATGTTCTAGCAACTGTGCTTATTACTAAGAAATAAAGATTTCAAGAGCCACAATATCTCGAGGTATGTGTCACATGTTCCAAGAATACAATTGTGTGTAAGAAATAAACTACATAATGCTGAAAAGTTATATAACTAAGATTTAGATATCAGGATGCTGGGAGCAGGTGGTCACTGTGGCAGCTACCTCAGCACTGGGATGCGGAGACAGACTGCCACTGCAGCCCCAGGGCACTGTGATAGCCAGACACAATGTGTCAAGTGATGACATTGCAGCAATCAGTTCTCAATGCTCACAGATTTGGAGAGCAGACAGTGGCACTTCTTTTTCCTTGTTATTGGAAAAGAACCAAAACCATAAAAAAGATAGTCCCTACTCCTCTCTGCCTTCCAAGTCTTGCCTAGGTGCATCTAATTTTCAAAAAATATTTCTATTAAAATATTTATGTCTAAATGGTATATTAAGTAATATAGAGATTATGAAAGTGGAAAAGATATTTCTGGTTATTGTAACTTCACAATGGATTCAAAAAGAAAAATACACATTATACTGTAATACATTTTAGTAGAAAAGTGGAGGAATAATATCTGGTTGGGGAGAAAGATACTTGCGTAAGAGATCACTCACTCACTGCAGAACTTTAGGTAAGTTAGCTTCTTGTTTGGGCCCTACTTTCTGCATTTTGCAAATGAGAGTAATTACATAAGGATCCAATATAAAGACAACCAATCTTTACATCTTTTTTGCTTTCAGTATTTGTTCCCTAATTTAAACTGGAACACAGCAGGGTGGGCAGATAAAATACATTAATCAGGCTCTCTTTATACTTATAAAAATTTTCATACTGTGAGCATACACCAGTGTCTCTAAGTTCACAGTGTTCCAATCAGTATTAACTTTTTAAAACCCCAATGTGATATCAACAAATACTAATTTGATCACTCTATGATCTTTCGCAACCTGAACTGACCAAGTGTTTGTGTTGCAGTAATTAAACTTCTTTGATAGTTACAGTAGTCTGGTAGCAACAGCAATTATCACCAATACATAAAACATGTTCTATGTGTCAGGCATTGCATACATGCCCTATGTACTTCACATGTATCATGTCACCGAGTATTGACAGAAAACTTGAGGGAAAGAGAGACATTATTAGTGTCCCAGGCAAAAAAGAACTAACAACATTAAATAAAGGTTGTTAAAAGTTCAAAGTCAAAAATCAATGCTGAATCTGAATCTAAGAATGTTTACTGCAAAGGCTGTGCTGAATTAATTGTATTATTTTAGAATTACTCTTCAAATTTTAGCATAATCAGTTTTAAGTTATTTATCTTCTCTTTTATTTGCCTTGCATTTTTGGTAATTTCTCTTGATTTCCTGATACATTTTCTTCCTTAGTTTAATATCCAAAGGGTATATTTGTGTGTGACCAAGACAACTTGCTGCTACCTTGTATTAGACTGGGTTCTCTAGAGAAGCAAAACCAATGGAGAGAGACAGACTGAAAGAGAGAGAGACAGAGTGGTCCAGAGAGACAGAGACAGAGAGGTCGTGGAAACGGCTCATGCAGTTGGTTATGGAGACTGGAGTATCCCAAGTCCATGATCAGTATAGAGGCTTCTCCTGATTCAAGTAGCCACAGGGGCTGGTGAACCCAACACTGACAGGCTGTAGGGCAGAGCTTTTATTTATAAACTTTGAAGACTGAAGGATCCTAACACTGACAGGCAAGAACACAGGAGAACTGATAGGTTAGATTACAAGAACCAAAGATCAGAGGAACAGGAGCCAGCTGCGGGATTCGCACTGGGCAAAAGGTGATGAGACTTGCCATATGCTCAAGGAAACTCCCTATCACCAGAATAGCTATTCACAGCAGATCTCATCATGGAGACGATCATATTCTATCAAATCTCATTGCAAACGTGATCACACTGTAATTATGACTGCCAAAGCACTGAGAATCATGACCCACCCAGGCATACACACAACCTTAATTAAAAAAAAAAAAAAAATTCAACTACTTTACAGAACAGCTTACAATACTGACAAAATATTAATTACCTAAATAATTTTTCTTAAACTATGAAATTAAACTTTTAGTGAATCAGGTTCTTTTAATTTTAAGTGTTCTGAAGTTCACATTCTCTTATATCTTAATCCTAATCACATACCCTAAAATCAACCAAAGGTTTATAGTTGTCAGATTAAATATTTTACCATATTGTTTAAGTTAATGAAACAATTTAACAACCATAGGAAAAATTCCTGAAAGCTATCATAAGACTATGTATAATGGTTTACAGCATACTATGTAGGAAAACTTGGTGGTGTAGTAGTTAAGTGCTACATCTGCTAACCAGAAAATTGGCAGTTTGAATCTACCAGGTGGCCCTTGGAAACTTTATAGGGCAGTTTTACTCTGTCCTATAGGGTTGCTATGAGTCAGAATTGACTCAATGACAATGGGTTTTTTTAATTTTTTTTTGGTTTATGTATAGGAAATCCTGGTGGTATTGTGGTTAAGTGCTATGACTGCTAACCAAAAATTTGGTGGTTCACATCTTCAAAGAACATCTTAGAAACCCTATGAGGCAGTTCTACTTTGCCTTCTAGGGTCACTATGAATTGGAATTGACTCAACAACAATGGATATGTTTAGGATGTAGGAAACTCTGGTCACTTAGTGGTTAAAAGCTATGGCTGCTAACTGAAAGGGTGGCAGTTTGAATTGGCCAGGAGCTCATTGGAAACTCTTTGGGGCACTTCTTCTCTGTTCTGTAGGGTCCCTATGAGTTGGAATCCACTTGATGGCAATGGGTTTGGTTTTTTCGTTTCAGGTATACTATGTACACAGTAGATCTGACTTATATCATCACCATTTTCTTTAATTGTTTACGAACTCTGGTAGAACTGATTCTCTTATCAGGAAGGTTGAAATTCCTGGCAGAAGAGTTTTGGAAGTTGTTACAGTTGTTTATAGAACAAAAAACAGTCGTAAGTCCTAGCCTAACCCGTACTGAGTCAACTTGAGTCACAGGTAGAGTTACTGAGTCCTTATTATATCTCGTATCCCAGCAAAGACAAAAAAATCCACTCTTTTCACCAAGTAATTTTCTTTGAAACTTGTTCTGTTGGACATTTATACCTTTACCTACTTTTATTTTTTTACCCTGTTCTGATTGTTATAGTTTAATCTTAGTAGGTAAAATTCTGCACCACTTCCAGATATAGCCTTGTCTACCCACCAGATTGAGTTTTGCTGATTTCTTTACGATCTAATTAGGCTTTGTGTTAGTCTCTCTTGCTGACATATTGGGTACTCAAGATGGCCTTTGGTAAATGAAAGTTGATGTCTCTGAGACCATGCGTAACCTCCATCCCTGATACTATGACCATTTTTTTAATCACCTGTTGAGCAACAGTAAAAGAGACTGACTGATATCCAGAATGGGTCATCCCATCCACTTGATTATTAGAATTCTCCTCCAGGGACACAAATTACAAATATCTTTTTTTTTTTTGGCCCATTCATAGAGATCTTTCCACATTCTGTTTCCCAGAACACATTGTTACCAATTTTCTAGTCACATTCCTTCCAAGTCTTTGACCATCCAGCCAAACCACTGACCGCAGCCCATAAGTAAATACTCACTTCTACTTCTGGCCACTTCTTCCAAACCAAATGAACAACTGGGTGCACCATTTGAAGTGCTGCTCACCAAGAGAAGTTCCCACCCACTACTGTCTTTTGGGAATATCCCGGAAAAGGACTACAGTGCTGCAGTAGTTTGCTTTCATTTGATTCCTGCATGAGACGCAGTATCACGGACAGATTACCCAGTAAGCAAGATGTGCGTGGACTTTGTCCATATTTGCTAAGTAAAGATGTGGTGAAACCTAGGTGAAATTGTGCAGTACAGATTAGTAAGTAAACACAGTTCAGCTTGTATGTACCTCACTTACTGTAAGCTGGTGCTTGGAGTGCTTACTAGTTAATCTACCTTTGCACAGAACCATCTGTAAACCAGTCCCTAGTAGTCTCTTTAATCAACTAATCATAGGTGACTCTGAGTGAAGCCATACACATTGATTGAGAGAGAGAAGATCTTGTAGCTGGAGTGGGGGTGACGAACATTTGGGCCACTTCTTTATGCCCTTTACTTGTGCCTTTAGAGTTTATTTGAGTCTGATATCATATATGCCATCTCCATTTGGTCTTAGAGTGCTGCTGAATGCTGTGAATGCCTGACTTTGGCTTGGTGGGTCAAACAATACTCAGTTCATCAAGAGCAATTCAGGTTGCATGGTAACTTGATTATTCGTAATTAAATATTCAAGCTCTACTAAGAGATGGAAGAAGGACAAAACATATTTCTCAAAAGGAGACTAATTATTTCTGGAGAGAGGCAGGGGCTTCTCCAATGTCCTGATGATCTGTACTGTGTTCCCCTATAGATGTTGCTGTGGAATCAGTTCCAACTCTGCTGCCCTATAGGACAGAGTAGAACTGCCCCATAGGCTTTCTGAGGCCATGAATCTTTGCAGAAACAGGCTGCCATGTCTCTCTCCTATGGAGCAGGTGGTGGGCTGAAACTTCTCACTTTTCAACCAGCACCTGAGGGTTTAAACAATTGTGTCAGCAGGGCACCTTGATTGGCCTATAAGACAAACACTGTTTCTGTTGAGTTGATTCTGACTCACAGAGATCCTGTAGGACAGAGTAGAACCACCCCACAGGGTTCCCAAGACTGTATGTAATCTCTACCAAAGCACACTGGGACATCTTTCTCCCATGAATCCATTGACCTTTCAGCTAGCAGCTAAGCATTGCATCACCAGGGCTCCTAGATTCACCAATAGGGACTGGGATTCTTTTCATAAGCTTCAAATAAGATACTTGGCCACCATTCTAAAACCAGAACTTTGTACACAACAAAAGTAGAATTCTACACATATATAAGATGTAAAGAATAATTCACTGAACACATGAGTGTCTACCACATATTATTAATAGTAACTGTGAGGTCCCTGTAGGTCCTGTCTTACAGTTGATTGTATCCTACACTCACAGATAAGCACCATTATATTTTTTGTTTTTATTGTTCCTTTGAGTTTAGTTATGGTTTTATAATATACATATTTATCACTAAAAATATCCTACTTTTCATGTTTTAAATTCCCTATACGACTTTTCTGTATGCATTCTTTTGTCACTGATTTTTTTTTTTTTTTGCTCAAAATTATGTTTTTGAAATTTATCCACGTAGATTAGATGCTTGTAGCTATAGAACATTCATTTGGAAATACCAAATTGCTTTCAACACTGTTTTTGCCAGTCACACCTCTATCATTAATGGATGAGATCCCTTTGCTGCATATGCTTGCAATACTTTTATTGTCAGACTTTATTTACATATTTTGGCAGTTTAGAGGCTGTAAAATATCTGACAATGGTTTTACTTCTGAATTTCCATAATAATAGTAAAATTGAACACATTGTCAAATATTTTTGGCCACTGATAGGTCCAATTCTGTAAAATGTTCATTTTCCCTGTGTCTGTCTTACCTGATGTTTGAAACTTTACATATTCTAGATACTTATTCAAAGCCAGTTATCATCGTAAATAACCTTCTATGGTTTCTGGACTGATGTTTCCACTTTTTAAGGTGTCCTTTGAATAGATTTAACATTTCTTAATGTAGTTGAGCTTCCAAATGTTTTTTACTTATTGGTTTGTACTTTTTGTGTCTTTTAAAAATATTCTTGATTCATCAAGGCCATAAAAACATTCTCCTGCTTTCTTATTTTTTTATTTTTATCTTTGCTTATTACCCTTGTGTTCATTGCAGGAAAAATAAACCTGGGATTAATTTTTATGAATGTGTCAAGAAACAATTTTGCATTTTTTCATATAACAACTTGTTGTCTAATGGTGTTTGTTTAATAGACCATCTTTTCCCCACAGATGTGCAGTGGCACTCCAATATACACTGTTGTTCATTCATGATTCTGTTTCTATTCTCTCTGCCTTTTTCTAAATCCTTATGTATCCTTGTTGTCTCTTATTTAATTTCCATAGATTTGTAATAATTATTAAAAGCTTATAGATTATTCTTCAGATTTTTTCTCAACCTAGGAATGGCTTAGAACCACCTTTTAAATTTTGACAGAGAACACTTTTTAAGTTGCAGTGAAATACATGTAACGTAAATTTGCTGTTTTAACAATTTGTAAATGTACAACTTAGTGGCATTATTCACATTTACAGTATTGCACAACCGCTGACGCTGTTCATTCCCAAACCCCTTCATCACCTGAAACAGAAGCCTATACCAATCAAGCAACAGTCACTCTACCTTCCAGCTCCTAGCAACCTTGAGTCTACTTCTTTTCTCTCAGGATTTGCCTATCCTGATATTTCATATATGTGAAACTATGTAATATTTGCTCTTTTATTATATAAGCCAGATTTTTTTTACTTAGCATAGAATTTTCAAGGTCATTCACATCACAGCATTTATCAAACCTTCATTCCATCTATCTGTTGATGGATTTTTAGTTGTCTACCTTTTAGCTATTGTCAATAACTCTGTAATGAACACTGACGTATGCATTTTTGTTTGACTCCCTGCTTTCAGTTCTTTTGTGCGTATACCTAAGAGAGGGATTGCTGGGCTATACAGTAATTCTATGTTTAACTTTATGAGCAACTGCCAGATAATTTTCCACAGTTGCTGCATCATTTTTTATTCCTACCAGAAATTTCAAGAGGGTTTCAGTTTCTTCATATTCTTGCTAATACTTGTTTTCTGCGTATGTGTGTGTATATATATACACATATATACATATACATATATCCTAAAAGAAAAAAACCCTACTGTCAATCAATTCTGACTTATAGCGATCCTACAGAACAGAGCAGAACTGCTCCATAGAGTTTCCAAGGAACACCTGGTGAAATCAAACTACCAAGGTTTTGTTTAATAGTTGTAGCACTTAACCACTGTGACACCAGCATTTCCATATACATATGTATATACATAATATATACGCGTATGTGTGTATGTATGTAATAGCCATCCTAGTGGGCGTGAAGAGGTATCTCTTTGTGATTTTGATTTACATTTCCTTAATGATTAATGATACTTGAGCATTTTTTCTTGTGCTTACTGGCCACATTCATATTCTTTGGAGAACTGCCGATTTCAGTGTTTTACTCATTTTTAATTTGGTTGTTAATCTTTTATGGTCTAGTTGTAGGAGTTCTTTATTTATTCTGGATACTAAACTCTTCTGAGATACAAGATTTGCAAATATTTCTTCCTACTTTGTAGACTGTCTCTTCCCTCTTGATAGGGTACTTTGATGTACAAACTTTTTAAAGCTGATGAATATTTACCTCTGTTTTGTTCTAGGAATTTTACAGTTTTAATGCTTATAGTTAATCTGTTTTGAGAGAATTTTTGTTTACAGCTATGTGCCACAAAATGTCTGTTAGGGCAACGTCCAAATGTATATAGGTTCATAGTTCCATAAGCTTTTCTGGGGTTTTGTTTTTAAAGAGAAAGCAGGTCTCCCTTTGTTTATTATTTCCCTCTAACAGTTTTAAAACCCCCACACCCCCATGGTAAATGAACAGCGGGTGTCCAGGGCATATTTCAGTCCCTGTGGTGCCTCTTGTATCCCTTTTCTTCTCCTCCTTCCCTTCTTTTTGGCTTCCTTCCCTCTCCCAGCAGCCATCTAGCCACTTATGTCCAGGACACTGACTGGTCCTGGGTGCCTGTGGGATCCTAGCTCCGGGCACAGGGCTTGTTTAGGCAACAGTCACACCCAAAAGGGGGTGGTGGAAGCCAAGGCTACCACTGACAGCCGGAATTCTGCACACCTGCTCCTTGCCTCGTCCCCACAGGCACCTCTTTGTGACACATGTGCTCTTGCCCTGAACCCAGACATGTGGAAGTTTGTACTCCTGCCCTTCTCCTGATTGCTGTCTGTGTCCAGCAGCTATAGCTCCAGGGCTTTGTCTTGTGGGCTGCCATAATATTTTAATATAACAGGCTTTACAGGAGTTGGTTTGTAACTACAGTTGTGTAGGGATTGACTGTACATAATATGTTGCTCTCACAATGCTCAATTTGCATAATATCCTATTTCACAGGATGTATCATGGCTGTTGGCAAACCTGGTGGCATAGAGGTTAAGAGTAGAGCTGCTTACTGAAAGTATGGCAGTTTGAGTCCACCGAGTGCTCCTTGGAAAATCTATGAGGCAATTGTACATACCCTGTCCCATAGGGTCTTTGTGAGACTGAATCGTCCTGACAGCAATTTTTTTTTTCTGCATGTTAAGCAATGTATGACTTTACTGTGTGAAGTAGGAATCCAACTTTACCATTTTGTGTGTGGAAATCTAGTTGTTCCTGCACCATTTGCTGAAAAGACTAGTCTTCCCTCACTAAATGCACTTGGTCCTTGTTAAAAAAAAATCAGTTATACATAGATGTATTTTTTTTTAATTAATTAAAATAAATGGTAGAATATCCACATTTTTGCTAAAATACTGTCTGTGTCTGTCTCTCAATACATATGTATGTGTGTATGTATAACAATTGTAACATATTACTGTGCTTTCTGGACTGGCAAGAACTGTCCATAAAATTTTGAATGATAGTAGGCATCTTCACTGTTTTAGTCATCTAGTAATGTCCTAACAGCAGTAGTGGATTGCTTTAACAAAGAAAACTTTATTCTTACACAGTCCAGTAGGCTACAAGTGCAAATTCAGGGTGTCCGAGGGTTTGCCCTCTGTTGGCTCTGGAGGAAAGTCTTTGTGTTGCATCATTCTTTGTTTAGGGAGCATTTTGGCACAGGAACCTCAGGTCTGAAGGATGCACTCTTCTCCCAGTGCTGCTTTCATGACGGTGTGATGTTCCCAACTCTCTACTTGATTCCCTTTCCTTCGATCCCTTGTAGAATAAAAGGTGGTAAAAGACAAACTCCAGGGAAACTTCCTTTACAGTGGAGCAGGGAGGTGACTTTAAGATGAGATTTACAGTCTCACCCTTATTCTCTCTAACATAATCCACTCTGTTAACCACAGGTAGAGATTAGGATTCATAGTATAAAATCATAAAATACAGGGAATCCTGACCCAGCCAAATTACTACATGTATGTTTTGGGGGACATAATTCAATCCATGACCTTCATTTTCTTCCTTATTTTAAACAAAAGCGCTTCTACTGTTTTTACCACTAATAAATTGGCCCTTGATGAATTCCCCTACTTTCTTTAAAGCTCAATGATATGTCTATAGTATGTTTGTCGTAATTTATTCAACATTTAGTTTTTTTTTAAGGGGGACAACTTTTCAGATTATCTAATTTGTGGTTGTGCTAAAACAGAAGTAATCTCATCATCTTTAATATGTCCCTCTTTTTCCTTTTACTCTTTTTGTTTCAAGTACTAAAGATGTGATTCTTCTCTAGCTACCGGTTAAAGTCATTTATATAGTAATTATGAATCTGAAATCTCACATGCTCATGATATCCTTTATGTACCATGGCCAAATTTCTGTTTCCTTCTCAACACCTGTCCATTGTCTGTACATGTTATCAAACAGTTAACCACGTATATATTTATATCTTCTTTATTGTTTCCTTAAAGTCTAATTACAGTTTTATGTCACTTGAAGTGTTTTATGTCACTTTTTAAGTTTTCTGTAAGGACAATTTATAATTACATTTGAATATCATAACGCTAACATGTTTTTTTGCACATCTTTTGCTCTGATTAGAATGTGAGTGAGATAAGTTTGAATTTCAGTTTAACTTCTTTCTACAGATATGCTTATCCCAGGTTTCTTTTTGTTTATTATCTTTATTATCTTATTATTAACTAACAGTTGATGAATTAAACTGAATGAACTGCAGGAAATGGCTTTAGGTTTTCCTAAAACCAAATTTTCATTTCTTCATCCTTTCATTAAAATATTATCAGCTTTCCATACATTCCTAGCATCTCCTTACAAGCCCTGGTGACACAACGGTTAAGAATTATGGTTGCTAACCAAAATGTGTTACATAATAATGATTTCATGATTTGAGATTATGGCTCAATTTCACATGTGCCACAATCCAGTCTATTTAAAATTTTAGTTTTACATCCAGTTCACAGTATTTTCTCTCCTACTACCTTTACCTCGACTTCCAGTTCAGAAACTTGCAAAGTGGGAATGAGGGTGTAATCTCTTCTTCAGTCTTTCTTGACTTCCTCTTGCTTTTGCTTCCTGTGTTCCAGATGTCCCCTGTGGTCAAAAAGGATTAAAAGTAAAGAGGAAATGTCTAAACCAGTGGCCGTAATTCATCCATAGCCACTCTTTTAGATGCTGGCTTTTTCATGGTGGACATGGAGATTTCAAGTTTCTTACCTTGGGTGATGTATCTTTGGCAAATGCCTTGCTACAAGTAAACCCTCAAATCCTTTCTTTTGTGGCTCACTGATAGACTTTGATTGCTGGGCTCCTATTACCATAGCAGATGATCAATCCTCTTGGTCAAAGTACCTTCAAGATTATTTGAGCCGGTCTAGCTTTCCCTGGGAAATCCTTTTACTCTTGCCCTGTTGAGTGGGAGAAATTCAGTTCATCTAACTACTAATCTGCCTCTTTTCGGTCTGTAGGTCTTTAGTCTTCAGACTTTTCGATGGCACTTGGCTTGGCTTTCAATGCTAGTAGCAATTACCTTTAACTTGGCTCATATAATTTTTAAACTTTGGGAGATATGCATTGATTCTCCCAAGAAAATTCTAATTATGCTGTACCTATCATTAACTCTTTTTCTCATTCACTGTTTGCTGAGTACTTACTGTATGCCAGTTACAGTTTTCAGCTCTGGAAATTCCAGTGGGATTGGCAATATTAGCAAATAATAATATAGGATGTCAATTTAAATTTTCATTTTAGATGAGCACAGTTTATTAGCAAGAAACATGTAGTATTCTAGAAATCAGTAGTAATTATTTGTGTTTATCTCAGATTTGAATTGAATTTTGTGTCTTGTATTTTTTCTGGAAACCTTGGATATGGGAATGGATAAAACTGACTTGCTTTTGCCTTCATGGAATTATTGTCTAGTGGAAGAAAACAAAAATTCATATTTAAAATGCATTATTCAGTATGATGACAAACTCACTTTTGAGACTTGGAATGCCACTTCGACAGTTCATGTGTGGCATTCCAATTCATAACAGAGTGGAACTGTCCTATAGGCTTTCCAAGAAGTAGCTGGAGGATTCAAACTGCTGACCTTTTGGTTAGCAGCCAAATTCTTAACCAATGCACCACCAGGGAAATAAAGACAGATGCTACGGAAAAAAATAAAATAGTAAGGGACCGATTAAATAGCAACAGTAGGAATCTATTTTTGTTATTTCACCTTGATTAGTCATGGCCTTAGTACCAGAAACTTTTGTGAAGAAATCCAAAGAAAGCAAGGAAAGGAGAGATACTATCCATGTAGAGTAACAGCAAGTGCAGAAGCACTGATATGGAAAAGGAGGTGGAGTGACTAAGTTAAAGGAAAGGGTGGGAAAAGAGAGATTCTGAGGGCTGGTATGCTGGGCCAGGTGAGGCTGCAAGATAAACTAGGGCATTTAAACCATTGTAAGGACTTCAGAGTTTATCCTGAATAAGAAGGAAGGATTTGATAAGGATAGCCTGGTGATCTGCTTCCAGAAAATCAGCCACTGAAAGCCCTGTATTACAGTTTCTACTCTGACACACATTGGGTCACCACAGGTCATAATCAATCTGATAGTCAGTGTTGCTTTTTTTTTTTTTTGTAGTATATGAGCAGAAGAATGACACGATCAAATTTTCAAGCAGATCGTCTTGGCTGCTCGAAGAAAATAGATTAGAAAGGAGTAATTGCAACAATGCGAAGAGTTGGTTGGAGCTTAGACTAGTGAAGCAGTGTTGGAAACAGTGAAAACTAAGTGGATTCTAACTGAGTTTCCCAGGAATAACTGCTGGAATTTGATGATAAACTGAATGTAGAGTATGGAAAATAGAGAAAAATCAAGAAAGAATTGTCATAGTATTTACCAAAGAACTTGGAAAAACTGAATTGATATCTACTGAGTGAGGGAAACCTGGGAGAGGTATGTAGGAGGATGTGGAGATCAGAAGTTCAATTTCAGACATGTCAAGTTTGTGATATTAGACATTCAGGTGAAGGGATTGGATCTGTAGTTAAATTTACTTTTCGTGGCAGATTTCTGGGCCAGTTATAGAAATTTCAGACTTGATAGCTTCTGAGTCGTGTTTCACGCTATTAAACCAAATGCAAGATGTGGATCTTTTGTTCGAAGGTATCTTCTATCAGTTTGGTTGTTTTTTTCTTAACTTGGTTTGGTGGCTGACTACTCCACTCCCAACCCATAGAGGGTAGCAGGGAAGATCTTTGCTTGTTCCTAAAACTATTATTCATTATAGAATTTATGACTCATTGGAAGCCTTTAGTACCATGTGGAAACTGACTTCCATTCAGTGAGAGTAGGCACTCTTTCATTTATAGAGTCTACATAATTTATTCCCCTCTTCTCCAAAAAACTATATCAAATTATTAAATGCCACATATCTGCAGGTGGTAAAACTCTAACGTATCATGGAATAATAGGCATTAGCCTTTGCATCAATATTTTCTTTTCTATACTTTTACACTGTGCATCATATTTAGCCAGTAATATAATTAATGAATATAATTTGATGGAAACTCAGTGTGCTTGTTGCATAGTGGTAGACATCTTGCTGTAGATTAAGTAACATCAGGCCCTCTGAGTATGTCCAGCATCTAGAGTCTGTATAGTAAAACATTAGGAAGAGATTGTCACTTGAATCATTTTGACTAAATGTGATTGTCATTAAGGTAAAAAAAACAACAACAATATTTTGAATTGACAGTGTGATGCTTTTACTTGACTTTAACAGCTAAAATTTCTTCAATTTGGATGACTTCTGATGACTAGTTTCTTGTATTATATATCTGATTTCAAATTTCCCTCTCCTTATTAAGAGTTTGCTTAAAAAAATTTCTCTAGCGGTGCCTACATCTCTTATTTTTCTTTTGTAACTAAATAAAATTAGACCTGTCCTTTACATGTATTGCACGCTTAATTTAGTAAGTTCCAAAGACTGACATAGAAATCAGGTTCTACTGATAATCCTGCTGAGAACTGTCTATATGTAACCAGGCAAGTCACTTATTTTTCTTCTGAATATTAATCACCTCATTTGTGAAACACAAGAATTAGAGTGAATACTCTGTTAAGGTCCTTCCTGGCTTAAAAATTTAAGATTATATGATGAAAATTTTCAATCTAGTCAAAGGTTTTAGAGTCTTGTCATCTTTTTAATCTCTGTCAAAGGCCTGAATTATTTTCCTCATTTCATAATACTGAATCACTTTCCTATGTGAGTTAAAACATCCTCTTGCAGTTAATTTTGCAGCAGTCAAAATTCTATAATAAATAAACAAATATAGAAACAAACAAATCTAAAAAATATTAGCTAGAATAAGGTCAGTAACTGTATGGAGTGTGTTTTCACTCAATTGTGTATATAGGCTAAGAGTTTAAAATGCAAACTGCTCTGCAGCATGGGCCTAGCTATGTATATACCACATGGAAAAATGAGATTAAATCAATATTAAAGAATATTATCACATTCCTAAGTGATATTAAGGAGACACAAGTCTTCAGCACCGCAACTAAATTGTTATTAAAATCATAAGTATATTCAGTGCAGTGGAATCAATGGTATCTTTATAAAATTAAAAAATAAAATGGCTGGATAATTAAAAATAATAAACCGATGCTTGTGCCATTAAAATGCACACATGAAATAAGCAAAAGGTGAAGGCCAATCCCAACCCTATAAACCTAGAGACTAAGATGGAAGAGATTTTTAACTTTTAAGGTGAAGAGATGAAAAATCGTATCTTTTTTTTTTTCACTTCTTATGGTACACATGGGAATTACCTGATGTATGCTGTTTCCTAAGGAGGAAAGGAATAAATCATTTGACTGAGCTAAAGATAGTCTTAACAGTACAATGGCATTCTTTCTATTTTAAATCCAGAGAAACTGCCAAGACGATAAAATGCAGAGCTGACTGTCTTGGCCTTGGTGACAGGTACACTCACTGCTCTTCCTGATTAGCCACCAGTAGAATAAATATTCTGAACTGAACTGTGATCTAAAGTAAAAATAACATTTGGCTTCCTAAATATTTTTGCTCTTTTCTTAAACAGACTTGGCTTGAATATAAGTTTTGACTTTGAATAAATCATGTTAGGGAACATTTCATTGTACTGAACTCCAAAAAAGTTCCTGAAAAGTTCCAAAACTAAGAGTGCTAAAGTTGGAAAGAAAAGAATGTTTCCTAGATTTTGTATTTCTTAAAAATCAAAAGAGACTAACCTCTAAAGTTCATTTTTAACACTGTTGTAATTATGTGTGTAACACTTTACTGTCCCAAAGAGACAGAATTGTATGTTACAGTATTTACACTTAAAGCCTATATATTTTAACTTCATCTCTTTCATCCATAATTCTAATTACTATAATATTTTATATTATTATCTTTCTATTCCAACCACCATAAATGATATTAAATTAATACTTTTTGAATTAATGGAATGCCATTCTAATGATATTTTATTTTGTAATAATCTAACAGTTTTAAAATGGAGAAAGATAAAGAAGTAGTTTTTTCCTTTATATTGGAAAAATAGAAATACAAATTACTATTATTTTAGTTAGTTTTCAGATGGTAATTACATGTTAATTAAAAATATACTAAAAATTAAGGATAACAGGTTAAGGCGACTGACGAGAATCTACTTCCACATGTGTTTTTATTAGGTGCCACCAAGTTGATTTCCTCTTCCAATGACCCCATGTGACAAAGTAGAACTGCCTCATGGAGCTTTCTAGGCTATGATCTTCACGGGAGAAGATCACCAGTTCTTTCTGCCATGGAGCCATGCGGGATGGGTTCAAATCAATCACCTTTCCGTCAATAGTCAAGCACTTAACAGCTGAACCACCAGGGTTTCTTCTTTCATGTGTATCATCAACTTTTGCTTTCCTTAATCGTATGAGTAACTGAATTATACAGTCTAGCATATATACAAACACACTCCTCTAAGAGGACATGGGCCAACAAAAGATAAGCGACTGGTTTCTCTTGTAAAAGTCATAGGGAAGGTGACTCATTAGAGGCTTTCCTTATTCTAATATCATACAGTGATTCTAAATTTTGAGATCTTAAGACTCTATACCCTTAAAAATTGTTTGGACTTCAAAGAGCTTTTGTTAATATAGTTAGTAATGTAGATGCATTAGTAATCACCCTATTAAAGATGAAAACTGAGAAATTTAAAAATTGAAAAAACAAACCAAACCCACTGCTGTTGAGTCAATAGCAACTCATAGAAACCCTATAGGACAGAGTAGAACTGCCCCATAGAGTTTCTAAGGAGTGCCTGGCAGATTCAAACTGCCAACCTTTTGGTTAGCAGGTGTAACACTTAATCACTATGCCACCAGGGTTTTCAATTAAAAATTATGTCCATTTAATTACTTAAAGTGATAATGAACTCATTTATCTGTTAACCTAAACAACATATTTTTAAGAAAAATAAACTTCTATTTGAAAAAAAAAGAATGAGAGAAGTAGCATTGTTTTATACTTTTATCAACTTTTGTTCCCTGACGTAATAGAGCACAGTTGTAGTCTCATCTGCTTCTGTAGTTAACCTATTGCTATAGGCTGTTTCAACAAAGACAATCTGGCCTCAAATATATATAGTTGAAAAATGTAGGAGTATTTAAATTTTTTCCAGATAATTATGTGTCTTTTTATATGAACACAGTCTTAAATCATATCAATTAATTTTTCATACTCTTACATAAAAATCAATTTGTCTATCTAGAATTTGAATGGATATTTTACACATCCATGATTTTGAAACATTGTGTTTTGTTAATTGAGAAAACATGGTTTCCTGAGAATTTCAAATAATGAAATATATAATTATGCAATAAGAAAGGCAGAACAAACTGTCTTAGTCATCTAGAGCTGCTATAACAGAAATACTAATGATGTATAGCTTTAATAAAGAAAAATTGATTTCCCCTTAGAAAAGTAGGCTAGGTGTCCAAACTCAGGGCATCACCTCCAGGGCAAGTCTTTCTCTCTCTCTTGACTCTGGAGAGAGATCCTTCTCATCAGTCTAACCTTGATCTGGGAACATCTCACTGTAAGGACCTCAGGCCTAAAGGATGTGCTCTGCTCTCAGCACTGTTTCCTTGATGGTATGTGAGACAATTTACACAATGGTCCTGCTCTCCAGAAACTAGGTGTTGGTGATGCTCTCTAGATTTGAGTGGAGTCCTCTCAGTCCTGGGCTTCACTTCCACCTTCCAGGCCCACATCAACTCTATTCCCCTAGCTTTAGGTACACCATTCTCTCACTCCAACTGCCAGGTACTCCTTGGAAACTCTATGCGGCAGTTCTACTCTGTCCTATGGGGTGACTATGAGTTGCAGTCGACTCAGTGACAGTGGTTTTGCTTTTCTGGTTTAATTGTGCTCATGCAGAATCTATACATAGACCAAGAAGCAGTCGTTCAAGCAGAATAGGGGTATAAATTACCCTCAGGAAAATAGGAAAAGTCAGAGCAAGGACTCTGTGTGGTATATTACTTGAGTTCAAAGTCTAGCTCTGTCAGACACTATTGCTGTGACCAAGCCTTTTATTTTCTCTACGATTCTGTTTCAGTGGGAAAAATAACAGCACTCATTTCAAAGTCTTGTTGTGAAGATGAAATGTATTAATATAAGTAAAACTATTAAAACAGAATCTAGCCCCAAACAGTATGTATCCTTCCATTAGTATTACTAAGGTCATCTATGTGTAGCCAAAGCCAATTTTGGAACTTTTCATAAGGAAGGTAAGAGCTGAGTAGAGTGAACATAAGAAATTATATTCTAGGGAGAATGTTGTATAACAGAAACTCAACACCATATGAAGTTTTGGGAATGTTGAAGAGCTATCTGTTTTTATTATTGTCTCAAAGTAATTCCCAGAAAACCCTGGATGACTCTAACAGTAGTGTCACAAACCATGCAATAGTCATATCTCTGGCAGTGTTTTAGATGTTATACCCGCTAACAAACTTACTCTTCTCGGTAAACTTTTGGAGTAGACTTTATTACGATTGTCAGGAGATAACTCTTTACATATCTGCTGTCTTGTAACAGCTTTTGTTTTAGTCTGTTTCTACAAGTATGTTAATATCACAAACAACCTTAGGAGAAAGATAATTTCTGCTTTTCAGACAGGGAGCAAGTTTCCTTGATGGCTAGGATAATAGAGATGAATTCATTCGGGGAAACCAACTGGGCAGGTTGGCCAGCAATGCCCTTCAAAGATTAGGGATTTTCTAAGCTTAGAATTCTGCAGCTATGACACAGACCACTGTGTGTGCAGCACCCTCCTTGACACACTGGCTGCACTCCCCCTAAGGTATTTGGGAACCAAAGAGGAGCCTATGAGAACGTGAAACCGATCCTTCCTGCTGTGATGTCTCTGAGTAATAAAATCCGTTTCTCTGACTGGAGTCCTGTGTCTTCAGCCAGTTGCTATGTAAATATGTCAGACTTGTTAGTTTGAAAGCAGGATAAAATCTCAAACCATTCGTATTTTGACAACTATAATCCATTTTTCTAGTTGAGGCAACTGGTTCACTGAGTATTAGACAACTCATCCAAGGTCACACAGAATGTATGATTTTTCATCCTCAGTGTTATGGCTCCAGAGATTATACAGTTAACTACTGTTTTGTACTTCTAGCTGGCAATTCTCAAAAGGATATGAAATTAATTGCACAAATTGAAAATCATGTTACAGATATATTTGTAAAAATTGCAAACATTTCACCAATAAAATAAAATACTAGTTTTCCACATTATTTTCAGAGAAAGGCATACTGATACCATGTTCAAGCTATGATACCATGCCCGCTATACCTTCGGTAGAAATCCTAGTTAATGTACTGAGAGACAGAAATTGTGCTATCATTCTCAAGGGCAGCCTGATTAATTTTAAGAATGGGGTATCTTTGCAGCTGAGGGTTATTTCTTAATGAGCACTCACACATGCTGTAATTCTTACTCTGTTGAGTCTTAATGGCACTGACAAGAATATAGAATGGGCCAGGAGATTATTAAATTTAGATGACTCCCAAAAGTATTTTCACCCATCTTGTGTTTCATTTCCCCTGACCAAAGGCAGCTTTTCTACCCTTTCTACTATGAAGATTTTTCGCTGAGACAGAAACAAAGTTTAACCTTCTCCATGTTACTTATCAGTACTGTAAAAAAACTGCTTGCCATTGAATCAGTGCCTCAATTAGCAGATTGATTTCTTCCATTCTTTGACTTTTGTCTACCTCTAACTACATATACAGTCCAAAAAAATATCTCCTTTTGGCCATTCTTACATTTAAAAACAATCAACAGTTCATGTTATGCTTTGTTCTGCAACAAAACTTTTCATTATGCCACAATTTTTTAATGTTTTCATTATTTGTACTTTCTTTTTTGGAAACAATCTGAGCTCTTTGGAAAGATCATGTGCTGGACATGTACTTAGCTTCCTTGTAGAGCTTCTTTCCCCCGGCTTTGGCCGAACTCTTACTCATTTCTCAAGCCCTATGCAGACTTGACTTACTCAGCATATTTTACATGGATCTCTTTTTCTAGTGCTTCAGGTCCTCCACATATCAGTTCTAGAAATCCTGGTGGTATAGCAGTTAAGTGCTACCACAGCTAACCAAAAGGTTGGCAGTTCAAATCCATCAGAAGCTCCTTGGAAACTCTGTGGTGCAATTCTACTCTGTCCTATAGTGTCAGTATCAGTCAGAATTGACTCAGTGGCAATAACTTTTTTTTTGGTTTATATATAAATTACCATGTTATCTTCAACTGCCCATACATAGCTCTTGTGGAACTTATGTCACTATTGCCTGTGTTCATCTTTGTATCTTCTGTTAGACCACAAGCTGCACAAAGGCAGGGACTCTGTTTTGTACACATGTGTAGTACTACCAGACAGTGTTTGCCATGTAGTAGTCACTTAAATGCTTATTGAATGAGTAAAGAAAACATAGTGCTTTTTTCATATTGCCCAATTCCTCTTTCATGTAATTTACATTGCACTACTAACCGCGTAATCAGACTTGCTATTGCGAAAGCTTTCTGGTGTAATCAATCCTCACTATAAAGCCTCATACAAAAGAAAATCATCTCTGTTCTATGAATTTCTAAAACTCTACTACTCAAAGTACTGCAAGATACATGACTTTAACCTTTTGCTCCCTATCACACATTCTAAGATAGAATGCTCATTTTTGTCCAACGTCCTAGTTAGTTTCAACTCTTGTTATCAGTTCTTCTTTGACGGCCAGAATGAAGATAAGAAGAGCATCGTGATAACCTCATACTTTCCCTCTCATTCTGGAAATGGTATTGTCAGCAAATACAACGAGAGGCCTTTCCATGAATGAGTATTCCAACGGGTTTCCAGATAGCTGAAGTCCTCTCTAATCCCACTGTGGCCACTTGCCTACATGAATGTCATCATACATTAAAAGTCAGTTTGAATTCAGTGTTTAAGTAGTAAGTGAGCCAAAAGCATGGAAGCCTCTATAAATGTTGTTAGAATATTATACTGTAGTTTCATGATGCACTTATTAATTAATATAGCCAGCATTTATTAAGTCTGTACTATGCCCTGATAGTTTTCCTGGTATTGACAATGCAGCAATGACAACCTGGGTATGGTGCCCCTGTCCTGGAGCTTCCATGTAGCAAAGAAGTCCCAATCAAACTTGCGTATGATACAATTGCAAAACTGACAAGAAGTTAAAAACAATGAAGAGTATTGAAGTCAAATAAGTAGTATCTATTTTAGAAAGAGGAATTAAGAAAAGACTCTCTTAGAAGCTAAATTTAAACAGTTTATTGAATGCTATGAGAGAGTCAGTTATATAAATAACCTTATGTACACACCACCACAATCTGCATCAATACTTTTTACTCTGTGCAGCTGTTGCCTCTTTCTAGATTACAAATCCATCTGATAACAGCACTTTTTTGCTTAAAATGTGTCGATGGCACTCTTGGTAAAAGGTCTAAATTCTTTAGTGTGGGCTTTATAACTTTCTTCCGTTTATGCCCTTTCTCACTGTCTAGTCTCTTCCTCTCACTTCATGCTCTCCCTCCTACTTTTATCGTAGTCAAAATAAAGTTCTTTAGATGCCTGGAAGGCCCCATATTTTTACTCATTCTTCATGTTGTCTCTTCCTATAACCTCCCACTTTTTATCAAATTAGTTAAGTATTTTAGTGCTTGCCAAGCATTTTAGTGCTTGCCAAGCATTAGTGCTTAGGGGTACTTAAATCATTTCTGAAGTCCCGAGGTAGTGCAAACAGTTAATGCACTTGACTCCCAACGAAAAGGTTAGAGGTTCATGACCACCAGAGGTGCCTGAGAAGAAAAGACTGATGATCTCCTTTGGTAAATCAGTCACTGAAAACTATGGAGCACAGTTCTACTGTAACACACAGATTTTACTGGCAATGTTTGTTTGTTTCTATAGTCTGATTATGAATAAACCTTTTTTGAACCTATCTTCTAGTGGAATGAGCGCACATGCATCTGCGATAGACTTGACAGCAATGGGTTTAGTTTTTGAGTTTCTTTTTTTTTTAAATCAACAGCAACAATAAAGAGTGTTTACAGATTTCCTTGTTGTTTTTGTTAGCTGTCATTAAGTTTAGTTCAGCTCACAGCAACTCTATGTGGCCGAATTAAACTGCCTCAAAGGGTTTTCTACACTGTAATCTCTATGGGAGCAGATTGCTAAGTCTTTCTTCTGCAGAGCAGCTACATGGCTTCCAACAGCCAAACTTTCAATCAGCAAAACACTTAGCTGTTACACCACTAAGGCTCCTACAAACCTCATGTAATCAAAAGAATAATAATAATTTTTTTGTTATTTATTTATTTTTATTTAACATAACTGAGTGAAAATGTACATTCATGTATAAATTTACATGCCCACCTATATGCAGCTTCCACCCTGTCCGGTGACTGCACACTATTCCTCTCTGCTCCATACATGTCTCATCCTCCCAACAACCTCCTTTCCCCTCCTCTCCATCCACTACCCTTCCTCCAGCCAGAGGTCAGCAAGATAATATCCTGTAGATGTATAGAACCACAAAGTGCTTCCAATATATGGTCACTCTGCATTGCCAAGTCCAATCCATTCCTGTCTAAAGAGTGGACCTTTGTTATAATTTATGGGAAAGGGCAGTATCAGGGCCGGGGGCCATGCTCTCAGAGGACCCCCAAAACTGCTGGACCATCAATTGAGGTCTTTTAGTGGAGATCTCATGATGCATCCCTTTTTATTCTTGTGTTGCCAGTGAGACTCCTCTCTGTGAGCTCCATCGTGGCTATCACTGGTGGTGGCCGGGCACCATCTGGTTCTTCCGGTCCCAAGTCGATGTAGACACCCACTCTTGTAGGTCTCTCTGTCTTCTCGGTTGTCTTTACCGCATGTCATTTTGGTCCGCGGTGAACATCCATTCCTGCTGAGTTGGGACCATTTGCTGTGTCCTTGGATGGCAGCTTGGCAGCTTTTAAGACCCCAGATGCCACTCACCAATGTGGGGTGCAGAGAGCTCTCTTAGCAAAACTCTAGTTGTGCCAGTTGGCCTGGAATTCGCCTAAGAGCATGGTCCCCCGCCCCCCGCCCCAGCTACTCTATCCTTGCAGTACTGAGTTAAGATGGAAGGAGTACTCAAGTTATGCTGAAGTTCACTTAATGTTGTTCTTGTTCCTAATGTGTGCTGTCACCGCTTTCTCCCAACTAGATTTCTAGTAACTATCTAAACTAAACTCTCCCTCCCTCACCCTCCCTCTTTCCCCTCCCTTGCAGCTGTCAAAGAGTCTTTTCTTCTATACATAAGTCTGTTTTCGAGGTCTTATCATAGAGGTCTCATACAGTATTTGTCCCTTTGTCGCTAACTACTTTCACTCAACATAATGTCTTCCAGGTTAGGAGATGTTTCCTGGAATCATCATTATTCTTTATCATTGCGTAGTGCTCCATTGAGTATATGTACCATAGTTTACCTATCCATTCTTCTATTGTTGGGCATCTGGGTTGATTCGATCTTTTTGCTATCGTGGACTGTGCTGCGATAAACATTCTGGTGCATGTGTCCGTTGGTGTGAAAGGCCTTGAATCTGTAGGATATATTCCAAGTAGTGGAATTACTGGGTCAAATGGTATATCGCTATCCATTTTTTTAAGGAAGCACCAGATTGCCTTCCAAAGAGGCTGGACCATTTTGCAACCCCACCAACAGTGTAGGAGGGTCCCACTTTCTCCACAGCCTCTCCAGCATTTGTTGTTTTGTGTTTTCTGGATCATGGCCAATCTTGTTGGGGTCAGATGGTGTCTCATTGTTGTCTTGATTTGAATTTCTTTAATAACTAAAGATCGTGAACATGTCTGCATGTGTTTTTTGAATGCCTGGATCTCCTCTTTAGTGAAGGGTCTGTCCATCTCCTTTGCCCATTGCTTAATTGGATAGTTTATCTTCTTCTTCTTGATATTTTGTAGTATCTTACAGATTATGGAGATCAGGCATCAGTCTGACGTAGAGTTGCCAAATATTTTTTCCCATTCTGTGGGTGTTCTTTTAATTCTATCAATAAAGTCTTTGGATGAGCAAAAGTGTTTGATTCTTAATAGTTCCCATTTATCTACTTTCTCTTCTGTTGATTCAGGTTTCTTTGACAGATTTTGGAGTCTGTCCTCATTGTGTATTAAAACTTCCATTGTTGTTCCTACCTTTTCTTGGATGAGCTTTATCATTTTAGATTTGATATTTAGGTCTTTTATGCAGTTGGAGCTGGTTTTTTTTTATAAGGTGTAAGATATGGATCTTGACTCAGTTTACTGCAGATGGATAACCAATTTTGCCAGCACCATTTGTTGAAGATACTGTTTTTACCCCAGTTTAATGTCTTAGGGCCTTTGTCAAATATCAACTGTTCATAGGTAGATGGTGTCATCTCTGGGGTCTCAGTTCTGTTCCATTGATCGATCTGTCTGTTCTTGTACCAGTACCAGGCTGTTTTGACCATTGTGGCAGTGTAGTATGTTCTAAGGTTGGGTAATGAGAGGCCTCCCGGTGTGTTCTTTTTCTTTAGTAGTACCTTACTTATCTGGGGCTTCTTCCCTTTCCAAACAAAATTGGTGATTTGTTTCTCGATCTCATTAAAAAATGATGCTGGAACTTGTATTGGGATTGCATTATATAAATAAATTGCTTTGGGTAAAATAGACATTTTCACAATGTTACGTCTTCCTATCCATGAGCAGGGTAGGTTTTTCCATTTATCTAAGTCTCTCTTAGTTTCTTGTAGTAAGGGCTTGTAGTTCTCTTTGTAAAGGTCTGTTGTTTCTCTGGTTAGATTAATTCCTAGGTACTTTATCTTCTTAGCGGTTATGGTAAATGGTATTGATTTGATAATTTCCTCCTTAACAGTCTCATTGTTGGTATAAAGGAATCCTACTGATTTACTTCTGTTTATCTTGTATCCTGAGACTTTGCTGAACTCTTCTATCACTTTGAGTAGCTTACTTATAGATTCCTTGGGGTTCTCTGCATATACAATGATATCGTCTGCGAACAGGGAGATTTTAACTTCCTCTTTGCTGATGCAGATGCCCTTTATTTTTTGGTCTTGTCTAATTGCTCTGGCTAGAACTTCTAGCACAATGTTGAATAGGAGAGGTGAGAGTGGGCATCCTTGTCTAGTTCCTGTTCTGAAGGGAAAGTCTTTCAGTCTCTCTCCATTCAGGATGATGTGGGCAATTGGCTTTGTATAAATGGCCCTTATTGTGTTGAGGAATTTGCCGTCTATGCCCATTTTGCTAAGAGTTTTTAGCATGAATGGGTGTTGGACTTTATCAAATGCCTTTTCGGCATCAATGGACAAAATCAGGTGATCCTTGTCTTTTGTGTTATTTATGTGGTTTATCACATTAATTGTTTTCCTGATGTTGAACCAGCCTTGCATCCCTGGTATGAATCCCACTTGGTCATGATGGATTATTGTCTTGATATGTTGTTGTATTCTGTTGGCAAGAATTTTGTTTAAGATTTTTGCATCTAAGTTCATGAGTGATATTGGTCTGTAGTTCTCTGTCTTTGTTAGATCTTTCCTTGGCTTAGATATCAGGGTTATGCTGGCTTCATGTGAAATAGTCTCAGTAGTATTGGGGATAACTTTTCTCTAAATGCTTGGTAGAATTCTGCCGTGAAGCCATCTGGGCACGGACTTTTTTTGGTTGGCAGTGTTTTGATGGCCTTTTCAATCTCTTTCTTTGTGATGGGTTTATTAAGTTGTTCTGCTTCATGTTGTGATAATTTGGGTAGGTGGTATGAGTCAAGGAATTGGTCCATTTCCCCTAGGTTTTCAAATTTGTTAGAGTACAGTCTTTCATAGTATTCTGTTATGATATTTTTGATTTCTGTTGCATCTGTGGTGACAACTCCCTTCTCATTTCTAATTTGGGTTATTTGTTTCCTTTCCTGCTTTTCTTTAGTAAGTTTAGCCAGTGGTTTATCAATTTTGCTGATCTTTTCAAAAAACCAGCTTTTGGTCTTTTCAATTTTTTCAATTGTTTTTCTATTCTCTAATTCATTTAGCTCTGCTCTAATCTTTATGATCTCCTTTCTTGGGGTATCCAAGGGGTTCCTCTGTTGTTCTCTTTCTACTTGTTCAAGCTTGTAGAGCTGGTTCCTTGATTTGGTTTCTTTCTTCCCTCCAGATGTGTGCATTTATGGAGATAAACAGAACTCTGAGCACTGCTTTGGCTGTATCCCATAGGTTCTGGTAGGAAGTGTTTTCGTTCTCATTGGAATCCATGAATTTCTTTAATTCATCCTTGATTTCCTCTATCACCCATGTTTTTTTAAGCAAGATGTTGTTCAGTTTCCAAGAGTTCTACTTTCTGTCTGTTTTTTCTGCTATTGATTTCAACTTTTATGGCTTTATGATCTGAGAAGATGCTTTGGAGTAATTCAATAGTATGGATTTTGTTGAGCATTGCATTAAGGCCTATCACGTGGTCAATTCTGGAGAATGTTCCATGTGCACTGGAGAAGAAGGTATAGTTGTCTGCTGATGG
Organism: Heterohyrax brucei; assembly: GCA_028571685.1. Classification (NCBI taxonomy): domain Eukaryota; kingdom Metazoa; phylum Chordata; class Mammalia; order Hyracoidea; family Procaviidae; genus Heterohyrax; species Heterohyrax brucei. Next base: position 57,751,560 of record CM053145.1, on the reverse strand, counting down.
GTGGAAAGTTCTGTATATATCAATGAGGTTTAGTTGGTTAATTGTGTCAATGAGGTCTTCTGTATCTTTACTGAGCTTTTTTCTAGATGATCTGTCTAGTAATGAGAGTGGAGTGTTAAAGTCTCCCACTATTATTGTGGAGTCATGTAACCCTCTTTTGAGCGTAGTCAGTGTTTCTTCGACATATTTAGGTGCTCTGACATTAGCTGCATAAATATTTAATATAGTTAAGTCTTGCTTGTGTACTGAACCTTTCAGCAATAAATAGTGACCATCTTTGTCCACGATGGTGGATTTTACATTAAAATTGATTTTGTTGGAGATTAGAATTGCCACCCCTGCTCTTCTTTGTTCATTGTTAGCTTGATATATATTCTTCCATTCTTTAATTTTCAGTTTGTTCCTGTCTTTAGGTCTCAAGTGAGTTTCTTGTAGACAACATATGGATGGGTCGTGTCTTTTGATCCAAGATGACACTCGGTGTCTCTTTACTGGAGCATTCAGTCCATTCACATTCAATGTAATTATTGATAGGTATGTGTTCAGTGCTGCCATTGTGATATGTTTATTTTTATGTTGATGTTTTCTCTGTTGATCTTATTAGTCTGTTCTGGAACACTCTTTGTTGTGAGTTGATTTTTCACCTTTTTCAGAGCTGGTTTTATAGTTGTTGAGACTCGTGTGTTAGATTTCTTGAAATGGTATGATACATCTTTGTTGTGCTTTACAGCTGCCCCTATAAACCCCCTTAATAAACTATTTATAAACCCAATTTTAATTACTACCAGTCTGGTCATCTTCCTCTCCACCTGGAAGGACTATAACGACTATAGTGCATCCCTCTTTTTATTATGATGACACCATAGTTTTCATGATGATCACTGGATTGCTTCTTTCCATATCAAAGCTGTGATTTACTTTGGAGCCTTCCCTAAATGAGTAGAGTATTGAGTACTGTGTCGTTCTAAAATATAAAGTTAGTGGTTTTCTTCTTCTAAGCCAAAGCCAAGAACTTCTTTCAGTATTTCTTGTAGTTTGGGTTTGGTTTTTACAAAGTCTCTGAGTTTCTGTTTATCTGGGAATGTCTTAATTTCATTTTTGTATTTGAAAGACAGTTTTGCAGGACATATAATTCTTGGTTGGAAGTTCCTCTCTAAATATGTCGAAGAAACACTGACTACGCTCAAAAGAGAGTTAGATGACTCCACAATAATAGTGGGAGACTTTAACACTCCACTCTCATTACTAGACAGATCATGTAGAAAAAAGCTCAGTAAAGATACAGAAGAACTCATTGACACAATTAACCAACTAAACCTCATTAATATATACAGAACTTTCCACCCATCAGCATGGTTTCTGCTGAGAAATCTGATGAGAGCCTACAGGGTTTCCCTCTGAATGTTAGCTTTGCCTTGAGTCTTGCTGCCTTTAGAGTTGCTGCTTATGTTTCATTTTGTTAAGCTTGATTATAATATGTCTTGCAGTCTTTCTTTTGAGATCTGTATTGGGTGGTGTACGATATGCATCTGAGATGTCTATATTCTCTTCCTTCATGATTTCTGGGAAGTTTTCTTTCAGCAGCTCAGCAACAATACTCTCTGTGTTCTCAGATGTCTCACCCTGTTCAGGGACTCCCATTAATTGAAGGTTGTTCCTCTTAATAGAGTCCCACATGCTTCTTAATGTTTCTTCATTTTTCTTGTTTCTTTTTTCTGATTTCTGCTCATAGATGCTGGAATCAGTAGCTCTGTCTTCCAAGTCAGAAATTCTTTTTTCCATTTATTCCATTCCATTTTCTTGGCTTTGCATGGAAGTTTCTATGTCTTTGATTTTCTTCTTGATCTGTTGGATTTCAGAGTACTGGTGTTCCATCAGATCAAACAACTTGCTTAATTTTTCACTTTGTTCTGCTGCATTTTGCATAAGGTCTAGAAGAGCTCTGTATATAATCAATTTGTATTCACTTTCTGATGCTTTCATAAAAGTTTCTTCATCTGGAAAACTACTTGGTTGCTTTGTTGGGGAGCCTTCTGAAGCCATGAGTGATTGCTTGTATGCCACAATTGTCTGTTGCTTTTTGGGTCCCATGTGAGTATATAGAGGCTGGAAAAGGTACTGTCAGGATGGATTGCAAATGTTTCTCTAGGCTGTCTTCAAATGTAAAGCAAAAGGTATCTGACCAGTTCACAAGTCAGTTATGTTTTCAGGTGTAGAGGTCCCTCTTCTCATCTGACAAAGTAAGCGCCACTGTATCCAACCCCAGATGATAACAAACTAGTTCAGAATCCAGCAATGCTACTGCCCTGTTGGCCTCTGCTGACAGGGCCTAGCCTTATTCAACACTGCATCGAGTACTGGTTTTGTGATAGGAAAGCACTCTCCTGTGGGCAGGCTCTGGCTCCCAAGCTAAGAATTAGGTCCAGCTGCGGCCACCATATCCAAGATGGCGTCCTCCACACAGGCAGCAGACAAAGGGGCTAAAGGTGCCGAGAGGTAGTGATTCCTCTGATTCTGTTGCAGGGCCCCCAACGTAGGCAGCACTGTGCAAAATCACTACTTTTCTGACGGAGAAGTGCTGTCCCGTTTGCAGGCGCTGTCTCCCAGGCTAAGAACGAGGTCCCGCTAAAATCTCGGTACCAACATGGCGTCCTGCACCCTGACCACGGAGTTCCGCACAAACTCCACTGAGGCAGCTACAAAACGAAAGGCTCAAAGCGTCTAGATTAACAGAGTCCTGAGCCTGGCTCTCAGAATATGGGAATTTGTCCTGCCTATCCCCCCAGCAGCGTGTCTGAGTCCAGCCGCCAGGCAAGGCCCAGCTCCGCCCACCAGCCGAGACCGAGGAAAAAAAAGTCAAACTGGTGCGTTTACCTTCCGCCCGTGAGAGCCGGAGGTAGGTAGGAGCGGGGGTCAGCGAAAGAGAGGGGGTTTTTCGCTGAGTGGTATGAAGTTCCAAGTAACAGCTCTGTGCCGTGTCCTGAGGCTGATTGGGTGATCAGAAGGCTCTGTTTGATTGTCAGTTCAGGTCTTGGTTTCCAGAGGGATATATGGAGACGTGGGCTTAGTCGGCCATCTTGACTCCGCCCCAAAATAATAATTTTTATTGCACTGGCAATAGAGAAAGGCTTCCCCTGGAGCTGACATCCTGAATTTGAATTTGTAGCCTAGCAGACCTTACCCAGAAACCCTGGTGTAGTTAGTAGGGAAACCCTATGGCTGAAAACCAAGAGGTTCAAATCCACCAGGTGCTCCTTGGAAACTCTCTGGAGCAGTTCTACTCTGTCCTACAGGGTCGCTATGAGTTGGAACCAACTTGATGGCACCTAACAACAACTGACTTTACCCATTGCACAGTATCTTACATAGACTAGAATGTCCCATGTCTGTAGTTAAATAGAATCTTGACTGTCCACATCATAACAGGACTTCCAATAAAAGAGTTTGGTTATGTTTCTTCAAGATAGACATAAAGTGTGCTTAACAAAATAGCCACGTCATCCATGTAAATGATAGAATTTTTCACAGCTATTCAGGTGACCAAATTCACCTCCAGCCTAGGTAATTTGACTTCCAGCAATACTTAGTCAAATAAAGGGAAAATTGTTTTGAAAGGCAAGACTGAAAAACTGTTAGAAAATGACTTTGTTCTATTATTTTGTGTATCCAACTGTTCGCAGAGTGTCTATGCAAACTAAGTGCTCAATAATGTTTGAAACAATGATCGTTGTTGTTGTTAGGTGCCCTTGAGTTGGCTCCAGCTCATAGTGACCCTACACGTAACAGAATGAAATGCCCCCTAGTCCTGTGTCATTCTCACAATCTTTGCTGTATTTGAATTCATTGGTGCAACTACTGTGTGGATCCATCTCTTTGAGAGTCTTCCTCTTTTTGCAGATGCTCCAAACTTCACCAACTATGGTGTTTGCTTTAGAGGGAATTGTGTCCCCCCAAATATGTGCCAACTTGGTTAGGCTATGATTCTCAGTATTGTGCAGCTGTACCCCATTTTATGATTGTCCAGTGTGTTATCAATCATAATCTCTCCCTGTGGCTAAACAGCATTAGTATCTGAGATAACACCCTTGCTTAGGTGATATCCCTGATCCAATGTAAAGGATTTTGCTGGCATGTCCTGCACCACTTTTTATCTTACAAGATATAAAAGGAAAGGGAAGGAAGCAGAGATTTTGGAACTTTATACCACCAAACAAACAGCACCAGGAGCAGAGTGAGTCCTTTGGATTGAGGGTCCCTGCACCTGAGATCTACCAACTAGGGAAAGAAGATGACAAGGACCTTCTTGCAGAGGCAATAGAGAAAGGCTTCCCCTGGAGCTGACACCCTGAATCTGAATTTGTAGCCTACTAGACCATGAGATAATAAAATTCTCTTTGTTAAAAGCTATCCACTTGTGGTATTTCTGTTATAGCAATACTAGATAACTACGAAAATGTCCTTCTCCAGGGACAGGTCTCCCCTGAAAATACATCTTAAGTATGTAAGATGAAGTCCAATATCCTTTCTTCTGAGCAACATTCTGGATACACTTCTTGCAGTCCATGATTTATTCAATATTCACCACCAACACCGTAATTGATAAGCATTATTCTTTGTCCAGCTTTCTCTGACAATAAGTAACTATAAGTACATTTTAAAAAATGCAAAGAGTGATAAAAGAAACAGAAGTCTTTTTTATTTCAACTTCTCAGTAACTTTGAGATAGATAATGGGATTAGTTGAATAATTTTATGGTGCACACAATTTTTTATTTCAGGAAAAGTTTTCTATGCTAAAGATTAGAAAACAAATCATTGGTGATTAGCTAGTTACATAGGGTGTCAGAATGCATATCTTTCAAAAGCAAAACCGTGGTTTGGTTTGAAAATATGCTGATTACCATGCAAAAGTTAAGTGTGTAAGAAGTTGAACTTAGTCCTAAAGTTCTTATCCTATATGCTCACACCTGTGGAGAAAAATATTTTATCGTGTGATTAGATCCAAATAAAAATATTAGACAAAATATAAATGTATAAAAATATTATTTACTGGATGATGGATTATAACAGTTTTAAAGCCCTCAGTAATTTTTTCCATGTTATGTAGTCAATTGGAAATAAAATCTCAGTGAAAGTTGTACATTTAAATATAAAACCCAGTTTCACTAGATATTTAAGGAAAGGAGCAGTAAAAACTCTTACTTAGGAATGAACAGAAGGATAACCATTTTTGTCTTTGACAGTATGGAAACTTTTTTTTTAATTGTAAGTGAAAGTATATAATCCAAATTAAATTTGCATGTCTGTCTGCAGCTCCTTCTGCTCTCTTTGCCCAGTGACAGCAAACTTCTCCTTTTTGTTCTATATATGTCATGTCCTCTTAACAATCTTCTGTCCCCTCGTCTCGACCCTCTCCTCTCTATTTTAGTGAGAGGCCAGTGGGACAGCATCCTATAGATTCACAGAACCATGAAGCACACACACCATATGGTCACTTTGTATTCCCGAGTCCAGTCCATTCCTGTCTGAAGAGTTGACCTCAGTATGTTTTCTGCTCAAGTGCAGCAGTATGTCTAGGGCCCACTATCCCAGGGTAACCCTCAGGCCACTGGACCATCAGTTGTGGTCTTTTAGTGGAGTTCTTGAGGCGCACGTCTCTTTTTTTATGTTGTCGCTGAGTCTCGTCACTGTCACAGCTGTCTTTGGTGGTGGCTAGGCACCATCTCATTCTTCTGGCCATGTGTTGATATAGTCACCCATTCACGTGGGTCTTTTTCCCTTGTGTCTTTGTCGTTCTCGATGATCATCTGTTCCAGATGAGTTGGGACCATTTGGTGAACCTCAGATGGCAGCTAGCTAGCTTTTAAGACCCCAGACACCATTCACAAAAATGGGGGGCAGAAGACTCTCCTAGCATTAGGCTAGTTATGCCAATTGGCTTTGATGTCCCTTGAGAGCATGGACACCATACCTCCACCCCTGCTACTTTATCCTTGCAGTATTGGGTTAAGATTAGAAGAGTTTTCAGTCTATGTTGAAGTTCAGTTAAGTTGATCCTCTTTCTACTGTGTGCTGTCACTGCTTTCACCCCAAAAACTTCTGTCAACTAATCTATGACCAGCCCTCTCCCACTCTCCCCTCCCTTGCAGTCATCAAAGAGTCTTCTCTTCTGTACATGAGTCTAGTCTTAAGTTCTTATAGTAGGGGGTTTCATACAATATTTGTCCTTGTGATGCTGACTAATTTCACTCAGCATAATGTCTTCCAATTAAAATCAGGTTATGGGATGCTTTGTAAACTCATCATTGTTCTTTACCATTGCATAGTGTTCCATTGAGTATATGGAACATAGTTGTTGGATATATCCATTCATCTGTTGTGGGGTATCTGGGTTGATGCTGCAATAAACACTCATGTGCATGTATCTGTATGACTGGTCCTGATTCTGTAGGATATATTCTGACCAGTGGGATTACTGCATCAAATAGTATATGTATTTCCAGCTTTTAAAGGAAGCGCCAGATTACTTTCCAAAGAGGTTGTACCATTTTGCAATCCCACCAGCAGTGTAGAAGAGTTCCAATCTCTCCAAAGCCTCTTAGGCATTTGTTTTGTTTTTTTTGGGTCATGACCAACCTTACTAGGGTGAGATGGTATCTCCTTGTACTTTTGATTTGGATTTCTCTAATAGCTAATAATCGTGAACATTTCCTTGTGTGTCTTTTGGCTGCCTGGATGTCCTCTTTGGTGAGGTAGCTGTCTATCTTCTTTGCCATTGCTCAATTGGGTTATTTACATTTTTCTTGCTGATACTTTGCAGTACTTTGTAGATTATGGAGACCAAGTGTCGGTCTGACATGTGGCTGCCAAAGACTTTTTCTCATTCTGTAAGTGGTCTTTTAATTCTTTTGATAAAGTCTTCGGATGATCAAAAGTGCTTGATTCTTAGTAGTTGCCATTTATCTATTTTGTCTTCTGTTAATAATGCTTTGTCATATTTTGAAGTCTGTCTAAGCTGTGTATTAAAGCTTGCATTGTTGACTATTTTTTTCTTGCATGATCTTTATCATTTTAGGTTTGACATTTAGGTCTTTTATCTAATTTGAGTTAGATTTTGTGCAAGGTGTGAGACATGGGTCTTATTTCTTTTTTTTTCTTGCAGATGGATATTGAATTTTGCCAACACCATTTGTTAAAGAGACTGTTTTTACCCCAGTTTACAATCTTAGGGCCTTCGTTGAGTATCACCTGTTCATAAGATGATGGTGGCATCTCTGGAGTCCGAACTCTGTTCCATTGGTCTATGTGTTTGTTTTTGTACCAGTACCAGGCTGTTTTGACTACTGTGACAGTGTAGTAATTTCTAAGGTTGAGCAGTGTGAGGCCTCCCATTGTGTTCCTGTTCTTCAGTGATGCGTTGCTTATCTGGAGTTTCTTCCATTTCCAAACGATGTTGATGATTTGTTTCTTCATCTCATTAAAATTGTCACTGGAATTTGTACTGGGGTTGTATTATACATGTAGATTGCTTTGAGTAAAATAGGCATTTTAACAATGTTAAGTCTTCCTACCCTTGAGCAGGGTAAATTTCTCCCTTAATGTCAATGTGGAAACTTTTAAGCTTTTATTTACTTATGTTTTAATGTGAAGATCAACATTCTTTGATTAAGAAGAAGGGTTGTTTGTCAAGTGAACAAGGTTACTTCCTGCCATTAAAAAAGCATTAAGGTTAAAGCCATTTTACATGGTTAATTTTCTGTAAGTCATGAAAAATGCTAGACTCTTTCCTTTTACTCCATGTCATCAAAACAGGAATTTAATTGGTTACAATGTAGTTCAATTGAGCCAATAAAAAGTATCATTGATTATAATCTCTATAGAACTGTAATGGCAACCATTTTTTATCGTATTGGCAGGCAAAATTGCATTTTCTCTTGTCTCAGGTCACTTAACACCCAAATGAGCAATTGTTAATGGAACCAGATCATTAGCTCCTGCTGCACTGATTTCCATGTCACTGCCTCCGAGTGGACATCGAAATGGTCAGAGAATATTTCAGGATGGTTTCTTCTGGTACCTGAGAAATGGATTTGGTGAGTTCTGATAAATGGCTCTGTTTATAACTTGAAGAATTACCTAGCTGAAAATGCTGACCACTGAGATAGGAAGGCAAATGACTGAGAGTCGCAAGATTTACTCATATACCTGCCAAGAGCTAAAAATCTGAATTACTCAAATGAAGAAAATAATAATAGTGATATAATAGCAGTAATAATCCTATGCCACAATGTTCGTGATTACTGAGCACCTGCTCGGTGCCAGGCAATGAGTTAAATTATTTACATGTATGAGCTTGATTAGCCCTCACAACAACACTTTAGTGTAGATAGTATAATTTCACATTTAAGGGTTAGGAAACTGAGGCCTAGGGGCAAACAACAGTCTTATTGCAGGTCACATCACAAATGGATCGATCTTGCTCAGCTGCCCCTGACTGCTAAAGAGAACACACAGCTGTTAACTACACTCAGCCAGCTACTTAGGAAAATGCTTGACAAATATATCTTCTCAAGAAGTGTTTGTAGGATTAAATTAAGTTTTTTTGTTTTTTTTTTTAATTTAACACTGTTTGTCTCCATGACAAACATAGTGAAATGTGCCGTATATAAAAACTGGAAAAGGATAGTTTCTGCTGTCAAAGAACTTTATATTTGTGTGTGTGTGTGTGTGTTATAGAACTATCACATGAGGTTTCCAGGGAGTGACTGGTGAATTCAAACTGTCAAACTTTTGGGTAGCAGCTAAGTTCTTAACTACTGCACTACCAGGCCCCCATAATGCAGTGGAAAATTCTTGCATAATGACAAGTAATGGAGGAAAGATAAGAAATACTGCATCAACTAGTCAGAATTAAAAATATTTCCCAAGTGAAATCTGAGACATGGCTTAAAGAGTATGCAGGGAAATAGGGAAAGAGTTGCAAAAATACGAGGAAGAAAAGTCATGGAGGAAAGATAAGAAACACTACATAAACCAGTCCACATTAAAAATATTTCCCAAGCAAAATTTGAGACATGGCTAAAATGATAAGTAGGGAAGTGGGGAAAACTGAGTAAAATGCATGGAAGTTACTCTCTACAAAAAGATTTATAGCTGTTGAGTTGATTCTGACTCATGACCCAACGGGACTGGGTAGAACTGCCCCATAGAGCTTCTAAGGAGTACCTGATGGATTTTAACTGCTGACTTTTTGGTTAGCAGTTGTAGCTCTTACCCGCTATGCCATGGAGGATACAGACATGAAATGTCAGCCAAATCTTGGTGTGAGAAGTGTAGTTTGTAGCAGGATGCAAGACTGGACTGGAGAACTTACAAGTAGATGGTGGAAAACCAGTAATACGGTGTTTAAAAGTTGGGAACTTTTTCAGTAGGTGATGTGAGATACATTGAAGATTTTAGGCTCAAGTATGACAACGATTCGAGGACGGCACAAGATTGGCAATGTTTTTCTTTGTTGTGCATAGGGCCAATGTGAGTCAGAACTAACTCGATGGCGCCTAACAGCAACAGCAGTTAAATTATTTCCACGTAAAGGTATTAATATGAACTTCAAATTTTCCTTGAGTATCTTGCAAACTGACTATTACTTTTAATCAACATCAAGAATAAAGAAATAATGATCATTATTACTCATAATACTCATAGAGCTCAGTGTTTAAGTCTTGAAACAAGCCTATCAGACATGTTGTTGTTAAAAGACCTGGAATCGATTCCAGCTCATAACAACTCCATGTGACAGAGGAGAACTGCACTGTAAAGTTTTCTTGGACATAATCTTTATGAAAACATACTGCCAGATCTTTCTTCATGGAGCCCCCTGATGGATTCAAACCACCAACCTTGCAGTTAGCAGTCTAGTGCTTAATGCTTGGATCACCAGGACTCCTTCTCTATGAGGTATTATGGTTTTTTTAACCCCCATTTTCCAGATTAGACAAGTAAAGGCCAAGGTAAAACTGGTGTCAGAGTTAGTAATCAAAGTATAGCAGCCTCAGGTCTGAGTCCTGGTTGGTAACCACTATGCAATTTTATTTCTATAAAAGAAAGAGACATGAGTTGCCTTGGTCAAAGAAGTAGTTGAGTTTTTAAGGTGCTTCATCTGTAATGTTAACTTGGCACCAATGTGGCAATGTTCCGCAATCATTTCATGGAAATTATAGTCTCCCGTTTAAGAAAGTATAGAGCTGTGGCAGCACCAGTGATCAAGAGCTCACTGTGAACCAAAAGTCTGGTGGTTCAAATCTACCAGCTGCTCTTTGGAAATTCTGCCCTCTAGGGTCACTATGAGTTGTGATCGACTCAATGGTAATGGGCTTAAGAAAAAAAAAAATTAAGAAAGTAATTAGGACTGACATATTGATAATATTATCTCTGAAAACTTAGGGCACAGATGTGTTAAAAATGAGCCCAAACTTTAAACTACTTTTCTTACTTGATCTGAAAATTTAAAGAATACATAATGGCCTTTTTCTATTTCTACCTAGGTGATTTACATTTTTATAAAGCTAAATAATATTTTATGTCTGTTTCTTTAATTTAGTTACACACAGCAGTGAAAATACGAGATTTAGTTTAGATAGGTAAAAGTATTTTAATTTGATTATAGAAAAGTCGCCTGCCTCAGATCTAACTGTATCTGAATATAAAATTCCCTCTGAACTCCAGGTAGCCTTTCTCCTATACAGCAGTTCAGGCTGAACTCACACGTATCATGCCTCCATCTCCTTCACATATTGCTCTTTAGTGCTATGAAAAGATAGGCACTTCAAGAAAAAGCACATTAGTTAAGCATCAGTTGCAACTTAATGGGCCAAGGTATTTGAATGATACTCTACAATGACGTTATAAATCTCTGCTTTTAGACTGTTGGGGGAGATGCTGTACCTCACGGAAAATGTCTGATGTGAACTTTGCTATCAATAATCCTTTCATAGAAGAGCCAATTGAATAGACAGATATATTTTGAGCATCTTTTTTTTTTTCCAGAATGAAAGGAGAAATATAGTTATGTAATGGGTTCAATATTGTGAGCTGATTGTGAAAAAAAGATGACCAAGAAACAGAGGAGAGAGAATGAGAATGAATACAAACACATGAATCACAAGTGTTGTATTATTTTTCTATCTTTTTCACTAGTTGCTCACATCATTCCATCCCCAATCAAGTAAGTAGCAGGTGGCATTTTTATTGTCGCTGAAAGAGAAGACTAAATCAGCCAAGCAGATAATAGCTAGCTGAAAGCCTGGCCAGCTTACTTGGAGATGGCACAAACGGTGTCTACATAACTGGGTTTAAATATGATGCACTCATCCAAATTTTTTCTCAGCTATGATGTTCAGGACACCAGTATTAGCAAGTGAACACAGGACAGGTAGAAAAGATGATTCAAAGAGGGTCTAGGTGAGACTGTAATTTCAGAGATACAGGAAACACAGTCTCGAAAAAATTAGGGAATTCCAAGCTGAAAAATGTCATGAAAATGGACATTCAGTGTTTATTTCCAGTGCAGTGTTAATAAGTAATAAAAATGCTTCACAAATAAAGGAATTGACTGCAACATACAGAGGGTAAAAACAAAAGGGTTTTGAATGCTGAAGGAACGTGAAAGTGTTTGTTTCTTAAATATCTTCTTTTTAGTTTATATTTGTTTCACAAATATTCATGTTTCACAACAACATATATTACTTGAGCACATTGCATTCCATGCATTGTACTAAGCACTAGTGATCCAGCCATTAACAAAAATATTAACATTTATGCCCTCTAAGAGCTTACATTCTAGTGGAACAAGGAAGGAGAACATGAGAGGAAGGAGAACATGAGAGGAAGTAGAACATGAGAGGAAGGAGACAGAAAGATGTGAAATAAATCAAATAAAACTTAAAGTATACTAAATGATGCAAAACATATGAAATAAAGCAATTCAGGGGAAAAGAGTGATACAATGACAAGAAGGAGCTTACAGTTTTAAATAAGGTGATTGGGGAATTTGAGCAAAGACAAAGTAGGTGAAGGAATGAGTCACATAGATATCTAGAGAAAAAGCATTTTAGGTACTAGGAAAAATGTTTGCTCCTGAGGCATGAGCATATCATAGTAGTTAAATGCTCCTGCTGCTACCCAAAAGGTCAGCAGTTCAAATCCACCAGAGATTCCTTGGAAACTCTATGGTGCAGTTCTACTCTGTCCTGTAGGGTCTTCATGAGTCAGAATTGATTCAATGGCATTGGGTTTAGTTGTTTTTCTTTCTTTTTTTTTTTTGGTTTATTTAAGATGCAGCAAAGACAGTATGACTGGATCAGACTGAAGATTAGGGAGAATAGTAAGACATGCTACCAGAGACCTAGGAAGGAACAGCTCCTGTAGGAGTTTGTAGGCTGCTATAAGTCCTCTTAGGAGCCTGGATGGTACACTTGGTTAAAGCACTTAGTTGCTAACTGAGAGGTCTGTGATTTGGACCTATCAGCTGTTCTATGGGGGAAGAGATGTGGTAATCAGCCTCCATAAAGATTTACAAGTACAGAAGCCCCATGGGGCAGTTCTGCTCTGCACTATAACATCTCGATGAGGAAGAAACGACTATACAATAGTGTGTTTGGTAAATAACTTGCTTTAATTTTGAGTAACACAAGAAGCCATGCTTCCATGTTGAAGATAGATTGGCAGGGACTACAACTGGAGCTGGAAGAAGGTTGGGAGGTTAATTTATTAATCCAATAACCAATGGGAGATAAGGGTAGCTTGGATCAGAGAGGTAAATGAGAAGTTGAATGCAGTGATTGGCTTCTGGAATTGGGATGTTGATTGGATGCAGGCTACAAGAGTGCACCATGTCCTATCTAGAGGATGGCAATGTAGACATGACCCACCAAGAAGGCTTACAAAGAAGCGAAGTCCTCTGGGAGAACCAGGTCTACATTAAGGAAGAATACAAAGAAAACGTTGAGAGAAAATATTGCAGATACAGAGAATTTGCTGATGGCTACAACTAGTTCCACAGGACAGAGTGAGAAGATTTGAGAAACTTGAGAGGGATGGATTTTACAAGAGTAATATAATGACACGTGTCAGGATTAGTATGACGCCAATATGGTATGATTTTGGTTGCAAAATTTTTTTTCTTTTTTTTTTTAAGGTGACTAATGAAAATAGAGACAAAAGCATATGGGATTAATGCTAATGGCTACCAAGTAAATATAGTGGCCACATTACAGCATTGGAGTGAACAAAGAATGAGGCTTTCTCTAGGATAAGACAGAACTACAGTCAAACCCCTATTTGACTTCTGAATCAAGAATATTTTTAAGGGGGTAGGGAGAGAGTTGGAAAGGGGCGTAGGGGATTGTTTTTCACTGATTATGCAGAGCTCCAGGAGTCTGTCTTGAATCTTGCCCTGGTGGAGATAATGACTGTATTTTCCACAGAACTTGTATCATTCCTAGTCTACTGCTTAAGCACATTATGTTATTGACAGTTGCCCACCCACTGATCGGTAGCTTCTGAACTTTGAATGCAGTAGATGCATGATTATGTCTATTAAATATAGAACTAGGTAGACATTGATGTTTGCATAAATCTGGGGACACTTTCAAAGGCATGGACTAAAGGGTAGCTGTTTGCACACAGCACTAACATGCAGGAAAAGAATTTATCCTCTCTAGCATTTTTGCTCATACAACAGAATCGTCTTCAAACAGTTTGTTACGGGGGTGCCATACCTGAGGTTCTTATCGCAGTTTAAAGAAAGCACTTAGTTAGAGATAAAGGACTACACAATAAAAATGTTGATGGCATAGGGCAAAGAAATAAAAGACAAGGAAAAAAGAAGGAGAAAAGAAGAATCATTGAAGCAGAAATAAATTCTCAATCAAAATTTAGCCAATGAGAGGCATGTTTCACAACTTTAAGGCCCTGCTAAAAGAGAGAAGTTTGAATAAAAAGTGAAAGCTACTCTGCCTTTTTGAAGGCTTGTTCACTTTCTGACTCAGAGAATCCTGTGGCTTTAAGTGTTCACTTTATAGATTCATCAGTGGGGAGGGACAAGGCATGCTGGCAGATGATGTCTGGCTGACATGTTCTATTGAAGCTTTGAACTTGTTAGATGACAGCAAAGAACTGTCACAAAGTGCTCTGCAGATAAAGAACTGAATTCCTGTAATAAATGTTGGAAGAACCTAAAGACAGCCATGCCCACAGTAATAAAATGTGATTCCTTTCGTATTAGATGGTAATTGAGAGGAAGGCAGAAAAAAAATGTTTCTTTATATTTATTGTATTCTTAAGGTTTAGCACAGGGCCAAATAGAAATACTAAAAGTAAAACGTGAATGAGTTACTCTGCTGTACCTATGCAATGTATAGAATACTGATAGAGCTCTCTTCACAGAGACTGTAGTAGTAAATGGTGACCACTACAGTTGTGAAATTGGTATGCACATGTTTTCTTTAATAACTGAATGAATTGTGTCTCATTATAACTTGTTAAGCTCTTACTGTATGCTAAGGACTGTGCCAAGCACTTTACATGCAAGATCTTAATACTCACAAAGAAGATAGTGGCACAGATCACATTTAGATGCTTATAGATTCTTCTATGACAGTAGCCAGAATTATGTAGATAATAATGATTACCACACTGATGCACTCATTGACCTCAAAGTATTTATGTTCTAGTTGGAAGAGACAATATAAACAATTAAAAAATTGCAAGCCATGTTTTGCAAAGAACGGTGGTGTAGCATAGAGAGAACACAGTCTCTCTGAAGGTAGAATAGCTGGATCAGCAATTTCCCAAGCAACGTAACAAGAATTAGGTTTTGGATGATGTGTAGTTTGGAGACACAAAAGAGAATTTTCAGTTTGGAGGAACCGTGCAGGGAAAAGACAGAGGGAGAAGTAAGAAATTATCTTTATCTGACAAGAGAACACTGTAGGGATTACGTCCCAGGACAGTTATCTAATATTTTGATAGCTTTTTGGCTATTCTGACTTGACAGAGGGAACAATCAAATATCCTCATTTTTCTTTGTAGCCTTTGTAACATTTTGATGGCTATGTTACACACCTAGACTTCCACATCTAGACCTTCTCTCAGTATTAATTGGAGGAAATAGGATAGTACATTTTCAAAATTAATATCCCCAAACCCACTGCCATTGAGTTGATTCCACCTCACAGTGATCCTATAGACTATAGATCCTATAGAGCAGAACTGCCCTATTGAGTTTCCAAGGAGTGCCTAGCAGATTTGAACTGCCCACCTTTTGGTTAGCAGCTGTAGCACTTAACTACTACTTGAAAAAATAAAAACATAAATGTTGTAGACTTTTATGATAATGCTAATCAAGAAGGCCAGTACATCCGTGAAGTTTCCACAGAGCACCTTCTCCTTCCGGGTCTCCTAAGATGAGGCTGAACTTTCCATGGAGCCTCTGTAAGGGTACAAATAAGAAAACATTATGTGGCCTTAGCTTCCTTCTGAGTGTCTGCTCTACCAGGTGTCTTTAGAAGTATTTCTTCATTCCATATGAATAATTAAAATTTTCTGAGGCTCAGAATAACCTAGAAATCTCTTTAAATGGAAAAGTTAAAATAGAAAATATTTAGGGAAAGAAAACAAAAAACAACTTTATTTCCCTTTTCTCACTCCAGTTCAACTTTCTTCAGCTCTTTTTGAAAGAACTGTAGATGTTTTTCTATTCAGATGCATAGTGGAGTGTTTAATTCCAACCACCTGAGTTTCTTTGGTGCTAAAATAATTTAAATTAATAATACCTAACACCTCCCTTTGAGTGTCTATGGCAGCTATTACAATGGTACCTAGTGTTATTAATATTTAAGAAGGAGCCGTTAGGATTTTAGGTATGAAACAAATTGAAAATGTTAGCATTAATTGAACACTATTGTTAATGGCACCTTTGCTAATTCATGGTGAAGTTAACACATATTGCTTCATTAGGTACAGAAACCTCTGAGTACAGTGATGGGAATAATCTCAGTTTGCAGCAGTTCATCACATTTATTAATATAACAAATGATAGTTCACTTCAGGTATTAAAACCTGTAGCATCTAGCATATTTATGGAGTAACAAGCTAGAAATGTGCAAAACAGAAAGAAAGTGTTTAATCTATTGGTGTAGCTGCTCTTCAAGTAATCACATCTTAACTAAAAAATATAGAAAGGAAAGGTCTTAGGTACCTAGGCACTGTCTTTTAAAAAAGAACAAAAACAGAATTCAAACATTGTGACATACAACTTTGGGGAAAAATGTGCTTTAAAAGTAGTTTGGCACATTCTGAACCTTTTAGGATTTATGTGTAATTTTTTTTTTATCTTGATGTTCAATTAACTTTTGCTTTTCAATTCTTCATTAAAACGTGTCAATGCCATTACTACTCGCTTGGAAAAGTTCTCTGCCAGTATGAAATATTAGAGCTGTGTTTTAAAGGTATTGTAAGAAATGTTGGTCAAAAATACTGGTAGGACAAATAACAGGAAGAAAGAGACTCAGAATAAATCGGACAGTTAGTTATTTTAGTGATCTTGAGGATTCCACAGTCTTACGGTCACCATATTAGAATGTCAGAAAATTTTTGTTTACCATTGATGCTTGACATCTGCCCTTTTCTTCTTTTCTGTATTTGCCTGTAGTTTAACCTCTTGCCAGAGACCTAAAGCTGAATTTTCCTCTGTATTTAACATGTCCCACAGAGAAATATCCAAGTTTCCCCCAAATTCTACCCCCTTCTCTTGACCTTCGTCTTGTTAATCATCTTTTCCCAAATGATCAAGTTTGAATATCCTCCTAACCCAGTTCTGTTTGCAGCAACCAAATTCACTGAGTTTCTACCCATAAAAATAAGCTAGAACAGTAATCATGTAATAAAGATGTGTTTGATGAGAAACTTTTTTTTCTCCTAAGTGTATTTGTAATGGGTGAATCCACAGAGATAAAACAGGATTAGTGGTTACTAGAGAATGGGGAAATGGGCCAGTTGGAAGTCCAAAAATGCACAAATTACAAGAAAAAATATACTTCTCTCAGACCATAAACAAATGCCAAATATCAAAATTAAAGAATAAAAATAATAACATAGATTTGAGTGGAAAAGAGATTTATTTGAGTCAATGCTATAGACAGTTATTGTGTTGTGTGGGGAAGAAACCACAACCAGCAAAAGACTGTGGGGCTGTTGACTGGAGAAAGGTGTGTCTTGTAGATACAAGATCTGACAATGAAGTTTGAAAGCTTTCCACAGTGTGCTTACATCAGCAGTGCTTTACACACAACTTGCTGAGGTTTCATAACTTGGTTATATCAGTGTCTCACAGCTGTGTTCATGTTGACATGTGGCAATGTCTTGTTGAGTGGCGTTCATGATTTTTGCACGTTTTTGTGTGGCATTGCAAGAATGTTGGAGCTTGAATTAGAGCAACGAACATTAAATTTCTTGTTAAACTTGGCAAGAGTAGAAGTGTGCAAAAGCAGCCCCAAAGGAGCTCACTGATGAACAAAAGCAAAGGAGAGTCAGAGTTTGCCAAGACCTTTTGAGGAGGCAAGATGATGTTTTGGGCCATGTTATCACTGGTGATGAAACATGGGTGTACCAAGAGGACTTTGAAGCAAAGTATCAAATTGCACAGTGTAAGTGAACCAATTCTTCACGACCAGAAAAGCTCCTTCAGTCCAAATCAAGAGCCAAAACAATTTTGCTAACCCTTTTTGGTATCAGAGGGATTATTCATCATGAATTTGGAACAACTGGAGAAACAGTTAATCTAGTTTACTATTTGGAAGGAATGAAAAAGCTGAGTAAAAAAGTTAGTTGAAAACAAACTGAACTTTTCATCAACAACTCATGGCTCTTACCTCACAACAGTACACCAGTTGGCAGGGCACTGTCCTTGTAAATTAAATAACTGTCTAGTAAATTAATAACTGCATTGGAACACCCTATCTACTCACCTTATCTGGCCCCCAGTGACTTTTTTTCTTTACCTGAAGGTAAAGGACATATTGTAAGAAAGACATTTTGATGACATTGAGGTTGTCAAGGGTAATATCCAAACAGCTTTAATGGCCACGCCAGAACAAGAGTTCCAAAATTGCTTTGAAGGATGGACTAGTTGCAGACATCAGTGCATAGCTTTCCAAGGGGAGTACTTTGAAGGTGACCGTAGTGACATTCAGCAATGAGGTATGTAGCTCTTTCTAGGATGTGAACTTCGTCGTCAGATCTCATTTATGCATCTCGCTGAATGTGAGGCTTCATGCAACACTTTGGTACACCCATGTTTCCCTATAGTGTTTTAGATTCTCGGTCATTATAATGCATTGTTTTTGATCAGTGTTCTTTGTCTTTCTTTTGGTTACTGTGGGATCAAAAAACAGTAACTAGTTTTTGTAGCAGTAGCAGTATCTTCCAGTTCCCCAAACCTGAACATAAAAATCTTCCCAATACTTATATAGTAATATCAATTCATTTGTCTTGTAGGATTTAAAAAAAAAAAAAACAAAAAAAAACCAATCAAGGCCCTGGCAATATTTAGGGCAATAGATAGATAAGAAGCAGTAGAAGCACTCCTTCCTCTTTTTGTTTCTATACTGAAGCATAAAAATTACAGTTAAAAGGGAGTTTACTGGGAACAGGAAGTTGTAGTCTGAGTGTCCTTTAAACAAGAGCACTATTAATTTTAAGGGAGCTCTGGTGACATAGTGGCTAAGAGCCATAGCTGTGAACGAAAAGGTTTGCAGCTCAAATCCACCAGGCATTCCTTGGAAACCCTCTGGGGTACTTTCTAATCTGTCCTACAGGGTTGCTATGAATCAGAATCAACTGTACTGTAGTCTTTTAAATTGATTTTAATGCAATTATCATTAAAACAATACTTGATCTCTTCTGACTGATTGCACTGTCCCTATAAGTTGCATAGTTTATAAACAGTCAAAACTTAAATCACTGTTAAACAAAATTCTTCCATGAGTCTAATAAAAAGTATGGCCACACAAAGGAGGACAAGCTGTATAGTCAAAAACAGATTTGTGCTTAAAAATCTAGTTCTGTCATTAACCAGCTTCATAGTTTTGGTTAAGTGTTATCTGTCTCTGAGGTTCAAATTCCTCATGTGTAAATTTGGGGCTTGAATCTCAAAGGACTGTAAAGAACTAAAAAAAAAAAAAAAAAAAAAAAAAAGCATACATAAAACATCTGGTAGCTATGAGTAGAGAGTTGGCCGATATAAATTGAGATTAAGACAAATGATATGCGAGTAGAGAGTAACCATTCATTTCCAGCTGATAATCTGTTAAATACTTTTAACAAGTGTAATTTAGCACTGTTTCATACACACCAAATGTGAAATTTCACTGAAATATATAGTTTTCTGGACATAAGCATTGTAATTTTTTTCTGAAATTTTATGAAAAGTTCTTTTTTACAGTGCAACGCAGGAAAAAAAACTCACTAAACTTTATGTTTCTAGTCACAGTCCTATGAAAAATCAATGTCCTGAATTCTCTAAATATATGATAGCTGTCCTTAAAATATAAATGCATGTGCTTGCAATGTAAGTAATTTATCCCTATGAGAAAACATACAGAATATTACATGAACTCTTCCATCAGCTCTGTCATGTTTAAATACATTATGAATTTTCAAATTTTTCCAGAAAAAAAAATTTAAAAATCCTTCAAACAAGACTTGGCATTTGACAGCAAATTTTAAGTCTTAAAATATTCCCACAGTTCATTTAAGTGATAATAATGATAAAAATATATCTTAAGGACAAAAATCTGAAATAGAAGAAAAAAAGGTTATACTTAAAATAATTTCCCATGGTGTCATTTAGAAAATGGAAGCATTGTAAACAAGTTTTGTAATACAATAATAAGGGAATAATAGTAGAAAATCAGTTGACTTCGCCATCTTTACTATTTTGTACAGAATCTTTGAGGCCAGACTGTGGAGTTATTTTGAAGGTTAAAATTAATGATATAAAAGTTAATGATATTTCAAGCTATTCTGTAGATCTATAATGTAGTGAAAGACACTATGCCACTCCTCCCCTAGCAAAAAACAAACAACACAAGAACATTGCTGTTGAGACGATTATGACTCACAGTGATCCTAAAGGACAAAATAGAACTCTTCCACAGGGTTTCCAAGCAGCAACCGGTGGATTCGAATTGCTGAACTTTTGCTTAGCAACCACACTCTTTACTATTGCACCACTAATAACCCAGTTCAATGGAGTTGATTACGACTCATAGCGACCCTGTTATAGGGTATAATACTTACAACACGACAGAGTAGAACCACTGATAGGGTTTCCAAGGAGCACCAGGTGTGTTTGAGCTGTTAACCTTTTGGTTAGCAAACACAGCACTTAGCCATTACACTACCAGATTTCCATCCAGGGCTCCTGAATTCACTCTGTTACCATTTCAGCCTCACATTTGATGTTTTCAGCAGCATGCACCTTTTATTTTATTTACTTATTTGTTTATCTTTTTGTTATGATTGAATGGAAATGCCAATTACCCATATAAATTTGCATGCTGACCTACATGCAGCTTCCACTGCTCTCCCTGCACGGTGACAGCACACTCTTCCTGTCTGCTCCATACATGACTTCTTTTCCCAACAGTCTCCTGCCTTCTCCTCTGCACCCATTCCCTTTCCTCCAGTCTGAGGTCAACAGGACGACCTCCTATAGAGGTCGTAGAATCATAAAGGTCCTGGAATCATAAAGTGTCCACACAATATGGTCAGTCTGCGTCACCAAGTGCAATCCATTGCTGTCTGAAAAGTTGACCTTCATTATGACTTATGGACAGGGGCCACATGAGGGCCAGGGGCCCTGCTCCCAGACATGTTATTTTATTTTAATTTCTGCATAGTTCTGTTTCTCCATCCATGTGTTCTCTTTCTTAATGCTTTTTGTTTCCTTCTTCTCTGCCCACCCGTTTGCTATTCCCTATATCTCCTCTCTTTTCTCTTAGCATTCCTCTTATTCATCCTGAAAGACTGAGCTACATCTCTAACTCCAGGGAATACTGCTTTTACCCCCTGTTAGGGAGGGCATTGTGTCCCATAAAAAAATATGTCGAAGCCCTAACCCCTGAGCCTGTTAATGTGACCTTATTTGGAAATAGTTTCTTTCTTTAATTATGCTATTAAAACAAGAAGATTATACTGGAGTGGAATAAATCTTAATCCCTTTTGTGTAGCCTTTTATAAAAAGGGAGAACAGATTGAGAGACAGAGTGACACAGGTAGAAGATCCCATGTAAAGGTACTTCTGCAAGTCAAGGAAAATGAAGAAACGCCTGGGTCTTTCTCCTAGAGTGGACAGAGGGAGACTGGCCCTGCATATACCCTAAATTCTTATCCCTGGCTTCTATAGCTGTGGACAATAAACTTCTGTTCTTTAAAGCTATCATATTGTGTCATTTTGTTACGACGACCTTAAGAAACTCATACATCCCCTCATGTTAGGATGACCACATAATTTGTCTTCCAAACTTGAACCCTTTTGAGAGTAAATGGTGCAATTATTAATTATATTGGAAAAATAAATGCAAACCATTGTTTTGAGGCAAACACATGTTCATTGTCATCTTATATAAAATGCATGATGTATTTTTAGGGAAAACTTTCTTCTTCAATGTGATGTGGAGAGAACTCTAATATGCTATTCTGATCTCCTTCTTCTTTATTCCACTTAGGAAGTTGAGAGACTTCCTTGGTTGGTAAATTTCAAAAGACTAATGTTGGCTTGTGAGATCAGCTTTCCTCCTCTAGAACTCAGCTTGGCCGCTGAGAGTCTGCGGTCACAGATGCTCTGGGTCATATACTAATAACAGTGTTAAGGTCCTTTCCCTTCAGCTTTTGTAACTATGTTGTTGTTAATTGCCACTGAGTGGAACTGGAGCTTGTTGCAGCTCCATCCTCAACGGAATTGGGCTTATGTAGTCCATAGGATTTTCACTGCCTGGTTTTTGGAAGTAGATTACCAGGCCTTTCATCCTTGTCCATTTTAGTGTGAAAGTTCTGCTGAAATCTGTTCAGGATCATAGTACCACACAACTCTCTGCTGACAGATGAGTGACAGCTCTGCTTGAGAACACTGTGTAAGGATCGAACCTGTGTCTCCTGCATGAGATGTAGCATTCTGTCTTTGAACCATCACTGCCCTCGTGCCTGAGTAATAACTACAGTTTACTTATTTATTGGTATTCACTTAATAAGTCCGTTTTGTCCTCACATTGAACTATGTACCACACACACATTTTGACTGTACTCAAAAGGATATTTTCACTTCTGCTTATCTTATCCTTGTTGTATTTCTTAATTTGTTTAGGAAACAAGTGGGAAATAACAGTGGTGCAGACTCTGCCTTCTAAAACTTCAGTGGAAACCCTAGTGGTATGGTGGTTGAGTCCTATGACTGCTAAGCAAAAAGTTGGCAGTTCAAATCCACCAGGTACTCCTTGGAAACACTATGGGTCAGTTCTACTGTCATAAATTGTCACCATGAGTCAGAATTGACTTGATGGCAATGGGTTTGATTTTTGTTCTAAAACCCCAATAGTTGCAGTTCTTTTTGTGTTCTGAAATTCCCTTAGGAATAGTTCTATCATTACATTTACTTGATTATTTTTGATAGTTTAATAATTATTTTATTATGTATCTGTCAACTCCCTGAAGATCGCCAAGCCAAGTGCCATCGAGATTTATTTATTTATTTTCCTATTTGTGTGCTTGAAATACTGAAGACAGCACCCAAGTAAATTATTGTTTGAAAAATAAATTGCCTGATTCCTCCATGGAAGCTTAGGCTGTATGTATTATTGGCTTCTGTCATACAAGACTAAGAGAGTAAGTCCACATGCCAAGTTCACATACATGCAAAATATATGACATAGGTAGACTAGACATAAGGTATCTTACAAATCATTTATCATTGAATTGTTATAAAAATATTGAAAAAATATATTTTATTATTTTCATTCTGTAAATAAGTAGTTTTAGAGACTTTTGTAGTTACCCTAATGTTACACAGCTGATATGTAGTGGGACAGACATTCAGCCCAGCACTGTCTGCTTCCAAAGCCTGAGGATTTTTATCGTGTGCTGTCCTGCTCTGACAATGTCTGTTCTCTAGTTCAGGCATAATAATTTCCTTTGGATTTTTCTGCATACAAATCAATACTAGGTTCCTCATTAATTTCAAAGGGAAATTTTTTTCATTACACTGATGGCAGGGATGAGTTACATAGGAGGCCTGGGTGCCTCATTATTTCCAGAAGAACATTATGGAATAGGAAATAGGCAAGCCAGAGATTGCACTGGAGAATTTCTGATATTTAAACACATAGAAAGTGTCATTTCTAGCTTTTCTGGCTTGAAAGAGTGCAATATGAAGAGATGATGCCAGATTATCTCAGGGGAGTAACAGCGAGCCAACTTGATTAACCTTGAGGAGCCCATGGCATCATATTTTTATCTGATGTGAAATAGTAAAAAGTTTCTGTGCTTGGATACGGCTCCATATGGTTGTATCTTTCCCACACATAACTTCAATACATCATTATTGTGCAACATTCCTGCTTAGCAAAAAAAGCTAAATATGACTTTGTACAGTTCAATTTAATTCAACCAATATGTGGGTTTCCTAATGCATATTTGTATTACTTTACTAGCCATCAAGGTATAAGGATATGAATAAATGATAATCCTGCCTACAGCAATTTTGCTACTTAACAAACATTGCTAGGGTTAGGTCAATCAGAAACCCAAGCACTGCTGTAGAAATTTAGAAGAGGAATCATCATATTTTGAATGCAAAACTGGAAGAGGATTCACAGGGGAAATGGAATTTCAAGGTCTGTTATTGCATATAAACTAGTTAATAAACTGTTGCTTGTGAAAAATAGAATGAAAGCTATTAATGAGCATAAGGAGGGTATAGTGGTATAAAGGTATATGACTCATTTAAGGTGTAAGAATGAACCAAGGCCGCCAGACCAAAATCGTTCTTCTGTGATAGAGCAAGGGAGGAGTCTGTAAAGATAACGTAGAGGAAAACTATGGAACACTGGGTGCCGTGCTAAGGAGTGTGGAAGTATGATGAGAAGCTTTTAGTAGGCCAAACTTTTCCCAGAAAAAAAGTGCTGATGAACTTTTATTAGTATGTACTGAGCGAGTTGAATAATCTTAGATTAACAAATTTGAAATGGTCTCTTTATTGTAGCACTTTCCAAAATCTTTATTGCTGTTATGTCTTTTGGGAATCCCTAAGGACAGAATAGGAAAACTTGGTGGTGAAGTGGTTAAGAGCTATGGCTGCTAACTGAAGATTTGGGAGTTTGAATACATCAGGCACTTCTTGGAAATCATCTGAGGCTATTCAACTCTGCCCTATACGGTTGCTCTGAGTCAGAATTGACTTGATGGCAATGTGTTCAATTTGATTTAGTTAAGAGAAAATCATATGCTGTTTCCCAATGTTATGTTTTATTTCTCAATCTTATTGTGAAATTTTCTTCTTCATGTGTGATGCAAGAATAATGTCCCATGGAATACACTTTGGAAAATACTTGTCTAAAAAGAAAGCCAAAGGCTTCAACTTTCCAAACTCCTTCTTTAAGCCTATGTATATATATGTTCACATATGTACATGTATGTGGGTACAGACACATACATTTGCCTTTTGGAAATGAACTAAATTAAAGATGCTGAGAAATCTTTCTTAGAATAAATATCACAGCATATTATTTCCTAAATAATATGTACTTTTTTCCCCCTAATTCGGTAATTTATCTTTATTTATTAGTTGTAATATTGGGGGGGGTGCGGTTATACTATTAGCAGATGTAAGTTCACACTGGAGATAAGCCAGTGGCGAAGACAGCACACACACAGCCAAGCTAGCAAGGGAAACATCTCTGATAAGATTCTGTTAAGAAGAGCCTTTGCTTCCTTTAATCTTGTTATAGTGATTTATGTCCTTTTCTTTCATTAGTAGGCTTTATGCTCCAGCTTTTGGAGCTTCACTCATTCCTCTCTTGTGACTTTAGGTCACAGGTTCTTGACTTAGCTTAAACCCCGTAGGTGATGGGAAAAGCTTTCAATACCTATTTCCGACTCTGGTGATTTCTCTCCCAGACTGCAGCCTCTATTACCTGACGTGACTTCCTATTTTTAAATTGCCTGTGCCCCGTATTCTATGTACCCAGTCTGCCAGGTGGTCTGAAGATGCTCTCTTTGATGAACATGACTCTATACACTTTACCTAAAAAGTCTGTCTCTGAGACACATTCCAAGAAACAAAAATAAATATCGTGAAAAATCCTGTTGGAGGTCATTTGTAGAGGACATTAATGATGACATTCAGGCAAAACTACAGGATGCTGTCCCTGGGAAGGAAGGGACAGAGGAATTATGCTTCGCCTGTTTATTATAACAGTTGCAACTCATTCTTGAGTAATGTTAATGTAAAAATTTTATGGAAATGATATCTTTAGTTTACTTCTTCCTTTATAAATGTTAGCAAATCAACTCAAAAGCTGGTAACAACAATAACAGAAAAAAAGAAAAGGAGAACTTATTGGCTTGTTCTTGGAAAGTCTAGTTTTCACAGTCCAGGAACTTAAACAAAGTTATCTGCTCTCTCTCTGTTTATTTCTTTCTGTTTGTCTCTCTGTATTATGCTCTTTGTCTCTTTCTCTTCCCCTTTCTCCCTCTGTGTCTTTTCTTTCTTTCTTTCTTGATCCATTGTCCTCTGTCTCTTCTTCACCCATGCTTCCTGTATCTAGAAACCCTGGTGGCATAGTGGTTAAATGTTACATCTGCTACCCAAAAGGTTGGCAGTTCAAATCTACCAGGTGCTCTTTGGAAACTCTCTGGGACAGCTCTACTCTGACCTATAGGGTTTTCATGAGTAGGAGTCAACTTGACAGCAGTGGGTTTGGTTTTCCTGTATCTAGCTTTTCTCTAAGAGAGGCTGTCTCTAATTGGTAGGCAAACAGGTCAGCTACAGACTCAGACTGTCATTCTCGTAAGAAACTCTTGTATCAATTAAAACCAAACCCAACCCACTGATGTCCAGTCAACTGTGACTCATAGTGACCCTATAGACAGAGCAGAACTGCCTCAGAGAGGTTTCCAGGACCGCCTGGTCAATTTCAACTCCTAACCCGCTGATTAGCAGCTGTATCACTTAACCATTACGCCAGCAGGGTTTTGCATTAACAGCCTCCCCTAAAAGCACAGCATCCTGTGCTGATGCTGGGATGCTATCAGCACCATCCAAACCACCCAGATCTCACTGAAGAAGATTCTGTTACCTGAAAAAGTGAGGAAGTGATACTGCAAAAAGCAAAAAATATATGCATTCCCCCAGCATACACTTTTTGATCTCATTTAAACAACTTCAAGTGTACCTCCTCTTGACATTAGAAAACTGTTGTTCGACTTAAAACTGAAAACACTCTTAACAATCTCCCATACACCCCCAGCTGACATTGCTGTTGCTACATTCTGTGGAGCTGGTTCTGACTCACAGTGACCCTGTGAATGACAGAACAAAGCACTGCCCTGTCTTGTGGCATGCCCACAATTGTTTTTATGCTTAAGCTTCTTGTTGCAGACACTGTGTCAGTCTATCTTGTCGAGGGTCTTCCTCTGTCTCACTGACCCTACACTCTACCAAGCATGGTGTCATTCCTCAGGGACTGAACCCTCCTGACAACATGTCCAAAGTATGTGAGATACAGTCTTGCCATCTTAGCTTCCAAAGAGCCCTTGGGTTGTACTTCTTCTGGAGCAAATCTGTTTATTCTTTTCCAACGCCACAATTCGAAGGCATCAATTCTGTCTTCCTTACTCACTGTCAAGATTTAATATGCATATAATGAAATTGAAAATACCATGGCTTGGATTAGGAATACCTCCATCTTCAAGGTGGCATATTTACTTTTTAACACTTTAAAGAGATCCTTCGCAACAGATTTTCCACGTGCAATGTGTCTTTTGATTTCTTGACTGCTGCTTCCATGGGCATCAATACTGGGGCCAAGTAAGATGAAATCCTTGACAACCTCAATCTTTTCTCCATGTATCAAATGTTGCTTACTCATCCCATTGTCAGAATTTTTTGTTTTCTTGATGTTGAGATGTAATTCATACTGAAGGCTATGGTTTTTGCATTTCATCAGTAAGTGTTTCAGATTCTTCTCACTTCCAGCCTGCAGGGTTGTATCATCTGCAAACGCAGGTTGTTAATGAGTCTTCCTCCAATCCTGGTGCCTCATTCTTTTTCATGTAGTCCAGTTTCTCAGATTATTTTCTTGTCATACAGATTGAAAAGGTATGGTGAAAGGATGCAACCCTGTGCACCTTGCCTCACTTTAAACCACACAGTGCCCTTGTTCTGTTCACATAACTGCCTCTTGATCCAAATGCAGATTCCTCATGAGCATAATTAGGTGTTCTGGACTTCCTATTGTCTGCAGTGTTGTCCCTAATTTGTTATAATCCACATAGTCTTATGCCTTTGCATAGTCAATGAAACACAGGCAAACATCTCTCTGGCATTCCCTGCTTTCAGCCAAGATGCCCTGGTTCCACATCTTCTTTTGCATCTGGTTTGGATTTCTGGGCAGTTCCTTGTCAATATACTGTTGCAGTCACTTTTGAATGATCTTTCACAAGATTTTACTTGGCCAAGTGCCGTCGAGTAGATGGCAATTTCTGCATTTAATTGGATCACCTTTCTTGGGAATGGACATAAATATGGATCTTTTCCAGTCTGTTGGCCAGGTAGTGGTCCTCCAAATTTCTTGGCATCGATGAGTGAGCATGTCCAGTGCTGCATATGTTTGTTGAGATATCTCCATTGATATTCCATCAATTCCTAGAGCCTTATTTTTGCCAGTGCCTTAATATAGTTTTGACTTCTTCCTGCAGTATCCTTGGTTCCTGCCCGTATGCTCTCTCTGCAAATGGTTGAACATAGGCTGGTTCTTTCTGATATAATGACTCTGTATATTCCTTCTGTCTTCTGTTGATGAATCCAGAGTCATATAATATTTTCCCTGTAGAATCTTCCACTATTGCAAAGCAAGGCTTGAAATTTTTCTTCAGTTCTTCCAGCTTGAGAAATGCAGAATGTATTCTTCCCTTCTGGTTTTCTATTTCCAACTCTTTGCACATGTCATTATAATACTTTATTTTGTCTTGAGCTGCCCTTTGAAATCTGTTCAGTTCTTTTACTTTGTCTTTCCTTTATTTTGCTTTATCTGCTCGATGTTTGATACCAAGTTTCAGAGTCTTTTCTGACATCCAATTTGATCTCTTTCTTTCCTGTCTTTTTAATGACCTCTGGCTTTTTTTGGAGATGGTGTCTTTGATGTCTTCCACAGTTCACCTGATCTTCAGTCATTAGTGATCAACACATCAGATCTGTTCTTGAGATGGTCTCTAAACTCAGATGGGACACACTCAAGGTTGTACCTTGGCTTTCTTGGACTTTTTGTAATTTTCTTCAGTTTTAATTTGAATTTGCATATGAGCAAATGGTCTGTGCTGCAATCAGCACCTGGTCTTGTTCTGACTGCTGCTATGGAGCTTTTCCAACATCTTTTTCCACAGATGTAGTCAATTTGATTCATGTGTATTTCATCTGGCAAGATACATGTGTATCGTCACCATTTGTGTTGGTGAAAAAGAGTATTTGCAACAAAGTAGTTACTGGTCTTGCAAAATTCATCATGCGACCTCTGGCATGGTTTCTGTCACTGAGACCAACTTTGGCTTTCCAGTCACCATAATCATCAGTGCATCCTGATTACCTCTTTGATCAATTTTAGACTGTGGAAGCTCGTAAAAATCTTTGAATTCTTCATCTTTGGCCTCAGAGGTTGAGGAATAAATTTGCATAATGGGTGTATTAGCTGGCCTTATATGTAGGTGCGTGGATATGACAGAATTGTACTTCAGGACAGATTTTGAAATGTTCTTTTTGATAATGAATGCAACACAGTTTCTCTTCAAGTTTTCAGTTCTGGCATAGTAGACTATATGACTGTCTGCCTCAAAATGGCCAATTATCAGTCGGTTTCACCTTACTAATGCCTAGGATATCAATGTTTGTGTGTTCTATTTCATTTTTGACAATTTCCAATTTTCTTAGGTTCATACTTCTAACATTCTATGTTTCAAGTATTAATGGCCTTTTGCAACTGTTTCTTCTCATTTTGAGTCATGTGATATCAGTGAATGAAGGTCCTGAAGGCTTTACCCCATCTACATCATTAAGATTAAATTTACTTTGAGAAGGCAGCTCTTCCCCAATTGTCTTCCGAGTGCCTTCCAACCTGAGGGGCTCGTTTTCCAGCACTATATCTGACAACGTTCCGCTGCTATTTATAAGGTTTTTATTGGCTAGTTCTTTTCAGAAGTAGACTTCTGGGTCCTTCTTCCAGGTCTGTCTTAGTCTGGAAACTCAGATGAAACCTGTCCACCATGCATGACCTTTCTGGTATCTGAAAACCAGTGGCATAGCTTCCAGCATCACGACAACACACAAGCCCCCTGACAGACAAGCAGGGGGCTAACTGATGTACAACCGCACCTTCAGGTGGGGGGTATTTTAATCAGTCTTGTCTGAATGTGGCATTATACAGCTCATGGTCTGCGTCCAAAGGACTAGTTTAAAATATTTTCATGATCTTGAAGAGAGTGACAGCATGAAGTAGAAGGCAGGTCAGCATAACTAGACTACACCACAAGCTAAACAGTGTTCTAAACTCAACCCAACATTTCAAAGGACAGAGTAGTAGGGACAGGGGTTTAGGGACTATGTTTTCAGGGGACATCGAGGTCAATTGGCATAACTAGTCTTTTGCTAAAAGAGTCTTCTACACTGCATATTGGTGAGTAGCATCTGGGGTCTTAAAAGCCAGCAAGCAGCCACATGAAGAACATCAGTTAGTCCCAACTCACCGGGAACAGATGACAACTGAGAACATCAAACATACAAGGAAGAATGAGGCTAGGAGACAGAAGGACTCATGTAATTAGGAGACTATATCAGCATGAGACCAGAAGAAACAAATGGTACATATACCACCAAAGACAGCCCTGACAGGCAACACTGTGTAGAGTCCCTGTTGTAGCATGAAAAAAAGAGGTGATGGTCCAGCAGCCTGGAGAGTCCCCTGAGAACATGGCCCCTAAATTTGCTGCTAGCCCAGACCTGAAACCAATACTGAAGCTAACACTTCAGACAATGAATGGACTGGACTCAGGGACACAGAGTGATGCGTGTGGTATGTGTACTTTACGGTTTTCTATATAAATACAAGACTGTCCTCCTTGTTTCTTTACCAAGGGGAGAAGAAAGGGTAGAGAGGAGAGAATAAGTGTTAGCTGAGTTGATACTGGAAGTACAGAGTGAAAAAGAAAAATGTGCTGGCACAGGATAAGGAGAGGTGATAGAGTTCAAGAGAGGCAAGTATGGAAAATTAAGTTGTATTGCAAACTTTCACTTCATTACAATAAAAAAAAAATTAAGAAAAACCAATAAATATTTCCAAGACCTTTCATGTTGTGCAGGATGGGAAACTGGCTAACCCAGTAATAACTCTTACTTTGAAATGAAACAAAAAAGAACAAAGCTATGAACCTCTTTTCCAGTTATCTACTGCAGGAACCCTGGTGATGTGACAGTTACGTGTTAACAGCTGCTAAGTAGAAGATGGCAGCTAAAATCTACCAGCTGCTGCTTGGAAACTCTGTGGGACAGTTCTACTCTGCGACAGCACTGGATTTGGGTTTTTTTGTTCTTTGGTTTCTAGGACTGCAGCGTAGAAAACACTTCCTGGTTCAACACAGGGATTTTATTATCTTTCATGGCTCTGTTGTTCGCCTGGGCTTGTTTGAGTATTGCTTTTTTTCTTGTAAGTACAGTCTGATGCTGGTGTTGTCTGGAGGCTGTGTTGGTATACAAGGGTAAACGGGCCGTCTCTCTTTCCTTGCAACAGGGCTTTTCTCTTTCTACATGATCTTTCTGTACATTCTTTCCTCAGTACACTCTGTGGTCTCTAGAGTAAGTCAGATGGGATTCTTACACGGTGGCGTAGGGCTCTCTAGAAGACTCTTTCAGGCTTGCTGAAAAGTAGGCTCAGAAGTGACACAGCAGCACTTCCACCACATTCTTTTAATTAACACTTGTCACGCGGCTAACTTCTACCCAGTAATATTATGCAAGAATGTGAACACTAGAAAAAGTGGATCATTGGAGGACGTTTTTGGAGACTCATTACTGCAGTAGAGCACCACTTTATAGACTACTCCAAATTTTGCCAGACAGAAAAAACCAAGAATTTATTTGTTCACCAGAAGAATTAGTCCTTAGTCTGCTGCTACTTGCTCTAGACCCTGCCTCCTGGGAGAGTATCCAATATGGATTATCTGCCATGATCTTGTTTTGGTGGGACTGGGGTACATTTCTCTTTTTTAAGAATTTAACCACTTTATAAGCCCACTTCATACTGGGACAATAATACAGGTCTAGGGATGAACATTTTTTTTTTTTTTTTTTTTTACTGAGTAATTAAACAAAGAAACCCACTGTAATCTAGCTGATTCTGACTGATAGTGACCCTGTAGGATGGAGCTGTCCCATGTAGTTTCCAAGGAGCAACTGGTAGATTAGTGACTGAGCTCTTAAACACTTCTCTCCCAGGGTCCCACTGAATAATTAACAGACCTATAATTCCTGGGATGATCATAATCATTAGTTGACTATTTCAGTTTCCGGTGATACCTTGTGCTAGAAACCAAGCCAGGGATCTTGTAGAAGAAGAACCACTGAGACTGGCTCTGCTCTTGCAGCTTCTATCTTTTAACAGCAGGCCTCAGTATTCTACTCAGTCCTTCCATCTAAGATGATGAATCATAACAAATCAGTCCTTGCTCCTGGGCTGCATCCTAGGGGATGGAATATGTTACTTTTGCTGAGCAGTAAAGGGTATGAGTGATGCCTGATAGGTCGTACTTATTTCTTCAGTGCTCTTTGATTCCAATGTTTATATTGTTACTTTCCTCCAGGTTTTTGCGTACACAAATTTTAGCATGAAATAAAGAATTATGCGTTTGCATTTCTGCAAACTTTGTGATTTCTAACAGAAAATATTTTCTGTTAAAAAGTATTTTTTTGTGCTTTAAATGAAAGTTTACAGTTCAAAACAATTTGCCATATAAAACCCTGGACACACACTATGCAACTCTAACTGCTCACCCCAACCACCACCCTGTGACAGCACATGACTCTTTCCCACCCTGTACTTCCTGCATTCATTCAACCAGCTCCTGTCCACTTCCACCCTCTCATCTTGTCTCTAGAGAGGAGCTGCTCAGACAGCCTGATGTATGTATTTAAGCCAAGAAACATATTCTTTACCCGCATCGTTCTATGTTTTATAGTCCAGTCCAGTGCTTGACGGAAGAGTTGGCTTCAGATCAGTTTCAGCTCTGGGCTAACAGACAGTCCAGGGGCCATGTCTTCAGGGGAACTTCCAATCTGATAGCCTACCACTAGTCCTGCAGACCCATTTTTTTCCCACTACAACAGGGACTTTACATTGTGTTTCCTGTCTGGGCAGTCGTTGGTGGTGGCCGGGCACCGTCTCGTTCTGTTCGTCTCATGCTGAAGTAGTCTCTGGATTCCATGGCACCTTCTGTCTCTGAGCTCATGTTTCCCTTATGTCTTTGATGTCCATTCTCTTCAGCTCCAGGTGGACTGTGACCACTTGATGCTACTTAGACAGCCACTTGCTTTGCTAGCTTTTATGACCCCAGACATCATTCAGCAAAGCAGTATGGAGAACATTTTCTAAAAAAAGAAAAAACTTTAATTGGGCCTATCAGCCTATATACTCCCTGAAACTGTGGTCCCCAGACCCCTGTCCCTGCTACTCTGTCTTTCAAAATGTTGGGTTGTATTTAGAAAACATTTTAGGTCTTTTGTGTAGACTGATGATGCAGCCTTCCTTCCACTGATGGTGTTACTTCCTTCACCTAACCCAGTTCCTATCCATGGTGTAGTTTATGAATCCCCCTCTCCCTCCCTCCCCACCCTTGTAGCGATCAAATATTATTTTCTTCTGTGCTTAAACCTTTTTATTCTTTATAAAAATGGTATCATACAATATTTGTCCTTTTGCATCTGACTAATTTTACTCAGCATGACTTTCAGATGCCTCCACGTTATATTTCTTAAAATCATCATTGTTCTTTATCATTGGAGAAACCATTTTCTTAATTTTCTTCTTTTTTTCCTATATGAAGTCAGGCAAGAAGCTTGTCTCTTTTCCACAGAACTTACTGAATTTTGCAATAAATGGCAAATATATCAACATCACATAAATTTATAATAAGTCTCAATGTTATTGCTTTTCTAGATGCATGTCTTCAGAAAACATGTTAACCAGATGCTTTCCAGTTTTATAATAAAGACTGTCAATCATTTGGCTTGTATGGGGGTGAAGGACGAATGTTAAAATATACCAAGTTGTGAGCCGCTGATATGTCATAATTTTATTCATTTGTCATTTACTAAGGAGGATTATACATTAATTATTCAAGACAGATGGACAGTCAGGAAGGACTGAGAATCTTATTTCTGTCAGTAAACTTCCTTTCATGTGGAAACCTAAATCTCTCCTGCTGAGTTTCAAAGCCTGTTTCATCCTTTTATGACCTGAAGGAAGGTGGCATCCTCCCTTTAGTCAATTGTTATTCCTTCCTGCCCAACAAACACCTGGAAACCATTTTTTTTGCTCATCTTTTAGCAACTTCTTTTTCAAGGAAAATAATCCATCTATGTTTGTGAAGAACAGACTTGTAAGAGATCCCCTGGGGACCCAGAGACTATTTTAGATATCAAATTCTTCTATTTCTTGTTAACAAGAATATTTCAGAGAAGTAAATCATGACCTGGTGCAACAATAGCAATTGTGGCTACATTATACAGAAAAGCTTATTGTGCAATAATCTTTTATCTTTGGACACATAAGACAAACTCTATCAAGACAGCGGTTTGCACACACCAAGCACCAACACACTGCTGCAGAACATTATCTTCAAAGCCAGAACATCAATCGCTAACAAATGAACTCCAAGAGGCAAACATGTTTTTACTTGAGGTTTTTTTTTTTTTTTTTTTTTTAACTGTAGAGCATATATCCTGGCTTCTCTAATATCAAGGAAAAAGTAAGTTCTTTAATTCTTTATTCTCTTTATTATGCCCTTTTAAAAATGTGTCTTCTTTGTAAAAATTTGTGACAGCCTTGAAAAATTTGAGTATACAAATTTTGTCTCTTGTTGTTAAGAATCTTAAGCATATACCACTGAGGATTCGTGTTCTGAGAACGTGTTAAAAAGAAATGGTGCCATCTTTTCATTAATCTGCTTCACTCTAGGAGAGAACATACTGTCTGAGATCAGAAGCTGTGTCTTATTTGATCCTATAGCTCTTACAAAGCCCAGGTGGCACAGTGGCTAAGCATTTGCTATTTACCAAAGGGTTGATAGTTCACATCCACCAGCTGATCCTTAAAAACCCTATGAGGTGATTCTACTCTGTCCTATAGGGTTGCTATGAATTGAAATCTACTCAGCAGTAATGGGTTTGGTTTTTGAGTATGCTTAGTACAGTGTTAGTGCATAAATGAAAAACATCTTTGGTCAATTTTGTTTTTAACAAAGGAATGGTAATTTTAAATTTCATAATAAAGAAGAAATAAGCATTTACTTGTCAATTGAGAATATATTCTGGAACTTAAACATATGAGTGTGATGAGAACATTTTAATATTACATAATGATTAATAGATCACACTGAAATTCATTTTTGAGAGCAATGTGACAGAAACCACAAAAATCTAGAAATAAGGTATTTGATTTACAGAAATGAAATTTCATTATTCCCAGAAACTGTTTATCATACTGTCTGCTTTGTAAATGCATTTGACATTATCTCTGTTGAAAAAAAAGGGAACAAACTAAAAAAAAAAAAAACCCACAAAAATTGTGATTTGTGAAAAAATATTTCTTAAATTTGATTCAAGATCTAGGATATACAAAAAGACATCATTAGCCATCATGTTAGTAAATTTCTATAAACATTATCAAGGTAGCTTTGCAGACCTGAAGGTCAAAGTCTAGGAAATGTTTATTAGTTGTGCTGATTTACTATTGTGACTGAAAGCATCACACCCTTACAGATTTTAAGACTATGCCCTCAGATTTCTTTCTTTCACACAAAGCTCTTCCTCACTTAGTGTCTCTCCTTGAGGCTACACATGAAAGCTCCTTTGATAATATGTAGAGAGTGTGAGGTGAGAAGACTAGGACAGCATTAAGTACGCATTTAAGACAGAATTTCGCATAATCTTATAAAAATACTGTAAATCAATAAAGAAAAGTTGTAAAATGGCAAATGCTCAGCTCCCTGTGATTAAATTGGGTGAATCAAAATACCAGATGCTATTTTGGTCTTCTGCAGTGCTGAGAGTTTGTTATTGTTACTGACACATACAACAGCTGCAAAGATAATTTTTATGTTCATTATATTTACTATGTTGCTCGGAGAATTAGAAGCCCCTGAAGTACATCTTAAAAGGTTTTATTACTCTATAAAAGACTCTGTCACTTTAAACTCCATTAGTTGAGCTCTTTGGATTAGTAATGGCATTCTCAGGGAGAGGCAAGAGGAAGCAGAGTGTAAAAGTCTCAGCATAGCTCTTCACAGCCAGTGATGTAGATTCACCCTTCCTCAGGGAAAGAGTTTATGTAAAAAGGTCTGTGAAGTTATTGGACAGAAACGCTGGGTGGGGCTGGTTTCAATTCTTATTTTTAGACCAGTGTAACTCATCTCTCCTACTTACAAGTTTCTGGAAATTTTAGACATTAAAAAAATACAGTTTAAGTGAATAGTGGATTGAGCCTTTTACTCATGTCAACAAATCTATCATGGGGCCAGAAGTATGGGAGGAGACCCAAACACTTAATATTTTCATTTAAGGAGCTTAACTACTAGATGAGGAACAAAAGTAGTCATGACACCGTTAGATATGACAGCCAATATTGTTGGTTAAATGTTTACACACAAAAATTGTCCTTGGATGAATTCTGCAGAAGAGATCATAGATATCAGAAGAAGTAGTCAGGGAAAAATCAGTCAAAGAATATCATATGAAGGCCTTGATCCGTGAGTTATGTGGATTCGTGTTCCCTGTTATGTTGCGTTGGTTTTCATTATCCAACCACTTTAAGACCAGGCAGAAATGTCATCTGTAACAAGGATTCCTACTCAGAGAGGAAGTACAAGGTGGACAGAAGTTCACCGTCATACCTATTCCCCACTGTGTTCCGTATGATACTTAGCATGTGACGGTTACTAAATGTATGTATATCTTCGTGGTTCTGTTTCTCTAGTGGAATCTTAACTCGTACAGATTTGGGTATCAAAGGAGGAGGTCAAGACCATTTAACCTTAATGATTTATAATGATTTCACCAGACATATTTTCAGTATAAGATGCTACTGATAACACTCAATGGCACTGCTTTACCTCTAGACCCGTAGTTAGACTCAAGTTCTAGCAGGCTCAGAAAAGTGAGTGTGACTAAAAAGTGCACTATACATCAAAAGAAGATTTATAAATTAGTATAGACATAAATCCGTGTGTGCGGGGTAGCAACAGGTTTCAGGTTTCAAGTCCCCTTTAGAAAGATCCTTGATACACTGCCAAAACTTAAACTGTTAATGCTTCTTCCAGTCTTTCCCCAAAAGATGTGCAGTCATTTACCAAAGTAAGTGTACACTGGAGAAAAGGAAATAATCAAGTTTGGGGGAGCCCAATAGACATTAACACGAAACTGGCATTAATTTAAAGGGACTCGAAACATCACTTTGATCCACCAGTCAGAGTAGGGGCTTACACAAGATGATCGATACAGCCTTAGTTCATTTCTGTCTCACAGTGGGTCCCTTGGGCTCCTGACCCCATCCTGGAGTTATTTCCCCGGTTCTGGAATGCATAGTCAAAAGACATGTATTCAGCAACTGATGGAATCCCACATTGGTTACCAGACCTGTGGAGTGAGGGTTGTTATAAAAAGACTCAGTCGAAGATGTTCCTGAAACTACCTGTATTTAGAAAAATGGTAAATCTAAAGTAATACTGTTTTTCTGAAGAGATTGTAGAGACTAATGCCGCTATCAAGGACTTGAAAGATACAATGGAGCAATTCCTACTGCAGTCTCATTTAAACTGTTTGGCTGTGCAGAAAACAAAAAGATGTAGAATGACAGCAGATGACAGTAGACTGTCCTAAGCTTAACTGTGTGGTTACACTTCCAGCTACTGTGACAGATGTACTTTCATTGCTTGAGAAAATTAACACATCCCCTGGTATCTGGTATGCAGTCATTGATTTGGTAAAAATATTTCTTTTCCCCCAGTAACTACTGGTAATGATCACTAGAAGCATCTCTCTCAATTATCAAATCTAGCAACACGGTATACTGTTACTATGCCACTTCAACTCTGTCTGATTTTGCCTGCAGGGACCTTCCTTGTCTTTTGCATCCAAAACATATCATATCCACCTATCACACATTTTTTAAAATATACGTATATATATAGTGTTTTAAGTGAAAGCTTATATGTTGTATTTTATATACATAATATATCTATCTATATATAAATTTTATATATTGTATTTTAAGTGAAAGTTTACAACTTGGTTCTTCATATAAAACCTTACAAACGCTTTATTGTGTTCCCCTGGCTGCTCTCCCCCCACGGTGACAGCACAGTCCTCCCCTCTGCCCTGTGTTTCCCACGTCCACTCAGTCACCTCCTGTTCTCCTCTGCTTTCTCATCCTGCCTCTGGACAGGAGTGCCCAGTTAGCCTCCTGCATTTATTTAAGCCAAGAAGCACACTCTTCACCAGCATCATTTATGTCTTACAGACCAGCTCAGTCTTTGTCTGAGGAGTTGGCTGCTGGAATTGTTTCAGTTCTGGCCTAACAGAGTCTAGGAGCCATGTTTTCCGGGGATCTTCCAGTCCGTCAGAACATTAAGTTTGGTCTTTTTATTGGAGTTGAAATTCTACACTTCTTCCTACATTTCTTTCACCCCATCAGGGGCTCTTTGAGTTCCTTGTAAGGCCTGTTACTGGTGGTAGCTGGGTGCCATCTAGTTCTTCTGGTCTCACGCTCATGTAGTCTTTGATTTATGTGGTCCTTTCTGTCTCTTGGACTTATATTTTCCTTATGTCTTTGGTCTTCTTAATTCTCTTTTTCTCCAGATGAATTGAGACCAACTGATGCTTCTTAGATGGCTTTATGGTAGCTTTAAGACCCCACCTCACCAAAGTGGGATGCAGAACACTTTCTTAATAAAGTTTGCTATTGCCAATTGACCTAGATGTCCCCTGAAAGTGTGGTCATCTGACCCCTGTTCTTGCTGCTCTGTCCCTCAAAGCATTTGATGCTATTTAGAAAACTACTTAACTCTTGGTTTAGTAAGGCTGTGCTGACTTCCCTTCTGTGTGTTGTCCTTCCCATCACCTAAAATAATTCTTGTTGGCTTTGGCTGGCATTATTAAGTTACTGAATCTCCCTCTCACCCTACTCTCATTAGCCAGTAAAGACAGCTTTTTCTTCCCATGTTTAAGCCCTTTCTTAAGTCCTTGTATTAGTGGTCTAATATAATATTTATCCTTTTGCAATTGGCTAATTTAACTCAGTGTAATTGCTTTCAGACTCCTCCATGTTGGGGGATGTTTCCCAAACTTATCATATTTTTTTTTGTCACTACATAATTTTCCTTTGTGGGAATAGACCTGTCTTAGTCATCTAAGGCTGCTGTAACAGAAATACCACAAGCGAATGGCTTTAACAAAGAGAAATTTATTTTCATTATAGTCCAGTAGACTACAAGTCCAAATTCAGGGCGTTAGCTCCAGGAGAAGTCTTTCTCTACTGCCTCTGGAGGAAGATCTTTTTCATCAATCTTCCCCATGACTGGGAACTTCTGAGGCACAAGGACCGTGGGTCAAAAGGACTCAGTAGGCACCTAGCACTGCTTTCTTGGTAGTATAAGTTCTCCACTCTGGTTGCCCTTCCTCCAAGACAGATTGAGTTTTCTTTAGGCACTCTGTGATATATTCAGTATTGTTCCACAACACCACAATTACAAGAGGTCAGTTCTTTGTCTCCCTTATTCACTGTCCAAGTTTTGCATGCCTAAGATGCAGCTGAAAGTACCATGTTGTCATGGATTGAATTGTATCCCCCCGAAAATGTATGCGTTTATTTGACTTGGTTAGAAGTTCCCATATGGTGCCATTCCTCCCATGTGTTCTGAACCCTGCCTCTGTGATATTGGTGGTGGAGAATGGTCTGCAGCTGTGTTAGTGAGGCAGGACTCAAGCTACAAGCTTGTGGAATATAAGAGAGAGAAGTGAGCTGAGGAATTTGGGAACCTCATACCACCAAGAGAGAAGAACTGGGAGCAGAGCATGTCCTTTGGACCCAAGGTTACTGTGCCGAGATGCTGTCACTGGATTTGGACTCAGGCTACCGGACTGTGATGATTTCTCATATGGAATGGACTGGTAACTTGTTAATGGATTTGCAGCTTATCAGACTGTGGCAATAAAGCTTCTCTTCATGAAACCTTCCACTTGCGATATTTTCTGTTGGAGCAGTACCAGGTGACTAAGACACATGGCATAGGTCAGGTGCACACTGGTCTTCAAGCTGACATCTTTGCTTTTTCAAGACTTTAAAGGGGTCTTTGGCAGTAGATTTTTCCAGTGAAATATGTCTTTTGATTTCTTGAATGCTGCTTCTGTGGTTGTGGATCCAAGTAAAATGAAATTTGTGACAACCTCAATATTTTCTCCATTTATCATGATGTTGCTTATTGGTCCAGTTGTGAGGATTTTTGTTTACTTCATGTTGTGTGATCCATGATGAGGGCTGTGAACTTTATTCTTTATCAGTAAGTGTATCAAGTGTTCTTCACTTTTGGCAAGGAAGGTTATATTATCTGTATAATGCAAGTTCTTAATGAGTTTTCTACCAATCCTGTTGCCCAAACTCTTTGTATTAGTTGCTTAGCATACAAACTGAATAGGTGTGGTGAAAGCATACAACTCTGATGTACTCCTTACCTGGTTTTAGCCATGCAATGTCCCATGTTCTGTTCGCATGACTGCCTCTTGATCCATATTCAGATTTCTCGTGCACACAATTAAGGGTTCCAAAATTCTGCTTCTCCACGGTGTTATCCCAAATTTGTTATGACTCATAGTGAAATGCCTTTGCATAGTTGATAAAACACAAATAAACATTTTTTTGGTATTCCTTCCTTTTAGCCAAGATCTGTTTGACATTAGCAGTGATACCTCTAGTTCTATGTCCTTGCTGAATCTGGCTTGAATTTCTGGTAGTTCCCCATTGATATACTGCTACAGTTACTTTTGAATGATAGTTAACAAAATTGTAATTGCATGTAATATTAATGATATTGCTTAATAATTTCTGCATTAGTTTGGAACACCTTTCTTTGAAATAGCAAAAATTTGGATCTCTTCCAGTTGATTGTTGTCATGAGTTGAATTGTGTTCCCCCGAAAAAATGTATGTAGAAATTTGACTGGGTTGGGGATGCTGACTAATATTTTTTCCCAGTCCATGCAAGCAATTCTTTCGATGTTTCAAAAATGTTCTTTGTGGAGGGTCTGCATGGTTCCAACAAGTCAGTGCTTGATAATCATCGAAACCACCTGGTGATTCGGTTGAATGGTCTTAGACAATAACTGAAGGACATAAACTGAACAGTTAATCAAGCCACGTGACTTATCACCAGTACATGGTAAACTGTTACAGATGGGGGAGAATCAAGTTCTCAGGACTTAATGTTTATAACATGGTTGTCTTAACTGCTGTTTGTAGCAGGATGGAGTTGGGCTGGCCAAGGGCCTCTCTTTCATCATCCTTCCTGTCTTTTTAGTGACCTCTTGCTTTCTTCATGGATTATGTCTTTGATCTCTTTCCACAACTTGTCTGGTCTTTGTTCATTAGTGTTCAGTGCAATGGTCCGTAACCTCATGTGGGGTATACTAAATGTCGTACTTTGGGTTTCTTGGACTTGTCCAAATTTTCTTAACTTTCATTTTGAACTTGTATATGATCAATTGGTAGTCTGTGCTTCAGTCTGTACCTGTCCTTCTTCTGACTTACGGTATTGATCTTTTTCCCTAATCACTTTCCACAGATGCAGTAGATTTGATTACTGTGTATTCCATCTGATAAGGTCCACACATATAGTTGCAGCTTATGTTGGTGAAAAAAAGATTTTGGCAATGAAGAAGTTGTTTGCCTTACAAAATTCTATCATGCAATCTCTGGCATCATTTCTATCACCAAGGCTGTATTTTTCAACAAAGAATTCTTTTCTTTGTTTCTTATTTTTACATTCCAATCTCCAGTAATTATCAATGCATCCTGGTTGCACATTTGATCAATTTCTGACTGCAGAAGCTGGTAAAAATCTCCCATTTCTTCATCTTTGGCCTTAGTGGGTGGTGTGTATGTCTGAATAATAGCCATATTAATGGACCTTCCTTATAGGCATATGAATATCATCCTAGCACTGATAGCATTGTATATCAGGGTAGATCTCCAAATGTTCTTTTTGAGGATGAATGCAAAGTTTTCATTCCTTGCGTAGTAGACCAGATGATCGTTTCCTGTGAGACTGCCAATTCCAGTCTATTAGAGCTCACTAACATATTGATGTTTATGTATTCCACTTCATTTTGGACAATTTTCAATTTTCTGAGATTAATACTTTGTCCTATCCTTGTTCTAGTTTTTAATGGATGTTTGTAGTTGTTTCTTCTCCTTTTGAGTCATGACACATCAGCAAATGAAGCTCCCCAAAATTCGAGTCCACCTACATCATTAAAGTCAACTCTACTTTGGAGAGATAGATCTTCCTTTGTTGTCTTCAAAGTGCCTTCCAAACTGGGGAGCTTATCTTCCAATACTATATCAGACAGCATTCTACTACTATTTATAATGTTTTTTTTGTTTGTTTGTTTTTTGTTTTTCTGGCTAATTCTCTTCAGAAGTAAACTGCTGGGTCCTACTTCCAGCAACGTGCAAGCTGCACAGTAGGGTAAATTGACAAACGTGTGGCATGTTTATCCCTAGCTGCTTTTAAAATCTCTCCATATGTTTACTTTTGACAAGTTTTATTATCGTGTACATTTTAGTGACTTTCATTTGGGATCTCTATCTTTTGTGGAGTTTAATGAGAGTCTTGGATAGATAACATCTCATAATTCACAATGTCAGGGAAGTCTACAAATCTTTAACAATTCTCTGTATTTTCTTTTATTCCATCTGTTCTGGTACTCTAATCTCATCATTTTTACCTCTGAATAGATTCCTACATAACTATGTTTCTTTCCTTCTTTAAAAAAAAATCTTTTATCTCATTTTTCTCAAATACGCTGCTGTCAAGTGCTTTATCTCTAGTCTTACAAATTCTGCCTTCGATTGCCTCAGTTCTGCTCCTTTGATTTTTTATTGAGTTGTCTGATCCTAGAATTTTATAATTAATCTTCTGAATTTTTACATATTGTCCTCTATGCTTTTCTTCAGCCTGTTTAACTTGTCATTATGCTCTGCTACGTTTGCCTCATCTTTTTCCTGATCTCTTGAAGAATTCTAAATGTTACTCTTTTTTGTTCTAGCTCTAGTAGTTTTATGAAGTTCTCTTCATCTGAAAACTTCTTAATTCTTTGTTTTGAGAGTTCTCTGAAGCCATAGTGGTCTGCCTCTTTAATTTATTTGGTATTGACTGTTGTCTCCAAGACATCAGTAAGTTGTTTTATTTATTTACTTTATGTTTGCTTACTATGTTCTAGCTTCTTATTTTGTTTTGAAATGCCAAAATAGGCTGGTTGTGTGAGCTAGTTTGATTATTGGTGACTTTGAGGCTCTACCATCCTGTCACCAGGTCAATACTAGAGCTGTTACTAGACATGTGATCCCAGGTTACTGTGCTGTTACTACACATGTGATCCAGGATGTCTGTTTACCTTTCTTGTACATTTTCAGCTCAGACTCCCAGGTAGTTGGTAACCAAGTGTGTTGTGTAAGTTCTGCCCCTTATTGCTAGTTATTCAGCTGAGATTTGGTGTATACCCAGTGCTGTCTATTTGATTCTTACTCATAGCTACCCTATAAACCCTGGTGGCATGGTGATTTAGTGCAGTATAACTCTTCCAGGAGCTCCTTTGAAACTCCATGGAGCAGTTCTACTACTCTGATTTGGTGTAGACATAGGTATTTGCTGTAA
The DNA here is from genome assembly GCA_028571685.1 of Heterohyrax brucei. Lineage (NCBI taxonomy): Eukaryota > Metazoa > Chordata > Mammalia > Hyracoidea > Procaviidae > Heterohyrax > Heterohyrax brucei. The sequence goes on along the minus strand of CM053145.1, from coordinate 57,708,044 downwards.
GCAGTAATAAAGGTAGGGGTTTGACAGCCAACTGTTAGTTTCTGTGATGAAAGTGTGTCCCTGATCTTTAAAGAACATAGGTAGATAGGCTTTGCTGCAGAACTGTGGGAACTAGAGGCTTTGCTGTAGAACTGTGGGAGCTAGATGCTTTATGCAAAGATAAACAACCTTCAAGTTCTGTGGACCACTTATGTCTGTGCTTAGGAATAGGAACTGTGTGTGCTCTGAATTCCTGGCTTGGGGGATCCAGTAGATTATTATTTCCATCCCCAGCCACCACCCACATTTGTTAAATTGTTTCCTCTCCAAGTCTGAGACAATGGCTCAGGATGTGCATAAGGGGGTCATACTTACTGCCCAGGGGTTGTGTCAGTCTCTGAAGCCACATGCAGTGCAGAGGAGGGAGGGAAAAGTTCTAGGAAAAAGGGAGAGAGATTTATTCCAAAGGGAAGTTTTAGATCACACTATGTAGGTTAAACATAAACTACTTAGCTTTTGATAATCAAATCTCATTTTTTTTTTGCTGATTCTGGAGGTATAAATGGGTTTACTACTGTTTGGTATATTTTACTTGTAAGATGCCTTCCGAATGCCACTACTCCATTCACCATGCTCATTGCCACCAATCTACCTTCAGGGTACTGATTTTGGCTACATCAAGTTTGGCCAGTCCTAGGTACTTCTGGACCTCTTCTTCCTTTCCTATTGCTCAGTCTGATCTCTCAACTTCTCCTGCAGTGTTCAGGGCTCCTATAATGAACTAATTTGTTTTTTTGGGTCTTTGAGTATTTTGGGGGTATTTGAGGGGTTAAAGGAAGTGTCTGACTACTCCACCATCTTGGCCTTTCCTCTGGTCTGTCACATTGATGGCATCATGCTGATTGGACCAACTGTGCAGGAAGCAACAACCATGCTAGATATATTTGTAAGGCTTTTGCATGTTAAGGGGTGGAAAATAAGTTGTACAAAATCTTAGGGTCAGTCAAAATCAGTGAAATTTCAAGGCTTTTGATGGTTTTAGGTGTGTCATAACATACCTTCAAAGTTGAAGAGTAGGAGCATCTGATGGTTCTACAACAATAAAAGAGGTATAACACTTAGTGGGCATCTTTGGAGACTTGAGGCAATGTATTCTTCATCCATTGAGCCAAAAGCCTGGAAAACTGCTAAGTTTAGGGTCCAAAATAAGAGAAGGCTCTGTAACACATTACAGAAAGCTGCTTTTCCATTTGGGCCGTAATGATCCAGATAATTTGATGGTGTTTGAACTGCAAAATCTTTGTTTCACTTCTCTCAACTTTCTGTCTGCTTGCTTCCAAAGAGAAGAATGCTTCCACAAGAAGACACAACAATGATTCCTTAAGATGGTAGTTAAGACTGCCACACATCCAATTTGGGCTCCTCATGCCCCTCTATCAATACGCAAAGAAGGAAGCCAGTGTATTGCCTGAGATGATAGACCAACATCACACAGTACTATTCCATCCTCTTCCTCTTTTGTGATAACTCCTTACTAAGCATGATGTCCTTCTCCAGTGACTAATCCCCCCAGTAATTCATCCAAAATGTTTGAGATGAAGTCTCATCACCCTTGCTTCTAAGGAGCATTCTGGCTGTACTTCTTCCTAGACAGATTTGTTCACTTTTCTGGCAGTCCATGGTGTATATTTAGTATTCTTCCCTGATACCATAATTCAAAGCCTTAATTCTTCTTTGGTCTTCCTTATTCACTGTCCAGCTTTTGCAGGCATATGAAGTGGCTGAAAATACCATGGCTTGGATTAGCCATACCTTAGTCTTCAAACTGATATATTTTCTTTGTCATACTTTAAAGAGGTCTTTTAAAACAGATTTGTCCAATGCAGTGTGATGCCATTTGATTTCTTAACTGCTGTTTTCATGGGTGTTGATTATGGATCTGAGTTGTATTATATTAAATGGAAATATGATCTTGTTTTTGCTTTTATCTAGAGATTAAATATGGTTAAGGAGTTGTGTACGGGTGCCAAATTGACAAAGAATATGTTAAGTTTTGACTTGCCTGGGCTATAATCCTAGTTCTTCAAACAAACATTAATCTAGGTGTTGCAGCGAATGTGTTTTGTAGATATGATTGCAATTTACGATCAGTTGACTTTATGTAAAGGAGGTTAGCCTCAACAATCTGGTAATCTGAGTGGGTCTAATATGATCAGTAAAAGAGAAGAGCTGAAGTTTCCTTGAGGAAGAAATTACAAGTATAAAATATTGCTTCAGATTCTCCCTAAGAATTCACAGCCCCTTCCGTACAGATTTTGGACTTTGCTAGCCAATCTCCACAATCATATGACACAATTTTCATTGCAATGATCTCTCTTACTTATCAGTTTCTCTGGTGGAACTCTGCCTGATGTACTCTCCAAATGCTGAATGAATGGCTATTTTACAAAAATGGGCAAATGAATACATAAGCATATAATTGTTCATATTAATTTCAGTCAATAGTGATGACCACTCTTAGATGTGAGGGATGGGAGGACTAAAAGGCTTTTAAAATTGATTAGTTGAGGGAAGGGTGAAGAAGTATAACAATGGCAATGACATAAATGTAGCAGGTCATGACACAAGAATGATGTAGATGATGTGGAAGAGTAAGCCTTGAGTTGTACTGACTAAGCTTATTCATTTATAAATGCAGATTAAATGTTCTCATTGTTTCCATTTTTGGAGGCAGGCCAATGCCAGCCAAGTGCCGTCGAGTCGGATCTGACTCATGGAGGTAGGAGCTATGGTTTTATTTAACTGGTGAGAAAGTTATTTTTTCAATGCAGAGAAACTCTTTGTTATTAAATCAAGTCGTCTGTGTTCTAGGCCTGTTTCCTTGGTTTGTGGTTAACCAGCTAAACTAATTACAGGTAGTCCCTGTCTTACAAAGGTGTTCCATTTTGGTATTTCAGTCTTAAGTCAGTTCAGAGGTAAGTTGAATACATCTTTGTTATTTTTAATTTTTAATTAATATTGCAAGGTATTGTCAGTATCTTTATAATTTTGATTTTTCTTTGTCTCTGGTATTGAAAGCATTGCATGTGAACTTGTATATGTTTTAATGTGGACATAAAAATATACAAATCATAAAACTTTACTCTGACAAGAAGAGTTGCACATCATTAGCATGTTGTCAGTTAACGGTAATTACTTGTGGAAGTTTCTGGTCCATCTGCATTTTCCCTAGGGCTGGAGATACTTTATTCTAGTAGGAAAATTAGTGAGGGTTGTCTGTGTGGTCCCATCAACAAATGAAATGATGCATACTCTGTTAAAAATGAAAGCAAAGAGATTTACTGAAATTTCAAGACAGTTCAAACTGGAGATTTATCTCATCTCACAAAGTGATATAAAATGCTACACAACAGTGGAGTTATAGAGACATTTTATGAGGTAAAATACAGCATTCTGATTGGAAGTTGCAATATTAGGTAAGTAGGAGGCTGGACAACTCAAAGCATAGAGTTTATAATGACTGGTTGGAAACAACAACATGGGCTGTTTGGGTTGGTTAGTTTAAATACATGAATGAGTTTCATTTTACAGGGTGGTCACTAGGTAATTATCTTAAAACATTTCCTGAGGGATGCTGAGGAGATGCCTGATAACACTTGGGAATATTCTGTAGTTCAACAGCAGAGAAAAACATTCCCTTTGTTATATACTTAAGTCCTTCTAAGGATTTGACTGTGGCAGGGGTAATTCTTGGTTAGGTACCTAAGGCTCACAAAAGGTTTGATGGTTTTAGAGGACATAAGCAAAAAGCAAAATGGAGTTGAGGGTCATATCTTGGCAGATCATTGTGATGTCCGAGAGATACCTTAGTTTTGTAACTGTGACACAGTCTTTTTCTTTTTTTCCTCAAAATGCTTTATGATAACATCTCACTGCTTCCTGAATCTGCCTTTTGACTTTAGCCAGGTAATCAGTGTTTGGGTCCATGTGTTTAAGGACCAAACCCGTGATTTAGTTGGAAAAAAGTGTCAGCTAATGATTTAGTAAATCTTTTAAAAAGCAAAGTTTTCACTTTAAGAAGACGTACCTGACCCAAACCATGATCTTTTCAATCACTTCTTATGCATACTGAAGCTGGACAAACAATAAAGAAGATGAAAGAATTGATGCCTTTGAATTATGATGTTGAAGAAGACTGTGGAATATACTGTGGACTACCAGATGAATCAGTAAGTTTGAACTGGAAGAAGTAACCCACAGTGATCCTTGGAAGTGAAGATGGAGAGAATTCATCTCACATTCTTTGGGCATGTTATCAGGAGGGATCAGTCCCTGGAAAAGATCATCATGCTCAGCAAAGTTGAGGGCCAATGGAAAGAGGAAGACCCTCAAAGAAATGACTTAACATGGTGGCTGCAACAGTGGCTCAAACACAGCAACAATTGCGAGATGGTGCAAAGTTGAACAGTATTTTTTACTGTTGTGCATAGGGTCTTATGAGTTCGAACTGGCTTGATGACTCCTAACAGCAGTTGTTTCACTGTGAAGGTTTTTTGACAGCTTCTCTCCTTCCGCTTTCTCATTCTTTTCTTCTTCAACATTTATTTTCTCTTCAAAATCCACTGAGTCCTGATCTGTCAATTCCCTTCTTCATGTGATCTGTGAGCTGTTCCACATCAGCGATGCCAAGTTCTAAAGATAGTGTTCTTACCATATGGATGATTTTGCTACCCATCTCTTCCACCATATTATTATGATTACACGCTTGGAGTGTGTTCACATAATTCAGCATTTTTTTTTTTTTCCCCCAGATCCCCTGTATGCATTTACCTGTAACTTCCTCCCAGGAGGATGTAGTGTTCCACATTCACTAGAGAGTATTGCAATAAAGTCAGCATCAGTGTTGTAAAAATGAAGTCAAAGTTGTAAAGGCTGTTGGACATGTGCACAGTTCAATTGTAGTGTGTTGTTAGACTTGAAAACTGCCCAACTTTCTGTCTCTTATAACTCCCTACCCCAACACTGATACAGACATCATTATACATCAGACAATAGCCTGCTATATAGAATACTCTGAATAGTAAATCATAACATTGAATATCTGTGAATAAACATTTGAGAATGATAACATCAGCAAGTTATACACACTGCAACATTATATGTAGTACAAATTACTATTAGCTATAACATAAAATTATCTTAACTGCAGTCATAACTCAAACATGTAAGTGGAAGACTGTGTACATAAATATAACTAGTTCTAGAAACCTGGTATCCTCCATATCTTTTCATTTCTATTGACAATGGAATTCATCAGAGTGTACAGTGCTAATTCACATGTCAACTTATTTTAATCAAAATATTTTTACATGATTACATATCCAAATAATAACAAATAAATTTTCATTTTGTATTAAGTCCATCAAATCTCTAATAAAGATCTATTCTAAATTATTTTGCATCACTATAATTTCACGGTAGTGATCATGTTTGCCACTTCCCATGTGTCTAAGTAAGTGTCTCAACTTCCTGAATCCCTGCTTAAGCCCTTCCCTGTTTCTCAGTGTGACTGGGGAGGAAATGTAGAAGAAATAAATCACATTCTTTTAATCATAATATACAAAATATAAACTATGACTTTCCTTGTGCTTCATCTTGCATTACAATATATATTTCAAAAACTAACACCATTCATTAACAGCAGTCACTCCTGTGGAAAGAAATCAGTTTAATAAAAGGGATTATATTCTCTTGGTTTATTGTGCCTGAGTGACTTACACCTAGTATTTGCTCTATTTAGAAAATAATTTTGTTTGAATGTGCTGTAGTACTCAGTGTCTGTGCTTGAAATGGAAAGAAAAAGAAAGAAAGAAACACTTCTGTATTAGGTATACTCAGAATTCAATACATCTTTTTCAAGCAGGTTTTTATGCCATGTAGACCTCATAAGCTCGAGGCATGTGTTACTGAAAATTTTAAAGTTTTTTTTTCCCCCTGTACTGGATATATTTGTATTTAAGATAAGAGAATGTTTGAAGAATTCACAAAAATCTTCTAGGTATAATTGGCAATTCTGAAATACAAAATCTAAATGACAAATCTGGTAGCATGTTTCTATGTAAAGGATTCCTTGAATCACATTATTAGCAAGGGAAGTGGCAAAACACACCCCTTTCCACAGAAATCACTGACTTTAAGACTGAGGTTTTAGGACTGTAAGGCATCATCATTGATATGAGTTAGGCTTGGTAATTTATTCATAATCTTAGCAGACGTCATGTTTTTTTAATAAAAGAGTTCTCTACCATTATTAGGAGATAGAGCAAAAAGTATTATTCTAGAAGGACAAAAATGTCTGGGAAAATGGGCAACATTTCTCTTAATGAAGCTAGTTTTTGTCCTGCATCATAGAATCCATCCCTGTTCTACATTATTTATCTACAAACAATACTTGAATGACAGCAAATCTTCTTGCAAAGTATAAGAAGGAAACTAAGGATACTGTCACGGTAGGGAGAATTCTAAGATGACTCTCAAAATTCGTGACCCAGGTGTACATGGTTCATTTAAATCCCCTTTCCTTCAGTGGCGGCTTGTGAATATGATGGGGTAATCACTCCCTTAATTAGGTCATCACATATAACAGTAGTGATCACATTATGTAAGACTCAGTGATAGGTAACTTGAGTGAAATAATAAGTAAGCTGGCATGATGAGAGGGTCACATGCCTGGGATTGAGATTCCCGGTAGACATCTGCAAAAAGGAAATAAAAATAAAAATGAAAAATCGAGATCTTAGTCTTATAATCACAAGGAACTAATTTCTTCTAGCAACCTGAAGAAAATTCTGAGCCTCAGCTGAAATGACAACCCAGATCAATATACCCAATGCAGTCTTGTGAGATTTTGAGCACAGGACCAATTTAACTTAGACCTGACTCTGAGGTAATAAATACAGGTTGCTTAAGCTGTTAGCTTTTTGATAGTGTTTTTTTTTTTAATGTAACAATAGAAAATATTATAAATATATCAATAAAGTTGGCTCATAAATGCTGGGTCTTAGACCCTCAGTTACAGATGATATCTATGAATATTGACAGATAAAGTGATCCAAGAGTTTCAGTAAACAAACAGATGACAAGTTACAGTCATGAATTACGAAAGCCGCATATAGTAGACCATATGCCTATAAATAATATGCATGATTCTGCGGACAACTTGGTATCAACTAGTTTTAGTGAGATTACTGTCTTCACCCTCCATATCTCACAACATCCCTATGTTTCTTTCTCAAATCCTTTGAGTGCTTATATGCTGGGGGCTGTTGACTGTTACAAATTTAAAATCTTTGACTTATTCATACATGTGGCTATCTAGACCCTGAAGGAATAGGATGTAGAATAGGATTATTTGGTAGGTATAAATATAGAGAATAAAAGTATAGTGCAAGGGGAGGAGGGAGTTGATGCAATCTGGAAACCTGATCAGATATAAAGGTAAGATAGAGTGAATATTGGAGCAAATTACTGAGACAAAGAGATAGATTTAAAAATAAAGCAATATCTTTGCTGCTTTGTAATGGTAGAAACAAACTTGCAGATGATTTTTACCCATTTGATTTGTTACTATATACCTAATGCCTGCAACAGTGCTGGGGATCTATGATAAGAGCTTAATATACATTTATTAAAATAAGAAAAGAATTGCATCTTTTTTAAAGATCTTTTTGTGTTTATCTGTCCCTTAAAATTGGGATTCCAACATTTAGAGTGGATGTAGCCAGGATTTGAAGTTAGAAGACTGGTGTATTTGTTTAATTAATATTTGCCAGGAAATCATTAGATAAAAAGGCATAAGACATGAACAGTTTATGGATTTAAATGTGTGTGGAGGGGTGGATGTTTGTGTGTGTGTGTACTGAGAAACAATTCCTGTTGTTACAATGGTTATGAGCTCTGCTGTTAAATCAAAGACTGGTAATCTAAACTTACCCAGTAGCTCTGCAGGAGAAAGACCTGCTCACATAAAGATTACAGCCTAGAAAACATTATAGGGCATTTCTACTCTGTTATATGGATCATTATGAATTGCAAATTGACTTGATGGCACCTAACAGCAATAGCAATATGTGAATTTAGAAAGATTTAAAAATTTCCTGGTTATGTGGGATATAAATTATTGTGCCACCAGAAAATATTATTTGTGGTTAGTGCAACATAAAGGGGACACTGAAAAGAAGGAAAATGCAAGTTACTAAAATAAACTCATTTTATAGTTTTGCCAGTGACTGGCCTTATTTATTCTACCACAAAGATGGCCTCACTGTGTCACAGAAAAACTGCTGCTGCAGAACTTATATAATGAACAGTATTCTGGTTTGAAGAGGAATGGAGGGCATTGTGTTTGATAAAGATCTTTAACATATTATGAAAACTAGTTAAATTCAGCTGGTAGCCATCAGAATTTCAAGTTGTGAGCTATATATTAAAAACTGCATATGGGATCTCTCCTTGGAAATGACTACAAGTTAATTAGTGAGTCATGATTTTGTTACAATGACGAGATTGAAAATACAGTAACCTGGGGAAAGAGTACCCTTGCTACTTTGGCTGACACCTTTGTAACATTGAAATCACTTCTACCGCAAAGTAACAATTAAATTACCATCAAAAGTAAGGAGAAATTAATGGGATATAGTTGACTTTTTTGAGGTTTGTATACATGCCTGTTAGAAATATGAAGCCTGATGGTTCTGAATTGGAACCAGGAGGAACCAACTGCACTTGCAATACAGCTTTCACATTCCTTCTCTCCACTGTGAATCAGTGAGACATGTATGAAAAGCTTAAGGAAATAATACCTCCTATGCATTTATTTGTGTAAACATGAGACTATATGCAAGTCATTGTGCTAGGCACTTTGAATAAAATGGTAAGCAGCTATGCTTGCTTTTTATCTCTGGGAAAATTACTTAAGGGAGGCGTTAGATATGTAAACAAGGAGCAGCAAAAACAAGAGCAAATGGTAACGGAAATACAGTGCTGTGCAATGGCATAAAGCGCCATCGAAAGAAATTTTATTTAAGAGACGCTCAGCAAGTCCTTCCTAGATAACGGAGTGTCTAAGTTCCCTGATGGTACACTTGTTATGAGCTTGGCTGCTAACCAAAAAGGTCAGCAGTTTCAATACACTAGCTATTACTTGGAAATGATATGGGGCAGTTACACTCTGTCCTATAGGGTCATTATAACTAGGAACCAATGTAACAGCGACAGGTGTCTTTGTCTCCCCTCCCTCCCTCCTTCTGTCCATCCCTCCCTCCTCCCTCCCTCCCTCCTTTCTTCCTTCTTTCCTTCCCTCCTTCATTCCTCTCTTCCTCCCTGCTTTCTTCCTTCCTTCCTTCTCTCCCTCCCCCTTCCCCCTTCCCCCCTTCCCCCTTTCCCTCCTTCCTTCCTTCCCTTCTTCCTTAAGTAGATGGTAAGTAGTGGGACTTAGCCAGATTTGGGTTTGGGAATAGAGTTGATAGCATAATTAACCAACATATTTTATGGTGTTCAAATAAAATAGGTTGAAGTTAAACAGAAGAAAGTCTGAAACGGTTGCTATGCCAAAAAATTGTGAGATATTTGAATGTAGCTGAAAAGTCAGACAACGCAAATAAACCTGATTTTAAAATACTGATGATAACAATGTAAGTTCACTTTTTATTTAATTTTTTTTTTCAAAAAGGAAGCTGTATACTTTAACTTCTTTTGAAAATCTAGAAATTGATAAAGTTGAAATATTTTATTTGGAAAATATAGAGGTCAGCAAAATAGTCTCAGTGGCCCTCTGTAGGTCTATTTAGTGAAATATTTGATTCTAATTATGACAGAAATGAAGAAAAGCGTATAGTAAATTTAATATTATGTCATTTTCTTAGGCACAGAATTAGGCAATGAAGTTTAGATAGTTTTTATCCTAAAAGAAATAGAATAATAGTTTAGAATGTAGCTGATAGGTGGTTTAGTCAGCGAGTGCTGCTCTGACAGAATTACCACAAAGTGGATGGCTTTAAAAGAGAAATGTTGATTCTTATGCAGTCTGGTAGGCTACAAGTCCAAATTCAAGATGTCTGCTCCAGGGGAAGGCTTTCCCCCTACTCGGCTCTGGAGAAAAGTCCAGTATTGCATCAGCCTTTGTCCAGGGAGCATCTTGGCGCAGGAACCTCAGGTCTGAAGGACACGCTCTTCTCCTAGTGCAGCTGTCTCGGTGGTGTGAGGTTCCCAATTCTCAGCCTGCTTCCCTTTCCTTTTATCTCTTGTAGGATGAAAGGATAAAAGGTGATGCAAGCCATACTCCAGGGAAATTGCCTTTAAAGTGAAGCAGGGAGATGATTCTATGAAGAGATTTGTAGTCCCACCCTAATCCTCTAACATACAGCATAGGAAAGTCACAAAATGGAGACCAATCACAAAATATTGGGAATCACGGCCTAGTCAAATGGCTGCACAGATTTATGGGGGACACAATTCAGTCCATGACAATAGATATTCTAGATAACTAGAGATACTTACATACATCTCATATTTTGATCATGACTGTCCACTAAACTTATCAGAAAAATAGGGGGCAGAACTGAAACTCTCTAAAAAAGACTAGACTTGATGGTCTCACAGAGTGGTGGGTCTCTGGGAGACATGTCTGTTGGGGTCTCTCTTAGCCCAGAACTGAAAGCCCTCCCAGTGCCAACTCTTCATACAAAGATTGGAGTGCACTATAAAACACAAAATGATACTGGTGAAGAGTATGCTTCTTGGCTTGAGTAGATACATGAGACTGACGAGCTCCTGTCCACAGGCGAGATGAGAAGACAGAGGGGGACAGTTGCTGGCTGAGTGGACATGGAAAAAATAGTGTAGAAAGGGAGAGAGAGTTGTTTTACAGTGTGTTGCGAGCAGCTAGAGTTTTACAACGTGTGTGTAATCTTTTGTATTATAAACTGACTTAAATTTTTAACTTTCACTTAAAATTAAGTAATATATATGTTTTTTAATTTACCTCAATAAGCCACTACAAAGTCCCTCATAATAAAGCTAACAATTTTAGACTGGCCTAGGAGAAAACTAAATGTTTTTTTTTTTTCTTTTACAAAGCAGGATGAGGAGACATTCTAGAGAAATTATTACCTGTTTATCTTAGTATATTCAGTGACAAGATATGGATAAATAGGGACTAAACGTTAATAATCATGATTTTTTGTAAAAAAAAAAAAACCCTCACTTGTATGTTTCTTAAAATAGTTTGCATATCCAATTTTATTGAAAACTTGAAACCTTTTCTGATCCCTACTTCAATGATAGTAATGATTTATCAAGGGCTTACTTTACAGTAAATGCTTTAAAATGCATAACATCCAATGCCTGTAAGCACCCATGCAGTAAGCATTACTATTTCCTTTTGGCATGTTAGGGAATTAAGGTAACATCTCCTTTTATTTTTAATAGTTGGGAAAAATTACAGTATAGACACTGGAGACAGTTGAAGATGAAATACTCTAAAAATAACGATAAATTTTAGACAATGTGACGTTAGTTCTGCTGACTCAGACTTAGGGTCCCCAGGCTTACCTACCCAGGTAGTAATGGACAGCTTCCTGCACCTCCTGAGTAACACCTGGAACAGATAGCACCATGCCTAGTCTCTGCAGTTCATTAAACTTACCAGAAAAATGGGGTGCAGAACTCAAACCCTATTGAAAAGACCAGACCTGATGGTCTGTCAGACTGGAGGGTCCCTGGAAGACATGTCTCCTGGACTCTTGGTTAGCCCAGAGGTGAAACCATTCCCAAAGCCAACTCTTCATACAAATATTGGACTGGATGATAAGATGTAAAATCATACTGAAGAAGAACATGCTTCTTGGCTTAAGTAGATAAATGTACAGGAGAATTACTGAGCAGTTCCTATCCCCAAGGTGAGATGAGAAGGCAGAATGGGACAGGAGCCGGCTGAATGGACAGAATTCTAGAATATAGATGATGAGCCATGTGTTTGCATGTAAGTTTTTAAAATTTAATAAATGTCACTTTTACCACTCTAAAGAGTCGGAGAGAGGTCAAGTAGGTTACTACATGAAACTTCCTTCTCATAGAAACACAAAGCAAAGGGGAAACGAAAAGCATCTGTAAAACGTAGAGTAATGACCCTTCACTGGTGTCCATGTCCTAATCTATGGAACCTGTGGAGGTGTTGTGTTACTTGTCAAGTAGGTGTAATAAGGTAGTTTATCATCCGACCTTGAGATAAAATGATTATTCTAGATTATCTGGGTGGACCTAATATAGGTAAGAGGGAAGCAAGAGAGTAAGAATCAGAGCAATGTGATGTGAGAAACACTGGACTTGGCCATTGGTGACTGTGAAGAACAAAGGTGACCATGAGACAAGGACAACCTCTGGAAGCTGGAAAAGATCAGAAAATGGATGCTACTCTGGAACGTCCAGAAAGGAATGCAGCCCCAATAACATCTTGATTTTAGTCCAGTAAGAGCTGTTTTGGACTTCTAACCTCTAGAACCATCACATAATAAACGGGTGTTTTTTTTAAGCCACTAAGTTTGTAGTAATTTGTTATAACTACTTCCTGTTGCTATAACAGTGGGAAACTGATTCACCATCCATCGGTATACAGGGTAGGAAACAGAAGATACTCTTTTTTTAAGCAGAAACAAATTGTCTACAAGACTTAGGTGGTTGCAGAAACGCCAGAATGCTTAGAAGAGCTCAATAAAGCAATGCCATTGAACTATTGGTTTCAGGTTTGCACTGTGTTAACTCTCACCATTGCCACCATTTCTGTACTGAGGAAGCTGATGACTAAATGAGTACTACTCATGCAATTATCTTTGCTTTAAAGGATTGTCTCATTATCCCCAGACCATTGACCACCATTCAGATGGCAGGGCCCTGAGCTTCGAGGGGTCCCAGTCTCTAGCATGTCTGTGGCTAACCTTAAGTATTTTTTTTCTCACCACCTTCAGGAGAGAACCACAGACTTGAATTGACCCAAGGCAGGATAGCAAAGGTAGATGTACTGTTGACCTGGAGAGTAGACTACGTCTGTTTATTATGACAGAAAAAATAAAAATAAAAAATTTAAAACCTGAAAACTGCCTACCAGTTGCCAGGAGAATGTTGAGTAGCTTGAGTAAAGAAATAGCATCTGGAATAGCAACTCCAATTGCATTTAACCAACTGATCAAGTTTAAAATAATTCAGTTACTCTTGAACACCAATTCATCATGTAGTTAAGAATAGTTTATCTTCTGCTACTTAACTGGTGACATGATAGCAGTCACTACCTTGGGATCATTGAAACTTTGGGTGGTATTAATTTCTGTGGTTCAACGAGGCTTATGGTATTGAAGTTGAATTATTATTTTGGTGGCAAGAGGAGGTTTAATGGCTTTCATGTAGGCATTAAGAGCAAAATAGTCCTCAATCTATAGGTGAGGGATTCTATATAGGCATTCTGTTAGCTGCTAAGTATGTCTGTTCCAATTATATAGTTAAGAATGGAAGAAATAATGGGTCATTTTACATACCTGCTGTAAGAGGCCAATTCAAGCCAAAATTCTGTTTCTTAATCAACTCTTATACACTGTCACTCTGACTGCAAAACCTCAGTAAAACAAGAGACCCCAAGTGTTCATGTTAGCTGAAAGCCTTTGTGTGGTAACCCAAGGTTGTTACCCAAATTTCCTTTATGTACAATGTACACCCAACATTGGAAGGGGCCACAATCCCTTTGAGATGTCTAGGATGCTCTTTATTTGGTGGTCTTCTAATACAATATAAATAAAGGGTAGATTAAAATGTTACACATGAAAAATTCACTCCCACATTCCTGTCTAGCTAAGTGTTTGAAATCCTTTCATTAGCTTACACAAAGAATTTATAATAACTTTGTTTCATTCATGTGACAACTGAATTCATCTTCCATTTAAACACAAACTGTTACATTTACTTATAGTGACTGAGACCTTTTCAGTTTTAGCACTCTTAGAGACTGTTGAGGATACTTTTGTAAACAGATACATATGTTAATTAGCTAAATCTTCACAATAACCTCATCAGATAAACACAGTTATTATCCCTTTTTATAGATGAGTGAAGTGATGTTTGCTTTCTTATTTTTTATGGTAGAGATGGTACTGTATCCAAAATCTTTGGTATGTGCATCACTAATGATAAATTTAGCTAGTCTAACATTGCATTCATTCTTCTCTAGTCAGAAGCCATAGAATTCACTCCCCTGTATGTTCCTTAGGTTTTCGACAGTATGAATTAGCAAAGCCTTGCAGCTGTTTTTTTTTTTTTTTTTCCTGAGTATAAACCACCTCCACTCCAGTCATGCTTTATATGTGTCCTCCTGAGGAATGTTAGGATATGACTTCAGTGATAGATTCAAAAGCCATGAAGGGCAGCAGAAGCAGGGCATAAAAATAACTGCCAAGTCCTTCCAGAATAACTGCCTAAGGTGATGTGTCAGTTACTAAGTTCTTATCTCTCAGATACAGTTCCACCCTTGATACCTTTTCTAATGCTAAAACTAAAAACAAAACTCATTACTATCAAGTCAATTCCAATTCATAATGACCATATAAGAACTTTCCCATAGAGCTTCCAAACAGGATTTGGACTGCCAATCTTTTGGTTAGCAGCTGTAGCATTTAACTGCTATACCACCAGGGTTTCTACAGTTACGTCCTTGCACATACATTTCTGCTTTTTCGAATTTGCATTAAGAGATACAAGAGACTGCAAGGCAAGAGAAGCAAGTGCAGTGCTTCTCCCCGTTTGTTCTTTGTAGATTTCTTATTTGCTTCTGTGACCTGTCAGGATGATCCTAGGAAAGCTTTTCACTTGAGGACAAGTAGTTTCTCCATGTAGCAGTACCTGAATCTAGTTTATAGTTCTTCCAACATTGTCAAAACCAGCTTTATCATGTACCTGTGTCAACCCACCAGCACCAGAGAGCCAGTGCCCCAGTCCTGGATTTGTAGTCACCCTCTGATTAGTTTTTGCTTTTCAATAATGTGAATGTCTTCCTTTGTTCTGTCAGATTTAGGGATGTTAACAGGGTTTTATAGTTCCTACCTTATTATAACTACTTCTCACTGTATTCTTTCAGTTACCTAGTTAATAACTTTGTTCAGAGTTAGCAATTATTCATATTAAATTCTCTCTGTTCAAAGAACTTCTGTGGTTTCTGTCTCTTGACTACACCCTGAATGAGGCAGGTAAGATTATTTCAGTGTCTTCAAGGAAAACAAAGCCTCAGAGAAGGATCAACAGAAACTGCTTCTATCGACAAGTGACATCAATGGCATTTTGATGTTTTGAGATTTAGATTTATTGTAGCTCACCCAAATACAGTCATTATGATTCTGAATGGTTCACTCTTTCCCAGACTGTGCCCTGATTTACACATAAGAGACCTGGCAAAAGACTGAATTCCTATTACTTTGTAATGCCCTAACTCCCAGAATTGTCCTCTGTGCCTGATTTATTGTTGTCTCATCCACTGGCTAAAAGATATAAGAGATTCTTTTAAAGGTCTCAGAAGGTGGCATAGTGGGTTAAGTGCTACATCTGCTAACCAAAAGGTCAGCTGTTTGAGTCTTCCGGGCACTCCTTGGAACCTCTATAGGGAAGTTCTACTTTGACCTATAGGATTGATAGGAGTTGGACCTGACTCAACAGTAATGGGTTTGGCTTTTGGTTTTTACGAAGAAGCCTAACTCTGTTGGCTCCAGTAGGCATGGGAAGTAGAGGAAAAAGGACAGAGACAAGATCCAAAATTTCAGAAGCTTGGAATACATATTTTTTTTCTTTATATCATCCAGCCCAACCAGAAGAATCCACCTCTCCTCCGAGTCTTGTCATCTTCATTGTCGTCACTGTGTTCCTCAGCAGCAACAAAAGGGACCCTAAATCCCCTGGGTGATAAAACGGCTGTAGGTGATCACATAGTGTGGGCTACCTGCAATCAGTCTGCACCGTTTATGAGATCATCAGTCTCTTCAAATCCAACCAGGCAGGTCACATAATCATTCCAAAATTTCCAAAGGAAGGGCCTTTTCCTGAAACCACTTTCAGATCCATACATTTTACTAGTTAGAGTTCACTGTGAGAAATTGAAACCACTCTAGATATTTCAATGACAAAATGATTTAAAATCAGTATTTGTATTCAAGATCTAGAGTTCTATTTATGTATATAGATACTCTTTGTTTAGAAACTCTGAGAAGAGCATTAATTTCCTGCATTTGTGGATAGAGGGAGTGGTGTGTGATTATGAGGGATCAAGGTAGATTGATAAGCCTTTAAGAAATCCCATTAGTACCTCAGAGATGACTGGCGAATATAGAAGACTCACAGGTTTCTATAAAGAATGATGGTGCTTCTGAGTAGACCAATAAAAAGAGATTGTCCTGGGGTGAATAAAAATGAGGAGATTGTAGTGCATAGAGATTTTATAACCAAAAGAAAAAAAGAAATTTATCATTAGATACCAGGCTAATACTTAGGACCAGAAGCGTCTCGAGGGACATCATCAGTGCAGATATCAAAAAGACCAAATCTGGCAGCTTAAACACCCTTCGCGGGAAGACAGCACCCAGACCCGTGTGTGAGAACCTCATGTCTTCCTTGACCTCCTCGTCATCTTTCCATCCCACCCTCCATAAGGTCTAGTAAGATTATCCTTTCTTTCTTACCCTAGATACATAGAGGTCATCTTTCAGAGCTGAGTGGGCTAAAGAGTTATATCTGAAAGCCTAAGAATTTCTCCCAACTCTTGAATCATTTAAGATAGTATAAAACCAAAAGAAACTACGAACATTAAAGAATAACTTTTTTTTTTTTCAAATTGCTACACAATACGTCAAGGGTTGGAAAGGCCATTAGATCAGTTACAGAAAATTTAAGAAGCTATGTTTCCACTGTACATATAATAAACATAATGGTATGAATCTTACACACTATTGCTAGGTATATTATTTCAGTATAAATCAGGATATTGTCTCTACTGCATTTGTGAAAACTGATGTTGTGTATAGGAAGACAATACACCCACAAAATACAGACAGCATAGCCCCTCAAGGTACAGAATATACCTATATACTTTGGAAAGTATACCAAATATATGTGTATTTTAAAATAATTACAAATATTCAATACAGAGAATAAAATCAAATAGAACCATTCATGCATTTATTGTAAAAAACTGAATTGTTCCCTAGAGGTATCACACTTTGCTCTTTGAACAATCCAAGTTATCTAGGAGAAACTCAAATTCCATTGTCTCCAATAACTTCTCACTGTAGCCTTCCACAACCTTCAACTTTACTTTATTCATGTTTGCTGTTTTTGGGGTCTTAAAATAGGTTTAGTTAAGCCAGCTGTTCAAGAATCTGAGAGGAGAAAAAGAGCAAGCTCAGGAAAGCATAGTGTCTGGCTTAGATTTTGCATAGTTGCTATACTAATCAATATCACAGTAATTAAAATCACCCATGATTAATGGGCTGGCATTTTCATAGGGCTTTGTTGTCTGCAAAAGCATTTCACAATCTATTTTGTCTAACTGCCCCCTAGGAGCAAATCCCAAATCATCAGGCTACCTTTTGTCCTTAATTTCCATCTGAACTATTTTTGGGTAAAGGAATGCCTTGCTTTATCATGCAATTGTGGGTTTCCCCTCTCTGGTATGAGGAAATATCTTTTTTCTCTCAAAAGCAAAAACTGAAACTCCACGATAAGTTTTACCATTTATCTTGCTTAACTTCTCATTGAATTAACCTTCTAGCCACATTAAGAACTCCCTTGGATATAAGGACTTTGACAGGACAGGTATGTATTATTTGCCACCCTAAGTCTGTACCAATTTGCATTATTTTTCTCTATAAGATAAGAGTAGGCGATGCTATTATTCTTCTCTTGTCTAATCAACACTAGGCTGGAACTCTAAATCTTGAGATATATAATTCTGGCACTTAGAATAATATAGCCGTGGAAAATTGCCATTTTCATGATACACACACACACACACACACACACACACACACGCTTACATTTCATTAGGATAGAAGTTTCCTTAGCCAAGCCAGCCAAGTGTTCCTTAAGGAAGCAATAAGTTAAGCTGTTGAGACAAAAAAAGAAAAAGTAAAAGGACTGAAGAAGTATTCCTAAGGTAAGTAGGTTGTATTTCTGAAACATCTTTATCTTGCATGAAATTCAACAAGAGTTTTTGCACTTAGAGCTTATAGAAAGAAAACTGTTGACTGCACTAAGCTTTTGAAAGTTTGTGAGAATTGCCTATCTACGCTTCATCAGAAAGTACTTGGTAAAAAATTTAAATTTGTAATGCTAGATAAAGTAACTCTTCATCAAATGTCGAGGAATGGTCAAACTGATCAATTTTAATTTCATATTTTGTTTGCAAATGATTTGCACATTCATTTCCAAAATGTAAATGCTACTTCTTACAGAGTTTTTTGAGGTATTCTTTAAGAAAATAGAACAAGGTACAAATATTATAGCCCCTAGAGGTTTATTAACATGATTCTTGATCATTTCCCACAGAATTTTTATAGTTTAAGCACATCGTTATGAAGAGTGACCTATTCTGAGTCAGAGTAAACCTGTAATTCTTCCTTCTATTTGTTCAACAACTACATACAGGTATTCTGTGTTAGAATCCCTGTAGAAGAACTCCCTTAAGACTGCTGCGTTCCATAAAAAAAGACTCCAAAATAACCTGTTGATGCAATGGTGAAAACGGAGATCACTACCTTGGGAGAGTCAGTAGCATCTTTGAGTGGGAAGGGCAGAGTCAGGATAGTTATCAGGTTTTGGAATCTAGTTTTAGATGGATCTTTCATGGTGGGGACAGGATTTAGATTTGTGTAAGTCAGACAGTTGAGGGTTGATAGACACAAGTCAGAAGTTGTGAGTCAAGAGAAACTGTGAGCTGTCTTGGAATCTCAGAGAGTGAGCAGTTTTGTTTTAATTGTTATTTATTGAAAGTTTATAATCCAAGTAAATCTTCCATATAAAACCTCCAGCACCCACCTCTCTGCAACTCTATCTGCTCTCTTTACCCTGTGACAGCACACTCTTCTCTTCCACTCTTTGCTTCCAGTATCCACTCAACCAACATTTGTCTCCTTATCTGTACCTTCTGCTCTCCCCTCTAAAAAGAAACCAGTAGGGCAGCCTCATGTATATATTAAACCATAAATTACACACTGCCTGCATCACTCTGTGTCCTCAAGTCCAGTCCATTCTTTGTCTGAAGTGTTGGCTTCAGCACTGGTTTCAGCTCTGGATTAGCAGCACGTCTAGGGGCCATGTTCTCAGGGGAACCCCCAGGTTGTGGGTCCATTAAGTTTCATCCTTTAATACAATTTTTGAAAGGAGAGTACTGAAGTCTCCAGCTATTATTGTGGAATGATCTATCTCATTTTTGAGTGTTGTCAAGTGTTTGTTCAATGTATTTAGATGCTTAGGTATTGGGTTCATAAATGTTTAATATTGTTAAGTCCTGTTTGAATATTGAATCTTTCAGCAATAAACAGTGGCCATCCTTCTCCATAGTAGTGGATTTTACACTAAATTCTATTTTATCTGAGATTAGTATTGCCACACCTGCTATTCTTTGTATGTTGTTGGCTTGGTATATACTATTCCATGCTTTAATTTTCCATTTGTTTCTATCTTTAAGTCTAAAGTGTGTTTCTTGCAAGCAACATATAGATGGGTTGTGTCTTTTGATCCAGGATGTCACTCATTGTCTCTTTACTGGAGCATTGAGTCCATTTACATTCAGTGTAATTATTGATAGGTATGCACTTAGTGCCATCATTTTGATGTAATTATTTTTATGTTCATGGTTTCTGTACTGCTCTTAATGTTCTGTTCTGCGCCATTCTTCTTTATGGGTTGTTTCTTCAGTGTTGGTTTTGTGTTTGTTGAGACTCCTGTATTGTGTTTCTTATTTTGATACAATGCATTATTGATTTGCTTTATGGCTACATCTATTAGCCCCCTTAACATACTAAGATTAAACCCAATTTTAACTATTGCATAACTCTTAAACTTCCTCTCCATCTGAAACAACTATAACTACTGTAGTGTATCTCTCTTTTAATTTGGTGGTGTTATAGTTGTCATGATATGATCACAGATTCCCTCATTTTAAAATTGTAGCTTTGATTAAGTTTTGTGACTTCCCTAACCAATTAGAATTTTGGATGATGTGAACTTTACTGTCACCTTAAATATACAATAAATGGTTTTGTTTTTCTGAGGAAAGGGCTTCTTTCAATATTTTGTGTAGTTTTGATTTAGTTCTTACAAAGTCTCTAAGCTTCTCTTTATCTGCAAAAGTCTTAATTTCACCATTATATTTGATAGACAATTTTGCAGGATAAATAATTCTTGGTTGGAAGTTTTTCTTCTTCAGGGCTTTGAATGTGTCAGCCCACTCTTTTCTAGCCAGACTCGTTTCTTCAGAGAAGTCAGATGAAAGCCCACGGGGTTTCCTTCAGAGTGTTATCTTTGCTTTAAGTCTTGCTGACTTCAGAAGCATCTGTTTATGTTTCATCTTATTAAGCTCGATTATAATATGTCTTGGCATCTTTCTTTTAGGGTCTAGCTCTTGTGGTGTGCAATAAACATCTTGGATTTAAGTGTTCCCCTTGTTCATAATCTCAAGAAAGTTTTCTGTCAGCAGCTCTACAACAATATTCTCTATATTGTCATTTACCCTCTCTTGTTCAGGAACTCCAAATAAATGTAAATTATTCCTTTTAATGGAGTCCCACGTGTTTCTTAATGCTTCTTCATTTTTCTGTCTCTTTTCTCTGATTTCTCCTTGTAAATGCTGATGTCAGTTGCTCTGTCCTCAAGGTCACTGAGTCTAACTTCCATATGTTCAATCCTACTCTTTTGGCTTTGTATTGAATCATCTAATTCTGTAATTTTGTCATTGATCTGATGTACTGATCATCTAGAAAAAGCTCAGTAGAGATACAGAAGTTTTTTATTGTGTACAATCAATCAACTTGACTTTATTGACATATACAGATCTTTTCATCCATCAGTGGATAAGTACACCATCTCCAGTGCACATCTAACAATCTCCAGAATAGACCAGGTGTTAGGTCTTAAAGCAATTCTTTATAAAATCCAAACCACTGATTTACTGCAAAGTATCTTCTCGGACCTTAGAGTTATAAAATTTGAAATCAATAACAGGAAAACCATAGGTAGAAATTCAAACTTATGGAAACTGAACAACCCTTTGCTCAAAAAACCTTGTGTTATAGAAGAAACCAATGACAAAATAAAGAAATTTATGGAATCAAATGAGAAAGAAAACATATCTTACCAGAATCCATGGAATACAGCAAAAGTGGTGCTCAGAGGTCAGTTTATCTCTATAACAGCATACATCCGGAAGGAAGAAAGGGCCCAAATTAAGGAATTAACCCTACAGCTTGAACAAATAGAAAGAGAGCAACAGAAGTAGCCTTCAGGCACTAGAAGAAAACAGATTATAAGGCTTATAGCAGAACTAAATGAATTAGAGAATAGAAAAAAATTGAAAAAATTAACGAAAGCAAAAGCTGTTTCTTTGAAAACATCAACAAAATTGGCAAACACTGGTCCTAAACTTAAAAAGGAAAAACAGCAGAAGATACAAATAACTTGATTAAGAAATGAGATTGGAGATGTTACAACAGACCCAACCAAAATATAAAATATCATAACAGAATACTATGAAAGGTTGTACTCTTAAGTTTGAAAACCTAGAGGAAATGGACAAATTTCTAGATTCATATCACCCACCAAAATTATCACAAAGAGAAGTAGATCAACTTAATAAATCTATCACAAAAGAAGAGATAGAAAAAGTCATCAAAAATCTACCACACAAAAAAGCCCTGGCCCATATTGCTTCACTGGAGAAGAGAACTTTTAGAGAAGAGTTAACTCCAATTCTATTGAGACTGTTTCACACCATAGAAAGGGATGGAATCCTCCCAAATTCATTCTATGAAGCCAGTATAACCCAGACACCAAAACCAGGGAAATCTCCCACAAAAAAAGAAAATTACAGACAAATATCACTCCTGAACCTGAATGTTAAAATCTTCAAGAAAATTCTAGCCAATAGAATTCAACAGCATATAAAAAAAATAATTCATCATGATCAAGTTGCTTTCACTCTAGGGGTGCGAGACTGGTTTGACATCAGAAAAACAATTAATGTAATCAATAACACAAAAGATAAGAATCACCTGACTTTGTCAATCAATGCAGAAAAGGCATTTCACAAAGTTCAGCACACATTCATGTGAAAAACTCTCAGAAAAATAGGAATAGACAGGAAATTCCTCAACTCAATCGGTAACATCTACACAAAGCAGCTGCCTTCATTGTCCTGAATGGTGAAAGATTGAAAGAATTCCCTTAGGGAATGGGAACTAGACAAGGATGCCCACTCTCACTACATCTGTTTAACACGGTGCTAGGAGTTCCAACCAGAGTAATTAGACAAGACAAAGAAATTAAGGGCATCTGTATCAGCAATGAAGAAATAAAACTCTCACTATATTTGCAGATGATATGATTGCATATACAGGGAATCCAAAGGAATCCATAACTAAACTACTGGAATTAATAGAGGAATTTAGCAAAATATTGGGATATAAGATAAACATCAGTGAATCAGTAGGATTCATTTATACCAACAATGAGATTACTAAGGAAGAAATCACCAAATCAGTAACATTTACTATATCCCCAAGAAGATAAAATACCTAGGAATAAATCTAACTAGAGAAATAAGAGAACTTTACAAAGAGAATTACAAGAACTTACTACAAGAAACTAAGAGAGACTTACATAAATGGAGCAATCTACCCTGCTCATAGATAGGAAGACTCAATATTGTGAAAATGTCTATCTTACCCAAAGCAATCTACTTATGTAATGCAATCCCAATACAAATTCCAGTGAAATTTTTCAACGAGATGGAGAAACAAATCACCCACTTTGTTAGGAAAGGGAATAAACTCTGAATAAGCAAACTACTACTGAAGAAGAACACACTGGGAAGCCTTTCACTACCTGAATTTAGAACCTATTGCACTGCCACAGTTGTCAAAACAGCCTGGTACTGGTACAAAAAGAGACATATAGACCAATGGAACAGAGTTGAGACCCCAGAAATGCCACCGTCCTTCTATGAGTAGTTGATATTCAACAACGGCCCTAAGATTTTAAACTTGGGTAAAAATGGTCTCTTTAACAAATGGTGCTGGCAAAATCAGATATCCATCTATAAAAAAAATTGAAACAAGATCCATATCTCACACCTTATACCAAAACCAATGCAAATTGGATGAAAGACCTAAATATCACATCTAAAACAATAAAGCTCATCCAAGAAAAAATAGGATCAACAATGGAAGTTTTATACACAACATAGAAAGACTACAAAATCCAACAAATAAAGCATCATCAACAGAAGAGAAAATAGATAAATGGGAACTATTAAGAATCAAATACTTTTTCTCGTCCAAAGACTTTATCAAAAGGATTAAAAGACCACCCACAGAATGGGAAAAAATATTTGGCAACTCCATGTCAGACCAACATCTGAGCTCCATAATCTACAAGGTATTACAAAATATCAACAAGAAAAGGATAAATAATCCAACTAAGTGATGAGCGAAGGAGATGGACAGACATTTCTCTAAAGAAGATATCCAGGCAGCCGAAAGACACATGTAGAATTGCTCACAGTCATTAGCTATTTAAGAAATGTAAATCAAAACTACAATGAGATACCATTTCACTCCGACAAGGTTGGCCACGATCCAAAAAACACAAAACAACAAATGCTAGAGAGGCTGTGGAGAAACTGGAGTTCTACACTGCTGGTGGGATTGTAATAGTACAACCTCCATGGAAGACAATCTGGTGCTGCCTTAAAAAGCTGGGGATAAATAATACCATTTGCCTGTAATTCCACAGCTTGGAATTTATCCTTCAGAAACAAAGGTTGTCACATGAACAGACACATGTACATGAATGTTTGTTCCAGCACAGTCCACAATAGCAAAAAGATGAAGCCAGCCAACTACTGTTGACATGAAAAAGATGAAATCAACCCCAGTGCCCACCAACAGATGAATGGATAAACAAGCTATGGTACATATACTCAATGGAATACTGTTATAATCAAAAACAATGATGATTTTAGAAAACATCTCCTAACATAGTCTCATTTGGAAGAGATCATGCTGAGTGAAATCAAGCAGTGTCAAAAGGACAAATTTTGTATGAGACCCCCGTTACAAGCACTTAGAAAGAGAATTATCCACAGAACAAAATGACTGTGTTGGCTACATGGGTGGGTGAGGGGCTGAGGGTTTATAATAGATGAGATAATTGATGTTAGAAATTTTATTTTTTTGACTGTAATTAATTTTAAAAAATTAAAAAAAATTCTTGATCTATACACCCCATTTTCTAAGGCTACATCAGGGACTATACATTGTGTTCCATGTCATGGTTGTCTTTGGTGATGGCCAGGCACCATCTAGTTCTTCTCATCTCCTACTGATGTAGTCACCCAGTTGTATTGGTCCTACTGTCTTCTGGGCTGATTTTTCTTGTGTCTTTGATGGCTTGATGTTCTATGTTGTCATCTGTTACAAGTGGGTTGGGACCAGCTGATGTTCCTCAGATGGCAGCTTGCTGATTTTTGTGACCCCAGGCTCCACTCGCCAATATGAGGTGGAGGACTCTCTTAGAAAAAGGCTAGTTATGCCAGTTGACCTTGATGTCCCCTGAAAACACACTTCCCAGACCCCTGTCACTGCTACTCTGTCCTTTGAACTGTTGGGTTGAATTTAGAAAACATTTAACTTAAAGTGTAGTGAGTTATGCTGACCTGCCTTCTACTGCGTGCTGTCACTCCCTTCACCTAATCAAATTTCTGTTTACTATCTAATCTATGGTTAACTCTCTTCCTCCCTTTGTAGCCATCGAGGTATTTTCTTTTGTGCCTAAGTCCTTTCTTAAGTCTTTATAATAGTGGTCTCTTAGAATATTTGACCTTTTGCAGCTAACTGATTTCACTCAGTGTAATGTCTTCCAGTTGATTACAGGTTATGAGATGTTCCCTAAAATCATTATTGTTCTTCACCATTGCATAGCGTTTCCTTGGGTTTATACCATAGTTTGTGTATCCCTTCTTCTGTTCATGGGCACCGACATTGATTCCATCTTTCTGCTATTGTGGACAGTCTAGTACTAGACATTTGTGAGCGTGTATCTGTTTGTGTGACAACTCTTTTTCTGTAGGATATTTTTCAAGAAGTGGATTTCTGCATCATATGGTGTTTCTATTTCTAGCTTTTTAAGAAAATACCAAATTGCTTTCCAAAGAGGTTGCACCATTTTACATTCCTACCAACAGTATAGAACTGTTCCAAGCTCTCCAAGACCTGTCTAACATTAGTTTTGTGTTTTTTGGATTATCGCCAATCTTGTTGTGGTGAGATGGTATCTCATTGTAGTTTTCAGTTGGATTTGCCCAACAGCTAATGATCGTGAGCATTTCCTCATGTGTCTTTCGGCTGCCTGGATGTCTTGGAAATGTGTCTGTCCATATCATTTTCCCATTGTTTAATTGGGTTATTTGTCTTTTTCTTGGTAATATTCTGCAGTATCTTAT
Organism: Heterohyrax brucei; assembly: GCA_028571685.1. NCBI lineage: Eukaryota > Metazoa > Chordata > Mammalia > Hyracoidea > Procaviidae > Heterohyrax > Heterohyrax brucei. Next base: position 57,682,267 of record CM053145.1, on the reverse strand, counting down.
AAATTACGCAAATGAGCCATCTACTAGATACACGGTTGCCAAAGATTTTTTACAATCTGTAGGCAGTATTTTTACTCTCTTTATAAAGTTTTTGGATGAGCACAAGTGTTTGATTTTCAGTAGTTCCCATTCACCTACATTTTTCATCTGCTGTTTGTGCATTGTTAATAACATTTTGTAGTCTACGCTATGTATTAGAAATTCCATAATGTTTACCATTTCAGATTTGATATCTAGGTATTTGATGCATTTGAGTCAGTTTTTGTGTGAGGTGTGAAATATGGGTCTTGTTTCAGTTTTTTGCAGATGGATGTCCAGTTTTTTTTACTGATATCATTTGTTTTAGTTAGCTAGTGCTGCTGTAACAGAAATACCAAAGTAGCTAGCTTTAACAAAGGAAAGTTTATCCTCACACAGTCCAGCAAGCTACAAGTCTGAATTCAGGACGTCTGTCCCGGTGGGGGGGGTTTCCCCCTTATTGGCTCTGAAGGAAAGTCTAGTATTGCATCAATCTTCGTCCAGGAAGAATCTTGATACAGGAACCTCAAGGCTGAAGGACACACTTTTCTCCCTGTGCTACTTTCTTGATGGTGTGAGGTTCCTAATTCTGTGCTTGCTTCCCTTTCTTTTCATCTCTTGTAGGATGAAAAGATTAAGGGTGGTGTAAGCCGTACTCCAGGGATACTCCTTCGCAGTGGAGTGGGGAAGTGATCTTATAAAGGGATTTACAGTCCCATCCTAATCCTTTAACATACAGCATAGGAAAATCAGAAAATGGAGGACATTCATAAGGTATTTGGAATCATGGCCAGCTACATGGCTACACATATTTTTGGAGGACACAATTCAATCCATGACACTACTTATTAAAGAGATCGTTTTTTACCCCTGTTCACAGCCTTTGGGCCTTTGGCAAATATCAAGTATTCGTAGGCGGATGGTGTTATTTCTGAATTCTCTATTCTGTTCCATTTTTCTATATATCTGCTTTTGTACCAGTACCAGGCTGTGTTCCTCTTCTTCAGTAGTACTTTACTTACTCAGGGTTTCTTTCCTTTCCAAGAAAGTTGGTGATTTGTTTCTCCATGTCATGAAAAATTACACTGGAATTTGTATTAGGATTGCATGGTATATATAGACCACTTTGGGTAGAATAGACATTTTCACAATGTTAAGCCTGCATATCTGTGAGCATGGTAGGTTTCTCCATTTATATAGGTCTTTTTTGGTTTCTTGCAATAGGATCTTGTATTTCCTTCTGTATAGTTCTCCTACTTCTCTGGTTTGATTTATTCTGAGATATTTTATCTTTATGGGAGCTACTGTAAATGGTATTGATTTGGCAGTTTCCTCTTTGATAGTCTCTTTGTTGGTGTGAATGAATGCTACTGATTTATTTATGTTTATCTTATGTCCTGGTTCTTTGCTGAACTCTTCTGTTAGTTTCAGTAGTTTTTCTTATAGATTCTTTAGGGTTTTCTGTGTGTAAGATCATATCATCTACAAACAGAGATACTTTTACTTCTTTACCATTGTGGACTCCCTTTATTTCTTTATCTTTTCTGGCTAGAACCTTCAGCACAATGTTGAATAAAAGTGTTGACAATGGGTACCCTTGTCTAGTTCCCATTCTCAAGAGGAATTCTTTCACTTTCTCTCCATTGAGAAAGACGTTGGTTGTTGGCTTTGCATAAATGCCTCATATTATGTTGAGAAATTTCCCTTCCATTCCTGTTTCGCTGAGAGATTTTTTTTTTTTTTTATTTTTAACATGAATGGGTGTTGAACTTTGTCAGGTATCTTTTCTGTATCAGTTGATGAAATCGAGTGATTCTTATGTGATTGACTGTTCTGATGCTGAACCAACACTGTGTCACTGGTATGAATCTTAGTTTGTCACAGTGAATTATTTTTTTTAATGGGTTGTTGAATTCTATTGGCTAGGATTTTGTTGAAGATTTTGGCATCTAGGTTCATGAGAGATGCTGATCTATAATTTTCTTTTATTGTGCTGTCTTTACCCAGCTTTGGTATCAGGGTTAGGATGGCTTCATAGAGTGAATCTGGGAGTTTTCCATCCCTTCCTATGCTGTGAAATAGTTTCAGTAGTACTGTTATTAACTCCTCTCTGAAAGTTTGGTGGAATTCTGTAGTGAAGCCATCTGGGCCAGGACTTCTTTTAGTTGGTAGTTTTTTGATTATTTTTTGAATCTCTTCTTTTGTGATGGGTTTATTAAATAGTTTTAATTCTCTTTCTGATAGTTTTGTTCAATAATGTGATTCTGGAAATTTGTCCATTTCCCCTAGGTTTTGAAATCTATTAGAATACAATTTTTCATAGGATTCTGTTATGATTCTTTTAATTTTGGTTGGGTCTCTTGTGATAGCTCCTGTCTCATTTCTTATTCAGGTTGTTTTCTCTCCTGTTTTTCTTTTGTGAGTTTGGCCAGTGGTTTATCAATTTTGTTGATCTTTTCAAAAAAAGTTTTTGCTTTTCTTAATTCTTTCTGTTGTTTTTCGATTCTCTAGTTCATTTAGTTCTGCTCTAATTTTTATTTTCTGTTTTGTTCTGGTTCCTGAGGGGTTCTTTTGTTGTTCTTTTTCCACTCGTTTGAATTGTAGGGTTAATTGTTTTGTTTGGGTCCTTTCTTCATTTTGGATGTGTACATTTATTGAGATAAATTGACCTCTTAGCACTGATTTGCTGTACCCTATAGATTCTAGTAGAATGTGTTCTCATTCTCATTTGATTTCATAAATTTCTTTATTGCATCCCTGATTTCCTCTATCATTCACGATTTGTTTTTTATTATGACTGAGTGAAAATGTACATTCTCATAAATTTACATGCCCACCTATATGCAGATTCCGCTGGTCTCCCTGCCTGGTGACAACACACTATTCCTCTCTGCTCCATATATGTCTCATCCTCCCAACAGTCTTCTTTCCCCTTCTCTCCACCCACTCTCCTTCCTCCAGCCAGAAGTCAGCAAGATGATATCCTATAGATGCATAGAACCATAAAGTGCATCCAATATATGGTCACTCTACATCGCCAAGTCCAATCTATTCATGTCCGAAGAGTGGACCTTTGTTATGATTTATGGGCAAGGGCAGCATCAGGGCCAGAGGCCATGCTTCCAGGGGAACCCTGAAGCCACTGGACCATCAACTGTAGTCTTGTAGTGGAGTTCTCAGGTTGCACCCCTTTTTATTCTTGTGTTGCCAGTGAAACTCAACTTAGTGAGCTCCATCGCGGCTATCACTGGTGGTGGCCGGGCACCATCAGGTTCTTCCGGTCCCAAATCTATGTAGACACCCACTCATGTGGGTCTCTCTATCTTCTGGGTTGTCTTTACCCCATGTCATTTTGGTCCTCAGTGATCATCCATTCCTGCTGAGTTGGGACCATTTGCTGTGCCCTTGGATGGCAGCTTGGCAGCTCTTAAGACCCCAGATACCACTCACCAATGTGGGGTACAGAGAGCCCTCTTAGCAAAAGGCTAGCTGTGCAATTGGCCTTGATTTTGCCTAGGAGCATGGTCTCCTGCCCTATGCCCCAGCTACTCTGTCCTTGAAATACTGGGTTAAGATGGAAGGTAACTCATGAATTTTAAAGCAAGGTGTTGTTCAGTTTCCGTGAATTTGAATTTTTACCCATGTTTTTTGAGCTATTGAATTCAAATTTTATGGTTTTATGGTCTGAGAAGATGCTTTGTAGTATTTCAGTGTTTAGGACTTTGTTGAGACTTGCTTTATGGCCTAATATGTGGTTTATTCTGGAGAATATTCCATGTGTATTGGAAAACAAGGTGTACTTGTCTGTTTTGGGGTGGAGAGGTCTATATGTGTCCGTGAGGTTGAGTTGATTGATTGTAACAGTAAGATCTTCCATATCTCTTTTGATCTTTTTTTTTGAACATTCTATCCATCATTCAGAATTGAGTGTTGAAGTCTCCTACTGTTATTGTGGAGTGACCTATCTTACTTTTCAATGTTGTCAGCATTTATTCAATGTATTTAGAAGCTCTCATGTTGGGTGCATAAATATTTCATATTATTACATACTCTTTATATATTGAAACTTTAAGAAATAAATAGTGATCATCATTATCTATAATGGTGGATTTTTCTTTGAAGCCTTTTTTATGTGAAACTAATATTGCTACTCCTGCTCTTCTTTGTATGTTGTTAGCTTGGTATATATTTTTCCATCCTTTGATTTTTAGTTTCTTTATATCTTTCAGTCTAAAGTGTGCTGCTTCTAAGTAACATATAGAGGAATTGTGTTTTTTGATCCAACCTCTTACTTTCTGCCTCTTTGTTAGTGCATAATCCATTTACATTCAGTATAATCACTCACTGATAGGTATGGGTTTAGTGCTGTTGTTTTGATACTTGTATTTATGTGCTATTGACATTTTGTTTGTTCCACTTAATTTTCTGTTCTGAGTCGTTTTTCTTTATGGGTTTTCTCTTCATCCTTTTCAACTTTTTTTTTTTTTAAATCTGTTGAGACTTCTAGATTGTGTTTCTTGTTTTGATGTATGGTATTGTTAGTTTGCTTTGAGGCTGCCCTCGTATTCCCCTCTAATTTTCTAAGTTTAATCCAGTCTTTAACTTTTTTGTATCTCCTTGACTTCCTCTCCATCTGAAAGGTCTGTGAATACAGTAATATGTGCCTCTTTTTAGTACAATGTTGTCATAGTTTACATACTGAGATCTCTCTTTCCCTAACCGCAGTATTTTAGTTTCAGTTGAGCTTTGTTACTTCCCTAACCAAGTAAGACTCTGGATGCTGTGTCCTGCATTGCATCCTTGTGTACATGTTTGATGTTGTTGGTTTTCTAACTGAAGAAGTTCCTTCAGTATTTCTTGTAATTTTGGTTTAGGTTTTGCAAAGTCTCCAACCTTCTGTTTATCTGGGAATGACCCAGTTTTACCATCACATTTGAGAGACACTTTTTTGGGGAATATATAATTCTTGGTTGGAAGCTTTTCTTTCCTTCAAAGCTTTCTATGTGTCATCCCGTTGTCTTCTTGCCAACATAGTTTTGGCTGAAGCACTGGAGGTAGATCTAAACAACTCTCCTTTGAAAGCTAGTTTTAGTTTAAGCCTAGCTGCCTTTTAGAGCCTCTCCTTATGTTTCATTTTGTTAAGTTTGGTTATAATATGCCCTGATGTCTTTCTTTTGGCACCCATGTTTTGTGGAGTTTAAGGAGCCTCTTGGACAGATATTTTTTCATCTTTCATAAGGTTGGGGAAGTTTACTGTCAGCTACTCTTCTACAATTCTCTTTGTATTTTCTGCTATCCCTGCCTGTTCTGGTATTCTAGTCACTTGTAAATTATTCCTTTTGGTAGAGTCTCACACAACTCTTAGTGATTCTTCTTTTTTCTTGTCTGATTTTTTTCTCGTAAATGCTGTTGTCAGTTGCTTTACCTTCAGTCTCACTAATTCTACATTCCATTTTCTTGATCATGTTCCTTTGACTTTGCTTTCCATTGAATTGTCTAACTCTGTGATTTTATTAAGGTGCTGCATTTCAGATCATTCGTGTTCTAGCAATTCATATAACTTGTTTAATTTTTCATTTCATTCTGCTGCACTTTGTTTAATCTCCATCCTAAGACCTAGAAGGGCTCTATTCATAATTCTTTCATATTCTACCTCTGGTAATTTTAGGAAGGCTTCCTCATCAGGAAAATTTTTTATTCTTTATTTTTGGAGTTTTCTGGAGCCGTAGTGGTCTGCTTCTTTAAATGGTTAGAGATTTGTTTTTGTCTCTGAGCCATCAGAAATGTGTTGTTAGTTAATTGGGCGCACACATAACATACCCCTCTACTAGTTCAGGTAGTGCTCTAGAATTGAGAGTCAGGTATAGAACAGAGAATGGAGGGGGATAAGGCTGGGTATAAGGAGAATAGTCTTTGTGTAGGAAAAATTTGATACATGAAAGTTGAGCTTTTTCTGCCAGTCTGTAGGTATAGGAAATCCTGGTGTTGTAGTGGTGAAGTGCTGCATCTGCTAACCAAAAGATTGGCAGTTCAAATCTGCCAGCCACTCCTTGGAAATTCTATGCAGCAGTGCTACTCTGCCCTATAGGGTCACTATGAGTTGGAATCAACTTGACAGCAGGGGGTTCTGTAGGTGTAGCAATCCACAGCTGAGAGGAACCAGCAGAACTTGTCTTATGCCCCCCACCCCATATTTCCATCCTTGATACTGACAGAAAAGCTGAGGGAATACAAGTAAAATGTCCTACTTCTTCCTGTGTAGTGCACCAGAAGTTAGCCTCCAGTGTAAAGTGGGAAAAGTAGGTAGAAAGGGCTGGTGACAGAAAGAGGAATCAGCACACAGGAAAAGATAGGGCCCTGAGAAGTCACAAGTGCTTATCTTGAAATGATCAATTTACCTCGGGCTCTGGACTGTAGTTCAGGTGATCTAGCAGAGGTTTGGTTATGCACTATGTTTTGTTCATCTCTCTGTGACCAGAAGAAAAGCTCAGGGCACACACGTGCTATCCTATTTCTAGTATAGATAGTGCACCAGAATTTTGCCTCTGGTTTGGCTCAGATAAGGAAGAGGGGAGGGTGCTTCTGTCCCTGACAACCAGCCACTGCTGTGTTCCTCATGCATGGCCTCCTCAAGCTCAGCCTCTCAGTTGGAAGAGACACTCCAGCCAGGTGCCTCTGCTCAGCATGGCAGCTGGCCTCAGCCATGCTTGCAGGGGCAGCAATCCTAGTCTCAGTCCCACAGTCAACGAAGATGGCCTCTGTACTTGAGCTGCCTCTGTGCTACCACGTTAGCAGAAGCAAGACCCTTTGTACTGCTGATTTGTCTCTCACAAAGCTAGTTTTTCCCAATTCTGTTACCCAGTCTGATCTCACATGTTTCAGTCTGATCTTAGATCTTCTATAATGTTGTTTTAGTTCTGTTCAATTGTTTTTCATGGCCTTAGTTGTTAGAGGGATCAGAAGAGATGTATCAGTAGTCTGCCATCTTGGTCCCACTCTCTGTTTTTTGAGTGCCATCCATTGAATGCTGAAGGATGACTTTGCATTTATTAAAAACATTTCCTAAAATGAGCAATAAAGTTGTTCACAACATTTATTTTCTCAGATAAAAGTTCCTTGAAACGGAAAAGATGTCAGTGAATATCTTAGTGACAGTGCTTTTCTAACAAAATAAATGACAGTGGGTAAGTTTTTTCACAGTGCAGTAGGCTGGAAGTCTGAGTTTAGAATATTGCTCTAGAAGGATATCCTTCTTTGCCTATTTCAGCTTCTAGTAGCTGCCATCCTTAGTGTCCCTTGGATTTTAGATGCTTCTGCCACATTTGTATCTCAATACAATGTCTTCTTGTGTGTGTCTCTCTGCCTGTTCTGCTCTTTTTATAACTCTGAAGTAATTAACCTTAGGATCCACCTTACGCTGGTATAACCTAATTAACCTAACAAATGAAATCCCCCTATTTCCAAACAGAGTCATATTTATAGGTACAGGGGTTAGGGTTTCAATGTTTATTTTGAGGGTCATAATTAAATTCATAACAGTAAGAGTAGTTCAGTTGCAAGGCTTTGCTTTACCATAAGCTTTGTGGGTATAGATGTTAGAAAAAAAATAACACTATGCTTATAACTCATTTAGAAAAGAGAATACATGATATTAAGAATAAAGACTAAGAAGCAGAGCAATTTTGACTGTTCATCTAAGGAAAGTAAAGAACATTATTGCTGGCATATAGAAATTTGAAGTGCTTTCAAACTGTTATTGCTTTTTATCATTTTCTGAATAAAGCTAGAAACTTAGAATATTTTAACTGCATTTAGCTACATTCTATTTTTTGAATGTTTTCTGTCATTAAATGTTATAATTTTTAAGCACCACTTTTAGTATAGCTTTTCAGTTTCTTGGCTCTATGACATCTATGAATTGGAAAATGCCTAATGGGAAATCTGGCATAGAATCTGAGACTCATTTCATTTGCCTTTTCTGTGAGAAAATGGAAATAGAAATCTATTCTCAGTGTAGATTGTTTAGATTGATATCTTCCTACTGCCACCAGAAACTGACCTTCATGAAAGCTACTGCGATTGAGTCAGTTCTAACTCATAGGGGCCCTATGTAAAACAGAAAGCAACACTGCCTGGTCCTGCACCATGAAAGTTAGTGCATTCCCTAGAACAGTGTTTGGCTTATGGACAGTGGTCAACAAGCATCTGTCGGATGAACATAATGTATTGTTCAGCTTCCAAACTTCTATTAAACTTAATTCCAGAAGTAACATCCTAAATTTTCTCTGAGGAATTGCTCTTTTGCCCTATTGTTTTTCTGTATGTTTGGTTACCAGATGTGCAACATGTAGATTGGTTTTAAACCAGTCAATGTATTTTGTTCATTGGACAAATGTGGTTAGTTCAGGGATGAATAAGTAACTGTATTGGGGCCCTTGATAGGTCTGGCATTTGATTTAAACTGTTCTTATTCTGTTGTCTCTGAGAATTCAGGATGCCAGGCAGGTTTTGATGCAGTGATCTTGTCATTATCAAGGGAAGCAACTTTCTGAAAATGAAGTGAGGATAGGAAAGAGTAGAGCTAACTGATGAACACAGCTGAGTCCTCATGTTGTTTTGTTAGAGCCTGAGTCAAGCCTCACCTAAAGGACCTTTCAACTACGTAAGCCAATACATTCATTTTAATGCCTGTTGTGGATTAAACTGTGTCCCCCCCCAAAAATGGGTGTAGCAATTTGGCTGGGTAATGATTCTTAGTATTGGATGTTGTTCTTCAACGTTGTAAATTCTACTTATGTGATGTTAATGAAGGAGGAGGGGTGGTAGTAGCGTGGGTGAGGCAAGACTCAGTGTGTACCATTGTATTGTGCTTTAAGGCAATCTCTTGGGATAAAGGAAAGGGAAGCAAGCAGAGAGCTGGTGACCTCATCCTACCAAGAAGGAGTGCCAGGAACAGAGCACATCCTTTGAAAAGGACCCAAGGTCCCTGAACCCCAGAATCTTCCAGTCCAGGATAAGATTGACTACAAGGATCTTCCTCCTGAGCCAACAGAGAAAACTTTCGCCTGGGTGCATGCCCTGAATTTGGATTTGTAGTTTATTGGACAGTGACAGATAAACTTGTCTTTGTTAAAGCCATCTAGTTCTGATATTTCTGTTGGAGAGGTACTAGGTGACTACGACAATGCTTCAGCAAGTTTAGATAGAATTTTTATGAGAATTAAATGAGATGATATGACTAAGAATGTTTTAAAATGTTTCTACTAAAATACTACCATTGTGGTTGCCATCAGGTTGATTCCTTCCTTAATGCGTTCACCAATGTTCCTCAAACACTGATATTTCTTAAATACTAGCTTGAACCAAATCAGCTGCTGTCGAACTGATTCCAACTTAGGGAGATCCCATGTGTGTCAAATTTCTTAATCACCTCTTAACCCCAGAACTGTGCTCATGGGGTTTTCAGTGGCTGATTCTTCAAAAATAAATTTCCAGGATTTTCTTCTGAGGTACCCCTGAGTCATCTCAAACCTCCAACATTTCAGCTAGTAGTTAAGCGTGTTAATTGGTTATACCACCTAGGGGCTCCTGATAAGCCATTGAAAACCCTGTGGAGCTTGGTTCTTCTCTGACACACATGGGTCACCAAGTATTGACATCTACACAACAGCAATGTTAACTTCTGAAAAAGAGAAACAAACCCAGATTCACTGCCATCGAGTTGACTCTGACTTATAGTGACCCTATAGACAGAGTAGAATTGACCTATAAAAGTTCTAGGAAGTATCTGTCAAATTTGAACTACCAACTTCTTTGTTAGTTAGCTGTAGCACCTAACCATGATGCCAATGGAGTTTCCAATGCTAACTGAGACTACCCAAATTACTACAGAGACAAAACAGAAGTTAGTTTCTATAGGTAACGAAGGAGCCCTGGTGGCACAGTGGTTAAGAGCACAGGCTGCTAATCAAAAGATTGGTAGTTCGAATCTACTTGCTGTCCCTTGGAAATACCCTATAAAGTCATTGTGAGTTGTAGTTGACTCAGTGGCAATGGGCTTGGTTTTGGTTACATGGAATTAAATAATTAGGTATACCCTGAAAGTATTTTTCCCCAGCATCCTTATGATAAAGAAACTGGAGATCAGAAATAAACTGAAATAGTTATAAAAATATTTGAGACTGATGGAAAATCAAAACCAGGTCTTCTGACTGAAGGCCCTTTTCGGTGTATCACACCAGTTCACAGTTTGTGAACGAGTTTCATATTTTACATATTTTGATACTACTTTTTTTCCTAATCACCTACTAACCTACGTGTAAAGATTAAACCTTCCTTTCGTAATAATAATCCATCACCCAAAATTTATTATCTCCTGTGGATTTTGCTCTGCATCAGGTCCTATAATGAATATAAAACATTTCCAAGTAAATAATGGAGTAAAGACGAGGTCCAACAATTAATTGTGCAAATTTAATTGTTATAAGTGCTTCATAGCTCACTTCTGAATATCACCACATTCTCCTTTAGAAGTTATGCACCAATGCCAGCTCCTAGTCCACTCTTCAAAGCAATTTTGGAACTCTTTCTGGAATGGCCATTGCACACAGTTGCATGGTGGTAAGTTCAAGAACTTAATTGTCTAGTTGCCTGTGAGACAGTTTTTAGCCAGTAAAAAAATAACTGTATTGGAACACCCTCCTTACTCACCTGATCTGGCCTCCAATGACTTTTTGTTTACCTGAAGATAAAGGGAATATTGAAATGAAGATATTTTGATGACATTGAGGACATCACAGGTAATATGACAATAGCTCTGATGGCCATTCCAGAAGATTTCCAAAATTGCTTTGAAAGGTGGACTAGGTGCTAATGTTAGTGTATAGTTTGCTAAGGGAAACACTTCAAAGTTGACTATAATGATATTCAGCAATGAGGCATGTAGCACTTTTTCTAGGATGAGTTTGCAAACTTAACTGGCATACTTCCTACTTGTAAGAAAACTGGCAGAAAATAATAATGGATAAAAATTGGGAAGGCATTATGTATTGGGGTAAGTATTTGTGCAGCGGTATAGTATCCATCACAGTTATTGCTTTTTTAATTCCTGCATTATAGCCTCTGGTGAAAGTGAAGTGACCGTATTGGTACCAAGTAATCCTAACTTCTAGTTTACTACTCATTAAACAAATGACATTTATCTGAAAAAACATGGGCAAATAATATTCTTTCTCAGAAAATGGAACTCAGGTATATCAAGTCATTTATTAGCCAGGAACAGATTTTCAAAATCACGCATTGTTGAGTTGATATAAAAACTAGAGAGTTTGTTTTTCCTTTGACTACTTACTCACACCACTGACTGACTTACTTTTTGATGAGAACTTGTCTGAAGATCTAGTTGGACATGTAAACTGCCATGACTGACACTTTGAATTAAAATTTGAGATATAATAAACTGTACTTAGAGGCATTTTCCCTTGTGATTCACTAAACCCAAATTATTGGCTTTTATACTGTTTGACAACCTAGATAATTATTCTACTTTGGTCCTGTTGAAACCTTGGGAGGAGGTATCGTGGACCCAACATACTTTTGTGGAAGAGTAAGACTTCATCTCCCATTGGAAGAAGATTCAGATTTAACACCAACAGTACTAATGAATTTACTGATTGAAGAAAATGCTCAGTAATTGCCACACAAGGGTATCAATCTTAGGTTAAATTTTGTATTACTCGTGGGGTAAAAAACTCATTTTTATTGAGAGAGTAAAGATTATTGGTTGGTTTCATTTTCAAAAATTGCTCAAGGATGAAAATTAATCTCAAGTGCAAGGAAAGTCTTTGCAATTAGGTGTTAAAACTTGGCTAAAACTCCTTTAGGCACTAAGAAGATACCTTAATCAGAAAAGTAATTCAGTACTTAGTCTAAATCTACTTTTTAGTCAAAATATAGTAAAAAGTTGCCAATAGTCACTAAGGTTTGCCTCTGTATTTAAATGGATAAAGCGATAATCTTTGTGTCTTAGCAGAAGAGACAAAACTGTTACAAGATGCCTTTCATGTCAAAGCTTTGTGCAAATCAAAGCTATGGGAGTGTCAAGTAATAGACAAGAAGATAGAGCAAATCTGTAAAGAGAAGACAGAAACTGGATAAATACTCAAAGCAGGGACAAGATTCAATGAGAAAAAAAGAACAGAGACTCTAATATATTCTTTTTATTTTGATGTCCTATGGGACTTGGTTCTTTATTTTTCACTTGAGATGCCCATGAGGTCAAAATCCCCTTCTACTTAAGTTGATCTCTATCACTTGCAATAAAAGTATTCTTCTTAGTCAGTAGAAATTCATGGGGCAGGGGACAAGACTGATCTGACCTCAAATAAATTGTAGGGCTACAAATTGGTATTTAGGAACACCAGGAAAATTCCAGGTACAAGCGTACAGTGTGAGTAAGTGTACCAAGATTCAGTAGCTTTGGAAAGTGTAGCAGATTCCAGGACCATCATTTTTACAAAAGTTGCTTTTTAAAATCCTAGAGGTACTTGAAAGTAAGAAAGAAAGGAGGAAGGGAGGAAGGTAAGGAGAAATAAAAAGAGCAAGAGAAGGAGGGGAGGTAGGGCAGAGTAGGTGGGGGGGAGAAAAGACTAACTTGATTTAAGAAATGTAGGAGATTTTGCATATGCCATGAAATTCTGTTGAGTACTGTGTGAGATGGAGCTGTTGATTTTTCCAGATTACCTCTTGGTTTAATGAGACTTCTGCAGAAAATCGAAAAAGAATTTTTTTTCCTAAAATATCCATTCCTAATCATTTATCAAATTTAATTACATTATAACATACTAACGGTGTATATTCCTCCACCAAAATTGTGGAAATCGAAACAAAACAGGAGACATAGACTTGTCTCTGTCATTTTTGTGTTCAAGTTGGAAATAGTTGCCTTGGTATAACTTTCACCTTTTGAGCATCCATTTTCTTGTAGCATTCAGCTCAACATCTTGGCATTTGAGCAACTTCCCTTCCCTGCCCTCCAATGAGCATCAGTGTTACAGTTGCATGGAAACTGTAGTGATCCCCTACAGCAATGATTGAAATTGTCAAAAATTTCATTTTACTTGAATCCACAATCAACTCTCATGGAAGCAGCAGACAAGAAATCATACACTATGCTGCACTAGGCAAATCTTCTGCCAAAGATCTTTGTAAAGTGTTAAAAACAGAACAAACAAACAAACAAAACCCCAAACAGAAAGAAACATGTTGTCTTTAGTACTAAGGTACATGTGTTCCAAGCAATTGTTTTTGATCGTGTCACATGCATGTGAAAGATGGATGAAAAATAAGGAAGACCAAGAAAGAAATTATGCCTTTGAATTATGATGTTGGAGAGGAATACTGAATATACCATAAATGAACAAAAGAATGAACAAATCCTCTTGGAAGAAGTACAACCAGAATGCTCCTTAAAAGCAAGGATGGAGAGACTACTTCTCAAATACTTTGAATATATCATCAGGAGGGACCAATCCCTAGCAAAGCACATCATGCTTGGTAAAGCAGAGGGTCAGTGAGAAGGAGGAAGACTCTTAAGGAGTTGACAAATACAGTGGCTGCAACAGTAGGCTCAAATATAGCAACAATTGTGAGGATGGCACAAGTCCAGGCAGTATTTTTTCTGGTGTACATAGGGTTGTCATGATTTAGAACAAATTGCAAAGCACCTAACAACAACAAGCAACAATACATCAATAATGAATGGAAAAGTACATAGTCTTCAAGTCAAATGACAATGCAGATTATTCTGGGGGGAGTTCTTCTTAAAAGACAAGGAATACCAAAATGATGTGACAACACTGTAATTTGGGAGCAAAATAGTGAACTGCTGTTCATCAGAACTAGTTGACATTATATTCTTCCTTGTGAAGAAAACCTGAAATATTCTTCCATTATACTTGTAGACATCTCTTAATGCTTCTTCATTTTTCTTGTTTCTTTTTTTCTGATTTCTTCTCATAGATGCTGGGGTCAGTGGCTCTGTCTTCCAAATTAGAAATTCTCATTTCCATCTGTTCCATTCTGTTTCCTTGGCTTTGAATTGAAGTCTCTATGTCTTTGATTTTGTTCTTGATCTGCTGGATTTCAGAGTACTGTTGTTCCATCAGATCTAACAGCTTGCTTAATTTTTCAGTTTGCTCTGCTTCATTTTGTATAAGGTCTAGTAGGGCTCAATAGATCATCCTTTTGTATTCACCTTCTGAGTTTCAAAAAAGCTTCTTCATCTGGGAAGTTCTGAGATGGTTTCTTTTGCAGGCCTTCTGCTGCCATTGGTGACTTCTGGGTTACCGTCCTTTCCAATGTTTGCTGCTTTGGGGGCTTTATGTGGGTCAGTAGAGACTGGAAGAGGTGCTGTGAGGATGTACTACAGTCGTTTCTCTAGGCCATCTTAAGATGAGAAGTAAAAAGTATTTGGCAACTTCTAAAGTCACTCAGGTTTTCAGATGTATACGTTCCTCTTCCCAGCTGGCAAAGTAAGCACCTCTATATTGAACACCCAGTGTTATAAAGTAACTCAAAATACAGAGAGACTACCGGCCTGCTGGCCTCTGCTTTCAGGCCCCAGCTGTAGGCGACACTGTGTAGAATTCTGCTTTTCTGTTGGAAAAGCAGTCTCTTCTAGATAGGAACTGCCTCCCAGGCCAGGAATTAGGTCCAACTGAGGCTTCAGTATGGATGACCTTGCCTCCCAGCAAAACAAGATGGCATCCTGTGTAAGCTCTCCAGCCGGCCAGGACCAGGCTCCCGACAGAAAGAGAGGCCAAGAGTGCCAAAATGCCCAGAGTCCACAGCTTCCGCTACTGGGCCCTGGCCCCAGGCGACACTGTGCAAAACAGGGCCTCCCTGCTAGAAATGCATTCTCCCACCAGCAGAAGCCACCTCCCAGTCTAAGAACCAAGTCTGGCCGGGGCCTCTGCCTGGACTTCACCATTTCCCGATAGGCTGGAGGAACCGAGGTGTATAGAGTCCAGAACCAGCCTCTCAGAACCTGGCAGTTATGCTTGCTGGTCCCACCAGCAGTGCGTCCGAGACCAGCAGCCAGTCAAGTCCCAGTTCTGCCCGCCAGCCAAGACAGAAGAAGAGAAAAAAGTTGAAATGGTGAGTTACCTTTGGTCTGTGCAAGCCTGTGCTCGCCGAGAGTGGGGTCAGTGACAAAGAGAAGGTTTTGCATTCAGTGGTATGAAGTCCAAATTAACAGCCCTATGCCGCATCCCAGGGCTCACTAGGTATCCAGAAGGCTCTGTTTAATTATCATTTCAGGTCTTGGTTTCCAGAGGGACCTAGGGAGATGTGTGTTTAGTCTGCCATTGTGACTCCACCCCCCTGTACCTGAAGACATCTCGTTAGAGTTTAGGAACTTCCTCAACACACAAGCTTGAGGAGAACAATGGGAAAAAGCACTTCAGGGAGCAGTCAGAACTACAGATGAAAAGGTTGGGTAGAGCAGACTGTAAGGACTTTGAAAGGCACAAAGATGATTTAAACTTTAAGATTATTTTTTATATAGCTTTGTTCTTACAGTGAATAAAGAGGGTAATTTAAAATCAACCTGGAAAGAACATGAAGAATGGATTGGTAGGGAAGACAGAGAACAGCATCAGGCTAAGATAGTTGTGGGAGGTTGGATAAAATCGTAGAAATGTATTTCAAGAGGATACAGGAAATAATAAAGTTCAGAAGTAAGGAAAAAGAAGTGATTTTTAAAAAGACAGGTATCTTTCTCTGAGTACTCATTATTGTAGTTATTAGTAACAATTATTTCCCTTTAAGTCTAGCTTTATCTGGATACTTCTGCCTACTGAGACTCCTATGGTTTTCCTGCCAAGGAAAAACAACTTATGAAAGAACTAAAAGCCTTCTGCATCATGTTCAGGTTGTAGGGCACGGGTTTGCAGTCTATGAAGGCAGTTAGGCATGACAGACATATTCCATTACATTTTTCTTCTACTATTTGTCTAATGAGATGGCAATTTTGTTTTCGTTCTTTGCCTGTCCTCTCTCCTCTTCTTTCTTCCCCCAAGAAACTCAAGGGTAGGAAATTTTCAGAGTTGATGAGTTATACTCCTTAAGATACATGATAATCCAGATACATCAATAGGGAAAATCTAGATTATTTTTTAACTCTTATAGTTTTCATGGACACATTTTAAAGGAGAATAAGTATACCTGATATAGGATTTTTTTTCCATGTTTAGTATAATTTTTAAATAAAAGACTACTCCAAATACTTGCAGTCTAGACTCCCAGGGAGATCTATTATTGCAACTTATCTTGTAAATGTGATGCAATATAAGAATATTTTTTGTTTAAATTTACCTTGACTTTTCTACCCTTTGTTCATTGTTATTTCTGTCTTCCTGTGCATAAAGTTAAAATGATAGTGTGTTCTAATAGACATTCTTCTTGAATTCTGTCTGGAATTGTTGTCGCTGCTGGTGCCATCTAGTCAGTTCCAACTTACAGCAACCGTACATATAACAGAACAAAACACTGCCTAGTCTTGTACTGTTCTCATAATCATTGTTATGCTTGAGCTCATTGTTACAGCCACTGTGTCAATTCATCTCATTGAGGGGTTTTCCTTTTGATTGTTGACCCTCTACTCTACCAAGCATGATACTCTTTTCTAAGGACTGATCTTTTCTGGTAACGTTTCCAAAGTTAGTGAAACGAAGTCTCACAATTTTGGCTTCCAAAGAACAGTCTGGCCGTACTTCTTCGAAGTCACATTTGTTTGTTCTTGTAGTCCATGATTTACTCAGTACTCTTTGCCTATGCCATAATTTAAAGGCATCGATTCCTTTTCCATCTTCCTTATTCATTGTCCAGCTTTCACATAAGATGTATGTAGAAGTTGAAAATACCTTGGCTTGAGTCAGGTGCACCTTAGTCCTTAAAGCGACATATTTGCTTTTCAGCATTTTAAAGAGGTCTTTTGCAGATTTTCCCAATGCAATGTGTTGTCTGATTTCTTGACTGCTGCTTCCATGAGCATTGATTGAGGATCTAGGTAAAACAAAATCCTTGACAACTTGTCTTTCCTCTGTTGATCATGATGCTGATCATTGGTCCAGTTCTGAAGATTTTTGTTTTCCTTATGTTGAAGTGCAATCCTTATTGAAGGCTGTGATCCTAGAACTTCATCAGTAAGGGCTCAAGTCCCCTTCACTTTGAGCAAACAGTATTGTGTCATCTGTCTAATACAGATTGTTAATGAGTCTTCTTCCAACCCTGATGCCCCATTCTTCATATAGTCCAGCTTCTCAGATTATTTGCTCAGCATATAGATGGAATGAATATGGAGAAAGTATACAACCATGATACATGACTTTCCTGACTTTAAATCGCAAATTATTCACCTGTCTTGTTTGAATGACTGTCTCATGACCTATGTATTGTGTATCTAGAATTTCTAGAACCTTACATTACAAAATTACCTGTGACTATACATATAAGAATTAGAACAATAAAGTACTGTGGAGTGTATGTTCCATTTGAGAAAAATCCATGCATCCTCTTGTTAGAAATATGTAGTATGTTAGTAGCTGTTAAATTATTACATCAGTTTCATACTTTTTATAACAGTAATATCTTTACTGTGTGTATGTGTATAGGTGGGTGTTTTAAAGTCCTGGTATGTGTTTTTCATTAACATTGTTAATACCACTTATTTTTTAATTTTTTGTTTTGAGTAGCTCAAAGTTCACATGCACATATAAGAAATGAGAGAGATCTGCATGCTCCACTCCTTTTCAGACACTATCCTTCAGTCTCAGCAGCCCTTAATCTGTGTCTGTCCCTTTAATTTTGTCATTCCAAGAATGCTATATAAATGGATTTGTGAAGTACAACACTTTCTTAGGTTGACTGTTTTCAGTCAACAAAATACCCTGAAAACTCATTCACATTGTTACTTGTATTACAGTTTGTTACTTTATGTTGCTGAGAAGTACTATATGGTCTGTAATGGAGAAATGTACATACTTTGGACAGGTTATTAGGAAAGACTAGTCCATGGAGAAGAATATCATGCTTGGTACATTAGAAGGCTATGAAAGAGAAGAAGATCTTCAATGAACTGGATTGGCATAAGGGCTGCAATAATGGACTTAAACATAACAATGTTTATGAGGATGGCACAGCAGCAGACAATGTTTCATTCGGTTGTAAATAGGGTAGCTATGAGTCAGAACAACCACCAGCACTAAGAATTAGCCACAGTTTGGAAAATCATGTTATTGAAAGCAGCATTGCTTGTGGTATGTGAATCTCCATATAATAAAACTGTATCAGGAACTTATATTAACGATAACCATGAATAGGTGCAATTGATTAATTATCTTTTTATGTTTTCAATTGTGTGTGTGTGTGTGTGTGTGCAATTTTGTTATTAATTACTTCTTTGCAGTGAACACTGTTGGTACCCTTACTGTCTCCTATTTACCTGGCCCATACCACCATAGCATAGCCACTGTGAAAGTTGCTTCTCACTGCCTACAAATATCTCTTTAAATACTTGCCTTTTACAGGAATGTAAGTTCCTTCAAGTCCCTAAAGATAGTACCCAGCTGGTGACTGGGGTGCCATGAGATTATAAACATCAAGTCCTTGCCTTAAAAGAGTGATCCTTCTGTGGCATCATGTGCTCACTCAATAGTCTACTGTGGAGCCACTAGCTAGCTGTGACTATTTAAATTTATGTTGCAGTGAATTGAAATAAAAATTGGGTTCCTTGGTCTTATCAGCTGTGTTTCATGTATTCTGTAGCCACCTATTGCTGAAGATTACTGTACAGGACAGCACAAGTATAGAATATTTCCATCATCTCAGGAATACTATTGGATAGTGTTGCTCTAGAACAGTGGTGTCCAGCAGAAATACAATGCAAGTTATATCTATAATTTTATATTTTCTAATAGCCATATGAAAAAAGTATAAAACAAACAGGTGAGATTAATTTTAATGATATATTTTATGTAACCCAATGTATACAAAATATTGTTTTGATATGTAATTAATACTAAAATTATTACTGAAACATGTTATAGTATTATTTACAGTACATTTTCAAATTCTGATGTGTAGCTTAAACTTACAACACACCTCAATTTGACCATTAAACTTATATTAGAAATACTTGATCTGTATTTGAATTTCATATTGTTTACAGTTGAAAAATTTGATTGACACACCCAGGTTGTTCCAAGCAGACTTAAAATTTTCAATAACTAAAAAAATATTAATTTTTAAATTTAAATTAATTAAAATGAAATAATTTAATTCTTCTGTTACATATTCGTGGCATAGTTACTTAAGTGTTATGCCTGTGAATTGAGAGGTTGGCAGTTGAACCTTGCCGGGTGCTCCTTGGAAACTCCATGGGGAAGTTCTACTCTGACTTACAGGGTCACTATGAGCCAGAACTGACTTGATGACAGTGGGTTTGGTTTGGTTTTTGGTCACATATTCAAGCACACAACAACCGCAGAAGTCTAGCAGCTACCAGTACAGCCCAGTTCTAGAGCTTTTTGTAGTCTAATGCTGAAGATTGGCTCTGGTTGAGATCATCATCTCCTTGCTCAGCTTCTTCTTCTGCCCTGTTCTGCATCCCTTGCTACACTTCTTCTAAAAGTACTTTTTCAATAAATTTCATGTATGTGACTTCTAATGCAGAATCTGCCTCTAGGCAACATGATTCAATTATTAATTTTCTGTCAGTCTAATATTATAGTTGATGATTTACATTTATTTTTAAATGTATCTGTGTTTTCCATTAGCTATACATTTGAAGAAGTAAAGCAGAATAAACAGGACACATACCTCATAACATACACAAAAACTAAATTAAAATGGATTAAGGACTTTAATGTTAAAAACAAAAACCTGAAGTTCTTGTAATAAAATACAGAGGCAAAATTATGGGAACTCGTTTTTTTTTCATTTTAATGTTAAATCATCAAATACAGCTGTAAAAGCATGAGTAGCAGAAGACAAATTACAAAACTCTGACCTAATAAAAATTGAATAGGGTCATCAAAAACTTTATCAATAAAGTAAAAAGCCAACTTACAAACAGAGAAAACATCCTCAGGAATGATACATCTAATAAGGGTCTAATATCCAAAATGTACATAAAACTACTCAACTTAGTATCAGAAAGATAATTATTCCAATCAAAAACTAGGCAAAAGACATGGACACTCCATCAAAGAGAATATTCAAGTGACCAACAAAACACATGAAATACCAAAAAAATCCAAATCTGTTGCCATTGAGTTGGTTCTGATTCATAGAAAATTAGAGAGATGCAAATAAAAATGACTGTAAGACAACATCTTATCCCTGCTAAAATGGCATTGATAAAACAACAACAACAACAAAAAAAAAAGAAACAGAAAACAAAAAAAGGTAGTGAAGGTGTGGAGAGACTGGAAACAGTATCCACTGCTGTTGAAAATGTTAAATGGTGCAACCTACCTAAAAAGCAGTACGAAGATAGAGAGACCCACAAGAGTGGGTGCCTACATCGACTTGGGACCAGAAGAAACAAATGGTGCCTGGCCACCACCAGTGATAGCCATGATGGAGCTCACAAAGCTTTGTCTCACTGGCAACACAAGAATAAAAAAGGGTGCACCCTGAGATTTCCACTAAAAGACCTCAATTGATGGTCCAGCAGTTTTGGGGTTCCCCTGGGAGAGTGACCTCTGGCCCTGATAATGCCCTTACCCATAAATCATAATGAAGGTCCACTCTTCAAACATGAATGTATTGGACTTGGCAATGCAGAGTGACCATATATTGGATGCACTTTATGATTCTATGCATCTATAGGATGTCATCCTGCTGACCTCTGTTTGGAGGAAGGAGAGTGGGTGGAGAGGAGGGGAAAGGAGGCTGTTGGGAGGATGAGACATGTATGGAGCAGAGAGGAATAGTGTGCTGTCACCGGATAGGGAGAGCAGTGGAAGCTGCATATAGGTGGGCATGTAAGTTTATATGGGAATGTACATTTTCACTCTGTCATAATAAAAAAAAAAAAAGAAAAGAGAACTGTCATATGATCCACCAATTCCACACCTGGATGGGTGTCCTAGGAGACCCAATAGAAGTGACATGAACAGGAATGTGCATACTTGTGTCATTGCAGCACTGTGCGTAATAAATAGCAAAAAGACAGAAACAATCTAAGTGCTGATTAATGGATGAATAGATAAAATATGGCACAGACTTCCAATGAAATATACTCAACTGTAGGGGAAAAAAACACTTCCAAATCATCCTGCAATGTGGATGCACCTGGAGGACATTATGATAAGGGAAATAAATCAGTCCCAAAAGGACAAATATTGTGAGGTCCCTCTTTTACAAAAGAGGAAGAATAGGTAAATATGCAGAGACCAAGAGTTCCTTGGTAGTTATCAAGGGTGGGGGAAGGGAGAAATCATTCTCTTTTTGCTTATGGTAATCGGAAAAGTAGCATCAAATGTGGATGAAGTTTGCAGCTTGACTAATGAAACTCATGCTATTAAGTATACACACAATAAAGGATGAATTGCCAAATGGTGTGTTGGCGGATCAATAGTTGTCTTAGTTAGTCATCCACTGTTTTGATAACAAAAGCATCAGAAGTGGATGGCTTTAACAAAGAGAAATTTATTTACTCACAGAAAATTAGACTAAGGGTCCAATTTCAGGGCATCACCTCCAGGGAAAGTCTTTCTCTGCTGGCTCTGGAGGAAGGTCGTGTTGTCAGTCTTGCCCTGGACTGGCAGCTCCTGAAGCACAGGGACCCTGGGTCCAAAGGACACACCAGCTTCCCAACATTATGCTATTTTGGTTGTATGAGGCCCCCAACTCTCTGCTTGCTTCCCTTTCTTTTATGTCCAGGAAGACTGCCTCAAGGCACAATACAGTCTTATGGATTGAGTACCACCTCACTAACACAGCCACTGCCTATCCTCTTATTAGCATCATAGATGCAGGATTTGCAACAAATAAGAATATGACACAGTACCAGCGATCATGACCTAGTCAAATTGCTACACACATTTTTGAGGGAAGACAATTCAATCCATGAGAGTAGTTGAGAGCTACAGCTGCTAATCAAATGATCAGCAGTTTGAATCCACCAGCAGCTCCTTGCAACAGTAACAACCAAATGCATGTATTGTAAAACACATAGGGGTTACAGATGCTGATACTGCTTCAGCATAAGCAGTTAACTCACCCAATTAGTTTTCTTGAAGACTTAGTGTCATAGTCTCATGGAATTCACTCAATTGGCATTAATATATTTCTTAAAATTTATGATCTAACTCCTAGCTTGGTGAGTAATGCCTGGGGTCTTAAAAGCTTATGAATAGCAGGGTAAGATACAACTATTAGTCAACTGTTATAAAAGAGAAAGCAGGAAACTAAAAAATCAGAGAAGAACCCAGACTATAGGACTAATTGTCTTGGTGAACTACTATCCCATTTTATCTTTAGACCAGAAGAACTAAATGGTGCCTGGCTACCACTATTGAACTTTCTGATCAGCAGTACAATGAGTGGGTCCTGCTAGAAAGGGAGAATATGTGGAACCAATGTCAAAATTTTAAAGTATCTAGACTTCCCAGACCCATTAAAATTGGAGGAATCTTTAAGACTATTGCACTGAGGTGCTCTTTAAACTTTGAAGGGAAGCTGTTCTTCTCCTGAAGTCAACTTTTAACTAAATAGCAGGTTAACTTAAAAACTAAAGAATTTCATCCTTTAGGACTGCACTATTTTAAAAAGTTATCTATATGAAACCAAAGAAAGTTGGGAGACAGTGAAACTAAGTTAACAGGAGTGAGGTAACTAGAATGTTGACACAGTATAAGGAATGTAATTAATGTCACTGAATATTATGTGTAAGAATTCTTGAGCTGGGAATGGGTTTTGCTGTGCATATTTTTACCAAATACAATAAATAGTTTTTGAAAAAGAAATAAAAGGAAACTTCAAAATATTTTTATTTTCTTAAAAAAAAAGGCATTAGCTCTCACTGAAAGCCACCGACTCTGCTACAAATATAAACCTGAGTTTATATGTTCATATTTGAGGGAATTTTATCTGCAGAGAATGTTGAATGGAATATTTTCAGACACATACTAAATGTATAAATATCACTGCTATATAAAACATAAAATTGTTAGCAATAATGTTTTGCTACTCTGTGAGTCATTAAAAGCACAATGGCACCACTATCACTTTCAGCAAACAGGCCACAAATTAACTCAAATAATTAAACATTGGGACTCAGCAAGGTCTTGATCTCACTCCACTAATAAGCTCAGAGTGAAATTTTAGCAGCAGTTGATGTGGTATTTTATATGCAACTTATGATAACTGAAAGCAGGATTTTTTCATTGTTGGGAATTATATTCATCTCAGAAATGCCTGTGAACAGAAAAGGAAAAGAAAAGGAAAGATAATGTGAATCAGAGTATGAAAAGAGAAAGCTGTACTACTTGGGAAAAATTTAAGGGCATTCAACTACAGTTTGCACCTAAAACAACGCTAGCATTAGACAAGACCCACCTATGGCCTCGTGAATGCTTTTGTTCGTAACTGTTCTAAGACATCAGAAGGAGATGCAAGAGGAGCGAGCAAGTGTTTTTAAACCAGTCAGTTATACAACCCTGTTTGGCCTGCAGTTTTATCATATTTAAAAGGAGATAATAACAGCTGTCTTACAGGTTTTTTTTTTTTTTCCTGTGGGAACTGAGTGTAACAATTTATGTTAAATTATAGCTACATTGTTGTCTAGAGAATTTCTTCAGGAATAAGACAGGCAAAGCAGGTCCTTGGGTGTTCAGGAGAATAGGTTCTACCAACAAGGGACAGAAACTGCAATAACCTGTTAAAATTTCTGAAATCTCTGTAACTTTCTCTAAGTCTCAGAGAGAAGAAAATCTTAGAAATAAAATAGCCTATCATGCTCTCACGAACAAGGAATGGAAAAAGAAGATACAGCCAATCAGCAGGGTATACTCTGTGGTCCTCCCTAAGGTGTTCCAGAAGGTTAAAGCTCTAAGGGAAGAGAAGGTGTTATACATTACAGTGAGGGTTGTTGAAAGGATGGATGTTATATTTAAATTATGTGCTGAGAATCTGATGTTGTAAGTGGCCATTAAATCACCATGGTTCTTTCTCATAGCAACCTTCTACAAAGCAGAATGAAACAATGCCCAATGGTAGGACTTCCTAACAACTTTTAGTACCATTGAACCATTGTTACAGCTATGGTGTCAATCCATCTTAGGGCTTCCCTTGTTTTTTTTTAGCAGGCCCTCTACTATACCAGACAAGTTGTCCTTTTCTAGCTGTTTGTCCGTCCTGATGACATGTCGAAGAGCTGTTTAAATGAAAGTGTTGATCCAGAGACAGTCAATGGGTGGAAGCTAGGTATCCTCTCAACTGTAACTTCTCCTGTCTAATAACAGAAAATGACACTAAGTTGAACAAGTCTATTGCAATAAGTTGTGCGATGTTCCTGAGAAAAAGAAATTGTACCTCTGAGCTCATCTGAACTATGCCTTTCAGTCAAAGAGGCTGTTTGGCCTTCTTATAAGTGTGAATTCAGGAGCAGCTACTTGGCCACTACCAGGAGAGGCTATGCCAACAGAGCATTCGGTAATTGATGAAGAGCCGCAAACGTGGACGTGATGGGCAGTCACATGGGCAAGCAAGCCATTTTCCGACAGCATGGTACATCTGCCACTTGGCTCTGTGACTGTAATGAGACATTGATAGGTATGTACAGTTCCAGAATGTTTAAATTCTACAGAAAACAGACCAGTTTCTGGGGTAAGGGTCTAGTTTGCATTTTATCAAAAGTTTCATGATAAAACACAGTGGGATAAAATTTCCGGCAGTAATCTAGAAAAATATTCACTAACGGCTGTGTAGGAAGTTCTGTTGGGTCTTGTTCTGCTTTTTAACATTTACTTTTTATCCCAAAGTCATCTAGCCTAGTACTGAACTTTCCTTGATATCTCTAATATCAAATATTTTCACAGTCAAGTAGTATTTATTTTTATTGTATTATTTTGAGTCACAATTCTGAAGCTCTAATATTTTTTTTTCTTAAAAGATGATAAAAGGTACATCTAATGTTAAAGAACAAAAGGCTTTTTGAAACAACAGCCTATTTTGGTTCACATATGCATTTACAATTTTGTTCTGGGTGCCCTAGTGAGACAGTGGTTAAGACTTATGGCTGCTAACAAAAAGATTGTTAGTTCGAATTCAAGAAGTGCTCCTTGGAAACCCTGCAGTGACAGTTCTAGTTTATATTATAGGGTCATTGTCATGAATTGTATTGTATCCCCCCCAAAGTGTATGTCTTGATTTGACTCAGCTATGAGTCCCAATAGGGTGCAGTTCCTCCTATGTATTGTGAATCTTGCCTCTGTGATACTGCTAACAGAGAATGGGCAGCAGATCTGCTGGCGAGGTAGGATATAAGGGAGAGAAGTGAGAATAGAGATTTGGGAACCTCATACCACCACGAAGTCAGGACTGAGAGCAGAACACATTCTTTGGACCTGACCTTCCTGTGCCCAGATGCTCTCCTTGAATTTGGACTCAACCTACCGGACTGTGATGATTTCTTATATTGAATGGAGTTGTAACGGACTTGTGGCTTATTGAACTGTGACAAATAAAGTTTCTCTTCATGAAACCATCCACATGTGGTACTTTATGTTAGAGTAGTACCAGGAGACTAAAATAGTCACTGTTAGTCAGAATTGGAAGTACTATGATAAATAGCCTATATAATGTCCCATTAATTTTAATAATATCCCTACAAGAAAGTATAGCATGCTGATTAGAAGAAGTTTAGCTTTCGAAATAAATCTCTTTGGTTTCACATCTTGACTTTGTTGGTTATGTAGCCTTGAACATTATATTAATTTCTTTATTACTCACCTTCCCAATCTGTAAAATGTGGATCATATATGCATCAAAATAATGATATTACTGTGTATATTAAATGAAACTCCACACATACAAAGCATTCATAGTGTGTGTAGCACATAGTAGGTGATCAGTAAATGTTACCTGTTGTCACCCCTGTTTTTCAAGAGGAAAACTAAGGTTTTCCTCTAGATGTTAGTAACTGAAAGCCACACACATTGTAAGCAATGGAGTTAACAATTGAAATCCAATGTAAACATTCTTTGGAAAGGTTGTAGACCAATTTATGACATTTTTAAATGGTAGGGGACAACTGCAAACTTGCCTGCTCTTTTAAGAAGCCATTTATCCTGGTTTGCTCTTCTAGACATTAGCAGAGTTTATGTTAGTATATGCTTTGAAAAGTATCTCTCCTATGCTGATTAGAATTGGGAGTAACTTTAAAATGACACAAGCTTTTGCATGCTCATAGAATGTAAGCACTGTCTTTTCTATGATCACAAGAGCAGGCCACTTACATGAATAGATTGTACAGCAGCTTCATGGGGCAGTGGAATAGGTGACCCTTGACTTTTTAATACAGTATTTTATCAGTATAATGGACACACTTGTTCCTTTCTCTTCACCATGCATAGAAAGATAGAGTTAGTTCATAAATCAGCAAACATGGACAAATGAAAGAAACTGTCTTGTGTATTTGCATTTTATAGAGGATAAACTATAACATCAGATCCTTTTATTTCATGACAAATTTTATTTATTGTTTCCTTTTATTTAACTCATGATACTATTATATAAATTATGAAATGCCATGTCTTATCATTATGTCATATTAAAAAACTACAAGGTTTGAATCATAGGAGAATAGATTTTATAACATCATTAGATCATTAGGATATTTGGAATGTAATTTAGTGTATGGCAAACATTCCCAAACAAGTTACAGTGAGTCAGCAATAAATGTTGAATAAGGTAAAAAAAGAACAAACAAGCACTTTCTCCACTGTGTTCATTCTGAACTACATTTTTTCTTCTATATTTTATGTGAAATCTGTCATCACATTCTGTTACTCTTACCTTCAAAATATATATAGAATCTGACTTGACCATTTCAGCCAGAGATACTGAATTGGCCTCCTGATTCAAGTCTTGGCTTCTGTTCCTCCCCTCTGCATTGCTCTCCCACCCCAAATTTGTTCTCAACTTAGCCGCTAGAGTGAGATTTTAAAAATTAAAAGGCTATGTTGTTCTCTGGCTAATACTCTCTAATAGGATGTATTCAGACTATACTTGAAAATTCAGATAATCTGTCCTCCCTTTTGTTCTTCAACTACTTCACATATTCTCCCCACTCAGAGATTCGACACTTCTTGTTTTCTTTTTCTGAATTCTCTTCCCCAAGAAGATATATGGCTTGCTCCCTCTCAACTTCGTATAATGTAATTCTAACAATTTGCACTTGCATGATTAACCAAAACCACCAAACCCCCTATCATCAAGTTGATTCCAACTTACAGCTTCCATGGCTGCCCAAAGACCCACCGCTGTTCAGTTGATTCTGACTCATAGTGACCCTACAGACAGAGTAGAATTGCCCCACAGAGGTCCCAAGGAACACTGGCAGATTGGAACTGTTGTCCTTCTGGTTAGCAACTGCAGAACTTAACCATTATGCTACCAGGTTTTCCAGCTTTCGTGATTACTCTGTGCAAAATAGCACTTCTAGCACTTCTTAATCTCCCTTCACCTGTGTTGAGGACTGCATTACGGCCCCCTAAAATATGTATTGTGAATCTTAACATCTTGGCTGTGGTTATAACCTATTTGGGAATGGATTGTCTTTGTTAATAAGGCAGGGTTAGTGTAGGCTGTGCCTTCAGTCAAAGTCTTTTGATATGTAAAAGAGATTAAATAAGCAAGCTAAAGAGTAGGGATGGAGTAAGACAGATGCCAAGACTCAAGAACATCTCCAAAGAATTTAGAATCTGAAGAGACAAGCGCTGTCCTCCAGAACCCACAAAGAGAAAAAGACTTCCCCTAGAGCTTGCGCTTTGCATTCAGCCTTTTAGTCTCCAAAATAGTGAGAAAACAAATGTTTGTTGAAGCGATCTATCTACTTGTGATACCTCTGTTACAGCAACACTAGATAACTAAGGCAACCTGCTTCTTTTTTATCTAAATTTATTTTTATTTGCTTATGTCAAAAATACATTATTTATTCTTGCGTTAGGGCTTCTAACATTGCTTCTCTTTTTTCTCCCATGTTGTTCTTCATTTTAGATTTTATATTTAGGTCTGATACATTTTAAGTTAGTTTTTTACATGGTGTGAGCTATGAGCATGTGTTTGAAAATGGGTATCCAGTCACACCAGCAACATTTGTTAAAGAGGCTGTCTTTCCCCAGTCAACAGACTTCGGGCCTTTGTCAAATATCAGCTGCTCATAGGTGATGATTTTATGTCTGCACTCTTGATTCTGTTCTATAAGCATTTGTCGTTGTACCGGCACTAGACTGTTTTGACTACCGTGGCGGTATAACAAGTTCAATCAGGTAGTGCGAGGCCTCTCACTTTGTTCTTCAACAGTAAATGCTTTACTTATCCAGACACTTCTCTTTTACTGTATGAAGTCAGTGATTTGTTTTCCCAACTCCTTAAAAAATGCCATTAGAATTTGGATCAAGATTGCATTGTGTCTATGTATTACATTGAGTAGAATAGATATTTTCACAATGCTGAATTTTACTACCTATGAACAAGACATGTTTTTCCACTTTTGTAGGTTTCTTGCAGTCGTGTCTTATAGTTTTCTTTGTATAGGTCTTTTATGGCTATGGTTAGAGCTATTCCTAAGCATTTTATCTTCTTAGGGTTATTATAAATGGTGTTGATTTGGTGATTTCTTACCCAGCTTTCTCTTTGTTAGTGTAGAGGAATCCAACTGATTTTTGTACATTTATCTTGTCTCTTAATACTTTGCCAAACTCTGTTATTAGTTCAGTAGTTTTCTTGTGCCTTCTTCAGGGTTTTATGTGTGTAAGATCATATCATCTGCAAATAGAGATAGTTCTACTATTTCCTTATAAATTTGGATGCCATTTGTCTCTTTTTCTAGCTTAATTTGCTTTGGCTAGGATGTACAACACACTGCTGAATAAGTGGTGATGAAGGGCATCCTTGACTGGTTAGCATTCTCAAGGGGAATACTTTCAGGCTCTTTATTTAACATGATGTTGTCTTTGTATGAATACTCTTTATATGTGGAGAAATTTTCCTTCTATTTTGTTGACAGTTTTATGAATAAACGTTAGGTTTTTCAAATGCTTATTCTTCATCAGTTGATGCATCAGTGTTTCTTATCTTTTGTTTACATATGTGACTGATTACATTGACTGTTTTTTCTAATGTTGGACTGTCCTGACATAACTAGCATGAATACTACTTACATAGTGAATTAATTTTTTGATGTGTTGTTGAAAGTTGTCAGCTAGAAGTTTGTTCACAATTTTTGCATCTATGTTCATTATGGCCATTGGTCTGCAATTTTATTTTCTTCTTTTTGTTATAGCTTTACCTGGTTTTAGTATTAGGGTTATACTGTTCATACGACGAATTTGGGAGTATTCCATACTTTTCTATGCTCTGAAACACATTTAGTAGTAGTGGTGTTAATTATTCTTTAAAACCATGGTAGAAATCTCCAGTGAAGCTGTCAGGGCCAGGGCTTTTTGTGGGAGTTATTCCATTACCTTTTTAATCTCCTCTTTTGCTGTAGGTATATTTAATTCTACCTTTCTTTGTGTTAGTTTAGGTAGGTAGTGTGTTTTTAGAGTTATATCCATTTTCTATAGGTTTTCAAATTTGTTAGACTACAGTTTTTCATAGTATTCAGTTATAATTCTTTTAAGTTTCAGTTGGATCCGTTGCGATATCAACTATCTCATTTCTTACTCAGATTATTTGCTTTCTGTCCCGTTTTTCTTTTGTCAGTTTGGCAAATGGTTTATTGATTTTGTTGGTCTTTTCAAACAACGAGCTTTTATTCTTGTTAACTCTTTCAATTGTTTTTCTATTCTCTGTTTCATTTAGCTGTCATTATTTACTTTCTTCTTGTGTCCAAGGGCGTCTTTTGCTGCTCTCTTTCTGTTTCTTCCAGTTACGGGGTTAATGCTTTGATTTGGGCCCTTTTTTCTTTTTGGATATGTGCATTTACCACTATAAATTGACCTCTGAGTTCAGTTTTTGCTGTGTCCCCAAAGTTCTAATAGGATGTGTTTTCATTTTGACTCTGTGAATTGCTTTATTTCATCTATAATTTATCCTATAACCTAGTAGCTTTTGAGAAAGGTGTTTTTTAGTTACTGTGTGTTTGATTTTTTTTTTTTCCTTTTTCACTTACTGATTTCTACTCTTATGGTTTTATGGTCAGAAAAGGTGTTTTGTAATATTTCAGTGCTTTGGATTCTGTTAAAGCACGCTTTAAGCCTAATGCGTAGTATGTTATGGAGAATGTTCTGTGTGCACTGAAAAGAATGTCTACTTGACTGCTGTTGGGTGATCTGTATGTGTTTATGAGGTTAAGTTGGTGGATTGTTCTTCGTCTTTATTGAGCTTCTTTCTGGGTATTCCATTCTTCACCAAAAGTGGTACATTTTATAATACTTTGTGAAGCTGTCTATTTTCAGTGCTATTAAAATTCATTTTATGTATTTAGGAGTCCTATCATTGGGTGCATAACTGCTTAATATGATTGTGTCCTCCTAGTGTATTCTGGCTTTCATCATTATACAGTGTCCATCCTTATCCTTTTAGAGGATCGTGCTTTAAAGCACATTTTTCTTTTCCAGAAATTATTACTGCCACTTCTCATAGATTTGATTATGTTCCCTTAAAAATGTGTGTAGCAGTTTGGCTAGGCCATTAGTCCCAGTATTTTGTGATATTTCTGTATGCTGTAAACCCTTCTTCTCTGATGTTAATGATGGAGTATGGGCAATAATTGTATTGGTGAGGCAGGACTTAATGTGGAAGTGGTTTCAAGACTGTGAATGGATAGAAGACTCAGGAAAACACTACAAGGAACTGCTAATACTGGAGAAGGTGTAGATGGTGAGAAGCAGAAGTAGTCATATAGAACTAGACCAGCACTGAGATAGTCCTGGAACTGACCCATGGAGTGAGAGAACTAACTGCCTGTGCATAGGAGGCTTCCTGGCAGAGTAGGGTGCCTTTGGGCACTTAAATTGTTGGAGCTACAGAGCTTTGGAATATTTACCCCAGCATGACAGATGCAGCAGTGAGGTCCCGGCCAAGAAACCATAGGAAGCAGAAGCTGAAGAGACAATGAGCAGAAGTAGCTGAGGTGCCTCAGGGGTTGCAAAGGGTGGAGCCATGGCTTCTGGTATTCCTAAGGGTGGAGTTGCCACTCAGATAGACTAGGAAAATTGTGTGGCTACTCCCAAGGAAGCAGATTTGCTGTCCTAGCAGGCCTGTAAGGAGGAGCTATAGCCCAAGATTGAAGGGCATCTACTCAGAATCTGGAAAGTGTGGCCAATACTTTGAGCCTGGAAGCAACAGTCATTGTGTAAAAATGATTCAGTAAATGCAGTATTATTTTCAAAGCCATGATGCCTAATGTAATGTGTTCTGTTCATTTTCTTGGTGCCTGTTACGTCTTTCCCTACAGATTATCCCATTTATAATGGAAATGTCTAGCTTGCTCTTGCCTGTTATGTTACTGTGTTTTGGAGGCAGATAACTTGTGTTCTAGATTACACAGTTGAAGAGGAATTTCTGGGTTTGGGGCTTGGACTTATGACTTTTGCTATTGTATGACGACTATGTTTTGCATGTTACAAGGATGTGATTTTGTGGGGACAAGAAATCTGATTCCTTTTCCCCTATGGATTGAATTCTGGTGTTCATTTGGCTCAAGTGTGTGCTGCAGGCTCTCACCTACAGTCCTAGAGAGGTAGGGGTTATTGATGTAGGCACAGGTATATGGCTGCAGTACTGAGCAACAAAGGGGGCTGACAACCACCTGTGAGTTTCTATGAGGAAAGTGTGTCCTTGTTCCCTACAGGGTATGGGTGAGTAAGTTTTGCAGCCAAACTCTGGGCACCCAGTGCTGTTGTCTGTAAGGACTGAGAGGCACCACTTATTCTTGAACATCTGTTGTGGGTAGCTATGTAGTATAGGTGGAACTAGCAGTCTTCAGGCCCCTCGTGTAGGTAGATGAGGATCCTGGTTAGGTATGAACCTGCCTGTCTACCATATAGTTGAGGTTAAACTTCATACACACACACACACACACACACACACACACACACACACACACATACACACACACACACACGCTTAGGGGAGCTGGCAGATAATTTTGTTCTATTTTGTTACTTTTTCCCTTTTCTTGTCTGTGAAAATGGTTCAGGATGTGTAAGGGGTTCTACTTCCAGCTTAGGAGGCATGCCTTCTTTGAAGCTGGCTCAGATCCATTGCAGAGCAGGAAGAGGAAGATAAATGGGAGACAGGTTTTTCCTAAAGGAATTTTTTTCAGTCTGTGTGGTGGGTTAAATGCAAAAACTTACCTTTTTCCAATTGCATAGTGTTTTTCACTGATTTTGGAGGCATGAACAGACTTCTGCACTGTATGGTCTCTCTCACTGTAGAAAATACAACTCCAACACCACTAATTGCCTCTCTGAGCTGGCCCCAATGTGTCTGGCCTTCATGGTACTTGTTCACACCTGGTAAGGTCTGGCAACTCCTCACTGTTTCTAAACTGCCTCTTCCTCTTCCACTCAGTTCTCAAGGCTTCTAGTTTGCCATGTATAAATCATCCACTTGTTTTTTCAGGTCTTAGTTGTAACCACAGGAAGCATCTAATACTCTGCCATCTTGGCCCTACCTCTAAATAATTTACTTTTAATCCATTATACCTGTCGTTATTTAGCATACTTTATTTGCATGTATTTATTTGATATTATCTCTCTCTTTTCAATGGACTGTAAATTCCGTGATAGCAGGAATTTGTCTTCATTGCTGCTGTATATTCAGCAAGGAGCCCCACCTGGTGTTACGGTGGTTAAGAGCTTAGTTTCTAACAGAAATGTCAGCTGTCTGAACCCACCAGGCACACCTTGGGAGAAAAGTGTGACAGACTTCTTCTGTAAAGATGGCAATGGGATACTTCTAAAAGGTCCTAGGGTGACACAAATGATTTGTGCTCAACTATTAACATAAAAGTTGACAGTTCAAACACGCTCAGCAGTGCCGTGAGAAAAAGACCTGGCAATATAATTCTGCAGAGAACTCGTAATCTTTGTTATACAGAAAATTGACTCTGTAACAGCTGGGGTAACAATAGACTCAAGTCAATAAGTTTTATACTTCTAGCACCTAAAATTGTTCCTGTCTCATAGTAGGTGAAACATTTAAAAAAAAAAAAAAAAAAAAAGAAAGAAAGAAAGAAAAAGACTGCCCAAAACATACATGGATAAATACCAAGTCTGACAATTAAGTTTGTAAACTCATCCTAGAAAAAGTGCTACATATGTCTTTGCTGAATATCACTATGGTCACCTTTGAGAAGCTGTGCACCGCTACCAATACCTAGTCCACCTTGCAGTTTTGGAACTGTTGCTGAGGGCTAGGAGCTACTGTGTTCTAGCCTCCTTACCTTTCTCCCTCTCCCCATGTTTAAATCTCCTTGTTTGGCATCTTGAGACTATTTGCAGAATAACAAGAGAAGGCTAAAACATTTGCAACTCAGGCTAAACTATTTCCTTGAGACTATTTGCAGAACAATAAGACCAGGCTAAACCATTTACAACTCAGACTAAACAATTTCCTTGAAACTGTTTGCAGGATAATTAGCTCAGGTTAAACTATGTGCATGTTCCTGTCCTTTGTCTAAAGACAAAACTTTCATGCATTCTGTAACCAATCCAATTACTTCCAACAAAGATCATGACCATTTTGGGCAGTGTCCCACCCTGTTGCCTTCCTACCTGTTAAGCATGTAAATAAAGCTTGTAAAAGTGGACCAGGGTCCATGATTTTCCATGAGAGTCCTTGGTACCATCTGGCCCCAACTTTCTCTTGGGTGAAATAGGCACTGATGTTGATGCATAGATTCCTAAGGGGAGTACTTCAAAGGTGACCATAGTGATATTCAGCAATGAAGTACATAGCACTGAGAACAATTAAGTTTGCAGACTTGTCAGACCTCGTATATCAAATACACCTTGCACTGACCACATCCATATGATTTATCTATTTCTATGTTTCTAATATGGTAAATTCTTAGCGTATTAGTTTAGTTGGGATTATGACAACAAATACAACATAGATAGACACAATTTAATAAATCACAGACACACACAATAAAACCAAAAATGTATTTTCCTAAGAATGTGAGGCAACTAGTATTCAACGAAGAGACGTTATTCTGATTCTCCTTTCCAATCTTCCCCACGTAGAGACCTACCGGTCTCCTTTTGTTCATTGGTCGGCATTCACTGGTCAGCGTTTCCTTTTTCTTCAGAGTTCTCGTGTTTTCATGTATTCTTTGCAGGGAACCAGCACACACCTATTTATTAAATAATTAATTATTTGAATGAAAAAGCATGTTTGTCCTAACTGAAAAACCTTGCTTGATTCTTGCTGCAGCTGTTGTGCCTGTTGTCACAATTGCTGTCACCAGCATAGAGAATACTGTGCTTTGATTCCTCCTTTTTAACTTTGAACTGTTGTGAACCTTATTATACCACTTCAGACTCAGATTTTCTCATTTGTTTACTATGCTGAATTCACTTTCATGTACCGTCATCTTCCATTAGCTGATACATTTTAGGGTACACTATATGCTGGGACAATAAGGCAGAAACTAGGGGAAAAGTGTGATGTGAAATTCATATTTCATTTAGGCACATGAGAAAACAATAAGTGAAATAACAGATATATGTAAACTTTATTATGAGAGTGTGTTAGAAGATGGGATTAATTAATCATACCTGGGTACTGTTTGAAGTTCTGGCAATGCAGTAGTTAAAAGTCCTGCTGCTAACCAAAAGGTTGGCTGTTCAAATTTACCAGCTGCTCCTTGTAAACTCCACGGAGTGGTTCTACTCTGCCCTATGGGTTGCTATGGCTCTGCATCAAGTCCATGGCAGCAGATTTGATTGGGTTTAGAGTGCTGGAAAGATATGTTGCAGAATGCAAATTTACAGAATTCCAGAGGCAATCACATTTGATCTGCCTTGAAAGTTTACGTAGTGAGGGAATGAGAGAAAGTGGGAAGGTCTGAAAGATAACAAACACAGAATGAGTTAAGCATGTTAGGAATTATAATGTTTACAAAGCATACAATGCAATGCCTGACATTAGTAGTCTTATTAATAATTGTTACCACCAATATTCTAGAAGTGTATATGACAGTATATTGTTTATATATAAAGAAACATATATATATACACACACACAATATACTAGAAGTATATATGGCATAACTTGAATTTGAACTAAGGAGTCTGACTGCAGAGTCTGCCATTTTAACCAGCATGCCATGTTGCCCCTCCCCTATCATGTAGAATACTATTAATATCCTTTTGCTACTAGAATGTTATCATATTTACCAAGTCCCAAATATCTTTGATCTAAGTGGTTAAATGACTTAGCTTAGGTTTTATAATGGTAAGAAAAATATTTGTTGACAGTGATTGATACAATGACTGCTTGACTGCTAACTGAATGGTTGGCAATTTGACCCCTGTCCTTCTAGTAGTGTTTCAGGAGAAAGACCTGGCAACCTGTTTGTGTAAAGATCACTGTCATAAAACCTTATGGGGCAGTTCTGCACTGTCACATGGATTTCTATATGTTGAAATTACTTGAAGGGCACTAACAACACTAATCATTACAATGAACTGGTAATACCATCAAAAAAGCTAAGAGTATTTCCCTGACATAAGCAATCTAGCCCTGTGTTATCATCTGGCATTGTGGTGCCATGAATGAAATAAAGGGCATTCAATTCCTGTATAAATCTGTATTAACAATTGATTGCTTATTTAGATAATAACACCTTCTGTTTAATGATCGACTCAACATCAGTTGGCTGGCTTGGCTTCTGTTTAATACCTTTAATATTTCATTGTATCTTTGAGGCTTAATCCATATATCATGTGGTTTTTTCACCTGCACAAGTTTGGGGGAAATATCTCAAACTGATTTCCTTCAGTCTTAGTCCAGCATAACATTAGATGTTTATGTCCCTAACCTTTGTTTTTGAGAATTGAGTCATGATAAAGGAGAGGCTTGTCTGCAAAGGTAATTGGTTGGAGCTAAGCAAAGCTTCAGATCAAAGACAGGCTGTACTTGTCTGGACAAATAAAATCATAACAGATTGATTTCCAAGTGAAGTGTTCACAGGACAAAATCAACAAGGTCAGCTGAAAAGGGAACTCTTCTCAAATGATGTACAGTCCCCAGTCAAGTGCCTGAGTGGTCTTCAGGGCTATTGGCTCTCTGTGTCTCTGTGGTCACTGAGCTAGAGAGGATCCACTGATTGGGAATTTGGACAGCCTGGCAAATTCATCTGCACTCCTGTATGCAGCCTCTTTAAGTTTCTGCTCCACTGATATCTCTGCTTTTAGAAGTTCTCTTGTTACCTCCCTTTCCATAATCCACAAAGCTAAAGAAAAAAAAAAAACCACTGCTATCCAGTGTATTCCGACTCATAGTGACCCTATACACAGAGTAGAACTGATCCATGGAGTTTCCACAGAATGCCGTATGGATTTGAACTGTCAGACTTCTGGGTAGTATACATGGCACTTAACCATTATGCAACCAGGGTTTCCTCCCATAGCCTATAAAACCAAAAACCAAAACCACTGCTATCGAGTCAGTTCCAACTCATAGTGACCCTATAGGTCAGAGTAGAACTGCCTGTAGAGTTTCCAAGGGGCACCTAGCAGATTTGCACTGCTGACCTTGGACATAGCACTTAACCCATACCCCACTAGGGTTTTCCCCATAGCCTGTGGAAACTCCAAAATCAAAAGTAAGAATTTTATCTACATACTGAATGTAGCACTATTGCGATAAGGTAAAGGAA
This sequence comes from Heterohyrax brucei, assembly GCA_028571685.1. NCBI lineage: Eukaryota > Metazoa > Chordata > Mammalia > Hyracoidea > Procaviidae > Heterohyrax > Heterohyrax brucei. Next base: position 57,645,123 of record CM053145.1, on the reverse strand, counting down.
GAAATAATAGCTTTTTTTTTAAATAAACATATCAGACTGTAGTTATCATGTCTCTTCTTATTTTAATCTTCAAAGAATAGTTTAAAATATTCATTAGTTTTCTTATTCATAGAAACACAGATACACTTCTATGTTATTCACACATACTGCTTTTCTCCTTTTTGGACCCAGAGAATGATGAGGCCAACTAAAAGTCAGGATTTGAAGAGAAGTTAATATTGATCAAGGAAAAGTAAGGGAGCAATATTTTCTCCAAGCCAGGGGGGTTGGGAAAAGAAGGAATAAAATAAGTGTATTTTCTTCTACCGTTCTTTCAGATACTGTTATTTGATGTTTTTCTTCAAAAGCTATTCTTCAGTAGTTTTTGCAGCAAATTCAGTTTTATGAAGGAGTAAAATTTCCTTAGAGCATTTCACAAATTCCTGTTCAATAAAGGCAACTGTATGCAAAGTAGTACGGTATACTGTGGTTTAAAAATGACTATATAGCACATTTAACATGTAAAAAAAGGAACAAAGGGTTGAGAAAAGTAAGCTTTGATCATTTCAATACATTTGCTAAGATGCAGCTAAAACTCAGTTCAAGCAAAAACAGTATAACAAACCTGAATTAAAAAAGAAAAAAAAAAAAACTAAATAAGAAAAAAAAAAAATGAAGGAGTCTATAGCAAGCAATCAGGAGTCATGAATAAATTCAGGAGTTATTATAAAACTATTTACCATGATTCAAAATCCACTATAATTCTCCATTGAAAGAGACAAACAGGATACTGGAGAAATACAGTATAAATCAAAGCATGATCTTATTGTATACAAAGTAGTTAGACTTCACCTAGAGTACTATAAAATGTAGTGTACATGATACCCCAGGAAAGATGTAATTGCCTGGCAAGGCATAATACAAGTAGACTGACAAGATCCTAAAGACGCCTGTAAAAGGAACATGGGAGTATTTACAATGGTCAAGGGAGGAATTTGTGTTGCTATACAGGACATATTTCAATTTTAGTTAGGAATTAATTGAACTGAGTCCAACCAGCCATGTTTTATTGATCTTGACATGGAAGCCAGTTTCTCAAGAGCTAAGAGCTTTTTCTTTGTTTATTTATTTATTTTTTAATGTCATTGAAAAAAAAGAGTTCTGTTGGAATTTCCACCAATACTTGTTTTTTAAAGGGCCTACTTTAGGCTGAATCAGGCTTTCCAAAGTTCATGTGGTTGATTTTTTTTTTTTTTTTTCTGTTCATACCTCTTACTCTGTATAAGCCATGCTGTATTATCTGGCAGGTCCTCTTGTAATTAGCCTGCTTTAATCAAAACATAACCCCAAAATAAAGGCCTCAGAAACATCAAAAAAAGTTTGTGGTGGGTCATGAGGGCATTAATATTGAACAGTTCTACTAGACAATGAAATAAGTTGATAATTAAGTAGAACAAATTGCAATAAATCTGTGGTAGATTTAGGACACAGTCATTTGTCTTAATTTTGTTAAACCACTTTACCTGACATAAATACAACAAAGTAATTTACATGTTAATTAACCTCCCTGTTTCTAGACCCTTTCTGATAACTGTGATTAACTGCAATCAATAAAATTTTAGTATTACAGATATTTTCAGAAACAGACAAGACTTTAGCATGAGTTAATATCTTTGGAGAATTTTCTGATTGTTTTTGTGTTCTGATGTTCTACTTCATTTATTTTCGGCCTACAGTTGTCTTCTGAGGCTAAGGTGGATGTTTGTAAGAAAACTTTTGATTTCCAATTGGATACCACAGTCTGGCAGTGGCAGCAAGCATATGTAATCTTTCTTCATAAAGTACTCAGCCCTGTAGAGAAAAGGCACTTAGTCATGTCGATGACTTGGGAGGCAAGGTTAGATAAATAATAAGATTTCAGGAGTCAACTACAACGAAGCAGCAAAGCTTGTGCTAAAGATTTAGGAATACATTGACTTTATTCTTAATATGTGTAGGGCAATAGAACAAAGTTTTTTGCTGAGTCGTAGGTGGAAGTTAAGAGCCAATCTTGAAGGCAGAGGGCCTTAGAACAGAGCATCGTAACATCTGTCCACCCTTAGTTTCTGGAGGCTAATTATCTCTCTCTCATTATTAGTCCCCTGCGCATCTGTCAGTCTGTCACACTGCAGGGGCTTGTGTGTTGCTATGATGTGTTGCTATGATGCTTGAAGCTATACCACCGCTTTTCAAATACCAGCAGGGTCACCCATGGTGGGCAGGTTTCATAGGAACTTCCAGACTAAGACAAATCAGGAAGAAGGAACTGGTAGTCTACTTCTGAGAGGATAGGAAGAAGGAACTGGTAGTCTACTTCTGAGAGGATAGGAAGAAGGAACTGCTAGTCTACTTCTGAGAGGATATAGCCAGTGAAAACCTTATGAATAACACTGTAACACTGTTCGGTATAGTGCTGGAAGATGAGCCAGGTTGCCAGACACTCAAAAGATGATTGGGAAAAAGTTACCTCCTCAAAGTAGAGTCAACCTTAATGACGTGGATGGAGTAAAGCTTTGGGACTCTTCATTTTATGATGTGGGATAACTCAAAATGGAACAGCTGCAAACATCCATTAATAATCAGAACCTAGATTGCACCAAGTATGAATCTAGGAAAATTGAAACTCAGTAAAAATGAAACAGAATGAATAAACATTGATATCCTAGGCATTAGTGAGCTGAAACAGACTGGTATTGTGCCTTTTAAAATGAAAACTCCAATGGCCTACTGTGCTGGAAATGACAACTTGAAGAATGGTGTTGTCAAAAACAACATTTCAAGATCTATCCTGAAGAACAATGCTGCCAGTGATAGGATAATATCCATACACTTATAAGAAGACCAGTTACTATGACTATTAGTCAAATTTACACACCAAACACAAAGACCAAAGGTGCAGAAATTGAAAGTTTTTACCTGCTTTTGCAGTCTGAAATCGATAGAACTTGCAATGAGTATCCATTGATAATTACTAGATATTGAAATGCAAAAGCTGGAAACAAAGAAGGATCAGTAGTTGGAAAATACAACGTTGGTGACAGAAGTTTCTGAGAGCATATAAGAGGCTTTTGTAAGGCCAGTGACTTTTTCACTGAAAATACTTTTTCACCATCATAAATGGTAGCTGGACCTCATTATGTGGAATACACAGGAATCAAGTCAACTATACCTGTGGGGAAAAACAATGGAAGATCTCAATATTATCAATCAGAACAAGTCCATGGGCCAACTATGGAACACATCATCAATTGCTCACATGCAAGTTCAAGTTGAAATTGAAGAAAGTTAAAAAAAAAAAATCAGTGAAAGCCAAAATACAACCCTGAGTATATCTCACCTGAATTTAGAGACCGTCTCAAGAGTAGATTCGACTCACTGAATACTAATTACAGAAAAACAGATGAATTGGAAGAGATGTCAAGGACACTATACAGAAAGAAAGCAAGAGGTCATTGAAAACATCGGAAAGAAAGAAAAGACCCAAAGGAATGTCTGAAGAGACTCTCACACTTGCTCTTAAACATCAAGTAGTTAAAGCAAAAGCAAAAAAAAAATGATGCAGTAAAAGATCTGAACAGGAGGTTTCAAAGGGTGGCTCCAGAAGACAAATTGTTATAATAACATGTGTCAACACCTAGAGACAGAAAATCAGAAGGAAAGAACACACTCTGCATATCTCAAGCTGAAAGAATTGAAGAAAAAAAGTTCAAGCCTCAAGTTGCATCACTGAAGGATTCTATGGGAGAAAAAATTAAATGATGCAGAAAACATCAAAAGAAGATGGAAGGAATACACAGTCACTGTACCAAGGAGAACCGGTCAGTGTTCAACAATTTCAGGAGGTACCACATGAGCGGGAACCAATGGTAGATACCATGGGAAGAAGTCCATGCTGCACTGAAGGCACCGGTGTAAAACACAGCTTCAGGAACTGACAGAATATTGATAAATATGTTTCAACAAATGGATGAGTGATGGTAGTATTCACTCATCTGTGTGAAGAAATTTGGAAGATAGCTACCTGGCCAATCAACTAAAAGAGATCTATAGTTATGCCTATTCCCAGGAAAGGGGATTGCACTAAATGTGGAAATTATTGAACAATATCATTAATATAGCACATAAGTAAAATTTTGCTGAAGATCTTTCAAAAGCAGCTGCAGCAGTATATTGACACGGAAATGCCAGAAACTGAGGCTAGATTCAGAAGAAAACATGGAATCACTGCTAATGTTAGATGAATCTTGGCTGAAAGTATACCAGAAAGATGTTTACCTGTGGTTTATTGACTATGTAAAGTCACTTAGCTTTGTGGATCATAACAAATTATAGGTAACATTTTGAAGACTGAAAATTCTAGAATATTTTCTTGTACTCATGAGGAATCTTTACACAGATCAAAAGGCAGTCATTAGAATAGAACAAGGGAACACTGCATGGCTTAAAGCGAGGAAAGGTTTGTGCATCAGGGTTGCAACATTTCCCATACCTATTCAATCTGTAAGCTAAACAAATAACCTGGAAAGCTTCAGTCTATCAAGAAAAATGTGGAATCAGATTTTGGGGAGAATCCATTAACAATCTGTGTTATACAGATAGTACATCCTTACTTGCCGAAAGTAAAGAGCATTTGAAGCACTTACCAATGAAGATCTAAGTCCCCAGCCTTCGGTATGGATTTCACCTCAACATAAAGAAAACAAAAATCCTCACAACTAGACCAGTAGACAGCATAATAACAAATGGTGAAAAGATTAAAGTTATCAAGGACTTCGTTTCACTTGAATTCACAAGCAACGCCTGTGGAAGATGCAGACAATACATCAAAAGATGCATTGTATTGGGCAAATCTGCTGCAAAAGATCTCTTCAAAGTATTGAAAAGCAAAGACGACACTTTGAAGATGAAGGTGAACCTGACCCGAGCCCTGGTGTTTTTGGTAACTTCCTACCAATGTGAAAGCTAGATCATACATAAGCAAGACCAAAGAAGAACTGAGGCCTTTGAACTGAGGCCCTGAGTGAAAATATTGAATATATGGTGAATTTCCAAAAGAATGGAGAAGTTTATCTTGGAAGAAGTACAAGCTGAATGCTCCTTCAAAGCAAGGATTGTGAGACTACTTCTCACATACTTTGGACTTGTCAGCTGGGATCAATTCCTGGAGAAATACACCATAGTTGGCAAAGTAGAGTGTCAGTGGAAAGGAGGAAGACTGTCGATGAGATGAATTGATCCAGTGGCTGCAAACATGAGCTTAATCATAAAAAGGCTTGTGAAGTTGGCTCAAGAACAGGCAGCATTTCCTCCTGTGACACAAACGTTGCTATGAGTCAGAACCAACTTGATGTACCTGACAATAATAATATCTTATTATTGACAGGAAAACAGAAGTATTTCCTGTGGTAGGTAGAATGATTCCCCAAAGATGCTTACATGATCTCTGCGAATTTATGAATATATTAAGTCAAAGGAGGTTTAAGGTTGCAGAGGAAGTTAAGATTGCTAATCGGCAGACTTTAAATTAGGGAGATTATCCTGGATCATCCACAGGTACCCAGTACAATCACAAATGCGCTTAAAAGTGGAAAAAGGAATTGGAGAGATGGCAATACGACAAGGCTTTGATCCAAGTTTCGTAGGCTTGAAGAGGGAAAAAGGGGGTCATAAAAAAAAATACAGGCAACTTCTAGATGTCAGAAAAAAGAAACAAATTCTCCCCTAGAGCCTTCAGAAAGGAATACACTTTGTCAACACCTTGATCTTAATCCAGTGAGATCCAAGTTGGCCTTCTGTCATACAGAACTATAAAAAAATGTATTTGTGTTATTTTAAGCCACTCAAGAGTGAGAAATCATTATGGCAGCAATGGAAAACTACCCTTTGAAGCTGAAATTTATACAGCAATCACTTGCTATATAATTCACCTGCAGAGTCCATTTGAATTTTTCATCCTTTATTTCAATACCTAATCCAAAAGAAACACCTAGTAAACATAAGCCAGTTATGGGTTGTAAAGATAACATTGATACTTTGTATGTGTGTTTGTGGGAGGGTGCTGTGTGTGTGTATGTGTCAAGGTGTAAAAAGTATACTTTTTGGTCTTCAACTTAGTCTTTGTTTTCTTCTTCTGCCAATATAGGACTAGTGTTTTGGTTTTTGTTTTTTAACTTTATGCAGAGTACTGCTCTAAGTCCTTTATACAGTTTAGCTTTTTAATTGCATTAAGCTCTACCTCCATGAGGCTTTCCTCACAAAAATTATTTATCTACTCTTTTATTAAAGTATCCTTGCATTTCTAATGTAGAATTTTTTACAGTCAACTTTATAATTTATAGAGATTTTCACAACCCAAATATCCAAGGGATACTAATACTTACAACACTATTCTGCAGAGAGAAAGATGAATATAGCAGCCAGTGAAAGTTGGATTGCATTGTAAAAAAAACATGACTCCAGATGGTAGTAGTTTACAACTGAAAACATTTATTTCTCAGTCATATTAAGTGTGCTTCAAGGTAATATTGTCCTTGTTTATGGTGGAAATAGTGGTAGTGTGGAAATCGTCGGTTGAACACGGTAACCATTCCTAATGATGGCTGTTAAAACTGTGCCTTGTAATGACATGTGCAACATCTGCTGATATTTCATTGTCCAAAGAAAGTCACAAGAACAAGCCTGCCACTAAAAAGGCCAAGAAGTAAATCCTCTTCTGGGAAGAAGCCACAAATATTAAGAAATAATTGTTCAAATATCTACATTAAACTAGATTTCCCTAGAAGGCTGTACAAAGTGTGAAGGTCAGTTACAGCATGTTAGAAGTACATTGTGTTTAGATAGTCCCGTTTGGGAATGAAAGGGAGTAGAAGAACAAGGTGACTGAAAGACACTTAAAAAGTAATAATAATTGCCGCTGTTGAGTTGATTCTGACACACAGTGATCCTACAGAACAGATTAGAACTGCCCACAGAGTTTCCAAGGAGCACCTGGTAGATATGAACTGCTGACATTTTGGTTAACAGACACAGCACTTAACCACAATGCCATCAGGGTTGGCTGAAGGATACTGGCTGTGTGATACTGATGTATTTGTGTATGAGGAGTGGAATAGAGCCTGTGGAGTCAAAGAAAGAATAAGAGAGAGAGATTTTTAGCATTTTCTGTGTTCTGGGATAGTTATAAAAGAGGGAGAAATGTCCAAAGGGGAATTTAAAAAGCTGTCCAGGGGGTTGACTGTCAGAGCACACTGACAAAAGCACTGTTGTTCCTTTAAAGAAACCAGGAGTAAAGAGCCACATGATGTTTCAGGGCTTCTGGAGCTAGATGGCCATTGTTTTTTAATGTGTATCCTGCAGATACTGGGCCAAAATGGGGCCGACTATTTGACTTACATGCATTTTTTAAAAGTTGATTTATATACTTAACTTTGCTATTAAATTGTGAATGTCTTGAGGGTAGGAAAAAAAAAAGAAGTAAAAAGTGGACAATATGCAATAAAAAATGACACTATAAGTCCTAATGTAGTCACAGTTAAAAAATAAGAAAAATAGCCTAAATAAAAGAGAATTTTTCATCTTACATATAGTATAAATATAAATGTGTATTTGTTTAAGTGGCCAACATTTTATATGATATGTACCATAAGGGAAGAGGCACAGAAAAATTGAACATAATTGAAATAATGGAAAAAGAAATACCAAGACAGCATGAACCAAATGTCAACCCCCGCAAGAGGTGAAACGGCAGCATTCTGCAAAAATGCAAGGCATTTAGGAATCAGCAAGTTGCCCAGTTTTACCAAATAACTGGAAAGTAAAGCAGAAAAAGGGTAAATCTTCTTTATTGTGAATTTGAAAGGTTTAACTTTTCACCAATCAGTATAATCAAATATGTTAAACATACCTCTTTCTAACCGAGAGCTGTACTCCTTGAAACAATACTCTGAGTTTAAGAGATAGAGCTTATGAAAGGAAGAGTAATCATAGAAGACTAGATGGGTAGTTGAATGAAATGATTATATTGATATTCCCAGAACATGATGAAAAATACTTGAATTTGGTATCTGTCACTGCAATATAAGAGTGAAGAATGTGAGAGTCCAAGAGAACATTTTGTATGCCTTCCCTTTGTACGTGTTTGCTGAAGAAGCTGAGACAAGAATCTTTTCTCAGAGCAGACAGATCAAGCCTTCCTTTAGACGTGATACCCTGAATTCAAATTTATAGCCTCTTAAGAAAACCCTGGTGGCATAGTGGTTAAGAGCTACAGCTGCACACTGGCAGACTGGCAATTCAAATCCACTAGGTTCTCCTTAGAAAACCTATGGGGCAGTTCTGCTCTGTCCTATAGGGTCACTGTGAATTGACATCAACTTGATGGTAGCAGGATTCAGTGTTTTTAGCCTCCTAAAATTTGAGAAAATAAATTTCTATTTGGAAAGTCACCCACGTGTGATATTTCTGTTATAGTAGCACTAGGAAGTTAAGACAATGACTTATACCAGGACATTGTGATACAGTATTCAGTTTAGCAAAATAGTGATCTCTTCCTTTTTGTTGTTGTTGTTGGTATTTAGAAGTATTAAAAAATTTTAAAAGCCTGGTTTGTAGATCTATTGCTTACTTACAGAATGGCATTTTGAGAAAAGTTCATTTATCTTAAAGTGTTAGCCCTCTACAATTATTATTTCTTAACATTTTAAAAAGATAACATCTCAAGACTTTTTTTCTCCACAAAATGTTTTATTTTTATATAAAGATTGGCTTCTATCAAACTCATACAGGCATAAAGCAGAAAGACCTTGATACTTTTCAATTGCTTTGATTCTAAAACAGCTTTGTGACACATTGTTGAACTCTGCAAGAATGTTCTAGGGTCTATGCTAACAGTTTGCTTTTCATTTATGTCTTTGGGGGATCTCATCGTGATGATTTCCTGAGAAGGATTTAAAAAATACCAGTGACTCAAATTCAGAACAAGTAATATCCTTGACTTACTCACAAGTAGCAATGAAATCACAAATCACGGTGAAGAAGTTTGAGGAAAGAACAATAAATATACGCAGGCTGGATGTAGCCAATGAAGGTCTTTTTATTCCGAACTACAAGTTTCAACATAATAGAATTTAAAAAGAGTACAAAAGCAGTGTGTGTGTGTGTGTGTGTGTGTGTAAGAGAGAGAGAGAAACTGAGATAGCATGTGTGTGGTACATATATGTGTTTGAAGCAGTTTTAATTTAAGGGAAAAAAAGGCCAGTATATCAATTATCTCATTTATTGCTTAATAGGTGCCATTCATTTTACATTCAATCCCTCTGTAAGCTTAATTTCATTTGTAAAATGAAGATAAAAATAGGATTTCCTTAATAGAATTATTATGACAATTAATTAAGAAAATTTTCTTAAAGTACTTACCGTACCTGTCACATACTAATTGCTCAAGAATGTTAATTATCTTTTTATTTTGGTTATAATTTAATGATTTAAACATTTCATTTGGAAATTATTTAAACTTTACAAAAAAGATTTAAAAGTAAGAATACTACAGAGAGCCTACTTAGCCATTTATACAGATTTGCCTACTGTTAACAATTCAACCCATTTCAACAAATCAGGTAAAATATGGCTCTTTGCTATCAAATGCTTCAGTATATTTCATGAAAATAGACATATTATAACAACAGAAGTCATTGATTATAGCAAATTTAACCTTAATCTAACCCTTAAATATAGTATCTGTATTTCTGTTTTTACACTTGAACATACAGCTTCCTTAAACTTTCCCCCACTCCAAATACAGGGTCTAGGAATTATATTAAATTGTCTTGTCTATTTGGTCTTTTTTTTTTTACCTTAACCTGCATTAATGTTTCATTAACAACCTGAATTACACAGATGATACCACCTTACTTGCTAGAAATGAAGAAGATTTGAGACACTTACTGATGAAGATCGAGGACCTTCAGTATAGATTGCACCTCAATGTCAGGAAAACAAAACTCCTTACAACTGGGCCAGTAAGCAACATTGTCATAAATAGAGAAAGGACTGATGTTGTCAAGGATTTCACTTTACTTGGGTCCACAGTCAACACTCATGGAAGCAGCAGTCAAGAAATTAGAAAACACATTACATTGGGAAAATCTGCTACAAAGGACCTCTTCCAAGTATTTAAAAGTAAAGATGTCACCTTGAAGACTAAAAGGTGCAAGACCTAAGCCATAATATTTTCGGCTGTATCACGTGCATACGAAAGCTGGACCATGAACAAAGAAGACAGAAGGATTGATGCCTTTGAGTTGTGGTGTTGGAGAAGAATGTTAACTGCACCAAAAGAACACACAGATGTGTTCTGAAAAAAGTACAGAGTGCTCCTTGGAAGCAAAGATGGCAAGACTGTATCTTAAATACTTTGAACATGTTGTTGGGAAAGATCAGTCCCTGGAGAAGGACATCATGCTTGGCAGAGTGGAGGGTCAGTGAAAAAGAAGAAGACTCTTGACGAGGCTGATTGATACAGCGGCCACAACATGCTTAAGCATAAAAACAATTGTGGACATTGTGCAAGACCAGACAATGTTTTGTTCTGTTATTGATAGGGTCGCTATGAGTTGGAATCGACTTGACAGCAGCTAACAACAACAACAACGTTTCTTTGTCTTTTATGACATTGACATTCTTCATCTGCTTTTTATATTTAATGTGATCAATCTCTCTTTGTGTTTTTCTGGCGTATCATCATTATTAGACTCACCGTAAGGGTTTTTATTCCTAGTCTGTCTCAGTTTTGACAGTCTAGTAAAACATATCCACCTGCTGGTTTTTGAAATACCAGTGACATTCCTTCAAGTGTCATAGCAACCACAGTACAACAGAGTGACAGACGGGTGGTAACGTGTGTGTGTGTGTGTGTGTGTGTGTGTGTGTGTGTGTATCTCATATATATCCATATGTCTGTATCTACATAAGAGTACACACACAAAAATCTATGTACACATATGTGCATATATAGAAACTCTGATGATCTAGTGGTTAAGAGCTGTGGCTGCTAACCAAAAGGTCAGTAATTTGAATCTGCTAGGTGCTTCTTGGAAACTGTAGAGTAGTTTCACTCTGTCCTGTAGGGTCACTATGAGCTGTAGTCAACTCTGCACCAACAGGGCTGGGCTGTTTTGGTATATACATGTGTATCTATGTATGTGCAAATACTTAGTTTTAGGAAATCATAAATTTATAACGATAACTTCAATTTATAAGCAAATTTGTGTATATTTCTTGTACTTATCAACCCCCTTTTTAATATAAAACCTAGCACAAAATGTATGTTGTTTTGCACTTTGAGTTTTTTTATTTCATAGTATCTCCCATACTTTTATATGAAAACATTTTATTACCTTTTTGTTTGCAAACATTGTTTTCGGTGATTTCAAGTTGCTAAGCTGAAGTTTGAATGACAGTCTGTGTGTTGAATATCCACACTTCTCTTAGTCTGTCCCAGGACCAGGATCAGGATTGATCCTCACAATGGATCAACAGGCAACATTATGATAAATGGAGAAAGGACTCAAGTTTTAAGAGATTTCATTCTACTTGGATCCACAATTGATGCTTATGGAAACCAGCAGACAAGAAATCAAATGAAGCATTTCATCGGGCAGATATGCTGCAAAAGACTTCCTGAAAGTGTTGAAAATAAAGAAATCACTGTAAGAAGTAAGGTGCACCTGATCCAAGCCATATTTTCATTCACTTCATACTCAAGCAAAAACTGGACAATGAACATGGGAAACCGAAGACAACCTGGTATCTTTGAATTATGGTGTTGATAAAGAATATTGAATATAACATGGAAGGCTAGAAGAAGGCACAGATGTGCCTTGGAAGAAATGCAACCAGATGTTTCTCAACAGCAAGGATGGAGAGACTTTGTCTTGCATTACTACTTGAGTCATGTTTTCAGGAGTAACAGATCCTGGAGAAGGACATCAAGCTCAGTAAGGCAGAGAGTCAGCAAAAGACAGAAAGACCCTTAGAGACCTCAGCTAGATGGATTGACACAGTGGCTGCAGCCTTAGCTCAAGAATTAAAAACTGTTGGTCCCAACTTACCTGGAACAGATGAAAATCAAGAATATCAAAGGCACGAGGAAAATAGGAGCCCAGGAGACAGAAGGGTCCATATGATTGGGAGGCTACATCAGCATTAGGACTGGAAGAACTAGATGGTTCTTGGCCACCATCAAGGATAGCCCTGTCAGGAAACACAATGTATAGTTTCTTATGTGGAATGAGACAAAGGGGTGTGCAGATCAAGAATTGTATTAAAGACCAGGCTTGAGGATCCAGCACCCTGGGGGGGTTCCCTGAGAACATGGCTCCAGGACTTGCTGCTAGCCCAGAGCTGAGGCCAGTACTGAAGCCAACACTTCAGACAAAGATTGGACTGGACTAAGGGCTACAGAGTGATATAAGTGGTGTGTGTGCTTTATAGTTTAATATACACATGAGGCTGTCTAACTTGTCTCTTTTTAGAGGGGAAGGGAAAGTTTGGAGAGGAGTGGACAAGTGTCACGAGTGGATACTGAAAGCAAAGAGTGGAGCGGGTGAGTGTACAGTCACGGGCTGAGAAGAGCAGAGAGAGTGGCATAGTGGGATGTGCTCAGGGTTTGTATGGCAAATAGACTTGGATTTTGAAATTTCACTTCATTACAATAAAACATTAAAAATCTGGTCAAAGCTTAAAAAGCAAAGAATAACAACTGTGAGGATGGCACAGGACTGGAAACTATTTTATTCTGTTGTAGCTCGGGTAACCATGAGTTGGAACAAACTTGATGGCACCTAAGTATTTAAAAATAATTAAATTATGTATTTTGAACTGATTTTGGAGAAAAATGTCTAATGTTTTAAAGAATTAATTGTCTCCCAAACCCATTACCATTGTACCACTCCCAGACTGACTTGCAATATGAAATTTTAAATGTTCAACATTTCTAACAGTCAATAAAGAACAGTACACAGAAGTATGCATTTGGTTTGCATTGAACCTTACCATAATTATCAAAATTTTGTAGTTCAGCTGCTCTTTGTATATGCAAAATTTTGTGCACTTGTCAACTCCCACAACTACTTTTATGGCTAATAAAGAAATAGCATGAGTTGGGATAAGAAGTAATTGTACCTTTCCCTGACAAATTGGAATACGTGGTTACATTGCTGGTGGGAATTCTGGTGGAATTCTGTGGAAAACAGTTTAGCAGTTTATTATAAATTAAACATGTATTTACAATATTACCAATCCACCTTTCTCCTAGGTATTTAAGCAAGAAAAAACTTTTGTTAAAGATAAATTAACTTCATTTGTGTAGTTTTGTATGTTTTCCATTGATTGATTTGTTCATAATTTCATCAGCCTCACACTGTAATGAAGAAAGACAACCTTCTGGCCGTAGCAAACCTTGCACACAAGGTTTCTTCTATTTGGAACATCTTTGCTGCTTTCATTTTTGAGTTAAGTCTTACCCTTTCTTTCGAATGCAGTTTAATTACTATCCCTTTCAGTGTGTTTCATACAGAAACTCTATGAGTAGGGTCCTTTCCTATCTCCCCTACAGGGTAGTTCCATGATCGATCAGAGTCTAATGAATAGTGAGTGTCCAACAAACTTTTTTGAATGAAGCAAAAATAATGACTGTGTTTACTAGTTTCTAGAACATTATCTGACAACAATTAAAATAATTACATACAACTCAGGTACAGGAAGCGATACATCGCTAGAAAGGCCAACTTGCCAAGTTAAAAAAGAAAAAAAGAGTAAATTAGTAACAATAAGGGAATTTTTGAGAAGGAAAATAATTGAGTTTCTTTATTGAGGGAAGATAAGCTTCTAACTTGATATTTGTTGTATGAATCTTGGAAAACAATGTTTCTATCCTGGGCATTCAACAGATAACCAAAAAAAAAAAAATCAAGAAATGCAAAAACAAATCTGTCTTTAGTTTCTTATTTGTCTGAAAATTTTAGAGTCAGAGAAGGATTGTGTGAGTTTATCTTTGTGACTATTACATGATATACGGTAATTTCATATGAGGTTATTTTCTGTCAAGAAAAATATTAAAATAAAAATGGGGAGCTGCTCAGTGGGGAGACAATTACTAGATTCAGCAAACAAGTAATATAATTAGCAAGCTTACATGTTTTGTTTATTTGGGATATAATTTTATTAATCAAATATGAGCTATAACGGTGGCTACCTGGTGATTTGTAAATGTATACACCTTGCTGAATAGTAATTTGAAGTCCATTAGCTTCTAAAATTGTCAGGCAGAAGTTTCATGATGAGTTTGCAGGAATACATTCACAATGGAAACATCAGCTCATTACCGAAAGAGTTTGAGCAGAGTTGGCTTCAACTCTGTTGAAGGTTATGGAGAAAGGATGAAAAACCCAGTAGTGTTATCCCCAAGCCACCTTAGTTCACTGCTAAGAGGAAGTGATCAATGTCAATTAATCTTGTATAGCCAGGAGAAAATAGTCACACATGGCTATCACAAGAAATGATCTTAAATTCAAAGCCACATCCTACTGCATCATTTCCAAGTGGGAAATGTCATTGTCTTAAGGTTGAAGATAACACACATGGACTCTTTATGCTAGTAGTATTATTTTATTTTAAAAATTGCTGAAGTTAATTTTAGAGCATGAATATATGAATATTAAATTTTTCAAGGTTTTTTTCAATTATTTTCAGAATTCATAAAACAAAGACACATCGTTTCCTCTTCTCTATTTAGTATCTTTTCTTCTGCTGAGATACTAAACTGACACAGCATTTCAGTGAGCATTTAGGTCATGGGAGAGGTTAATAATAACGTAATAACTATGGTTTGTTGAGCATTTATCCTGTGACAGGCATTTTTTCTAATCCTGGATTTCTACTCTGTTATTTACTTGTTTAAATAATAGCATAGGTGTTTTTACTCAGCCATCCTTATAGGCAAGAGTGGCCTTATAATAATTTCTTGCCAATGGAATATGAGAGGAAGAAATATGTTCTATTTATGGACCAAAGACTTTAAAAAAACTAGTTTGCATTAATCTCCATCAGTTTTCTCTTTAAACAGCTTGTAAGTCAAGGACATGAGACTGAGTGATGGCAGAACTACAAGTTGGAAGGAAAAAACTTTCTCAATCACTACAATGAAAACTAGTGCTGTGACTTAGAATAAACTTAGTGGCGATGGGTTTGGTTCTTTGGCTTTGGTAATTCAAAATCTCAATCGCTGCTCTAGACCACTATCGATAGATGAGTGAGAAATGAACTTCTGCTGTATTTAAGATCTTGCATATTTAAGATTATTGAGTGTAGCAATTTAAACTAATGTAAAAAAGATACTATTATCCCATTTTACAGTGGAGGAAACTGATGCATACAGAATTTTAAACAGAGTTTTCAGTTGTTAATTAGCCAACCAGCTTTTGAATCCATACAATCTGCCTCCAGGGCCTGTTTTATAACTATTTTTCAGTCTGCCTCCCAGAAATCTGAGTGGTATCTGGCTAAGAGAGTTTCAGGGGATGGTAAAACCTGATCACAGCAGTACACAGTTAGCGCGCTGTAGAAAAGCTAGTGACAGATACTTAGCAGCTGCCTTTTGAAACTATGCTTATTGACACAAGGAGGCAGTTGATGAATAAAAGTAGGAGCCCATGGATAATGGAACTGATCACCAAGGGACAAGTAGATGTAGAAGACATCTAGAAAGAAGCAAGTAGAGTTTGTCTCCTTTTTTTTCCTCGCCCTCCTCCCTTCCTTGGTGCACTAGACGAGATAGAGACACAAAGAGGAAAGTGGAGAGAACTGTAGAAAGATTTCCAATGCCCGTCTATTTCAGATGTGGCACACTCACCTCTACCTAGACTGGAGAAAGAATTTTAAATTTTAGATAAAGAATTTTTTGAATTTTATTTATTTTTTGATTATTTTCATATAACGATGATGAAATAGAACAGATCCTTATATAATGAACCCACTCTATTCCATTATCTAAAACAGAAGCAGTTATGAAATATAAAATACCAGTAAATAATATTTAATATAGCACAGATTAAAACAGGTTTGAGAAAGCAGCAGTATCTGCAACAATGAAATGTTTGCTTGTATTCTAGCTAGTGTAACTACTTGGTTTGCCTCAGACTGTTCATATTTTAGCACTGAAATTCTTACATCTTCTCAATCCTGGACATACTGGGACGGCTGGTCAGCCTGATTCCAATGGGCTGACACTCCTAAGTAAACTATTTACACCATTTTTGCCTTTAAATTTAACATTGTCTTTTTCAGTGTATTAGCCCCTGTCATGGATTGAATTATATCCCCTAAAAAAATGTGTGTAGCAATACGTCTGGGCCATGATTTCCAGTATTGTGTGATTATCCTCTATTTCATGATTGTGATTTTTATATACTCTAAATCCTAATCTCTGCTGTGGTTGATGGGGCAACATTGAATTATGTTATGTTAGATAGGATTGTGTTAGGTGTTGTGTTAGATAGGATATGTTAGATAGAATTATGTTAGACAGGATTGAGGTGGGACTATAACACCCTTGCTAAGGTTACATCCTTTATCTAATGTAATAGGAATTTCCTTGGGGTATAGCCTGCACCACCTTTTATTTCTTAGCACATACAAGCAAAAGGAAGTGAACAGAGAGCTGGGAACACCATACCACTAAGAAAGCAGTGCTGGGAACAGAGCATATCATTTGGACCTGAAATTCCTGTACTGAGATGCTCTCAGACCAACGGAAGACTGATGAATCACAAAAATCTTCCTTCAGAGCCAACAGGGAGAGAAAGCCTTACCAGAGCTGGCACCCTGAATTTGGACTATTAGCCCACTGGACTGTGAAGAAATATATTTTTTTCTATGTGAAAGCCATACACTTGTGGTATTTCTGTCACAGCAGTACTGGGTGACCGAGACACCCCCTTCTTCTTTCCCTGTTCCATCTTTCATGCTTTCTTACCCAGCACGTATGATCAGTCAGAGGCATTAGCAATTAACTGAACACTGTGCTGCCGCAGGACTTTGTGCCACTGGACATTGCTCACGTTGACACTTCCGCTCTCTAGAATGTTCGCGTTCCAGCATGTTGCTTTCTGCCAGTATGGTCTCATCTCCCAAAGTTTAGTTTAAAGATTACCTTTTTTGTGAAACCTTTTCTGGTTTCCTCAATCCCAGGGATAACTGACAGTTCTTTCCTTTGTACCCTGTACAAACTTTAATGTAGTACCCACAACCTATTGTTGTTCTTTTCATTTTTATGTGTCTAGCGTCTTGATGGTACAGCAGTTAAAGCATTTGACTGTGAGGCAAAAGGTGGGCATTTTGAAACCACTAGAAGTTCCGTAAGAGAAAGATGCGGCAATCTGCTTTCACAGAGATTTATAATCTTAGAAACCCTAGGAGGTCATTGTGAGTTGAAATCACCTCCATTGCAATCGGTTTGCTTCACTTTTTAGATCTCATTCAGTGTATTTCGAACATACCTATAATCTGAGTCCTGGAATATGCAGAGGATTTTTACAAATAATCTGTTTTCTCTGCAGAGAAAAAAAAAAAAGTAAATGAGCTTTTTATCAATTACAAGGAAAAATAGCCTTCATTTGCTGGAATAATTTGCAATACAAACATTTTCACAGAATAACAGTTTAATTTATATGTTAGATTTTCCTAAAACCTATCTCATGGGTCACAGGGTTTCTTTTTTCCTCAGGAAGGATCTGTAAACTACTTAGATTCTGATTGTGATGATCATGTCAGGTGTTACTTTCTACTTCCTTCCTAAGGTCTCTCAAGAATTTGCTTATTAATATTTAAGTTATTTCCCCATAAATATCAGCATCAAATACTGACGATACTCCCTGGCAGTCTACTTGTGAGCCAGACCAGTAATTTAGGCTCAAGAGATTCGGCTTCATTACCTTTCATTAAAGGTGTTAGGATAGATGGGCTTTAAAGTTCAATCAAGCTCTACCTAGGTTGTTACAAACACTGAATCCATAAGCCTACTTGTTCCACTGATATCAAACTCTGAACCTGGATTGGGGACTTGACTGACATAAAGATCTCACATCTGCTTGATGCTAAGGAAAATATTTCTTAGATAAAATCATACCAAGAATTCAAAAGTCTACAAATGACAATTTTTGCGCTAGTAGTAAAAGAGGAAGGAAAAAACTAATTCCAAATAAATTAGCTTAGCAATAATCTATGACGATTATAATAAGCCAAATAAAACCAAACCCATTGCTGTTGAGTCCAATTCCAACTCACAGTGCTGCTATAGACAGAGTAGAACTGCCCAGTAGAGCTTCCAAGGAGCACCCGGTGGATCTGAACTGCTGACTTCTGGTTAACAACCATAGCACTCAACCACTGTGCCACCAGGATTTCCAATAGTTACTTACAAATATTTGGTAATGTTCAAATGCTGGAGGAAATCAGTAGTCTGTGGCTACACATGTATGTAAAAAAGGTTAAATTCAGGGAGCATTATGATTTCTTTGTAGTTAGGATGAGTTTTATAAGAGGCATGATGATAATTTAACGTGATAAAAGATGAGTTTTTCAAGGACAACCTCATTATTCCTTTGTATTGCAAGCAAAACTGTCATGTCTTGAACACATCGAAGTAACTGTATATGTACTACAAGGAATGTTGACAATTTGCTGAAAGTTGATTGGGAGCATGCTGCCTGGTTTGTATTTATTTACTTTATAAGGTCCCTCTAATAATTTGCACAGGTTGCAGAAACTGAAAATAATACAAAAACAGGGCTCTACTGAACATAAAGACAGGTAGTTATGAGCAGTCACTGCTTTCTGGTGATTTATTGTAACATGGTCACCAAAAAAACACGCAAACCGTAATGCCATGAAGTCAGTACAAGTGAGTTCTTATCCTAGGCAATTAATCTCTTCTTTACAAATACATATGTCTAAAATAATCTTAATTCCTTTCATCCTTGGAAGCTTCATCTTGACTGTATACATATATATATTTTTTTATAACATCTGACAAAAACTTGAAGGGTCTGACCTTTTAAGAGGAGGCTCCCAAATCAGAGAAAAGGAATTTTATTACACATGAGGATCCACATGAGAGTCATACTCACTTTGGGTACACTTGTCTTCCAGATCCCATGAAGGCAAGGTGGAGGGGCTTGGGTGGACACTACATTGAAACTGAAGAATATCAAGTTTTTGTAATTCCTACAAGCAAACCTGTCAGACTTTGTGCTTGAGTGAGGCACTGTTAAATTGTATGATAAAACAAGCAAGAACCAACTTCGCTTTCCTCCTGAAGGAAGCACTATCTCTATTTTTCAAGGCTGCCCAACATACGAACACCCTGAGTGTACCTGTGGTTGGGAACAAAGGCCGTAAGGGCCTCTTCTCATGAGATGTTCAGAATTGTTTCTCAAGAGCAACAGCTACAACAAAAACAAGAAAACTCTACTGAAACTGTGATGATTATTTGTTTAAGAAAAAATGAAAAATAACAAGTGATTTAAAACTACATGAAGTCCATTTTACTGCTTTCCAGTCTCTAGTGAGGATTATCTGGGTTTTGTATTTTCAAGAGAAAGATTTTTCCAGAAGCGAACCATTTCTCATTCGCTTTGCTATAAGAAAACCTGGAACTCTTGACATTGGTTTTATTTAAATGGGGTTTGACAAAATCTCTAGCCAATGAAGCAGAAAGCAATATCATGGTTAAGAGACATTTCTTTTGTATGTTGTATTAAAGTTTTTAAAAAATTAAATTATCAAAACTACTGGGTATACATTATAACACACCTGTGTTATGTACTTCGTTAATTATAATACAGATTTATAAGTTAAGTTTAATGACAGGAAAATGATCATGTAGTATTATGTCAATAACATTTAACATAAAATTCAATGCACTGTATGTTCCAATATTGTAATAAGTCCAAATTTAAATCTATGTGCACGCGCGCACACACACACACACACACACACACACACACACACACATGCACACCGGAAAGATATGCATCAATAATTTAAAAGTAGATCTGTGTAACTGTATCATGTGTAACATTTCTTTTCTTTTCTATATTCTTAGTTTCTAAATTTTCTACAGTTATTTCATGTTACTTTTATAAACGTAGAACAATAAGATTGTTTTTAAAACCTAGTAGAAATTAACTATAGATTCCATTCAATCCATCTCTTTTTATTTTGTAGTCGAGGGATTTAACACAAAATACCTTGGTCAAGGTTAAACAGTACCATCAGTCCTCTGGTAAACTCATTCTACTTCTCTTGGTTCCCAACTTTGTCATTTCTCCTGATTGTGATTAGTTAAAACACTTGACTGCTAACTGAAAGACTGGCAGTTTTAAACCATGAATAACTCCTCAGGAGAAAGATGAAGCAGTCTGCTTCTATAAAGATTTACAGCCCCAGATATACCGTGGGCAGTTCTGCTTTGTCACTATGAGTGGGAGATGACTCAATGACAACACAGGTTCTTTTTTACTCTCTTAGTCTTTTTATTGTATTCTGTTCATCTGCAAGGAGCTCTAGTGGCACAGTGGTTAAAACACAGAACTGCTAACTCAAAGGTCAACCATTCGAAAATAACCAATAGTACCTCAAGAGAAAGATGTGGCAATCTGCTGCCATAAAGACACAGCCATGTAAACTCAGTGGAGTCAGTATGAGTCAGAGTCTACTCCATGGTGATAAGTTTGGTTTGGGGGTTCTTTCTAAATTCTAGGGATTATCATATTTCTCTTGGGAATGAATTTGTATTTATAGCTTGAAAGTCCTTTAAAATTTTAACATTTACAAATTTGAAAGTAAATCTGTTGAAGTGGAAGGATGTCTGGTGCTGGATTCCACACAAACTAATCCAGGCGTCCCTGGCGAGCAGAGATCAGGAGCTGGGATATCTGTGAACCAAGCTTCCAAAGCACCTGAGGAGGCCAGGGTAAGGAGGACAAAAAGACAGACTTAAAAACTGGCTTCACAATAGATAGCAGATGGGGCTCTTAAAGGGTGGTGGTTCAAGTCAGGAAATTGATAGACTAGAAATAATGGATTTAATTTGGAGTAACATAAAAGTCAGTTTAAATAGCAGCAGGGGGGGGGGGAATCTTTTTAAGAAAAACCGGTGTTAGGAATTACAGAGGCATAGAATAACCCAAAAGGCCAAAGAAGCAAAACAAAAAATATTTCAGCTCATGGTCAAATCAGAGATTAACACATTACTTTTATTTCTTTGTTTTTTAATTTTTCTTTTAAAGTGTGCTTCAGGTAAAGATTTATAGAGCAAATTGGCTTATCTTTAAGCAATTAATACTATTTTAAACAATTGATGTTGTTTTGTAACATTGATTGCCATGCCCATGACATGTCAACATTCTCCCCTTCTCTACTTTGGGATTCCCATTTCCATTTGACTAGCTTCCCCATTCTACCTACCTTCTCATCCTGGCCCTTGGGCTGATATATTCCTTTAATTTCATATATATGATTGAGTGGAACCCCTGGTGGCATAGTTGTTAAGTGCTGTGTCTGCTAACCCAAAAGGTCAGCAGTTGGAATTCACCAGGTGTCCCTTGGAAACTCTATGGAGCAGTTCTACTCTGCCCTTATAGGGTTCCTTTGAGTCAGAATGGCTGAGCTATGTATATTATTGTTTGTTTTATGGTCCTGTCTAATTTTTGGCTGAAGGGTGAACCTCGGGAGTGACTTAGGTACTCAGCCAATAGCATGTAAAGTGACCATGTGATTTTCTAGAGAAGCAAAACCAGTAACACATGTAGGTACAAGGAAAGATTTATAATATATATATATATAGATAGATAGATATAGATATAGGAAACAGCTCACACAATCACAGAAGCTGAATGTCCCAAGTCCTGGCACAAGCCTCACATGGCCACAGAAGCTGAGGAAACCAAAGTCAGCAGGTCAGAGATCAGAGTTCTAGATTACCAGTTGTGTAGGTAGGTGGATCCCAAGCTGGTGGCAAGACGAAGCGACAGAGCCTGGTGAACCCAGCATCAGCAGGTCAGGGAGCAGGACTCTCAAGTGCCGACTGCAAGGATTGATGAATCCAACAGCTGCTAGTTCAAGTTCAGGAACCAGACACTGGAAGAAGAGAGCAGGAGCTCCTGGCTACGTGATCAGATGAGTAGAAGTACTGGAAGGTCGAGAGATGAGAGCTGAGGGGCGGGAAGCCATCGCAAACCCCTCCCTGCCACTTAATACATCAGCCAAATATGGAGTAGCCAAGTTGACATAATCCTGACCACTACATTGCTCTTGGGATTTCTCCAGTCTTTGTCAGATCAGCAAGTATACTCTTTTTCTCTGAGTTAGAATTTTGTTCTATGGTTTTCTCCATCTCTGTTGAGGAACTTCTATTGTGATGCCTGTCAGAGCAGTTAGTGGTGACAGCTGTGGTGACATCACCTAGTTGTGCTAGACTCAGTCTGGTGGAGACTGGTGGTTGTAGTCCATTCACCCTTTGGATTAATCATTCCTGTGTCTTTGGTTTTCTTCATCCTTCCTTCCTGCAGACAGGATGGGCCCTGTCGAGTACCTTAGATGGTCACTCACAAACTTTTAAGATTTCCAGATGTTACCCACCAAAGTATAATATAGAACATTTTGTTTATAACCTATGTTATGTCATTTGAGCTAGGTGTCCTCTGAGATCGTGGTCATCAGCCCTTGGTCAGTAATTTATTCCCTCCAGGAGTCTGGATGTGTCTATGAAGCTTCCATGGCTTCGCCTTGGCCAAGTGACTCTGGCTTCTCCAGTATTGCGTACTGCCTTACGCTTCACCAGAGTTACCACCTATTTATTGTCTAGTGAAGTATTTTTGCCTCCTGACCTCTCCCCTACCTCATAACCATTCAAGGTTATTTTTTTCTGGATGTAAACCTTTTCATGAGTTTTTAAAATAGTGATCTCAGACAGTACTTTCCCTTTTTTGACTGACTGACTTCACTTAGCACAATGCCTCCAGATTGTGTAGGTTGTGAGTTGTTTCTCAGTTGTTTCTGGTTGCATAATACTCGGTTGTATGTATGTATCATAGTTGGCTTACTCATTCTTCTGTTGATAGGAACTTAGGGTGTTTACATCTTTTTGCTATTGTCAACAATGCTGTAATAAACATGGACACGCATACGTGTGACAGCTCTTTTTTTCTCTAAGGTGTATTCCTAGTAGTGGGATTGCTGGCTTGTATCTTATTTCTATATATACTTCTAGCTTTTTAAGGAAGCACTATATCATTTTCCAAGACGATTATACCATTTTACATTAACATCAGCACTGCGTAAGAGTTCCAAGCTTCCAAGTTATTTAACTTTTTTTTAATTTGTGCCAGTAATGTCAGAGGGAGATGGTATCTCATCATGGTTTTGATTTGCAGTTCTCTATATGGTTAGTGATCTTGAGCACTTCCTTATGTGTCTGTTAGCTACCAGAATGTCTTCTTTCATGAAATTTCTGTTCATATCCCTTGCTCATTTAAAAAAAAATTGGATTATTTGTCCTTTTTTTTGAAGAAGTATTACTTTTCCTATAGATTTTAGAGATTAGAACTTTGATGGATATTTCAGGGGAAAAAACTTTTCATCAGTTCATAGGTACTCTTTTGGCAAAATCTTTTTATGACATGTTTAGTTTTTAGACAATCCTAGTTATCTAGATTATCTTCTGATGTTTGGGTATGGTTAATCATATTTTGTATTCTGTTTATGCCATGTGTTAGGGGCTATAGCATTGACCCTGTTTAGTCTTCCACTATCTGTATGGTTTTCGGTTTTATACATGGGTCTTTGATCCATGTTGAATTAGTTTTCTCCGTGGTATGAGGTATAGGTCCTGTTTTCCTTTTTTTACAGATGAGCACCCAGTTTTGCCAGGACTATTTGTTAAAAAGTTAATCTTTTTTTCCATTTAATGGACTTTGGGTCTTTGTTGAAAGTCAAGTGACTATAGGATGGATTTACATTTGGGTTCTAAATTTTGTTCCATTAGTCAATGTGCCTGTCATTGTAACAGTACCAGACTGTTCTGAGTACTGTGACTGTATAATAGGTACCTAGGTTAGCTTATTTAAGGCCTCCTACTTTGTTCTTCTTAAATAATGCTTTACTAGTTCTCTTTCTTTTCCATATGAAGTTAATGAGTAGTTTTTCCATCTTGTTCAAGAATGCTGTTGGTATTTGGACCAGGATTATATTGCATGGGTAGATTGTTTTGAGTAGAACTGACATTTTTACAGTATTGTTTACTTATTGATGTGTATGTTGTGTTCCATTTATGTAGGTATCGTTTAGTTTCTTGCAGTAGTGTTTTTTAATTTTCTTTGTATAGGTGTTTTATGTCTCTGGTTAGATATATTCCTAAGGTTTTTTTGTTTGGTTGTTTTTTAGGGGCTATTATAAGTGATTTTTCTCTCCTAATTTCCTTTTCCTCTTTCACTTTATTGGTGTATAAGAATCAAATTGATTTTTGTTTATCTTGTATTCTGTTACTCAGTTGAATCTTTCTATTATTTCCAGTAATTTGTTCATGGTCTTTTCAGTTCTCTGTGTATATATCATATCGTCTGCAAATAATAGTAGTTTGACTTCTTCCTTACCAATTTGGATGCCCTTTACTTCTTCTTCTTCTTTTTTTTTTGTGCCTTATTGCTGCAGCTAGTATAGTTTGAAATAGGAGTAGCGGTAAAGGGCATCCTCATCTTTCTGTTCTCAGGGGAAATATTTTCAGCCTCTCTCCACTGAGAATGATGTTGGAGGTTGGTTTTTTATATCTAAAAAAAAAAACAAACAAACCAAACGTGTTGCCATTGAGTTAATTTCTACTTGTAGAGACCCTATAGGACAGAGAGTAACTAACTGCCCCATAGGGCTTCCAAGGAACACCTGGTGAATTCAGACTACTGAACTTCTGGTCAGCAAATGTAGCTCTTAACGACTATGGGACTAGGGTTGCACTTTGTTATGTTTACAAATTGTTTTTTACTTTTATTGAGAGTTTTTAACAGGAAAGGGTATTAGACTTTACCACATGCATTTTCTATGTCAACTGAGATGATCATGTGATTTTTTTTTGTTTATGTGGTAGATTGTAGTGACCAGTTTTCTAATGCTGAACCATCCTTGCATTCCCAATGTAAATGCTGCTTGGTTGTGGTGTGTTATTTTTTTATATACTGCTGAATTTGGTTGGCTCGAATTTCATGGAGAATGTTTGCATCTATATTCTTGAGAGATATTGGGCTTTAATTTTATTGTTTTGTGGTGTCTTTGCCTGGTTTTGGTATCAGGGTTATCCCAGCTTCATAGAATGAATTTGGCAGTATTCCTTCCTTTTCTATGTTTTGAAATAGTTTGAGTAGTACTGGTATGAAATCTTCTCTGTTTGGTAGAGTTCTCAAGTGAAGCTATCTGGGCAGGACTTTTTTATTTTATTTTTATTTTTAATGTTGATTCCAGGAAGCCATGTGCCAGTGGCTATCTCATCAAGCAGTGAGGCATGGCCCATTAGGAAGAGAGTGAGACAGCACATAGGGCTAGATGAGCAGGAGAAAGGAAAAGAAGGAAGGGGGAGAGAGAGAGGGAAGAAGCAACAACAGCAGAAGCAAAAAATAATAACTATTTCCTGGTGGCATAGTGGTTAAGTGCTATGACTGCTAACCAAAAAGTCAACAGTCTACCAGGAGCTCCTTGGAAACCCTATGGTAAAGTTCTACTCTGCCCTATAGGGCACTGTGAGTCAGAATTGACTCAACAGCACTAGATTTTGTGTGTTTTGGGGGTTATATATATTATAATGTATATCCAAACCCCAAACCCACTGCTGTCAAGTTAATTCCAACTCAGTAACCACATAGATGGTTATATTTTAAATATAATAACCATATATCTGTGGATGGAGGAAGTGACTGGTGGGGGCAGAGGGGATCTTGGGCAACAGTGACTTGCTGTCTCAGGGCAAATGACCATAGTCCATTGGAAAGTGGTGGAAGCAGCATACAGGGCAGAAGGATAGGGTGGTAAAATATGTGTTTCTGGTTACTTAGTGCTCTGTCTCCTGTTGGGAGCTCCATGATGTTGCCTTCCATACTTTCCGTCCAGGTTCCTTGGTGGCTGTGGTACACAATGGTGAATACATTCTGCATTAACTGATAGGGGACCTTTACTCTGTGGCTCTTCTGGTTCTCTGTCTGTTTCTTCTTTCATTTGGTGCTTCATCAAGTTCTTTATCCCTTCATTTGATGCTTAGTGTTCCAGGTTTAATGTTTGTATCTTTTTAACTCAGTTTTGAGGGGTTTTGCTGCAAAAGGACAGCATGGTCTATAGCTTCTGTCTATAACATTATGTTGGTGCCACACTAAAAAATATGATTTAAAAGTGATATAGGAGGATATGACTTGGTGAGAACACTACAGGGAAAAAAGAGCCAAATATAGGTGGTTTGAGCTACAAGCTAATCTGTTTTTGTATATTTATAAATTGTAGAGATGTAAAATTTTTTCCCTTAAAAGCATTATATTTTTTTAAAAAATTAGGATAATTTTTTAAAGGAAATACAAAATACTACAATGAACATGTGTATCAGTCAACTAGGTTTAACAACCGTACATGTTTTGAGATATATGCTTTTTATTTTTATTAACTCTGCAATTAATTACAGATGTCTTAACACTGTGTATTTCAGGATAAATCTACTAGAATAAACACAGCTAAGATAATTAACAATAATATTACTAACTAAAGCCATCACTTTTATTTTACTGTTTTATTTTGTCTTTGTGAACCAAAGCAAATTCTACATGCAGTACAAAACCAAAATGATCCCATTGCTATGAGTTAATTTTGACTCATAATACCCCTATAGGACAGAGTAGAACTGTCCCATAGAGTGTCCACAGAACACCTGTGGATTTGAACTGCCAAACTTTGTGTAACCATTATACATACCACTAGGGTTTCCTACGTTCAGTTAGTCTCTTATTAATGCAACCATTTGATTATGCCTTCCTTAGAGGAAAACATGTTACAGTGTCTCCATTTTGTAATATTTACTTGAGTACTCTGCAGATTATAAACTTTAAATGCATCTAAACTACAAAAAATAAGAACGTGACTCTTGTCTTTTTTATCTTGTCATGAGTGTAAAGACACAAATCTCTATAGTGACTCTGGAAGACGATGCAGCTTTGTAAGCTTTGATCACAATGAAAGATTTCACCGTATCATCATTAACTTTGTTATTTTCTTTCAGTCCTCGTGAATGAGGTAGACATCTTCACTTTCAAAATTAGCTAATATCTAAGCTCATTTCCCAGGTGCTGACGGTCTTGAGCATCTTTTCTAGTTCTGAGGCTTGCCTGTTAGTTGTTTTCTGGAACACGTGCTCATGTCAGATGCATACTGAATAGCTTGAAATTTGTAAGGTCTCTGGATGCTACATTAGTAGAACATCTCCTTTTTCTTCCTTCCATTCTTCTTCTTTCTCTTCTCTCCTACTTTTTATTTTTCAAAAAAATTCAAGGTTAAAAGAATATTTTAATAAACAATCTTATTGCCTTCAACAAGATTTCCAAGCATTTAAAATTTGTTTTATTCATTTTTCTCTTGACGCAAACAAATACATGTATATACATTTTAGGTTGGCTCCAGGCATCTGGAATCTCATGATCTGGGTATTTAATGACCCCACATGACACTGTTATGATTGTATATACCTTATGTGTTTTTATACTTTAAAAGACAGATTGTACAGAAATTATTTTGATGTAAAATTTCTTGGAAAGCAACTGTTTTCTAATTTCTAAAAAGGCAAATTTTTGTTTACAATTTACTTAATATATAGTAACAAAAATTATTAAGACACAAAACCAACAGATAAACATATCCCAGAGTAGAAACATATCATAAATTAAAGACATCACATACAGGTGATAACAATGACGTTTGTAGCATTGTCTCCAAATATACTTTAATGATCATAGCTAGTTAGGTTTCCTCTGCCCGCTCAGCTCATCATCACTGATTTGGTATATTATTAGTCTGACTTGAGGACATCTAGTGGTTTCAGAGCTTTCATTGACCTTACTTCTGACTCTTTATGTTCATTGATCCTATTGTAGAGTTTGAAGCCTTCCAGGGCCCTTGAGTCTCTTGGAACTAGACTAGCACATCAATTTTCTTTCAGCCACTTTTACCCCCGTAGGAGTGCATGTGACATTTCAGTTACTCTCTAAGGTTGTTAGCTGTCTTTAAGGAGAACAAAACTGAACAGTGCACTTCTAAGAAATATAAAGAGTAACTTCACTCTGTGCTGCTACTGGATTAGGAAGGAGTAAGGGGGAAAAGCTCAATAAGGGATTGTAGGGATAGAAAACAAATAAGACTAGATCTTGAGAATCCTGTTAGGAAAGATAACAATTCTGTTGTAGTTAGGTGCCGTTCAGTGAATTTTCAACTGATAGTGACCCCATGTGGCAGAGTAGAATTGTCCTACAGACTTGAAAATAAACAAGACAATTTGAAGGTTAAGGAAGAGAAGATAGGAAGGAGATAAGGAGGAAATACATGGCAATAGATATTCTCCGTAGTTCAGGGGTTGAAGGGCTGATATCTGTGAACACTGGGCAGTGATTAGTTGATGCACTGGAAAGAAGAATGGTAAGAATCCGTGATTTGTATTTGGGGTCAAGGCCATCACAAGCTGTCAAAGTTGATGTGAGCAGCTGTGGTAATGGATCCTAAAAGGGGCTGATTCTTCAATTTTGTAATACCTCTTCATATGAAACAGGGAGATAGGGACAGGAATCTATTCTGTAGAAATCTGGTTAGCTTTTCAACCATTTTATATTTTCTATTAGCCCTTGGGTCCTGTCATATCAGTAACCATTAATGTTGGAGGAGATGTTAGAAATCACAGAAGACAAACTGTATCTATTTGCCTTTGTCTCTGATTTGTCATTTATTTGTAAACTACCTCATCCTGTGCCCAACATTTCATTCTTGTAAATTTTGCTTTCCTAGGTAAATATTAAGCTCACTGAAGGCAGTAAATAGATACGTCATATACTTGTCTCTGCTTCCATTATGCCCATAGTATTTCCTCAAAAAGTTCTTTTTGAAAGAATAAATGACAATACTAAATCTAGGGACCAAGTAAGTTTTAGGGAGTAATGTGAATCCATATGTAGCTAAGAAACACTAGGTTATGGACATTTGGTGAATACTCAGTTTTCTACAGGAGAGTTTTTAGGCATGTTAGTCTTGTCCTCCTGAGCCTTACCTTAACCTGTCTGTTTAGGATCAAGCCATAGTAGTCACCAATCTACAGTTCCCCATGTTTCCTAAAATACTAAACTACATGTCATCTAACAATATGCCTTTCTCACCTCCATGCCATTCCCTCTGTTTAAAATATTTTTGTTCCATAATTTTTCTGCTGCCCCAAATCTTACTTAAATCTTTCAAGTCACCACAAACGTCCTCTCAGTTATAAAGCAACCCTTGACACTCTACTATCAAATTCATTTCTTCCTCATATGAGTACTCATCTATTTATTATTGCACATATAGTATAGATACATTAGTTGTTTAAGGTATGTTTTACCTACTGGATACCATTCAGTTTCATGTTTTATTCATAATTTTATCACACATCATTTTCATGCCTGATGTGTAATAGCAATGTCAGTGAGATTTCTCCTTCTGTCTCACCTTTCTTCAGTATAACATCTCAGCATTTACTCTAGAAGTAGCGTAGAGGACGGCTTTGACATTGTCACAGCTTTTCTCTAGTCCACAATGCAGTACATTTCCAAAATCGTCATGTATTATCTTCAACAGCAGGACTCAGCTCTTGCTGAATGTCCCCAAACTGCATGTATCCTGAGGAGTTAATCCCTTAAGCTTGAGAATTTAGTTTAAATATCACACTTCTTGGATAAGCACAAAGAAACTTCACTGCTGTACCAACAACAATTGTGACAAGCCATAACTGATCTTGAAGTCATTGTCCAGCTTCAAAGACAAGGGTCTTTATATTTTATCTGTAGTTTAGTTATTCTCACGATATTTGCCTTTTGACTCTGTTAGTTCTTATGTGTATATATTTATTCAAGATAAATATAGATCATTACAGTTTATACTGAGAAAAGTAAATGACAAGCATTGTGGAATACTTATGGTGCCCTTTTAACACACGTGGTCCTTATGAGTCAAAACTGACTTGATGGCAACTTTATTTTATTTTCTTAACACATATTTTTGCTGTGTGCATTGTTCCTGTAGGAAAATGAATTCAGACTGGGAAGCCTGTTTACAATCTGAATTTAGGTAGATGAATTCAGTACTGTTTTATCAACACATCGATATCAAAGTGAATTCTTTCTTACTCTGAAGATATTTTACAGTATTTCATTGAATTTTTGTACCCTCTTATTAGCTAATGTTTGGGTTAAGTGGTGGAAATACTAATGTACAATAAATTAATCATAATGATGGGGCTTCAGACACAAGGGCGCCAAACGGTTAATCAGGCAGTTTATAGGGAACACACCCATCATAGTGACAAAATGGATTGATGATTGACTTCCTTGCTCCAAGAGCCCGGATTTTGATTGATTTTTTTCAAGAACAGATTTTATTTGTATGTTAAAGAAGTAAAGCATTGCTGTTTGTCCTTTTAATAGAAAATCCAGTGACACTAAATAACTTTCTCTATGGCTGCTTCAAACAAATTATCCCTGGAAGAGGTCAGCATATCAGCAGTACTTTTACTTTATATTTCTCTGAATTACTTGCATATGGTGCATATAGATAAACAACAATGAAAACCTGTAATCAAGTGCATTTCAGAAAAGCCACTGTCTCTCACCACTTGATTTTATACATTTGATTTTATACACTTGCGTTGCCAGCACTCTGTTCTCTTTTTTGTTCATCTCATATGCTCTGGTAACATAGGAAAAAGCCAGGATTTTGAATTCTTTTTTAATGTACACATGAGAGTTTTTGAATGAGATGTGCGGTTGTTTTGTATCATGCAATGCCCATTGGAGCCTTCTTGTGTAATAAATAGGGGAAGGTGATAAAATAATTCTAAAGGAATCTTATTTTAAAATTTAAAGAGCATTCCAACTTAAAATCCATGAAGCCACTATATAGTTCTGGACCTGGAAATCTTCTTCCCAGTGATGAAGTACATCAGTTAAATGACTTTGTATCATTTTCTTCTTGCCTTTCATCCTCTGAGACAGGTAGTTCTATAATTGCTACCTTAGACTTGGAGGCTTGTTTAAAGATTATTTTACTCATTTGTCTCATTTTACTTATGAGGATCTGAGATCAAGAGAAGTAAATAGACTTTCTAAAAATCATAAATCATCATGAAAAACCTAAGAATAGACTTCAGTTCTACTGGTACCCAAGTGAGTGTTTTTCAAACATGACTCCATTTCAGAGTTCCTTTCCTGAAGGTTCTGGCCTTGGGTCATTTTTCTGATCCCTTTCCTCTGTTCACATCTAAAGCATATAAAGATAAAAAGGAAGTGTACATAGAGCTGAAGAGCATGGACTTCAGACTGTCTGGGTTTGAGTACTGGCTCACGGAAAGCTAACTCGATGGATATCAGCGTCATCATTATAAAACAGAGATGGTAATAATTTTAACTCCCTCTCAGTATTTTTATTAGGATTAAATACATTAACACATGGAAAACATTTAACAAGAATCCTGGCACCTATTAAGCAAGACACAGGTGTTCATTAATATTAAGAAAAGATGTACTTATTAAGCATCGATTTATGTCATCTGAGGGAATATTTTTGGAGCCCTGGTAGCACAGCGGTAAAGAGCTCAGTTGCTGACCAAATTATACCAGTAACTCCTTGGAAACAGTTTTATTCTGCCCTATAGAATTGCTATGAGTCTGAATCAACCAGATAGCAATGGGTTTGGTTGTTGGTTTAAGGGTTATTTTAGTTAAAAGTTCTCGATCTGTGTTTAATCCACACAGACAAGTGCCTATTGGTCTGGACAGTTAGGAATCTACTTCTGTTTTCAGTTTTCTCTTCACATATGAACGTGCCAAGATAACTTCTTCCCTTCTCTTGACAGCAGGGAAAGTAGGTGCTCTTCTCAAACGGGCCTAGTTTAGGGAAAAAATGTCTCCCAGGTCTGATTCTATCGACACTAAAATTTAAGCATGTATTGACAGTTTCAACATTTAAGTACATTCTGGAAGTTAAGTCCAAAAACAAAGCAGTGAAAAGCATTTCATTTCTCCCTTTGTTTTTAGAATCCAGAAAGCTGCATTTCCTTTAGTTACTGGTAGATGGCAGGCCTGTGCTACTAGTAAGGGAAATCAAAGCCTGAGTTACAGACAACAGTTTCCTGGACTCTGGACATTGATTCGCAAACAGCTTACAGTAACAAAAAGCCCAAATAAAGTAATTTTTAGATAGCTCAATGAGAATACATTGTTGAAACCTGTAATAATAAAAAGAAGA
The DNA here is from genome assembly GCA_028571685.1 of Heterohyrax brucei. NCBI lineage: Eukaryota > Metazoa > Chordata > Mammalia > Hyracoidea > Procaviidae > Heterohyrax > Heterohyrax brucei. The sequence continues at coordinate 57,612,495 of CM053145.1, read as the reverse complement.
AACAGCCTAGACTAGTGTCTAGCTGTACAAGAAATATCTCCCAAAAGATAGAGATATACAGTGAATCTCTATGAGATGTAAATGGTTAAGGTTCTTGCTACGGACCCAGATGTTAGCAGTTCACAGTCACCCAGAGCAACCTCAGAAGGAAGGCTTGGAGATTTACTTCTGAAAAATCAGCCACTGAACACTCGATAAAGCACAGTTCAATTGTGACATTCACAGAGTCGCCATGAATTGGAATCCACTCAACAGCAACTGTTTTTTGCTTTTTTAAAGAATGAAAAGATACAAGACTATTCTCTGTGTCTTTCATCCAGTCCCTGCATGTCCTTGAAAGGAACCGCTCTGAGGTTCACTTATGTAACATGTAAAATGGAATAATACGAAGTCCTTTTTCACAACATTAGTGATAAGATCAAATTAGTTACTGCCCAAAAGTATTGCTTTCAAACTTTTTCACAAAGAGGACTTACTTTGTGAAGAGAATTAATTCTATCAGGCCAGAAATGTAGCTGAAAGTAGAAAGTACAGAAAGCAAAATATCAAGGAACCTCTCTATGTAATTTTGAAAATGAAAGCCTTTTAATACAACATTATTATTAACTGCCATGGAGGTGGTCCCCAACTCATGTGACCCTATGCGTGACAGAAGAAAACACTGTCCCATTCCACACCATTCTTCAGATTGAATATCAAATTGTTGTGATTCATAAGGTTTTTACTGACTGATTTTCAGAAGTAGATCACCAGCCCTTTCTTCCTAGTCCATCTTAGTCTGGAAGCTCGACTGAAACCAGTTCAGCATCATAGCAACACTGAAACCTACACTGACGGATGGTACTGCCCATCAGGTGCACTGACTGGGAACTGAACCTGAGTCTGCCATACGGAAGGTGGGAATTCTACCACTAACCCATCACTGCCCCCTTCTACTCCATAGTGCAAATGTTTTTCTGTAAACGTGAAAGCGATACTTTGTTACCATTAAGTAAATTTTAAAATTTATATATTAAATACATGATGTCTTGAGTACTGTCTTTTATGTAACAGACATTCAATAATGAGACATTATTTTTATTACTATTATTTATATGCAAGGGCCAGAGACTTTACTGTGTATCATATTTCATCCTTACAATACTCTTTGGAGGTTGTATTAGATCTCCAGTGAACATTTCAAGAAAAGAGTCTTAACAGTGATAAAGAACTTGATCAAAGTCACGTAACCTATAACTGCAATAGCCAGAGTTGGAATTTGGCTTACTTTTATTTAACCCTGGCTCAACCGAAATGTGGATTAAGGAAAAGCACTTGATGTTTCTGAGCTTAGATGGATGGATTGCTTCCCCTCGTCAACTATAAAATTGTGGTACATGTAAATTTAAGCAAATAAGAGCTCTCTATGCCCATATCAGTACTGGTGAAAAAGGTTCAGTAAAAGTTCTTTTATTGGTTAATATCCCAAAACATCAATTCAAAAGCATTCAGTAGCCCCACATTCAAACAGAGCAATGCTTACTAGCAGGTGTCCAAACTATTCCTTTGGATTTTACCACCAAGACCAATTCAGCCTCTATAAGCAGAGGCTACAGATGTGAAGACTAGGAGAGCGGATTAAAGAGCCTATGTAGAAGTTCTTTTGTTGTTTTCCTCCTTTCCCAAGTAAACAGAATAGCATATAGAGATATGGAGTGTTTGTTTGAAAGAGAGATTGACTCACATTCTTCAGCAGGATGCTCGCTTGTTGAAGTGAAGCAACTCAGAGCAAAATTTAGTGAAGTCTTTGAAGAGTTTCACATACGCTGGGAGCACACAGCAACAGTCAACATAGGGCATATCTAAACACATAGACTGGCATCTGTATACTGGCTAAGGATTTTTGAAATGTGGAAGCAGGCTGGAGTAGATTGAACAGATCATATGGGAAGTTATATGCCAAAGAGGAAGATGCAAAGCTGTAGACAGATTTTCCAGACAGAAGTTACAGAGACCAGTGCGGGTTCACTCTGGCAACTGCATGGAGATTAGGCTACCAGATGGAGTTGAAACAGGAAAATTTCAGTAGTTCAACGCAATAAATGATGTAGTTTGGTCTAAGGTGATAGCAGTTAAAATTTACTTTTCTTTCTCTTCTCATATTTTACCAGTCTCTTAGGAATGTGATGAAAATGGTTTTTGAAAAAAAATATTGTTATTGTTATTAGGTGCTGTTGAGTTAGTTCTGACTCTTAGCAACAATATGTATATATTGAAATGAAACACTACCTTATCCTGAGCCATTGTCAGAAGCATTGTTATTCTTGAGCCCACAGTTACAGCTGCTGTGTCAATCCAACTTGTTGATGCTCTGCCTCTTTTTTGATGACCCTCTGGCTACTTTACCAAACACCAGTCCTTCTTTCTCCAGGGACTGTTTCCTTCTGATAACATGTCCAAGGTATGTGAGATATAGGCTGACCATCCTTTTTTCGAAGGAGCATGATGGCTTTACTTCTTCCAAGGCAGATTTGTTTATTCTTTTGGCAGTCCAATGTACATTAAATATTCTGCACCAACACTGTAATTCAAAGACATCAACTCCTCTTAGGTCTTCCTGTTTCATTGTGTAGCTTTCACACTCATATGAAGTGATTAAAAATACCACGACTTGCATCAGGCACATATTAGTGCTCAAGGTGACATTGTTGCTTCTTAATATTTTAAAAAGATCATTTGCCATCAAAGATATCAGGAAAATCTGAGCCCAAGAAACATAAAGGGCCACTTAATCCAGAGACTACATCTGTATGAGAGCAGAAGATAAACTGTGTCTGGCCACCACTAATGACTGCACTGACAGGGAACACAACAGAGGAACCCTGATATAGTGAGAGAAAAATGGAGTGCAGAACTCGAACTCCGTTAAAAAGACCAGATGTGGTGGTCCAGCAGACTGGAGGGGCACTGGAAAACATGGTCCCTGGAGTCTTTTTTAGCCCAGAACTGAAACCAATTCTGAAGCCAAGTCCTCAGACAAAGAATGGACTGGACTAGAAGACATAAACTGATACTAGCAAAGAGTGTTCTTCTTGGCTTAGGTAGGTACTTGAGACTAACTGAGCAGATCCTGTTCAGAGGCAAGATGAGAGGGTAGAGGGGGGCAGGAGTTAGTTGAATGGGCATGGGAAGTACAGGGTAGAAAGAATGACTGTGCTGTCACACTGTGGGGAGAGCAGCAAGAGTTACACAGCAATGTGTGTGTAAGTTTTTTTTTTTTTTTTATGACAAACCGACTTGGACTGTGAACTTTCACTTAAAGCACAATAAATACTGCTACTAATAATAAAATAAATAAAAAGGTCTTCTGCAGCAGATTTGCTCAGTGCAATCTGTCGATTTATTGACTGCTGCTGCCATGGGTGTTGGTTATGGACCCAAGTAAAATGAAGTCTTTGCTCATTGGCCCAATTGTGACGTTTCATTTATTTATTTATTTTATTATGATTAAGTGAAAATGTGGAATCCCATGTAAATTCAAATGACTGCCTACGTGCAGCTCCCACTGCTCTCCCTGCTAGGTGACAGCACATTCCTCCTCTCCATTCTGTACATGTCATATCCTCCTAAGAATATCCTATCCTCTCCTTTGCACCCTCTCCCCCACCTCCAGTAAGAGGTCAGCAGGACATCTTATAGATGCACAGAACCATAAAGTGCACCAATTGTGATGTTTCTTTTTTTTAATTTTAGTTTATACAAAGTATGGATAATGAGAAGATTTAATAGAGTCAGAAGGAGGAAGTGTACCATTTGTTCTTACTCCTAATGAGATACTGTTGATTTGAGGGATTTTAATAATGCCCCTAACTTCCTTCACTGTCTACCAGCAGAAGAACACATGTTTGTCAAATGGTAGGCATTCTATATTTGCTTTCTGGGGTGGTGAGAGATCTATGCTGTCCTGAGCAACCTGATAATCTGTCCTTGCTTCATCTTTCACTTCAAACCATAATCTTTAAATGTTTAACACTCATAAGTGACAGAATGAGGAGTGTGTGAGGAAAGGCTAAAGAATGAAGATGTTTTTGGTCAAGCAGTTGTTGAGGTCACAGAGAAACACACAATTCACACAAAGATACACGGCAGAACAGTGCTGACTTACAGGCAAGAGGAAACACAGAGTGAGACGAGTTTCTCTATTCAGATAGAGAAGTTAGAGCCAGAAACATTTTCTGACTGAATACTTGCCACACGAGTCTTCTCATGTGAGACCTGCTACCAGTTTCAAAACTGTACAGGCATCAAGCATGCTGAAGAGGGCCTTGCAAATTAGCCTCTTTTATATGATCAGAAGCAAAGAGCTAAAGGAAGGACTGAGATGCATAGATTTTTAAATTTGTCTGGAGGTCACCTCTGTAGGAGGTGGAAGCCAAGACAGGAAGTGTGAAGTCTGGGGATCTTTACAAATAGCTTTGCTAATGCAGAAACCGATAGAATAAGGAGTGTGACATCATCCATCACTGTTTGGATATTCCTTAATTTTGTGGTAAAGAAATGCTATCCTTAATGTTAATATAATCAGCTTTTAAACAGGAGAAAAGTAGCCTTGCCCTGTTGTACTTGTTGAATGAAACAGTTCAGCTTCAGTTTCTAGAAAAAGAGACAAGTATGAGTTACCAGCATGAGTTTTGCAATCAGCCTGTCTATGCTCCTGATTCCATTAATTATTGCATGGAAAAGTTGTCTAGCATTACTCAGCCTCATTTTACTTATCTGCAAAATTAGGAGAAGATATAATCACACTGTTTTATATATTAATCAGATAATATTAATAAGGTACTAAGCACAGTGATTGAATATAGCTGTCATATGCATCAGAGTAATCCATCAGCCATTAGATGAAAACTGTCTCTCTTCTTAGCAAAGAACACTTCAAACCACAGATTCAAAAGAAAAAGTGAGTACTGATGCATAACAACTTTGGCTGCAAATTTACCTTGCCTGTGAGCCCTTCCAACCCAGTGGTTATCAACCTTTGGTACACAGTAGAATCACTGGGGGGCTCTTGGAATATCCTGATGGCTGGCCTTTCCTCTGACCAGTTAAACCAGAATGCATAGGTGTTTCTGTTGTGCAACAATGCTTAATAATCACTGCTTAAGTTCACCAGGACTCTGCTCTGCATTAGAAGACTCCCTGTATTGCAACAAAAGCCAGTGTCTTTTCTGTGAGGGGATCACTAGAGGAACCTCTGAAGCCATCACCCTGAGATATCCTTTAAACTCTGAGCTGAAACTACTGCTGGAGGTTACCTTTCAGCTAAATAAAGAGACCGGCTCATATAATAATGTACAACATCACCCAGGAATATCGTGCTCCTTTAAGGACAAAAAAAAAATCTTTGTGACATCAAATACTCAACACGCTAACACAATGATGAGAAGATTGGTTGGGTAAGCCAGAGAAGCTGGATTAATGCAAGTAGAACAACCAGAATAGAAATAATATTAAAAAGGGAAGAAATTGAAGTTGTCAACGATTTCTCTCTACTTGAGTCAAACATCAATACCCACGGAAGCAACAGTCCAGAAATCAAACAACATACTACATTGGAAAAACTGGCTCCAAAAGAACTCTATAAAGTGTTTGAAAGCAAAAATGTCACTTTGGTGACTAAGGTGTTCCACAATGTGGAAAATGTAACTATTGTCATTGAACAATATATATATAGAAATTATTAAATGGGAAACTAATATGCTATGTAAACTTTAACCAAAACTCAATAAAATATTTAAAAAAATAAAATAGAGAAGGCCAGGTAGATAAAGAACAGGATGTTGATAAGCACCATAACACCACCAGGGTTCCCTTGATAGGCACAGATAGGCAAATACAAGGGTTTGGAATGGGAAACAGTACCACACTGGGAAAAGCTAGTATGAAAAATGGTTCACTTTCACTGCTAATTTGTGAGTCTTGATCCTAAAACTTGACCACGTAAGCATGGAGCTCCTCGTTTCTGCAGGAATGAAGTTGTTAGCTGCTGCTAAGTTGGCCTTGTCTCTGACTTTGGTAGTTTTCAGTCTAGCAGAAAGAAACACTGACCAGTCTGGTAGCATCCTCACAATTGTGTGCAGGGGGCAGCGCACTACTGACGCACTACTGCGTCAGTCCATCTGATGGAGGGTTTTCCTCTTTAGCTGGCCATCTGTGTCACCAAAAGTGATGTTCTTTTCTAGAGATACGTTTTTCTCGAGGACACGTCCAAAGTAAGAAAGACGTCCTCACTTCTAGGGTACATTTTGGCTATTCCAAGGCTGATATGTTGGTTCTTCTGGGAGTCCACAGTACGTTCAGTATTCTCTACCAACACCATGATTAAAATATTTTGATTCTTCCTCAGTCTTCTTTTGCACACATATATGAGGCAATTGAAAAGACCATGGTTTGGGTCAGGCACACTTTTGCTTTTTAACACTTTAAGGAGGTCTTGTCCAGCAAGTTTTTCCAATATAAAATGTTTTTGATTTCTGGACTGCTGCTTCCATGGGCACTGATGGTTGATTCAAGTAGAATAAATCTGTTGACAAATTTAATTTCTTCACTATTTATCACAATGTTATTTATCAGACCAACCGTATTTTCATTTTCTGTATCTTCAAGTGTAATCCATGTTGAGGGCTGTAGTCTTTGACTTCATTCATGAATACGTCAAGCTATCTTAAGTTTTAGCATACAAAGTTGCATTGTCTGCATGTTGCAGGTTGTTAATGATTCTTCCTTCCATCTTGATGCCCCACTCTTCTTCATGTAGTACAACTTCTCAGATTATTTTCTCAACATACAGATTAAGTAAAATGAAAGGATACCATTACACTAAACATCTTTTCCAGTTTTAAACCACACAGCACCTCACTGTCCTGTTTGAAAAACTGCCTCTTGATCTGTGTACAAGTTCCACACAAGCACAATTAAGTGTTCTGAAATTCCATTCTTCAAGTGTTCACCATTATTACTTGTGATCCACACAACTGAATACTTTCACAGAGTCAATAAATTAGAGGTGATCTTCTTTCTGACATGCTCTGCTTTAGGCTCTGGTCCACCTGACATCCATAGTGATGTTCTTTATTCTATGTCCACTTCAGAATCTGGATTGAAATTCTGGCACTTTGTAGTCAATGTGTAGTTGCAGCTGTTTTTCAATTATCATCAGCAAAATTTTGCTAATATGTGATATTAATGATATTGTTCTATATTCATGCATTCTAGAATTAGGAATGAAGTTGGCAGAGTTTTGACCAGCCAGCTCCTCTGTAGGAGGGAGAAAAGCCCTGTCAATCCACCTAGGAAAACCTGTGGGCATTTCTATTTTGTCCTATACAGTCACCATGAGTTAGAATTGACTCACAGTGACACATAGAAGCAACAGAAACATTCAGTAACTCCGGTGAGGTGGGATAAATGCATACACTAAGTGACAGCATGGTTGGGGATAGTGGAGGATGATTCAAGAAACACTCAGAAGTTAAAATGAATTTGATAAATGATAGGTGGGTGACAGAATAGGTAACTGTCTTAGGCTGGGTTATCTAGGGAAGCAAACCCAGTAACATGTATATGTACAAGGAAAGATTTATATATATAAAGTACAAGGAAAGATAAACACACAGATAGATAGATATAGGAAACAGCTCATGCAATTGCAGAAGCCGAACATCCCAAGTCCTGGCACAAGCCTCATTTGGCCTCAGGAACTGGTGAACCCAAGATCAGCAGGTCAGAGACCAGAGTTCTAGATCACTTGTTATGTAGGTTGGCAGATCCCAAGCTGACAGTAAGACAGGGCTGCAGAGGCCGGCAAACCCAGGATTGGCAGGTCAGGGAACAGGAATCTCAAGTGCTGGCTGTAAGAGTTGATGAATCTGACAGCTGCTGGTTCAAGTCCAGGAACCAGACACCAGAAGAGAGCAGGAGCTACTGGCTACATGAGCAGACCAGCAGTAGTGGTGGAAGGCAGAGAGAAGAGAGCGGAGGGTCGGGAAGCTACCACTGGCCGTGCCCTGCAATGTAATACAGCAGCCAAACTTGGAGTAGCCAAGTTGACATAATCCTGACCACCACAGTAACCCTTAGGTTTCTGTTGAATATTTCTAATTAGATGATATCTGCCATTAATAGCTAAAAAGAAGCCCAAATTTGGAGCTAAATTCTGTGGAAATTGATGAATTGGTTGTGAGATACTTCAGAGGCAATAGTGAGGTGATATCATTATACATTGGCTATTGTGCTTAGAGACCCTGGGTGGCACAAATGGTTAAGCATTCGGCGGCTAACCAAAAGACTAATGTTTCATATCCACTCAGAAGCACCTAGGAATAAAGATCTAGTGATCTGCTTTCAAAGGTCACTGTCATGAAAATCTCACGGAGCACAGTTTTACTACGAAACATACAGTGTTACCATGAGTCAGGATGGTCTCAATAGCAACTGGTTTGGATTATTTTTGTTGTGTTTAGGGAGATGTGTATGATCCAGATAAGCGGTAGATTGCTTAAAACTATACTAGTTTGTGAGATACTCTTGGGAATATCCATTAACTATCCTAAACCAGAGAAAGTCTTCCATTTTGCCTGAAGTTCAAGTTATTCTGAGAAATTTCGTTTAGAGGAAGTATACATCATATGCCCACTGCTAAATATACAAGCTATGTATGAATATGATGAATGTATGGGTACTCTTAAATTATATGTACCCATTGGGTTCACTAACAACCAAAGATGAAGGACTTTATTCTACCTTCAAGAGGAAATTTTGACCACATCACCTCTCCTTTGTTCTTAGCTTTTCAGGTTTCCTAGAATGAGAGTGAACTCTTACCTCCTGTAAGAGCCAGACTGGTTTGCTCTTACGTGGCTAGTTGTTTCTTTCTCTTAGGGCTTTCTGTCTCTTCATAAAGTCAGTGTTCTGTGATGACAGAATAAAGAAAACACCAATGAGAGTGACCAGTGTATGGTTTTTCTTTCTTGTTGGCATAGATGATGACCCAGTGTTCTTGTTTTTCATTTACTCTGGATAGCAACTTTGAATGAAAAAAAAATCAGTTTACTGTGGCATTAAGTCCTAGCACAAGTAATAAATGTGACTAGAACTACTTGTTAGAATGAACAAAATGAATACATTTACTTGTAACCCTGGTTATTCTTTGTACAGGTAGAGTAAATCTATAGGTGGAGTACACTTCTTCACTTTTGCCAATACAGAGCAATTGTTTATACCTATATAGGTCATACATATGAATATGTATGCCAGGATGTCACTGAAATAGTGATGTTGATTCTATAGTAATTTCATATATTGATTGCATTTTATGACTGCCCAACCAGTTTATTCTTCTTGAAAGGAGAGACAATATCTATAATAATACGATGGTCACTTTGCATGCATTTTCTGTGCCCTATCCCCAAACCAACCCACTGCTGTCGAGTCAAGTCTGACTCAGAGTGACCTTATAGGTCAGAGTAGAACTGCCCCATAGAGTTTCCAAGGAGCATCTGGTGGGTTCGAACTGCCAACCTTTTGGTTAGTAGATGTGGCACTTAACCCACTATGCCAGCAGGGTTTACCTGTGCCCTATAAATTTTCACTTAGTTTACCAATGAGAGAAGAAAGGCAGCATAGACAACCATGTGGAGCTCAGTAGTGAGGCCAATAGGTTTTAATTAAGAATTTATTCAAAATTATTTGGAAATGTAAAATTCTTTCAAGAAAAAAACAACATCGACAATAACAAAAACAAAACAACAATGACATAAAAAAGAGCAACAATCTGAAGTATCACTGAGATAGATGCTACCTAGAAATATTGTTTATTGCTCCTTAAAATTTTAATGGAAACATTTGTATCAACAATATAGATAGTGCATGTAGTATTGGCATGAAATGATTTTGTGGTTGGTGTGGCTTCCTTTTCTCTTATTTTGTTTTTGTTTTTAGAGATTCAGTGCTTCTGTCTGAAGTTCATAGTGGAGCAGAAGGCACACGTGTCTGTAGGTCCCTTTATAGTGAAACTGAGGAAGTGGCTGGTGTCAATCTAGAAAATATCCCACCAAGTGATATTTATAATTATCAGTTAACTGTGAATCAAGGCAATATCTTTGATAGTCTAGTGTAGAAAGGTGATTCTGCTGGGATCCTGAGAGGGGGTGACAGTGCATAGCTGAGTGTAAACACCGGCAACGAGGGAGGCTTGACAATTTTTCAGCTTCTATAACCTAAGGCCCATAAACGGAATTTAGAGGGCCCATAACGACTCTGAAACAGTGTGTATTTATGAAGAGGTAGTCAGATTCTCAAAGGAGCCTCTGAACAACAATAACAAAAATTGATCAGGCTAGAAATAGCCTAGGCAGGGAAGCTGCGATATTCTCAATCCAGACACTTTCGCACAGGCAGATGCCTTTATTGTAGTTTTTTTCTCCACCTCTGCTACTCAGTCTCTCATTCTTTCTCAATCTTTTTTGTTTCCTTAAATCTGACTTTTTTTGGTATTTTTTTTTTTTAAATTATATGTGTCAACATAGGTACCATTTGTTATGGATTGAATTGTGTCCCCCCAAATATGTACCTATTTGACTATGCTATGATTTCCAGTATTGTGTGATTGTCTACCATTTTGTCATCTGATGTGATTTTCCTATGTGCAGTAAATCCTACCTCTATAATATTAATGAGATGGGACTAGTAAAAGTAATATTAGTGAGGTAGGATTCAATCTACAAATAATTAGGTTGTGTCTTAAACTAATCTCTTATGAGATACAAAAAAGAAAAGCAAGCAGAGAGACTCTGGGGATCTTATACCACCAGGAAACAAAACCAGAATAGGCTGTCCTTTGAACCAGGGAACCTGTGCTGAGAAGCTTATCAGCTAGGGGATATTGATGACAAGGACATTCCCCCAGAGTCAACAGAGGGACATAGCCCTCCCCTGGAACTGGCACCCTGAATTTAGACTTCTAGCCTCCTAAACTGTGAAAGAATACATTTTGCTTTGACAAAGTTGTGTACTTGTATTTCCATTGTAGAAGCACTAATAACCAAGATACCATTTCAACAACTTCTACAAGTACAACCTAGTGACAGTGATATGTTCTTCAAACTATGCAACCATTCTCACTATTTTTTTCCAAATTATTCCATCACCCTCATCATAAACTTACTGTCTCCTAGGCTTTCTATCATTTCAAGTTGCTGTTGTCAGTTTGATTCCACGTAGATAATTCTTTAAAAGGGTACAACGCTGAAGACAGACATACCTCACTAATTAAACTATTGTTTGGTTCCAAGGTTTCAGGAAATAGCTTGGTTTGAGGTTTAAAGTAAGAAATTATCTCACAGCAGTGGTTTTGGAGATTTATCCAGCTTCACTGGTTTCAGAAAGCCTGACTTTTATTGAAAATTTGAAATTCTGTTCTATGTTTTGACCCCTTCTGATTTGGGAACCAGCCAGTTATGCTGGTATTATGATATTAAGCAGTTGTTAACTTGGTAACAAGGCATGCATCCCATTTCCTCCTTTGCTTCTTAATCTTCCAAGTAATATGACAGATGGATAATAGAAAATGATGATTTAGTGACTAAGAATTTAATCAATTATGCTGTACTGGTGACACCAAGATGGTATAAATAGAAATGTTATTTTTAAAAAAGACAGAAATACCAATGGATGTCCATTCAGCTTTTTTCAGTCTTTTTAAAAGTAGCACTGCTATTCTTTTCAGTCAACTGATGGATTATTTTGGTTTACTAATGAGATGACATTTCCGTTATATATTGATTTCACTATTTAAAACATAAAGGTAACCTTGTTTCTGTTTTGATGCATCTCAGTGTTGGTTGTCACTGGAGATAAAGTTTAATTTTGCCATGCAGATGATTTCTATCCCTTTTAACATAAAATGAATTATGATAATGTAGAAGGATTTATAACATTTGTACTAACCACAAAGATTAAGATTTTCATACCAAATTACTTTCTGATTTGACTGCAGATGGGGATGTCATGATTTATTTCTTTATGTGAAACATAAAATCAGGAAAAAGGTAAGGAATTACAAAGTACAACATCTGCAAAATAATTGGGAATTTTTTTTTTTTTTAAATGGGTCATTTATAGGTACTGCTCTGAGAACCAGTCGCCTTCATGCATTTTGTCCTGGTATATCCTTGGTGGGATAAGCCACATCTAAAATTTATTAATCTTTGTCATTTTTTACCAGATCCCAAAGCTATACATCCTGTTTTGTAGTATACATCGGTGGCTCAGAATCAGGAGTTATTCAGTAAATGTGGAGAAAAGTACTACTACAAAATTTCATGTGAGCTTTGATACATCATAGTTGCATGAATGACCTAATGCAATTTCTGGAACTGGTGTCAGAAATAATGGTAGTTTTAATATCATCATTAAGCATAGAAAATCAAGACAGCAACAGGTAAGGTATTTTTGCCTTATGGCCACTGAACATTTTGTCAGAACACATTATTTTTACTTACAGTGTTTACTACTGCTGTCCCCTGTATTTAGGCTTTGGGTACCTTTTCTACCAGATCCTAAGTTTCCATAGGGCCATCAGTGTCTCCATATCTTCATAGCACTAACAGCGATAGTATCGCACCATTGAAACTTTTTAAAAAGTGTATTAAATGGAGTGAAATTGATTGTTACATTCCTATGGCATGAAGAGTTAGGTCAAACTAATTAATGATTTTGACTAAGAGTCACAGTTGTGTACTTCTTGTAGGGTACTACAGAGCAGTGGTTAAGAAGCAGATGACCTAGGTTTAAACTCCAGCTCTGACAATTTTCGTTAAGACGTTGACAAAGTTAGATAAGCTACCACAGTTACAATACATATCAAATGCAGAGGATTATGAAAGAAAGTTTCTCATAATCAGGGATCTTATTTCACTATGCCTCTGAAGTCCTCATCGGCTTGGCACACTTTGTTTTATCCTCAAGGATTCTCAGCTATGCTACCGACAGCTGTCTCCATTGCAGACCTCCAGAGCCATTTGGTGTCACTCACAGTTGTCCTCTAACTTAAGTTACTATCTTTGTTTACCTTTAAATAAATGCCACACACTGACAGATTTTACCCTTAAGTTTACCAAGTAAAATTTACATACTAAATTCCAGTTCAGTGCTTCCCGAGGGAAAGAACCAAGAAGGAGATACATATAAGCATAATGAGGATGCTAATCATTCTCCCTCTTCACTATTAATAACTTGGGGAAAATACAGCCTATACATATCTAGTGTCTGAACATGTTAGCAGTAGGGCTTAAATGATACTTAGGCATATAATGATAAAGTTACGCTGACCTTCACCTTTGCTTTGTTCTGATATATGGATTAATACTTCATCAGACCGTTTCAAGAATTAAATGAGATAATATATATAAAGCCTTTTCTACAGTGCCTACGGTTGGGTGAATGACTGATAATCGTGGTTAATGTTAGTACATTCCAGACAAATAATACCTAATAGTGAAAATCTTTCTCTACAACAATTTATTTACATGATTGTGGCAATAATAATAATATTGAAAACAACAATAAGAATGAGGATTATAAACTATTATAAACAATAAACAATAAACTATTATAAACAATAAACAATTATAAACTGTACAACCATAATACAAAACACTGTATGAGCACTATCACATTTTCAGCTGAGTAAACGAGGCACAAGAATTTAAGTGCTTATTTAGAAACACACAGATGAAAAGCAGCAGAACCAAAGTTTGAATCCAGGAAGGCTAACCCCAGAGTCCATACTCTAATTTTTTCTATAAAAAGCCAGATGATAAATATTTTAGGCTGTGAGCTACGTGGACTCTGTAAAAACTATTCAATTCTGCTGTTATAGTGTGAAAGTAACATAAACATATGTAAACAAATAGGCATGTGTTGCAGTAAAACTGCATTTACAAAAGCTGCAGTAGGTCAGACTTGGTCCATCAGCTATAGTTTTCTAACTCCTGCTCTAAATCAGCCATTTTCAGTGTTTTTAGATAACATTAAACATTTCTTAAATATTAAGGGGTGCTTGCTCATTGGAAACATTGGTGGCATAGGGTTTAGTGCTAAAGCTGCTAACCAGAAGGTTGGCAGTTCAAATCTGCTAGGTGCTCCTTGGAAACTGTATGGGCCAGTTCTACTCTGTCTATAGAGCAGCTAAGAGTCAGAACCGACTCTATGGTAGGGGGCTTGGTTGCTCGGTTTATTTATTCAATAATTAAGAATTATTATAAGATTTTGTGCTCATAGATTGCCTTTTTTATGTTTATTGATGCATCTCATTTTTGGTCCTAGAGATGCTGAAATAGGCTTGAAAAGAAAAAATGGGCCCACTAGTGGGTCAGCTGAAAAGCTAATAATTAAAATTTACACACTTAGGATTCAATAATGCAGAGAAGGTAAGGAGCTAAGGTAAATTTATCATCTCTCACAGATTTTCTGCCAAAGCTGAATGAACACAGATTCAATTTTATGAGCAGGAAAAAAAAAAAAAAAAATTCTTTTCTAGACTTCAGCAATTGTCTTATGATCTTTAAAGAGTCAAATCTTGGACAAAAGTTCTCCTATCAACTACTCTCCAATCTATATGCAGCTGGGGTATAACCAGAAAGAGCTGACTTAGTTAGAAATCTAAAAGAAAAAAAAGTAAGCTAGTAAATCACCTCTGTTCAGCACTTATGTCTCTTTCCTGAGTTTTCTGAAAAGACTGTAGCAAAAGAGACATAAAACTCACACCACACAGCAATCAAAAAGCTGGTGAGAGACTCCCATTGGCAGAGATGCTAGACATTGAAAGCTTAAAGACCCTTGTAAAATAGCTACCCAGCTAATGCCAATCAAAAAGAAGGTAAAGAAAATTAAGAGCTATTCCCTGTACTCTACCCTAGAATCTTCATCTCATGCTGCCTTTCAACAGGAAACCTTGGTGAAATAGTGGTTAAGTGGTGTTACTGTTTACCAAAAAGTAGACAGTTTGAAGCCACCAGAAGTTCCCTGGAAAGCTGTGGGGTGGTTTCTATTCTGTCCTATAAGGTAACTGTGAGTCAGCTCTCAACCCTTCCTTAGAGAATGGATGGATTTCCTTATAAATGCAGAGGCTGCCACATCAGCTAAAATCCCTGTCTGTTTCTTATCCTGTCTTCCTTTGAGCCACAAATACGTTTTTGTGGTACATACTTTCAAATCACTAAGCACTGACCTGACTTTCAGTCCTTGGCTATCTAATTACTAGTTTTGACTTACTGTCTCTGTAGCAATTGAACACACTAAACCTGTTAAGAGTTTTTGTGTGAAAGGAATACCATAGTTAAATACAGTCCTGACAGCCTATTTTAAGACTTTTTTCATGGGAAAAAAATTCAGGCACCTCCTGTTTTCATCCGAAATCTGTGATCAAGATGTTTTATCATGATCCAGACTGAACTTGTGGAAGTTGAAGAAAGCCTGTGGGCTCAAAGCTGTTAAAAATGTTTTTATATCAAGGTTGGCCATTTCAATCCAACAGGCCTTCCTTGAAAACTCTATGGAGCAATTTTACTCTGCTCTGTAGTTCACTATGAGTCAGAATTGACCCAACAGCACTGATTATTACATATGTAGATTAATGTAGCTGATAGTGGATACCAGGGCCTGACAAAGTTCACTTAAGTTATTAAGCTACATTTTAAATGAACAAACAGGTCCAAATTCCTCTCCCTATCTTTTGCTCCCCTGATCTCTGAAAATACAGTTAACTGAGACCTTAGAGGTGATGGTGGATGTGAGGGCCTGACAAAGGTCACTTAGGTTATTAAATTACATTCTAACTGGACAAACAGGTCTGTATTCCTCTCCCTGCCTCATCCTGTCACAATCTCGGAGGACACAAAGTTGATTAAGACCTCAGAGGGAGATAAAAAATTTTTGGATTGTTTACTCTGCTAGATTATCATGTGACATTTAGATCTGCTCTGATTGACTATCCTATGATAGACTTTAAGTCTGCCCTGTTTAATTAGACAATTCACACTGTTTATTAGATGTAATGAAACCTTATGATGTAACGCAGTCTTGTAGTTCCTGAATATTGTTCAGTGACAATCTGCCACCCCTTTGAATTCTGGCTATAAAAATCTCTAGAAACTGTAACTCAAATGGGACAGTTTGTATTGGCTACTGTTCCCCCACATTTGCTGCAGAAACCTACCAATAAATTATTCCTTGAACCCTAAAAAAAAAAGTTTTTATAACAAAAAGACTCCTCCAGGTTCCCATTGTCTCTGCTAGATCATGGCCAAAATTGTCTCAATCCTCCATCCGTAAAGAAGCCAGTATATTAATTTTCTTGTTCTGTGTAACAAATTGTCACAACGTAACTTCAAATGATGGCCATTTGTTATTTAACAGTTCCCTAAGCTAAAAATTCAGATGAATTTGCCTGAGTGCTCTGTTTAGGAGACTAACAAAGACTGAAGCCAAGGTGTGGACCAAGCTAGGCTGTCATTCCGTTGCTCTGGGGAAGAATATTTTCCAAGTCCATTCAAGGTATTTGCTGACGTTGGTTCTTTGTGGTCATAGGACTGAGGCACCCTTGCCCCACCTCACCCCCAGGCTATCCAATAAGGGCTGCTCGTCTTTGTCACTTGCTTACAATTTCTTATAGCACACTTTTTCTATCACAGCAATGGAAAATTGCCTCATTTTGAATTTTTCACATACTTCAAATCTCTTCAGTTTCCTCTTCAACTATTAACCACAGAAAACACTGTACTTTCACATGTTCATGCGATTATATAGCACACTTGAGTAATTTCTTTTTTGCCATATATGGTAGCTTAATGTTGGGAATGATATTTCCCATATTTGTCATAGAGCAGCAGATTCCACCCTGGAGGTAAAGTTTATGTAAGTTTGAGGGTCATTGGAATCATGCTTAAAATTTTGCCTAGAGAAGCAAGAAGCCCTTTGATGTAGAACAGGGTTTGGCAAACTATGGCAAATGCTAATTGTCTGACTGAGATGCAGCATGCCTGATTTTAAACATTGTCTGTAGCTGCTGCTGTGCTACCACTGCAGAGTACAGTAGCTGGGTAGTTGTGATGGTCACTATAGAGCCTACAAAGTTGAAAGTATTTTGTCCTTTACAAAAAATGTTTAGCAACCCGTGGACTAGAGTTCTATACCATATCTTATGGTTTGCACGTAAAAACAACATCAGCAGCAATAACTACACCTAATAGCAACAATAACTCACCTAATCACCACATGATTAACTGAATTGTTACCTCTTGCTTCCTTATCATTTTGAACCATAATGCTGTTCTCTTTGCTTGTCTAATTGATGTTACTTATTTCATTCTGTAGATTTATGCTCTGACATCTGTAGAATCCCTGTTCACCCAGCTAGACAATATATACTAACATGTATCTATATATGTGTGTATGTGTGTATGTGTGTACACACACACACACTCACACATGCACACACACACACACACACACACACACACACACACACACACACAAGGTCTGACAATTAAGTTCACAAACTGATCCTAGAAAAAGTGTTACATACCTCTTTGCTGAATATCACTATGGTCACCTTTCAAGTACTCCCTTTGGGAAGCCATATACCAATGCTAGCACCCTTCAAACCAATTTTATAACTCTTTCTGGAATGGTCGTAAGAGCTGTCATCGTATTATCTTTGATGTCCAAAATGTTATCCAAATATCGTCCTTTCAATATTTCCTTTACTTCAGGCAAAGAAAAGATCAGGTGAGTAGGGAGGGCATTCCAATAGCTATTTGTTTTACTGGCTAAAAACTCACTCACAGACAACACTGCATGAGCTGGTACATTGTCATGATGCAAGAGCCATGAGTTGTTGGCAAAAAGTTCAGGACTTTTATCCTAGCTTTATCATGCAGCCTTTTCAGCACTTCCAAATAGTAAACTTGGTTAACTGTTTATTCGATTGTACAAATTCATAATGAACAATCTCTCTGATATCAAAGAAGATTAACAACATTGTTTTGACTCTTGATTTGGACTGAAGGATATTTGTTATGGGTGGAGAACTGGCTGACTTCCATTGTATACTTTGTTTCAGGGTCATATTGGTAAACCCATGTTTCATCACCAGTGATAACATGGCCCAAAACATCATCTGGCCTCTCCGAAAGGTCTTGGCAAAGATCGACTTTCTTTTGCTTTTGTTCATCAGTGAGCTTCTCTGGGACCATTTTTGCATACGTCTTTCTCATGCCAAGATTTTCAGTTAAGATTTTCCTGTTTCTTTTTCAATGTTTACCTG
This sequence comes from Heterohyrax brucei, assembly GCA_028571685.1. Lineage (NCBI taxonomy): Eukaryota > Metazoa > Chordata > Mammalia > Hyracoidea > Procaviidae > Heterohyrax > Heterohyrax brucei. Next base: position 57,594,131 of record CM053145.1, on the reverse strand, counting down.
GTCTGCTATACTTCTCATATTCAGCTGGCGATTTTGATGCATAATTCAATGACTTTTTGCAACGTTGTTTCAATGACTTTTTGCAGCGTTTTTGTCAGTTGTGCTCGTTACTGCCACACTGATGTCTCTTCGCCAGTGATGCTATCTCTCCCTTCAGAAAAACGTTTAATCCGTTTGCACGCTGCCATTTTCTTCATGGCATTATACCCATAAACTTAAACTAACAACCCGTGATTTCATTTCCACTCTTGCCAAGTTTAACAAGAAATTTAATGTTTCTTTGTTGCTCTAAATCAAACTCCTACATTCTCGTGATAGCAAACAAAAACATGCAACAACAATAATGAATGCCACTCAGCAAGACACTATCACATGTCGGCACGAACACAGCTGTGAGACCCTGATATACCACAGTTGTGAAACCTTACTGAGATGTTTGCACAGTGCTGCCAATGCGAGCGCACAGTGGCAAGTTTGTGAACTTAATTGTCAGATCTCATATATATTTGTTGTTGTTAAGAAAGATCGATATTTCACATACAAGTAATGTTCTATTCATATTTGGCAAGCTTAAAATTATAGAAGAAATAACAAAAATTTAGATTAGCTAAACTGACCACTCAAAGACCACAAACAGTACTGCTGCACTTTGCCCTAGTGCATTTGTGATGACCAGTTTTACAGAGGTCTGATTTGTTAGTCAGATTCTCTGTGTTATGGATAAAAGAAAATTAACTAAGTATTTTCACGGGAATCACTACACATGCTGTGAGAGGTAACTGAAAAAAGAGCCAAGTTATAATACATGGAAGTATCACTGAAGAATATTCTAGCATCTGTAGATGTGGCTCCGATACACTCCTAAGTGACGATTCCTTTTCTTTCGCATCTACAGGTTTGTCTTGGGTTCTTAACAATGCCAAAACAATCTGTGAAAATAGCCCAACAATTAGAAAGTTTAACATATTGTTGATAAAACTCTTATCAGTTAAGGGAATCACAGGATTTTCTGGTGAGGAAGAGCTTTGCATTTCTTGGCTAGATCATGAAGGTTTTATAATACAGGTAAGAGAGATTGTAAAAGACTATGAATCAGCATTTTCGTTGTATACGTCCTCATTCCTTTCAAGTATGCTTCAGAGTCTTAAATGCCGTTGTCTGTTCGTTCACTTGAAAGAACAAATGGTTCTGAATGCTTTGTAACCCAGACAACCCACTGCCATTGGGTCAATTCTGACATACAGTGGCCGTATGGGACAGGGTTGAAATGCCCCATAGAGTTTCCAAGGAGCATCTGGAGGATTTGAACTGCCAAACTTTTGGTTAGCAGATGTAGCACTTAACTATTGCACCACCAGAGTTTCCTTGTAATCTAGATCCACAAACAAACCTCACTGCCTTTGAGTCAATTCCAACTAATAGCAGCCCTATGGGACAGAGTAGAACTGTTCTATAGAGTTTCCAAGGAACACCTGGTGGATTCAAACTGCTGATCTTTTGGTTAGCAGATTTGCACTTAACCACTATGCCACCAGGATTTCCTTGTGATACAGATAGGGACTACAAACACCTTGGAGTGTTAAGGATTCTACATAGAGTAGGTCTTGTCACTATCAGTGAGGTAAAGTCTCCCTTTGGACAACAAGAAAGGACTCTAAAAGGTATGTAGTTTTGCAGTCCTTTAACTGGTGGTTGCTGTTTATAATCCCTCTAGGTCAAAGGATCAAATCTTGAGCCCAAACCACCTGTTTAGCCTCCTAAAACAAAAACAGCAGAATGTACACTCACATGCCCTTAGGCCATCCACTTCAAAATACTGAGAATGCTTTCTTAAGCTTAGCAGAACATCTGCTTCCCACCTCCATCACATTTCTGCTTTTTACACCTTTTTATTGCAATCAATATGTAAAATATCTTCTTACTGTAAGAAACAGGACAATTTTTTTTCAAACAGTTATGAATTTAGTTGTGTCCAACAAAAATCTGTGTTGCAAATCCTAACCACTATACCTATGTTTATAGTCTCATTTAGGAATGGAATTTCTGTGATGTATATGAGGCAGTATTAGAGTAGGATGTATCTTAAATCAATCTAGTTAGGGTTATAAAAAAGCAGATTGAATAGTCAAGCATAAAGAGGAGAAGAAGATCAACACCACACAATCTCCAAGGAATCTAGGAACACAACTGAAAATACTCAGGAGAGAGAGAGAGAGAGCCCTACTTTAGAACTAACAGTCTTAATTCAGATTTCTAGCTTCCTAAATTTTGATTTTACTTATTTGAACATGTCATCAAGAGGAGCCAGTCCCTGGAGAATGACTTCATACTTGGTAAAGCAGAAACCAAAAAACAAAAACTTTTGCCACTGAGTTATTTCCAACTCAACAACTCTATAAGACAGAGTAGAACTGCCTCACAGTTTTCCAAGTATTTTCTGGTAGATTTGAACTGCTGACCTTTTGGTTAGCAGCCAAGCTATTAACCACTACCTTGCCAGGGTTCCTGAAAAAGTAGGTCAGTGAAAAAGAGGAAGACTCTAAGTGAGACAAATTGATGTAGTGGCTACAATAATAGGCTCAAACACAGCAACAGGTGATCATGAGGATGGCACAAGATTAGTCGTCTAGTGCTGCTATAGCAGAAACACCACAAATTGATGGCTTTAAAAAGAGAAATTTTGTTCTGTTAGAGTCCAGTTAGCTAAAAGTCCAAATACAGGGTGTCAGCTCCTGGGGAAGGCTTTCTCTGCTAGCTCTGTAGGAAAGTCTTTGTTGTTGTAAGTTGTCTCCTGAAGTGAGAGCTTCTGAGGCCCAGCAACCCCAGGTCCTTTCCAAAAGAGGCACTCTGCTCCTGGCTACTTGGTGGTTTGATGTTTCCAATTCTCTGATTGCTTTCCTTTCCTTTGTAACCCAAGAGATTGCCTCAAGGCACAATACAATCTTGCACGATGAGTCCTGCCCCGCCAACACAACTGCTGCCCATCCTTCCTCATTAATATCATAGAGGCAGGGTATAAAACATGGAGGAACATAACACAGTACTAGGAATCATGCCCTAGCCAAGTTCTTCCACACATTTCAGGGGGAGCACAATTCAATCTATGACAGCGTAAGACTAGGCAGTATTTCATTTTGTTGTACATGGGGTTGTTGTGAGTCCAAATCTACTCTGTGCACCTAACAACAAGAAACTGTGAGAAAATAAAATGTCTGTTTGTGAAATTCACCCACCTGTGGTATTTCTGTTATAGCAAAACTAGATAACTAAGACACTGACCCATCTGTTACAGTGGGGGAGAAAAAGGGGTTTTCTTCATTCTTTGGTTGCCATATTAGCAGCTTCTCATCCGAATGCTTACAGATCTTTGAACTCTGCCCTAGTATGAGCCTCTCTGTGCAGGCTTTTCTCATGCAGCATGAGATTCACAACTCCATCATCATACTTAACCACTTATAGCATTATAGTTTGTTGGGGTTTCTTCCTTTCTAGGCTGTGATGTTATCCCTATTACCTAATAAACCCCAGTGGCATGGTGGGTTAAGTGCTAAATCTGCTAACCAAGAGGTTAGCAGTTGAAATCCACCAGGCACTCCTTGGAAACTCTATGGGACAGTTCTACTCTGACCTCTAGGGTTGCTATGAGTTGACCAGACTCAGCGGCAGTGGGTTGAGTTTGATTACCTAATAGAGGACTCCCTGGATGCAAATTGTTAAGCCTTTGACTGTTAGCTAAAATGCTGGCAGTTTGAGTTGATCCGTGTGTTTCAGATGATGCCTGGTGATTGGCTTCTGAAAGGTAAAAGACAGACAAAAAGCCAAACATGGTGTTGTCGGGTCAATTCCTACTCATAGCAACAACACAGGACAGAGTCAAACTGCTCCATAGATTTTCCAAGGAGCAAATGGTAGATTAGAACTGCTGACTTTTTGATTAGCAACAGAGCTCTTAACCATTATGACAAGAGTGGAGGACTTCTACACTGCATACTGTGTGTCAGAATTGACTAAAAGGCAGCTACCGACAACAACATTGAGTAATACAGGGCCTGGCATAAGATAGACTTGAAGTATGCCTTACTATCTAGTATAGCTATAACAGAAGTGCTGTAAGTGAATGGCTTTAACAAAGAAAAGTTTATTTTTATACAGTCCAATAGGCTGGAAATCTGAATTCAGGGTGCCGGCTCCAGAGGAACACATGTTCTCTGTGTTGGGTCTGGAGGAAGGTCCATGTGTGGCATCAGTCTTTCTTTTCTTTCTATGGCCTGAGAGCATCTCAATGTAGGAAACTTCAGGTGTGAAGGACACTCTGCTCCAGTTGCTGCTTTCTTCTTAGTATGAGGTCTCTAACTCTCTGCTTCCTTCCCTTTCATCTCTTTAGAATGAAAGGTAGTGCAAGGCACACCCAAGAGAAACGCACTCTACGTTGGACCACGGAAGTGTAACCCTAGTTAGGGTGTTACAGCTTCACCCTAATTTTCTCTAACTAATCCAATCTTGCCCCGTTAGCCACAGGCAGAGATTAGAATTTATAACATAGAAAAATCACAAAGTGAAAGACAATCACACAATACTGGGAATCATGGTCTGGTCAAATTGTTATACACTTTTTTTTTTTTTGGAGACACAATTTAATTCATGAAAAAGTAAATATGACAAGTGTAAGAAAGTTTTTAAAGTCATGCTGTTTTGAGTTTAAACTTTCTTCTATTCCTGGCTACAGTGTATATAATGTATATAAATGTATATAAATGTAGAGATCTTGATCAATTTCTTTAATCAATTTAAACCTCATTTTTATCAACTTTAAAATGGAGAAAACAATGTCACCTCAGTAATGTCATTGTTATAATTAAATGAACTGATGCTCATAAAGCAATTTGCTTACTTCCTAGCATATAATAAGCACTCAATGCACAGTTATTTAGATAACGGTATTAATGATCAAAATATAAAAATTATAAAGTAGCAAATTATCTACAGTTTATTCCAAAAAATATTTTATGTACAATGAGTAACATTTTTCAGATGACCTAGGTTAATCAGATATGGAAACAAGCATAAAAACCTGTCAGCCTGTGTGTTTTGATGATTCTTTTCATTATGCATGGATGTTATCACCAGTATGTTTTGAATTGTAATAATATGTAGTCAACTTTAAAATTACAATACTACATCTAAACAGTGGCCAACATTTTCAAGAGAGATTCACTTGGTTCTTTGCCTGTACAGTTTCTGCACTGATTACTTTAAGTCTGCCATGGATTGCCAGACTTATGACAGGACTGTGTCCTCCCCAAAATGTGCATAGTAATTTGACTGAGCTGGTGATTCTCAGTATTTTATGATCGCCCTCCACTTTGTGATTTTTCTGATGCTGTAAGTCCTATTCTCTGCCTGTTGGTAATAGATAGAATTATATTAAAAGAGGATTAGGGTGCTGCTGCAACACCTTTATTAAGAGACTCTCCCCGGAGTGTGTCTTCCACCACCATTTATCCTTTCATCCTATAAGAATTAAAAGAACAGGGAAGCAAACAGACAGTTGGCAACCTCAAAGCATCCAGAAAGCTCACCAAGAGCAGAGCACATCCTTCAGATGTGAGATTTCTGCACCAAGATGCTCCCTGACCAAAGACTGATGCAACGCAAGGACATTCCTCCAGATCTGACAAAGACGGAAAGCATTCACCTGTAGCAGACAATCTAAATTTTGACTTGTAGCCTACTGGACTGTGTAAGAATAAATTTCTTTGTTAAAGACTTGTGGCATTTCTGTTAGAGCAGTACCAGATGAATAAGACAGAGCACAGTGTTCTCAGTTCACTCTGGAGCTCAGCTTCAAAAGTGATGAGCCTTTCTTTTCTCTCGTTTTCCCTCTGAATAAGAAATTAGTCTATGGGATTTACTTTAATTTATATATGTATTAGCATAATAAAGGTTCAAATATAAACTTTGTGAGAGTAGATTTTATATAGTTGCTGAAAAGTAAAATAAAACTCGTCTGGTGCTTTCTGACCCTCCCTGACCGTGAAGACCGTGAGTGATGGGACTCAGAGCTAATTCAATGCAGTGCACAGACACGGAGACAAACATCAAGATCTGCTTTGAAAAGTTGCAGATTCTACAGCTTCCCTTTTTTCTAGAGGCTAAAGGTGAAAAGTTATCTGGTGTCACTAGTATTATACCTGTATTTGATGATGCCTTTGGCCATTTCAATTCCCTTGAAGTGTGGAGAACAATTGTTATTGAATTTTTGAGCCCGCTGGCAATAGCTTTTAGCTGCAGTCATGCATAGAAATATGAGTAAAGCATATTACAGCCTTATAGAAGTATATCTTAGATGATCTGAAGACAAGGTGAAATATAAGCCTTGCTGCCATGGCCCCAAATCCTTCTTAAGTGATTACGATGTGAGGCAGAGGATTTATTACCAGTTCAGGTAATGATCTTTTATAGATCCTTGTTGATCATTATAATTCCAAAGTGAAAAATGCACTGCACTTCTAAAGATTTGTTTCCCCCTTAGATCTCATTTGTAACTCTCTCATTTGTTATATAGAATTTCAATATATACTTATGAAATATGCTGCTGCAGACTGTGCTATATAGCATTGAAACAGAATTTTTTTAGATACAGTTTTCCCCCTCTAATGAGCATTTGAAAACATTTATGAGGAGCAATGCACATAATATACTATTTTAAGAGTGTAGCAGCTGTTCCTCATACCAAGTATTTATGTATTTTTAGTCTGTATTCAAATACCTTATTACGTCTGGTAAAAATTAAGAAGATAATTTGGGTAGTTGTTTCAGAGTACAAAGAAGCATACTGGGTGTGTGAGCTGAGTTTTGTAAGTATACTATTCTGAAGTATACTGAGTTTTGTAAGTAATATTCAAATTTACTTAAAATTTACCCTTATGACATTCTATATTAAATACACAAGAGCTGAAAATGCTAAAATTAGTTTGTAATATTGTGATAGTGCAAGCTTATATCTTCATAGAAATTTAAAGTTCACAATAATACTTCCATGGATCTCACATAAGTTCTATGCTGACCTCAAAAATAATCAAGTCAGGCATACCACTAGTGAGTGACTGAACCAGTACTGGCGGCTGCTGTGACTCCTCCACCCCCGGTAATCCATCTTTTGACTTCTGTTCTAGTGTTCCTTCTAGTAGTCAGATGTGCTATGCTATATATTGCCTTAAGGACTGCAACATTAACTGTAAACCTATATATAATTGGATACATAATTATAAGCAATATATAAATACATATAACTTATAAAAACAAATTGATATGATTTAAATGGTAGCCTCTTATAGTTTATATATATGTAAGTCACTTTTTATAAATTAACTTTCTTCAGACTAGAGCTGCTACAAACCTTTATAGATTGAATTGTGCCCATCCCCCTCAAATGCGCTGAAGCCCTTAAGTCTTTACATGTGAAAAAGTATTGTTTGGGTAGTTAGGGATTTTCTTTGTAGATGTTATCATTTTGGTTAATACAGTCATATAGGAGTAAGGTATGATGCTACTGATCCATTCGAGTGTTATCTTGTAAAACAGAACAGCAGATACGGCAACAGAGTCACATAAAAGGGAAATGCCATGTGAAGATATTTCTATAAGCAACAAAATCAAAACCAAATCAAACCTGTTGCTGTTTAGTCAATTTTGACTCATAGCAATCCTATAGGATGTGGCAGAACTGCCCATAGAGTTTCCAAGGAGTGCCTGGTGGATTTGAACTGGCAAACTTTTGGTTAGCAGATGTAACTCTTAACTGCTATGCTACCAGTGTTTCCAGTGCAATAAAGAAATGCAAATAATTGCCAGTACCCACTACTAGAAGCATGAAACAGTTCTTTCCTCAGAGCATTCAGAAAGAATCAACGTGGCTGAGATTTGAACGTCTAGCCTCTAGAACAGTGAACAATGAGGCAATAAATTTCTGTTTAAAGTCACTCACAATGTGGTATTTTGTTACTGAAGCTCTAGGAAAGTAAGATGCAAATGCATTGTCCTTGACTTTTTATTGTGTAGCAGAGGAAACTTGAATTAACAGTAACCATCAACAGATAGCTCAAGGTAGAACCTAAGATCAGAAAACAAGTGTTTCCAGAAGTGATCCTTGAGAGCTCATGAAGAGTTTATTGAGACCTTAATTTAGTAACCACTGACTGAGTGCTTGAGGTTGATCTTAGGTGTATTTCTAATGCTATCGTGTAAGACAGCTTTAGAATGAGAGCTAATCTCTCTGAGGCTTATGGAGGATTAAGTCTAAGAGTGGTTTGACTTATTCCTATAAGATTCTTACACAATTCTAGGTAGAAGAATAGTCTATCGGAGTCTCAACTTCAGGATCTGAAACAAAAACAAACTCAAACCACTGCTGTTGAGTTGATTTTGACTCATAGTGAATCCTGAAAAGCACTCTAAAAATCCATTTGTTTTTCTTCATATACTTCTTCTAGTCTACATCTCTTAAAGCCATTTTGCATATTCGTTTATTCTCCCTATACCACTATTCTTGGAAGCTCTGGTTCTGTAGTGATTAAGTACTACATCTGTTAACCTAAACATCAAAAGTTCATATCCCACAGGTGTGCCTTGGAAACTCCGTGGGGCAGTTCTGCTCTGTCCTGTTAGGTTGTTATGAGTCAGCAATGATTTAACAGCAGTGGGTTTGGTTTTGTGGTTTATACCATTATTCTTAACCTGAGACCCATTCCCTCATTTAGGTCTTCTGCCTCTGTCTCTATCCGTTTTTTGTTCATAGTTATATACACTGCTTTAGGAGTTTCAGGATTTCCAAGAATCCTTTAAGGTAGTGTGGGGACAGAGTGGAAGGTTGTCATTGCTCAGGAGTTTTGACCAGGTACAGTCCTTACACATAAAAGTGATTCAGCAATGACATACCCTACTTATGCCCAGCTTGGCCTTGAAGACTCAAATCTGGAAGCCAGCCATATTTGTGTAAAACTGATATAAGGTCACTGCTCCATGAGGCGCAGTCTCTTGTCTGATGCTTTTGTCCACCTTCTGCTTCCTGAGATACTGTGCTGCCTTACTGTGCCTTTGCTCCAATGCACCTGCTATGACCACAGCAAATAAGCCTCTGTCATTACTGGGTCTGCCCAAATCTTCAACCTGCATTACTGACCTTCAACACCTGGTTTCAAAGAGGGAGATAAAAATGTAACAGAGAAGTCAGGTACAGATGAGTATCAGATGTACCTACTCAAACTGTACAGGAGTGAAATTCAAGCCATTTAATGACTGATTGTGTATGTATCTACACCCCAAACCCACTACCATCAAGTAGCTTCCAACTCATAGTGACCCTAGAGACAGACTAGAACTGCCCCATAGGGTTTCCAAGGAGGGTCTGGCAGATATGAACTGCCAAACTTCTAGTTAGCAGCCATAGCACTTAACCACTATCCTACCAGGGTTTCCACAATGCCAGGGTTATGTGAGAAAAATTAAGCTGAAGCTTTTGTACATGTACAAAAAAAAAAAAACAAAAAACAAATACTTACATGTTAGAAATAGTTGCCCCAGGATAGTAAAATGATTAGAGATTTTTGTCTTTTTTTCATATTTTTAGTAAGTCTGAAATATGTTCTCTTAAGCAAGTATAACAGTTACAATCAGAAAAGAAATTATTGTAATGTTAAAAAAAATAACTGGACTGCTGTTTCAGTTCTGACATGTGGTGAGCTTAAACATGGTCATTTCTGAAATATACTGTATTGATCCTGTTTCTTGGGGGAACACTGACTGATTCAGACAAAAAGAACCGAAATTCACAAAGGAAAAATAAATTAAATAAGTCTGTATCTATTAAAGAAATTTAATCAGAATTAATATACTTTCAAATAAAAAAAAGCCAAGCTCAGATAATTTACTGTTGAATTTAAACATTTAATAGAGAAATAATAAAAATTCTCTACAAGCATTTCTGTGAAGCCAAGCCAAGTGCCGTCGAGTCACATATTCAAACTCATTCTGTAAGGCCATGGCTATCAAACCATATAAAGACATTATAAGCAAGAAAAACTATAGGCAATTATCTGTAACACAGAAAAAAAAATCTTCAACAAAATACAGCAAATTGAATTGAGCAATGTATATAAAAAATTATACAGTAAAATGTGTGATTTCTTCCAGATATGCAAAGTTGATTCAACATTTGAAAATCAACATAATTCAGCATTACCAACAGACTGAAGAAAAAATATTGAATGATCTTATAAACTGATGCAGGAAAAGATACAATAACTATTCATGATAAAAGCTTGCCACAAATTAGGACTAAAGGGGAAGTTCCTCAAACTGATAAGCAACAACAACAAAAAAACCCTATGAACAAATGCAGGTAACATCATACTTAATAACAAAAGACCAAATGCATTTGCCATAAGAAGGGAAAGGGCATCCTATTTTTCAATATTTAATTAAATGCTTGACAATTATGCAAAAGTTTGGTGTTTCTACCTCAAACAGAGGATCTTCAGGAGACAATCCCGGTGATCTACTTCCAAAAGGTCACAGTCTTGAAAACCCTTTGGAGTAGTGCTCTGCACACATGGGATTGCTGTGAGTCGGAATCAACTCAGTGAGAACTAAAAACAACGTTCAGCATCACGTAGGATATCCTAGCTAAAGTGATAGCATAAGAAAAAGAAATAGAATTTATATATAAAGAAAATGATTTTTGATTGAAAAGAGCATAGTTGTCTATAGAGAGAATCTACCAAAATATTCAAAATTCTTCTGAAACTAGTGAGTGTAGCAAGATGTAAGATCACAGGATAGAAGGTCAATAGATTGTTTTAGAAATCTGTTGCTGTTCTACAGAACAACACTTAACAACTGGAAATTGAAATGTAAAAGAAAAAGAAAAAGCCAGTTAAAACAGCACTGAAAACACAGAACAGTTGAGAATAAATCTCACAAAATATTCACAAGATCTATGTGCAGAAAACTACACACCACTGATGAAGGAAACAAAAAATCTAAGTAAATATACTGGTATTTCATTTCTCTGGGTTAGAAGACAATGTTTTAAAGATATCAATTGTTTTTAACTTGACCTAAAGATTTGATACAACCCCAAGAAAAATTATAACAAGCTACATAGATAACAAACTGCTTCTAAGATTTATAGCCAAGTGCCATCAATATTTATAGAGAAAGGAAAAAGACCTTTAACAACCAAACAATGCTGAAGAAGATAAACAAAATTGGAAGATTTACAGGGTACAATTTTAAGGGCACTTGGCTGGCATAAAGCTGCAGTAATCATGAGAGTGTGGTACTGGCAAAAATAGACACATAGATCAATGGAATAAAATAGAGTCCAGAAACAGGTCTACACAAATATAATCCACTGAAATTTGACTGAAAGGCAATGAAAACAAGAGATGATGAAGAAACGGCATCCATATAAAAAAACAAATAAAGTGAATTAGATCCAGACCTTACAGCTTTCCCAAAATGTAACTCAATATGGATCACAGACCTGTTTGCAAAATTCAAAATCATAGCACTTCTAGAAGACAATCTTCATGAACTGACTTGAGTGATGCATTTTTAGATGTGACACCAAAACTGTTGTTGTTGTTAGGTGCCGTCCAGTCACTTCTGAGTCCTAGTAACCTGATCTGAAACAGAATGAAACACTGTCCAACCTGATGCCATACCCATGATAATTTTTATGCTGAACCCACTGTTGCAGCCACTTTATTAATCTGTCTCCTTCAGGGTTGTCCTCTTTTTTTTCTGTTTTATTAAGCGTATCATTCTCTGGGGATTGATCCCTCCTGATAATATGTCCAAAGTATTTACGATACAGTCTCACCATTCTTGCTTCCAAATAGCATTGTGGTTGCACTTCCTCCAAGGCGGATCTGTTTGTTATTTCAGCAGTTCATGGTATTTTCAGTATTCTTCTCCAACACTACAATTCAAAGGCATCAGTTTTTCTTCTGTCTTCCTTGTTCACTGTCCAGCTTTCACGTGGATATGACGCAATTAAAAATACAATAACTTGGATCAGGTGCACCTTAGTCTTCAAGGTGACATTTCACTTTTCAACACTTTAAAGAGTATGTTGCACCAGAACTTCCCAATATGAAATCCTGGTAGCATAGTGGTTAAGTGCTACATCTGCTAACAAAAAGATTGGCAGTGCAAATCCACCAGAAGCTCCTTGGAAAGTCTATGGGGCAGGTCCACTCTGTCCTAAAGGGTTGTCATTGGTCATAATCAACTTGATGGAAGTGGGTTTGGTTTGGTTTGGTTGTTTTACAGTGCAATATGTCTTTTGATTTCTTCACTGCTGCTTCCACGAGTGTTGATTGTAGAACCAAATATCCCTGACAACCTCAGTCTTGTATCCATTTATCATGATATTGCTTACTGGACAAGTTGTCGGAATTTTTTTTTTCATCTTGATGTTGAGGTACAATTTGTACTGAAAGCTGTGGTTTTGATCATCAAGAGTGTTTCAAATCCTGTTCGTTTTCAGCAAGCAAGGTTGGTGTCATCTGCATAACACAGGCTTTTCATGAGTCTCCCTCCAATCCTGAGGCCTCATTCTTCTTCATGTAGTCTAGCTCCTCAGAATATTTGCTTGGCATACGGGTTGAAAAGGTATGGTGAATGGAGACAACCCTGACACACACCTTTCCTGACATTAAACCATGCAGTGTCCCCTTGTTCTGTTTCAATGACTGTCTCTTGATCCATGTGCAGACTCTCCTGAGCACAGTTAGAGATGATCTGGAATTCCCATTCTCCTTCACAAGGTTATCAAAATGAAGGAAAAAAAAAAACAGTTTTGAATGTCCATTAATAATCATAAAGTGGAATGTACAAAATATGACTCTAGGAAAATTGGAAACAATCAAGAATGAAATAGAAAACACAAACATCAATATCCTAGGAATTAGTTTGCTGAAATGGATGAGTATTTCCCATTTTGAATTGGATAATCTATGGTCTCCTATGCCGAGAATGACAACTTGAAGAGGAATGGTGTTGAGTTCATCATTAAAAAAACATTTCAAGATTTGTCCTGAAGTACAATGCTGTCAGTGATAGGGTAATAACTCTGTGCCAACAAGAAAGGCCAGTTAATACTATTATTCAAATTTATGTCCAACAATAAGGCCAAAGATGAAGAAATTAATTTTTTCCTGCCAGTTTCTGCAGTCTAAAATTGACCAGACATACAATCATGATGTATTGATCATTACTGATGATCAGAATACAAAAGCTGGAAACAAAGTAGAAGGACTGATAGTTGGAAAATATAACCTCAGTGATAGAAATGATTCCAGAGATAGCATGAGAGAATTTTGCAAGACTAAAAACTTCTTCATTGCAAATAACTTTTTTCACCACCTTAAGCGGTGACTGTACATATGGATCTTTACAGAAATCTACTCCATCTGTGGAAAGAGACAATGGCAAAGCTGCAAAGAGCTGGCGATAGAAAACAAAAAGGCAAGAACACACTTTGCATTTCTCAAGCTGAAAGAATTGAAGAAAAAGTTCAAGCCTTGAGTTGCAATGCTGAAGGATTCTGCATGGAAAATATTAAATGATAAAAGAAGCATCAAAAGAAGATGATTCAAAAGAAGTAGGATCCATGAAAGATAATGTCGATATTGTAAGCCTTATTAAAATTATCAGCTTCTTCACTAGGAAAGACAATGTGACAAGAATGAAAATACAAGTGAATGACAGGGACAGTTTTTTTTTTTTTAATATTTTATCATGCTTTAAGTGAAAGTTTAAAATTCAAGTCAATTTTTCATACAAAATCTTACATCCATATTGTTATGTGACCCGTCTTGCTCTCCCCACACCGAGACAGCACTGTCCTCCTCCTCTCCACCCTGTATCTCCCATGTCCGTTCAACAGCTACTGTGCTCCTCTGTCTTCTCATCTCCCCTCTGAACAGGAGCTGTCTAGTTAGTCTCATATATCTACTTAAGCCAAGGAGCACACTCTTCACCAGTGTCGTTTTACATCTTATAGTCCAATCCAGTCTTTGTATGAAGAGTTGGCTTCATGCACCGTTTCAGTTTGGGGCTAACAGAGAGTCCAGGGGTCATGTCCTCCAGGGACCCTCTACTCTGTCAGACCATCAAGTCTAGTAAGTTTGCTGGACTTTGAGTTCTGTGCCCACTTTTCTCCTGCTATGCCAGAAACTCATTGTTATGTTCCCTGTCGGAGCTGGCACCGGTGATAGCAAGTCAACACCTAGTTCTTCTGGTCTCATACTGATTTTCTCTCTGGTTTATGTGGCATTTTCTGTCTCTCGGGCTTGTATTTTCCTTGTCTTTGTTGTTATTCATTTAGCTTTTCTCCAGGTAAGTTAGGACCAATTGATGCTTCCTAGATGGTCGCTTGAAACCCTAGTGGAATAGTGATTACCTAGCCAGAAGTCTGGCAGTTCAAATCTGCCAGGTGCTCCTTGGAAACTCTGGAGGGCAGTGCTACTCCGTCCTACAGGGTCACTATGAGCTGAAATGGACTTGACAGCACTGTGTTTGGTTTGATTTTGCTTTAGATGGTTGCTTGCTAGCTTTTAAGGCTCAAGACATCACTCACCAAAGTGGAATGCACAACATTTTCTTAATAAACTTTATTATGACAGTTGACCTGGATGTTATCTGAAACCATGAGCCTCAGCCCCCTATCCCTGCTGCTCTGTCCCTCGGAGTATTTGGTTGTATTCAGAAAACTGTAGATTTTGGTTTAGTCCAGTTGTGATGACTTCTCCTCTACTGTGTGTTGTCTTTTCCTTTATCTAAAATAATTCTTGTCTACTATCTAGATACTAAGAACCCCTCTCCCTCCCTCCCTCTTAACCGTTAAAGAATATTTTCTTCTGTGTTGAAACCTTATCTTAAATTATTGTAATAGTGATTTCATATAACATTTGTCTTTTTGACTGCTGACTAATTTCACTCAGCATAATGCCTTCCAGATATCTCCATGCTATATTTCACAAATTCCTTGTTGTTCTTTATCATTGCATAGTATTCCATTGTGTGAATATACCATAAGTTGTTTATTCATTCTTCCACTGAAGGGCACTTATGTTAATTCCATCTTTTTGCTACTGTGTACGGTGCCACAATGAACATTGTTGGATATATATTTATTTGTATGACAGTTCTTATTTCTCTAGAATATATTCCAAAGAGTGAGACTGCTGAATTGTATGGTATTTCTATTTCCAGCTTTTTAACAAAGCTCCAAACCTATTACATAAGTGATTGTACAATTTTAAATTTCCTATCAGGAGTATATAAGTATTCCAGTCTGTCCACAGCCTCTCCACCTTTTATTACTTTGTGTTTTTTTTTTTTTGGATTAATGCCAAGACTTGTTGGGATGAGACGGTATATCATTGTAGTTTCGATTTGGATTTATTTAATGGCTAATAATCAGGAGCATTTCTTTGTGTATCTGTTGACTGCCTGAATGTCTTCTTTAATGAAGAGTCAGTTCATGTCCTCTGTGAGTTTTTTAATTGTGTTATTCTACTTTTTGTTGTTGACATTCTGCAGTAACTTCTAGATTTTAGAGACTTGATGTTGATTACACATATTGTAGCCAGGTATTTTTTCCCAGTTTGTAGATTGTCTTTTCACTCTTGTGGTGAAGTCTTTGGATAAGCATGAGTGATTTTTAAAAGTTCCCAGTTACGTATTTTCTCTTCTGGCATTTGTGCATTGTTAGTAATGATTTGTATTCTGTCTTCACTGTGTATTGTGGCTCCTAGCATTGTCTCTATTCCCACCCCCCATGAACTTTGTTGTTTAGATTTTACATTTTTGTCTTTCATTCATTTGTTTTTTGTTTCTGTTTTTTGCACGGTATCAGGTATGGACCTTGTTTTATTTTCAAAAGTGACATCCAGTTATGAAATACTTGTTAAAGAGACTATTTTTTCTATGATTAACAGACCTTGGCCTTTGCCAAATGTCATTCGCTCATAGGTGGATGATTTTATGAATGGATTCTAAATCTATTTTACTGGCTTATATACCAGTTGTTGTACCAGTACCAGACTGTTTTGAGGGCCATGATATTATAATAAGTTCTAAATTCTGGTAGCATAAGGTCACTTATGTTGTTCTTTTTCTTCAGTAATGCTTTACTTATCTGTGGCCTCTTCCTTTTTCATATGAAGTTGAGTTTTTTCTCCATCTCCTTTAGAAATGTCATTGCAATTAGAATCAGCATTGCATTGTAGATTGCTTTGGGTAGAATAGACACTTTCACAATGTTGAGTCTTCCTGTCTATGAGCAAGATGTGTTTCTCCATATAGGTGGGTCTCTTTTGATTCCTTGAATTCGTGCATTGTAGTTTCCTTTGTACAAGTTTTTTATATCTCTGGTTAGATTTATTCCCAATATTTTGTCATGTTGGGGGCTATTGTAAATGGTATAGATCCAGTAAGTTTCTCTTTGACTTTTTTTTTTGTTGGTGTGGGGGAATTAAACTGATTTTTGTACACTTGTCTTGTATCCTGATTGTCATGGATTAAATAAATTGTGTCTCCCTAAAAATGTGTGTAGTAATTTGGCTGGGCCAGGATTCCCCGTATTCTGTGATTGCTCTGCATTTGTGATTTTCTGAATTTGTAAATCCTAATCTCTATCTGTGGTTAACAGAGTGGATTATGTTAGAGAGGATTAGAGTGGGACTGTAAATGCCTTCCTAAGGTCACTTCCCTGCTCCAATGTAAAGAGAGTTTCTCTGGAATGTGACTTGCACCATGTTTTAGCCTACAAAAGTTCCTGTGCAAGATGCTTCCTGACCAAGGACTGTTGCAACATAAAGATTTTTCTGCAGAAGTGACAGAAGGAAAGCCCTTCTCCTGGGGTGGACACTTTGAGTTTGGCTTCATAACCTACTGGACTGTGTAAGAATAGACTCTTCTTTGCTAAAGCCACTAACTTTGTGGTATTTCTGTTAAAGCAGCTTTAGTAACTAAAACAGAATTTGGTACCAGGAGTGGGGTGCTACTCTAACAAATGCCTAAAATGCAGTAGCAATTTTAAAATGTGAATGAACAAAAGACTCAGAAGAAACCTGGAAGAACTGCAAATACAAACGAAGGCACAGACGGTGAGAGCCAGAAGCAATGGCAGCAGCATAACCAGAAGCAGTGCTGGAAATGACCCAGGTGGAGTAGGATGCCTCTGGGTACTTGAATCGGTGGAGCTAGCCTTGCACTCTCATGAAGCAAGAAAGCTGAGTGCCTGTGTGCAGGAGGCTTTCTGTGGGCTTCCTGGCAGAGTGGGGTGCCTGTGGGCAGTTGAATGGATGGAGCTACAGAGCCTTGGAGCTCTTGCTCCTGTAGGGCTGATATGGGCCTGAGGCACAGGCCATGAGGCTGTAGGAAGCAGAAGCTGAACAGACACAGAGCATGAGAAGCTGAGATGCCCTAGTCTCAGAAGTTATAGCCATGACCTCAGGGGGCTGAAATGCTGGAGCCAGGATTTTCTGTGTTTATAGATATGGAATTGCCATTCAGTTGGGCTGAGGGTACACCTAAAGCTGAAAGGGTATCGTTTCTTCCAAGTTTGCCTATAAGGTAGTGTTGTAGCACAGGGCTGGGGATCTCCCCTCAGAACACAAACAGTATGGCCAGTACCTAGAGTCTAGAGGACAAGGCTATTGTATAAATTGTCTCAGAAAATGAAAGGTTATTTTCAAAGCTTTGAGGACTAATTTAATATGTTCTGCTGACTTGCTTGTTACCTATTAATACCTTCCTTCCCTGAAGTTTCTCCCATTTTTAATGGGAATGTCTAGCTTATGCTTACCTGTTTTACTATTGTACTTTGGAAACAGAATATTCTCAATTTCACCAATGTAAAAAAGAAGAATTGTATTTTGGACTTGGAACTGATTTAAGACTTTTGATATCATATTAGGTGAACATGTTTTTGTCGTAACTTTTGCTACGATGGGATGAATATGCTGCATGAACTGTGATTTTTTGGTGGCCAAAAGGTGGCATGTTATGGATTGAATTCTTTCTGCCCAAAAATATGTGTAGTAATTTGGCTGAGCCAGGATTCCCTGTATTCTGTAATTGCCTGTCATTTTGTGATTTTCTGATGCTACAAATCCTAATATTTGCCTGTGATTAACAGAGTGGATTGTGTTAGAGAGCATTAGGGTGGGACTGTAAATGCCTTCCTAAGGTCACATCCCTGCTCCAATGTAAAGTTATTTTCCCTGGAGTGTGGCTTGTATCACATTTTATCTTTTTATCCTACCAGGAATAAAAGGAAAGTGAAACAATCTGAGAGTAGCACTGGGAGAAAAGCATATCCTTCAGACCTGAATGTGCCAAGATGCTCCCCAACCAAAGACTGATACAACACAAAGACTTTCCTCCAGAGCTTGCAGAGGTAAAGCCCTTCCCCTGGAGTGGACATACTGAATTTAGACTTGTAACCTACTGGACTGTGTAAGAATAAACTTTTCTTCTCTAAAGCATCCATTTTCTGTTATTTCTATTAGAATGACATTAGCTAACAAAAACTCTGATCTTTCGCTGAACTCTTTTGTTAGTTTTAGTAGTTCTTTTTGTAGATTGTTTAGTTTTCTGTGTGTAAAATCTGCAAATATACTTTTATTTCTTCTTTACCCATTTGGATGCCCTTTACTTCTTTTTCTTGACTAGTAGTTCTGGCTAGAACCTCCAGCACAATGCTGAACAAAATGTTGACAAAGGACATCTTTGTCTGACTCTGTTTTCTGGAGGAATGGTTTCAGACTCACTTCTTTCAGGATGATGTTGGCTGTTGCCTTTATATAAGTGTCTTTTATTATTTTGATAAATTTCCCATCTGTTCCCACTTTGCTGATTGTTTTTAGTATGAATAGGTGTTGGACTTTGTCAAATGTCTGTTCTATATCACTTTATAAAATCATGTGGCTCTTGTCTTTTGTTTTATTTATGTGGTTGGTTACATTAATTGTTCTTCTAGTATTGAACCATATTGAACCGTCCTTACACATCTGGTATGAATCCCACTTGGTCATGGTGCATTTTTTTGTTGTTGTTGTTTTGATGTTTTGATCGGTTGTTGACTTCTATTGGCTGACGTTTTGTTGAGGATTTTTGCATCTAAGTTTCTTTCAGATCTTGGACTGTAATTTTCTTTTTTGTTTTATCTATACCTGGTTTTGGTATCAGGGTTATGCTAGCTTCATAGAATGAGTTTGGAAGGCTTTCTTCCTTTCTGTGCTCTGAAATATCTTTAATAATAATGATAATAACTCTTCTCTGAAACTTTGGTACAATTCTTCAGTGAAGTTGTCAGGTCTAGGGCTTTTTTTGTTATTGTTGTTGGGAGTTTTTAAATTATCTTTTTAGTCTTTTCTTTTATTATTGGTTTATTTAATTATTCTACCTTTGTGTTGGTTTAAGTAGGTAATGTGTTTCTAGAAATTTGTCCATTCCCTCTTGATTTTCAAATTTGTTACAATACAGTTTTTTAGAGTATTGTGGTTTTGTAAATTTTAGTTGAGTCTGTTATGATACCACCCATCTCTTTTTTCATTTGGTTTACTTGATTTTGGTTCTGTTCTTCTTTTTCATTTTATCCAACATTTTATTAATTTTATTGATTCTTTTCAAAGAACCAGCTTTTGGTCTTAATAACTCTTTCAATTATTTTCATGTTCTCTGTTTCAATTAGTTCTGCTTTAAGTTCTATTCTTTGCTTTTTTTCTGGTACCTGAGGGCTTATTTTGCCATTCTCTATTTGTTCGAGTTATAGGGCTAATGCTTTGATTTGGGCCCTTTCTTCTTTCTAGATGTATGCATTTGTTGCTATAAATTTACCTCTCAACACTACTTTTGTTCTGTATCAAAGATTCTGTTAAGATATGTGTTCATTCTAATTTGGTTCTGTGAATTTCTTTATTTTGTCCTTAATTTCTTCTATAACACAGTATTTTTTGAGCAAGGTGTTGTTCAGTTTCTATGTGTTTGATTTTTTCCCTTGCTTTTTCTGTTATTGATTTCTACTTTTACAGTTTTATGGTAAGAAAAGATGCTTTGAAATATTTCAGTGCTTTGGATTCTGTTAAGATTTGTTTTGTCGCCTAACACATACCCAATTCTAGAAAATGTTCCACGTGTCTTGGAAAAGAAAGTATACTTGGCTGCTGTTGTATGGGCTATCCCCTATCTGTTTGCAAGGTCAACATGGTTAACTGCAGCATTTAGATCATTTGTGTCTTTACCGAGTTTCTTTTTGGATGTTCTGTCCTTTACTGAAAGTTGTATGTTGAAATCTTAGTGATATGCTATTGTGTAGAGTTGTCTCTCTTTTTGGTGCTGTTAGAATTTGTTTTATGCAGACAATATGTTTGCAAAACATATATCCCTTTCAAACCTTCTGGACACATGGTATCCCACCTACTTTTTATGACGCAGTAGTGCTTTGGAAAGGAGGTAGCTCAATTTTAGCCTCAAGGTAAGTAAATAGAAGAATGTACTTATCATAGTAAGCTATTGCCAGTCTTCATTGACTCATAGTGTACATTTTCCCTTTGATGCCATTCATTGTGTCCAGGTGTTACTAGCTCCCTACTTTTATAGCTTCTGTAAAGCTTTAAATAATATCTTTGAAATAAGAAATAATGCACTGCAATGTAAAAGATTGGTACTCCTATGATTTATTCTTACTCTAGATGCAATCTTAGGGCCCAATCTTTGCATGCAGTTGCAGCAGCAGAATGCACTGCTTTGAGCAGTTTTGCGGTATTCATGATAGCTGTTGCTGCTTCGAAGCTGTTAGTACTACTTTTACAGTAATGAAGAATACATAGTAATGGTAATTTTCCCATGATTCAAATTCTTTTATTTATTTGTGCTGTAAGTCCTTCTGCTACAATAGTGAAGAATGCATTGTGCTGATCATTTTCCTGAGAGAAAAAGGTATTTTGGTTTTATTTATTTTGTTTTTGGTAATGCTTCTGCAATAAGGAAAAATGCATTGTACCACATTTTGAAGTTTTGTGAAAAATAATAAGAAGGCTAAAGAGATGAAAATAAAATGTGTATGCAGTTGTTGCTGATGCTTTTATGTTTTACAAATTTTCAAGAAATAAAATTTAAAAAATAATTTTATCCTTAACTCATATTCATAGGTATTACTGTGGCCAACATCTGATGAGAGATACAGCATCAAAGAGAGTGAGTATCGAAATCCATAACTCATTAAAAAAATTCTGAATTAGTTCTTTAATCAGCTTGTCTTCTCTAGTGAAAAATTCAAAGTCAAAAATAATTGTGTCTTGAAAATACATGATAAAGGACTTATATCCAATATACAAAAAAAAAATCTTAAACTCAACAATAAATATTAATAACCCAATAAAAATGGTCCATATCTGGACATCTCACTGAGGAAAACATATAGATGGGATATAATCACCAGAGAAGATAATCAACGTCATTTGTCGTTTGTTGTTGTTGTTAGCTGCTGTCAATTTGGCCCCTGACTCATAGAGACTCCATATGTTATGGAGTAGAAATGCTCCACAGTGTTTTTTGACTGTAATATTTACGGACTCACACAGGGTCACTGTGAGTCAGTACTGACTTGATGGCAACACATTTTTAATAGGAATCTATACAGGCGCAGTTTACCAGGCCTTCAAGTACCCTTTTTTTTCCCCCACCCTCACTGCTTCCAACTTAGGATCAACCAAAGACAGCCAAATATGTTCCCCAAACCAATCATGTGACACACCTTGCTTCTAGACAGCCTGCCTCCAGCCTTCCTATGCTAACAACTCCCAGTTGGGGCGTACCCAAAGCCTTCCCTACTTCCCATTACAAAGCCTTCTCACTCCCCTGCCTGCCCTAGATTCTACCAAATGCAAATGGTAGTAGCTGATGTCTTTGCTACATCAAGTTCTGAATAAACAGCCTTTGTTTGTCCTCATTTGTGTGTTCTTTATTTCTAAACCCATAGGAACAGTTTAATATGAGCAAGATATTATATAGAACCCAACTGAGGGACAGTCCATAAAATACTTGACCAGTCAAATCCAAAAATTCAATCCAAACCCATCACTTTAGAGTTGGTTCCCACTCGCACTGACCTTACAGCATACAGGACAACTGGCCCATAGTGTTTCGAAGGAGCAGCTGGTGAATGCAAACTGGTGACCTCTTAGTTAGCAGTTAAGCCCTTAACTACTGTGCCACCAAAGCTCCAAAGCTGTCAAAGTCATTAAAAATATGGGAAGTTTGGGAAACTGTCAGGGAAAGTAAAAGCAAAGGAGACATGACAACTAAATATAATGAGTATTCTCGGCGGGATCTTGCAACAGAAAAAGGACATTAGGGAAAAACCGAGGGAATCTTAATAAAACATGAACTTTAGTTACAAATAAAAGCCAGTTGCTATCAAGGTGACTCTGACTAATGACCACCCGGGTATATCAGAAGAGAGTTCTCAGTGTGCTCCACTGAGTTTTCAATGGCTGATTTTTCAAAAGATCACCAGACTATTCATGTGAGCCATCTCTAGAGAAAGTTGAACTTCCAATATTTCTGCTTGCAGCCAAGCATGTTAATTATTTGCACTGCCCAGGGAATAAAGTATAAATATCAGTTCCTAAATTTCAAATGTACCACATTTACAACAGGGTTAACTGTGTTGGATTTATGGGAATTCTCCATACTATCTTTACCATTTTTTCTTTAAAGATACTTTAAAACAAAATTTATTGAAAACAGAATATGTTTTTTACAAAGGGAACAATAAATGAAAAAGAAAGTATTGGTACTGTTTGTACATACTTGAGAATTTGCTAAATCAAAACCCAGTTCGTTTCCATGAAGTTGATTCAGAGTCACAGTAACCCTAAACACAGTGCAGAACTGTCCCAGAGGGTTTCCAAGGCTGTATACCTTTAAAGAAGGAAATTGCTGCTTCCTCCCCTCTCCCCCGTGGAGCAGCTGGTGGGTTTAAACTGTCAATGGCCTCATTAGCAGCCAAACTCTTTAACCCTGTGTTACCAGGGTTCCTGAAAGCAAAGGAAACCTCTATAAATTTGACTTGGCTCGGTAAGAGTATTTCCAATTTTTGTTTTTTATAGATATTGTTTGGCTGGCTTACTATATTTCACTGATTTTTAGGCCCCAAAGCCTCTATAAAAATATAATTCATTTTATCTTAGTTATAAATTGTCTCTGTTTGTTTAGTTTGATGCTACCAATATCTGCTAAAAATGCATGGTGGATTTAGACAGATTATGCCTATAAATAATGCTTTTTGTCTTGATTGGGAACTGATATTTTCTTTTAATTAATTTTTTTGGTTGTTGTTGAATTTTGGAAATTATAACACTGTCTAAATTTTTCCTACTGAATATACATTTTCATCTCATCCGTTAATCAAAAGAGGCCACAGGAACAATTAGACTCAAATCATCTTCAGATAGTCTTTACTAAACAAGTGTAAGACAAAAATCCTTGCTCACTCCCCAAAAAATAAAAAATAAAAGAATGCTACTTACTTGGATAGTATATTTCCACTGTAACTCATTCACCTACTTTATGAAAGCTTCTTGGCTGTCTTTACTATGGTGGAGAGTGTTCTAATCTTCTAGAAGATGATTACTAATAAAGCAGACATAGCACAGAGTTAAATGGCACAGCGTTAAATGTTCTACCGCTAAACAAAATGTCAGTAGTTCAAGACCATCAGCTGCCCCTTAGAAATCCTATGGAGTACTTCTACTCTGTTCTGTAAGTTCCCCATGAGTTGGAATCAACTTGACAGCAATGATTTGTTTGCTTTTTAATAAATTGTACATTCTGAGTGGGAGAATGAAATAGTACTTAAGTAAATAATTTTAAGATGTGATAAATTCTTTAGATAATACAGGAAAGGTACTATGATGTTGCTGTTAGGTGCTGTCAAGGCAGTTCCGAATCACAGGGAGCCTGTGTAAAACACAGTGAAACACTCCTAGGTCCCTCACCATCGTCAAAATGTTTGTTATACTAGAGGCCATTGTTGCACTACTGTGTCAATCCTTCTTGTTGAGGGTCTTCTTTTTCTATGACCCTCATTTTCCTAAGCCTGATGTCTTTCTTTAGGGACTATGTCTATTGATAATATACCCAATATACATGAGATAATGTCTCACCATCCTTGCTTCAAAGGAGCTTAATTTATGGTTGTAATTCTCCCAAGACAGATTTGTTTGTACTTCTGACGGTCCATGATGTATCTGATATTCTTGGCCAAAATAGTAATTTGATGACATCAGTTCTTTGTTAGTCTTCCTTATTCACTGTTCAGCTTTTGCATGGATGTGAGGTGGCTGAAAACATCATAGCTTGGGTCAGGTACATCTTAGTCTTCAAGGTGACATGTTTTCTTTTTAACATTTTAGAGAGATGTTTTGCAATAGATTTCCTAATGTAGTACACTGTTTGATTTCTTCACTGCTGCTACCAAGGGTGTTGATTGTGGAGCCAAGTAAAATGAAATTCTCTAAGATTTCAGTCTTTCCTCCACTTATCACAATGTTGTGAAGATTTCCATTTTCTCTGTGGTGAGGTGTAAGGTACAGTGAAGACTGCAGTGTTTCATTGTTATCAGTAAGTGCTTCAAGTCCTCTTATACTTAATACTGTGTAATGCAGAGTATTAATGAGTCTTCCCTCAATCCTGATGCTCTGTTTTTCTTAATATAGTACAATACCTTGGATTATTTGCTCAGCATACATATTGAATAAATATGCTAAAAAGTTACAATCCTGACACATACCTTTCCTGACTTTAAGTCAGGAAAGCACATCAAAGCATCTGATGTGATAAATGTTGGTACTTTGTTGCTTTGTTTTGTTTGGAAAACTTATTTTGTTTTGGACAGTTTGTTTTGTTTAGACAACTCCTCTTGATCACTTTTTCTTGGAAGTAGGCATAAACATTGATCTGTTCTAGTCAGTTGGCCAGATAGTTAGCTGTCTTCCAAATTTCTTGGCCTAGAGGAGTGAGCACTTCCAGGGCTACATCCATTTGTTGAAACATCTCAGTTGGTATTCTGTCAATTCCTGGAGCCTTGTTTTTCATCAATGCCTTCATTTAAGTTTAGGCTACTTTCTACAGTACCATCACAGGCTACCTCCTGAAATAGTTGAAGGTCTATCAGTTCTTTTTGATACATGACTCTGTATATTCCTTCCATCTTCTTTGAGGCTTCCTGTGTTGTTTAATATTTTGCCCAGAGAATCCTTCAGTATTGTAACTTGTTTTAGTCAACTAGGGCTGCTGTAACAGAAATACCACAGAGTGGATGGCTTTAACAAAGGAAAGTTTATTCTTACACAGTCCAGTAGGCTACAAGTCCATATTCAGGGTGTCTGCTACAGGGGAAGGCTTTCCCCTTGTCAGCTCTGGAGGAAAGTCCGGTGTTACGCCAGTCTCTGTCCAGAGAGTATCTTGACACAGCAACCTCAGGTCTGAAGGGCGCACTTTTCTCCCTGTGCTGCTTGCTTGATGGTGTGAGGTTCCCAGCTCTCTGCTTGATTTCCTTTCCTTTTATGTCTTGCAAGATGAAAGGATTAAAGGTGGGGCAAGCCACACTACAAGGAAACTCCTTTTACAGTGGATCAGGGAGATGATCCTATGAAGGGATTTTCAGTCCCACCCTAATCCTTTAATATACAGCATAGGAAAACCAGAAAATGGAAGACAGTTACAAGATACTGGGAATCATGGCCCAGCCACGTGGCTACACTTTTTTGGGGGGGACACAAGGCTTGAATGTTTTTCTTCGGCTTGCTCAGCTTCGGAAATACTGAACGTGTTTTTATCTTTCGTTTTTCTAACTCCAGGTCTTTGCATAAGTCTCTATAATTGTTGACTTTTTCATCTTGAGGTGTCCTCTGCAACACCTTTTTCGTTCTATGATATTTTTAATGAGTTCTTGCTTTCTTCATGATAGCCTTGATGTCATTCCACAACTTACCTGTTCTTTGGTCATTAGTGTCCAATGTGTCAAATCAATTCTTGAGACAGTCTTTAAACTCAGGCGGGATACACTTGAAGTCATAGTTTGGCTTTCATGGACTTACTTTAATTTTTGTCAGCTTCAATCTGTGCTTTCGTATGACCAATAGATGGTCTGCTCTACAGTTGGTCCCTGGCCTTGTTCTCGCTAATGATACTGAACTTTTCCATCATCTCTTTCCACAGATGCAGTTCATTTGATTCCTGTGTATACCATCTGGTGAGGTTTACATATATACTCACCATTTATGATGTTCAA
This sequence comes from Heterohyrax brucei, assembly GCA_028571685.1. Taxonomy (NCBI): domain Eukaryota; kingdom Metazoa; phylum Chordata; class Mammalia; order Hyracoidea; family Procaviidae; genus Heterohyrax; species Heterohyrax brucei. The sequence goes on along the minus strand of CM053145.1, from coordinate 57,567,754 downwards.
AAAAAAGCATTTACAATGAAGAAGTCACTGGTCTTACAAAATTCTATCATGTGATCTCCAATATCATTTCTATGAGCAAGGCCATATTTTCCAACCACCAGTCATTCTTCTTTTCTGATTTTGACATTTTAGTCACCATTAGTTGTCAGTAGATCCTAATTTAATGTTTGATTAATTTCTCCACTACAGTACTTGGTAAAAAATCTTTGATTTCTGCACCTTTGGCCTTACTGGTAGATGTATAAATTTGAATAATAGTCATTTCACCAGTCTTCCTTGTAGGCATATAGATACTATCCTATTACAGGCAGCTTTGTACTTCAGGATAGAACCCAAAATGTTTCATACTCTGTTCTATAGGGTCACTGTGAGTTGAAATCTACTTGATGGCAATTTTTTTTAAAATACAGCTTTTATTTTTGGTGGGAGAATGGAAGAAAACAATACATAAGTGATAAATTCTTCAGGGAACAATGACACAGGGAAAATAAATAAGACATAGAAGTTTAAAAGTTTTAAATAAGATAGTCAAGGAAGATCTTACTAAAAAAGTAGTATTTACACGAAGACATGAATGAGATGAGAAAAAAGTCTTGTGGCTGTCTGGGGGTAAGAGCATTCAAGCTAAAGGAACAAAGTACAAATGCCTTGAGGCAGGATGATCAATGGTCTGTTAGAGAAAAAGTAAGCCTGAAATAAGGGTAGGAATTAGTGCCATAATAGGAAATGAAAGTAGAGAGTTAACAGTGGTGATAGCACCAGGAGTTTAAAATCATGTGTGATTTGTAGACCACTGTAAAAACTTTGGATTTTACTATCTGTGAGATAAAAGAGTTATGAACAGAAGCATAGGAGGGAACAGATTTGTTATTGAAAGATCAATAACAAAGCTGTTGTAACAATCCAGGGAAGGGATGATGGAAGTTTGATGGAGGTACTGTAGCAGTGGAAATGTTGGAAATGATCACATAAAATACACATTTCGAAGGCAGACCCAATGTAAATTTTTAATGCATTGTGTATAAGATATGAAAGAAGGTATAATTATCAAGTTTTGGGGATCAGTGCATGTAAGAAGAGCATTGTTAACTAAGAAGACTGAGTCGTTAACCAAGAGTTTTTAACTAGGCTGTTGCCGAGCAGTTGGGGCTAGGCTGGAGGGAGATCAGGAGTTCAGCTTTGGACAAATCAAGTTTATGATGTCCCTTAAATATCCAAGTGGAGACTCCTAGGAGATAGATATATATGTGTAAATTCTGAGAAGAGAGTCAGTCTATAAACACGACTCCAGAAATAGTCAGCATTCAGGTACAATATGAAAATCACAAGACTGGGTTAAATCACCCACAAAGTGACTATGGATATAAGTACCAGACCTAACTCTGGAACTCCAGTAACATGAGCTCAGGGGAGGTCGGAGGTAGCACCAAATGTGACCAAGAAAGGGAAACAAAATGAATACGGAAAAAGAGAAAAACTTAATAAGAAGTAGAAGGGAGTAAATAGCTGTGTCACATGTTTTTAATAGACACTCTAGTGAAAACTGAAAATTTTCAATGTTAACAATAGTAAACATCATCATGAGGGTAATAGATATTCATATTATGTACTACAATTTATAAACCATTTAAATATGAATTCTCATTTTATTCTCACACCAAATCTGCATTGCATATATTATGATCCTTTTATTTTTTAACTGAGGAAATTGACAGAAAAGTAAAACTACAAAAGTTATTCTGCTAATGAATGGCGGAATCTAGGCTTAAATAATTCTGCATGATTTTAAATCTAATGAGATAGCATCTTTTACAAGATATTTTGAAACATGATGAATACACAAAAATCATTCCTAATTATCTTTTTTAGTTATGTGTTACCGTTCTATTAGCAATATTGATGTAAATGTTAAAACATGAATAAAATTGTTTAATGAATATATCCATCTTTTACTAATTAACTGATGTAACAGACAGTAGGTCTGGTAGAAGAGAAATAAAACTGAGTACAGTATAATCCAACCCTTTGAAGATGTCACACTAAAGTAAGCCAAGCCAGCCAGAGAGACAAGCATTCACAGTACAGTGTGCTAAAGACTGTAAGAGGGACAACTAGAAAAGGACTGTGGGAACAGAAAGAAGAAGACTTAACTTGGCTTCAATGGTATTACTGAAGTGAGACATTGTAGAAGAAAGTCAAGATGATTGAAAACAGGAGAATACATACATTGTTCTTCTCACTTTGAGCACACCAGGCTGTCGCAGCCTTGAGGTAGTTATGACTGCTGGCATATCCATCACAGACTTTATCTGAGCACCAGGCATACCAAGGTCAATACAACAAGAAAACATCACATCCAAGCAAGCATCAACATTGATAGATGACTTAATTATTTGGTCCCTTGATAAATGAATAGTGTAATCATTCACGGGAGATATTTTTTAGTCTCCAAGCTGACAATGACTTAGTTAAGTGGGATATTACAAACATGATCTGATAAGATAAAAACGTTTCAAAAGTACAAAGCTTCAGTGTTCGCACTTAGCTAGCTATATCAGGGGCTTGACAGCATACTAGTTACAAACAAGATAGCTGGCTTATGAATAGTTGCAACTGGTATCTGTTTGACTACGTTTTCTGAGAAAGATGTATCTGTCATTTGCTACAGCATATGTGTTGTCAGATATGATCAGCAGAAACGATTAATTGAACACTTAGTTTAAAAAGACACAGAGAAACACACACATGTACACACAAGACTGTAGTTAATAAAGTAGATGAAAGAAAGGCAACACTTCTTACTGGTGAATTTTAAAAAAACAGAAACATCAGTTAGCTTTCAATAAGAGAGCAAACATATTGTCTAGAATTTGATAAATGCTTGCACAATGACTCAAGACAAGCCTATGTATTTGGAAGATTTAGGAGACATTTTTATTTTTGTTTAAATAACATTCTGAAATATTTCCACAGCTTCAGTATCTCATCTTGCATCATTCTAGCGATTTTTTTATTTGTTTGTTTTTATAGAGGAGAGATAGAAACAGAACTGTGAAATTTCTCACCACCTTTTTTTTCAAGAACAGATTTAGGATTTTTCTGCTGTGAACCTGTGATGATATTTAAGTGTATTATAAACTGGTATGACAAATGAATTTAAATAATTCCAAATTTTCAGAGTATAATTCACCTCAAAGTAATCTGCCTCATGGTTACCCTAAATACAAATTTGAGGGACCTCCCTTCCATGAGATCTTGGTTGTTTGTCTGGACACCAGTGCCTCAGCGGAACTCACAACTTGAACTTCATACTAGTGCTTATTTGCATATAATTTTATGACTTTGCTAAGTATTTAAACTATCTATTTTGTAATTGGAAACCCTGGCGATGTAGTGGGTTAAGTGCTACATTTGCTAACCAAAAGGTTGACAGTTGGAATCCGCCAGGTACTCCTTGGAAACTATGGGACAGTTCTGCTCTGACTTCTAGACTTGCTGTGATTGAGACCAGACTTGACAGCAGTGAGCTTTTTTTAATTTTGTAATTGTGTGTGTGTGTGTTGGCAGGGAGGTGGTGGTGGTCCATGTGACCATTCTATTCCTTCAGACAAACTGGCAAAGTTTGTATTTTGGCTACAAAACAAATTAGCTTTAATTTTCCATCCCTTACTTAAGTTTCTAAGCCTATATTCTTACTTGTAAATTGAGTTGAATAGTAATGCTTCCCTCATGGACTTTTTGACAAGATTGAATAAAAATTAATGATATAAATTCTGATGCTTAAGTTTATGTGCCAGTTTGCCTAGTTTGTTTTGCCCAGTTTAGTTAAGCGCTAGTCTGGATGTTGTTAGATATTTAAATACGATTAGCACTTATATCAGTTGTTCTTACGTACCGAAGATTACCCTCCATAATGTGAGTGAGCCTCACCTATCAGTTGAAGGCATTCAAAGTGAAAACTGAAGTTTGCCTAGAGGATTTTGCCTCCATGTTATAAATAGGCATTATACCAAAATTCCTCTCTCCTGTACACTCTTTACCTACTGATTTGGGACACAAAGTTGCCAGAATTTTCAGCCTGCCCCATACCTGCAAAGTATTAACATGTAAGCCTCATACTATGCCCTTAATTACATCAAAAATCATGTGAGTCATTCCTGCAAAATATCTGACCATCTGTCCGCCTGTCTGCGTATCCAATCTATCTACCATCTATCTAGTTACTTGCATCTAATTGGTTCTGTTTCTGTAGAGAATCCTGACTAAAGGACACACTAGTGGAATGATTTGGAACAACTGAAAGATAGCTGTTTTTATTATCAGCTACTGTGTCTTCAGTCTTAATCCTATTTCCTTCATGAAGTTTGTTTCTTCTTCTTGGCCATGGTTTAAGAATGTTTCTTAAGTTTTGACAAAGTATTTATTAACAAATACACGTTTGTAAAAATTAATGAGAAGTAATGTGATCTAAAATCTCATTTGTCAGAGATGGTCACCATTAAAAAGGTCAGTAATGGTTTTGCAGAATTTCCCTGGTGCTATTCAGTAAGTAAAAATAAGAGTATTATAAAATAGAATAAAACCAGATTTAATGTTCTAAAATGTATTTTTCTTAATACATATAATAAACATACTTAAATATTTATCCTACTAGTTATTTAAAATTGTTTCTTAGTATTCTATTGTAGGGATATGTCATAATTAAATTTTATATTATTCATTATTTAGAGTTACCTACCTTTGCTATCATAAATGATGCTTCACCTTATCTTGCTTATGTTTCTACTCTTGCACAGTAAATTCTTGGAATAACCTTCTAAATATTACATTTCTGAAAGCCTCTGGTATTTTGGTATATGTTGTACCAGGTGTGCATGCAAGGGGCTTACCAGCACTGGACATTATCCTTTTAATCTTTGTTTACCTCATAGTACAGGAGTTACATTTTATTTTGTTTTCATTTCTGTTCTCTTAAACACCAGCGCAATTTACTATATTATTTGAACTTTTGGTTTTGTTCTTTTGATGAAATTCCTATTCATGATCTTAAGGATCCCTGGTGTTGCAACAGTTAAGGCTTAGGTGTCCAAGCAAAAGGCTGATGATTCAAATGCACTCACACTCAGGTCTATGGGAGAAAACATGATAGGAGCTCTCTAAAAGATTCTAGCCTAGGAAATTCTATAGGGCTGTTCTACTCTGTTACATGGGGTCAATATGTGTAAGGATGGGTTTGACAGCACCTAACAATGACAATTCATGACCTTTTTCCTGTATGAATTCTCTATTGTGATCATAATCAATTACAGCAAAATTGTTGCTTTCAAAACAATACTTGTTATTTTACGTCTCTGTAAATCAAAAGACACAACATAGGTTATTACTTGGCCTACTTTTCCTTATAGAAATAACTACTTCTTTACTTTTTCCAAGTAAAAGAGACTACCTACATTTTTTTTTTTTTTTTTTTTGCCTGTGGCCTCCTTAAATCTCCAAAGCTGGAATCAGTGAATATGTTTTCATATCACATCTTTCTGGCCCACTTCTATGCTTCCGTATTACATTTTTCAGGATCCATTAAGATTAGATTCATTTCACTTGGACAACCCCATCTGAAGGTTCATGCCCTTAATCACAATGGCAAAGTCCCTTTTATCAAATAAAGTAGCATATCATCAGATTCTGGGGATTAGTAAAAGGACTTTGGGGGGAGTGCCATTAGTCTGCCAATCATAATATATTTTTTATTTTAATGGGGATTCTTTTTTAGCTGAACTTTATACAGAACTTTTTATCCATCAACAGATAACTACACCTTCTTCTCCAATGCACACAGAACATTTTACAGAATAGACCATGTGTTAGGATATAAAGCAAATCTCAGCAAAGTCCAAAACATCAATTTATTGCAAAGCATCATCTCATACCATGAAGCCATGAAAGTCAAAATCAACAGCAAAAAAAAAAAAAAAAAAAAAGCATAGAAAGTGAAATTCATGGAAACTGAACATCTTGCTCAAAAAATCATGGGTTATAGAAGAAATCAAGCATGAAATAAAGAAATTTATGGATTTGAATGAGCATGAAAACACTTCCTACCAGCACCTTTGGGATACAGCCAAAGCAGTGCTGAGAGGTCAGTTTATCTCTATAAATGCATGCATATGAAAAGAAGAAAAGACCCAAACCAAAGAATTAACCTTACAGCTTGAATAAGTAGAAAGAGTGCAACAGGGTAACCCTTCAGGGACCAAAAGAAAACAGATCATAAAGATTAAAACAGAACTAAATGAGTTAGAGAAGAACAATTGAAAAAATTGATAAGACCAAAAGCTGGTTTTTTGAAAAGATCAACAAAATTGACAAACCGTTGGCTAAACTTACTAAAGAAACATAGGAGAAGAAACAAATAACTCAAATAAGAAGTGAGATGGGAGATTTCAAAAAAGATCCACCAGAAATAAAAAATATAATAGAATACCATGAAAAACTGTACTTTAACAAATTTGTAAACCTAGATGAAATAGACAGATTCCTAGATTCATATCACCTACCCAAATTATCACAAGGTGAAACAGAACAACTGAATTAACCTATCACAAAGGAAGAGATTGAAAAAGTCATCCAAAAACTACCAACTGAAAAAAGCCCAGGCCCAGATGGCTTCACTGCAGAATTCTACCAAGCTTTTAGGGAAGAGTTATCTCCAATACTACTGAGACTATTTCATAGTATAGAAAGGATGGAATACTCCCAAATTCATTCTATGAAGCCAGTATAATCCTGATACCAAAGCCAGGAAAAGTTCCAACAAAAAAGGAGAATTACAGACCAATATCAGTTGGATCCAGCTTGACGGCTCTTGGCTGGTTGGCATCACTCATAAACCTAGATGCATATATCCTCAACAAAATCTTTGCCAATAGAATTCAACAACATATCAAAAAAAATAATTCATCATGACCAAGTTGGATTCATACCAAGAATGCAAATTTGGTTCAACATCAGAAAACAAATTAATGTGATCAACCACATAAAAAACAAAAAAGAATCACCTGATTTTGTCAATTGATGCACAAATGGCATTTGACAAAGTTCAACCCCATTTTCACACTAAAAACTCTCAGCAAAATAGGAATAGAAGGCAAACTCCTCAATTCAGTAAGGGCCATCTATGCAAAGCCAACTGCCTACATCATCTGGACTGGACAGAGATTAAAAGAACTCTCCTTGAGAATGGGAACTAGACAAGGATGCCCACTCTCACCACTTCTATTCAACACTGTAGTAGAAGTTCTAGAAAGAAAGATTAGACAAGACAAAGAAATAAAGGGTATCTGAATCAGCAAAGAAGTAAAAAATCTCCCTGTTTATACATGATATGACTGTATATGCAGAGAATCCTAAAGAATTCATAAGTAAGCTACTTGAACTAATAGAAGAGTTCTGCAAAGTATCGGGATATAAAATAAACATAAGTAAATCAGTAGGATTCCTTTATACCAATAGAGAGATTATTAAAGAAGAAGTCACCAAATCAATACAGTTTGCTATAGCCCCAAGAAAATATAATACCTAGGAATAAATCTAACTAGAAATAAGAGACCCACACAAAGAGAACTATAAGACCTTACTGAGAGAAACTAGGAGAGACTTACAAAAATGGAGAAACCTACCCTGCTCATGGATATGAAGTTTTAACATTGTGAAAATGTCTATATTATGCAAAGTGATGTAAATATGCAATGCAATCACAATACAAATTCCAGTGAAATTTTTTAATGAGATGGAGAAACAAATCACCAGGCTTGTCTGGAAAAGGAAGAAACCTCAGATAAGCAAAGCACTACTGAAGAAGGAGAACACACTAGGAGGCCTCTCAGTACCTGACTTTAGATCCTATTGCACTGCCACAGTAGTGAAAACAGTCTGGTGCTGGTACTAAAACGGACGTACAGACCAATGGAACAGAGTTGAGACTACAGAGATGCCACCATCCTCCTATGATCATTCTGACAAAGGCCCTAAGATTGTAAATCAGGGTAAAAGTATTCTCTTTAACAAATGGAGCTGGTAAAATTAGATATCCATTTAAAAAAAATTGAAACAAGACCTGTATCTCACATCTTACACAAAAACCAACTCAAACTGGATAAAAGACCTAAACATGAAAACTAAAATGATAGATGATCCAAGAAAAAAATAGGATCAACAATGGAGGTTCTAATACACAACTTAGACTTCAAAATCTGATAGACAAAGCACGATCAACAGAAGAGAAAATAGATAAATGAGAGTTACTAAGAATCAAACACTTTTGCTCATCCAAGGACTTTATCAAAAGAACTAAAAGAGCACCTACAGAATGGGAAAAAAAAAATATTTGTGAACTATATGTCAGATCGATGTCTGATCTCCATAATCTACAAGGTACTACAAAATATCAACAGTCAAAGCCAGCCAAGTGCCATCAAGTCGGATCTGACTCATGAAAAGGTTAAATAGCCCAATTAAGCATTGGACAAAGGAGATAGATAGACACTTCACTAAAGAGAATATCAGACAGCCAAAAGACACATGCAGAAATGTTCATGAGCATTAGTTATTAAAGAAAACCAAGTTAAAACTACAAGGAGATACCATCTCAAGCCAACAAGATTGGCCATGATCCAAAAAAACATAAAACGAAAAATGCTGGAGAGGCTGTGGAGAAATTGGAACTCTCTTGCACTGCTGGTGGTATTGCAAACTCTTTGGAAAGTAATCTGGTGCATCCTTAAAAAGCTGGAAATAGATATACCATTTGACTCAATAACCCCACTGCTTGGAATACATGTTGCAGAATCAAGGGCATTCACACAAACAGATACATGTACAGGAATGTTTATTGTGGCACAGTCTACAATAGTAAAAAGATAGAATCAACCCAGATGCCCAGCAAGAGATGAATGGAACACTATTCAATGGCAAAGAACAATGATGATTTTAGGAAGCATCTCATAGATGATTTTAGGAAGCATCTCATAGATGGTTTTAGGAAGCATCTCGTAACCTGGTTTCAATTGGAAGACATCATACTGAGAGAAATCAGTCAGTGGTACAAGGGCAAATATTTGTGAGACTCCTATTTTAAGGACTTAAAAACAAACTCATGTACAGAAGAAAAGACTCTGAAGGCTGCAAGAGAGGAAGAAGATTGGTTACAGATTAGATAGCTGATAGAAATTTGGTTGAGTAAAATCAGTGACAGCACATATTAGAAAGAAGGTCATTTTAACATGCTCAAAGTGCCACCTTGTAAGAAACTCTTCTTCCCAAAGCCACCCTCTTCCATTACAAAACCTGAAAACTCTTCCAATCTTAATCCAATATTGCAAGGATAGAGTAGCAGGTGCAGGTGTCTAGGAACTGTGCTCTCAAGGGACATTGAAGCCAATTGGCATAACTAGCCTATTGCTGAGAGTCTTCTGCATCCCGATTGGTGAGTGGCATCTGCGGTCCTAAAAGCTAGCAAGCTGTCATCTGAGGTACAGCAAATTGTCCTTACTCAGCTGGGAGAGAAGATCACCAGTGACAACAATGACATAAGGGAAAAAGAGCCCAGAAGACAGAAGGACCCATGTGAATGGGTGACTACATAAACATGTGACCAGAAGAACCAAATCGTGCCCAACCACCACCAATGGTAGCTGTGATGGAGTGCACAAGGTTGAGTCTCAGGGGCTACAATGGAAAAAAAAGGGGAGCACACTAAGAACTCCACTGAAAGTCCACAATCCATGGTCCAAAGGCCTGGGAGTTCCCCTAGAAGTATGTTGCCTAGACCTGATACTGCCCCTGATTATAAATCATTACTGAGGTCAGCTCTTCGAAGAGGAATGGATTGGACTCAGGGACACAGAGTGACCATATCGTACACTGTATGGTTCTGTGTTATCTATAGGATGTCATCCTACTGGCATCTTATTAGAGGGGAGTGAAGAGGACAGGTGATTGTTAGGAAGGTATGAGACATATAGAATGCAAGGTAGGAGTGTACTGTCATTGGTCAAGGAGAACAAAAGGAGCTGCAGACAGGTGGGCATGCAAATTTAAATTCATTGTCCACTTCCACTCAATCACAGTAAGGAAAAAAAAATATCTATTCAACATACAGATGGTTTTAATATTAATTCAGTGTTAGATTCTATTCTTCAGAATACAGGTACATGATTAAACAATAGATAAATACTACGTGATAATGTATACTCTTTTTTTATGATTGAATGAAAATGTACATTCCCATATGAATTTGCATACCCACTTATATGCAGCTTCCACTACTCTCACTTTCCCTGCCCGGTGACAGCACACACTTTCTCTCAACTCCGTAATTATCTTATCCTCCTAACAATCTCCTCCTCTCATCTCCACTCACTCCTCCACCCAGGAAGAGGTCAGTAGGATGACATCCTATAGATGCATAGAACCAGAAAGTGCACACATGATGTGGTCACTCCGTGTTGCCAAGTCCAATACATTCCTGTCTGAAGAGTTGACCTCCATTATGATTTATGGCAGGGGCAGCATCAGGGCAAGTGGCCATGCTCCTAGGGGAATTCTGAGGCCCCTAGACCATCAATTGTGGCCTTTTAGTGGAGATCTCAGGGTGTAAGGACTTTTTATTCTTGTGTTGCCAGTGAGACTCAACTTCGTGAGCTCCATCACAACTATCACTGGTGGTGGCCGGGCACCATCCGATTCTTCAGGTCGCAAGTCGATGTATTCACCCACTCACGTGGGTCTCTGTCTTCTGGGTCCTTTCACCCATGTCATTTTGGTCCTTGGTGATCTTCTGTTCCTGCTGAGTTGGATCCGTTTGCTGTACCCTGAGATGGCAGCTTTTAAGATACCACACACCACTCACCAATGTAGAATGCAAAAGAGTCTCTTAGTAAAACGCTAGTTGTGCCAACGGGCCTCAATTTCCCCTGAGATCATGGTGCTGGGCCTTGCGCCCCAGCTACTCTGTCCTTGCAATATTGGGTTAAGATTGGAGGAGTAATCACGTTATACTGAAGTTCAATTAGTATTGATCTTCTTTCTGCTGTGTACTGTCACTGCTTTCACCCAACTAAATTTCTGTCAGCTATCTAAGCTACACCATGCACCCCTCACCCTGCCGCCCTCCCTACCGTTGCAGCCATCAGAGTCTTGTCTTCTATGCATGAGTCTGTTTTTAAGTTCTTATAGCAGGGGTCTCATACAATATTTGTCCTTTTGTCGCTGACTACTTTCACTCAACATAATGTCCCCCAATGGAAACCAGGTTATGTTTCCTAAAATCATTGTTGTTCTTTATCATTGCATAATATTCCATTCAGTATATACACCAGTTTAGCTATCCACTCCTCTGTTGTTGGGCATCTGGGTTGATTTCATCTTTTTGCTGTTGTAGATTGTGCTGCAATAAACATTCACGTGCATGTATCATTTGGTATGAATGGCCTTGATTCTGTAGGACATATTCTGAGCAGTGGAATTACTGGGTCAAATCATATATCTATATCCAGCTTTTATAAGGAAGCACCAGGTTGCTTTCCAAAGAGATTGCACAGGTTTGCAATCCCACCAACACTGTAGAAGAGTCCCCATTTCTCTACAGCCTCTCCAACGTTTGTATTATGTTTTTTGGATCATGGCCAACCTTGCTGGGATGAGATGGTATCTCATTGCAGTTTTGATTTGAATTTCTTTAATAGCTAATGATCGTGAGCATATCTGCATGTATTTTTTGGCTACCTGGATCACCTCTTTAGAGAAGTATCTGTGTGTCTTATTTGCTCGTCATGTAATTGAATGATTTATCTTTTTCTTATTGATATTTTGTAGTACCTTGTAGATTATGGAGATCAGACTTCAGTCTGTCATACAGTTGCCAAATATTTTTTTCCCATTCTGTAAGTGGCCTTTTAATTCTATCAGTAGAGTCCTTAGATGAACAAAAGTGTTTGATTTTTCGTAGCTCCCGTTAATCAATTTTCTCTTCTGCTCTTTGTGGTATGTTTGACAGAATTTGAAGTCTGTCTGCATTGTATACTAAAACTTCCATTGTTCCTTCTTTTTCTTGGATGAGCTTTATTGTTTTAGATTTGATATTTAGGTCTTTTATCTGGTTTGAGTTGGTTTTTTTGTCAGGGGTAAGAAATAGGTCTGGTTTCAATTTTGTATCGAACTCGACAGTACTTGGCTTGGCTTCGATTTTTTTGCAGATGGATATCCAATTATGCCAGCACCATTTATAGAAGAGATTATTTTTTTCCCCAGTTTAAAGTCTTAGAGCCTTTGTCAAATATCAACTGTTGATAGGAAGATGGTGTCATCTCTGGGGTCTGAGTTCTGTTCCATTGATCTATCTGACTCTTTTTGTGCCAGTACCTGGCTGTTTTGACTACTGGGGCAGTGTAATAGGTTCTAAAGTTGGGTAGTGAAAGGCCTTCCAGTGCAGTCGTCTTCTTCAGTAGTGCTTTATTTATCTGAGACTTCTTCCCTTTTCAAATAAAGTTTGTGATTTGTTTCTCCATCTCATTAAAAAATGTCACTGGAACTTGTGTTGGGATTGCATTATATAAGTACATTGCTTTAGGCAAAATAGACATTTTCACAATGTTAAGTCTTCCTATCCATGAGCAGCATAGGTATTTCCATTTATGTAAGTCTCTCTTAGTTTCTTGTAGTAAGGACTTGTAGTTCTCTTTGCAAAGGTCTGTTATTTCTCTGGTTAGATTTATTCCTAGTTACTTTACCTTCTTGAAGGCTATAGTATAGTATTGATTTGGTGATTTCTTTCTTAATAATCTTGGTTTTGGTATAAAAGGATCCTACTGATTTACTTGCGTTTATCTTGTATCCTGAGACTTTGCTGAACTCTTCTATCAGTTTGAGTGATTTTCTTACGGATTCTTTAGGATTGTCTGTGTATACAATCATATCATCAGCAAATAGGGAGATTTTTAGTTCTTCTTTGCTGATGCAGATGCCCTTTATTTCTTGGTCTTATTTAACTGCTCTGGCTAGAACTTCTAGTACAATGTTGAATAGGAGATGTGAGAGTGGGCATCCTTGTCTAGCTCCTGTTCCCAAGGGAAATTGTTTAGTTTCACTCCATTCAGGATGATGTAGCAGTTGGCTTTGTGTAAATGGCCCTTACTGCATTGAGGAATTTACCATCTATTCCTATTTTGTGAGAGTTTTTAGCATGAATGCATGCTGGAATTTATCAAATGCCTTTTCTGCATTGATAGACAAGATTAGGTGATTCTTGTCTTTTGTGGTATTTATGTGGTTGATCACATTAATTGTTTTTTCTGATGTTGAACCAGTCTTTCTTCCCTGGTATGAATCCAACTTGGTCATGATGTATTATTTTTTTGACATATTGTTATATTCTGTTGACAGAAATTTTGTTGAAGATTTTTGCATCTAGGTTCATGAGTGATATCAGTCTGCAGTTCTCCTTTTTGGATGGGTCTTTTTCTGGCTTTGGTATCAGGGTTATACTGGCTTCATAGAATGAATTTTGGAGTATTCCATCCCTTTCTATACTGTGAAATAGTCTCAGTAGTATTGGAGATAACTCTTCTCTAAAAGCTTGGTAGAATTCTGCAGTGAAGCCATCTGGGCCCATGCTTTTTTTGGTTGGTAGTTTTTGGATGACTTTTTCAATCTCTTCCTTTGTGATGGGTTTATTAAGTTGTTCTCTTTCGCCTTATGATAATTGGGTAGGTGATATGAATCTAGGAATTTGTCCATTTCCTCTAGGTTTTTAAATTTGTTAGAGTACAGTCTTTCATAGTATTCTGTTATGATATTTTTGATTCTGTTGGATCTGTTATGACGACTCCCCTCTCATTTCTTATTTGGGTTATTTGTTTCCTTTCCTGTGTTTCTTTAGTAAGTTTAGCCAATGATTTCTCAATTTTGTTGATCTTTTGGTCTTTTCAGTTTTTTCAACTGTTCTTCTGTTCTCTAAATCGTTTAGTTTTCCTCTGATCTTTAGGATTTGTTTTCTTCTGGTGCCTGAGGGGTTCCTCTGCTGTTCTCTCTCTAATTGTTCAAGCTGTAGAGTTAGTTCTTCGATTTGTTTCCTTTCTTCCTTCCAGATGTGTGCATTTATGGAAATAAATGGACTTCTGAGCACAGCTTTGGCTGTATACCATAGGTTCTCATAGGAAATGATTTCATTCTCATTGGAATCCATAAGTTTCTTTATTTCATCCTTCATTTCTTCTCCAACCCATTGCTTTTTAAGCAAGATGTTGTTCAGTTTCCATGAGTTCCACTTTCTTTCTATGTTTTTTCCTATTGATTTTGACTTTTATGGCTTTATGATCTGAGAAGATGCTTTACATTAACTCAGTGGTATCAATTTTGTTGAGAACTCCTTTATCTCCCAACACATGGCCTATTCTGGAGAATGTTCCATGCACATTGGAGGAAGGTATAGTTGTCCACTGATGCAGAAAGTTCTGTGTATGTCAATGAGGTCTAGTTGGTTAATTGTGGCAATAAGGTCTTCTGTGTCTTTACTGAGATTTTTCCTAGATGATCTGTTCAATATTGACAGTGGAGTGTTGGAGTCTCCCACTGTTATTGTGGAGTGATCTATCTCACTTTTGAGTGTAGTCAGGGTTTCTTTGATGTATTTAGGTGCTCTAATATTAGGTGCATAAATATTTAATATTGTTAAGTCCTATTTGTGTATTGAATCTTTCAGCAATAAATAGCCTCCTTACTTGTCCATGATGGTGGATTTCACATTGATATCTACCTTATCTGAGATTAGAATTGCCACACCTGCTCTTCTTTGTGTATTGTTAGCTTGATATATATTCTTCCATCCTTTACTTTTCAGTTTGTTCCTATCTTTAAGTGTAAGGTGAATTTCTTGTAGGCAGCATATGGATGGGTCATGTCTTTTGATCCAAGATGTCACTCAACGTCTCTTTACTGGAGTGTTCAGTCCATTCACATTCAATGTGATTATTGATAGGTGTGTGTTCAGTGCTGCCATTGTGGTATGTTTATTTTTGTGTTGATGTTTTCTCTGTTGTTCTTATTAATCCATTCTGGGACACTCTTCCTTGTGAGTTGATTTTTCACCTTTTTCAGGGTTGGTTTTGTGGTTATTGAGACTCCTGTATTATGTTTCTTGATTTGATATGTTGCATCTTTATTGTGCTTTATGGCTGCCACTATGATCCCTCTTAACAAACTATGGGTAAACTCAATTTCAGTTACTACCATTCTTACCAACTTCCTCTCCATCAGGAAGGACTATAACAACTGTAGTATATCCCTCTTTTTAATGTGATGACATCATAGCCTTCATGATATGATCACGGGATCATTTGTTTCACTGTTATAGCTTCGACTGAGTTTGGAGCCTTCCCTAACTAAGTAGGATTCTGGGTGATGTGTCCTGTATTTGTTTCTAAAATATGAAGTTGGTGATTTTGCTCTTCTAAGCCAAGAGATTTTTTCAGTATTCCTTGTAGTTTTGATTTGGTTTTTACAAAGTTTCTGAGTTTCTGTTTATCTGCAAATGTCTTGATTTCATATTCATATTTGAAAGATAGTTTTGCAGGATATATTATTCTTGGTTGGAAGTTCTTACCTTTCAAGGCTTTGAATATGTCATCCAACTGTCTCCGTGCCAGTATTGTTTCTGCTCAGAAATCCTATGAAAGCCTTCAGCATTTCCCTCTGAATGTTGGCTTTGCTTTGAATCTTACTGCCTTTAAGAGTTTCTGTTTATGTTTCATTTTGTTATGCTTGATTATAATGTCTTGGAATACTTCTTTTGAGATCTATATTGAGTGGCATTTGGTATGCATCTTGGATATCTATATTGTCTTCTTTCATGCTTTCAGGGAAGTTTTTTGTTAGCAGCTCAGGAACAATGCTCTCTGTGTTCTCAGGTGTCTTGCCCTGTTCAGGAACTCTAATTAATCATAGATT
Organism: Heterohyrax brucei; assembly: GCA_028571685.1. Lineage (NCBI taxonomy): Eukaryota > Metazoa > Chordata > Mammalia > Hyracoidea > Procaviidae > Heterohyrax > Heterohyrax brucei. The sequence continues at coordinate 57,551,755 of CM053145.1, read as the reverse complement.
GTTTCTCTTAAGAGTCCACATGCTTCTTAATGCTTCTTCATTTTTCTTGTTTCTTTTTTCTGATTCTCTTCATAAATGCTGGGGTCAGTAGCTCTGTCTTCCAAGTCAGAAAGTCTCTTTTCCATTTGTTCCATTCTGGTTTTTTTGGCTTTGAATTGAAGTTTCTACATCTTTGATTTTGTTCTTGATCTATTGGATTTCAGAGTACTGAAGTTCGATCCGATTCAACAGCTTGTTTAATTTTTTGTCTTGCTCTGCTGCATTTTGTATATGGTCTAGGAGAGCTATGATTCGGATCCAATTCAATGGCACTTGTCTGGCTAGGAGAGTTCTCTACATGATCCTTTTGTATTCACCTTCCAATAGTTACAGAAAGGTTTCTTTGTCTGGGAAGTTCTTTGGTTGTTTCTTTTGGGGGCCTTCTGAAGCCATAGATGATTTCTTGGCTACAGTTTTCTTCAGAGTTTGTTACTTTTTGGGAATCATATGAGTTGATAGAGGCTGGGAGAGATACTGTGAGGATGAACTGCTGTTGTTTCTCTATTCCATCTTAAAATCAAACGTAAACGGTATCCGATGACTTCCAAAGTCAGTCACATTTTAGGTGTACAGGTCCCTCTTCCAAGCTGGCCAAGTACGTGCCTCTATATCCAATCGTAGATGTTATAAATAGTTCAAAATACAGAAAGGCTACTTTCCTGCTGGCCTCTGCTGTTGGGCCCTAGCCATAGGTGACACTGTGTAGAATACTGCTTTTCTGCTGGAAAAGCATTCTCCTCCAGTCAGGCGCTGCCTTCCAGGCTAGGAATTAATTCCTACTGAAGCCTCCATATGGATATGTCCGTCTCCCAGTGGAACAAGATGGTGTCCCACACAAGCTCCCCTCCTGCCCTGGCACAGGCCTGTCAATGGCAGAGGCAGAAAAAGAGGACAAAGTCATGGAGCTGCACAGAGTCCAAAGCCAGACTCATTTTATGGTAATCTTGCCCACCGATCCCACCCACAGTGGATCTAAGACCAGCTGCCCATCAAGTCCTGGCTTACCCCACTGGCCAAGACAGAGAAAAAAAGAGTTAAAATGGCTAGTTACCCTTGGTCCATGAAAGCCAGAGCTCACCAAGAGCAGAGGTCAGGAAAAGGGAGGAAGCTTTCCACTCAGTGGTATGAAGTCCAAATTAACAGCCCTATGCTATGTCCTACAGCTCACTGCATGTCCAAAACAATCCATTTAATTATCAGTTCAGGTCTTGATTTCCAGAGGGATTTAGAGATTTGTGTTTAGTCTGCCATCTTGACTCTACCCTCAATATTCTTTTTTCCCCTTTATTGTACTTTAGTTGAAATTTTATATCTTGTGTTAGTTTCTCATACAAAAATTTAAATACACATTGTTTTGTGACCACAATTGTTAGCCTGAAATGTGACAACACACTCTTAATTTCCACTACAGATGTCCAACATTCATCCTATCAGCTCTTATCCTTTTCTGCCTTGTCATCTTGCTTGTCAGTACAAGCTGTTCATTTAGTGTTGTGTATCTACTTGAACACAGTCTTCGTAAGCATCTTTTTACATCTTACAGTTCAGTCTAATTTTTGTCTGAAGAGTTCAGGAAAAGTTTTATGTCTGGGTTAACAGGGGATCTGGGGAAAGTGTCTTACAGGATTCCTTCAGTGTATCAGATCATTAAGCCTGGTCTTTTTATATAGGATTTGATTTCTGCACTCTACTTTTCTTCTGCTGGATCAGGAACTTTCTTTTGTGTTCCTGGTCAGGGAAGCCATTGGTGGTAGCTGGGTATCATCTAGTTTTTGTGATCTTAGGCTACAAATCACTTGTTTATGTGGTCCTTTTTGTCTTGGGTGTTATTAGCTTTCTTGTGCTTTTTGTTGTGTTCTTTATTCTCCATTACTCCAGGTAGTTTGGAATCAATCGATGCTTCTTTGATAGTCACTTGCCAGCTTTCAAGACCTCAGACATTACTCATCAAAGTGGGATACAGAACATTTTCTTAACAATGTCTGTTATACCACCGACCTACATGTCCCCTGAAATCATGGTCCTTATACCCTTGATGTTACTACTCTGTCCCTCTAAGTGTTTAGTTGTTTTCAGGACACTTTGAAGATTTGGTTTAGACCAGTTGTGCTGGCATCCCCTATATTGTGTGATATCCTTCACTTCAATGAAAATAATTCTTGTCTACTATCTAGATGGTGGAAACCCTGGTGGCATCATGGTTAAGTGCTATGGCTGCTAAGCAAAAGTTGGCAGTTCAAAGCCACCAGGAGCTCCTTGGAAACTCTATGGAGCAGTTCTCCTCTGTCCTAAAGAGTTGCTATGAGTCAGAGTTGACTTGCTGGCATTGGGTTTCTGTTTTTGGTTATCTAGATAGTAATTTCCTTCTCTCCCTCTCCACAATTATAACCAAGAATGTTTTCTTCTGTGTTAAAACGTTTGAGTTCTTACAATCATGGTTCCATGCACTATTTGTCCCTTTGCAATTAACTAATTTCTCCCAGCATAATGCCTTCCAGATTCATCCATGTTATAAAATGCTTGGCAGATTCATATTGTTCTTTATCCATTATGTGGTTACAGGCTCTGACAATGAAGACTATGAACTTAATTGCTTTAAGTGCTACCTACCTCATTGCTCAATATCACTGCAGTCACCTTTGAAGTACTCCTTTTAGGAAGTTTTGCATGAATGTCATTGCCTAGTTCACCTGCAAAAGCAGTTTTGGAACTCTTTCTGGAATGGCCATTTTGTATGGTGGATCCTGGCAAGTTCCATGAACTTATTTGGATAGTTTTTTGTGAGGGACTTTTTAGCTAGTAAGCAAATGACTGTATTGGAACACACTACTTACTTACCTGATCTCGCTCCCAGTGACTTGTTTCTTTACCCAGAGATAAAGGAACTGGTGAAAGGAACGTATTTTGGTGACATTCAGGACATCAAGAGTGATATGATGACAGCTCTAATGGCCATTCCAGAAAAAGAGTTCCAAAATTGCTTTGAAAGATAGAATAGTTGCTGGCATTGGTGCATAGCTTCCCAAGGGGTGTACTTTGAAGGTGACCTTAGTGATATTCAACAACAAAATATATAGCACTTTTTCTAGGATGAGTTTGTGAACTAAATTGGTAGTTCCTGTGTATCTATTTGTGTAAGATTATTATTTCTCCAAGATACATTCTAAGGAGTGAGATTGCTGAATCTTATAGTAATTCTATATCTAGTTTTTTAAAGAATTTCCTTGTGTGTACTGTGTGTGTGTATTTTCCCCCTCCACATAAATTTTCATGCTGAGCAGAAAACACAGCAGAGGAATAATAAAAGCAAAACATGTCCAAACTGTCTGGGATATGATTGTACTCTTTGCTCACAAAATATTCAACAACAAAGTAAAAAACAGAATAGCCATATTTATTATGTGGAATCCCTAAACACAGGAGCCGAGTTCTCAGGATGACATTTAACAAAGGACGTTAATAGGCCTGCTCCCAGGCCCTTACTTTTCATGTGTCATTGACACTGTTATCTACCTTTGAGTCCTAAATTTAAGCTTCATGAGTGATCCTCCAAGGGAAAAGTTTAAAAGTGCCACCCTGTAAGAAACTCTTCTTCCCAAAGCCATTTCTTCTTAGATTCTCTGTCTTCCTGTGAAACTCTTTGAGCTCCTCCTTTGGTAGAAGAAGGCAGTCCTCATTTGCAGAGTGCTCCTGCCATTTCATTGGTTTCAGTAACGTGTGCTCAGTTTCCAGAGAGTACCACATGACCTTCCCTTCCTGCACTACAGGGAAAGTGAAGCTGTTCTGAAAACAGCATTCCTCTTCGTTCTCCTTGGCTTCTACCATACCATTGTTCTGCCAGTGCTCCGTCTTGTCTCTGCCTCTGTTCTCCAGGTGTTTCCATTCTGGTTATATTTCAGAATGTTTAGGGACACATTCCTCCCACTGGATCCTTGGCAGGTCAGCTTGATCAGTTGTGAAGTGTTGGTCCCCATTGTCCAGGTGGTGACAAACGGTCTGCCTTTGGGAAAACAGAACTGTGCCACCACCCAGTGCTGCTGGTTTATAAAGAGAAATGGTCTGGTTGTAGAAAACTTACATTTATGGTTTTTTCTCATCAAGACAAGTGTCTTTCCTAGAGTTCTCCAGAGAAGCAAAACTAGTGAAACTCTTTATATTTATGTGGCGATATACCTTAAGCAAGTTTACAAAGCTATGGGGAGGGCAGCTTCCAAAATCTATGGATCAGGAGTCAGGATTGAGGCTTCTCTAGTTCAGGTGGTTGCTAAGCAGACTCCAAACTTGGCAGGTCAGATGGCAGGCTGCTGGGTCGTGTTTCAAGAACTGGAGGTTATGGGTAACAAGTCAGATACAGAGCAAGGGAAGAATTAAGAGCATGAGAAGGTGTTTTACTGGAACAATATATATTGTTTACATATTTTATATATATATATTTATATATTAGAGGCAGGCCACACCCACAGTTGATTGACATACTAGATCTCATCATGAGCACAATTGCATTATATCAGATCTCATTATGATGATGATAATAGCATGTGAGATCTCATCACAGAGATGTCATATCACATCACGTTTCATCACAGAAGTGATAGCATTACTGAATAATACTCAATCCAATGTCTTCCAAACCACTGAGAATTGTAGCATAACCAACTCGACTTACAGCATTAACCGTGACACATGCCTAGCTCAATATTTCAATCCATAAGCTGGTGTTCTTTTCTGAAATGGATCCGAATCTAGCTGGGTGGGATACTCACAATGTGTGAGCCCCAGGTGGAAGCAGATCTGATGGCTGAGCCCTGTGGCTTGGTACTCCTCTGGAGAAATTTCAGGCAGTAGGCCATCATTCCACCATCCCTTTCTGACCATTTTAGAATGTAACCTCTTTCTAAAACCACATGTGGTTCACTTCCTGCCTTTCCAACAGATTTTACAAAACACTGATCAATTCCATTCAGGTCTTCATGGAACATCACTAATGCATGGCTACTACATGGGAGATTTTTGCATTATTAAAATGTCTCTCCTCCCCCTCTATTCTTTCATCTTTCACTCCACTCACTTTTTCATGTAAGTTCTGACTAGCTGAAAAGAATCAATAAAATAAGACACTATAGTTAGAATCACTGTCCTTTCAAATTTGTAAAAAGCCTCAAGTTCTTGAGAAAAACATACCTTCTTATGTGATTTGCCTTCCTAACTATAAAACCACACTGTAAGCCACACAGTGCTTTAAAGTCAGGAAGAGTGTGCATCTGCATTTTATCCATACTTATCCAATATATGATGAACAGATACATTGTTGGACAGTGTGAAGAAAAATGCAGCATCAGGATAAATCTCTCCTGATAGCATGTCCAAACTGTGTGAGGTGTAATCTCACCATCCCTGCTTCTAAGGAGCATTCTGGTTGTACTAGGCCTCTTGCTTAGTAAAGTAGAGGGGCAATGAAAAAGAAGAGGACCTTCAACATGATGGACTGAGGAGCATGGCTGCAACAGTGACTTCAAACATAGCAATGACCGTGAGGATAGCACAAGATCAAAATGTACTTCATTCTGTTGTAATAGGCTCACTATGATTGAGAATCAACTTGATGGCATCTAACAACTACTAAATGTAAATTAATTTGGCCTTTTTTTTAAGGTAAAGTGTGCTTTAAATTGTTTTAATGTTCATAACAATGTTATCCATGTTCTATGATGTATGAGTAAACAAATCATGGCACATCCACAGAGAGGAATAATTATTATTCCTTGATGAGAAGAAATGAGCTATTAAGCCATAAAGAGGCATGGAAAACCTATAAATACATAACATTAAGTTTAAGAAGCCAGTTTATAAGACTATGTAATGTATGGTTCCAACTATATGACACTGTGGAAAGAGTGAAACTGTAGAGAAGGTAAAAAGATTAGAGAATGCCAAGGGTTGAGTGAAAGGGACAGAGGTGAATAGGGGGAACACAGAGTATTTTTAGGGCAGTGAAGCTATTCTGTGTGATACTTTCATGGTGGATGTATGACTTTCTACATTCATCCAAACCCAACTGATCTGTACACCTGTAAAGAGTGAACCCTAATATAAACTATGGTATGAAGTGAATAAGAATGTTTCAATATTGGTTCATTAGTTATCATAAATGTAACACCCTAATGAGAACTGTTAACCATAGAGAAGACTGTGTGCAAAGAGAGGTACTATATGAGACATCTATGTATTCTGAGTAATTTTTCTTTGTAAACTTAAGTCTACCCACTGCTTTTGAGTCAATTTCAATTCACAGTGACCCTATAGGAACACAGTAGAACTACTCCCATAGAGCTCCCAGGGAGTGCCTGATGGATTTGAACTGCCAGTCTTTTTGTTAGCAGCTGTAGCAAATAACCATCATGCCACAAGGATTTCTGTAAATTTCAAATGACTCAAAAGTAGCTTATTAAAACAAAAGAAATACACATATTTTGTGGGTATGTATATATGTTATTGGTCTTCTATTGCACCAGAATATATCAAGACTGAGAAATGGTGCCAATTGCAGCCAGGGCTGGATTAAGGCATATGAAAACCCAAACTGCTAATAATCTGTGGTGCTCTCTCATCTGCTTACTCATACATTGAAATGGGATATGTTAATTACACACACCTACATCTATGAGTATACATGTGGCTTTGCTATCCATGGCATAACTTCTTTTTAAATGCAATTGTAAAATTAGTGATTGCAAGCAAATGTGGCTTATGCCATTTTAGTAGGGTGAGATGAACTGAAATGTAAAATTTTTAGTTGTTGTGGGGTAATGAGATTCTTACTACACATACTTTTTCCACTGAAAGAATATTTTACATGTTCTACCACAAAGAGATATGTTCATAAACTTTGCTGTTTCAACAATCAGTATAAAAGTCTTTTGATCTTCCATAACAAAATTGACCATGCTTTTTGTTTTAAATGGCTCATACTTCAATGTTGATAATGTCATAATAACTACTACAATTATAAATGAACAAATGAAACTATGTCACAAAAGAAAATGTAATGATGATTAAACAAATCTTGAATTCATTGTAAAGATCTTCTTGTTTGTGTTCCCTATGTGTTGATGTCACCTTGGACAGGAGTTCCTATTGTTTACCGAGACATGTACAAGACCATGCCACTGTATGTCTATCAGGCAAAGAGCATTGCTTACCCTCCTGATTGCAGTAGATGGCTCAATAAACATGGATTTTTTTTTTAACTTTCAGAAAATATCTGTTCCAAGTTAGAGCAGTGGTTATAGACTTGTAATAGTCACATGTTACCTAGATTCTTTGAAATCTCACAAAAATCCACTGTGAATACCAAGACTGCAAAAATAATGCATTTCCTATATCCAAATATTTTATACCTGTACTCAAAAAGGGAAGTAAAAAAACAAAACAAAACAAAACAAAAAAACTACAATTACACCTGTACACCAAAAGGGAAGGTTTTAAAAGGAAACTACAATCATAGCAACCTTGTAGGACTGGGTACAACTACCCCCATAGTTTCCTTGGAGTGCCTGATAGAGTCAAACTGTCAACCTCTTCTTTAGCAGGTATGCCATTTAACTAATATGGCACCAGGTTTTGAAAGTTACCAACCATCCAAAATACAATAAAACATGCAGATTATCAGCATTAATTTAATATAATACAGCTTTAACATTGCCTGTGACAACAATTGCTGGAGTGCATGGGTAAGAGTCCCAAGACAGATAGTAGAAGTTGCTGCTGCACACCTGTCTGGGTCCCCTGTCTACACTGTCAGCTTCTACCTGTGCATCATCCTATACGTGTACTATGTGTATTTGTGTGTGTGTGTGTATAATTTCTTTACTTTAAATTTTTGCCACCACACAAACTTCTCTATTAAGCAGAAAGCAAAGAATGAGAATAAAATTAGCCAAACCTATCACCTTCTCTGTAGGTTATGATTATTTCTATTTTGCACAAAGTCTTCAACAACAAGGGACGATAGAAAAGGAATTTTAGATACAACCATGAAACACAAGTCAAATTCACAGCATCACATCTACCCAAGGGCATTGATAGTTCTACCCCTAGGCCTCATCATCTGATGTGTCAGTACTGCTGTTATCTGTAAAAACTCTTCTTTAAAATGGTTCCTCTGACAAGCTGCCATCTGAGGAACACCAAACAGTCCCAGCTCAGCTGGAACAGATGATCACCAAGGACGACAATGCATGATGGAAAAAGAACTCAGAAGACAAAAAGACCCATGTGAATGGGTGACTGCATCAACATGTGACCAGAATAGTCAGACAGTGCCTGGCCACCAACAATGACAGCCATGATGGGGCTCACAATGTTGAGTCCCAGTGACAACACAAGAAAAAAAGGGGGTGCACATTAACAACCCCACTAAAAGACCACAATTGATGGTCGAAGGCATGGGTGTTCTCCTGGGACTGTGGCCCCTAGATCTGATGCTATCCCTGATCATAAATCATTACTGAGGTCAACTCTTTGGATAAGAATTGAATAGACTCAAGGACACAGAGTGACCACTTTATGGTTCTATGCATCTATAGGATGCTGTCCAACTGGCCTCTTACTACAGGGGAGTGGAGAGGGCGGAGAGGATGGGATAGAGATTGTTAAGAGGATATGACACATGGAACAGAAAGCAGGACTGTACTGTCACTGGGCAAGGAGAGCAGAGGGAACTGCAGATAGGTGGGTGTACAAATTTGAATTGTTTTGTAAACTTTAATCCCATCACAATTAAAAGGGGGGGGGGGTGTACTACTTAGAGGAGAGAAGAGGCTAAAAGTATGGCCCTGTAAGAAGCCATTTTTTCAAAAAAGCCACTTTGTCTTAGCAGTTGCCTTCCTGGGGAACTCTTTCAGCTTGTCTTCTGTGAGATGATAGCAGTCCTCATTATTTTCTGGATATTCTTGACGTCCCATTGCTTTCAATAACCTATGTTCACCTGTACGCAAAAAAAGGGAGTTAAAAAAAGAAAACTGCAAAAATTCTCAACAAAATATTAACACCAACTGCATTAATATACAGAAATAATTAGGTACCATAACCAAGTAGGATTTATCTGAAGGATGCAATATTATTTTAACATCCAACAATCAATCTAGGTAATACATTAACACAATGAAAAACAAAGATCACATGATCATCTTAATAGATGCAGAAAAAGTATTTTAAAAATCCAACACTCTTTTCTTGTAAAAACACAACATCCTAGGAACAAGAGAGAAGTTTCTCAGCATGACAAGAAACATCTTTGAAAAATCCACAGCTAAGTTATAAGTAATAGCAAAAGATAATAGTACAGTGAATTGCTTCCGTACAGCCTTTCTAGCCATGATCTTGTAGATACCATAAATGATTTGCAGGTCTACAATCTTGCAAGGAGTTGTCCTATTTAATATGTAAATAAAAAAGAAAACAATACAAAACAAAACTTGTTGCCATTGAATGAGTTCTAACTCATAGTGACACAGTAGGTCAGGGTAGAACTTCCCCATAGAATTTCCAAGGAGTGGTTTGTGAATTCCAACTGCTGATCTTTTGGTTAGCAGTCTGGGCTCTAGTATACAAGTAGGGCCATGAAAATCTACCCAAAAGAATTGAGACCCTTGATGTCCAGGTATCAAATGGGTCGATTTTCATCATCTTACTGGGCTTACATGGTGATCAATCCCACAGAGAGCTGGGAGAAACTCACCACTCTCAAGAACAGTGTGGTGCAGAAGGCATCCTTTGGATCAGGGGTCCATGTGCTGAGAACCTTCTAGACTGAACCTGTCACAGAAGGTGATGGCAAGTTGAGCTAGTCAGCCCGTGAAAATAGACAGTTGTAGTTGTCTGCATGGTCCACAAAGCTGGAGATGGCTGTGGTGTCCTTGCTTGTCCATGAACAGAAAGCTGGGCACCTCTGTGTAGGAGTTTTGCCAGATGAAAAAAAAGCTGTAAAACTTGCCCATGCAGATCAGAGGTCTAAGTGTGCCTCATGCAACAGAATGAGGCTAGAGTCTCTTTGGGACAGAGATCACCACATAGCAAGTGAAATTTGTAAGACTTCACAATGTATTTGAACATCAGAAAATTGTAAGTACAGATTGTATTTATGGATACATATTGATACATACATCTGCTGCAAAAGACCTCTTTCCAGTGTTCAAAGCAATGAAATTAACTTGAATATTAAGGTACACCTGACCCAAGCCACAGTATTTTCAATTGCTTCACATGCAAGGAAAAGCTGGACTGTGAGTAAGAGAGCCTGAAAAAGAACTGTTGTCTTTGGATCATGGTGTTGGTGAAGAATATAGAACATCCACAGAGCACCAGAAGAACAAACAGATTCTCTTGGAAGTACAGCCAGAGCACTCTATGGAAGTAAGGATGGCGAGACTTCATCTCAAGTACTTAGGACATGTTATCAGGAGGGACCGATCACTGGAAAGGGACAGCATGCTTGGGAGGGTAGAGTCAGCAAAAATGAAGAAGACCCTCAGTGAGATGAGTCGATGTAGTGACTGTAACAATGGGCTCAAACATTTCAAGGATTGTGAGGATGGTACAGGACCAGGCAGTGTTTCATTCTGGTGTATACAGGGTATATATACATTCTGTTGTACATAGGGTCACTGTTAGTCTGAACCAAATCGATGGCACCTAACAACTGCAACATATCTGTTCCAAAGTACAAAAAGTAATTTGAAATAAATCAAATACAATGATTTTTGCAATATAGTTTTCACACATCATAGATTTTATGCTTCTTCCCTGTTTCCTCATATTCCAAATACATTGTTGACCATTACTGAATATCAAATAGATACTTCATTTGTATGCATTATACTTCTACAGTATGAAAATTACTGTTACTTTAAATGAATTCTTGTGCCTTATGGTAACAGATCTTAATACATAAGAACTTATTAAATGGATACTATGGGAGGGGCTACAGATTTTGTTGTATATCTACCGAATATTGACCTAATGCTAATGTGAAACAGACACTGGAACATTTTCTTTTAAAAGAATGAGTCATACCATGTGTCACAGAGGATGATCTGACACAGCCTTAGTGCCTTTTGTGGGGAATGGTGGTAGATGACCCCTATGACGGGCCATCTCCAAGATCCCTACCTATATTATGTTTCTCAGTTTTGATTTAGTACTATTGTTCTTGTTGCCAGTTGCTGTTGAATTGGTTACAACTCAGTGTAATCCCGTGTTCAACAGAGCAAAATTTTACCTGCAATATCTTCATGCTTGTTGACATCTTAGAGTTCATTGTTTGGGCTATATTGTAATGCATTCCAACCTAGATAGTTCATCTTCCAGCACTATGCTGGACAATATTCTCTAATATTCCATATTTTTTTCACCTCATCTGCCATTTAGTCATTTTTTGTAATCCATAAAATTTTTATTGGCCAGTTTTTAGGAGATTTCCAGACCTTTCTGCCTTGTATGTCTTAGTCTGTAAACAATGCTGAAAACTGCCCATCACTGATGACCCTGCTGGCATTTGAAATATCAGTGATGTAGCTTCCAGCATCATCACAGTATTCAAGCCATCACAGTATGATAAACTGGCAGATGTAGGGTGAGATCTATTAATAGCTAGCACAAATTCCTCACTGTTATCATGCAGGAAAATTGTTAGATTTTTTCAGAGTTTATACATACTGCCTGAAGTGATTATGTTATCAATCAGTAGTCAATAAACACTTTTTGCATAAATGATCTTCACACATAATTTGTCATACATAATTTACCAGCAGACACAAAGTAAATGTTTGTATTTTGATCAATACTGTTTTTACAGCAAAACTAAGGTAAATGGTGAATGAAAGAAAAAATACACAGCATGAATAAAAATTATCATTCTAGGACCTTTCGGCTTTAAGAGTTGCTAAATAATTAAATACATGCAAATTAATTCATAGTAAGGTGAATTAACTCTGTTATCATCGCCACAAAAAATGCTAATCTGTTTAAAAACTTGATAAATAATCTTAGAAGAATCCAGAAGCTCTTATGAGTAATATTAACAGTAATAATACACTTTTCTAGTTAAGGTTTATTTCTTCTTTATTTTACTTCCTATCTACAAAGAACTATGCACTACTTATTTTACAACCAATTCCACCATCATGATATGAAGAGATCCTTTTCTTTCTCCTTTATTTATTTTATTTTATTTTTTATTATGACTGAGTGGAAATGTACATTACCATACAAATTTACATGCCCACCTATATGCAGCTTCTGCTGCTCTCCCTGTCCGGTGACTGCACACTGTTCCTCTCTGCTCCATACATGTCTCATCCTCCCAACAGTCCCCTTTCCCTCCTCTCCACCCACTCTCCTTCCTCCAGCCAGAGGTCAGCAGGATGACATCCTATAGATGCACAGAACCACAAAGTACACCCAATATATGATCACTCTGCATCACCATGAGTCAGATCCGACTCCACCGCACTTGGCTTCACTGCATCGCCACGTCCAATCCATTCCTGTAGAAGAGTGGACCTTCCTTATGATTTACGGGCAAGGGCAGCATCAGGGCCAGAGGCCATACTCCCAGGGGGACCCCGAAACCGCTGGATCATCAATTGCGGTCTTTTATTGGAGATCTCAGGGTGCACCCCTTTTTATTCTTGTGTTGCCAGTGAGACTCACCTTCGTGAGCTCCATCGTGGCTATCACTGGTGGTGGCCGGGCACCATCCGGTTCTTCTGGTCCCAAGTCGATGTAGGCACCCACTCATGTGGATCTCTCTATCTTCTGCGTTGTCTTTACCCCATGTCATTTTGGTCCTCGGTAAGCATCCGTTCCTGCTGAGTTGGGACCATTTGCTGTGCCCTCGGATGGCAGCTTGGCAGCTTTTAAGACCCCAGAGGCCACTCGCCAATGTGGGTTGCAAAGAGCCCTCTAAGCAAAACGCTAGTTGTGCAATTGGCCTCGATTCGCCTAAGAGCGTGGTCCCCTGCCCCCTGCCCCAGCTCCAGCTCCTCTGTCCTGGCAATATTGGGTTAAGATGGGAGGAGTATTCAAGTTATACTGAAGTCCATTTAATATTGTTCTTGTTTTTAATGTGTGCTATCTCCTTTATTTTTATACTTCATGCTATCTTTTTTTCTCCTCATTTTATTTTTAAATTCGATGTATTTGAGGCTATAAAAATAATAAATTAGGATGTTTTTGTTTCTAGTCGGTCTTTGACACACACACACACTCTCTCTCTCTCTCTCTCATACGCACACCTGATACCTTTGCTTTGTGTTTAGTGTCATCCCTACATTATGAGAACTGCCACATTAGTAATTTTTGTGCATAATAGTTTTCTATCATATCGGCATTTGTTTTCATTAATATGACAAAAACTTCATTACAAGAGACTCTTATTAGCACTCTATCATGGAAAATTGTTTCTTTGTTTTATATTAGGGCCATTATACAAGATAAGAAATGACTACATAAAATCTTCTCAGCCTTTCTACTTGAGCAACAGAATATAGCCAGAAGGGAACGTGGGATGATACTGTGAATGCTGTTGTCTGTCTTTATACCAAGGGACTTGGTAAGTAACCACAGTAACAGATATAGCAACAGTAATTAGGCATAATACTTATGTGCTTATAATTGCATTTTCCTTTTTTCACTATTCTGAAACTTACTTATCTTGTTCCTAGATGTCATTGAGGCATGACTTCTGTTCTTGGCGCCCCATTAACAAAAATAGACAGTGTGATATATTTTCCACCAGACTATATTATTTGCAACAGTGATATCAAAGAGAAGATCAAAGAAAATCAGCTCCGTACATAAGTAGTTGAACACAGTTTCATTCATAAAATTCATCCATTAATAAAAGGGACATTTATGAGAGTTATTTCTTTGTAAATTCTGTTAATAATTTACCCTATCTTCAGAAGCAATATTTGTATTCAGAAAACTCAAGTGAAAAAAGAATAAGAAAATGCTGTTTAAAAACAGAAAAAGTATGCTACAAATACAGCAAAATACTGTAAAAAGAATAAAAGCTTCAGAGCCACAGACATTTAGACTGAAATATGATTTCTTTCAATTAATTCCAACATAGTCTTGATCAATTCTCATTATCCTTCTGTAGCTCGATTTCTTCAGTTATAAAATATAGCTGGTATTAACTCCATTACAAAGTTACTGTGAAACTTGAATTGTAAATTTAACCCCACTAGAAGTATAGTTATTTCTCTAGCATCACTTCTTGGACTCTTCAAATAGAAAACAATTTTTTTTTCCAATTTATATTTAATTTTTGTTTCTTTGATTCTGGTTTACTAATTATGAAAAATCATTAAGAACATTCTTTGCTTATAGTTTCCAAATCTCTAAAATCTCTACACTGCCTTTATAAAAAAATGCTGGAATTTTGACCATTCATTTGAGCTGTTTGATGCTAGCGTCTATGCTCATCCTGTTATAGATAGCACTTGACATCTTCATACTGACTCAGGAAATCTTGGAATCTGGACTTCAGAAAGAGACTTAAAATTTTACTCTTCATTCCTATTGTTTCTTCTTTATTTGGTGGCCTGTCTTCTATAAATTCATACTAGGTTTCAAACTAAAGTCTTTGCCCTGGGAAAGATGGGGATTCTCTGAACACAGAGAACCCAGAAACCACTGAGGAACTGATACAGAATGTTTTGTTGAAAAGAAAACAAAAATTAGTGGTGGTGTGGTTTTCACTGCGTTCCCAAACAGTGTGTGTAGCCATTTGCCTGTGCCACGATTCCCAGTATTGTGTGATGGCCCTCCTTATTTTAATTTTCTCATTCTGTAAATCTAATCTCTGCCCGTGCTTAATAGTCTAAATTATGTTGAAGAGGATTAGGGTGGACCAGTAACACTCTTCCTAAGGTCACCTCACTACTCCAATGTAAAGGGAGTTACCTTGGAGTGTGGCTTGTACTACTTTTATTCTACAAGAGGCAGAAGGAAAGGGAAACAAGGAGAGAGAATGAAACTCCTACCATCAAGAAGCAGTGCCAGGCACAGACAGTGTCCTTTGGACCTGAGATTCCCTTGCTGAGATGTCCCCTGACCAAAGAAAGACTGATGCAACACAAGGACCTTCCTCTACAGCTGACAAAGAATGCATTCTTGTGGAGCTGACACCCTAAATTTAGACTTCTAGTCTACTGGATTGTGTGAGAATAAACATTTCTTTGTTAAAGCCATCGACTTGTGATATTTCTGTTAGAGTAGTACCAGAAGACTGAGACAGGTGGGTAGACACAAATATTTTTGGAGAAACAAGCTCAAAACAAATTCTTTGCCTTTGAGTCAATTCTGACTCATAGCAACCCTGTAGGATTGAATAGAACTGCCCAGTAGAGTTTCCCAGACTATAAATTGTTACAGAAGCAGACCACTACACAGTTCTTCTGCTGGAGTGACTAACGACTGTGCGTCTCTGACATTTGGTTAGCAGCTGAGCACATCACCAGGGCTCCTCTTTAGGAAAGAAAACTTGTTTATTCAAAATTAAGACTGAGAGCAAATTCTGGGGATTAGAAAAGATTTAATTCACATGAGGTCATGAAATAAAAAAAAAATGAACTTATTGCAGAAAATGAATTGAAATTACAAGCTGTATGTCTTATACGGGCTAGTGCTAGGAATGATGTTCTACATTATAAGAATATATTGGTGTTTGCAACAATAGTAACAACTAAAAAACAGGTGAAGCCTGCAAGTGCTGACATTAATTAGACATAAGCAATCACTTCACTGGATTAGTTTTCTTGGTTTAGGGGCATGGGGCTATGTTCTCACAGGAAAAGCCAATAAACTGGCATAATTCTTAACGTTTATGTTCTACTTCTCAGTATGGTGAATAGAGTCTAGGGTCTTAACAGCTTATAAGATGCTGTCTAAGACACAACTATGAGACTTTATTCATTTGGAACAAAAAGAAAGAAGAAAATCCCAAAATAGATGGCAGGACTAATTGTCTCTATGAAGCACTGACTCCTGTACTTTGAGAACAAAAGAACTAGATGATGCTTGGCTATCATTACTGAATCATTCTTATCAGTGTAACAGATGAATCTTGAGAAAAGGGGGAAAATCTGAGACATAATCTCAAATTCTTAAAGAATCCAGACTTATTGGAGTTACTAAAGCTGGAGTAGTCCCTGAGACTATGGCTTTAAGCCACTTTTCGAACAGTGAATAGAAATTATCCTGTGAAATCAACTTTAAGTAACAGTTGAATATAATGAGGGAAGGTTGTCATCCTTCAGCACTGAGTTAAAACAAACAAGCAAACAAACAAACCTATACAAGACCAACATTTCAATAGCTGTTTTAAAATAAAAGGAAGTGAAATAACTAGACCCGAAGTAACTGGAATGTTGACACATTGTGAAGAATGTAACCAATGCAACAATAGTAACAATAGATATACTGATGATTATATCTAGAAACTCTAATGGGAGTGAGTTTTGTTGTGCATGTTTTCACTAGACAGAGAGAGAGAGAGAGATTGAGAATATATTGAAGAGTTAGTGGAACATGATGTTACTCCATGGAAGTACCTATAAATCAAGGAGATGATTTCCCTTAGGGTACTTGGGATACATCAGAGAATGACTTCATTCTAAACGACTTACTGTATTAATTAGTTTGATTCCTCTGGCTTTCATTTTCTTTCTTACAGGGAACATACTCTGTGCTTAACACTTTAAGTTCATGATTGTAGGAAACAGTCATTTTCCATTTTCATAAATGTAAGAAGCTAAAGAAATGCATATATATTCCTAATTTAAAAATTGAGTGGCAGGTGTGAGAATACGAGCAAAATGAGCTCAGAAACATCTTCATGCACAGCATCACATACCATCTAAATTAAATATCAGAACAAACCAAAACCAAACCCTCTGCCGTAGAGTCAGGTCTGATGCATAGCAACCCTAGGGGTCAGAGAATTTTGGGATAAATATGAGCAAATGGTACTTTCAGCTAATTAGGGTGGCATTGTAAAGTTACCTAAACATCATGATTTGCATTGATTATTTACAAAGTACATTCATTTTAATTATAAAAATCTGCGTGGAATTTGATAATTGTGTAAATGTTGCACAAAGCCTAATATGATACGCAAATATAAATGTCATATTGTCTCGTTAGCCATGTGTGAATCTCTATTACAACAGTGCCCCAATCTAATTTAGAGTTTTCACATAATATATTTTAATTTGTGGATGCTGGATTCGTATTCTAATTACAAAACTTAATTTAATTAAGTCATCCATCTGATAAAAGCATTTATGCAGACTTACACATATTCACTAACATCAAATCTACCATGACTGTTAAATTATGGTTTATTGTGGCTTTTAATACATGAGCTCTGAAAATGTAATTTTGATACATAATGTTTTTGTTAGGTGTCGTCAAATTGGTTCTGACTCAGAGAATGTCTTAGTCACCTAGAGCTACTGTAACAGAAACACCACAAGTTGATGACTTTATCAAAGAGAAATTTACTTTCTCGTAATCTAGTAGGCTACAAGTTCAAATTTAGGGCGTCATCTCAAAGGGACCACTTTTTCTCTGTCTCAGCTCTGGAGGAATGTCCTTGTCATTGATCTTTGCTTGGCTGAGGATCTTCTCTGCACAGAGACCTCAGGTCCACAGGACACACTGCTCCCAATGTTGCTTTCTTGGTGATATATGGTCCTCCCTCCCCTTGATCGCTTTGCTTTCCTTTTTGTCTCTTGAGATGTAAGAGTTGGTGCTGGCCACACCCCAGGGAAACTCCCTATGTACTGGATCAGGGATCTAATCTGAGCAAGAATATTACATCCCATTCTAATCCTCTACAACATAATCCAATCTTGCCTCATTAACCACCAACATAGACTAAAATTTCCAACATATTAAAAAATTTTATCAGTCACAAAATAGAGGACAACCATACAACACTGAGTATCATGGCCTATCCAAGTTAATACATTATTTTTTGGGGACACAATGCAATCCATGAAAATGACCTTATATATACAACAGAATCACAACTGATATTTAAGCCCATTGTTGCAGCCATTGTGTCAATACATCTCATTGAGGGTCTTCCTGTTTGGTGCCAACACTTTACCTTACCAAGCACAGTGTCCTTCTTCAGGAACTGATCCCTCCTGAAAACATGTCAAAGTGCTATGAGATGAAGTCTTGTCATCCTCATTTCCAAGGAGCACTCTGGCTGTACTTCTTCTAATAAATCCTTGTTCATTCTTCTGTCTTGTTGATAGATTTCATCCAAGTCCGTTCTGGTGAATAGTGACCCTATCTACAACAGAGGAAAACACTGCCCAGTTTACTCCATCCTCACAATCATTGATGTGCATGATTCCATTGTTCCATCATGGTGTCACTCTATCTCATTTTTCTGGCAGTCCATGGTATATTCAATACTCTTCACCAACAACATAATACAAAGCCATCAGTTCTTCTCTGGTCTTCTTTGTTCATTGCCCATTCTTCTTGTATATATGAGGCAACTGAAACTATCATGGCTTATGTCAGGCACACTTTAATCTTGGAAATGATAACTTTGCTTTTCAATGCTTTAAAACAGTCTTTTGCCCAGTGCAGTAAGATATTTGACTGATTGCTGCTTCCGTGGTTGTTGATTGTGAACTCAAGTAAAACTAAATCCTTATAAACCTCAATCTTTCTCCATTTATAATGATGTTGCTTACTGGTCCAGTTGTGCAGATTTTTTCCTTTCCTTTTTTTAGGTGAGGTGAAACCCTTACTGGAGGCTGTGCTGTAGTCTTTGATCTTTACGAGTAAATGCTTCAAGTCATTTTCACCTTCAGCAAGCAAATTTATGCTTCTGCCTATTCCAAGTTGTTAATGAATCTCCAATCCTGATGACAAGTTCTTCTTCATACAATAAAGCTCCTCAGATTTGTTGCTCAGTGTAAATATTGAATAAATATGGTGAAAAGGTACAACCCTGACACGCATCTTTTCTGATTTTGAATCATGAAATATCCCCTTGTTCTGTTTCAATGACAGCCTCATGATCTGTATATAGTTTCTTCATGAGCACAATTCTGGAATTCCTGTTCTTCACACTGTCACCCGTGATTTACTATGATCCATACAGTCAAATCCCTTTGCATTGTCGATAAAACACAGGTAATCATCCTTCCGATATTTGCTAGTTTCAGCCAAGATCCATCGGACATCATAAGTGATATCCCTCATTCTGTGTCCCCTTCTGAATCTAGATTTGAATTTCTGTCAGTTCCCTGTCAACATACAACAAAAAACATTTTTGAATTATTTTCAGCAGAATTTTACTTGTGTGTGATCTTAATGATACTTGTTTCATAATTTCTGCACTCAGCTGCATAACCCTTTTTTGGTAGGTAATAAACTCTATCCATTGCTATTGAGTCAGTTCTGACTCCTAGTGACCCTACTGGGTAGAGTGCAACTGCCTCATAGGGTTTTCAGGGAGCATCTGGTGGATTCAAAATGCCAACCTCTTGGTTAGTGGTTTGAGCTGTTAACTTGTGCCACCACGGTTTCCATGGTACGTAACGGTGACAAAAAATTGTGATGCTATGTAAATAATTTCTCAGTTCCCTCTTTCATTTCTCACAGTTCTTTAAATTTCACATTTTCCATGACAGCCTTAAAGAAATAAATATAAAATGAAAGTAAAACTTTCCATTGAAAACATTTCCACTTCATATTAACACTGAGAATGACACAGACAATTAAGCTGGATTTAAAAATGAGGTACGTTTGAAAACTGAGACTGATTTCTCCTGAAAGAACTCAGCTGCTAATTTGAGAAGCTAAGCTTAGATTAGCCTACAATGATATTTCTCTTTCTTAAATGTCCAGAACACTTATATTCTCTACCACTTACTTGCTTTGATTCCTGATAACATAATCTCTAGTATTTTATAAATTAATATCCTGAGAGTAGCATCTACTTCACAGGATAAGAAGAAAAGAATCACCTCTTCCTTATCTATTATTACACTTTAACTCTAAAATTTCAGTGAGTATTTAGTATGCGTAAGTCAAAATTTTCATCCCTTTACCTACAGTATCTCATCTACACAACAACTCTGTAAGGTAGACTTTTTTTTTTTCCTTTAAATGGAGAAAGTAAGACACAAAGAAATTTGAAAGCCTACCAAAGTTACATGAGTAGAAGATCACAGACCTGGGACCCAAATTTACATGATTTGAGCCCCAAATTTTTCTACTTAACCAATATGCTTATTCCACCTTCATGTAGCTTCACTTTCTCCAATGTAGGAAACTTTTGAAATAAAGAAAACTTCAAAGTACTTTTAGATTAATCTATGACATTCAGCATAATTGAGGGAAAATGTAAACAAGACTTGTAATTTTAAGAGTTTGATAAACAACTGTAGTGCCTCATTTCCATGTTTATTTAATATTAATGTGCCGTCTTTCTCATATTACAGCATTTGAATTGAATGCACTACGTTTAAAGTGTTGTTTGTTGATTAAATATTTGTTGATTTAATGAGACTAATGCATAAACATGAGTATTTCTATCCCAAATCTGATGCTTTGTAATAGGCTAAAAATAATTTACTTTTATGTAAAGCAAAAACTGTACATGACAGCAGTGTTCTCCATTCTTAGAACTTTTTGGAGGTGGGAATTCAATAGAAATAACTGGACAAAATTCTACAAAAACACTCCTTGATATACTAGAAGCATGAAAAACAGAGATAAGTATTCTATATTTCTAGCCAATTGCTCCAAAGTCTTGCAAGACGTCAGTGTTCAAAAATGGGTCATTTGCACTGAACCGCTGCCAACATATCAGAGTAAAACATATTTCCTGCTGAAATGTGAATGCTCGGATCCTGACTTCTTTCATAATATGTTTGGCATTGTAAAAAGATTTGAGGTCAATGTTTTAGAAATACTAAAAATAGAAACTATGGACACTGGTAAACCTAGGTTTCTTACCTGGAAATGTCTTTTGTGAAGAAGAAATGACCTCAGAACTAGAAATTTTGCATTTAAATCTAATTCTAGTCTGCACAGTTGAACAAGTCTTGTAAGTTGTAAACTAACAGTGTACAAAATACAAGTCTTTATGACAAGCAAATTTATATAGAAAAAGAATTATATGACAAATAAGGATTGTATCCAATTATGTATTGCATATTGAATCTCTTTAGTTAGTTCATTCCGGGTAAATGCTGCTTGTTTCCATTCACACCAACAGACTGAGGATTAACAACACAACACAAAACAAAAAAAACAAATGCAGCACCTTTGAGTTAACTTTGACTCATATGGACACTATAGGACAGAGTAGAACTGCTCCGTAGAGTTTCCAACGAGCACCCGATGGATTCAAACTGTTGACCTTTTGGTTAGCAGAAGCAGCACTTAGTCACTGTGTCATCAGAATTAGGGCTAGGTTTTTATACTAACTAAAAAACACTTGCTTGTAGACATTAAGAAGCATCTTAGGTTGCTCTGTTCCTCCCAAATGCAATCACCTCCTACTGTCATTCCCATGGAGAAGGCTTTCTGACTGGTCTGATTCTGTAATGTTGACTAGGATACCACTCAAAAAAAGTGTATATTATAATTCTATGCCCATATACTCGTTATTTTAATACAGTTAGGTGAAGACATTTTTTCTGTATGGTAAGAAACTCCGTCATATTTTGCGTAAATTGACTCAACCAGCTATCTATCACTTTCTTCTGCATTTATCTTTGAGCCAGTCAGCGAGTGACTAGATCCTTACATTCTTGTTTAGGTTTAGTGGCAGAGAAAAATCTCAGAGGCCTATGAAACCTCTCCAGTATATAAAACCAAATAAAAAGTTGGGGTATAAGTCAAGATAAAAATAAAAATTATTGTTTCTTTTCATCCTATCTCTTAGAGATTTATTTCTTCCAAGAACCACAGAAAGAAAAGGGAAAGTGAGACAAGGTAAAATTTGTAGATTTCTGATGCTGACACCATCTAATAGCTTTTCACTCTTATGATCCTTAATAATCTTGCATACTGTCTCCCTCAGCACTGCAGAGGACGGAAGTGTACTTGATTCAGTAATTCCCAAACTTTGCTCTAGCTTACTTATGTTAATGTTTGTCATACTCACCTGGGGAATATCCAGATTCTGATACCCAGCTTAGTCTTCTACAGTGCGTATTCAATAAAATTTACTGCATTCTCACAAGTAATCACAACTCACCAGGGATTGACACATTCTGGTGGAAAATGGGTAAAATGAAGCACTGACTTGCTCAGGTCAGAGGACAGCAGCTGAGTGGGAAAGGGTGAGATGTAAACTAGAGCTCACTCTTATTCACATAAATAATATCTTAAAATATGAACCGATTCACACTAAGCAGCCATTTCAACTTTCACCAATCACTTAATCTCACCAGAAGTCAGTTTGTTCATTTGTGTCATCAAATTTTTATATTAACAATTAACAGCATTCTAGCCGTACTATGTAATGATCCTAAACTTAAAGTTTGCTTTTCTTCCTGGAATAGAGGTATTCTTGGATAAGTAAGAAGTTGGTAGAAACTTATAAGGAAATAAAGAAAGAATCAGGAAAGAATTTCTTCAAAGAATCTTTTAGCAGAGAGCAGGATTACAGTTCATCCACCTCAAGTACATACCAAGCCCTGGTTTAGGATGCAGTTAAAGAATTATCAGAGCAGGTGAAGTTTCTGGATACAACAGAGGAAATGTACAAAACAGACATGTGCAAGCCAGATTGCTTTTTTCCAGTTTTTCACTGCTATTTTTAATAGCTAAGGTTAGTCTAGGAAACACTGGTGCCTGTAGTGGTTAAGTGTTATGCAAAACAAAAGGTCAGCAGTTTGAATCTGCCAGGTGCTCCTTGGAAACTCTATAGGGTAGTTCTACTCTGTCCTAAAGAGTCACTATGAGTTGGAATTGGCTCAGTGGTACTGAGTTTGTTTCCTGTTTTTCTTTTTTCTTTTTTTTTAGCTTAAGGTCAGTCTAAGTCCTGGCTACCACACTAAACTATTTTTTTATTTTTTCAAATTTAATATGACTGAGTGAAAATGTACATTCCCTTATAAATTTACATGCCCACCTACATACAGCTTCCACTGCTCCCCCTGGCCGGTGACAGCACATTATTCCTTTCTGCACCATACATGTCTCATCCTCCCAACAGTCTCCTTTCCCCTCCTCTCTGCCCACTCTCCTTCCTCCAGCCAAATCCACCATCGTGGACAAAGATGGACACTATTTATTGCTGAAAGGTTCAGTACACAAGCAAGACTTAACTATATTAAATATTTATGCACCTAATATCAGAGCACACTAAACATTTTTGATCTTCAAGAAGCTCCAAGTCTTAATGCTATTATCTCTATTCTTTCTTCCATGGTATAAAGAAAGCAAAAGATTTCATTAACAAAATTGTTTCAATAGGCTAGCTGGTAATTTAACGTGCTTGTAATTCTACCTAACTCCTTGATTCTTTTAGCTCGAGACTTAGATTTCTATAAAAATATAATTCCCTCTGGAAGCACTATGGTTTTATTTGGAGATGTTTTGATAATAAGTTTCAATACAGAGTCACCATGAAGATCAGGAGCCCTAAAAGAAAAAGCAGGAGTAAAAGAACAATGACAGAAGGTTTATGGTAGGGTCATCTTGCTTATATTTTCCTGCCAGAAACCTCTTCTTAATGATTCCCTTATCAACAGATGCAGCTTTATAAGCATCATCTTCACTCATCAAACTCTCTAAAATGCATTTTAATGCTTTTCTTTAAGAAAAATTACCACCTCTGTGTCAGCTCTGTAAATAGTATACACAGCAACAAAGCTATTTTAAATGGTAAGGATAAATCTTTCAAGCAAAACCTGCTTTCCAGTCAAGATAGGGTTACAACTGAAATAATATTTACAGAATTTAAGAGTTGAACTGTGGAAGAAAAATGCTTCTCAAAGGATGTGCATTTTGGCTCTATAGCAGCCCCACCTAAATATTCTAAAAACCCAGTAGAGGACTGTGGTTCTACATCCTACTTGTGTTAAAGTTCAGAGGGTGAAAAGAATAACACATTAGCTTGCCAGTGAGAAAATGTGTGTGGTGTCTTTTGGGAAATAACTTACTAAAATAGGAGTCTATTTATTATGTTATTTTTTGTTTATGTGTTTAAGCATAGCAGATCAATCAGTCAACTTTTATTGATATCATCCCAACGTACCTAGCACAGTTTTCCTTTCTGCTATAACGTACATGTCATAGATTCAATTCTGTCCCCTAAAAATGTCTGTCAACTTGGCTATACCACGACTTGTGGTATGGTGTGGTCATCTACCATTTTCTCATGTTATCTGATTTTGTTATGCATTGTAAATCCTACCTTTATAATGTTACTAAGGTAGGATCAGCAGCAGTTATGTTAATGAGGCAAGACTCAATGTCCAACATTAGACTGTGTCTTAAGTCAATCTCTTCTGGGATGTAAAAGAGAGAAATGACCAGAGAGACCTGGAGATCTCATGTCACCAAGAAACAAGAGTCAAGAGACTAGTGTGCCGCTTGGACTGAAGTTTGTGGCTAAGAAGCTCCTCAGCTAGTGATTGATGACAAGGATCGTCTTCCAGAACCAACAGAGAGAGAAAGCCTTGCGCTGGAGGTGACACCCTGAATTTGGACTTTTAGCCTCCTAGATTGTGAGAAATGAAGTTCCTCTATCAAAGCCATCCACTTGTGGCATTTCTGTTATAGCAGCACTAGATAACCAAGGCAATATGTGATAACAACACACGGATTTATGTGACTGTCATAGTAGACCCAGACTTGAGACTAACTTGAATAAGATAGCAATATGATTCATATGAGCTGGATGTATCTTAACTGCATGTACAGACTTCCAGCACTTCGTGTGCAGGGGCTGTGGTTAAGTATCATACCAAACCCACGGCTATTGAGTCGGGTCTGACTCATAGCAACTCAAGAGTTCAGAGTAGAACTCATAAAGTTTCCAAGGAGCACCTGGCAGATTTGAATTGCCAACTTTTTGGTTGGCAGATGTGGCACCTAACTCACTATGCCATCAGGGCAAATAGTAAGGGCTAGCCAAGTACCATCGAGTCAGATCCGACTCATGGCAACCCTTAGTGAATATGTACTATCAATTAACTGACCTCTCTAGGATGATATAACCTGCATCAAAATCTCAATACAGTCAAAGAGCCTGGCTTTGTGAAGCAAGGTGAGACAAGAGGAGTTGTATAGGAGAGATTTTCAGGCCAGATGTGTATTTCAAGGGATAAAGACACCTACATATTTGCAGTCTGTTGTTCAATATTATTTCAATAAATTCTTGGTGAGCAACTAATGTAAATCAGAATATATTCTAGGCATCACCAACACAAAGAGAAATATAGGATAGCTGTATCTTTAGAAATTCTTATTTGCTTTGGGTTAGCTGTCCTATAAACAAATAGTTACTTGGGATAACAACTCCTCTCTTGGAGAAAATAAAATAAGACAAAATACCTAAGATAGAATGTGGTAGAGTGTAAATTTATTTAAACTTATAGGACCAACTTTGTATTAGTTAATAATCCCATAACTGAATGGGACACTGTTATTTCTGAAATTCTTCTTGGTTTTATAATCCTATAATCCATGATAAATATATTACAAAGATGAATGAATTTTGAGAATTAAACATATTTGTGAAATTTAAGTGTCACTGTGTGTATTAATCACTTAAAACTATTTTCTTCGGAGTTCTTTCCAAACAAAAATCTCTATATAATTTCTCCAGTAAATACACTGCAATCCCATTTTCCTAGATAAAGATTTGAAAGTGCTGCTGGGACCCACATAGGTTTTAAATCCTCACTCTGTAGATGATATACTTTTCTAAACTCTCAGTGGCTTAATCGTTTCTCCTCCTTCTTCCTGTACAGGACCCAAGATGAATTCTTGAATGTCAGTGTAGCATTTAACATTTGAGAACTATATCTGAGAAGTCTATTAGACCTTTATATGTCTTCTTCCTGGGGACTTTTTTCAAAGGAGGGCCATGGATATTTTGCATGACACAAGGAGGAAGCATGAACTCTTGAACAAGAGGGAGTGGTTAAATTAAAGATGTTAAATTGGATGGGATGAAGAAAGTAATGCAGTGAAAATGGCTTATCCTATTAGCAAGCTCATGCTAAGAGGAAAAGCTCTATTGTAGATCTTATAATAACTCAATACAAATTACCAAAATGGAAGCAATCAGAGCTTTTTAAATATGCGGGGTTTGATTTAAAAATTTGTTTTCCTTATTGTTCATCTTCACATAGAGTTTGTCAAAGTGAAAAGGCTAGGAAAAAAAAAAAATCCTTCAATCTCTCTTTTATGTACCTTTCCAGTAAGAATGTTTATTTATAGAGAGATAACAAAAGCCTCTGAAAACTCCATTCTTTCTAAATAACTGAATTTCCCCCAACCATTGTAAAGTTGGGGAGGGGGAGAAAAAAAACAAAAACAAAGACAAAACACTGACTAGATATTTAACAAATAGATTCTATTTTATTCCTTCCCATAGAGCCAGCCAAATTCATATCTTATACCTGTCATTTGTGGAAATCCAGTAGATTATAAATGGAGCAAAGAAGGAGGGACCAAAACTTGAATAAAATGTGTCTAAGAGGCAGAAAATACACGGATACTCACATAACCACAGGTGTGGACCACAAATTCATGTACACTGATGGGCAAACACAGTGCATGAGGTTTGTTGCAGTTTCTGGCTACTGTTCAGCTAAAGTGTTATCAGTTGGGAGTTCAGAGTGAAATTCTGCTGTATGTGTAAATCATTATTGAAAATCTAAGTTGTATAATATCTGATGTCCAGTAAGGCTGGGGAGCTTAGTGGTAAAGGGGATCTAGGTTCAATGACATCAGGATTGGCAAAATCATGGTAGAGTCTACTCTTAGGTGTGAGCAGACATTTAGGCAGAGTTTCAGAGGAAGGACTTAGAATTAGGAACAAAGATCTTATTAGAGAAATGATAACAGAAACTTAAATAATAACAACAAGGTCCTTAAAAAGTTCAAGAGAAGTCAAGATTAAAAATATGACTAAGTCTCCCCAAAAGAGGTATGCACTCTGATTGTTGTAATGATCTGGGATCAGGTATTGATAACTTTAGGCCACTTTGTTCAGTGGTACAATCCGAATTGTATTTTCATTGTAAATCTGTAATTACAACAGCAAATGTTATGGTAGAGTCATAAGGAGGAATTGACTAACTCCACAAAGAATTCAAGGGAGGTAGAATTTATATATCTTGAATAATAAGCAGTGGGTTTCTGAAGTGAAAGATGAATTCAAGAACAAAGAAAAAAGATGTACAAAGATATGTATTTGTGAATGAGGAAAAGTTTTTTGTAGAGAGGGGTATTCAATTGACTCTGGTGGAGTTGAATGAAAGGTAGGGAAAGAGAAAGAAAAGACAGAAGGTAAAGTAATCACATAAAGTCCATGCTAAACATGTAGCTAGGACTTTACAAGTAGTGGGAATTAGGGAAACTTATTAATTTAATAATGGTCATAACCTGATTGCCTTACAGATTATAATTTCCTTTGCACAGTTTGAGATCCACTGAACACTGGAAAATGTATTTATTGGAAAAGATGTATCAAATTAAAATACTCTAGTACGTCTATTTGCAGATGTTATGATCTTATACACAGAAAACCCTAAAGTATCTGTAAATAAACCACTAAAACTAATAGAAGAGTTCAGCAAAGTATCAGAATGCAAGACAAACAAAATAAATCAGTTGGATTCCTTTACACCAAGAAAGAGACCATCAAAGAGGAAATCACTGAGTATCATTTACGGTAGTTCCCAAGAAGATAAAATACTTCAGAATAAATCTAACCAGAGATGTAAAAGACCTGTACAAGACTGTACAGCAAGAACTCAAAAGAGACCTGTGTAAGTGGAGAAACCTAACTTGCTCATGGTTAGGAAAACTCAACATTGGGAAAATGTCTGTTCTACACAAAGCAAATCTATAGATACAATGCAATCCCAATAAATATTCTAGTGGTATTTCTTAAGGAGATGAAGAAATAAATCACCAGCTTCCTATGGAAAGAGACAAAACTCTGTATAAGTAAATCTTTCCTGAATAAGAACAAAGTAGGAGATCTCACACTACCTGATTTTAGACCCTGTCACACTGCCATAGTAGTCAAAACAGCCTGGTACTGGTACCAAAACAAATACATAGACCAATGGAACAGCACTGAGAGTTCAGACATACAATTGTCTACCTATGAGTAGCTGATATTTGACAAAGACCCAAAGTCCATAAACCGGGGAAAAGACAGTCTCTAACAAATGGTGTTGCTATAAATGGATATCTGTCTGCAAAAACAAGATGCATAGCTCACATCATGAGCAGAAACTAACTATAAAAGAATCGAAGAGCTAAATAGCAAATCTAAAATGATAAAGATCATGGAAGAAAAAAATAGGGATAACTCTGGACACCCTAATACATGGCATAAAGGTCTACAAATCACTGCTAACAATGCACAAAGACCAGAAGAGAAAATAGATAACTTGAAACTCCTCGAAATCATGTACATTCCTCCAAAGACTTCACCAAAAGAATAAAAAGATCACCAGCAGACTGGGAAAGAAATTCAGGCCACCATGAATCTGATCAGCATCTAATCTCCATAATCTACAAGATACTGCAATACCTTGGCAAAAAAAGGGGGTGGGGGCACAGTGCCAAGATGATGGACTAGACATGCATCAATCCTCTAAAAACTAAGGCCTTGAAAAACAACTGAGTAGAACAAAAAGGACTTTCTAGGAGTCCCAAGATCAGGCAGAAATGTGTGAGATCAAACTGGGTAACAGAAAGGGGACAAACTACCTTTGTTAGAGGCAAGTTGGCAGCAAAAAGAGTCTTGGTTCTGCTAACGTTGCAGCAGAGGGTTTGTTCAATTGCAGAGGTCATCTTCACAAGGTAGGACGCTAGGACTGGGACTGCTGCCCCTGAAAGTGTGGCTGGGGACAACTGCCATGCTGAGCAGAGGTGCCTGACTGGATAGTATCTCTTTCACGTAAGAGGCTGAGCTCGAGAAAGCTACATCTGGAGACTGTGGCAGTAGCTGGTAGCTGAATGAACAGCACCCTTCTCCCATCTCTTCTCTGTAACTACACCAAACATAAAATTCTTGTGCACTTCCTGGACTGGGAGTGGGACACTATTTGTGTGCCCTGTGCTTTTCTCCAAGTCACAGAGAAAGAAACAAAGGGAAGTACAAAAGCAAACCTCTACTGATTACCCTAGCCTGCAGTCCAGAGCCCAAGGCAAATTCCAACAATCATCTCAAGCTAAATATTTATTATTTCTTGGGGCTCAGTCCTTTCCTACATGCTGATTTTCCTCCCTGTCCTCAGCCTTTTCCACCTACCTTCTGTACTCTACAGTGGAGACTAAATTCTGGTGTGCTACTTGGGAAGAAGTCAGATATTTTACTTGTGTGTCTTGAGCTTTTCTCCCTGTCATGAAGAGGGAAACAAAGGGTGGGACAGAAGACAAGTTTCATTGCCTCCTCTGAGCTGTGGATTGCTACTACTACAGACTCACAGAAAAGTTCAACTTAGGTGACTCAAACTTTTCCTATGCATTAACTACACTTGCTGTACTCAGCCGTTTCCCCCTCCATTCTCTGCTCTACACCTGACTCCAAATTCTAGAGAACTACCTGTGCTGGTAGTGAATATTTTACACATGTGCCTGGAGTTTTTCTCCTGGACCTGTCAACAGGAAAAAAGGCAGGCTGGAAGGAGAATGTTACTGGTTCCTGTGAGCAAGCAATTCCCACTACATTTCTCAGTGTAGTCATCACTCTGACCATTGAGTGACAGGACATTAGAATTACGAAGCCTCCAATAACCACTTTAGCTCAAAGGACTGGAATAATTGGATAGTCAAAATCAAATAGTTAAAATACATTTATATTAAGTCTGACAATTAAGTTTGGGAACTAAATTATTCTTAAGTGCTACATATCTCATTGCTGAATGTCACTGCTATCACCTTTGAAGTACTCTCCTTGGGAAGCTATGCACCTAGTCCATTCTTCAAAGCAGTTTTGGAACTCTTTCTGGCATGGCCATCTTACATGGTGGCACTGTGGTGGGTTCATGAATTTAATTGTGTAGTTGTCTATGAGGGAGTTTTTAGCCAATAAACAAATAACTGTATTGGAGCACCCTCATACCACACCTGATCTGACCCCCAGTGACATTTTTATTTATCTGAAGATAGGGAACTATTGAAAGGAAGATATTTTGATGATATACAGGACATCAAGGATAATATGACAACAGCTCTGATGGCCGTTCCAGAAAAAGAGTTCCAAAATTGCCTTGAAGAGTGGGCTAGGTACTGGTATTGGTGCACAGCTTCCCAAAGGGAGTACTTTCTTTGAAGGTGACCAAAGTTATACTGAGCCATGAGATGTGGAGCTCTTTTTCTAGGATAAGTTCATGAACTTAATTGCTGGACCTCTTATATATAAGTTAGATTGGCATAATCTAAAAATTAAATCACAACAGCTTTCCTAACAATTTAAAGAAGCAGACCACTATGGCTCAAGAAAAATCCAAAAATAAAGAAAAAAGAAATTCTCTGATGAAGAGTTCCTGAAATTATCGAAGGCAGAATGCAAAACAATTATATACAGAACCATTCTAGATCTTAAGATAGAGATTAGACAAAGTGCCGCAGAACAAAATGAGAAGTTAAACAAGCTGCATGAATTGCTAGAACAACAATGATCTGAAATTCAGACAATTCAATTGAAAGTTGAAGGAGCAGGACTGAGGAAATGGAATGCAGAATTAGTGAGATTGAAGATAATGCAACTGATACCAGCAGGAAAAATCAGATAAAAGAATCAAGAAAGATGAATAATGAAGAGTTATGTGGTGTATGGAGCAGAGAGGAATAGTGTGCTGTCACGGGCAGGGAGAGCAGTGGAAGCTGCATATAAGTGGGCATGTAAATTTATATGGGAATGTACATTTTCACTCAGTAATAATAATAATAATAAAAAGTTATGTGGGACTCTATCAAGAGGAATAATTTATGAATGATTGGAGTACCAGAACAGGGAGGGATGGTGGAAAATACAGAGAGAATTATTAAAGAGTTACTGACAGAAAACTTCCCTGACGTCAAGAAAGATGATACCTATCCAAGACGCTCATTAAACTTTATAAAAAGTAGATTCCCAAAGAAAGACACCAAGACATAGTAGAATCAAGCTTAACAAAACAAAACATAAAGCCAGCCATAAAGAGAAGCTCTTAAATGCAGCTAGGCTTAAACCAAAACTACCAGCCAAAAAAAGTCCTGGCCCAGATGGCTTGCTCAAGACTTCTACCAAACTTTTAGAGAAAAGTTAATACCAATACTACTTAAGTTATTTCACAGCATAGAAAAGGATGGAATACTCCCAAATTCAGTCTAAGAAGCCAGAAAAATCCTGATACCAAGGCCAAGTAAAAGCCAAGCCAAGCCAAGTGCCAAAAAAGAAAAAAAGAAAATTACAGACCAATATTTCTCATGAACCTATATGCAAAAATCTTCAACAAAATCCTGGCTAATAAAATTCAACAACATGTCAAAAAAATATAACACAAGTGCTTTCCTTCAGAACTGACAAGCAGAAAATCTTTCCCCTGAAGTGAACATCCTGAATTTGGGCTTGCAGCCAACTAGACTGTGTAGGAATAAGTTTTTCTTTGTTAAAGCCATCCACTTGTGGTATTTCTGTTAGAGCAGTACCAGATGACTGAAACAGTGATCAAGTAGGATTCATACCAGCAGTGCAGGGATGGTTTGATATCAGAAAAACAATGTATTCAACCACATAAATGAAACAAAAGCTAAGAATCATTCAATTTTATAATTAAAAACTCAACAAAAACTCATATTAAAAACACAACAAAATAGAAATAGAAGGGAAATTCCTCAGTATAATAAGATATATCTATCCAAAGCCAATAGCCAACATTATTCTGAATAAAGAGCAACTGAAAGAATTCTCCCTGGGAATAGGAACCAGACAAGGATGCTGACTGTCATTACTTTAATTCAACACTGTAGTGGAGGTTCTATCCAGAGAATCAGACAAGATAAAGAAATAAAGTCATCTGCATTGACACAGAAGAAGTAAAATTATCTCTGTTGTAGGTTATATTATCTTATGCACAGAAAAACCTAAAGAATTCATGAATAAACTACTGGAACTAATAGAAGAGTTCAACAAAGTATCAGTATATAAGATAAACATAAACAAATCAGTTGGATGCTTTACAACAACAAAGAGACCATCACAAATGAAATAAGAAAGTCAATATCATTTACAGTAACACCCAAAAAAATAAAATACCTAGGAATAAATCTAACCAAGCATGAAAGAGACCTATACAGAGAAAATTACAAGACCCTACTGCAGGAAACCAAAGGAAACTTACATAAGCAGAGAAGCCTGCCTTGCTCATGAATAGGTAGACTTAACATTGTGAAAATGTCTATTCTACCCAAAGTGATGTATAGATACATCACAATCCCAATAGAAATTCCATTGTCATTTTCTTTTTTAATGAGATGGGGAAACAAATAACCAACTTTGTTTGGAAAAGGAAGAAACCTTGGATAAGTAAAGCACTCTGAAGAAGAGGAACACAGCAGCAGGCCACATGCTATCTCAGCATAGAACCTTTTACACCATCACAGTAGTCAAAACAGCCTGGTAATGGTACAAAAACAGATATCTATACCAACGGAACAGGATACAGAATCCAGAAGTAACACCATCCATCTATGAACAGCTGATATCGCAGCCCAAAGGCTGTGAACTTGGGATAAAATAGTCTCTTTAGCAAATGCTATAAAAAAAACTGGATATCCATCTACAAAAATCTGAAACAAGACACATATCTCACACCTTACACAAAAACTACCTGAAAATGGATCAAATACCTAAATATCAAATCTAAAAGGATAAAAATTATGGAAGAAATAATAAAAGCTCTAATACATGGCTTAAACAGACTATAAAATTTTACTAACAATGCACAAAGAACAGAAAAGGAAAGAGATAAATGGGGACTACTAAAAATAAAACACTTATGCTCATCCAAAGACTTTATCAAGAGAGTAAAATGATTACCTACAGACTGGGAAAAAATATTTAGAAACCACGTATTTGTTCAACACCTAATTTCCATACTCTAATGAAAAATATCAAAAAGAAAAAGACAACCCAGTTAAACAATGGGCAAATGATACTGACAAACACTTCTCCAAAGAAGATATCCAGGCAGACAAAACACACATGAGGAAATGTTTGTGATCGTTAGCCATTAGAGACATCCAAATTCAAATCACAATGAGATACCATGTCACCCTGCCAAGATTGGCACTAATTAAAAAAATGCAAAACAACAAATGCTGGAGAGGCTGTGGAGAGACTGGAACTCTTCTACACTGCTGACAGGAATGTAAAGTGGTACAACCTCTTTGGAAACCTCTTTTGGCATTTCCGTAAAAAGCTAGAAATAGAAATAGTATGGTATCTAACAATCCCACTGCTTGGAATACATCCTAGAGAAATAGTGACTGTCACATGAATAGACACATGCGCATCAGTATTTATTGCAGTACTGTCTAAAATAGCAAAAACTTGGAATCAATCTAGGTGCCCATCATCAGATGAAAACATAAACTGATGTTAGTATATCCACACAGTGAAATACTACTCAGTGATAAAGAACAACAATGAATTTAGGAAACACAGCATGAAGGAATCTGGAAGGCATTATGCTGAGTGAAATCAGTCAGCTGCAAAATGATGAATGTTGAGTGAGACCACTATTATAGGGACTTAAAAGACCCCCACACAGAAGAAAATACTCTTTGATGGCTGCAAGAGTGGGGAGAGAGGGAGAGGGCTTTTCATAGATTAGATAGGAATTCAGATATGTGAAAGGAGTGACAGCACACAGTAGAAAACAGGTCAGCAAAACTGAACTATACCATAAGCTAAAAGGTTTTCTAAATTCAACCCAATATTTCACAGGACAAAGTAGCAGAGTCAGGGATCTGGGAACTGCGTTCTCAGGGGACATCTAGGTCAGTTGGCTTAACTAGTATTTTCCCAAGTGAGTGTTCTGGGTCCCATATCAGTGAGTGGCCCTGGGGTCTTCAAAGCCAGCAAGCTGCCATCTGAGAAACATCAGTTGCTCCCAACCCACCTGAAACAGATGAAGACCAAGAACATCAAAGACATGGGAAAAAATTAGCCCAGGAAACAGAAGGACCTACATGATTGGGAGACTATATCAGCTTGGGGCCAGAAGAACTAGAAAGAACTAAAATCATCAAAGACAGCCATAACAGGGAACACAATGTAGAGTCCCTGGCATAGCATGAGAGAGAGGGCGTGGAGATCTAGAACTCTATTGAAGGACCAGACTTAATGGTCTTACAACCTGGAGGGTCCCCCTGAGACCATGGCCCCTAGACTTGCTGCTAGCTCAGAGCTGAAACCAGTACAGAGGCCAGCACTTGGGACAAAGAATGAAAGAACTGGGGACACAGAATGATGCAGGTGGTGTGTGTGCCTTATGGTTCAATATACATATGAGGTTGTCTCGCTGGTTTCTTTTTAGAGAGGAGCCAAGAGAGTGGAAAGCAGGTGACAAGTGTTGGTTGAGCGGATACTGGAAATAAAGAACGAAAAAGAAGAGTATGCGGTCACAGGGTGAGGGGAGCAGACAGAGTTGCAGGGAGGTGGGTGAGTGAAGTTTTACATGGCAAATTGACTTGGATTGTAAACTTTCACTTAATAAAAAAATTTAAAAAGATAAATAACACAGTTAAAAAATAAGTAAAGTATATGAACAGATATTTCACCAAAGAAGAGATTCAGGTGGCTATCAGATACATGAGGAAATGCTCATGATCATTAGCTGTTACAGGAATCCATATCAAAACTACAATGAGATACCAACTCACCTCAATAAGGCTAGCAATAATCCCCAAAACAGAAAATAATAAGTGTTGGAGAGGCCGTGGAAAGACCGGAACACTACAAGCTACTAATGTGACTGTAAAATGCTACAACCACTTTGAAAGTTCATTTGATTCTTTCTTAGAAAGTTAGAAATACCATGTGATCTAGCAATCCCAAGTTTGGGACTGTATCCTGGAGAAAGGCACTTGGCTGGCTGGCTGTGTGAATATATATATGCACTCCAATGTTTATAGAAACACTGCCCACAATAGCAAAAAAGATGGAATAAACTTAAGTGCACATCAACACGTGAATGGATATACATACTAATGTATATTCACACACTGGAATACTTTCAAATGATGAACAATGATGATCTTGTGAGATATTTCACAGAATGAAAGATATCAAAGAGATAAGGAAAATATGAGCACAAGAGACAGAAATGGCTGTATAATCCGGGGACTATATCAGCATGAGACCGTAAGAATTGGATGGCCCCTGCTACCATCAATTACTGTCCTGACAGGGAATACAACATAGAGTCCCTGATGCAATGGGAGAGACATGCATGTGCAGAACTAAAATTCTGTGAAAAAGACCAGAGCTGATGGTCTAACAAACTGGAGAGTCCCCGGGAGACATGGTCTTCGGACTCTCTGTTAGCCCAGAGCTGAAACCTTTCCCAAAGCTGACTCTTCAGACAAAGATGTGACTAGACTATAAAACAAAAAAAGATCCTGGTGAAGAGTATGCTTCTCAGCTTAAGTATATATATGAGGCAACCTCAGAGACGAGGTTAGAGAGTGGAAGGAGACAGGAGCTGGTTGGACAGACACAAGAAATACTGGGTGCGAAGGAGGAGCGTGCTGTCACAGGATGCGGAGAGCAGCCGGAGTTACATAGCAGTGTATGTGCCAGTTTTTGTATGACAAACGGACTTCGATTGTAAACTTTCACTTAAACCACAATGAAATATATATGTGTGTGTGTGTATATATATATATATATATACATATAAAAAGAATATTGTAGGTAAGCAAGCACTGAGTTGGGGGCAGCGGGCAGAAAGAATAGTCTGGTAAATAGGACAGACTATATGGGGTAAGAGTGAGCAACAGACAAATACTGTGCAGATACAGGCGAAGATAAATTATAATGATTCTCGTTAACTTTTATTTAACGAGAATAAAAGTTTCATGCCAACCACTATGGTATGCTTCTTAAATTCACTCTCATTTCATTCACACAGCTTCCTTATGAGCTAACAATTATTATCTGCAATTTTGGAGTGATGAAACTTACCTAAGAAATGCAATATGTAAATTCTAGGAATGAGATTCAATCTAACTTTATTTACTTTTAAACCAGTGTTTGTAACCACTAAATTACTGTTACAGATAAGCAAAACTAAAGTTCAAGGGTTAGGTAACAGCTATTTGGTGGAAAGTCTGGAACCATTTGTAATCTCCAGATGTAGAGTTTTATGTGTTATCCGTGAGTTGTGTCAAGAGCTCCCAAATAATAGAGAACATTCTGTAAGACTATAAAGTTGTCTGCAATATCCATGCATTTTTTTTTACTGCCTGTACTAATTTAGACAGAAGTCATTCAGACTTAACCTTAAGCATCAGGCGCCGTGTTCAGGCTCTTTAGCATGAAAGTTAAAAATAAAGTAACAGTAAAACTAGTGGTTTAGTACGTAAGACAACATCAGGTAGCAAAGTCTGCATCAGCCAAGTCAACAAAATAACTGTCAGTTTTATCAAATTCCTGTGCTCAATAGTGCCTGTGTGCTAGTTTTCTTTAGCTATCTTTTATTTATTTATTTTGTTTTTATTTAACATGACTGAGTGAAAATGTACACTCCCATATAAATTTACATGCCCACCTATATGCAGCTTCCACTGCTCTCCCTGTCCGGTGACAGCACACTATTCCTCTGCTCCATACATGTCTCATCCTCCCAACAGTCTCCTTTCTAGATATCACGTAAAATTTCAAAAAAAAAAAAAAAAAAGAATTTTGAACACCTAAGCTCAATTTATATACTCTCACCATTTGGTGGATGTTCTTATAACGTTCACTGGAAAAGCATTCTGAAATTATTTTTATAACTGTTTCTGGAAATTTGTTGAATTAAGTGAAAAATGGAAGCCTAGTCATACATGGCCACAATTGAGCAGAAAAAGCAGAGCCAACAGTTTACAAAATGCTTTCCATTCACTAGGCTATTAATTCATTAGCAACTTCTAAATTTTCTCAGAGTTCAGGGCAGTCTCCTTTACAGAATCATCACTGTCATAACATATATTAATCTAGCGGTCATATGTTTGTGTACCTTTAAATAATGTTCTTGCCTGCTGTAAAAGTGGGTGCAGGAAAAAGATAAATATCTCAGATAAAAATACTTGAGTAAGTGGCATCACGTAAATAAAATTTAGAATTTCAATAAATCCTTGTATTGTAAACTGGAGTAGAAACGATAATAATAATAAATACTGTGTATAGAACAAAGTAATCGATACTTGACTTTCTCTTGAATTTGGAGAAAATTTTTTTAAAAGAAAATAAAAGCCTCCCCTGCCCCCAATACTCAGAAACTGACTTTCCCCCTCAAATCAGTGTTTCTGTCATCAGCTAGTTAGAAGCTCTGAGCAGAAGAATGAAGCCTTGGGTCATATAAATGATAGATTCAACTTCTGCAGGTGTAGAAAGATTAAATTTATGGTTAAAGCTTGTACATCTCAGAATATTAGTTTTATAATGTAACCTATTTATGAGATCTCCATGATGTAAGTTCAGTGATCAGAAAGAAAAAAATATTTAGACTTTTGGGATTGCTACCCTTTTACTGCTGGTGTAGTGGCTAAGTGCTAAGACTGAGCTAATCAAAAGATTGGAAGTTCAAATCTACCAAGGACACCTTGGAAAGTCTGTAGGGCAGTTCTACTCTGTCCTGTAAAGTTGCTATGAGTCAGAATCATCTTGACACCACTAGGTTTGATTTCTTGTTTTGTTTACCCAGTTACTAGTTTTCAGGACTTCTATCATCAGCCAAAGCCATTTCAAACATTTCTCAAAGAAAATAATCATCTATTTTGAAAATTCACATTCTAGAAATTGACATTGCTTACAGTTTGAATTAATTGTTGTTACTTTTGAGGTGTGAAATCTTTGAGCAGAGAAAGAAAACTGCAAGATAAAAAATGCTATAAAAAGTTAAAAGTTCTGAATTATGTTTTAAAAATTTTTCTGTCACTGAAGTATGTGTAGTAACTCATTGATTTTAGAGATACCTTATTATTTGGATATTTGAAATCTTATATAAAATTATATAGTGTGCATTAAAGGAACAATATACTGTGTAACTCAAAGGGAAGTGTGGAGTTTAAGGATCTTAAACATTCATAGAGGAAATCAGGATGAGAATCCAGTTTGTTTCCAATTGACATGATACTCATTTATCACTTTTTCTCCAACCTTTACCCTACTCACACATATGAGCAAAACACTTTATATCAAGACCTGTATTGTTAAAAAATCGATTAAAAGAAACAACTATTACTTTAACTGCTTACCTGAGTCTCATCATTTTCTTTAATTTTAGAGTTCTTTGTTTCTGTTATATTAAGGGTCATTTGAATAAAGGACATAAGGGAACTGTTTCTGCATTTCTAGATGTAGATATGCTGTTATAATTAGTAACTTCTTTTATCAAGTAAATGTCTAAAATAGGAGACACTATAGGAAACAAAGACAAAAACATACCGGTCTCCATTTAACTTCTATTCTGGTATTAGGAGATCAATGATACAAGACAAATACGCCAGATATATCATGAGTTAGATGATGGTGGATGTGGAAGGAAGAGGGGATTCCTTGGCAAATTTATATTTGGTAATATGATCATTGAATGCTTCACTGGCAAAGGAATACTTATGTAAAGACACAAAAGAGAGGCAGCAGCAGGTTATGTGGATATTTGAAAGAAAGGATTCCGGGCAGCACAAAGAGCCAGTGCAAAGGCCCTGGAGCAGAAATGCAGCTGGAGAGGTTGAAACAGAGTGGCTGGAGTGAAGTAAGAAAGGGATGAAAGGGAAGTGATGAGGTCAAAGAGTCAACAGGGGACAAACTGTGTAGGGACATGCAGGTTATTTTAAGACCTTTGAGTTTTCTGCTAAGTAAAAATGAGACATCTTCAGAGAGTGTAGCCCACTGCCATCAAACAGATTCCGATTCATAGCAACCCTGTAGACAGAGCAGGACTGCCCCATAGAGTTTTCAAGGAGCATCTGGTGGATTTGAACTGCCGATCTTCTGCTTGGCAGCCATAACACTTAACCAGTATGCCACCAGAGTTTCTTCAGAGAGTATAGACGGGCAAAAAATGACATCAGTTCCCATTTAGCAGAATTACTCTGGCTATTGCATTGAAAATTATATGTGTGTGATGGAATGATGGGCAGCCATGCCCAGTTAAGAGGATACTGCACTACCAGAGGGGTAACAGTAGAGATGGCAGAAGTTGTTGGAGTTTGGTTATGATTATAAAATAAATGTTATTTTACAAATCTACTTTATTGGGCTGAGAATTGAAAACGCAACGTGGAAAAAAAATCCAGTGTTTGTGAACTAGGCAAATAGAGTAATCACTGGAAAGACTGGAGGAGAGAAACAGGTTCAAGGCAGTGAGGGGTGGAAGTCAAGAGTTCATTTTGTATACGTGCTAACTCTGGTGGCGTAACGGTTGAGTGCTATAGCTGCTAACCAAGACTGGTAGCTGAAATCCACCAAGCACTCCTTGAAAACTCTATGGGGCAAATCTTCTCCATCTATAGCGTTGTTATGAGTAGTAACTGACTCAGTGACAGTGGATCTGGTATGTTAACTTGGAGCTAGATGCTTGTTAGTAATCTGAGGATGCTGAATATGAAATTGGAGTTCAAGGGAGTAGTTCCGGTTGGAAGTCAACATTTGAGAATAATCAATATTTTTGTAAGCATTGCTTGCCCTTTGTGTGGCTTGTCTTTCTCATCTGTCATCAGATAACAAAAATACGAGAACGTTTTCTTCTGGAAAGTGTTGTTCTCATAGCAATCACTCATTTCCAAATTCACTTCCTTTTCCTGTTTCCACTAGCTTTAATCGAAGATACAAAATCAAGGCTGATTTAGGCAGACACGGGACACAATATTTGCAACCTAAGGAATATCCTTTCTGGCAGGCCACCTTAAAAACATATGCATATCAATGAAAAGGTGATCTTCACTATAACTTTTCTTTAATTAAAGACATTTTTTCCCAGATGCTCAAAAATTGAAAACAAACAAACCAATAGTCCTTCACTTGACAATTATTTTTCAAGCAGAAATGTAGTAATTTTCCAAGTTCTGTTATCTTTTCCAGAAGGCATTGCTGCTACTCTTTGTCAGTCTCCAGAAGGATAAGTGAATTGTGGACATTTTTGTCACTATCTCCATCATTCTTGTAACTCACATGCACACAGCCATGCGTGCACGCACGCGTGCGCACGCACGCGTGCACACGCACACACACACTCTCTCTCTTTCGGTCTCTCTCTCACACACATGACACTCACTCATATGTTTCAAAAGCACTGAATTCTATGACCTGTACAAATTATCGAGATTCCTCTGTAACATGTAAACTGCACCACAAATGGACCACTTTCCTTGGGTGGCACTTCTGAAAACTGAAGAGAAGTTTTCTCTCTGAGAGAGAAGTTACAGTGTTATAAAACTGTAAATACCTGTGAACAGGAGGAGAGAATTTTACTCTCTAAAAAACGGTAATAACAACAAACCCAAACCTGTTGCTGTTGAGTCCATTTCTACTCACGCAGACCCAATAGGACAAAGTAGAATTGACCACTAGAATTTCCAAGGAGTGGCTGGTGGACTCAAATTGCCAACTTTTGGGCTAGCAGCTGAACTTTTAACTACTGCATCATCAGGTCTTCGAAAAGTGATAGTCTGGTTTAAAGTAAAGACATGTTTTTGAACAAGCAAAACAAAAGGAACTTGGGTGTAATGGGTGAGGGAGAACTTGAGGTGAAACGTTTCTGTTTTTTTTAATTTTAATTTTAGATTGCACTTTAGATGAAGGTTTACAGAAAAAAATAGTTCATCATTAAACAGTTACTAGATGTATTGTTTTATGACATTGGCTAGCAACTGTACAAAAGGTCAACACTACCCTCTCAACCTCAGGATCCCTATTACCAGGTTTTATGTTCCCTCTTGCCTTTCTTCTGGTCCTTGCTCCTGGGCTGACATGTCCGTTAAGTCTCATTTTGTTTTATGGACCTGTCCAGTCTTTGACTCAAGGGTGAACCCTGGGAGTGACTTCATTACTGAGCCGACCATGCTCTCAGGGTTTCTTCAGTCTTTGTCAGGTTAGCAAGTTTGGTCTTCTTTTTATTCTGTTCTTCATTTTTCACCAGCTCCATCCATGACCCTTGTTGTGATCTTTATCAGAGCAATCAGTGATCATAGCTGGGTACCATTTAGTTGTATTGGATTCAATCTGGTGGAGTCCATTGTACACGTGGCGTGTTAGTCCTTTCTACTAATCTTTGCTTCATTAGTTTATTTCATTATTCCTTGCTGCCAAATGGGTAAAAGCAGTGGAGTATTCTAGATGACAATTCACAGACTTTTAAGACCTCAGATGCTATTCATCAAAGTAGAATATAGAACATTTTCTTTATAAACTATGTTATGCTAATTGAGCTGGATTTTCCACGAGATCATGCTCCCCACAGCCCTTCTGCGCAGCTATTCAGTTCCTTAGGGTATTTGAATATGTCTTAAGAGTTTCCATTATCTTGCATTGTACAAATTATGCTGGCTTTACAGTATTGTGTACTGCTTTACCATTCACTAAAGTTATCACTTATCTATTGTCTATTTTGTGTTTTTCCATTCCCGCTGCTCCCCTCCTTGGTAACCATTGAAGATTGCTTCTTTTGTGTAAACCTTTTCAAGCCTTTTTTTGTAATGGTCTCATATAACATTTTTTCTTCCATGATTGTTACATTTCATAATGCCCTCCAATTTCCTCCATGTTATGAGATGCTTCACAGATTTCTCATTGTTCTTTATTGTGTAATACTCTGTTGTGTGTGTACCACAGTTTCTTTATCTGTTCACCTGTTGATGGCTATCTATGTTGTTTCCAGCTTCTTTTATTGTTTTCCATCTTCTTTCTATTGTGAACAATGCTGCAAAGAACATGGGAGTGCATGTGTCTCTTTGCGCCATGACTTTTATTTCTTTAGGATATGTTCCATGGAGTAGGATTGCTAGATCATATGTTACTTTTATATCTAGCTTTCTGAGGAAGCATCATATTATTTTCAAGATTGTTCATCATTTTGCATTCTTACCAGCAGTGCTTTAATAGTTTTGATTTCCTTACAGCCTCTCCAACATTTGTTGTTTCCTGTTTTGGTGATTTGTGCCAGTAATGCCAGGGTGAAATGCTCTTTCATTGCAGCTT
Organism: Heterohyrax brucei; assembly: GCA_028571685.1. Classification (NCBI taxonomy): domain Eukaryota; kingdom Metazoa; phylum Chordata; class Mammalia; order Hyracoidea; family Procaviidae; genus Heterohyrax; species Heterohyrax brucei. The sequence continues at coordinate 57,509,010 of CM053145.1, read as the reverse complement.
TGATTTGCATTTCTCTGATGCCTAGTGATCTCATGCATTTCCTCATGTGTTTGTTGGCCACTTACATGTCTTTGGTGAAGTGACTGTTTCCTTTGTCCATTTTTTAAGTGGATTGTTTGTCTTTTTGTTGTAGAGGTACTGGATTTTCTTGTACATTTTAGAGTTGAGGACTTTATCTCGCTTGGAATAGGCCCTTTTCCCCCAGTCAGTAGGTTCCCTGGATGAGAGTAAGTGTTTAAATTTTAGAAGATCCCTGTTATCTAATTTGTCTTCTGGAGTTTATGTGTTGTTGGTTGTGGTTTGTATACTGTTAAATCCATGTACTAGGGCTTCTAGCATTGATCCTATTTTTTTTTCTATGACCTTTAGAATTCTTGGCTTTGTCTTTATATATTTATTCTGTTTTGAGTTAGTTTTTGTATACAGTGGAAGATATGGCTCCTGTTTCAAATTTTGTGGATAGATGTCCAGTTTTGCCAACACATTTGTTAAAAAGACTGTCTTTTCCCCCATCTGATGGACTTTGGGCTCCTGTCAAAGATCAGGTGACCATAGGTGGATGAATTTATATCTGGGTTCTCAATTCTGTTCCATTGGTCAATGTGTCTATCCATTGTTGTACCAGTCAAACGCTGTTTTGACTACCATAGCTGTAGTCAGGTAGTGTAAGTCCTCCTACTTTATTATTCTTCAGTAGTGCTTTATTTATCCAAAGTTTCTTCCCTTTCCATATCAAGTTATTGATAAGTTTTTCTATCTCTGTCAATAAAGTGGTTGGTATTTGGATTGAGATTGCATGTTATTTGTAAATCACTTTATGTAGAATTATTATTTTCATAATGTTGAGTCTACCAATCCATGAAAGACATGATTTTCCATTTGTTGATCTGTTTTGGTTTCTTCAGGACTGTTTTATAGTTTTCTTTGTGCAGGTATTCTACATCCCTTGTTAGATTTATTACTAAGTGTTTTTTTTTTTAGGGGCTTTTATAAATAGAATTGCTTTCTTGATTTCCTTTTCATCATTTTCTTTATTGATGTGTAGGAATCCAACTGATTTTTGTGTGTTTCTGCTGAATCTTTCTATTAGTTCCAGTAATTTTCTCATGGAGTCTTTGAGTTTTCTAAGTATCATGTCATTTGAAAATAACCAAGCCAAGTGCCGTCTAGTCGGAGCCGACTCATGGCGACCCTAGGGGCCAGGGTAGGGACAGTTTAACTTCCTCATTATGAACTTGGATGATCTTCACTTCATTTCTTTTTCTTGCCTTATTGCTCTAGCTAGGACTGCCCACACAATGTTAAATAGGGATGGCGATAAAGGGCATCCTCATTTTGCTTCTATTCTCAAGGGGAATATTTTCAGTCTCTCAGAATGATGTTGGACACTGGTTTTGTGTAGATGTCCTTTATTATGTTGAGAATTTTTTCTTCTTTATCTATGTTATAGGGAGTTTTTATCAAGGATGAGTGTTGGACTCTGTCACAGGCCTTTTCTGGTGTTAGTTGAAATTATTGTGTGATTCTTTCTTTTTATTTATGTGATGGATTCCATTGATTTATTTTCTAACATTGAACCATCCTTGTACATGTGGCATGAATCTTACGTGCTTATGAGGTATTATGTTTTGATATGGTGCTGCATTCTATTGGTTAATATTTTGTTATGAATTTTTGCATCTATATTCATGAGAGATGATTGGTTTGTAGTTTCTTTTTTTGTGGTGTCTTTGCCTGATTTTGGCATCAAGGTTATTTCTGGCTCAATAGTGAATCTGTAACTTTCTCTTCCTTTTCTGTGCTCTGAAATAGCTTTTTCAGTAGTACTGCTATAAGCTCTTCTATGAATGTTTGGTAGGATTCTCCAGTGCAACCATCTGGGCCAGGGCTCCTTTGTTGTTGCTAGGAGACTTTATGATTATTATTAAGTTTCAGTCTCTTCTTTGTTATGAGTTTGTTCAGATTTTCAACATCATTTTGTGTTAGTATGGGTAGGTAGTGCAATTCTAGAAATTTGTCCATTTCCTCTAGGTTTTCTTGTTAGAGGATAGTTTTTCATATTGCTCTGTTGTTATCCTTTTTATTTCAGTTGGGTCTGTTGTGATGTCCACCATGTCATTTCTTATTTGGGATATTTGAGTCTTCTCTTGCTTTCTTTTTGTCAATTTAGCCAATGGCTTGTCAATTTTGGTCATCCTTTCAAAGAAAAACTTTTGGTTTTGTTAATCCTTTCTATTGCTTGTCTATTCTCTCATTTATTTCTTCTCTGATCTTAATTATTCCTTTCTTCTGATGGCTGTGGGCTTGTTTTGCTAATCTTCATCTATCTGTTTGAGTTACGTAGCTAATGTTTTGATTTTGTGTCTTTTTTCTTAATATGTGTATTGTTGCTATAAATTGACTTCTGAGGATTGCCTTTGCTGTATCCCAGAGGTTCTGGTATGATGTGCTTTCATTGTTGTTTGAGTCTAGGGATTTTTTAAATTGCATTTTTTATTTCCTCTATTACATGGTAGTTTTTAAACTGGGTGTTATTGTTTCCACGTAATTGATTTTTTTGCCGTTGCTTTTTTCTGATGTTAATTTCTACTTTGGTAGCATTGTGGTCAGAGAAGATACCTTGTATTATCTAAGTGTTGGGGATTTTGTTAAGGGTTGCTCTGTTTTCTAAAATGTGGTCTATTCTGTGTATTTTGCAGCTGCTGGGTCAAGTGTTCTATATATACCTGTGAGATCAAGTTGGCTGATTGTGTCCTTTAATCTTCTGTACCTATGCTGAGTTTCTTTCTGGATAATCTATCCTTTACTGAGTATGATGTTTTGAAGTTTCCTACTGTAATTGTGGAATTGTCAATTTCTATTTTTAGTGCTTTTACAGTTTATGTATTTTTGAAAACTATCATTGGATACAGAGATGTTTGTTATGGCTAAGTTTACACAATAGATTTTCCCTTTAATCATTATATAGTGCCTTTCTTTGTCTTTTATGGTAGATTTTGTTTTAAAGCTTGTTTTATCTGGAATTCATATTTCCACTTCTGCTCTTTTTTGGTAGTGAGTTCCTTGACATATTTTTCTATGCATTGATTTTTGATAAATTTACATGTTTTGAATCTTTTGTCTCTTTCTGAGTGCAATTAGGCCATTTACATTCAGTGTAACTATTGATAGCTTTGAGATTGGTACTGTCATTTTATACTGCTTTCTTTTTTTCTTCTGGTGCTGACATTTTCTTTGCTCTTTTTACTCTCTTGTGCTGAAATTTTTTGGTATGTATATTTCTTTTCTATTTCTTTTGGTTTTATAGATTTTGTTTTTATTGAGACTTTATGTTTTCCTTCTGTATTTTGGTGGGTAGGTTTGTTAACTTTATTTGTTGTTACCTTGAAATTTACCTTATTGTCTTAGGTTTGAACCAGTCTGGTATTACATCATAGTGCCTTCTACTCCATTAGGAAGTTCCATACCTATGCCATTTATTCCCTTTTTTATTGTTCTGACATTGTTATCCTTTACAGTTACAACAAGATTCATCATCAGAACTCATATGCAATTATTTTGACTCCCATCTTGTGTGTTTTAATCAACATCCAAGTTATAACCTATTTTTTTAAAAAGAAAAATTTGAATATTTTCTCTGACATACAGATGTAAGAATTTTTTCGACAATTGTTAATTACAAATATATGGAAAACATTATTACTATTGTCACTTTTGATCTTCATACTGAATTTCTGCTATAAGCATATTCTATTATTGACTACCTACAACAATGTACATAACTATGTAATTTATTTAATTTACCTAATTTTCACTTTACAATATTGAAAACTCAAAACAAAGAAAGCTTTGGAAAATATTATCACTTATGGCAAAGGATTTAGTGAAAGGCTATTTTGTCTGCAGGGATTACTCAGTGTATTTATTCTTGAAATTGTTTCCAGAATCCCTGACTTTGTTTATTAAATAAAACCAGAGTTCACACAAGACTGAGGAAGGAGTTGTGATTCTAACTGGTATTGGAATAAGTAATGTTTATTTTTTAAAAAACTACACCAAATAGCCAAATAATCACAGTATGGAAGGCCAGGGGCTACAAGTCAAATATGTAATTCAGAGCACAGAAAATTCTGTAGGGGAGTTACTTATAAAATATTTCCAAGGTCATTTTGTCTTTTATGTACAAGATAATGCTTCTTGAGAGGAGAAATAGATAAAGCTCAACATTTCCCAAGGCACACATTGATGCTGCAACATGAATATGCTTTGAAAAACTTAAAACTACTCAGAAGATCTCTTCTGCTCTTTTATGGTACTTGTAATGATCAATATCCAGCTTCTGTGCCTGTGACAAATGCATGGTTATATAATTTTAGCTGTGTGACTCTTGCCAGGGACTTGGGTATATTTTAAAGAAAAGATATACTGGATTGGATAACATTTAATGAGCTAATCAATTGTGTAAATTCTCCAAAGGTGAGGGAATTAAATAAGCTCATTTCATAAATTCCAAGTGTGAAGGTATAAAGAGAATATTCAAGTGCTGATTTAATGAAGTTTTCTGCTTAATGCATAACTATGACTAACCACAGCATGGGGGAATCTTCTGTTAATGAAGCAAACTTTCGTTGATACAAGTGAGCAACTAATAATGTCTACCTTTAGGGCAGATGAATCTATTATTTCAATCCTGGTGAACAACAAAGAGGAGGGATGATGCAGGAAATTTAATATAGTTGCCTCTCTTAAAGGAAAAAATCCATTCTCCGTTAAGATACAGAATTTCTTTTTCTGACTTAGCAGCCATGCTTTTTTAAAGCAACATAACTACCAGGTGTACCATGAAATAAAATCACTTTGATCTCTTTTTTTTTTTTTTTGAGGTTATATTAACTGAATTAATAAGTCAAATTAGTATTCTAACTACATCTCATTCTTAATACTAATTATTTCAATTTCTGAAAGAAAAAAAAGATGTGTATTACCTGGAGTTCCCTTTTTATGTGTGATCTAATATGAACACCCCAAGGGAATAAAATTGAATTTGGTTGTAATTGACTCTCAGTAAGCCAAGCCAAATGCTGCCAAGTCGGATCCGACTCATGACTCTCAGTAAACAAAACAGAATAATAGGACATGGGGAAGTGGTAGTTCAAAGAAGTACTGGAGGAATATTTGTAAGGGATGCATACTCTGAAACACTTCCTTTTTTTTTGTGATCTAATATGAACACAGCAAGGGAATAAAATTGAATTTGGTTGTAACTGACTCTCAGTAAACAAAACAGAATAATAAGACATGGGGAAGCGGTGATTCAAAGAAGTACTGGAGGAATATTTGTAAGGGATGCATGCTCTGAAACACAAGGCACAAAAGGCAGTGGAAATAAATGGGCCCTACAAAGGAAAGATCTAGGTTTATACTTTCCACTCTACTATTTTCTATGAAAGTGATATTAGTGAACATTCATCAAGTAGGGCTCAGGGTTCTCATTCATATTACCGGAATAATAGTACTTTGTAGTATAGTAATAAAGATCAATACAAAATTTATATAAAAACTATCAAATTTTTCTTTTCCCTTTTCTGTTTCCTTTTCATTGTCATATATGGATTATTTTGTGTTTCTACTTGACTGTGTGTGTCTTGGAGTTCTAAACTTGAATTCTTCAGGAGAGAGCACAGTATTTTAAAGTTAGTGTCCTCCCACTGATTTTGTTCAGCCCTATGACAGGCTGCTACTGCTGTGCAAAATGTTTATAAAAGAAAATTAACCCAGTTGTCAAGTCATTTTGAGTTCCTTTGGAATCATTTATTTACACTCACTTGAGCTGAAATTACAAGGGAAGCTGAGATTCACCCTAATCCTAGTGCTTCAGTCCTTTCTCTGTTATTATTAGTGAGTCTTAAAGATGTTTTAGTAACTAGCTTGTGATGAGAGCAAATGGAAATTGGATAGTCTCTTGGAGTTTCACTTAATCCTTATTTCCATTAAGTAGGACCATATGATGTGTCCTTACTCAGTACAGTTGATTTCCACTATGAACTCATAGTGGTTTTATTTGGCTATATTCCTATACTAAATTTTTAATTAAAAAGAAATGAAAAGTTAATAGAAATGGTAAGGCTCAGCTGCCACAGTCAAAACCCAATGCAATTCAAATTATTGAGTCTTAATTTAAAATACTTTGAAAATATCATGAATAATAATGGACCACAAACAATTTAGAAGAGATAGCACTAGATGTGTACAATGACTCCATCTATGTTAAATACTGGTGATATAAGTCTGAGTTCCAAAGCTGAGAGACCAAACTTGTTGAGCTCTTTACTAAGTTGTTATCAGCATTAGAACATGAACTGATAGGAGCCAAAAACCATATCCAAACCAAACCCAAACCTATTACCATCAAGTTGATTCTGACTCACAGGAGTCAAAATGTGCACTAGCTCAATACAGAATAAAACATGCATAATAACTACCAGCTGTAGTAATCGTGGTGCCATTTAAGCTTTAGAACAAAAAAATTTTCTACATCTTGTGCTGTATGATTTTATTGGTTTGAAGGACTGGATATACCAATTCTCTTTAGCCAATGACTCTAAAATAAGGTACAAGAAATTATTAAGACACAAAGTCCATGCTTGGCTATAAGTGATCATTATTTTATGAAGTCCTGTCTACAGGTATCTCTAGGAACCCCTGAAATGTGCTTATGTAACTTACAAATGCATTCTGGTTGTTGCTTGCCACTTCAGCAAGCTATCTAGGAGGGCTTCTGGCCATTGCTCTGTTTTCCTCATGAATCTCCTTTTGCTAGCTAGAAACCTAGGCAACTTATACTCGTGAGGTACCGCTTTGCCCATGTAAAGGGGCATGGCCCTTCCATGTTTTCCCCAAAGTGATTACTGCTACCAGGCTTGGCTATTTAACAGATTTAATTGAAGACTTGGGCAAACTTGGAAACAGCACACTTTAAGCTATCGGGGATTGGTCTAGTTCAAGGGCTTTCACAGGAATTTGCTCCGGGGTTATATTTTCCTTTATTCAGTCTATTTCCGTGTTGCAGCAGCTAGTCTGGAACATTATGCCTCGAGCGAACAGATTTGATCTTACCTCTCCTTTCTAGAGTACAGGTCTCAACTTCTTGATGTGGATGGTGGTGATGGTGGTGGTGGGAGGGAGGAAAGTAAGAGTGATGGTGGGGAATTATTTTGTGAAAGAAAAACTAATATGCTGAAAAACAGTTATAGCAATAATGATGACAAATATTTTCATTGCTATATCAAGTCTCACTCTTTCTTGGCTTAAAACTCTCCATAATAGAGTTTTGGTTTCATGTTGTCTAACAAGATACTGGTGTGCAAGTAAACATCATGTGGCAGTCACACAAACATTTCCTCTAAATTGGTTGAAAATGATGGAAAGAAACAGTTTCCTCTCCTTTCTAACTGCCAAGACTTCACAAAGATAATTTGATTTCTCTGGTTATCTCGCTCACACTATCATTTACCAGAAAATTATTCCACATCATTTGTTTCCATAATGCCCTGTCAGCAGTTTTGTGAAGGAGACCTTTGTAATCTCTTGTAGTTAACATAATGTCTAGTAAAACTTTAGTATTTTACTACTATTTGTACAAACTAAAGAACTTTGGGAAAAAAATTATACTTAAAGAGTTTTCAGAAACAAAGTCATTTTCTTAAAATTAGAAAAAACAATGACTGTTTCTTCATATTCATTGGTTGGCTGTTTAATCCCAATATCTTCCTGTCATGGATGGAACTGCAGACCCCAAGAATGTCTGTAGCTGTTTGGCTGGGCCATGATCCCTAATACTTTTTGATTGTTCTCCATTCTGTGATTTTCCTATGCTGCACGTTAAAGAGGATTAAGCTGGGCTTTAAATCCTTTCCTAAGATTACCACTCTGCTCCACTGTAAAAGGAATTTCCCTGGAGTGTGCCTTGTACCACCCTTCATCCTTTTATCTTACAAGTGATAAAAGGATAGGGAAGCAAGCAGAGAGCTGGGAACCTCACACCATCAAGAAGGCAGCACTGGAGTAGAGTGCATCTGTCAGACCTGAGGTTGCTGAGCCAAGATGCTCCCCGACTAAAGACTGATACAACACATGGACTTTCCTCCAGAGCCAACAGAGGGAAAACCGTCCTCTGGACTGCACACCCTGAATTCACACGTCTAGCCTACCAGACTGTGTAAGAATCAATTTGTCTTGTTAAAGCCATCCACTTTGTGGTATTTCTATTAGAGTAGCACTAGATGACTAAAACATTTTCTAATTAATTTGTGCAGTGATGTGGAGTCTTCCAGGTTTGCCTTGGGGAATCCTGGGTCTAATTAACCTAACATTGTTTCTTTCAGGAATATTTTAAAATTGTACTTCTTCCATTCACCCTACACCAACACACACATACACACGCACACCATGACTTTCTATGAAACTGACAAGTTCAAAATTTCTGCTATGTCTTACTCTAGAAGAACGTAAATCTTGCTAAACTGAGACATAATTCCAACCACATCACTGATAGTATGATGATGAGACTGGATGTCTCTAAAACAATAAAAAAAAAAATCAACCATAACCAAAGAAAATATGTAGAATTTAAAAGTAAATCTGAAAGCCATGGTAGTCTGTATTTAGTCACCTAGTTTCAGTGTAAAATGATTAAGTTTTTGTTGATGTTTATTATTTACAAACTTGTGATATTCTTGTAGCTTTTCTTTATAAACTAAGAAGAAAAATAAAAAGGTAACAAAGGTGAGTGTTCAAAATGGTTCATTTTGCGGTCATATGTGGTATACGTTGTGTGTTAAGTATACAAAGTGTGACAACTAAAACTGTAAAAAGCAAACTGGTCCACTTGTAGTGTAGTAATATAATTCACATTGATAATGATTCTGTTTACAGTATATTAATAGCTACACTGATTACATTTAGAATAATGAATTGCTAATGTTAATAGTAATTGGAATTTGCTTATCTAAATACCTATTATTGTCAATTTCAGTTACCCAATAATGGAAAGTTAAGATTGTACAATTAAATGGATTTTTATCAAGCTTTCTTTGGGGGAAAACACATATTCATTCCAATATGAAAGCTGATCTAATGCTAACATTGTTTTATGCTAACAGATTTATTTTAAATTAAAAGACAGAGTTGTAATTATGGGGGAAAAAATAGAGACCTTTAAAGCTGATGTGCCCAGTTCTAATATGGACTCAGCACTAGAGGGAATATTTTATGAGTGTTTTCTCCTAGTGCTTCATTTTTTTCTTAACTGCTTTTAAATTGTTTTTATAAGCTATTAATCACAATAATTACATCAAATGAGTTACAATAATTTTTCCCATTTCACAGATAAATATATAGGAGACTAGTGATTAAGTCAGTTGCTCAAAATAACACAGAGGTAGCTGATGCTCATATTTTTGCTGTATTTCTCTCTTCTTGGCACAATATTTGGTCCAGAGTAGATGACCAAAAATACCTCTGTAGTCAAGGCATTATTGAATTAATTAAGCCTAGGAGTGTTACTTAGTTGAATAATTAGTCTTCTTGGTCTTTAGTGACTAATACAGGTCCCTAGACACAACTGACTTGAGATATATTGGATAATATCTATAACTTGGCCTAGTCCAGGGGTCCTCATGGCATGTAAGAACCATGAAACAGTTACATGGCATTTGGATACTGTTCTAACCTTTAGTTTCTTCATCTATATGATGTAAATAAAATGTCTAGCAGAATTATGAGAAATAAATAAAGTGAATAATTATAAAGCATCTAGATCAGTATCTATACCTGTAACACACTCAGATATTTTCGGATTATAATGAATACTTTTTAAGATGAAGATATTTGTGTTTCAATGTTTTTAATCATTCAGTAAACACTAGTTATGTTTCCGGTATATATCCTAACTCTCTAACAGACAGTAATACTGTTTAAAGGACATAAATATTTTTACTCTGCTTTTTATTCTTTTCCAAGTGTACATTTTAAGATCTATTTGCTTCTAACTATTCCTGACTACTTTACTACTCTTAAGAATAAAAACCATAAAAATCTTGCTTCAGTTTTTTTAAGTTTCCTGTCTGCAAAATGCTATGCTAGTTATTTTGAAAAAATCTTAAACTAATACCTGAGGGAAACATCAGGAAGATAATTATAACACCAGACAGAATTTGATATCTATAAATCTGATTAAATAAATGCTATAGAATTTCAAAGTTTTAATATATTTATTACCTTTAGACTATTTGGCAATGTGAGATAAAGTTTAAAAACAAGGACAGAAATTCTGAGATGGTCAATAGTGTGTTGGGATCTTGGAAATTCCTAACCATTATTTTGTTATTTAAATTATTTTTTGTTATGATTTTGTTATCCCATATAAATTTGCATACCCACCAATGAGTGGCTCCCACTGCTCTTCCTACCCAATGACAGCGCACTCCTCCTCTCCATTCTGTACAGGTCATTTTCTCCTAACAATCTTCCATCTCCTTTTCTCCACCCTCTCCCCCACGTCCAGTAAGTGGTCAGCCAGATGACATCCTACAGATGCATAGAACCATAAAGTGCACACATGATATGGTTGCTCTGTGTCACCAAGTCCAATACATTTGTGTCCAAAGAGTTGAACTCCATTGTGATTTATAGACAGGGGCAGCATCAGGGCCAGGGTATATGCTCACAGGGGAAGCCCAAGGCCCCTTGACCATCAATTGTAGTGTTTTAGTGGAGATGTCATGGTGTACTCCATTTTATTCTTGTGTTGCCAGTGAGACTCAACTTTGTGAGCCCCATCACTGCTATCACAGCTGGTAGCAGGGCACCATCCTGTTCCTCCAGTCACATGTTGATGTAGTCACCAGCTCATGTGGGTCTCTCTGTCTTCTGGGTTCTCTTTGACCCATGTTGCTCTGGTCCTTGGAGATCATCTGTTCCTGCTGAGTTGGGACCATTTGGTGTACCTTAGATGGCAGCTTGGCAGCTTTTAAGACCGTAGACACTACTCACCAATTTGGGGTGCAGAAGACTCTTTTAGCAGAATGCTAGTTATGCCAGTTGGTCTCAATGTCCCCTGAATATGGTCCCCGGACTCCCATCCCAGCTACTCCATCTTTGCAATATTGGGGTAAGATGGGAGGGGTAACCATGTTATGTTGAAGTCCCATTAAAACTGATCTTCTTTTTAATGTGTACTGTCACAGATTTCAACCAACCAACTTTCTATCAATTATCTAACCAATACCCTACTGTCTCTTTCCCTCCCTCCCTTACCACCCTTGCAGCTGTCAAAGAGATTGTTTTACCCTAGTTCAATGTCTTAGGGCCATTGTCGAATATCAACTGTTCATAGGAAGATGGGGTCCTCTCTGGGGTCTTAATTCTGTTTCATTGATCTGTCTCTTTTTGTACCAGTAGCAGGCTATTTTGACTACTGTGGTGCTGTGATAGGTTCTAAAGTATTACATCTCTTGATTTGATACATTGCACCTTTATTGTGCTTTGTGGCTGCCCCTGTGATCCCCCTTGATAGTCTGTTTAAATCCAGTTTTAACTACTATAAGTCTTAGTAACTTTACAGTTGCCCCCTATGATCCCCCATAATAAACTATGTGTAATCCCCATTTCAATTGCTACCATTCTTATTAAATTCCTCTCCATCTGGAAGGACTGTAATGACTGTAGTATGTCCCTCTTTTTAATATGATGACACCATGTTTTTCATGATATGATCACTAGATCATTTCTTTTAGTATTACAGCTTTGATTAAATTTGGAGCCTTCCATAGCTGAGTAGGATACTGGGTGATGTGCCCTGTATTTCATCCTAAAATGCAGAGTTAATGATTTTGTTCTTCTAAGCCAAGAGCTTCTTTCAGTATTTCTTGTAGCTTTGGTCTGGTTTTTACAAAGTCTCTGAGACTCTTTTTATCTGTGAATGTCTTAATTTCATTTCCATATTTGAAAGATAGTTTTGCAGTATTTATAATTCTTGGTAGGAAGTTCTTCTCCTTCATGGCTTTGCATTCGTCATCTAATTGTCTCCATGTCCCCATTGTTTCTGCTGAGAAATCTGATGAAAGCCTGCAGGGTTTCACCCTTAATGTTAGCTTTGCTTTGAGTCTTGCTGCCTTTAAGAGTTTCTGCTTATGTTTCATTTTGTTAAGCTTGATTATAGTATGTCTTGGAGTCTTTCTTTTGGGATCCACATTGAGTGGTGTTTGATATGCATCTTGGATATCTATGTTCTCTTCTTTCATAATTTCAGGGAAGTTTTCTGTCAGAAGCTCAGCCACAATACTCCCTGTGTTCTTAGGTGTCCTATCCTGTTAAGGAACTCCAACTGATTATAGATTGCTTCTCTTAATAGAGTCCCACATGCTTCTTAATTCTTCATTTTTCTTGTTTCATTTTTCTGATTTCTCTTCATAGATGCTGGAGTCCTTTGGTCTGTCTTTCCAGGTCTGAAAGTCTACTTTCCATTTGTTCCATTCTGTTTCCTTGGCTTTGAACTGAATTTTCTAGCTCTTTGATTTTGTTCTTGACCTGTTGAATTGCGGAGTACTGGTGTTCCATACAATCTAACAGCTTGCTTAATATTTCCTTTTGCTCTGCTGCATTTTGTATAACATCTAGGAGGGCTCTATATATAATCCTTTTGTACTCACCCTTGGATAGTTTCAGAAAGACCTCTGAGAAGTTCATTGGATTTTTCTTTTGTGGGCCTTCTGAAGCCATCGGTGAATTCTTCCTAATGTTCTGGCCCAAAGTTTGTTACTTTTTGGTTATCTGGTGGCTGCTGTGTTTCTGAAGTGTTACCTTAATGGGATCTAAATCTCAGTCTGAAAAGGAAATTGATCAGCAGACATCTCTGTGTACTCTAGTAACTGGGTTCAGTGAAATCTCTGTGGTAGCAGGCTCCGCCTCCTGATTGTCAAAGACACAGCCCCACTTATAGAGTCACTGGGGAGCTGTCAGCTGACCCTATAACATGAAGCAGTCAAGGCTAGAAGAGACGCAGACTGGATGCTTCCAAACTTAGTTAGGCTTTCAGGTGTGCAAGTCCCTCTTCCCAGCGGGCAAAGTAAATGCCTCTATCTCATAGACTGCTTTACTGCCAGAAAAGCACTCTCCGGGTAGTGACTGCCTCCCAATCTTGGAATTAGGTCTAGCTAAGGCCTCTGTATAGGAAACTCTGCCCCCCAGTGAATCAAGATGGTGTCCCACACAAGGTCCCCTGCTGCCTCGGAAAGGGCTATGCAATGGCAGAGATTTGGAGATTTCAAGAGAGAGAGGTCAGAGGTCCTGAGTTGCACAGATTCCTAGGCTATGCTCTCAAAATGTGGCTACTCTGCTCACTGATCTCATCAGCAGTGCATCTGAGCATTGTTGCCATTCAAACTTCAACCCCTCGTGCTGGTAGGTGTTCAGAAAGCTCCATTTAATTATCAGTTCAGGCTTCGGTTCCCAGAGGAATTTAGGCAGACTTGTGGTTAGCCTGCCATCTTGACTTTGCCCCCATCCTTTATTTTTAAAAATGTTCCCCCAGATACTGTGATGCTTAGGCACATTTGGAAATCACTGCTAATTTAATTCCTGACTTTGTGTCTCATTGAAAGCTCTGGAATTACTCTAGAGAAAACCAGTGAGAGGAGTCTTAAAAATGAAGAAAAGGAGGTGCAGATGTTTTCCAAGAACACGTACTCTGTTGTTGTGATAGTTTATTCAGTTTAAACTAAAAAAACAAAAGCAAAGCCAATGCCGTCCAGTCAATTCCAAGTCATAGAGGACCTATAAGACAGAGTGGAAATGCTCAGTAGAGTTTCCAGGGAGTGCCTGGCAGATTTGAACTGCTGACCTTTCATTGAGTATACATTGCACTTAATCAGTACACCACAAGTGTTTCCTTATTCACTTTAGCTTTTTTTAAGAAAACATTCCACATACATTGTAATTCCAGATTTGGAATTTATTAGCTGAACAAGTTTGGATAAATTAATTAGAACCCTGAAGGGTCTCCTTTTGTTTATCTTTAAAATGAGATTAATAACGCCTATCTCATGAGGCTGTTATTGGGATTAAGTAAAATAATGTATGTTTATTCAGTACATTGAAATAGTGAAGCGTGTCAATATTATGTTTCTGCGATTTGGTAATGTTGACATATGTGCTATAATTTGTTCATTTTCTTTGTAAGAGACTATATCAAATGTTATTTGCATTTCATATTTATTAGGCTTTGGGGTTATGCTCAAGTTTAATATTTAAAATATGCTGCAATTAAATTCCATTTTGTGTTTCCTGGTTCAGAGGAATAAAAAATACTTCAGAACATATACTTAATAATGGATTTGTAGAATTAGAATCAAAAATTATATTCACCATCAGTGTCAGTTAAGGTAAAAGAGCTATTTTAAGTATTATGGAATGTGAAGTTTATTATAAAAATTAATATTGGACAACTGTCAGGAGATCTGTGGAAATAAAGACCAGAACAGAAAAGTCACTACTGATGCAGAAAATGCTGGAATTTTCAGAAAGCTAGACATTGTCAGCTGCTGAAACAAAATTGTGAAGAGATCTTAGTAGATTCTGCCTCTTTGAGTTCAGAGCAAAATATCCAACAAAGCTAACAGACAAGAAGGAGAGCTGGGATGAAGGAGTAGTGAATTTTAAAAAGAGGTTAAACAGGAGTCCACTGGCTCCACTAAATCTCTCTCTTGTCAGCTCTAAACAAATCTTATGCAGCTTTCTCACGTGGCAAACCAGAACTATAAAAATGTGCAGGGAGATGAATTCCAAAACACACTGTTCCAGATTAGTTAAATAATTTTAAATCCACTATCACCACATGAACTTCAATAGATAATTTCAAATTGCTTTCCAAATCAATCATACAAATTTATACCCCACTGCTGCTCTTCATTCTTACTAGCTGTTGATTTGTCAGTTTTGTACCTAGCATATCTAGTACATATAAAATTCTCTTAGATCCATTATCAGAGAAATCAAATAGTATCTAGATGGCACACAGGCAGCAGACCATAATTAATCATTTAAAGAAACAGCCTTCAAATGCTCCAGAAAATTCCCTAAATAAAGATTCAAAAAATGCCAAAAAATTTCCCAGATGAAGAAGCCTTTCTGAATCTAACAGACGTCAAATACAAAAGAGTTATATATAAAACCCTCCTAGAGATTAAACAAAACGTAATAGAACAAAATGAAAAATTTGGTAAACTATTCAAAATGCTAGAACATCCACAGTCTGAAATACATCAGATTAAAAACAAAATTAGAGAACTGGATAATTCTATCCAAAGCCAAAAGAGTAGGATTGAACAGATGCAAGTTAGAATCAGTGACCTAGAAGACAAAGTAACCAGTGCCAGCATTTATGATGTGAAATCAGAGAAAAGAAATAAGAAAAATGAAGAAGCATTAAGAAACATGTGGGACTCCATGAAGAGGAATAATTTAAATTTAATTGGAGTTCCTGAACAAGGGAGGATTAATGACAACATAGAGAGTATTGCTGTAGATATGCTGACAGAAAACTTTCCTGAGATTATGAGCAAAGAAAACATAGGTATCCAAGATGTTTATCGAATACCACAAAAGTTAGATCGAAAAAGAAGGATGCCAAGGCATATTATAATTAAGCTTAATAAGCTAAAACACAAACGGATGCTTTTGAAGACAGCAAGGCTCAAATCAAAACTAACATTCCTTGGAAACCCTGTAGACTTTCATCTAACTTTTCTGCTGAAAAAAATGCTGGCTAGAGAAGAGTGGACAGACACATTCAAAGTCCTGAATGAGAAAAGCTTCCCTCGTAGAATTATTTATCCTGCAAAATTGTCTATCAAATATAATGGTGAAATTAAGACTTGAAAATAAAGAGAAATTTAAAGACTTCATAAAAACTAAACCAAAATTACATGAAATATTGAAAGAAGCTCTTCCCTAAATGTGTGTTTTAGGTGATAATTCAAGGCACTTCATCCAAATTTCTAATCAGTTAAGGAAGGCACAATACTTCACCAAATCCAGGAGCATATCATGACAACTATAATACCATCACAGTGAAAGAGGGATACACTACAATAGTTATAGTTGTTTTTTATGCAGACAAAGTTTCAGAGTTATAATAGTTAAAATTGATTTCAATAAATATATGTTAAGGGGGATAATACATGTAGCCATAAAACAGATTAACAACACATTATTTGAAATTAAGAAACGCAATACAGGAGTCTCAACAAATATAAAATCAACACTCATACCATCCACAAAGAAGAATGTCCCAGAACAGATTAATAAGAACAACAGAGAAAACATCAACACGAAAATAAACATATCACATTGAAACTACTAAACACATACCTATCTATAATCACATTGAATGTAAATGGACTGAACTCTCCAGTAAAGAGACACCGAGTGATATCCTGGATCAAAATACGTGACCCATCTATATGTTGCTTACAAGAAATACACCTTAGACTTAAAGATAAGAACAGGTTGAGAATTAAAGGTTGGAATAATATATATCAAACTAACAATACACAAAAAAAGAGCAGCTGTGGCAATAGTAATCTAAGACAAAATAGATTTTAATGTAAAATCCACTATTGTGGACAAGGCTGGTCACTATTTATTGCTGAAAGGTTCAGTACTCAAGCAAGACTTAATAATATTAAATATTTATGCACCCAATATCAAAGCACCTAAATACATTGAACAAATACTGGCAACACTGAAAAATGAGATTGATCATTCCACAATAATAATTGGGAACTTTAACACTCCCCTTTCAGTTAAGGATAGATCATCAAGAATAAAGATCAGAAAAGATACAGAAGACTTCATTGTAGCAATCAACCAACTTGACCTTATTGATATATACAGATCTTTTCATCCATCAGCAGATAAATGCATCTTCTTTTCCAAAGCACATGGAACATTCTCCAGAATAGACCATATGTTAAGTCATAAAACAATTCTTCTAAAATCCAAACCATTGATTTATCACAAAGTACCTTCTTAGACCACAGAGCTATAAAAGTTGAAATCAATAACAGAAAATTCATAGGTAAAAATTCCAAATTGTGGAAACTGAACAACATTTTGCTCATAAAGCCTTGGGTTATAAAATAAATTAAAGACATGTTAAAGAAATTTATGGATTCAAATAGAATGAAAACATATCATACCAGAATTTATGGGATACAGCAAAAGCAGTGCTCAGAGGTCAGTTTATCTGTATAAGTGCACACTTCCAGAAAGAAGAAAAAGCACAAGTTAAAGAATTAACCTCACAGCTTGAACAAGTAGAAAGAGAGCAACAAAGGAACCCCTCAGGCACCAGAAGAAAACAGATTAAAAGGATCAGAGCAGAACTAAATGAATTAGAGACTAGAAAAACAATTGAAAAACTTAACAAAACCAAAAGCTGGTTCTTCAAAAAGATCAACGAAATTGATAAACCATTGGATAAACTTACAAAAGAAAAACAGCAGAAGATACAAATAACCTGATTAAGAAATGAGATGGGAGAGGCTACAACAGACCCAACCAAAATAAAAATACATCATCACAGAATACTATGAAAAGCTATACTCTGACAGGTTTGAAAACCTGGGGGAAATGGACAAATTTCTAGATTCATATGACTCACCAAGACTATCACAAGGAGAAATAGATCAAGTTAATAAATCTATCGCAAAGAAAAAGATTGAAAAAGTCATAAAAAACCTACCAAACAAAAAAAGTCCTGGCCCAGACTGCTTCACTGAAGAATTCTATCAGACTTTTAGAGAAGAATTCACTCCAATACTATTGAAGACATTTCACACCATAGAAAGAGACGAAATACTTCCAAATTGATTCTATGAAGCCAGCATAACCCTGATACCAAAACTAGGGAAAGATCCCACAAAAAAGAAAATTACAGACCAATATTACTCATGAATCTATATGCAAAAATCTTCAACAAAATTATAACCAATAGAATTCAACAGCATATAAAAAAATAATTCATCATGATCAAGTTGGTTTCATTACAGAGATGCAAGGCTGGTTGAACATCAGAAAAACGATTAATGTAATCAACCACATTAATAACACAAAAGATAAAGATCACCTGATTTTGTCAATTGATGCAGAAAAGGCATTTGACAAAGTTCAACATCCATTCATGCTTAAAACAACCAGAAAAATAGGAATAAAGGGGAAATTCCCCAATATAATCAGTAGCATCTATGCAAAGCCAAGTGCTTTCATCATCCTGAATGGTGAAAGACTTAAAGAATTTCCTTTGAGAAAGGAACTATACAGGATGCCCAGTCTCACCACTTTTACTCAACATTGTGCTAGAAGTTCTAGGCAGAGCAGTTAGACAAGTCAAAGAAATAAAATGTATCCATATTGGCAATGAAGAAATAAAGATTTCCCTCTTTGCAGGTGATATGATTGTTTATACAGAGAATCCAGAGAAGTCCATAAGTAAACTATTGGAGCTAGTAGAAGAATTCAGTGAAGTATCAGGATATAAGATAAACATAGCTAAATCAATAGGATTCCTTTATACCAACAGCAAAATTATTAAAGAAGAAATCACCAAATCAATTCCATTTACTATAGCTCCCAAGAAGATAAAATACCTAGGAATAAATCTAACTAGAGAAATAAGATCTTTACAGAGAAAATTTCAAGACCTTACTACAAGAAACTAGGAGAGGCTTACATAAGTGGAGTAATCTGCCCTGATCATGGATAGGAAGACTCAATATTGTGAAAATGTCTTTTTTTTTCCCAAAGCGATCTACTTATATAATGCAATCCCAATACAAATTCCAGCGACATTTTTTTAAATGAGATGGAGAAAAAAATTATCAGCTTTATCTGGAAAGGAAAGAAGTCCCAGATAAGTAAAGCACTACTGAAAAAGAAAAACACACTGGGAGGCCTCTCACTACCTGACTTTAAAACCTGTTACACTACCACAGTAGTCAAAACAGCCTGGTACTGGTACAAAAAGAGACATACAGACCAATGGAGACCAAAGTAGAGACCCCAGAGATGTCACAATCCTCCTATGAACAGCTGATATTTGACAGAGGTCCTAAGATTTTGGATTGGGGTAAGAACAGTCTCTTTAACAAATGGTGATGGCATAATTGGATATCCATCTGCAAAAAATTGAAACAAGACCCATATCTTACACCTTATACAAAAATCAACTCAAACTGCATAAAAGACCTAAATATAAAAGCTAAAATGATAAAGCTCATCCAAGATAAAAGAGTCAACAATGGGTGTTTTAATACACAATATAGACAGACTTCAAAATCTGACAAACAAAACACATTCATCAGAAGAGAAAATACATAAATGGGAATTAATAAGAATCAAACACTGCTGCTCATCCAAAGACTTCATCAAAAGAATTAAAAGACCATCTACAGAATGGAAAATAATATTTGGCAACTCTATGTCAGACCAATAGCTGATCTCCATAATCTATAAGGTACTACAAAATATCAATAAGAAAAAGATAAATCATCCAATTAAGCCATGGGCAAAGGAGATGGACAGACACTTCTCTAAAGAGAAGATCCAGGCAGCCAAAAAATACAGGTGAACATGCTCACGTTCACTAATTATTAAATAAATTCAAGTCAAAATGCTAACAAGATACCATCTCACCCCAACAAGATTGGCCATGATCCAAAAAAATGCAAAACACTAAATGTTCGAGAGGCTGTGGAGAGATTGGAACTCTCCTACACTGTTGGTGGGATTGCAGAATGGTGCAACCTCTTTGGAAAGCAATCTGGCATTACCTTAAAATAATGGATATAGATATACCATTTGACCCAGTAATTCCTCTGCTTAGAATATGCCCTACAGAATCAAGGCCATACACACCAACTGATACACGCACATGAATGTTCATTGCAGCACAGTCTATGACAGCAAAAAGATGGAATCAACCCAGATGCCCAACAACAGAAGAATGGATGGTAAATTTTGGTATATGTACTCAATGGAGTGCTATGCAATGATAAAGAGCAACGATGATAGCCGGAAGCCAAGCCAAGTGCCGTCGAGTTGGATCCGACACAAATAGCAGGAAACATCTCTCAGTTTGGTTGCAACTGGAGGACACTATGTTGAGTGAAACTAGCCAGCGACAGGACAATTATTATATGAGACCCCTATAATAAAAACTTACAAGCAGACTCAAGCGTAACAGAAAAGACTCTTTGATGGCTACAAGAGTGGGGGGGTGAGAGGGTGGGAGGGTGAGGAGCGAGGGTTAAGATTAGATAGTTGTTAGAAATTTGGTTGGGTTAAATTGATGACAATACACATTAGTGAGAAGATCAATATAAATGAGACTTCAATACAACTTGTGTACTCCTGCCATCTTAACCCAATATTGTAAGCACAGAGTATGTACACTTTCATTTTTTATTTAATAATAATAAGAATAACTCAGTCACTCTTCGTCACAGAATATTCTTATTTTAGAGTTAAAAAAATCCTTCAAGTAATAGAAAAATCTTCAAATTTCCTCTCCCACTCAAATTGCTTTGTGTTTGAGGAAGACATAGTGGGAAGAAGTAACATCTGGTTTTCCTATCCCGTCTCTTTCCATTTCTTTTATTTGAACAAGTTGACAAGTGTTTGTTGCTTGTCATCACTCTAGTTTGTGAAGACACAGAAGTACCTCTCCAGTGCTTGAGCAAAGTAGGAATATTTGAGAAATAGAAATCATTTTACTTGCCAGATGCAGACCTATTTTAACATCTGGAATATCTGGAGTCTGTGGAAATTCATTGCTCTTTTGTTGGTGTTTCTGGTGCCTTGGATTGACCTACCTAAGATGCGAGTGATGTTTTCTTGTTTCCATCTGGTCACTTACATTTCTTCTCTCTGATCTTGGGGCTCCTTACCTTCCTTAACAAAGTCATACCAACCCTCACATTCCTGCCTTGGGCAGGATTTAACCAGACTTCAAGCAAATTTTATGTAAAATACAGTTTGACCAATGAGTAATATTCATGCATCCTTACCCCTACTGCTGGTTGAAATAATGCTAACTTCTACTGCTCTTTCATTTCTTTATCTTTTGTGTTTCAAGCTGATGGACCCCTTCTCTTTCCTTTAGATTCCTCAGGCATCTGTCAATGTAGTTCTTGTATGCCTCCATCCCAAATACCAAATAATTCCCCACAACTCTTACATCTCCCCTGAAATCCTTCTTACTCAAATTAAGGTGTCAATTTGAGGGGATGTCCCATCTGGCAGGGAAGGGAGAAATTTATAGTACCGCTTCCTAAAGAAATCTACTCTGTCACAATCTTTAAACTCAGTGCTTTCATTCTCTTTATTAAGCACCAGGCTAAAGGTCTTAAACAAAGTTAAGACTTTTTTTGTTTATTTGTTTTTTAATACAGCAAGCTCTCACTTTGGAATTTGGGAGGACATGCCACTCATCAGTATACGTTTGGCATGTTGCATCCTCAGTCAAGTCTGAGACTGAGAAGTCTCATGCTAAATTCCCATTGTACACTACAAATAAATTTTTTTTCCCACTTATTAGACCTTGAATAAATGGGATAATTTAATTTGTCATTATCATTTCATAGGCAAAATAAGATTATATTTCGAAGCTGGCAGATTTAAGTCTCAGTTTTAAAAGACATCTCAAAAGGTACTTAATTACAGCTTCCACCATTTGGATGTTTAAATGTCATCTTCAAAAGCCTTGTCAAAGAGGTTGCTTAAAAAGGAACGACGTTTCCCCATGGGTCTCTGAACAAATTTTCTGGAAGAAGAAAGACAAGTGCTTTTTTCTTTCTCCTCACACTGGACCTTAGAAAACTCTATCTCTACTACTCCACCCCTTTCTAAAACATCAAAGATGAAAACGCTCAGCTTCTAAGACTTAATTGTATTTTTTTTTTCTTTGAAAACCCATGCAGAAGCTAAACTCTCAATGAAATGGCTTTTCATCCCTGAATCTGCTTCAAATTAGGCTTAGGCCAAAGGTTTTCCTTATGAAACTGGTAGCTGCATGGTGCTTTTCTAGCAAGGCGGTGGATTAAAGAGTTAGAGCAATGTGGGAGAGAAAAGTCCCGCACTTCTCTCAGAACGAAGTTTGAGTCCCAGCTGGCACAATTATGGGAAAATTGGGGCAACCACACAATTGTCTTTTGTGTGGTTATTCTCTATTTGACCATTCCTTTCCCCCCTGACCTCCACACAATGCATTGGTAGAACTGTCCCATAGAGTTTCCAAGAAGCAGCTGATGGATTCAAACCACAGACCTTTTGGTTAGCAGATCAGCACTTAATCACTGTGCCACTAGGGCTTTTTTTTTTTTTTATTTTCTTGTTTTAGTCTTACCCTAAATCCCCTGCTTACTACATCACCTGGTCTTCTTGGTAGCAGGCCTTGGCGTAAGTCCAGCCCAGTGGAGTTGTGGGCCAGCTCACAGTCACCTGCAGGAACCAACTGTGCACATCTCTTCCAATACCAAGTTCATTGCCCTCAAGTTCAGAGATTGAAATCATCTCCAGTGGGAGTGTTTATACTATGGTTATTTACAAATACTAACATCAAGATATATATATTTTTTGTTATTTTTGTTTTTAAAGCCAATTGTTAAGTACTCCATTTCTCAGCCTGTCTTCATTTGGCGAGTAGAGGTGCTAGCAGGAGATTTGTGTATGGGAAGAGAGAAAGGTTGAAATATTTCTTCCCTGTTCTTTTCTTGTTTGGGTATCTTATTTTGTGAATTAGTCCCTCAGTTCTTCTTCTCAATTCCTGTCAAGCTCTTACCTCCTTAGATTCAGCTCTCACAGAGAATATGGAGACACTTTTTCATCATGACCTTTTTAATCCTAGAGTTTCTCTCTGTTGTTTTACTCCGTGTGCCTCAGCGTTCTCTACAGATTCCCTTATAACTCTGTCCAACTTTCTTTAGTCGTCCCTCCCTTAAATCTCATTTGTACCATCTGGTATAAATTGTTTTCTGTCAAGGTAATGACTGATGTATCAATCATGACACTTTTTGTTCAATGACCCAAATGCAGCCACAGAGTTTTGCTAAATACAGTGTCCCATACAGCTCCTGACACTGTATGGGTTTTCGTATGCAGGATAAAGCCCTGGAAAATCTACACCCTGGAATATGGGATGGTGATGGCCACTAGCCTAATCAGTAATTATAAAGTGCTTTTTTAAAGATATGCAACTTCTGATTTCCCAGTGTCTAATTGAAAGTTAAAGGGCCAAATATTTAGCTTTGGGCTGCTGGTGCTCTTCCTAGCTCAGACACCTCTGATATTGTTTTGCTTTCCTCTAAATCGGTTTACCCTTGGCTTTGAAAATCTGAGAAACTTGATAGTGATTACTCTCCTTAATGTGCTGCCAAACAGCTCACCTACTGACATTATTTCACTAGGGGTAGAAAAAAAAGAATTTATTTTGATTTTTAAAAAACCTGTCTCTCAAGAGAGAGAACATAAGGAATGCTAATCTTTGCTCTGCCTTATACAACCAATTAGTTGTTAAAAACCTCTGTGGGCCAAAAAAAATGAGAGGTCCATTATTTCCCCCCGTTTTTAATAAGGCAAGTTTTAAAGAGTAGAAATGACATTCTTTAACAGCAGATTTTCTTTAAAGGTTATTTAATTTGGTAGATGTTAAACTATCCATATTTTATTTCTGAAATAAAAGAAAAGAAAAATATGCTTGTCTTGATCCAAAGACCATATTTTCTATACAGATTATCTGAATACATCTGCTTTCTTTCATTATTTTTTACTAACACTTTTATTTGGTTGATTCTTGGATCAATTAACCTTTATTTGACACTTTATCTTTTGAAAAAATAGCTCTGTCTAGCCAGTTTCATAACGTGTTTTTAAATCACAATAATACACACTTATTTCCAGTTAAGGGGTTGGAAAAGGGTCCCTTTGTCTAACCCAAGGTCCACAGCCATTTACAGAATACCTTCTTTATTTATATTTCATACTTAGCATTAAACAGAAATTAGATTTATGGGATTCAAAGTCAGGGCCAGAATTAAGACTGTACTTTTGAGTCCACCTGGCCACTTTACAAATGCATGTTAATGGTCCTAATAAGAATCTTGTCCTTTGTCTTCGTTAGGAATAAATATTCAAAACAAAGACTCCGTATTACTCACAAAGTCTGACAAATTCGCAAGCATAATTGTTCTAAGTGTGGCATACTTCATTGCTGAATATTACTACAGTCACCTGCCAGGTACTCACTCCCCTTGGGAAGCTAGCTATGCACCAGCGCCTGTGCCTAGTCTACACTTCAAAGCAATTTTGAAACTCTCTCTGGAATGGATGTTGCACGTGGTAGCAAGGTGGCAAGTTCACAAATTTAATTGTTTAGTTGTCTGTGAAGGAGTTTTTAGCCAGTACACAAATAACTGTATTGAATCATCCTCCCTACTCACTTGATCTGTACCCCAAGGACTTTTTTCTTTACCTGAAGATGTAGAAAATGTTGAAAGGAAGAGATTTTGATGACATTCAGGACAGGACATAAAGGATAACGTGATGACAGCTCTGATAGCCATTCCAGAAAAGGAATTCCAAAATTGCTTTGAAGGGTGGACTAGGTGCCGGCATCAGCGCACGGTTTCCCAAGCACAGTACTTGGAAGGTGACTGTAGTGATATTCAGCAATGTGGCATGTAGCACTATTTCTAGGATGAGTGTGCAAAGTTAATAGACAAACCTAGTAAGTCTATACCATGGCTGTGTCCTCGGGATGCTCATTATGAACCTGTCCATTCCCTAGTGTTGGTTTTGTCCATATGACTTGCTTTAGCCAGTGAGACGCCAGGGTGCATTACATAAACAGAGGCCCAAAATGTCCTTGTTTGGCTTGTTTCCTACCTTTTTTCTTTCTTTCTTTTTTTTCAATCCTTAAGAACTTATCTTACTCCAGAACTGACTGCCACTGAGTCAATTCTGATTCACAGCCACCCTACCGACAGAATAGAACTCCTCCCTAGAGTTTCCAAGGAGTGCCTGGAGATTAGAACTACTGATCTCTTGGTTAGTGCTACACTTAACTACTACATCTCAGGGTTTCTGAGAACTTACCTATATGATGTTCCATCCAAAAAGAATAAAAAATATTTGGAACCAACCAATATCCAACTCAGAGTCTCGCTACCAGCGAAGATCAGCTGAACTCTAATGGAATACTAATTTTTGTATGCTTCTGAGATTTTTAAATGCTTTTACTGGATAACAAAAGTTAACTAAAATAGGAGACACAGACTGGTGTGTAACCATGAACTTATTCAGTCAGTGAAGAAGCTGTTCATCTATGTTGTATATCTGGAAACAGAACTATAATTGTTAAATATATATACATGTATTTATGCATATTTATCACAAACATAAAAACAAAAAATCTGCCCAGAGCCCATAAATTAATTCATTCAATACAAAACTAAAGATTTCTGGTAGTGCAGTGTTTAAGCACCAGGCTATTAGCTGAAGGATTGGAGGCTTAAACACAGAAGTCACCCTGTGGGAGAAATATGTGTCAGATTCTTTAAAAATTGCAGCCTGTGAAACCTTATGGAGACCTCCTACTTTGTGCTGTAGGTCCACTATGAATCTGAATCACCTTGATGGCAATGCCTTTAACGGCTCAGTACAAATTCATGTCAACACACCTCGTTTATGTAAAGTGCTATTTTATATGTAACTAATAAATGGCTCATAAAGGATGGAGTTCCATTTTGGTCCCCTTAATTAAGCATAACACATTTCCAGATGGGGGAAGTCTATATCCAAGTATGAATGTCAGCATCAACGTAGATATGTGTGTGTGTGTGTATATTTATCAGTAAGTAAACAACCTACATTTCTGTTACGTTACATCTTGCTTTACAGCAAAATGTTATACAATATGAATATATATGTATACACAATGGGGGATCAGGAAGCTGCATTTTACAAAGCAGAGTACTGTGATTAGCCAGTTTACATGTTAAGACCTTACTAGTGTCCCAGAGAGATTTCCTATTTATGAACATCTGGGTTCATTTGATCCCAAAGTAAGCCATCCAGGAGGTATCAGCAGGCTCACAACCTACAATTTTCTATTCTTGTTTTCTGAATGCTTTACACATTTATCCATCCCCAAGGTTGATGCTGTTATTGACAGGTGCAATGGAGTTGGTTCCCACTCACAGTGACCTTATATTCAAAAGGACAAAATACAGCCCAGTCTTGTGCTGTCCCCAACGTCAGTGTTCTGCTTGAGCCCACTTGTTGCAGCCACTGTGTCAGTCCATCACATTGAGGGTCTCCCTCTTTTTTGCTGTCCCTCTGCTTTACCAAACATGATGTCCTTCTCCAGGGACCGATCCTCCCTGATAAACTGGCCAAAGTATGTGAGACATATTCTCACCATCCTTCCTTCTAAGTAGCACTCTGGTTGTACTGCTTTCAAGACAGATTTGTTCTTTCTTTTGGTAGTCTATTGTACACTTAATATTCTTCACCAACATCACAATTCAAAGGTATCAAGTCTTCTTTGATATTCCTTATTCATCATACAAATTTCGTATGCCTATAAGGTAATTGGAAACCTTGCTGATGGAGTGACTGAGTGGAAAAGGTTGGCAGTTCAAATCCACCAAGTATTCCTTGGAAAATCTATGGGTCGGTTGTACGCTGTCCTATAGGGTCATTATGAGTCAGAATCATAGATTTGGTTTGGTTTATAAGACAATTGAAAACACCATGGCTTGGATTAGGCACACGTTAGTCTTTAAGATTACATCTTTGATTTTTAACACTTTAAAGAAGCCTTTGTAGCAGATTTGCCCAATGCATTTTTTTATTTTCTTCTTCAATATCTGATTGTGAAAGCTTGCAATCCAAGTCAATTTGTAATGCAGAAACTTACCTACACATTGCTATGTAACTCAGGCTGCCCTCCCCACACTGTGACATTCCTCCTTTCCACCCCGTATTTCCTCTTTCCCTTCAACAAGCTCCTTTTCTCCTTTGCTCTGTCATCTTTCCTCCAGACAAGAAAGGCTCAATTAGTCTTATGCATCTACTACATAAGGCAAGAAGCACATCCTTTGTAAGTATCATTTTATGTCTTATAATCCAGTCCAATATTTGTTTGAAAAGTTGGCTTTGGAAATGCTTTCTGCTCTGCATCCACTTCTTCCTGGGCCGCACCAGTCTGTTAGACCATCCAGTCTGCTCTTTCGATAGAGTTTGAGTTCTGCACACCCGTGTTTCTCCTGCCATATCAGGGACTGTATGTTTTATTCCCTGTCAGAGCACTCACTGGGGGTAGCCAAGCACGGTCTAGTTCTTATGGTCTCATGCTGATGTAGGCTTTGGATTATGTGGCCCTTTCTGTCTCTTGGGCTCATATTTCCCTTACATCTTTGATGTCTTTCACTCTTGGCTGGGACCAAATGATACTACTTCAGTGGCTGCTTGCTAGCTTTTAGGATGCCAGACACCACTCAGCAAAGTGGGATGCAGACTATCTTCTTAAAAAACTTTGTTATGCCAATTGACCTAGATGCCTTCTGAAACCTTGTTCTGAGACTCTTGCTCCTGTTACTCTTTCTTCGAAGTGCTGTGTTATGTTTTAGGAAACTTTTTAGCTTTTGGTTTCTTCCAGTTGTGCTGACTTCTCCTCTACTACGTGCTATCCTTCCTTTCGCCTAACCCAATTTCTATCTACTGTCTAATCAGTGAATAACCCTCTTCCTCTGTCTCCATGCTGATAACCATTAAAGATTGTTTTGTTCTATATTTAAACCTTTCCTTGAGTTCTTATGATAGTGGTCTCATACAATACTTGTCCTTTTACAACTGAATGGTTTCACTCACCATAATGCCTTCCAGATTCCTCCATGTTATGTTTCCCACATTTGTCATTGTTCTTTATTGCTGCATTGTATTCATTGCGTGAATATACTGTGGTTAGTTTATCCATTCATCTGCGGATGTGCACCTAAGTTGATTCTTTTTGCTATTGAGAATAGTGCTTCAATAAATATTGGTGTACATTTATCTATTTGTGTGACAGCCCTTATTTCTCTAAGACTGGGATTATTGGGCTATATGGTATTTCTATTTCTAACTTCTGAAGGAAGTGGCAATTTCCAAAGTGGCTGTATCACTTTACATCCCACCAGCAGTGTATAAGTACTCGAGTCTCTCCACAGCCTCTCTAACATTTATTATTTCATAGTTTTTATATTAAAGCTAGCCTTTTTTGGGGTGAGATGATATGTCATTGTAGTTTTTATTTGCATTTATTTAATGACTAATGATAATGAGCATTTTCTCATATATCTTGAATGTCTTCTTTAGTGAAGTGCCTGTTCATAACCTTTGCCCATTTTGTAATGGGGTAATTTGTCTTTTATTGTTGAAATTATACAGATTTTGGAGATTAGATGAGATCAGATTTGCTGTAACCAATTTTTTTTTTTCCCAGCTAGAGGTTGTCTTTTTACTCATTTGTTAAAGTCTTTAGATGAGCATAAGTGTTTGATTGTTTTAGGAGTTCCCAGTTATATACGTTCTCTTCTGGTGTTTGCGCATTGTTGGAAATGGTTTGTATTCTGTTTTTGCTGTGTATTAGGGCTTCCAGCCAGCCAAGTATGGTTGAGTCAGATATTGTATCTATATTTTTCCTTCCGTGATATTTTATATTTAGGTCTTTGATACATTTTTATATTTAGCTCTTTGATACATCTTTATTTTAGGTCTTTGATACATTTCGAGTTAGGGTTTTTTTTTTTTTTTTGGTAGATAAATATCTAGTTGTGCCAGCACCATTTGTTAATGAGGATGTTTTTCCCCAGTTTGCAGAATTTGGGCTATGGTCAAACATCAGCTGCTCACAGGTGGATGATTTTGTGTTTAAATTCTGAGTTCTGTTCCACTGGTCTGTATATCTGCTGTTGTATCACTGACAGGTTATTTCGACTATAACGGCAGTGTAATAGGTTCTAAAGGTGAGTAGTGTGAGGCCCGCCACTTTCTTCTTCTTCTTCAGTAATGCTTTACTCATCAAGAGCTTCTTCCTTTCCTATGAGAAGTCTGTGATTTGTTTATTTACCACCTTAAAAAATATCATTGCAATTTGTGTTGGAATTTAATTGTATCTACAGATTGTTTTGGGTAAATAAGTAGTCATTTTCATGATGTTTTGTATTCCTATCCATGAGCAAGGTAGGTTTCTCTATTTATGCAAGTCTATTGGCTTCTTGCAGTATAGTCTTGCAGTTTTATTTGTATAGTTTCTTTTAGGTCTCTAGTTGGATTTATTCTTAAGTATGTATCTTTTTGGTGGCTATTGTAAATGGTGTTGTTTCAGTGATTTCCTCTTTGCTGGTGTAAAGGATTCCAGCTGATTTTTTAATACTTATCTTGCATCCTGATATTTGCTGAACTCTTCTACTAGTTCTAGTATTTTTTTTTTTTGATTCTTTAGGATTTTCTTCAATTTTTGACCACTATTCCCATGGACATTGATTGTGGACCCAAGTAAAATGAAATCCTTGAAAACTTCAGTCTCTTCTTCATTTACCATGATGTTGCTTATTGGCTCAGTTGTTTTGTTTTCTCTCTGTTGATGTGTAATCCCTACTGAAGGCTATGTTCTTTGATCTTCATGGGTCAGTGCATCAAGTCATCTTCACATCAGCAAGCAAGATTGTGTCATTTGCATAAAACAGGCTATTAATTAGTCTTCCTCCAATTCTGCTGCCCTGTTCTTCTTCATACAATTGAAGCATACAGGCTAAATAGGTATGCTGAAAGTATACAACCTGACACACACCTTTCCTAACTTTAAACCATACAGTATCCCCTTGTTTTACTGCCTCTTTATCTGTGTACAATTTCCTCATGAGCACAGTTAAGTGTTCTGGAATGCCTCTCCTTTGCAATGTTAGCCATAATTTTTAATGATTCACACATGAATCATGCATAGTCGATAAAACACAGGTAAACATCTGTCTGGTGTTGTCTGCTTTCAATTAGGATACATCTGACGTCAGCAGTGATACCCAGATTCCATGTACTCTTCTAAATTCAGCTTGAATTTCTGGTAGTTCCCTGTGGATATATTGTTGCAGCTGCTTTTGAATGATCTTCAGCAAAATTTTACTTGCATGTGGTGTTAATGATATTGCTTGATAATTTCTGCATAGGTTGGATCATCTTTCTTGACAATAGGCATAAATATGTATGCCTTTCAGTCAGTTTGCTATGGATTAGAATCTACTTGATGGCAGTGTTTTTTTGTTTTTTCCCGAAGAGTTGGCAAGGTAGCTGTCTTCCAAATTTATGTATGTCATTTTTCGTATCAGAGTTTTCTTCTCCTTGATAACATTTTATTTTCTACTTGCTGCCAAGACTTAACATTAAAATAAAAATCTCTTTTACATTCTATCACCTTTCACAATGAGTTTATTTCTCTGAGTTCTCACAACCAAAAAAACCAAACTCTTTGCCATAAAGTTGATTTCAAAACATGCTGCCTCACTGGAGTAGAACCACCTTCTATGGTTTCCAAGGAGTGTCTAGTAGATTAAAATAGCTGACCACTTGGTTAGCACCCAAAGCCCTTAACCGCTGTGTCAGTGTCTTAGTCATCAAGTGCTTCTGTAACAGAAATACCACAACGAGACGAGTTTAACACAGATAAATTTTATGCTGTCACATCCAAATTCAGGGTATCAGCTCCAGGGGAACTCTTTCTCCGTTGACTCTGGGTAAAGGTCTTTTTCATCAACCTTCCACAGGTCTGAGAGCTTCTAAGGCACAAGTACCTGGGGTCTTTTCCAAAGAACACACTCTGTTCCTGGCACTGCTTCTTTTTCTGGTGGTATGAGGTCCCCAACTTTCTGCTTGCCTCCCTTTTGCTTATATCCCAAGAGATTGCCTCAAGGCATAATACAGTCTTACAAACTGAATCCTGATGCATCAGCACAACTGCCATCCATCTTCTCTCATTAACAGCATAGAGGCAGGATCTACAACTTATGGGAACATCAGGCAATACAAGGAATAATGGCTGAGCCAAACTGCCACACATATTTTTTGGGATATACAATTCAATCTGTAATTCCACTCATGACAGCCAGTTCTCATTAAAATACTACTGAAAATAGTACTGTTATAATTCCACATCATACTGTGCTTTTTCACGTATCTCTTCAACAGATATAACTATTTTCTCTAGAGGACAGGGTATTACGGAATTATATTTGACTTTATGATAACTAGCACAAATTCTAAAATTTAGTAGGTGTTCAGTAAATGTTAGCTGAATTAATCATTGAATGCATGGATTAGCTTCATGTGGTCATTGAAATTGATATTCACAATCTGTCTTCAAGAGATCAGTCGAAGATTCCTCTTTAAATATTGCTAAGAGAAGGCTGTGAATGTTCAATCCTATGTAGTCCCAAAACATAGTATTCTGAGCTGGCAGAGCATAAAGAATAAGTAAGCTTTAATTTATAACAGTAAATGTACTTTTTCATCTGGCTTAATTCTAGCCAATTATTTGTTAGATCCAAAATTCATTATAAAGTCTTTCACAGAAACTCAGAAAACAAAATTTCAGAAGGAATATACTAGCATGTTGTTTACTTTAAATGTTCTGATGAGAAAAGTTTAAAAATAAGATAACTATGCCTCAGCACTGTTTTCAAAAACAAGTTTTATCACTTTGTTAAAATGGTCATAGACACACATAAGCTTTGATTATCTGTGCTTTCAAAATCAAGTTGTCAAATCTCTTGGGATGATGACAACAGGAAAACCCAGAATAAGTTAGTAAGATGGCTATCGGAAAGATTTCAGTTGAAACATATTTATAAAAACCAAACCCATTGTCATCAAACCAATTCTGACTCATAGAGACCCAAGAGAACAGAGTGGAATTGCCCCATACAGTTTTCAAGGAAATTCTAATGAATTCAAAGTGCCAAACTTTTAGATAGCACCCATGGCTCTTAACTATTACATCAACAGAGTTTTTGAAACATGTATACATTTGGTAAACCAAAATTGGTTTGTAAGTAATGTATCTTTTCTGGAACTGGGAAAAAGAGAGATTCTTTCACTGTTTATAGGTATCTCTGGATTCAGTTTTACCTAATCTTATTCTTAAGATGGTATAGACTGAAATAGATCAGTGGTGACTGTCTTAGTTATCTAGTCCTGCTATAATAGATATGTGAGAAGTAGATGGCTTTAATGAAAAGAAATCTATTCTGTCACAGTCACGTATGTTAAAAATTCAAATTCAGAGTGCTGTTGTGGACTGCGCTGCAGTAAATGTTCTTGTGCACATGTCTGTTTGTGTGACAGCCTTTGTTTCTGAAGGATAAATGCCAAGCAGTGGGATTATTAGATCAAATTGTATATCTATTTCCTGGTTTTTAAGGAAGCAGATTACTTTCCAGAGAGGTCAGACCATTTTGCAATCCCATCAGCAGTGCAAGAGAGTTCCAATTTCTCCATAGCCTATCCAGCATTTTTGTTTTGTGTTTTTTGGATTATGGCCATCCTTGTTGGAGTGAGATGGTATCTCCATGTAATTCTGATTTGGATTTGGGTAATAGCTAATGATCATGAGAATTCCCTCATCTGTCTTTTAGCTGCCTGGATGTCCTCTCTAGTCAAGTGTCTGCCCATCTCCTTTGCCTATACCTTAAGTGGGTTATTTATCTTTTTCTTGTTGGTATTTTACAGAACCTTGTAGACTGTGGAGATTAGATAGTAGTCTGACATGTAGCTGCTGAATATTTTTTCCCATTTCTGTAGGTAGTCTTTTAACTCTTTTCATAAAGTCTTTGGATGAATAAGTGTTTGATTCTTAATAGTTTCCATTTATCTGTTTTTTCCTCTATTGATCATGCTTTGTTAGATTTTGAAGTCTGTTTAAACTGTGTATTAGAACATCTGTTGTTGATCCTATTTTTTTTTTTGCATGACCCTTATCACTTTAGATTTAATATTTAGGTTTTTGATGTATTTCAAAGTAGTTTTTGTGTAAGATGTGAAATATAGCTGTTATTTCAGTTTTTTGCAGATGAATATCCAATTTTGACAACATTATTTGTTGAAGAGTTCTTTTTTTACCCCAGATTGTAATCTTAGGGCCTTTGTCGAATATCAACCGTTCATAAAAGGATGGTGGCATCTTTGAGGTCTCCTCTCTGTTCCATTGGTCTACATGTCTGTCTGTGTACCAGTACCAGGCTGTTTTGATTATGGTGGCAGTGTAATAGATTCTAAGGTTGGGTGGTGTGAGGCCTCCCATTGTTTTTCTCTTCTTTGGTACTGCTTTATTTAGTCAAGGTTTCTTCCCTTTCCAAACAAAGTTGGTGATTTGTTTGCCATCTCAAGAAAAAATGACACTGGGATTTGTATTGGGGTTGCATTGTATAAGTAGTTTGCTTTAGGTAAAAAAAAAACAGACATTTTCACAATATTAAGTCTTTCTATCCATGAGCAGGGTAGGTTTCTCCACCTACATAGGTCTTTTTTGGTTTCTTGCAGTAAGGCCTTGTAGTTCTCTCTGGATAGGTCTGTTATTTCTCTAGTTAGATTTATTCCTAAGTATTTTATCTTCTTGGGAGTTATAGTAAATGGTATTGATTTGGTGATTTCTTCTTTGATGATCACTTTATTGGTATAAAGGAATTCTACTGATTTACTTATGTTGACAGTGTATCTTGATACTTCGCTGAACTTCCCTACTAGTTCCAATAGTTTACTTAGATTCCTTAGGATTCTCTGTATATATAATCATATCATCTGTGAATAGGGGGATATTTACTTTTTCATTTCTGATACGGATGTCCTTTATTTCTTTGTTTTGTCTAATTGCTCTGGCTAGAACCTCTGGTACAAAGTTGAATAGAAATGGTGAGAGTCCATATCCTTGTCTAGTTCCTGTTCTTAAGGGGAATTCATTTAGTCTTTCACCATTCAGGATGATGTTGGTCATTGGCTTTTTGTAGATACCCCTTATTATGTTGAGAAATTTCCCTTCTATTCCTATCTTACTGAGAGTTTTTAACGTGAATGAGTGTTGGACTTTGTCAGATGCCTTTTCTTCATCAAGTGACAAAATCAGATGATTCTTATCTTTTGTGCTATTTAAGTGGTTGATCACATTAATTATTTTTCTGATGTTGAACCAGGTTGAAACCAACTTGGTCATGATGACTTATGTTTTTGATATGTTGTTGAATTCTATTGACTATGGTTTTGTGGGAGATGTTTGCATCTAGATTCAAGAGTGATACTGGTCTGTAATTTTCTATTTTTGTTGGGTCTTTCCTTGACTTTGGTATCAGGACTATGCTGGCTTCACAAAATGAATTTGGGAGGATTCCGTCCACTTCTATGGTGTAAAATAGCCTCAGTCGTATCAGAGTTAACTCTTCTCTAAAAGTTTGGTGTAATTCTCCAGTGAAGCCATCTGGGCCAGGACTTTTTTTGGCTGGTAGATATTTGATGACTTTTTCAATTTTTTCCTTCGTAATAGGTTTATTATGTTGATCTACTTCTCCTTGTGATAATCTTGGAAGGTGGTATGAATCCAGAAAATTGCCCACTTCCTCTAGGTTTTCGAATCTGTTAGAGTACAGACTTTCGTAGTATTCTGTTATAATACTTTTGATTTCAGCTGGATTTGTTGTAACATCTCCCATCTCATTTCTTAATCAGGTTATTTGTATCTTTTGTTGTTTTTCTTTTGAGAGTTTAGCCAATGGTTTATCAATTTTATTGATCCTTTCAAAGAATCCACTTTTACTTTTGTCAATTTTTTCCAATTGTTGTTCTCTAATTCATTTAGTTCTGCTCTAAACTTTATTGTCTGTTTTCTTCTGGTGCCTAAGGGGTTCTTCTGTTGCTCTCTTTCTACTAGTACAAGCTGTAGGGTGAATTCTTTAGTTTGGGCTCTTTCTTCCTTCCATATGTGTGCATTTATTGAAATGAACTGACCTCTGAGCATGGCTTTTGCTGTATCCCCAAAATTCTTGTAGGATGTATTTTTGTTCCCATTTGGTTCCATAGATTTCTTTATTTTATCCTTGATTTCTTCTCCAACCCACGGAATTTTGAGCAAGGTTTTGTGCAGTTTTCATGAGTTTGAATTTCTACCTATGATTTTTCTTTAATTAATTTCAACTTTTATAACTTTACTGTCTGAGAAGATACTTTCCAATAATTTCATGGTTTGGGTTTTGTAGAGAATTGCTTTATGATAGAACTCGTGGTCTATGTTGGAGAATGTTTCATGTGCATTGGAGAAGAAGGTGTGCTTATCTGTTGATGGGTCAAAGTTCTGTATACTCCGATAAGGTTAAGGTCATCCTCTTTTCAAAGTTGTTTACATAGTGATTAATCTTAGAAAATGAAATGTAATGTCTCCCTCCAGAGTAGATGAGTTTTAGTTTTTTGTTTGTTTGCTTTTTAGTTTTTTATCTAGAACAGTAACAATTACAAGTCTTTCTCTCTGTTCTTTTGGTTTTTTATGCCTTGAGGCTCCTCAGTTGTGATGCAAATCTGCTGCATTAGGATTGTGTCCAACCTATGACAAATAGTTTAACAAGTTTACATGCCGTTGTTGTTGTTAAATACCTCTTGTGAATGCATTAAAATTCATTATTCATTCTATATTTGATATGCTATAACAAAGGAGTCTTCCTTTTGCACAGAAGAGTAATATTTAAAATGAAATGTATTACTGTTGTCTGAAACCCTTGTTCTTGCTAGTGTCAAAACCTGAGGCATTCTGAATCTGAGTGGTAAACATATGCCTTAGATCCGGAAGACTTATTCCATCTAGATTCTTTTTCTTCTCCAATTTTTTTTTCTTGCCAATAATATGTGACATATCTTCTTTTGACTTCTGTTTCCTGAACTGTGAAGTGAGGCTATTAATGGCAATTCTATCTATTTTTCATAACTGTGAAGATTGTATGAGATAATTAATGAGAAAACACTTTCAAATGTAGAGAGAACTAATTAACTTACATAAATAATAGTGCATTTTCTGTGAATTTTTTTTTGATTCATCTTGAAATATAGAAAACACTCAATCGTTCAAATGGCCTCTGCCAACACCTAAGCTTCAAGAAAATAGCATGCCAAGTGCCCTCGAGTCAGATCCTACGAAAATAGCATAGTTAACCATTTTAGAAACAATTTGATTGTTAACATTTAATTAACAGGTATTTTGTTTCAGGCTACTGGATGCTTTGTACAGTTGTAACTCAAATGTCAATGACAATGAGCATCATTAGCTTAATTGGTGGAAATGATTCTCCTCAAAAGTGACTCCAAATTACTTTGGAGTGTCTCAGCTAATCACTTTAAGAGTACTGAGGGGCTGACCATCAGAATTTTTGCTGCACTGTCCTCCTCACACTGGTTTTCAATGGCCTTAGTTATAGCTAACCTACTGTGAAAAATCACTTACCTAGGAACAGGTGTCTTCTGCCAACAACCAATCTGGGCTTAGGAGAGCAGCCCTCTAACTTCCTGTACATGCCTGCATTGTTCCACATTATTGCAGGCTGGGTGATGTGTGAAGTTGTTATTTTTTAAGATCTCACTGAAAGAAATTCAAGAACAATAAAAGTGATCTATAGTTTACCATAAAAGAGTAACTCCCAACCATTGCTCCAGAGTGACATTCTGCATCTTTTTGTTTTTTATGTCTCTCCCCCCCGCAACTTGGCCTCCAACCACAGTGCTTTCAGATGTAGTTTTAGGGCAGGTCCACTATGTTATACCTCCTTGTTCAGACAACCACTAAGACTAAAGTCCTTGGCCTTCTTTTCTTTTTTGCACAGGAAACTGATGACTTTTCTTTCACTTCAGCAACTTATTTCATAGTCTGAGACATGTCCTAAAGAACCTTGGTGTCACAGTAGTTGAGAGAATGGCTGCTATCCAAAAGGGCAGCAGTTCAAATCCACCAGACAGTCTTTGGAAATCAGACAGTTCTCTTCAGTGCTTTTGTTGTTATTATGTGTTACTGAGTTGTTTGTGAATCATAGCAGCCATATAGGATGGAGTAGAACTGCTTCATAGTGTTTTGAAGGAGCAGCTGGTGGATTTGAATTGCTAACTTTTGGTTATCAGCTGAACTCTTAACCATTATGACACCTGGACTCCAACTCCGTCCTATAGAGTCTATATGAATTGGAATCAACTCTATAGCAATGGGTTTTGGTAAGAGACATATAAATGATTTTACTAGTTAACATCTAAATGCTATTTATTTGGCAAAATGATACCTCCCTGGTTCTGAGAATCTGCCCTCAGTGAAACAAGTGTCATGAGGTTTAGTTGTCACAGCTCTTACCTTTAATCCAACAGTGAATGCTGATTAATTTAAGGACAGAGTGCTTCCAGAAGTCATGGTTCTGCCCTAGTACCCCAGAGGCTTTACAAAGGGCCTTGTCACTGGGACTACCAGGTAGAAACAGACTCTTTGGTAATAAGTCTTCTCTGAAGGGAGTGGCAACAAGAAGATTGCCCAGCAGAAACCGGGATCACAGAAAAGATGCAGCCGATGCCTGAGAAACAGCCTGAACACAGCCAACTGCGTGATTTGTGAGACTGAGTACAATTAAAATGAAAATACTAGGAGTCTTGTTCAGAACTGGGGGGGAGGTATGCCATTGTATGTTTAAATTACACGTCTTTTTTCTTTCTTCCATGGTCTTTCCCTAATCTTGTCACTTTTTTTGTTTGGTAAGGTCATTCTATGAAAACAATTTTTTTTTTAATTTAAATTATTCACATGGGGTTTACCATTTATTTTTTTTACTGGGTGGGAAATGCTATTTTTAAATGCAAATATGAAAATTTTGCATTTATTACATATATTATTGCTTTGCTTGTTTATGTATATGCATTTTGTTCTTATCAGAACAATGGAAATGTTACACAAAACTTACTCAGTTGTTAGTTCACTTCTTAACGTACGCACATCCTATCTATACGCTCCTATAGCAGTCAGTAACATCCGTAATTACTTACTTTGTATTTACTTGCTAATCTCACATGCATTTCAGGCTACCTCATTTCTGTGCTCCTAGAGCGTTGCAGAAGTGATATGTAAAGTGATATGGCAGCAATGAATGGTGGACACACATACCGTATTTATTTCCTCTGCTGTGTTCTTGCTGAATTGTTCCATTGGATTCCACTTTTACAAAACACAAATTTAGGTCCTCGGTGAGCATCTGTTCCTCCTGAGTTGGGACCATTTGCTGTGCCCTCGGATGGCAGCTTGGCAGCTTTTAAGACCCCAGACGCCACTCACCAATGTGGGGTGCAGAGAGCCCTCTTAGCAAAATGCTAGTTGTGCCAATTGGCCTTGATTTCACCTAAGAGCGTGGTCCCCTGCCCCCTGCCCCAGCTACTCTATCCTTGCAATATTGGGTTGAGACGGAAGGAGTATTCAAGTTATGCTGAAGTCCACTTAATATTGTTCTTGTTTCTAATGTGTGCTATCACCAATTTCACCCAATCAGATTTCTAACAACTATCTAATCTAAACCCTCCCCGCCACTCTCCCTCCCTTCCCTTGCAGCTGTCAAAGAGTCTTTTCTTCTATACACAAGTCTGTTTTTGAGATCTTATTGTAGAAGTTTCACACAATATTTGTCCTTTTGTTGCTGACTACTTTCATTCAACATAATGTCTTCCAGTTGAAACCAGATTATGAGATGTTTCCTGGAATCATCATTATTCTTTATCATTACATAGTGCTCCATTGAGTACATGTACCATAGTCTACCTATAGATTCTTCTGTTGTTGGGCATCTGGGTTGATTCCATCTTATTGCGATTGCAGAGTGTGCTGTGATAGACATTCTTGTGCATGTGTCCATTGGTGTGAAAGGCCTTTATTTTGTACGATACATTCCAAGCAGTGGAATTACTGGGTCAAATGACATGGGGTAAAGACAACCCAGATGATAGAGAGACCCACATGAGTGGGTGCCTACATTAACTTAGGACCAGAAGAACTGGATGGTGCCCGGCTACCACCAGTGATAGCCGCAATGGAGCTCACTAAGTTGAGTCTCACTGGCAGCACAAGAATAAAAAGGGGTGCACCATGAGATCTCCACTAAAAGACCTCATTTGATGGTCCAGCGGTTTTGGGGTTCCTCTGGGAACATGGCCCCTGGCTCTGATGCTGCCCTTGCTCGTAAATCATAACGAAGTTCCACTCTTCAGACACGAATGGATTGGACTTGGCAATGCAGAGTGACCACATATTGGATGCACTGTGTGGTTCTGTGCATCTATAGGATATCATACTGCTGACCTTTGGCTGGAGGAAGGAGAGTGGGTGGAGAGGAGGGGAAACGAGACTGTTGGGAGGATGAGACACGTGTGGAGCAGAGAGGAATAGTGTGCTGTCACTGGGCAGGGAGAGCAGTGGAAGCTGCATATAGGTGGGCATGTAAATTTTTACAGAAATGTACATTTTCACTCAGTCATATTAAATAAAAAGAAAAGAAAAGAAAAAAAAAACCCATAAATTTGAAGGTAAAATTAAGTTTTAAGATAATGACAGCAAAGCACTAAGGCTTTGTGAATAAGGCTCTGTGAACTATACAGGTTGTGTGACTATCAAGCTGTCCTGCATCTGAAGCATGTGGGGAGGGTGAGTAGGGAGCAATATTTTGGCTTACGTGTTCTTTCTGCTCTCCAAATTTCTGTACGTTTCTTCTATCGCTCAAGTATTTTGAGAGAAGAAGCTGGGAAGGGATCTGGAGGATCATATTTGCAAGGACTAGAAGCTTGCAAAACAAAGTTGAGCAGACGAGTGTGTGGTTAGCCAAAAAATTGTAGCATACTACAGCTAAATTAGGACAGACATTATCGTTTAACTCCTTCCATAGTCTAAATATCTCTATCTCTTCATGGTAGTAATATATTTTCTAGAACTGGTGTGTTTTTATTATGTTCTAAGAACATAGTATAAAGATAAGCATGTTTAAGTGTAGTCTAACTAAGCCAAGAACCCAATGAGGAAATACAACTTTTCTTTTAAAAAGCAAATGGTTCATTTATAAAAGTTCAATATGTTACTATGTTCAATATGTCACATTTAGAACATAGATTCAGAAATCACAAAACTCTTCCTTGAATATGCACAATCTCCGTTTGACTGTGAATAAGATATGTTTTCACTCGCTTCCTGCTGTTTCTTCTTAATATTCTGTTGTATGATAATCATATGCAGAGTCCAAGACAGTGTGGGCACTGAACTACTGTTTTCTTTGTGCAGTTTTGGGCACTGAAATACTGCTTTCATTATAAATTTCTTATCTTTCAATTATTAAGTGCCTCTGAGAGCTCACCATGGAAGACATAAA
This sequence comes from Heterohyrax brucei, assembly GCA_028571685.1. Taxonomy (NCBI): domain Eukaryota; kingdom Metazoa; phylum Chordata; class Mammalia; order Hyracoidea; family Procaviidae; genus Heterohyrax; species Heterohyrax brucei. The sequence continues at coordinate 57,468,460 of CM053145.1, read as the reverse complement.
CTATTTGCATAATCATTATTGATATATTTCGTTGAATTTTTTTCCTGTGATAGAAAACTGCTAACGAGAAAAGGAATTTTTTTTCTTAATCTTTCTTTTGTTCTATTTATGGACTGTAATATATGTAATGTTACTTACCTCTTCACTAGAACTAAGAACAAATATGTACACATTATCCTAGTTTATATAAATCACTTGGTATCTTATTTACTCTGAAATTCATTTGTAGATTGCCTTCTTGATTTTTTTTTTTTTATTCCAAGTATGTTGATCTGTGTTTTCTTCTCCTTATTAGCACTTATCTTTTGGGTACTTGCCTTTTTGATGGATGTATACAAAGACAGCATTCCTGACTTCCTCTTGAGCAGTTCAAAGCACTTGTCTTTCCAAGTCAATGGCTTTAACTATATTCAAATCTCTCCTGAAAATACTTTTATTTCTATTAGCTTCGTAATTCTCTTTAATCTATTAAAGGGTCTTGGAAATAGCTGATGAAACAAAATTTCAGAAGGACTATATTACAAATTTATTAATGAACAACTCAGAAGGAGAGTAGATTTTCATCAGTTTATGGTAGGGCATTATTATTATGACAATTACATTGTGAGTCACTTAAGCTAGAGGATTGAGAATTTTAAAAAGTAAGCATTTTAGAATATTATCATGTTTAATTTTATTTTTGGAACCAATACTCAATCCCACTGTGTAAACTGATCATGTGAATTGTTTCCCTGCTTTTTATTATGCTATGAAAATAAGGCAATGGAGCAGAGTGGAAAAAGCTTAGAATTTGGCATCACATAGATTTTGCTCTACCTCTGAGTAACAGTGTGATTTCCAGAGAGCTAACTAATATTAAGCCCCTGTGCTTCAGATCCGCCTCGATGGCACTTGGCTTTGGCTTAGCTGGCTTCATTTATAAAATAAGTGTGATGATATATACTTTTTACAGTTACATACATGTATGTGTTTTTAAGGGTAGCTGTATGAGAGGAATCACCTAGTATTGACTCTGCATTTTAGATGATACAGAAAATATATATATACATGTGTGCGTGTCTATATATATACATATATGTATGTATGTGTGTGTATATATATATATACTGTTGTTCTGAGTATAGGAATGCTCAACTAATAACTTTTCTTTATAGAGACACAATTTACATAAACTGTAGCTATTTTGTGGTATAATAGTTAAGAGCTATGTTTGCTAACCAAAAAGCGGGCAGTTTGAATCCAATTCTTGGAAACTCTATGGGACAACTCTTCTCTGTTCTATGGGGTCTCTATGAGCCAGAATCAACCTGATGGCACTGTTTTTTTTTTTGTTTGCTTGTTTGTTTTTTGTTTTGTTTATTTAATAGGCAAGTTTAGAGGACACTTTGATAAATTTAGACAAATGTATACATTGATATCATCATGACTTTAAATATGATATTGAATGGTTTAACTTTCATGACCACCCACGGTTCTCTCCTGCCACATTGTAATCAATTACATGGTAACCCCTGTGCCAGACAACCACCTCGTCACATTTCTATCACTATAGATCAGTTTTGTCTGTTTTAAAAAGTCATATAAACGGATTTAGAAAGTATACTGCCTTGTGTCTGTGGCTGCAGTCAGTTTAAAAATTTTGAGCTTCATCTGTCACTATACAGTTTTATTCCTTTTTACTTGTAAGTAGTATACCACTGTAAGTGTGATACTTAATGTTATATGTCAGCTTGTCTAGGCTATGATTCTCAGTGTTTTGGCACACATCAGACTGATCGCTATTGTGTAACGTAGTATATGCAGTATACCTCCGTGATGTGAACTGATGTGATCAAGTAGCTGAAATGAGACTTTCCTCAAAGAAGGTGGTCTACCTCCAAACATATAAATGAATATTCCAGCAAGGCTCACTCTCTCTCCACCCTGCAATCATCTCATCACCTGACCTCCAGTTCTCAGAACATAAGCCTGCAAGTCTTCCAGCTGCTGCCTTACCTGCAGATATTGATCTTGCCGGCCCCAACAACCCTGTGAGCCAACAGAGGCCTCCAGCCTGCCTCCTGACCTAGGCGTCTGGGGTTCATCGTTCCTGTAATCATGTGAGTCAGCAGAAGTCTCCAGTCTGATGCCCGAAGCACAGGTTTGGAACTTGCCAGCTATCTTCTATGATTGTGTGAGTCACTTCTTTGAGGTAAATCTCTCTCTCTATGTTTATATTTATGCTTCATTGGTTTTGCTCTTCTATAGAATATAGACTAAAGCAGTAAGGATTTACTACAATTTACTTAACCATCCATCTGCTGATGGATATTTCAGTTGTTTACTGTTAGTGGTTTATTAAGCCAAAGGAAACCAAACCTGTTGCAGTCAAGTCCATTCCAACTGAGGGATCTCGTGGATAACAATAGAACTATTTGTATCTTGATGTCTGCTTCTCAGAGAACTCTGATAGTTATTACTCATACCTGGTAAATGCCTGAAAGAACTACAGGGTCATGTGTGCGAGGCTACAGGTTGGATTATCCGGGAAAGATAAAATCTTCAGCATAAACTCTTTAGTGCCGTGTTATGTTTCTCCTCCCTTTTCCTTACTTTCCCTTACTTTAGCTAAGGAGTGGATAACGGATTTGAACTACCAATCTTTTGGTTAGCAACCAGAGGACTTAAGCAGTATGACACCAATGCTCCTGAATATTTCTGTACAAGTCTTTACATGGACATGGGATTTTGGGGTGACATGTAATTAGACTGTTCATTTCTCTCTTTTAAAAATTTGGTTCCAGGGAGCACAGCTGACCTGAAAACTCTGGCTCCCACACTCTTGGATTCGCTGCCTTTTTGTTTCTATCAAGACCACACCTCCTCCAGGCTGTTCCTAGTTCATAACTGAGCGTGGCAGGGGGACTAGAGCCAAACCATTCACACAGAAAGCAGGGCTCCTCTAGCAGACAATTTTTGTTTAGAGTCTCTCATCAGTCTATTAGATATTTTCTCAGAACTGCAGTGTGAGTGTCCTTCTACCTAAATCATTCCTTTCCTCAATTTTCACAGGTATTGCATCTGTGTGGTGGCCAGAGGCACTCACCAGCTACATTCCTCTTTATTTTTCATGGATTTTTTTTTTTTTTTTTCCCCTGATGAACCTATTACTCATCTAATCCCACCTTGGTATCTGTTTCTCAGAGAACTCAAACAGTTATTACTCCTTTCTGGCCAGTGCCCAGCAGTGGATTTACTGGGTCATATGGTGCTACAGGAAGATTCTCTGGGAAAGATAAAACCTTTAGTGTAAAATCTTTAGTCCCGTGTTATGTTCCTCCTCCGGTTCCCTTACATTCTCAATCACAAGAAGTTCTTTGTCTATAGTTGTGTTTCTTGTAAAGCATTTAATTTTTTCTTCTGTCTGAGCATTATTACACAGGTCAACTTTGCCAGTATATTTTATCTCCTATGAAAACCCTAGTATAGTACTGTTTAAGAGCCACGTCTGTTAACCAAGACATCAGTGGTTCAATCCATCAGGTGCTCCCTGGAAACTGTGGGGCAGTTCTACTCTGTCCTGTAGGATCGCTATGCCTCAGAATTGACTTGATAGTAGTGAGTTGGGTTTGGTTTATTGCACATATCTCTAGCAGCATTTTCTGTGACTCTTGTTATTTTAGTATGTCCTCAGAAAAGCATTCCAATTCATGTAGCAGCTGTACTTAGATTCTTTATGATTGAAAAATATTTTTCATTAAACTTCTACATTTGATAGATTTGGTTCAGAATCATTTTCCTTCAGTAAGAAAATGCTTGATTTTCTTCTTACATCTATTGTCACTAGTGACAATATTGATGTCACTTTGATTCTTGTTCTTAAAGAGATAGTCTACTTTTCATCTGAGAAATATTTGGAGTTTTCTTCTTTTCTTTGTTACTATAAAATGTTCTATAGTTGGTCTCAATTATAATTTTTCCTTATCCATTTCAACAGCTCAATCACAGTTCTCTTTTATCTGTTTTTAGTACTGGCTCAATTTTAGCCAATATTTTTTCATCTCTTTTCCCATACTCAGATTTAATTTTCTCTCATTTTATAATGTCTACCATGTATATGGAAACCCTAGCGGTGTAGTGGGTTAAGTGCTAGGTCTGCTGATCAAAAGGTTGGCAGTTCAAATCTGCCAGGTGTTCCTTGGAAACTCTATGGGGAAGTTCTACTCTGACCTGTAGGGTCACCATGAGTTGAACCCAACTGGAAGGTAGTTTTTGGTTTTGTTTTTTTTTAGCATGTATACTCCACCTCGTATCTGTTCATCTTACCGTGGCAGCTGTGTGTTGCTACATGAATGGGAGCTATGGCACTGGTAGTTAAAATACCAGCGAGGTCACCCATGGAGGACAAGTTTCAGCAGAACCGGCAGACTAAGTCAGACTGGGGGAAAGGCCTATTTCTGGAAATCTACTTCTGAAAATCGACTAAGGAGAACCTTGTTGATAACAATAGAACACGGCCCAAGGTCTTGCTGGAAGATGAGCTCCTCATGTTGGAAGGCGCTCAAAATACATTTTTATAACAATGGATTCAAACACACAATCATGAAAACAGTGCAGGACTGGGCAGCATTCTGTTCTATTCTATAGAATGTCACAGGAGTCAAAGTAGACTTGACAAAAAGTAGCAAAAGGAAGCAAACAAAAAAACATGTATACTGAGCATTTGAATTCTATCTTCCATGTAAATTATCTCTCATCTATAAAAAAAAATTAATTTCTTTATTCTCTTGTGCTATCTTCTCAGGTAATACTTCTGTCTGCTTTTCCAACTCATGATTATTATTACTATTATTATTACTTTGCTCAGAGCTAGGTTCTTCCTTCTACTTATTTATTTTCATATATGTATTCATTCTTCAGTTTAATTAGTATATCTTGCACCATATAATTCATTTGGATTTCTTTTTATATTTCATAATGCCAGTATCATCCCTGATTTCCTTTTGAGTGTTTTTCATAGCCCACTTGTTATCTTATGTGTTTCAATCATTCTGTTTTAAGTGGTATATGCTGCTCTGTCACTTATTTTGACGTGTAATATTCCACAGATGTCTTGGCTGCTCTTATTTGAGCTTCTAATTTCTTAGTTCCAAAGAGGGATCAACTGCTGTGTTTGGATATAGAGCATACTTCTGTTGAGATTTGCTCATAGTGAGCCTAAAAGTCACAGAAGAACTGCCCCATAGGGTTTCCAAGGAGCACCTAGTGGATTTGTACTACTAACCTTTTGATTAGCAGATGTGGAACTTAACCACTATGCTCCCAGAGTTTTCATGTTTGGATACATGCACTGAGAAAGGACTCAAGACAAGGCCCAGTGCTTTGTCTGTCTTGATAAATTTCAGGAGATGGTTAGAGATACTCCAAACACAAAGTCAGTTTTGAATACATCTAGTGATCACCCTGTGAGAAAAATAACATGGCAAGAGTTTTAATTTTTAAGTTGAGGAAGCAGTCCACATAGTTTGTAAGGAAAGAGGGGAGTGAGTATAGAGGCATAAATACTCAAGGAGAGCTGGTCAATCCACATTACGTTACACTAGTTTTTCACTCCTCCAAGCTTTTGCTGTGCTCTAATTTTGCCTCAGGAAACCCCGGCACCATAGTGGATAAGTGTGACAGCTGATAACCAAAGGTCAGCAGTTCAAATCTGCCAGGCACTCCGTGGAAACCACATGTCCTGTAAGGTCACTATGAGTCAGAATCAACTCAATGGCAGTGTTTTTTTGTTTTGTTTTGTTTTTAATTTTACCTAAAGGGCATCTGTACTGGGAGGTTCAGGCTGGAACCACGGACTCCTGTAATTAACAGGTTAAGATTGTCTCAAGCTAAACTGGGTGCAGCAAGGGGAGAGCTGGAGGAGAAATAAAAGTTTTTCTCCAGCTTCTCCTTATTACTATCTCATCCACTCTCTGACACAGCCTATAGCCACCTGAAACACATCTTATCCCCAACACAACAGTTAGGTTAAGACAAACTTCAGTCTCCTCAAGATTTGTTGGATGCTCTTTATTGGTTTTGCTTTTCTTGTCCAATTTATTTCCTGGATTATATCTTTTCCTCTTACTCTTTTACTGTCTATATACTTAATTTTGGAGAAGAGAATTTCTAGGTTTGTTGGTTCACCGTCTTAGTGGCAACCAAATTGTTCTGGAACATTTCTGGCCTATTTGGATATCCTGTCTCTGGTTTAGTCTCTAATTACATTGCTGCTGGAGGTGGCTCTTGACCTCTATAGCAATCCCACCTCCAAAACATTGCCTATTCATGTATCAGCAATTTCCCTGACATTTCCCCAATACAGTCTGTTATAATGTTAAAAAGAAACTAGAATCATGTCTGCTTTTATAATTACTGTACTCATTCGTTTGCATATGGTAGTTCTTCTTTGAGTAGAAGGGAGAAGGGAATTAGAGGAATAATATCAAGATTTATTTCCACTCATAAACTGTTTTAATATTCTTAATGGGTTGAGCCCATAAATTTCATGCTGAGTCTGTAGAGTGGAAGTTGGAGTTTGGGGCAGGAATGCAAGTTCTCTGTTTTAGGTTCTTTCTTATTACTGTGGACAGAGAAAAGAATTTGACAACTGGAAATGCCTTGAACAATATTGGCATTCATAGATATTAAGAAAGACATGGTGTCACCTCTGTGGGCCTTGGTGGGAAAGAAGATTGGTTTGCCTGAGTGTTGGAGTGTTGCACAATAATCAGTTCCTGTGTACATAAACACAAAAAGAGTAATGTCTGGCAACTGCCTAGGACAGCTGCATTATTGCCTATAAAAGATGGGAATGAAACAGACTCATATCTAGGGTAAATGAGACTGAAGCCCGTAGATTGATGCCTCCAAAACTGATTTTTCCTCATCATCAGTAATAAGAAAAATGTCTAAATGGCTTAAAGAGATATTTGAAGTGTATGCAATTTGACATGTAAAATTGTTATAAACATCTAAAATAGCATAAAAATAATCAAACCATGAAGTTAAAATATAGTATACCCCAACCTGTAAATCTATGCCAGAAGAAATTTATTTTACAGAAAGGTTTCTACTAAACTGTTAGTTTAAGCTCAATAGGTATTGATTTTAGAACAAAACGGTTTAAAAGGTTTCAAGGAGAAATACTATTGTCACACAGACAATTAAAACTTTTACTTGGAACACTTTAGGATCTGCTGCTGGGTGGCAGGATGTGCTGGTTTCTAAACACACACATTTGTTTCCTTATTGTATGAAGTCATATCTCCTGAATTATGTTTATTTATGATTCTGTGTTTATGCTTCATAATGATAATAGTATCCATTTATGTTTCCAATACAAGTTCAATTCTTCTTTGTAATATTTTACCACCTGTTGCCCAACTTGTTAGTGTGCCTTCAAGTATATGGAATTCAAAGAGCCACAATTTGAAATCAGTTAGCATTGAGATTGAAGAAGTTATAAAATTACTAATGATGACAAGCTTGCCAAAAATAAGTAAGCTACCTTTGTTTATACTTTGTCAGGAAAAATTTTAAATTCCTACTGGAAAACATACATTTTTTTACTGTTGTATACCAGGATAAAGGGATGCAATGATTTTTCCCACCAGAAATCTTACTATGAATAAACAAGAAAAGTACATATAGATGGCTTTTCTGATAAAGAGCATCCTAGGTCTGCACTGCTTTTCTTACTGTTCTATTTTATCTGCCTTGCCCTTATGTTATAGATACATGAAGCTTGTTTCTTTAAAATATTAGGTAGAGTTTACTCATTTCTAAATATTCTGTTCCTTTTCTTGAATTCTGGCAACTAACATAATTTTACACTTTCTTTTCATAGAAGTGTAGGTATTATGGAACATTTGAATTATGCCCGGCTTCCGGCACCCTCTAAGCCTTATTGGCACAGTAGGTTAAAGTTCTTGACTGCTAACTGAAAGGTCTGCAGTTAGAAACCATCAGTTGCTCCATGAAAGAAAGATGTGGCAGTCTGCTACTGTCAAAGAGTTACAACCTGGAGAACTCTGTGGTAGAGTTCTGCTCTTTCCTATAAGGTCCCTGTGAGTCAGAATCAACTTGATTGTAGTGGGTTTTGGTTTTACACATTCAGGATTGTGATGACACTACTGTAAGTGGAAGGAGTATATTCATGTGTGGATATTTTACGGAAAGAGTGCTCCTGGGACTTCAGTAAGCTGTGTGTGTGTGTGTGTGTGTGTGTGTGTGTGTGTGTGTGTGTGTGTGTATACACATGTACATATATATCTATGTATATATATCCCCCTGGCATATTATCAAGACCTAAAAAGTTTAAACAGAAGCCCTCCAAAAAGATTGCCATTTTGTTTTGAGTAAAACTCCAAGTAATTGCAATTTATCCATTTATTCATTTCATGGACAATTACATAGACTTAAGATCTCTGATGGCTGTAAACCAAAAGGCTGATACATCAAATCTACCAGCCACTCCTTGGAAACCATATGGGGCAGTTCTACTGTATCTTACAGGGTTGCTATGAGTTAGAAGTGACTTAACCTCATGTAACAAAACAATAAAGTATCTTCAAGGCTCTGAGCTATTTTTCCCTCTGCAGTGGATACTAGGTTGCACAGATCACTGTCCCTACTTGCAAGAAGTTTCTTGGCGGATAGATGAAATAGTGAATATCTGTACTAAAGTGAAAATAGAAAGTCACTGAGAGTTTTGTATTAACTCTCTTCTTGAGGGTAGTGTAGTAAAATGTCAAAATTAAATGTTCCTAATGCAAATTAGAACTTTCTGGTACTTTCAGCATTTACTACTAGAATGATCACAAAGCATTCATATACTGAAATGAGCTTTCTTGTTTCCAAGCTCAATAAACAATGGCACCAAATATTCAAAAGCCCTTCATTAATTTTTTTTTGTTCAGTGCTTTTGAAGCCACTTTCACTCAGATTTTCTTATTTGATTCTTGTAACAAATATCTGTAGGAGGCAGGGGATACAGAATTTAGTAGTGAGACACTGGATCTGGAGCTGGGACATGTGGTTCAAAACCCAGATATATACTTTATTACCAAGTTTACCTTAGGTGAATGATTTACCTCTTAGTATGTTAATATGCTTTTCCAGGAAAGGGAGATGATGACAATAACTCATTGGCATTGAGTCAATTCTGACTCATAGTGAATCTGCAGGACAGAGTAGAACTGCCCTGCAATTTTTCCAAGGAGCAGCTGCTGACCGGAAGTATCAACCTTTTGGCTGGCAACCATAGTTCTTAACCACTATATCACCAGGACTCCAAGCTGAGCATAATAAGGCTCAACATGCGAGGATGCTATAAAGACTAAGTGAGTTAATAATACATGGAAGAACAGTCCAGGAAATCTGAGGCATCTCAGTGTTTTAGCTACTTCTAGAAGTAGGATGTCAATTTCTAAGTTCTCTAGATTCCACAGTAAATGAGGCTAAAGTGCTCTTATATCCTGACTTAATCTCTAGAAAATGGATCTGTCCACTTCTGTCGCTTCTCATTAATCCACCATACTCATTTCTACTTTAACTAAATGATCTTTCTTATCCAGATGCTTATAATTACTTGATTTATAATTCAGCTGTGTCCTAGCACCTTGCATTCTAATTAGAGATGTCCAATTAGTTTTCACTCATGTGCTAACTCTAAGCAGTTGGTAGTGATTCTCTGGAAAAATTGAGAAGGATTCTGAGGCTGGGAAAAAAAAAAAATTTTTCAGACATATTACTAATTTCTGTCTCAGTCACAGGAGAATAGAAAAAGATAAACAAGAAAGTCTTATTCTGCATACCTGACTGAATGAATGTGCTTCCTTGCTATTACCTATGATAAAAATTGTGAGCATTTAAAAACTATAACAATTAGTCATATATACATTATTGACAGAGCTCTGGTGATGTACTGGTTAAGAGCTCAGCTGCTAACCAAAAGGTTGGTAATTTGAATCCACCATGTGCTTCTTGGAAACTTATGGGGTGGTTCTATTCTGTCTGATGGGGTCATTGTGAGTCAGAATCAACTCAGCAGCAGGTTTTGTTTTTATTTTTTTAGAAAATCCACTGATATATTCATATAAGCAATACTCCTGAGACCAGAATAACTAGATCATGCACAGTTGCCACTACCTACCATTCTTGTCAGGGTTACAATAGATGAACACTAATAGAATTGGGAGAAAAGTGTGGAACAGAAGTCAACTTCTTAACAAGTCTAGACTTTTGGGACCAGTTGAGACTAGAGGCCTCCCTGAGACTATGATCCTGAGATACTCTTTAAACCTTGAGCTGAAGGTATCCCCTGAGGTCACCTTGTAGTGAAATGGCAGAGCAGCACACAAGCACACAAAATAAAGGATATTACCAAAAAGTACAGTGCTCCACTGAAAAAACAAACAAACAAAAAAATGTGTATGACACCAAAAAGTCAACAACTATTATAAAACAAAAATACGAAGGTAAGGTGGCAGGGAAACTAGAGAAAAGGAAACAGAACAACCAGAGCCTAGTTGTGAAAAATGTAGCTAATATTACTACACAGTTCGTATAGAAATTGTCAGATGGGAACCTAATATACCGAGTAAACTTTCATTAAAAAAAAACAAAAACAAAAAACAAGCAATACAGGATACACCACTAAGATGGAAGAGTAGCTGGATGCTTGCTGTGGTCTCTTTAACAACAAAGATCCCCCCAAACAAATAAATTGATTATACAGGACGTTCTAGGAGCCCTGACCATAAAAGGGGAAGTTAGGAGTTGAGAAATTAGACTGAAAAACAGGGAAGGGAGAGTAGGTCTAGAAGTACTTAGGACTGGCCAGACACAACCTGATGGTAATCAGCACCTTGGAGGTGTATCTACAGCAGTGAGTTTGGTAAGCAGAGCAGTGGCTTTCAGAAAGCATCTTCCTCTGCATGAGAGACAGAGTAGCAGAGAGCCTACTCATGATTCCAGAATCAGTCAAAAAAGGCATCCAATCCAAAAGCTAATAGACTGCATCTACTAGCTAACAGACAACTCTACTGCCAAAAATCCCAAACCCACTGCTGTTGAGTTGTGTCTGATTCACAGTGACCTGATCAATTGCACGAATAACTAAATCTCCTTGGTACAAATCTCTTTCCCACTTCTCAGTGCTTCTCCCTCCATTCTCTGCGTTGTGCCCAACCACAGAAACTGATTCTATTTCCTGAGCTGGAAGAACACATTTAACACACCCTAAGGCATTTTCCTAGACTAGGAGAGGGAACAATTTAACAAAAAAAAGGAGAAAACAAGCAAATAATAAATAAAGAGGATACTCCTAAAATAAGAGGATACTCCTTCCTCACAGACACTCAGTGGTGGCTGTCAGGTCCCCAGCTATATCAACATATGCAGTAAGATATGCCAATCACTGCTGCCTATCTAGGACAGCAAGAGAGACCCTGTGCTACACACTTGGTGACTGACTACCTGGGTCTTTGAGCTGAATACTACAAGAAAAGTAAATGGATGTCTGGGCTCACCTGCCTAGTAATAGCTCTAACCATCTGATGAAAGGGCATTAGAGCCTCAAAGGCATCAATAAGGAAACTAGCTCACAGGACAAGCCTATTTTGGCATTTCAAAGCAGAACAGAAAGCTAGAACACAATAAGCAAACATAAAATAAGTAAATAAATGTGCTAATGGCTTGGAGAGGAGATGACAGTCAATATCAGATAACTTAACAAAGGCAGATCATGACGGCTTCAGATCTAGAAATTTTCCAGATGAAGAGAACTTTCTGGAATTATTGAAAGTAGAATATAAAAGATTAATGTTTAAAACTCTTTAAGGGATCAGGAAGGAAATCACACAAAACAAAGCAGAGCATAATGAAAACTGAACAGACTGCAAGAAAATGTAGAGAAACAGTATATAGAAATTTAGAAGATAAAAAATAAAATTCCAGAATTAGACAACTCTACAGAAAGTCAAAGGAGCAGAATCAAAGCAATGAAAGCCAGAATCACTGAGACTGAAGATAAAACACTTAACACCAACATATTTGAAGAAAAACAAATAAAAGAATTTTAGAAAATGAAGACTTATTTGAGACTCTATCAAAGGCAATAATATATGTGTGATTGGGATACCAGAACAAGAGGAGATAACAGAGAATACAGAGAGAATTGTCAAAGATTTATTGATGGAAAACTTCCTAATATCATGAAAAATGTGAAGATTTCTGTCCAAAATATTAATCAAATTATACACTTGGTATATCTGAACATAAAGTCATCAAGACATATTATAACCAAACTTCCTAAAACCAGAGATAAGGAGAGAATTTTTAAGGTGGATAAAGATAAACAAAAAATAATCTACAAAGGAGAGCCAGTAAGATTAAGGCTGGACTACTTAGCAGAAACTCTGTAGGCAAGAAAGGTATGGTGCGACACACACAAAGACTTGAAGAAAAAAAATTGCTAGTCAAGACTATATGTCCAGCAAAACTGTCTTTTAAATGTGATGGCAAAATCAGGACATTTCCAGAATTTTAGAGAATTTGCAAAATAAAAAGCAAAATTGTAAGAAATACTAAAAGGAGCCATTCAATTAGAAAACCAATAATATCAGATGACAACTCAGGGACAGAACTCAGGACAGGGCAACCAGATATTAATCCCAATGAGGAAATCTCTCTCTCTCTCACACACACAAGTAAAAACTCTAAAAATAGGAAAATAGAGATGTTATTAAGTAAAAGATAAGAACATTATAACAAAGAGAGAGACTAAAAAATGTCACTGATTTTTTATATGGAGTGGAAGTCAAGATGAGAAAAAGAAATAAAAGACAAGCATACATGTAGAAAACTAAGGGTAATGATTAAAGGTAACTACAAAGGAAAGTAACAGTCTCATATACAATATTAAAAAAGTAAAACAAAGTGTCATCAAAAACAATGAAGAAGATAGAAAAAAAAACACCTAATGAAAAATGACTCATGACAGAAAATTAAGTGGAACAAGCAAACTGTCAACAATATAGAAAAAGACACATCAAAATGAAGGAACTAAACCCATACTATCAACAAATACACTGAATGTAAATGAGTTAAATGCACCAGCAAAGAGACAGAGTAGCAGAATGGATAAGAAAACATGATCTATATGCTGCCTACAAGAGACATAACATATACTTAAAGACTTAAACAAATTAAAACTCAAAGGATGCAACAAATACCTACCAAACAAACAACATTCAACAAAGTACAATGGTGGCAATATTAATTTCTGATAAACTAGACTTTAAAGTAGAATCCACCACAAAGGATAAGGAAGGACACTATATAATGATTAAAGGGTTAATACTGCAGAGGAACACAATCATATTTACACACCAAGTGATAGTATTCCTAAATACATACAGCAAATTCTAACATAAGAAAAAGAAACAGACAGTTCCACAGTAATAGTAGGAGATTTCAACATACCACTTTTGATGAAGTACAGAACATCCACAAAGAAGCTCAATAGAGACATGGAAGACTTAAATGCCACAATCAACTGACTTGACATCATAGACGTATACAGAACACTCAACCCGACAGCTGCCAATAATAATTTCTACTTCAGTTCACATGGAACATTCTTCAGAATGGACCACGTATTAGACTATGAAGCAAGATGTAAAAAAAAAAACCAAACATCGAAATACTGCAAAGTGTGTTTTCATACTATAAAGCTTTAAAACTAGAAATCAATAACAGAAGAAAGCAAAACAAAGCAAAACAAAACTGAGGGAACTCTGTCCCTGAGATTCAGGGATGTCATCTTATCCAATGATCCGACCACACCATTAGCTGAAAAGAGCCTTGGTATGTATACTCTACAGGCGCCCAACTATAAAACCTTAAATAACTTTTGCTCCAGCCACCCCTCTCCTCCTTATTGGAGCTTTCTGCTATAAAACCATAAACAACTTCTGCATAAGACACCCTTCACTTCTTCATCAAAACTTTAAAACTATAGAAACTGTTCCCACCAGTTCCTGGGAGGGCTGAATCACGTCTCAGTTCAGATCCTACTTTCTTTCTCTTCTACTAAATTTCACTGGACTCTTGGACTGGTGTGTCTCTGCCAGTTTTGTGACATTCTATTCCCACCAAAAATCAAATATATGGAAACTACGTGGAAAATACCGGATTATAAAAGAAATAAATGATGGAATAAAGAAATCCAGAGAATCGAATGAGAATGAAAATACATCCTATGAAAACATTTGGGACACAGCAAAGGCAGTGATGAGGTCAGTTTATTTCAGTAAATGCATGTATTCAAAAAGAAGAAAGGGCCCCAAATCAAAGAATTAACAGTGCAAACCAAACAAGTAGAGAGCAACAAAATAAACCCACAGGTACCAGAAGAAAGCAAATAATAAAAATTAAAGCAAGACTAAATGAATTCAAGAATAGAAAATGATGGAAAGAGTTAATAAGACCAAAAGCTGGTTCATTATCAAGTTCAACAAAATGATAACCATTGGCCAAACTGTTAAAAGAAAAACAAGACAAGAAGGAAATGACCCTCAAAAGAAATGAGGTCATCATCACAAAAGACACAACTGACATTAAAAAACTCAAAACTGAATACTATAAAACACTGTGCAACATATTTGAAAATCTAAAGGAAATAGATGAATTTCTAGAAACACATAACCTACATAAACTAACTCATACAGGAGTAGAACAATTAAATAAGCCTGTAACAAAAGCTACTGGAAAGGTAGTTTAAAAAAACTCCCAAACAACCAAAAAAACCTAGCTGTTGATAGCTTCACTGAAGTATTCTACCCAACTTTCAGAGAAGTGTTAACTATTTTAGAGCCTATAAAAGAGTGAAATACTGCCACACTCATTCTAAGAAGTCAGTATAACCCTGATACCAAAACAAAGTAAAGACAGCCCCCAAAAAGAAAATTACAGACCGATATTAATCATAAATATAGATGTAAAATCCTCAACAAAATTCTAGCCAGTGGAATTCAACAACATATCAAAAGTAAAAATAATAATTCACCAGGATCAAGTGTGATTCATACCAAGGATGCAGGGATGGTTCAACCTTAGAAAAACAATTAATGTAACTAACCATACTATTAAAACAAAGGAACCACTTGATGCTATCAATTGATGCCCAGAAAAGGTATTTGACAAAGCCTAAGAACCATTAATTTAAACAACTCTCAGCAAAATGGGAAGAAAAAAGAAATCCTCACCATAATAATGGGCATTTACACAAAGCCAACAGCCTACATTATCCTAAATGGAAAACATCTGAAAGCATTCATCTTGAGAATGGAAGCCAGACAAGGAAGTCCCTTGTCACTACTTTCATTCAACATTGTGCTGTAGGTTCTAGCTAGAAGAGTCAGGCTAGAAAAAAGGAATTGTATCCAAATTGGTAAGGAGGAAATAAAGGTATCTTTATTTATAGATGACATGATGGTATACACAAGGAATCGTAAAGAATCCACAAAAAAATCTGCTGGAAGAAGAGTTCAGCCACGTATCAGGACACAAGATAAACATACAAAAATCTGTTGGATTCTTCTACATCAACAAAGACTGTAAAAGAACAAATCACAGAATCAATGTCATTCACAATAATCCCCAGAGACATAAAAGACATCTACCAAGAAAACTGTAAGACACTAGTAAAACAAAAGAAACCTTTGATTCTATCAACTGATTCATAAAAGGCATTTGACAAGAAACCAAAAGAGACCTACATTACTGGAAAAATCTACTTGAATCATACATAGGAAGACTCAACATTTTCAAAATGACTCTTTTACCCAGTGCTATCTATAGATGTCACCTTGAAGACTAAAACATGCCTGCGCCAAGCCATGGTATTTTCAGTCCCATCATATGCTTGCGAAAGCTGGACTATGAGCAAAGAAGACAGAAAAGGAATTGATGCCTTTGAATTGTGGTGTTGGGGAAGAATGTTGAATGTACCGTGGACTGTCAAAAGAACAGATCAATTCTGAAGGAAGTCCAACCAGAGGGCTCCTTGGAAGCAAAGATGGCAAGACTACATCACACATAATTTGGACATGTTGTCAGGAAAGATCAGTCCCTGGAGAAGTATATTATGCTTGGTAGAGTGGAGGATCAACAAAAAAGAGCAAGAGTCTCAATAAAATGGATCGACACAGTGGCCACAACAATGGGCTTAAGCATAAAAACAACTGTGGACATGGCACAAGACCTGACAGTGTTTCCTTCTGTTGTTCATAGGGTCGCTATGAGTCAGAACCCACTTGACGGCACATGAAAACAATCTATAGATACAATACAATTTCTAACCACATTCTGATGACTTTTTTTAAAGATGAAGAAAAAAGTTACTAACTTAATATGAAAAAGGAAAAACTTCAGATAAGCAAAGCATTACAGAGGAAGCACAAAAAAGTGGGAGGCCTCATGTTACTTGGCTGTAGAATCTATTACACCACCCTTGTGGTCAAAACAGCCTGGTACTGGTACAACAATAAAGGTATAGTTCAGTAGGACAGGTATAAGTCGAGATACAAAATCATCCACTCACAAGCAGCTGGGAAACCATAGTGGCTTAGTAGTTAATCCATTAAGCACTCCTTGGAAATTCTATGGGACAGTTCTACTCTGTCTATGGGGTTGCTATGCATCAGAATTGACTTGATGACAACAGATTTAGTTTGGTTTTGGGTGATGTCTTTATTATCTGAGGTGTAGTGGTTAAGTGCTATGGCTGCTAACCAAAAGGTTGACAGTTCAAATCCATCAGATGCTCCTTAGAAACCCTATGCATCAGTTCTACTCTACTCTTTAAGAATCTACTGAATGGTTGTAGGTTTTGGTTTGGGCCTTTATAATCTGAATTCATATTAAATCACAAATATCAAAGATTTTTTGACATTTGAAATTCATTATTGTATATTTGTGTCTGAGGAATTACATTTATTCATTTTTAGTTTTTTATATCTCTTTAATGTTTCTCTATAGCCCTAGTCCTTGTAGCTCTTTTTTTGGAATGCTGATATTGTGACTTCTTTCTCAAGCTCAGTTTTTGCATCTTTCTTTTAGTTTTATTAGGTTTTTCCTATGCATGTTTATATTTTACTCATTTGTAATTTCCTCTTCTTTTTGTTGTAACCTAATAGTTGTATCTTTCATTTTTGTTTTTAATATTTCTGATCTTTTTTCTTTCTTTTTTTATTATGATTTAATGAAAATGTACTTACCCATATAAATTTGCATTGTCACCTATGTGCAGCTCCCACTGCTCTGCCTGCACAGTGACAGCACACTCTTTCTCTCTGCTCCATACATGTCCTATCATCCCAACAGTCTCCTATCTCCTCCTCTCCACCCACTCTCCTTCCTCCAGTAAGAGGTCAGCAGGGTGAAATCCTACACATTCATACAATCATAAAGGGCCCACAAGATATGGTCACTCTGCGTCACCAAGTCCAATCCATTGCTGTCCAAAGAGTTGACCTTCATTATGATTTATGGACGGGGTGGCATCAGGGCCAGGGGCCATCTCCCAGGGGAACCCCAAAGCCACTGGACCATCAATTGCGGTATTTTAGTGGAGATCGCAGGGTACAACCTTGTTTACTCTTATGTTGCCAGTGAGAATTTTGTGAGCTCCATCGCAACTATCACTGGTGGTGGTCGGGCACCATCTGGTTTTTCCAGTCACAAGTAGATGTAGACATGCACTCAGGTGAGTCTCTTCTGGGTTCTCTGTCCCCCATGTTGTTTTGGACCTCGGTGATCATCCATTCCTGCTAAGTTGGGACAATTTGCTGTACCCTGAGATGGCAGCTTGGCAGCTTTTAAGACCCCAGATGCCACTCACCAATGTGGGGTACGGAGAGTCCTCATTAATAAAATGCTAGTTGTGCCAACTGACCTCCATTTTGCCTAAAAGCATGGTCCCCACCCCCCACCCCCACCCCAGCTACTCTGTCCTTGCAATATTGGGTTAAGATGAGAGGAGTACTCAAGTTATATTCAAGCCAGTTGATATTGATCTTCTTTCTAATGTGTGCTGCCACATATTTCACCCAACCAAATTTCTACCAACTATGTAATCTAAACCCTCCCCCGCCTCACCTTCCAGCCTTCCCCACCCTTGCAGCCATCAAAGAGTCTTTTTTTTCTATGAGTCTGTTTTTAAGTTCTTATCATAGGGGTCTCATACAGTATTTGTCCTTCTGTCACTGACTTCTTTCACTCAACATAATGTCCTCCAGCTGAAACCAGGTTATGAGATGTTTCCTGAAATTATCGTTGTTCTTTATCATTGCATAGTGTTCCACTGAGAATGTATACCATAGTTCACCTATCCATGCCTCTGTTATTGGGCATCAGGTTTGATTCCATTTTTTGCTGCTGTGGACTGTGCTGTGATAAACATTCATGTGCATGTATCCATTGGTGTGTATGGCCTTGATTCTGTAGGATATATTTCAAGCAGTGGACTTACTGGGCCAAATGATCTATCTATATCCATCTTTTTAAGGAAGTGCCAGATTGGTTTCCAAAGAGGATGCACCATTTTGCAATCCCACCAGCAGTGTAGGAGAGTTCCAATTTCTCCACAGCCTCTCCAGCATTTGTTGTTTTGTGTTTTTTTGGATCATGGCCAACCTTGTTAGGGTGAGATGGTATCTCACTGTAGTTTTGATTTGAATTTCTTTAATAGCTAATGATCGTGAGCATGTCTGCATGTGTTTTTTGGCTGACTGGATCTCCTCTTTAGTGAAGTGTCTGTCCATCTCCTTTGCCCATCACTTAATTGGATGGTTTATCTTCTTCTTCTTGATATTTTGTAGTGTCTTCTAGATTATGGAGATCAGGCGTCAGTCTGACATAGAGTTGCCAAATACTTTTCCCATTCTGTAGGTGGCTATTTCTGATCATTTTCTATCTCCATATATATTTCAAATGATTACTGATCTTTCTTACCTGTGATAATTCATTCTCTTCATTTTTTACTTCTGTCAATCTCTATTTCTGTTTTCAACAGACAATAGCTGGTTCATTTTACAATTAATTTAAGAAAATTTTTATTCACCATCATGTGAGTTAATTTGTCAGGTGATTTAAAATTGTGTATTTACTTTTTGTTTCATGGAGGTTTATTTTATTATCAAGACATTATTGGGTATAGAGAATAGATACTGCCTTCTAGGCATAAGTCTTAAATCTTTGGGGTTTTTTCTGCAAATGAATGCCCTGATACAGAGTGTAAAACTGAAGATGTTTTCTGCAAGAAATAAAACTGTAAAACTTTAAATCACAATTCATTTGTTCAAGTCCTTATTAAACTAAAAATTATCTAAGCCTTCTTTGATGGATTTCCAATTACTATATGCAATTTTAAATGCTGTTTTCTTTGTTTATGATAATTTGGGATAATGACTTTATTAGTAAAAGACGACCTTTTATCTTTCACTCATTCGTTCATACATACACTGAAAAGAAATTAATGGAATCTCCCCAAAATAAATAAGACATTGTTCTTACATTAATTTACACACTACCTGGCAATAAACACATGAACAGATAATTAGAATTAATTTGCTATGTGGAAATCCTTTTAAAATATTACAAAAGTCCAGAAGAAAGACTTCTAACATAGCCTGTGGAAAGGAAGGGATGTTATGAACATTCTCACATGAAGGTTATACCTTAGGTGAATCTCAAAAAATAGTAGAAATTAGCCAGGCAAAGGATGAGGAGATAGGGAAGAGCATTTCAGATAGATAAATGAGCAAAGACACACTGATAAAGCAGTACACTATCTATGTGTTTGTGTGTGTGTGTATGAAAGATAGAGACTGTAAGCTGATGGTTAGAGATTTAGAATACCGAATGGAAAAAGTTTGATGTTCAATTGTATTTATGTGTTTGTCACGGCAGATAGGATGAGGAATGGGACATGTATTCCCTACTAAGATTTCGGAACATGATACATGAAACATTTAATTCCAAAGTTAAATTCTTTATCTGTGTGGTGTTTAATAGTGGTTAACATTTATCATGTGTTTTATTCTCTGCCAAGCATTACAATTTCATGATCCTGTATATTACTCAAGAGACTCCTATATGGCGATTACTAATACAATTCCCATTTTACCATAAGGACACTGAAACATATCAAGATTAATTAACTACAGTTACAGAATTCATAAAAAGAAGAGAGGAATTCAGACACACTAAATTCAGAGCTATCTATTCCTATGCCCATATCTGCATCTGAATTTTTATTAATATCTATATTTATATTCTTTAAATTTACACTAGAATAATATTTCTTAAACTGAAGAAATGTATTGCCTCCATAGAGTGATATGTAAGGGGAAGGTGACATTTCTATGTTTTAGGCATTTCAGCTACTGGAAAGTGATACCAAATCTTTGGGTGGGACAACCAAGATAGAGAAGTGGTGACGCTGTGCAGTTCTAAACATCCCAGGACCACATTCTCTGTGGGAACAGTAGTCAAATCTTCTAGGCAGATATTAATGAGAGGAAAAATTTAGATATAAATTTGGATATACATATAAAAGAAATGATTGGAAAGAAAGTTAACATTTACTCTTTTCATGTCCCTGAAAAACTTGTCATCTTTAAGAATGGGTCAGTGAGCAAAGCTTAGTAGTATCCGTGTCTTCTCCTCTATTTGCAAGCAATTTTATTTAAAGTCTGCACTCATGCTGAATTACTTCTGAAGCCAGATACCATGGCTAGAACAGTTATTTTTTTCAAAGCTGGAAAATACAGAAAGGCAAATACAGCCTCTGTAAACTCTACATGTGAAAATCTAGATATCATTTAACAGCACCTGTTCCCCACTAGTCACTGGAATATTCTGTGAGTATGTTTATTCTTTTCTTATTTTCCTTTAAATGTTTTACATTTTATCCAAAGTCACTTTCTGGCAAGTGTCTGCTGTTGATTCAGAGAAGACTGTATCAGGGTATGTTTTGCCTAGAGCTCTGTTTATTCAAAATCATAAACATTTACAAGACAGTAAACTTGAATTTCAAATAACAGAAGCATAAGATTATATATAAATTATACATACAAGCTACTTGGTTTCTATGTGTGGAATATTAACTTAGATAAATACACAGAAATGAGTGATGCTAGGAATGTACCTGTCATAAATTGGGGAACAAATTGTCCCACATCAGTAATAGAAAGAGACATACTGTCAGGTGATTCAATAACAATCTGGAAGAACACCAGGAAGCAATATTGGCAGGATCAAAATGCTGTATCTACAGTGGCAGCCAGTGACTCGAAGCAGAAGTTCAAGCAAGACAGAGAAGCAGAACACATCTTGGGAGGCTCTTTTGAAACAACATTGGTAGCTAGTTTAGAGGTAATGATGGAGAGCTTTTCCCATGCCTGAAGGATAACTGAATGAAAACCTCATAGACATTAGGTGCAAAACAGCTCCATTTAGGCTGTTTCATTCATTGCTGGCTAGCAGAGGATTGTTCCCAACAGTCTGTCTACAGGACAAAGAAATAGTGTTCTCGGGAAAAAAAGAGGGACTAAAGAGTTCCCCCCACCAGCCTACTCCAGATAATCATTCCAAATGCATTCATCCCACACTCTATCCCAGTTATCAATTTAAAATGATTGATTAACAGATTTGGAAGGGCCAGTTCTAGATAACAAAAGAGGAACAGTCTGTACCAAAGATAGGGAAATGTATTGATTTAATGAAAAGGGCACAAAATGAATGGCATGAATAAGAGTAGAGTTATACACAAAGAAGCCTTTCCCCAAGGTGTACATAGGGGTTCAGAGCTGGCCTGGACTAAGTATTATTTAAGCCACAGCTTGCAAGTCTCTGAAGTTGAAACCATTAGCACAGGATTTTAAATGGAAGAACTGCTTTATTCCCTTGCTTGGAAATAATGTGCCTGCGATGAAAAGATCGCTTTAAAGGTGTCTCGGGCATTAAGGCTTGGATATCTGAATTTGGGCCTTATAAAGGGTAATTGCTGTGTTCTGAATGAACACAGAAAATCCTCAGATTAGTGAGTAGCAACTTTAAAAGCAAAGAGCAAAGTACCAGGAAATGGGCCAGGAAGTGACATTTAGGAGCTGAAGTCCTGGCTCTTGCCTCAGGTGTTTTTTTTCCAAGCTATTTGCTCCCAGATTAAGATTTATTCTTCTGATGTCTCCTACATAGCTATTAGCACTACAAACCAGAGAACTGGCAAGTGAGATTTAGTCCCCAAAGTAAACACATAGATGGAAGAGGAAGCAGTGGGAAATCTTTCCTTCAGAGATCCCCAAATCTTGGGAGGCATGAATGTTTTTATATTTCAGGGTGTGAGAACGTGAGCCAGCACAATTTCAACAGCCAGGCGATTCCAAATCTCCATTCTTAGTGAGCCAACTGTACTTAAGCTCTCAGAAATCAAAAAGAGCAAAGGACTGAAGGAGGTACGTGCAGCGTGCTTCTGTACACTACCTGCTGAGCCTTTGTAATGAAGGATCAGCTCACAGCTGACAGCATTGTGTAGAGCTCAGATCTGCATGGACCTTGTTTACCCCAGGTGCATATGAAGTACAGACTAGCTGTACTAAAAAGATGAGCTCGAATCTCTGAGTACAAGACAGACATTTCCACATATTTCATGGCAATGATGCTATATTTTTCTCTTTGCATCAAATGACCAGATTTTGCATCCCAGTCTGTCACTGACCAAGGCAAATCACTTTTCAGCTTCAGTGTCCCCTCTGGAAATGGAGATAATTACAACAACTGCTCTATATTTCTCATTGTGTGTGAAATTTATAAACCATAAAATGCTGTATTTAAAATGACCATGTTTGAAATGATCATGAGTTATGTGTCCCTGCTCACTTCCCATATGTTTGCTGGCCAAAAAAAAAGCTACCTTTTTCCTTCCTGTTCACCAATCTGTCAGGCTGCCCGTGAATCAACTGTGCGTTATTTACTGAGCTCACCCCTGGGCTTAGCACAGTCCGTGGAACTTCAGTCTAAAAGTTTTCTTAGTTTTATCTTACAGCAAAAATAACAGGATGTGTGTTGTCCTTGAATAAGGGTGTTTATCATTTCTGTATTCTTCACTTTATATTTTTATTGAATTATAATAATTGCAAAAAATTAAATTCTCATGATGTACATGCTTCCTTTCCAAAGAATGCTAACCATACTCCATAATTTTAGGGGAACTTTTGGTTTATTTCTACCTATCACAATTCTTTTAATCCTTTAAGATCTAGTTAAAATATAATTTTCTTGTGGAGTTTTCTTAGATGAAGGAAAAGAAATAGATAAAGAAATAGAGAAGAGCAAAGGACTGAAGGAGATATGTGCAGCATGCTTCTGTACACCACCCAGTGAGCCTTCGTAATGCAGGCCCAGCTCACAGCTGACTGCTCTGTGTAGAGCTCAGAGCTGCACGGGCCTTGTTTACCGCAGGTGTGTATGAAGTACAGACCAGCTGTACTTGAGAATTAGACTCCAGAACTGGAAGACATGGGTTTGAATCTCACTGTGGTGTCCTGTTAGTAGTGTAAATGTGAGCAAATTACCCAGACTCTCAAATTCTTTTTTTCTTTCGAGTAAACGAGAGTAACAGGAATACCAATCTCATAGAACTACACAAGACAATGTGATTTAAAACACTATGCATAGATGCGATATCTAATAAGTTCCAAACAATATTATAATATTATAATTATAACATGATAATTGCTTGTTTATGTATGTAATAATGGGTTTACACATAACAGCAATTGTGGGCATAGCCTAGGACCTGGCAATGTTTTGTTCTGTTGTACATAGGGCTACTAAGAGTTGGAATTCACTTGAAGGCACCTAACAACAGCGTATACATGACCCATCTATCTTCTGTGTTTCTAAAAATTGAAAGAAATGGGAAGGACTAAAGGAGTATTAAAGCCTGGGGAAAATAATAACTTTTTTTTTTAAGTCTGTGTTTACCTTACTATGTGCTTAACTCTGAACTGGGCAAGAAATATTCATCCTTTCAAGTTCTAATATTCTCTGATATGAATTTTAGGTATAAAAACTGTATCTTATGTAGAGAGACAGAGAATAGAGATAAGTGTATAGGCTTCTCAGATAAAGTTCTTCAAGATCTGTAGAACATCAAATCTTGTTGCACTCAGTACTAACAATCTCCATTTGAAACAATGATCTTTTGGAGCCAGTCTGGCACAGAGACAGACAATATTTACCACTTTGATCTATGATGCATGCGTTATTAGACCTTTGGGATTCACATTATAAGACAGTTTTCAGAGGATCGATTATATTTACTTCTGTAATTGTATTAGAAGGAAGGAAAGAAAGAGACAATAAAACCAGACAAGAGAAAAACATTCCCTTTTCAGCTGAGCTTGGAAACAGAGAACTAATGAGATGGAGAATAATAAGAACATTGTTTCAGGCAACAGTTACATGGGAGGAATCCTGTTTACCAATATCAGAGTAATTAGGGCTAGAGTTGGATGTGGGGAGATTACAGATTACAAATTTCCAAGAGGAAAGTGATAAGAAGTCCATCACATGTTTAAAAAGAAGAAAAGAAATGTTTGGAACAAATGCTTTGTTGAGATAATCAATGGAATTGCAGGAGGAGGAAGAGATGGTGATTCTGTGTATAATTGTGGGTGTTACTGGGCTTGTGTAATCAGCTCCATGTGGAACATCATAGAATTTGAAAATATGAAGCTGAAGAGGCTATTAAAGAAGTGAACTAAGTAGTTACATTGAGAGGTGATAAAAGTACAGATAAGAAGTAAAGCAGAGATGCAACTGTGATGCAGTGGTGCACATGGGAAGATTTGCAGACGGGGTTTTAATGTGTTTTTAATGTGTTTGTAAAAGCTGTGAAAATCTTGGCATGCTGCCCAAACCATCTAGGCTCCATGCAAGTAGGTCGGAAAGAAGGCATGAGACAGACAGTTAAATGAACAGCATGGGGTATGCCATCAGCAGCTGAAGGGGAAATAAAGTTTATTAATTAGGGGAATTAATTGGATAGCTGTGACTTTTGCCTTATGTGGCTGAAATGGATTGGGAAAATGGACTATAAAGGGTACACAGTAAAGTTGAGCTTAAAATATCATGTTCTTATGGTGAACCTAAGAAACAAGATGAAAACAGCAAAGGCCAAGAGGCATAGAACTCATACTGCACTGTCAGTAACCATCATATTTATAAGATATTGTTTAACAAATCTTCTTTCTTAGGGACTGCAGCTCTAATCAAGTCAGTGAAAGACACTAGCCAATTGCTTTGCAGCAGATGGAGATTAAATGCGATTTCAGTGTAAAACGGAAGGTCTTCAATAGATCGTCTTAAAAGATATCTGTGCTATGAATTTATCCTTACCATATTTAAGAAGTATTTTATCTCCCTTAAACAATTAAAACCTCATAGACTCTTAACAAATATACTTTTTTCTACTGTTGTTTATTTTTTGAGTTTTCATACAAGTTCTCTGAGACTTTGTTTCTGTGGTATAAGTCTCTGAAACCAATTCACCAGGTTTAAAGTATCTATATTAATCCATCCACTTTCTTTTTGTAATAAATTTATTATGTTACTTAATTTTATATTCTAAGTTTAAAGATACATTTATTGATTCCCTTTCTTTTATTTAAAATAATACTCTCAAATAATGCCCTTTTTAACTTATCAACATGCTCATTCAATTTCTATGGTGGATAACCGGTAGAACACACCAATTTAGATAAATAACATCTTTAAATTTAAAGTTACAAATCAATAATGTAATCATCATTATTTTCTAGTTAACAAAGCACTTCCCCAGGTGTTAATGTCACATAATGCTTAACATGATATGTGAAATAATTACTATTGTTATTTTATAGATTTAAATTATAATCAGCTTGTCTACTCTCTTTTACCCAACTACTTGTGAAGCTTCAGTTGGACATTTTGACTGACACTTTAGTATTATTTCTAAATTTAATATAGTCAAGTAATAGTTTTTAAGCTCAGATAATATGCTTGACACCATTCAAGTTACTGAAAAACGAAGCATTTTTGGTCCTAACTGAATGAACTTACAGTCTGAAGGGAAAGGGTAGTTCTTTTAAATTTATATGGGAACAGTTTTATTAGAATTAAATACGGAGGTAATGAAAAGACAGAAGAGGGGCAACTAATGTAGTTACGAAGAAGGATGAGGGGAGATTTCCTGAAGGCGGATCCACTTAGCTTGACATTTAGAGAGTATGAATGAAAGACAAATCATTTATAGCCGTAGGCATGTGCAGCATTGTATGACAAGACATGTATGTGCAGAAAAAGTCCCATATTATAGCATTGAGAAGAGACTGCAAGACAAGAGTAATGAGACATAAACGTGAGCACAGACCATGTGCTTAGAACTTTCAACCACTCCTTTTCAGTTACTATTTTTGTCCTTGCAATTGTTCTCCCTCTTGGGCCTTCTGTGTTAATTTGAAATATTCTGTAACATGTAAAGGAGAGTTTTGTTATAATGAGTGTTTGGGTAGAATTATCAACTAACCAACTCTTGGTTTGACTCCTGGTCACTGAGCTGTGTTCTTCTCTGTTATAGAGTCTACCTGCAGGCAACAAAGAATATCACACATTTTTTAGAAGATGACAATAGTAGTTAATAATAATGCCCAAGTTTGCATTTATTCTATCTCATTGCCATCCATTAGGCACAGATCTGGTTATTAAGTTCAAAATATACTGGCTGAGAGAAAATGACTACAAAAGTAGAATTTTTTCACCTTGAATTTCCAACTGGTCAAAATTTAAAAACACGGGTCTGTGGACAAACAAGGAGAATAAAATTCAGATACCACTGAAACTCTATGCTGAAAAATTGTTCTGTTTTTCCTTGAATACTCTGGGGGTCAGTTCTACTCTGGCCCCTAGGGTTGTCATGAGTCGGATCCAACTCGACTGCACTTGCTGGCTTGGCTTACTATATAAAGAATTGTTCTCATTTTTGGTGAGAAAAAGGTCTTCTATTTAGTGAATTTGAATGGAATCAAGGTCACATCCACCCTAGAGATAAGAAAAACATTCTGGATCAAGCCATTGTAGAAAATGCTGAGATTACACTTTTGCCAACTTTTCACCTTTGAAAAACCAAACCAAACTCATTACACTCACAGCAATCCTATGGGGCAGAGTAGAACCACCTCATAGGGTTTACAAGGAACAGCTGGTGGATTCCAACACCCAACCTTTTGGTTACTGGCTGATGTCTTAACCACTGCATCACCAGGGCTCCTATACTTCATCTTAGTTCTCCCAAATATCAGTGTAGGAGTTAGCAGTGTGACTTCTGAATGTCTTCTCTAGCTAACTAATACTGAGCTGTTTGCTGAGTCAGAAGTGCCTCAACAGCAATGGATTTATCAGAGAGGAGTTTAATACAGATAGGTGCTGTCAAAGTCAGTTCCTACTCGTAGCAGCTCTGTGTATAGCATAAAATAAATAAATAAATAAACACCTCCCAGTCCTGCTTGATTTTCACAGTCATTATTATGCTTGACTCCTCTGTTGCAATCACTATGGCAATCCATCTCGTTGAAGGTCTTTCTCTTTTTCGCTAATTTGCTAAACATGATGCCATTCTCCAGAAACTGATCCCTGCTAATAGCATGCCCAAAGTAGGTGAGATGCAAGCCCGTTCCACTTGTTTCTACAGAGATTCTGGTTGTACTTCTTCCAAGACAAATTTGTTTCTTCTTCTAGCAGTTAGTGGTATATTCAATATTCTTTGCCCAAAACCACTATTCAAAGGCATCAATTCTTCCTTCCTCTTCTTTATTCATTGTTCAGCTTTCAAATGCACATTTGGTGATTGAAAACACCGGCTTGGGTCAGGCACAACTTATTCTTTAGGTGACATCTTTGCTTTCGAGTGCTCAAAAGAGGTCTTTTGTGGCAGATTTGTCAGTGTAACGGCCTCATTTGCTTTCTTGACTGCTACTTTCTGGGTGTTTTTATAGGTCTATGAAAAATGAAATGTTTGACAACTTCAGTCTTTTCTGTTTATCATGATGTTGTTCATTGCTCCAGTGGTAAAGATTTTTGTTTCCTTGGTGTTGAGGTGTAAGCCACACTGAAGGCTGTTTTCTTTGATTTTACTAGTAAGTGCTTCAAGTCCTCTTAACTTTCAGCAAGCAAAGTTGTGTTATCTGCATAACACTGGTTGTTCATGCATCTTCCTCTAATCTTAATGCCCCATTCTTCTTTACAGAGTCAAGTTTCTCAGATTATTTGCTCAGCATACAGTCTGAATAGGTATGATGAAAGGAGACAACCCTATCATACACCTTTACTGACTTTAAATCAGACTTCATCTTAGTTCTCCCAAATATCAGTGTAGGAGTTAGCAGTGTGACTTCTGAATGTCCCCTTGTTCTGTTTGAACCATTGCTTCTTGATCTATGTACGGGTTCCTCATAAGCACAAATAAGTGTTCTGGAATTTACAACTTCAATTTTTTCTGTGTTTATCATAATGCTGCTTACTAGCTCAGTTATAAGGATTTTTGTTATCTATAATTTGTGATGATGTACACAGTTGAATGTCATATATTTAAAAGGTTTTAGGAACCCAGAAAAACTAGATGATGTTCAACTACTGCCAACAACCACTCTGACAGGGATTGTAACAGAGGGTCCCACAGAAAGTAGGAGGAAAACATAGCCGAGCCGAGTGCTGTCGAGTCGGATCTGACTCATGGAAAACATAGAGCAAAATTAAAAACTGCCCCCAAAAAGCCAACCTTACTCTAACAGAGACTGGAGGATTCACCAAGACTGTGGCATTTGGACAATTTGCTGACTCAAACTGAAACCTCTCCTAAAGTGCACCTCAACCAAAGATGAGACAGTCCTTTAAAACAAGCAAAAACAGGCAATAGTTGATGTTATATACATTCACCTAAACCGTAATAAAATTGGAAAAGAAAAAAGAATTCAGATTCCTAGTTGTTTTCCCAAACAGTTTTGATCAGAATATTAAGGGGTAGGACCCAGCAGTCTGTATTTTCATAATTCCCTGGGAAATTATCCCACTTGGCAGATGTAGGCCACTGGTAGGATCCCAGCATGTCACAGCACTAAGACAGCTTCTGGGTTCTGGATAAACCTGGGGTGGCTTTGTTAGGGTCAGCTTATCAGGACTCCACAGTTGACAGCCTCATCTCCCCTGGCCTGGGAAGACCACTGCTGCAAATCCTTTTCTACAGCCCAAGGCAAAGAGTGCCCACATCTACTACGAAATAGACACCCAACACTTTTATTGTGTAGCCAGGGCAGGAAGGAATAGGGTAATGTAATATTATATATGATGTCAAATTAAAAAGAAGTTTTTTCTCCTTTAGCAAAAATTATATTCACTTCCTTTTGCCTACCACGTAAAGTTTAAATTACTTTGTTTCGTCTCTTCCTCAACAGAATTAGGGAAACTATTCTGCTAGTAGCACATGATCAGTCTTCATTTAGAATAGGTGTCTGTACACAGCTCCTATATGCCAAATGCAGTCATATGTTGTATTTTAAAGAGAGCTCAAGTGTGCCTTAGCCCCCAAAACTTCACTTACAAAAATCAGGAGAAATGAAATACTCAGAACACACATTTGTCTACTATTGCATGAGGCAAATATGTAATTGGGAGCAATAGTGAATTTTAAACAGAGTTTGGCTAGGGCAAGTGATTTCTATTGATCGATTTTTCAGCCTCTTTCTATGTCACTTGAGAGGTGTTTAGTTATTGAAAGGTCAAGGAAGACCAGAGTGCAGCCCAAGGGGAAGGAAATATTGGACAGATAAATCAGAAAGGATCTATAAGAGATAAGAGCACTCTAAGGTTGCATATGTCTAGTTTTAAATCTCATCTTTATTCTTAATAGTTGTGTGGCCTTTGGAGAGTTTTTTAACCTCTTTTTTCACAATTTAAAATCATTTTTAAATTTTGATTGATATTAAAGAAGAAAACCCATCTTGTGGCCTTTGTAGTAACCATGTGCCCAGATCTATGACATGGACTGTGGTGTAATTGATCACTTTTGTGTGACCTTTCTTGCTATGATCTTGGCATTGCCACCCTAGAGGATTTCTCAGTTTTGTCATCCTGCTTGTCTTGAAGTGAGCCATTCCAGTGATGGGGAAGAGAAGATGCCCCCACCACTAAGGATGGAGAGATGGGCAGAAGATGGCACAGTGGGCTTCTGGGCCCACAGAGCAAGAAAGCTGAGGGTTTGGGGACAGAGGCTGACAGCCAGAGACTGACTGGCTGAGAACATGGCCAGGAAGACATATTTCTGACAGAAGAACTGTATTCTGAGCATCCTTCAGCCTGAGTAAACCCCATAAGCCTGAGTAATGTCTGTGAGTTCTGAGTGGCCAGTACAGTGAATTACTGAATCCACCAGAAATTGCTACAAGTGTCAGAAATAGTACAAATGGTGGAGAAAGGTGGAATGTTTGACATCGACCTCGTAGGAAGCAGCCTTGAGCTGTTGACTTTGATTCTCCTTTTCTCTTCTAAAGGAGGCCGGATGCCACTGCCACATCTTTGCGTGGACTTAAATATAGTATTTTATTAAATGATTTTAGGAAACCAATGAGGTTGGTGCTAAAGTTGCCTTCATTTAACACACCTAGAGAACTGATAGGACAGGCCATCAATGTCTATTTACTTGAAATATCAACCAAAGCCTTCCCTCTGGGGTTAAAGTCACCCTGGGAAATACAAACTAGTCATGGGAAAATTTCATTTTGAGGGTGTTTAATACAGTTTAGTAACTTACACAAGGACAGAGATACAAACATATTAATAGTTCAGAGAATTTCCATCCATTCATCTTACATTTATTCAAGAAATATTTTTATGAAGCTATGCTATTAAAAAATAATTTATGGAACCTTGGTACATTTAATAATGACTTCTATCAGTTAAAAAAAAAGATAAGTAGTTTGAACCCACCATGCACTTCCTGGAAGCTGTATGGGGCAGTTCTACTCTGTCCTAGAGAGTCGCTATGAGTTGAAGTCAACGCAATGGCAACAGGATTGGCTTTATAGATTTTTCTATCACCTACAGTATAGGCCTTTGGTAAATATCTTTATACTCAGTTTTTCACATAAACTCTAGTTTATTTACAAAATGCAAAAGTTTTGCCACAGTTATTTTGAAAGCACATAGGTATACTCATACATGGTGGAAAGAACAAAAGAGAAAAAAAGTGAGAGGGCTTAGGAAAATAAATGAAGGAAAGTAAGATCAAGGGAGATAAAAGAACAAAAGCTGAGTTGGCATTAGGCAGAATGATGTAAAACTTAGTAAGTGGGTTGAGGATTCCAGTAACAGTAGGAAGAGTTAAATATTAGAAAGAACAGAAGTTGAACATAATGAGTGGAAAATGTCAGAATGAGGACAAGAGAAGCCAGAATGCTTCTTATCAGAGACTGATGAGAATTCCTTAAATGAAAGTGTGACCCAGAACGAATTGATATTTTTAGTTTAATGGCTACCTGAGAAGGCTGCCGCTGACAATTCCTGAATAAAGGTAACTCAATATTTAATTTTAGAACTTTCATTTTCTCTTATGAAACTAGAATTCTTACAAAATTTAATTCTGATAAGAGGGTAGTATGCGCATGATAAAATCACAGGTTTTGTGAATCTGTCTCAAATACTGATACACTAAATTAATAATTTTTAGTAATTAACTCTTTAAACACACTCTTAATTACAACTTTACTTGCTTACACATACTTCATTGTGTTTCTTTTCAGATACTTTGGATTCAAATTATTTTAGATAAATTGGCAGATGAGTATACATACACATGTGTATGTATGGAGAGAGAGCTGCCATTGGGTTGATTCTGACTCATGGCAAATCATATGTGCAACAGAGCAGATTGAAATATTGCCCTTCCTGTGTCATCCTTATTATGATGGCTGATATCTTCAAATTCATCACTGCAGCTATTGAGCCAATCCATCTCACTGAAGAGTTGCTTTTGCTGACTCTCTGCTTTCCCAATCATGATGTCCTCCTTAAGCTACTAATCTCTATTGATGATGCTACGGCTGCTAACCAAAAGTTCGGCAGTTCAAATCCACCAGACTCTCCTTGGAAACTCTGTGAAGGCAATTCTACTCTGCCCTGTAGGGTCTCTATGAGTCAGAATCAACTCGATGGCACTGAGTTTTGTTTTTTCTTTTGTTTTTTTGGATGATGCTGGAACAAGAAGAATAAAATAAGTGTCTGCATCCTAAACGTAATCTGCGTCATTTTGTTTCTTAATTCTTTCTCCAAGTACATATTCCCAAGCATGAGACCCTAGGTTTCTCTCAAGTTAAATAAAGATTAACTTATGTTCTCTTTAAGACTGTGGAAAAACAAGTGATAATAATCTTAAAACCATAAAAGAAAAACAAAAGAATTTTCCCTGTGGGTAGGAACTTAAGTGGTGTTCAGACCACCTCTGGACCCAAATTACCAATTAAAATGTCAACACATTTGGGGCACAAATACTGTGACCACCTAAGGAGGAACTAACATTCTACAAATTCCTAAGACTCAGTGAAGTTTATACCATTTTTCCTATGAAACCACAAGTTAGTTTCCATTTCAAGGAGATGGACTTTGAAGGAATCTATCCCCTCTGTTTCCTTATGAACGATTGCATAATAAAATCTCTTCCTTCTCATCTCACCCCTATCTCAAAAGACTGGCTATTTGTGGCAGGTAGCATGAACTCTACGTAGGCTTGAGGGAACAATTTGCCCAAACCAAATGAGGTGGACAGTGTTCTACTGTGCTCTGTAAATTTTCACTGGCTGTTTTTTGGAAGCAGAACATAAGTCCTTTCTTCATAATCTATCTTAATCTGGAAGTCCTTTAAAATCTGCCCACAATGGGTGACCCTGCTGGTATTTGAAATACTGTTGGCGTAGTTTCCAGTACAACAGCACTGTGCAAGCTGCAAAAGTTACAAACTTTCGTATACAAACTGACAGATGGATGTTGATCAAATGATGTCAAAGATCATGTAAAGAAGTCCATTGATATAAATGAAGCTACGTTAAATGGATCAGGAGAAAAATCTGACAGTCTACTTCTGAAATGAATTACCCAGTGAAAGCTTTATGTGTTATCAGGAGGGCTCAGTCCATGAAGAAGGACATCATGCTTGGTGAAGTAGT
Source organism: Heterohyrax brucei (assembly GCA_028571685.1). Taxonomy (NCBI): domain Eukaryota; kingdom Metazoa; phylum Chordata; class Mammalia; order Hyracoidea; family Procaviidae; genus Heterohyrax; species Heterohyrax brucei. The sequence goes on along the minus strand of CM053145.1, from coordinate 57,435,122 downwards.
GGGACAAGTGAAAAGGGGAAAACCCTCAACCAGATAGATTGTCACAGTGGCTGCAACAATGAACTTAAGCATAATAACAATTGTGAGGATGGCAGGAACACGCAGTGTTTCATTCTGCTGTACACAGGATCACCATGAGTTGGAATTGACTTGAAAGCATCTAATAACAATGTTAGTTATAATAACTTAGATCTCACAGATTCTTTCCCCATCTGCTCATGTTGAATGTCAAGCATTATGAAGACCACTGAGAGCATCTTACACATATGTAGAAATACACTATTTCTTTCAAGATGCAATTGTTGTTTCACCACCTTTGGGGACCCACTGAGAGCTGTCATGTCCTCTACCACCTGTATCTCCTGTCCTATGTAAGAATTACACTCTTAACAATGTTTTTTACAACAGTTAGTAGGCTGATCAGGAATCATTCTTCTACCACCATGAATATTAATGTTTGGGGAAATTATTATTTTGATTTTTGTTTATATTCTCTTCCTGTTTCTCCAATCCCAACTTCCTGTCTTTTGTCAGTTGATGCTTGCTACAAATTCAACAGAAATGTGGTAGAATAAGAGACAAATGCTCCTGAGAGCTATCAGGCCGATTCCAGATTCACCCACAGACAGACTTTTATTCCTTGGTCAAACTTGTTGACACTTGCTCTTCCTTCCATTAGGGTAAATTTATTCTCAGGAGACCTGTTTATATTGCATGAAAACAAACTTTTGGCAGGTCCCCAACCAGTTTGCCAGCTGATCCCAGCAGTGATTTCAATTAAGATCTTTTCTGTAGATTAAAGGGAAATTATAATAATAATAAATTATAATAAAGTGTTTTTACCTCAGTCAGACACTGTTTCAAAGAAATGAGTTCAAACATTTTAGAGCTAGAAAAATGCTTTCTAGATTTTTATGTATGACACAGAAAATTGTTGTTATTTTCCTTATTTCAAGCCCTTTAAGTTTGGCTAGTTTATCCACACACCATGCAAATGATGAGCAGACAATACATGTTTAGAAAATTGTCTTACACCATTTTTGCCCAAAGTGCTTCTATAATTTTGGTCTCCCTCACTTTTATACTTTGGCTGTATACCCCGGCTTTCAAGTCCTGCTTTCAATTTTAGCAACAATTTCACTCTTCTACCATTGACTGAATGGATTTGACCTTCCCACCTAGATTTCGGCACTGTCCGTTCTACTGGTTTTATTCCTCCTAAAGTTTTATGGAAGCATAGACAAGTGATGATAACACCTTCCTTTTTCAACACTGACTCCAGAATTTCACTCCCAGTCACGTCAAAAAAGAGGATAAGATGCATAGACTGAATTCTAGATTGATTACAGGACTTCTTCAGAGTGTACTGGAAGGCAAACTCTAGGAGGGGAGAAGCATTCTCACTGATTTTTGAAGCTTCTAATGACTCAGAAGAATTTATTTGCAGATAATTCCCTAGTGTTTGTTGAATTGAACATGACACAAATTATTGGTGGCAAAACAAAATTGTTTTACACTATAATAAATATATAATACTTGCAATTAATATAATTATATATGTAGAGATTATTTTATCTATGAACATAGTTTATATGTAGTGAACAAATTCTGACAGTTAGGTTCAAGAACTCATCCTAGAAAAAGTGCTACATACCTCACTTCTGAATATCACTGTCAACGCACTCCCCTTGGGAAGCTATGCACCCATGCCAGCACCTAGTCCACTCTTCAAAGCAATTTTGGAACTCTTTTCTGGAATGACCATCAGAGCTGTCATTGTATTACACTTGATGTAGCCTTTTCAGCACTCCTAAATAGTAAACTTGGTTAACTGCTTGTCCAGTTGGCACACATTTTTGCAATATTTTCATCAGTTCTGCTTGTTACTTGCTGCCCAGACCTCTCTTCATCGGTGATGCTTTCTCTCTCCTCAGAAAAATGCTCAGTTCGTTTGTACACTGCTGTTTTCTTCATGGCATTACCCCCATAAACTTGAAATAACACACTCCTGATGTCACTTCTGCTGTTGCCAAATTTAACAAGAAATTTAATGTTTGTTGCTCTAATTCAAGCTCTGACATTCTTGCGGCAGGACACAAAAATACGCAACAATGAACACCGCTTCGCAAGATACCACCACACATCAACATGAACACAGCTGCAAGACACTGATAAATCAGGGTTATGGAACCTTACTGAGCTGTTTGTATAGTGCTGCCAACATAAATGTCTGGTGGCAAGTTCATGAAACTAATGGTCAGGCCTCGCATATATGTATGAGTGTGTATACATGTGCTACTTAAAAAAATCTTGTTTGAAATTGGTTATTGTTTTAGTAGTTGGGTACTGTTCTAACAGAAATACCATGAGTAGATGTCTTTAAAAAGGAAAAGTTTATTCTCTCACAGTCCTATAGGCTGCAAGTTCAAATTCAGGGCACTGGCTCAGGAGGAAGCTTTTCTCTCTCTGCTGGATTTGGAGGAAGGTCTTGTGTTGCATCAGTCTTCCTTTGGTCTGGGAGCATCTTGGCACAGGAAACTTCGGTCCAAAGGATTGGCTCTGCTCCTGGAGCTGCTTTCTTGATGACATGAGGTCCCCAAATCTCGTTTCTCTTTCCTTTTATGTCTGGTAAGATACAAGGTGGAGCAAACTACACTCCAGGTGAACTCTCTTAGGAAGTGTGTGTTACAGTCCCACTATAATCCAATCAATTAACTATGTTGTTGGGAACCATCGAGTCAGTTCTGACTTATAGCGACCCCATGAACAGCAGAATGAAACACTGCCTGGTCTTGAGTCATATCCACAATAGTTTTTATGCTTAAACTCATTGTTGTGGAGACTGTGTCAATCCATCTCCTCAACAGTCTTCCTCCTTTTCGCTGACTCCACTCTACCAAGCATGACGTCCTTCTCCAGGGACTATTCCTTCCTGACAACATGTCTAAGGTATGTAAGACACAGTCTTGCAATCTTTACTTCCAAGAAGCACTCTTGTTCTATTTCTTCCAGAACAGATCTGTTTGTCCTTTTGGTGGTCCATCATACACTCAATATTTTTCACCAACACCACAGTTTAAAGGCACCAATTCTTCTTCTGTCTTCTTTGTGCATGGTCCAGCCTTGGCATGCGTATGATGTGATTGAAAATACAGTGGCTTGGGTCAGGTGCTTTTTAGTCTTCAAGGTGGCATCTTCACTTTTGAATAATGAGATCCTTTGCAGCAGATTTTCCCAGTGAAATGGGTCTTTTGATTTCTTGACTGTCGCTTCTGTGGGTGTTGATTGTAGACCCAAGTAAAATCTTTTCTCCATTTATGACAATGTTGCTTACTGGTCCAGTTGTGAAGATTCTTGTTCTCCTGATGTTGAGGAGCAATCCATACTGAAGGCTGTGGTCCTTGATCTTTATCAGTAAGTGTCTCAAATCTTCTTCATTTCTAGCAAGTAAGGTGGTGTCATCTGTGTAACGCAGGTTGTTAATGAGTTATCCTCCAATTTTGATGCCTTATTTTTCTTCACAGAATCTTCTTGGATTATTTGTTCTTCATACAAGTTTAAAAAGGTATGGTGAAAGGATACAGCCCTGATGCATACCCAACTTTAAACCTGCAGTAGCTTCTTGTTCTGCTCGCAAAACTGCCTCTTGGTCTGTATACAGATTCCTTAAGAGCATGGAATTCCCATTTTCTGCAACATTACCATAATTTAGTACAATCCACACAGTGAAATGCTTTTGCGTAGTCGATGAAACACAAGAAAACATCTCGCTGGTACTCTTTTCTTTCAGCCAAGATCCGTCTGACATCAGTGATGGTATCCCTGGTTCCATGTCCTCTTCTGAATCCAGCTTCAATTTCTGGCAGTTCCTTGTCAATACACTGTTGCAGTCACTTTTGAATGATCTTGAGCAGAATTTTACTTGTGTATGAGATCGATGACACTGTTCAGTAATTTCCACATTCAGTTGGATCACCTTTCTTTGGAATGGGCATAAATATGAATCTGTTCTAGGCAGTTAGCCAGGTAGCTGTCCTCCAAATTTCTTGGCAAAATTTCTGGAGCCTTGTTATTGGCCAATGCCTTCATTGCGGCTTCGACTTCTTCCTTCAGTACCATTTGACCCTCATATGCTACATCTTCAAATGGCTGAACATCAACTATGTATTTCTGATATAATGACTCTGTGTATTCCTTCTGTCTTGTTTTGACAGTCCATAAAACACTTTACAGTTTGTCCATGGAATCCTTCACTGTTGCAACTCAAGACTTGAATTTTTTCTTCAGTTCTTTAAGCTTGGGAAATGCAGAACATGTCCTTTCCTTTTGGTTTTCCATTTCCAGCTCTTTGTACATGTCACTGTAATACTTTCTTTTGTTTTCTCGAGGTGCTCTTTGAAATCTTCTGTTTATGTTTTTTACTTTGGCATTCCTTCCTTTTGCTTTAGCTGCAAGACTTTCAAGAGCAACTTTCAGTCTCTTCCGACATCTAATTTGTTCTTTTCTTTCTTTCCTGTCTTTTTAACGACCTCTTGGTCTCTTCATGGATGATGTCTTTGACATCATTCCACAAGTCATCTGATCTTCTGTCATTAGTTATCAACACATCAAATCTGTTCTTGAAATGGTCTTTAAACTCAGAAGGAATCTACTCAAGGTCATGTTTTTGGCTCTTGTGGACTTGTTCTGATTTTCTTCAGTTTCAGTTTGAATTTGCTTATGAGCAATTGATGATCTGTGCTACAGTCAGTACCTGGTCTTGTTATGGCTACCAATATGGAGCTTTTCTGTCATCTTTTTCCACAGATGTAGTTGATTTGGTTCCTGTGTATTCCATCTGGTGAGGTCCATGTGTACAGTTGCTGTTTGTGTTGGTTAAAAAAGGTATTTGCAATGAAGAAGTCATTTGTTTTGCAAAATTCTATAATGCAATCTTTGGCATTATTTCTATCACCAAAGCATATTTTTCAGCTACTGATTCTTCTTCTTTGTTTCCAACTTTTTCATTGCAGTCACCAGTAATTATTAGTGCATCCTGACTGCATGTTTGATCAGTTTCAGACTGTAGAAGCTAGTAAAAGTCTTCAACAGCTTCACCTTTGGCTTCAGTAGTTGGTGTGTAAATTTGAATAATAGGCAGATAACTATAGGCAGAAATCAAGATTTACAGTATAGGAAGATCACAAATGGAGGCATGCATTTTTGGGGGGAAACAATTCAGTCTATGAAACTCATTTCTAGGAAGATACAACAGTGGCTATATGACAAAACTAACAGAATTGAAAATATATAAAAGGAGGGAGAGGCAAAATTCTGATGTTCCCCTTCTGTCTCATGCCTCATTATGGTTTGGCCATAGTTTGGACAATGGCTGCATGTCTCTGTCCCTTTACTTGTGCTGGTTGTCCTCTCTTCCATGGTTCTGATCCTGCTCTTGTCAGAATCTTCCTTATCCTTTTGTTCCATCACACCTATGGTGCTAACGCAGTAGTGGTTCCCCACTACCCACGTGACAGCCCTTGGGTTCTTCATCATCTGTTAAGGGTCTCTAAAGCTAAACAACCTCTACAAAGAACTCTTTTATTAAATTCTGTCCATATAAATCATTTTGGTGCATCACTGATTTATGTCCATACTGTAACTGATGTAAAAGTTTTTAAAATTTCTCCTACTTCTTGTATTTTAAGTTTCTGTAGGCAAGACATAATTTTCATATAGCAAGTATATAAAATATAATGTGCTTTTATAAATGCATATGGCATAATTTAATTAAGTCTATGTCCTACACTATGGATTTTAAAATGCCATCCTTTATATATATAAATAGGTTACTCTTTTGTACATATGTAGTATTTAGTTTTATTTTACACTGAGACATACAAAGTAATACCTTTTAAAAAACAGACTTTTTTTTTTTAAAGGAGCAATAATTATATGGAAATGTTGTTAAACTGCTGAGGAGAATTTATCATTAGTTAAAAAATAGCAAACCAAAAGCCTCTAGGAAGTACAAATATGAATTTAATATTCAAGTAGTCACCATTGTACTAGTCTTTTCCTTTTTATAATAGCACATCACAGAAACTTGTTCAGTCTCCCTTGTGACCTTGTGAAGACAGTAAATGTTTCCCTTTGTCACCTAAAACACGCTATTCATTTCAAAACGGCCATCATGGCAGTGTGGCTATTTTGAGATTCCCATTGTTTGTCTAAAATAGAATGTACCTATAGAGTGCATGTTCTGAAAATTGTTTGTTCTGTGCGCTCATTACTTCCCGTCAACTTTCAGAACAGTAATTTCTAACAATTTTTAAACATTCTTTTCCCAACAGGTCAAGTGAATGATGCTATTTAAGTGTATGGTTTGTGGGGTGTAGGCTACTAGGAAGCTAAGCCTTGATCTGGGCTAAGGATAACCAGTCAGAAACTCAGCTACCTTGCTTGTCTCAGGAGATAAGGTAGATCTCACACAGCTGTGGAGAATGCCAAGGAGATTAACCAGTTTGCGGTTATTTTTAAGATCAGGAGCAAACCTGCCATATAAACAAGGGGTTAATTAATACAGAAAGAACAAAGCAGACTGAATAGGGCAAGCACATGGTTTTTGATTTCCCAGTGCTGTCCTCACTCTAGTTCATCTTCCATAGGGACAGTAGGAATGACAATTAATTAATTTAATTATGTCATGAATTTGCTTAATGGTACCAGCTTTGAATATGTCATTTTCTGGACTTTACATTGAAAATGGAATCAAGGTCAAGCCCCATCCTATTTCAATGTATTTCTCAATGTTTCTTTCTACACATCTTACCCTTAAGCTATTGGCTTTTCATTACTTTCTCTGATATATCTTAAATATTTCATCAAGTTTGACCAACATGCAAAATTTATTTTTATTTCAAAGAGCATGTTAAGCTAAACTGCTTATGCAATGGGTGTAAATCAGCCTGTGGCTTGCAACATGCAAAATTTAAGTCATGAAACCAAAGAAAGATCAGGGTTTACTGAAATATATAACAACTTCAGTAAAGAAAGTTATAAATCCCTGTCCTAGCTACAGTAAGCATACTCTGTGTGTACTACACTATACAAATTCACAGCTTTTTGCTTTATTTCCCCAGTTCTCTTTGCCTAGAATATGAGACTAAGCTGTACACTTCACCCTCTATATAAATGGAAGTAATATCTATTTGGGGAAGTCCTTATCCTCCAGATAAAATTGACAAGTCTTGTAGGGGATCCCTCAGTTATTTCTTCATGGCTCCATTAACTCAGGCATCCACCTGTATTATAATTCATCTACTTAAGCTCTAGTAAGAAAGCTACTTTAGTCTTGAAACAAAAACATAAAAAATAAATCTGTTGCCATGAGTTGCTTGTGACACATGGCAACGTCATGCACTACAGAGTAGAACTGCTCTATAGGGCTTTCTTAGCTGTCTTCTTTACACAAAGCTTTTCTTCTGTAGTGCCACTGGGTGAATTTGAACTGCCTACCTTTATTAGTGGAAACATGGTAGCATAGTGGTTATGTGCTAGGTCTGCTTACCAAAAGGTTGGCAGTCTGAATCCACGAGGTGCTCCTTGGAAACTCTTTGGAGCAGTTCTACTTTGTCCTGTAGGGTCACTAGGAGTTAGAATTGATTTGACAGCAGGTTTGGTTCAATTAACCTTTATTAGTAGTCGTGCAGAGCATCCTTAGCACCTAAAATATGGATTACCTTCTGGCCTGCACTCAAAAATACTTGTCTTAGAGAAAGATGATTTCACAATAGGAACAGGAATCTGTACAGATGTTTCCTTCAAGAAAAAGGCAGCAGCACGCTAAAATTCCCAAGTAAGCTTTGATTCCAGGTTAAGATGTCTTTGAATGCTAGTGTCTTCTTGCTTGGCATCTGTTGTTGTTATTGGGTGTGATCAAGTTGGTTCCAACTCCTAGGGACCATATAGAACAGAGTAGAACAACCTTGTAGCATTTCCAAAGAGTTGGATTCAAACTGTCAGCCTTTAGGTTGGTAGCCAAGCTCATAACTACTGTACCACCAGGGATCCAATTTTGTGTACAGTCCTTCCAAAAGCTATATGGAAAACATGCACACAAACACACACACACACACACACACACACACACGTTTAAACTCATTGACATCTTAAAAAAAAAAAAAGATGACATGATAATTCCAGATGAGAAATGAACAAAGGTAAGAGAGTCTAAGGTTAAACAAAAATATTAAAATATTAGGAGTAGGTAAAAATGTTCTTACTAAATTCTAGGACCTCATTCCACTGTCCTTACCTTGCTTTGAGAATATTAAAAGCCAGGCTTATACTGCAAATTAGGAGAGGGTCTGACCCAAGATGAAAGACTCATAAATGTTATTTATGGATCATCAAATGAAACAAGTTAGTGTCTGCCAAGTAAGCAGAACTCTTCTGTACGTTGGGCCTTCCAGCACCACAGTTATTCCAGTCAGTGCCTGGTCCCTCACTGCTAAGTATGAGACAGCTAATTCACCTGAGTAAATCTTCTAAATTTAAAAACGAATGCCAAAATAAATAAATTGACAAATAATTAAACAGATGTTTCTATATGGAAATATCAGTAATTTAGGGAGAAGAAAAATTCAAAAGTAGACATATGACATTAAGATGACTATAATATCAATAGATAATATGGCACAATGATACAAGAACAGAATGCTGTAAAAATAAAAAGGAGCATTCAGGGAATAAAAAATGGACATTGAAAAATTGAAAAGTACTATTTAAGAGAAATACAATTTTTTTGAAGCCTCATATATGGTTAAGATTGTGTGTTAGTCTGGCTGGGCTATGATTCTCAGTATTTAAATGTGATCACTCGCATTACCACATCTGTTGTGAGCAGCCTATCAGCGGAATCTGAGTTTTCTTGGGGGTGTGACCTGTATCCAGATATAAGCAGATACTCTGGCTATTTTCTTCACTGTCCTGAGGCTGCCTCCTGTTTATCTGACCTCCAGCTATTGGAACGTAAGCTATCAGTTTAGCCGCGTACCTTGGCATTTGGATCCCATCACTACCTTCTGTTCTTCTGACCTTCAGTTTCTGGGACTTGAGCTGTCAGCTGAGCAGCCAATCTTGAGCTTGCCAGGCCCTGCAACTAAGTAAATCGAAAGAAGCCTTGTGATCTTTCCTGCCAGTGTTGGGATTTGTTGATATTCACAGCCTCTAACCAAAAGCTCTGCTTTCTGACCCACTGATTTTGGGTCCTCCAGTCCCTGTGGATACTTGAATTGAGAGAAGCCTCTCTCCTGATCCACACAAGTGAGATGCTCCAGTTTCTATGATCACATGACCATACTTACATGATCATATTTTTATGCTTCACTGGCTTTGCTTCTCTAGAAAACCCAACCTAAGACAGTTTGAGAAAGTTAGTGATATAACCCTAAATGCAGAAGAAAAATACAGAAAGAAGAAAAAAATATATAAACAAAGCCAAATAAATTAGAGGCTCAAATGAAGAATTTTAAAATTTAAAGAACTGGATAAAATAGATCAGAGGATATTTTCAAATAAATTATAAGAAACTTCCAGAATAGAGATGACATGAGATTCCAGAATGAAGAATCACTGAGAGTTCCACTTAACACATAAGAAGTAAACCAAACCAGAACGTGCACTGGTGGCTCCCTTGTTAAATTTCCAGCCAGTAATTGAAAAATATGTGGTTCAAACCCACAAGCTGCTCCAAAGGAAAAGAGACCTGAAAATCTGCTCCAGTACACATTACAGCCTGGAAAAGCCTGTGGGAGATTTCTACTCTGTCCTGTAAGGTAGGATAGTCAGATGGACTGCAGAGCATACCCCACCACCCACCCAAATGGGGTCAGAGAGAGAGATAAAGAGACAGAGAGAGAGAATACATTAAAGAACTGGGAATCAAATGGCGCCGCATTATTTCCCAACTTAAAATTCCACACTGAGACAAACTGTTTCAGTCTAAGCTTAGAAAGGAGATGCAAAACTTCTAAAGTTTTGCCTCTCCATGAACATTTTCAGAAGTTTATTAAAAAATACCACAATTGATGGTCCAGCGGCTTCAGGACTCCCCTGGGAGCATGGCCCTGGCCCTGATGCTGCCCTTGCCCATAAATCATAGCAAAGGTCCACTCTTTGGACATGAGTGGATTGGACTTGGTGATGCAGAGTGGCCATATATTGCATGCACTTTATGGTTCTATACATCTATAGGATATCATCCTGCTGACCTCTGGCTGGAGGAGGGAGATTGGTTGAAGAGGAGGGGAAAGGAGGCTGTTGGGAGGATGAGACATGTGTGGAGCAGAGAGGAATAGTGTGCAATCACTGGACAGGGAGAGCAGGGGAAGCTTCATATAGGTGGACATGTAAATTTATATGGGAATGTACATTTTCACTCAGTCATAATAAAAAAAATACATTCCACTAAAATGAGAGACTAAATTTGGAAAACTTTTTGACTTTGCACATGAAGACAAGACTTAAGAACCCCAAAGACGATGACCATGATCATGAGTATGAAGTAGTCTAGAGAGTCTAGGAAGATGGAGAACTGTAAGAGAGACACCTTTCTCTTAGTTTCCTACTTTTACCACAGCAAAATACCACAAAGTGGATGGCTTGAAAAACAGAATTTATTTCCTTAGTGTTCTGGAAGCTAGAAGTCCAAATTCAGAGTGTCGGCAAGGCTATAGTCTCTTTCCATTAGCTCTAGGGACAAGTCCTTCCTCTTTCAACTTTTATTATTTGTTGTTAGTTGCCTTCCGGTTGATTGTAACTTGTGGTGACATTACCTATTAACAGAACAAAAAGGTTTCCTGGTCCTGTGCCATCTTCCTGAGCATTGGTATGCTTGTGGTCCTTGTCTCCACTGTCACACCAATCCCTTTCATTGAGGAATTTTCTCGTTTTTGCTGACCCTTTACTAGTTGTGATGTCTTTTTGTAGTAACTGGATTTTCCTGACCAGAGTAGGTACACCAGTGTCTCACCACCCTTGTTGCTAAAGAGCACTGTGGTTGGATTTCTTCTAAGATTAGCTTGTTAATCTTTCTGGCTGTCCACAGTATTGTCAATATGTTTTGCCAGGACTGTAGCTTGAAGCCATCAATTCAAGCTGATACATTTATACAGAAGCAAAATTGATGCATTCCGTTTATATAGTCTCCAGTATTTCTTGGCTTTCCTTGGCTTGTAGAGTTATCCTCACATTCTGTCTTTTTCTATGTGACTCTATTTCTGCCCTACTTTTTTAAATGATTTTTTAAATTGTGCTAAATGTACACATAGTAAAACAAAACATTTGCCATCTCGCTGTTTTTCACATGTCCAATCATATTAATGTATTTATCATGTTGTTCAACCATCACTTTTATTTGTTTTACAAAATTCATTCAAAGGGCAGTAGGATTAGAGCTCACCCTATTCCGGTATGAGTTCCTTAATTTAACTGATAACAGTGTCTACAAAAACAAACAAATGAAAAAACGAAACACTGTTTCTCCAAACAACATCATATTTGCAGATATACGAGGTAGAACTTCAACATATCTTTTTAGAGGACCCAATTCAATCAATAATACCTTCAAATATAAAACACTTATAACTGCTTAATAGCCTGAAAATACTGAGAGATATTCATTATTTTAAAGAATTCAGAGAAAGAATAAACAATAGGTAAACAAAATGTCAACAGAACAATGGAAAGCATTTTGTTCTATATGCCGGGTCAGTGTTTTAAGTGTTTTTCTTGTTATTCTTTCTTTATTTTTGACATATTAACCCACTCTCGGTGTACAGTGGTTTCCAGTGACTGAAAAGGTGTCACTGTGTTGCATTAAAGATGATCAAAAATGTGGGTTTTACCCAGAATAGTCAGGGTTATGTGAATCATGATTAGTTTTCTCCCTTTATTAAAGTTATTGTTTGATGTTTTATAGTGTATATGCAGAACAATGTATATTCCAAACATTTCTTCTCTGTAATTTTTTAGACTACAACCCTTGTGTTCCTTGAATGCAATCTTTTCAAGTTGGCTCTACATCTGCCTTTCTGTCCAGCACTGCCTACAGGAGAGAGGACAATGTGTGGAAAAAGAAGAGGGATACTATTCATGGAAGGACAGTCTTTCTATTGTCTGCCATGGCCAGATTGACCCTGAAGAGTATGAAGTCACTACATCCTTTAGAGGTGATCAAGGAAACTGATGAGAAGGGCCTATTGATACTGTAGAGCAGTAGTCTTGAAAAGGAGTAGGCACTCCTGCTACTGTCTGACCAATGGCATGGAGCCAGCAGACAGGGCAAAGTGACCATCCTGGTTGCTAGTAGTAAGGGGCATAGAGAGTAAAGAATGCTTCCTACTAGCACTACCATCACAATTTTCCTTCCAATAGATCTGGGGCAACTGGATGGATATAACGTAGATGGAGAAGATCCACTATACAGGACCATACAAGTGGTTCTAGGCCAAGCATCCACAGTGAACCATTGGAAGTCCAGAGATCTGAATTTGTCCTATTCTGACATAAATGAGAGAATGAGACCCAATCATCATGTCGCTACCATTTTGTCAGGCCATTATCATACGATTCTGAGAACTAAATTCTTGTTTGGGCCAGCAGGAAGAATCTGATGGACAGAGCATTTTCCTGGAACTAGGTCTATGCTTGCCTAGTCTAAAGACAGTATTAGCCTGAAACATGGAGGTAAATACCACACGAAATGGTTAAAGAGTTGAAATGTTAAGCTAGTGCCTTCAGGGAGAAGGTCTGGGAAGGAGGATGAATAGAGCTGAGAAACCACTGAATATTTTTATAATAAGCCTGTAATATTTTATTTATAAGCCCTGTAGATACACTATTTCCAAAAAATAAATATATATAGTTGGATTTTTAAAAATTCTTCCAGTTCCAAACTGCTACATAAACTAAACTTACAGAAGTCTAAATATACTCTAAAATGCTACAGGTAAAGTCAGTGACTTCCAATTTGTCTTTAAATTGGTACCTTCAAATATATCACTGTTGGTCTAACAGAAACTCAGAAGTCCGTAAACAAAAAAGTGAGATTACTAACCAGTCAAATGAAATACAGAGGTGGAAGCCTAGTGTTACTAGAGATATACAAGGACTTAACATTTTCACGCTCACAGATAACTCTGTGGACCAACTACTTTTCCTGCCTGTGAAGATTTATTGGGATGCTGTTTCATCACTGACAGTGTATGCTACCACAAGGCAGAGCCCTTGTGATTGTTTAAAATGAAGAAAGAGACATGCAAAAATTACTGTTTTTACAGTATATTGTGGGAGGTATCTGAAGTTTGGGCACGAAAAAATAGAAATTTTGAAATTTTTTTTCACTTATGTACCTGACAGCATAGTGTTTAAGAGCTATAGCTGCTTACCAGAAGTTCTGCAGTTGGAATACGTCAGGTGCTCCTTGGAAACCTTAGGAGATAATTCTACTCTATCCGATAGGGTGGGTATGAGTTGACATCAGCTGGACAGCAAAGAGTTTGGCTTTTTTTGGTTTATGTACCAATAGACCCCAGTGGGGACTCTAGGATATAAGACTAGTATTTCATATATACCACTGAATATTTAGGGTAGGCTTGTGGAAAGCTGTCTTTGTTCTCCAGGGCTACTAAAACAGTAGTACCACAAGTGGATGACTTTAACCAAGAGAAGTTTATGCTTTTCAAGTCTAGTAGGCTAGAAGTCTGAATTCAGGGTGCAGCTCTAGGGGAAAGGTTACTCTCTCTGTTGGATCTAGAGGGAGGTCCCTGTCATTAGTATTCCTTTGGTCTGGGAGCATCTCTGCATGGGAATTTCAGGTCCAAAGGGTATGTTCTGCTCCCGATACCGCCTTCTTGATGGTGTGAGGTCCCTAGAACTTTGTTTGCTTCCATTTCCTTTTATCTAAGATAAAATATGATGTAGACCACATCCCTGGAAAGCTCCCCTTACATTGGATCAGGGATGTGCCCTTAGCAAGGGTGTTACAGTCTAGCCCTAATCCTCTTTAATGAAATCCAATCTTGCCCCATTAACCACAGGCAGAGCTTACGCATACAAACATGAGAATCACAAAACAGAAGACAACCACACAACACTGGGAATCATGGCCTAGCCAAACTGCTATTTTGAAGGACATAATTCAGTCCACAACAGAGAGGGGAAAAAAAACCTGTACTATCTACCAAAAAGGTAAACATACTCAATGATTCAGGATGCTTCCATTAATGAAAACACATGGTATCAATAAAAAAAATGCATAGCAGATAATAACTGATTCAAAAAAGAGTTAAGGCAAGCGCAGGACCAAAACTATGAAACTTGAGGATGTTTGTCTGCGGTACCTTTTTTTCTGGCCCTGGCGTTCCTCAGTCACCTCTGCTAGCTGTCAGTTAGACACCACTAACGAGGACACCGATGGCAGTTTAAGAAATGTTCCTGTCCCTTGGGTATTTCTATTCTAATAAGGAATGTCTTAAAAACTAAACCATTTTAAGCCCCCAGCAAATTAATCTGTAAACAGACTGCCTTCATCCACTGTCATTGGTAATAGGGTAATATTTTAGGACTTAGTAAACTCTTCACCTGCCCTCAGGTATTGCTTTCTAGTTGGCTGCATGCAGTGAAGCTGACACATGACCTTGAAAAATGAGTCATTTTTTTTATCCAATGCAATTCATTGTTTCTTTTCTTCTTCTGCATTTTTTCAAATTATTTTTTTCATTGTGTATCAAGTGAAAGTTTACAATTACATTAAGTTTCTCATAGAAAAACTTACATAAGCTTTGCCGTGCCACTCTGCCTGTCTACTCTCCTCACACTGTAACAGCACATTCCTGCCTTCTACCCTACACTTCTCACTTCCATTTAACCAGCACCTCTGTCTTCTCATCTCACCTCCAAAGCTGCCCAGTAAGTCCCCAGTACGTACTCAAGCCAAGACGCACCCTCTTCACCACTATTATTTTATGTTGTATATGCCAGTTCAATCTTTGCCCAATGAGTTAGCTTTTGGAATGGTTTCAGTGCTGGACTAACAGAGTCTGGGGAGAGTCATGTCTTTTGGGGATCCTCCAGTCCATGAGATCATCAAGCCTACTCTTTTATTAGAGTTCAAGTTCTGCACTCCATGTTTCTCCTGTTACGTCATGAACTCTTTGCTGAGTTCCCCATAAGTGAAGTCTTTGGTGGTTGCCAGGCACCATGCAGTTCTTCCAGTCTCACGTCGATGTAGTCTCTGTATATCTGGCCTTTTCCAACTGTATGGCTCACACTTTCCTTGTATCTTTGATACTCTTCTTTCTCCTTTGCTCTAAATGGGTTGAGACCAATTGATGCTTGTTAGATAGCCATTTGCTAGCTTTTACGATCCCAGATACCACTCAACTAGGTGGCATACAGAAAGTTTTAATAAAATTTTTATGCCAATTAACCTAGATGAGCCCTGAAACCTTATTTCCTAGACACTTGACCCTGTTACTCTGTCTGTCAAAGTGTTTGGTTTTATTTAAAATACTTCTAAATTTGGGTTTAGCCCATTTGTGCTGCTTTTTCCTTATGTTATACTGCCTCTCCCTTCAGGCAAAATAATTCTTGTCAGCTGTCTAATTAATGAATACCCTTGTCTCATCCACCTCTCCTGGTAACCATGGACAGATGTTTTCTTCTGTGTATAAAACAGTCCCTGAGTCCTTATAATAGTTGTCTCATGCAATATATGTCCTTTTACAATTGACTAGTTTCTCTCAGCAAAGTGCCTTCCAGCCTCTTTGATGTTATGAGATAGTTCCCAAATTCATCATTGCTTTTCTTACATTGCATAATATCCCTTTGTAAGCAAGTATGCATTTGTGTGGAAGTTCTTATTTCTTTAGGATATATTCCAAGAGCTGGGATTGCTGAATTGCGTGGTATTTTTATTGCTAGCTTTTTAAGAAAATGGCAAATTAATTTCCAGAGTGGTTCTATCATTTTAAATTTCACCAATAATGCATAAATGTTTCAGTCTCTCCATGTCCTCTCCAACATTGTGTTTTTTGAATCAATGTCAGCTTCATTGGGGTGAGATAGTATCTCATTGTAGTTTTAGATTGCATTATCTAGTAGTTAATGATCCTGAGCATTTTTTCATGTAGCTACTAGTTGCTTGAATATCTTCTTTGGTGAAGTGCCTGACATAATTCTTTGCTCACATTGTAATCAGGATATTTGTCTTTGTGTTGTTGATGTTTTGAAGTATCTTGTAGATCTGAGATATTAGATGCTGGTTGAATTTATCATATCCCCCAACTGTTTTTTCCTCCATCTGTAGGGTTTTTTCCCCCTCCAATGTAAAAGAGTTGTTGAACTCTTTTAATGACCATAAATGTTTGACTTTTAGGAATTTCAGGTATCTGATATTTGTGCATTTATAGCAATGGTTTCATTCTGTTTATGTCTTGTATTAGGTCTCTTAGCATTGTCACTGTCTTTTCTTACATGCTCTTTATCCTTTCAATTTTATATTTAGTCTTTTTTTTCCATTCTGAATTAGTCTTTCTGCACAGTGTGAAGTACAGATTTTGTTGCATATTTTTTTTTTTTTTTTTTGCAGATGGATATCCAGTTATGTCAACACCATTTACTAAAAACTATCTTTTCCCCAATTTATGAACTTTGGGCCTTTGTTAAATATGGGCTGCTCATAGGTGGATAATTTTTTGTCTGGATTCTCATTTCTATTCCATTGATGTATATATTTATTGTTGTATTAGTGTCAGGCTGTTTGGACTAATGTGGCAGCGTAATAGACCCTAAAGTCAGGTAATGTGAGGCCTCCAATTTTGTTCTTCTTAAGTAAAGTTCTACATGTCCAGGGCTTCTTCCCTTTTCACATGAAGTTAGGGTTTTTTTTTTCCTCTATCTCGTTGAAAAATGTCATTGGAGTTTGGATTGAGATTGCATTGTATCTGTAAAATGCTTTGAGTAGAATAGACATTTTCACAATGTTGAGTCTTCCTATCTAAGAGCAAAGTAGATTTCTCCCCTTGTGTAGGTCTCTTTTGGTTTCTTGCAGTAGATTCTTGCAGTTTTCTTTGTATGAGTCTTTTATGTCTTTGGTTAGATTTATTTTTGAACATTTTATCTTCTTGGGGCTGTCGTAAATGGTACTGATTCAGTGATTTCCTCTTTGATGTTTTCTTTGTTGATGTAGAGGAATCCAACTGTTTTTTTTTTATGTTGTCTTGTATTTGGATCATTTGCTGGACTTTTCTATTAGTTCTAGTTGTTTTATGTGTATTCTTTAAGGTTTTCCATGTGTGGATCATCATGTGATCTTGAAAACAGAGATACTTGCACTTCTTCCTTATCAAATTGGATGCCATTTATTTCTTTTTATAGTCTAATGATCCTGTCTAGAACCTCTAGGACAGTGTAAAGTAAAAGTGATGATAGAGTGCATCCATATCCGGTTACTGTTCTCAAGAGGAATCTTTCCAGACTGTCTATTTAGGACGATGTTGGCTATTGGCTTTGTATAGATACCCTTTATCATGTTGAGGAATTCCTTTCTGTTTTCAGTTTGCTGAGTTTTTAAGGAGTGGGTGTTGGATACTGCCAAATGACTTTTCTATATCAATTGATAAAATTAAGTGGCTTTTGTCTTTTATTTTATTTCTATGGTTGGTCACACTGATAGTTTTTCTAATGCGTCCCTGGTATGAATCCCACTTGGCAGTAGTGAATTATTTTACTGATTGGTTGTTGCATTCTGTTGGCTAGATTTTTATTGATGATTTTTGCATCTGAGTCAAGAGAGATATTGGTTTGTAATTTTCCTTTTTCATGCAGTCTTTGCCTGTTTTGGTATCAGGATTATGCTGACTTCGCATAAAGAGTTTGAGAGTATTGTATCCTTTTCTATGCTGTGTAAAACTTTTAGTAATAGTGGTTTTTAATCTTCTCTGAAAGTTTGGTGAATTCTGCAGTGAAGCCATATAGACCATGACTTTTGTTGTTGTTGTTGTTATTAAAAGTATTTTTAATATTCTTTTTATTCTTTTGTTTTTTTTTTATTTTTACTTTTTTATTTGATATGACTGAGTGAAAATGTACATTCCCATATAAATTTACATGCCCACCTACATGCAGCCTCCGCTGCTCTCCCTGCCCAGTGACAGCACACTATTCCTGTCTGCTCCATACATGTCCACAACCAGTGATAGCCATGATGGAGCTCACTAAGTTGAGTCTCACTAGCAACACAAGAAAAAAAAGGGATGCATCCTGAGATCTCCACTAAAAGACCTCCATTAATGGTCCAGCAGTTACGGGGTTCCCCTGGGAGAATGGACCCTGGCCCTGATGCTGCCGTTGCCCATAAATCATAATGAAGATTGACTCTTTGGACACGAATCTTTTGTTTTGTTATGAGTTTATTTAGTTGTTCTATCTCTGTTTTTGTTAGTTTAGGTACATAGTATATTTCAAGAAATATGTCCATTTCCTCTAAGTCATCCAATTTGTTAGAGCACAATTTTTCACAGTATACTTTTATGAATTTTTAAAGTCACTTGGGTCTGTTGTGATGTCATGAATCTCAATTATTATTCTGGTTATTTTGCTTCCTCTCCGGTTTTTCTTTTGTCTGCTGGACTAATGGTTTATCAGTTTTGTTAATCATTTCAATGAGCCAACTCCTGGTCTTTTTAACTTTCTGTTGCTTTTGTATTATCTAAGTCATGTAGTTCTGCTCTAATTTTTATTATTTGCTTCTTTCTAGTGCTTGAATGGTTCCTTTATTGCTGTCTTCCTACTTGTTCAAGTTGTAGGGTTAATACCATCATTTGAACTCTTCTTTTTCAGTGTGTTTATTTATCAAGATAAATTGATCTTTGAGCAATATTTTTGCTATGTCCTAAAAGTTCTGGTAGGATGTGCTTTCATTTTCATTTCTTTCTGTTAATATCTTTATTCCATCTTTGATTTTTTTTCTATAACCCAGTAGTTTTTGAGCAAAGTAGTGTTCAGCTTCTATGTGTTTGATTTTTTCCTCCTATTTTTTCTGTTATTCACTTTTACTTTTATAGTTTCATGTTCTGAAAAGATGCTTTGCAGTATTTCAGTGTTTTGGATTTCATTAATGTTTGCTTTATGGCCTATTATATGATCTATTCCAGAAAATGTTCAACGTGCATTGGAAAAGAAAGTACACTAGGCTGCTTTTGAGTGGAATGTTCTGTATGTTGATGATGTGAAGTTGGTCAGTTGTGGCATTGCAGTCTCCTGTGTCTTTATTGAGCTTCTTTCTGGATGTTCTATCTTTCACTGAAAACAGTATGTTGAAGTCTCCTACTATTATTGTGGAGCTGTCTACTTCTCTGTCTAATGCTGTTAGAGTTTGTTTGATGTACTTAGGGTGCATAAATATTTAATATGGTTATGTCCTCTGTATAGTGTTATTCCTTGTCTACTTCTGTAGGTTTTACTTTAAAGTTTATTTTATGAGAAATTTATATTGCCACTCTTGTACTTTGTTGAATAGTTTCTTGGGATGCTTTTTCCATTTTTTGTGTTTTAGTTTGTTTGGATATTTAAGTCTAAATTGTGTTTCTTGTTGGCTGCATGAAGACAGATCAGATTTTCTTATGCATTCTGCCACTCTGTCTCTTTATTTGTGCACTGAACTCATTCACATTAGTATCATATTGATAGGTATGAGTTTATAGCTGACATTTTGATGTCTTTTTTGGTATATGCTGTTGACAGTTTCTTTGTTCTACATAATTTTCTGTTCTGAGTCACTTTTCTTTATGGATTTTCTTTTCATCTTTTACAGTGTTGTTTGTTTTATATTTGTGGCCACTTCATGTTTTTTCTTGTTTTTGATGTGTATGATTGTTCATTTTATTTGTGGTTACCTTTGTATTTACACCTATTTTTCTAAATTTAAATCAATTGTTATCATTCTTTACTTTCTCTCTGTGTGAAAGATCTCTGTACTTTTTAGTCTGTCTTTTTGTTATAATTTCATCTTTCACATAATAATGTGTCTGCTTCCCTGTCTTCAGCATTTTAGCTTAACTACATGGTTTCTGTTGAGCAGTCTGAGCTTAGTCTTACCAACTTTCCTTTGTAGATTATTTTTTATTTACCTCTAGTCACCTTTAAAATTATTTCCCTATCTTCAGTTTTGGTAAGTTTGTTATGATATGTCTTAGTGTCTTTCTTTTGGGATCTACCTTGTATAAAGTTTGATGACCATGTTGTACAGATATTCTCTCATCTTTCATGATAACAGGACATTTTCTGTCAACAGATCTTCAATATTTTTTCTCTGTGTTGATACTGTTCTGGATCTTTTCTGGTATTCCAATCACTAGAAATTTATTCCTCTTACTGCACTCCCATATAACTCTTAGTATTTCTTCACTTTAAAAAAAAAAAAAATTCTTTTATCTGATTTTTCCTCAGTTATGTTTATATTGATTACTTTGTCTTCATTCTCAGTAATTCTGCATTCCATTGCATCAATTCTGATCCTCTGACTTTTTATTAAGTTGTCTATTTCTGTAACTTTACTATTAATATGCTGAATTTCAGATTGCTGTCAGTCAGTGGTTTCTTACTGTCTATTCAATTTGTCATTATGTTCTGCTGTATTTTGCCTGATCTTCTTCCTGATCTCTCCAAGTGCTCTAAATATTAGCCTTTTTTCTACCTCTAATACTTTGTTTTGAGAGCTTTATGAAGCCATCATGATCTGCCTCTTTAAATGACTTGGTGTTGACTATTGTCTTCATGCCTTTGAAAAGTTGTTGTATTCATTTATGTTTACTTACTCTATTCTAACTGCTGGTTTCATCTTGTTTTGAAATGGGTTGGTCATGTGGACTAATTTGATTATTAGTACTTTAGAGGTTCTAACATCCTCTCACCAGGTGGTTAAAGCTATTAGTAGGCATGTAGCCCCAGGTGTCTATTTACTTTTTTGTATGTTTTCAGGTAGTCTGTCACCATGTTTGTCAGGTAGTCTCTCGCCTACAGTCCTAGATGGGCAATGGTAACTGACTCCACCAGTGAGAATGTTAGGGAGCTGACATTCATCCATGAGAGTCTGTGATTGAGGCTTTTTTCCCTATTCCTTAATGTGAGTAGGTAGATACCTTTTTCCTGAGGGATAATAGATGTGCTGGATACTTTATGTAGTGATGATAGACTTTCAAGCTCTGTGACTTCTTATGCCTGCTCATAGGCAAAGGACCTGTTTCTGTTCTGAATTCTTGGCTTATGGCAGCCAGTAAATATTGTTTCCCTATTTGTTAAGCTGTTCGCTCTCCATTTCTGGGAGAATTGCTCAGGGTGCATATAAGAGGTCCTGCTTCAGGCCCAGCTAGTACATCAGAATATGGAGCCTGGGGCAGTGCAGAGAAGGGAGAGGGCGGCACTGGGAAAAGGGAGAGAAATTTAGCCTGAAGGAAAGTTTTTGATTCTCAAGCGGCAGATCAGATGCAAGCCAATTAGTTTTTGATGATCAAATGCCACCTGGAGGCATAAGCGACAGTCACTCAGTCTCTTTCTCTGAGGAAGATGCTTTCTGAATCTCACTGCTTTGCTTACCTTGCTGGCCTCTGTGGATCCTGCTGCAGGATGTGGATTTCTGCTGGTTCAGGTACTTCTGGATCTGTTTTCCCTTCTCTGTTGTTTAGTCTGACTTATCCACTTTCCTTTTGTTTTTTGGGCTCCCAGAATCTCATATATAATTGATACATTTGTTTTTCTGTATCTTTGTTGCTAGAAGGATCACAGGAAGGGTCTGACTGCTCCCCTTTCAGAGTCTGGCCTCCTAAGTCATTGTTTTAAGGTAAAAAGTAAGTCTATGCTAGGTAGAGCAGGATATTTTGATTTGTAATTACTTTTTATGCAGGCTATAGTACAGCTATAGCTGGAAACTCTGGTGGCAGAGTGGTTAAGTGCTGTGACTCCTAACTAAAATTTTGGCAGTTCAAATCTACTAGTTGCTCCTTGAAAACTCTATGGAACAGTTCTATTCTGTCTCGTAGGATTGCTATGAGTTGGAATAGATTCAGTGGCAATGAGTGTGTTTTGTACAGCTAATGATGTGAGAAATATTTTCCTTACATATATGCTATCTTTTATTTCAAAGAAGCACAGAAAATCTGCCCCACTCTACTCTTACAATGTTAGACCCCACCAATCAAATGCACTTAGAAGAGAACAGATGTTCCTATCCAAGCTATGTGAAATTTAGCTACATGTACTACATGTGCATGTATGCACAGAGTTAATGCACACCACAGTAAAATCCCGTTACCTTTTTAGCATACAAGAAAGGATCATTCTTTATATGTGAATTCCAGAAAAACTAACCCAAAAGAAAGAAAAGCAATCCACTGCCATTGAGTTGGATCCGACTCAAAGTGACTCTAGGGCTTGCTTTGTTTCAGAAACAATGTGTGTTCTTAAAAAAAGCTCTGTTCAAAATATATCACCATTTCTTATGTTCTAAGACGCTCTGTGGTGCATAAATATTATAATATGTAAGCTGACACATGTGCGGTTGTTCTCTAGTTCTTGTCCATTTGTTAACAATCTATATGGCTCCAGAAAACTTTTCGTATTTATTTATTTTGTTGGTTTGTGACATTGCCTTTTTTCACTGGTAGGCTCTTGAATCCCACTTTTTGCTTCTCTTGGTATGCTGTCTTCTGTTGCTATTTTTTTTTATTATTATTATCATTTCTGTACTGTTGATTATATAGTAAGTTTCAATAACTATTTGTTAAAGTAATTCACTGCTCTTGGGCAATGCCGTTGTAAAGAAATAGTGAACAAACTATTTAACTGACCATAAACAATGTATGTTTTTCTTTTGTTATGCTAGCTATTACACCTACCTTCCTTGGCAGTACAAACAGCTGGTGTTTGACTGCTAACCTAAATGTCAGTGGTTTGAATTCAACTAGCAGTATCAACAGAAGAAAGTCCTAATGATCAGCTTTAGTAAAAATTTCATCCAATAAAACCATATGGAGCAGTTCTACTCTGTAATGTATAAGATTGCCATGAGTTGGAATTAACTGAGTGGAAATAGGTGTGGAATCTCTTTCCAAAGTAATTCAAACTCTGAAGGTTAAAATACTGACAATAGAAATTCAGTAAGATCTGGCCAGTGTCAAAGCCTAACTTGTCACTAATATTTAGCTACTCATTTTGCAAATATCTGCAGTATTATCGCATACACAGCTGAATGTTAAGGACCCTGACAATGTTTATAGGAGGATTTGAAGCTTTCTTTTCATAACCCACAGGATGAATTCCTGTGTTATAATTGGTAGGAGTCTGAAGAAACTCTGGCTCATAAGAAGCATATGTCTGAAGCCATGAGTTGGTAGTTAACACTGATCTTTTCATTTCCTTCTAAGTGCCATCACAATCCCTCCCTTTAAAAGTAAATTATCTTTTGAATGTTTATTTTAATGCTTGTTCCACACCCCCTTAAGGTATCAAGCAATTTCACTTAGAAATTAGAAAACTGCAAGGCAGAAGACCATTTGAAAGATAGTTTAATGCATGGCCTCGTATTTTAAAGAGCCCTAAAATTCTAATCTCTAAGCAATCAAGGCAGTCAAGTTTGACTTTATAGTTACCCTAGGCATGGCTGTTTGATAGATTAAAAAGTGCCTTCATCAAACTGACATCTGCTGTTTCAGTGACACAATGTGGACATTTTAGGATTGCATTCAAAATGGAAATTAGACTTCAATACTTTGAAAATAAGGTCTTGGAACACTGATTACCATATTAATAATTTGAATAATGCCTAGTTATATTTATAGAAAAATAGTGCTAGAAATATTCACTATGATAGTAAAACTTTTACTGTAGGAATGATAGCATCTACCTTAACATGAATAATTATTTTAAAAAGCGTTTGCAGTTCAATTAATTACTTTTATATAGCTTTTCTATCTATTGTCTTCTAAATCTCCCCAAATGATTGACTGGGCTACAGTCTTGCAAGAGTTTGACCAATTTACAACGTATACTTAATATCTGGTGGTCTTCCAAGTGGATTGTCTAGCTTACGGTCCTGGTGGGAACCATGCCATAAAATTGAAAGTGAATGTAAGTCAAAATCACCTTGAAGGCAATGTGTTTTGGATTTAGGCTTATATAGAGGTCAGGTCCACCAAGGTTCAGGAGGACTTTAGTATTATTAAGAAAAGTTCAGAGTGGAGCAGGTCTTCTAGACCAAGGACCTGAGATTGCTGCACTGAGAGCCCCCTAGACCCTGAAGAAAGAGTTGCTGTACTGGATACAGAACAAGACAATAGAAGACAGCACTGATGAGCTTGCCAGCCCACAGAGTGAGAACAGAGTGTCTTCAGACAGGAGGCTTTCTGTGGAGCTAAAAGAGTTGTAACACTTGTCTATGCAAGGCAACAGAGGCCTAAGTATGCTCCAGGCATGGAAAGATTCGATGCTCCTTCCGCTGGGCACTGAGGGTCCTCATAGTGTGACAGAAGCCAATACAGAGGTCTTAGGAACAAAGCAAATGCCTCAACAGTATTGCAATCTTCCAAATTTGTATGGTGGTAGCCAGACACAGTGGTGACACGAACACATCTGACCTAAAGCACAGTATGCCTGCCTAGCGACATAAAACTAAGCACGAGTACTCGGGAAAAGGTAAGCATTCTCTATTTGGGAATGTATTGTTATTGCTTACTCTTTGCTTTCCATAAATAATAGCTTTCTCCTTGCTAACACTGAGTAAGTGTTACATGTGTCCAACTTGATCACAGGGAAACATAGCACTCATAGAATGGTTGATGCCAAAGGGTGTATGTGTCTTTTTCTTAGTATTTTTTATGGCTATTTAGAAAGGTGAGGTACAACTGTCTGCATTTGCAATGAAAATAGACATGTCCACGCAGCTACTATGGAAGGGTGACTTTGGCTTCACATGTCAAATGAGGAAATTCCTCATAAACTTTTTTAATAGATGTTTCTTTCTCTATTCTTAAACTGTGAGAAAAAAGACTGTATTCCATTCCTATTTTATCTCAAGAATCAGACAGTCACTGACACATACTATACTTAGTATTTGTTGAGCTGAACAGAAATGTTCCTTTCAGTACTAAGACACTAGCTGATAGTTTTCTCTGAAAAAGAAAAACCCGCTGGCTCAGCTACAGAATTATTTTAATGACTTTTTAAAACTTCTGGTTAGCTGAAACAGCTCTGGCTTAACTGATACACACTGTGATTACATGGTTGTATACAAGTATTTGTGGTATTTTTAAGGAGGGGCCACATCATCCGATAATATGCAGAATTACAGAACTTCAGAAATACTCATGAAAATTACATATCAAACACTATATGTTGTCATTGAATTGATTCCAACTCATAGCAGCCCTTAGGACAGAGTAGAACTTCCCTCTAGGGTTTCCAAGAGTGCAAATGTCTATGGAAGCTGACTACCACATCTTTCTCTCATGGAGCAGCTGATGAGTTCCGACTACCGACCTTTTGGTTAGTAGCTTAGTGTCTAATCATTAGACCAGCATAAA
The DNA here is from genome assembly GCA_028571685.1 of Heterohyrax brucei. Taxonomy (NCBI): domain Eukaryota; kingdom Metazoa; phylum Chordata; class Mammalia; order Hyracoidea; family Procaviidae; genus Heterohyrax; species Heterohyrax brucei. The sequence continues at coordinate 57,409,503 of CM053145.1, read as the reverse complement.
TGATGGTGAATAAATTGGAAATCAATTATATTTTACTGTCTATAATTTGAAAAAGAGATCCAGAAGATAAGTAACAAGCAATTGGAATAGGAAGCAGAAAGAAGAAAAGTATGAAAAATACACAAGATTTCTAAGACCTGAAGAAAATTATATCCTCAACAGTGTGATGAAATAGTTTAGATTCTCAAGCCACTTAGTATTCTGAACAAACTCCAAGGAGGCTAACAGCACTTGTAAGTCATCTCTGGGAAGTTTCTAGACTCCAGAAAGCTCAATTTAGCTATCATTTCGGAATTCCCTGTGAGATGTGATTGATTATTATTTCCAGGTCTTGTGAGGAAAAGAAAAATGATCAAATTCCTCATTACACTCTTTAAAACTTCCATCATTTGGAGTGAATTGAGTAATTATAAAATCCAGTTCCAAAAGAAAGCAAGAAACTTGTTTTTAATATTTCACAGGTTTCTTTTTAATGACACAATTTGCATATCATTAAATGCATACAATTCAATGGTTTTTAGTATATTCGGAGTTGTTCAACCATCACCACAATCAATATTTAGAATATTTTCATTATGCCCAAAAGACACCCTGTAACTCTTTAGCAGTCACCGATCATTTGCTTTTCCCCACCCTCCACCTACATAGGTAACCACTAGTCAACTTTCCATCTATAAACTTCATACAATCATACGGTGTTAAACGAATGAGCCAAAAATGTCCTTTGTGTGTAAGACCCAGGATGCGCAGTTCTTCGTAGCAATGTGAGGCGTGCTAGCCCAGAAAACCTGCTGGTGCCAATATCTACTAGCCACAGTGCCCTAAAGGGTCATGTGAGTTTAAATTGACTTGATGGCACAAACAACAAAGATAAACCAAACCCTATAAAGATCTCAAGCTTTTACTGCTCTTCAGAGGTCTCTGACCCAGAGAATACCACAACCTGCTGTAGAAAAATATCACTTAAGTACAAACAAGGCCCCCTCCCATGCTCTCCCTTGGAGATTTCCTTGTACTATTGGTAAATCTTTGCACTGCTTGCCTATGGCAGGCCTATTGCTGTTTGAAATCATCTCTTTCATGCTGCTGTCATTGTATCAGTCCCAATAAACAGTTGTTGCAAGTACTGCTGTCTTATGGTCTGTCTTTTTCCTTGATCAGCTCTGAACTTCCTCAAACACACTATATGAAACACGTGGTCTATGTAACGTCCTTGTTTCACTTAGCATGATGTTCCCCACCGTCATCCATATTGTAGCCCGTCTCAGCAGTACTTCGTTCATTTTTATTGTCAAAAAATATTCCATTGTATGGACATATCAGATTTTGTTTGTTCATTCATCAGTGCATAAACATTTGGGTTATTTCCATTTGAGAGCTATTACTAATAATGTTGCAAGGACTATTCATGTACTTGTTTTTAGACATATAGTTTCATTCATCTTGAATATAGTCCTAGGCATGGAATTGCTAAGATGTATGGAAATACCCTGCCATTCATTTTCATACTGTGGTGGCTTCTATGTTTTTATAATGCTAGATGCTGTGCCACCAGTATTGAACATGCCAGCAGGGTCACCCATGGTGGAAAAATTTCAGCAGAGCTTCCAGACAAGACAGATTGGGAAGAAAGGCCTTGGTGGCCTACTTCAGAAAATTAGCCAGTTAAAACTTTATAGATCACAAGAGAAAATGATTCAATATAGTGTTGGAAGATGAGTCCCCTAGGTTGAAAGGCACTGCACAGAGACCACAACAATGGATTCAAACATGTCAATGATCAAGTAGATGATGCTGACCAGACAGCATTTCATTCTGTTACACACAAGGATAACAAGTATACATAGGAGTAAATTGGAGTTGACACAACCGCGACTAACAAAAATGACATGATAACTCCATGTTTAAATTTTTAAGGAATAGCTAGTCTGTTTTCCAAAGTGGTTGCACCACTGTACATTCTTAATAGCAGTGTAAATAGGTTTTAATTCCTTCACATACTCACCAACATTTGCCTTCCTCCCTTTTTGTTATAGTCATCTTAATGATCTTGAGTGTGAGTGACATTGTGATTTTGTTCCTCACTTCATTAAAATGCTAAACTCCCTTGCACTTAACTGTGCTGATTTTTTTATTACTATATAGAATTCTAAAATAAAATATGAACATAAAACTAGTAACAGGAATCGAGCTGTCCATAAATCATTTCATTGACATGCAGTGGATTCCGATCCATAAGCGACCTTATAGGACAGAGTAGAACTGCCGCCATATTGTTTCCAAGGAGGGGCTGGTGTGTTATTCAAACTGCCAACTTTTTGATTAGCAGACAGACACTTAACCACTGTGCCCATTATACCCATCTCATTCACTTGTCTAAGATGAAAAGGATCTGAGCTTCTCTGCCTTATCTGTTAGTTGTGCATCTCTAATGCTTTGTAAATTGTCTTAAAATATGGGCCTTGGATCACTGACCAAAAGCCACATTAAATTAGCTAACTTCAGTAGCTTTGTAAAAGTGGCTATCTATTTGTTGTGTTCCACCTTTTTGCCGCAGGAACAGGTACGTGCTGTAGGATGAGTCCGTTGTAGTCACTTCCTGGTGTTTTTTCAGGCAGTAGTTCTTACCAAGGATATTTCATCTTTCTGGAAACTAGCTCTTAAGACATGACCCTGGAATGACTAGGAAAACGGTTCCAATTTCACATTGGAACAGTAATATTAAGTAGTAATGTACCAGGCAACATTTCAGTTTCTGGGTCAAGAATGCTCTGGTAGGCCACAAACACTTCTGCCTTTACTGAGACATGATTAATCAGAGTCCACTCCAAGGCAATGGACAGCAACAACCTTTTGATTCATTCAGTTGACTCAATGAGCTTCCAGGAAATTACATGTTTTTTGACCTTAAATTGTTTCAGTCAAAGAGGGTTTGAATAAATTTGCCTTACCACATGTACAACAGAGATAAATAAGGTATAATTTCTGCTCTTAATGCATAGCCTGGTAGAACCAGGGGGCAGGTTAACAAACATTGCACCGCATTATGGCAGGCACTAAAAGAGACTTTGTTTTCCAGTAAATAGAATCTCTAGGTGATGCAAATGGTATGTCTGACTGCTACCCAAGAAGTTGGTGGTTTGAGTCTACCTTGGAGGCCCCCTGGAAGAAAAGTCCCACAGTATCTACCTCTGAAAAATCAGCCATTGAAAGAAAAAGATCCTATGAACCACAGTTCTGCACATGGGGGTGCCTTGAGTCAGAACCAACTTGAAGGCAACCGTTTTGTTTCTGGTGAATGGTGGCACTAACAATAAGCGTGTTAAACGGGAGTACGGACATGACTGCAGGGTTGATCTGGGACAACTTAGCATATTTACATTTTAAAGAGTCACAATTTTAAGTTAGATGAATATAGAAGAGATGAACAGTTCAGAAATTCCTTCAGCAATGACCCCAAGATGTTGTGTTTGGAAAATAGTCAGTGTTTATTTGGTTGGAGTAAATAGTAGGTGTGGGGAAATGGAGGAATTGAGTTCAATGGGCTAGAAACAGTCACTGAGAGCTTTGCCTACCTTCACAAAGAATAGCTTTTTTCCTAAAGTGTAAGGAAGTGTTTATTTTTTTACAGGAGGAACACATCATGAGACAATTTCAGCTTTAGGAAGATTACCCTGCTGGTGACTATGTTGAATTTTATCTGAACCTTATGATATTGGAAAACAGTGATGATTAAAGAAATCCTCCTACCCTTTGTGTTAAGGAAAACAGCTTACTGCCAATAATCACTCTTCTCATATAAGTCAAATACCACTCAGGGTACTCTCTTGTTTACCCACATGAAGGTCAGACCCAGAACACCTGAATTCCCATTCTTTGCTTCATCAATGAGTAAATGAATGGCCTGTCCTCACTGATCAAGCAGAAATAAAATGCTTGTTAACCAAAGTTTGGTTAAGCATTCTATCTCCTCTTCAGTCACTGAACTTTGGTCCACCCTCAACCTGAAGCAATACACAAATCCTCCTTATGAGCCTCTCCCAGAGATTATACTCGCCTCAATATAAAACATTACAGTTTACTATTCAATGATGTCATCATTTCATCTCCCTTTCCCTAGCTCTTTGAGAGACTTGTAGATCTTACGGTCTGTGTTGTGGTAGTCTTCCTCCTCCACTGTTCTAACAGTCTCTTTCCCTTTTCTCCTTTACTTTCTGAATAACGTTTCTTCTTATCAAAGTTTAGATTTGTTATTTTTTTTTGACAGTGGCAATTTAGAAAGTAAATTGAGGAGGAGGTGAATTAGATGAGAGTCAGTGAAGAAAGTAATCATAATACTTCTTTAAAAAATTCTCACCGTGGGAAGGAGAGGGTGGGAATCCACCGAAGATGTGGGAATAGTATAACTAGTATCAGGGGAATGGAAAAAATACTTAGTGACCAAATCATGTGGAGGAAAATGAGAAGTCTTGGGTTATAGTCAGGTTTTTATTTGGGTGAACGTTATCATTAGTCATGATAGAAAATGTATGAGAAACAGCTTGTAGAAACACTAAGGCAAATTTATGTGAAATATGCAAATAAATAAGTTTGGCAGGTAGTTTCTTATAATTTTGGAATTCAGGACATCATTCTAGGCTGGAGAAACTGAAGAGTTGGAATTTGTAGCAATGTAGTAAGTGAATATAGAAATTGAAACACAGTACTATTAATAAAATTCTATAAAACCTCAATATCAAAGGGAAATATAGAGAAAAATATGTAGATGAAAGACATAGAGAAGACATTATTAAATTTATATCACTGTTTGATTTAGCTTTACAATGCTTAAACATCACAAAAGTTGTAGAACCTATAAAAATATGAATTCCTTAGTTCCACCTCCGAGGATCTGATTCCACATATTTCAGTCTGGCATGGGGAATCTGCACTTTTTAAACAATATACAAGGAAACTCATTACAGTTAGAAGGTCTTACTTAAAATAATGGAGACAAAGGAAGAATATAATTAAAGCATAATAATAAAATATTTCCCAAGATATCATAATACAGAGCTTTCAGTTAACAAATAGCTGAGTAGTGACCCTAGATGTTTTTAATTAGAAGATTGTTCAATAGGATGACTTCTGAGATGAAATCTGATGGTGGAATGTTGGGAAGTAAACAGCTGAACACAATAATTTAAAAATATACTTTAACAAAGTTAGACAGTGAAGAAAAATTAATTATTCAGAGTGTTTTAGTCATCTGATACTGCTCTAACAGAAATACCATGAGCGGATAGCTTTGAAAAGAGAAATTATATTTTGTCACAGTCCAGTAGTCTGAAAGTCCAAATTTGGGGTGTCAGTTCTGGGGGAAGGCTTTCTTAGCTGGATCTAGAAGAAGGTCCTTGTCATTAACCTTTCCTTGGACTGGAAGCTTCTGAGGTGCAAGGACCTTGGCCTTTCCGGAGGACCGGTTCAGCTTCCTGTACTCAGTGGTATGGGGTACGTGACTGTCTCCTAGCTTCTTTCCCTTGTACCTCAGGAGAATGCCTCAAGGCACAACACAGTCTTGCTCTTCCAGTCCTGCTCCACCAGCACAACTGCCGCCCATCTACCTTCACTAACACCATAGAGGCGGGACTTACAGAATGGAAGAACAGAACACAAAACCAGAAATCACAGCCTAGCTAAATTGCTACACGTATTTTTTGAGGAACACAGTTCAATCCAAGACAAAAAGGGCAATATATATATACATCTTTACATTATACATAGATTTTGTTTTTGTGGTTTTCAGCTTTTGCTTTGTTTTGGAAGTCTAGAGTATCTTAACTATGCTAAATATAAAGCTTTAAGGTAATGGGAGATTTTGGCTCATGCTTGAGGTAATTATGAAAGGGAAGCCAAGTTATCTTGTCTTCAGTTTGACTAGTGTATATAATAATTTGTGTATAATTTTTTTAAAGTAAGGAAATTTCAAGAAAACAATACAAATGAAACGGAAGAGAAAAGAGGTTCGTGGGAATGGCAGCCTTCCCAAGCTGGTCTTATGTCTTCAATGTTAAAGGTTTAAAGACTCTAAGGATTATCTGAATGAGGGAGTTGATTTACTGGTGTATGGTAGCATGCTTCAATACAGAGCTATAGTTGGCCCCAAATAATTTTATTTCCAAAGAATGTATTTTTTAGTTAAGCTGATCATTATGCTGAATTCGGCACCATGCAGGAATTTTACATCCTGAAGCAATACTAATTTCAGACCTTTCAGTGAAGTCTACTTAATGGAAAATCTTCAGATTTATTTGCTATTCATCTAAGACATCCTTTACATAAAGATTAAAAAGTAATACCTCATGAAGCTTCTAACCTGGATGTTTTTTCCTTTATTTTGAATGATGGCTCATATTATTGTTTTGAGCACAAATACTTCTTTCAATACTTAGCTTTTTGTAGTTATTGTTATATTTCATAGCTATCAAAGCACCCATATGTTGTGAAGCACTTTGCAGAGCAGAATTTTTCAAATGATGCTTCCGTATTGGATTAAAATAAAAACATTTTAAGGTCGAGTTTCCTATTATTCTATTTTTCCAACTAATTTTTCTTTTTCTGTTATAATCTTATTAACTTCAATCTTTCTATGGTTACATTAAAAAAGTCAGTATTTAGGAAAGGTATGGAGATCCAGCACTATAATAGAAAATAAATAAATTATTTTTTGCAATGCAGATGTTGTTTTGTGTCCTAGAGTCACTTTCAACTCCATGTGACAGAGTAGAACTGTTCCATACCGTTTTCTAGGCTGTAATCCTTGTAGTTTAGATCACGAGATACTTTCTTCTCTGGAGCCTTTGAGTAGATTCAAACCACCCACCTTTTGGTTAGCAACTGAATGCTTACTACTTGTGCCAACAGGGCTCCATTTGAAATACAGAGAACACCAGAGAAAAGTCAGCATGCTGTAAGGAAGTAGGTTCAGCATTTGGTGACATAATGCCAGTTATGGAATAGTGACTCTTCATTGGAAACCCTGGTGGCATAGTCGTTAAGTGCTACAGCTACTAACAAGGAGGTTGGCAGTTCAAATCTTCCAGGTACTCCTCGAGAACTCTATGGGGCAGTTCTACCCCATCAAAGGGCACTATATATAAGTCAGGATCCACTCAGCAGCAGTGGGTTTAGTTTTGGCTTGGTTTATGAATTTGGCCAATTTAATCTCCAAACTCCATCTATTTCACAGACTGATTTTCTTGTTTGTCAGGAAAAGCAAATGAAATGAGCTTTGTGAAAATGATTTTGAAAAATATAAAGAAACGGAAGGCATTTTCAGTATCAGCATATTAAAGGTCTAAAATACTTTTATCATACATAATGTGTACATAAGTATACTTGCTGGGTTTTCTAATTTTGAGAAACAGAAAATAACAATTTGTGTACTGTCTTAGTCATCTAGTGCTTCAATAACAGAAATATCACAAGTAGATACCTGTAATAAAGAAAAATTTATTTTTTTACAGAAAAGTGAGCTGTAAGTCCAAATTCAGGGCATCATCTCCGCGGTAAGACTTTCTTTGTTGGCCTTAAAAAAAGATCCTTGTCATCAGTCTTTCCCTGGACTGGGAACTTCTGAGGTGCAGGAACCCCAAGTCCAAAGGACACACTGTGCTCTCGGTACTTCTTTCCTGGTGATATAAAGTCCTCAACTGTCTGCTTCCTTTCCTTTCCTTTTATCTGCCAAGAGATTGCCTCAAGCCACAACACAAACACAACACAAACTTGTAGATTGAATCCCCTGCCTCTGTAACACAACTGCTGCCCATTCTCCCTCAGTAACATCATAGAGGGAGGATTTACAGTACATTGGGGGGGGGGGGAATTCACACAGTAACGGATCTTATGGCCCAGTCAAATGTTTGAAGGGACATCATTCAATCCTTAAAATATTGAAAGACAGATTAAAACTAATCAATGAAAATAAAACAGAAAATAGGTAGAAAGTTCTCTTGAAAATGCATAACATATTATATAAAACTGAGTTCCACAAAACTGAAACATAAAAATTTCAAGTTTCGTTAGAACAACTAGATCAACAGTTGACGAATCAAATTAATCAACTTGTAAACGATACAGAGTACTATTTGTATATGTTGTTCCACTTGGGGATCCTCTCCATACTTACCGCTCCTTCATTCAGGCTCTCAAAATCTGTTGTTTGGACTGTCGCTATAAGCCTCTACTTCGGTTATCCTCCATATTGCCTCCCAACATCCCAACAAAGATGATCATGTCTGTTTAAAAAGATCTTCAGTTGCACATTTTAAATTATTAAAAATGTAAATAAATCAAAATCCATTTATAAACTACTTATCAATGCCATCTATATAGTTAACTTCCTACTTCAGTTTTCATCTTTACAAGAATACATTATTCATTATTACTGCTCTTAATGAATTTAATCTTCAGATATGATCCATGTTACCTTGAATCCTATGATTGCTTGGAACTATTTTATCTCCTTTTTTCCCCTTGGTAACTCTTCATTCTTTATTACCAAGCTTAAATGTCTCATAACCAACTCCTTAACATTTAGTGTGTCCTCTACATTAATAATTATGATAGCACTTTGTGGGCTGTGTTGTGATTTATCTGTTTAGATGATTTTGTTTGTCACTAAACTGTGTGCTCCTTTGCTTAGAGGTAAGTCTCAAGGTTCTGGCTTAATATGTGATTAAGACTTGAATACTGCTTGGTGAATGCGTGGTTGGCTGGCTGGCTGAATGAATGAATGACTGGAGAAGAGGGAGACAATAGGTTTAGACAGTTGTCTTGGAGTACATTCTGACTCATGGTAACTCCAGGTATCACCAAGCACACATACTAATCAGTTATGGACATGGTTAGATTTCAAAGACCAAGTTGTTATGCAAAAATTGACACTGTACAAAAATGGAGGATGACTGCATCAGATCACAAAATGAAGGATGACTATGTAACTGTCAAACCACTGAGAATCATGGTTCCTTCCAGCTCACACATAACCTTAACTGCCACAGTTAGTATTACTTTTGCCTTGCACCTTAACATTTGTCATTGCCAGGCATAGATCATTAATATGCAGCAGAGTCAGCTTGCAGATTTTTACTGTTGTCTTAAATGTAAAATTTCAGATAATGAGATAGTCAATAATTGAGGAAGTGTAGATTCAGTGACAGCTTCTATTTATTTGCTTTTACATTCACACAGTGAGTTCACACATTCCCTTTTGTCATTTTAGTAAACATATACATATACATATTTATAAAATCTACAATGGGTGAAATCTATCTCAATATGATTACCAAGCTTTCTATTGATGGTATGAACATATGCACAAACTATACTTTTTAGAGAACACTGTCTTTAATTGTTATTAGCTGCAGTCCAGTTCATTTTGACTCACGGACACTCTCATGTGTGCAGACCTTTTGGAAGCAGATTGCCAGACCTGTCTTCCAAGATGCTTCTGGGTGTTTTAGCTGTCAAACTTTCAGTTAGTAGTAGAGTGCTTAACTGTCTGTGCTACCCAAGGACTACCTATTACCTTAATATCTTGTATCTTAATATCTACTTTCTGAAAATCTCCGCATAATGTACGTAGTGCTCTTAAATCAATGGGAAATAAATTCTATTCTGAAAAAATTTTTTATGGTCATTCTGGTTTACTCTAACTCCTTCACTTGAGGCCAGTGTTTAATTCTACATATATCCCATCCTCCTGTAAATAGGACCAACTCGGCAACAGAAATAAAATAAAAGTTTTATGCCTGTAAGCCAATGCAGTTAAAATGTTAACAAGGATCTCTGATTCCATAAATAAGAGTTTCCTTGCCAGCAGTAAAATTTCTGGAAGTCTCCTGCTGTGTAAGCTAGAAGGTTTCAAGCTGAGCTCTTTTTTTAGCAGCAAGCTGCCCTCAGAAAAATTACACTGATGACTAAGTAAAACCTAGGTAATGTGAGACTAGAGTATAGCTAACATTCTTCACGTCATGCACCATTATCAGACTCAATGAAGCAAACCTTCTGAGATCAAAGAATAAACTTGTCCTCACTGCTTTTTGCTGTGTTGAAAATTTTAACTGCTGGTTAGTCTATTTTTAACTTATTTAAAAGGAGCCAACTGCTTACTGAATCAGAGGGTGCTGATCTGAGAAACTACTGCCTGGCTTGCATAGTCCTATCATCTGAGGACTTGCTGCCCTAGATTTTCTGTGGCAGCCTCTGTTTTTAGGATCTACAGATTTAAGACCTGATTGAAATCTCTGGTTCCAATGGAAATTAACTTGACTTCAATTTAGAGGAAGAAGGAGAATATATAACGTTATACTAGATTGGAAGGATTGAATAATAATCAAATTTCAGACTTAATGTGGTAGTTCTTAGATTTTTGAGTAAGGAAATTGCATAGTAAACACAACTTTAAATTAAGAAAAATAGAAAATTATACAATATTGTATGTTATGGATTTGTTGTAGACTTATGATGGTATTAAGATGTTATTATGGCTAAACAGCTGACGTGATGCTTTGGCCAGCTATCTATCTGTTATGGGTTGAATTGTGTCACCCCCCAAAGTGTATATCAAGTTGGCTAGGTCTTGATTCCCTGACTTGTGTGATTATCCAGCATTTTGTCATCTGATGTTATTTTTCCACTTGTTGTAAATCCTGCCCTATGAGGTTAATTGTTAATAAGGCAGAACTGGAGACAATGGTATCAATGAGGCAGGACTCAGTCTACAAAATTATATGTTATATATTATATTATATATTCTCCTCAGTCTCTTTTGAGACATAAAAGAGAGAATTGAGCAGAAAGACAGAAGGACTTCACACCACAGGGGAGGTGGCACTAGGGGCAGAGCACATCCTTTGGACCTTGAGTCCTTATTCTGAGAAGCTCCTAGACTGGATGACTGATGACAAAGAGCTTCCTCCAGAGTTGATAGAGACAAGAGATTCCCTGGAGCTGTTGCTCTGAATTTGAACTTCTGGACTGCAAGAGAATAATTTTGTCTTAGTTTAAGCCATCCACTGTGGTATTTCTGTTTCAGGAGTTTTAGCAGAAACCCTGGTGGCATAGTGGGGAAGTCGTACAGCTGCTAATCAAAAGGTCAGCAATTTGAATCCACAGGTGCTCCTAGGAAACTCTATGGGGCAGTTCTATTCTGACTTACAGGACCCGACTCAATGTCACCTGACAACAATGGATAACTAAGGCACCGTCATTCTGGTTACCTTATTGGGAGCCATTGAGACAGTTCTGACTTACAGCAACCCTATGTACAACAGAACTAAGCACTTCCTAGTTCTGCACCATTCTCATAATTGCCACTATACTTAAACCCATACTGGGAGCCACTGTGTTAAACTACTTCATTAAGAGTCTTTCTCTATTCACTAATCCTCTGCTTTACCAAGCATGATGGACTCCTACAGGGACTGCTCCCTTCTGATAACATGTTCAGAGTATGTGAGATGAGGTCTCTCCATCTTGACTTCAAAGGAAAATTCTGGCTGTATGTTTTCTGAGACAGATTTGTTCCTTCTTCTGGCAGCTCATGACATATTCAATACTTTTCACCAACACCATAATTCAAAGGTACTAATTCTTCAGTCTTATTCATTGTCCAAGTTTCACAATCATGTGAGGTGACTGAAGATACTAGGGTTTGGGTCAAGATGGTCTTAGTTCTCAAAGTGACATCTTTGTTTTTTCAACTGGCAGCAGATTTACCCAGTAGAAAATGGGGTATGATTTCTTGACTGCTGCTTGCATGGGTGTTGTCTTAGTCATCCAGGGCTGCTGTAACAAAGATAGCACAAGTGGATAAGAAAGAAAAATTTATTTCCCCACAGAAGAGCAAGCTAGAACTCCAAATTCAGACTGTCAGCTCCAGGGGAAGCCTTTCTCTGTGAACCCTGGGGGAAGGTTCTTGTCGTTAATCTTCCCCCGGACTGGGAACTTCTGAGGCACAGGGACCCTGGGACCTTTCCAAAGGACACTCTGCTCCTGGCACTGCTTTCTTAATAATATAAGGTCCCCACTTTGTGCTTGCTTCTGTTTCCTTTCTATCCCAAGAGAATGCCTCAGGCACAACACGATCTTAAAGATTGAGTCCTATCTCACCAGCAGGACCATTGCACATCTTACCTCGTTAACCGCATAGAGATAGTATTTACAATATATGGGAACATCACACAATACGTGGAGTCATGATACACACATTGCTACACACTCTATGGGGGAACACAACTCAATCTATGATGGATGTTGATTGTGGATAAAAGAAGTACGAAATCCTTCACAACTTCAGTATTTTCATTAAAACATTATTTATCAGATCAGTTGAGAAGATTTTTGTTTTCTTTGTGATGAGATGTAGTTCGTACTGAAGGTTGTGGTCTTTGATCTTCATCAGTAAGAGTTTCTAGTTCTCTTCACTTTCAGAAGGTAAATTTGCATAATCTGTATATATCAGGTTGTTAAGGAATCTTTCTTCAGTCTTCATGCTGCCTTTCTTCCTCACGTGGTCTAACATCTTGAATTTGTTCAACATACAGAACAAATAAGCATGCCATACAGCTTTCCAGATTTTAAAAAATGTAATATCCCCTTATTCTGTCTAAATGACTGCCTCTTGGTCTATGTGTATGTATCGGTTCCCATTTTTTACAATCTTATACACAATTTATTATGATCTATACAGTCACATGCATTTTCATATTCAATAAAATACAGATAATCATATTTTTTATATTCTCTGCTTTCAGTCAAGGTCTACCTGGAACCAGTACCAATATCCCTCTTTCCATGTTCTCTTCTTAGTCCAGCTTTAATTTCTGGCAGTTTCCTGTAGATGTACTGCTGTAACCACTTTTGCATGATCATCAGCAAAATTTTACCTGTGTATGATATTAATTATATTGTTAGTACTTTCTGCATTCAGTTGAATTACTGTGGTGGTCAGGATTATGTCAACTTGGCTACTTCATATTTGGCTGCTATATTAAGTGGCAGGGCGGGGTTTGTGGTGGCTTCCCGCCCCTCGGCTCTCATCTCCCGACCTTCCATTACTACTGCTGGTCTGCTCACGTAGCTGGGAGCTCCTGCTCTCTTCTTCCGGCATCTGGTTCCTGAACTTGAACTAGCCGCTGTTGGATTCATCAATCCTTACAGTCGGCACTTGAGAGTATTGCTCCCTGACCTGCCGATCCTGGGTTCGCCAGCCTCTGCCGGTCCATCTTGCCACCAGCTTGAGATCCACTGACCTACACAACCGGTGATCTAGAACTCTGGTCTCTAACCTGCTGACTTTGGGTTCACCAGCTTCCGAGTTCACGTGAGGCTTGTGCCAGGACTTGGGACATTCAGCTTCTGTGACTGCGTGAGCTGTTTCCTATATCTGTATCTACCTATCTATATGTATTATAGGTACATATCTTCATATGTTACCGATTTTGCTTCCCTAGAAAACCCAGCCTAAAACAATTGGTACCGTGAGAATGGGGTGCTGCTCTAGAAAATACCTAAAATGTGGGAGCCATTTTGAAACTGTGAATGGATAGAAGATTCAGAAGGAAGGAAGAAGGCACAGATGGTGAGAATCAGAGGACTGGTGGCAGCAGCAGAACCAGAGGCAGTGCTGGCGCCAACCCATGTAGAGAGAGAGCTGAGTGCCTGTGCACAGAGTTTTCCTCGCGGAACAGGGTGCCTCTGGGCACTTAATTCGCTGGAGCTGGCCTTGCTGACCCACAGGGTGAGAGAGCTGAGTGCCTTTGGGCAAGACCCTTTCCAGAAAGAGTGGGGTGCCTGCAGGCACTTAAATCAGTGGAGCTACAGAGCTTTGGAACACTTGCCCCAGCAGGGCAGATGTGGGCTTGAGGCCTGGGCCACGTGGCCACAGGAAGCTGAAGCTGAAGAGACAAACATCGTGAGAAGCTGAGCTGCCTCAGTCTCCAAAGGTATGGCCATGACCTCAGGGGTTTGAAAGGGTGGAGCCATGGCGTCCTGTGTTTGTAAGGGTGGAATTGCCACTCATCTGGGCTTAGGGTGCTCCTAAAGTCAATAGGGCAGAGTTTCTGTCCAAGTGGGCCTTGAAGGCAGAGTTGTAGCACAGGGCTGGGGTCTCCACTCAGAAACCAGAGAGCGTGTCCAACACCTACAGACTGGAAGGCAGGGCCATTGTATGAAATGTCTCAGAAAGTGGAAGATTATTTCCAAAGCTTTGAGGGCTAATGTAATGTGTTCTGCTGACTCACTTGTTGCCTGTTAATGCCCTCTTTCCCTGAAATTTCTCCTATTTACAATGGAATGTGTAACTTGTGCCTGTTCTCGCATTGTGCTTTTAGAAGCAGATAGCTTGCCTTCTAGGTTTCACAGATGTATAAGACTTTTTGTATTTTGGACTTAGAACTGATTTAAGATATCTGTTGTATGGGATGGACATGATTTTGCTATGATGAGATGAATGTGTTACATGTTTTGGTGTGATTTTTGGGGTATGAAAGGGTGGAATGTCGTAGATTGACTTGTGTCCCCCCAAAAATATGTGTAGCCACGTGGCTGGGCCATGATTCCCAGTGTCTTGTGATTCTTCTCCATTTTCTGGTTTTCCTATGCTGTACGTTAAAGGATTAGGGTGGCGCTGTAAATCCCTTCATAGGATCACCTGCCTGCTCCACCGTGAAGGGAGTTTCCCTGGAGTATGGCTTGCCCCACCCTTAATCCTTTCATCCTCCAAGAGATAAAAGGAAAGAGAAGCAGGCAGAGAATTGGGAACCTTGTACCATCAAGAAAACAGCACCGGGAGAAGAGCGCATCCTTCAAACCTGAGGTTCCTGAGCCAAGACGCTCCCTGGACAAAGACTGATGCAATACTGGACTTTCCTGCAGAGCTGACAAGGTGGAAAGCCTTCCCCTGGAGCGGACACCCTGCATACGGACTTGTAGCCTACTGGACAATGTAAGAATAAGTCTTTCTTTGTTAAAGCCACCCACTGTGTGGTATTTCTGTTAGAGCAGCCCTAGCTGACTAAAACAATTACCTTTCTTTGGGATGGGTAAAAATATATATCTCTTCCAGACAGTTGGTAAGGTAGATCTCTTTCAAATTTCTTGGCATGAGCTATGGAACACTTTAGCACTGCGTCTCTTTGTTTGAAACATCTCAGTTGGCATTTCACTGGTTCTTGGAGCCTTGTTTTTCTCCAATTCCTTTAATGCATCTTGGACTTCGTCCTTCAAGAACACTAGTTCTTCATCATATGCTACCATCTGAAGTGGTGAACATTCACCAATTTGTGTGTGTGTGTGTGTGTGTGTGTGTGTGTGTGTGTGTGTGTGTGTAGGGACTCTGTGTATTCCTTCCACCTACTTTTGTTGCTTCCCACATCGTTCAATATTTTGTCCATTGAAATCTTCAGTATAGAAAATTAAGGTTTGAATTTTCTCTTCATTTCTTTCAGCTTGAGAAATGCTCAATGTGTTCTTCCCTCTTGGTCTTCTGTCTCCAGCTCTTCGCACATGTCATTATAATGTTTGCTTTTGTCTTCTAGTGTCACCTTCACAATCTTCTGTTCATCTTTTGCTTCATCATTTCTTCCATTGCTTCAGCTGATCTACTTTCAAGAGCAAGTTTCAGAGTCTCTTCTGACATTCATATTTTTTCTTTTTTCCTAATTTTTTAATGACCTTTTGCTCCTTCATGTATGATGCTCTTGATTTCATCCCATAACTTTTCTGTTCTTCAGTCATTAATGTTCAGTGTGTCAAATCTATTCTAGAAATGGATTCTAAATTCAGATGAGAAATACTCACATTTGTACATTGGTTCTCATGGACTTGTTTTAATTTTCTTCAGCATCAACTTGGACACACATAGAGCAGTTGATGGCGTGTTCTGCAGTCAGCTCCTGGTCTTGTTTTTTTCACTCACAATGTTGAGCCTTTCCATCATCTCTTCACACAAATATAGTAGAATTGAGTACTTTGTATTCCTTCTGGTGAGGTACACATGTGTAATCACCATTTATGTTGTTGAATAAGCCAATACTGCAAAATTCTGCCATCAAGAAAATATTTTCCAACTACTGGTCCTTTTTCTTTGTTTTCTACTTTCACATTCCAGTTACCAGTAATTATCAATGAATCTTGATTGCATGTTTGATCAATTTCAGACTGCAGAAATGGTTAAAATCTTCAATTTCTTGTTCTCTGGTATTAGTCATTGGTAAGTAAAATTGAATAATAGTCACACTAATGGGTCTTCCTAGTATGCTTATGTATATTATCACTGGCAGGATTGTATTTTGGGACAAATCTTGATTTTTTTTTATCAGTGAATATGACATCATTTCTATTCACGTTTTTCATTCCTGGCAGAGTGGGTCAAATGATTGTCTGATTCAGAATGGCCAATAACCAATCCATTTCTGCTCACCAATACTAGCATAGCAATTTTTATACATTGCATTTTATATTTAAAGACTTCCAATTTTCCTAGATTCATACTTCATAAAGCTCACATTACAATTATTAATGATTGTTTGAAGCTGTTTATTTTCATTTTTAGTTCCTAAAGCACCAAAATCCAAATCCACTGCAGTCAAGTCAATTCTGATGCATAGTGACCCTATAAGACAGAGCAGAACTGCCCTGTAGAGTTTCCAAAGAGAGACTGGTGGATTCAAACTGTCAACCTTTGGGTAAGCAGCTGTGGCACTTAACCACTACACCACTAGCATATACACATCAGCAAATGAAGGGCCAGAAAGCTTTAGTCCATCCATAGCATTAAGATCAACTTTACTTTTAGGAGGTAGCTCTCCCATCATGTTTTGAGTGGCTTCCAACCTAAGTGTTCTTCCTCCTGCACTATATTAGCCAATGTTTTGCTGCTATTCATAAGATTATCACTGGACAGTTTTTTTTTTTTTTTGAGAAATAGACCTTCAAGTGCTTCCTTGTCTTAGTATGAAATCTCCACTGATATATGTCCACAGTGGTGACACTACTGGTATTTAAAATACTTGCAGCATAGGGGGTGGAATCAAAATGGCAGACTAAACACATATCTCCATAAATCCGTCTGGAATCTAATACCTAACTGATAACTAAATGGAGCCTTCTGGACACCTAGTGAGCTCTAGGACAAGGTGTAGGACTGTTAACTGGACTTCATACCACTGAATGGAAAACTGTCTCTCTTTTGCTGATCCCTGCTTTTTGTGAGTGCTGGGTTTCATGGATCAAAGGGAACTTGCCATTTGAACTTTTTTCCCTCTGTCATGGGGAACAGGCAGAGCTGGGATTTGACTGGCAGCTGGTCTCAGCTGCATTGCTTGTGCGATTAGCAAGAAAAATTGCCACATTTTGAGAGCCCGGCTTTGGACTTTGTGCATCTTGGCACTTTTGGCCTCTCTTTCCACCTCCACTGTTGAGTGGCCCTTGCCATGGCAGACAGGGAGCTTGTGCACCATCTTGTTCCACTGGGAGGGTATACCCATACAGAGGTCTCAGCTGGATCTAATTTCTAGTCTGAGAGGCAGTGCCTGCCCAGAGGAGAATGCTTTTCCATCAGAAAAGCAGTGTTCTACACAGTGTTACCTAGGTCTGGAGTCTGGCAGCAGAGGCCAGCAAGGCAGTACATTCCTATATTTTGAACTAGTTTATAACACTTAGGGTTGGATATAGAGGTGCTTACTTTCTCAGCTGGGAAGAGGGACCTGTACACCTGAAAACCTGACTAGCTTTAGAAGTTGTTAGATACTGTTTACCTTTCATTTTAGGATGCCCTAGAGAAGCAACTGTGGTCCATCCTCACAGCATCTCTCCCAGCCCTTATTGACTCACATGATGCTCCAAAAGCAAAAAACTTTCGATAAAAGCATAATAAGGAAATTGCCCATGGCCTTAGAAGGTCCCCAAAAGAAAGCACCAAAGGATTTCCCAGATGTAGAAACCTTTCTGAAACTATCAGAAGGTGAGTACAAAAGGATTATACATAGAACCCTCCTAGACCTCATACAAATGCAGTAGAGCAAAAAGAAAATTTAAGCAAGCTGTTCGATCAGGTGGAACACCAGTCTGAAATCAAACAGATCAACAAAATCAAAGAGCTATAAACTTCAATTCAAAGCCAAGAAAACAGAATGGGACAAATGGAAAACAGACTTTCTGACTTGTAAGACAGAGATACTGACTCCAGCATCTATAAGGAGAAATCTGAAAAGAAGAAACAACAACAAAAAAAATGAAGAAGCATTAAGAAACATTTGGACTCTATTAAGAGGCACAGTCTACAATTAATTACACTTCCTGAACAGGGCAAGATACCTGAGAACACAGAAAATATTGTTTCTGAGATGCTGACAGAAAACTTCTCAGAAATTAGTAAAGCAGAGAATATAGATATCCAAGATGCATATTAAATGCTGTTCAATACAGATCTCAAAAGAAAGACTCCTTGACATATTATAATCAAGCTTAACAAAATGAAACATTAGCAGAAACTCTTAAAGGCAGCAAGATTCAAAGCAAAGCTTACATTCAGAGAGAAAACCTGTAGGTTTTCATCGAATTTCTTAGCAGAAACAACGCTAGTGTGGAGATAGTAGCATGATACATTCAAAGCCTTGAAGGAGAAGAACTTGCAACCAAGAATTATATATCCTGCAAAACTATCTTTCAAAGAAGAAAATGAAATTAAGACATTTGCAGGTAAACAGAAACTCAGAGACTTCATAAAACCCAAACCAAAACTACAAGAAATACTGAATCTCTTGGCTTAGAAGAACAAAACCACTAACTTTATATTTTAGAAGCAAATACAGGACACATCACCCAGAAACCTACTCAGTTATGGAAGGCTCCAAACTCAATCAAAACTATAATAGTGAAAGAAATGATCCTGTGATCATACCATGAAAGCTATGATGTCATCATATTAAAAAGATGGATGTACTACAGTCGTTATAGTCCTTCCAGATGGAGAGGAAGTTAATAAGACTGGTAATTATTAAAATTGGGTTTATGAATAGTTCATTAAGGGGGATCATAGGGGCAACTGTAAAGCACAAAAAAGATGTAACATACTATATCAAGAAACATAATACAGGAGTCTCAACAACCACAAAACCAACCCTGAAAAAGGTGAAAAATCAACTCACAAAAAAGAACATCCCAGAACAGATTAATAATAACAACAGAGAAAACATCAACACAAAAATAAACATATCACAATGGCAGCACTTAACACATACCTATCAATAATGACATTGAAAGTGAATAGACTGAATGATCCAGTAAAGAGACATAGAGTGACATCTTGGATCAAAGACATGACCCATTCAGATGGTACCTACAACAAACTCACCTCAAACTTAAAGATAAGAACAAATTGAAAATTAAAGGAGAGAAGACAACATATCAAGCTAACAATACACAAAGAACAGCAGGTGTGGCAACTCTAATTTCAGATAAAATATATTTTAATTTAAAATCTACCATTCCAGACACAGATGGACACTATTGTTGAAAGGTTCAATACATAAGCAGGACTTAACAATATTAAATAATTATACACCTATATATTAGAGCACCTAAATACATCGAAAAAATGTTGACTGCACTCAAAAAGGTGATAGATCACTCCACAATAATAGTGGGAGACTTCAACACTCCACTCTCAATATTGGACAGATTGTCTAGAATAAAAGCTCAATAAAGACACAGAAGATATTATGGCCACAATTAGCCAATTAGACTTCATTGACATGTACAGAACTTTCTTTCCATCAGCGGACAACTACACCTTCTTCGCCAGTGCACATGGAACATTCTCCACAATAGATCATATGTTAGGAAATAAAACTATTGTCAACAAAGTACATACCACTGTATCAATGGAAAGCATCTTCGTGAATCATAAGTCACAAAAGTCAAAATCAATAGCAGAAAAAACATAGAAAGTGGACATCATGGAAACTGAGCTTCTTGCTCAAAAACCCATGGGTTATAAAAGAAATCAAGATGAAATAAAGAAATCCATGGATTCCAATGAAAATGAAAACATTTCCTACTGGAATTTACAGGATACAGCAAAAGCAGTGCTCAGATGTCAGCTTAACTCCATAAAAGCACACATCTGGAAGGAATAAAGAAAACAAAGAACTAACCCTACAGCTTGAACAAGTGGAGAGAGAACAACAGAGGAACCCCTCAGTCACCAGAAGAAAACAGATCATAAAGAGGAGAGTAGAACTAAATGAATTAGAGAATAGAACAATTGCAAAAATTGAAAAGACCAAAAGCTGTTTTTTTGAAAGAATCAACAAAATTCACAAACCGTTGGCTAAAGTTACTAAAGAAAAACAGGAAAGAAAACAAATAACCCAAATAAGACATGAGAGGGGAGTTGTCATAACAGATCCAACAGAAATCAAAAATATCATAACAGAATGCTAACAAATTTGAAAACTTAGAGGAAACAGATTTGTAGATTCATATCACCTACCAAAATCATCACAAGCTGAAACAGAACAGCATAGTAAACCCATTACAAAGGAAGAAATTGTAAAAGTCAGCAAAAAAGTACAACAAAAAACAAAGCCCTGGCCCAGATGGCTTCACCACAGAATTCTAATAAGCTTTTAGAGAAGAGTGATCCAATGTTACTGAGACTATTTCAAAGTATAGAAAGGGATGAGATACTCCCAAATTCATTCTATGAAGCCAGCATAACCTTGATACCAAAGCCAGGGAAAGATGCAACAAAAAACTAAAGACCAATATCACTCATGATGCAAAAATCTTTAACAAAATTCTTGCCAGTAGAATACAGCAACATATCAAAAAAAAATAATCCATCATGACCAAATTGCATTCATAACAGGGATGCAAGGCTGGTTCAACATCAGAAAAAACAATTAATGTGATCAAACACATAAATAACACAAAAGACAAGAATAACCTGATTTTGTCTATTGATGCAGAAAAGGCATTTGATAAAGTCCATCACCCATTCATGCTAAAAACTCTCAGTAAAATAGGCATAGACAGCAAATTCCTCAATGTAATAAGGGCCATTTATACAAAGCCAACTGCCTACATCATCCTGAATGGAGAGAGAGGGAAACAGTCTCCCGTGAGAATAGAAACTAGACAAGGTTGCCCACTCTCACCTCTCTTATTCAACATGGTACTAGAAGTTCTAGCCAGAGTGATTAGACAAGACCAAAAAATAAAGGACAACTGCATAGGCAAAGAAGAACTAAAAATCTCCCTATTTGCAGATAATATGGTTGTATACACAGAGAATTTTAAAATATCTATACGTCAACTATTCAAACTGATAGAAGAGTTCAGCAAAGTCTCAGGATACAAGATAAACATAAGTAAATCAGTAGGATTCCTTTAAACCAACAATAAGACTATTAATAAAGAAATCAGCAAATCAATACCATTTACTGTAGCTCCTAAGAAGATAACGTACCTAGGAATAAATCTAACCAGAGAAATAACAAACCTTTACAAAGAGAACTACAAGTCTTTACTATAAGAAACTAAGAGAGACATACATAAATGGAGAAACTTACCCTCCTCATGGATAGGAAGACCTAGCATTGTGAAAATGTCTGTTTTGCCCAAAGCAATCTACTTATATAATGCAATCCCAATACAAATTTCAGTGGCATTTTTAAGGAGATGGAGAAACAAATCACCAACTTTGTTTGGAAAGCGAAGAAGCCCTGGATAAGTAAAACACAACTCAAGAAGAATACACTGGGATGCCTCTCACTATCTGTCTTTAGAACCTATTACACTGCCACCGCAGTCAAGACAGCCTGGCAGTAGTACAAAAAGAGACAGATAGATCAATAGTACAGAATTGAGACCCCAGAGATGACACAATCTTCCTATGAACAGTTGATATTCGAAAAAGGCCCTAAGACACTAATCTGGGAGTAAAAACAATCTCTTCAACAAATGGTGCTGGCAAAGCTGGATATCTATCTGAAATAAATTCAAACAAGACCCATATCTTACACCTTATACAAAAACCAAGTCAAGCTGGATGAAAGATCTAAATATAAAGTCTGAAACGATAAAGCTTATCCAAGAAAAAGCGGGAACAACAATGGAAGTTTCAATACACGACGTAGACAGACTTCAAAATCTGCCAAACAAATCGTAATCAACAGAAGAGAAAATAGATCAATGGAAACTACTAAGAATCAAACACTCTTGCTCATCCAAAGACTTTATTAATAGAATTAAAAGGCCACCTACAAAATGGGAAAAAATACTTGGCAACTATATGTCAGACTGACGCCTGATCTGCATGATCTATAAGGTACTACAAAGTATCAATAAGAAAATGATAAATCATCCAATTAAATGATGGGCAAAGGAGATGGACAGACACTTCTCTAAAAAGGAGATCCAGGCAACCAAAAACACATCCAGACATGCTCACGATCTTTAGCTATTAAAGAAATTTAAATCAAAATTACAGTGAGATACCATCTCACCCCAACAAGGTTGGCTATGCTCCAGAAAAACGCCAAACAACAAATGTTGGAGAGGATGTGGAGAAATTGGAACTCCCCTACACTGTTGGTGGGATTGCAAAATGGTGCAACCTGTTTGGAAAGCAATCTGGAGCTTCTTTAAAAAGCTGGGTATAGATAGACTACTTAGCCCAGTAATTCCACTGCTCGGAATATATCCTACAGAATCAAGGCCATTCACACCAAGTGATATACATATACAAGAATGTTCATCACAGTACAGTCCACAATAGCAAAAAGATGGAATCAACCCAGATGCCCAACAACAGAGGAATGAATAGGTAAACTATGGTATATATACTCAATGGAACACTAGGCAATGATAAAGAACAAAGACGCTTTTAGGAAACATCTCACAACCTGGTTTAAATTGGAGGACCTTATGTAGAGTGGAGTAGGCAGCAACAAAAGGACAAATATTGTATGAGACCCCTATGATAGGAACTTAACAACAGACTCACGCATAGAAAACTCTTTGCTGGCTGCAAGGGTAGGGAGGGAGGGTGGGTGGGATAGGGTGGGTTTAGATTAGGTAGTTGATAGAAATTTTGCTGGGTGAAATCTGTGACAGCACACATTAGAAAGAAGATCAATATTAACTGGGCTTCAACATGACAGGATTACTCTTGCTATCTTAACCCAATATTGCAAGGACAGAGCAGCTGGGGCAGGAGGCTGGGGACCATGCTCTCAGGGGAAATCGAGACAGTGGCACAACTAGCATTTTGCTGAGAGCTTTCTGCACCCCACATTGGTCAGTGGTGTCTGGGGTCTTAAAAACTGCCAAGTTGCCATCTGAGGAATGGTCCCATCTCAGCAGGAAAGGATAATCACCAAGGACCAAAACAACATAGGGGAAAGACAACCCAGAAGACAGAGAGACATGAGTGGCTGACTACATCGACTTGTGACCAGAAGAACCGGTGCCCAGCCACCACCAGTGATAGCCGTGATGGGGCTCACAAAGTTGAGTCTCACTGGCAACTCAAGAATAAAATAAGGGGTGTACCTTCGGATCTCCACTAAGACACCACAACTGATAGTCCAGGGGCTTTAGAGTTCCCGTTGGAGCATGGCCCCTGGCCCTGATGCTGCCCCTGTCCATAAATCAAAATGGAACTCAACTGTCCCAACAGGAGTAGATTGGACTTGGTGACACAGAGTGATCATATCATGTGTGCACTTTATGGTTCTATGCATCTATAAGATGTCGTCCCGCTGACCTCTTACTGGAGGCAGGGGAAAAGGTGGAGAGGAGGGGATAGGAGATTGCTGGGAGTATAATACATGTATGGAAGAGAAAGGAAGAGTGTGTTGTCAGTGGGCAGGGAGAGCAGTGGGAGCTGCATATGGGGGGCATAAAAATTTATATAGGAATTTACATTTTCATTCAATCATAATAAAAAAGATGTTGATGAGGTCTAGTTTGTTAATTGTCACAATAAAATCTTTTGTATCTTTAATAAGCTTTTTTCTAGTTGATCTGTCCATTACTGAAAGTCCATTCCTATTATTGTGGCGAGATCTATCTCATTCTTCAGTGTTATCAGTATTTGTTCAGTGTACTTTGGTGCTGTAGTATTAGGTTCCTAAACATTTAATATTGTTATATCCTGAGTTTATATTAGACCTTTTAGCAATAGTGACCATATTTTTCCATGATTGTGGATTTTACATTAAAATCTATTTTGTCTAAAATTAGTATTACCACTCCTGCTCTTCTTTGTATGTTGTTAACTTGGTATATATTTTTCCATCATTTGATGACCAGTTTGTTCATATCTTTGAGTCTAAGATGTGTTTCTTGTAAGCAACATATAGATGGATCATGTTTTTGATCCAAGCTGTTAATGTCTGTCTCTTTAATGAAGCATCCAATTTGTTTACATTCAGTGCAGTTTTTGACAGGTGTGTGTTTAGTGTTGTCATTTCGTACCTTTATTTTTATATTGTTGATGTTTTCTTTGTTACTCTTAATATTCTGTTCCGGGTCGTTTTTCTTATGGATTCACTTTTAATCTTTTCCAGTGTTGATTTTTTGTTTAGGTTCTTGTTTTGGTATGCCACACTGTCAGTTTGCTTTGCAGCTACTGCTCTGATCCCCTTTAATATTCTAAGTTTTAATCAATCTTTAACTTTTGTGTATCTTCTTAATTTCCTCTCCGCCTGAATGGTTGTATCAACTATAATACATCCCTCTCTATAGTGTGATGTTGTGATAGTTTTCATGTTAAGGTCACTGGTTCTCTACTTTCAATAGTTTAATTTTGATTAAGCTTAGTGATTTCCCAAACAGAGTAGGCCTCTGGATGCTGTGTCCTGCACTGCATCCTTAAGTATACATTTGACGTCATTGTTTTTCTAAACAAATAGTTTTATTATTTCTTGCAGTTTTTGTCTAGTTTTTGCTCTAAGCTTCTGTTTATTTGAGAATGTCTTTATTTCTCTTTCATATTTGACAGACAGTTTTGTAGGATATATAATTCTTTATATGCGTCATCCAACTGTCTTCTTGCCAACACGGTTTCTGCCAAGAAGTCAGACAAAAACCTACAGGGCTTCCGTTTATACATTACTTTTGCTGCCTTTAAGCGCTTCTCTTTATGTTTCATTTTTTAAAGCTTGATTGTAGTATATTCTGGTGTCTTTCTTTTGGCATCTAGCTTTGGTGGTGTTCAATAAGCAACTTGAATATCTATATCCCCTTCTTTCATGGCACTTGGCTTTGGCTATTCTCTCATGAAGGAAATTTTCTGTCAGTGGTTCTTGAACAACTCTGTCTGTGTTTTCTGCTATCCCTCCCTGTTCAGGACTCCAATTATTTGTAGGTTATTCCTCTTGATAGAGTCCCATAAGCTTCAATGCATCTTCGTTTTTTTTGTTTGTTTGTTTCTTTCATCTGATTTTTTCTCATAAATACATATGTCAGTTGCTTTATTTTCAAGCTCAATGATTTTACATTCCATTTCACTGATCCTGCTCTTTTGGCTTTGCACTGAAATTATCTAATTCTGTAATTTTATTATTGAGCTGCTGGATTTCAAATCATTGATGTTCTAGCAGTTCATACAGCTTACTTAATTTTTTACTTTGTTCAGCTGCATTTTGCATAATATCTAGAAGGGTTCTATACATAATTCTTTTATATTCTACCTCTGATAATTTCAGAAAGCTTTCTTCATTTGGAAAGTTTTTGATTCCTTGTTTTGGGAATTTTCTGTAGCCATGTTGGCCTGCTTCTTTAAATGGTTAGATATTAATTGTTGTTTTCCTGCCACCAAGAAACTCTTCCGTTTCTCTACTGTTAAAGCAACGGGAGCTGTGGTATAGTTCTAAGGGAGTGGTAAGTGCACTACTAGATTTGTTCACCAGCTACTGCTGTGTTCTCCAGGTGCAGCTGACTTATGTATAGCTTCTCTGGCAATACTGATACTCTCAAGCCCAGGATCCTGCTCAGTTTAGTGGCTTGTACCAGCTGGGCCCTCAGGGATGGCAGGCCCCAACTCCTGGCTGCTAAAGGTGGTGAATTACATTTGCCGACTCTCTGTCATTACACCAGTCGAGAGTATGATGTAGCTGAGGGTAGGGAAGTGAGAAAGATCTCACCACACTTGTGTGCCAGGGACTGCTATGTTCTCTAGAGGTGTTTGCCTTAAAAGTAGCTTTTCTGCTGAGAGGGAGTGCTGTACAGAAGCTGCTAAAAGCACCTAAGCCCTCACAGGTGGAAGACACCACCTCCTGGCTGGCAAAGATGGTGTTCTACTTATGGAGTCTCTGCAGGTAAGTCAACTGCATGTCACTATAAGGTAGCTCAGTGAAGTATGTCACTATAAGGTGGCTCAGTGAAGTATGTCACTATAAGGTGGCTCAGTGAAGGGTGGTGGAAATGTCACCACCACACTCATGCAGTGGTCACTGCTGTATTATTTAGCTGCTCTTAATCATAAAAGCATCCTTTCCACTAAGTGAGGCACTGACCAACAGCACTTGAAAGTGACCATGCCTCCTGGCTGACAGAGATGGTACCTCATAGGCCATCTCCAAATGCTATGACATGGCTCAAGGAGGGGAGGAGTTAGGGGGCTGCAGCACTTGACCACCAGCCCCCACTATGATCCCAGGTACAATAGTCTTAAAAACAGCTTTTCTGCTGGGAGAAGCACTATCCAGACAGGCACTATTGCTCAGCACGAAAATTAGCCCCAGGTGAGATCTCAGCTGTGACTAACTTTGCCTCTCAGCCGACCAAAATGGTGTGCTGCCTGAGCAGCCTTTCCTGACCTGAGTGAGCAGTATCTGTGTTGCAGCTCAGAGAAGAGAAGTGGGAGGTTCCCTGGCACCCTCGGTAAACAGCCACAGCTGGATTCTCTAGATGTGGCTGTCCCAAGCACAGTCTGTCCACTGCAGGATACTTAAGCACTGTAGTTCAGTGTAGTAGCTAGCTGGTGCCAAGCTCACAGGATTGGCAGTCCCATTCCCAGCCTTCTAGTTAACAAAGAAGGCATCCTGTAATCCTCTCAAACAATGCACCAGCAAAAGCAGGACTCAGTGTGCCACTGCCTCATCTCTGACAGAGGTAGCTTCCCTCATCTTGTCACCCAGTCCAATCTCACAACCTTATGCCAGATTGTAGGTCTCCCAGAATGTCCAAACTTCTCCATTCACTTATTTTTCTAGGTCTTAGTTCTCAGAGAGAATTGAGGAGACATGTGCCTTGTCCTACATTTGGTCCTGCTTCCTCCATAGATATTTTAAGGAGGACCTGATTTATTTGAACTCTGGCTTTTTGGTTGACAGCCCAAACACTTAATCACTATGCCACTAGGGTTTCCATGCTTCTTATAGTGGGCTGGAAGTACGTCTAAGTCATCTGGTACTTCTGTCACAGAAATACCACAAATTGATGGTTTAACAAGAAAAAGTTTACTCTTACACAGTCTAGTAGGCTATAAGCCCACATTCAGTGCATTTGCTCAAGGGCAAGGCTTTCCCTCTTCATCATAGCTAGAGGAAGGTTCTTCTGCTGAATCAGTGTTTCTTTAGTCTGAGAGCATCTTGTATGAACATCATGTCTGACAGATGTGCTCTGTTCATGGTGCTACTTTCAAATAGTATGAGGTCCTCAACTCTCTGCTTGCTTTCTTTTTCTTTTATTGCTTATAGGATAAAATACGGTGCAAGCCACACTCCAGGGAAACTCCCTTTACAATGGGGTAGGGAGGTGAGTCTAGGAAAGTTTTTAAAGTCCCACCCTAATCCTATAATCCAGTCTGTTAACCACACACAGAGATTAGGATTTACAGCATAGGAAAATCACAAAATGGAGGACAATCACAAAATACAGGGAATTGTGGCCCAGCCAAATTGTCATACATGTGTTTTGGAGGGCACAATTCAATCCATGACAAAATGATTCCCCAAAAGTTGTATATTTCTTATTCTCTGAAATCTGTTAATGTTATTTTATGCAGATATGGAAAAAGTGGATTTGTAGATGTGATTAAGAATTTGGAGATTTCCCTGGATTACCCATGTGGGCACTAAATACAATCCCAACTCTCCTTATGAGAGAAAGGCAGAAGAAGATTTGACACTGACAGAAGGGAAATAAGCAATGTGACCAAAGATTTAGAGGTTGGAATGACACAGCCAAAAGTCAAGGAGTATGACAGTTACCAGAATCTGGAAAAAGCAAGGAATTAATTCTTCTTTGGAATCTCTATAGGAAGCAATATCTTGCCGATATCTTTGTTTAGGTCCAACAGTGCTCATTTCAGACTTCTGGCCTCCAGACCTGTAAGAGAGTAAATGCCTTCTATTTTAAAGCACTGACTTTGTGACAGTTTGTTGTTAAAAACAGCCACAAGAACCTAATGCACATCTTAATTTTTACTTAGAATGAGGTTTGCTGAAAATTGTAATTACATGTCCTCAGTTACGTTAAGATTGTAGGGCCTATTAACTTGCTGAGGATTTTCATTGTGAACTGGTGATACATGAATTAGTTTTTTCTTCATGAAGCTTTTTTCTCTTTTATGCTTTTTGTTATCTCTTTACACTGTGTTTTAGGGATCCCAGTGTTGTCCCTATTTTATCTTCCATGATCTTTATCATTTTAGAATATTTCAGTCTTTGATGCATTTTTGAACTAGTTTTGTGCATGGTGTAAGATACAGGTCTTGTGTGATTTTTTTTTTGCAGATGGATATCCAGTTATGTCAAAACAATTTATTAAAGAGACTGTCTTTTCCACTTTTTATAGACTTTGGTCCTTTGCTAAG
Organism: Heterohyrax brucei; assembly: GCA_028571685.1. Classification (NCBI taxonomy): domain Eukaryota; kingdom Metazoa; phylum Chordata; class Mammalia; order Hyracoidea; family Procaviidae; genus Heterohyrax; species Heterohyrax brucei. Next base: position 57,380,627 of record CM053145.1, on the reverse strand, counting down.
TATCAACTGCTCATAGGTGAATGATTTTATGTCTAGATTCTCAATCTGTTCCATTAGTCTATGTATCTGCTTTTGTACCAGTACCATGCTGTTTTGATGACCATGGCAGTTTAATAGGTTCTAAGGTCAGTTAGTGTGAGGCCTCCCATTTTGTTCTTCTTTTTCAGTAATACTTTACTTATCTGATACTTTTTCCTTTCCAAATGAAGTTGGTGGTTTGTTTCTCTATCTCATAAAAAAATGACATTAGAATTTATATTGGAATTGCATTGTATCTACAGATCACTTGGGGTAAAATAGACATTTTCACAATGTTGAGTCTTTGTATCCATTTACTTTTCTTGTATGGCTTTAATTCAGATGTCTAGGTAGTCAGTCACCAAGTGTGTGATGCAGGTTCTCCCTCACTGTCCTAGGTGGGTAGGGGTGACTGACTTAGGCAAAGGAATCTGGCTACATGCTCTGAGAAAAGGCAGGAAGGTAACAGCTGTCCCTGAGTATCTGTGAGGATGGCATATGCCCTGATGTTGATTCTAGGTGAAGGAACTATTCATACCCTGAATTTCTGACTGATGTCAGCAGATTTCTTTTCCTCCTATTCCCCCAGTTTGTTGTATTGTTCCCTTTCCTAGTCCAGGGGAATGGCTCAGGATAGGTTTCTGGCTCAATTAATTGCATCAGACTCTGGAGCCTGGCTCAGTGCTGAGAAGGGAAGGAGGAATGCTGGAAAAGGGAGACAGGATTATCCTGATGTAAAGATTTAGATCCACATGCAGTAGGTACATGCAAACCACATAAGTTTTGAGGATCATGTGCCATTTTTCACTTGTTCTCAAGGTGGGAGTGTACTCTCTGCTGCTAAGTGCGTCACACTTAGGAAGACCTTGAGTATATTGCATGTTAATTTAAGATCATCCCAAGTATAGATCTGACATATTAAACACTAATAACCAAAGACCAGATGAATTGTGAAACAACATCAGGGATATCATACAAGAAGAAAGCAAGAGGTCATTAATAAGACATGAGAGAAAGAAAAGAGCAAAATGAATGTCAGAAACACTCTGAACCTTACTCTTGCACACCAAGTATTTAAACAAAAGGAAGAAATGATGTTGTAAAAGGACTATGCATATAAGATTTTAAATTGAGCTCAAGAAGACAAAGTACTATAATGACATGTGTCAAGAGCAGGAGATAAAAAATCAAAAGGAAAACACTACATTTCTCAAGCTGAATGAATGGAAGAAAAAGTTCAAACCTCAAGTTGCCATAGTAAAGGATTACATGGGGAAAATGTTAAAAGACTCAGGAAGCATCAAAAGAAAATGGAGAGAGTATACAAAGTTGTTATACAAAAAATAGCTGATGTTCTGCCATTTTAAGAGATAGATCATGATCAGCAACTGACGGTAGTTGAAGGACAAAGTCCAAACTGTACTGAAGGCATTGGTGAAAAACAGGGCTACAGAAACTGACAGAATGTCAATTAAGATGCTTCAACAGTCAGATATAGCACTGTAAGTGCTCAGTCATCTATACCAATAAACTTGGGATACACCTAACTGGAGAGCTAAATGGAAGAGCTTCACGTTTATGCCTATTCCCAAGAAGGGTGGCCCAACTACATTAAGAAATTAGTGGATAATATCATTAATATTTACGCAAGTAAAATTTTGCTAAAGATCATTCAAAAATGGCTGCAGCAGTATATTGACAAGGAACTGCCAGAAATTCAGTCTAGATTCAGAAGAGGAGGTAAAACCAGGGATATAATTTATGATATCAGATGCATCTTGACTGAAAGCAGAGAATACCAGAAACATATTTACCTGATTATTGACTATTAAAAGACGCCTCTCTGTGTGGATCATAACAAATTATGGATAACATTGCAAAGAACGGAAATTCTAGAACATTTAATCATGCTTATGAGGAATCTGTACATGGATCAAGAGTCAGTCATTCCAATAGAACAAGGGGCCACTGCATGGTTTAAAGACAGGAAAGGTGGGCTTCAGGGCTGTAACTTTTCACTATACTATTCACTCTGTATACCAGGCAAGCAGTCCCAGAAGCTGGACTCTGTGAAGATGAACAGGACATTGGGATTGGATATTTTGAATTGTAGTATTGGAAAAAGAACACCAAACACACCACAAACTGCCAAAACAATGATCAAATCTGTCTTGGAAGAAGTATAACAATAGTTCTCTTTAGAGGCAAGGAAGATGAGACTGTGTCTTACATATTTTGGACATATTTTTAGGAAGGATCAGTCCCTGGAGAAGGACATCGTGTTTGGTAGGCGCATGCTGAAAAAGAAGAAGATGCTCAGTGAGATAGACTAACACAGTGCCTACAACGAAGGACTCAAGCATAACAATTGTGAGCATGGTGCAGGACCAGGCAGTATCTCATTCTGTTGTATGTAGGGTATCTACGAGTCCGAACCAACTGTATAGCACCTAATAACAACAGCAGCAACAGTATGAGGTTCATCACAACTTTATTTCATGTGACAAACAATGGCTGTGACTGTAGCTTCATTACCAGTCAGGAGAGTTAGATGACTTTGCTACGTATGTTCTGACATAACTGGGTCTCTGGCAAAGTCTTTTGTTACATGCCGTCTAGTTGGTTCCAACTCATAGCAACCCTGTGTATAACAGAATTAAACAGTGCCTGGTCTTGCTCAATCCTGATGATTGTTGTTGTGCTTAAGTCCATTGTTGCAGCCACTATGTCAATTCATTTCATTGGCTGTTTTCCTCTTTTTCACTGACCCTCTACTTTAGCAAGTATGATGTCCTCCAGGGACTGATACCTCCTGATAACATGTCCAAAGTAGGTGAGACAAAGTATCTCCATCTTTGCTTCTAAGAAGGATTCTGGGTATAATACTTCCATGGCGAGATTTCTTTATTCTTTTGGCTATCCACAGAATATTTGATACTCTTTGCTAACACCATAATTCAAAGACATCAATTCATCTATTTTCCTAAATTAACTATCAAGCTTTCACATGTATATAAGTTTATTGAAAACACTGTAACTTGATTCAGGCAATCTTTAGTGACATATTTGCTTTTTAACCCTTTAAAGAGGTCTTTAGAAGGAGATTTGCCCAATGCAATGCATCTTTTGATTTCTCAACTGTTACTTCTACTAGTATCGATTGTGGATCCAAGTAAAATGAAATCTTTGACAACTTCAATCTTTTCTCCATTTATCATGATTTTGCTTATTAGTCCAGCTCTGAAAATTTTGTTTTATGTTGAGGTGTAATCCACACTATAGGATGTGATCTTTAATCTTCATCAGTAAATGCTTCAAGTCCTCCTCAGTTTCAGCACACAAGATTGTGTCATTTGTTTTATGAAGGTTGTTATTGTTATTTTTCAAACCTGATACTGCATTGTTCTTAACATAGCCCAGCTTTTCAGTTTATTTGCTCAGAATACAGATTAAATAAAGTTACTGAAAGCACACAACTCTCGCCTACACCTTTCCTAATTTTAAAACATTCAGTATTTCTTTTTTCAGTTCAAACAACTTTCCATTGATTCACGTATATACATGTTCCTGATGAACACAATTTATTCTTGAATTCCAACTGTTTACATTGTTACCCATAATTTTTTATGATCCACACAATAAGGTGTCTCTGCATAATCATTGAAACACAGGTAAGCCCCTTTCAGGTATTCTCTGCTTTTAGCCATGACCCATCTGACATCAGCAATAATAACTCTCATTCCACTTCCTCTTCTGCATCCAGCTTGAATTTCTGACAGTTCCATGATGATGTATTGCTACCACCAGTTTTGAAAGATCTTCAATAAAATTTTACTTGTATGTGATATTAATGATATTGTTAGATAGTGTCCACATTTGATTGCATTGTCTTTCTTTGGAATAGGCATAGGTATGGACCTTTTTCCAGCTGGTTTGTCATGTAGCGGTCTTCCAAATTTCTTAGCATTAAGGAGTGAGTACTTCCAGAGCTGCATCTGTTTGCTGAAACATCTCGTACGTATTCTGACAGTTCCTGGAATCTTGTTTGTCACCAGTGTCTTCAGTGAAACTTGTACTTCTTCCTTCACTACCATTGATTCCTGATCATACACAATATAGTGAGATGACTGAACATCGACCAATTGTTTTTGGTACAGTGACTATGTAATCCTTCTTCTTTTGGTAGAATATTAATTAATTCTTAAATGTCTTAATTTAGTCTATTTACATACCTAGGTAGAGTGATAATGAGAGACTGTAATGTTTTTTTATAACATAGAGGCCATGGCTAGCAGATCCATATTGCACTTATTTATCCACCTATTATTTGATTATTTATTTAATTTTCAAGTCAGTTTCTCCTACAAAAACTTATGTACACTTTGTTATGTGACTTAGTTATTCTCTGAACACTGTAGCAGTGCCTGTATTTTGCATGCTCATTCAGCCAGCTCATCTCTCTATGCCTTCTCATCTCACCTCCATACGGGAGCTGCCTAGTTAGTTTCCTGTATCTAGAAGAAAGATACAGGAGCACACTGGTGAAGAAGCACACTCTTCACGAGTATCATTTGATGTCTTATATCCATTGCCATCTAGTCAATTCTGACTCATAGTGATCCGATTGTGCAGAGTAAAACCATCCCATAGAGTTTCCAAAGAGCACATGGTGAATTCAAACTGCAGACCCTTGGTTAGCAACCGTAACACTTAGGCACTACACTGTCCAGGTTTCATTATAGACCTAATTAGTCATCTTTCTCTGAAAAGCTGGCTTTCGGAATTGTTTCAGTTCTGGACTAACAGAGAGTCCTGGTGTCATATCTTCTGGGGACCCATGAATTTGTCACAGCATCAAGTCTGGTCTTTTCACTTGCATTCAAATTCTGTACTCCACATTTCTCCTGCTCCATTATGTTGAGTTCACTTGAAGGGCTGTCATGGGTAGCAGGTAGGCGCTATCTAGTCCTTCTTGTCCAAAGCTGATTTGGTCTTTGGATTATGTGGCCCTTTCCATCTCTTGGGCTCATATTTTTCTTGTGACTTTGATGTCTTTCATTCTCTTTCATTCCAGGTGGATTGAGACCAATTGATGACTCTTAAATGACTGTTTAGTAGCTTTTAATTCCCTATATACCACTTACCAAAGTGGGATGCAGAACATTTTTTTTAAAAAGTGTTGTTATGCCAATTGATCTAGATGACCCTGAAACCACAGTCCCCAGACTTTTGTACCTTATACTCCATCTCTTGAAGTGTTTGGTTGAATTTAGGAAACTTCTTCACTTTTTATTTAGTCCAGCTGAGCTGACTCAGCTTCTATTGTATGTTGTCTTCCCTTTACTAAAATAATTCTTGTCTGCTACTGAACCCACAAGGTGCTCCTTGGAAACTCTATAGGACAGTTCTACTTTGTCTCTATGAATTGGAATTGACTCAAAGGCAGTGGGTTTGGTTTGACTTTATCTAATTTGTGAGTACCTCTCCCCTTCCTACCATCATGACCAACAAAGACCACTTTATCCTGTCTTTAAACCTTTTCTTGAGTCCTTACAGTAGTGACCTCATACAATATTTGTCCATTAGCAACTAACTGCACTCAGCAAAATACCTTCCAGATTCCTCCATGTTATGAGGTGATTCCAAAATTCATCTTTGGTCTTTATCATTGCATAGTATTCTGTTGTGTAAATACACCATACTTTGTATATCCATTATCCATTAATGGACACCTAGACTGAGTCCTTATTTTTGCTATTGTGGACAGTGTTCCAAGAAACATTGGTATGCGTGTATCTGTTCATATGACAGCTTTTATTTCTCTAGGATATATTCCAGGAAGTGGGGTTGTTGGATCATTTGGCATTTCTATTTCCAGCTACTTAAGCAAGCACTAAATCTATTTCCAAAGTGGTTGTACTGTTTTACATTCCTCAAGCTGTGCAGAAGCATTCCAGTCGCTCTACAATCTCAGCTGTGCAGAAGCATTCCAGTCTCTCTACAATCTCTCCAATGTTTACTACTTTGTGGGTTTTTTTTGTGAGTTAGTTTGTTTGTTTTGTTTTGATTAATGCCGGTTTTGTTGGAGTGAGATAGTATCTCATTGTAGTTTTGATTTAGAATTTTCTAATGGCTAATTATTGTTAGCATTTCCTCATGTATCTGTTAGCTGACTGGATGTCTTCTTTCATGAAGTACCTGTTCATATCCTTTGCCTATTGTTTAATTATGTTATTTGTCTTTTATTTGTAGCGGTTGAGGTTTCGCAAGACCTTGTAGATTTATGGAGATTAGATGCCGATCAGATTTGTGGTAACCAAAAATTCTTTCCCACTCTGTAGGCAGTCTCTTTACCCTTTTAGAGAAGTCTCTAGATGAGAATCAGTGTTTGGTTTCTAGGAGTTCCTGGTTATCTATGTCCTCTTTTGGTGTTTGTGCACTGGTAGTAATATTTTGTAGTCTAATCATGCCATTTATTGGGACTCCCAGAGTTGTCCCTATTTTTTCTTCCATGATCTTTATTGTTTTAGATTTTACATTTAGTTCTTTAACCTATTTTGAGTTAGTGTTTGTGTGTAATGTGAGATATGGGTCATTTCATTTTTTTACAGATGGATATCTAGTTGTACCAACACAACTTGTTAAAGAGACTATCTATTCCCCAGTTTATGGACTTTGGACCTTTGTCAAACATCAGCTATGCATAAGTATATGATATTATATCTGTATTCTCAATTGATCTATATATTTATTTTTGCCCGAGTACTGTTATGTCTTGGCTTGACACCGTTATGTTTTGACTACTGTAGCAGTGTAATAGTTTTTAAAGTCAGATAGTATGATGCCTTCAACTTTGTTCTTCTTTTTCAGTAATGCTTTACTTTTCTGTGGTTCTTCCCATTCCACACTAAGTTGGTGATTTGTTTCTCCATCTCATTAAAAAACGCCATTAGAATTTGTATTGGGATTGTACTGGAAATAGATCACTTTGGATAGAGCATTTTCATGATGTTCAGTATTCCTATCCATGAGCAAGGTAGGTTTCTCCAGTTATGTAGGTCTTTTTTGGATTCTGGTAGTACAGTCTTGTAATTTTCTTCATATAGGCCTTTCACATTTCTGGTTAGATTTATTCCTAAGTATTTTATCTTCTTGGGGATGAATGTAAATGGTATTGATTTGGTAATTTCCTCTTTGATGATCTCATTCTTGATGTAAAATAGTCCAATTGACTCATGTAAATTTATTTTGTATCCTGATACTCTGCTGAACTCTTCTGTTAGTTCCAATAGTTTTTTTTTTTTCCTTTTTAATGGGTCCTTTGAAGTTTTCCATGTGTACGAGCATATCATCTACAAATAGAGATACTTTTACTTCTTCCTTACCAATTTGGATGTCCTTTCTTTGTCTTGCATGATTGCTCTGGCTAGAACCTACAGGAGAGTGTTTAATAAAAGTGGTGACAATGGTATCCTAATCTGGTTTCTGTTCTCACTGGAATGCTTTTATACCCTCCATTTAGGATGATGTTTACTCTTGGTTTTCACAGATGCCCCCTATTATGTTGAGGAAGTTCCATTCTATTTCTATTCAGGTGAGGGTTTTTAACATGAATGGGTACTGGACTTGGTCAAATGTCTTTTCTGAATCAACTGGTAAAAGCAAGTGACTCTTGTCTCTTGTTTTATTTATGTAGTTGAATACATTAACTGTTTTTCTGATGCTTAACCATTTTTTTCATCCCTCCTATGAATCACGGTCATGGTGAATTACTCTTTTGAAAGGCAGTTGAGTTCTCTTGGCAAGAATCTTGTTGAGAATTTTTGCATTTAATTCATGATAGATATCAGTCTGTTATGATTTCTACTTTTATGGCTTTGTGGTATGCAATGATGTTTTCTGCAATCTTATAGGACAGAGTTGAACTGCCTCATAGAGTTTTCAAGGAGTGCCTGGAAGATTTGAGCTGCTGATCTTTTGTTTAGCAGACACAGTATCAAACCACTACTCTACCAGGGTCTCCAAAGCAAGTAAAGAGAAAATTTTCTCTTATTGTATATGCATTATTAGTAGTATGATTATAGTTTACATCTTGCTTATTCCAAAGACAATAAAATATTTCATGTTGTTTATCCTTCCCATTGTCAGAATATATGTGGATATAGCTAGAGACTCTTCGTTTGATGTTTGGAGAAATTGAACTTTGGAACTTTATAATCTGATTGTAGAGACACTAGATTTTGAGAGACAAAGTGGTAACCAAAATCTAGGTCTGACACTGAGATATGGTTCTTTCTATCTTATGCTCACTTTACCAACTAAACTGAAAACAACAGCAAGGCAAGAACACTTAATGAATGATTTACTTTTTGATCTACATGTCTTCTCAGACTGTCATACAGTCGATGTACTTGATGAAAGAACTGATGATTAATACTGCACTGAATTATTTATGATTTCATGTGAAAGGTTTAAATAGAATAAATTAAATTGTAGACAGAGAAAATGTTGATGTATTATCATATTTTCTTATTATAAATGCCTCATTTTAATTTCTCTTCTTCATGTGTTTGCTTGTTAAGTAAACTTTGAAATCATGCAGCATGGAGCTGAGACTGACTGACTTCTATTACTGTTCCCAGATAATTTTCATGAATTGTAAATGTAGCTCTAATATGAATATATAAGCCACTTCCCTGTTTTGCTTTAACTATGTGTTTATCTTGCAAATTGTTGACAATGATCTCATAAGTCTACACTTTGATAAATGATAATAATGAGTAACAACTTTTTTTTTTTTTTTCAAAACAAGTGTGAATGAGGGTTTCAAAGTTTGAACACAGTCTGCTTCATTTTATCCAAAAGAGGATGCTCCCTTTTTGGTCAATTGGGGTGTATCTGGCAAAATATTTGTATTGTCTTTGAGGTCTCAGTTTCTCCTCATGCTAAATTGGCAGATGCTCAGTATCTAAACTTGATTACATACAAACAAATTGCTAAGAAAGTAAAAAATAGTTTTTGGACATAACATCTGAAAAGAGGATAATGTAAACTCTCATGGTCTCCTTGTTACATAATTAGTTTAAAAAGTGTCTGTATTGAATTCTATGCCAAACAGAATAAAATATATCAACTCCTTCTCACTTAAATTAATACTGAAATATTCAATAGCTTTTGGATTTTATTCAAACCAGCTTGTGATGAATAATGGCATGACTCCTCAAAAGCAGTAATGCAAACGAGAAAAAATATGGACAGAAGAATGAAGGAAACAGGGAGGAAGGGAAGAATTTCAGTGTCAATGATGTGATTTACAATCTGTGATTCATTTCCCCCTTAGTCAAAATTAAGTATAAAGCCAATTAAGTATATGAATAACCAAAAAAACATTGCCACTGAGTCTATTCTAACTCATAGAGACCCTATAGATTATAGTACAAGTGCCCTATATGAAAGTAGATAAATATTTAGAATATTCTAGCTTTATGCTACTCAAATAGAAAATCATAGGTGAACACGAAGATGAACTCAAGAAGTAATCAATGTCAAGGCTAATATAAGTTGCCTAGTCATATTGGCTGGTCATAAGGCAGTGCATTAACACTGAAGCAGAAATAGTTACATAGTGGAGCTGTGGGTATATTCAGTGAGATAATGTATAACTATATAATAATTTCATAGGATAGTGCTGACACTTTATAGTCATTAAATGTAGATATTGATAATATTGTTAATTGTAATAACAGTATTTCTAGACACAGTTTTACAATAACGTTTGCAAAAACAAAGTCACAAGAGTTGAATTTTCTTGAGCAATGTTTTGGTTTTAAAGAAAATACAGAACTTTTTCCAAACAATTAAAAAATATCATCAATGTTTACTTTCATAAAAGCTTACAATCTTTTTTCAAAAATGAGATAAATGTATTTGAAAAAGGAAAAATTTTAGGAGATAATACATGATTATTAATACCAAATTGGGGAGCATCAGATAATAAATATTATTTATAATCAAATAATGTCATGTGGATCCTGGCTGAAAGCACAGGGTATGAGAAAGATTTTTACCTACGTTTTAGGGATTATACAAAGCATTCTACTGTGTGAATCATAAAAAATTACAGATAGCCTTGCAAACAATGGAAATTCTAGAACACTTAATTGTCTTCATGAGGCAACTGTATGTAGATCAAAAGGCAGTTGTTCTAACAGAACAAGTAGATGCTGCATGTTTTGATGTGAGATCAGGGTTGGATAGTTTCAATATACTTATTCAAGCTGTATGCTGCACAAATGAGCTGGAGTAAATCAGGCATCAGGATTGCAAGAACAGTCATTAAGAACCTTCATTAAGCAGATGACAAAATCTTTCTTACTGAAAATAAAGAGCACTTGAAACACTTGCTAAAGAAAGTCAAAGATTTACTGAAGAAAGTCAAAGTCTTCAGTATGGATTAAAGCTCAACATAAATTAAAAAAGAAAAAAGAAAAATCCTTACAACTAGTCCAATCAATGGCATCAAGATAAACAAAGAAAATATTGCCAAGGATTTCATTTTACTAAGGTCTAAAATGAACACTCATAGAAGCAGCAGTCAAGAAATCAAAGGATTCATTGCACTGGGCAAACCTGTTGCAAAATACCTTTTGAAAGTGTTCAAAAGGTGTCTACCTTAAAGACTAATGTGCACGTAACCCAAGACATGGTGTTTTCATTTGCCTCAGATGCATGTCAAAGCTGGGCTATGAGTAATGAAGATCAAAGCACTGACAACTTTGAGTAGTGGTGTTGATAAAGAACACTGAATACGCATACAATGGATTGCCAAAAGAATGAAAAAATCCATCTTGGAAGAAATATGACCAGAATGCTTCTTAGAAAACAGGATGATGAGACTTTGTCTCATGTAGTCTGGACATGTTATTGGGAGGAATTAGCCCCTGAGAAAGGAGATCGTGCTTAGTGAAATAGAGGGTCAGTGAAAAAGAGGAAGACCGTCAAGAAGATGCATTAACACAGTTGCTGTAACAACGAACTGAAGTGTAATGACCGTGAGGATGGTCCAGACCTGGGTGGTGTTTTGCTCTGTTGTGCATAGGATTCTTTTGAGTTGGAATCAACTTACTATCACCTAACAACAATAATTAACAAGCCATTAATTAGTCACTTGGGGTAAAGACAGAAAAAGAAAAATAAAGTACCTGAAGAAATCGGACCCAGACTGTATCATGGATGATAGCGGTTGGAGTCACACATGAACAAAGGTAACACAGCAACAGGGGAAGTTAGTAAACTCAGTCAAATATGTTATAGGACATTAATGGCATCCAGGTGTGTGGACAGTAAAGGAAGCTATATTCACATAGGAAGAAAGTCGTGAAGAACAGCTGATAAAAGTATTAGACTCTGCTAATTTTAAATAGATCAATAGAGAACTGGTAACTGAATTTCATTAGTTCTCTACAGTGATACTCACTCTAAACTATACCTTCTCATGATATTATTAGTTAATATATTGATCTTAATGCAAATAACATCTCAATCAACCTCATTATGTTTGAAAGATAAAGTTAAGGAACTTTTTTCTTATATTTAATGTTGTCTTCATTATGAGGACATCCAAGGGAAATTATGATCCCTCCCAAGAGTATACTTATCACAATAACTTAGTTAATTCTATCTGATGGATTTTAAAATTTTGTAATTGACTGTTTCCATGTTAACTGTTAGAATTGTAGAGTCTAATCTTCCTCAGGCTAAAAGTTGCCACTGTATGCTGAAATGAAGCACAGATAGTAGAAATAGATAATATTTCTATAAGTTCTTAGAGTGGCTTTCAAATTCATTAGCCAATGATTAAACTGTGAGACAGGGAGGCATGTCAGCAGTCTAGCTTCCAGAGACCAAGTAGGAATTAGAAAAAGTGGAAAGATGATACTCGATAGCAATCCTCCCTCAACTATACACTCTTTGCAATGCACCCACATGAACATGCACTGGGAAACCAGAACTCTGGTAGCAGTGTTTTAGTCAGCTAGTGCTGCTCTAACAGAAAGACCACAGAGTGGGTGGCTTTAACAAAGAGATGTTTATTCTTACACAGTCTGGTATTCTACAAGTCCAAATTCAGGATGTCCTCTCCAGGGGAAGGCTTTACCCCTTGTCAGTTTTAAGTCCGGTATTGTGTCAGCCTTTGTCCAGGGAGCATTTGGCACAGGAACCTCAGGTCTGAAGGATGCACTCTTCTCCTGGTGCTGCTTTCTTGATGGTATGAGGTTCCCAATTCTCAGCTCATTTTCCTTTCCTTTTATCTCTTGTAGGATGAAAGGATTTAGGGTGGGGCAAGCCATACTCCAGGGAAACTCCCTTTGCAGTGCAGCAGAGAGGTGATCTTATAAAGGGATTTACAGTCCACTCTAATGCTTTAATATCCAGCACAACAAAATCACAAAATGGAGGACAATCATTAACTACAGGGAATCATGGCCCAGCCACATGGCTACACCTATTTTGAGGGGGACGCAACTAAATCCATGACAAGAACTGAAACATAAAACAAGTGCTTTGCTAATTATTTGCTACTTGAATACTTTTTTTTAAACAGGCTACTTAATAAATGAACAAACAAAAAACAGATGTTGTCATTGTGTCAATTCCAACTCATAGTGACCCTATAGGACAGAGTAGAATTGTCCCATAGGGTTTCCAAGGAGCACCTAGTAGATCTGAACTGCTGACCTTTCGGTTAGCAGTTTTAGCTCTTAACCACTAAGCAACAAGTATTTCCATAGGTTTCTTACATAGTGGAAATTTATGAAGGTAGAGAGTCAGCAACAATGAGAAAAACCCTCAGTGAGATGGATTGACGTAACAGCTGCAACAATGGTTGAAGACAAACTAAAGATCACGAAGATGGCTCAGGACCTGGCAATTTTTGTTCTATTATTCTTTTATCTGCATGATTTAGAGCGGACTGAATGGCAACTAACAATAACAATGACATAAGAGTATGCACAAAGTTGAAGATGGAGGAAAATGCAGGAGATAGTTGAGAAAAAGTTTCTTTGGTTCAAGCACAAGGTTAATTTGAAATAGAAGTAAACAATGAGATGAGATAGAATGTTTGGGAACAGATGCAAATGTCAGGAACAGATGTTGCAAGACTAACTATAATAGAAAATAGTTTAATTTTATTCTCTAAACTTAATAGAAAACTATTTTAGGCATTTGTGTAGGGCTCTAATGTAATGATAATGGTATTGTGGAAAGACTAATTTGGTAGCGTAAATGCAGTATTTCTAACAGCTATTTATTGAGTTCCTACTGTTTTCAAGATATGCTAGGTGCTTCAGGTGATATAAATTGACTCTGTGTTTAAAAGTTTAACCAGTACCTGTTTAATTATTATTGTGTACAGGAATGGAAACACTGGTGGTGTAGTGGTTAAGTGCAATGGCTGCTACTCAAAAGGTCAGCAGTTTGAATCCACCAGGTACTCCTTGGAAACTCGATGGGACAATTCTACTCTGTCCTTTAGGGTTGCTAGGAGTCAGAATTGACTCAGTGGCAATGGGGCTAGTTTGGTAGATACAGGAATAGTGCTAAGGGCTCAGACTCACAGTTTACATTCCATTAGGTGCAGAGAAAGTGGGAGAATAAAGAAGACAAATGCACATATAATAATAAAATGTGATTTCGTCAGAGTCACATAAAACACAGTCAAATACTGTGGCAATTAAAATCAGGGAGACATTACATCTAATCAGCTACAGAGAACACCAGCTACTGGGTTTCTCGGTGTAGCTGGTGTTGTCCTTTTCAGAACTTTCCTTATTACCTGGTAAACAAAAAATCCTCATAGCTCTCCTCAAGAACACTGTCAGTTTGAGGGTGTTCTGGCCTTACGTAGTAAGCCCATTCTAACATGCTCAAGTCCCTGAGCCTTTGTTGCCATCTGTCATGGACTGAACAGTGTCCTGTAAAAATATCTGTCAACTTGGTTAGGCCATTACAGCCAGCATTGTCTGATTATCAGCCATGTCATCATCTGATGTGATTTTCCTATGTGTTGTAAATCCTGTCTCTGTGATGATGATGAGAGGGGATTAGTGGCAATCAGGATGGGATTGTTGTTGTTGTTAGGTGCCATCAAGTCAGTTCTGACTCATAGCGACCCTATGAACAGTATAATGAAACACTGCCCAGTCCTGCGCCACGTCCATAATTGTCTTTATGCTTAAGCCCATTGTTTGTGGCCACCATGTAGATCCATCTCATTGAGGACCTTCCTCTATTTCACTGACCCTCCGCTCTACCAAGCATGATATCCTTCTCCAGGGAATGATCTTTCCTAACAACATGTCCAAAGTATGTAAGATGCAGTCTTGCCATCTTGGCTTCCAAGGAGAGCTCTGATTGTATTCCTTGCAGAACAGATCTGTTTGTTCTTTTGGCTGGCCACTGTACATTCAATGTTCTTCTACAACACCATGATTCAAAAGCATCAATTCTTCTGTTGTATACTCCTGAGGAAATATCTGGAGAGTGTGTGAACTGTTAAAGTGTTCAGATGCTAACTGAATGGCTGGAGGTTTGAGTCAACTCAAGGGTGCCTAGGAAGAAAGGTCTGGAGATCTACTTTTGAAAATACAGCCATCAAAACTCTGTGGAATACAGTTCTATTGTGATATACCTGTGATCCTCATGAGTCAGAATAGACTAGAAGGTAACTGGTCTTGTTTATACTCTTGTGATGACTCTGAAGAAGCAGGTCTCACTCCCACTAAAACTTGGTTTAGATGTTAAGACTGATGACGTCCTACATACACTGAGAGAGTGAGGTTTATACTTCACATGACAAGGCTTTCTGGGGAGACCAGGGCAGACTTTCTAAGCTAATATGAAAATGTCTTGAGAGAGTACAGAAGGAAGAAGACTGAATGAGTTGTTCCTTGTTGTTAGGGAGTGGAGACCGGGCGAAGATTTCCTTTTGAGAAGAGGCTTGAGTGGTTTAAATCTTTCTCCAACCCCAAAGGAGGGAACATTAGGTTTTCTTTGCTCAAAAATGAGGAAGAAAGAAGAGAAAGTAGTAAATCTCAAAACTTGTCAGTGGGCATGAAGAAAATGGAGTCAAATCCTTCTTCATGCATATTACCAGGAGTTTCTAGAGAAAACAACTCCAACTTTTACCTCATGATTCACAGATCTGTGAAGCCTGGCTAGTGGGGACATAACACTAAATATTAGATGGTTGTTCAGCATATTTACCATAGCTTTGTGGATAACACCCTAACTGTGAGTGTCTTACCCCAAGCTGACACTCTGAACACAGAGCACTGCAAACCTCCATTAGTCTTGTTACTTCTCAGATATGGAATGTGTGATATTTGTACCTGCTGAAGTACTTCTTTTGTCATGAGAGGGTCATTTGATCTGAGATAATATAACACTGAGTAAGATACATGTCAGTTCTGCTTGCGGAAGGCAAACCAATAGCATCGCTCTTGAGTGAGGATGAATTACTACACTTGCTAGGATGAACGGAATCTGATAAATCTAGTCTTTAAGTACACAACTAGTCTACTTAAGAAATTATGTACTCATATTTAGGTACTCATATTTGCCTCGACAGTAGAGGTGCATAAGCCGATCTCTGCCACAATAGCAACTACGAGGACTGACAGTTAAGTGCATGATCTCATCCTAGAAAAAGTTCTACATACCTAGTTGCTGAATATCACAACAGTTACCTTTGAAGCACTCCACTCGGGGAGCGGTATACCAGTGCCAGTACCAATAGCCCACTTGTGGTGGTCAGGATTATGTCAACTTGGCTACTCCGTATTTGGCTGCTGTATTAAGTGGAAGGGCCGGGTCTGTGGTGGCTTCCTGTCCCTCGGCTCTCATCTCTCGACCTTCCACTACTACTGCTGGTCTGCTCACATAGCCAGGAGCTCCTGCTCTCTTCTTCCGGCATCTGGTTCCTGGACTTGAACTAGCAGCTGTTGGATTCATCAATCCTTACAGTCAGCACTTTAGAGTCTTCCTCCCTGACCTGCCGATCCTGAATTCGCCAGCCTCTGCTGCTCCATCTCACCACCAGCTTGGTATCCACTGACCTACAGATCTAGAACTCTGGTCTCTGACCTGCTGACTTTGGGTTCCTCAGCTTCTGTGGCCACGTGAGGCTTGTGCCAGAACTTGGGACTTTCAGCTTCTGTGATTGCGTGAGCTGTTTCCTATATCTACGTCTATCTATCTATCTATACTATAGATCTTTCCTTGTACCTACACGTGTTACTGATTTTGCTTCTCTAGTAAACCTGGCCTAAGACACCATCCTTGAAAGCGATTCTGAAACTTTTTCTGGAATGGTCATCAGAGTTCTCATCATATTACTTTGACTTCCTGAATGTCATCAAAATGTCTTCCTTTCAATATTTCCTTTTATTTGGAGGTAAAGAAAAAAGTCACTGGGGGCCAGGCCAGGTGAGTGGGAAGGGTGTTCCAATACAGTTATTTGTTTACTGGATAAAAATTTCCTCACAGACAGCTATATAATTAAGTTGGTGAACTTGCCGCTGTGCCACTGTGCACAACATATTCAAAGGGCATTAATGTGAGCCAATAAAAGTTATATGCTTTATGTCTAATTTTGTTCTCCACCCATTTAACTCTTATCCAGGTTTCCTTGCCTTTGATGCTCAGTTGATTCCTAGCTTCTGACCAACCAGTCAAGTAGCTTTTCACTTCCCAGGGATCCATGCATATCTGTACATCAGCCACTTTTATATGAGGTGAATGAAGACACTGCTTCTTGCTCTGCTTATTGGAAAGATTTTATTATAGTAACACACTTTACGGAGTCCTGGTGGCAAATTAACCAAAAGATTAGCAGTTCAAATCCTACCAGCCACTCTTGAAGACTGTGTGGGCTAGGTCTACCCTGTCCTGTAGGGTTGCTGTGAGTCAGAAGTAAACTGACTCAACAGCAATGAGTTTTGTTTCGGTTTAATGTCTTTATGCTACTCCTGAGTGGTCCAACCAAGTAGTAACATTGTGTCAGAGGCAGTACCATCTTGTTTGTAACCTAGGCTTCACTTTTATTTTTTAATTTTGTTTTTTCCCTATTCAGATGATTGACCAGAACGTTACATGAGACCATTGGAACGACTTGACAAAAAAGTGTGGGAGTGACAAATGTAGGCCGCATGGGTATCTGAGGCATTTTCAAATATAAGACATAAGTCATAAATTGGTTGTTGCTGGACCTGACAGGTTTCCAATTAAGGGTCCTGATCATGGTTAATTCACATTGTTAGGGTTTCAGTCAACACCATTCCAAGAAATGTTTTTCCAGCACTGAGTTGTTGCAGAAGATATACTATTAGTCCAGATCCAAGGAATCTCTCCTATAGTTGTATATATGGTGACCTTATCTGCCATAGATAAACTCTAGCACTTTTAGAGCCCATGGATCACATGGCCATAGGTGAAGACTCTTTCTTGGAAGCCTGGGGCTGCTAAGCAATTTTCTCCTTCTCTGGAAACTGCTTATGGTCCTAGTCTTTTGAATTACGCGCACACACACAGACACACACAGACACACACAGACACACACAGTCGGTATTTCCTTGATACACATACATGTACACACACACGTATATATGATACCTGTAAAATATGTATGTAATTAGTATTTCCTTGACCTTTCTTGATATTGGAGTTGCTGTGATAAACACATATGGGATGACCAATATAATTATAGTAGCACTACAGATTGAGAAACTGCTGTGATAATATACCCAAGGACATAGAAATGGGGAGTGATCAGAGTCCTATCACAACAATCTGTGTAATCCTAGAGCCAGTAGTCTTTAAATTCTAGCTGCCTGAGTCTCTTCCCTCCAAGCTAAGTGATCACATTTGGCATTTCTTGTGATACACTATTTCACTTAACAGATCAAGAAACTGAACTAATAGTTTTCCAGTAGCTAAATATTTCTACATGTTTTACATTTGAAGAGCAGAGAAATTACGACAGGGTGGATTTACAGATCCATTGGACATACCATGAGATGCATCTGGGCCGAAGAATCATTGGTCATCTGTCCTCCATTGGCCGCATTCTAAAGAGATAACTACTCTGGAATATTGGGTACCATATTATTAATGTAAGCTCAGGTTTTGTAACTCCTGTTCTTGAAAAGTCATTGTATTCTCATTTCTCCAAGGCACATAAGTATTGGAAAGTCACTCGGATCCCTAGGGAAAAAAATGAAGCTCTTTTAACATGCTGTATTGGCAGTTGCGATACCTTAGTAGCAGTGGCTGTACGCTTCTCTTGTCAAGGTCTGAGAATCAGTGCACTGACTTACATCTGGAAACTGAAGGAGGGACAATTTTTATTATAGTCTCTGATGAGACTTTTTTGTTTGCTAACAGTTTGTTTTTATTTTTTCACAAGATGAGTGATATACCCCATTGTCCATCCACCTGTGTCAGTCTAAATAAGAAACATCATTTAACTATTGCAGTAAATCTCTGTTGATCCAAAACACAAAAACCCCAAGCCCCAAAAGCAGAATTGCTGTGGTTAAGGTGATTCTGATTCATAATGACCCTATGGAACAAAGTAGAACTGTCCCACAGATCTGGTAGATGTGAGCTGCTGACCTCTTGGTTGGCAGCCATAGTACTTCGTAACCCTACCACCATGGTTTCTCAGGGTGTCCTTGTTGGCACCCTATATTTGCCATCATTAATATTAACCATGTACACCTTTCCTGTAGATATTAAGTGCTGTCACCTAGCTTTTGATATTCTGGGATCCGATCATCTCCAGTTTACAGTAAGGGGCTTGTTTCCACAGAAGCATCTCTCACTGACAGCCTTGTCATGCAGTGGATAGCTACCGCTGAACTTCTCACAGATTCTATTATTTTCTTCAGTGAATTCCTTTTTGGCTTAGTGAAAGGTCCCATTGAACAACATGTGCAGGTGGTACTTTCCTAGATCTTAGTAAATCTGTATTTAATCTCAATTCGCTGAGTCTCTGATCCCTCCTTTAGTACTATACCAAACAAGTTTTCCACTTCATTTGCTGTAAGTCATTTTTATGTTTACATTTCCAGTTGTCACCCCAGTCAACTTAGGACTGGCTACAGTTGTTATTATGAGTATAGTCATTCCCCTGTCAGATGAGTTAATCCCAAGTCAGACTGACACTTACCAATAAAGTGTCTTCTCCCTAGTCCTTTATTCTACAACCACTCCCTCAGCCCAGTACATAAAGGATCAGTTCTTGCCAATGTGTATTAATGAGCTGCAAATGTTGGGGGTTTTGTGGACTGTTTTCTCTTGGAATGATCATGCATATATTCTCTGCTGGGTCTATGCGGATCTCTCAACCTAGAAATAACCTGATGAAAGCAAAGACTGGCAGGGGCAGGTCTGGAATAGAATCATCATTATCTTTGTGAGACATACTTCTTTTAATATCTGTCATGGAATCTAGAAAACACAGACTCTTCTGAAATTGTCAGGGGGCTGTTTCGTCAAGCCTGTAGAGTTGACTGTTGTTTGCAGTTTTAAACCTATCCTGCCTACCTATCAAATATTTCCATTTGACATGTCATTATCTTATATTTTTCCCACTCAGGTCTTGATTTTTACATCTGTGACCTCTTGAAAACAAGCATTATGTTTCCTTTCAGCGCTGTCAGACAGTGAGTCTGATTTTCTGCTGTCTGCATAGTATTAGAGCTTTCTTAAATTTGCCATAGAAATCCTCTAGCTTTCTCAGCGTGTCCATTTCAATTTTCAAGGGTTCCAAAGACAATAACAGCAGGGAATTTACAATTATTATAATTTCATAATTATGCTTCTATGGCTTTGAAATATCATCATCACTGCTTACTCTCCCACCTCGATGTCTACACAAAGGAGATGTGCTTATCTTCCAACTGTTCTATAGTTGTGAAGTCAATAGGATTTTTCTTCTCTTTTAAAAAATAACATTTATAAAATTCATATAAGGAATGCAAATAATCTTGACAAACTAAAGGAATTTTACAAGAGTAGAATTTGCCTGAATCATAGCTTCCTGTAAAGATGTAGTAATCAATACAGTATTCTATTGATGTAAGAATAAACACAGATTCATGAAACGGAAAAGAGCATTCAAAAAGACTCATGCTTGTGTGATTAATTGATTTTGACAAAAATGCCAAGGAAATCCAATGGGGAAGGATAACATTTTCAACAAATGGTACCAGAAAAATTGAATATTTAGATCCTAAGGAAAAGAAAAACAACATTAAGTCTCACCTATTCCTGCACACAAAATTAGCTTGAAACAGACCCTAGCCATAGTACATAAATATAGAAGGTACAACCATACAACTTCTATGGGAAAATACCTGAACATTTTTATATCTGTGAAGCAGGTAAGTAATCTCAGAGAGGACACAAAAGCACTAACCTAAAAAGAGAAATTGATGAATTGGAATTTGTCAAAAAGAAAGAAGCTAGTGAAAGACGATGTTAAGAGAATGAAAAGTTAGGCTACCAACTAGAAGGAAATATTTGCAACATATCCAATAAAGATCTTACATACAGAATGTATTGGTCTGTCTCAAAACTCAATTATAAGGTAGATAACTCATGTGCACAACAGGCAAAATATTTTACTAACATTACATTGAAAACAGTGTAAAAGTGACCAATAAGAACATGAAAAAATGCTCAACATTATTATCAATCAGAGAAGTGCAAAGTAGAAGTAGAATGAGATAACCATTACAGACTCACGAGAATGGCTAGGATTAAAAACACTGTCAATATCAAGGAGCCCTGGTGGTGCAGTGGTTAAGAGCTCAGCTGCTAACCAGAGGTTATGCAGTTCAAATCCACCAGCTGCTCCTTGAAAACCCTGCGGGTTACTTCTACTCTGTTCTTTAGAGTTACTATGTGTTGGAACCTGACTTGATGACACCTAACACCAATAGCCAATGCCAAGCAATGAAGGAAGTGTATTTCAATTGGATCTCTCCTACGAGGCCTGCCAATTATGTTCACGAACTCATCTTAGAAAAACTGCTACATACCTCATTGCTGAATATCACTACAGTCACCTTTGAAGTGCTCTCTTTGGGCAGCTATGCACTAATGCCAGCACCTAGTCCACCCTGAAAGCAATTTTGGAATTCTTTCTGGAATGATCATTGCACACAGTGGCAAGTTCACGAACTTAATTATATAGTTGTTTGTGATGAAGTTTTTAGACAGTAAAAAACTGTATTGAAACACCTACCTAGTCATCTGATCTGGCCCCCGATGACTATTCTTTACCCAAAGATAAAGAAACTATTGAAAGGGAGACATTTTTATGACATTCAGGACATCAAGGGTAATATGATGACAGCTCTGATTCCCATTCCAGGAAAAGAGTTCCAAAATTGTTTTGAAGATGGACTAGGCTCTGCCATTCATTGCACAACTTCCCAAGGGGAGTACTTCGAAGGTGACCATAGTGATATTCAGCAATAAGGAATGTAGCACTTTTTCTAGGATGAGTTCAGAATCATAACTGTCCCACCATGTATGTCAAAGCCGAACAATGAGTAATGAAAACAGAAGAAGAATTCATGCCTTTGAATGTTGGCAACAAGTGTTGATTGCCAGAGTAACAAACAAATTTGTCTTGGAGGAAATATAGACACAATGCTCCTTAGAAGCAAGAATGGTGAGAACTTCATCTCATCAACTTTAGACATGTCATCAGGAGGCACCAGTGCCTGGAGAAGGACATCATGCTTGGTAGAGTGGGTCAGCAATAAAATGGATAATGTTCAACAAGGTGGGTTGGCACAGCAGCTGTGACAGTGGGCTGAAGCATAACAACAGTCATTAGGGTGGCACAGGACCAGACAGCATTTCATTCTGTTGTCACTCTGAGTAGAAGTTCACTCAGTGACACCTAGCAACAACAACAGAATGAAATAATTACGTGATTTGTGCAGCAACTGGTCAGGCATGTACTGCTCAGACACTTTGTACAAACATTTAGGCTAAAGTAAGGGAATATTAAGGTCCCTACAGTTAAGATTCAAATAGACAGGCAAGCAAAGCTCCATATATAGAGCTGGGCAGTGCATTTTATTGAAAGAATAATCCCAGAGTGCTTGATGATTTGTGCCACCAGGGGTAGCAAGATATAGACACAAAATAGTGGAAATTGATTGGGTTCAGGAGGTAGCAGTGAAACAGATGCCACTGGGGGCGGAAAAAAAAAATAACTCTGATTTTGAACCTAAAACTTTTAAGAAAGCAGAGAGAAGTCCTAGGTTTGAGGGAAAATAATGACTTTGGCTTTGCACACAGTAAAATTTAGTCAAAATCTCCAAGTCCAAGCTGAAACAGTCTGCAGAGAGAACCGGTCATCAGGCTGTTGCCCTGTGCAGGTTTCCTAGTCAGTCGACAAGATGTGGTAGTGGAAACTGTGGGCAGAGATTAAATACCCAGAAAGTCAATTGGTGATAAAGGAACAGAAATTTAAAATTATATTGATTAATGGTAAGGTTGCACAGACAATTAGTGTATTGTCAAAAAGTTGTATACCTGTAAAAAAGCTGAACTAGCAAAAGCTATGTGATAGATATACTCACAAAGGAGAAAAAAAGAGAGTGATTGTTAAGGCTACTTATATATAATCAAAAACCTCATGAGATTTGATTCCTTTGTTTGGAAGTTTAGGGTCATCATTTTGTGAGACATCCCAGTTAACTTGTCTAATAAGTGTTTAGTAGTTCTATTTTACCTCCTAGTTCATTGTGTAGTTCCCAGGGTCTTAAAATCCTGCAAGCAGCCACCCAAGATATGGCAACTGATCTCTATTTGCCAGGAGACACAGAAGAAGAAGGAGGATCGGGAATAGGAGGAAGATCGGAAGTGGGTGGCTAACTGTCTCCATGAGTAACTGCTTCCTTGAACAGGAGACCAGAAGGGCTAGATGCTGTCCCACTACTATTACTGAAGATTTTGATCAAAGATTCTGCAGAAGAATCGTGATCAAAAGGGGAAAAATGTAGAACAGAATTGAAAATTCTTATGGATTCTTTGAAGCCACAAAGGCTGCAGAAACCCTTGAATCTATTGTCCTGAGATAATCTTTAAACTTTAAACCCAAATTATCCCCCACACCTTCTTAAAATCAAACACTAGTTTAGCTTAACTAGTAAAAAATGTCTACCTTCTTTTCCTTAAGAGCTGTATGTATAAGGGATCAAAGTGAAAACAGCAACTTCATAGAGTAGACAGAAAACTTAGTAAGCATGGGTTGATGCTAGTGGGGGAGGAACAACCCAGAAAGGAACATGAGAATGATTGTACAACCTGAAGAATGAAATCAATCTTACTGAATTGTACATGTAGAAATGCTTCAGGTGGTGTATATTGTGCTGCATATATTTTCAACAACAACAAAATATTAAAAAGTTGTAAATTGAAGTGACATCCTCAGTGAAGGATCATGAGGAGGAAGAAGTAACAGTGATCACTATTAAGCCATAAGAGTTGGAGACTTTTGACAGTGTTCGGATATGACCCTCAAACAAAATTATTTGTTCCAATAGCTTTGACAACAGCATTCAAACTGCATTGCCCTAATAAAAGAGTAATGGCAATAACAGTGAAGTTTATTGTTAGGTGTCTTCAAATTTACTCCAACTTTTATACCTACATGATAGAACAGAACAGTCTTTCTGTTTTTTTTTTTTTTTTTTTTTTTTGTCTGTAACCTTTACGGAAGCAGAGAGGTATTTCTCCTGCACAGCTTCTAGGTGAGTTTGAACTCCCATCCTTCCTGTTAGCAGCCTGGTGCTTAACCATTGTACTACCAGGACTTCTGTCATGGATTTGTGTCCCTTATAAAAGTGTGGAAACTTGGCTGCGCCATGTGGACAGTAATGTGTGATTGTCCACCATTTTGTCATTTGTTACAATTTTTCTATGTATTACAGATCCTACTTCTATAAAATTAATGAAGTAGGATTAGTGATAGTTATATTAATGACACAGGACTCAATCTACAAGATCAGGTCATGTTTTAAGGCAGTCTCTTTTGATCTGTAAATGACAGAAGCAAGCCGAGACACAGGGGCCTCATACCATCAATAAACAAGAGCCAGAAGATCAGCATGTCCTTTGGACCCAGAGTCCCTTTGCTGGGAAGTTCCTCAACCAGGAAACGTAGGTGACAAGGGCCTTCTCCCAGAGCTGACAGAGAAAGCAAGCTTTCCTGTTGATCTGTCACCTGAATTTGGACTTCTAGCCTCCTAGACTGGGAGAGAATGAACTTCTCTTTGTTAAAACTACCACTTCTGATATTTCTGTTTTAACAGCACTGGGTAACTAAGACAGCTCCATAATTGTGAAATTTAAAATAATGTAATAAAGCTGCTTTACATATGTAGTGTTTTAAGGTTGTAAAGATAGAAATTTCAAATATACTATTTCACTGAATTTTTATAATCTTTTAGGGTGGGCAGGAAAAATATATTTAATTCCATAGTCCAGTTAAAGAAATAAAACCTACATCAAGTTTAATGAGACTATATTGACTGTAAACAACTAAAATGGGATAAACATTTGAGTTAGATTCCTAAACAAATACAATGATTACTATATAGTCAAATGCGAGATTTTTTCCTACCTCATGTACTTTTCTAATAATAAGAACTATGACAATTTTTTATTTCACACGAACGGATGTACATTAAAAGTAGACTAAGGTAATAAAAGTGAAAATTGGGAAGATCCTAAGATTTAGTATGTGAAGAGTTTTTTCTTTTGTTGTTAACATTTTAACATGTGTATCTTCTGATGATGGATTTCAGATAATAATAATTATCACTGTTGGAATTAATTTTCTGTATGACTATATTGTAACCATTTAATCTAACTGATTTTCTTTTACTGACAATTATAGACTCTTGCTATTAACTTAATGAGTATGTGTTTTCTATTTTCCATATAGTTTATGTGATATTTAGCAGTTTGGGGTATAAAAACTCTAAAGAAAATTTACATAAAACACATTAAATTTTGCTCCCAATAATTCTAAGAGCTTCAGTAATATTAACATCAAATTCTATATCTAAATAAAATGCAACAACTTGCAGTCCACAGCCTATCCATTCCTTTGTATAAAAGTGATGGATTGGTCCTGTTCCATGTACTGTCTGCCCCTAGATCTAACTTGTGACATGACAATGAATATTTACAAGAGGGATGACCTAAGTTAGCTGCATTATTTTTGGCCCTGGTGAGGCTAAGAAAAGATAAATCTATGATGCTAGCAGCCTCTATCTATTTAAAGAAATGAGAAAATACTATGTGAAGTGATTTAATCTATGTGGAGTGGGGAGTAAAGTATTCTTAGGCACATAGAGCAAGGTAAGTATGTTGTACAGTGTTCAAAACATCTTGTCTTTCTACAGAGAATAAGATTCATCAGCATCACAGCTAAACGCAAACGAATCAGCATGCTTTGTATATGTTAAGTTTATAAGCAGCTGAATTCTTCTGGGGTTAATAGTAATCAATACATCACTTGAAAGACTGTCCTTGGGAAGAAGTGTAGTGAAACAATATCTGTTGATTTAGAGATGGAATTTACAGAGACTCAGGAGAAATGACCAACCAACATTACTTTTTCTACAGTTGTCATGAACAATTTATTTTAAATAAGTAATATTTTAAATACAAAAATTTTCACACTCTTACTTCTGGTTCTTACCCCAGTCTTCTCTGTATTATCATCATTTGTGATTCTCTTTACTCCCTATTTAAGAGTGATCTCTTTCAAAATCCAGTCTTTTTCTTTATCTTAACTTTTATGACAGTAATCAGAGTTGCTTGATCATACTAAAAAAAAAATGAATAAATGCTTCTTGAATTAAAAATGAATGAATATACTCAATACCGAAAGATAAAGCATTTACTTTTAAGGAAACTTGACTGATGACCTTATTCTCACTAAGTCTGTGGACTATATAAAACCAAACAAAACCCATTTCCAGTGAGTCAGTGTCAACTCACAGTGGCCTTATGGTATAGAGTATTTATTTGTGTCTGAACGTTATTTATCAAACTTCTTATCACAGGTACTGATCTTGATGCTGAGGATATAGAACTGAATGAAGTCAGTATCTAGCCTAACGAAGTTTACATCCTAGTGGGTAGCAGTAGAAAAGAAACAAATATACAAACTAGATAGTATATGACATAAGGAAAACTGCTATGGAGAAAAGTAAAGTAGGAAAAGTAGATGAGAATATGATCCTTATTTCATTATTTAGTTAAAAATAGATATAAAAACATTCACTGAATGAAACATTGCAGAAAGAGGTAGAGGAAAAATAGAAGGGATAAAACCCATTTCTTGGCAAAATAGATAAGAGTTTAAAAGAAAGATCTGTCTGGGAACTTCTCATCTGAAAGCCACTTACTCTCATTATGTGGTTCAGAGTCACAGAGAAATAGACCCACTTGTGAAAAGAAATAATGGCTTAATGGAGTAGAATATGTTTCAGTAACTGCCCGAATTTTGATTTAGTTGTGTGTTTAGAGATGTGTTTGTATCCTCCTCAAACTAGTTTCACATGGCAGCCTTTGGCTTTGAAACCAGAGGAGATTTCGAGTTTAAGTCTTAGCACTTCCCAGTAGGATAAGCCACTTTCACAGTCCTCATGAAGAAAATTGAAATAATAGTGTTTGCTTTGGATAAGACTCACAGTGTCTTTCAAGGACAGAGTAGAAGTGCCCCATAGGGCTTCTAAGGAGCAGGTGGATTCAAACTGCTGTCCTTTTAGTTAGCAGGTGAATTCTTCATCACAATGCCAGCAGAGTTCCCAAAGCATTGTCAATTCATGATCAAAAAAAATTCAGTAAACACTTCTAAGGAGTGTTCTAACCATACTTACTCCAAGATAGATGTATTTGTTCTTCTGGTAGCCCACTGTGTAGTCAATATTCTTCACCAGCACCATAATTCAAAGGCATCAATCCTTCTTCAATGTTCTTTATTCATTGTACAGCCTTCACACGCATGTGAAGTGGTTGAAAATACCATGGCTTGACTGCTGATTTCATAGCATTAATTGTGGATCCAAATAAACTGAAACTCATGATAACTTCTATCTTTTCTCCATTTATCATGATACTTCTTATTGGTCCAGTTGTGAGGGTTTTTGTTATCTTTATGTTCAGGCATAATCCATGTTGAAGGCCGTAGTCTTCAGTCTTCACTGGTAAGTGCTTCAAGTCATTGTGACTTTCAGCAAGCAAGACTGTGTCCTGAGCATATGCCAGGTTGTTAATGAGTGCTCCTCCAATACTGATGTTGTGTAACAAATGAAAAAGAAGGGAAATCTATACCAAAGTTCATCTTATATTCATTGTAGTGGACATCTTCTGCAGTGTTTCCACTGGGGAAGAACAGTTTGGGAAGCGAATCCTTAAAATATAATAGCACAAGGATTATTACTGGTAGTAGTTTAAGTAGATGAAGTTCAGAATCATTTATTAATTCACACTTTATTTTACAAAGGAGAAAAGTGAAGTTTAGTGATATTAAATAAACTGTACAGGTCACAGAAATCTTATTAGCAAAGCCACAACTAAAATCCACATCTTCCCATTTCCAATTAAGTATTTTATATCTTTCCTTTTTCTTCTTTTTATCTCTTACCAAGGCCTAGTGTCTTCTATCTGTTCAGTTTTATTATTTTCACTTCAGCTGAAAAAAACAAATCTAATATATGGTGGGTAGTCATAAATTAATTAGTGATAATAACAGAAACTATGTTTTGTTAGCTCAGGTTACATGGTGAGCTATTTCTCTGGCTCAACTTTAATTTTGTCCATCATCTTCACTCTGAAGAGAGACTATGATTTTGTTGCTTTGCCTTCAAGGACTCAGTGAGCATTTCTAGCAAAACATGGAGTCACATCACATCAGCCTCCATACAGTTACATTGTACAAATATGCTAATAGCTAATAGAAGTTCATTCTAAAGGTAGACTGTTATCCAGAGGATGAACACTGTTCTGCTGCTTTCAGCCATCATTCTTAGCTTCTGTTTGCTTGTATTTTAAGTTGCAGATGCTGAGGGACAGCTGCAGAACGGTATAGTTTTAATATCTGTAGACCAGAAATCTTGGTTTCTGATTTCCAACATATTTCTAAATGACAGAGTATTAGAGCCGATGACTGCTTCTCACTGTCTACTTTGCTGTCTTCATAATCAGGATAAGAAAGAAATACCTGCCCTCCAACTTACCTCAGAGGTATGCACTGAGAGCTAATGAAATATTATGCTTAAAAACACTTGGAACATAAAGAATCATATCAATTATTTCTTATTATTAGTCTCATGAGATGTAATTCATATCTTTATAATGTATCATAACACTGCAGTTTGGAGTGTTGAGTGAGAACCTACAAAAATCTTTCTATGTTTGTGGTTGTAGTTGTTCTAATCTCATGAAGACACTGAGAAAAATTGAGAAGATTTCTACAAACTCTTTAATACAAAGGTTTAGAAAACTCATGTAACAACATTTAGTGGCGACAGTGAAAAAGACCTACACCAGCTTCATTACTTGTGGAAATAAGGACATCATATCTTTTAACTCTACTGTTGTTGAACAACACTCATTGTCGCAAAGTTCATTCTTTGAGGGACCATAGTGTTGCTTAACTTTGTGGTTAGTATGACCTTTTGTCCCTGCTTATATCCCTTCCAACATTTCAGGACACTAAAAGATATTTCTTAATTCTTCCTTTATCCTAATTAAATATTCCCTACTCCTTCATGGGAGCCCTGGTGGTGTAGTGCTTAAGAGCTCTGCTGCTAACAGAAATATTGGTAGTCTGAGTCCACCGATTGCTCCACGGAAGCCCTATAGGTCCATTATGAGTTAAGATCTATTCAACAGCATTGGCTTTTTTGTTGGTTTGTTTTGTATTGTATTCCTTTACCCAAAAGTAACCCTAGTGACACAGTAGTTAAGTACTTGGCTGCTAATCAAAAGGCCTTCCATGTAAGAAAGATGTGACAATCACTTCTGTAAAGATTACAGCCTTGGAAACACAATGGGATGGTTCTACTCTTAAAGAGTTGCTGTGAGTCAAAATCTACTTAATGGCAATGAGTTAATTGTACTACTCAAAATGTACATGAAGTGTAAGAGCCATACCTTATTCTTTTAAGCTACTGGAACTTAGTGGTTTTTGGAGCAGTATAAGGTAGCTTTTCTGGTTTTGGTAGCTCTTCGACGACACTTGGCTTTGGCTCCTTACATGTTTTTAATATATCTTAATTTTAATAAATGGAGTTCCACTTTCCCAGAGTTCCACAAGTTCCCAGAGAACTTGTTCTCTGTGTCCTCAGTCTACCAAAAGCCTTATCCCTACTTTTTTTTTCCTTCTCATTTTGCTTGCTCTCATCCCATCTCATGTTAATTTGCCACTCTGCTCTTGTATATCCATATTCTCCCACAGTCACAAACCCTTAAGAACACCTTCTTTGGAATTTAAATGTAGTTTTTTTCCCATCTCATTGTGGAAAACCTGGTGGTATAATGCTTAAGTACTATGACTGCTAATCAAGAATTTGGCATTTCAAATCTGTCAGGCACTCTTTGGATGCTCTACGGGACAGTTTTGTCCTGTGGGGTCACTGTGAGTTAGAATCAACTTGATGGCAGTAGGCTTGGCTTTTGGTTTATTGACACATTCTCTGTTGTAAGATTGTGGCTAAAATGTGGATTTTGGAGGTAGACAGATCTATATTCTGAAACTAAATTTATTACTATTTTTTAACTATACAGTTCTTGGTAAGTGTCCTTACCTTACACAGTACGTGTAACTGTATAGTTTATGAAATGTAGACAATAATATTTGATTCACTAAGGGATTATTGAGAATCATAGAAAGTATTGTGTGTAAAATGGCACAGTGGTTTCTTAAGTCTTCTGCTGCCAAAAAAAAAAGCTTGTTTTATTTTGGTTGTCATATATTATAATAAAGCATTTTATGTTAAAACAATATTTAAAATTGCTGTACCTACATATTTGATATTTTATCAAGTACATTAATATGCAGGATCACATTTGTTTATTTCTTGCAATGTTTCTGTGAAGAACTCCTATGAGAAAGTGTTTTGGAAATGCATACAAAGTCTGAGGAATCTAACTTGGCACTAGTTATTATTTTTCTCTTTGGAAAGATAGAAAAAATGAGGCCCAGAGAATTTATGTGCCTTGTTTGAGTTTTCTTATCAGTAATGGGCAAATACGGATTTTAGTTATAGTCTTTCTGACATCATCACCAATGATGATCTTACTTATGCATATAAACTATAATTTCTCTTAAGACATTGCTGTTGTGTGCCATCAAATTGATTCTGACTCATAGTGACCTCATAATGGTATGAATTTATTTCAAGTTATATAATCCCATAATGCAAAGAATAATTCAGAAAATGGAAATTGGGTATTAAACACGTCAAACGATCACTTGCCCACCCCTACCAACTTGCTTTTAACTTTATAACAGATTATGCACCACAGCAATGGGTTGAAACATTTGGGTATTATAACTTGAGGCAGTAATTTTACTGAAGAGTTATATGCTTAGTGTGTGAGTTTCTGTCTCACTATATAAAACCCTGAGACTGTACCCCAAATCTCTGTGTGTCAGTCTACCCATGGGGAAAATTAAAACTTGGCTTTCTGCATTTCAGACAAGGCTGGCATTTACCTAAGAAATGGTCTTAAAGTATCAGAAGAGAACTTTTGATGAAATAAAAAATATAACTTGTAGTCTCCCTGAGGGCAAAGTCTAGTCTCCACCTTACAGAATATTTTAAGAATACAAACAGTAGTAGGATGCCTAATACAGAACTGAAACTTAGCACATATTCGGTAAAAAATTTCTGCAGTAGTAATTTAAAGCAAAGAGAAATAAAGACACTCCTACATTAAAAATAAAACTGCAGAACTGTACAAAAGTTAAAACAAAAAGAAAAAAACTGGAAAGAAAAGTAAAGAAAGAAAAGAAGTAACACTAATATGAAGCACTGATAAAATGTGAAGAAATGTTTAAAAATGCAAGAGATTGAGGAGACTAGGAAAGCTAATTCAAGCATGCCATTTACTTCTTTTGCAGCGTGTCTATTTGTGACTCATAGATAATTTATAGATCTATTCAATTAACACGTTAGACAAGAGTGTGCCTGCATCTGCCTGTGCAGCTGAAAGCAATAATCTCTGTACTGTGGTGTTATTGTTGATAAAACCTTTCGGCAGCAAGTGAAAGAGAATTTAGTTTTCTGCAGAACAGTTGTGGGGGAAATGAATCACAGAGAGGAAGCTTTAGAGAGTCAAACATAGCAAATAAATCTGTGGTCTGGAGTGGAAGCTTTGGGCACACAGATGCCACACTGAAAGGTACAAAATGAAATATTTGGCTGCAATTTTCCGGTTTTGGTGTAAATCTTTGATATTTACAGAATATATGTATCAAACGTACGCATTCCGTGTTCTGCTTGTCCTTTGCAACTTCGAGGAAGGTTGTTTTCTTCTTCCTGCAAGCCAGCTTCTTCAGGAATGTGTCTATATTGTTTGGCAGTCCATCAGGCTATATTAGAGATTTGATGAAAAGTGCTGCTCCAACTGAAAGAGTAAGAGGCATCTGAATTTTCATATTAGAACTTCCTAAATGTTGAAATCAATTGGCATTTGATTTTAAAATGGTGTCATCTCTTTGCAGGATTCCTTACCACTGATTCTTCCCCAAGTAATGCATTACTTTGGATAATTCTATGCCATGGAACTCCTGGATACAGAGCAGATGCTTTTTATTAAAGGCTCTTAAACTGATGAAAATGTAAGGCTTTTTAAAATCTCAGTGCTTATCTATTCCATCTCTTACAGATAGTTCTGAGGGAGACAAGGGCATGAAGAGTAGTTCAAGCATAGCCTATCCATTTTGTTGGCATTATAGCTTTTCTATTAATTCATACAGATATTAAATATTCAATGCCTGCCTTATAAATTAGTAAATAGAGGATATATGAATATGTATTTCATTTTATGCTCCCTAGGATAGCCATAAGAGACCAACTACTTTACTAGTAATGTAAGGGACAGTAGTTATGTGTCCATATTTCAACACATAAGAAGACTTCTATCTCACCCTTGGAAATTGTTAAACTGTCTCTGGGTATATTGGAGAAAATAAATGTTTCAAGTTGAAATTAGCCTGTTAATTTCTATAAGTGAAAAAAAAAAAAAAAAAGGACATTTTCTTTTCTCCTGTAAAACTTGAAATACCTCCTGTAGGAAAAATTGCATATATATTATTTTTTCTCAAATTTGCTTTCCTGTATGGATATGTTTCAACTCTTCTGAATACCTGCATGTTGCCAGTGTTGTTTGTGTATACTTATTAACCTAACTTAATTTCCTAATTTATTTATAGAGAAAAACACACAAGCACACACAGACACACAGACACACAGATACACACCACATAAGCCTAGGCTTTCTACCTTCTTATTTCTGTATGATTTACCCTATACATCATGACACCAGAATTTTTATTAGCTTTTCTGAACCTCATTTCCTCCAGATTTGAGAATGGGGCAGATAATAATTCCTTGAGATGTTATGGAATAAATGGAGAGTTTTGTTGTTGTTTTAAGTATCTAGAACATAAGTTTCTTAATGAATTGTTCTCCATCTATAAAATACTACAAATATTTTATGAATGTGTCACCAATTTTTGATCAACTTGCATGTGTGTGTGTGTGTGTGCATATACATACATACATACATACATACATATATATATATATATTCCCAGTAGGTAGCTGACAAATCTTGCAATGCAATGGTGCCTTCAAATGGAATGTTTAGCAGAGTACATCATGAAGTTCACCACATGGTAGGATGTCTTAGTTTGTACCAAAATAATACCAGATGTTGGCTGGAACATGTTAAAATTTTGCCTTATACATATATAAAGTGTGCTAACTGACAGTAAAGTATAAGCAAAACCTAACAACATATAGCTGAAAGTTGACCCAGTGAGCTCTATGATAGCTATGAATGTGTTTACAGATCCAGTGAGATAATTCTATGATGCATGCCAGAGATTAAATTGTGTCCCCTGAAAAATATGTGTAGTAATTTAGCTGGGCCAGGATTCCCTGTATTCTGTGACTGCCCTCCATTTTGTGATTTTCTGATTTTGTAAATCCTAATCTCTGCCTGTGGCTAATAGATAAAATGATTATGTTAAAAGAGGATTAGGTGGGACTGCAACATCCTTGCTAAAGAAGTTTCTCTGGAGTGCATCTTGCAGCTCGCCTTATCTTTTCATTCTATGAGAGATAAGAAGAGAGAAGCAAGTAGAGAATGAGGAAACTCACACATCAAGAAAGCAATACTAGAAGAAGAGGGTGTCCTTCAGACCTGAGGCTCTTGTGCCAAAAAGCTCCCTGGACAAAGACTGATGCAACACAAGAACTTTCCTCCAGAGCCAACAAGGGGGAAAGCCTTCCCTGGAGTGGACATCTTGAATTTGGACTTGTAGCCTACTAGACTGCATAAGAATAAACTTTCCTTTGTTAAAACCATCTGCTTTGTAGCATTTCTGTTAGAGCAGTACCAGATGACTAAAACAGAATTTGGTACTAAGGAGACGGGGTTCTTTTCTAACAAATACCTAAAATGTGGAAGCAGTTTTAAAACTGAATGGATAGAAGACTCAGAAGGAATGGAGAACTGTTAACATGGAAGAAGACATAGATGGTTAGAAACAGCAGAAGACCAGTTGCAGCAGACAGGCAGCAGCAGAACCAGAGCAGTGTGAGACAGCACTGGAAGTGACCCGGAGAAAGAGACAGTAGAGTGCCTGTGCACAGAGGTTTCCTAACAGAGTAGGATGGCTGTGGACACTTGAATCAGTGGAGCTGGGCTTGCTCACCTTTGGAGCAGGAGAGCTGAGTGCCTTTGTGCAGGAGGCTACGTGGCAGAGTGGGGTGCCTCTGGGCACTTAAGTTGGTGAAACTACAGAGCTTTGGAACTCTTGCCCTGGAAGACAGATGTGGGCCTGAGGCCCAGGTCACGAGGCCATAGTAAAAAAGAAGTTGAAGAGACAAGGAACATGAGAAGCTGAGTTGCCTCAATCTCAACTGGTATGGCCAAGACCTCAGGGGTTTCAAAGGGTGGAGCCAGGGCTTTCCTTGTTTGTCAGGGTGGACTTGCTACTCTTTGGAGCTTAAGATGTGCTGAAAGCTGAGTGGGCAGAGTTGCTGTCCAAGTGAGACTAGAAGGCACAGTTGTAGCACAGAGCTGGGTATTTCCTTTCAGAATCCAGAGATTGTGGCCAATACCTATAATTTGGAGGGCAAAGCTAAATTTTAAACTGTCTCAGAGAACAGAGGATTGTCTTTAAAGCTTTGCAGGCTAATGAAATGTGTTCCACTGACTTGCTTGTTGTCTATTAATGCCTTCTTTCTCTGAAATTCCTTCTCCATTTGTAATGGAAATGTCTAATTTTTGTCTATTCTGTCATTGTACCTGTGGAAGCAGATGACTTGTATTCTAGGTTTCACAGATGTAGAAGAGTTTTTGTATTTTGGTCTTGGAACTGATTTAAGACTTCAGTCATATGTGATGGACATGTTTTCGCTAGATGGGATGGTTATGTTGCATGTTTCAAAGACGTGATTTTGGGGGGCCCAAATGGTGGACTGTAATGGATTGAACAGTGTTCCCCACAAAATATGTGTAATAATTTGGCTGGGCCAGGATTCCCTGTTTCTGTGATTGTCCTTCATTTTGTGATTTTTCTGATGCTGTAAATTCTCATCTCTGCCTGTATCTAATAGATAAAATAATTATGTTAAAAAAGGATTAGGGTGGGTCCTGCTAAGGAAATTTTCGTGGAGTGTGGCTTGCACCACCCTTTATCTTTTCATCTTATGGTAAATAAGAAGAGAGAAGCAAGCAGAGAATTGGGAACCTCATGCCATCAAGAAAACAGCACTGGAAGAAAACCTGAGGGTCTTGTGCCAAGATACTACCCGGACAAATACTCATGCAACACGAGGACTTTTCTCCAGAGCCGACAAGGAGAAAAACTTGCCCTGGGGTGGACATCCTGAATTTGGACTTGTAGCCTACCAGACTTGGTAAGAATAATTTTCCTTTATTAAAGTCAACCACTTTGTGGTGTCTCCGTTAGAGAAGTACTAGCTGACTAAAACAGTGCAGCAATAAAAAGACTGGAATTATGATTGATTTGCTTAATGTAAATTAGAGTTTGCAAATGTTCTAGGTATGACATGGAATATTCTAAAATTTATAGTATTTTAAGCTGTTCTGTAAACATAAATGATTGTGTTTATAAAAATGTTCTAAGAGATGTTAACTGAGATGACAGAGTAGTTGGACTCTTCCTTTGATTTCTCTAACAGAAAGAACTAAAACAAGCAAAACAATTGTTTATGCATGAAACTCTAGGAGCCCTGTACATCAACAAGAATCAGGCTAAACATCAGGGGTGGAAGAGTAGTCCAGCAGTATCTAGGACTAGCTGGACATGACCCAATAGTAAAGGTGCCCTGCAGACAGATTGGCAGAGGTGAGCTTGGTGAGCAGAGTGGTGGCTTTAGAAGGATGTTTTCCTCAGCTGGAAAGACTGAGTAGCAGAGGGTATGCTCATGCTTTGAGAGTCAGTGAAAGACAGTATTCAGTCATCAAAAGCTTAGTGAATTGCATCTGATCTACCACATGAGGATCTAAATCTTTCTTTGTGATAAACCTGTCTCCTTTTTTTATTTGTTTGTGATAAACCTGTCTCCCTATTTTTAGTGCTTTCTCCATCCATTCTCTGCACTGGTTTGCACTCCTGAGTGTGAAGCCATTACCTGGACCAGAAGTAGGACTTCTTATACCTGTCCTAAGTTATTGTCCTAGACTCAGAGAGGGAACAATTCCCTCAGAGAGGGAATAGGTAGACAGATGATAGATAGATCGATAGACAGACAGACAGATGATAGATAGATGATTGATAGATAGATAGATAGGATAGATAATTTGCTATCTCCTTTAAGAGAGCAACTCAGAGAAGAAACAGTTTCTTTCCCTAAGCTCCAACTAACAATACATGCCTTCCTCACAGATGGCTGAAAGTTAGCTGCCTTTCTCAGCATGTGCAGCTAGATCCCAATGCCTACATCAATCATCTTTGCCCATCAAGGATAGTAGGGAGAGCCTGTGCCACACATTTGGTGATAAACTACCAGAACACCTTAGTTGAACACTACAGGTAAAGTAAATGGACTTCTGGGTGCATCTGCCTAATATAGATCTAACCATTTGGTGACAGGATGTTATAGCCTCAAAGGAGTTAGTTATCAAACAAACTCACACGACCAGTCTATTCAGACATTTCAAAACAAAACAAGAAGCTGGAATAAAGTAAGTAAACATGAAATAAAAAATACAACAACTTACCGATGGCCTGGAGCCAAGAGCCAAGAGTTAATATCAAATCAGTTAAAGAGGAAGACCCTGATGGCTTCAGAAAGCTCCCAACATAAGAATAAAAGAAGTTACCAGATAAAGAGAACTTCCTGGAATTGTCAGAGGTAGAATACAGAAGACTACTGTTGAGAGCCCTTGAAGAGATTGGGAAGGAGATCAGGCAAAATGCGACATAGCGCAATAAAAAACTGAAAAGACCAAAAGAAAGCATAGATAAACAGCATGTAGAAATTCAGGAGATTAATAAAATGATATAATTAGACCACTCTACAGAAAATCAGAAAATCAAAGGAGCAGAACTAAGGTGATGGAAGCCAGAATTAGTGAGACTGAAGGTAAAACACTTGACATATTTTAGGAAAATTCAGATAAAATAATTTAAAAAATAAAAAAATGTTAAGATTAATGTGTGACAGTATACTGAGCAAACAGTGTTGAAAAAAGAATAGGAGTGGCAATATTAATTACTGACAAAATAGACTTTAAAGTAGAATCCATCACCATGCATAAAGAAGTACACTATACAATGATTCAGCAGTCAGTGCTTCAGGAGGACATACCATATTAAATTGTTATGCACCCAATGACACAGATTTTAAATACATAAAACATATGCTAACAGCACTGCAAAGAGAAATAGGTAGCTCCACAATAATAGCAAGGAGATTTCAACACATCACTTTTGGTGAAGTATAGAACATCCAGAAAGAAGCTCAGTAACAATACAGAAGACCTTAATGCCACAATCAACCAATCTAACTTCATAGACATGTGCAGAATACTCCGGCCAACAGCATTCAAGTACAATTTCTTCTCCAAAACACGTGGAACATTCTCCAAATAGACCAATATTAGACCATAAAACAAGACTTAACAAATCTAAAGCACTGAAAAATTGCAAAGAATCTTTCCAGACCATAAAGACATAAGAGTAAACCTTAATGACAGGAAAATCAAAGGAAAAAAAATCAAATGCATGGCAACTGAATAACACTTTGTTCAAAAACTACTGCATTTATACAAGAAATCAAGGAAAGACTAAATAAATTTATAGAATCAAATGAGAAGGAAAGCACATTCTAACAGAGCCTTTGAGACACAGCAAAGACAATACTCAGAGGTCGATTTATTTTGATAAATTCACACATCAAAAAAAGAAGAAAGGGCCTACTTCAAACTGTTAACACTACAACTCAAACAAGTAGAGAGAAGCAAAAGGACCTTTCAGCCTCAAAATGAAGCAAACAATAAAAATCGGAGCAGAACTAAATGAAATGCCAGCCAAGCCAAGTGCCATAGAGTCGGATCCGACTCATAAAAACATACTAAAAAGTTAATAAGACCAAAAGCTGGTTATCTGATGAGATTGACAAAATCAATAAACCATTGGCCCAACTGACAAAAGAAAAACACCAGAGGAAGCAAATTGCCAGAAAAAGAAATGAATGGGTGATATCACAAAATACCATACTGAATTTTAAAGAAATCAGAATGCTATGAATACCTGTACTCTAACAAATTTGAAAATCTAGAAATGGACAAATTTCTGGACACATAATACCTACATAAACTAACACAAACAGAGGTAGAACAATTAAATAAAACATAACAAAAGAAGGGACTGAAAATGTAATTTAAAAACTCCCAATCAAAAAAGTCATGGCCCTGACAGCTTCACTGGAGAATGCTACCACTACTGCAAGAAACCAAGAGACCTAGGTAAGTGGAGAAACCTACCTTGCTCATGGATACGAAGACTCAACACTGTGCAAATGACTATTCTACCCAAAGCAGTCAATATATACAATGCAAACCCTATCAAAATTCCAACGGTATTTTTTTTAATAAGATGGAGAAATGAATTACTAACTTCATATGGAAAGGGAAAAAGCCTCAGACTGACAAAGCATTACTGAAGAAGAACAATTTTATCCTCATACTACCAGAATTTAAAATCTATTACACCATCATTGTACTCAAAGTTGCCTGGTACTAGTACAACAACAGACTCATATACCAAGTGTACAGAGTTGAGAATCCACACATACAATTATCCTCTAGGAGCAGTTGATATTTGACAAAAGCTCAAAGTCTGTAAATTGGGAAAAGACAGTCTTTTTAACAAATGGTGTTGGCATAATTGGATATCCATCTGCAAAATATATGAAACAAGACCCATATCTTACACCATGCACAAAAACTAACTCAAAATGGATCAAAGATCTAAATATCAAATCTAAAATGAAAAAGCTATGTAAGAAAAAATAGGGACAATTTATGGAGCCCTAATACACATCATAAGCAGAACACAAAATATTACTAACAATGCACAAACACTAGGAAACAAAACATACAATTGGAAACTTCTAAAAATCAAACACGTAGGCTCATCCAAAGACTTCACATAACTCACCAGACTAGGGAGAAAAAAAAAAAAGTTGGCTACAACCAAACCAACCAGGACCTAATCTCTAAAATCTACAAACCTCAATGATGTAAAGACAACCCAATTAAATAATGGCACAGGACGTGAACAAGTACTTAATCTAGGAATACATTCAGGCAGCTAACAGATATATGAGGAAACGTTCAAGATCATTAGCCATTAGAGAAATGCAGATCAAAACTATGGTGAGATACTACCTCATTCTAACAAGGCTGGCATTAATCCCAGAAACACTAACTAATAAACGTCAGAGAGGATATGGGGAGACTGGGACACTTAAATAATCCTGACAGAACGTAAAATGGTACAACCACTTTGGAAATCTATTTGGTACTTTCTTAAAAAGCTAGAAATATAAATACTATATGATGTTACATCTTGGGTTATATCCTAGAGAAATAAATGCTGTCACAGAAACAGATAAATGTACTACACTGTTTATTGCAGCACTATCCACAATATCAAAAAGATGAAATTGATCCATGTGCCCCAAAATGGATGAATGGAGGAGCAAACCAGATATATTCACATGATGGAATATTGCAAAATGATCAAGAAGAATGACGAATTTGTGAAACATAACGTGGAGGAATGTGGAATTTGTTATGCTGTGTGAAATCAGTCAGTTGCAAAAGAACAAATATTGTATGGACCACTATTTTAAGGCCTCAGGACAAAGCTTAAATGGAGAAGAAGACATTTTTTGATGGTTACAAGGGTAGGAAGGGAAGAAAGGAGTATTTACTAATTTGATTTCAGGCAAGAAATAGTTTAGGTACAGGAAGGGACAACACAGAATAAGGAGAAATCAGTACAATTGGATCAAACCAAAAGCTGAGATGCTTCCCAAATACAACCAAACACCTCGAGGGACAAAAAAGCAGAGATAGGAAACTGGACATCATAATTTCAATGGATATCGAGATCTATTGGCCTAATACATAGTTTATTAAAAATATTTTATACAATCCACTTTGGTGGCCATTGAAGAAGCATCAGTTGGTCCCAATCCACCTGGAGCAAAGGAGAATGAAGAATATCAAAGACACAAGGAAAATGTCAGCCCCAGAGACAGAAACAGCCACACAAACCAGAGATTACATAAACACGAGAACAGAATGACTAGAGGATACCCGGCTACCAGACTGTTCTTACAGGGAACTCAGCAAAGAGTCTCTGATGGTGTAAGAGAAATGTGGGAAGCAGAACTCTATTTCTAGTAAAAAGAACAGGTTTAATAGTCTGACAGACTGTCAGACTGGAGGGTCCATGAAAGACACGACCCCCTGTACTCTGTGTTAGGGCAGAACTGAAACCATTCTGGGAGCCTGTCCTCAGATAAAGACTTCTGTTGTCTACAGAGCATACGAAACACTGGTGCTGTAGTGGTTAAGTGCTATGGCTGCTAACTAAAAGGGTGGCAGTTCAAATCTGCCAGGTACTCCTTGAAAACTCTATGGGAAAAGTTCTACCGTGTCCTATAGGGCTACTATGAATCAGAATTGACTCATGGCCATGGGTTTGTTTCTGGTTTACAGGACATTAAATGTTACTGGTGAGGAGTGTGCTTCTCAGCTTAGGCAGATACAGGAGACTAACTGAGCAGCTCCTGAAGGCAAGATAAGAGGAAAGAAAGAGTTGTGAGCTGGTTGTGTAAAACTCCAGTGCCATCAAGTCTGTTCTGACTCACAGCAACCTTACAGACAGAGTAGAACTGCCCCATAGTGTTACTAAGGAGGGCCGGGCAGATTCAAACTGCTGACCTTGTGATTAGCGGATAAAGTATACTTAACCTCTACACCACCAGGGTTTCTGCTGGTTGTATGGTCATGGGAAACCTGTGATAGAGGGAAAGTGTGTGTCGTCAGTGTGGGGAGAACAGCCAGGGTCCATAACAAAGTATATGTAAGTTATTTTTTTTACAAAAAACTGAATGCTTTAGGAAATAAAGATGTCACTTTGCTGTCTAAAGTGCATCTGACCCAAGCCATGGCCTTTGGTCATACCTCATATACTTGGAAAAGAGGTCCCTGAGTGACATAAACTTAAGCATTCAACTGCTATCTGAAAAGCTGATGGTTTTAACCCATCAACCAGCAGAAAGCAGACTTAATGATCTATTTCTGAAAGCTCACAGACTTGAAAACCCTGCGGTAAACAAACGGGATTAGCATGAATCAGAATCTACCAAACCACAACTAGCAACAACAGCAAGAACAACATATACAGGAAAGTTGGACAAGGAAAAAGGAATACAAAGAACAATGACTTGCAGTGTTGACACAAAATGTGAACTATACCAGCTATGTGGACTTCCGTAATAATAAACAAATCATTCTTAGAAGAAATCCAACCAGAAAACTTTTTAAAAGCAAGAATTCTGGGGCTTTGCTTTGCTTACTTTGGTAAGATCTTCAGGAAAGATCATTACTTAGAAAAGAATGTTATGTTTTGTAGCAGATCAGTGAAAATAAGGAAAACACTCAGTGCGATAAATTGGCACAGGAGATGCCAACAGTCATGAAGATGAGACAGGACCAGTCAACATTTTGCTCTATTATACTTAAGATTGCCATTTATTGGAGCAAACTAACAACCAGAATGTATGCAAATTTAGTACACGTGAGATAGTGATTTCTTTCCCACTTTGCTTTTTTCTTTCTTCTCTTCCAAAACCAACAACAAATCAAATGAAACAATATGAAAGTTTTAGTTTATGTATATGTATCTTTCCTTCCTTCCCTTTTCCCTTCCCTCATTCTCTGTTTCTGTCCTTCTCTATCGTCTTCTCTTCACAACTGTCAGCTATTTTATTTTTACTTTGGCCTTTGTTTATTTTATTAGACCTTTATTTTACCTCTAAGTGAAAACTAAGTCTAACTTAAATAGCTCACCTGACTTTTAAAAAATGTATCGGTGATTCTTTCTTAAGGGACTCAAATACGCTTTGTCTGCTACTCCCTCCCTCATTTGACCTTCTTAAACCTTTCATCTAATGAAGATGAAAACGAAAAGCAAGTAAGTGTAGTGATTCTAAAACTGGCAGAATGTCTTTCATACTCCTCTCTTTTTTTAACATAAGAGGAACATGAATATCAGCATCAGTCCTTTAAAAGCACTAAATTGCTAAGAATGTTTGTCCTTGAAACATTCAAAGAGTGATCCATTCCAATAGCGTTAGGTGGAAGTCTGTTTATCACAGAATAAAGAATGACTGGTAAAAGCATATTTCTTATTAACTGCATATGATTACATGTCAATCAAATACTTCCATATGTAATCTTGTGTCATGGATAAACAGTCTGCTAAACAATATCAGCTAAGAAGTCTTATAATCTCTGTTTTCTTTTTGTCTATGTACCACTGTATGCCACGGAGCAGTGTAACACTCATAAAAAAATCACTAGAATGAAGCTTTCCTATCTTTTAGATAACTATCTCATAAACCAATAAGATTTTTTTCTAGTATTCAGATCTAGCATAAGAATTTAGTGCTACTGAAGCAGTGATAGACGTGAACACATTGTCAACGAGTCAGTTACAAGTCTTAGTGACACTACAGGATTGAGTAGAACTGCCCCATAAGGTTTCTAAGGACGTGAATCTTTATGGAAGCAGACCGTCGCATCTTTTTGCTGTGAAACAGTTGGTGGATTCTGATAAATAAAAAAAAAAAAAATTTGTTTAAAAGGGAGTTAAGCATTTCCAGGTATATGAAATGAGATGTACTGTTATTGAAGAAGAGAAAAACTGT
Organism: Heterohyrax brucei; assembly: GCA_028571685.1. Taxonomy (NCBI): domain Eukaryota; kingdom Metazoa; phylum Chordata; class Mammalia; order Hyracoidea; family Procaviidae; genus Heterohyrax; species Heterohyrax brucei. Next base: position 57,337,785 of record CM053145.1, on the reverse strand, counting down.
GAAATTTTTTTAAAGAAATGGCAAAAACAGAACAATGCCAGTTTGTTTATGTGACTCTCATTGCCCTTACTAAACGTCCCAAAGAGAAAATCTCTAGGAGCATAAAGTAGTAGACACTTATATCAGACATGTTTTCATATTTTTACAAGATTCAAGATCCCTCCAGAACACGTAATGTTTTGTGCTTATTGGGAACACTAATTAGTACTGTACTTTAGATGAATGAGAGCAGCAATTTCCAGAGTGAGTATACTAATAGAATGTGAAATAAGAATTTACTTTCCCTGCTGGCATAATGGTTAAATGCTATGCCTCCTAACACCAAAATGTCAGCAGTTTGAATCCATTTGGCGCTCCTTGGAAACTCTATGGCGCAGTTCTGCTCTGTCCTATAGGGTCACTATGAGTCAGAATTAACTTCGATGGCAGTGGGTTTGGTTTTTTTAGTTGTTGATGATCTCCAAACAGGCACACCACTCTTCTGTGTTATTTATAAATGTAACAAAACTTCAAATTTAAGACTGTCAGTATTATTCAACATCTCTTTGTCCTTTTCTGAAGGAACATCATAACGGCAGCCTTTATATTTTTCTTAGAAGACAGTCCCATTCCTGAGATTATGTCCAAGATTTTGACAGCTATATATATCATATAAAGGTTGTAAGGTGGGAGACAGCTTCCAGAAATAATGAATATCTAAATATCCGATAGTCGTCTTAAAACAATTTAGTTAGAGTTAGAAGGCTGCCAGGAACTGAAATTGAAGATGTAAAAATTAATGGAATAAGATAAGAGTTGTAAATCACAAAAATTTGCATGTCATTGGTCTCAGCTAGCAAGAAGACTGAACAGTGGTTGACAAGACATAAGTATTAACTTGGAGAGACAGAGATTTTGAAGACAAAGGGATACAATCAGCAGCTTAAATATATAGAGTTGAATAGATTTAAGGCAAAAATGGAGGCAAACTGCTAATTTGATGAAGTATCTTGAATTTTGACATCCTATGTGAATAATGGAAGCCCTGGTGTCATAGTGGTTAAATGCTACAGCTTCTGACAAAAAGATCCGCGGTTTGAATCCACCAAGGGCTCCCTGGAAGCTTTATGGGGCAGTTCTACTCTGTTCTATAGGGTCACTATGAGTTGGAATCAACATGAGGGTAATGGGTATGTGGATAATCACCACAGAATATATTCAAGAAAAACAAGGATGAAATAGATAATACACAATTTATTGTCAAAAGAAATCTCAGGAGTATGAAGTACAGATTCTTTCAGAATGAGTCTAGCACATTTTTTGTATGCTTATTCAGTAAACCTCAAAATCGAAAACAACCACAATTCCATCAGTTTTAGGGTTAGTAAAGCATTTATTGATTCTTACAAAAATTTTCCATTATACCTTATAAAGCCAAATGCATCAATAAAATACAGGGAGAGAATGTGAAGGAAATTTTTAAATTACTTATAATTTATTTATTAATAAAATATACTATACTTACATCTATTATGTACTTATTCATATATTATGTACATATTATATATTATATACATATTCTATAAAACTTGAAATTAGGGGAAAAATTTACAGTTTGTGTCCCATTTCTTGATTATATAGCGTTATCTGTTTGCATGATACCTGTTTTCTGCATCAAGCAGGAAGTCTTTTCTCAGTTTCTGTTTTGGTCTCTCTTCAAATACAGCATGAGAGGGTGGAATAAATGGGAGAAAAAATGTTGCATGTTGGTTTACCCCTCTAACTTAGTGTTTATTGTTCTGTTCCTTTTTAAATGATAGATTCCTGATCTTTGATAAATACTTTGAAAGATTTTGGTTTCCTGAGCTTCTGAAGCACGTAGAAAGATTTTCTTAAGGAATGGCGCGCTCACTGAATCACAAGGTGTGTGTCTTCAATTACTACCCTGCTGCTGCATTTGCTTTAAGTTGTAGCAGCACACTGGAACAATAGCTTTCTCTTCTGAGACAACAACAGTGCACATAGAACGGTGATCCTGTAACAGTTACGCAAGGTCCAAGCTCTATCTGTTCTGCTTTTTCTGTGAAAACTTTGCAAGATTTCAGTGCAAGAGAGATAATTCTAAATAGTAAGTATGAAACTAATTAGGAAAAACATCAAACTCACTGCCGCCAAGTGCTGAGTGTAATATTGATAGCAATCATGTAGGACAGAGCAGAACTGTCCCATGTAATTTCCCAGAGTGTCTGGTGGATTTGAGCTGACAACATTTGGCTAACCACTGTATCTCTGAACCACAATGCCAGCAGGGGTTCCAACATGAAACAAATGGAAGACAAATTTGAGAAGTCAGTGTGCAACAAGACAATGGTTTGTACATTCTCACATGGTGGCCTTTCTGAGTATAGTGCAAATCATGGGACCAAAGATAATAAAAACAATCTTTAAACAATAGAGATAGAAAAGAACTTAGAGATACATTACTGCAACTATATCAATTAATAAAATAAATTCAGTGCCTATACAGAGTATGCAAATGAAAAGAAATTTGAAGAAGGGATGAAACTACAGAGAAATGAGTTTCATTCTACCAGAATTTACTACCTACAAAGGACTCATACAGCTATATGTGAGGTAAGAGACCCTGGCCAAAAATAAATGGCCACAGCATGGATGGTGGTAGAACTGCAACAGCAGTTCCTCTCATAGACTTGGCCATGTCTACCCCCATTGGAAATTTTCTGGAGGGAAACAGCGGCTGAGAGAGAATAGACAGTATAAGCAATTCTGTGGGACAACAATGTTTGCTTCAGCATTAGCTTTCTTGTGTGACCCAAGGAACATATTGCATCCCAACCATTTTTTTATGACTCTGGAGTTCTTTGGGAAAGAAGTAGTCCAATTTTAATGTGTTTAGTCTCAAGGTGGATACATGACATTCAAGAACTCTTAGTTATAGCTTCCTTTTTGTATAGACTGCACATTGTCTCAGATGATGCATCCTAGGCATGTGAATTCTTGTTTTTTATGGCTTTGTCTTTATTTTGTGAAAAATGTCTTTCCCAGTTACTGTGTTCTCCTAAGAATGTGCTTTCGGTGAGACTAAACTACTGTTAGTCTTCACTCAGTTATACTGGCCGTTCTCTTCTTGATACCCTCTATTGCTTTCAGGTGTTACTGGCTTATTGCTTTGTCAGCTTCTGAGCAGCGAATAATTCCGAGGCAACAGGTATATTGTATTGCAGTGGTGCATTTCAAGAGCCTGGAATTACTGTAAGTTATTTTTAACCCACATTCAATCTTAGGGTTCAGTCATAGTGTTGTTGTCAGTCAGAATCGACTTGATAGCAATGGGCTTGCTTTTCTATTTAGGTTTGTTGAAGATAGAATGCATTGTGAGCAGTTCTGTAATATTCTAGGGCAGTCACCTCTTTCTTAATTGTTAGTAATGCTTTTGTTACAACGAAAAATACATAGTAGTTATAATTCTCCTGGGGGTGGAGAGTTCCTTGACTCTTTTTGAGTTGTAAGTATAGTCTTTTGCAGTAAAGAAGAATGAACTGTACCATGTTTTAAAACATTTCATGAAAAATAAAAAAAAGACTAAGAAAAGGGAGTAGAATAAAACGTATATGCAGTCATTTTCTGGTGTCTTCATGATTTACCTCATATTTTGTGTATTTCAAGAAATAAAATAAAAATAACTTTAAAAACAATGTTATCCTTGATTCAAATCACTAGTAATTATTACATCCAGGCTCTGCTAGGATACTTGGGATCCCACATAATGAATATCAAATTTCATAACTCATAACAAATATTCTGAATTAGTCCTATAATTAGTCCTATAATATCTCATATCACACTTTTGTCCAAAGTTTTCAAAGGCCAAATTGAATTTTGAATGTACATATAATACCTTGTAATTTTTTTAAGTTTATATATATATATATATATATATATAATTTAGGGAAGTCTATTTTTTTAATTGATAGTTTACAAAGAATAAGTTTAACTTAACTATTAACAAGTTACAAAAATGTTGTTTTATGCTCAGGAAATATAACATCAGTATTTCTGATTATGATAAATAGGTTTTATCTTTGTACTCAGTAATAGTATCTGGAAAGAAAGATTCATAAAGAACTCACTAATAAAACTTACTCATGTTTTGGAATTCTTATTGTACAGTATTTACAGTACACTTCCCCCTCCAGAAAAAGAAAAATACTGCCATCAAGTTGATTCTGACTCACAGAGACCCTGTAAGACAGAGTAGAACTGTTCCATAGAGTTTCCAAAGAGCACCTGGTGGAGTTGAACTACTGAGTTTTTAGTTAGCAGATGTAGCACTTAACCACTATGCCACCAGGGTTTCCTTCCAACTCATAGTGACCCTACAAGCCCAAAGCAAGCCAAACCCACTGTCATCAAGTTGATCCAGACTCATAGCGACCCTATAGGACAGTGTAGAACTGCCCCATAGAGTTTCCTAGAAGCACCTGGCAGATTTACACTGCCTACCTTTTTGTTAGTAGACGTAACACTGAACCACTATCCCACCGGTGTTTCCATTTACAGTGAAGGAGTAATGAGATAACACTGCCCTGTGAGTTGTTGCTAGAGAAAGGGTCAATTAGCCAAGTGAGTGGAGGTGAGGGGTAGTACAGGCACTTTAAAGGGGAAAAGGATTTGCTAAAAGCAAGTTCACACAGAGAACTCAAGGGAAGTTATTTTGAGAGAGATGCAAAGAAGGCGTTTTCATGAACCACTTAAAATTCACTCTTTGGATATATCATGCAGCATGTTGAGTGTAGGTTATTTTGGTTTCTCTCATGTGCTTTGTTGTTACCTCCCTTTGTATAAGAACCTGATGTTTTCACTTAGCATATTTCTTGTGTGATGTAATTTGGGAGTGTTGTGAAACATACTATCTTTATCTGTTATGTGAAAAACACCATTCATTCTCCAGTTTACATACTCATTTTAGAAAAATAAATGTAGATGTAGTACATGACCTTAGCCTGCACACTTTTGACACTAATAATCAAATATTTAGCTCCACTAATATAACTCAGAACATCTCATTTCTTCAACACATCCTCTGTTAATTTGCATTTAAACAGATAATTCTAGGCTAATTCCATGTTTTTAGATATTGGAACTTATATTCAACACAATTCCTTCATGTATGCAACTGTCTTGGTAGGCTAGGTTATGCTATGATAAAAAACACAGTCAAAACATTAGTTGCTTAAGGCATAAAAGTAGTTTGTTTTTCATAAAACATGTTTGTCATGCATATTTTGGTGGAGTTTTTTTATACTTGTTCTCATACTAGAATCTAGTCGAAAAAAGAAGTTACCGTCTTGAATATTGGCAGCAACTGTGGTATAGAGAAAAGAGATTGTATCAAGCTCTAGACTCAATGATTCATAAAGTTTCTCCCTAGGAATATTATATATCACTTATAAACCATTCACAAAAGCAAGTCACATTGCTAAATACACTTCTAATTCCAGTGCTGTGGAGTCAGTTCCAAATTATAGTGACCCTATAGGACAGAGTAGAACTGCCCCATAGAGTTTCCAAGGACTGCCTGGTGGACTTGAACTAGCCAACCTTTTGGTTAGCAGCCATAGCGCATAACCACTATGCCACCAGATTTTCCAATATGAGTTCTAGCATATGAGAAATAAAATTCTTCCATGTACCCGGAAGAAAAGAGAGATGGAATATTTGCGAAGTGTCTAAATCACCACAACATGTAAACAAAGACCGATTTTTAATTAAATATTAATTTCTAATGTCTAATACTCAAAATTTCCTGTTAGTAAAAGGGGCTAGGGGAAGAAAGAAAGAGATATCTTGTGAAATAGGTGAATATTAAGCCAAGAAGATCAGAACCTCCTGCTATCTACCACTGAGAGATGATCCTAAGGGCAGTAGGTCCAGAGGACATACGCAAATGAACGCTGAATTATCCTTTGTGCTTTTGTCCCAAATTTCATACCTTGGAGAACTGAACTGAACTCAGTCTTGAAACTTCCTTGGTTTAAGCAAGTAAAACCAGCCTGCTCCTTCTTCTTCTTGTCCCATTCTTGCATCTTTGGTTTGCCAACATGAGGTAGTTCTCATGATGGCAAGCTCAGATTCTCCTGAATACAGGAGCTCAGGGAGTTCTAAAGGTAAAAATAGAGGGGAATATGGGTCCAAAAGATCAAAAGCTCAAAAACAGATATGCCAAAGTGGATTAAATAAGAAACCAGATGCCTAGCTACCACCAATGATTGCCCTGACAGGTAAACACAACGAGGAGTCCCCAACAAAGTGGGAGAAAAAGGGGTGCAGAACTTGAACCCTACTAAAAATACCAGACTCGATGATCCAGCAGACAGGAAGATGCCCAGAAGACATGGCCGCTGGACTCACTGTTATCCCAAAGGAGAAATCATTCCAAAGCCACATCAGACAAAGACTGGACTGAACTATGAGACATAAAATGATACTGGCAAAGAGCATGCTACTTGGCTTAAGTACATGCATGAAGCTCACTGGGAAACTCCTGTTCTGAGGCAAAAGGAGAGGGTGTGGGAAGACAGTAGATAGTTGAAAGGACACAGGAAATGCAGGGTGGAAAGGAGGAGGGTGCTGTCACAGTGACGGGAGAGCAGCTAGAGTTACATAGCAAGGTTTGTGTAAGTTTTTGTCTGACAGATTGACTTGGATTGTAAACTTACACTTAAAGTGCAATAAAATATTTTTAAAACCAAAACATACGAAACCAGGAATGTGAATGATAAAGAAAGTTATAACCCTTAGCAACAACTAATGAATGATAAAGTAAGTTATAACCCTTAGCAACAACTAAAGTTATAACCTTAGCAACATCTAAGCATATTTGTGATCCATATAGCTCATTCCCTAGGCTTAGTAGTCTCTTTAGAATCTGGAGTGAATGTAAAATTCTCCACATTTGGTTTTAGTGTGGCCTAATGGGACCATGGAAACATATCTGGCATGTTTTACCTCTTAATACAAGTAAAGTATATACCAGCCTACCCAGCTGGCCAGGAAATTTCTGGCTAAAACAAATGCAGAAAATCTAGTACAAAAGTAGGCCAAGGAGAATAAGAAAATATTTAAATAAAAAGATAGTTCGTAGGCAAGAATAAAACACATTTATAAAGAAATATTGTTTCCCTGGAGGAAGAGAATGAAATTAATTCTTGTCTTTGAAGAATAAATCTTTGTGTTACCATTCAACTGGGTACTTAGTTTACCTATCTGTTAGACCACAGACATACAGTCAATATTTTCTGGGTAAAGAATACTAAATGTCACAGATTTTCCTTTCCTACAGTTCTTACTCCAAATCCTCCAACTTCCCATTACAGAAAGTTCTTCTCGTTGATAGTCTGTGGTTTTAACCTACTGACAGTCCACTCCATGTGACACATTCCTGCTAAGTAATTTAATTGAGACCAGATTTGCCTGAAACTATTGCCTCAATTAACATTTTTTATGTTACTAGCCTTGGTATTCCAAGAAACATGAAACATGATATGAATAGATTTGTAAAAAAAGAAACAAGAACCGAAAAGAAAGTTGTCTGGAGCAAATGTTGTAATACTCTCCCTCACCCCTGTAATTTACAGATGTCCTCTCGGTTTCATGTTTTCTCGTTAGAACCATAAAATTTCGAGGGTCCAAAGTTTCCAAAAGATAACCACAATATAATTAGCAAGCTCTAAGCTGTGGGTGGTGAAGCAATAGAGAAATCAAATAAAGTTTTAAAAATCAAGTTTTAATAGCAACAGCAGTTCACACAATTAAGCTGGCAATTCAATGAACTGCATCTTTTACAAGTTCCAAGCTTTGACACATCATGGGGTGACTTTATAGCCTACTGTTTTCACAGCTTTGTTGATATCTTGATTTAGTCAAGCATCTGTTACTCCAATGAAATCAGATATCTATTTCAATACATTTGTTTTCAGCCTTGCAGTTGTGCTCTGATTGCTTTTGTGTATTTACATAAATGAGAATATCTTCCCTAATATTTTCGCATAATTTTTTTTCTTATGTTAGTTTTTTCATAAAGTATGGGGATGAGCAATTGTTTTCCAAGTTGATCTAAAAGCACATTTTCTCTGTTACCATTTACCCCCTCTTCTCTTTTTTGCCTTGAGATAATCAGCCAAGTCAAAGAAAAGACTCATTCTGAGACATAATTGAATAAATTGGTGAGTAGTAATTAACTGGCACTTCCATAGTCTCATAAACCTCTGACTGGGTTCTGTATTATTTTTATTTTCAAAATAATAGAGTACCTAAAGGGAAGAGCCTGAGGAACCTTGGTAATCTTTAGCCAAAATACTTTAGCATTCTTTGATGAGATCAAAAATATTGAAAACACTAAGTGCATTAAGAGAAACAGGAAAGAATTAAAACACATTTTTAGACTCATTCTTTTCATCTGTTAATGAAATGATTCTAGCCAGTATATTTTTTACTAAGGTGTGCTTTCTTAAATAGTATAAGAATGAAGCATATAAATATTTTCAACGCTAGTAAATTTAGTAGTTAAATTCTGAGAATTAGGAAAAAAGCATGACTTCAAATACATTTGTTTTTATATTATGCTCAAAAGCTTTTTGTTGAAATACTTCAGATTTAAAATTCTAAGCTGACAGTTGAGTGTCTGGTATGACAAGTTAATAGATAGCCTTCTTTAAATTTTGTTCATGTGTTCTATGATTGTCAAACAGACTGTTATTTAGTAATAATTTTTTTCTTGTAGTTATTGTCAATATACTTTCCTCATGATGAAGAAACTGACAGACACAATAAAAAATGTTATTGAATCACTGAAAAATGTGGTAATATAATATTCTTCAAATTTGATAAAAATGCCTCAAAATCTCTTAACACATCTGTTTTTTATCTTTGCCAATGATTCAAAACATCATTGAAAGACCCTTGGATGATTTCACGTTCTGAAACTATCTTCTATCCCAGAGATGTAAACACAGAAATTATATTTAGAAAGTATTGATTGTATGAATGGCAAATGACTTTATAATAAAAGCAAACATTAACCATGGCTTATAAATTCTCCATGGGGGGGGGTGGGAAGAGGAGATGCTTCAGTCAAACCAAAACAAAATGATTTTAAAAAATAAATGTGATGGTTAATACACTTCAAGACCACAAGGTACTAAAGATAGACAATTCTCCCCAGCCCAGTGTTTGTAGGACAAAGAAGATAAATTATTTTATATTTGTCTCTAAGGAGTTTCTGGTGGGCCAAGAAGAAAGACTGGGAAAGCTTAGTAACAGCAGTTTAAAAACTGTTTTTATTTATATCACTGTTAGATAGCCACTGTTAGATACAAAAATTTGGTTAGGAGAATACATTAATTATGGGTGAAGGAACTCAAGACTTCCTCATGGTCAAACAGAGGAAGAGACTGTGCTTGAATCCATTACCACTCCCAAGATCCCTACGTGCACTTATTTACCAAGAGGTTTCTCAAAAAAGATGAGACTATAAAGAAAATTAAGTGAAAGAAACTAATGGAGATTGTTAAAAACTTTTCTACCTTTCTAAATTGAGGAGTACCTCAGACAGAGGCATGAAAGGACTGGAAGGAAAAGTTTTCATTGTAGTTAGGATTTGCAATAAACTGGCATCTCCTTGAAGCAAGAAAAGGTGGATAACATAGGGAGAATGTGGAGACTGCAGCTGAGGACACTATGGATTTGTTAAATGTGATTTCATTATTCACACATGGCTTACTCATACCACGGGCTTTGGAGGAGGAGTTCAGTAATCTGTCTAAGAATTTCATTTCTTTCAGGTTTGTTGTGTGAAATACGTAGATGCTACTTGATTTTTTCATAAGGCAGTCAAGAAGGGCCAAGGAGAGTTGAAGAGGGAAACACAAAAGTCTGTGTTGGTACAACTTTGGGGGGAAGCAATTTGAAAATATCCATTTAAATCTTCTTATGTGTCTATTTCTTTTCTTCACCAAGAATTACAGTTTCAAGATGTCATGGTAGTGAAATTATTACTCAAGTGCACAAAGACACTTAAGGACGTGTCTGCCATATATTCATGCTTACAACAAAATTGAAAATGCCTGAGATACCTGACAATAGAAGGCTGGACAATAACATTAGTGTGTGTCTGCAAGATGAGTTACTAATAACTTTGACTCAGAAATGTACTTCGATTCTATATTGCTGATAGAAAAAGTCGGTTTTGAACATTGTCTTCTTTCTTCCTTGCACTTTATCTCACACATGTATTTTGCAGACTTAAGGATGAAAGCATCAATACAAATACCAAAATCTAACATTAGTTTCTATGGCTATTTTAATTTTTGTCTCTTAAATCTTCTGTTTTCTAAAGGACACATCGATCACATTTGTTAAGTCTTACAGAGAAATAAATTCAAAAAAATAAAGGCAAAAAGTTTCCTATTACCCATGAGGAGTAAGCAGATCCAGTGGTGCAGTGGTTAAGAATTCAGCTGCTAACCAAAAGTTTGGTGGGTCAAACAAACCAGTCAATTCTTGGAAGCCCAATGGGACAGTTCTGCTCTGTCTTATATGGTAGTTGTGAGTTGGAATTGACTCAGTGGCATTTTTTTTTTTTGGTTGTACTTACAGTATAAGTAGTAAATTTGATATATGAGATTAAAATTTGATACATAAAATGTTTTGGGACTGTGGCTTGCAATTTACAAGTCAAAATGATAGTTGCGAGTATCAGGGCTTCATTTCTCTTTAAGCAACATTATGATTGTGGTGGTCAGGATTATGTTAACTTGGCTACTCCATATTTGACTGCTGTATTAAGTGGCAGGGTGGGGTTTGTGGTGGCTCCCCAACCCTGGCTCTCATCTCCCGACCTTCACTATGGCTGCTGGTCACTCACCTAGCCAGGAGCTCCTGCTCTCTTCTTCCAGTGTCTGGTTCCGGGACTTGAACTAGCAGCTGTTGGACTCATTGGTCCTTACAGTCGGCACTTGAGAGTCCTGCTCCCTGACCTGCCGATCCTGGGTTTGCCAGCCTCTGCCGCTTCGTCTTGCCACCAGCTTGGGATCCACTGACCTACACAACTGGTGATCTAGAATTCTGGTCTCTGACCTGCTGACTTTGGGTTCCTCAGCTTCCGTGGCCATGTGAGGCTTGTGTCAGAACTTGGGACATTCAGCTTCTGTGATTACGTGAGCTGTTTCCTATATCTGTATCTATCTATCTATCTATCTATCTATATTATAAATCTTTCCTTGTACCTACACATGTTACTGGTTTTGCTTCCCTAGGAAACCCAGCCTAAGACAATGATCAACAGAGAAAAGACTGAAGTTATCAAGAATTTCATTCTACTTGGATTCACTGTCAATGCCCCTGAACAGCAGTCAAGAAATCAAATGACATGACTACACTCTTCTTTTTCACTCTTTATTTCCAGTATCCACTCAACCAATACTTGTCCCTCCTTTCCACCTTCTTCTCTCCCCTCTAAAAAGAAAGCAGTAGGGCAGCCTCATATATATGTATATATTTTAAACCATAAAGTATATACACCACCTGTGTTACTCTATGTCCCCAAGTCCAGTCCATTCTTTGTCTAAAGTGTTGACTTCAGTATTGGTTTCAGTTCTGGGCCAGCAGCAAGTCCAAGGGTGATGTTGTCAGGGGACCCCCCCAGGTTGTTGGACCATCAGGTCTTGTCTTTTAATAGATTTCTAGATCTACACACCCCTTTTTCTGGTGCTGCATCAGGGACTCTATGTTATATCCCCTATCAGAGCTGTCTTTGGCAGTGGCTTGGTACCATCTGCCTGGTCTCATGTCATATGGGTCCTTCTGTGTCCTGGACTTACTTTTCCATGTGTATTTGATGTTCTCAGTTGTCATGTGTTCCAGGTGGGTTGTGACCAATTGATATTCTTCAGACGGTAGCTTAATGGCCAAGCAATGCTAATTTTAACCAACTCATTGGCACCTGAAAACTAGACAATGAATAGAGAAGACCAAAGAAGAATTGATACCTTTGATTTATGATGTTGATGAAGAATATTGAATATACCATGGACTACCAGAAGAATCAACAAGTCTGTCTTGAAAGACATACAGCCGGAGTTGTCCTTGGAAGTGTGGATGGTGAGAAGTTATTTCATGTGCTTTCAACATGTCATCAGGAGACATATATACCTGGAGAAGTGTGCCATGCTTTGTGAAGCAGAAGGTCAGGGAAAAGTTGGAAGCCTCTTCATGAGATGAATTCACACAGTGGCTTCAACAATTGGCTCAAACAGAGCAATGATTTTCAGGATGGTGCATGATTAGGCAGTGCTTCATTCTGTTTTACACAGGGTTGTTATTAGCTGGAACTGACTCAAAGGCATCTGACAATAATATTTCACTGTATGCATGTACCACATTCTGTTTATCCATTAGTCGGCTGGTAGACACTTATGTTGTTCCAGCAATGCTACAACGCGGATGAAACTCAAAAATATCATGCTGAGTGAAGTATGCCAAGCCAAATGCAGTCGAGTTACATAGGTCACAATAAGATAATACTGTAAAATATCTAGAATAAGCAAGTGCATAGAAATAAATCTAAGATTCTTACTAGTGATAGAGATAAGCAGTAGAGGGGGGAAGAACGATTCATTTCTTAGGGGGTACTGAGATTCTGGCAAGCGTAATTGAGATGGAAGGAGTTACTTCACATGGCCTTTTGCCTTGGTTCTTTGGAAAAACTACTTGAGAGATTTTTCTGTAAACCATAAAGAGATCATTTCCTCTAGTTTTCTACTGTACCAGGTTTCTTACCTTTGTCCAAATTGCTTGACATTTTCTGGTAAGTTGTAAACAATTTGTAGTTTCATATTTTTTTCCTGGACCCAGGCTACAACCTGCCTTGTGATTGGTAGCACTTTGCAGGGCATGGCCAATAGACTATGCACATGAAGTTTCTATAAAACCAAATCCAGTGCGTGGAGTCAATTTCAACTCATAGCAACCCTACTGAGCAGAGTAGTACTGCTCCACAGAAACTCTAAGGAGCACTTGGTTGATTTGAACTTTGTTGACTTTCTGTTAGCAGTCATGGCACTTAACCACTACACTACCAGGGTTTCTGTAGTTTCTATAGCCTACTATATAAACGAAGTTTCTGTGGATTGAAGGTAACGATCTGTTTATGGCCACACTGGGAAAGGCTATGTCTTGAAATTGATAACAGGTTGTATGTATACATATGTACACAGAGAGAGAGAGAGAGAGAGAACCAAAAAGAGATTTTTCATACAGAAAAGGTAATAGGAGGCAGCAGAATAAGAAAGAAGAGAAAAAGAGCAGACAGAAAGAGGAGGCAAGGAACATCCTAAAAGAGCTGCAAGGTAGGATAAGGGTTATAACAGTGGAGACAGTGACAAGCCCAGGAGGAGTTGTGTAATCGAGCCAGTAGTGACAGATGGCAGTGCTAAGAGGAGCTAAACCAGAGGCGAGTGAGAGTAGCCTATCTTAAGGGGATTCGAGAGGAGATGTTCATGGTCAAGAGGAGCTGAGAATGCTGTCTTGCACTGAAGAAAGGAGACTTTGTCTACATATTTTTTGACCCTGACCCTGACTTGCAGCCTTTTGGTCCTGATCTCAAGTTGTACCCTGTTCCTTAACAGATAAGTGGTTTACTTAACCATTAAGTATGGTTGATGTGTCCTCTGTGGCCACTGTGATGGATTGTCAAACCTAGTAGACAAGTCAAGTGTGCCATTGGGGGAACAGCTGGTATCAAAACTGGTAAAATGGTTGAAAGGTAGAGGCATGTCTGACCTCCACCTTACAGGGATCAGCGTTGGCCTGATCTTGACTCTCGTTATCCACCCTGAAATTCAGTTCTTAGGCTACTGCTACTCCCTTTTCACAGAGACAGAAAAAATTTAGAAATTATAGTTGTTCAAAATGATGAACACGATTAATGTTATTCAATTTTACATGTTAAGAATGGTAAAATGGCAAATACTTTGATACATATATGTTTAACACACACGCAAAAAGATTACAGTTGCAGAATCCTGTGCCTTATCCAAGAAATCCTGACAGTAAGTCTTCAAGACTTTATTTGAATACAAATACATTATTGTTCTCTATTGTTTTTGCTTTAAAAGTTGTCTTAGATTTTGTATCTGTGCTCTTATGTTAATTAATATCATATCTAGGAGAAGCATAAACAGTTGCTTGATAACTTGGATGATCATTACTGTCAGTGTCTACAATGTTACTAAAAACAGAAGTCATCCTCCAGACATCATTCCCTCAAAACGGTAACTGACAGGATGTGTGTTTGTATTTCATTTACCCCTTAATTATGTTCCAAAATGAATGCAGATATTTTAGCCTATTGCAGGTCAAAGAGTTACAGAAATCTTAGTGAAAACAGCAAAACTGACAAGAAAAATCTTATGACTAAATTTTAACAGTTTTAAGCTACTCTGAGACATCAAGTACTTTCATAAGCTGAGTCATAACAAGGTCAGTGTTGAAGTAGCTTGATATTCTAGTCTTTCTCTGGCAACTTAGTTCCTCTTCCATTCTTCAGCTTACTCAGCACCTGAAAAAGCTCAGTGGCTCTCATTCTGGGTGACTCTGCTTTTCTGGGCAGTCTAGCTGTATGTTTTGATAGCTCCTTTGTTAACAGTGCATTGTAGTTTATATGCGTAATGCTGAGTTTTTAAAAAATTCTATGACCCCCTCAGTTCTGCTATAAATAATATGACATTTAAAATTAACTGACAATGGATAAAATGTTTTTTTTTTCTTATTAATTATAACCAAGAAAGGAAAAAAAAAGAAAAAGCATTTACAAACTCTGCATAAAGAGTGGGGCAGTTGGCACTGGGGTTAAAACAAAGTAGAGAAATTCAAGTAACATTTAATGATGGCTTGGTGTCCTCTTTTTTTATTATCATGATTAAGTGAAAACATACAATCCAAATCAATTTTGCGTATCTCCCACTCTGCAACTCTATCTGCTCTCCCTACCCTATGACAGCACACTTCACTCTTTACTTCTAGTATCCTTCAAGTAAACACCTGTCCCCTCCTCTCTACCTTCTCCTATGCCCTCTAGAAAGAAATCAGTAGGACAGCCTTCTACAAATGTGTGAAACCATGAAGTACACATATCACATGCTAGTTCTGTGTCTCCAAGTTCAGTACATTCTTTGTCTGTGTTGTTGACCTCAGTACTGTTTTCAGGTGTGGGGCGGCAGCAAGTCTAGGGGACACGTTCCCAGGGGAGCCTCCAGGTTGTCAGAACATCAGTTCTAGTCTTTTAGTAGAGTTCCTGATCTGCCTATCTCTTTTTTTCTTGTGCTATGTAATGGCCTTTACAGTGTTTCCCCTATCAAGGCTGTCTTTGGTGGTGGCTGGGCACATCTGGTTCTTCTGGTCTCATGCTTATGTACTCTCCCAGTCATATGGGTCCTTCTGTCTCCTGGAATAATTTTTCCCTTGTGTTTTTTATGTTTTCAGTCATCATTTGTTCTAGGTGGATTGGGACCAATTGATGGTCTTCAGATGGCAGTTTGCTGGCTTTTAAGACAGGAGGGACCACTCAGCAATATGGGATGCAGAAGACTCTCTCAGCAAAAGGCTAATTGTGCCAGGTGACCTCAATGTCCCTTGAAGACATGGTTCCCAGACCCCTGTCCCTACTAATCTATCCCTTGAAATGTTCTGTTGAATTTCGTAAACCTTTTAGTTTGTGGTGTAGTCTAGTTACGCTGATCTATCTTCTCCAGAGTGCTGTCATATCATTCACCTAACCAAATTCCTTTTGACTATCTAATCTATGAGCAACCCTCTCCATCTCTTCCCATCCTGGTAACTATCAAAGAGTCTTTTCTTCTGTATGTAAGTGATTAGTCTTTTCTTCTGTGCATAAGTCCCCTTTTAAGTCCTTATAATAGTGGTCTCATACGATACTTGTCCATTTGTAGCTGACTGATTTCATGTGGCATAATGTCTTCTAGCTGATACCAGGTTATGAGATGCTTCTTTATCATTGTGTAGTGTTCCACTGTATATATATACCATGGTTTGTTTATCCATTCATTTGTTGATGGGCGTTTAGGTTGATTCCATTTTTATACTATTGTGGACTGTGCTGCAATAAACATTTGTGTACACATGTCTGTTCATGTGACTGCCTTTTTTCTGTAGGATATATTCCAAGCAGTGAGATTCTGGATTATGTGGTATTTCTATTTCTAGCTTTTAAAGAAAGCATCAAATAGCTTTCAAAGACGTTGTACCATTTTGCATTCCCATCAGCAGTGTAGGAGAGTTCCAATCTCTCCACAGCCTCTCTAGCATTTGTTGTTTTACATTTTTTGGATTATTGCCAACGTTACTGGTTACTGGAGTGAGATGTTATCTCATTGTAGTTTTGATTTAGATTCCTCTAATAGCTGATAATCATGAGCGTTTCCTCATGTGTCTTTCGGCTGCTTGGATGTCTTTTTGATGAAGTGTCTGTTCATCTCCTTTGCCCGTTGTTTAATTGGGTTGTTTGTCTTTTTCTTGTTTATATTTTGCAGTAACTTGTAGATTATGGAAATTAAATGTCAATCTGATATGTGGTTGCCAAATATTTTTTACAATTCTGTAGGTAATCTTTTAACTCTCTTGATAAAGTCTTTGGATAAACATAAGTGTTTGATTTTTAGTAGTTCCCATTCATCTGCTTTCTCTTCAGTTGTTTGCACATTGTTGGGAAGATTATGTAGTCTGTCTAAGCCGTATATTAGAACCTCCATTGTTTCCCTTATTTTTTTTTAATTCCATAATCTTTATCATTTTAGTTTTCATTAGGTCTTTGATCTATTTTGAGTTAGTTTTTGTGTGGGACGTGAGATATGGGTTTTGTTTTTTGCAATTGGATATCAAATTTTGCTTGGAGTCTCCTTTTACATACTGACTCCATACTGAGGGTCAAGAACTGTTTTGCGTGAAGATAGAAACCATATCTGTTATTTGCTGAATTATAAATAGGTGATAAAACATTCTTATCCCTAAGAGAGTCAATGTATTATTGAGAAAAAAGTATTCACAGAATGCAGAGTTATGCAATTTTAGATATGATTCCTATGTCAGTTAATGTTAGTCTTCTCTCCTTAAACAAGTCACTCATCATCTTTGAATTTCTTCCCTCTATTTGCCAAACAGAGAAAATAATACATACCTTGCAGTATTGTTAGGGAAGTTAAATACACTATTTCTTATAGCTAACCAATACAATGCCTGGCCCTCGGTTACTGTCTTTCCCTCCAAACCTCTAAAGTGCTATATGGGTAAATATGCTTACCAGAAATGGATCTTTCAGACATTGCCACCATCATATTTTATTGTATTTAGCAGGAAATGTACAGTCTTTTAGTTGTCTGGTTTCACATTTGGCCATGGAAACATACCTGCTCATCAAAACTGTTCCTGGATACTTAGAGTATTGTAATTCAGCTCTCTTGATTTCATAAGATCCTGTCCTTGCGTCTTTTGACCTTTACAAATCTTGTTTTCCTTATCTTCTGAATGACCATTGCAATAGGTAACCTACCAGGAAATTATGAGACTCAAATGTGATAACCTATCTGAAAGGTTTCATGAAATACGACATCTTTGCAACTGTACTGCCATGTAACTGTTATTATTATCATATGTAGATGTTTAAATCTTCTAAGGAGACATCGGACCAGGTAGAAATGGGAAAGTGAGGATGTGTCAAAGCTCACAATTTATGGAATGAGACCGAAGGAAGTATATCAAGCTGCCAAGATGATATGTTCATGAATAATTGAGCAAAGCAGCTTGATAAAACTCTATTGATCATTTCATTTAAGACACAGTGAAAGTGAGGCCCAGTAGGCTCAAGCTGTGGTGTGCAGGTACCAACTCATACTGGCTCTTATTAACTGACTACGTGCATTGTTTTCCCCACATTCAGTGGCTTCGTATTGATAACTTAAGATGGGCCACGATGAGAATATTTCTTTAAGGAAATTAAGACAGTCTATAAATTAGACTATTTTGTTTTGTTTTGTAAGACCTTGTTATTAAATATTTACTCCCATGCCTCTGGACAGAACCCAGAAACCATATCAATGTCTATGAAGTGTGTGGCATTTGAGGGGTAACAAAATTCCATTATGTATTAGGATACGGTATGGTAAGTTGGGGAAGTAACTTTAACTTTAAAGAGATGTTTTGTTCCTGTCAAGGTAAATTCTTTTCATATCATGAAATCAAACAGAATATACAGCCAAAGAAGATGATATGCAGTTGCTTAGAAATTTCTTGCTTCCAAACGGTAGCCATTAAAGTTTCTGAGATATCTAATCGTCGTTTAAAAGCTTTAAAGAGTGACTGTTATAACAGTAATTTAATTTCCTGCTTATACTTTATTTGACACTGAAGACTCTTCTTCTTCTTTGTGTTTAGGCATCTAGCACTCTGAGGTGTAATTCAGGCTGCCTATTACCTCAGTGACAATGCAATCTGTTTCCAATTCATCCAATTTTATGTTTGAATTTATAATTGGAACATGCCTCCGAAAGAAATATAAGAACTGGATTTTTGCATGTACTTATTTCCTTTCTTTAGATTGCCACGTGCTATCACTATCTGATTTTGTCTTAACATTAACAAAGTTCTTAAGAACATTGACAGAGCTTAGTATATGGAAATTCTTTTACAACTAAGGTAACAAAGCTGAAATTTATTCCAATTTAAATGGAAATGATTTTTAATCAACTTTGTGTATTTAATAACGGCATAATAATACCACTTTGACTTATAGGAAACAACATAGAGCTCTTTCCCATATGTTGAGTCATATTCTCCTAGCACCAAAGTCATTTCCTGGTCCTAAATTATATGCCTTCAAAATACAGAGCTCTGACCAGCAAGTTAGTACCAAATCAGTTGTTAGGTACCATAGGTATATGAAAAGAATAAGTGTAAAAATAATGTTCATGCAGAAAATATAGGCTCCAAATGGCTATTATATGCACTGTTTTCTTCCGATGTCTTCTCCTAAGAGACCACAGTGTAAACTCTGTAATATCTGAGAAAGAAAGAAGAAAGGAAAGGTTCAGCAGAAATACTTTTCTCTTATAAAAAGCATAAGCTTGTAGTTAAGGAGTTAAGAACTTAACACATAAAAAATAAAGAAAATAGAAAATTTGATTAATGGGTTCAAATTGTGATCACTCATAGACTAAATTTTATGTTGTAACTGATAGGAAAGAAGTAACACTCAAAATTGAATGACTATGAAGAAATAAACTCTGTACTAGATCTTGGGGCAAAGTTGGATTTCAATATGAATAAAACACTATATTCCACATAAGATAGTTAGCTATATTAAAGTTATGAAACTGTTTTGAAATTATGCCATTGATGGAATACCTACAATGGACCTAAAAAGGATATCAACTGACTGAGTGCAACAGTCAGTGGTATGAGGTAAGTTTTTAAAAATTTATATCAATTATGGAAAGCATGATTAATTGAAGGTCAAACACTAACTGCAGCCTGGAAAATCAGGCTATGTTATTAACATTAACACTTTGAAAAATAGATTGGGTGCTTATTATCTCATTTACAAATGAAAGTTCCTTTAATAACAGATCTACTGCTCCTAGCAGTATCGATAGTTAGCAGTTAATAGCAAAATTTTCCCATTCTCAAAACTGAGAATGATAATATTTACTCATAGCTTTTATAAAGTTAAAATTATTCTTCTGTTATTTCATTTTATTTAAAAATATTGAGTTATTGTGTGTTACATCCCAGGCTTTATGCTATGTGCTAGCAATGCCAAAATTGGAAAGATAAGATCTTATATTCATGGAGGTTATAGTCCAGAGTACCAATACTTGTCTGTCAGTTTTTCATACATTGGTGGCTTGCATGTTGCTATAATACTAGAAGCTATGCCACTGGGATTTCACATGCAAATAGAGTCACCTATGGTAGACAGATTTCAGCAGAGCCTGTAGTCTAAGACAGACTAACAAGAAAGATCTAGTGATCTGCTTCCGAAAATTAGCCAGTAAAATCCCTATGGATCACAACAGAATACTGCCTGATATAGTGCTGGAAGATGAGCTCTATCAGTTGGAAAAGGCAAAACCCACTGCTGTTGAGTCAGATATGACTCATAGTGATCCTAGAGATCAGAGTAGAAGGCATTCAAAATACACTGCAGCCAAACACTAGAATCAAGAAGTCCAGTTGTCACATACATCACAGAACTAGGCAACATTTACTTCTCTTGTACATTAGGATGCCAAGAGTTAGAGCTGAGTCAATCACAGTCTAGTAATGTGATTCATTTGTTTATTCAAAATAATATATACTCTGTAACATCAGTGTCTGTAGTGTAATAGGCAATCGATGATAGCTATTGTTAATATAACATCTGTTTCTGTTCTCCTATACATCGAAACACATAATTTGTGTATATATATATACACACACTCAAGCAAGTGAAATCTGTGATATTTTCTTCAACCTCTTTTAGTTGTTAGAGTTTCAAAGTTACTTATCAAAGTACAAAAATATCTTCAAGCTAAATAGTTCTATCATAGAATCAAATCTGATGAAAAAAAGATGCAAAGCCTGACATTGATTTAATAATCAATCTTGCCCAAGGGTATGTGGATCATATTGCAGAGTATTTTGGAAAATCATGTAGCACATTTATGATTCAGAGACTTTGGAGAGAGATTGCCCCAGATGAGCCAGTGTGATTCAACTAATGCAAAATGCATACGAATGACTTTATAAAACACATATCCTAAAGATTTCCCATCCAAAACAAGTTGTATTCCCTTGGAACACAGCATGTGGGAGATATCAACTTCCTCAGTAGTGTATGAACAGCACACCGCTCCTTTTCAGGTTTAGTTTTAATTGCTCCCGTATGGTTTGGCAGCACATGGGACAAAACACTGAAGAAAGTGAAGCATTTCTTGATAATCCTGGGTTTTCCATTGACATTTACTGTGAGATTCCTGTGGCTGTAATACCATCAGGTGAGAATTTAACTCATGCACTGCCAATGTTTTAGAATCCTATTTCTACTAGGAGCATTGCTACAAATAATGAACCATGTTACATAGATATGGCTTAGACAGTATTGCCCCGAACAGCTGCTTATATATAAAACACACCAATGATCTTCCAACTTCTCTTCCTGGGTATATTTCTAAAATGTATAACTGCTGCTTGGGAGTCCAGACCAGAGTCTAACTTCAGCTACTACCTTTATTCTGTGTAGTTCACAGTCGGGGGCTTTGTCTTATGAAAACTTATCACCCATTTGGATAGCTCAGTCACTGGCCCATTGTTTCCCCTCCTGCCCCCTATAATCCATTCTGCAAATATCCCCATTGCACTGTTTTATGTATGAATCTGATTTGGTCATATCCTGTTTAGACTCTTCCAGTGTCTTCTCACCACACTTTGATTAAAATCCAAATGCTTCTCTTGGCTCATGTGGCTCCATGTAATCTGGCTCCTCTGTCTGTAACCATGTGTTGTTTCCCTTGTCACCCTTATTCATTTTGAAGACTGGCTTCATGGGCATAAAACTTGTGCACTTACATAGGGTGCTGTGCTTAGATGGGCACTGCACTTGATTGACTAGTCTACCGTAGTTGACTGGTAGCTCTGGTGGCATAATGTTTAAGTGCTACAGCTGCTAAACAAAAGGGCAGTAATTCAAATCCACCAGATGCTCCTTGGAAGCTCTATGGGGACAGTTCTACTGTGTCCTAGAGAGCCACTATGAGAAGGCATCAACTTGTCGACAAGTTTGGTTTTCTCAAGTAACTGACGTGAGAACCTAAGCATTTTTAAGAAAACACATATTTTCATCTATTACTAGACTTTTCTCATTATGTTACCAGCCCTTCTCATTACAGTTCAACCGTACCACTTTAGTCTGTTTTTCTCCCTCTGCTGAGCCAAACTCATACCCACTTAGAGCTATTGCCACATGCATTCTCCTTCCTATAGAACTTTTCCCTCAGCCATCGACCAAACTGTTTTTCCTTCCTTTCAGTCAAGCCTCAGTTCAGTGTCAATAGTTCCACAAGGTACTAACCTATCACCTAATCTAAAGAGGCAACTCTTTGTTAGTCACAAATCCCTCATTCTCTGTTGTCTTGCTTATATTTACTCTTAAGAAAAATGATCTTGCTTCTTCAATAATTTACTTGCATGTTTCCTCATTATAAAATTAACTGAATAAGAGTAGAGATTTAGCAATGAAGTTTAGTACCATATTGCCAGCAGTTG
Organism: Heterohyrax brucei; assembly: GCA_028571685.1. Classification (NCBI taxonomy): domain Eukaryota; kingdom Metazoa; phylum Chordata; class Mammalia; order Hyracoidea; family Procaviidae; genus Heterohyrax; species Heterohyrax brucei. Next base: position 57,315,414 of record CM053145.1, on the reverse strand, counting down.
GAATAGTATCTGGCATGTAGCAGTCACTGTTTTAGTCAGCTAGTGCTACTCTAATAGAAATATCACCAAGTGGATGGCTTTAATAAAGTAAACTTTATTTGTGCATAGTCTGATAGGCTACCAGTCCAGATTCAGGGTATCTGCTCTAGGGGAGGATTTCCCTCCATGTCAGCTCTGAACAAAAGTTCTTGTGTTGCATCAGTCTTTGGTCAGGGAGCATCTTGGCTCAGGAACTCCGGGTCTAAAGGACACACTCGTCACGGCGATGTTTTCTTGATGGTGTGAGGTACCCCACTCTGTTTACTTTCCTTTCCTTTTATCTCTTGTAGGATACAAGGTAGCCCAAACCACACTCTAGGGAAACTTCCTTTACAGTGGAGCAGGGAAGGAATTTACACTCCCACCATAATCGTCTAACACACAGCATAGGAAAATCACAAAGTAGAGGACAATCATAAACTATTGGGAATCACGGCCCAGCCAAATAGCTATACACATTTTTGTAGTGACACAGTTCAATCCATGACTATCCTCCTTTTGCCCTCCCAAATCACATCTTTGAAACTTGTAACACATTCACACCCTCATAGAAAAGACATGTCCATTCCATATGATCAAAGTCTTAAATCTGTTCCAAGTACAAAATGCAAAAATTTCTCTGTGTTTCTGAAACCAAGAATACAAGTTATCTGCCTCCAAAGTACAATACTAGAACAGGCAGGCACAAGCTAGACATTTCCATCACACAAATGGGAGAAATTTCTGCGAAACTAAGCATTAATAGGTAACAAGCAAGTTAGCAGAACACGTTACATCAGACCTCAAAGCTTTGAAAATAATCTTCCATTCTCTGAGACAATTTTCGCAACAGCCTTGCCCTCCAGACTGTAGATATTGGCCACACTCTCTGGATTTTGAGTGGAAGTCCCTTGGCCTGGAGCTACAACTCTGCCTTCTAGGCCCGCTGGGACTACAACTCTGCCTTCTAGGCCCACAGGGACAGAAATTCTACCTCCTTGGCTTTAGGTGCACCCTAAGCCCAACTGAGTGGCAGTTCCATCCTTACAAACACAAGAAGCCATGGCTCCACACTTTTAAACCCCTGCAGTCATGGTCATACCTTTTGAGATTGAGGCAGCTCAGCTTCTCATGCTCTTTGTCTCTTCAGCTTCTGATTCCTATGGCCTCATAGCCCTAGCCTTAGGCCCACATCTGCCCTGCTAGGGCAAGTGTTCCAAAACTCTGTAGCTCCACCCATTCAAGTGCCCAGAAGCATACCACTCTGCCAGGAAGTCTCCTGCATACAGGCACTCAGCTCTGTTGCCCTCTGGGTCAGGAAGCCTAACTCCAGTGTTTCAAATGCTTGAAGGCACCCCATTCCACCAGGAAACCTCTGTGCACAAGCACTCAGCTCTCTTGCTCCATGGGTCAGCTCCAGTGCTGTCTTTCACTGGTGTGGTTCTGCTTCTGCCTGTCTGTCGCTGCTGCTGCTGGTCCTCCGTTGCTCATTTCTCACTATTTGCATTTTCTTTGGTGTTAACAGTTTACCTCACTTCTTTCTGAGTCTTCCATCTATTTACAGTTTCAAAACTGCTTCCCCATGTTAGGTATTTGTTAGAGTAGCACTCCACTCTCTTGATAACAAATTCTGTTTTCATCAGCTAGTGCTGCTTTAATAGAAATAGCACAACGTGGATGGCTTTAACAAAGAAAAGTTTACTCATACCATTTGACAGGCTTCAAGTTCAAATTCAGGGTGTCTGCTCAGGGGCAAGGCTTTCTTTCCTCGTCAGCACTGAAGAAAGATCCTTGTGCTGCATCAGTCTTTGGTCAGGGAGCACCTTGGCACAAGAGCCTCAGGTCTGAAAGATGTGCTCTACTCCTTGTGCTGCTTTCTTGATGGTACTAGGTTCCCAATTCTCTACTTCTCTTTTTATCTCCCGTAAGATAAAAGAATGAAGGTAGTGCAAGCCACACTCCAGAGGGTAACTTCCTTTACAGTAGAGCAGGGTGGTGACCTTAGGAAGGGATTTGCTGTCTCCCCTTAATCCTTTTTAACATACAGCATGCCAAGCCAGCCAAGTGCCATCGAGTCGAAAATCACAAAATGAAGGACAGTCATAAACTATTGGGAATCATGGCCCAGACAAATGGCCACACACATTTTTGAGAATACACGGTTCAATCCATGACAGTCACTCAATAAACATTTACCACATAAATGAAGGAATCCATTCCCTTTATCATCTGCCATGACCAGACTCTAAGTTGCCTCACCTGAAAACCTTTCCAGGTATAGAATCAATGGCAACCCTTCACATGAGCCATTGGACTGATTTCTCAACATGTGTTATAGGCTTGGGTTACTTTATTTAATTTTCCCTTTATTTCCATTCCCAGGCTCTGCTGTCCTGGTGATAAGACCATACAAGAAGACAGGGGAGGAACTTTACCATGGTTTAAGAGAACAAGGGTTCTAATTCAAATCCTTACTAAGTAGTTACGGCCTTTCTGACAGTGGATGTGTTACTTAATCATTCCAGGCCTCACTTTTCTTATCTATACAATGTATAGTGCTGACAGAGTAAATGAACAAATGTGTTTTAATAAAAGATAAAAAAAATAGTTAGGAGAGAGCTAGAACATAGAAATCCCTCTATACATATTAGCAGTAACTCTTATCATAGATTCCTCAATTATTAGAATCACAATTATTGATGATAGATGGCTATCTTCACACACCTGTAAGTCATATTTATGTTATTACACAAAAATTCTCTTTGCCTGCTTTTTTGTCTCTTTCTACATATACATGTATATACACATATACAGACAATTTTCATAATAGTGAATTATTTGCTTACACTTTGTTAGTCAAACTGCTTTCTAAACACGTAAAGAAGCAATATTTTAGTTCTGAAAACCTGAAACATAATTCAGCTCCAATACTTCTTCCATTGAATTTTCTGGCTTACGACTCTTGAAGTACAATTCAATGTCACTCCGGAGTTTCTAGGTTTCATTTCATCCTGTTATGTTTCTACATAACACACGAATATATCTTTTAGCATTAAAGATATGTTGTAAAGGCATTCTTAATATACTGTCAGTTTTGAAAAGAAACTTTTTCATCACTCAAGAAAAAGCAAAATAATGATAAAACCCAAAAGATCAGCTGGATTTTCTAGTACTGTCTACTGACAAAGATTCCATAACATTTCTGAAAAGGAAGTGAAGAGGCAGAGTTGAAATGTTGAGAGCATAGTTTATTTCAAATGCCTGAATCAGAGCAAACAACCAGCGAAAGGTCAACATAACAGCCCATTGATCTGTACTAGCACATTTGCTAAACCTTGTAATAAATTCCCCCAAGAGTCACGGCAGCAATTCCTTCCATTATTTGTGGTATCTTTTTGTATGAGGCAGCTGACCAGAGAAAGTACAGCGGAATTTGCCCTTCACCAATATCAGCACAATGTCAATAAACTAAGGGCTCACTCTAAGGATTTCAAACTCATTATTATTCTGATAAATTTAATTTTAGTTAGCTCACATTTTGAGCCCATATATGTCAGTCACTGACCTAGTCCCTTTGGAAATTAGACATTAATAATTTCATTAAGTATATATTGTCCCTATAATTAAGTAGTTGCAAGTATTTAGGGAGAAATTATAAGACAATACAGAAATGTAATAGAAGCATGCAAATGTTGTTTCTGGAAAACTTACTAGTTGTCAGTGAGTTAGCACGTGACTTGTGGTGACCCCCCCCACATTAGAATGAAACTCAGCAGAGTCCTTTGCCGTTTTCAAGATCAGTTGCAGATCGGACTTTTGTGATGCATTGACTTTTCACTGCCTGATTTTCAGAGGTAGATAAATAACCAGGCCTTTTCCCCTCATTCCTCTTGTCTGTGAGCTCTGTTAAAACATGTTCGGATCACAAGCAACACGTAAGCCTCCACTTACAGACGGGTGGTAGCTGTACGTGGGGTGTGTTAGCGGCGGATCAAACTTTTCCTTTGTGTGGTGATGCGGCTTGGAGACTCAGGGGAAATTTTACAGAAGAAATTATGTTTGAGCTGGCTTTAAAAAATAAGCTGAAGGAAGAAACCCTCAAAAGGTGGAAATAACACCTGCCTGCAGAGAGGCTAGAGCCTACTGAGTAAAGTAAACAAAATAATTAAAAGTATACTGTCAAGAAAATAGAGGGCCTGTTTAGAGCAGAGCAGGGTTGCAGTGCAGAATGAATGTGGTAACCCCAGGGCTGGTGTCTTTAACCTCAGCCTTACTGTTTGCCATTACAATTAAAAGAGCAGCAGGTAAAGAATACAGTTGTGAAAGCCAATGATAACAGCACAGAACAAAACAAAAAAGGACTCAAGCTTTCCCTAAGCAAGTATGAATAGTGTCACATGTCCCCTCCGGGACCTACCCTTTATTCTCATCCATAACTCATCAAGGAAACCCTGGTGCCATAGGCATTAGGTGCTACTTGGGCTAGCCAAAATATCAGCAGTTCAAATCCACCAGGTGCTCCTTAGAAAACTCTATGGGACAGTTCTACGCTGGCCTATTGGGTTGCTGTGAGGTGGACCTGACTCAAGGGGTTCCTTTTTTTTTTTTTAGCTCATCAGGTTTACCACTTTGATTCAATCAAAGCTCACTTTGTGGTTCTATACGTCTACAGGATATCGTCTTGCTGACCTCTGGCTGGAGGAAGGGGAGTGGATGGAGAGGAGGGGAAAGGCGGCTGTTGGGAGGATGAGACATGTATGGAGCAGAGAGGAATAGTGTGCTGTCACCGGGCAGGGAGAGCAGTGGAAGCTGCATATAGAGGGGCATGTAAATTTATACGGGAGTGTACGTTTTCAAAACTCAGTCATATTAAATTAAACAAATAAATAAATAAAAATAAAAACAAAGCTCCCGATCTAGGATGTTGTTGTTAGCTGCCTACCAGTTGGCTCTGATTCCTGGATACTTTGTGCATTACAGAATGAAGCCTGAGATCTTCACATTTAACTACATATGGTATATCCTTGATTAGTTACAGGTAAGTTTGACAGATAAAACAGAGTCAGCCCAATTATATTAGAGCTTCAGATAAAACTGAATATTTTTAGTAATAAATGTATTCTAAATATCATCTGTTTCCTCTGTTCCCCTTTAAGTAGTGTTTTATTTTTTTAATTCTATAGGTGATTTTAATACTTTATATTAAAATCTATTATTGGAAATGCTCACCATGATTCTTAGGGTGTTTTTCTTTGTTTTTCTTTTTCTCTTTTGCTTGGGTTTTGTTAATATTTTTAATTTGCACATATTTGTTTTATATTGTACAGTATATTATTTTGTCATTTTTTCTTTCAAGTATTTTTTCATAGTCCTGCTTTTTCTTCTGTTTCTTGGAGTCACCAGTAACATCAATTTTATACTGCTTAATATTTTTGTAACCACTAGTGGTACAGTCATAAAAAGCTAGAATGCTAACCAAAAGGCAAGCAGATGGAATTCACTTACTGCTCCTTGGAAGCCCTCTGGGGCAGTCTACTCTGTCTTATAGAGTCTCTGTCAGTCAGAATCAACTTCACAGTAATGGGAAATATTTTTCTAGAGCTCACTAGCCCTCTCTCTCTTTTTCTGTAAATCTTATTTTAGGCTTATTCCTATCTGTGATTTTCTTTGGATGTTTTCTCTGTCTTCAAATTCAGTAGTTTCAGTGTTTAATCTCTGTATTCTATACAGTATAATTTTATTTCAGATATTGCATTTTCACCTCTAAAAAAGTGGCTGGAGTCTAAAGAAAATGGATCTTCAAAAAACACAAGCAAGAAATTAGGATGCATTCTGGCAACCCCAACTATTTTCTGTGTATTTTCCGTATTTATTATTACAAAATTTTTGTCATTTCACTGAAACCACTTTGCCTATGAATTCAGGCAAGTGCTTCTCACAGTACAGTGTAAAACTATATAAGGCTGGCTTCTTATATTATTATTTAAATACATGGGTGTGTAAGTTTACAGCCATACACACACACACAAAAAAAAATGAGATCTTGTCTTCTCAGTGCACAAGATGAAATGCTACACGTCTTCTTTGTCATAGATCATGAGTCATTATGTCCAGGCAAATGATCAAATTTCTAAGCCTTTGAAACTATAATTTGAACCAAATTGTAAAAAAATTCGCTGCATAAAGTGCACTGATAACATTGTTTGCTGACTGCATTTTTACTTGCATACTAAATATGACAGTAATTGTAACAAAAGTAACTGTGGTCATATCATATTTCCCTTATTTAAAAGAAAAAATAACTGTGGTCATATCATATTTCCCTTATTTAAAAGAGAAAAATGATTGTTTTCTGAATCTCTGAAAGATCTGTTTCAGTATAGCACCAGTCAAAAATGCAGAAACGAGTCTAGTATCTGAAGTAGAAAGTGATTTAAACCAGAAAATTAGAAAACTTTTGAAAACGGGGACACTGAAGATAAAGGAGGAATAAAGAAAGTAACAGCTAGAATCCAAGTCTTCACGAAAAGCAGAAATTGTAGGCATCACTTCAGATGATCTCTACTGTCAGTGGCACCAAAGTGGATAATTTGTTAGAGGATGTTCAAAGCTGCTTGAAAAATGTCTTTTACGGAGTCTGCTGAAGTCTTCGGGGCCTGCCAGTGCTACTGCGGCAGTAATAGTTTGTTTCTCTTTTATTGCTAAAATCTGACAGGAAATGCTTTTCATTGGCAGATTCTAACCTGAAACCTAGCAGTCTCTGAAAACTGTAATTCCCTAATATCCAATGCCCGAAATAGTGTAGAATGTTGAATGACCAGTGGACCATCTGACCCATTCCACCTATTTTACTGTCTGGTACCCACACACAGTCTTTTACCAATATTTAATTTGAAAGGACAATGGCAAGTGGAGAATTCTTCTTTGATGAAATTATGCCTTTTAAAAAATAAGATGCATTCACCATCTCCCTGAAAAAGGAGAAACTATAATCCAGTCGATGTTTCTTCTTAGTATGCTGTTTGTTCTTTTCCTATTTCGGTGAAAATTATCTCTTGAAATACTAGAAGATTAATTTGATTCTAATGGAAACTCTGGTGGTGTAGTGGTTAAGTGCTATGTCTGCTAACTAAAAGGTTGGCAATTCAAAGCTGCCAGGTGCTCCTGGGAAACACTAAGAGGCAATTCTACTCTGACCTACAATGTCACCCTGAGTTGGAATCAACTCTATGGCAGTGGTTTGGCTTGGCTTCTTAATTTGATTTTAATCCCTACTAGCTCACTTTATATCAAATAGTAAGAAAGGGATAAAAATAGTTAATACACACACAAATCAAAACATTGAAGAAAATACGCTTAGCTACTACAAACTTTGTAATGTTAACAATTCATGATAGTCATCAGGTAGTGTCTTCATCTGCTACCTCCTTCTTTTCTATTTTGTCATCAGCCAGCTTCTCAGCTGATTTGGACTTCGTATTTGAGGTAGGATCCAAAACCTCATTCTCGGAAGCCTGAGTCATTGGTGTCTGTATTGGATTCGCCTATTCCTCTCTTTCTTTATACTACTGGCTGTGGAAGTCTCACTGTTAAGCACTTGACTTCTAATAGAAAGGTTGGTAGTTGGAACTCACCCAGAGGCTCTGTATGAGAAAGACTGGGCAATCTACTTCTATAAAGATTATAGTCAAGAAAACCCTGCGGAGTAATTCTACTCTTTCACGTGGTGTCGTTATTAGTTTGAATCAGCTCAGTGACATCCAAGTACAACAACATGGGAGTACGAAAATGTACCCTCCCAAGCCTTCTGGACTCCAGATACAGTCGTCACTTTCATTATAAAGTAGTGTCCATATTTCTACTTGATATTCAGGTTTAATACTCCAAAGGAAAAAGAATTTTGCCAGTCATTTCAATGATATGAAGAGGTCAAATTAATTAGATATCCATGTCAGATTCTAGTTCCGAGCTGAGATACCCAGCTCAGCAAAGAAAGATTTATCTTGTGGGAGAAGCAATTGTCCCTCGGGAATTAGCACTCATGTACCAACAGAGTTAAGGAATGGGAGACAAATGTTTGCAATTCTATTAGTGGGTGATAATGAAGGAAATGATTCAAATTCCGCTTTCTGCTTTCCAGAGCTGTGCCATGTAATTAAGGAAAGAATACCATATATGCAGAAGAATCATATATCAATACCATATCAATACCATATATGCAGAAGGTCATCATACTTGGCAAAGCACAGGATTAATTGAAAAGAGGAAGACGCTCAAGGTAGATCGAGACAGTGGCTGCAGCAATGGGCTCAAGTGTAACAACTGTGAGCGTGGCACAGGACAAGGGAGTGTTTCGTTCTGTAGTACGTAGGGTCACTATGAGTCAGAACCCAGTTAGTGGTACCTAACAATGACAGCAACATCACATACTGGTCACTGTTCGGAATATAAAAACACCTCACGAAGAACGACAAGCCCAAGTTTCAAGCTGCTGACCTCGCTACTGATTCAGTCACCACACCTGTGGTGTTGTGTTGCACCATACGTAACCGTTAGCCATTTCTGTGTGATTTGTTATATTGTAATAGCAGTGGTGTGTGCAACCGCTTCATCTTTTTAGCAATAAAACTTGTTCCTTGGTCAAAATCAAAGCTATATTTTACACCTTGACAGTGAGTAAGGCTTTCACAAGTTCACAGAATGCTGGTATCTTGTAGAATTATTGCAGTCAGGAAAGCAAAACCATATCCAGAGGAATTGTCAGCATTAGTGATGAACTGCTATCATCTCCATGACAAAAAGGGAACACTTGAATTGACTTGCCACAAGGTGGCTGCCTTTTTCATCCCATTGAATGCTGCTGTGTTGGAGGCTAAGCATTTGTTCCTGTTGTTACTGTAGTCACAGTAACCAGATTTGCCTTAGTGAGAAGACCATGTTAGTAAGACAATGCATGACATCCATTTCTGCAACAACAGAGATAATGTTCATAAGTCTACTGAATAAGTTCTGTTGGGGCTAAGAAAAAGAAACTGAAAGATATATACAGACCAGGCTAGTGAGAACCATTTTCAGTGGGTACCTTTAAGTTAGTATTCATATGAGACTTTAAAAATCTCACATCTCTGTTTTCAGAGTTTCAGCTTCCATCTTTATACCACTTACACAGATGCTTTTTCAACAACTTTCCAGACTTTTAAGTTTCCAAGTCCCTGAGAACATAGTCAACACCACCTCCACTTCTCACGCTTTGGTAAGATACGAGTTCCAACTACATTTCCTTCTGAATTAAATGAGCAACCAAAAAGTTATTTGAATTTTGTCTCCGGGGAGGATTTGCACTCGTTAGTATTCCTCAGCCATTCTACTTACCCAGCTGAGTGGGGCTGTAATGTAGCAGAAGTACATTTCCAACTATTGCTGATATATGTAAAGATGGCACTATAAACAGATCTTTAATTCTTTAGTCAGCTAGTTATAAAAACATATTCATGAAACTAGCTGTGGATTCAGAAAGAAGTGTGTCAGAGTAGCAAGAACTAGCTGCTATCAAATAAATTCTAACTCATGATGACCCACATGTGTCAGAGTAGAACTCAGCTGTAGAAGGTTTTCAATGTCCTATTTCTTTGGAGGTAGATCACCAGATCTTTCTTCTGAGGTGTCTTTTAGTTTGTAGGCTGAGGGCATTAAGTGTTTGGTGCTATTTAGCCAGAAATATTTTTAATCTTTCTCATATAAAAAATTTCCACTTAGTAACAGAGAACAATTTTTGATTTGATGACTCAGATGATAAGTGGTTTATGTTGGTTAGCTCAGATTACATGGTCATTTGTATTTTATGGTCAGACTTTTAATCACTATGATGGCCCAGTGACCATGGGGACCTGTTTCACAGAGACAAAATAGTTATTGCAGAAGAGGCTTTGTTATGTACTGGGTGAGGTGTATGCACTGTGATTCCCTTAGTTGGTTTTGAAAGCAAGTCCATATAGCACTTAATATGAGCCATCACTATTCAGCCTTCATGATAATAAATTCAAAGTAGCAAAGAAGCTTTTTATGAAACATGAAACAACTCCAGAACCTTCTTTTGCTCATGGCATAGTTCAAAGCTTCCAGCCTTATCAAATATTAAATCAATCAAAACAACTCACAAATGTGAGTTATAGACTCCCTACACAATCTACAGTTCTACCAAAAATGTACCTTTTCTTAAACATAGGTAGTATACAATGTATACAATGTTGTCTTTTACTTTTGAGGTGGTATTTCAATATGCTCCAAACTCCAGATCTCAGAAAACTTTAAAATCAATCTGACAAGTCTCTAAATTTTATCGGGTTTATTCCTTTCTGGCATCATTATATCCTATCAAGTTAGTTAGAACAGTTTTTTTTACTTTTTTTTCACTAGATACAATTGGCCTGATGTGTTCAATATATTAAGCCTCATATAATGTACTGAGTGACAAAAAATTGGTCAAGAAAAAACAGGTTACAACAAACTACTGGATAATTGATAAACACATTTGAGATATGTATTGTAGCCTGCATCATCAGGTGACAGTAAGCAGTTTTGGGTATTCTTTGTTAATTGGCATAGATAAAAGCAAATAATTTTTCAGAGAAATTTCTGTGTATAAATGCTAGAGTCTGTGTTTATTTCCTTCAGTATGAAGAAAAAACAACCTAAAATAGTAATCACAATGACAGCAACCAACTGATTAGATTTAAAATTTTTCTTCAAGACCCACACATTTTCTGCATAGAGTAAATGTTGAATTTAATTAAAGATAATAAAATTCACTTCATCTGCATAACTCAAGTTCTATGATGACATTTATCTCTTGATTCCCTAAGGATTCAATACTTCATTTTTATTTATTATTTTGATACAGAACATCAGTTCCAAGAACTTCAACTTAGTCTTTCCTAACATAATAACCCTTGGTTACTGAATCAGAAAAGAATGTAAATATTCTATTAAATGCTAAGCATGAATATACCAACACATACTCATGTTTTGGAGTAATTGTCAGAGAGTATATTCAAACGCATGTTGAGCTGATTCTCAGCTGAGCTTAGCAAAGACCTCATTTACCATTTGTTGTCTGTAAACCTCTGAACTTACTAATAGAACACAATAATGATCTCTGAAGATCTGTATAATCTTTTCCCCTTAGTGCACAATCAGCCAACTAGTGGCTATAAGTCATTGTCTGGAAAATTCGGAGAATATTTACAACCAGTACTTATGACACAGTTTGTTACTTTGTGGTGGCTTGCACATTGCTGTGACTCTGGAAGCTCTGCCACTGTTATTTCAAATGCCAGCAGGGTCACCCCATGGTGAACAGGTCTCAGAGGAACCCCCAAAGTAAGACAGAGAAGAACTATCTGGCAGCTCACTTCTGAATAAAATTGGCCAGTGAAAAATCTTATGAATAGTAGTGGAACTTCATCTGATACAGTGCCAGAAGATGAGCCCCTCAGTTTGGAAGGCACTCACAATATAATTGGGAAGAGCTGCCTCCTCAAAGTGGAGTCAACCTTAATGATATGGAAGAAATGAAAGCTTTGGAACTTTCATTTGCTGATGTGTCACTACTCGAAGTCAGAAGAAAAAGCTACCAACACTTATTAGTACATGGAGTGTGGAATGTATAAAATGCGCATCTAGGAAAAATGGAAGCTGACAAAAGTGAAATGGAGTGCTTAAAGATTAATATCATAGACATTGTTGTTTCTGTTAGGTGATTTTGCATCAGTTCCCATTCATAGTGATCCTAAACAAACAAATCGCTGCCCTGTTCTGGGACATACAATTGCTGGTGTGTTTGAATCCATGGCTAGAGCCACTGTATCAGTCTGTTTCATTGAGGATCTTCTTTTTGGTGACTCTCTGCCAAGCATGATGTTCTTCTCCAGAAGTTGGTTTCTGCCTGCTAACATGTCCAAAGTATGTGACATGAGGTCTAGCTAACCTCACTTTTAAAGAGCATTCTGACTGTATTTCTTCCAAAATTCATTTGTTCATTCTTCTGGCACTCTATGATAGAACTACCACCATTGGATTTTCAAGGTTGTAATCTTTTTATCATTATTATTATTATTGTGACTCAGTGACAATATACAATTCAAATCTATTTTTCATGCCCGTTTGTCTGCAGCATCTTCTGCTCTCCTTGCCCTGTGACAGCACACTCCTTCTTTTCATTCTGTATTTGTCTTATCCTCTTAACAAGCTCCTGTTCCCCCCTCTACCCCACCTTCTCTCCTATCTAGAAGGAGACCAGTAGGACACTATCCTATAAATCCATAGAACCATAAAGTACATACACTGTGTGATCACACTGTGTCCCCGAGTCAAGTGTATTTTTGTCCAAAAAGTTAACCTCAGTAGTGTTTTCTGGATATGGGCAGCAGCAGGTATAGGAGCTATGTTCTCAGGAGACCCCCAGGCCACTGGACCCTCACTGGTGGTCTTTTAGTAGAGTTTTTAAGCTGCATCCTCTTTCTCTTACATTGCCATGGGGACTCAACTTTGTGTGCTCCATCATGACTGTCTTTGGTGGTAGCCGAGAACAATCTGGTTATTCTTGTTACATGTTGATACAGTCTCCTGTTCACATGGGGCCTTCTGTCTCCTGAGCTCTTTTTATCTCCTGAGCTCTTTGTTGTTCTTGGAGATCAACTGTTCTGGATGAGCTGGGAGAATTTGGTGTACCTCAGATGGTAAATTGCTAGCTTTTAAGATCCTGGATGCCACTCATCAATATGGGATGTAGAAGATTCTCTAAACAATAGGCTAGTTATACCAGTTGCCTCAATGTTCCCCAAGAACATTGTCCCTAGACCCCACTCATGCTACTTGTGATACTCATTGCTATCATTGTGATGTTGGGTTGAGATTAGAAGAGTTTTCAGTCTATGGTGAAGTCCATTTAAGTTGATCTGCATTCTACTATGCTGTCACTGCTTCTACCCAATCAACCTTGTATCAACTATCTCATCTACGACCAACCCTCTTCTTCTCTCCTGACACATGTAGTCATCAAAGAGTGTTTTGCTCTGTACATAAGTCTGTTTTTAAGTCTTTATTCAGGGGTCTCATACAATATTTGTCCTTTTGTTATTGACTGATTTCACTCAGCATAATGTCTTTCAAATGAAGCCAGGTTATGAATTGCATCCTAAAATCGTTGTTATTATTCATCATTGCATAATGTTACATTGAGTTTATGTACCATAGTTTGCTCATCCATTCATCTATTGATGGGCATCTAGGTTGATTCCATCTTTTTGCTATTGTGGATTGAGCTGCAACATTTGTGTTTATGTATCTGCATGTATCTGTTCACAAGATAGCCTTTGTTTCTGCAGGATGTATTCTGAGCAGTGGGATTACTGGATAAAATGGTATATTTATTTCCAGTTTTTTAAGGCAGCATCAAATTGTTTTCCAAAGAGGTTGTGCCATTTTGCAATTCCACCAGCAGTGTAGGAGAGTTCTGATCTCTCCAATGCCGCTCCAGCATTTTTTGTTTTGTGTTTTTTGGAGTATGGCCAACCTTGTTGGGATGAAATGGTATTTCACTGCAGTTTTGATTTGGATTTCTCTGATAGCTAATGATTGTGAGCATTTCCTCAAGTGTCTTTTGGCTGCCTGGATGTCCTCTTTGGTGAATTGTTCATCCATCTACTTTGTGTATAACTTAATTGGCTTATTTATCTTTTTCTTGTTGATATTTTCCAGTACCTTGTAGATTATGGAGATCAGACATGAGCCCAACATGTAGTTGCCAAATACTAATTCCTATTGCGTAGGTAGTCTTTAAACTCTTATAGTAAATTCTTTGGATGAGCAAAAGTGTTTGATTCTTAGTAGTTCCCATTTATCTGTTTTCCCTTCTGTTGATTGTGTTTTGTCAGATTTTGAAATCTGTCTAAACTGTTTACCAGAACTTTCATTGTTGACCTTATTTTTTCTGGTATGATCTTTATCATCTTAGGTTTGATATCTAGGTCATTGACCCATTTTGAGTTAGTTCTTGTGTAAGGTGTGAGATACGGGTCTTGTTTGACTTTATTGCAGGTGGATATTCAACTTTGCCAGCATCATTTGTTAAAGAGATTGTTTTTACCCCAGTTTACCATCTTAAGACCTTTGTCAAATATCAACTATTTATAAGATGAGACTCTGTGGTCTCAACTCTGTTCCATTAGTCTACATGCCTGGTTTTGAACCAGTGCCAGTGGCAGTATAATAGCTTGTAAGGTAGGATAGTGTGAGACTTCCCAATGTATTCCTCTTCTTTAGTTGTGCTTTACTTATCTGGTGTTTATTCACTTTCCAAACAAAGCTGTAGATTCGTGTCTCCATCTCATTAAAAAGTGACACTGGGATTTGTATTGGGATTGCATCATATACATAGATTGCTTTGAGTAAAATAGACACAGTGTTAAGTCTTCCTATCTGTGAGCAAAGTAGGCTTCTCCATTTTTGTAACTCTCTTTTGGCTTCCTGCAGTAAGGTTTTGTAGATCTCTCTGTATAGGTCTCTTAATTCTCTAGTTAGATTTATTCCTTGGTATTTTACCTTCTTGGAGCCTTTAGAAAATAGTAATTATTTGGTTATCTCTTTTTGTTATGGTCTCTGTTAATATAAAGGAATCCTACTGATTTACTTATGTTTATTTTATAGCCTGATAGTGTGCTGAACTGTTTTATTAGTTCAAGTAGTTTACTTATGGATTCTTTAGGATTTTTTGCATATACAACTACATTGTCTGCAAATAGGGAGATTTTTACTTGTTCTTTGCTGATGGGGATGCCTCCTAATTCTTTGTCTTGTCTAACTGCTCTGGCTAGAACCTCTAGAACCTCTGGCTAGAACAATGTTGAATAGAAGTGATGACAATGGGCATCTTTGTCTAGTTCCCATTCTCAAGGGGAATTCTTTCAGTTTCTCTCCATTCAGGATCATGTAGGCAGTTGGTTTTGTGTATATCCTCCTCATTGCATTGAGGAGTTTCCCTTCTACTCCTATTTTGTTGAGAGTTTTAGCACGAATGGGTGTTGGACTTTGTCAAATGCCTTTTCTGCATCCATTGACAAAATTGGGTGATTCTTATCCTTTGTGCTATTTATGTGTTTGATCACATTAATTGCTTTTTTGATGTTGAACCAGCCTTGCATCCCTGTTATGAATCCAAGTTGGTCATGATAAATTGTTTTTTTGACATGTTGTTGAATTCTATTGGCAAGGATTTTCATGAAGATTTTAGCATCTAGATTCGTGAAATGATATTGCTCTATAATTTTCCTTTTTTGTGAGATCTTTCTCTGGCTTTGGTATCAGAGTTATGCTGGCTTCATAGAATGAATTTGGGAGTATTCCATCTTTTTCTATGCTGTGAAGTAGCCTCAGTAGTATTGGAGTTTACTCTTCTCTAAAAGTTTGGTGAATTTTACAGTAAAGTCAGCTGGGCCAGGACTTTTTTAGCTGGTAGTTTTTTGATGACTTTTTCAATCTCTTTCTTTGTAATGGGCTTATTAAGTTGTTCTGCTTCTCCTTGTGATAATTTTGCCATGCAATACGTATTTAGAAATTTTTTCCATTTCCTCTAGATTTTCAAATCTGTTAGACTACAGTCTTTCACAGTATTCTGTTATGATACTTTTTTATTTCAGTTGGGTCTATTGTAACATCTCCCAAGTCATTTCTTATTTGGGTTATTTGTTTCCTCTCCTGTTTTTCTTTTGTAAGTTTAGCCAATAGTTTACCAATTTTGTTGATCTTTTCGAAGAGCCAGTTTGGGGTTTTATTAATTTTTTCAATCATCCTTCTATTCTCTAATTCATTTGGTTCTGCTCTAATCTGTATTATTTGCTTTTCTTCTGGTGATTGAGGGGTCCCTCTGTTGTTCTCTTTCTTTTTCTTCAACCTGTAGTGTTAATGCTTTAGTTTGTGTTTTTTCTTCCTTCCAGATGTGTGCATTTATAGAGATAAATTGACCTCTGAGCACTGCTTTTGCTATATCACATGGATACTGGTAGGATGTGTTTTCAATCTCATTTGATTCCATAAATTTCTTTATTTCATCCTTGATTTTTTCTATAACCCACATATTTTTGAGCAAGGTGTTGTTTAGTCTCCGTAAGTTCAAATTTATATCTATGTTTTTCCTGGCGTTGATTTTGACTTTTATGGCTTTATGGTCCAAGAAGATGCATTGCAATAATTCATTGGTCTGGATTTTGTTGAGATTTGCTTTATGTCTCGACACATGATCTGTTCTGGGAAATGTTCCATGTACATTGGAGAAGAAGATGTACTTATCTGTTGATGGGTAAAACATTCTGCATATGTTGGTAACGTCTAGTTTGTTAATTATTACAATAAGATCTTCTGTAGCTGTACTTAGTTTTTCTTTCTGGATGATCTGTACATTACTGAAAGTGGAGTATTGAAGTCACCAACTATCACTGTGGAGTGATCCATCTAATTTTTAATGTTGTCAGTGTTTGACATATGTAGATACTCTGGCATTGGGTTCATCAATATTCAGTATTGTTATGTCCAGTTTATACAAGGAAGCTTTCAGCAATAAATAGCAAATATCCTTGTGCACAATGGTGAATTTTACACTAAAGCCTGTTTATCTGAGATTAGTATCTTCTTTGTATGTTGTTGGCTTGGTATGTACTTTTCTCTCCTTTGATTGCCAGTTTGTTTTGTATCTTTGAGTCTAAGATGTTTTCCTTGTAAGCAGCATATAGATGGATAATGTCTTTTGATGCAGGATGTCATTCACTGTCTCTTTATTGAAGTGTTCAGTTCATTTACATTCAGTGTAATATTAATTATTGGTAGGTATGTGTTTAGTGCGGTTATTTCAATACATTTATTTTCATGTTGTTGATGTTT
The DNA here is from genome assembly GCA_028571685.1 of Heterohyrax brucei. Classification (NCBI taxonomy): domain Eukaryota; kingdom Metazoa; phylum Chordata; class Mammalia; order Hyracoidea; family Procaviidae; genus Heterohyrax; species Heterohyrax brucei. The sequence goes on along the minus strand of CM053145.1, from coordinate 57,298,464 downwards.
TCTATGTTTCTCTTAATACTCTGTTCAGCATCATTTTTCTTTATGAATTGATTTGTCATTTTTTTCAGCATTGGTTTTGTGTTTATTGAACTCTTCTATTATATTTCTTATTTTGATACGTCACATTGTTGTTTTTCTTTGTGGCTACATCTGTGATCTCCATTACTATTCTACATTTAAACCAGACTCCAACTTCTGCATATCTTTTTAATTTCCTCTCCATCTGAAAGGGCTGTAACTACTACAAGGTCTCTGGTTTTTTAGTATGATGCTGTCATAGTTATCATATTCTGATCACTGATTCTCTTCTTTTAATATTGCAGCTTTGATTGAGCATTATTTCTTCCACAACTGAGTAGGATTCGGGTTGCCATTTTCTGCATTGTGTCATTAAGCACACACTTGATGTTTTTGTTTCCTAAGCAACAAGCTTCTTTCAGTATTTCTTGTAGTTTTGGCTCGGTTTTTGCAAAGTCTCTGAGCTTCTGTTTATCTATGAATGCCTTCATTTAACCATCATATTTGAGAGACAATTTTGCAGGATATGTAATTCTTGGTTAGAAGTCTTTCTCCTTCAAGGCTTTGAATGTGTCATCCTGCTGCTTTCTGGCCAGTATCATTCCTGCCAAGAAGTCAGGCAAAAGCCAACAGGGCTTCCCTCTGAAGGTTTAAGCTTCACTGCCTTTAAGGGCCTCTCTTTATGTTTCATTTTATTAAGCTTGATTATATGTCTTGATGTCTTTCTTTTGGGGTCTATTTTTTGTGATGTTCAATAAGAATCTTGGATATCTACGTTCTCTTGTTTTATAATTTCAGGGAAGTTTTCTGACAGCAATTATACAACAGTACTCTGTATTTTCAGCTATTCCTCCCAGTTCATGAACTCCAGTTATTCATAGATTACTCTTCTTAATAGAGTCCCACATGTTTCTTAATGTTTCTTCATTTTTCTTATTTCTTTTATCTGATTTCTACTCATAAATGTTGGTGTCCTTTACTGTATCCTCAAGGTCACTGGTTCTGACTTCCAATTGCTCAGTTCTGTTCTTTTGGCTTTGGATTGAATTGTCTGATTCTGTAATTTAATTATTGATCTTCTGGATTTCAGATTGTTGATGTTTCATCAGTTCAAATAGCTTACCTAATTTTTCACTTTGTTCTGCTACATTTTGTTTAATCTCTAGGAGGGCTCTATACATAATTCTTTTGTATTTGACCACTGATTGTTTCAGAAAGGCTTCTTCATCTAGGAAGTTTTTTGATTCTTTGTTTTGGTACTTTTCTGGAGCCCCGGTGGACTGCTTCTTTACATGGTTGGCTATTAATTGTTGCACTGCACCATCTATAAGCAATTTGGTTTCTCTGGTGTTACTTCAAAATGAGCTGTGGTGTAGTTCTAAGAGGGGAGTTGGTCACCAGTTGCTTCTTTGGACTCGAGTGACTGGCTCCATGTGGACTCTGTGGTGACAGGCTCTGCCTCCTGGCTGACAAAGATGGCACCCTACTTATGGAATCACTGGGGGACCATCAGCCAGTGTTACTATATGGATCAGTGAAAGGTGGTGGAGATGCTGCCAGCTGGCTCAGCAGCCAGCTTTTCAGGTGATCTTATTGAAAAAAGATGCTTACTGATAAGTGAGGAGCTGTTCAATAGCTGCCAAAATCAGTCAGGCCTGCTAGTGTGGCAGGCCCTGCCTTCATGCCTACAATAGAAACACCTCATAGGCTGTATGCAGATGCTATGATATGGTTCAAAGCAAGCAGGTTGGCCTTGCTGCCATCCTCTGTCAGGCCCCACCTGTATTTCTAGACACCATTGTCCTAAACACAGCTATTCTGCTTGAAAGCACTTTCCAGACAGACCCTGCCTCTCAATGTGAATATTAGCTCCAGCTAGGCCCTCTGGATGGGTGACTATGCCTCCCAGCTGATCAACATGGCATCCTACCTGAGCTGTCTTTCCTGCCATGAAACAGAAGAATCTATGGCGCAGCTCTGAAATGAGAGGGTGCAAGGATTGTAGTACCCTCAGTCAGAAGCCGAGCTCCCAAAGTGTGGCTATCCCAAGCACAGTCTCTCTGCTGCGCTATATGCTCTTTACATAAGCATTGCTGTTCAGTATATTTCCTGGTTCATGCCCAGTCCCCACTTCCCAGATAACAAAAATGGTGTCAGTACCTGAAGTCCTCTCAAATGGTGAGTCAGCAGAAGCAGGATTCAGTGTGCCACTACTTTATGTTAGAGAGAGGTAGTTATCCATTTACTGGTGCCCAGTTTAATCTGGCCACATTACACCAGATCCTAGTGCTTCCTGTATGTCCATGCTGATCTGTTCATTTATCATTTCAGACCTTAGTTCTCAGAGGGAATAGAGGAGACGTGTGTCTGGTCCACTGCCTTAGCCCTGCCTCTCGTCAAGGCCATAATCTTTATGGAAACAGATTGTTACATTTTTCTCCTGTAGAGAAGATGGTGGGTTCAAACCACTGATCTTCCAATTAGCAGCCAAGTACTTTAAACCTTGCATGACAAAGACTCTTATCCTAGCCATTATTGAGCTGAAATGGACTTGTATCAGCCATTTTGAATCAGACAATTTTATGGTCTCTTATATGGTGAAAGCAAATGAAAGAGGAAGAATGTGTCTTCAAAAAGAACATTTCAGTATCTATCCCAGAGCACAATACTTTCAGTGATAGGACAGTAACCTGCAAAGACTAGTCAATATGACTGTTATTCAAATTTATGTACCAATCAATAATGCTAAAGATGAGGAAACTGAAGAGTTTTACAATATGCAATCAAGATGTGTTGATAATTACCGTTAACTGAAATTCAAAAGTTGGAAATAAAGAAGGATTGGCAGTTGAAAAATATGGTTTTAGTGATATAAATGATGCCAGAAATCCCATGATAAAATCTCACAGGAGTAACCCCACACAATATTTTAATATAGTTAGTAACCACCTACTATATTAAGGTGTATCTTCCACATTTGTTTGCCAACTATGCCCTTACCTCACAAGGTATTTTCATAAGTACCACTACTCCAATTTTTAAAAACATGTTAAAAAAATAGCATAGCACACACTAATGAAAATAACTTGTGGGAGAGGGTGTGGTTGGCAAACAAATGTAAAAGCAGATTCTTTGAGTAAAAATATGGTATTTATTGGCAATATCTTGTTTTAACATCATAAACAGTAACTATACATATAAACCTCACCAGATGGAACATTTGAATCATATCAACTACATTTGTGGGAAGAGACAATGGAAAAGCTCAATATCATCATTTAGAACAAGGAGAGGGGGTATACATTACAAACTATCAACTGTTTATATACAAGTTCAGTTGAAGCTGAGGAATGTTAAAACAGAACTTGAGTACATCCCATTTGAATTTAGAGACCATCTAAAGAATACATTTGTCACATTGATCATTAATGACTGAAGACCAGGTGAGTTATAGGATGACCTCTAGAAGAACATATGTGAAGAAAGCAAAAGGTCACTTTAAAAAAAAAAAAAGGAGGAAAAAAGTAGAGAGTCGTAAACTTGCTTTTGACCACATGGCAGCTGAAACGAACAGAAGAAATGGTAAAATAAAAGAGCTGAACAGAAGATTTTGAAGGGCAGCTCAAGAAGACAAATTAGAGTATTAAACTGACATGTCCAAAGAGCTGGATATAGAAAATCAAGAGAGAAGACCACTTTGGGCATTTCTGAAGTTGCAGTACTGAAAGATTCTATAGGAAAAATATTAAAAGAAAATGGAAGGAATATACAGATACACTGTACCAAAAGAAGTTGGTTGACATTCAACCATTTCAGTAGGTAGCATATGATCAAAAATCAATGCTTTTGAAGGAAGAAGTTCAGGTGGTACTGAAGACATTAGGGAAAAACAAGGCTCTTGGAATTGATGGAATACCAACTGAAATGCTTCAACAAGTGAATGCAATACTGGAAGTATTCACTTACCTCTGCCAAGAAATTTGATGACTACTTGACCAACTGACTTGCAAGAGATCCATATTTGTGGCAATTCCAAAAAAAGCTGATCCTACAGAATATAGAAATTATTGAACAATATCTTTACTATAACACACAAGTAAAATTTTGTGTAAAATAATTCAAAATCAGTTTTAGCTTTACACTGATGGTGAACTTGCAGAAATTCAAGTCAGACTCAGAAGAGGATGTAGAGTATCATTGCTGATGTCAGATCTTTGCTAAAAGCAGAGAATATCAGAAAGATGATTTCCTGTGTTAAACTGACTGTGTAAAGGCATTCAACTACATAGTTTATAACAAATTATGGATAATATTAGGAAGAATGGGAACTACATAACACTTTATTAAGCCTATGAAGGACCTCTAAATGTAACAAGACTTAGTGTTTCAAACAGAACAAGGAAATATCGATGTTTTAACATCAGAAAAGGAGTCATCTGTCAAGGTTGTAGTTTTCACAAAATTTATCCAATCTGTATGTTGAGCATATAGTCCAACAAGTGAGATTATATAAGGAAGAAAGTGATATTAAGATCAGAGGAGGACTCATTAACAACCTGTAATATGCAGATGAGATAGCATTACTTCCTGAAAATGAAGAGGAATTGAAGTACTCACTGATAAAGATCAAAGACCAAAACCTTCAATATGGATCACACATCAACTCACAGAAAACGAAATTCCCGGTGCAGTCAAGTTGGCAGACTAATCACAACTCTCCGTAAATCCCTCTAGAAACCAAGACCTGAACTGATAATTAAACGGAGCCTTCTGGACACCTAGTAAGCCCTAGGACATGGCATAAGGCTGTTAATTTGGACTGCGTACCACTGAATGAGAACCTCCTCTCTTTTGCCGTCCCTGCTCTTGGAGACTGCAGGCTTTCACAGACCAAAGGTATCTCGTCATTTTAACCTTTTTTGCCTCTGTCTTAGCCAGCTGGTGGAGTGGGACTTGACTAGCAGCTAATCTCAGATGCACAGCTGGTGGGATGGGCAAGCAAAATTGTCACATTTTGAGAGCCCAGCTTTGGATTCTGTGCATCTCAGCACCTTTGGCCACTCTTTCCACCTCCACTGTTGAGTAGCCTGTACTGAAGCAGATGGGGAACTTGTGTGGGATACCATCTTGTTCTAATGGGAGGCAGAATACTCATACAGAGGCCTCAGCTGGACCTAATTCCTAGCCTGGGATGCATTGCCTGACCAGAGGGGAATGCTTTTCTGGCAGAAAAGCAATATTTTACTCAGTGTTACCTATGGCTGGGGCCCAGCAGCAGAAGCCAGCAGGACAGTACCCTTTCTGTGTTTTGAACTAGTTTATAACATCTAGTGTTGGATATAGAGGTGCATACTTTACCAGCTGGGAAGAGGGACCAGTACACATGAAAACTTTAGTGACTTTGGAAGTTCTCAGATATCTTTTATCTTTCATTTTAAGATGGCCTAGAGAAACAACTGCCATCCATCCTCACAGCATCTCTCCCAAAATTGACTCATGTGAAGCCCCCAAAACAACAAACTCTGGATAAAACCGTGACAAAATCACTCATGGCTAGAGAAGGCCCCTAAAAGAAAAAAACAGAGAATTTCCCAGACAAAGAAACCTTTCTGAAACTGTCAGAAGGTGAATATAAAAGAAACATATAGAGAGACTTCCTAGACCTAATACAAATGCAGAAGAGCAAAATGAAAAATCAAGCAAGCTGTTCAATCTGGTAGAACACCAGTACTCAAAAATCCAGGAGACGAAGAACAAAATCAAGGAGATAGAAACTTCAATTCAAATCCAAGAAAACAGAATGGAACAAATGAAAAATAGACTTTCTGACTTGTAAGACAGAACCAATGACTCCAGCATCTATCAGGAGAAATCAGAAAAAAAGAAACAACAAAAATGAAGAAGCATTAAGAAATATGTGGGACTCTATTAGGAAGAACAATCTGTGATTAACTGGAGTTCCTAAACAGGGTGAGACACCTGAGAACACAGAGAGTATTGATGCTAAGCTGTTGATAGAAAAACTTCACAGAAATTATGAAAGAAGAGAATATAGATATCCAAGATGCATATTGAAAGCCACTCAATATAGATCTCAAAAGAAAGATTTCAAGACATATTACAATCAAGCTTAACAAAATGAAACAGAAGCAGAAACTCTTAAAGGAAGCAAGACTCAAAGCAAAGCTAACGTTGAGGGGAACCCTGCAGGCTTTCATTGGATTTCTCAACAGAAACAATGCTGGTGCAGAGACAATGGGATGACACATTCAAAGACCTGAAGGAAAAGAACTTCCAACCAAGAATTACATATCCCACAAAATGAAATTAAGAAACTCACAAATAAACAGAAACTCAGAGACTTTGTAAAAACCAAACCAAAGCTACCAGAAATGCTGAAAGAAGCTCTTGCCTTAGAAGAACAAAAACATTAATTTTACATTTTAGAAGCAAATTCAAGACATCACCCAGGAACCTATTCAGTTAGTGAAGGCTCCAAACTCAACCAAACCTGTAATAGTGAAAGTGATCATATCATGAAAGCTATGATGTAATTGTATGGAAAAGAGGGATGCACTACAGACATTATAGTGCTTCCAGATGGAGAGGAAGTTAATAAGGCTGGTAGTAATTAAAATTGGGCTTATACATGGTTTATTAAGGGGGATCATAGTGGCAGCCATAAAGAACAATGAAGATGCAACATATCAAATCAAGAAACATAATACAGGAGTCTCAACAACCACAAAAACAACCCTGAAAAAGGTGAAAAATCAACTCACAAAGAAGAACGTTGCAGAACAGATTAAGAGCAACAGAGAAAACATCAACACAAAAATAAACAGATTACAATGACAGCACTGAACACATACCTGTCAATAATTACATTAATGTGAATGGACTGAATGCTCCAGTAAAGAGACATCGAGTGACATTGTGGATCAAAAGACATGCCCCATCCATATATTGCCTAAAAGAAATTCACCTTAGACTAAAGATATGAACAAACTGAAAAATAAAAGATGGAAGAGTATGTATCAAGCTAACAATACACAAAGAAGAGCAGGTGTGGCAATTGGAATCTCAGATAAAATCAAATTTAATGTAAAACCCACCATCGTGGACAACGATGAACACTATTTGTTGTCAAAAGGTTCAATACCGAAACAGGACTTAACAATATTAAATATTTATGCCCCTGATATTAAAGCATCTAAATACATTGAAGAAACACTGGCTACAGTAAAAGAATAAGACAGATCACTCCACAATAATACCAGGAGACTTTACTCTCAATATTAGGCAGATCATCTAGAAAAAAGCTCAAGTAAAGACACAGAAGACCTTATTGCCACAGTTAACCAACTAGACCTCACTGACACATACAGAACTTGCTATCCATGAGTGCACAACTACACCTTTTTCTCCAGTCCATTGGAACGTTCTCCAGAATAGACATAAAGCAATCCTCAGCAAAATCCATACCACTGAATTAATGCAAAACATCTTCTCAGATCATAAAGCCGTAAAACTCAAAATCAATAGCAGAAAAACATAGATACAAAGTGGAACTCATGGAAACTGAACATCTTGCTCAAAAAGCCATGTGTTAAAGAAGAAATCAAGGATTAAATAAAGAAATTTATGGATTCTAATGATAACAAGAAATAAACATAGTCATCTCATAGTACAACTTCTGTACACTGAAGTTAAAGAAAACCTCAAACGAACTCAGAGAAAAAAAAAGACATATTATGGATAGTGGGACAAAGAAGAGGATGACAGTGATTTATCAACAGAAACAGGGGACTTTGGGATGGGAGGGGATAAATGATGTGCATAAAAGAGAAAAAAATTACTATTATCAAATAATGTTGGTCCACTATGTCTGGTAATTATGGAAGAACATTAACTAATGACAATCTATGCCTTTGTGTAAGAGTACATTTTTTAAAATGCCATTTCCTATGTTTTAAGTATCTTGGCTATTTTGTCTCTATTAATCTTTCTAGTCTAGCTAGAAATTATTCTTTGTATTTGAGTACCATTAACAATACTGTCATGTAGCTCATTTGTTTCACATGTTCGTGAAGTGAAACCTCTCCTTCATCCTTTGGAAAGTTTGTTTTCCTCTTAAAAAGAAAGGCTAAAGAGATGCCTTGCATTCACTTTATAACTGGATTAGCATTTAGACTCACACCCAGTGCTTAATTAATTATACATATTCAAAAATTGTCTTCTTTTTTAACCAAGTAGGGGCTCCAATGAATTCCAATACTGAAAACAATACAATTTATATTTCCAAATTAATTTTTCCTCAATCTTCCCTTTGTTATATTTTTGTTTTGTTATATTATTCCTTATATCCCACTTGTCTAATTTTACATTTGTGACTATATTAATTTTATTGTATTATATTTCTTTTAAAAATGGTTGTTGACAATATGGATCAAATTGTGTGCCCTGAAAAGGTACATAGAGATCTTAACCCTGAGTACCTGTGAATGTGAGTTTGTTTGAATGTAACACGGGTCCTAATTTCATTTGAATGGTATCTTACAAGAAACAAGACTAGATATGGATAGCTAGACAAGATAAAGGAGAGCCACATGACAAAGGATGCAGATGCTGCTATAAACCAATGAATGACAAGGATTGTGGTGGCCATGGGAAGATGAACCAGGTATGGACTAGTTTCTCTCAGAGCCATTGGAAGAAATCAACATGGCCTAAACATTGCATTGCACTTCTAGGCTCCACAACTATTCTTCTTGTTGTTGTTAGGTACACTCACTGCTAGGTTTTGTGCTATGACCACAATCACTTTTGTGCATAAGGCTACTGTTACAGCCACTGTGTCAATCCATCTCCTTGAGGGTCTTGCTCTTTTTTTTTTTTTTTTTTGCTGACCTCTACTTTACCAAGCATGATGTCCTTCTCTAGGGATTGATTCCTTCTGACAACATGTCCAAAGTATGTGAGACACAATCTTGCCATTCTTGCTTCCAAGGTACACCCTCGCTGTAAGTTTTCCAGAACGGATCTGTTTTTTCTTTTGGCAGTCCATGTACATTCAGTATTCTTCCCAAAACTACAATTCAAAGGCACCAATTCTTCTGTCTTCCTTATTTGTTGTCTAGCTTTCATGTGCAAATGATGCAATTGAAAATATCATGATTAAATCAGGGGCACTTCAGTCTTCAAGGTGACATCTTTCCTTCTCAATAGTTCAAAGAGGTCCTTTGCAGCAGATTTTCCCAATGCAATGTGTGTTTTAGTATCTTGACTGCTTTTTCCATAAGTGATGATTGTGGGATTAAGTAAAAAGAAATCCTTAACAACCTCAATCTTTTCTCCTTTCATCACAGTGTTGCTCACTGGTCCAGTTGTGAGGAGTTTTGTTTTCTTGATGTTTACTTTCAGTCCGTGATGAAGGCTATGGTCTTTGATCTTCATCAGTAAGTGTTTCAAATCCTCTTTACTTCCACCAAGAAAGGTGGTATCATCTGTATAACACAGATTATCAATGAGTCTTTTAATAAGTCTTTTTCCAATCTTGATGCTCCATTCTTCTTCATATAGTCCAGTATGTTGGATTATTTGCTCAGCAGACAGATTGGTGAATAGATACAACCCTGATGCACATCCACAACTAGAACATAGCAAATTCTTGTACTTCAAAGTCACCCAGTTTCTGGTGCTTTGCTGCCACAGTCCTAAGAAATAAAGACAATAATCCTTTCACTTTTATTAATCTGCTTATTTCTCTCTCTCTGCAATTTATTTTTATTCTAATTTACTATTCTCCTCTCAGTGGAGTTTGCAAAGATTTTGTTTGTTAAAGAATAAGAATTTGTTAAGGACATGTGGACTTTTCTCAGATAATGTTAATAATTATAGCTAACATTTATTGAAAGTTTATTATGTTGCAGTTTTGTGACAATCATTTTATCAGACGCTTAAAATTTAAAACAATGTTATGAAGTATTATTGTTAAGACATTTATAGATGAGGATGCCCTGCTGGAGTATGTGGTTGTAGCAATACTACTGGCACATAAAATTGTTTTATTTTTCTCTTTTAGAAAACCAAGGAAGATTATGTTGCCTAACATTTCTGGTAGCTAATTTCTAGATGTATGAGTCAGTTATGAGCAATGAGAAATGGGCAGGAGTGATAAATACAGTTTCTAAATCAGGTCATACATCCCTAAGAGTGATTTTTTTATATTCTCTCTCTTCCTCCCATGATTAGCTCAAAGGCCACATTAGTGCTACAGTAAATGGAAAAGGCCTAGATCCCTAAGTCATCATTTGGGTAAGAACTACCAGAACAAAATGAGAGAGAAATAAAAGTTTATTATGCTAAGCTCGACGGCACTTGGCTTGGCCATGCTAAGCCATGGGAATTTTGAGTGCAACCTGTTCTGACTTACAGTGAAAGGTTAAATAACTTGACTAAACATGCTCAGTTCAGCATGCTAAAACTGTGACATCAACACTCCAAATGTGATTCCAAGACCCATTTTTTAAGGAGCTTATTACTGCTTAGTGTCTCCAAAAAGAAAAAAAAAGAAAGTTATATTAGAGTATTTTTAGGTTCTACCTAAACCGAACAGTCTATGTTATATTTGTCAGATAAAAGATTTATATAGATGTTAGCTTTGAAAACTCCTAGCAAGATAAATGTGTGCAGCTGTCTAGAATATTTTTTGTCGCTTTGCTGAAACATTACTTGGTTCTAACAGTCACTGCATATATGCATCTGGGTGGCAATATTAACAAAAAGCGTACATTTTCTTAAAACGAGACTGCTATTTAATATAATTTATTTTCTTCATAGAAGATATTTTGTCTCTAAGTAGAAGACATTTAAACACATGGTCCACTGGACATTCAGATTTTTTTTTATTATGATTGACTGAAAATGTGCATTCCCGTATAAATTTGCATGCCAGCCTATATGCAGCTCCCTGACTGGTGACAGCACATCCTTCCTCTCTACTCCATACATGTCTTATCCTCTCAACAGCCTCCTACCTCTCCTCTCCACCCACTCCCTTTCCTCCAGTAAGAGTACAGTAGGATGACATCCTATATATGCGTGGAACCGTAAAGTGCACATGTGATATGGTCACTCTGTGCCATCAAGTCCAATACATTCCCATCTGAGAGTTGACCTTCATTATGATTTATGGACAGAGGCAGCATCAGGACAAGGGGCCATGCTCCCAGGGAAACCCCAAGGCTCGCAGACCATCAACTTATGTCTTAATGGAGCTCTCAGAGTGCATCCCTTTTTATTCTTGTGTTGACAGTGACACTCAACTTTGTGAGCTCCATTGTGGCTATCACTGGTGGTGGCCGGGCACCATCCAGTTCTTCTGGTCACAAGTCAAAGTAGTAACCTACTCACATGGGTCTCTCTGTCTTCTGGGTTCTTTTTCCCCCACTTTGCTTTGGTCCTTCGCTGGGGACATTTTCTGTACTCTTGGATAGCAGCTTGGCAGCTTTTTTTTTAAGACCCCAGACACCGCTCACCAAAGTGGGATGCAGAGGGCTCTCTTAGCAAAAAGGTAGTTGTGCCAGTTGGCCTCGGTTTCCCCTGAGAGCACAGTCCCCAGCCCACTGCCTCATCTACTCTGTCCTTGTAATATTGGATTAAGATGGGAGGAGTAATCATGTTATGTTGAAGTCCAGTTAATAGTAATCTTCTTTCTAATGTGTGCTGTCCAAGATTTCACCCAAGTTTCTATCAACTATCTAATCTAAACCTTTCCCCCCTGCCCTCCTTCCCTTCCCACCCTTGCAGCCGTCAAAGAGTCTTTTCTTCTATGCGTGGGTTTTTAAGTTTTTAAGTTCTTATCGTAGGGGTCTCATACAATGTTTATCCTTCCTGGACATTCCGATATTTTTTAATTTAAAATAGAAAGTGTTGAATATTCATAAATATGCTTTTATCCTTCCCAAATACAAATTCATTAGATGTTTAATTGTTCTGTGTTGTCCTCTGAAGGTAGAACTATTATTAACGTGTTCTGCAGGGAAAATCTTTAATAATATCTGTTTATTTTTCTTCTGTGATAAACATGGTAACATTTCAAAATAGGCAAAAACAATTTACAATTTACTTTCAACCCACACAGGTTGCTCTGTATTGAAGACAGGGAAACAAGTAGATTAGGGGAAACTTTCTGCTTAAAATGACAGAAATAGTTACACTAGGGCTGGAGTGTCAAACAAAGAAGCTTTTAGTGTTGTGAACCACATCTAATTCTGAAATAGTGTGACCCCAGTCTGAACAACAACTTCCCACTTACGACCTTCACCATGCTCAAGTGCCGCACCATCATTACTGCTAACTGTAGGGCTGGTAAACCTCAGAGGTCAACGAAATAGTGAACTAAAGTCATATCAGTAAATAGTCTCTTGCGACTTTTTAGAGGATTTTTTTTAAAAAAAATAATATCTTAATATGCCTCATTAATGACTGGGAGCCACATTTTCAGATGTTTACTCAAAAGACTATCTGCAAAATTTATTCAGTTTTTAAACAGTAACAACAATCTCACTGTCTTGCAGTAGATTCTGACTCATACGGATGTTGCAGGACAGAGTAGAGTTGTGCCAAGGGTTTCTGAGGAGTGCTTGCTGTGTTCAGACTGCTGCCTTTTGATTAACAGCAGCAGTTCTTAATCACTACACCACCAGGATTTCCATTATATACTTAATGCAACTATATATTGAGTGCTAAGTTAGAAGCCAGGAATATAACAAGAATGAGACAGGGATGGTCCTACCCTTAATGCCTTTGTACTTTAGGCAGTTTGAGAGGGAATCAGACTGCAAGTGGGGAACAAATGTGTATATGTTTACCTGTGTGTGCAGCATGTGCAGGTTGGGGTATATTCCTAATGACAAGTGTGTGAGGAGAATAAATTAGATGATGTGATGGAAATAAAAACAGAGATTTTTTTTTTATTTAGTGACTAAAAAAAGGCATCTTTGAAGAAAATACATCACTGGCTGAGCTGTGGAACAAGAGGGACACAGAACATAAGAGACTGAGGGAAGAAAGCCAATTACAGAAGCAAGTGAGAGGATAGATACGGAGCTGGAAAATAAATCTGACAGTTCTTGGAAAAGAAAAGAAAAGAAGTCAACAAGAATGGAGTTCAGTGGACAAGGGGCAGAATGATATGTGATGAACTGAGAGAGGTGGACAAAAGTTATGGCTATGTTAAGCAGGATAAGATATTTTGTAAGAGGTGTGGTAGGAAGAGAAGCCCTGGTGGCACAGTGGTTAAAGTGCTCAGATGCCCACCCAAAGATCAGCAGTTTGAATGTATCAGCCACTCTGAAGGGGAAAGATCTGTCAGTCTGCTTCCGTAAATATTTACAGCCTTGGAAACCTCACAGGGTGGCTGTACACTTTTCCATAAGATGTTGCAAGTTGGAATTGACTTGATGGCAGTGGATCTGGTTTTCATTTGGGGGAACACAGGAGGTGACAATTGTGTTTGTTTGATAAGGATGCCTTATACTTCTTAGTGGAGATTTGATTTTAAGAGAGGAAAACTGAATGCAGGGAGATCAATTAGACTCTATAACACTGTTCAAAGTGAGACATGATGATAACTCTAAATAGCAGTTTGGCAGCAGAGATGGAAAAACGTAGATAGATTTGACACTTGTTTGGGGATATTATCCACATATAAATAAACTATAGTCCATAATGCCAGAGGGACTGTATTATATTTAGCATACACTATGAACTAATCACTACACTAGGAACAGGGGATATGAAAACTAAGTACTACTACCCATAAAAAATGCCATCTACCTGTCAGTTTGTCCTGTTGTCATGGCTACCACGTTGCTGTGGTGATATCCCCCCTGTATTTCAAGTACAAGCAAAGTCACCTATGATGGACCACTGTCTTAGTCAGCGGAGCTCCCGGACTAACACAGACTAAAAAGAAAGACCTGGTGATCTGTTTCAGAAAACAGACAATGAAAACCTTGTGAACCACAAAAGAACACTGTATGACTCACTAAGTTGGCATTAGGAGAGAACAGTTGCTAGAGGAAGATATCATATTGGGGAACAGAGCCATTGAAGGTGAGGCAAAATTTTGGTGAGATGTACGAGCACCACATTCCCAGTAATTACTCTAACATCTGATGAGAGTGAAGATGACACAGGACTGGGAGACATTTCCTTCGGCTCGACACAGCTTCACCATAAGGCAGAGCTGTCAAGATGGTAGGATCTATCCTCACTAGCCTCCTGGCTCCTGGACGAGCACCTAGGATCAAGGCATTCTAACAGAGAAAAGGAACGATAAGTCAAAGCAGCCACACAGCTTAATCTTGATTAGCTGGACAGCAGGTGGTTGGGGAGAGGTGGACAGCAAAACCTAGAATTGTCTAAGGAGGTGGGGAGCTTCTTGTTTTCATTGAACTCTTTCATGATACCCAGGCCATGACTCCAGAAAACAATGCTTCACTATTGTTGCAGACTGGGTTGTCCAGAATAATCTCTTCATCAAAACATTCTCAATTTAATCATATCTGCAAAGGTCTTTTTTCCAAATCAGGTTTCATTTTCAGGTTCAAAGTATTAGGACTTGATATCTCTGGGGGATATTATTTAGCCAACTACACAAGTATTTGATTTAAAGTGTATACTGTTTCCTAGAGAATTATACCATATTACTTCTAAACTGGTGCTTGATATTCTGGGTGGTGGTTTATGTGATACAATTAGTGGATTCCCTGGCCACATGATTTATAAAAAGTAGATATAAGATGGACTGTATAAAAAGAAATTTTTATAACAAATGGATTTTATATGAAGTGGATTCCCTGTGTTCATGTCATATGCAATACTGTGCCAATACAAAAACATCATATTTTATGTAGACTAAGATTCTTTTATAGACATGAAAAGAAAATATATACATGTGTATATATGTATACATTTATACATAGGCACTTTTTTTCTGTCACAATGAATTACTGCCCTTTAGTACTTTGCAAGTATCTTAGGATCATGAAAAATAAGGAAAGATGGAGAAACTCTCACAAACTGGAGGAAACTAATGAGATATGAAAACTAAATTCAATGTGATGTCCTGGACTGAATCGCGGAAGTGAATAAAGGACTATTAGTGGAAAAAATAGAGAAAACTTAATAAAATTAATAGTATTGTACCAGTGTTAATTTGGAAACCCTGATGATGTAACAGTTAAGTGCTACATACACTAACCAGATAGCTGGGAACTCAACTCCATCAGGCACTCCTTGGACACTCCACGGGACAGCTCTACTCTGTCCTACAGGGTTTTTATGAGTCAGAATCAACTCAAGGGCAGTGGCTTTGGTGGGGTTTGTGTTAGCTTATTAGTTTTGATAATTGTACAATGATATACATTCAGGGAAGTGGATGAAGAAATATAAATGCTTTCTATGCTATTTTTGTAACTCTAATACACAGAGTCGCCACGAGTCGGATCCGACTCGACGGCACTTGGCACTTGGCAATACAACTATAAAATTATTACAAAATTATCAGCATTGCATTCCTTTGACCAGTACTGGCACAAACCAGTCCAGATTTACTCTTCAGATAGCAGACTCTGAGGCAGACATTAGAGTGCAGGATGATTAGTAAGGAATGCCCATGAGATCTAAAACTGTGGACACAGGAGAAAGCAGGTGAAATTGGCAGAGGAAGAAATCAAACTATGATGCTGGCCTTAAAATAACCTTTCCATCCCCGTGTGAAGTTCTAGAGATAAAACGACCCACTAGTGTGGTTCCATATTCCCCTTAGTCACTAACTACAAGTTCACTGTCTTGGCAAGAGTGTGAGCTTGGCTATAAAGCTTTCTGCTGCTGAGGCTGCCTCTGTGTTACTGCTGTGTATCATCAAGTTGATTCCAACTCACAGAGACCCTGTATGACAGAGTAGAATCACCATACAGGGTGTCTAAGGCTGTAATCTTCACAGAAGCAGATCAACAAGTCTTTCTCCCAGAGAGCCACTGGGTGGGTTCAAACTGTTAACCTTTTGATTAGCAGTCGGGTTGACAAATTAGGGCTGTCTATTGGCAGTTCTCTTACGCACTGCCAAAAAGTAAAAAGAAGACGACAAACCATTTTGAAGGCGAATGAATATGGTCCAGCTCTTTGTCCAGTGAAACCTCTTCACAGTGAAGGAAATACCATTAGGATACAAATGATGATATAATCCATTGCTACTATTTCATATCACACTACTAAGTTTGTGACCTCATACACTGATGAAGTAACTTTCTAAATGTGCAGCTAGAGTACCAGATATAGATGATTCCCTGCAAAGACAGGGTACCACTCTCAAGAACTCTATATACACCCTAAAATAAATTAACACTATGCGGTTTTATGTCTTTAGTAAACATGGGATCTGGAAACATCTACATCTTTCCAGTAATCCATTTGGAAAATTTGTGCATCCTTTCTCTGCAACTGTAAACCCTGCACATCTAGACATTCTCCTTTCCTTAACAGAGTCCTTCCACCACAGACACAAAACGGGCTCCTTAAATTTTAAGCTATGACTACCAAGCTGTCTTCAGGCAAGGATAGTAGTCACCTTCCTAGTAAAGATAATTGACTCTGGTCATCAGGAGGCTGTGACACACATTGTACTTGATGGCCTTGAAAAATATGTGGCACCCAGGTTAATTTACTCAGGTGTCTTTTGTTTCTCCCACTGTCTAGTTTTGATTATAAATTGAGAGATGCAGAAACCACAGAT
This sequence comes from Heterohyrax brucei, assembly GCA_028571685.1. Classification (NCBI taxonomy): domain Eukaryota; kingdom Metazoa; phylum Chordata; class Mammalia; order Hyracoidea; family Procaviidae; genus Heterohyrax; species Heterohyrax brucei. Next base: position 57,281,642 of record CM053145.1, on the reverse strand, counting down.
TCACAAAAACATTGTGATAAGGGGTTCAGACCTGTCAAAGATCTGAGTTTACATACATGACTTCACTATAATTCACCAACTGGGGGTTCTAGCCAAGTGAGGGTAATGTGAAATAGGAAATAGTAAAAGAGGTAGATGAGGTACATTGGTTGCTGCCCCAAGGCCAACTACAGGGGTAGAGGCTGCAGTGAATTTCAGTAATTTTCCTCTTTTAGTTTCCCCAGGAAAACAGATCAACTAGAATCCTGGAGAAATTTTTCCCAGATTGAGTAAGTTAATTGCACAAAGAAAGTAAATCCAGTTATCTCAATTGTGGTCTCTAGTGAATGCTATATTAGGCTTCCTCGATCCCCATTTTGAGTACTGAAGCACTCATTTCTCCACTTGATAAAAGTATTGCCAACCTATACTTCAAGCTGAATTTCTGCCCTAAATTTTCCTGCAGCCAAAGATATGCGTCTTTCTCAGGGGCAGAGCATATCAAAAGAAAAGCTGATGTGTTGGTGTAAACTTCCAGCTCCTTTGAAGTGATTTAGGATGACTTTGAAAGGCCATCTTGCTCTGGAATTTTCTTGACATTGGCTGACCCTCAGAAGCAATGTTACTGACTTAGAGAAATGGAAATGAGACCACAGAATGAGCCCAGTATCAGATCATGTGGGACTTTGTAGGCCACGATACAGGCTTTGGGCTTTTATTCTGAGCAAAATGGGATTCCACCAGAAGGTTTAGATCACTTTTACTAATTTATAATAAATAAACCCAGGTATGAAGAAAGAGGGTTAGAATGGAACAAGAAGCCCTATTAGAAGACTATCACAACAATGTAAGCAAGATGGAATAGTGAGTACGGCTAAAGCAATTTAATGAAAGACATAAAATGTGAGCTGACTGATTCAAATGGCACTTTGAAGGTTGAGCCAACAAAATTTTTAATGGATTGGCAAAGAATTATGGGATAAAAGACTTTTTAAATATTTGTTTTCTTTTTATGAGATTTTTTTTTTTTTTTTTGTATCACTATGTCGGCTCTTAAAATCAAAACCCCTACCTATGTTTAGAAATTGTCTGTCCTTCCACTGATCAGGCAATGTGATTCCATACCTATTTAGAACCCATCTAAGATACACAGAAGGAGAGGTAAAGAAATATGACAATGTTTTAGTGATATGATAAACCCTTTATAACCATGAGTCGGCTCCGACTCGATGGCACTTGGCACTTGGCTTTATCCAGAAACTTCCCATCCAGAAGTATTGTACGAGAGATTAAATCAAGTTAGAACCTCCAAGACAGATTTTTCAATTTATTATTTGAGACTTACATATTCTAGAAAGCACGGTTAGATCTCACTGTATTTGCCACCGTGCCATCAAGATAAATATACAAGGAATATCATCAAGGTCACAGACTTCTATGATTCATTCTTTTGCTTTTCACCAGTCAAGCCTTTCAAGAGTTCTTTCTATCGATTGTAATAGCGGCCTGCGGCAATGGCAGCACCTGTAGAGAGAAGCAGGAACTTAGGTTCATACAGAAGACTGGGTCTATTGTGAGGTCGAACAGATCTCAGGCAGCCTAGGAGTTGCATAGTAGTGATGAGAAATAGTGGAGAAGCAAAAGAAAGAACAAGGAAAATCAAAGAAGGGGGAAAAGTAAACATCAACAATTAGCTGAGGTTGTATGTCAGCTTACTTATACTCCCTTAGAAATACAGTGTGATTGTTAACGTAGTGTGTCAACTTGATTGGGCTGTGATTCTTGGTGGTTTGGCAGTTCTGACATATTTTGGCAATTGTGTAATGATATAATCACCTCCATGCTGAAATCTGATACAATGCAGTTACATCCATGCTAGATCTGCTAAGGGGAGCCAGTCATCTGAAAGGGAGTTTCCTTGGGGATGTGGCCTATGTCCAAGGCATGTGGACTTTCTTGCAGAGCTCACTGGCTTTGCTCTACCATGGATCCTGCATGCCACTTGTGAGCACTTGACCTTCAGTACTTAGGACTTAAGCCAGCAGCTTGCCTTCTTACCTGCCAATCTTGGGCTCATCACTCTTCACAATCTGTGAGCTAGCTGCCTCTCATCCGGATCTTGGGTTGCTCAGCCCCTGCACTTACATGAGTCAGGCAAAATGTTTAGCTTGACTATTGATCCATGGACTTAGGATATGTTAGGCTCTTCAAATGTGTGAGCCATTTCCTTGAGACAAATCAATTTCTTTTTTCTTTTTCCCTCCCTCCCTCTTTCCCTCATTCCCTTCTTTCCCAACTCCTTCTCTCTCTCTGCTTCACTGGTTTTACTTCTTTAGAGAACCCAGCCTAATATGTACAGGGTAAAATGGGAGCAAAAAGTACACATGTCTAAGTACATAAGCAAATTTATTTTGAAAAATCTCCCTCAGAGTGAAAAATAACGTTGTCTGGAGATAGCAGAAAGGCAAGGATCTAGCTGAGGTGTGGAAGCAGAAAAGTATATCACAGGGGAGATGAAAGATAAGTCCTCACTGCATCAGGAATCACTATCTCCAGTGTTCCCAGATTCTTCCTGGGGAGTTAAGTTCACCATAGAATGAAGGGAGGAGCAGTAGTTACAGTGTTTGGTTGCTAACCAAAAGGTCTGTGGTTAGAACTCACCCACTGCTCAGCCAAGCCAGCCAAGTGCCGTCGAGTCGTGGGAGAAATATGTGTCAGTCTACTTCTGTAAAAATTACAATCTTGGAAACCCTATGGGCAGTCCTACTGACCTATTGGGTCACTATAAAAACTGGCTCAACAGCAACAGATTCTTTGGTTTTAGCGAATGGAGGAACTGACATTTTAGTATTGGTTGTGGTTGACAAAGAAAAAGATGTATTTCTTGAGTTGATAAGCAACCTATAGTCATTACTTCAGTCAAGGAGTGTTAGAAACAACTGTGACCTAAAAATAACACGAGTGTAAAAGCGGTATTCAGTATTATGAACCTAGAACAATTCTATCCAAGAATATCTGGAAAAATTTGTAATGATTCAAAATGAGTAAGGAGCCTTCTATCTTAGTCATCTAGAGCTACTACAACACAAATGTCACAAGAGGGTGGCTTTAACAAACAAAAATTTATTTTTTCATGGTTTAGTAAGCTGGAAGTCCTAATGAACATTTTATCTCTTTACTAGCTCTGGAAAAAATGTCCTTTTCTCTCTCTTCTCAGTTTCTTTTCCTTGATTCCATGGTATTTTTCACATGGTATGACATCTATCTTCTCCCTCATGCTTCTTTGGTTTGGTGTAATCCTCAGTTGGTGAATCACATGAAGAAGGCAAACACACTGTGGCTAAGGACAACACGACACACACTTGGGCAGGTGTCACTGACAGCAAGTTGGCAAAAAGGTATGTTTTCTAGCTTAAGAGCTGTTTCAGTGTCACTTTGTTTGCCCTAAGACTCTTTTTGCAGTTTTCACAGAGTGTCTGTGAAGTTAAACTGTAGTTCAAGCAGTGTTGTGGAAACTGAAGTCATAAAGTGAGTTGTGTTATGTGGCACAGTCTCACAGGAAAGAAAATTGAGTGTGAAGGGGTTCCCTATTTTCTCATTCTCTGAGTCAGTGCACTCATTAATGAATGGAATGAAATGTGGTTTAGAATGAGAACACTGACTATATCATGTCAACATTAGGGTAAATGAGCTGCAGATTCATCTCTTGCAACCAAAGGAGTATAAGCTTGGAAAAAAGTTGTCATGACAACATTAATGTAAAAGAGCTGCAGATTCATCTCCTACCAACCAAAGCTTGGAAAAAAGTTATCTATCTAGAAAGAAACCAAAATCCAAACCAAACCCAGTGCACTCAAGTCACTGCTGATTCATATCAACCCTATAGGACAGAGTAGAACTGCCCCATAGAGTTTCCAAGGAGTTCCTGTTGGATTTGAACTGCTGCCCTTTTGGTTAGCAGTTGTATCACTTATTTGTTACTCCACCAGAGTTTAGAAAGAAGTGTAAAAAATCTTCTAGACATATCCTAAAGACAAATTGCTGTTAGAGGGCATATAAGGAAAATGTGATAGCATAGTGGTGAAGAGTTCAGCTGCTAGCCCAAAGGTCTACAGTCTGAATTCATCAGTCGCTCCATAGAAGTAGTATGGGACTATTCTACTCTGTCCTTTAAAGTCACCATGAGTCAGAATTGACTCAATGGCAACACATTTGGTTTGGGATTTTATACACATTTATAATTTCCAAAGAACTGTACTAAGTGAAGACTATAGATGTGAGTACATTGAGATATATTCTTAAAAATAGCTCAACCCAGTAGATGAGGCAGCCACTGATGAACAATGTCAAGTCAGTAAAAGAAGAACAATCTGTGTGCTGCTTCTAAGGAACTGCTGTAGTACAGACTTGGTGCTTTGGAAAGGCTCCATATCAGGAGTAATATTTGACGTGACTCTTGGCTTGGCTTAGAAGTAAGAGCAGAAGTTTGTCAAGGCAAATGTTCAGCATGTTTGTAGGAAATGAGGTGTGGAACAGCACAACACAATTAGGAAACTACAAGCAGTTGCCCATTGGTTAATCATTTGGAAAAACACACAGAGTGGAAACTGCAGAGGTCACTCCCTGATCCTGGGGACTCTTTTATGCTGTACTAGAGTGTTTGGACACCTTTCTACTGGGTAATGGGTAGCCATCGGTTTCTTTTTAATCAGAGGAGTGACAAAATTGATTCGTTCCTTGGAACAATTGCTCTGTCAGAAGTATAAAGAATGAAGTAGGGGGACAGGAGGGAAGTGTTTGCCCATTTTTCCCCCTTCTTACCTCAAATCTGTTTGTTGGCTTGCATTCTGAAAGTTTTTTGAAGAAACAATATTGGGTCTGTAGGTGCCATAAACATAAATATATTTTCAGAATAAAAAGAAATTTGCCAACAGTGTTAACTGCAATAACCCTTGGTTTTGCGGCAAGATACTTAAATAAAAATTGTCCTAGATTAAAACTGTTTCAGTGAGAAGCAGTTATTTCACAGAAGTATTTCCAAATTGGAACCTATTACAATGATCAGACCTGGTTCATATGGCAAATTTTGTATTAACAGCATAATTTGTATAAAAATAATCCTTGTTTGTGTCTGAGGGTGTAGAGATTCCACAGGGAACAACAGTTCTTAATGGACAGGAAATAAGATCCTCAGCTCCAGAAATTGGTTCAGTAAATACAAAATACTGGTGGGGAAAAGATCATAGCATTACTTTTAGTCAATTTAGGTTGCAAACACAATTTCTACAAGGTAGCACATAATTTTGACAAGGCAGGAAGATATTATGAGGTTAAGTGGGTAAAAACAAAACATTAATTCTCAGGGTATGCTCTATTGTCTTCAGAAGACTACAGAGAAATAGTTGATTAATCTTGTATCGGAACTAGATAAGAGGTTGGGCCTTAGTCCCTGAGGTGCACTATTAAAACAGTAATTTAGTAGATGACTCCTCTTGAAATAGAGGCCAAGGAAGATGTCTCTTCTGCTGCAGAAACAGTGAAGGAGTCAGAGAATCATCTTTTCTTCTGGCTGTTTACTTGTCTTCTGAACTGCAACAAGTTGAAAGGGAAAATACACTGCATTCTCCATGTTTCAGCTGAAAAATACTTGCTCTATGTCCTTTGGGGAAGACACATTTCACTGTAACCTCTTCGTGTATTCTGAAGTTGGTCTTGAGTCTTGCTGAATGTAAGACAAATTGTTCAGCTCCTGTATGTTGAACTCTGGGTTCAGTGGAGAGAGTATTGAGTTTATTTCTGTAAGCAAATGGTCTATAAGTGGAAACATTTCTTTGTAAATAGTCAAGTCAAGGTTATATAAGAAAATTTCTACTCTGAGAAATATCTTTTGCACATTTCTGGTCGCAGACATTTTCACAGGGGTAAAAACATGATTGTGTCTTGCGATAGGTCTAATGATGCTGAGTTCAATCTAATCAAGCAGGTATACACATCCACATATCTACTAAGCAGGTCACAGGAAACCACAAAACACACATAAAAGCATTAACAAAGGACTCAAAACACGGGTTTGGATAAAAGCTGCAGAAAAGCCTCTTGTTTCTAGTACCTGATCTTACCCTGCTTATGAATGCTTCCGTATAGATTCTTCTCTCTAAGCTTACAGGGAAGAGATATATTCAATATAGTTTCAGTAATAGCAGCTTAAACAGTGACAGAAGAAAATGAGACACTGCAAAAAGTTGCTTGTTTCAGAGTCACCTGATGGGTCTGCAATCCAGTTTTCAGAAATTGGGGTATACAGCAGGTCTCTTGAAAATGTGCAAGTATGTCAGCAGCATCATCAATTTGAAAAGCAGTCTGAGACTGTGACCTTTCTTTTTTAGTTTAGTTATCACAGTGGCCCTTCTCCATTTTTATGACTCACTCATATGTACAGTCCTATTCTGTCAGCGATGTTTTGTACTTTTTATTGTCCTTTGCATTACAAAGATGGCCACATTACAGTGACTGTAGTAGCAAAATTTGCAGCTGAATGCAACTCATGATTTGCTACTCGATGCTAAATGCCATTATAATGCATCACAGTCGCTCAGTGAAAGAAAGCCTCCTGGATCATGGTCAGTTGCTCTGTGCTTAAAACACGCAAAGCTTTCATTCTCTTAAGCACTGGCTTCTCACTCTATCAGGTATGTAGACAGAAGTTATCAAACAGTTAATAAACGATGGTAATAATGTGAAGATTCATGACCACTCCACCAGTGAGCATTTAGGCAACAATTGTTAGTATCCGTGCCTCACAAGCATGAGTAAGAAGAAGGGAAATGTTGACTGAGTTGAGTCTCACTGGCAACACAAGAATAAAAAGGGGTGCACCCTGAGATCTCCACTAAAAGACCTCAGTTGATGGTCCAGTGGTTTCGGCGTTCCCCTGGGATTGTGGCCCCTGGCCCTGATGCTGCTCTTGCCCGTAAATCAGAACGAAGTTTCCTCTTTGGACAGGAGTGGATTGGACTTGGCAATGCAGAGTGACCATATAGGATATCATCCTGCTGACCTCTGGCTGGAGGAAGGAGAGTGGGTGGAGAGGAGGGGAAAGGAGGCTGTTGGGAGGATGAGACATGTATGGAGCAGAGAGGAATAGTGTGCTGTCACCGGACAGGGAGAGCAGTGGAAGTTGCATAGAGGTGGGCATGTAAATTTACATGGGAATGTACATTTTCACTCAGTCATAATAAAAAAATAAAATTTTTTTTTAACAAATCATAATGAGTAAAAATATCACTACAACTTTGGAATGGAGAAATGGACAATAATTATTTCTTTTTTTTTCTAAGAACTACAAACATTGGTCCATAACTATTAATGGTGGCTTCTGATTACTGGAAAAGCTGCTTTTTACAGACATTCAAGACAGGCACCTACACTTTTTGACTTTGAGTATGTAATTGCCAAGGAGCATACTTCTAACATCTTGATAGTGGTTATGATGGGTAAGAAAGGAATGAAAATCTGTCAGCAATTTCTCAAAGCATTTATTTTAATTCATTAAAGTAAGAGCATTTTTAGGAACATGAAATGTTGTTACAAAATAAAAAGAATGAGATGGCAAAAATTCTCAACTACCGTTGACCTACACATTTAGTAAAAATCATACAGTCCTCCAGGTTACTATTGTACTTTCACAGTCTTCCAGTTAGTTTCCACTTCATTCTTTCTTTCCTTTTTCAAGGTTTATTTTATTATAGTCTCAACCACCATTATTAGTGTGTTGAGAAAGTAATATTTGCCAGACAAGTGGCTATGCGTCTTATATCCTACATCAGTGATTCTTATTCCTAACTGTCATGGATTGAATTGTGTCCCTCCAAAAATACATCTAGAAATTTGGCTTGGTCATGACTACCAGTGTTGTGTGATTGCCCTCTATTTTGTGATTTTTCTATGCTGCATGTTATAGACGATTAGGGTAGGACTATAAATCCCCTCCTAAAGTGACCTCAATGCCCCGTTGTAAAAGGAGTGCGGCTTGCACTACCTTTTATACTACAAGAGATAAGAGGAAAGAGAAGGAGAGTGTTGGGAACCTCATACCAACAAGAAAGAAGCACCAGGAGTAGGACACATCCCTCAGATCTGAGGTTCCTGCACCAAGATGCTCTCTGACCAAAGACTGATGCAACACAAGAACTTCCTCCAGAGCTACAAAGAGGGGAGGCCTTCTCCTGCAGTGGACATTCTGAAATCTGACTTGTAACCTACTGGACTGTGTGAGAATAAACTTTCCATTGTTAGGGCCACCTACTCATGGTATCCCAGTTAGAGCAGCACCAGCTACCTAAAACACCATCCCATAACGACTTCTTAGCCAGGCACTCTACCCGTTAGCCCCTGGCATCTTGATCTGCAGCACTTGTGGATGTAGGTGTTTACATATTTGCTGTTCCTCTGTCTTGTTCCCTTCTACTTACATAACAACCTTGCTTATAAAGTGGTGAAGATGGCTGTGGTTCAAGATGAAAGAAGCCTGAATCACTGAATTAGTATCTGGGAAAGTATCTTCCAATCAAGAACATCCACATTAATTTCATGTGAATTAGCAATGAAGTTATGTATTTTTGAGATACTGGGGGAGACTTCTGTCAGGTTTTTTGTTTTTGTTTTGTTATAAGGAATTAACCTACCCTGATAAATATATGAAACCCTTGGTGATGTAGTGGTTAAGTAGTACAACTGTTAACCAAAATGTTGGCAGTTCAAATCTACCAGATGCTCCTTGGAAACTGTGGTACAGTTCTACTCCATCTGTAGGGTTTATGAGTCAGAGCTCACTTGATGCAATGTGTTTTATTGTTTTTTTTTTAGTAATACACGTGTAATCCTTGCAGTACAGGTACAGTTGTTATACTGATTTTATGGAATAACAAAAGAAAAGCTCAGAGAAATAATTATTAATAAAAAAATTAACAAATGACATATACTGTGTTGAACTGAAGATTGTGTAAATCTACACGGTTCTGCATTTAACCAAGACTAGATTTTTAGTGATAAGAATATCTCTAGCTCACAGTTGAATCAATTTAAAAGCATACCAGGCAGTAAGAAGGATGAAACAGAGGCATACGAATTGGTAACACATTCGGGGCTGATTAGGTCATATTATTTTGTCATAGTTCTTAATCCTTCCTCTTGTTGCTGCCATACTTCAATGTGAGTAGTTATACTCTCTGTAACTTTGAGCTTGCCTTGACCAAGATATGGCGTGAGTTTGAAAGTGATGACAGGCCCACTAGTAATGGAATTTAATCAGGCAAATCTTTTTGAGTTTCAATCTTGCATATGAGAAAAACTTGGATATTGGCTGCTCTATGTATGAAAGTTATAGAATGAAACACAAACAGAGCAGACCTGAACTTAGTCTAGTGAAGCCCACCTGTCTGTATCCAAAAGCAGCTGAACTCAGCTAAATACAGCTAAGTCACAGCTACCCCACACCACTGTGTGTGCAAAATAAATGTTGCTTATTGGAAAACACTAAGATTCTGGGTTGGCTGGAATCTGATGACATATTTGGCATGGATGGAACAAAGGGTATGTTTAGGAATGGAGATGGTTAATAGCACAGGGAAATATGAATAAAATAGTAAACTTGGACTAGATTGGTTTTAAATGCCATGATGAATAGTTTTAAAAAAATGTATGTATTCGTTAGATACATACACACACACATACATATCACACATACACACATATATATATGGAACCCTTGCAGTACAGTGTTAAGAGCTCAGCTGATAATCAAAAGCTCAGCGGTTCAAATCTGCCAGCTGTTCTTTGGCTATTGAATCCATCAGTGACTTTTTGGAAACTGTATGGGGTAGTTTTACTGTGTCTTACAAGTTCACTGTGAAGCACAGTCAATTCAACAGTAATCAGTTTGGTTCGTATAGAGAGAGAGCAAGAGAAAGCCCCGGTGGTGCAATTGCCAAGCACTCAGCTGCTAACTGAAAGATTGGTGGTTCGAATCTACCAGCAGCTCTGAGAGATAAAGACCCAGTAATGGGCTTGCATAATGATTATAGCCCAGACAGCACCAGGAAGTTCTACTCTGTCACATGGCATTGAGTCAGAATAGACTCAACAATATATACATTCCTATATGTTTTATTTTATTTTGAGAATATTACAGTTGGCATTCATTAAGTATATAGAATTCTATGTCTTGCTGAAAGCACTTTGTATGTATTAACACATGTAAAAGAATATTGTTTTATAGTCTAGATAAAAGTTGATTGTTGTTTTTCTTCCAAGATCTAGCTTTTCTGTTCCTTTCTCTAGTAGCAAAGGGGAAAACAGAGTAGCTAGGGTGTGGGGTCGGGGACAACGCTTTCAGGTAAAATCAAGGCCGGTTGGCACAACTAGTGTTTTGCTAATGAGGTCTCTCTGCATCCCACATTAGCGAGTGGAGTCCGGTGTCCGGGGTCTTTAAAAGCCGCCAAGCTGCCATCTGAGTGTACAGACAAGGTCCCAACTCAGCAGGAACACACGATCACTGAGGACCAAAACGACATGGGCGAAAAGAGAACCCAGAAGACAGAGAGATCCACGTGAGTGGGTGAAGAACTGGATGGTGCACACCATGACCAGTGGTAGCCATGATGGGGCTCACAAAGTTGAGTCTCACTGGCAACAAGGAAATAAATAGGGGTGCACTCTGAGATCGCCAATAAAAGACCGCAGTTGATGGTCTGGGGGCATCAGGGTTCCCCTGGGAGCATGGCCTCTGGCCCTGATACTCCACCTCTCCATAAATCATAACAAATGTCAATTCTTTGGTCAGCAGTGGATTGAACTTGGCCACGCAGAGTGACCACATTTTGTGGGACTTTATGGTTCTATGCATCTATAGGATGTCATCCTGCTGACCTCTTACTGGAGGAAGGGGAGTGGGTGGAGAGGATGGGATAGGAGACTGTCGGAGGATAGGACATATATGGAGCAGAGAGGAAGAGTGTGCTGTCACCCGGCAGGGAGAGCGGTGGGAGCTGCATGTAGGTCAGCAAGAAAATTTAAATGGGAATGTGCATTTTCATTTAATCTTTATTAAAAAAAAAAAGAAAAAGAGAAAGAAAACAAGCAGACAAAAGAGGAGTCTGGTTACTTTCAGCTAGCCTGAGTCCTTCCCTAAGATTATTGAACCGAGAACTCCAAATGATGTTTAAAACAACAACACATGGTACTTTTCAGTGTGCTTTGCCAGATGTATGCTAGTGAAAAGTAAAGTGAGAACAATCCCACGAATGCGTTTTCCAAGTGAAAATTGTGGTTCAGCTTTTTGGGGGAGGTGGTAGTTATTACTGTTTAAAGGTGCCAAGGGAGTGTAAATAAATTGCTGCAACAACTTCAAAACTTTCATAAGTCATAGCATCTCCTTATCTGTGTGTATATAAACAGAAGGGTCTTGTGAATATAACAGCAAAAAGATAGAAGGTCTTTGTACTCTGCACTATTTTCTGGTATCTTATCTTGTTGCTATTTTAATTTGAGCTTTGACCCATGAACTTCTGAGAGACCCAAATTCTTTAGAGACTGCCTGAGATAAAACCATCAGCCAATGGCAAAGTGCCAGAAGTCTTAAATCATCATAACTGTTTACAGTGCTGGGTTACCAAATCTAAGAAATGTTCATATTTTACCTTTCTTTATCTTCTAATCATAATACCAGCCATAACAGCAGTAGTAATGACAATTGCAGCTTATAGACAGAATGATTTAGAGGTTACATATTGCTTTCACATGCATTATTCCTATGGTGAAACAAGTCACTGAGATAAGCAAAATAATATTTTTATTCCTATTTCAGTGTTTTAAAGACACTTTAGCATGTAAACCTGAACTTGTTCTTTCTTGCTTCTATAAAATTCCTTCTTCAGGTATATCAGGGTCTAGCTTTCTTAAACAAATAAAAATAAATCAATTGCCTTCAAGTTGATTGCATCTCATGGTGACCTCATGTGAGCAGAGTATAACTGCATCCGTGAGGTTTTCACTGGGTGTGGCCTTTTGAAGCACATCACCAGTTCTGTATTGCAAGGCCACCATGAGTAGGTTCAAATGGCTAATATTTCAGTGAGTAATTGAGCACCTCACTGTTTGTGCCACCCAACTTTCTTACCTCAGTTAGATTTTTATTCATATGTCACCTTCTTGTTGAGACAGCAATCCCCCGAAAACCAAACCTACTGCTGTTGAGTCAATTCTGATTCACAGTGACCCTATGGATAGAATAGAACTGTCCCATAGAGTTTCCAAGGAGTTCCTGGCAGATTTGAACAGCTGACCTTTTGGTTAGCAGCCATAGATAGCACTTAGCAGCTATACAACCAGGGTTTCCAAGACCTCTGTAGGCCACCTAAGGTAAAATTTCAGTCTCTAATCTTTCTATACTCTTTATCCTCCTTCCCTGCTTTATTTTCCCTCCCATAGCATGTAGTACTATCTAACATACTTTATCTTTTCTTATTTACCCTATTGTTGCCTATTCTATCCTTCCAGAGTATACATTCCATGAGGTTAGGGTTTTGACAGAACCAGGTACACATCATGGAGCTGTGGGTGGCAGAGTGGTTAAGAATTTGGTTATTAGCCAAAAAGCTGGCAGTTAGAACCCACCAGCCCCTTACTGGCAATCCAGGCAGTTCTACTCTGCTGTACAGGGTCACCATGAGTTGAAATCAACTCAGTGGCAACAGGTTTGGATTTGGCTTGGCACAATCCATGCCGCCTGGTTGTGATAATTTTATTGAATGAATGATTGACTAGGTGTTCAATAGGCTGTCTGACTGCTTGTTTCATTTAGGTTTTTAAATACCACTCACAGTGTGTTGCAGAAATCTTGGTGGCACAATGATTAAGTGCTTGGCTGTTATCCAAATGGTTGGTAGTTTGAATCCACCAGTGGCTCTGTGCGATGAAGGACTTAGCCTGTAAAGATCACAGTGTAGGAAATCCTGTGGAGCTATTCTTTTCCGTCATACAGGATCTCAATGAGTTGAAGATAACTGGACAGCACACAATAACACAGTGTGTTGATGTACAGTATGTTGGAGGAAGAATTTGAGAGATTCAAATATGAGTAAAACACTGATAAAATTAAATCTATGAGTTTTAAAACAAAGACTCGATAGGTTCATACAAGTTTGTATCAACATAAACATTATGAAGCTTTTGGCTTTTGGAAAGAGGAAGTTCTTAAATAGTAGCCAAATTTTGAACCTGTAAGGTGGAAGACAACCAGCTAAGATCAGGTAAATAGAGTTCCAGTTATGATCTTGCTAACTGCAGCTACCTATGAAGAGTCATTGATCTTCTTCGGACTTAAGTTTCTTTATCAACTCTATGACAGGGCAGAGTAGGGTTGTTTCAAGTCCTCTTCCTGGCCTGTTGCAATGATTTTCATTGATGTACAATTATATGAATTGTACACTGAGCATCCCAATAGATAAGATTTTTTGAGTTTTAATAATGTTTTTGCTTCCAGAAGTCCAATACCACACACTGTCTAAATTGACTTTAGTTGATAATCGTCCCCTTACAATGTTTATAAACAAATTACAAAGCAAATATGCTCTGTGAAGCCTGTAATCTTATGATGCTACTAGCTGCTTGTCATTTTGACAGCTACTTCGATATTTTTGCACAAAATAGAATAAATAAAAATGTGATTTTATTTCTCAACCCTTATAATTCGACTGAAGGCTGTGCCTTCATTAGTTTCTATATTAGAATACCGAGATTACAAAGGAAATAGGTAAATAATTGCTGAATCAAAATTGATAGTGTTGGATAATGGATTTTTACTGAGTAATTATTACAGAAAGAAAAACATATGCTCTGATACCATAAAAATTGCATGCAAAAAGCATTCCTTAAGAAGAGCAACACACTAGACTCAATGCACTGGATTAGCATTTTGTTAAGTAAAGACCTAGATAAACGTTAACCTCCAAATCTGGTTTACATTTACTCATTCGTAGTTTCACATTGCTCAGCGAATTTCTAGTTTCTGGAGCAATGTCTACTTGTGAGTTAGTACCATAGAACTTTTCTCAGGCAAATTGGATAAGAGAACTTAAAAATTATTTAATATAATACAAGCAAATTTTTTAAAAGCATCTATTATTGAGGAGAAATCTTTTTAAAGCTCTTTGGTCAGACTGACTGTCTACAGTGATTGGCTTTGATGAAAAAAAAAAAATGTGCCTGGCTAATATCTACAGTAGAGAAGAAAACCTCACAATTATGTTATTCTTTGTTTGGAGCTCAAGCAAACAAGCTAATAGATTCTTATTTATCTAACTGATTGTGCTTTGATTATAGGCCATTAGTGGGCATTACAAAATAAAAAGTTTGCTTAGATTTTTCACTGATGTTGAAACTTCATACTAAATAAGTCAATTTCAGTTACTTCTTTCATGCAGTATAACCTTGATAAAGCAATGCGGCTACACTTAAGCTACACAATAAATGGCAATCCAAATTGACAAACTTCATATTTTCTCACTAGTTAGAGGCCTTCTCTGAGTTTAAGAGGGAGCAAAACTTCAAACTAAGGATCTGAATTCCAACATCAAAGTTAATAAAAGAAGTATTTGAACTATTCCAGGGGGTTAATTTATCAGTTTATATTCATTGAGGGTAATCTTTTAAGCTCCCTGTTTTTTTTTTACCTGTCCTTACTTTATTTTGGTAATTTATTGCCAGGTTTAAGCAGAATACAAAAGAACATGGCTATTAGTGGTTGAGAATCCGGTAGATTATGGATAGTAAAAGAAAATAAAGAGCAATAAACTCTCTGAGAGTCTTAGGTTCCAGCCATAAATGACTGGAGGAGATGCCAGTGGGATACTGGTTGCCTGAAGAGACAAAGATTTTGTTTACTACAAAGCTGCAGACAGCTTCCTAAACTGGAGAAGATATTCAGTGTTAAACTTCTTAGAAACAGATGTTCCATTTCCAACTTTTCTGTTGTGTATTGCCCCCCACTTCCTGGTAGCAAATACAGTTATTGATATATCCAACAGTCAAAGCTCTGGGAGTGATTTGAAAGACATAACAAACCATACCTCCCCATCTCCAGAGTTTTTCTTCTTCCTCTAACTGACTGAATATTCTGTTGTATCACACTGGAACAAAATAACTAAAATACTAATTCAAGGTCATGCCTCAAATATGCTATCCTCTGTGTAACTTCTACAATTTACAAAATGTTATATATACTACTTTTTTTTTTTTTTACAAAATTTCAAAGCATGTCAGTGGGTTTGGTTTATATAAATATAACTCTCAGTTTGCATATAAGGATTGTGTCACTCAAAAACTATTGGATGATTTGCCAAGTATCACAGTGCTATGATTTCCAGATCTAGGTAGAGAACCTAAGTTTTCTCATACCTATTTCAATTACTTCTCTTTCTCCAGCACAATGGTATATGAGGCACTTTCTGAACAATGTCCCCTTCAGTGCACCTCATTTATTAAATTCTTTGGGTGATATTATAGAAACAAAGAAAAAAGAGAAAAACTTTAAAGACAACTAAGAATTAAACAATGACATAAAGAAAAGGTGGAAAATACGAGTAGTTGTTGTAAAAGTGAAATGATAGGGAGATTCAAAAAGAAAAGCACAAGAACAGAGAAATGCTCAAACAGGCAGAAGAGTTCAAAGGCAAGAGAGAGGACATTAATTCACCGAAGAGCTTCCCAAAGCTTTTGTTACTGTAACACGGTTTACTTGGAAAGTACTGCCCTGTAAGCCAAAAAAATTGTATCTTACATTTTTCTCATAAATCTCAAAGCTATAACAAGTGAAGTAAACTCTGATATAGATATTATCAGGATACATATAGTTTTTAAAATATAATAACCAATTTCCTGGAATGCCAATTCAGGAAAAATTTTAAAAACATAATTTAAGAAATGTGAAAACCTGCAATTGTACTTCATAGAACACTAAAAGAAAGATCTTACATAAGAAAATGTTAGAAAATACCAATTATAGATTGAGTGCATTCTCAGACGGAAATAGAGTTTTGAGTAAAATTTTCAGATAGATCCAGCAAGATGTCAGTTTGGGGACTACCTCTCCTCTCCATGGCTCTGGCCACATAGCAAATGCTCACTTCTCTGATTTCTACATTCTTGCTTTTCCTTATTCTAATCAGCCTGACCATTTTAAAATCCTTTATAAATTAGATTTATAAAAAATTAAATAAACATTTTGATTAGGCCTACATGTTAATCTTTCCTTCTCACTTAACCATGATGCATTTTTAGTTGATGGGTAAAAAATAAAGAAAGCTACCAAGGAAACTGTAGAGAAGAGAAGAGACAAGTTAACAGTGTTTTGCAAATCCTGAGGTAAAAGCTAAATCGTGAAAGACAGAATTTCAAGAAAAGCTGAGCCATATGCATGTTGAGTGGGGAGGAAACAGTACACAAATGAACCAGGGGCACAGAAGATTCTTGAAATGTCTTTAAAGGGAGCATTAGACCAACAGATGCACCCTCCCATCCTGCACAAACAGGAAGTTAACTTTCCCTCCTTCTGACAGAACAGTCAGTGCAAACACTTGGGAAAGGTCGAGTCAAACAATTTAATATTCTAATGAGGGTGAGACAGCATACTGAAAACAGAAAACACTTCACTGAAATTATCATTGGTAAAATATGCTTTTAAAATATGGAGAATACCACTACTCTTCACTCTTTGCCTCATACTCCATCTTCACCTTGATCAGTGTACATGATGTATCTCACATGTTCTCATAGTCTTTTGTTTTCCTTTTGATATTTATTTTCTCATTTATCATAGGTTTGTAAAAGTGATTGTAATTCTTAGTGATAGGGTTGCTGTGAGTCAGAATTGACTTGACAGCAATGGCTTGGGTTGGTTTTGATGTAAAACATAGTTTTAAAATAAAAATTTCATAGGGCCTAATAGATCAAATGAACAATAGTTTTATGTTTGTTTATTCCCATTTTTATAATAACTTGATTTACTTTAATTAGCCTAAGCAAACTAACGTAGTATTCCCAACTGTCTTGCCTTGCCTGGGTCCTGGTATTAACACTGAAAGCCCTGCATTCTTCAAAACTCAGTGCTAGGCAAACTGAGACAGTTCGCCAATCTTTTATTTGAGTATATTTAGAAATAGTTGTATATTCACGTCTAATATGTGAACATACTGGTGAAGGTAAGGCAACATACTGAAAACAGAGAAAACTACACTGAAATTATCATTGGCATTATCATACATATACATACATACATATATATCTGGGGATCAGTTCTACCCTGGCCCCTAGGGTCACCATGAGTCAGATCTGACTCAACGGCACTTGGCATACACACACACACACACACACACACACACACACACACACACACACACACACACACACATATATATAAGAATCTCTACTTATAATTAGCTTAAGCAACACTCTGACATTTTTGGATTAATCACATAGAAATTTTCAGTTTGGTCATTTACCCTACTTCTGTATTGTCAGTTTAGCCTCCTATCACAGTAAAAATCAAGAGTGTTTTGGAATCTATTAATGATACATAGGGTATTTGCTGTCTTAAGACTGCATGCATATTATTCACTCAATTGTTTTTATGTACCAGTGCAACCTTGGTTGCACAATGTGAAAACATCCAGAAACCACAATTATACACCCGATTCTTAATTCTAGAGAAGATATTTTTGTTTTTATTTGGGAATAATTCAAAGGGATTGGTGTTTAAAAGATAAAATTGTTACAACATGTTAACACATATGCTCTTTTGCCTATATAAAGGACTTATACACTTTAAGCTATAAAACCCTGTTTCAAGAGACCAAAATAGACCTAAATAAATGGAACAACATTCTGTGGTCATGAGTTAAAAGACTTAATACTGTGAAAATGTCAGTGCTACTAAAACTTATCTAGCTATTCAATGTAATCCCAATCAAAATTCCAACAACATACTTTACAGAAATGGGAAAACTAATCTTCAAGTTTGTGTGAAAAGGAAAGAGGCCCCAAACATCCAAAACAGTTCTGAGAAAGAGGAACAAAGTAGGAAGACTCCCACTTTCCAATTTCAATGTATATTAGACAGCTACAGTAATTAGAACAGACTGGTATGTGTCTAAATCAGGAAACGGGAGAGCTCCTACTTTGTCCTTCAAAAAATTGCTTTGGCTATTTGGGGCTTCTTTCCTTTTCAAATAAATTTGAGGAATAGTTTTTCCATGGCATAGAAGTTCCATGGGATAGAATTCCAATGGAATAGGACTGACCATCAAGAAATAAATCTATACATCTACAGACAAATATTGTGCTCATGAGGAATCTGTGCATGAATCAAGAGGCAGTCATGTGAATGGAAAAGAGGACACTGCATGGTTTAAAGTTTGGAAAGGTATGTTTCAGGGTTGTATTCTTTTACCACACCTACTCAATCTGTAGGCTGAGCAAAGAATCCAAGAAACTGGACTATGTGAAGAAAAAGGAAGCATCAGATTGGAAGGCTCTTTAACAACTTGCATTATGTAGGTGAAACAACCTTGCTTGATGAAAGTGAAGATTTGAAACACTTACTGATGATGATCAAAGGCCACAGCCTTCAGTATGAGTTGTATCTCAACATCAAGAAAACAAAAATCCTCACAACTGGACCAGTAAGCAACATCACAATAAATGGAGAAAGGACTGAGGTTGTCAAGGATTTCATTTTGCTTGGTTCCACAATCAATGCCCACGGCAGTAGCAGTCAAGAAATCAAAGGATGCATTGTATTGAGGAAATATGTTCCAAAAGACCCTTTAAAGAGTTGAGAAGTAAAGATGTCACCTCAAAGGCTAATGTGAGCCTGACTCAAGCCATGATATTTTTCATCACACAATATGCATGTGAAAGCTGGACAATGAACAAGGAAGACAGAAGAATTGATACTTTTGAATTGTGGTGTTGGAGAAGAATATCAAGCATAACATGGACTGCCAAAACAACAAACAAATCTGTTCTGGATGAATCATAATCAGAGTGCTTCTTGAAAGTAAGTATGGCAAGACTGTGTTTTACATACTTTGGACATGTTGTTGGGGGGATCAGTCCTGGAGAAGAACATCATGCTTTGTTAAGTGGAGGGTCAGTGCAAAAGAGGAAGATGTTCAACACGATGGGTTGACACAGTTTCTGCAACAATGGACTTCTACATAAAAATGATGGTGGTCATGGCACAGGACCAGGCAATGTTTTGTTCTGTTGTGCATATGGCAGGGTCACTATGAGTCAGAATGGACTCGATGGCACTGAATAGCAACAACATAGATACTTTTTTAAAAACAATGTGAAGGTACAGTCTCTGTGACAAATGACACTGGTAAAACCAGATACCTACATGGACAAAGGAGAAAGGGGAGCCATGCCTGAAACCATACATGAAAACTAATTCAAAATGGATCAAGGACCTAAATGTTAAAGCCAAAATCACAAAGAGCAGAAGACAAACAATTGGACCTCATGAAAATTAAAAACCTGTATTTATCAAGGAAATCCTGGTGGTATAGTGGGTTAAGTGCTACATCTGTTAACCAAAAAGTTGGCAGTTCAAATCTGCCAGTCACTCCTTGGAAACTCTATAGGGCAGTTCTACTCTGACCTCTAGGGTCACTATGAGTCAGACCTGACTTGACAGCAGTGGGTTGGGTTTGGTTTGGTATTTAGCAAAAGAATAAAAAGATAACTTACAGAGTGGAGAAATAACTAGGGAACTCATATCGAATAAGAGTCTAGCATGTGAAAAATAGAAAACTTCTACAATTTAACAACACAAAGAGAAATAATCAAAAAAACGGACAAAGGATATGAACAGCCACTTCATCAAAAAGGATGTTTATGTAGCTCACAGGCACATGAAAGGATGCTTATTACCATCTGCCATTAAACCAACTGTCATCAAATTGATTCCTACTCACAGCGAGGTTGTGGGGCAGAATAGAACTGTCCCACCTGGTCTTGAATGCTATAAATCTTTACAGAACCACAGCCACATCTTTATCCTGAGGAATAGCTGGTGGGTTGAACCTTTTGTTATCAGTCCAGTGTTTCATCATTACCCACCAGGGTTCCTTCATTAGCCTTTCGAGAGAGGCAAACTAAACTACAATGAGATGCCACCTCACACCTAGTAGAATGTCATCCCCAAAGCAGAAAATAACAATGTTAGCAAGGATATAGGGAAGCTGGAACCTTAATTCACTGTGTGTGGGAAGGTAAAGGATACAATTACTGTAGAAACAGTACGGCAATTCCAAAAAAAAAAATATTAGCTATACAGTTCATCATATGATCCAGTCATCGTACTCCTAAATAGTATCACCTAGAGGCCTGAAAACACTGACACGAATAGACACCAGTATTCACAGAAGCACTATCAATAATAGTACAAAAGTGAAAACAATCTAAGTGTTCATCAACAAGTGAATGGATAAACAAAATGTGATACATGCATATTGTAAAATACTACCCATCCTTAAGGAAAAATGAAATTCTGATACTAATAAACAAACAAAAACAATACCTGTTGCTGTTGAGTTGATTCTAACTCATAGCAACCTTATAGGACAGGGTAGGACTGCTCCTTAGAGTTTCCAGCCAGCACCTGATGGATTTGAACTGCTGACAAAGTCATAGCACATAATCACTATGCCACCAGGGTTTCCTGATACATACAATGACATGAATAAACCTTGATGACCTCATGCTGAGTGAAATGTCAATTATTAAAGGACAAATATTGTATGGTCTCACTTATACAAAATAACAAGAATACAAAGAATAGGTAAATATATAGGAACAAATGGCACCAGTGGTTACCAGAGGCAGGAAGAGGAATGGAGAAGAAGAATCATTCTTTGGTTAATAATGTTTGTCTATGATTATGGCAAAATTGGCTTCATCTAAAGATGATAGTAATACAAGTTGATTATTGTAACTGATATCACTATGATGTACATCATAAAAAAGGAGGGGAATGAATTGATAAATACAGTATTATTCATAATGTAATAAAATAAACAGCAAAAAAAGCAGCAGCTGTTGATACTACTCTCACGCAATCAAATACATCTTGGCTTAGTTTTCTTGGTTCAAATGTTTAGCATCATGTTACATTGGATCTATTTGTTCAGTTGGCCTAATGTTGTCTTTACAGTGTCTGGCACATCTCCTAATTCAGAAGATAGTGGCTGGGGACTCAAAAATATGCCACCCCCGATGCTCATAAGACAATTGGTATCTATTTGCCTAGAGCAACAGAGGAAGAAAAAGATGTAGGAATCAGAGAAGGAAATGGACTGCAGGTCTAATTGCATTTATAATCTACTGTTTCTTTCATGAGGACACAACAAGGAATGGATGATGACCACCTACCACTGGTGAATATTTTGAACAAGGACCCAGTAGGTGGATCCTAACATAAAGGAGGAAAAATGTGTGCTGGAACTTAAAATTCTTGTGGAAAACAGACCTACTGGATTCATTGAGATCAAGTAACCTTCCAAATCTATTGCTTGGAAGCAAATTTTTAACTTTGAACTGATACTATCCTATGAAATCATTTTTAAACTAAATAATTTAGTTCAGTTAATAAATGATACTTGCTTTTAGCACCACACACTTTTAAAGAATTATCTACAAGAGATCAAATTGACAACAGTAACCCTAGAGCACAGATGAAACTTTATGGGGCCAAACCAAGAAAATACAAACCACCTTCTGTTAAGTCAATTCTGACTCATAGCAACCCTACAGACAGAGAAGGACTGCCCATAAAGTTTCCAAGGAGTGACTGGCAGATTTACACTGCCGACCTTTTGCTTAGCAACTGTAGCAGTTAACCACTATGCCACCAGGGTTTCCTCTTTAAGGGGAAAATGAAAAAAATCAAAACACTGCTGTCCAGTCGGTTCTGACTCATAGTGACTGTAAGAACAGAGCAGAACTGTCCATAGAGCTTCGAAGGAATGCCTGGTAGATTTCATCTGCCAACCTTCTAGTTAGCAGCCATAGCACTTAATCACTATGCCACCAGGGTTTTATTAAGGGACAGAGAGTCTAAATTAACGGTAGTGAAACAACATGATTAGAGACAGTGAGAATGGTGACACAACATGAAGCATATAATCTTTTACTACTGAATTACACATGTAAACTTGTTGAACAGAAGTGGAATGAAATGAGGGTGAATGCCCATGTCAAGTCAGTGTTTTTCAAGCCCCTAGGACACTAAATTTGCATTAGTAAACAAATGGTTGGTAGTTTGAACTCATCAGCTGGTCCTTGGAAACCCTATAGGAAAATTCTACACTGACCTACATAGTTGCTATGCCCCAGAATATGACAACACATTTGCTTTTGAGTTTAGTCTTTATAGAAAAGTCTATTTTTGAGTTAGTTTGTCTCTAAACTTTCTACCTTCTTCCCCAGACATTAGCCCTTGACTAAGTTCTGTGTCAGAAGCCCATAGAGTTATTTATAATATCTCTTATATAACCGTAATTAGGTTTGTTCCTTTAATAGTACATTTTAATCACATTTATCACCAGCTGCTGACAAGTTAATTCTGACCCAGTGACCCTACAAAACAGAGTAGAACTGTCTCATAGTAGGCAGTTTCCAGCTGAGCTTCCAGGCTAAGACTAGGAAGTAGGACACAGCAGTGTATTTCTGAAAAGAATTAGCCATAAAAAACCTTACCTATTCTCAAGAAAGGTGATCCAAATGTGGAATTTATTAAACAATATCACTAATATCGCACACAAGTAAAATTTTGCTGATGATAACTAAAAAGCAGCTGAAGTGGTATACTGACGGAGAACTGGCAGAAAGTCAGGCCAGATTCAGAAGAAGATTGCTGATATCATCGTTGATACCAGGTAAATCTTGACTGAAAGCAAAAAATACCAGAAAGCTATCAACTTGTGTTTTATCGACTGTACAAAGGTATATATCATAACAAATTATGGATAACATTGAGAAGAAAGAGAATTCCAGAATACTTAACTGTGCTCATTAGGATTCTGCACATGGATCAAAAGGCAGTTGTTTGAACAGAACGAGGGGACACTGCAAGGTTTAAATTTAGGGAAGATGTGCATTAGGACAATATCCTTTCACCATACCTATTCATACTGTATGACAGGCAAGTAATTCAAGAAACTGGACTATATGAACAAGAATGGTGCATAAATATTGGAGGAAGACACATTAACAATCTGCATTATGTAGATGATACAACCTTGTTTGCTGAAAGCAAAGAGAACTTCAAGCACTTACCGATACAGATCAAAGACCACAGCCTTCATTATGGATTATGCCTCAACTTCAAGAAAACAAAAATCCTCACAACTTGGTCAGTAATCAACATCAAGACAAATGGAGGAAAGATTGAAGCTGTCAAGGATTTCTGTATTTTACTTGGATCCACAATCAACAGCCATGGAAACAGAAGTTAAGAAGTCAAAAGATATGTTGCACTGGGAAAATCTGCTGCAAAAGACTTATTTAAAGTGCTGAAAAGCCAAGCTGTCATCTTGATTAATAAGGTGCACCTGACCTAAAGTGCAATGAATTTTCCATTGCATCATGTGTGTGTAAAAGCTGGACAATGAATAAGGAAGAAAAGAAGAATTGGTTGATGTCTTTGAATTGTGATGTTGGAGAAGTATATTGAATATACCATGGACTTCCAAAACAATGAACAGATCTGTCTTGGAAGAAGTATAACCAGAGTGCTCCTTAGAGGCAAGCATGATGAGACTGCCCCTTACATACTTTGGACATGTTGTCAGGAGGGATCAATCCTTGGAAAGGACATCTGTGCTTGGTAAAGCAGAGGGTCAGTGAAAAAGAGGAAGACCCTCAATGAGATGGATTGATGCAATGGCTGCAGCAATGGGTTCAACAATGGTTTCAAGCGTAACAACAATTTTATGCACGGTGGAGGACTGAGCAGTGTTTCATTCTGTTGTACGTACAATGATCCTGATTCTGAACTGGCTCAACAGCACCAAACAAGAAGAAAAACAAATGAAGAGAGTACAAGAGATAATTTCTCATCATTTATTGGATTCTTGTTTTAAAAATTCCAGTAGAAAGCTTTTTGTTTTGGACAATAGGGAAAATTGAAAAAGAATACATTATTAAATGTAAACAGATCTATAAAGTGAAATTTGTGGTTATATTTATGATAAATTAATTCTATATAGACATACACACATAAACATATGTTTTTAATATTATTTTTATGCAGACAAATGTCCTTGTGCTTGAGAGATATCTCTTAAATTATTTATGGGAAAAAGTATAGCTTATTAATACTATATGTTCAGCTATATGTAATCTGTTAATTAATAATTATTAACTTTAATTATTTATATGTTTCAGCTATATCTAACCTGCTAATTACTAATCATTAATAATTATGACTATATAATTAAATGTAAATAAATATTAATGATTATTAATTAGTGGATTAGATATAGCTCAAACTTAGGCATTAATATTCCAGTTTATATTTTTAGCATTTCTATGTTAATTCTATTCCTCTCTGCCTAGTAATAGTCTACCATCTCTTGTCTCTTATCCTTGTTTTATCACAATGTGTATAAACACTTATTAATAGTTTATAGGAAAGCAAACCCCCTCAGATTGGGATACCTCCACCTTAGCAAAGCAAGTATGCCTCCTTTGATTATTTATTTTGTGCTCTCCTTTTTCTTCTTCTCTATTTGTGTCTTGACTAGAGAGGAATAGCCTTCATTCTTTGAAGCTATTTATGTAATAGAGTCTTGTGTCACTTATTTTTAATCATATGACATTTCTGGGTGCCTTGTGTTGGAAGCACAAATTTTGGAATATCTATTTGGTCCTATAGGCAGAAACAGGAATTCAGTCTTAGTTTTTTCAAAACCTATAACTCTTTTCTCTGTAATCTCCCATTCAGTCAACTAATACTATTGTACTGAAATTTGGGTACTCACCATTTCATTCAATAATTCATAAACAAAGACAAAAATTAAAAAAATCTATGTATCTAATAAATCCCAAGGCTTGTTGGTAGCTGTATAAAGGAACTCTGTGTCACAAAACTCTAGGGGGTAAGTAGCTCATGCCAATACTCCAACATGTTAAAATAGGCCACTCAGTATGGACATTGGAGACACTAAAATAATTCACCAGAAAGAATATTTATAATGGAAAATGTTTTTTTTTCTAATTACAATTAAGTGAAAGTATACAACCCAAATCAATTTTGCATGCCCACCTATCTGCAACTCTGTCTGCTCTCCTCACCCCATGACAGCACATTCCTCCTTTCTGCTCTTCTAGTATCCTCACTATGAGCACCTGTCCCCTCCTCTCCACCCTTTCCTCTCCCACATAGAAAGAAACCAGTAGGACAGTCTCCAATAAGTTTATAAAACCATAAGGTATACACATCACGTGCTTACATTGCCCTTGAGTACAGTCTGTAGAGTGAAAAAATATTTTAATTACTTGAAATTAACCCTTCTTTCCACATCTGTAAGTAGCTGACCTAGTCTTTTCCAGGAGAATTAATGTTATATTACTTTTGATACTTGTCTTCCTCTGAAGTTTCAGTAATGACGGTAACACTTAGTTTATAGTGCTGTTATCCTAATTTGGTTAACACTAAACATATGCTTTAAACTTAACATGTTTTGGACTGCACTGCTGAAAATACTGTCTGGAGTTACAGTTTTGGTTGTTCCAGTTTAAAATTATTTTAAATCCAGTAGGAGTCTATGATTATTAACAAGTTTTACACTAATTATATTATGTAGGTTTGATGTGCTAACACATGAAATATAACTAGAACAGATGTCTCTGTAGTTCTTTTATATTTTCATTTGGGTTAAATGCAAAGTTTCAAGTAGAATTTTTTTTTAAAACAGTAAAAATTGAATGACTTATTGCAATATAATTTTCTTGACAGTTTAAAGACCCCAGCTGGACGTCTGTCATTTTGCCTTCCTGAGCAACTGATTCAGTCAGTCCACTCTCCAGTCACACTCCTCATCAGGGTCTCACACTCATGAGCCACTTCATCCCTTTTAATCACCGCAGAGCCAGATACTCAACAACCAGGGACAGCCCCTGTGCCCCCTGAGCCTACAGAATTGTTCAAAATACACAGCCTCCAGGAAGTCTGTGCATCCTAGCTAACTGCACCTTGCTTGTCATAGAGAGCACTCCCCTGTAACTCCAGCTTGTTTTCTTGTTCCTAAATGCAACTTCCTGTATGGCTCTGTGTTAGGGGCTTGCCACCTCTGCCTCTGGGATCTGTGAGTGTAATTAACCTAGTTACATTTTATGGGCCCCCAACTCTTCTTTAGGGTGTCGTACCAGACTTACTACCCCACCAATTTGTTGAAGTACATCCTTGAAACAATCTAAAACATCAGTAGCACTTCCATCTATTCTTTAGTAGCTAATAATCTCAGTGACCATTTTGAGATTATCATTACATAAATTAAGGCTTCATTTTACTGTCAATCGTCCTCAGCTAAAAAGTGAGATAGCTTTCATTTACATTAATTGTGGTATTTATTATTGTAAAGATTTTGAATTTTCATGTCTTCTGAGTGCTGCCACTCATGGATAGCTGTGCCCATGACCTGAACAGAAAAACTTTCTTTAATATGTTTAATTGAGTATAAATTCTGTTCAATTATAACTACTTTTAAATGACTGAATTTTTCATAAAAAATAGATGTTTATTTGGCTGTATCTAGCATAGTCTGCAGAGCATGGCAATGCATTTAGTGGACTGTTAACAAAATGAATGCGTGCATACGTTAAAACACATTCATACAGCCGACTTCTCTATTAAGAACACTCTTCCCAAGTTCCCATGGTGCCACAGTTTTCCCTCTCTAACGCTTTCAGTCTTATTTTCTGGTCCACATGCCTTGGCTGAACTTTAAATGTTAAAATACCTCAAAGCTTGGTGCTCGGCTTTTTTCTCTTTCCACTATACAGTCTCCATAAGATCATATGACTTCATTGCTAACATGTCAGCGAGACCCATATTTATCTAACTATAAACTTGCCTCAGACTTCATATTTTAATCTTCAGTTGCCCCAGTGCTCTCAAAAATCCTGTCCATCAGCCTAGGTGCCCTTCAATAGAAAAATGGATATACAAGCTATGACATATTTACACAGTGGAATCATCTGGATGACATTATGCTGAGTGAAATCAGTCACAAAAGGACAAATACTATATGAGATCACAAAAGGACAAATACTATGAAGCTTCAGGAAATGGACTAAGCCCAGAGAAAAATAATCTTTGTTAGTTCCAGGAGGGTGGCATCTAGATCAACTGGCAAAACTAAGCTTTTTCTTTTTAAGAAAATGGTCTGCATCCCAACTTGGTTCATGACATCTGGGTCCTTAAAAGCTTGCAAGCTGCCATCTAAGAAGCATCAGTTGGTCCCAACCCAACTGGAACAGAGAACAAAGGAAGGTCATCAAAGACAGGAGGAAAAATTTGTGCCTTGAGAGGCAATGCAGTGTCAGACTCCCTGATGCAGAGGGAAAAAAATATGGGTGCAGATCTAGATGGTCCAATATCCTGACCACCCAAGCGCACAGCCTTTGTTCTCGCTCTTACCCTAGAGATAAAAGTAACACCAAAGACAACTCTTTAGACAAAAATTGGACTAGACTATAAGTCATGAGACTGTCAGAGCCGCTGCCCAACAGTAATGAGAGGGGAGAGTGGAGAGAAGGTGATAGGACTAGGTTGAACTAACATGAGAAGTACAGAATGGAAACGATGAGTGTGCTGTCACGGGGCTGGGATACAGATGGCATTGCACTGAGATCTCTGGATGGGGTTTGATACAGCAAATTGACTTTGTAAATTTTCACTTAACTATAATAGTATATATATATATATAAAAACTATCCAAAATTGAACTAATGCACTTTCTTCCAGAACATAGTCCAAGACATTGCTCTAAGACTCTGTCAACTTCCTTCATTCCATTTTATCTCAGTTTTTTTAGATTGTCTAGTCTCTAACACTGTCTTTAATTGTACTAATTCTTTTTCCTGCCATTTCAAGACAACTGTTGAGTTCTTCTAATAATTTTTCAATTTCAATTTTGTAATTTTAAACTCAAGAATTTTCATTTGTGTTTTTGCGTTTACTGAAATTTTTTATTTGATGCAACATTGTCATTATATATCCTTCGCTTCTTTAATTACAGTTTATTTTATTTGACTGCACTTAAAACAGCTACTTTGAAGTCTGTGTTAAATCCAATATCTTAGATAGTCCACAATCAGTTTCTGTTGCTTTTGGTTTTTCCTTTCGCTCTAGTGTGTCTTACTTTACAGTTTATTTGTATATCTCATGACTTCTTATTGGAAATTGAATATTCCAGATAATATATCATATTGATTGTGGTGCTTTCCTTACTTATGTGGTGCCTAGCTTTGTTATTTAAATAACATCTACCTGTCTCTGAGCTGGGAGTAGGGGTAGAAGGCCTTTGTTTGGGTTCAGATGCTATAAACGCTCACAGTTCTTTCTGAATTTTTGGATATATTCTTACTAATTGGCATTTCATTTGGAAAATGCTCATATGGTCATTTCCAGGATTTTAAATTATTTGTTTTAATTTTGTAATTTAGACTAGTTTTTCTGGAGAGCTTTTCTGCAAAGGTCCTCACACTCTCTTGCTGGAACTAGAATCCTTTGTTTTCTTATAAGCAGGACTATGTTATTCAGTAAATTGTTGTACAAATATCTTGCTTTTCCGTCATATAATTCAAATGCTGAATATTCCTAATATGATTGTACATGGCTCCATGATCCTTGAAGTTTATTACTTCCTTTCTAATCATAGACAGATGTTAAAATATTCCAATAAAAAAATATGCCTACCAGCTAAATTAATATTTTTCCAGAGTCAGAAAGAAGACATATCACAACATGCATAACTTTTGTGCTATATTTTTCATGAATTTTTAATTTTAATTTATTTTAAATTACAAGTATATGCTACATAGAATCTTTTCCTTGATTTTATCCAATGCCTAACTGGAATTAACTTCAAATTACTATATAACATAGTCATAAATTTTATAATTTTTACTTTTCCATACAGGGACTTTGAATTTTTCAAGCCTATTTAAAAAATAATTTGCCAGTTGATTTTACTAGACAGTAATATTAAAAATATGTGTGTAATTTTTTCTGCAATGTGTTATTTGAGGATATTGGCACATGTGTTTTCTTTAGAGTTCTATGTCCATGCTAGAAGTAACCAATTTAAAAATAATTCCCACTTACAGAAAGGAAATATGTATTTAAATGTCTTAAAATAACTCTACTATCCATGTTGTTACATTTTTAAGGTTTTGAAATACATCCTCGTAGTTATTTATAACTTTCTGCTGTGTTTAAAAATCACTGAGTTAGAGAAATAGTGACCATTAGAAAGTGCATTTTAGTTAGGGCTCATTGTCTCAGAATTCAGAGACTAAAGCATGCCTACGTTCTAGTAGTTCATTACTTCAGAGCAGATAACTTCATATTCTCAGTGGCCTAGTTTTGATTTATCAGTATCAGTTAAGAACGTCTCAGATAGTTTGCAATGAGAAGTTATTACCAATGATATACTATACAGTTTTAGCTAGTCAAGCACACCAATATTCACATACATTATTCGAAATGTAACCGAGTAACTAATGCAATGAGTATTTTTTAAGTTCCGTTTTACCTGTGGCACTGTTGTGTGCCGTTAGGTTGATTTTGACTCTTAGTGACCCTGTATGACAGAGTAGAACTGACCCATATGGGAACAGGTCACTAGGTCCTTTCTCCTGCAGAGCTCTTGGTGGGTTTGCACTGCCAGCTTTCAGATAACAGCTGAGCACTTAATTGTTACACCACTAGGTTCCCCTGGGTTTTCCATTAGTGGTAGGATTGTTCACAGGTGCATTGTGGGCTGCCAAGAGATTAAGACAGAATGTCTTGGTCCATTCCATAACTCTGATTTCTCTTATTTATTGTATATTACATGAGTCTGGAGTGCCCCACTTGAGTGTAGAATATTAATAATCCAAGTCTACTCCATCCAACTCTCCTCAAGTAAAAAATTCATGTCTAATATGCTCAGATCAGAGTTCTCTCAGTCTCTCAAGAATACACATTTCCGAGGCAAAAACATGTTAGAAAGACAGCTATTTGACAAAATTCTAGGGTCTGCCACTTCACCAAATAGGGTGAATAGTCTCCCCTGGCCACTTAGCTGAACTCAGATCTGAATCGGCAAATTTTCTGATCCTTGTCTTTCCCTTCCCTTTTTACTCCCTCCCTTGGCTTCCTTCCTTTCATCTTCTCCTCCTGTGTCCTTCTCTTTCTGATTCTTTACGTTGCTGAAATGACTCTTTTATGTATATATATATGTGTATATATATATATATTATTATGATTGAGTGAAAATATACAATTCCATATGAATTTGCATACCTGCCAATGAGCGGCTCCCACTGCTCTCCCTGCAAGTGACAGCACACTCCTCTTCCCCGTTCTGTACATGTCATATCCTCCTAACAATCTCCTATCCCCTCCTCTCCACCCTCTCCCCTGTGCCCAGTAAGAAGTTAGCTCAACGACATCCTATAAATGCATAGAACTATAAAGGGCACACATGATATGGTTGCTCTGTGTCGCCAAGTTCAATCCATTTCTGCCAAAAGGGTTAACCTCCATTATGATTTATGGACAGAGGCAGCAAGGGGCCATGCTCCCAGGGGAACCCAGAGGCCCCTGGGCTATCAGTTGTGGTCTTTCAGTAGAGATCTCAGGATACACACCTTTTATGTCTGTGTTGCCTGGGAGACTCAACTTTGTGAGTCCCATCACAGCTATCCCTGGTGGTGGCTGGGCACCATCTGATTCTTTGGGTCACAAGTCGATGTAGTCACCCTCTCACGTGGGTCTCTGTCTTCCAGGTCTGCTTTGCTGCATGTTGTTTTGGTCGTTGGAGATCATCCGTTCCTCCTGAGTTGGGGTCATTTGGTATGCCTCAGAAGGCAGCTTAGCAGTTCTTTAAGACCCCAGACACCACTCACCAATTTGGGGTGCAAAAGATTCGTTAGCGAAATGCCAGTTGTGCTAAATGGTCTCGATTTCCCTTGAAAGCATGGTCCTTGCCCCCCCCCCCCCCGCCCCAGCTACTCCGTCCTTGAAATACTGGCTTAAGATGGGAGGAGTAATCGTGTTATGTTGAAGCCCAGTTAAAACTGATCTTCTTTCTAATGTGTGCTGTCGCTGATTTCACCCAACCAAATTTCTATCAGCTATCTAATCTATACTCCACCCTCTCCCTCTCTTCTTCCCCACTCTTGCAGCCATCAAAGTATCTTTTCTTCTATGCATGAGTCTGTTTTGAAGTTCTTAGAGTAGGGTTTTGTACAACATTTGCCCTTTTGTCGCTGACTACTTTCACTCAACATAATGTCCTCCAGTTGAAACCAACTTATAAAATGTTCCCTAAAATCATCATTGTTCTTTATCATTGCCTAGTATTCCATTGAGTATGTATGCCATAGTTTACCTATCCATTCCTCTGTTGTTGGGCATCTGGGTTGATTCCATCTTTTTGCTATTGTGGAGTGTGCTGCAATAAACACTCGCGTGCATGTATCAGTTGGTGTGAATGGCCTTGATTCTGCAGAATATATTCCAAGCTGTGGAATTACTGGGTTAAATGGTATATCTATTTCCATGTTTTTGAGGAAGTGCCTGATTGCTTTCTAAAGGGGTCGTACCCTTTTGCAATTCCACCAACAGTGTGGGAGAGTTCCAATTTCTCCACATCCTCTCCAGCATTTGTGGTTTTACGTTTTTTTTTGGATCATGGCCAACCTTGCTGGCGTGAGATTATATCTCATTGTAGTTTTGACTTGCATTTCCTTAACAACTAATGATATTGAGCATGCCTGCATGTGTTTTTTGGCTGCCTGGATCTCCTCTTTAGAGAAGTATCTGTCCATCTCTTTGCCCATCACTTAATTGGATGATTTATCTTTTTCTTATTGATATCTGATTGATATTTCTCTTAGTGTCCTGTGGTACCTTACAGATTATGGAGGTCAGATGTTGGTCTGACATATAGTTGCCAAATATTTTTTCCCATTCTGTAGGTGGTCTTTTAATTCTATTGATAAAGTCTTTGGATGAGCAAAAGTGTTTGATTCTTTGTAGTTCCCATTCATCTATTTTCTGTTGATTGTGGTTTGTTTGTCAGATTTTGAAGTCTGTCTAACTTGTGCATTAAAAATTTCATTGTCAATCCTAATTTTTCTTGAACAAGCTTTACCATTTTAGATTTGATATTTAGGTCTTTTATCCAGTTTGAGTTTGTTTTGTATAAGGTATGAGATATGGATCTTGTTTCAGTTTCTTGCAGATGAATATTCAATTTTGCCAGCACCATTTGTTGAAGAGGTTGTTTTTACCCCCATTTAATGTTTTAGGGGCTTTGTCGAATATCTACTGTTCATAGGAGGATGGTGTTATCTCTAAGGTCTCAACTCTGTTCCATTGATCTATCTGTCTCTTTTGTACCAGTACCAGGCTGTTTTGACTACTATGGCAGTGTAATAGGTTCTAAAATCGGGTATTGAAAGGCCTCCTAGTGTGTTCTTCTTCTTCAGAAGTGTTTTGCTTATCTGGAGTTTCTTCCCTTTCCAAACAAAGTTGGTGATTTGCTTCTCCATCTCATTAAAAAACATCACAGGAATTTGTATTGGCATTGCATTATGTAAGTAAATTGCTTTGGGTAAAACAGACACTTTTACAACGTTAAGTCTTCCTATCCATGAGCAGGGTAGGTTTCTCCATTTATGTAAGTTTCCCTTAGTTTCTTGTAGTAAGGTCTTGTAGTTCTGTTTGCAAAGGTCTATTATTTCTCTGTTTAGATTTATTCCCAGGTATTTTACCTTCTTGGGGCTATAGTAAATGGTATTGATTTGGTGATTTCTTCCTTAATAATCTCTTTGTTGGCATAAAGGAATCCTACTGATTTACTTATGTTTATCTTGTATCCTGACACTTTGCTGAGCTCTTCTATCAATATGAGTAGTTTACTTATGGATTCTTTAGGATTCTCTGCATATACAGTCATATCATCTGCAAACACTGGCATTTTTACTTCTTTGTTGATGCAGATGCCCTTTATTTCTTGGTCTTATCTAATTGTTCTTGCTAGAACGTCTAGTATAATGTTGAATAGGAGAGTTGAGAGTGGGCATCCTTGTCTAGTTCCCGTTCTCAAGGGGAATTATTTTAGTCTCTCTCCATTCAGGATGATGTATGCAGTTGGCTTTGTATAAGTTGTCCTTATTGCATTGAGGAATTTGCCATCTATTCCTATTTTGCTGAGAGTTTTTAGTATGAGTGGATGTTAAACTTTATCAAAATGCCTTTTCTGGATCAATAGACAAAATCAGGCGGTTCCTGTCTTTTGTGTTGTTTGTGCGGTTGATCACATTAACAGTTTTTCTGCTGTTGAACCAGCCTTGCATCCCTGGTATGAATCCAAGTTGGTCATGGTGGATTATTTTTTTAATATGTTGTTGTATTCTGTTGGCAAGAATTTTGTTGAGGACTTTTGCATCTAGATTCATGAGTGATTTGGGTCTGTAGTTTTCCTTCTTTGTTGGGTCTTTCACTGGCTTTGGTATCAGGGTTATGCTGGCTTCATAGAATGAATTTGAGAATATTCCATCCTTTTCTATGCTCTGAGATAGTCTCAGTAGTATTGGAGATAACTCTTCTCTAAAAGTTTGGTAGAATTCTGTGGTGAAGCCATCTGGGTCAGGGCTTTTTTTGGTTGGTAGTCTTTTGATGACTTTTTAAATCCCTTCCTTTGTAGTGGATTTATTAAGTTATTCTGCTTCATCTTGTCATAATTTTGGTAGGTGATACAAATCTAAGAATCTGTCCATTTTTTCTAGGTTTTCAAATTTGTTAGAGAACTGTCTTTGGTAGTATTCTGTTATGATATTTTGGATTACTGGTGGTTCTGTTGTGACTCTCACTTCTTATTTGGGTTATTTGTTTCCTGATTTTCTTTAGTAAGTTTAGCCAATGGTTTGTCAATTTTGTTGATCATCTCAAAAAACCAGCTTTTCATCTTTTCAATTTTTTCAATTGTTCTTCTATTATCTAATTCATGTAGTTCTGCTCTAATCTTTATGCTCTGTTTTCTTATGGTACCTGAGGGGTTCCTCTGTTGCTGCCTCTCTACTTATTCAAGCTGTAGGGTTAGATCTTTGGTTTGGGTTCTTTCTTGCTTTCAGTTGCATGCATTTATGGAGATAAACAGACCTCTGAGCACAGCTTAGGCTGTATTCCATAGGTTCTGTTAGGAAATGTTTTCACTGTCATTTGTATCCATAAATTTCTTTATTTCACCCTTGATTTCTTGTATAACCCATGGCTTTTTGAGCAAGATATTGCTCAGTTTCTATGAGTTCTACTTTCTAACTAAGTTTTTTTTCTGCTATTGATTTTGACTTAATGGCTTTGTGGTCTGAGAAGATGCTTTGCAATAGTTCAATGGTATGGATTTTGTTAAGATTTGCTTTATGTTTTAACAATGTTCTATTCTAGAAAATGTTTCATGTGCACTCTAGAAGATGCACTGCTGCTGGATAAAAAGTTCTGTGTCTGTCTATGCGGTCTAGTTAGTTAATTATGGCAATAAGTTCTTCTGTGTCTTTACTGGGCTTTTTTCTAGACGATCTGCCCAATATTGAGAGCAGAGTGTTGAAGTCTCCCACTATTATTGCGGAGTGATCTATCTCCTTTTCCAGTGTAGTCAGTGTTTCTTCCATGTATTTAGATGCTCTAGTATTGGGTCCATGAATATTTAATATTGCTAAGTCCTACTTGTGTATTGAACCTTTCAGCAATAAATGGTGTCCATCTTTGTCCACAATGGTGGATTTGACATTAAAATCGATTTTATCTGAAATTAGAATTGCCACACCTGCTTTTCTTTGTGTATTATTAGCTTGATATATATTCTTCCATCCTTTAATTTTCAGTTTGTTCATGTCTTTAAGTCTAAGGTGAGATTCTTGTAAGCAATTTATGGACGGTCCTGTCTTTGGATCCAAGATGCTAGTCATTGTTTCTTTATTGGAGTGTTCAGTCCATTCACATTCAATGTAATTATTGATAGGTATGTTTTTAGTGCTATCATTGTGATATGTTTATTTCTGTGTTGAAGTTTTCTCTGTTGTTCTTATTATTCTGTTTTGGAACATTGTTCTTTATAAGTTGATTTTTCACCTTTTTTAGTGTTGGTCTTGTGGTTGTTGAGACTCCTCTATTACATTTCTTGATTTGATATGCTGCATCTTTATTGCGTTTTACAGCTACCCGTATCATTCCCCTTAAAAGTCTATGTTAACCCAGTTTTAGCTACTACAAGGCTTATTAACTTCCTGTCCATCTGGGAGGGCTATAACAGCTGTAGTACATCCCTCTTTTTAATGTGATGACATCATAGTCTTCATGTTATGATCACTGGATCACTTCTTTTAATGTTACAGTGTTGAATGAGTTTGGAGCCTTCCCTAGGTTTCTGGATGATGTGTCCTGTATTTCCTCCTAAAATAGGAAATTAATGCTTTTGTTCTCCTAAGCCAAGAGCTTGTTTCAGTATTTCTTATAGGTTTGGTTTGGTTTTAGAAAGTCTCTGAGTTTCTGTTTATCTGTGAATGTCTTCATTTCATTTTCATATTTGAAAGATAGTTTTGCAGGGTATATAATTCTTGGTTGGAAGTTCTTCTCCTTCAAGGCTTTGAATGTATCATCCCATTGTCTCCATGCCAGAATCCTTTCTGCTGAGAAATCAGATGAAATTCTGGAGGGCTTCCCTATGAATGGTAGCTTTTCTTTGAGTCTTACTGAATGTAAGAGTTTCTGCTTATGGTTCATTTTGTTAAGCTTGATTATAATATATCTTGGAGCCTTTCTTTTGGGACTTATATAGAGTGGCATTTGATATGTATCTTGGTTATCTATATTTTCTTCTTTCATAATTTCTGGGAAGTTTTCTGTCAGCAGATCAGCCACATTATTCTTTGTGTTCTCAGGTTTCCCTCTCTGTTCAGACACTCCAATTAATGACAGATTTTTCTTCTTAATAGAGTCCCACACATCATTTTCCTTGTTTCTTTGTTGTGATTTCTCCTCATAGATGCTGGAGTCAGTTACTCTGTCTTCCAAGTCAGAAAATCTATTTTCCATTTGTTAAATTATATTTCCTTGGCTTTGAATGGAATATTCTATCTCTTTTTGGTTGGCTTGATTTTGTTACTGATCTGTTGAATTTCAGAGTACTGGTGTTCTATCTATTGAACAGCTTGCTTAATTTTTCATTTTTCTCTGCTGCATTTTGTATAAGGTCTAGGTGGGCTCTCTGTATAATTCTTTTGTACTAACCCTCTGATAGTTTCAGAAAGGCTTATTCATCTGGGAAGTTCTTTGGATCGTTCTTTTGTGGGCCTTCTGAAGCCATAGGTGAATTCTTCCTAATGCTCCAGTCCAAAGTTTTTGCTTTTTGGGGAGTTTGCTTTGTTTCTCCGTGTTACTTTAATGGTGTTAAAGCTCAGTCTGAAAAAGAAATTGGTCACCAGACACCTCTATGTACTCGAGTGACTTGGCTCAGTGAAATCTCTGGCATAGCAGTCTCCACCGCCTGACTAGCTAAGACACGGCCCCGCTTTTAGAGTTACTGAGAGTTGTCAGCTGACTCTATAATGTGAGACAGTAAAGGCTGGAAGAGATACTATCTGGATGCACTGCAAGGAAAAAGTTATCTGACAGCTACCAAAATTAGTCAGGCTTTCATGTGTGCAAGTCCCTCTTCCTAACTGGCAAAGTTAGCAACTCTATATCAAAGACTGCTTTACTGCTGTCAAAGCACTCTCTGGGCAGGCACTGCCTCCCAGCCTGGGAATTAGGTCCAGCTGAGGCCTCTGTATAGGAAAATCTGCCTTTCAGTGAATCAAGATAGCATCCTGTGCAAGCTTCCCTGCCAGCCTGGGAAAAGGCTACTCAGTGACGGAAATCTGGAGATTCCGAGAGAGAGAGAGAGAGAGAGAGAGAGAGAGAGAGAGAGAGAGAGAGAGAGAGAGAGAGAGAGAGAGAGAGAGAGAGAGAGAGAGAGGTTAGTGGTGCTGAGCTGCACAGATTCCAAGGCCAGGCTCTCAAAATGCAGTGAATTAGATAGCCAGTATCATCAGCAGTGAACCTGAGCCTTGCTACCAGTTACCTCAGCCCTTCCCACTGGCCAAGACAGAGAAAAATGTCAAAATGGCAATTTACCTTCAGTCTGTGAGAGCCAGGACTCAACAAGGGTGGGTGCAGGTGAAAGAGAAGAAGCTTTCTGCTCAGTGGTATGTTGACCAAATAGACAGCTCTATGCTGTGTCCTAGAGCTCACTAGGTGTCCAGAAGGCTCTGTTTAATTATTAATTCAGCCCTTGGTTTCCAGAAGGATTTAGGAGATTCGTGTTTAGTCTGCTATCTTGACTCTGCCCCTCTCTTTTATTTCAATGGTATGACCCGACTCAGCAGCACTTGGCTTTGGCATCATTAATCTTATTGTCTCTGTCAAAACAAACCCAATTTATTACGTATGTGTATATAGGCATATGCACATGTATACATGTTTTACATAAGTCCATGTATATATGTACATACATTTGTATATGTATACACAAGTTACATTCATTGGATATTTGACTATATGTATCTATATATAGAGATATACATACATACAGTAGGAAGCTGCATAGAGTAGGAACATGCAAGGGAAGAAAACTCAAGTATTTTCCTATAAAAGAATTGATAGAAAAGTGGTAAGACTGTGCCTTGTCAAAGGTGGAAACTTGGGAGACCCAAAAAAACAAGGCCGTCTTGTCACATTGTCTCTCACAGGTTTTGTTATACAGAGAGAAAAAGAGAGAGAACTACTCCATGAAATTTTAGAAGATGTAGTAGCATGTAAAAAGAAAAACATTCATACTCTCACTACCAAGAGATAAATATCACTAATTAATGATAGACTATAACACCATAAAATTTGGACAAGACTTTGTCATCTGCTACTTTTTACATCCTTGATACATTCTTGAAAACAAGATTCAGAATGGTTGCATATCTTTGTGTAACTAATTTCAATTTATCAAACTATTTAAATATGTAACAAAAATTATAATCTCAAATAAATTTATCTCTGATGATTACCTACCTATTCCTAGAAAAGTAAGTGATAGATATAATAGTACACAGAAATGCTTAGGATTCCTGATACTGTAGAGAGGTAATACTTTCTGTCATCCTTATGTAAAAAAGTTGTAAAAATCTTGGGTTTAAAGTACCTTTTTTTAAAATGTAGAAGAGCATAGAATGTACTTTAATTTAGTTAAATCACTCACTTTCTTAATAATCCAAATACAGAAGGTAGATTTTTTTCTTGCTGCCCTTAAGTCATCTGCTTAATACAACCCAGACATGCTAATTGATCCCTTCCTTGCCAACAAAGAAAGAACAAACCCAGTGCTATTGAATCAATTCTGACTCTTAGCAACCCTACAAGAGTAAAACTGCCCCACAGAGTTTCCAAGGAGCACCTGGCAGACTTGAACTTCTGACCTTTTAGTTAGCAACTGTAGTACTTAACCATGACACCATAAGGGTAGCCCTACATTATTGCTTCTTGTCCCCTTTTTCCTATGACTATATAAGTGCCTGTAACACGTATGAGTGAAATTTAGGCCATGACAAAATGAATTTGAAAAACCCACTTTGTAAATGGTAAATGGGACCTCAAGTTTGAAATTGATACTTTTGATATTAACTTTTAAAGGTGTGAACTTAAGAAGACTAGGACATACCAGTTAGGTAATTTTTTTCTGGAAGTGCAACCATTAATAAAATTGTCATTTGTTTAATTTTTTGACCTATTTTTCACCGTTAGTGATCCTCCAACCCCATGTATCACTGCTGCCCAAATGCCAAAAAACAATTTTAATAAAGTTAACTTTTCAGGAAAATATGCCAAGGACAGAAATCCCATGCAATTTTTGCTTAGGAGTCAAACATGAGAAATGCAATCTTTATAGCTTGTGGCAGAATAGAAAGAAAAGTCTGGAATGTAGATTTCTGTGCTTTACCTGCTTACTGAATAAGAAAGGAGGACATCCATCTTGAGAGCTGTCAGTCCAGGTCTGTTCCCAAATGCGACAGTCACTATTTTACATGAACAATAGCCCTAAAATAACTCCACTGAATAATATGCATAAGAGTTTCTGCATTGTGACTCACAGAAGGAGTAAGAGTCAATACAGGATTTGATTAATTACTTTCTATGTTAGCACACATCTTCGGTATTATACAGACTTTCATTTACTTAGTCAAGAGGAAGAGCTAAAAACATTTACTAGACAAAAGATCTAGGTCCTCAATTAAAGATAATATATACACAAATAAAAGCATATAAAATACACATATGTGAGATAAAAGAACATCCAGTAAGTCAAAATGCCAATTCAAAGAGCTCAAGTTTGTAAACTTGAATTACGTAAACTTTCCACAATGATTTCTGCCAAGGATTGAACGTGTTCCCTAAAAAATTTGTAGTAATTAGGCTGTGCCATAGTTCCTGGTATTGTGTGATGTTCCTCCCTGTTGGAATTTCTGCCTCTATGATGTTAATGACGGTGGATGGATTGCAGTTGTGTCGGTAGAGCAGATTCAGTGTGTAAGTTTGTTTTGTGCCTTCAGGTGGTCTCTTGAATTATAAAGGGAAAAATCTGACAGAGAGATTTGGGAACTGCATACAATCAAGAAAGTAGCACCAGGAATAGAGCTCGACCTTCAGACAGGAGGTTCCTCCACCAAGATGCTGCCTGAACAAAGACTGATAGAACACATGGGCTTTCCTCCAGAGCTGACAGAGAGAAAGCCTTACCCTGGAGCAGACACTTTGAACTCAGACTTATTAACTACTGGCCTGTGTAAGAATAAACTTCCCTTTGTTAAAGTCATCCACTCATGGTATTTCTGTTAGAGCAGTGCTAGCTGACTAAAACAATTCTGAACTCAGAAACAAACTGTCAAGGTGGTTTGAGGGAGAGCCATTATAGGGTTTAGAATAGTTTTAGCTCATCTTTCTGAATATAAAGAAAAACAGAAGAAAAAAGTAACATTGTTACAAAATTATTTGGGGGAGAAAGTAAATATACTGTAGTATTTATCATTAAAAAAATCCTTTCTCTTTACATCATATCCTTGTCCAGCAACTGCTCCATTTGTTTTCCTCTCTTTCATGGCAAAATTCCTTGATGGGTTGCTGCTACCCTTTCACTCTATGACCTTTTACCTAGCATATTGAAGTTTTGCACTCAGAGTTTAACCCATGTTGCACCACTGGATGTGCTCTTATCAGGGTCCCAGAATATCTCCACACTAATAAAAATCTTTTAGTAAATTCGTAACTACTCTCATCTTACTTTTCTGTGGGTAATAACTCAATCCAGTTGATCTACATTCCTCTCTGACCTCTATCTAACTGTTGTGATTTTTCTTCCTGTCTCTCCAGTCATTCTTTTTCCACTAATTCATTCAATACTCTTAATCTTCTGATCTTTAAATGTTGGAGAAATCAAGATCTGCCTTGGACATCTTCTTTAGTGACTTCATTCAGTTTCATGGTCTTCTGCATCACTAATACTCTCAAAAACAGGTCCATATAGAGGATTGTTTCCCTGAACATTAAATTTATGAAACAGTGGCCCGTTCAAAATCTTACTTGTCTAGAGACATTTTAAAATTAATATCTTCCAAAAAACCCTGATACCTCAGTTCTGCTGCTATCACAGATGTATTCCCCATCACAGAAAATGTTAAATTATTCTAATAGCTCAGATTAAAAAAAAAAAAAAAACCTGACATAATCACTAAAAACATACAAAAAGAGCATGGTACCATTATTAATAACTTTTCTTTTTATATTCTACCTCCATCAGCAAACCTATGAGCCAGAACTTCAAAATACATAATCAGAATAGGATCACTTCTCACTAGTTCTCTTATTGCCAATTAGGCCAAACCACTACTATGTTCTGTGCAAAAAAGTAGACTTCTGCTGGTCTTTAGTCCTCATTTGTTCTCCCCAGAAAGCAATCAGAATGATCTTTTTTCAAACTTACTGTGTCACTTTCCTGGAAAATAGTAATAATCATCTTCAATGAATCTCATCTCATTAAAAAATATATATTCTTATAAGTTCACTGCAAGTC
The DNA here is from genome assembly GCA_028571685.1 of Heterohyrax brucei. Lineage (NCBI taxonomy): Eukaryota > Metazoa > Chordata > Mammalia > Hyracoidea > Procaviidae > Heterohyrax > Heterohyrax brucei. The sequence continues at coordinate 57,240,174 of CM053145.1, read as the reverse complement.
TCTTTAATAACTGTCCACTTCTCCTTGGTTTCTTTGTTACTTCTCTAACTTCATCTCCTATTTCTCTTTCCCTTACTCACCTCACTTAAGCTAAAGCCCTATTTATGATTCTGGGAAAAGTAACCTGTTTTTTGTTTGTTTGTTTACTTTCATTTTCCAAGTGTTTAGAACAGTTCCTGAGATACAGCGAATGCTAGTCAATATTTCCACCCATCAGTTTTTGTACCATGGTGGCTTGAAAATTAGTATGATGCTGGAAGCTGTGCTAGTGATGTTTCAAATACCACCAGGGTCACCTGTAGTGCACAGGTTTCAGTGGACCGTCCAGATAACATAGACCAGGAAGGAGGGCCTGGTGATCTACTTTCAAAATTATCCAATGAAAGCCTATGAATCTCAACAGAATATTGTATGATATAGGACTGAATATGAGCCTCCTCATCTGGAAGGCAATAGTAGACTCAAGCATGCCTGCTATCATGAAGACAGCACAGGACCAAGCTATGTTTTGTCCTATTATACATAGCCAAACAAGGTCATCATAACTAAGATCCAGCTTCATGATAACTAATGATGCGATAGTTAAGAACTCAGGCTGCTAATCAAAATGTCAAAAGTTCAAATCCACCATCTGCTCTTTGGAAACTTGACAGAGTAATTCTACTCTATCCTATGGGGTCACTATAGGCTGGAGTGGACTTGACAGCATCAAGTTTGATAATAAAGAGAATAAGTAAATATTTGCTAAATTAAGGAAAAACTACACAAATCGTTCAGTAAAGTGACTAAATCAAATTTCATAATCAATTTCTGTTTTAGTAACATCAACTTACAAACCCTGTTGGGGTAATGGTTAATTGTTCATCTTCTAACTGACAGATCAGTGTTTGGAATTACCATTAGCTCCGTGGGAGAAAAGGCCTGACCATCATTCTCATGAAGTATATAGCCTAGGAAACCTTATGGGGCAATTCCGTCATACATATTTTCTTTGAATTAGTGTCAAAATAAGAGCACACAATGACAATGCCAACGTAATTTTTTCAGACTGTATAAAAAAGATTTGTGATAAATGTTGATACATTTAGTCTAAATTTATAAAGTTTCAGGTGCACGTTTCAACACATAAACAGTCCTTCAAAGTTCTAGGTTTTATCTATAGAAATAAAAATAGCTACGGATGTCTATGTAAATCAAAGCAAGTGATTTTGTTTGTCACAATTATCTGCATATTTCCAACCAAAAAAGGCATCTAATAAATCCAAATAAAGTGATGGAATACTATTCAGCTCATAGGAGAAATGAAGTCTTGATACAAGTTACAATATGGATGGTGCTGGAAGACACAATACTAGTGAAATCAACCACAAAAGGGCAAGTATTGTTTGGACTCAAAAAAGACAAGAAAAGGCAAATGAATAGAGAACAAAGTTTATTAGTGGTTACCTGGAGTGGGAAACAGGTGGGGTTAAAGGTGATGGACTTGATTAAGAAGCTGATCAGTTGAATTGCTGTCATAAACTGTACACCAGTAAAAACTTAAAAAAAAAAAAAAATCCAAACACAAACAATTGTTTGAATTATCCACTTTGAATATGCACATAATGTCAAGGATTATTTCAGTGAAAATCTCTTAATTTGCATGTTTTCCTAATCCCAGTGTGAATGACTAGAGGATCCTACCTAATTGGTTTTGAGCAGCTCACACCAAGGCAAATCATTATGTTTGATACAAATGAGATACAAATGTGATTTACAAAATGTTAAAATTAAAAACTCCAATGAATACTTGAAGCCTGCAACTTTGTGCCATTTTACTTTTGTGTTTGTCTATGTTCAATTTAATGGCATTTTAAATAATATCTTACACACAGATTTATTTCCACTCTAGTAGATTTCTTTTTATTTTTATTGTGATTAAGTGAAAGTATACAATCCAAATCAGTTTTGCATGGCTGTCTATCTACAGCATTTCTGCTCTCCTTGCCCCATCACATCACTCTCCTCCTTTTCATTTTATGCTTGTTGTTAACCCCTTAACAAGCGCCTGCCACCTCCTTTCCACCCTCTTCTCTCCCATCTGGAAAGAGACATGTAGGACAGCCTCCTATAAATGCATAGAATCACAAAGTACATCCATCATATGATCACAGTGTGTCCCTGAATCTAGTCCATTTCTGTCTGAAGAGTTGATTGCAGTAGTGTTTTCTGGACAGGGGCAGCAGCAGGTCTAGAGACCATGCTCCCAGGGGATCCTCCATGCCATAGGACCACCAGTTGTGATCTTTTAGTAGAGTTCTTGATCTGTAGCTCTGTTTTTCTCACGTTACCACAGGGACTCAGCATTGTGTGCCCCATCACAGCTGTCTGTGCTGGTGGCTGGGCACCATGTGGTCCTTTGGGCCACATGTTGACACTGTGTTCTCAGGGATCATATCTTCTGGCTGAGTTGGGACCATTTGGTGTACCTCAGGTGGTAGCTTGCCAGCTTTTAAGACCCTAGATACCACTCATCAATATGGGGTACACAAGACTCTCTTAGTAATACACTAATTATGTCAACTGACCTCGATGTCCCCCGAGAGTGTGATCCCCATACTGTTCTCCTGCTACTCTATCCTTGCAACATGGGTTGAGGTTAGAACAGCTTTAAGCTTAAGGCGAGGTCTAGTTAAGTGGATCTCCTTTCTACTGTATGCTGTCATTGCTTTCACCTAACCAAATTTCTATGAGCTGTGTAATCTACGATCAACCCTCACCCCCTCTCCCCGCCTTTGCAGCCTTAAAAGAGTCTTTTGTTCTGTACATAAGTCTGTAAGTCCTAATAGCAGGGGTCTCATACAATATTTGTCCTTTAGCCACTCACTGATTTCACTCAACATAATGTCTTCCTATTGAAACCAGGTTATGAGATGATTCCTAAAAGCGTCATTGTTTTTCTTCATTGCATAGTGTTCCGTTGAGTATACGTGCCACAGTTTGGGTTGATTCCATCTTTGGGCTACTATGCTCTGTGCTGCAATAAATATTCTAGTGCCAGTGTGCGTTCATGTGACAGCCTTTGTTTCTGTATGATAAGTTACAAGCAGTGGGATTACTGGAACAAATGGTGTATCTATTTCCAGCTTTTTAGGGAAGAACCAGATTGCTTTCCAAAGAGGTTGTACTGTTTGCACTCCCACCAGCAGTGTAGGAGAGTTTCAATTTCATCACTGCCTCTACAGCATTTGTTATTTTGTGTTTTTTGGATTATGGCCAGTCTTGTTGGGGAGAGATAGTACCTTACCGCAGTTTGGATTTGGATTTCTCTAATAGCTAGTGATTGTGAGCATTTCCTCATGTGTCTTCTGGCTGCCTGGCTGCCCTTTCTAGTGAAGTGTTTGGCCATCTCCTTTGCCCATCACTTAACTGGGTTATTTACCTTTTTCTTGTTGATATTTTGCAGTACCTTGTAGATTATGGAGATCAGACATCGCTCTGACATGTAGTTGCCAATTATTTTTTTCCCCACTCTGTAGGTGTTTTTTAATTCTTCTGATAAAGACTTTAGATGAACAAAAGTATTTGATTCTTAGTAGTTCCCATTTATGTGCTTTCTCTTCTTTTGATCACGCTTTGTCAGATTTTGAAGTCTAAGCTGTGTATTAGAACTTCCATAATTGATGCTATTTTTTCATGTACGATGTTTATCATTTTAGATTTGATGTTTAGGTCTTTTATTCAGTTTGAGTTAGTTTTTGTGTAAGGTGTGAGATATGGGTCTTGTTTCAATTTTTGCAGATGGATATTCAATTTTGCCACCACCATTTGTTAAAGAGATTGTTTTTACCCCAGTGTAAAATCTTAAGGCCTTTGTCAAATATCAACTGTTCATAGGAGGATGGTGGCATCTCTGGGGTCTCAACTCTGTTCTATCAATCTCTGTTTCTCTTTTTGAACCAGTACCAGGCTCTTTTGACAATTGTGGCAGTGTAATAGGTTCTAACATCAGGTAGTGAGATGCCTCCCATTGTGTTCTTCTTCAGTAGTGTTTTACTTCTCCAGGGCTTCTTCCCTTTCCAGGCAAAATTGGTGATTTGTCTCTCCATCTCATTAAAAAATGTCATTGGAATTTGTATTGGGATTGCATTATATAAGTTTATTGCTTTGGGCAAAATAGACATTTTCACAACCTTAAGTCTTCCTATCCATAAGTAGGGTAGGTTTTCCTTTTATGTAAGTTTCTCATTGTTGTAAGTTCTTTTAGTTCTCTTTATAAAGGTCTCTTATCTCTAGTTAAATTTATTTCTAGGTGTTTTATCTTCTTGGGGCCTATAGTAAAAGGTATTGATTTGGTGATTTCTTCTTTGATAATGTCTCCGTTGCTATAAAGGAATCCTACTGACTTACTTTACGTTTATCTTATGTCCTGATATTTTGCTGAACTCTTCTATCAGTTTGAATAGTTTACTTATGGATTCTTTGCATATACAATCATATCATCTGCAAACAAAGAGATTTTTACTTCTTTGTCAGTGCAAATGCCCTTTATTTCTTGGTCTTGTCTAATTGCTCTGACTAGGATTTCTATTGCAATGTTGAATAAGAGAGGTGAGAGTGGGTATTCTTGTCTAGTTCCCATTCTCAAGGGGAATTCTTTCAGTCTCTCTCCATTCAGGATGATGTAGGTGGGTGGCTTGGTGTAGATGTCCCTTACTGCATTGAGGAATTTCCCCTCTATTCCTGTTTTGCTGAGAGTTTTTAGCATGAACAGGTGTTGGACTTTGTTAAATGCCTTTTCTGCATCAATTGACAAAATCAGATGATTCTTGTCTTTTGTGCTATTTATGTGGTTGATCACATTAATTGTTTTTCTGATGTTGCACCAGCCTGGCATCCCTGGTATGAATCCAACTTGGTCATAGTGAATTATTTTTTTGATATGCAGTTGAATTATATTGGCAAGGATTTTGTTGAAGATTTTTTCATCTAAGTTCATGAGTGACATCGATCTGTAATTTTTTGTTGTTGTTGTCTCTTTGGTATCAGGTTTATGCTGGCTTCATACAATGACTTCGGATGCATTCTATGCCTTTCTATGGTATAAAATAGCTTTAGTAGCACTGAAGTTAACTCTTCCCTAAAATTCTCTGGTACAGTCATCAGGGCCAAGACTTCTGATTTGGTATTTTTTTTAAGACTTTTTCAGTCTCTTGCTTTGTACTGAGCTTATTAAGTTGTTCTACTTCTCCTTGTGATAATTTTGGTAGATGATATGAATCTAGAAATTTGTCCATTTCCTCTAGGTTTTCAAGTCTGCCAAAGTGCAGTCTTTTGTAGTATTCTATTATAACACTTTTGATATCTTTTCAAGCTGTGGTGATAACTCCCATCTCACTTCTTATTTGGGTTATTTGTTTGCTTTCTTGTTTTTCTTTAGTAAATTTCACCAATGGTTTATCAATTTTGTTATTCTTTTCAAAGAACCAGCTTTTGGATTTATTATTTTTCCAATTGCTCTTCTATTCTCTAATTCATTTAGTTCTGCTCTAATCATTGTTACCTACTTTCTTCTGATGCCTGAACAGGTTCTCTGTTGCTCTCTTTCTACTTGTTCAAGCTGTAGGATTAATGCTTTAGTTTGGGCCCTATCTTCATTACAGATATGTGCAGTTATAGAAATAAACTGACCTCCGAGTACTGCTTTTGCTGTATCCCATGTGTTCTGGTAGGACATGTTTTCATTTTCATTTGATTCCCTAAATTCCTTTATTTCTTCTATAACCCATGGGTTTTTGAGCAAGGCATTGTTCCGTTTCCATGAGTTTCAATTTCTGCCTATGATTTTTCTTTAATTGATTTTAACTTTTATGGCTTTATGGTCTGAGAAGATGCTTTGCAATAATTCAGTGGTTTGGATTTCCTTGAGACTTGCTTAATGTCCTAACACATAGTCTATTCTGGAAAGTGTTCTATGTGCATTGGAGAAGGTGTACTTATCTACTGATGGGTAAAATGTTCTGTATATGTCAGTAAGGTCTACTTGGTTGATTGCTGTAATAAGATCTTCTGTATGTTTACTGAACTTTTTTTCTGAATGACCTGTCCACTACTGAAAGTGGAGTGTTAAAGTCTCCAACTATTACTCTGCAGTGAGCTATCTCATTTTCCCATGCTGTCAGTATTTGCTCAATGTATTTAGATGCTGTGGTATTGGATGCATAAATATCTAATATTTTGTGTCCTGCTTATGTGTTGAACCTTTTACCAATAAATAGTGACCACCCTTGTCCACGATGGCGGGTCTTACATTAAAGTCTATTTTATCTGATATTAGAATTACCACTCTCTTCTTTGTTACGTTGTTCTCTTGGTATATATTTTCCATCCTTTAATTTTCAGTTTGTTCACATCTTTGAGTATTAGGTATGTCTCTTGTAAGCAACATATAGATGGATTGTGTCTTTTGATGCATGATGTCATTCATTTTCTCTTTATTGGAATATTCAGCCTCTTTACATTCAGTGTAATTACTGATAGGTACGTGTTTAGTGCTGTCATTTTGATGTATTTATTTCTGTGTTGTTGATGGTTTCTGTTTTTCTTTGTATTGTGTTCTGGGTCATTCTTCTTTATGATTTGACTTATCATCTTTTTCAGCATTGGTTTTGTGTTTTTTGAGACTCCTGCATTATGCTTCTTGTTTTCATGTGCCACACTGTTGTTTTGCTTTATGGGTACCTCTATAGTCCCCCTTATTATTCTAAGTTGAAACAATACTTTAACTTTTGTATATCTTTTGAATTTCTTCTTCATCTGAAAGGGATATACCTACTGTAATATATCCCTATTTTTAGTGTGATAATCTCTTAGTTTTCATGCTATGATCATTGGTTCCCTTTGCTTAATAATGTGGATTTGATTGAGCTTATTGACTTCCATAAGTCAATAGGATTCTGGATGCTGTGTTATAGATTGCCTCCTTAAGTGTACATTTAATGTTTTTGTTTTTCTAAGCAAAGAGCTTCTATCAGTATTTCTTTTAGTTTGGGTTCGGTTTTTACAAAGTTTATAAGCTTCTGTTTATCTGTGAATTTCTTAATTTCACCATCATATTTCAGAGACAATTTTACAGGATGTATAATTCTTGGCTGGTGGTTTTTCCCCTTTAGGACTTTAAATGTGTCATTCCGATGCTGACTTGCCAATATCATTTCTGCAGAGAAGTCAGACAAAATCCTATAGTGTTTCCCTCTTAACGTTATTGCTTTGACCCTCACTGCCTTTAAGAGAATCTGTTAATGGTTCATTTATTAAGCTTGATTAGAACATGTCTTAGTGTCTTTCTTCTGGGGTCTGGTTTTTGTGGCAATTGGTATACTTCTTGGATATCTATTTTCTCTTTTTTCGTAATTTCAGGGAAGTTTTCTGTCAGCAGCTCTACAGCAATGCTGTCTGTATTTTAATCTGTCTCTCCTTGTTCAGGAACTCCAATTAATCATAGATTCTCCCTCTAAATAGAATCCCACATGTTTCTTAATGCTTTTTCACTTTTCTTATTTCTTTTCTCTGATTTCTCCTTATAAATTCTTGTGCCACTCACTCCATCCTCAAGTTTACTAAGTCTGAAGTCCATCTCTTCAATGTTGTTCTTTTGTCTGTGGCTCGAATTGTCTAATCCTGTAATTTTGTTATTAGTCTGCTAGATTTAATTGTTGATGTTCCATGAGTTCAAATACTTACTTAATCCTTTATTTTGTTCTGCTGCATTTTGTTTAATCTCTAGGAGGGCTCTATGCATAGTTCTTACATACTTGACCTCTGATAGTTTCAAAAAGGCTTCTTCACTTGGGAAGTTTTTTGATTCTTTATTTTGGGAACTTTCTGGAGACATGGTAGAGTGTTTCTTTAAATGGTTAGCTATGGTCTGTTGTCTGTGTGCCATCTAGAAGCTGTTTGATTTCTCTGTGATACCTCAACAGGAGCTGAAACATAGTTCTAAGAGGAGAGTTGGTCACCAGCTGTCTGTCCATACTCTAGTGATTGACCCCAGGTTTACTTTCTTGGGTGGAAATCTCTGCCTCTTGGCTGGCAAAGACAACACCCTACTTACAGAGTCACTGGGGGGCTGTCAGCTGACACTATGACATAGGTCAGTGAAGGGTGGAGGAGAAGCTACCAGGTCTCTCAGCAGTCAGATCTCCAGGTGTTATTGAAAAGACACTTTACTTCTAAGCAGGGAGTGGTTCGACTGCTGCTGAAAACACTCAGGCCCTCAGGTGTGTCAGGCCCCTTCTTCCAGCTAGCAGCAAAAGTCCCTCATAGGCCATTCTCAGATGCTATGACATGGTACAAAGCAGGGACAGGTTAGGGCCTTCCAGACATCCTCTGTCGGGCCCCACCATGAATCTAGACACAAATTGTCCCAAATGCCACCTTTCTGCTAGAGAAGCACTTGCCAGGTGGGCTGCTGCTCCTCTTGAAAATAAGCTACAGCTAAGGCACTCAGCTAGATGACTCCAACTCCCAGTCGAGCAAGACGGTGTCCCAGCTGAGCTGCCCTTAGTACTGTGAGACAGCAGTCTACAGTGCAGCTCAGAAAAGAGAGGGTGGAGTGGCAGTCGTGGCTTTAGTCAGCAGCTGTGGTTTCAATATGTGGCTGTCTCATGGACTGTCTCTCTGCTGCACTATATGCTGTTTACTTAAGTGCTTCAGTTTGGTGTATTTGTTGGCTCATGCCCAACCCCCACCTCTTGAATAACAAAGAAGGTGTCCGTACTTGCAGTTCTCCAGTATGCTGAGTCAGCAGGAGTGGGGGTCAGCAGCTGCTGGTTCATCTTTGAGAGGGGTAGTTTAGTCTGTTACTGGTGCCTAGTCAAATCTGACAATACTACTCCAGGTCCTATGGCTCCCCAGATGTCCACTGCTCCATTCAGTTTTCATTCCAGGCCTTAGTTCTCAGAGGGAATTTATGAGATGTGTGTCTAGTTTGGCATCTTGGCCCTGCTTCTCTTTGGTAGATTTCTTATTCCATCTCTTTTCACTGTCCAAACAAAACACATTGCCATATTTTTGTTCCTTCAGATAAACATAAGTTTCCACAAGAATACAACGGAAGAATTTTTTGCATCATGAACTCTAGGGTGATTCAGTAAATGTGGGAAACTACACGTATAAGGATTATCACATTTCTCCTTTGATTTTTCCAAGCCAAGCCAAGTAATGAAAAAAGGCAACTCAAGAAGAGTAAACACAAAAATATTTAGATTTTTGTTGTTGGTGGTGGTTGTTTTATCTTTTTTTTCTAGTAGCCTCAGGAGACCCAAAAGAACCTAGAGAACACATCCCAGTTACAGAATTCCCTCTTAGGTTCACTTTCCTCATTCTAGTGTTTTGTTTATGATCTATATCCTGATGACTGTAGTAGTCCCTTTGGCTCTTTACCAGAAGTCCTGCTTTCTTACTTGTTTACTCATGCAACTCTCCAGATTCTTTCCTCTGCCCCTTTAATCTCATGTCCTACACACACAAGCTCCCTGGTGGTGAAGTAATTAAGAGCTCAGACTGCTAACCGAAAGATCTACCAGTGGTGCCTTGGAAACTCTATGAAAAAAGTTCTATTCTTTCCAATATGGTTACTATGAATTGGAATGGACTTAACGGCACACAGCAAAAACAGCAACACACCCACCCACCCATCAACCTACCCTGGAAATTCTTGGGGCTTGATGGGAATTTATCTGAAATTCATCTTCTCTTATCACCTTCAGTAGCTACTCCCAGTTGGTTTTAAACTATTTTGCTGGTACCAAAAATTTTCACAGATCTTTTTTCTCTTGATCTCTGGAAGATCAAGCATCTTTGCTACGTGACCATTTACAAAAGCATTTCTTTCTTTGAAAAAGAACAATATTGTAGTTAAGTGACAGTTTACAATCCAGGTCAATTTGTCATGTAAAACCCTGAGTACCCACATCTCTGCAATTTCATCTGCTCTCCTCATCCTGTGCCAGAACACTCCTCTTTTCCATTCTTTACTTCTAGTATCCACTCAACCAACATTTGTCCCCTCCTCTCCACCATCAGTATTTCCTTTTAAAATGGGGAAGCACTGATTATCAATGAGGTTTTGGTACCTCCAATTGATTTATATATATATACATGGGAACACTGGTTGCATAGTGGTTAAGGCTACAGCTACTAACCAGAAGGTCAATAGTTCAAATCTGCCAGGGGCTCCTTGGAAACTCTATGGGGCAGTTCTACTGGCTCTACAGGGCCAATATGAGTTGGAATTGACTCAATGGCAGTGGTTTTACATACATATATACACACAACATATGTACATATGTATATATGTACACATATATGTATATATACACATATATACACACAACATAATTTTAAGTTTTAGGTGACATTTTGTTGCTTATGGTCAATTGATTTCCAGTGTCATAAGCCAGTTTATCCAGTCATCATTTGTACTACATAGTATGTTCTCTTTAATCTTGCATTCATACTTGCTGGTCATAATACCAACTACAGAAAGTTGTCAGAGTGCTTAAAAATTATACATATATTTTAAACACACTTGTATATACTTATATACACAATACATATACACATTGCATACAGATAGTAACTAGTATGGTCTAGAAATTCAACAGTAACATATTTTCACTATATTAACCATAATTGAACAGGTTATAATTTTAGCTACAGAGATAGCTATCCCTCAATAGAGTGGCTCAATATGAATATAATAGTTGTCTTTGTAGACCACTCAGATATACTATAATAATTCTATCTAGTTAGCTCATATATCCGTCAACTAACTAAGATAGTCTGTTGATCAAGGCTAGTCACAGTACCTCATTCTGGAAACCTGTATTTGATGCCAAATTTCTTCATATAAACTTATTATGGTTTCAGATACTGAGATTTTGTAACACAGTATTAAATTTTGTGAGTTTCAAGTTTGGTAAGTATATCATTAGCAAGAAAATGATGCAAATTAAGCTCAAGGAAACACTCGCTGGCATTAACTACCAATCAAGATGGGAAGCTAATGTTTGATGTTAGTGGGCTTATCTGAGGAATAAATGAGTTGATGATCTGTATAGATAATCTCTAGTAATAATTAATACAGGACTTAATAAGATATGTGACATAGAAAATAAGCAAAGTGGAACATTAGCACCATGGAAATTGCAATCTTATTAGAAGTATGTTCATTATTTAAACAAGCACTATCCTGTTTTGCACTATTACAGCATGATGCTAGCTCCCACATGAATCAAGTGTAACTCCAATTTATCTCAGACTGAGCCACACATTTTCATTTTCTACCTTGCTTTTTCTTTTTATTATTCTTTATTTTTTTAGTTAAGCGTACATATTCCTTATTCTTGTGATATAAATAGGAACTGACACACTGATCTCTTGATAATACAGCCTTCTCTTTATCTGAAGTATTTCTTCTAACTTTACTTAAGAGGAAAAAGGAAAAAGGATGGCCCCATGGTGCCTTTATGCTTCATTTTGGCTCCATTTCTCTCTTCTAGAGTGCCATTTGTTTGTGCTCTTCCAGTAGTTACTAGAGCCGTCAGGAATTGTTTAAAATGCACAGAACAAAGTGTTTTGCTTCTGGCCACTTGTGCACATTCAAAAAATAAAGTATAAACACTACCTATTCCAAGCATCAGGGGAAGAGCCAAGTTTATGCAATGGCTGAGAGTAAGAGAGAAAATAAGTATTCCCTCATGAGGTTCTTACCCTGTCCATTGATGTCTTGCTTCATTTTTAAAAGAGCAAACCCAAATTGAATCAGCAGCAAAATTTAGACATTTCTTAGTGGATTTTACACTTAAGCCATAGGGATTTGTAGATGAGTCATGTTAGTTCACAAGTATTTCTTGATCACTGACCATTTTCAGAATATTATACTAAGTTATAAAATATGTATCTGAATGATGTGCCTAATACATAATTTTTTAAGGATTTATATTTCACAGGAACGATATGTAAGGGGGCTTTTCTTTTCAATTTAATGTTTAGATAACCATTTCAGCTGGAGACTAAACTAAAAATATGAATAAATTATGAGAGTGTTTTTTCATGTTGAATTATAGGGAAGCAGACACATGAAAACAGATCCATGGAAAACATGAAAACAGACATAAATCTTAAGGAATAAGGGGATAATCTTAAGTTGCTTTATATGCATGAAAATATATACACACGTGTATATATTTTATATACTGTTAGAACAGCCCTAGCTGACTGAAACAAAGTTGGTACCGTGAGAGTGGGGTGCTGCTCTAGCAAATACCTAAAATCTGGAAGCCGTTTTGAAACTGCGAATGAATAGAAGATTCAGAAGGAATGAAGAGGGCACAGATGGTGAGAAACAGAGGGCTGGTGGCAGCAGCAGCAACAGAAGCAGAACCAGGGGCAGTGCTGGAGCCGACCCGTGGAGCGAGAGAGCTAAGTACCTGCTCACAGAGTTTTCCTCGCAGATCGGGGTGCCACTCGGCACTTAAATCGGTAGAGCTGGCCTTGCTGACCCACAGAGAGAAAGGGCTGAGTGCCTTTGGGCAGAAAACTTTCCAGCAAGAGTGGGGTGCCTCTGGGTGCTTGAATCAGTGGAGCTACAGAGCTTTGGAACACTTGCCCCAGTAGGGCAGATGTGGGCCTGAGGCCTGGGCCATGTGGCCACAGGAAGCTGAAGCTGAAGAGACAAACATCGTGAGAAGCTGAGCTGCCTCAGTCTCCAAAGGTATGGCCATGACCTCAGGGGTTTGAGAGGGTGGAGCCATGGCGTCCTGTGTTCGTAAGGGTGAAATTGCCACTTGGTGGTGCTCCTAAAGCTGATGGGGTAGCGTTTCTGTCCAAGTGAGCCATGAAGGCAGAGTTGTAGCACAGGGCTAGGGTCTCCACTCAGAAACCAAAGAGCATGGCCAATACCTACAGACTGGAAGGCAGGGCCACTGTGTAAAATGTCTCAGAAAGTGGAAAATTATTTCCAAAGCTTTGAGGGCTAATGTAATGAGTTCTGCTGACTTGCTTGTTACTTGTTAATGCCTTCTTTCCGTGCAATTTCTCTCATTTATAATGGAATGTCTAACTTGCGCCTGTCCTGCCATTGTAGCTTTTGAAGCAGATAGCTTGTATTCTAGGTTTCACAGATGCAAAGAAATTTTTCAATTTGGGACTTAGAACTGATTTAAGATTTCTTTCATATGGGATGGAAATAATTTTGACATGATGAGAAAATTGTGGTACATGTTTCAATTATGTGATTTTTGGGGTGCCAAAGGGTGGGATGTCAGTGTCCCCTAAAAAATATGTGTAGCCATGTGGCTGGACCATGATTCCCAGTATCTTGTGACTGTCCTCCATTTGTGGTTTTCCTATGCTGTATGTTAAAGGATTAGGGTGGGAGTGTAAATCCCTTCATAGGATCACATCCCTGCTCCACTGTAAAGGGAGTTGCCCTGGAGTATGGCTTTCATTTCATCCTGCAAGAAGTAAAAGGAAAGGGAAGCAGGCTGAGAATTTGGAACCTTGCACCATCAAGCAAGCAGTACTAGGATAAGAGCGCATCTTTAGACCAGAGGTTCCTGCACCAAGATGCTCCTTGGACAAAGACTGATACAATACTGGACTTTCCTCCACAGCCAGCAATGGGGAAACGCCTTCCCGTGGAGTTGACATCCTGAATTTGGACTTGTAGCCTACCAGACTGTACAAGAATGAACCATCCTTTGTTAAAGCCATCCACTCTGTGATATTTCTGTTAGAGCAGTCCTAGCTGACTAAAACATATACATATATGTGTATACAAGGTTCAGCAATTAATTTCACAAACTTAATTGTTTTAAGTGCTACATGCCTCACTGTTGAATATCACTATGTTCACCTTCAAAGTACTCCCCTAGGGAAGCTGTGAACTGACGCCAGCACCTAGTCCAGCCATCAGAAAAAATTTGGAACTTTTCTGGAATGGCCATGGCACACGTTGACAAGGTAGAAAGTTAGTGAATTTAATTGTATAGTTGTCTGTGAGGGAATTTTTAGCCAGTAAACATATAACTGTATTGGAATACTCTACCTACTCACATGATCTGGCCTCCAGTGATGTTTTACTTTACTCAAAGATAAAGGAAATACTGAAAAGAAAATACTTTGATGACATTCAGGACATCAAGGGTAATATGATGATAGCTCTAACAGGCATTCCAGAAAAAGAGTTCCGAAAGTTCTATACAGGGTGGACTAGGCACTGGCAGTGCTGCACAGCTTCCCAAAGGGAGTACTTCAAAGGTGACTATAGTGATATTCAGTGATGAGTTATGTAGCACTCTTTCTAGGATGATTTTGCAAACTTGTCAGACCCCATATATGTACATACATACATATGTATGTGTACATACATATATATATGTGTGTGTATATATATATACACACCTGCAAAAGCTGTAAGCTGTGTAAGGTAGAAATCTGTCAGAGAAGGAAAGTTCAATTATGTGTCACTAGTAAAGAACAATAGAAAAGTGGTAAGACTTCTCACTGTCAAAGGCAGAAAACTGCAAGACCAGGAAAAAACAAAGCAAGACCATCAAGTTCTGGCTTTCACAGATTTCAATGCATATGTGAAAATCAATGATTAAAATAATTCCTCATTGAATGAATTAATAAATATAAAAACTGGCCCCCACATGTGTCTGAAGTTTGTGGTACTATGGGGGCTGGTGGGTTGCTATGATGTTGGAAGCTATGGTACCAATATTTAAATAGTAACAGGGTCACATATGGCAGACAGGTTTCAGATGAACTTCCTGACAAAGGCAGATTAGGAAGAAGGACCTTACTGTCTACTTCTCAAAAGAATTAGCCAATGAATAACTTATGAATAGCAGCTGAACACTGTCTGATAAAGTGCTAGAATATGTGCCCCTCAGATTGGAAGGCACTCAAAATACCAGGGTAGATGCATATTCAAAGTAGAGACAACCTTAATCATGTGGAGGGGGTCAAGCTTTTGAGACTTTCCTTTGATAATGTGGCACAATTCAAGATAATAATAAATAACTGCAAACATCTTTTAATAATCAGAAAGTGAAAAGCATAAAATATGAGTCTAGAAAAATTGGAAATTGTTAAAAATGAAATGGAATAATTAAAAATTAATATCTTAGGCATTAAAAAAAAAAGTCATTGATTCCACTGGGACTCAGTAAGCACAGATGACAGAGTAGAACTGTCTTAAAGGATTTCCAAAGAGCAACTGGTGGGTTCAAACTGCTGACCTTTTGGTTAATAGCTGTAGCTATTCTTTAAAAAAAAAAAAAAAAGATATATTGTGCTTAAAATGAAAGTTTACAATTCAAGTTAATTTGTTGCAAAAAACTTAACACACATTTTACTATGTACTCTAGCTACTCTTTTACACTCTGTGACAGCACACTCTTT
The DNA here is from genome assembly GCA_028571685.1 of Heterohyrax brucei. Taxonomy (NCBI): domain Eukaryota; kingdom Metazoa; phylum Chordata; class Mammalia; order Hyracoidea; family Procaviidae; genus Heterohyrax; species Heterohyrax brucei. The sequence continues at coordinate 57,224,721 of CM053145.1, read as the reverse complement.
ATTTCCATCTGGTATGTTCTGTGCCCATTTAACCAGCCCTCTGCCCTCTTGTCTCACCACTGCACAGGAGCTGGGTGCTTAGCTCATATACCTATTTAAACCAAGAACACATTTTTCAGCAGTATCAATTTATCTCTTACAGTCAGTTGATTCCGGGGCCATGTCTTCCATGGACCATTCAATCTGTCAGACCGTCAAGTATGATCCTGGAATTCGAGTTTTGCATGCAAATTTTTCTCTCACAACTTCAGGGACTCTGTTTTCTTATTTCCTGTCAGGGCAGTCCCTGGTAGTAGACAGATAACATCTAGTTCCTCTGGTTTCATGCTGACATTGTCTCCAGATTATGTGGCACTTTCTGGGCTCACATTTTCATTGTGTCTTTGATGTACTTAATTCTCCTCTACTTCAGACGACTTGGAATCAACTGATGCTACTTAGATGGCCATTTACTATCTTTTAGAACCCCAGATTCCACTCACTAAAGTGGGATGCATAGCCAAGCCAAGCGCCGTCGAAAGCAGGATGCATGACATTTTCTTAAAAAACTTTTTATGCCAAACAACCTAGATGTTCCCTGAAACTATGATCCACAGACCCCAATCCACACTGCTCTGCCCTTTGAAGTATTGGCCTGTATTTAGGAAACTTCTCAGCGTTTGATTTAGTCCAGTTGTTCCGACTTCTCCTCTACATGTGTTGTCCCTCTCTTCACCTAAGTTAATTCTTATCAACTATCTAATTTAAAAACTTCTCCTCTCTCTCCTTCTCCAATCTTGTAGCCATCAAAGATTGTTTTCTTCTGTTTTTAAACCTTTTCTTGAGTCCTTTTAATAGTGGTCTCATACAATATTTGTCTTTTTGCAAGTGACTAATTTCACTCAACAAATGTCTTCCAGATTGCCACCTGTTAGGAGATGTTTCCCAAGTTTACCACTGTTGTTTATCATTATATAGTATTCCATTGTATTAATATAGTTTATTTATCAATTCATCTGTTGACAGGTATCTAGGCTGATTCCATCTTTTTTCTATTGTGGGTTGCTTTATATACATGTGCAAGTTTGACTATGAATAAGGGAGACCAAAGAAGAATTTATACCTTTGAATTGTGATGATAGCAAAAAGTATGCATATAACGTAAACTGGAAAACTAATAAACACATCTATTTTTGAACAAATGTAACCAGAGTGCTCCTTAGAAGTAAGGATGGCAAGACATCTTACATACTTTGGACAGGTTGTCAGGAGAGATTAGTCCCTGGAGAAAGACACCATGCTCGGTAAAGCACAGGGTCAGCAAAAAAGGACGATCCTCATCCAGATGGACTGACACAGCAGTTGCAACGAAGGGCACAAGCGTAGAAAATACAGTGAGGATGACGCGTGATGCGACAGTCTTTCATTCTGTTGTGCATGTGGTCACTGTAAGTCAGAATCAACATCAGGGCACCAAGCAGCAGCGACAACAACACATCTACAGTAAATATATCTGTATTTCAACCTTGATCGGGGATGTATAATTACAAATGTGTGAGCATATAGGCACAAATTGTGTGATTTTAATTTTGAAGTAAAACCCACATAATGTTGTTGTTGCTAGGTGTCCTTAAGTTACTTCCGACTCATATAGCAGTCCTATTTACAGTAGTGCTAAACACTGCCTGACCATGTGCCATTCTTATAATTGTTGCTATATTTCAGCCCATTTCACAACCACTGTGTCAATCCATTTCCCTAAGGGTCTTTCTCATTTTTTGCTGAACCTGTGCTTTACCAAGAATGATGTACTGCTCCAGGGATTGGCCTACCTTGAATATGTCCAAAGTAAGTGAGATAAGTCTTACCACTCACTTCTAAGGAGAGTATTTTTGCAGTACTCTTCCAAGACAAATTCATTTGCTTTTTGGCATTCTGTGCTATCGAAAGGATTCAGCTGTGACACACAATAAAAAAGTGAAGGATACAATCCTGATGGTTATTAAGAAGATAAGAAAGAAAGAAAAGACCAAAATATATATCACAGGAGATGATGAAACTTGCTCTTGAACATAAGGTAGATAAAGTGAACAAAATAAATAATGAAGCAAAAGCTGAAAGGAAGATTTCAAAAGGTAGCTTGAGAAAACAAAGTATTACAATGAGCTGTGCAAAGACCAGGAGTTACAGACTTGAAAGGGAAGATGCTACTCAACACTTCTCAAGCTGAAAGAACTGAAGGAAAAATGTCTTCCTTTCAACATTTCCTTTATCGTTGGGTAAGGAAAAAAGTCACTGTCAATTTTATGACATTCAGGACATCAAGGGTAATACAGTGACAGCTCTCCAGTTGCTCTGAAGGGTAAACTAGGCACTGACATCTGTGTAAGGGACATACATGGAAGGCCACTGTATTGATAGTCGGTGATGAATTATGTAGCACTTTTTCTAGAATGACTGCATGAACTTAATTGGCAGTCCTCATATATGCTAGTAAATTTTCCAACTTGAAGGATTATCTGTTGCCTCCTTGTCTTATTTAATTCTCAGGTTCTATTTAGGCAGTTAGGACTAATATTTCTATAGATGTTTTGCCTAGAAAGAAACTAAGGTTCCATGAAGTTAAATGATCTTCTTAACATTAAATAATTAATTTTGGTGAATGTGGGTGTCTTGGTTATCTAGTACTGCTCTGACAGAAATATCACAAGTATCTTGAACAAAGAGAAACTTATTCCTTCACAGCAAAGTCAGTGTGTCAGCTCCAGGGGGAGGCTTTGTCTCTCTGTTGGTTCTGGTGGAAGTCCTTGTCATCAGACCTCCCTTGGTCTGGAGCATCTCAGCACAGGAACCTCAGGTATGAAAGACACATTTTGCTCCGAGAGCAGTTTTTGTTGGTGGTATGAGGTCTCCATATCATTCTGCTTGCTCCCTGTCCTTCTGTCTTTTGCAGGATAAAAGGAAACAAAAATCCTCCCAGCTGGACAATATGCGGCGTCACGATAAACAAAGAAAAGATTCAGTTTGTCAACAGTTTCATTTTATTTTGACCCATAATCAACACCCATAGAAACAGTAGTCATGGAATCAAATGATGCATTTTTTGGGCAAATATGTTGCAAAAGACCTTTTTACAGTGCTGAAAAGCAAAGGCCTTGAAGGCTGAAGTACGCCTGACTCCAAACCACAGTGTTTTCCATTACATGATATGCATCAGAAAGCTAGACTACGAATAAGGAAGACTGAAAAAGAATAGATACTTTTGAGGTGTTGTGTTGGAGTAGAATATTGAATATACCATGGACTGCTAAAAGAACTAATAGATCAGATTTGGAAGAAATACAACCACTGAGCTTCTTAGAAGCAAGGATGGTGAGACTACGTCTTACATACTCTAGACATGTTGTTAGGAGACATTAATCCCTGGAAAAGGGCATCATGTTTCATAAAGTAGAGGACTAGAGAAAAAGAGGAGGTTCCTCAAAAGGATGTAATGAAAAGGTACCTGCAACAATGGGCCCAAGCACAACAACAATTGTGGCCATGGCACAGGACTGGGCACTGTTTCTTTCTGTTGTGTGCAGGGTTGCTATGGGTTGGAACTGACTTGAGGGCACCTGACAACAATAAGATAAAAGGTAGTGGGAATCACACTGCAGGGAAACTCCTTTCACACTGGATCAGAGACATGACCTTAGTAAGGGTGCTACAGTCCCACTCTAATCCTCTTTAACATAATCCAGTCTTTCCACATTAACCACAGGCAGAGATCTGTATATAAAACATATACAAAAGTTATAGTTAGAAAAATAGAGGACAACCACACTATACTGGGAATCATGACCTAGCTAAATTCCTACACATTTTAGGGTAGACAAAATTCAATCCATGGCAGTGGGTTCAGAAGTAGCTGTTTTACTAGATTACAATTCATTAATCTTCTGACAACTTGTCATTCTTTCTTTGCTTATCTAGGCACTGATTATTTCATAGTACTGTTTTATTGTAAAGGAGTTCATAATACCCATCCGTACACAAATTTCACATTGAACTTTTATTAATAAATTTTGGTTGTTATCAATAAGCCAATAACAAAAAGACATTCTGTTTCAAGCCATGTTTAAATTAACCATGTATTACGTACCCCACGTTATGCAGGTGACAGAGGTGTTCTTCAGTAATGAAAAGGCAGACCTTTAAACAAACAATATACGGTAACTTGATATCCATATAGAATAAAAGAAAATTGGAATCACACTTCATTGTATACATAAAAATCCATTACAGTTAGAATTATTTACATAATAAAAACTAAAGATTTAAAAAATATGCATATTAGAGAAGACTATATCTTTTATGTTCAGTACAGGATGGTTTCATGAGCAATACATAGAATATATTAACAAAATTAAAGGTTTCAGTTAATCAGAAGAAAGAAATGAGGAAGAAAATATATTAACAATACAAAGTACTGATTAATAAGTTTCAGAATATAGAAAATATTTTTAAATATAAATAAGAACAATTCACAAACACTTACGTTAATCCAAAGACTTATCAAAAGAGTAAAAAGACAATATACAGACTTGGAAAAAAAATTTGTATATGATAAATCAGATCAGGATCTAATCTCCAAAATCTACCAGATAATGCAGAATCTACAAAAAAAGAACAAATAACCCAGTTAAGAAATGGGCTAATGACATGAACAGGCACTTCACCAAAGAAGGCATCCAGGAAGCTAAAAAAATACATGAGAAAGTGCTTATCATCATTAGCCATTACAGAAATCTAAATCAAAACCACAATGAGATACCATCTCAGTCCAACAAGCTGACATTAATCCAGAAAACTTAAAATAATCAATGTTGGGAGGCTGTGAAACTAAGATAGTACAACGACTTAGAGATTGATTTGGCACTTCCTAAAAAGCCATAAATAGGAAAAACTGGAACAGGAGTTCCAGTTCTTGGAATATATCTTGGAGAAATAAAAAGTGGTGCATGAATAAATACATAGATATCAGTGTTTACTGTAGCACTGTCCACAGTAGCAAAAAGATGGAATCAACTTGGTGCCCATCAGTGGGTGAATGGATGACCAAACTATGGTATCATTCACACAGTGGAATACTATGCAATGATAAACCACAATGATGAACTTGGGAAGCATAACATGGAGGAATCTGGAAGACATCATGCTGAGTGAAATCAGTTGCAAAAGGACAAATATTATATGAGACAAACATTCTGAGGACTCAAGAAAAAGTTTAAACAGAAGAAAACAACCTTTGATGGCTACAAGGGTGGGGGAGAGAGAGAGAGGGAGTACTCTCTTGATAGTAGATAAGATTTAAGTTAGGTAAAGGCAGAGATAACACACAGCAGAGAAGAAGTCAGCATGACTGAACTAAACCATAAGCTAAGAAGTGCCCTAAACACAAGCCAACACATTGAGGCAAAGAGTAGCAGGGAAAGGGGCTTGGGGACCGTGGTTTCAGGGGACATCTAAGTCAATTGACATAATAAAGTTTTTTAAAAAAATGTTCTGCATTCCACTTTGGTGACTGTCATCTGGGGCCTTATAAGTTAGCAAATGGCCATCTGAGTAGCATCAATTTGTCTCAGCCCACCTGGAGGAGAGGATTATGAGGGCATCAGAGACAAAAGGACAAAAGGAGCTCAAGAGACAGAAAAAGCCACATAATCCGGAGAGTACTTCAGCATGAGACTGGAAGAACTAGACCACTAGGTGGTCCCTGGCCACCGCCAATGACCATCCTTAACAGGTAACACAACAAAGAGTATCTGACAAAGTGGGTGAAAATGGGATGCAGAACTCAAACTCTATTAAATAGCTCCAGCTCGGTGGCCGGACAGACTGGAGAGTCCCTCGAAGACACAGCCCCTAGAACACTCTCTTAACCCAGATCTGAAACCATTTCCAAAGCCAACTCTTTAGACAAACATTGGACTGGATTATAACACAAAAAAATTATAGTCGCAAAGATTATGCTTCTTTGCTTAAGTAGATACATGAGACGAACTGGGCAGCTACTATTCAGAAGTGAGATGAAAAGTAAAGAGGGACAGGAGCTGTTTGAATGGACATGAATATACAGAGTGGAAAGGTGTGTGCTGTCACAGTGTGGGGAAAGCATCTAGAGTTACACAGGAATGTGTGTGCAAGGTTTTGTGCAACAAATTGACTTGGATTTTAGACTTTCACTTAAAGCACAATAATAATACTGAAAAGAAAAAAGGATTAACGGAAATGTCAATTAAAATAAAAAAGATGATCACTACTCCACACTCAGTCACACTGGTAAAAAAGTGGAAAATAGTAATACTGAGTATCATCAACAATGGAGAACTCTTCTGAGTACCCTACCAGGTAGAGTTAGTTGGAAAAGAATTTGTTCTCATCTAATAAAGTTGAAGATGTACATCTCCTACAACTTAGCAAAACTCTTACAGGTATATCCAAGGAAACAGATTATTTATGGCAGCATTGCTTAACAGTGCTAAAAATGGAAACAGCCCAAGGGGTCACAAGGAGGTAGCATTGCTAAATACATTGTGACATTTTAGTCTCTTATAATGCAATTTCATACACAAATGGAAACGAATTAAATATTGCTTCACAAAACAAAATGGATTAATTTCCAATACAATATTGAGTGAATTAAATTAAAAAGAAATATACACAGTATGATTCCAATTATATATAGATCATAATAGGGAAAACTAAATTATATTGCTTAGAGATGTATTAATAATTGATGAAACTAAAAATAAAAGCGAGGGAATATTTATCAGAAAAGTCAGGACAGTAACTGAGGTTACATTATACTTTCAGCAAAAGGGTCTGGTTACCTCTAGCGAATTTATTTGAACAACTTAGTTAATTCCAATAAAACAAATATTTAAAATTACATACTTGGAATAGAAGTTACATGTTCCATATGTTTCATTAAAAAAATTCTCAAAAGAATAAGTGAAAACAGGAGAAATGAAGAAAGAGAGAGCAAGTCCTTCAAGGTGAATCATGTTATACGAAATTTGTGTGAGGGGGGAAACCACTGGCATGACTATAAGAAACATCATCTATCTACACGTTTCATTTAGTTATAAGTTAATCTATTCAACAACAGCAACAACAACAAAAATACTGAAGTTTTACTCTGAGGATTCGGACTAAAATAGAACAATAAGAGTAGAAGCCATATATTTAGTAATACTACTATTTTTGACCTCTTGGGCTGTTTCTAGTTTCAACAATTTTAAGCAATGTTGCCATAAATATCCTAAGATATACTTCCTTGGATATAGCTAAAACATCCTCTCTAAGATACAGGAGACGTACTATATTAGATGAGAACAAACTGTTCTCCCAAAATGCAGAAGAGCGGATGTATTTGACATATTTTGGATGCAGAATTAATTAGGATTTGGTGACTGTTTGATGGAAAATAAGAAAGAAGATGATGTTTGGACTTTCTCTCTGCACCTGAATGGAGACATTGCCATTCATGGTGATAGAAAGATGGAGAAAGAAGCATGCTAGGCTATGGACAATTGGAAAAGGTGTGTAGGTACATGTGGGTTTGGCAAGCAGATAGAACATCTTTTACACTGCTGTATATTTGTGTCTAGAGCTCTTAAGAAACAGTTTGGAAATACTCATTTGCTGATTCAATATAGAAATGTTATTAAAAATTCTAGGAATGGATGGTATTTTTAGGGAAAGAGCCCACACTTTTCCAAGAGAAGTCTCAGGGGCCAATTTCTGAAGGAATTTCATGTTTAGAAGTGAATTTAAGGAGGAAAACACTTAGAAATATGGATTATTAAAGGACCACACTTTCATCGAAGAAGCACCCATACAGCCACACACCTTTTCCAGTTCTCCTCAGCCTAGTATGCTTCTTTCTCAGTCTGTCACCATCGGGGGCAATGTCTTCATTCAGGTACAGATAGAAAGCCAAAGCATCCTCTTCCGTCCTGTTTCACAGCAAACAGTCACTAAATCCCAATTAATTCTACATTCAAAACATGTCAAATCCACCTACTCTTCTGCTTTTGGGAAGAACAGTTTGTTCTCATCTAATAAAGTTAGAGATGTACATCTGCTACATCTTAGAGAGACTATTATAAGTGTATCCAAGGAAACAGAATATTTATGGCAGCATTTTTAGGAAGAAAAGCACAGTAATCTGAAGACTTTGAGAATTTGGTATTCACACAGAACCTAAGTCATGGGTGGGATCAGAATGAAGGAAGTGATAATGAATGGCTTTCCATGGAAAGTAAACACTGAGTAGGAGAAATAAAAAAACACAGGACTTTTCTCACAGGTATTTGCTTGACTTCATGTAGACGCTGTCTAAAACACAGGGAAACAACACACAAACGCTGGTGAAAAAAGGAGTGAAGAGATTTATATTTTGCATGCCCATTTATTTGGTATGGTTTTTCTCTGACTTTTGTGACCAGGTCATTGTTGTTGGGTGTTACAGAGTTCATTGTGATGCATACTGATCCTGTGTGAAAGAGCAGAACTGTCTCATACGGTTTTCGAGGCTCTAATCATTATGGGAACCATATATGAACAGAAAAAGAACTGAGTCATCAACTGGAGTAAAAAATAGAAAGAAGACAGAAAAAAGAAATTAAAATTGTCTGCCAGTGCAATACTGTACAGTGATACCTATGTGTGATGAATAAGATTGTGTGCCAATTTGGCTAGGCTGTGATTCCCAGTGTTTCAGCAGTTGTATAATGTTGTAATCATCTCCCTGCTGAAATCTTGTATGTGATCACCTGCATGATGAAATCTGCAGAGTGTTACCAACAGAGGACCGGCCTGCGGCAGCTCAGTCCAGCCCCTTCTGACACACAATCCTTTGTCTCTCCATCCTCCAGTACCTACTTCCTTCTTACTTATATTGCCGTGGTTTTTTGGCTTGCTCTGGATTCGTCAGCTGCCTCTGTCATCTGACTTCCAGTTCCCGGGACCCGAGCTAGTGGCTTATCTGTCGACCTTGGGATATGTAGATATTTACAGCCTTATAGCAAGAGTCTTGCTCTCTGACCTGTCAGTCTTGGACTTACCAGCTAACATAGCTGTTTGAATTGGGATGAGACTCTACTCTGATCTACCAACTTGGTACCTTATAGCTTCTAAAACTGTATATGCTGTTTCCGTGATACAAATCTCTTTATATATACTTATAGGCATTCCTTGTTTTGCTTCTGTAAAGAACTCAGCCTAAGATACTATGCTTTCAAAGGCAAAGTTTGATGAATCATAGGATCCGGACACTTTAATGAACAGATGACCTCTGAGTGCAAAATAAATACTGACTGATTTGTTTCCCTCTTTCTGAATTAATAGAGTCTAGCTCAATGATTCTGGGATCTTCACTTTAAGAGCTTCATAATCTTCTCGGATAGATGCAAGAACAGTATCTCTTGATAAACGATAAATTTATCAGTAGTAATTTCTTGTTTGAAATAAAAATTTTATACTTGGTCATAAAGAAAAATCTGTTCATAATATTTTACGTTGTGTCTAAATTTCTCAGATCTTGCTTGTAAATACCAGATCCAAACTGCAACTTTGAATATTCATATTAAGATACATCTGTCTCTTCATTAATTATATAATTTTTTAGGGCCTTGGGACCTTCCAATATCCAAAAAGTTGTGAAAAGAGAAGATTTTTATCAATCACAGAGCTACACAAAATATTTAAAAAAAAATTTTCAAGATACTTTTACTAAATTCATTTTTTACTGTCCTCTCAATTTATAAAAGTCACAAATTCATGCTACCTTCGAAACCGCTCAAGAAGTATTACATTTATTGAAAGAGTGCACTATGAATTTGCCAAGCTATTTTACTCAGTGCTTCCTATTGTAATTTTACAAATATTTAGGCATTAAAATTGTTGGCCTGATTTTTGTGGCAGGATACCAGAGTGCGTTCTTTCAGTAATGTACCAGGCTTCTTTTTCAGATTTGTTTACAGATAAATGGAATCGTAATACATGAGGCATTTGCCTCTGGAAACAGCCTTGCATGTGTGTTAGTCATTACTGTTGAATCCACTTTATTCTAGTGATAGTAACGTGCTCAGGGATACTCAGAACTGCAGCTGTGTTTATAACCTGGTAGGTGGTGCCTTCAACCAGACGTGGACAACGCCGGCTCTGTGTCCACTCTCTAGATCCTCACCATGATAACTGACCTTCAAAGATGCACTTGGAACCAAATTGATGTGAAAAACTTCCTTGGCTATTTATGGTAAATTTGAAAGTTCACTAATTATGGCAGAATACTACCAGCTTAAAAATGGTAACATCTTGCTAAGCACTTCCGAAAAGAAATAAAATTTAACACAACGATAACCACAGCAGCAAAAATTAGATTCTCCCTTCCTTGTTCCTGTCTGAATTTTTTTTCTTTCTTTTTTTTGGTGTATTCTTTTGTCATGCTGAAATAGAAGGGTAGGTTCTTTCTTAAGACATTATTTTTTTCTGTTCTTGGTAAGTCTGTCATTTTTCCTGCCTTCACAGAACAGGCAGACTCTCCATTCCTGACACTATGGTAACAACCGTAGAAAGCTCAGTCCATTCCGTACTCCTCAGAGAAACATCCTTCTCAAAGCTTTGATAAGGGTGGAAGTTATAATGGTCTTTTCAGTGTGAATTTGCCCAGGATATACTTTTGATCTATTGATAAACTGCACTTGCTAAGAACCCAGAGTTTACCTTCTTTAGTGAGTAAAATCTCTCATTCTAGTCACTTTGCCTAGTATTATAGAAATATGTGGAGGGGGTTGTTTAAAAAATCAAGCAGTGGGAGGGAGGAGAGGAAGTTGGTCGGCTTTAAATTGTCTTGTGTTAAGAAGTACCACATGTTGTTAAAGTCAGAGAAATTAGGATGGAATGATAAGTACTGTATGCTTATATTTGGTTTTAAGGCTCCTCTGTTTGTAATTACTGGAAACCCTGGAGGCACAGTGTTTAAGAGCTACACTGCTAACCTGAAGGCCAGTACTCTGAATCCACCAGGCATTTTTTGGTAATTCTGTAGGGCAGTTCTACTTTGTTTTATAGGGTCACCATGAGTCAGAATCAACTCAACGGTAAGGTCTGTTTTTCCTTCTTTCTTTCTTTCTTTTTTTTAGTCTCTAGTTACTATTGAGTAATATAATTTTAATTTTAGCTCTCACTTTGTGTTCCAAATTACTAACATTGATGCTTGAAATTTTTCTGCTGATTTGGAACTTACTGCTCTTACACATGTTCTCGTGCTGCCTAGTGATTCCCAAACCTGGTTTTGCTTGAGAAAGACTTCTTTTAATCCAATTCTGGAGCCACAGTCCCAGAATTCTTATTCAACAGATATCATACATCCATCAAGTGCAGTTTTTCATGAATATTCTCAGATAATTTAATTTATAAAATACTAACGGAACACCATATTCTTGTTCTCCTGTTCTTTTTTTTTTTTTTTTTAGGGAAGCAAGTGAAACAGAGGATAACATTTCTTTATCTTTCTTCAGATGAAGGAAATTCCAAAATTCTGACCCATCAAGTCACCACTTTAAAGAGGTTAAATTTATTTGGATTTCCTTTTAAAATAAAAACTGCCAATGCTGTCTGCACATCCATGCACTAAGAAAGGTGGTAGTTGGTGAAGGAAGGGAAAGGTGTCACAGTTTTTCTTTTTTTTCATTTTCTTTATTTGTAAACTAATGTAGATTGTCAAAGAGTATGTTTTTTGAACCCAAAGGAGTTATGTGTGCTATACCTCTCTAATTCTGTTGTTACAGCTTAGACCCTTAATTGTTGAAACTTAATAAAGCGTTATCTTGTGCTCTTAAATGCAAGAGTTTTATCGCTTTACTGATTATGAACCACTGTCTTAGGCTGGGTTCTCTAGAGAAGTAAAACCAGTAAGGTATAGAACTATACATAGAGAGAGATTCATATTAAGGAAATAGCTTATGCGGTTGTAGAGACTGGAAAGCCCCAAGCTCCTGGTTCAGGCTAGTGCTTCTCCCAACTCACCTAGCTGCAGGGACTGGTGAACCTGAGATCAGCAGGTCAGACAGCAAGGATGATTTATAGACTGTGAAGAGCAGTAAATTTCAAGATCAGCAGACAAGATAGCAGGTAGGCTGCTAGATCAAGTCTCAGGAACCAGAAGGCAGACAACTAATAGCCAGCTAGGGGACCCAGAGCAATCAAAACCCCGCAAGCTTTGCCAGAAAGTCCATCTATATTTGGATGCAGGCCATACCAAGGAAACTATCTTTCAGCTGATTGGCTACTCACAGCAGATCTCATACGGAGATAATCAAATTACATCAAATCTCTTCCTGGAGGTGATCATATAATTACCCAACAGCCGTACTATATCAGAACCTTCAAACCACTGAAAATCATGGCCAAGTCAAGTTGACATTCAGTGTAATTGTTGATAGATACGTGTTTAGTGCTGTCATTTTGATGTACTTATTTCTGTGTTGTTGAAAATCATGGCCAAGTCGACACACAACTTTAATGATCATGACAACACTTCCTACTACAAACAGCAAACAAAATTTTAGAAAGTTTAATCACCACAGATTACTACATAGCATGTACACACAGAACACTAATTGTCCACGTGATCCACATGACTAACATTCCTGTGTTCATTCAGTGATAGATCATTCACTCATGAGCACTGAGGTAAAGATGAAAACAAACACACACACACAAATATAATTGTTTCATTTCTGTAACTTTGCTCTGTACCCAAGATTGAAATTCAGCTTTATATTCTATGTTATCAAAAATTATTTCCAATTCATCATCATACTATATAGTCTATTAAAATTTTCCAACAACTTTTTATAATTATTTTCTTCTGGCTTGAGGGGATTCTTGAGGGGATCCAGTTAAATAGCACGGTCATTCTAGACACAACTGGCTGAAACAGTTACAAAGGAAACAAGGAAAGGTAGAGCTATATACAAAGATCAAATATATTATTAATGCAATTCAACAATGGAAAATTTGGTTTATAATTCTGGGCAAGTGGTTTTATGTTACCAATGCTGAGAATTAATCACAATTATGTCACCCAGTTATAATAGGAATTATAAAACTGCAAGGATTCTTGAGTGGGGAGTTTGTAAGGTCATGAATAGATAGAGCAGAATACATGATCTCTTTAGTCACAAGGGAGACTACAAATTCCCAGTCTTTCTCTCTTGTCTCACTAATCAGGTTAAGCCATTTCCCCACTCTTGGAGAGTGAAATGAAGGGGCTCCATCCAACTGAAACAAACAAACAGTAAAACACACAAAATAAAAAGACTGGAGAAGAAAAAAGGAATCCATCTCTAACATTTCTTCATGTTTGCTCTTTCAATAATTTTTAAATGACAATTTCTTAACCAGACTGAGGAGACTAGTTTATCAGGATATATTTTGCACCTTTGTCCCTGTTTAATTTTCTCCAAGAAAGGTCCTAAAATAAGTTGGAAATTAAAGTAAATTATTCTGCATCCAAGGTTAAAAATATACTCCGGATAGATTTCCCATCAAAAAGTGTGTCCAACCGTATCAGTCTATAGAACCTATGAGAAATTCTGCAATGAGATTAATTTTAACAAGATTTTTCAATAACATGTACCAAAATGTAAGTGCCCAAATTTGAGGACAATTCCCTCTCCACTATTGAATTTTATGGTGAAAATTAGAATTCAAATATTTCTCTTGCAAATCAAATTCTTAAGATGCTTGAATCCAAAGGAATTAAACGTAAAATGTAAGCATCTTGCCTTTGTGATTAAAAAATCCAAAGAAAATTAAGTTTTCCCACTGTTTTTCTTCTGGTCCTTCTCTACAGGAAGAATTGCCAACACCTAAATTGAACTGAGCTTCATTCATCAGTTTCAGACTAAGCTTGTTTACAGTTGACAGAGTAATTTTTTTTTTTTTTTTTTTAGGTCCTAAAGGTCTATTATTTCAGAACCACACCTCTACCTTACTTTCAAGGATTCTTTTCCTCAATGTATTTTATCTGCATCTCTGCAATGTTACATTTCCAGTAAATTATATTCTCCTTTATTCAGATGTTCCAAGAAAACCTATCTGTGTCTCTTCTATTATTTATTTACTCTATATACAGTCACTAAGGAATTCCTCTGGGTCTCTACTCACTCCCCACATCCAGTTGAAACCTAATTTCTGTGGCTCCAGTTACTCGTATCAAATCACTAGAATAAATTCACCCACTCTTCAGATCTTCAAGATTACATTTCTTAGTTTGAACTACAGTTTCCCCGCTTCTTAGATCACTCTGAAATTAATCCTTCCACAACCAAACCAGACTCACTGCCATTGAGTCTATACCAACTCACAGGAGATGAAATGGAGTTACTACTACACAAGGCCTCTTCCTTACCCTAGGTAATAAATCTCATCCTCTCACCTACTCAACAACTTTGACTGCATTATTCCCTCTCTCCATTGTATCAAATATTTTCTCTCTCTCCTAGGTAATATTTGCATTATCTCTCCATCTTAATTTTTGCACTGTGAAACCCATGAAGCTATCTGCTAACTTGTCTGTACAACAGAACATCTCAAATGAGTTTTCACTACCATCAAACTCTTTGTCTGTTTTTTTTGTTCTCTCCTGAAACTATTTCAGTCAAGTTTTTTCTCCCTTTACTATAGAAATTGCTCAAGTTGCAGTCACTGCTTTCCTCCACATTGTCAAATACAATGGTCATTTGCTATTGACCACACATCTCTCATTGTCAGCTGCACTTGTCACATTTGACCACTCCTCTCTTTCTCTCATGAAACAGTTTGTTAATTTGATGACACATGAGACCTAATATGAGATCTGTCAGTTCAGTTCTCAAACTAATCTCAGAAAAAGTGCTACATATCTCACTGCTGAATATCCTCCTAGACCTGCAATCTTCTTCTCTCTTTGTATCTAACTCATCTCCCTCTTTCAACTACTTAGAATTTGAATAGCTCCAAGGCTCAGTTCCCAGACCTTTCTTCCTTCCTCTAGTCTCTGTGATCTCTTCTAGGTCCTCTACTTTACATGTATCATCTAATGATGACTTCTACACTTGTATCTTCAATCCTGGTATTTCCCTTCAGCTTCAAGCATGTATCAGCTGCCTCTCTCAAGTATTCAGTTGGATATCTAGCAGGCATCTCTAAGCTAACATTTTCAAATGAGAAATTTTGTTTCTACTTCTTTTATACCTGTATTTCCAGCTCACTTAGTAGAAAATGTTAGCTTTTATGCATTATTGTTGTTGTTGGATAGCATCAAATCACTTTGGACTCACAGAGATCCTATGTACAACAAAAAGAAACAGTGCTTGGCCTTGTACCATTGTCATGACTGTTGCTAGACTTGAGCTCATCCTTGTAGCCGCTGTGTCAACCTTTCTCACTGAGTCGTCTTCTCTTTGGCCCATCATCTACCAAACATGAAGGCCTTCTCCAGGGAATGGGCCCTACTTATAACACATCCACACTATGTGATCAAGTCTTTCCACCACTGCTATACTTCGTTCCGCCTATCCTTTCAAGACAGATTTGTTCGTTCTGCTAGCAGTCTGTGGTACATTCAAGATTTTTTGCCAACACAATAGCTCAATCATCAGTTCTTCAGTCTTCCTCATTTCTTGCCCAACTTTTACATAGATATGGGTTGAATGATTGAAAATACCATGGCTTGGGCCAGGTGCACCTTAGTTCTCAAGGGGCTATCTTTGCTTTTTAACATTTTAAAGAGGTCTTTGGTTGCAGATGTAATATGTTGTTTGATTTCTTCTGTGGAAATTGATTGTTGATTCAAATAAAAAGAAATCTTTTACAATCTCGAAGTTTTCTGTATCTCATGGTATTGGTTATTTGTCCATTTGTAATGATATTTATTTTCTTTCTGTTGAGGTATAATCCATACTGAAGGTTGTAGTCTTACTTTTCCTTATCAGTAATTGTTTCAAGACCTCTTCAGTTTCTCAAGCAAGATAATTTCTTCTGCCTATCACAGTTGTTAACAAATCTTTCATCCTGAGGCTGCATTCTTCTCTACATCATCTGGCTTCTAGAATAACTTGCTCAATATAAAAGATTGAATGAGTACTGTGAAAAGGTACAGCCCTGCAACATACCTCTCCTAATTTCAAATCATGAAATATCCCCTTGTTCTATCGGAATGACTATCTCTTAGTCTATACACTGGTTTCCTACAAGCATTTAGTGGTCCATAATTCCCATTCTTGGCAAAGTTACACATAATTTGATACGATTCACACAGTCAAATATGTGTGTGATATTAATGATATTGTTTGATAACTGGCATATTCCGTTGGATCATCTTTCTTTGGAATGAGAAAAAATACAGATCTCTTCCAGTTGGTTTGTCAGTTTCCTGTTTTCCAAATTTCTAGGCATTGGTAAGTGAGCACTTTCATCGTTGCATAATTAGAAACACCTCGGCTGGTATTTCGTCAGTTCCTGGAGCTTTGTTTTTCACCAATGCCTTCAATGAAGCTTGAACTTCCATGTTTAATATCGTTAGTTCTTAATCAGACACTACCTCCGGAAATGGGTGAATGCTTACCAATTCTTTTTAGTACGTGCATATCCCCTCTATTTCTTTTGATGCTTCCTGTGTGTTTTAATATCTTCCCTGTAAAATTCTTCACTATTGTAATTCGAGGCTTGAATTTTTAGCTCAGTTCTTTCAGCTCAAGAAATGCCAAGCATATTCTTCTCTTCTGGCTTTCTAACTCTAGGTCTTTGCACATTTCATTATATGTAATATTTTACTTTGTCTTCTTAAGTCACTGTTTGAAATCTTTTCTTCTGCTCTTATATTTAATCATTTCTGTCATTTGCTTTAGCTGCTCTATATTCAAGAGCAAAGTTCAAAGTCTCTTCTGACATTCAGTATGGTCTTCTGTTTCCTGTCTTTTTAATGACCTTTTGATTTCTTCATGTATGATGTCCTTGATATTATTGCACAGTTTGTCTGGGCTTCAGTCTTTAATGTTGAGTGCATCACATATTTTCTTGATTTCTACATTAGCCATTGGTAAAGTACTTTTCTTCCTAGTCTTGTCTCCCATACCTTCAAATTATATCAGAATCAGACTAGTTCTGAACTCTTGCTAAAATACCTCATTGTTTTGAGTTAACAGTATATTTCAGTTGAATTACTGTCCTGCCTGCTAATTAATCTCCCTAGTTCCAGCGTTGTATTTTCAGTCAAAAGGTTCATTTTTTAATGTTTTATTTTAAAATAATTATTGATCCATGGATATTTACTAATATAGTATACAGGGGTCCCTGTACCCTCTACTCAGGTCTCCCTAATCATTACATCTTCCAGGACTATAGTGCAATATCACAGATGAGAAACTAATATTGGCATCATGTGTATCTGTAGCTGTATGCTACGTAGTCACATCTGTAGATATGTGTAATAACCACCACAATCAAGATAAGAAAAGGGATTTATTTTAAAACCTAAGATAACCATACCATTTTTTTTCCCCCTCAAAACCCTACAATAACTTCCCTTACGTGCTTCTCTGGACTTTCTTTCTTTCTTAACCTTTTACTTTTTAATCTTATTTTTTGATAGCGACTTGTCTTATAGTATATTACATATAAGGAAGCCTAGTAGTGCAATGGTTTAAGTGCATGGCTACTAACCAAAAGGTTGACAGTTCAAGCCCATCCAATAACTCTATAGGAAAAGTCCTGGCAATTCACTGTTGTAAGGATTACAGCCAAGAAAACTCTATGGGGCAGTTGGAAGTCAACTCCATGAGTTATGAGTTAGCACACATGAATCAAAATCAACAACAGCCCCTGACAACAACATAGTTCATATCATTTAAAAAAAAAAAAAATACAGTGACTTTCACATTCATTAGAATGCAAGTTCCAAAAACACAGGTACATTGTTTGACTTTGGTATTGCATTCCAATCCTTAAAAGATTGTCTAGCACAAGCAAGCACTTATTAAATATTCAAACGATTCAAACCATTTTGAACACAACAACTACAGGAATTTTTCCAAATTTCAAATTTGATCGCATGGTTTTCTCTCTTTAAAACTATTAAGTGTTTCCTCAGTACCCTTGGAGTAAAGTTCTAGCTCCTTAATGAGACACACACGGAGATTTTCAAGATCTAGTCTCAGCCGACATCCTTAGTACTGTCTCTAGTCATTCTTACTCTATATTCTACATTTCTGTGCTTCTGAACCATCTACTATGCCTCATATGTGCCCTTTTTTCATTATTTTCCAGTTATTTGCATATACTGCTTTCTCTGCCAAAAGAGCACACTCTTAGCTCTCCATCATACCTTCTTGAGGTGTTCACTTAAATGTCATCTCTTAAGACTAAGTGTTGATCCTTTTTACATGATCTCACAGTATCTCTAGTGAATCATATATCACACTATATAAAAACAATATGCAGAATCAGAATTCATTTGCAGAAAGCAGAAACCTACTTACCTACAGCAGAAAGAATTTACAATAATTAATTGGTTAGAAAGTTGTTGGATGATCTGGAGAGACAAACATAATCTTAGCCACGACTCAAGTATCAATGATTACCTCTAGATTATTTCTCCAGATCCATGGCTCCTCTTCTGTAACCTGCACTAGCAAAATGAAAGTCACTTGGTTGTCATTTCTGTCCCTACCTAACCTGAATCCAGATTCAAATTTTGTATAATTCATTTGATTGGACCCACATTCACGTTCAAATTCCCAACATAAAGAAACACTGGGAAATGTAACTATTCGTTTTCCAATACTTTTGTGCTTGAAGGCCCACTAGGAGAAAGTTGGAACCCATGTGATGTGGAACAACTGAAATTACTCTGTCACCTATGTTTTCTTGACTGTTTATGTATTTTTCCATGTTGTTATATCCTCAGGACAAAAGTCTAGTGCCTTGAGTATAATAGATTCTTAAGAACTTGCTAAATATAAATATTTCTTACAGGAATAAACTGGAGTATGCTGCTTACTTGTTTCTAAATTATTGAAGCAAAACTTACTAAGTCACAGAGACTACAAAAACCAAGCCAAATCCACTGTCGTCAGGCCAATTCCAACTCATAGTGACCCTATAACTCATAGTAGAACTGCCGCATAGAGTTTCCAAGGATTTGAACTGCTGACCTTTGAGTTAGCAGATGTTGCACTTGGCCACTAGTCCACCAGAGTTTTTTCAACAGAGACTAGAAATTAAAAAAAAATATTTTTTGATCTTTACTGGAAGAACTGTCTGGTTTCTGATACAAAATGAGATAGAAGGCAGGCAGAAGTCCTATGTTATCATTAGCTGTCTGGCTAGGTCTCTTAAGTCTTACCGGGCTCCAGCTAAGTGAACCTGGGGATTATGATGGCACTGCAGTGACAGTGGAGAGAAGAAGTCAATCATCTTCACTCGCAGTAGCCATATTGCTATGGTTATTTTTCTGATTGTCAGAGAATCACTTTCAGGGCCCAGTGAGACCCCCTTTTTTTTCTTAGAATCTCTCTGTCCAGTCATTACAATCCCTGAATGTCTTGATAATACAATCCAGTGTTTCAGACCATATTAGGAAAAATTCTAACCATTGATCTGCTCTCGTCGGGACTTCTTTTGGGTGAAAGTGACAAAAATTCAGCCCAAATTTACTGAACAAAAAAAGAGTATAGTAGTAGTTCTGATGTTGATCATTATTATACAACTAACAAATGATGCCTTGGAGCACAAGTGATTGGTCCTATGGTAAGCAAATACTTAGTTTTCAGAGAAACTGCCATTTTATTTTATTTTGTTTTGTTTTATTTTTATGCTTATTTTATTTTATTTTAGACCCAGAGTGGGTGTACAGTTTTACATTTCCATCAACAATATATTAATAATCCAGCTTTTTCACATCCTTTTTAGGATTCGATATCATCACTACTCTTTATTTTGGTCACTGTCATAGGCGTGTACTTAAAGTCTCGTTTTGACTTATATTTTGTGTAATGGTGATGAATATCTTTTACTGTGTTTATTTATTATCTCTGCATCATATTTGGAAACCCTGGTGGTATAGGGGTTAAGTGCTATGGCTGCTAACCAACAGGTTAGTAGTTCAAATCTCCCAGGTGCTCTTTGGGAATTCTGTGTCACAATTCTCTGTCCTGTATTATCTCTGTGGGTCAGAATCGACTCAGTGACAGCATTTATCTTTTAAATATCATTTTCAGTAATATACTTTTTAGTTTATTTTTGGGGGGAGGCTATTTTCTAATAAGACTGGGTTTTTTGAGTTTTGCTTTTTGCGATTGAACTTCAGAGCCCTTTTTATACTCTAAATGCAAGTCTTTTGTCACATGTGTAATTTAAAAGTATTACAGCCGAGTCTATACTTTTCTTTTTATTTCCTTCACAGTGTCTTCCACAGAGCACATTTAAAAAAAAAAAAAGTGATGAGATCCAGGTTATTAATTTTTCCTTTGCTGGATCATGCTTTTGCTTTCAAGCCTAATATTTCTTCACCTAAATCAAGGTATCAAGGATTTTCTTCTCTTTCTTTCTTTCTTTTTTGTTTCCTGAAAGTTCTACAGGTGTCTGTTGCACGTAGAAGTTTGTGGTCCATTTTGAGTTTACTTTGTATGAGATATAAGACTTAAGTGGAGGTTCATTATTTTGTGGAGTTCCAACACACCTGACACCATTTGTTGAAAATACTGTCCTTCCTTCATATAATTGGCTTTGCACAATTGTTAGAAATAAATTGGACCTATTAGTATGAGTCTATTTCAGGGTACTCTATTCTGCTCCATCCATCTGTAGGTATTCTCTCTACCGTTGCCACACTGTCTTGATGACTAGTTATATGGGAAATCTTAACATGGGGGAAAACGATTCTTTCCAATTTCTTCTTCAGTTTAGGATTGTTTGAACAATTATAAGTTCTATTCTTTCCATAAAACTTTTAAAGAAGCTGATCTAGGATTATTTTCAAAAAGCTTGCTGCCAGCCAGCCAAGTGCCATCGAGTCGGATCTGACTCATAGCCAGCCCAGAGGCCAGAGTAGAACTGAGCCCTACAGTATTCAAGTAATAGGAATTAATATATAAAACATTTTTTTTTTTTTTAATTTTACTGAGTATTTTACTGAGTCTTCTAAAATTTAGGAGCAGAGTATGGCTCAGTTATTTAGGTCTTTGATTTACGTTTTACATTTTTAAACACAAAGATACTGCACATACAATGTTAGTTTCTAGTTACCTACTGTACCTTCTTTCAAATACTTATAAAAGGTATTTTAATATCATTTTCACATGTTCATTATTCATATGTGTTTTCATCTAGTATTTTTTTTGTGTGTGTGTGTGTTTGTGTTTTTCATCTAGTATTTTTTTGTGTGTTTTCATCTAGTATTCTTCAACATTACTGAACTGACCTAGCAGTTTTAGGAGTGTTTTGTAGGTTTCATTGTTCTATGTAGCCACCTACATCATCAGCAGATAGGAAATGTTTTATTCCTTCTTTTTCAAACTTTATGCCTTTTATTTGTTTTCTTGTCTCACTGTAATGGCTAGAACTTCTCGTATTCTGTTAAATAAAGTTGGTGAGAGCACATATCCATGCCTTGGTCCCAGTCTTAGAGGAAAAACATTCAGTCTTTCACCATTAAGTATGATGTTAGCATTATTTTTGTTTTTATAATTAATAGGTATTGGATTTTGTCAATTGCCTTTTTCTCTGTCAACCGATATGATCATATGATTTTTTTTACTTTGGCTTGTTTTACATTGATTGGTGCAGTACTGTTCAACTAGCCTTATACAAGAGGAGTAAATGACACTTGACCATGGTATATAATCTTTTTTAAACACTGCTGAAGTAGCGTTGCTAATATTTTGTGGCTAGCATTTGTTTCTAATTTCATAAAAGGTACTTGTCTTTAGCTGCCTCTTTATTTTTGTTTTTATTTTTTCTGTACTGTCTTTTTTCTGATTTTAATAATAGGCCTCATGACATGAGTAGGTAAGTACTGGTACCTCTTTTGTGTAAAGAGAATGTGTAAAATTTATGTTAATTTTTCTTTGAATCCTTCTCCATTGAAGCCATCTGAGATTAGGGATTTCATTTTGGGAGTAAGATCAATAGCTTGAAAATCATTCATAAGGGTTCTTGTGCTATAATAACAACATAAGTAGCCCTTAGCATGCCAGATTTCAGATACTGAACAATTCTCTTGCTCTCTCTCTTTTTTTTTTTTTTTTTAAACAAGTTTGGAAGACAAGGCGTGTTCCATATGAATTCAATTTCATTTTCTTTCTGTAGGGTGCTGTACTGCGTCAACTAAGGGGACACCACTCAGTTTGAATTCTGTAAAAATGATGCCTTGGAATCAGTAAACATCTGTGTTTTCTCACGCGACCACTTCTAAAGCTTTTCCACCTCTAAGTTTAGTTGTTGTGCCAGTCTTCTCCTCTTTGATTCTTTTCTTCTTCCCGATTCAGTGATTTAATATAGTAATGACAGTTCTGTTTATTTTAACCTTATGCGGCTGAGGCTGCTGTCTACCCGAATGCCCTGCAAGCGAGTGTTCTCTCACCACCCTCTGAAGGGAATATGCTCACCCCGTTCTCTAGCATGTAGAGAAACATTTTCTTCCCTTTCCAGGTATTAGTTGTTGGGATAGGAGTAGGACATGATGCAGGTACATGGCATGTAGTCTCTTACAGACCTGTATTCTGCAGAACTAGGGACAGAGGTTATTCCCAGAATACAACCTTGGGTACTGTATTAGTGATCTAGTGCTACTCTAACAGAAGTTTCACAAGTGAATGACCTTAACAAAGAGAAATTTATTCTCTTACTGTCTAGTAGGCCACAAGTTCAAATTCAGGATGTTAGCTCCAGGGGGGAGGTTTTCTTTCTCTGTTGGCTTTAGAGGAAGTTCATTGTTATAATCTTTCTTGACTCTAGGAGCACTGCATTGCAGAGACCTCAGGTTTGAAGGATGTGCTCAGCTCCTGATGTTGCCTTCTTGGTGATATGAGATCTCCATGTCTCTCTGCTTTCCTGTATCTTTTATAACTCAAATAGGTTGGCTTAAGATACTATCTAACCTTGAATATCTCACCAGTGTAAATGCTACTTATTCATCCTATGTCATCATAGTGAAAGGACTTATAACACATAGGGAAATAATGTAAAATGGTAGACAACAACACAATATTGGGATTTGTGGATGACACAGATTAATCCATGCATTTTGAGGGGGACGTAATTCAGTTCATGACAGGCACCCTGCCAATTTTCTCTTTAGTTATCTCACAGTTATTCTTCTCAGTATACATTGATGACCAAAGCCAAACAAAATTCATTGCCTTTGAGTTGATTCCAATCCATAGAAACTGCAGGACACAGTAGAACTGCTCCATACAGTTTCCAAAGAGCTCTTGTTGGATTTGAATCGCTGACCTTCTGGTTAGCAGCTATAGCACTTAACCACTATACCACCTGGGTTTCCATATTGATGACAGTATGGGCAAATTTTAACACAAAATTATAACAACGTGAAAATGAGCAAAAGTGGGTTGTCCAACTCTATATGGATGAAGTCAACTCAGATAGGAGACTCTATAACATATTTGTTTGTAACTATCACCAATATTCTAATAAATTCACTAAATATTACTAATGGCTCTCTGTAAGAGTTCTTGAAACCCTGTAGTCCCTAAAGGTTAAAACATTTAGCTGTTAACTGAAAGGTTGAAAGTTTGGCAGTTCAAACCCGTGAGCTGTTCCATGAGAGCAAGTTGTGAAAGCCTGCTTGTATAAAGATTTTCAGTCCTGGAAACCCTGTTGAGCACTTCTACTCTGTCCTTTGGGGTTGCTATGAGTCAGAATCAACTTGATGGCAGTGTAACTTGGTTATTTATGAGAGTTCTTAGACACAAGATAAATGGTTAGGATCTTGCAACTTTTCAGGATCAAAGAAAGGCAATACCATATTTGCTCACTACCTTACAAATAATTCTTCACTGAACTGCCTTTTATCATAGCCTTATCTTTATTGAGAGTCATTAATAAAAATAGCCAGAATAAAAATCTATTCTGCATTTGCTCTATGAAGGTTATAAGAACCATTATGTATTTTGTAGGTAGGAATTCCTATATTAGGTCCCATGCAAAGAATGTGTTAGAAAGTATCAGTTCACTTTGTCTCTAGAGGAAGCTGTGTGTTTTTTTACTTCCTAAATAACTGTGCATTTTTCTGGTGATTTATTTTGTACCTGGGCTTCCTAGATTCAAATTTGATGTTTGATTATGACAACAATGTTATCCATATTGCTAAATATTTTGTCAAGGGTCCCTTTCACTTTTAAGGTTCAGTTATATACCTGAGGGACTTTGTGGTTGGATTTTAAAGTAGGCCTGGATCTTTGAAATGAAATTGTAGTTATAATTTGTCTGTCTGTGGGTCAGTGTGTCTCTCTGTCGGTCTATCTATCCATCTATCTCTATCTTGCATCTTTCTGGAATTCCCAAGCCATTGAAATGGTTGATGTGCTTGCTACTAACCAAAACATTGGTGGTTTGAGTCCACCTTCAGGCACTTTAGAAGAAAGGCCTGGCAATCTCCTCCTGGAAATCAGTCATTAAAAACTCTATGGTGCATAGTTTTACTGTTGCATACATGGTGCTGATATGAGTTAAAATTGAGTTGACAACAGTTTTTATTGTTTTTTGATCTATTAGTGAATCGGTCACTAGATAGATATGTGATTTTGAGAGACATTATTACACAAGTAGTAGCTGAATAAAGGACAATGAATATAATACAAGGCCACAGCTGCCACCTATACTGCCCTATACCCTATAAGGTTAGGACATCTAGGGCCAGAAAGTAAAGCCAGACTTAGAATTATAGTGCTGCTGGGGACCACACAAGACCCAGAGTTCATTTTTTGAAAAGCAGTTTAGATTAACCCTTCTTCCTGTTTATAGGAAAGTGCAGAAAAAACATTCTAGAACATTCTAAGAGTCATCTTAGGGCACTATGTGAGACTAGGTCAAATTCTCCTGAAATAGATAATTGAGAAGAATAAAGCTAAAAACCTTATTGTTTATTAAGTGGACTTTGCAAACAACTATTATCTTGAGGGATGGGTATGTCTGCATTCCAGCAATAAGCACTACAGGATTACCTACCCCGTGCTTCCCAGTCTTTGAAGGAAGTTTACCTACCATCTACTCTGGTTCTTTGAAAGTATGTGGTAGCTCTCCATTGCTCTGTCCCTGCCTAGAGTTCTCATCATTTACTGACCTTTGTCCATCTCTGGGTAGGACTCATACTTTAGTCCAGCATAGTCCCTGGACTTTAATGTGGTTGCTCTTGGGAGGATACTGTATGTGCATCTTGTGTGACATACTCTGTCATATATTTCAGGTACTTCCTGTCATTCAAGAGGTATCTTTAACTTCCCTTCTAGGTACAGTGCCAGTAATCAGCCTTGAAAAGTCCAGGGCATACTTCTTTACTCCATAGTAACCCACACCCTCTATATTACTTAGCTACTCCTACTTTAAGCAGATTCAGCTCTAGCCAATCGATCATAACAAGATACCAACTTCGGGGATTTCACAAAATAGTTCCTCAACTTCAGAAATTTTGTTCAAACTACCTTCCTATCTGAAGACTTGCCAAGTCCTTCCACCAGAATTCACTCTGAGTTGAGTGTGAACAACCTAGATGCATGCCCTCTATTCACTTCCTGTGTCCCAGAACCCAAGTACCAACTCTTCATAGCCTCCTCCTGGTCCTCCTTCCACTGCTATCTTTAGAATCCTGATTAATTGTCAATAACTCTTACAAGTATGGTCAACTAGAATATAACGAGTACTTACTACTGGGAGTCTTGCCTAGAGGTTTTAATTTTTTTTCTTTTTTTTTTTTTAATTGTTAGTATATATCAGGTCTACTGTGTTGAGCAGTATATACTTCTCAAGTTCGTAACACATGTATCACTGATGTTTCCAAAGCGCTGCTGTCTGTTATAAACCATCACATGATACACTCCTCTACAGTCTTTTCTGCAACAGTCACCCACACTGTTGTTTTGATCAAGACTCTTAGTTATGCAGATTTTCTGGTAAATTATGTTAGGGTATATGTTTTAAATTTGTATACATACAATGTACTGTAAATTTCATTCAACGTTTTCAAGATCTATCCATAATTGTGCATATTTTAAATTTTATTGGTATACATTAGTTCAGAGAGTCTTTCATTATACATTTAAACTTGCTTTGTGTGCTATTTTTCTTTCCTAATATTGTTTATGTTTTCTCCTACTTTAAAAATCTCACTGGAGTTTTGTCTAATTTGTCAGTTTTTAAGAAGAATAAATTTTAATTGTAAGATGATTTGTATTTTTTATATTATATTTGATTAATTTCTCTTTTTTGATTTCTATCATTTACTTTTATTTTGGACATATTTTTAATGAACTATTTTCTTAGGCTACCTAGTTTATTAATTTTTAGGTTTTATTCTTTTTGAACAAAAACACTTGATGTGGCACCCCTCAGTTAATGATGTCTTATATTCATTTTATACTTCTAAACAAATACTACTTAAGGTAAAAAAAAATTACACTGCTTGCATATTTGTTATATTACTACGATAAAAACATTTTACACCGAAGTTTCTCTTGTAAGTTTGCATTTTCCATTGTTTAATTGCATATACAACACTCAAATTATTGTTAAGATTATAGGAGATTACTAATTAAAATGAAAATAAAGTATATCATTTAAAGTGTTTAGTAACAGGAATAACCTATTATTAAGATTCATATGCAATGGCATGTATAAAATACTCTTCTTGGATCTATACTTCCATTAAGCTTCAGTTTGAACAAAGGCACATCATCATTTTCATAAACTTAAAATAGACAAGACCCTCTTAAAGAGAAACTACAAAGGTCTAAGTTTGTCAGTGAGGTTCTAAAAGTATAGTGGATCTCAAGTTTGAATTAACCGTGGAGAAACTCACATTTTCTGTGTTTTGGTGGTAACAATACATCCACATATACCTCCTAGAGGATTATAAGGAAGAAAATAAAGTCTTCTTGTGTGTGTGACTTTAATCCTTAGAACCACTAGCAACAACGAAGTTCAGACAGGAAGAGCAGATGAACCAATGGACCTTGGCATCATCGAGTGGAGGCCTCCTTTCAGATAAATGTCCCCACTCCCTGCCTTTAGTTAAGAGCTATACAGAAGATAATTGCTTGCCAGATGCTCTGTTAGAAAAGCTATTCAGGATGTGGTGACTCCTGAGATATCATCTAATGACTAGATCATTTTTAAAATCTCACTCACCAAATCCCTTTATTCAGAACACCTGTACTTCTCATTCAGTTCTTGTTCCTGGGAAGTTATGCGTCCTTAAGTTTTGAACAGGCCCTCTTTAGCTTTTTATAGTTTTCCTCCACACTCCTTTTTTCCTTATGATTCTTTCTTTAGGTTAGTATTTTTAAAAAATGATCCAGTTCTGCCTATATCTTTTGATCAGAGCTCTGTGAAGGATTTTACAATTTTTTCTGTATAAATTTAGAAATAATTTAGGCAAGTATTTTTTTTTGCCCTTTTCATATAATATATATACCAAAATAAGAAACTCATTAAAAAACTCAAGACAGAAGCACACATCATTGACGTCTATGGGAAACCATAGATTTGGGGTCTAGCTTCAGATCATTTAACCCCAGGACTACTTCCCGGCAGTTCTGCACGGATCTGCCGGAAGCCAAGCTCTACCATGGTTTGTAGCCCCTCCTCAATGTGACACAACCCACCGAAGAGCTCATTCTAGTGCCTTTGGCTCTGCAGACAACAAACTGAAAAGTGTCTAAGCATCCTACCTGGAACCCAACCCTCACCCAGGAAACCCAACAGATATCAGTGGACTTGGTCTAGGTGAGGATGGAAACTCTAAAGAATTGTCATATCCTGTAACTGTCAGGCACTCTCTTGTCTCTCTTTCTGCCTCTTTTTCAATAAGAGTACTGAAGGTGTTAAGCACAAGGAAAATGAGGGAGAACAGAACAAGGGGCAATTAGGTCTTCAGTATTCAGATTTAACGATGTTAAAGATTTTACTGTAGTTGTTTCATGTCTCTGACTACACTTTCCATTTTACCTGAAAATTTCCCAAGTAAGTTACACTTTGACACTTTACCACGCATTGCCAAAAACAAAGATGTAATTTTCCACTATTTTATACCATTATAAACCCACTGCCGTCGAGTCACCTGTGACTCATAGCGACCCTACAGGACAGAGTAGAACTGCCCCATAGAGTTTCCAAGGACACACAGGTATTTAAAATTCTATAGCATCATCTAATGCTCAGTCTTCATTCAACTTGCAGCAATTGTCTCATCCATTTCAAAGGTTTATTTCTGAAGTAGAATTTAATGAATAACAATATATCACATTTGGTTGTTGCTAGAATCTCTTTTGCTAAATTGTTATACTAAGTACACTGTATTTTTATACAAATAAGGTACACCTTCTAACCATGCCCTGCCCAGGCAAGGTATTTTCATAAGTGCTGCTATGCTAGTTTTTCAAAACATGTTGTTGTAAAAATTAACACAGCAAACTTACTAAAATATCTCATGGGGGTGGATGACTTTGGTAAACAAATGCAGAAGCAGATATTTTTTGCATAAGAACACAGTAATAATCACATTCGAATCATTTTTAATGTATCTAAATTAATTTTGAACCATTCTCCTTTCTCTTTTAACATTTTTATTGGGATATACAACATGCAAAGAAGTACTGCACTGCTGCTAGGTATAGATTATTATACTACTCAGTCAAAATATAGAGTATTTTTTCTCACCCCAGAATGTTTCCTTTTGCTCACTCTCTGATTTCCACCAAGGATAATCGACACCTTTGTTGTTTTGTTACAGTTACTGACTGTTTGTTGAGATGTAACTCACATGCAGGGACTCATATTTCCTACATGCCTATGTGGGAAACCTGGTAGCATAGTGGTTAAGAGCTACAGCTGCTAACCAGGAGATCTGCAGTTCAAATCTACCAGACATTTCTTGGAAGCTCTATGAGGCAGTTTTCCTCTGTCTACAGGGTCACTATGAGTTGGAATTGACTCAATGGTAATGGGTCTGGTTTGGTTTTATGCCTATGTGGCCACCACACAACCACCCTGAAATGAATGATTTTCAGTATGCTGAAGGGTCCCCTCATACCCATTCACCGTTTTCCTTCCTTTCATGTAGAGGTAGCTTTGCCTATATTTACATTTCATGCAGATAGAATTTTATAGTGTGTGCTCTTTGGCATCTGTCTTCCTTAATTCAGTGTTATTCAAAACAGTAGTGTTTGTCCATGTTTTTGTGCCAGTGATTTCTTCCTTTTGCTAGGTGAGCACAACAGAATTTATTTACTTGGTTAGCTACTGAATGAGCACAAAGAAATATCACTCATGCTGAGTGAAAACAGCCAGAACAAAATTTTCTATTGTATAGTTCCAATTATATTATGTCCTAACGATGTTGACTAATAAATTGTAGAATTAAAATAGTTCTTGCCTAGGAGCTCAGAAGTGAGGGCTGAAATGACTGGAAAAGAGCATGAGGTGCTGTTCAGGATAAACTTGATATCTGTGTCTCCTGATGGAAGCACAGCATACCAACAATGAAATAATTTGCCAAATTATGGATTTTGAAAGTGACGAAGCCTAATCTAGTTACCAATATAATAAGAAAATAGGGAGAGGAAAACACAAAGGATGACATAATGAAGATAAAATGATTGAATTCAGAATGTGTCAACTCTATCAGACAGGCAACCTGAGTTTGACGACAACAACAAAAACGATTACAAGGAAGAAAAGAACCTGTAGAGGGTACTCACAGACTTAAAAATATATGTATGTATTTCATAACAGTCATATCAACTAAATGTAAATATATGCTTAGAATAGCCACTGAGAAATGGAGAAGAGAATGTCTGCTAATACGAAAGCTGCATGTCCCATGTAATCCCGCCATCGGATTTCTCATTTCCCATATAGTTTGCCTCACTGAACTTCTTTCAGAATTCACTGTGTGTGCTGTTTTCTGTCTCTGGACCAGTATGCATTGTCGTACTACCTCTGATTTATCCTTTGGTTTTATCTCAGGTCTCACTTGATAGCAGGATGGTTAAAAGCTATGATTGGTAACAAAAAGGATGGTACTTGGAGTTCACGCACAGCTCCTTGCAAATCCTATGAGGCAATTCCATTCCACCCTATAGCATCATGGAGTTGGTATGGAATTGGCAACAACTGGTTTGGTTTGGTTGTTTGGTTTTAATTATTTAAAGAAGACTTCTCAAGCAGATTAGCTCACTGTCATATATACTCATTCCACAATTCTTCATGTCACATGACACAATATAATTATTCATTTATATCATTTGTATAATGTCCATTTTCTTTGTTAGATCTGGAAGGGATGGCCCTATATCTTTCTCATTGACTGCTCTGTTCCCACTGCCAATGATGGAGCCTATAAATAATACTTTACTGAATATTTGGTGAATAAATGAATTAAGAATAATAACTCTCCATATAACTAACATTCTCCATCTAAATAATAATAATTCTCCATCTAAATAAATAATAAATATATATATGTACATATACATATATATATATATATATATATATATATATGAAACCCCTGGGAGCATGGACCCTAGATCTGACCCTGCCCCTGTCCACAAATCATTATTGAGGTCAGCTCCTCATACAGGAATGGGTTGGACTCGGCAACACAGAGTGACCGTATCATGTGCGCAATTTATGGTTCTATGCAGCTATGGGATGTTACCCTACAGGACTCTTATGAGACTGGAGTGGAGAGGGTGGAGAAGAGGAGACAGGAGATTGTCGAGAGGATATGACGTGTATAGAACAGAAAGAAAGAATGTGCTGTCACTGGGCAAGGAGAGCAGTAGGAGCTGCACATAGGTGGGTATGCAAATTTAAACTGCATTCTACACTTTTACTCAATCATAATAAATGAATAAAATGTGTATACGTATATAAAAGAAAATGTTGGTGAACTGTGTCAAAAGGCAGTTTTGTGCAAGATTTGAGACAGACAAATATACTATTGAGTAAGTAGTCAAAAAGGTGTAAATGTTACATATTCTGCAATGAATGTTTAAAAGATTGCTTACACATATTTAGAATGAGATATGGCACATTCTAGGACTCAACCTGAGTTCATGCCAATTAATTCAGAAAATTCTGGACTTTTTTTTATAATGGTGATATTGCAATAGCACATAAAGCTTTTGAAGAGAGGAAATACATATAAGGGAGCAGGATAAAAATCTTCATAATTGTATTTCTGACCCTCACTTTCTCCCTGCACTGGATATAACCCATTGCCATTGAGCCAACTCTGACTCATAGTGATCCTGTAGACAGAGTAGAACTGCCCAGCAGAGTTTCCAAGGAGTTCCTGGGGGATTTGAACTGCTGACATTTTGGTTAGCAGTTATAGCACTTAACCACTATACCACCGTGGTTTCCTGCACTGGATATAGCAATGGACTAATTCCAGTAGGTGTGAAAAGTGACCTTCTTAATTAGTTGTGAATTCAAAATAAATAGTATAACTTAAATGCCAAGATTTTAGTAAGACAGCACTCAAATCATACTGCTAGTATAAACACTCACTCTATAAATCCCTCTGTGCAGAGACAACTTTGGTTTCCAATTCTGTGTGAGGCTGTTGCTATTACACAATCTGAGGTTAATTTAAGTCTTCAGGCACAGTTTGAATAAGAAAGGTTTTATTTCAGTAGAAAAAAGAGACTCACTAAAATTCAACCTCTCCAATTGACTCAGAGCTAAGTTAATTTTCATTTGATCTCATTCCTTTTTTACCATTCCTTGAATTCTGGCATCTTCTCCAATCAAATAACTAAAATAGAGACCAAGTAATAAGGGCAAAGGTGTAACAGGGTTGCCCAAATTTTGGTAGGGTGTCTATGTCCCTGAGCATGGGAAAAATAAATGAAGATCTTACTCTGCTTAGAAGAAGGTAACTTTGGAAGAAAAGAATGTTGAAAATATTAAGGAAATACATGCATGATCAAATGAGAGCAGTGGCTAAGAAAACAGGATCCTGTTCACATTGAACTTTGTATGTAGATTATAATAGTAATTTTCTGGAAACTAACAGGAATATAAAAGCATTTCCATCTAAAAAACCAACGCAATAAATAAGTCAACTAGTACTTACTACGAGTAAGTGAATGTTCCAGTCATGTAAATAACATCAGTAGTTTTATTACACTGCCATTTGCATTATGCCATATTTCTTCTCTGTTGACA
This sequence comes from Heterohyrax brucei, assembly GCA_028571685.1. Taxonomy (NCBI): domain Eukaryota; kingdom Metazoa; phylum Chordata; class Mammalia; order Hyracoidea; family Procaviidae; genus Heterohyrax; species Heterohyrax brucei. The sequence continues at coordinate 57,192,234 of CM053145.1, read as the reverse complement.
CTATCCCACCACCCAGACTGCCCCATAGAGTTTCCAAAGAGCTCCTGACAGATTTGAACTGCTGACTTTTTGGCTACTATGAACTACTACACCACCAGGGTTTCCACAGACACTACAGAGATGATTTTCTTTCTCTTTCTCTCTTCTCCTTCCATTCCTCTCTTTCTCCCCTCCTCTCTTCTTGCCTTCCTGCCTTCCTCCCTCTTTCCCTCCCTTCTTTTCTCCCTCCCTTTCTTCCTTTTTTTTCTTTCACTCTTTGAAATATTTAATCTCAGCAGACACCTGAGGGGTGGTAAGTTCTGAGTAATACCATTATTTTAACAAGGACAGGATTTACCCTCACATATTAAAACTCTACGAAAGCAAAGCAGATACATGAAACAAAGATTTTCAGATATATGACAGTTAACACAGGTTTGTGATCACTAAGATGAGAGAAACAAACAAGTTGCATCCTGCAACTGGATAAGAAGTCCAACCAAGGTAGTTCTGAAGTAAGGATGTCTCCTTAAAGACTAAAATGCACGTGACCCAAGCCGTGATATTTTCAGCTGCATCATATGCATGCGAAAGCTGGACCATGAATAAAGAAGACAGAAGAATTGATGACTTTGAGTTGTGGTGTTGAAGAAGAATGTTGAATGTACCATGAATTGCCAAAAGAACGAATAAATCGGTTCTGGAAGAAGTACAACCAGAGAGCAACTTGGAAGCAAAGACGGCAAGACTGTGTCTTACATACTTTGGACATGTTGTCAGGAAAGATCAGTCCCTGGAGAGAACATCATGCTTGGTAGGGTGGAGGGTCAGTGAAAAAGCGGAAGACCCTCAAGGAGATGGATTGACACAGTGGTGGCAACGAGGGGGTTAAGCATATAAACGATTGTGGATGCTGAGCAAGAGCGGACAGTGTCTGATTCTGTTGTTCATAGGGTTGCTATGAGTTGGAACCAACTCCATGGCACCTGACAACAACAACCAAGGTAATTACAGTTTGAATCTGCAGAGTCCTGCCAGAGAAGGGGGAGGGGAGAAAAAAGTGGGTGAAGGGAAAGAGATCTGGAAATCACCGGAGGCTTTCCTTGAGTATTCAGCTGAGAATGATTCTATACAAGTCTAAGCAGAGAATGCCTTAAGCTGTAGGAAATAACCTCTGGTAAGCAGTATACATGCGCACACACACACACACACACACACACTCATTGCCATCGAGTTCATTCCAACTCATAGCAACCTTATAGAACAGAATAGAACTTTCTATAGAGTTTCCAGGGAGGACCTGGCAGATCTGACTGCCAACCCTTCGGTTAGTAGCCATAGTAGTTGACTTCTATGCCACCAGCATTTCCCCGATAAAGAGTAGGGCAAACAAATTCCAGGATCTAACAAAAGTCTAAGAATTGTTTGTGTTCTGCTGGAGTAGAAAGAATTCATGCTACATAGACCATCAAGAGGACTCCTCAGAATAGTAACATTATAGTAAAGGTGTGAAATTAGGTCTAGACCAATGTCATCTCTAATTACACACTAACAAATCTAAAAAGTAAACTTTGAAAGTATCTAGTTCATTTCAAGTAATTCAACTCTGGACCTCAACTAAATTAACACAATTTAAAGGAATACAACAAAAGCCAGAAACCAACAGCTATCCAATCAGAATTCTGAAGCATGCAGAGAAGCACAAAATGTGATACATGTGTATGTGAAACATATCTCTATTGTTACTTATAGTTGAGTCCATTTTGATTCCTGGTAACACATGTGTGCAGCGTAGAACTGCTACCTAAGGTTTTCAAGGATGTGATCTTTCTGAAGCAGATCTCCAGACATTTCTTCCAAGGCACTTCTGAGTGGATTTGAACCACCAAGCTTTCGGATAGTACATGAGTGCTTAACTGTTTGTACCAAATAGGAACTCCTATATATCTGCATATATAATATTTATGACATATATGTACAAAATCTTCTAAGTGCTACAAACTTTATTGCTTTGTATCACTACAATTAACTTCAAAGTACTCCCCTTGGGAAGCTATGCACTGATGTGAGCACCTAGCTCACCCCTCAAAGCAATTTTGGAACTCTTTCTGGAATGGTTGTTGTGCACAGTTGCAGGGTGGCAAGTTAACAAACTTAGTTGTAAGGTTGTCTGTGAGGGAATTTTTAGCCAGTAAATAAATAACTGCATTGGAACACCCTCCCTGCTCAGCTGATCTGGCCCCATTGAATTTTCTCTTTATCTAAAGATAACAGACATATTGAAAAGAAGACTTTTTGATGACATGCAAGACATCAAGAGTAACATAACAGTAGCTCTGATAGACGTTCCAGAAAAAGTGTTCCAAAATTGTGTTGAAGGGTGACCTTGGCTCTGGCATTGGTGCATAGCTTCCCAAGAGGAGTACTTCGAAGGTGATTGTAGTGATTTGCAGCAACAAGGTATGTAGTCACTTTTTCTAGAATGAGTTCAGCAACTTAATTGGCAGTCCTCTTGTAAGTAAGAGAAAAGAAATCACATGTCTTCAAAAGTGTATGTTCTCAAATTTCCTACAGCTGTATTCATAATAGCCTCAAACTATAAACAACCTAAATTTCCGTCAATGGAGAAAATTGACCATTGATACTTTAGGCATAACTGGATTTTGAAAGCATCGTACAAACGAGAAAAGCCAGACAGAAAATACAATACCCTATAAAGGTCTCCTACATAAAATTGAAGACAGGAAAACATTCTAGTGATGGAAATCCCATCAGTGAGTACACAGACCAGGAGTGAGCAGTGTGAATTGACTGGAAAAGAACATGAAGGACATACAAGGGAACTTTTAGGGACCGTGAAAATACTTTGTTTTTTCATTTGTTGGCAGCTACATTGCTTCAATTATGTGTCAGAACTTATCAAGTGTATGTTTGACATTTTAAAATTTTATCATGGGTCAATTTTACTTCAAAAAAGCTGATTTGAAAAACAAAACAGGATTTTTCAGAAGTGTTTTTTTTTTTTTAAAAACTGATTTTAAAATGTATAAGAAATGGAAACAGAAAAGAATAACCAATAGTTTTTGAAGAACAAATTGAGAAATTTCTACTTCTAGATCACAGGAGTTATTTCATAACAATACTAATAACATGCATTTGTTGAAACATGAACTAGCCAAGAGATGGATCAGCCATGATTGTTAGATGCTGTCAAATCACATTTGACACCTTTTGACCACATGCGACAGAACTGTCTTTTAGGGTTTCTCTTACTAAAATGCTTATGTGCACATCAGCAGATCTTTCTCCTTCAGAGTTGCTGGTGGTGGGTTCAAACCCACAGACCTTTTGGTTGGCAGCTTAGAGCTTAATGGTTTCACCACGAGGGAACTGAAAACTGATTTACACACTAATCATCTAAATATGGCCAGAATTACTTGTTAAGTTTGGATGGTCTTTTAAATAAATAGAGCCGATGGCAAACTGGCAATGTATACTGGTAAACAAACAAATCTGAACCATACATTATAAACCAAGTCCCTGATGCATTATAAATCTGAAGAGAAGTGAAACAATCACCCTATAGTAGAAAATGTGGTAGAACATACCATAAACTTGGAGATGACAATGTAGTTAAGATCACACTAAAATTGCACTGCAGTCCATCACAGTGACTTCTCCCTAAGCCCTGTGACCATAGACCTTTTCTCTCACATGGTGCAGTTCAGTGGTTTACTCTTCTGAGGAACATACTTAGGTAAAAACTGCTGTAGGTTTATAACTTTGAGAACTTGCACTAGGGTGAGGGCATGGAGAAAAAAAAAAAAAGGTTACTGACTGACTAAATCCCAAGCAAATTATAAACACATGTTTAAGGGATAGAATTGTGATTATTGAGGGAATTCATTTTCTGTTGCTTTTTGCTGACATTATATCAACTGAAACATAATTTCAAGCTAATACGACTTTAGCAGTGGTGTGTATGTGTGTCTGTGTGTGTGCATGTTTGTGTTTGCAGTGTATGACCTGGTATGTTAGTATATCACTTAAAATTTATTTCAACCACTGTACATGGCTATTGTTCAAAAGAATAAACAAGAAAAAAATTTTTTTTTAAAGTTTTTGGAATACATGCAATTAAATAGATATAACTGTTTTAGGTTATTTTGGCCTTCTCCTTTTGCAATTTTGAATAAAAAATTAATGGTGATTTTAAATCAGTTTATGTGGTAACTTACTATATTTAAAAATTTAAACTTTCTAATTTATTCTGAAGCTAATATGTAGCATATTAAAAGCTGATTTTAGAGAATGCAATGTCTATGCATTTTTATTTAAGATAGATTCAAAAGACTACATAATTGTCTCACTTGCAAATGGATTTTGGTAGCATCAATCTTTTTTACTATTCCCTTAAAGACCAAATGGAAAAAGTATGCCATATTAATGACACCAATGAAAGACAACAAAGTAAAAAGGAACTGAAATATTAGTTAATACCATCAAAATTTGTACATGTATGGATATTAAGAAGATTTCTATTAACTCTACTTATACATAAATCTACACTGTAAATGTGGTAGTATAACAATTTTATGGGAAAACAGTGTGCAATCTGATTTTAATTTCTTTTGAACTAAAATAAATAAAAACAAGCTGATGGTCTACAATTTCTTTGTGACACAATTAAAATCCTTATAAAAGTAACTAATATGAAACATATGCTACAATTCTATTAAGTAATTCCTGACAGTAAATGATAACCTTTGCACTTAAATACATAATAGTTTTACAATAGCAGAGGTCTTCCTAATTCTCATTTTGTATTTAGTAAGTTAAATCTACGGTAAGAAAGCACGTGTCTTCCTTGAATAGAATGGGTAGCCTATGAAGAAAAAAAACAAAGTCAAATATTTGCTAATAACCACGCTAATACAGACATCTAGGTCTTTTTAAAACTATAAGTAAACCAATGTATGCATGTAATACAAAAATATTTGTCCAGTCTACCAGTAGAACCATATATCTTAATTTAGTGAGCTAGTGAAAGGTTGAACTGGGAAATATAAGTTTAAGCCAAGCCTGTCTGTATATTTTGTTAGGAGCAAAAAGTGGATTCTAATTGCTTATGTTAGATATATATATGCAATGTTTATGTGGATGAAAAAACAGATAAACTTGAAAGAAAAATTGCACTAGGTCCTGAAATTTTCTTTTTGCTTTTTTTCTGTTATCTATGCCTGAGACATAATAGGTTGGTCAATAAATGTCTGTTGACAATTTGGTGCAATGAATGATGAATGTGATTATTTTGCCGTTGATATCACATCCAGATATATTTTCAATTATCTAAGTAAAATGAAAAAATAAACTTGAAAGATGCAATCCCATTAGTGATCAATCCTGGATATAAGTTATCTTTTGAGGATGTAAAACAAATAATTTGCAGTGAATAAGAAGAAAAAGGTATCAGAAATGAAAAGAGACTGAATCAGGAAAACAGTGATAAAAGGAAGTAATATGCCAATAATTTAGAATTATAAACAGAAAGATGTTACCAAAATTATAGAGCAACCTCCTCCCCATTTTTGGCACACTCCAGTGATCTCAGTAATGATAATGGGATGAGCCAAGCCAGGTTGAATGTTATTTTAAAAATATTCATTCTCTGAATCTAGTCATGGGGAAGTACTCTAAATCCTGAATAGAATGAATGAAAATCAAGAGGAAGCATTGTAAAATGAGAGACATTCTGTGAAATAATGGACTGTATTTCTCAAAAATAGAACGGTAATGAAAGCCAAACAAACACTGGAAAGGTATGCTCAAAAAAAGGAGAATAAAGTGACATGGCAGCTAAATACAAAAATATAAGGTGTGACTGGTGAGTAGGTCTCAGATCAGATTATTTTTATAGCCCTATCAAGAACATATTGGCAAAATATAAACAAGTTCTCTAGGACTATGTCAATGTCAATTTCTGTATTTTGATCACTGTAAAGTGAATATGTAAGAGAATAGTCTTGTTATTAGGAAATATAAACTGAAGTGTTTAGGAGTGAGAGGTTAAAATACATGTCATTTATTTCAAATGTTACATATACATGTATGTATGTACATATATGAACCAAGCCAAGTGCCGTCCAGTCATATATATGTATATACAAACACACACATCAGGGAGAGAAAAAATAATAAAGCAAATGGGACAAAGTGTAAATAGTAATCAATTGTGTTAAAATGTATAAATAAATGCTTTCTGCTATCAACGTCCCTATCAAAGTGTCAAAACCGGTCTTTCTTTTATTTTTTTAACCAGTGTTTACCCGATTCCAGAACTCAGGCAGTGTGAAAGACAACTGCCGTTAAGGGACTCCAGGCCCTAGTAATTTATATCAAGGCCTTTCAGCTAAGCTATCCAACTTTCATATTCCAAAAGATAAATTCCAAGATTCGCAAAGCATACTCCCAAAGGTCCCCAGGATCAGGAACAAGGCAATGCTATGAGATTCCTTGGCAGCATAGTGGTTAAGAACTAGAGCCGACAGCGACAAGGTTGGTAATGTCAGTTTCCCAGGCACTTTTTGGAAACCTTATAGGCCAACTCTGCTCTGCCCGATGCAGTCGTTGTGAGTCAGAATTGACCTGATGGTAACAGATTTGATTTTTTTTTTTTTAATGTGATTTCTAGATTGAAATTGAGTGTTTCTGTGATACTTTAAACCATATATTTTTTTTAAGTGATATTGTAATGTATTAGTCAAATCGTAATAAAATAATTGATGATAAGTGAATAGCACCAAGACTGGACAGGTTTGTTCTTTTTCTGGGTACCACATATTTATACTTTCTGTTAAAGAAGAAGAATGCAGGAGATTTTCACTCCAGCTTTTTTGAAGGAAAGAATGTACTGAAAGAGGAAACAGGTGGCGGCTGTGCCTCGATGAGAGTCCAGTTCAATCTGATCCAGTCAATAAGCTGCTGTCAGGTGCTTGTCCGTCAATTCAGACTCATAGTAACACCATGTAATATAAGTAGAACTGCCCCATGTGGCTTTCTTGGCTGTAATCTTTACAAAGCAGGTCACTGGGTCTTTCTTCCAAGGAATTGCTGGGTGGGTTATCAATGGAGCATGCAGCCGTGTGTACCACCAGACTTCCTATCAGTCAGAGTAACTGTGTAACATAACAACAGGAAGTGAAGTTTCTTTGGAACAACCAAACTGTACAAAGAAAGGTAACTTTTTGAGCCATTGCCGTAAATGTTGATAACAGAGATGAGTGATGTCTTAGTCATCTAGTGCTGCTATAACAGAGATACCACAAGTGGATGGCTTTAAAAAGAGAAATTTTATTTTGTCACAGTCCAGAAATCCAAATTCAGGGTGTCAGCTCCAGGGGAAGGCTTTCTCTGCTGGCACTGGAGGAAGGTCCTTGTTGTCAGTCTTCCCTGCACTGGAAGCTTCTGAGGCACAGGGACGCTGTCCTTTCCAAGAGGCGTGCTCAGCTCGCAGCACTGCTTTCTTTCTTGATGTATGAGGTTTCCAAACCTGGGTCAGTGTCTTTCCTTTACAGCTTGAGAAACTGCCTCAAGGCATAAAATCGTCTTATAGATTAAGCCTGTTCCACCAACACAACTACTAACTATCCTCCCTCAGTGACTTTATAAAGGCTGGATTTACAACATGGAAGAACACCATGCAACACCAGGAATTGTTGCCTAGCTAAACTGATACACAGATTTTGGGGGGAATGCAATTCAGTCATGATAGATAACAACTATGGATTGTCAGTCCTCCTCTCTTTTCTTCTTCAATAGTTGGTTGCCTTTCAGTAAGTGCAAGGAACAGTTCTTTGTACCATGTGTATACAAACATCAATAAAATATACTTTCTGCCCAAAAGGGGTTTCAGAATTGTAATAATTTATTGAAAGTAATAATGTGTAGAGGTGCTATCATACACAGATATAAGGATCATTGGACACACAGCAAAAACGAATTATAAATGTGGAGAGATAGAAAACAGGCAATATGAAGGAGTTGACTCAGGACCATCCAGGTTTCCTTTTTCAAAGTATGATAACCATGTTCACAGAGTATGATTTGAGTGTCTCTAGAGACATATTGTATTGTTGCCTAAGTTGTATTAATATTATATAAACTAAGAAAGAGATCTTACCATGACATAGCTTTTGATCTACCTAAAGTGAAAAATATCAGTCAATTACATGACAGAAAATAGGAGCCTAACTTTAAGTGCAAAATAAACTGGGAGCAGGATGGAATCATATAGGAGGTAAGTAGATCTTAATATGATGGTTGAATAATGTGCTAAATTTGAATAGGAGGGAGAATAGGAATTATTCTTTGTAACAAAACAAATTATTATTTTATATCACACACACACACACATATATATATATATATACATATGTATATAGGAAATCCTGGCACTATAGTGGTAACATGTTATTTCTGCTAAGCAAAAAGTCAGCAGTTTGAATCTGCCAGGCACTCTTGGAAACCTGTGGGGCAGTTCTTTCATATTTTAGAATTTTTGAGTTATTTGTATATGCACTATTATACCACTCAAAATTCATAAAATTATATGAATAAGGTAGGTCTGATTATACAAACCTTCATTTTCAGTTTTTTTGAGATATAATTGACAGAAAACAAGCTGTACATGTTTAAAGTCTGTACTTTGATGTTTGACTTATGTGTGTGAATTCACAGAAAAACCTCATTGCAATAGAGATACTGAAGATATCCATCACCCCATAAGTTTTTTGTGCCTTTTTGAGACCCTCCCTTCCTCATCCCCAAACAGCTACTGATCTGTTTTCTACTATCATAGTTTAGTGACAAACTCTCTTGAACAGAAATTAAGGGAGATGACAAAAATTGAATAGATAGTGTATAGTGGGAGAACATCTTGAATGATATGCTGATTCTTGAACTAGTGCTTTTTTCATTGTATTTGTGACTGAAATAGTCAAATCTTTCATGAGAATCTTGGCATGAGAACCAAGGACAATCACTCTAAAGGGGAAATATCCCTATGTCTGTGAGCCCTGATGACCTAGTGAAGTGAGTTCAGGAAAGCGGAAACTGAAACACTCAGAGATTGTTGATGTGCCTGCATTTGAAATTATTCTTAAACTCTTTTCTCACCTCAAATTTCCTCTGACATTCTCTCAGTTCATGATCTTGCTTCAAATCACAAAGAAAAAGTAGACCTTGAGACATAAAAAGTTCTCCAGTGTCACTGCACACTATCTATCCATCAGATGAATCAATATGTCTTCCTGCCTGTATTAATTAATAAAGTGTTCTTGAATCAATTAAAACTCAAATTCTCCATTGTTACTTGGGATCCTTGTCTTTCTCCTTTCTAACTGAATTCATTCTTAAAATTTATCCCTTGTTTCCTTTTAAAATAGAACCCACTCTCCTTTTTTCATCAGTTCTTCCACTTCTCATTACTTCTCTTGCATCCCATCAACATCCTTATACTACAGCACTTCCTTTTTTTCATCTTAAAAAATCTATTCCTTAACTTATTGTCTAGCTATGAGCAGTTTTCTTCATAATATTTTTGTATTTTGGAAGAAGGGGAAAATTATGCTTTTATCCAAAATGTAAGAATCAGTACATAAATATCAGAAACTCTTTCCAGCTCAATGCTACTACGATGTTTTAACTTTTGATAATAATCCGAGAAAGTTAACTGCAGACCTTATTTTATTCCTTCAGGAAGAAATCAGCACACCTTGTAAATCAAACAGAAACAGTAGTTTTGTTTTTTTACGTCCACATATACAGAGAGACCTTGATTTTTATATGGCATTCAGGTTACCCTATGTCCTTTAGGACATATCTGTGACAATTGTCCTGTTTCAACAGCTGTCGTCATAACTGTTACACTGGACACTGTAAGAGTCCTGTCTTGTTCTGACAGTAAAACCCTTTGCCGCCAAGTCCATTGTGACTCAGAACAATGCTGCAGGACAGAGTAAAACTGCCTCCTAGGGTATCCAAGGCTGTAGTCTCTACAGAAGTGGATCACCAGGTCTTTCTCCGATGAAGTGGCTGATAGAACTGCCATTCTTTCAGTTACTAATTGAACACTTAACCATTGTAACACCATTCTTACAGTACTTAACTCGAAAAAAGAGCCACATAGCAGGAAAGTGATTAATATCACATACCAACAACATGTGATTAATATGACATTCCAACAACATATGGTTAATATTGATGCCTTTGTCGTTTATTTAGGAGGCTGAATTGATACAAAAGGGTCATGGATGAATGTATGTCTCTATTGCTGTTCATTTCCATTCTGTGAAGCCTGGCTAGTGAGAACTGATCAGTGTCAAAGCAGTCTGTAGTGACTCATTGCTCCTGTTATCTCTCTTCTTCTGAGAAGCTGATGCATTCATCAGCCATTGCTCACAAACTGATCTGGGAGAGACAGCTAGCAGGTTGGAATGGGAGGTGTTAGTAGCAGGAATAACAACCTCCTATTATGTGTTATCTTCTCAGGGCAACCAGTGACATCACCCAACTTCCCTTCAAAAGACTTCTGATGCAAGGACAAAGATTATCTACCATGATTTGATAACAAAAGAGGTAATGAGATAGCAAGTGTCAACCTCAAGGTTACCGTGATGATAAATGTCTGGAATGTGCACTCATCCCAATTCTTTCCCCATATAGTAACTACAGAGACCTTATCAAAGCCACGATTAAATCATGTCACTTCCCTAAAATGTCTTCCACCTCTTTTAGATAAAGGCCTAAACTTCTTTTCCATGATCTATTATTGTTGTTCTTAGTGCCATCAAGTCGACTCACACTCATCCTGACACTATCTACAACAGAGGAAATACTGTCTGCTCCTGTGCCATCCTTACAATCCTTGCTATGTTTCAGTCTACAGTTGCAGATGTTGTACAAGCCATCATTCCCCTGAGGGTTTTCTTTTTGCCTTGACCCTTTTTTTTGACGAAGTATGATGTCTATCCCAGGAAACCAGTGTCTTTGAAGTCTGCAGTCCTTCTGTAACACTCCTTCTGGCTGCACTTTGTCCAGGATAGATTTAGTTACTCTTTTGCCAGTTCATGGTATATTCAATATTCTTCACTAACACCATAATTAAAGATATCAAGTCTTCAGTCTTCTTTATTCATTGCCCAGTTTTCCCAAGCATATGTAGTAATTGGAAATGCCAAGGCTTGCATCAGACACTCCTTAGTCCTCAAAGTGACATTTTTGTTTTATAACCCCTCAAGGAGTTTTTTGTAGATTTGCCCAATGCAATGTGTCCTTCGATTTTTTTGGCTACTATTTCTGTGAGCGCAGACTGTGCATCTAAGTAAAAGGAAATTCTTAACCACTTAAATCTTCTGTTTACCTTGAGGCTACTTATTGTTCCAGTTGGGAAGAATTTTGTTTTCTTTGTGTTAAGGTATAATTCATACTGTCATGGATTGGATTGTGACCCCCCCCCCAAAATGTGTATGTATCTATAGGCCATGATTCTCAGTATTTACTGACCATTTTTTCATTTGATGTGATTTTTCTGTATGTTTTAAATTCTAACCTCCGCCTGTGGTTAAGGAGAGGCCAAATTAGATTATGTTAAGTAGGATTTGGGTAAGATGTAATATCTTTGTTTGGTATGCATCTCTGATCCAAGGTAAGGGAAGTTTCCCTGGGGTGTAGCCTGTACCACTTTTATCTTACAAGAGATAAAAGGTGAGAGAAGTGAGCCGAGAATGGAGACCTCCTACCACCAAGAAAGCAGCCAGGGGCAGAGCATGTCCTTTAGACCTAAGGTTCCTGAGTGGAGAAACTTATAGTCCAAGGGATTGAGGATCTTCCTCCAGAACTGGCAGAGTTCAACTTCCCTTGGAGTTGAAGCCCTGTATTTGGACTTGTAGGCTACAAGAATGTGAGATAATAAATTTCTCTTTGTTAAAGCCATCTATGTGTAGTAGTTCTGTTATTGCAACACTAACCAAGTAAAACAGCTCTAGTCTTTGATCTACATCAGTAAGTGCTTCAAGTTGTCTGTACTTTTCAGCAAGCAATGTGTGTTGTGTCATCTGCGTATCACAGGTTGTTAATGATTCTTCCTTATCCTGATAACACATTCTTCTTACAATCCAGCTTTTCAGATTATTAGTGTACAAATTGGTGGAAAGACAACCTTGCCACACATCTTTTCTGAATTCCAAACCACATAGTAATTCCTTGTTCTGTTCAAATTATTGTCTCTTCACCTACTCATATGGACAGGTTTCTGGTGAGTACAATTATGTGGTCTGGGATTCCCATTTCTCATAATGTTATCCACAATTTTTATGATCCAAACAATCCAATGTACCTGCATAGTCAGTAAGATACAGATAAACATCTGTCTGGTAGTCTCTGCTTTCAACCAAGATCCATCTGACATCAGCAAGATAGCCCTTGTTCCAAGTCCTCTTCTGAATCCAGTTTGAATTTCTGGCAGTTCCCTTTGACTGTAGTGCTGCAAATATTTTTGAATTCTCTTCATTAAAATTTTACTGGAATGTGTTATTAATGATATGGCTTGATAATTTCTGTGTTGTTTGGTCACCCTTTCTTTAGAAAGAAGACACATTTGCATCTTTTCCACTTGGCTGGCCAGGTAAATGTCTTCCCAATTACTTAGCATAGACAAGTGAAGAGTTTCCAGCATTTTTTCCATTTGTTGAAACATCACAGCTGGTATTTCACCAATTCCTGGAGCCTTGTTTCTCACTTAATGCCTTCAATGCATCTTAGACTTCTTCTTTCAGGACCGTCAGCTCTTGGCCATGTTCTACCCCATGAAATGGCTGAATATTGACCAATTCCTTTGGATACACTAACTCTGTGCATTCCTTCCATCATTTTTTGATTCTTCCTGCCTTTGCTCAATATTTTGCCCACAGAAAACTTAACTATTGCAACTCAAGTCTGGAATATTTTCTACAGTTCTTTCAGCCTGAGAAATATGAACAGTGTTCTTCCTTTTTCACTTTCTAATTCCAGGTCTTTGTAAAATTCAATGTAATACTTTACTTTCTCTACTCGAACTGCCCTTGAAATCTTCTGTTTAGCTCTTTTGGGTCATCATTTCTTCCATTCCTTTTAGCTCTTATACATTCAAGAGCAAGTTTCAGGTTCTCTTCTGACATTCATTTTTTATCTTTTATTTCTCTTCTGTCTTTCTGATAGCCTTATCTTTTCTTCATGTATGATCTTCTTGATGTCATTCCACAACTTATCTCGTCTTCAGCCATTAGTGTTCATTAACTCAAATATCTACTTAAGACGGCCTCTAAATTCAGGTGGAGCATACTCAAGGTTGTAATTTGGATCTTATTAACTTGGTTTATTTTTTATAAGCTTCAATTTGAACTTGCATATGAGCAGTTGATGGGCAGTTCTGTTGTCAACCCCTAGCTTTTTTCTCACTGATGATACTGTGCTTCCATTAGCTGCAAGACTTTCTACAATTTAACCTCTGCTCCTTTCTCCATGCTGATTTTTTAACTCGACAGCACTTGGCTTGGCTTGTCCTATGGTATCAGTGCTTTCCAAATTTTCCTCATTTTTGGGAAACATAAAGCAAGTCAAGCTAGCATAAAACAAAGGTAACATTTATATAGAGTTCTGGGGGAAATGGAAGAGACTACTCATGACCTAAGGATTTTTTTCTGGAAGTGGGCTACACAGACCACACCCAGTTGCCTGAGAACAGAGGGTGTTGATATCTCTGTGAATCAGCCATCTACCTGCGTTAGGTTTCTGGCTTGCACCATATGAGAAACTCTGTTCTAGTCTCACAGTCACTCTTTTCATTCCTCAGAAGTGTTGAGCTCCTTCCCCTGGCTAAGTTTTATGTGTTTAATGTTCTCTCTGCTTTTGATGTTTGTTACCCAGATTTGTGAATAATTGCTTATTATTTAAAGTCTCAGGTTAAATATCAGCTTATCAGAGAGATGTGTCTGATCTCCAGTCTAAAAGAACCCATTAATCAGCTTCTACCACAAGCCTCTGCGTTGGTTTATTTTCTTCTTAGTGTTTATGGCTGTCTGAGTTTATCTGTGTGCTTTGTTTTCCTTGTTTGTTATCTGTTTCTTTCCTAGAGAACATAAGCTCTTGAAGGACAGCACCTGTTTGTCTTGTTCACTGCTATAGTCCCAAGGCCTATTACATTTTCTGGTATGTAAAATACGCATATTTATTTAATACACTGTGTAAAATCTTAGGCCTTTAGAATTCTCATTTTCAGTAATATTTCTGATTTTCTCAGGATAGAAAACAGAAAAAATAGGATACATAGCTATAGGTCTTCCACTGAGTCCTTACATGTACAGATTACTAAATCTCTTGGATTGAGATGGATTATTTACTACGCCATAGTATCATAGATCACAAAGATTTTCTAAGACAACATAAGAAGAAATCCATCTTCCTATGAGATATAAGTATCCCAAATCTCCAGAACAAATTCATATTACCTGTCTAAAGAATTAGAAATTCTGGTGGCATGGTGGTTTAGTGCTACAGCTACTAGCCAAAAAGTCACAGTTCAGAACGACCAGGTGCTCCCTGGAAACTGTTTATGGCCATTCTATTCTGTCCTATAAGATCACTACGAGTCAGAATTGACTCAGTGGCAGTAGGTTTGGTGTTTGTATTTCACTGAAGAATTAAACACTTTGTAAAGGGCAGAATGTTCACCTATCTTCTTGTTAGTTTATGTCCATTATTCCCTGGTCATTTCTTACATTCCTTTCATCTTCAAGCAGCTATAAAATGTATCTATTCAGTACTACAGAGGGTGGCAGGAAGATTACAGTAAGAAACAATTATGTTTTAACAAACTGGAACCTTAGGCAAACAGCTTAAGAACTCACGTTTAAATTTGAGAGATTAATATATGGATAAAAATATTTTGGCCAAAAACTGAGATAGTGTGTAAAAATGAACATTTTACAGTTATGTTGTTACTGTTGTTGTTAGGTGCCACCAAGTCAGTGCCAACTCGTATTGACCCTATGCACAACAGAATGAAACACTGCCCGATATTGTGCCATGTCCTCAATCATTTTTATTCTTAAGCCCATTGTTGTGGCCACTGTGTCAATCCATCTTGTCATGGGTCTTCCTCTTTTTTGCTGACCCTCTGCTCTACAAAGCACAGTGTCCTTCTCCAGGGACTGATCCTTCCTGACAAGATGTCCAAAGTATGTATGATGCAGTCTTGCCATCTTTGCTTCCAAAGAACACTCTGGCGGTACTTCTTCCAGAGTATACCTGTTTGTTCTTTTCGTGGGCCATGCTACATTCGACATTTTTCTACAATACAACAATTCAAAGACATCAGTTCTTCTGTCTTCTTTGTTTATCGTCCAGCTTCAGCATGCATATGATGTGTCTTCAAGATGGCACCTTTACCTTTCAATACTTTAAAGGGTTCCTTTGTAGCAGATTTCCCAATGCAGTGTGTCTTTTGACTTCTTGACTGTTGCTTCCATGGATATTGATTGTGCACCCAAGTTAAATGAAATCCTTGGAAACCTCAGTCTTTTCTTCATTTGTGATGATGTTGCTTACTGGTCCAGTTGTGAGGATTTTTGTTTTTTTGATGGTGAGGAGCAATCCATACTAAAGGCTGTGACCTTTGTCTTCATCAATGTTTCAAATCTTCTTCATTTCCTGCAAGCAAGTTGGCGTTGTCTGCTTAACACAGGTTGTTAGTGAGTCATCCTCCAATCCTGATGCCTCATTCTTCTTTGTATAATCCAGCTTCTCAGATTATTTGCTTGGCATTTAGATTGAAAAGGTATGGTAAAATGATACAACCCTGACACACATTTTTCCTGACTTTAAACCATGTAATGTCCCCTTGTTCTGTTCACATGACTGCCTCTTGATCCATATACAGATTCCTTAAGAGCACAATTAACTGTTCTAGAATT
This sequence comes from Heterohyrax brucei, assembly GCA_028571685.1. Lineage (NCBI taxonomy): Eukaryota > Metazoa > Chordata > Mammalia > Hyracoidea > Procaviidae > Heterohyrax > Heterohyrax brucei. Next base: position 57,176,248 of record CM053145.1, on the reverse strand, counting down.
CCCATTCTCCACAATGTTAGCCATAATTTATTATGATCCCCACAGTCAAATGACTTTACAGTCAATGAAACACAAGCAAACATCTTTCTGGTATTCTCTGCTTTCAGCCAAGATCCAATCTGACATCAGCAATGATGCCCCTGGTTCCACATCCACTTCTGAATCTAGCTTGAATTTCTGGCAGTTCCTTGTCAATATACTGTTGCAGTCTCTTTTGAACGATCTTGAGCAAAATGTTATTTGTATGTGATATTAATGATATTGTTCGGTAATTTTTTACATTTGGTTGGATCATCTTTTTTTGGAATGGGCATCATAAGGATCTCTTCCAGTCAGTTGGCCAGGTAGCTGTCCCCCAAATTTCTTGGCGTAGACAGGTGAGTTTCCAGCACTGTATCTGTTTGTTGAACTGTCTAAAATGATACTCCCTCTAATTCCTGGAGCCTTGTTTATTGTCAGTGCCTTCCATGTAGCTTTGACATCTTCCTTCAGCACCACTGGTTCCTGATCATATGCTACCTCTTCAAATGGCTGAACATCCACCAGTTCTTTCTGGTATAATGACTTTGCGTATTCCTTCAATCTTGTTTTGATGTTTCCTGAGTCATTTAATATTTTCCCTTCAGTGTTGCAACTTGAAGCTTGAATTTTTTCTTCAGTTCTTTCTGCTTGAAAAATGCAAAACGTTTTCTTCTGGTTTTCCATTTCTGGGTCTTTGCACATGTCATTATAATACTTTCTTTTATCTTCACATGCTGTTCTTTAAAATATTCTGTTTAGGTCTTTTACTATGCCATTCCTTCCTTTTGCTTTACCTGCTTGACTTTCAGGAGCAAGTTTCAGTATCTTCTGACATCCAATTTGGTCTTTTCTTTCTGTCCTCTGTTTTCAGTGACCTCTTGCTTTCTTCACAGAAGATGTCTTTGATGTCATTCCACATGTCATCTGGTCTTTGGCCGTTAGTGGTCAACACATCGTAACTGTTCCTGAGATGGTCTTTAAACTCAGGAGGGATGTATTCAGGGTCATAATTTGGCTCTTGTGAACTTGTTCTAATTTTCTTCAATTTGAATTTGAATTTTCATATGAGTCATTGATGATCTGTGGCACAGTCAGCACCTGGTCTTTTTCAGATTGCTGATATGAAGTTTTTCTGTCATCTTTTCCCACAGACGTAGTCGATTTTGTTCTCATGTATTCCACCTAGTGAGGTCCATGTGTACAGTCACCATTTGTGTTGGTTGAAAAATGTATTTGCAATGAAGAGGTCAGTAGTCTTGCAAAATTCTACCATGCAGTCACTGGCATTACTTCTGTCAACAATGCTGTATTTTCCAACTACTGATCTTTATTTTTTTTTCAACTTTTGCATTTCAGTCATCAGTAATTATCAATGCATCCTGATTGCATGTTCCATCAATTTTAGACTATAGAAGCTGGTAAAAATGTACAATCTCTTCATCTTTGGCCTTAGTGGTTTGAAGATCCCCCAAACTTTATCCCAACCACATCTTTAAAGCAGACTCCACTGAGGAGAGAACACTTCCCCAGCCATGTTCTGAGGGCCTTCCGACCTAATGGGCTCATTCTCCAGCAATATATCTTATCAGATATATATATATGTATATATATATATATATATAGTGTTCTGTTACTATTCATAAGATTTTCCCTGGCTACTTCTTTTCAGAAACAGACTGTCAGGTCTTTTTTCTTAGTCTGTCTTTGTCTAGAAGCTCAGCTGAAACCTGTCTACCATGATTGACCCTGCTGATACCTAAATACCAAGGGCAAAGCTTCTAGCATCACAGCAGCGAGCAGGCCCCCACTGACAGACAAGTGGGGGATGCTCATTCTATCTTTACCCTCCTTACCCAATTCTGTTATCCTCCTTACCTGATGCTGTTACCTTCCCTACCTGGTGCTGTTACATAGTTTACCCAGTGTTGTTATTTGCCTTACCTGATGCTGTTACCCTCCTTTCCTGATGCTGTTATCTTCCATTCACATGGCAAGTAATCAGCTGGACCACACCTAACTGTAACAGCATCTCTCCCTTTTGACCTAGGCTTTAACTTTAGGTAAGTTTGTAGCACAGTTCTGTTCTTTTATTTTACTTTGTCCCTCATCATTGTGTATTGCAGTATAGTTTGCTTTCCAAAATATTTAGAAGAGCTAATGATTTACCCAAATCCTAATTAATGTATCAAAATAAATCATGTGAGTAATTGAAAAAAAAATCAGAGTTTAAAAGAAAAGTTTGTGACAAAATAGTCCATATCCTGTCATTTCATAGATTCCACCCTTCTTCTACCATACTTTCCATTCTCAAAACACACACTTTCACTTCCTTTTTCTTTCATATTTTTTATCTCCATATCATTAATTAAAATTAGTGCACTCATGTCTTCATCTACTAATTCTAAGAAAAGTTAATACATCATATTCTGGTTCAGCCGTTTGCCACCTGAAAAACAATGGACTTATTGTTTAACCTTACCCTGCTTCAATTTCCTTAACTATAAATATGAATAGTAACTATACTACCTCTTTTATATGGATAAATTAATAAATTGAAAATATTTGGAACCTTGTGTGAATCACAGTAAACCTACATTGAATAATGGTTCTGCTTATTATTAGCCACTCCCCCACTACCCTTAAACCTCATCTTCTAAATAAATCATATATTTCACATTATGGTTACATCTATATTCTTTCTATCTATAATCTGTATGTCTGTGTGATAGTTGCTAATGCGTTGGCTCCAACTCATAGGGAGCCTGTGTACAGCCGAGTGAAGCCCTGTCTAGTCCAGAAACATCCACACCATCATTATTAGACTTAAACCCACTGCAGTCACTGAGTCAGCCCAATTCCTTGAGGCACTTCTTTTCTGATGACCCTCTACCTTACCAGGCATGACATCCTTCTTCATTGACTGATCCCTTTTGATAACATGTCCAAAGTATGTGAGATATAGTCTCTCCAACCTTGCTTCTAAGGAGCATTTTCTTCTGAGACAGATTTGTTCCTTCTTTAAGCTACCCAGGGTATAGTCAGTATTCCTCACTAACACCACAATTCAAAGGCATCACTTCTTCTTCAGTCTTCCTTATTCATTTTCCACCTTTCACACGCATACCAGGTAGTTAAAAACACCTTGCCTTGAGTCAGGCATACCTTAGTCTTCAAAGTGACATCTTTGCTTTTCAGCACTTTAAAGAGGTCTTTTGCAGGAGTTCTGCCCAATGCAATGCATCTTTTGATTTCTTGACTTTCATTTCTGTAGATGTCAGAATTTTATTTTACTTTTATCCAAGTAAAGTAATATCCTTGACAACTTCAATGTTTTCTCCCTTTATCATGATATTGCTTATTGGTCCAGTTGTGAGGATTTTCATTTTCTTTATGTTGAGATATTTTTCATATGAGTGGGTGCTGTCTTTTATCTGCATCAGTAGGTGCTTCAAGTCTTCTTCAGTTTCAGCAAGCAAGGTTGTGTCATCTGCATAATGCTGGTTGTTAACAACTTTTCTTCCAATCCTAGTGCCCCTTTCTTCTTCATATAGTCAAGCTTCTTGAATTATTTGCTCAGCATACAGATCCATTGATATATTGAAAGGATACAACCCTGACACACACCTGTCCTAGCTTTGAAACATGCAGTGTCTCCTTGTTCTGTTCAAATGACTGCCCCTTGATCTATGTATAGGTTCCTCATGAGCACAATTAAGTGTTCTGGAATTTCCATTCTTAGCAAAGTTATTCATAATTTGTTATGATCAACACAGTCAAATATGTTTGCATAGTTAATGAAACACAGGGAGACACCTTTCTGGTATTCTCTACTTTCAGCCCGGATCCATTAGACATCAGCAATGATATCCCCGGTTCCACATCTTCTTCTGAAACCAACTTGAATTTCTGGTAGTTCTCTGACTACAGCCACTTTTGAATGATCTTCAGCAAAATTTTACTTATATGTGGTATTAATGCTGCTGTTCAGTTATTTCTGCACTTGGTTAATTGCTTTTCTAGGGACTAGGCATAAATATAAATCTCCTCCAGTGAACTGACTCGGTAGCTGTCTTCCAAGCTTCTTTCTACAGACAAGTGAGCACTTCCAGGATCTATTTGTTAAAACATTCCGTTTGATATGCTGTCAATTTTTGGAGCCTGTTTTGCCAAAGCTTTCAGTGCACCTCAGACTTCTTCCTTCAGTACCATCGGTTCCTGATCATCTGCTGCCTTCTAGAATGGTTGAATTCTTGTTGGAGTGAATCGGTGTATTCCTTCTTTCTTCTTTTGATGCTTCCTGTGTCGTTTAATATTTGCCCTCTAAGCTCTTTCAGTATTCCCACTTGAGGCTTAAATTTTTCTTTAGTTCTTTCAACTTAAGAAACACAGAGGATTTTCTATTCTTATTACTATAACTATGTAATTATTCATTGTTCAAGAGAGTACTATACTAAATACATTTCATATCTTATACAACTTTTAAGCTTCACATCCCCAACCTCCAGAGTTAATAATTGTTTTTCTTTTTCTTCTATTTTGAATAAAGTTCTGAAATGAGTCTAATTCAGTTTTCCTCATAACATCTGATGGCTCTATACAATGATTATTTACTTAACCTCTCTGTCATGGATTGAACTGCGTCCCCCCAAAAATATGTGTATCCACGTGGCTGGGCCGTGATTCCCAGTATCTTGTGACTGTCCTCCATTGTGTAGTTTTTCTATGCTGTATGTTAACGGATTAGAGTGGAGCTGTAAATCCCTTCACAGGATTACCTCCCTGCTCCACTGTAAAGGGAGTTTCCCTGTAGTATGGCTTGCCCCACCCTTAATCCTTTCATCCTGCCAGAGATAAACAGACAGAGAAGCAGGCAGAGAATTGGGAACCTTGTACCACCAAGCAAGAAGCTCCAGGAGAAGAGCGCATCCTTCAGAACTGAGGTTCCTGCGCCAAGATGCTCCCTGGACAAAGACTGATACAATATCAGACTTTCCTCCAGAGCCGACATGGGGGAATGCCTTTCCCTGGAGCGGACATACTGAATTTGAACTTGTAGCCTACTGGACTGTAGGTATTTGTTACAGCAGCCCTAGCTGACTAAAACACTCTCATATAATCATGTCTTTCAGACAATTTATCAGATTCATTTATTTTTTTCCTTGATAAAATCCATTATAGAGTCATCCAAACTACTGCTTCTGTCTAGCCTGGTGGCTTTCGAGACCTGTTACATGGCTGGGACTTTCCACTGCTATTTTATGAATGTTCTTTGTCCTTTTCCTATTTCCTGTGTCTCATGTCTTCTTTTTCACTCCATGTTCCCTTCACTTTTTGAAGTATATCATCCACCAGCTTTCAAGAAGTTGATTGCCCTCAAGATGCTATTTTAAGATGAGTTTTCCAAAATAGTGCCTTATTTTATCCCAAATTGTTCAATGATTTGCAAAGTGCATTATCTGGTTATTGCATAATTTCCTTGTGATTGTGGCTTATGGATAAGCAGGTAATCAGAAAATTCTTGTTCTCTACACAAACTCTCAGTTCATTTTCCTGCTTTTTCCCCTTATACCTCAGTTCTTTTTGCTATTGCATTTACCACATTGAATCTCATTTTTGGAGTCCTAAGCTACTGTTTAATTTGTCAATATATTGCCATCTGATTTCCTCTTCCAGAGACAAAATATATGTGAGAAGGTATATGTAAGTATGTGAATATATGCATGTGCAAGCTTAGACATTAATGACAAAACAAAATGTTTTGAAAGATTTATATATTTATGTAAGTAAGTAATATGGGAAAATGTGCAACCAGTCTTTTCTACTAGAAGCTTCCTTGAATTCTATTAAAAATTAACTAATTTCTGATATTAGAATTCAACATCATACATTCTCTGTACTTCATCTTCAGTCATCACAGCTCATACACAATAATATAGACAGAACATAAACTTATGATCTAGTTTTTTGCAACAGAGTTAGGCATGGATAAGAACAATGATTGAGCAGAATCACATTGCCTACTTTTAAAATATGGATGTACAGAGTCTACTCTGAAAGATTTTAAATTCATTATTTTATAGTAAAGACAAGGCAGTGAAACTTTTTTAGAACTTCCTGCACTTTTGCTTGTTAAACAGTTTTTAGTGGCATGCAGTAGATTATCCATTACTTTGGATCATCAAGCTTTCCTTTTAGCTTAGTAACTACAGGCTGATTATCTTCTAAACTTTTTACTGTTATTAGGTATCACTGATTCTGTTTCAACTTACAGCAGCCACATGTGACAGAATAGACGAGCCCTGCTGGAAAACCACTGTGGCACCATAACAATTCCATCAAAACTCCAGTCTAGGAAACCCTATGAGGCCAGGCTACTCTGTAAAATAATGTTGCAATGAGTCAGGACCAACTCGAAGTCACAGGACAGCAACAACACCTTTTACAGGAGTAGATCACCAGCTCTTTTTCCCATGATGCTTCTGGGTGAGTTCCAACTGTCAACTTCAGTTAGCAGCTTACAATTTAATCATCATTCCACCAGAATTCCTTTAGCTGTTATAAACAATCACAAATATTGTTTACAGAGCTAAAATATGTTCCTGGGTTGCTATGAGTCAGAATCGACTCAAAAGCAGTGGGTTTGGTTTTTTTAGATTATGTAAAGTACGGGATCACATTACCTTCAAAAACACTTTTGGTGTTTTTTAGTTAAATAATAAAACTATCATTTTTGAACAGAAATATCAGTCACATTGTCATACACATACATTTCAAAATGCATGACTATTAGAATCTATTTCCCAATTTCCTACCACTAGAGACATGTTTAGAAAGATATTTGTTTTATCCATGAAACGATGAGGTGGGTTCTTTATTTTTATTTTTTCATATATCCCATGTCATGCAACGACATCTAATTTCTACTATTTTTAATTCAGCTATTTGAAGTTCCTAGATGTCAGACACAGTCAATTGTCAGGGGCTGCTTCAGCACATTCCTCTGAATCAGTGATTTTCTGAGATTGGTTGTTCTGAAACCTCAGCTAATGATTAGAAATAAAGGGTCCTTTTCATCAGGACATCTTTTAACTTTATGCTGCCCTTTCCCTTAAATCATAACGAAGGTCCTCTCTTTGAACACGAATGGGTTGGACTTGGTGATGCAGAGTGACCATATATTGGATGCATTTTATGATTCTGTATATCTGTAGGATGTCATCCTGCTGACCTCTGGCTGGAGAAAGGAGAGTGGGTGGAGAGGAGGGGAAAGGAGACTGTTGGGAGGATGAGACATGTATGGAGCAGAGATGAATAGTGTGCTGTCATCGGGCAGGGAGAGCAGTGGAAGCTGCACATAGGTGGGCATGTAAATTTATATAGAATGTACATTTTCACTCAGTCATAATAAAAAAAATTCAGTGTAGAGAGATTAGAATCTACATGAGAACTAATGTTGCACTTCCCAGTTACTTATAGCTTTCCTCCATAAATGTTCAGTGCTGTGTACTGAAAGGGTGTATATGGGATCTTTCTGTCCTTCCAAGGTGACTGAACTTCAGGGAGTGGTAACTTGAGGTTACATTCAACTTCTAGTTATTCTCATGGTAACTAACAAAAAAATAAAAAATAATAGCTGTGCCATGACATTATGGTCTGAAATACAACGATTGATTGATACCTCAGGAAAACACACATGTTCAAAAACAGACAATATGAGCCTAGAAGATGCCCAAATTGTGTTGTGTGGTGGCCAAAATCAAGAAATGATGGAAGCAAATGTTGTTTTGAAAAGCAGAAACTAAAGGGAGAAATGTGGCAATGCCTGATCTGACTTTGTATGTTTGTTACTGTTGAAGTAAGGATGCTTTAAGTGGCCAGGATATACACAGCCTTTTTGAGCACTGTATCTGACAGCAATTGTTGGTAGACTCTATAAAATATGGTAGAATAAAATAAATGAATAACTTATTCAAAATATACATTGATCATTTTCCTGTAGGCAAGTTATGAAATTCTTATTTGTTATAATTTAGTGAACTGATTGAAAAATAGTCTATAAGTATTATTTTTTACCATATCTCACTATCCCTTTTAACAAATGCAGTGCTATGGAAATCATCTTGCACATCAATAAAATGTAATTTTCTTGTTTTACAAGTCATATCAAAGCCATTTAAAAGACTAAAAAGACTTTTTTTTTTCCATGAAAATCAATTATTTTATGAATGAAAGCCAATAGTATGGATATCATTGCATTGAGATTACACAGATAAAGGACATTACTTTTGGAAGATTTTTTTTTTCTCTTGTGAATTGTTCTTTGGTGGGATACTTACGTTGTCTTGTTATTAAGGTATAATGTAGTCTATTCTATTCAAGGTTGCACTAGTTCATACAAGAAACCTAATTTGCCTAATTCAGCTTTGTTTCAGATCATGCTATGAAAAAAAAAGAAAACATTTTGAACTCTTTATGAAGAAGTGTATGTGTGTCTGTGTTCAATCTATTTCCCAGGCACAAGTCATATACTTCAGATCCTCTGTTGTTCTCTTGGTATCAGGTACCTGTGTCCTGTGGGTTTCAAAATTGACTGTCTTAAGTGATCCCATTGAGTGAATGTGGCACTTTCATAGGAGATATAATTTAGATTCAAGTCCAATACTTGAAATTGTGAAGACAAATCAGATTTTCTAGACAAAGCTCTTCTTCTCTATTCTTAGTTACTTGAGATCAGTGCCATTTACTTAATTTACAGATTACAATGTGGATGGCTGCTACTGTCACTGTTACAAAAGGAAGACTGGCAGTACCAATGAAGATATCACAGGCTGCTTGGAAAAGAAGCCCTTCAAATTCTCCTTGTAAGAAGAAGGGTTTATCAGGCCTGCACAGCAGTGCTTTGACAGTACAATTTCTCAGGGCCACATCAAATGGAAACCATTCTAAACACAAAATTCTTCTAAAGGAAAATTTTAATAAATGTTAGAATGGTAAACATATACTGAAAATTGTATTTCAAAAAAGCTATGTACACAGTCAGTTAAGAAAGTTCAAATTGATTTATTATAGTGTTATGGGAAATAATAATAATAAATTTATGAAGTCATATAAAAATGAACTGTTCTGTCTTGTATATTAATTTCTCCTTGATTTTTGTAATGTACCCATTGACAGAAATAGTTTCTGATGTTGAGCATGAAGTTTTTCCCTTGTTTTGTTTTTTAAGGGTTCTGTGTCATTCCCTTATCAATCATTTTTATTTTTATTACAAAGTCTTAAAAAAGTATTATACATTTATGTGCTGCTATTACTGGCAGCTGAAATTGACCTCTTCTTCTAGTTATGCTAGAACACACTGTTGTTTAAAAAGCCAAGCCCATAAATGTATTCTGATATTTTCAAATTCATTGTTACTATTCACTGAGTAGAAAGAAATACTGTACTGGGTATAGGGGTCTGAAAATTATGATTTTGGATCTCTTATGAATTGTGTGACCTTGAGTAAGTAGTAGGTATCATCCCTTTGGGGTCCAATTTTAAAATTTATTAGTGGCAGAGACAGAGGGAGAGAAGGAAAAAGAGAGAGATTTGAACTAGATGATCTCTCTGGTTCTGTCCAGTTCTAATATACTAGCTTTTGGAGTGAGATAAAACAATACAAACACTGCTCTTCTTGGTCCTCTTTCAGGTGTGTATAACCAATCATCTTTCAGGTGTGTTGAGTTGATTCTGACCCATAGTAACCCTACAGAACAGAGAAGAGCCACCTCCTAAGATTTCTAAGACTATAATCTTTACAGAAAGGATAGTGGCACAGTAATTAAGCACTGGGCTCCTAACCAAAGGATCAGACGTTCCAACCCACCATTCAGCTTCCATAAAGATGTACAGCTCTGGGGCGGTTTTACTGTGTCCAGTAGGGTTGCTGCGAGTCAACATTGCCTTGACAGCAATGGGTTTTGTTTTTGTGCAGTATCTTTATGAACTCACAAACATTTGTCTCAAAATAATTGTCTGCTGGTTCTATCAATCCTAAGCTAGTCTATCAGGATTTTTTTTTTTTTTTTCCAGTCCTAATCAATTCTCTGCACTGGAAAACCTATCTTAAACTAGAATTCAAAATCTCAAAAACATCTCAGATTTTCCTTTTCCATTCTAAGATACTAGAAATCTGAGAAAGTAATGTTCGCTTTTTCGGCTCTCAGTTTTACTTCATTGACAAATCGCCCTGGTTTTATTTTGGGAGAGTCAGCAACTGACAAATTTATTTTCTACAAACACCCAGCTGAGTCTTCCTCATACTCATAGCACAAAAGTTATCTTGTAAAGAGCATTATCCTCTGATGTCCCTTGAGCATCACACCTGGGCACTCTGTGGGTATACCAGTGAAATAAGTCTTGCATCAGGCACAAGATCTCATTTCTTCCTTCTTTCCATCTTGTCTTTCTTCCTTCTTCCCTTTCTATTTATTATAAATATTTGTAAGTATTATCTCAGAAACTTTCTGTACTAGCTCAGTCATCCACCTGACTTTACAGTTCTTAGAAAAAATAAAACTCACAAACGATTTCACTATTTACTCCAGAATTTCAACATAAGTTAATTTACATGGAAATTAAGATGTTCAACTTTAGAATAAACCCCAAGACACACTGCTGTCAAGTCAATTCTGATTCATAGCGACCCTGTAGGACAGAGTAGAACTGCTCCATAGAGTTTCCAAGGAGTACATGGCAGATTTGAACTGCTGGACTTTTGATTAAGTACATATAGCACTTAACCACTACAACAACAGGGTGTCCCAACTTTTGAATAGATAACATCAAAACCAACACAAAAGTCAAGTCCACCAAGTTGACTTAGATGCATAGCAACCCTGTGAGGACAGAGGAGAACTGCACTATAGAGTTTCCAAGGAGTACTTGGTGGATTTGAAATGCTGACCTTTAGGTTAGTAGATGTAGCACTTAATCACTATGCCACCAAGGTTTGTGATAGCATGAAACAATTGCTTATATCAAACCATGGTTTAATTGCCAAGACTCTTTAGAATTTATTGCTTAAACATCCTGGCCTGGCTGTTTGTATCATTCCTAAACCATTACATCATGCTCCACAACCAGTCCTAACTGAATCCTGAGAAGGTCCACTTTACCCAAGAAAACAAATTTCACAAATATTCCGACTTTGAGTTTCACATTCAGAGACACAGTACTAAGACCTTCATGTCAGTGCTTTATCATGCTATGAAAAGAACGATGTTAGTTTTGCCTTATCAACAGGTTCTTTTGTTGGTATTTCAAGGGATCTGGTTGTCAGCAGTCTCACACTGTATTTGTTTTCCTAAACATTTTTAAGGTAATTTGGGGAATGATAGTAGACTCTAGATTATAATGCATTGTGAGCATGGTCCAGGCTTAAGATTTTTGTCCCATCCATGTTCTAAGTCTGGAGCAAACATCTACCAGATTTTCGCATATTCAGTCTCTCCAGTCTCTGTAAATACTCCCTAATTGGAAAAGTCTTTCAGCACCCCCTACATTTCCTTCTCTTGCTATCCCTGACTTATTAATCTTCAAGCCATTATCACCATCTAAAATTTGTTATTTTTCATAGCCTTTATTACTACCTGAGATATTTATTTATTGTCTCACTCTACCAATAAAATGCCATTTCCACAAGAATAGAGACTTAGTTTTATTTACTACTGTAATTTTAGTGTCTAGTATAGGGCTTGATAGAAAACAAGAGTTTAATAAGTATTTGATGGATGAATAAAAAAATGAATTCTGTAGTAAATGAGAAATGTAAAAATGGATACAATGAGTACAAGAATTATTACCAAGGAATAGTGGTTGAACTGGACCAGGCAAAAGAGAGAGTGACAAATCAGGAGAGACAGAGAGAGATAGTTAAAGTCGAGGGAAGGTTTTTAAGGTTATTAAAAAATGCTAATCTAAAGCAAACAATAAGAAGAAGCAGCAATTTACCAAATAAGACTATGTAGAGCAGTGAAGAGTATGGGATTTAGAATATGAATGATGTACTTTCTGTTCCATGAGTGGAAAAATAACTCTCCATTTTCATAGAAAAGCACAAGGGAATGGTAGGAGCAGAGGCAACTCAATTGTTATAACAAAAATGGTTTGCAATATACCTTGTAATCTTTTAGGAAAACAATATGAATTAATAGGTAAGTTCACGTAACTGACTCTTTTTAAACTATAGAGTTGTTTTTTTTTAATTTTTATTTAACATGACTGAGTGAAAATGTACATTCCTGTATAAATTTACATGCCCACCTATATGCAGCTTCCACTGCTCTCCCTGTCCGATGACAGCACACTATTCCTCTCTGCTCCATACATGTCTCATCCTCCCAACAGCCTCCTTTCCCCTCCTCTCCATCCACTCCTCTTCCTCCAGCCAGACATCAGCAAGGTGATATCCTATAGATGTATAGAACCATAAAGTGCTTCCAATATATGGTCACTTTGCATTGCCAAGTCCAATCCATTCCTGTCCAAAGAGTGGAACTTTGTTATAATTTATGGGAAAGGGCAGCATCAGGGCTGGGAGCCATGCTCTCAGAGGAACCCCAAAACTGCTAGACCACCAATTGAGGTCTTTTAGTGGAAATCTCATGATACACCTCGATATTCTTGTGTTGCCAGTGAGACTCCTCTCTGTGAGCTCCATGGTGGCTATCGCTGGTGGTGGCTGGGCACCAGCCGGTTCTTCTGGTCCCAAGTCGATGTAGGCACCCACTCTTGTGGGTCTCTCTGTCTTCTCGGTTGTCTTTACCACATGTCATTTTGGTCCTCGGTGAGCATCTCTTCCTGCTGGGACCATTTGCTGTGTCCTCGGATGGCAGCTTGGCAGCTTTTAAGACCCCAGACGCCACTCACCAATGTGGGGTGCAGAGAGCTCTCTTAGCAAAACGCTAGTTGTGCCAATTAGCCTGGAATTCGCCTAAGAGCATGGTCCCCCACTCCCCGTCCCAGCTACTCTATCCTTGCAGTATTGAGTTAAGATGGAAGGAGTACTCAACTTATGCTGAAGTCCACTTAATGTTGTTCTTGTTTCTAATGTGTGCTATCACCGCTTTCTCCCAACTAGATTTCTAGTAACTATATAAAATAAACCCTCCCCCCTCCCTTCCCCTCCCTCCCCTCCCTTGCAGCTGTCAAAGAGTCTTTTCTTCTATACACAAGTCTGTTTTTGAGATCTTATCGTAGAGGTCTGATACAGTATTTGTCCCTTTGTCGCTGACTACTTTCACTCAACATAATGTCTTCCAGTTGAAACCAGGTTAGGAGATGATTCCTGGTATCATCGTTATTCTTTATCACTGCGTAGTGCTCCACTGAGTATATGTACCATAGTTTACCTATCCATTCTTCTATTGTTGGGCATCTAGGTTGATTCCATCTTTTTGTTATCGTTGACTATGCTGCAATAAACATTCTGGTGCATGTGTCCGTTGGTGTGAAAGGCCTTGATTCCGTTGGATATATTCCAAGTAGTGGAATTACTGGGTCAAATGGTATATCGATATCCATTTTTTTAAGGAAGCACCAGATTGCCTTCCAAAGAGGCTGGACCATTTTGCAACCCCACGAACAGTGTAGGAGGGTTCCACTTTCTCCACAGCCTCTCCAGAATTTGTTATTTTGTGTTTTCTGGATCATGACCAATCTTGTTGGGGTGAGATGGTATCTGATTGTCATCTTGATTTGAATTTCTTTAATAACTAAAGATCCTGAACATGTCCACGTGAGTTTTTTGGCTGCCTGGATCTCCTCTTTAGTGAAGTGCCTGTCCATCTCCTTTGCCCATCGTTTAATTGGATGGTTTATCTTCTTCTTATTGATATTTTGTAGTATCTTATAAATTGTGGAGATCAGGCGTCGCTCTGACATAGAGTTGCCAAATATTTTTTCCCATTCTGTGGGTGTTCTGTTAATTCTATTAATAAAGTCTTTGGATGAGCAAAAGTGTTTGATTCTTAATAGTTCCCATTTATCTATTTTCTCTTCTGTTGATTGAGGTTTCTTTGACAGATTTTGGAGTCTGTCCTCATTGTGTATTAAAACTTCTATTGTTGTTCCTACCTTTTCTTGGATGAGCTTTATCGTTTTAGGTTTGATATTTAGGTCTTTTATCCAGTTGGAGTTGGTTTTTGTACAAGGTGTAAGATATGGATCTTGATTAAATTTATTGCAGACGGATAAATAATTTTGCCAGCACCATTTGTTGAAGAGACTGTTTATACCCAAGTTTAATGTCTTAGGGCCTTTGTCAAATATCAACTGATCATAGGCAGATGGTGTCATCTCTGGGGTCTCAATTCTGTTCCATTGATCGATCTGTCTGTTCTTGTACCAGTATCAGGCTGTTTGGACCACTGTGGCAGTGTAGTATGTTCTAAGGTCGGGTAATGAGAGGCCTCCCAGTGTGTTTTTCTTCTTTAGCAGTAACTTACTTATCCGGGGCTTCTTCCCTTTCCAAACAAAATTGGTGATTTGTTTCTCCATCTCATTAAAAAATGATGCTGTAACTTGTATTGGGATTGCATTATATACATAAATTGTTTTGGGTAAAATCGACATTTTCACAATGTTAAGTCTTCCTATCCATGAGCAGGGTAGGTTTTTCCATTTATCTAAGTCTCTCTTAGTTTCTTGTAGTAAGGGCTTGTAGTTCTCTTTGTAAAGGTCTGTTGTTTCTCTGGTTAGATTGATTCCTAGGTGCTTTATCTTGTTAGGGGCTATCGTAAGTGGTATTGATTTGATAATTTCCTCCTTAACAGTCTCATAGTTGGTATAAAGGAATCCTACTGATTTAATTATGTTTATCTTGTATCCTGAGACTTTGCTGAACTCTTCTACCACTTTGAGTAGCTTACTTATAGATTCCTTGGGGTTCTCTGCATATACAATCATATCATCTGTGAACAGGGAGATTTTCACTTCCTCTTTGCCAATGCAGATGCCCTTTATTTCTTCATCTTGTCTAATTGCTCTGGCTAGAACTTCTAGCACAATGTTGAATAGGAGAGGTGAGAGTGGGCATCCTTGTCTAGTTCTTGATCTCAAGGGAAAGTCTTTCAGTCTCTCTCCATTCAGGATGATGTGGGCAATTGGCTTTGTATAAATGTCCCTTATTGTGTTGAGGAATTTGCAGTCTATGCCCATTTTGCTAAGAGTTTTTAGCATGAATGGGTGCTGGACTTTATCAAATGCCTTTTCTGCATCAATGGACAAAATCAGGTGATCCTTGTCTTTTTTGTTATTTATGTGGTTAGTCACATTAATTGTTTTCTTCATGTTGAATCAGCCTTGCATCCCTGGTATGAATCCCACTTGGTCATGATGGATTATTTTCTTGATATGTTGTTGTATTCTGTTGGCAAGAATTTTGTTGAAGATTTTTGCATCTAGGTTCACGAGTGATATCAGTCTGTAGTTCTCTGTCTTTGTTGGATCTTTCTCTGGCTTAGGTATCAGGGTTATGCTGGCTTCATAGAATCAGTTTGGGAGTACTCCATACCTTTCTATACTGTGAAATAGTCTCAGTAGTATTGGGGATAACTCTTCTCTAAATGCTTGGTAGAATTCTGCCATGAAGCCATCTGGGCCCAGACTTTTTTCTGGTTGGCAGTGTTTTGATGAACTTTTCAATCTCTTCCTTTGTGATGGGTTTATTAAGTTGTTCTGCTTCACATTGTGATAATTTGGGTAGGTGGTATGAGTCAAGGAATTGGTCCATTTCCCCTAGGTTTTCAAATTTGTTAGAGTACAGTCTTTCATAGTATTCTGATATGGTATTTTTGATTTCTGTTGCATCTGTGGTGACAATTCCCCTCTCATTTCTAGTTTGGGTTATTTGTTTCCTTTCCTGCTTTTCTTTAGTAAGTTTAGCCAGTGGTTTTTCAGTTTGGTTGATCTTTTCAAAAAAACATCTTTTGGTCTTTTCAATGTTTTCAATTGTTTTTCTATTCTCTAATTCATTTAGCTCTGCTCTAATCTTTATGATCTCATTTCTTCTGGTGCCCGAGGGGTTCCTCTGTTGTTCTCTTTCTACTTGTTCAAGCTGTAGAGTTAGTTCCTTGATTTGATTTCTTTCTTCCTTCCAGATGTGTGCATCTATGGAGATAAACAGACCTCTGAGCACTGCTTTAGCTGTATCTCATAAGTTGTGGTAGGAAGTGTTTTCGTTCTCATTGGAATCCATGAATTTCTTTAATTCATCCTTGATTTCCTCTATAACCCATGTTTTTTTGAGCAAGATGTTGTTCAGTTTCCAAGAGTTCCACTTTCTGTCTATGTTTTTTCTGCTATTGATTTCAACTTTGATGGCTTTATGATCTGAGAAGATGCTTTGCAATAATTCAATGGTATGGATTTTGTTGAGCATTGCATTATGGCCTATCACGTGGTCAATTCTGGAGAATGTTCCATGTGCACTGGAGAAGAAGATGTAGTTGTCTGCTGATGGGTGGAAAGTTGTGTATACATCAATGAGGTTTAGTTGGTGAATTGTGTCAATGAGGTCTTCTGTATCTTTACTGAGCTTCTTTCTAGATGATCTGTCTAGTGATGACAGTGGAGTGTTAAAGTCTCCCACTATTATTGTAGCGGCATTTAACTCTCTTTTGAGCATAGTCAGTGTTTCTTCAACATATTTAGGTGCTCTTCTGACTCGACGGCACTTGGCCTGACTTGGCTACATTAGGTGCATAAATATTTAATATCGTTAAGTCTTGCTTGTGTACTGAACTTTTCAGCAATAAATAGTGTCCATCTTTGTCCACGATGGTGGATTTGACATTAAAATTGATTTTGTCTGAGATTGGAATTGCCACCCCTGCTCTTCTTTGTTCATTGTTAGCATGATATATATTCTTCCAACCTTTAAGTTTGTTCCTGTTTTTAGCTCTCAAGTGAGTTTCTTGTAGACAACATATGGATGGGTCATGTCAGTTGATCCAAGAAGACATTCAGTGTCTCTTTACTGGAGCATTCAGTCCATTCATATTCAATGTAATTATTGATAGGTGTGTGTTCACTGCTGCCATTGTGATATGTTTATTTTTACATTGATGTTTTCTCTGTTGTTCTTATTAGTCTGTTCTGGGCACTCTTTTTTGTGAGTTGATTTTTCAACTTTTTCAGAGCTGGTTTTATAGTTGTTGAGACTCGTGTGTTAGATTTCTTGAAATGGTGTGATACATCTTTGTTGTGCTTTACAGCTGCTCCTATGAACCCCCTTAATAAACTGTTTATAAACCCAATTTTAATTGCTAACAGTCTTGTCATCTTCCTCTCCATCTGGAAGGACTATAATGACTGTAGTACATCCCTCTTTTTATTATGATGACACCATAGTTTTCATGATGATCACTGGATTGCTTCTTTCCATATCAAAGCTGTGATTTACTTTGGAGCCTTTCCTAAATGAGTAGAGTATTGAGTAGTGTGTCGTTCTAAAATATAAAGTTAGTGGTTTTGTTCTTCTAAGCCAAAGCCAAGAACTTCTTTCAGTATTTCTTGTAGTTTGGGTTTGGTTTTTACAAAGTCTCTGAGTTTCTGTTTATCTGGGAATGTCTTAATTTCATTTCCGTATTTGAAAGATAGTTTTGCAGGATGTATAATTCTTGGTTGGAAGTTCTTCTCCTTCAAGCTTTGAATGTATCATGCCACTGTCTCCGTGCCAGCATGGTTTCTGCTGAGAAATCTGACGACAGCCTACAGGATTTCTCTCTGAGTGTTAGCTTGCCTTGAGTCTTGCTGCCTTTAAGAGTTGCTGCTTATGTTTCATTTTGTTAAGCTTGATTATAATATGTCTTCGAGTCTTTCTTTTGAGATCTATATTGGGTGGCGTACGATATGCATCTGAGATGTCTATATTCTCTTCCTTCATGATTTCTGGGAAGTTTTCATTCAGCAGCTCAGCAACAATACTCTCTGTGTTCTCAGATGTCTCACCCTATTCAGGGACTCCAATTAATCGAAGGTTGTTCCTCTCAATAGAGTCCCACATGCTTCTTAATGTTTCTTCATTTTTCTTGTTTCTTTTTTCTGATTTCTGCTCATAGACACTGGCATCAGTAGCTCTGTCTTCCAAGTCACAAATTCTTTTTTCCATTTGTTCCATTCTGTTTTCTTGGCTTTGCATGGAAGTTTCTATGTCTTTGATTTTCTTCTTGATCTGTTGGATTTCAGAGTACTGGTGTTCCATCAGATCGAACAACTTGCTTAATTTTTCATTTTGTTCTGCTGCATTTTGTATAAGGTCTAGAAGGGCTCTGTATATAATCAATTTGTATTCACTTCCTGATGCTTTCATAAAAGTTTCTTCATCTGGAAAACTCCTTTCTTGCTTTGTTTGGGAGCCTTCTGAAGCCATGAGTGATTGCTTGTATGCCACAATTGTCTGTTGCTTTTTGGGTCCCATGTGAGTATATAGAGGCTGCAAAAGGTACTGTGAGGATGGATTGCAAATGTTTCTCTAGGCTGTCTTCAAGTGTAAAGCAAAAGATATCTGACCAGTTCACAAGTCAGTTAGGTTTTTAGGTATAGAGTTTCCTCTTCTCATCTGACAAAATAAGTGCCACGATATCTATCCCTAGATGATAACAAACTAGTTCAGAATACAGCAATGCTACTGCCCTGGTGGCCTCTGCTGACAGGGCCTAGCCTTTAGCCAACACTGCGTCGAGTACTGGTTTTGTGATACAAAAGCTCTCTCCTGTGGGCAGGCTCTGGCTCCCAAGCTAAGAATTAGGTCCAGCTGCGGCCACCTTACCCAAGATGGCGTCCTCCACACAGGCAGCAGACAGGGGGGCTAAAGATGCCCAGAGGCAGCGATTCCTCTGCTTCTGTTGCAGGGCCCCCAACGTAGGCAGCACTGTGCAAAATCACTGTTTTTCTGACGGAGAAGCGCTGTCCCGTTTCCAGGCGCTGGCTCCCAGGCTAAGAACGAGGTCCCGCTAAAATCTCGGTACCAACATGGCGTCCCGCACCCTGACCGCGGAGCTCCGCACAAACCCCGCTGAGGCAGCTACAAAATGGCTAGATTAACAGAGTCCCGAGCCTGGCTCTCAGAATATGGGAATTTCGCCTGCCTATCCCCTCAGCAATGCGTCTGAGTCCAGCCGCCAGGCAAGGCCCAGCTCCGCCCACCAGCCGAGACCGAGGAAAAAAAAGTCAAAACGGTGCGTTTACCTTCCGTCCGTGAGAGCCGGGGCTAGCCAGGAGCAGGAGTCAGCGAAAGAGAGGAGGTTTTTCGCTGAGTGGTATGAAGTCCCAATTAACAGCTCTGTGCCGTGTCCTGAGGCTGATTAGGTGATCAGAAGGCTCTGTTTGATTGTCAATTCAGGTCTTGGTTTCCAGAGGGACACAAGGAGACGTGGGCTTAGTCCGCCATCTTGACTCCGCCCCTCTACACTATAGAGTTTTAAGGGAGGTCACTTGCTATAAATATTTGGGACAATGATACCAGGGTTACAGAGAGAAAAGATAACTTAAGATTGTACATTTGATGAGAAGAGAGAACTAATCTGGGAAATCTGGAAAGATACCAGAAAACACTGTGAAACCATGGCTACATAAAACAACAGAAACCTCATGCTATCAATTCTGACTCATAGCAACCCTATAGGAGAGAGTGGAACTGCTCCATAGAGTTTCCAAAGAATGCCTGGTAGACTTGAACTGCTGACTTTTTGGCTATCAGCTGTAGCACTTAATTTCTATGCTACCAGAGTTTCACATGTCTGTCTAGAATATGTCTTTTAAGTGTTCCAGTTAGTTGTGTAAGGGTCCCTTGGAGGAGTAAATACTTTGTAGTCAACCATAAACCAAAAGATTGGTGATTCGAACACATCCAGTTGCACTGAGAAAGAAGAGGCCTGGAAATCTTGCACAAAGATGATAGTTAAGAAAATCGTACCGAGTAGTTTTAATCTCTAACTCACTGGGTCACCAGGAGTCAGTAACAGTCTAATGGGAATAGATTTGGATTTTACTTTAGTTGTGTGATTTCTCTCCTGTAGTGGTGAGCAAGAAAGGTAGTCGAGTGAAGTACAGGAACAGAGCATGTAACAGTCATTGCATGAAGATTGATTTTATTAAACAATTACACTGTAAGCCCACTTACTATTTCATGTTTTATTAAGTTGATACTCATTAAACCCTTTAAGCTAGATGTGCCATCTGTAGAAATTCTAGGCCCCTTAGTTACAGTAGTAGCTGCTAACCAAAAGATTGGCAGTTTAAATTCACCAGGAACTCCTTGAAAACTCTATGGGACAGTTCTATTCTGTTCTATAATGTCACTATGAGTCAGAATTGACTTCATGGCAATGGGTTTGGTTTTGGGTAGTTACAGTACAGTTTAGCCATCAGTATCCTATAACATTTTAGTCAGAGCTGCATTTTGATGTTATTTTAGTCTTCATATGTGATGTATTAATAATTTTAATTTCATTAACTCTAGATAAATTAACTGAGAGAGCCAGAATTCTTGAAACATTTGTGAAAGTCAGCTTAGTCTTCAAAAGAGATTATCAACAAAATGTTTCCCAGTTCAGACTTATAATTTATTTTACTAATGAAAACAAAGAGTTTGCAAGAGTTTTATTTAAATTGTTCTTCTTCATGTCCTTCTGTCATTGATTGAATTGTGCCCCCCTAAAAATATGTGTAGCCGTGTGGCTGGGCCGTGACTCCCAATATCTTATGATTGTCCTCCAGTTTGTGATTTTTCCTATGCTGGATTAGGGTGGGACTGTAATTCCCTTTATAAGATCATCTCCCTATCTCACTGTAAAGGGAGTTTCCCTGGAATATGGCTTGCACCACCCTTAATCCTTTCATCCTACAAGACAGAAAAGGAAAGGGAAGCAAGCAGAGAATTGGAAACCTCACACCATCAAGCAAGCAGCACCAGGAGAAGAGTGTATCCTTCAGACCTGAGGTTCCTGTGCCAAGATGCTTCCTGGACAAGGACTGATGCAATACCAGACTTTCCTCTAGAGCTGACAAGGGGAAAAACCTTCTCCTGGAACAGACATCCTGAATTTGGACTTGCAACCTACTGGACTGTGTGAGAATAAACTGTCCTTTATTAAAGCCATCCACTCCATGGTATTTCTGTTAGAGCAGTGCTAGCTGACTAAAACACATTCCAAAGCTTAAAGCTTACAGTTATTGTGGAACCAAAATGTTCCTTCAGGAAGAGTTCAGCATAAGGTTTCTACACATACACACACACTCAAGGAGAGAATTTGGGAAATGGATGGGCATCCTATGAGTGAGTCACTGTCAAAATTTCATGTGTGCTACAGGTTTACATATATGAGTTTATAATCATTCGATCATTTTGGTTCGAAGACATTATTCTCATGCAGCTTAATACGGAGCACTCGAATTGGAGTTTCAAACTTAGGACAGCATTGTTATTGCTGTTGTTGCTAGGTGTAACTGAGTTTGTTTCCACCCATAACAACCTCACACAACAGAGTAGAACTACACCATAGGGTTTCTCAAGTATAAGTTTTATGAGTTTTAATTATTTTGTGGTCTCTCTCATAAGCTTACTCCGTCACCTCTAATCCGTCATCAGGTATGGGATCCCAGATACAAAATAAATTCACACAGTTGAAGACATTTGAACAGGTGTGAAATATATTGACAAGAAAACTAGTTTGAGTTAAGGTGTAGCAATGGTATTTCCAAATTTTATAGTGAAACACTGGTAAGGGAAAGTAATTTCCTTTCATTAATCTTTATTAAGTCAAGCCTCAATATTTTTCAAAATAGTTTCACTAAATTTGACAAGTTTACATCAATGTGAAAAGCATGGTTAGAGTTATGGGTTAAAACTAAATTGCTGAGATATAGAGAGAAATAAGAATACAATCTCAGAATTAAAATAGAAACCATCAAGAATCTGAAATGTTTCTAAACTATATTATGGACACATGGTCTTCAAAATCAGACTGTGTCTGACAAATATATATTGAGAGTCATGTCTGATATTTACATTAATGTTAATATTTTGGATTGATTTTTACTTAAGAAACCACAGACTAATAAGTGGGAAAATAGCTAAATATTCTGTATGTACAAAGTACTGAAGAATGACTCTTCAGTCAAAGAGTGATGGTCAGGAAGATTTGCTAAAGTATATTATTATCTTGGTATACTTTGACACCAAGCAAAAGAGTCAGACACTACTTACCATCAGTTTGTCCTACTGTGGTGGCTTGTGTGTGACTGTGATGCTGAAAGCTTCGTTACCAGTATTCAAAATACCATGGTGAAAAGGATTCAGAAGAACTTCCAGATTAAGACAGAATAGAAAGGACGGGAAGGTCTACCTCTAAAAAAAATGACAAGTGAAAACTATATGAAGAGTATTGGAATGCTTTTTGACACAGTGCCACAGGATGGGTTCCTCAGATCAGAAGATACTCGAACTATAACTGGGAAAGATCTGCCTCCTCAATGTAGAGTTGACCTCACTAATGTAGATGGAGTCAAGCCTTGAAGACTTATCTGTTGATGAGGCCAAATCAAAAACTGAGAAGAAATAGCTACAAACATCCATTAATAATTGGGATATGGAATGAAATAAGTATGATTTAGGAATATTGAAAGTCACCAAAAATGGAATGAAATGCACAAAGATCAATAACCTAGGCATTAGTCAGTTGAAATGGCCTGGTATTGGTTATCCTGAGTCAACAATTATATGGTTTACTGTTCCAGGAATGACAAATTGAAGAGGACTAGTATCATATTTATCATCAAATGTAACATTTCAAGATCTATCCTGAAGTGCAGAGCACTAGTAGCACTAGTAGCTCCACAGTTAAGAGCCTGGATGATAACACAAATGTCAGCAGTTAAAATTCAACACAGCTCCTTGAAAAAACTTGTTGGATGGCTCCAATGTGTCCTCTAGTGTCATTCTGGGTAAGAACGAACTCAGTGGCAAACGGAGCATCCTGAAGTTGAATTCTGTAAGTGATAGGATAATACTCATACAGCTACAAGGAAGACCAACTAATATGACTGTTATTCAAATATGTAGCACTTAACCACTACACTAGGGATATTTCCCAAATTTATCCATCAGCTATCAATGCCAAAGATGAAGAAATTAAAGGTTTCTACCAGTTTTGTGGTCTGAAATTGATCAGACTTTCAATCAAGATGCTTTGATAATTACTGAGAATTGGATGTAAATGTTGGAAATGAAGAACGATTTGCAGCTGGAAAATATGGCCTTTGAGATAGAAACAATACCAGAGATCACATGGTAGAATTTTGCAAAATCAATGATATTCTTTTTCAACAACATAAATGGCAACTGTACACATAAACCTTGTCACAGGGAATACATTAAGAATCGTACTCACTACATCTATGGAAAGCAGTCTTGGAGAAGCTAAACATTACCTTTCAGAACAAGGCCAAAAGTCAACTATGGAACAGACTATTAATGGTTACTATGAAAGTACAAGTTGAAGTCAAAATTAAAATGAGTCCAGTAGGCACCAAAATATAATCATCATTACATCGTACCTAAATTTAGAGAACATTGCAAGAATCAACTTGATGCATTCATTGAATGCTAATGAGTGAAGATCAGGGGAGTTGTGTGATAATATCAACTACATCACATGTAAAGAAAACAAAAGGATGTTAAAAAGACAGGAAAGAAAGAAAAAATAAAATGGATGCCAGCAGAGACTTGGAACCTTGTTCTTGAACAAAAAGCAGTTAAAACAAATGGAAGAAATGATAAAGCAAAAGGGCTGAATGGAAGAATAAAAAGGGTGACTCAAGAAGATAAAGTATTATAACTGTCATGGACTGAATTGTGTCCCCCCCAAAAATATGGGTAGCCATGTGGCTGGGCCATGATTCCCGATATTTTGTGATTGTCCTCAATTTTGTGAATTCCCTGTGCTGTGTGTTAAAGGATTAGGGTGGGATTAGCTCCCTGCTCCACCACAGAGGGAGTTTCCCTGGAGGTTGGCTTTCATCACCCTTAATCCTTTCACCCTGCAAGAGATAAAAGGAAGGAGAAGCAAGCAGAGACTTGGGAACCTCACACCATCAAGCAAGCAGCACTGGGAGAAGAGCGCATCCTTCAGACCTGTGGTTCATGCACCAAAACGCTCCCTGGACAAAGACTGATGCAATACTGGACCCTCCTCCAGAGCAAACAAGGAGGAAAGACTCCCCCTGGAGTGGACATCTTGAATTTGGACTCGTAGCCTACCAGACTGTGTAAGAATCAACTTTCCTTTGTTAAAGCCATCGACTCTGTGGTATTTCTGTTAGAGCAGCACTATCTGACTAAAACAATAATGAAATGTACAAAACCTGGAATTAAAACACCAAAGGAGTAGAAAGAACTCTGTCTTTTTTAAGCTAAAAGAAATAACAGAAAATTCAAGACTTGCATTGCAATATTAAAAGAATTTATGGGCTAAGACCCATGAAACATCAATCAACTGTGGAAGGAATACACAGCGTCACTGTAGGAAAAGTAGCTGAAGTTTAACCATTTCAAGAGGTACACATGATCCAGAATCAATGATATCAAAGGAAGAAGTCCACACTACAAGGACAGCATTGGCAAATAACAAGTCTCAAGAAACCGATGAAGTATCAACAGAAATGTTCCAACAGACAGACGCAAACCTCCAAGTGTTCGTTCATCTATGCCAAGAAATTTGGAAGACAGCTATCTGGCCAACCAACTGCACACATTTGTGTGCATTCCAAAGAAAGGTGATCCAACAGAATGTGGAAACTATTGAACCCTACTATTAATATCACACATAGGTAAAATGTTGCTGAAGACCATTCAAAAGTAGTTGCAGCTATACATTGAAAGGAAACTGCCAGAAACTCAAGCCAAATTCAGAAGAGGAGAAAGAACAAGGAAATGTTTGTCTCTAGTTTACTGACTATGTAAAGACATTGGACCATAGGTATCGTAACAAATTATGGATGGCATTATGAAAAACAAGAATTCCAGAACAATGAGCTGTGCTCATACAAAATCTGTACATAGATCCCAAGAGACAGTTGTTTGAACAGAATAAGACAATACTGCATGGTTTAAAGACAGGAAAGATGTACATTATTATTTTACTGTATTTATTCAATCTGTATTCTGAGCAGATGAACCAAGAAGCTGGATTATATTAAGAACTTGACAACAAGATTGGAAGAAGATTCATTAACAGCCTGAAATATGCAAGTGACACAAAATTGCTTGCTGAAAGTGAAGAGGACATGAAGCAGTTATTGATGAAGATGGGACTCCTGTCATCAGTATAGCTTCAGCATAGAGAAAACAAAAGTCCTCATAACTGGACCAATATGGATCATTGCAATAAACAAACAAAAGACTAAAGTTGTTAAAGATTTACTTTCATATAGATAATATTCACGAAAGTAGCAGTCAAGAAATCAAATATCATACTGTACTGGCAAATCTGCTTCAAACAACCTCTTTAAAGAATTAAAAAGCAAGAAATGTCATTGCACCTGACCCATGATGATTTAGGTTGCCTCATGTGAGTGTGAAAGCTGGGCAATGAATAAGGCAGACCAATGAAGAACTGATGCCTTTGAATCATGGTGTTGATGAAGAATACTGAATATACCACGGACTGCAAGAACAGAAAAATCTGTCTTAGAGGTATGGCTAGGACACTCCTCAGAAACAAGGTAGTGAGACTTGGTCTTACGTACTTAGGACATGTTTTCAGAAGGGACCAGAGCCTGGATAAGGACATCAAGCTTGGTAAAGCACGAGGTCAGTGAAAAAGAGAAAGACCTTCAGTGCGGTAGATTGATACAGGCTGCTATAGTGAGCTCAAATATAGCAACAACTGTGAGGATGGCTCAGGACCAGGCCATGTTTTGTTCTGTTGTACATAGCGTAGCTGAGAGATGGAACCTACTCAATGGCACCTAACAACAGCAAGTGAGCCAGAGATGATGTAGGATTATCAACAGAATAGGTTATATAGTTGATGCATTTCATGTGATAAATCTCTGGTGTAAACACATATTCAATAATATACTCATATGTGTGTATATATTTATGCATACATATATGTATGTGCATATTGAGATTGTGGATGTCAAAATCATGGTAATCAGCATTTATTCAGTGTCTAATAAAGCTATGCAGCTGATTATAGTATTTATACAAGTCTTCTGTTATTTATAATTGAGATTCTTCCATAAAAAAATGCAATGATCTCATTGTAGACAGAGTGATAAGTAATACGAGCATCATTTTAATTAATGCTCATGCACCTAATGAGGGTATCAGAAATTATATTGAGTCTTTTGAGTGTCTCCACCTTTTTCAAAGAAATTATAACACTCTTAGGCAATTTTAATTTTGTCTCTAATTGAAAATTAGATCATATCACCCAGGATTTTTCACAAATTATATTGGGATCTAAAAAAGAAGTCTAGACTTCTTCTATAATTAATGAACTCACAAAGGAATAATATGAAGGAATTTGAACAACTGAGAAATACTCTAGCAGCATTCACTTGATACACCAAATACAAAGAAATAAATACTTAAGGAAGAAAGGGTTTTATTCATGTGATAGTATCATCACTATAATTTCTCTCAAGCTCACTTTTCTAGTTTTTTTTTTTTTTAATACACAGCCTAATATGCACCCATCCAACAATTTTGGAATTTTGGTAGGTAAAAGTTCAGTGACACTGGTTACATTGTCAATGTGTCAGTATCACTCTTTCCAATTATTCCACAACCATTAACTTAGAATGACAGCCCCCTCAACCTTTTAGTTGCTCTTTAGAGTTACTATTTTCAGTTGGGCCTCATATACATAATTCTTTAGAAAAGTGCCAGTGCAAGCATTCTTTACTATTTGAACTAAAGTATTGTTTGGTTTAAGGATGTCTTCAAGGGACAGTTTTACTTAAGGTTCAAAGATTATCTCAAAGTAATGGATTTGGGGGTTCCTACAGTCTCACTGGGTCCAGGAAGTTTAGATTATGAAAGAATTTGAGATTCTTTTCCTTATCTTGTCCCACTTTAGATCAGGATCCAGCTATTAAATCTTTCATCAAAATGTCTAGTAATGACAGCTAGTCAGGTCACTTATATATCTGGCTTCATGGCGAGGAAGACGTTAGTTCATGATGGCAGTTAGAACAGTGACACGTTTCCTGCTCTCATTCTTGTGTTATCTTATTTCTTTGTTGCTTCTAAGCAAATACAGACCAGTTTTTGTATCTTGTAAGACCCCAGTCACCACTCACTGAAATATGAGGTAGAATAGAAACTCTAAAAACAGTATTAAGCAAGCTGAATGGGTTGTCCCTCAAACTCATGACCGTGATTCTTTGAACCACGCAAACTAATCTCATAGGTGTTTGGTTGTACCTAAGTAATAATAGCTGCTGCTCTTACTGTCTTAATTCTTGATACCAATTCAAATTGTTGCTCAAGTTAGTTAAATAAAAGGAAGACTAAAAGATTATTCCACTCAGAGCACATGTAAAAGCTTGGAATTAAATTAGTATAGATTCTAAAGCATGTGGAAATCCTGGTGGTGTAGTGGTTAATTGCTACAGCTGCTAACCAAAAGATCAGCAGTTCAAATCCACCAGGCATTCCTTGGAGACTCTATGGAGCAGTTCTATGGATCGACTCCACGGCATTGGGTTTTTTTTTTTTTTTTCTTCCTAATACATATAGAAGTCTTAAGTTGCTCCTAGAGAAGTTAGAAATTGATTGTTTTAAAATTTTGCATTGACTGTAATGAAGTTTCTGTAAGATCTGGGAAACCAAAAGAATTATATTTATATCTCAAATTATGAAATCAATATAACTGTTCTAGGTCAAGGAGCCCTGCTGGTGCAGTATTTAAAAGCTCAGCTACTAATTAGAAGACTGGCAGTTCAAATCCCCTGGACACTCCCCTATTCTACAGGGTACCTATAGGTTGGAATAGAGTGAATAGCAATAGATTTGTTTTGTTTTGTGGGTTATTGGTCAAGATGTTGGATAGAACAATATTGAAAATTTTTACTCTCCTGCAGCTAAAGAGGTAGCCTGCCGGTACAGCAGTTAAAACTCAGCTGCTAATGAAATGGTTGGCAGTTTGAAAACACCAGCTGCTCCTTGGAAACCCTATAGAGCAGTTCTACTCAGTCCTATGGGGTCACTATCAGTCAGAATCCACTAGAGGGCAACAGAAAACTAAAGAAATAATGCTAGATAAATAAATTATTATGGAAATGTTTCTTAAATATGCATCTATGCTATAAGCTTTCTCTGTGGACCAGAAATAGAAAATACAAGAAGCAGGAGGCTTGCAGAACTGGTGGGAACCCAAGGACAGGAAAGGATCCCCCTGTTTATAAAATAAGAGGGTCAAGTTCAATCTTCACAAGGTGAGAGGCTGGGGTTGCATATTGCACATGCAACTTAGCTAGAATGCTAGAGAGACATTGTGTGCCCTGTTTACTTCCTGTCTGAAGTTCTAGCTGAGGAAGGGAACCTGTATGTGACTTAGGACACAAGCATGGTCGCTTACATGTGATTGGGGCATGGTTTTTTCTACATGTGATTAAAGGTCAAGATTACATTATTTTTGTTGAGTAGGAAATTAACATTGATTAATTGTTGTAAACCTGGTTTAATACCCCATACTGAAAACATGAAACTAATAGAGAAAATCACCAAAACCTAAAGCTGGTGCTTTGTAAATAGATATCATATTTCATGCATATCACAAGTATTTTATATGTTTTTAATGTATATATTATATATATATCCATGTATATATTTCATATATGTATTCAAATTATTGGAGAACTCACACTACACAATTTTATGTCTTCTTATTAAGCTACATTAATCCAGTCAATGTAATACTGCCAGAAGAATAGACACACAGATCAATAATACAGAACAGAGAAGCTAAAAATAAACCCAAACAAATAAGCTATTTTAATACAGAAATAGTTTTTTCAATAAGTGTGCTAGAACAAAGGGATGTCTATATGCAAAAAAATAATAATCATCTAGACATAGACCTAGAAACATTCATAGGAATGAACAAAAAAAAAAAGACTATAAATGTAAATTTAAAATTCAAAACAATAAAATAGAAGTAAGCTTAAGAGAAAATGTAAGTGACCTTGGGTCTAGAATAAGTTTTTAAACACTAAAAGCATGTCCATGAAAACAAAAGTTGTGAATTTGGACTTCATTAAAATTAAAAACCTCTGGACTGTGAAAGACTCTATTAAAAGAATGAAAAGTCACAGATTGGGAGAAAATATTTTCAAAACGTAAAGGACTTGTACCCAGAATATACAAAGAGCTCTACAATGAAACCAACTCAAGTATGAAAGAGGCAGAAAACCTGGAAACTAAACCATACAATGGAGCACAAGTGGTACAGTGGCTAGGCTGTAACCGAAAGGTCAGCAGTTGAAAGCCACTAGACTTGGAAAACCTATGGGGCAGTTCTACTCTGTCCTATAGGGTCTCTATGAGTCAGAATCATATAGATGAAACAGGTTTTTAGACAAATCAGATATGCTATTTCATATTAACGTACGAACAGTGTTTGATGCCATTTGTCCTTACCAAAAAATAAAACCAAACCCAAAGCCATTGAGTTGATTCTGACTCACAGTGACCCTATACGACAGAGTAGAACTGCCCCCCTAGAGTTTCCAAGGAGCAACTGGCAGATTTGAACAACTCACCTGTTGGTTAGCAACCTTCACGCTTAACAACTAGGCAACACTGTTTCCTGTTTGTCCTTACAGAATGGCAAATTGGAACAAAAATTAAGTGATACTTCACAACCATTCCAATAGTTAACATTCACAAGAACTGGCACTATCAATTTCTGGTCAGAGAATGTTCTAACAAATTTGTTGATATAAGCTATGTAAGCTATGAAAGTAACTAGGTGTGTTATACTCACAGCTCACAGATAGGTACACAGCACGGGAAAGCACAGCCTCGCAGGAGCATTATTGGACTCAGGGCAGCTGCGACAGAGATCAGGAGACAGAGAATGAGGATTGTGTGTCACCAAACCCAATCTGTCCTTCCTGTACTACCTTAAGAACAAAAGAGGCAATATTAGTAAGTGTAGAGGCTTTTATTTCTTGTGCAAGAAAGGAGACAATTAGTCAGCATTCCAAGAAGCTTTCTCAAAAATAGGGCACAGTAACCAGGGTTTTTATGCACTCAAAAGGGAAAGTTATACATATTCATACAAAAGCAGGCTTTAAGGCATACATAATTAAATTTGGGCTGAACTGATGCTGGTCTTACATAACTTTTTTGTCTGTGCAGA
The DNA here is from genome assembly GCA_028571685.1 of Heterohyrax brucei. Taxonomy (NCBI): domain Eukaryota; kingdom Metazoa; phylum Chordata; class Mammalia; order Hyracoidea; family Procaviidae; genus Heterohyrax; species Heterohyrax brucei. The sequence continues at coordinate 57,145,811 of CM053145.1, read as the reverse complement.
CTCAGCTGTTCCAAGACGGAGGATTTCTCACTCCTGCCAGCCTCTGGAGGAAACCCCTCGCAAGGGTTATATACTGTGACAGTTATCCAAAAGATCTACAGTTCAAATCCGCTAGGTTCTCTTTAGAAACTCAATAGTGAAGTCCTACTTTGATCTGTCAGGTCACTAGGAGTCAGGATCAACTTCATGGCAATGAGTTTTCTTTGTTTTTTTGCCACCCCAAGGTCATGTAGTGGTCAGATGTCCCTCTTCTGCACAGGCTTGTACCTTGAAAATTAACTTGCAGCTGAGTTTGATGAAACCTATACATAACAGCCCATCACGGGTTGTGTGAGACTGAAAAAGCACTTGAAGCAAAAGTTACTGTTACATCAACGTCGGGCTGCTCTCAGCAGCAGCCAGTGGCAGGTTGGCAGAGGTTATCTTGTTTGCCACAATCCATTAAATAGTAACTAGGTGAGAGTGAGCAAGGGGTGTCACGTGGGCATCTAGCTGCCTTCCTCTCTAGGATGTCTTGTTTTACCTTCACTGGCTTCGGACTTGGCATCTGGGAAAATTATAATGCCAGGATCTTTGGTGAGGAGGGTACCTAGCCTTGCCGGTCTCAAGAGCTTTAGCTTGTAGACATACCAGGGTACTCAGCAACATCCAACAATGTAGGTATTTGGGAACTGAGCTGTTTTCTCTAGGCTTTTGAAAGTAGCTGGAATTAGATATCCTTTCCTCTTTTCTGGGTCATTAATTTGTGCCAGCTGTCTCTGTGGATGAGAAGCTTGCTGTTCCACTGGGTCTGAAACAAAGAGCAACAACAGCAGAGGGGAAGGCGAGAGCCAAGAGTCACTGAGGGCTTCCTGTAGAGTGGATGCCCCTCAATGGGTACAAATCCACAACAGGACAAAATTCCCATCATAGTGAATGACATGCCACATAGAATTAATGACTGGTGCCAAGGTGCCTCAGTGACCACTTCAGCCATTTCCTGCAGTTGAGGACTCTATCGGTTTTAAATAGCCAACAGGTGCCAGGTGGCAGAGCATCTTATCAGCACAGGCTGTACATTTTAGTTTGGAGGAAGTCTTGGCAATGCTTGAAGGACAGAACTGAAAGTCAAGCTAACAGAGTGCAAGCTCACCATCAGCTTCCAACAGTTTACCTAACAGTAAGCCAAGAGCAACTACAAAAAGACATCTCTGGTTCTTCTCCAATAGTAAATCATTCTGTTCATGAAGCTTATTGCTCTCACAAATGCATGGATGTTAAGTCAGGTGCAAAGTTGAGAGTGAGGATAGCCATTAACAAACCGAAACCCATTGCCCTCAAGTTAATGCACTCATAGTGACCCTACAGGACAGAGTAGAACTACACTATAGAGTTTCCAAGTCACTGATAGTATTAATAGAAGTAGAAAATTCTTAGCTAAGTGTCTTTCTTAATACTAAAAACCCTTTCTTCTGTAGCAATGCTGACACATAAAGAAAACTGTAACCTCTCCTCTGACTGGTACTCATAAAGATTTTCAGTTTATTTTCCTGGCTATTCTTGACCAATAGCCAGAACGATGTCAATTTGCAGCCACTGAACAACACTGTTCCTAAGAAGAGTAACCAGCACCAGCCTGCCGAGCTCAAGGACAACTTGTCCTGAAACAAAGAAACTGTATTTCTCCTCTACTCTTAATACCTCTGAACACCTCCATGCCTGCACCCTTTGCCTACCTCCATCCCCTTCCCTAAATCCCTCTATAAAATTTGCCAGTGCTGAATAAAGCGTTCTTAAGAGATTCAGCCCCTGTCTCTGTGTTTGGTTTAATAACGACAGGCATCAGGTGTCTGCAACTGGGATTTTTCTGGTAACAGTGTACCTGGTGGATGTGAGCTGCGGACCTTTTGGTTAGCAGCTTTAGCACTTGACCACTATACAAGCAAGGTTTCCACAGCCATGAAAGTAACTAGGTTTATTATACTCACAGTTCCCACAGAGGTACACTCAGGGACACTTGGGGCCACAAGAGAGAATGACTATGTGCAGGACAACCGCAATGGGAGCAGAGAAGAGAGCTAGCAAGGAACCGTAAGCCTTTGGTGGAGGGGGCAGGTTCAAGTGGCGTCAAGCAGTTAGCTGTGCTGGTCTGCAGTTGCTTAGCTTCTTTCTCCCCTGAATTTTATTTATTTAGTTATTTTTGAGAATATACACAGCAAAACATGTACGAGTTCAACAGTTTATACATGTATAATTTAGTGACAGTGATTACATTCTCTGAGTTGTGCACCCATTCTCACTCTCCTTTTCTGACTCATAAACTCGCTGCCCCCTGAGGTTCCTATCCGCTCTTGAGTTGTTGTGATGCACAGTTCTTCAAAGAGCTTAACGCTCAAGGCTGACCTTTTTAACTAGTTAAGCTAAACTACTGTTCAGTGTTTAGCAAACTTCAGGGAATATTTTTGGTTTAAGGTTTAAAGATTATCAGGGAAGTAGTTTCAGGGATTCATCTACCCTCTGTTGTTCCAGAAAGTTTAGAGTTCTTGATAATTTGTAATTCCATTCTGCATTTACCCCCTGTGAATGGAGCTTGAGGACATGGGAAGAATATAAGCCAATCACAAAAAGGACAGATACAGAGTAACTTTGAAGTTTGTGCCTAAAGGGAAAAGGAAGGAGGTTCCCAAGGTGATTATCAAATGATGTTAAATGGTCTTCATTTCGGTGTACCAAGGTGGGGTTGAAACTGGGACAAGGGGACAGGGCCTGTTGCAAGGGTAGAGTTTTACAGGCTGAGTTCAGAATATTCGGTCATCCAAGAAAAAGAAAAGATTAGATTGCTAATGCAGAAGAGGATACAGAATGATAAGAACTCTCAGTGATGATAGGAATGTGAAATGATAACAGCCATTTGGGGAGAAGTTTGGCAATTTTTATACAAGAATGAACAGTCTTACCATACGAACCAGTAGTTCCACACCCTGAGGTTTACTAAACTGATTTGAAAAGCTACGTCCACACAAAAACTTGTGTGCCTGTATTTGTAGCAATCTTATTAATAACTGCCCAAACTAGAAGCAACTGAAATGTCTTTTAATTAATGAGTGGCTAAACAAGCTGTGATGCTTATATGCAATGAAAAATTTTTAGTCAAAAGGATATGCAATATCAAACCATGAAAAGACACAGATCAGTTTTAAGCACATGTCACTTACTGAAAGAACCCAGTCTGGAAAGGGTATAGATTAAATGATTGTTAAGAAGATGACATTCTGAAAAATGCACAGCTATGGAGTTAGTCAAAAGATAAGTGTTTGCCAGAGGCTTGATGAGGGGGAGTATGCTAGAAGAACTTCACATTAGAGGCATTCAGACTGAGCTCACACTAATGGGTGGATTCAGAGTGCTCTTGAGGAAACAAGGAAGAAAGTGAACTATGTAGCTATTTTTTGTCATTGGAAAATATATACTAAAGATATTCCTGGGAGTACAAGGAGAAGATGTCATGGAAAAGTGCTTGGAGAGCTTGTTTCCAGGAGTTACGTGGTAAACTGATAATGTGAAACCTATTTTGTGTATAAAAACTCCTTTCAGCCTCATGAAGCACATCTTTTTACCTGGTGCTGCCCAGCAATAGCTGTTCTACTCCTCAATAAAACTTGTTTTCTTCAACTCTTTATACAGTGTGATTTGATTGTATTATGACATTTCTGGTATCAGAAGTAGGATTTAAAGGTACATTGCATTTTGAGGCCCCAGAACCTTTGAAGACTCGAGATCCTTTACCAAGTGAGCTGTTTGGGGTCTCCCCTTCCAGGAGTCCTCACGAGTTGTTTTAAGATAAATAGCCTGTCATATTGTAGCTTCACTCTTGTGGAGTGCAAAGTCACCCAGAGATGCCTTGGAAAAAAATGCCTAGTGATCTACTTCTGAAAGATCACAGACTTCGAAAATCCTATAGTGCAGAGTTCTGTTCTGATACAAATGGGATTGGAATGACTTAGAATCAACTCAGATGCAACTGGTTTGATTTATATAGTATATAATATTTTGATGTCTTTGGCTGTTCACTTTATTAATTTTGTCCTTTAAGGGATGATTTGTTTTCTTCTTTTAGGATCTTTAGCTCTCAGATTATACATTTCACTTTATTGAGTCAAGGCCTTAACTAATATTTTCTATTAGTTTAATGATGGAAACCCTGTAGGTGTAGTGGTTAAGAGCTAGGACTGCTAACCAAAAGGTCAACCTTTTGAACCTATCGGGTGCTACTTGGAGATCATATACAGTAGTTCTACACAGTTCTATGGGTCAATTTAATATTACAATTCCATAGATATGTTTTGTATTGTCTTTTAATTGTCTCTATGCTTCATTAATTTGGTTTCTTAAATTTGTATGCCATATTTAATAAGTTTTAAGTTCTTATTTTTTCTTTTTAACTGTTCTTTCTTTTGGCTTTCAAAAAATCCTCTCTGACAGATCATTTTAAGCCAATTATAACTTATTTAGAGCTTTGTTGTTCTATCAGGAAATGTATCTAGGAGTTTAACTTTGAACACACTTGAATTTATAACTCCAGAGTGTAACTCAATTTTCTCTAGATAAATATATCTACTTATCCATTCTCCTAGGCTGCTTACATGTAACACAGGTGTGACAATATTCAAGGGGATAATGGATGAGATGTATTTTTATTATGATTAAGTAAAAGTATATAATCTAAATCAATTTTGGAGGCCTTCCTATCTGCAGTTATTTCTTCTCACCCTGTGTCAGCACATTACTCCTTTTCATTCTATACTTCTAGTATCCTCTTAATGAGCACCTATCTCCTCTTCTCCACCCGCCTCTCTCCCATCTAGCAATAAACCAGTAGGACAGCCTCCTATAAATACACAAAACCATGAAGTACATATACCATATGGTCATACTGTGTCCCCTATTCCAGTCTATTTTTGTCTGAAGAGTTGAACTGGATGATAATTTTTTTAAATTTAAGGGAAAATACAAGTGAACACATCCAATTAAGAAGTCAATAATAAGCACAAATTCATACACAGTGTTACAAGACTAAAGGATATGAGTAAGTCTTTATAACAGTTACAGTTAAAGGACTGATTACAACCAAGTTAATAACAGTTTTTCTAACTTTAGGCTTTTTGCCAGACTCAGTAATCTCCAGAAAACTGTTAAGTAGTGTACTTCAACTGAATGTGCTGAGGGTCAATACTTTGCAGCCTAGAATTATATATCCTGCTACATATCCTTATTATGTAAGACCCAAAGCGAAATGACATGTTCAAACACAAGAATGCTCAAAGTTTCCTGCCTCATTTCTCATTGTTTAAAAAGTACAAAGGTAGAAAAAGGGCAGGAGAGAATATACAGCAATAAGACGGAAACTGAACTGAGGAGGGTTTAGATGATATCAGTGAGGACAAGTAAAACAAAATTGATAAATATGTCGGTGATCCAATATAATGATTGACTGTAATTGCTATTTATAATAATTATTGAATAATTATATTGTAATAAGTAAAATATAGCAAAAAATAGGAACTTGATTTTTTTTACTTCACCTACTTTTTCATGTATTTGCTTCATGTTAGCATATAGTAGAATCTTGTGTACAAAGGAAGAATTTTGTTTTATTTTTTTTCCCAAAGATGGAAGGGTACCAGATTGGAGCATACATTGGAGCAATGTGATTTATGGTGGGCTTTCAGAAACCTTGTGTGGGGCAAATACAGGATATTCTCAGTAACTTGCAAAACATGAAGATCTTTATCCTTATTTGTAGTGAAATAGAAATTGTTCATAAAGCTAAAAAGACTCTAGGTGTATTGAAAATAATAGAAAAATCTTGTATGATATTTTTTATTAATATAGGTGCATTGTGAGGTGTTTTAGTCAGCTAGGGCTGCTCTAACAGAAATACCACAGAGTGGATGGCTTTAACAAAGAAAGATTTATTCTTACACAGTCCGGTAGGTTGCAAGTCCATATTCAGGGTGTCCGCTCCAGGAAAAGACTTTCCCCTTGACGGCTCTGGAGGAAAGTCCGGTATTGCATCAGTCATTGTCCAGGGAGTGTCCTAACGCAAGAACCTCTGGTCTGAACGATGCGCTCTGCTCCCGGTGCTGCTTGCTTGATGGTAGCGAGGTTCTCAAATTGTCCTTGGTTCTTTTTCCTTTTATTCCTTGCAAGCTAAAAGCATTAAGGGTGGGGCAAGCCATACTCCAGGGAAACTTCCCCATAGCAGGAATTCACAGCCCCACCCTAATCCTTTAACATACAGGTTAGCAAAACCACACAATGGAGGACAGTCCCAAGATACTGGGAACCATATCCCAGCCACGTGGCTGCACACATTTTTGGGGGGACACAATTCAAACCATGACATGAGGATAAAGGAGAAGGAAAATCTAGTAGATGGTAGCTTAGAACAGTATAGGGCAATATGTATTCACTGTGACTATACTTCAGCAGATGGGTAAAAAAATTGATACTAATAGAATTTTTTGAAACATAAGATTGGAGATTTATGATAGGAACTAGGTTAAAACTGCTGAAATTGAAAAATTTCCTTTCCTCTAGAACTATTAAAACACCACCCAGACCGGTACTAGCCTTCCCACGCTGTCCTCTAATGTGCATTGATCCTGTCCTTGGGAAATAAACTTTTTAAAATGAAAACCCAAGACATTTCCATTTGATTTATGGGTAACTTTGTATGGTAGATGTGGCTTGTTTTGCTGATCTGGTTACCTATCTATCAGATATTTAACTAAATTTTCCTCTGGTTTTCTGTGTCAAAAGAGATTACAAAGACATTATCAAATATTGGCATCTGAATTCTTCTATAAAAAGGCCATTAAATCCTCTATAGTATTTCAGTTTAAATCCCAGGATATTCAAGAAAACACAATTATACATAAACTCACCTGTCAAAGTACCTATTCAGAAACATGTTCTATGAAGCTATTCAGTATTTTTTGTTTCAAACTCTGCATCGTAGACTTATTTTGTTTTTAATTTTCTTCTGATGTACTGATTGTTTAATCCATTTTTAATCTATGTCAGGTACTCTACTCTATTAGAGAAAAGATTTAGTTAGGTGTAGAGTTGGGAATATTTTGTGACTATTTTAGAGTGTTTTGGAGGCTCAAATTGATAGCTTTGTTTGTCTACTTTAGGATAATGAGAATGAAATCAAAAGAGCAGGGATTGGGGAGGCACTGATGCTCTAATATACAGGCCTGTCCTGCAAATAGAAGCTATGATTCTAGAATATCTGGAATTATGAGTAAGCTTTTATACAATGTCACAATTTTTTTTTTCTAGAGTAAGGACTATTGTGTTCTGTACTATCATTTTGCCAAAATGTGTTCTCTCCTGAGTTTCAGTGTACCAGTCCCTTGTATTTAATTGAGAGTGACCTAATGTCAGATTTATGAGGGTTTCTTGTCAGTAAACAAATAAGGTAATGTAACATAGGCAACAACAGCTGTTTGTAGGTAAGGTTGAGTGTTTCAATAACTTAGCCAGTGTTTCCAATAAAATATTCATTGCCACATGTTATGGGTATAATTAATTGTGACTGCAAATGTATACAAGTAGAATCATTTCTTTTTACCAAAAATTTAATATTATCATGGTATTTTATTTATAGGAAGTGTGGGGGATGATCAATCAGTCCAATTTAATGAGGAAAAGCAATTTTGAATGGCAAACAGGTATTGTAAAGAATCCCAGATTTCTTAATACTTTTGTTGAAAAAATACTTCCCCTTATAATGTGATATAAATGATTCTAATATAGCTAGCCTCTTATTCTTGGGAACCAGGAAAGACTAAAAAATTGAAAACAAGTAAAGATTGTCCTTCACTTAATGCCAAGATTATTTAAGGAGTCTTCCCACTCTACTCACATATGCTCCAGAATTCTACTTCAAAAAAACAAAGACAGGCCATAGTAAAGCTATATACCAGAATTGAGTTTCCTAGTAATGACTGATAAAAATCTCTGCTAGTTCTTTTTGTGTGCACTATGTATCCAAAATTAATTTTTAAAAAATTAGCATATGACAAGTAGGATAAAGCAGTTTCTCTTATATTTTGAAAAGTACCCTACTTTATCCAGGTCTTCAAAACCTGTGTCAGGACTCACACTCATATACACACAAAAAGTAAATAAAAAGAAACACAAACCTGCAGCCATCAAGTTGATTCTGACCATACTCTCAGGGGAATCCATTTCATAGTATTTTGAAATGGTGACTGAAGATTATTTCCAAATCATAAAGCTTGGTTGTTCTAGAGATAGATCTTATTCTCTAAATTAGAGAATTCCAGTGAGCTGGAAAAATTCCTTGTAATTGATATTTTAGCAAACAGTCTTTCCCCTGACACACGGGTGGAACTGTTTGTCAAGAACTTTGAGTTTAGTTCAAAGGCTCTATGTTATCTTTGCCCACCTAGTAGGACAACAGATGTCATTTTCTGCTCATCTGCTTGCTAAATGGACCTCCCCTGTGTAGATGGAACAGTATTCAGTAATAAATTTGTTTGATATGAATTTAGTGTGTCACTCTGGTGGGAGCTTGAATTATTCCTAAATAGAGTGAAATAGGCTTAAGTATCAGTATGCTGGTGGGTCTCCAGTGAATACTGAATATCCTAAAATGAGAGGTGTTTAAGTATGAGACAGGAGACCATTTAAAGGCATGTTACTAATGAGATGCAAATATTTGACTGCAACAAGGTGAATTTTAAAGATCTTTTCAATATTTAAATTTTACCTGTATTTAGAATATGACTCAACTGTTTATATAGCTTAACTTTTCTCTAAGTGGTTATCTCAAATACCATTGCCCTATTTTTTCTTTAAGGAGTCTTGGTGGCTAAGTGGTCAAGTGCTTGACTCCCAACAACGGTAGTCTCAACTCATCAGTGCCTTCACATCCATAAAGATTACAGCCTTGAAAGCTATATGTGGCCATTGTACTCTGTCTTGTGGAGCTACTATGCGTTGGACTGACTGAAAGGGAAATTTTTTTGTTATTCATTTGTTTTATTCTTTTAGCAAATGTTTATTGAGTTGCTACTGTGAGTCAAACATTGTACATATGGTGAAGATAAGACACATATTGTCCCTGTATTTGTGCAATTTACTCTCTAATGAAGAATGGTGGTTTTAGATATGTCGTTATACATAATCCATTTATTGATCACCCTTGTGATAAGTAACAGATATGGATATCATTTACAAGTGCACCTGGTTCTGTTTTGGGTGTTCGGAAAGATATTTCCTGAGTAGTGTTTAAGCTGAGTACTGGCTTAAGAAACATGAAGTAGTCGTATAAAAAATGGGGGCAATAGTGAGAGAAGGCCAAAGTGACCAAAGAAAGTGTTGTGGTAAGTCAAGAAGTGAATAAGGGTGGGTATAGAAGGAAAGTGAAGTATCATGCACAGCTTCCATATATTCTACATGATACATTATCATCAGAAAAGGAAATACAGCATTACAAAAAAAACTTGAATTCAAACAGCTACGTGTTTGAATGTTGTCTGTGGTTCTTAATACCTTTGTTACCAAAGAAACCATGGTGGCATAGTAGTTAAATGCTACATCTGCTAACCAAAATGTCAGCAGTTTAAATCTACCAGGCACTCCTTGGAAGCACTGTAGGACAGTTCTACTCTGACCTACAGGGTCACTATGAGTCAGAATCTACTACCAGTAGTGGGTTAAGTTTTTGTTGTTGTTGTTGTTGTTACAAAGGGAAACAGTTATCTCTTTTCACCCTTCTTAGGTGGAAATAATAATAGATTGTCTTCAGCATTGTTTGAGGATTATAAATAATTTGAGAAGGGTCTTTAACCCTATAAAAATGGCATGAGGACAGTGTCTGACCTCCTCTAACTTCGTAAAGGGGAAGGTGACTCAAAATTAACAGTTTAAAGCTAATTCCCACCAGAGGGATTAGACAGCCCTCCTCTCTCTAACATCTTTAACATTTCTGACATCAGCTGTCCCTCATGTGGCTCTAGTTCTCTTGTTGGTTTGATGATTCATTACAGTAACCACACAAAACTCACAGACCATCCTTACAGTTACAGAGCTGATTAGGGAAGTAGGAGGTTATAATTCAGGCTCTGGAACACTCAAGGATGTAGTTCTTCCATCAAGGCATCCTCTTCCCAGCTGTGCTAGCAGGCATATCTCTTCCTAGCCTTAGGCCTCTGCCCAGAGGCACTCAGCTTTCTTTCTTCATGGGCCAGGAAGCCTACCTAGCCATCTCCTGCTGTGAGGCCACCACTGCCGATGTCTGCTGCCTGTCTCGCCTTCCTTGGCTCTTCTCCTTCCCCTTCCACACTTTAGAGCACAATGGTGAAACTAGCTGGTCCCTTTGGTGGGCCACAGTTGTCACATCTGCTCCTCCAGCCTGCCCAGTCACTTGAGTGGGAGTTATGAGACCACGGCTACAAAAGTGATTCATGGTGCAGCAGACCCATAGAAAGTGTTAAAAGTTAAATGTTATTGATGCTACTGTTTTTAATGCAGCCCCCACTTGTCTGTAAGTGGAAGCTTCCTTGTTGCTGTGATGTGGGAAGCTATGCCACTGATATTTAGATACCGGCAGGGTCAACCGGGGTAGACAAGTGTCAGCTGAGCTTTCAGACTAAGACAGACTAGGAAGAAGGACCTGGCAGTATATTTCTGAAAGGAAATAGACAGAGAAAACCTTATGAATAGCAGCTGGATATTTTCAGATATGGTGCTAGAAAGTGACCACCCCGGGTTGGAAGGCAATCAGAAGAAGACTGGGGAAGAGCTGCCTCCTCAAAGTATAATCCACCTTAATGATATGGATGAAGTATGGCCTCCAGGATCTTCATTCACTGATGTGGCACGACTCAAAATGAGAAGAAACAGTTGCAAACATCCACTAAAAATCGGGAGATGGAATGTATGAACTATCAATCTAGGAAAATTGGAAATTGTCAAAAATGAAATGAATTGCATAAATATTGACATCCTAGTCATTAGTGAGCTGAAATGGACTAGTTTGGGCCATTTTGAATCCAACAGTCATATAATCTAGCATGCTGGGAATGAAAACTTGAAGCGGAATAGTGTAGCATTCATCATCAAAAAGAACGTCTCAAGATCTGTCCTGAAGTACAGTGCTGTCAGTGATAGGATAATATCCATACACCGACAAGGAAGGCCAGTTAATATCACTATTATTCAAATTTATGCACCAACCACTAAGGCCAAAGTTGGAGGGGCTGAAGATCTTTACCAGCTTCTACAGTCTGAAATTGATCAAACATGCAATCAGGATGCACTGATAATTACTGGTAGCTGGAAAGCAAAAGTTGGAAATAAAGAAAGACTGGTAATTGGAAAATAAGGCCTTGGTGATAGAAATGATGCTAGAGATAGCATGATGGAATTTTGCAAGACTAATGATGTTTTCATTGCATTTACCTTTTTTAAACAACACATACAGGGACTGTACACGTGGACCTCACCACATGGAATACACAGAAATGAAATTGACTACATCTATGGAAAAAGATAATGGAAAAGCTCTGTATCAGCAGTCAGAACAAGACCAGGTTCTGACTGTGGCACAGATCATGAATTGCTCATATGCAAATTCAAATTGAACCTGAGGAAAATTAGAACAAGTCCACAAGAGTCAAAGTATTACCTTGAGTGTATCCCTCCTGAGTTTAAAGACCATCTCAAGAACAGATTTGATGTGCTGATCACTAATGACTGAAGACCAGATGAATTGTAGAATGACATCAAAGACATGTTCCATGAAGAGAGCAAGAGGTAATTAAAAAGACAAGAAAGAAAGAAAAGACCAAATTGGATGTCAGAAGAGACTCTGAAACTTGTTCTCAAACATCAAGCAGCTAAAGCAAGTGGAAGACATGGTGAAATAAAAGACCTAAGCATAAGATTTCAAAGAACAGTTTGAGAAGACAAAAGAAAGTACTATAATGACATGTGCAAAGACCTGGAAATGGAAGACCAGAAAGGAAGAACACATTCTGCATTTCTCAAGCTGAAAGAACTGAAGAAAAATTTCAAGCCTCAAGTCTCAGTAGTATAGGATTCTACAGGGAAACTATTAAATGACTCGGGGAGCATCAAAACAAGATCAAAGGAATACACAGAGTGATTACACTAGAAAGAACTGGTGGATGTTCAGCCGTTTGAAGAGTTAGCATATGATCAGCAACCAACAGTACTGAAGGTGGAAGTCGAACCTGCATTGAAGACATTGACAAAAACCAGGCTCCAGGAATTGATGGAATATCAATTGAGATATTTCAGCAAAGAGATGCATCACTGGAAGTGCTGAGTCATCTATACCAAGAAATTTGGTGGACAGCTAACTGACTGGAAGAGATCATTATTGACACTGATTCCAAAGAAAAGTGCTCCAACCAAATGTGGAAATTACCGAACAATACCATTGATATCACATGGGAGCAAAATTTTGCTCAAGATCATTCAAAAGTGGCTATATCAGTGTATTTACAAGGAACTGTCAGAAAGTCAAGCTGGATTCAGTAGAAGACATGGAACCGGGGATAGCATCGCTGATGTCAGATGGATCTTAGCTGAAAACAAAGAATATCAGAAAGACATTTACTTGTGTTTCATTGGCTATGCAAAAGCATTCAACGATGTGGATCATACTAAATTATGGCTAACATTGAGGAGAATGTAAATTCCAGAATACCTAATTGTGAATACAGATCAAGAGGTAGTCGTGAGAACAGAACAAGGGGACATTGAATGGTTTAAAGTCATGAAAGGTGTGTGAGGGCTGTATCCTTTCACCATACCTCTTCAGTCGGTATGCCAAGCAAATAATCCAAGATACTGGATTCTACAAAGAATAACGAGGCATCAAGACTGGAGGACAAGTCATTAACAAACTTCATTACATAGATGACACCACTTTGCTTGCTGGAAATGAAGATTTGAGACACTTACTGATGAAGATCAAGGACCACAGCTTTCAGTATGGATTGCATCTCAACATCAGGAAAACAAAAGTCCTGACAACTAGACCACTAAGCAACACTGTCATAAATGGAGAAAAGATTGAGGTTGTCAAGGATTTCATTTTACTTGGGTCCACAATCAATATCCGTGGTAGCAGCAGTCAAGATAGATGCAATACATTGGGAAAATCTGATACAGAGGACCCCTTACACCTGACCCAAGCCAAGGATTTCTCAATCACATCATGAATGCATGTGAAAGTTGAACGATGAACAAAGAAGAAGAATTGATGTCTTTGAATTGTGGTGCTGGAGAAGAATGTCAAATGTACCATGGACCACCAAAAGAACAGATTCCTTCCAGAAGAAGTATAACCAGTGTGCTCCTCATAAGCAAAGATGGCAAGACTGTGATATACATAGTTTGGACATGTTGTCAGGAAAGATCAGTCCCTGGAGAAAGGCATCGTGCTCAGTAGAGTGGAGGGTCAGCAAAAAAGAATAAGACCCAGTGGATTGACACAGTGGCTTCAACAATAAGCTTAAGCACAAAAACGATTGTGCAATTGGCACTAGACTGGGCAGTGTTTTGTTCTATTGTACCTCTGGTTGCTATGAGTCAGACCTGACTTGACAGCATGTAACAATAACAACTGTTTTTAATACTATTATTTTCTGTCAAGTTTATTTGGAGGAATTTAAGTTTAGAACAATTAACCCTGGACACATGGCATGTTGCTCCTCTATGACTGAGAAACTTTAAACAATGTATTTTTCGTATTTATATCCTTTTCCTCCTTGCCTCTTTATATAAATATTGTATTAAAGTGTTTTTCTGGATTCTGTTTTGCTTCTTGTTTACTCTGGACAAGCAGTGTATTCTTAGTCCTTGCCCAATACATAAACAGGAAAAAGGTAGCAAAAATCCTGCAAGTTTGCAATCTTGAATGACTTTGTAAAACTCAATCCTCTTATCCAGCAGTTGTTTTGAGATTTCTTTTGAAGATAATAAGTCTTTTTTCCAGATTGTACATAAGGAAAAGCACCACTAGAGGCCAGGAGGCCCCTCCTTAAATAAACAGATCTGTGTACCAATTAGAGCCTTAATTGACAGGCAAAATTTGTGATTACAGCTGGAGGAGATTAATTTTTCATTGGGGATCACAAATTTGGAGAAAGAAAAATGAAATCAATACTGTCTTTAATGTTTAAGATTTTCTATGGAAACATAATTTGGTAGAAGATTGTGAAGCAGTTTCAAATTTGAGTTGACAGTGCTTTTGCTGTGTGGCATTGATACATCACATGAATTTCTTGTATAATTTGAAATGAGAAGCACAACTGTATTTAGCTTTAAAGTACTAAATGTTAAAACAGTTTCTAAGTCTATAAATAATACTTATAAGAAAAAGCATAAAGTAATTGGAAAGGTACATTTTTCTTGATAAAACCTTCCTCTGATATCTAAACTTTATTCTGTTAAAAAAATTCAAATAAAAATATGTATAAAAATTATGTGTGCAGGCAGAATCAAGATGGTGGACTAGACACATGTCTCCTTAATTCACTCTGATAATTAAACGGAGACTTCTGGACACACCGTGAACCCTTGGACATGAGATTGGGCTACCAATTTGGACTACATATCACTGAATGGGAAGCTTCTTTTGTTTCACAGACCCCTGCCCTTGCTGAATGCCTGCTCTCCTGGACTAAAGGTAAATTGCTACTTTAACTTTTTTTCCTGGCAGGCAAGGCTTGGACTTAACTGGCAGCAAAGCACAGCTGGTCTGCTGACAGGATCAGCAGGTGGAATAGCCACATTTTGAGAACCCGGCTCTGGACTCTGTGCACCTTGGCACTTCGACCATCTCTTTCTGAACCTCTCCCATTAAATTGCCTATTCCACAGCAGGTGGAGAGTTTGTGTCAGATGCCGTCTTGTTCTACTGGGAGGTGGAGTTGCCCAAATGGAAGCCTCAGCAGGGGCTAACTCCCAGGCTGGGAGGCAGTACCCACCTTTTTTTTTTTCCTCTGTCTTAGCTGGCACGCCGGGCTTGAATTTAAGTAGCAGCAAGGGATAGCCACGCTGTTGATGGGATCAGCAGGCAGAACAGCAACATTTTGACAGTCTGGCTCTTGACTTTGCATACCTCAGCCCCTCCACCCTCTCTTTCCAAACTTCCACCATTGAATCAGTTATTCCACAGCGGATGGGATAGCTTATGTGGGATGCCCTTTTGTTCATCTAGGAGGTAAGTTATACAAATGGAGGCCTGAGCAAAGGCTAACTCCCAGACTGGGAAGCATTGCCAGCCTGGGGAGTGCTTTCCCAGCAGAAAAGCTGTGTCTAGCACAGTATGAACTTACAGGTGGGCCCAGCAGCATATGTCATCAGGGAGGCAGCCTTTCTGTACTTTGAATTAGTTTACAGCATCTGGGGTTGGATACAAAGGTACTTACTTTGCTAGCTGGGAAGAGGGCTTGCACACTTGACAGACTAACTGATTCTGCAAGATATCAGATAGCTTTTACCTTTCATTATAAGAGAAATAACTGCAGTGCATCTTGAAGGCATCTCTTCCAGCCTTTACTGACCCACATCATAGAGTCAGCTGATGGCCCCCAGTGACTCCATAAGTAGGGCCATGTCTTTGCCAGTTATGAGGTGGAAACTGCTAACCCAGTGATTCCACTGGACCCAGTGACTGGAGTACACAAAGGTGACTGGTGATCACTTTCCTTCTCAGACTGTACTATACAGATACTGTTAAAGTAACACCAGAGTAACTAAACAACTTTTGGGTGCCCTAAAAGCAACAAACTTTGGCCAGACACTTAAAGAATAATTCACCTGTTGCTCCAGATAGCCCCCAAAAGAAAGAATCAAAGAACTTCCTAGAAGATGTCTTTCTGAACCTATGAGAGACTGAGTACAAAAGGATTATATATAGAGCCCTCTTATACATTACACAAAAAGCAACAGAGCAAAAAATGAAAAATTAAGAAAGCTGTTTGAACTGATGGAACACTGGCATTCTGAAATATGACAGGGCAATAACAAACTCAAAGAAATAAACAATTCAATTCAAAGCCAAGAAAACAGAATTGAACAATTGGAAAACAGACTTCCTGATTTGGAAGACAGAGCTGCTAACTCCAGCATCTGTGAGGAGAAATCAGAGAAAAGAAACAAGGAAAAAAAAAGAAACATTAAGAAACATGTGGGACTCTCTCAAGAGGAACAATCTACGATTAATTGGAGTTCCTGAACAGGAAGGGGCACCTGGAAACACAGAAAGTATTGTTGTTGAGCTACTGACAGAAAACTTCTCTGAAATTATGAAAGAGGAGAATATAGACATCCAAGATGCATATCAAATGCCACTCCATATAGAACTCAAAAGAAAGGCTCCAAAACATATTATAATCAAGATTAACAAAATGAAGCATAAGCAGAAACTCTTAAATGCAGCAAGACTCAAAGCAAAGGTAACATTCAGAGGGAAACCCTCTAAGCTTTCTCTGAATTCTCAGCAGAAATGATGTTGGCATGGAGGCAATGGGATGACACATTTAAAGCTTTGAAGGAGAAAAACTTCCAACCAAGAATTTCATATCCTGTAAAACTATCTTTCAAATATGAAAATGAAATCAAGACATTTGCAGATAAACAGAAATTCAGAGACTTTGTAAAAAGCAAACCAAAGCTAAAGCAATACTGAAAGAAGCTCTTGGCTTAAAAGAACAAAACCATTAACTCTCTATTTTAGGAGACAATACAGGACATGTTATCCAGAAATCTACTCCCTTAGGGAAGGCACAAAACCCAGTCAAAGCTGTAATATTAAAAGAAGTGATCCAATGATCATTTCATGAAAACTGTCATAACATATTAAAAAGACAAATGTACTACAGTAGTTATAGTCCTTCTAAATGGAGAGGAAGTTAATAACTCATGTGGAAGTTAAAATTGGATTTAAACATAGATTATTAAAGTAGATTATAGGAGTAGCCACAAAGCACAATAAATGTGCCACATATCAAATCACAGAAAGTAATACAGTAGTCTCAACAAACACAAAACCAACACAAAAGGGTGAAAAATCAACCCATAAAGAGAAATGTACCAGAAAAGAACAGTAAGAACAACAGACCAAAAATCAACACAAAAATAAATACATCACAATGACAACAATAAACACCTACCTATCAATAATTACATTGAATGTAAATGGACTGAATGCTCCAGTAAAGATACAATGAGTGACATCGTGGATCAAAAGACACAGCTTATCTATATGTTGCTTATAAGAAACTCAACTCAGACTTAAAGAAATGAACAAACTGAAAATTAAAGGATGGAAGAATACATACCAAGCTAACAATATACCAAAAAAAGCTGATGTGGCAATACTAATACCAGATAAAATAGATTTTAACGTAAAATCTACCATCACAGACAAGGATGGACACTATTGCTGAAAGGTTCAATACACAGCAGGGCTTAACAATATTAACTATTTATACACCCAATACTACATCATCTAAATACATCAAAGAAATGTTGACTACATTCAAAAAAGAGGTAGATCACTCCACAGTAATAGTGGGAGACTTCAACACTCCACTTTCAGCTTTGGACAGATCTTCTAGAAAAAAGCTCAGCAAAGACACAGAAGATCTTATTGCACAATGAACCAACTAGACTTCATCAAAATATACAGAATCTATTCATCAACAGATAACTACACTTCTTTTGCCGTGCACATGGAATATTTTCCAGAATAGACCATGTGTTAGGATATAAAGCAAATTTCAATAAAATTCATACCAATGAATTATTGTGAAGTATCTTCTCAGACCATGTCTCAGTCACCTAGGTACTGCTCTAACAGAAAATACCACGAGTGGAAGGTTTCATGAGGAGAAGCTTTTATTGTCACAGTCCGGTAAGCCACTAATCCATTAACAAATTGTAAGTCCATTCAGTAGGAGAATTTATCACAGTCCAGTAGGCTAAGTCCACATCCAGTGAGAGCATCTCAGCACAGGAACCTCGGGTCCAAAGGACGTGCTCTGCTCTCAGTGCTTCTCTCTCAGTGGTATGAGGTTCCCAACTTCCTCTGCTCACTTCTCTCCCTTATATTCCACAAGCTTGTAGCTTGGGTCCTGCCTCACTAACACAACGGCAAAACATTCTTCATCATCAGTATCACAGAGGCAGGATTCACAACACATGGGAGGAAGGGCACCATGTTGGAATGCCAAACTAATTCAAATCAACACATACATTTTTTGGGGGACATAATTCAATCCATGAGAGACCATAAAGCCATAAAAGTTAAAACCAATAGAAAAACATAGATAGAAATTAAAACTCATGGAAATTGAACAACATCTTGCTCAAAAAGCCATGGGTTATAGAAGAAATCAAGGATGAAATAAGGAAATGTATGGATTCAAATGAGAATGAAAACACTACCAACCACAACCTACGGGTTACAGCCAAAGCAGTGCTCAGGGGTCAGTTCAGCTCTATAAATACACACATCCAGAAGGAAGAAAGAACCCAAACCAAAGAACTAACACTACAGTTTGAACACGTAGAAACAGAACAACAGAGGAACCCTTCAGGCACCAGAAGAAAACAGATCATAAAGATTAGAGCAGAACTAAATGAATTAGAGTACAGAAGAACAATTGAAAAAATTGAGAAGACCAAAAGCTGATTTTTGAAAAGATCAATAAAATTGACAAAGCACTGGCTAAACTTACTAAAGAAAAACAAGAAAGGAAACAAATAACCCAAAGAAGAAATGAGATGGGAGATATCACAAGAGATACAACAGAAATTAAAAATATCATAACAGAATACGATGAAAGACTGTACTCTAACAAATTGGAAAACCAAGAGGACATGGGCAAATTCCTTGATTCAATCATCTGTCAAAGGTAACACAAGGTGAAGCAGAACCAATTAATAAACTCGTCACAAAGGAAAAGATTGAAAAAGTCATCTAAAAACTACCAACCAAAAAAGCCCTGGCCAAGATGACTTCACCACAGAATTCTACCAAGCTTTTAAAGAAGAGTTAACTCCAATACTATTGAGACTATTTGATAGCATAGAAAGGGATGGAATTACTGCCAAATTCATTCTATGAAGCCAGCATATTCCTGATACCAAAGCTAGGGAAAGACCCAACAAAATGGAGAAGTACAGACCAATATCACTCATGAACCTAGATGCAAAGTCTTCAACAAAATGCTTGCCAATAGAATTCACCAACATATCAAAAATAATAATAATAATAATAATTCATCACAACCAAGTTGTATTCATATCAGGGATGCAAGGCTGGTCAACATCAGAAAAATGATTAATATGATCAACCACATTAATTACATAAAAGACAAGAATCACCTGATTTTGTCTATTGATGCAGAAAAGGCGTTTGATAAAGTCCAGCACTCATTCTTGCTAAAAACTCTCAGCAAATTAGGCATAGATGGCAAGTTCCTCAATGCATTAAGGGCCATTTATACACAGCCAACTGCCTACATCACCCTGAATGAAGAGATGCTGAAACAATTCCTCTTGAGAACAGGAGCTAGACAAGGATGGCCACTCTCATCTCTCCTGTTCAACATTGTACTAGAAGTTCTGGCCAGAGCAGTTAGACAAGACCAAAAAATAAACAGCATCTACACTGGCAAAGAAGAAGTAAAAATTTCCCTATTTGCAGATGATATGTTTGCATACACAGAGGATTCTAAAGTATCCATAAGTAAAGTTCTCAAACTGATAGAACAGTTCAACAAAGTATCAGGATGTAAAATAAACATAACAAAATCAGCAGGATTCCTTTATGCCAACAATGAGATTATTAAAGAAGAAATCACCAAATCAATTCCATTTACTATAGCTCCCAAGAAGATAAATATCTAACACCTAACAATAAATCTAACTAGAGAAATAGGAGACATATACAAAGAGAATGGAAAGACCTTACTACAAGAAAATAAGACAGACTTGCAGAAACGGAGAAATCTACCCTGCGCTTGGATAGGAAAACTTAACATCGTGAAAATGTCTATTTTACCCAAAGTGATCTACATACACAGTGAAATCCCAGTGCAAATTCCAATGACATTTTTTAATGAGTTGTAGAAACGAATCATCAACTTTGTTTGGAAAGGCAAAAGTCCCTGGATAAGTAAAGCACCAGGGAAGAAGGCGACACTGGGAGGCCTCTCACTACCCAACTTCAGAACGTTTCACACTGCCACAGTTGTCAAAACAGCCTGCTTCCTGGTACAAAAAGAGACACATAGACCAATGGAACAGAGTTGAAACCCCAGAGATGTCACCATACTCCTAAGAACAGCTGATATTCTATAAAGGCCCTAAGACTTTGAACTGGAGTAAAAGCAGTCTCTTTAAGAAATGGTCCTGGCAAAACTGGATATCCATGTGCAAAAAATTTAAACAAGACCTATATCTCACACCGTAAACAAAAACCAACTCAAATTGGATAAAAAACCTAAATATCAAATCTAAAACGATAAAACTTTTCCAAAAAAAAATAGGATCAACAACGGAAGTTTTAATATACATCGTAGAAGGTCTTCAAAACCTAACAAAGCATGATCAACAGAAGAGAAAATAGATAAATGGGAACTACTAGCAATCAAACACTTTTGCTCATTTAAAAACATCAAAAGAATTAAAAGACCACATACAGAATGGGAAAAAATATTTGGCAACTATATGTCAGACCAACGTCTGATCTCCACAATCTGTAAGGCACTATGAAATATCAATAAGAGGATAAATAATACAATTAAGCAATGGGTGGAGGGATGGACAGACACTGCTCTAAAAAGGACATCCAGGAAGCCTAGAAATACATGTGGAAATGCTCACGATCATTAGCTATTAAAGAAACTCAAATCAAAACTACGATGAGATACCATCTCACACAAGCAAGGTTGGCTATGATCCAAAAAACACAAAACAGCAAATACTGGAGAGGCTGTGGAGAAATTGAAACTCCCCTACACTGTTGGTGGGATTGCAAAATTTTACAACCTCTATGGAAAGCAATCTGGCGCTTCCTTAAAAAACTGGAAATAGATGTACCTCTTGACCCAATAATTCCACTGCTTGGAATACATCCTACAGGATCAAGAGTATTCACAGGAACAGATACATGCACACAAATGTTTATTGCACCACAGTCCACAATAGCAAAAAGTTGGAATCAACCCAGATGCCCAATGACAAATGAATGGATAAATACACTGTGGCATATATACTCAATAGAAGACTACGTGGTCGTAAAGAACAATGACGATTTTAGGAAGCATCCTTGAATACTCTGGGGGTCAGTTCTACCTTGGCCCCTAGGGTCGCCATGAGTCGGATCCGACTCGACGGCACTTGGCTTTTGGCTGGCTGATAACCTGGTTTCAACTGGAAGATGTTATGTTGAGTGAAAGTAGTCTGCAGCAAAAGGACAAATATTGTAGGAGACCCCTATGATAAAAACTTTTTTTTAATTATGAATGAATGTAAATGTATATTTCCATATAAATTTACACACCTACCTATATGCAGCTTCCACTGTTCTTCCTGACTGGTGACAGTACACTATTCCTCTCTGCTCCATACATGTCTATCCTCCCAACAGTCTCCTTTCCCCTCCTCTCCACCCACTCTCCTTCCTCCAGCTAGAGGTCAGCAGAATGATATCCTATAGATGCACAGAACCATACAGTGTATGGTCACTCTGCATTGTGAAGTCCAATCCATTTGTGTCTGCAGAGTGGACTTTCATTATGATTGATGGGCAAGGGCAGCATCAGGGCCAGGGGCCATGCACCCAGGGGAAGCCTGAAACCGCTGGACCATCAGTTGAGGTCTTTTAGTGGAGATCTCAGGGTGCACCCCTTTTTATTTTTGTGTTGCCAGTGAGACTCAACTTTGTGAGCTCCATCACGGCTATCACTGGTGGTGTCCAGGCACCATCCGATTCTTCTGGCCCCAAGTCGATGTAGGAACCCACTCATGTGGGACAACAAAAACTTAAAAGCACACTCATGTATAGAAGAAAAGACTCTTTGATGGCTGCAAGCATGGGGAAGGAGGGAGGGAGAAGGTTGGTTATAGATTAGATAGTTGATAGAAATTCGGTTGGGTGAAATCAGTGACAACATACAGTAGAAAGAAGATAAATTTAACTAGACTTCAACATAACATGGACGCTCCTCCAATTTTAACTCAATATTGCAAGGACAGGGGTCCAAGGACCATTCTCTCAGGGGACATCGAGGCCATCTGATATAACTAGCTTATTGCTAAGAGTATGTTCCGCACCCCATATTTGTAAGTGTCTTCTGGGGTCTTAAAAGCTAGCAAGCTTCCATCTGAGGCACACCAAATGGTCCAAACTCAACAGGAAAGGATGATCACCAAGGACCAAAACGACATGGGGGAAAGAGAACCCAGAAGACAGAGAGACCCAGTGAATGGCTGAGTAGAGGAAACAGATGGTGCCTGGACACCACCAGTGACATCCTCAATGGGGCTCACAAAGTTGAGACTCACTGGCAACATGAGAATAAAAAGGGATGCACCCTGAGAATTCCACTAAAAGACTGCAGTTGAAAGTTTGGTGGCCTTGGGTTTCCCCTGGGAGCGTGGACTCTGGTCCTGTCCATAAATCATTATTGAAGTCAACTCTTCGGATAGGAATGGATTGGACTCGGTGACACAGAGTTACCGTATCGTGTGTGCACTTTATGGAAGCAGCAGTCAAGAAATCAAAAGACACATTTCATTGGGAAAATCTGATGCAAAGGACCTCTTCAAAGTATTCAAAAGTAAGGATGTCACTTGCAGACTAAAATGTACTTGACCTAATCTATTTTCATCTGCATCATACACATGTGAAAGCTGGACTATGAACGAAGAAGGCAGAAGAACTGGTGTCTTTGAATTGTGGTGTTGGAGACAAATGTTGAATGTACAATGGACTGCCAAAAGAACAAAGAGATGTGTTCTGGAAGAAGTCCAATCAGAGTGCTCCTTGGAAGCAAGGATGGCAAGACTGAGTCTTACAGGCTTTAGACATGTTGTCAGGAAAAATAAGTCACTGGAGAAGGACACTGTGCTCAGTAGAAGGGAGGGTCACAGAAGAAGAGGAAGATCCTCGATGAGATGGGTTGACACAGTGGCCTCAACAATGGGCTTAAGCATAAAAACAATTGTGGACATGGCACAAGACCGGGCAGTGTTTCATTCTGTTGTTCACACAATTGCCATGAGTTGGAACCAACTCGATGGCACCTAAAGACCATCACAACGTTATGGTTCTGTGCATCTACAGGACATCATCCTGCTGGCCTCTTACTGGAGGAGGGGGAGAAGGTTGAGAAGAGGGGACAGGAGATTGTGAGGTGGATATGACACATATAGAACAGATAAGAGGAATGTGCTGCCACTGGGCAGGGAGAGGAGTGGGAGCTGCACATAGGAGGATATGCAAATTTATATTGGATTGTATACTTTCACTCAATCACAATAAAAAAATTATGTGTGCAAAGAAATGAAAAAAATTTAATTCTAAATCTTTGACTCATTTTGAGTCACAAAATGTTAAGTTCATCTCAAGACTTATTTGTCTCTACTTGGATTTCAAAGCTCAACTTTAATATATGCTTTAATCTTTCTGATAGTTTAATTTTTCAACAGAAAATGGTATTGTGTTGACAGTTGAACCATCCATAAAGATTAGCAAGGACATCTATTCATCAAGAAATCAAAATTTACTAAATTTAGTACAGGAATAGATTACGTGATGGTAATATTCAAAGGTAGGTTAAAGAAGGGTATCTATATCATAATTGTGGCTAGGCTTAAGTAGTTTAATGTAGGTCTTTCAAAGGAGGTAGGGGTTGAGTAAAACTGCTGATACAATTATTTTAAGAAATGTTGTTTATTGTCTGATTAACAAGTGTTTACTCATATGAACAATCAGTTCTACCAAACAAGAGAGTTGCTTGTGCCAATTAACAGACTTATTGACTAGAAAATTGGTTTGCAAAATTTCTTGCAGAAGACAGTGAAGTTATTTCTTGTTTTACAGTCTTACTTTCCTCGGCAAGAATTTCCTGTAACAGTCATGTTGACACAGGTGATTTTCTGTCTTGAGTTATTTTGATGCTGATTATATCAGTCTCAGCTTTTCCCCAATGTGTCATTCTCTGGCAAAGATACAGTATATACTTCTACTGTCTGTGTGTATCATCAGCACAGATCTGCATCTTTTAAAGAGGTATTATGATTATGTATCAAGATTGTGCTGATGGAAATTTCAACCTCCCTTAAAATCTATTTTTGTTGTTGTTCTTGTTCTTATTGGATGATGAACATTTATTTGTTGAGCATCTGAGTGCAAAAATGGCTTAAACGTGACATTCAACACTATGTAGGTTATATACCAGCATAGCGCAAAGAAAGAACAAACTAGCAAGTGAGGAATTAAGGAGCTAATAATACTTCTGAGCCAATTTTATCAGTTCCTAAACTGCATCTACGAGATTATATTTCAACTCCAACTTGATATTATCCATGTTTTTAATTTGCATTATTTTTATCTTGAATATTTTTATGACATTGAATATTGTAAAGCAAGACCTTTAGATACACACATGTACACACAGATTTTCTGCTTAAAGAACTCACATTTGTCTTTCCAAATGAATGACAGTTTGTCTAATTCCATTAACGAACTTATTTGTATTTTCATTCAGATTTTATTGTTTAAAAATTAACGTAGAGATTTATTGTTTATAATCTTAATCATCATATACAAGGGAATATATCTTTGTACCTGTTTAAGCCTATTTGTGTGTCTTTAAGAACATTAAAGTAGTCCTCATTTTTCATAAATATTTCTTGGTAAGTCTGTTTTTAGTTATCCTTATTGTTATCATAATTAGTTTTCTGTAACATTTTGGCTTCTAACTACTTAGTATTTGTGCACATGAAAGCTCCTGACTTTTGTTTATTTTTATCTTGCCACATTAATTTTTTGTTAGTTTTATATGTAAACACATATAATTATGTTCCATATAATCATTTGATATGTGGGTGTGTATATACATATATATGCGTATATGTGTATGTGTATAGAAAAACCAAACAAACCCATTGCTATGGATTAGATTGTGACTCGTAGCAACCATGTGGGACAGAGCACAACTGTCCCAAAGGGTTTCCAAGGAGAGGCTGCTGGATTTGTTAGCAACTAAGCTCTTAATCACTGTATTATCAGTTATCAGTGAGGCTCTCCGTGTGTGTGTGTGCATGCGCACGCACGTTCATTACATATATGTATATGCACAAATAGTACAGGTGGCACATTGTATAAGCAGTTGGTTGTGGTTTGAATCCACCCACTGGCTCACAGGGAGAGAGACCTAACAATCTACTCCCATGAAGATCATAGACCAGAATATCCTCTATGGGGCAGATTTACTCTGTTATATATGGTTGATAGGAGTCAAAATAGATGTAAGGGTATATAACAGTGTGTTAAAACAACATCACTGACTTCCTTTTATTTGACTCCTTTTATCATGCAAGGACTTTAAATTCCATCAGACTTTTTTTAGTATTGTGACAGTTAATGATATGTGTTAATTTGGCCAGGCCGTGATTCTCAGCATTATATACTTATTCCCCATTTCCTAATCTGATGTAGTCATTCTTTATTTTATGATATGATATGATGTAATCTGATGTGATCAGTCTGTCAGATGTAAGAATTTCCCAGAGGGTGTGCCCTGCTGAAAATATGTATAGGCCTGTGGCAAAACTCCCTTGCTTGTTCCGGGTCCACTTTCCATCTCATTATCATCTGACTTCCAGTTCCTGAAACTCAAGTTAGCAGCCTATCACATGTTCTGCTGACTTAGCTATCTGCTACTTCACAGCTCTGTAAGTCAGCAGCATGTCATTTGACCTATCAAACCGGGGTTCATCAGCCTTTGCTGTTTCTTGAATCAGAAGCAACATCCAACCAACACTTGATCCATAGACTTTGGAACTTGCCAGCATCTATGATCATCTGAGGCATATCCTCAAGACAATCTCTCTGTCCCCCTCTCTCTCTCTCGTTCTCTCTCTCTGTATAAGTATGTACGTACGTGTCACTGGTTTTGCTTCTCTGGAGAACCTAATCTAAGACAAGTATGTATGGAAACAATGTTATATTTATTTTCTTCATATGAATGTATGAATGGATTTCTTGATACTGAACATGCCATTTCTGGAATAAATCCCACTTACATTATTTGATATTTTAATGTCCAGTAAAGTTTCACTGTGAACCCTTCTGTCTGTGGCTTTAAAAAAAAAAAAATTGTTTCTTAATGACGTCATTTATTCTGCTTCCTTTTGGAATGTTTAAGCCTTCTAACTAAACAGGATGCAACAGTCTATATTATGTTAAGATACTATCCATTTTATATAAGTTTTCATGTGTATATGTAATCAATGTTATTGTTAATGTATAAATTGTTGTATTGTTGTACGTTCTGCTGTGTACCAGTTATGTTCTCAACAAGAATGAAAGTTAATTTAAAAAAGTGACACTCTTGGTCGGGTTTAATCTTTGGAGTTTGGGTCCCACTGTAATATTAGAATCGCTACCTCTGACCTTTGTCATTTTGTTATATATGTATATATGTATATATATATATATATTCCTTCTTGGTGATTGTTTCTGGATGATTTTTCAACTTGTATTAAGAAACTGACTGCCAAATACATTGAGGTCAACATTAGAGTTGATTATAAGTTAGTTGAACACATTAAAGTTAATGATGTAATTAATTTTATAAGTGATTTGCTTACTTGGTGAATATTTTAGTATT
This sequence comes from Heterohyrax brucei, assembly GCA_028571685.1. Classification (NCBI taxonomy): domain Eukaryota; kingdom Metazoa; phylum Chordata; class Mammalia; order Hyracoidea; family Procaviidae; genus Heterohyrax; species Heterohyrax brucei. Next base: position 57,118,846 of record CM053145.1, on the reverse strand, counting down.
TTATTTATTTCTATGAAGTCCTGAAACGTTAGTCAGTTAAATAGTAAATACTCTTAGAATAAGAAAATGCATTTTTTGAATAGTTTCATCTAACTGCTTACATTTTTAAAATCTTTTTCATTTGGCTTGAGATAGGAATTATATCTTGCTTGGGTATAGAGCTAATTTTTTGGTGTTTTCTTTTATTTATGTGTAAATAGCTTAGAAGTGATATTCCAAAACAAAACGCACTGCTGTGAAGTCGAGTCTGACTCATAACGACTCTAGAGGTCAGGGTAGAACTGCCCCATAGAGTTTTCAAGGAGCACCTGGTGGATTTGAACCACTGACCTTTTGGTTAGCAGACATAGCACTTAACCCACTATGACATCAGAAGTGATATTAGCACACAAGATTATCAGTATTTTGTAAATCACCTGTTCCACCACTTGAAACCTTGTAAGAGTTTGTCGGGAGCGAAAAGAAACTGCGCCATAAAGATGGCGCCTGTTATCAGGAGCTCCTCCCCGAGACACTCCCGGTCTGATGATTAGCCTGCTGACGCAGTTCCTTGCTGGCGCGTGAACAGCTCGTGATCAGCTTTCTGATTGCTGGCCTCTAGAGCCCATAGCCACTCAGCTTCTCTTTGCAATGCTATGTTCTGCTCATGCACTACACATGAATCAGCTGTGCCTTATGATTGGTGGGATTGGACTATATAATGGGTGAGGGACATTGTAGTGGGTGTGTAAAGGGGTGTGAAAAAGGGGTATAAAGAAGTACAGAGAAGAACATAGGAAGTAGACTAGGTAGTAGAATAGGAAGAAGAATAAAGCAAGTAACTTGCAAGGTGGCTCATATCTGTGTGTCCTGTCTTCCTTCCGGGGGCGGATAGTTAGGCAGCGACAAGAGTTTGTGTCTATACTAGAACACAATGATTTCATCTTGTTTTTTTTTTTTATTTTTTTTAAGACTAAGTGGAAGTATACAATCCAAATCAACTTTGCATGCCTGCCTGTCTGTAGCTTCATCTGCTCTTCTGACCCTGTGACAGCACATTCCTCCTTTTCACTCTGTACTTCTATTATCGTCTTAATGAGCACCTGTCCCCTCCTTTTCCCCGTCTCCTCTCTCATCTAGAAATAGCATCCTAAGCTGTCCTCATAGGACACCCTCCTATAAATGTATAAAACCATAAAGTATACACACCACATGCTCACTCTTTGTCCCCAAGTCCAGTCCATTTTCATTTGAAGAGTTGACCTCAGAACTGGCTTCAGTTCAGGGATAGCACCAAGTCTAAGGGGCCATGTTCCCAGGGGACCCTCCAGGCTGTTGGACCATCAGTTCTGGCCTTTTAAAAGAGTTCCTGAGCCACACACCTCTTCTTCTCGTGTTGCCTCAGGAACTCTACATGGTGTGCCCCATCATGGCTGCTTTTGGTGGTGGCTGGCACCGTCTGGTTTTTCCGGTCTCATGCTGATGTAATGTCTCATTCATGTGGGTTTTTCTGTCTCTTGGGCTCATTTTTCCTTGTGTCTTTGCTGTTTTCAGTTGTCATCTATTCTAGATGGGTTGGGATCATTTCGTATTCGTCAAATGGAAGCTTGCTAGCTTTTAAGACCCCAGATGCCACTCACTAAGAGGAGTGCAGAAGACTCTCTTAGCAAAAGACTAGTTATGCCAATTGGTCTTGACATTCTTTGAAAACATGGTCCCCAGACTCTGGTTCCTGCTGCTATATGCTGTGAAATACTGGGTTGAGTTTAGAAAACATTTCAGTTTATGGTGATTTCACCATAGTTTCCATGATCCAGCTCTTTTAAAATAATATACCCTTTACTCATTTATTGACATGGTTAGGTTTCAAAGACCAGGTCATTATGTGAAATAGATACTTTGCACAAATAGAGGACTACCACACGAGATTACAAAACAGGAGGATGACTACTTTATTATGTAACTGCCAAATTACATTATTATATATCTACTAAACCACCAAGAATCATGGCCCAGCCAAGGTGGCACATAACTTTAACCATCAAAGCCAGAATTATTGTTACTTGGCATCTTGGCATTTAATACTGTTAAATGTATGTTATTGATGGCTGAAATAGTAGGACAGTAATTTATTTTACTATTGTCATAGTTGTGAAATGTTGAATAATGAGATATTAAGTGAGAAGGTGTATTTTTCTTGGATTGATCAAGGTTTTGCACTCCTTTCTTAATAAATAGAAACTTCTTAAAGTATGTGTTTACTTATTTGTCCTCTATAATTACCTCCCTTTGGAACTATCATTATTGACATTGCTTTTTCAGATCTTTCCAAATCTTTACCCTTATGAATTCCATTTCAGTATTTGTTCTTGCTTCTGAAATTTTTTATTAGATCATTGAAACTATGATTTGTATTGTTAGGAAGGAGTTTATTTTGGTTTTGTCCACTATTTTTTTTTGAAGTTGAATTTCATTTCTGTTGTTTCTGAAAATTATTTTAGTGCCTTAATTCTATTTATTTATTTACTCTTTTGACAATACATGATCATTTAGTAGACGTCTGTTCCTGATATGCAATTTGGAATTTCTCCCTAGTTAGTGAAGTGTATTCATGTGTGCATTTAGTTGCAGTGTTTTTTAGTTGATTATTAACTTACAGATAAATCTTCTAGGATTTGTTAAGCAGTAGAAACATGAGGCTAAGAGATGACATAAGATTACTACATTAGCTAGAACAAATAAATTGGCAAATTTTTCTTCACTTCTGAAGGCTCAGGATGCCATTGTGCTCCCTGATTTACGTAAGTGCATGTGTCATCCCTTTCCTAAACTCAGGAGGAAGAAGCAATTATCAACCATTGGGCTTTACCATAAGTCCACCAGTCAGTTCAGGCACACTCTCCCAGACATCAACTGAACAAGATAACTTTCTCCTTTGGAGCTGGTAGGACTTTGTGCAGACTAATGCCCTCAGGAAGTCTCCTCTTCACCTGAGACCTCCAGGGACTGTAAACCTTCTGTGCCACAGTCTTTCAGCTCCCATCTAGCACATGATCAAGGACACTGTGCAGACCTAGGTAAACCCTCTCAGTTTCTCCAGTTGAGCTCATATATTTTAAAATTCTATATTACTCCAAGGAGAGAATTGGAAGACTAGTATTATCAGGGACATATTTTAAGGGGACATTGTCTCATCCTATCTTGAAGGAGCATAAATATATGAAGACACTTGAAGTAGAATACAGTGATTAAATCATATGACCTGTGGGAACGTTCTTCCTAGATGCAAATGTTAAGCACCTGTAACATTCTATTATTATACTAATTAGCATTAATTATTGCCATAATTGTTTATATTCAAATACAAGTTGAAGCTGAAGAAAATTAAAATAAGTCCATGAGAGCCAAAATATCACCTTGAGTATATCCTAGCTGAGTTTAGAGGTCATCAAAGAATAGATTTGACACATCAAACACAAATAACTGAAGAACAGATGAGTTGTAGGATGGATAAGATTAAGGACATCATACTTGAAGAAAGCAAAAGGTCATTGCAAAGACAGGGAATATAGAAAGGATCAATACAATGTCAGAAGAGACTCTGAAACTTGCTCTTGGACATATAGTAGCTAAAGGAAATGGAAGAAAAGATTAAGAAAGATAGCTGAAAGATGATTTCAAAGGGTAGCTCAAGAAAAGTCAAGTATTATAATGAAATGTACAAAGATCTAGAGTTAGAAAACCAAAAAGCAAAACTATGCTTCATATTGTTCAAGCTGAGAGAACTGCAAAGAGCTTTTTAAAGTGTTAAAAAGCAAAGATGTCCCTTTGAGGACTAAGGTTGCCTAACTCAAGCCATAATTTTCTCAGTAATCATATTAATTGGTCTACCTTGTAGGCATATGTATTACTGTTACTGACAACACTGCACTTCAGGATTGATCTTGAAACACTCTTTTTGACAGTGAAACATGATGCCATTCCTCTTCAAGTTGTCATTCCTAGCACAGTAGACTCTATGATTTTGTGATTCAAAGTGGCCAACACAAGTCCATTTCAGCTCACTAATGCCTAAGATCCCCCTAGTGTCTATCAGCTTGCCATGCTGTACGGGCTTGTGTGTTACTGAGAAGCTGGAATTCACAGCACTGGTATTCAAATACCATCATGGTCCCTCTTGGTGGACAGGTTTCAGCTGAACTTCCAAACTAAGATAGACTAGAAAGAGGAACATGGCAGTCTACTTCTGAAAAGATTTAACCACAGAAACCATATGAATAGCAGGAGACCATTGTTTGATATGGTGCCAGAACATAAGCCCGTTAGGCTGGCAGGCACTCAAAACATGGAGAGGAGCAACCTCCTAAAAGCAGAGTTGGCTTACCAATGTGAATGTCATCAAGTTTTTGGGAACTTCACTTTCTGATGTGACCCTGAAAACAAAACCTGCTGTCGCTGGGTTGATTCTGACTCATAGCAGACTCATACTTTGTCCTGTAATACAACAAAGTAGAACTGCCCCATAGAGTATCCAAGAAGAACCTGGCAGATTCAACCTGCAGACCCTGTGCTTAACAGACATAGTACTGAATTACTATGCCACCATAGTTTCCTTGCTGATGTGGCAAGAATCAAAATGAAAAGAAGTAGCTACTACAAACATCTATTAATAATCACAACATGAGACTGAGGAAGTATAAATCTAGGAAAACAGTAAGTCTTCAAAAAATGAAATGGATTGCATAAACATCAAATTTCTATGCATTAGGGAGCTGAAATGGCCTGGTACTGGCCATTTTTAGTCAGACAATAATATGGTCTACTATTCTATGAATGACATCTTGAAGAGGAATGGCCTTCATTGTCAAACAGAACATTTTAAGATCTATTCTTCAAGTACAGTGCTGTTGGTGACAGGGTGATGCCTCATAAGATCTGCAAGGAAGGTCAGTTAATATGACTATTATTCAAATTTGTACATTAACTGCTTAGGCCTAAGATGAAACTGAAGATTTTTACCAATTTCTGCAGTCCAAAGTTATTAAAAGTGCAATCAGGATACCTTGATAATTAACTGGTGATTAGAAAGTAAAAGTTGGAGAAAAAGAAGAAAGATTGGTAGTTGAAAAATACAGCCTTGGTGATAAGAAAGGTGCCTGAGATTGCATGATAGAATTTTCAGAAACCAAGGAATTCTTCATGGAAAATATCTTTTTTCAGCAATATAAAGCATGACTGTATATGTGAACCTTGTCAGATGGAAAACACAGGAATCAAATCAACTATGCCTGTGAGAAGTGATGATGATGAAAAAGCTTAATATAATAAGTCAGAACAAGGCCAGGGGCAGACTGCAGAGCAGATCATCAATTGCTCATAGGCAAATTCAAGTTGAAACTGAAGAAAATTTGAACAAGTCGACAAGACCTAAAGTATGACCTTCAGTGTGTTCCACCTGAATTCATGGACCACCTCAAGAATAGATTTGATACTCTGAACATTAATTACAGAAGACAAGTTGTGGAATGACATGAAGAACATCATGCATGAAAAAAGCAAGAGGTATTAACAAAGAAAAGAAAGAAAGAAAAGACCAAAATGATGTCAGGAAAGACTCTAGTTTGCTCTTGAACACACAGCAGTGAAAACAAATGCAAGACATGATGAAGTAAAACAGCTGAACAGAAGATTTCAAAGGATGACCTGAGAAGACAAAGCAAAGTATTATAATGACATGTGCAAAGACCTGGGGATAGAAAACCAAAAGAGAAGAACATGTTCAGTATTTCTGAAGCTCAAAGAACAGGAGAAAAAAAAAATCAAATCTTAAGTTGCAAAGTGAACGACTCTACTGAGATTCTACAGGAAGCAGGGCACATAGAACATAGATGGAAGAAATGGACAGTGTCACTACACCAAACAAACAAACAAAAATGTAGTCATTTCAGGAGATAGCATATGATCAGAAGGCAATGTTACTGAAAGAAGAAGTCCAAATAGCACTGAAGACATTGGTGAAGAACAAGGTTCCAGGAAATGATGGAATACAAATTGAAACAATTCAACAAATACACGCAGCACTGAAGATGCTCACTCCATTATGTCAATAAGTTAGTAAGAGAACTGCCTGTCTAACCAACAGGAAGAGATCCATGTTTATGCCTATTTCCAGGACCCATATTTATGCTTATAACTCAATGCAGAAATTATCAAGCAATATCATTGATATCATATGCAAATAAAATTTTGCTAACTATCATTTAAAAGTAACTGCAACAGTACATCAGTGGAGAATTGCCAGAAATTCAAGCCAAATTTAGAAGACAAGGCAGAACCAGGGACATCATAGCTGACGTCAGATGCATCCTGTTTGAAAGCAGAGAATACCAGAGAGATGTTTTGTGGGTATTCAAAAGCATTTGACTGAGTGGATCATAACAAATTATGGATTACATTGCAAAGAATAAGATTTCCAGAGCACTTAGTTGTACTCATGAGGAAATTGTACATCAAAGAGTAGTTGTCCAAAGAGAACTAGGAGATACTGCATGATTTAAAGTCAGGCAAGGTATGGGTCGGAGTTGTGCCCTTTCACTATATCTAGTTAGTCTGCCTTCTGAGCAAGTTATCCAAGAGGATGAACCATATGAAAAACAAAGGAGCATCAGGATTGAAGGAAGACTCATGAACAGTCAGCACTATGCATATTGCACAGTCTTGCTTACTGAAAGTGAAGAGGACTTGAAGCACTTATGGATGCAGACCAAAGACTACAGCCTTCAGTACAGATTACAACTCAACATACTCAAACCAAACCAATTCTAGAGTCATCAAGTCAGTTCCAACTCATTGTGATCCTATAGTTCAGAGTAGAATTTCTCCATAGAGTTTCCAAGGAGTGCTTGGTGCATTAGAACTGCTGATCTTTCTGTTAGCAGATGTAGCACTTAACTACTGTACCATCAGGGTTTCCCACACCTCAACATAGAGAAAACGAAAATCCTCGCCACTAGACCCCTAGGCAACATCATGACAAGTGAAGAAAAGATTGAAGTTTTCAAAAATTTCCTTTTACTAGGAGCCACAGTCAACATCTATAGAAGCAACATTGCTTTGATCAATCTGCTGCATAAGACCTCTTTAAACTTTTGAAAAGTAAAGTTATCATCTTGAAGACTAAGGTGTGCCAGACCCAAGCCATGAATTTTTTCAGCTGCCTCATATACATGTGAAAGCTGGACGGTGAATAAAGAAGACTGAAGAAGAATGGATGCCTTTGAATTGTGATGTTGGTGAAGAATATTGAGTATACCATGAATTGACAGAAAAGCAAACAAATCTGTCCTGGAAGTAGTATAATTAGAATGCTTCTTTGAGGCAAGAATGGAAAGTCTACCTCTTACATAGTTTGGACAGGTTGTCAGATGGGCTCAGTCCCTGGAGAATGGCATTGTGCCTGGTAAAGCAGAGGGTTAGTGAAGAAGACTAAGTTCCTCAGTGAGGTGGATTGACAGAGTGGCTGCAACATATAACAAGAACTGGATTTTGCGGAACAAAAAGCATTGTTTTGTTCCATTGTATGGATAGTCAGAATCCACTTGACAGCACCAAACAACAGCAATGTATTTGTTTACTCCTTCTCCAGTTACTTTATTTGATGTGGAAAATACAACACCATTACTTTGCCACCTGTCTCATTGTCAGTTCTCTCCCTTTTTCTTCTCACCATTGTCTGAATTCTAAAATATCACAGGATGCAAGTCTTCATTCTCCTCTTCTTTGACTCCAGTTTGTGTTTAAGAAATTTTTTATTTCCCCATCTCTGCACTAACGCATTCTGTATTTCTGTGTACATTTGTGACATCTTAATTTAGCTCACATCTTTTAGGAATCTCAGCACGAACATACCAACATTAACCTATAATTTCCTCCATAAATATGTAAATGTTCCCTCTGTCAGTAGACAGCACCACTATTCTCTCAGTTACTCTAGCCCAAAACATTGAATTATCGTTTTCTGTCACATCCCTTATTCATTTTATCAAGTAGCCTGCTGGATAACCTTAAAGTATATCATAATTATAACCACTTTCTGGCACTCTCAGTATCACTACTCTAGGTCAAGTCACCATTGTTTCTGAAATGTCTTATCTGAATTTTTGCAGTAAGTTTGAGATAGGATTTGTGGTTTCATTTTTGCCTGATTTACATTTTGTTTTCCCCAGTCTTCGACAGATTAATCGTTCTTGATTTTCTTTTCTTCTTTCCTTTTAACACAATAAAAAGCATAAATTTGATCACTCTTAACGAAGTTTTACATGAGTATACATTTGTTTAACCCCTACTATATCAAGACATTGAACATTTTCAGAACCATAGACATCTCCCACCTATTTTCAGCACTTGGTACCTGTAACCAAGTATAATTTCTATTGCCACCTATTAATTTTAGCGGCTTTGTATTTCATGTTATAGAACATGTACTGTTTTCTTCTGGCCATTTTTGTTCACTCTGATGTGTTTCAGGAGCCCTGATGGTGCTGTGATTAGGCATTTGACTGGTAACTAAAAACTCAGAAGTTTGAATCCAGCAGCCACTCATAGCAAACCCTCTGCGGCAGTTATATTCTGTCCTATAGGGTAACCATAAGTCAGAATCAACTCCATGTCAGTTTTTTTTCTTTCTTTCTTTTTCTGTTTTTTTGGTATGTCTATGCTATTCAGATCGATATTTTGACTGTACTTTCTCCTGCTCCCCTTTTTCTCGTACTGCTGAGTCCCTCAGACATTTTCCTGTTCTGTGAACACGACAAACTTACTCCCATTGTTAAATTATTATATTTGCCATTTTATCCATCTGGAAAATTTCCAGTGTTCTTTGAATGTCTAATTCAATCCATTCACCTCTCTGTTAAATGTAACCTCTTCAAAAAAGCTTTCCTTCCTAAACAAATTGCATAAACGACATTCCTATCACTCTTTAACTTGTTTATTATTTTTACAACCTTCATCGCTACTTGAAATTGTCACATATTTATTTTTAATTCATTTATGGTTTATTTTATACATTTGCTACTAGGGTTTAAGCTACATGATGGCACAGATCTTTCTCTAAAGCATTGTATTCAAAGCCTCAAAATGCAAATAATATACACTCAATAAATATTTAATTAAGGAATACACAATAAATTAAATAACAGCTTTGTATACTGGAGCTATGGTGTGTATTTACTAATTATAGATCTTTAAAGTATGAACTACTGCATTTTTCTCTGAGGCATTCCTATTTTTAGAATAGTTAGGCTAATTTTAGTGCTGAAAGAGTTTTCATTTCCCCTACATCGCTGCCATCTGTCTGACCAAAATTTTATCAAGGCAAGCTTTATTAGCATTGAACATGTGCAGTTGCTGAACGTGCAGAATTCTGACCCATAAGCACAATCAGAATGCAGAAAACAAACTGGGGTTGAGATGGCCAGAATTTACTTTCAAACCTAAGCAGTTTAAAATAACTTGAGATGTTCTATGCGGTTTTAATTAGGCATCTACAACCCCACCCTTTGTCCTTCACTTGGACAAATTAATTTATTGCAAACTGGTCCTTATGGACCAGAAAGCTATCAATTACCAATAAAATCTATATCAAAATTTCTATTTAAAATTCTGTGACACTTATCATAATTTCTTATTTGGGAAATTATCAAATACTTGGTCCTTCCAGTTAGAAAATAAGATTTCCAAAAATGAGAGCTATCCTTTTTACTTGAAGACATGAGTGTGTGTGTACGTGTGTGTGTGTCAGAGTATAGATATAGATGCATGTATGTGTTCACTATGTACTGATTTTAAGAACAATATTTAAAAAGTCACTTGCAAAGATTGTATTTCCTCAAATGTTCTTGGTTTAAAGAGAAGGTGACGTTTTAAGGAAATTTGAAGAAAAAATTGTACTGTGGCAAGGTGAGAGGAGGAGAAAAATCACCATATGAGGGGAATAACGTGACACAAGTTTCAAAGGAATTATGGGGAAGTTCGAATGCAAACACCACTTAAAATCTTTTTGTATTAAAATTACAGATCTAAAGTGGATCGATATCAAGCTGAAGGGAACACAGGTGAAAAGACAAGCAAACAACGAGTTAATACCAGAGAATCTACACAAAATGGGAAGACTGTAGGTGAAAGATGACAACAGACAGTAGAGGAAGCCTGAGCCCCAAATGAAGATGGAGGAGTCCCCGGGCACTCTATGCTAGTGCTCTAAACTGGATGGTCTATCCACAAAAAGACTCCTTGGAAGAAAGACCTGGTGATCTGGTAATCTACTTCGAAAAGGTGAACACTGAATAAAACCTGGGCAGTACAGTTCTACTTTGACACACATGGATATGTCATGGTTCAGAATCAATTGCATAGAAACTTTTCAGAAGTATCCATTGGAGCTGGCGAACTCTTATTTCTGCAATAACAAGGATACTTTGGACATAGTTTTAACATGCAAATAAGAGAATAGGAAGTAGAAAGATGGAGAACATAAAAATTAATCAGAATATGTGAACGATGAGCTATCCCGCTGTATCTTCTCCCTTTTGTGCAGTGAGCACAAAAGTCATTTACCCTGCATCATAAAAACAGTGATATTTGCTAAAGGTATGTAGGTTAATATCAGAAAGATCTAAGGCTAGCAGTATGGACTTTGGCGAATCAAAGTAAAATTCCACACATTCTGATTTTGTGGACAGCCATAAAAAACCCAAACTCACTGCCGTTGAGTCAATTGTGACTCATGGCGATTCTATAGGACAGAGCAGAACCACTCCATAGCATTTCCAAGGAGTACCTGGTGCATTTGAACTGCTGGCCTTTTGCTTAGCAACCTTAGCACTTAACCAATACGCCACAGGAGTTTCCCCAGAGTAGACACATTATTTTATCCTACTGCTCCTAAAGTGAAATCTGTCAGTTGAATTTGCACCCATCTTCCCTCACCCCACATCTTTATGCACACAGTTTGCCTTGCCATAGAGATGCCTTCGAGAACATAATGGACTTGGACAACAGTAGATGAAACCAATGCTTGAAAAGCAAAGCAAAAAAAAAAAAAAAAAAAAAAAAAAAAACCTGTCGAGTTGATGTCGACTCAGAGATTCCATAGATCAGAGTAGAATTTCTGGGTAGAGTTTCCAAGGAGCAAGGAGTGCCAGACAGATTCAAACTGCCTCTATTTTTGTTAGCAGCCATAGCACTTAACCACTTCACCATCAGAGTTTCTGAAACCAATGCTAACTACTTGATTTTTTTCGTCTCGAGTATAATTACTTGCCACAGATTCGATTTTTAGTCATGATGACCCCGCATCCGTCAGAAGAGAACTGTGCTCTATAGAGTTTTCAGCAGATGATCTTGCGGAAGTAAATCACCAGCCACCTCCTTAAGGGAATCTCTGGGTGGACTTGATCCGTTAAATTTCGAGTTAGCAGCCTAGCTCATTAACCCTTTGCTCCACCCAAGACTATTGAGTATGAAAGATAAGGATTAGCGAATATATGAAAACAAACAAAACCAGACACGAAAAAAAAGAAAACAAACCAAAAAAAAAAAAAAAAAGAAAGAAACAGCACAAGGATTGTGAACAATAAAGTTTAGAAAAAAACAAACCACAGAGAAAACAAAATCAGTTAACAGAAGAGGTGCAGGGAGGAAAGAAAAACCTCATCAGTATATTAAAACTAAAACTACCAATTAAAATATTCGAAGATTTCCAAAGGTATTAGAGCTATATGACAAAAACAGAATGCTCTTAAAACTTATTACTCAGGGAGCAAAGAAAAATCCTTAGAAACTGAAGATATAATCACTGACATAAAACATTAAATTAATTAACAGGACTGAGAAAAGAAATAGGGGAAGTTTCCAGTACATAATTCAAATAAGTGAAAGGGAACATTATAAAACACTAAAAATGTAAATTTTTTTTTCATGCAGCTATTCAAAATTTGTGTTCTATATAGGAATATAGAATGAGTAGAAAAATATTATGACAAAATATGGGAAGAAAACTTCTCTGACCCCAGAAAGGCACAGTTCTTAAATTTGAATCAGTCTACTAAATGTTTGTGGAGATTTATCAGGTGCAATGCAAAAGTAGGTATATCCTCATAAATTTCCAAGTGGCAAAATTAAAATTCTTCCCAAAATTTTTAGAAATTTTATATAAAGATCACAGTGACTTTATACTATTTCCAACACTGCCAATTACACACTAGAAATAACCCAAGAGACTAATCTGTATTGGACAGAATTTATTAATTACCTATTAGGCTAATTGTTTCACACTTCACAAACCTTGACAGCAGCAAACAACAAGATATTTAAAAAAGATCAGCTCCTTGAGGTTTTCCCTGATACCTAGTCTCTTACACTGTGTGACTTTCTACAATCAATAATTTGACTAAATTTCTCTCTTCTGTGCCCCACAAGCCTTTCAGCTGTCTACTGAAACTCGTAATCAGATATCACTAAATCCCTTAATTTTTCTCTTTTTATCCTTCTTGCCCAACTTAAATTTGTTATGTAGCATCTCAAGAGTTGTCCCTACTCAATCAAGCCCTGCTTGTGGGGTGGGTGCCTTCCTTGTTATTTATTGTCACCTTGAGAATATTATACTTACAAACTGCCTAGGAAACTCCCTGTGTGCTTTTAAAAGCATTCCTTTATTATTTTCACAACTTGGGGGATTTATTTAGCTTCTCAGCTGTAGAAAGATGGTTAATAATACTATCCACAACTTTGGCTTGTAGTTAGGATCAGTTAAATTAATATAGGCAAAACGTTTACAAATGTACATGGAAAATAAATGCCACATAAATGGTTATAATTATTGTGATACAAATATGTAAAGCTGTTTACCCTTGTATCTCTTAATGTGGTAGCCATTTTGAATTAACTGAAGCCGTCTCCTTCCTTGAACATAGATCATGCATTGACATTACCCAGTGTGATGGTTAGGATTGTGTTATCAACTTGACTGTGCCATCATTTTCACTGCTCCCATGGTTGAACCTGAAGTGAGTAGTCAGTCAGTTTAAAGGGAATTTTCTTGGAAGTGTGGCCCATCTCTGTATATAAGCAGACATTCTAGCATTTTGCATACCTTGGATCTTGTAGCTGCCTCTGGTTCACTGACTTCTGGCTCTTGGGACTTGAGCTATCAGTCTGCAGGTCTTATGATTCAGATCTTGCTGCTGCCTTCTGTTGCTCTGACATCTGGCCCTTGGGATTTGAATTATCAGCTTATTTGCAGAACTTGGAATTCTTCATCTGTCTTCACTGCTCTCTGACTTGCCAATCTTGGATTCACCAATATTTGCAGCTGCGCGAATCAAGCGAAGACTCTATCCTGAGCCACAGACTTGAGATGTTGCAGCCTCTATAATCTCATGAGATATTTCCTTGATATAAATTTCTATCTCTCTCTGTATGTATACATGCGAATGTATTTACGAGCTTTATTGGTTTTGCTCTTTAGAGAACTCAGCCTAAGAAACCGCTGTGGGGTAACACCCACATTTATTGTCAAGAATCTCTTCTATAATAACCACTTTCTAATTTTACAGCACTGTTCTTGTGCTCTTCTTTGTCTTGAGCCTTGCCCAGTCATCCAATCCATTGACCCCACTACAATTTTGGTTTCCATTGCCTGATGAGGTAATCATTCCCATTACACAGTTTGGATTCTGTTTTGCTGTATAATTTCTCCGCTTGCATACAATGTCAAGTTCAATTTGCCCCTTATTATGGTTAGAGAAAAACACAATGAACTCTGTTTCTATTTATGAAGAAAATATCAAGCGGAACCTTATCAGCGACCCAAAGTCTCATTTTTCCTCACTTCACTCACTCTGTACTGTTCGGAAAAGACTAGTTTTTACAATTACTTTATCTTTAAAACTCAGTTTATACTTAGCTAACAATCTCACTGCTTATTTTATGAACAATGGAAGCAATTAGAGGGCAATTTCTACATCATTTGCCATTCAGATCTACTAACCTTGCGCTGTGAAGTCATGTACCTATTACCTCCACTTCTGTTAAAATAAATGAACTCTCAGAACACCAGTCTAAGGATAGGATCCACACTTAGATGCCATTCTTCTTCACTTTCTAAAAGACTTTGCTTCTAGGATTACTCAGTTCTATTTTATATCATTATTTTCTCTCTGCTGAATATTTCTCTTGTGTTTAATTGTTATATATTTTAAAAAATAACTTTCTTGGCAACCCATCCATATGCATACACTTTTTGATTTCTCTGTTTATCTTTTATTACTGGTTCCCTCTTTACATTTTCCATAAATGAGTTATCTTCCTTTCTCATATCTCTAAAATTTGCAGTGCCACCAGATATTGCTTTTCTTCTTTTGTTGTATTCTTTCCTTAAGCATTCTCACCTATCTATAGATGACACTCAAATTTTTATCTTCCATATTGCCTTTTCAGAGACATCAAGCAGAGTTACATGCTTGCGTATTACCAATATGCATATCAGAGTCCTGGAGGTACTGTGGTTAAGAGCTCAACTGCTAGCAAAAACGTTGACAGTGCGAATTCACCAGCTGGTCCTTGGAAACCTTTTGGAGCAGTTCTACTCTACACGGTCGCTGTCTATGAATGGGAATCAACTCGATGGTATTGGGAATGTGCATATCAAACTCAACATGAACAAAATAAAGTATGATCACATATAGTGCAATATTTTGTGAATTGTTGTAACCCCGTATCCCATACCACTGCCTGGCATATAGTAGGTGCCATAACATGATTCACTCAACAAAGCACTGAATTAATGGGGAAAAAAAAAGGATTGAAAGTCTGGTCAGAATACAATAATATTGGAAGATAGAAGACATTGACATAATAATTAAAAACTCAAAGGGAAAGATTTATTTTGAATACTGGACATTGTTATCATTAGTAATATCTAACAAAAATAATCTAAAGATGCAAAGGAAAATAAATTTGAAAACACAAACATTTTTGTTAAGTGTGTGAATTAAGAGACAGATGACTTAAAAATACTTAAAAAATACATGCAAAGGCTAAATAGCCCCACATAACATTACTCATAAGTGTGTATGCTTCTGTAACATGATAGTAAATCATCTGTGCAACTTAGAAAGATCTAGTAAATTAAAATTTTTGAAGTTGAGGGGACATACACTGAGGTCTAATCCTAACCTATTGCTTTTGGGTGGATTCTAACTCATAGTGATCGTATAGGACTGAGTAGAACTGCCCAGAGGGTTTTTAAAGAGTGCTTAGTAGATTCAAATGCTAACTTTTTGGTTCGCAGTCATAAACCTTTTCTTCCTTTCTTCTTTTTTTTTTTTCTTTCAAAGTGCTAGTAGCATGCCAACACTAGAGACAATATCTTCGCTTGCAACCAATTTGCTCCTAAGAATCAGACAAATTGGGTTAAACAAAAATTTTTAACAAGAAGCTTATTTAGAGGACACGGCCTATCTATACTGAATTACAGAAAAAGAGGAACTATATGTTGTTAATCGTGAAAGCTTCTAACGTGCATATTATTATTGGCTATGAAGTAGGAATGGCATAAATCTCTCAGAATTTCCATTTTCTTGAAATCTGCTTCTGATTCAGCTTCTCTTGAAATGTCTTTAAAATAGTAGATTTAGTAAATTATTTATGCTGTTAAAAAAATGAGTACCATTAAAAGACACAGATACCAGACTTATAAAAATACACTACAGAAAAACAAAAATGTCAGATGAATCACACTCGCTAAAATTATTTGTCAGGAAGCACAATGAAACATTTTTTTACCAAACATTTCACCATGTTTTAAAATTGCTTCTGTGTTACAGGGGCACAAAGTAGAGAAGCAAATCATCATGGAATATATATAAAAAGTTATCAAGAAGAAATGCAAAATGTCCTGAAACATAAAACAGGAGAAGAAATAAAATAGTAAGGGAATATAGTGGCCCAGGGAGAACTGATACTTCATAGAAAGAAAAAGATGTTGAAAAGAGGAGTGGAAAGCAGAGTAAAATGTTTGAAAATAAAAAATTCCAAAAGAAAATGATTGTACTAATCTCATTAGGCAACTACATATCACAAAGGTAGTTGAAGAGTGTTTAATGAGGTTACTATTTATAGATGTGTAGGAAATCATAAGGAAAGCAACTAGATATGGAGAAGCAATAAAATACTTGCAATCATGGAAAGTTGTTTACCTCCCTAGGATGGAAAGGGAACAGGGCAATTACAGAGACCCAGTGAGCAGTAAAAATCAAAGCAGAACTCCATCAGGACCTGGAGCTTTAATCAGAGGAATAAGACAATGGTTCAAGCCCAGCCTGAAAGGATGAACATTTGAAGAAAAACCTATATTGTTTACCCAACTGTCATCCAGTAACTAAATGGTGATGTCCATTGCCTGAAGACAACCAATAACCCTTTGGCAAGGGAGATCAAGAACCAATTTCAGTAAAGACCAGCTTTCTTTGTCAA
This sequence comes from Heterohyrax brucei, assembly GCA_028571685.1. Taxonomy (NCBI): domain Eukaryota; kingdom Metazoa; phylum Chordata; class Mammalia; order Hyracoidea; family Procaviidae; genus Heterohyrax; species Heterohyrax brucei. The sequence continues at coordinate 57,102,331 of CM053145.1, read as the reverse complement.
ACGGTGAAGTGAAGATGAATGAGCAGAGTAAACAGGCACTATAGTCTAGGTCATGGATTAAACTGTGTCCCCCAGGCCATGATTCCCAGTACTGTGTGATAGTCTACCATTTTCTCATCTGAGGAGATTTTTCTATTTGTTGTACATCTGATCCCTATGATGCTAATAGCATGGGATTAGTGCAGTTATATTATTAAAGCAAGGCTCAGACTACAAGATTAGATTGTGTTTTAAGTGAATCTGTTTTGAGATATAATAGAGACAAGCAATCAGAGAGACATGGGGAACTCACACCACCAAGAAAGCAATCCCAGGAGCCAAGCATGCCCTTTGTACCTTGGGTTCCTGCAGAAAGCTCCTTTTGTAGGGAAGACTGATAATGGGGACTCTCATCCAGTGCGCACTGAGAAATGATAGACAAAGCCTTTCCTTAAAGTTGATATGTTGAACCTTGACTTCTGTCCTTCTAGACTATGGGAGAATAAACTTCTATTTGTTGTAGCCATCTATTTGTGGTATTTCTGTTACAGCAGTACTAGATAACAGAAAAATGGAAATGGTCATGAGGACACTGAAATACAAAATAAGGATAAAAGAGACCTCCAAAAATTGAAAAAGGAAATAACTAATACATAATAATATGCATAAAGAAAACTTTTTTTCAAAAGTAAAGGTGACCTGAATTTATATAACTAAAGATACATCATTCCTCTAGTAAACTTAACCCAGAGTAGTAAGCAATAAAATATATGCTTATAAAATACTAGATACTGGACTTCAAATAAACAGAGTATCCTCTGACCAGCCACACCAAAAAAAAAAAAGAAGAAAATTTTACTGATGATGAACAATTGAGAATTCTTAGATTATTCACAGTATCATGCAATCATAAAATATGAAACACAGAACAAAGTGAAACCATAGGACATCATTCACATTCACTGCTATCTAAGCATAAAGAAAAGAAATGTAGTTTTGAAAATGTAGATTCTTGGAGAATATTTTCATTTTACTGAATATGTAATCAGACCCTAGTGAAGTAAGACTGGAAGTCAACAACTGAAACATAACTAGAAGTCTCCAAATGTTTGGAAAGTAGAAATATACATCTATGCAACTCACAAGTGAAACGATTAAGCATAACTAAAATTAGAAAATGGAAAATAAAAACATGCCATTTAAAAATTTGTAACATACAGGCATAAGGAAAGCAATCAGATACATAGAAGCATTCTGTTGCTGTCTGCTCTGACCCTACAGAACAGCATGTAGCTGAACCACAAGATTTCTTAGCCTGAAATCTCTACACCAGCAGATCGCCAGGTCTTATTTCCAATGGAGCCACTAGGGAGCTTGAACTGCCAATTTTCTGGTTAGCAGTGGAGCACTTAACAATTGCACCATCAGAGCTCCATAAGATACACGTTTACAAGAGTGTGAAGAAAGATTTTAATGCTTTTAAAAAGTTGTTGAAAAAAATATATTCCATGAAACTGACTGAAAACAGGTTACAGTCAAATCAACACTAGCATAACAAAACCAAAACCAAACCCCGTGCCGTGGTGGCATAATGCTAACTAAAGGTCAGAAGTTTGAATCCACCAGGCACTCCTTGGAAACTCGAGGTGGCAGTTCTACCCGTCTATAGGGTAACTGTGAGTGAATGCTAGCGCAGAACAGAGAAAATTAGAAGACTCGGTGAGCTACTACCCCTGTACACCAAACCCGACAATTAAGTCTATGAACTTAATTGTTGTAAGTCCTACGTACCTCACTGCTGAATATCACTACTGTCACCTTCGAAGTACTCACTTTAGGAAGCTATGCACAGATGCTAGTGCCTAGTCCACCCTTCGACGCAATTTTGGAACACTTTTTGGAATGGCAGGAAGTTTTTGGACTGGCCATTGCACACTGTGGCATGGTGGTAAGTTCGCCAACTTGATTGTATAGTTGTCTCTAAGGGAATTTTTAAACAGTAAGCAAATAACTATATTTGAACACCCTCCTCACTCACCTTATCTGGCCCCCAATGAGTTTTTTGTTGACCCAAAGATAAAAGAAATATTGAAAGGAAGACATTTTGATGACATTCAGGACATCAAGTGTAGCAGGACTCTGACGATCAATCCAGAAAAAGAGTTGCAAAATTGCTTTGAAGGGCGGACTAGACACTGGCGTAATGCATAACTTCCCAAGGGGAGTACTTTGACGGTAACAGTAGTGATATTCAGCAATGAGGCACGTAGCACTGTTTCTGGGACAAGTTTGCGAATTTAATTGGCAGTCGTCCTATACTGACCACAGCGTGAAAAGAAAGTATTGGACCTATAACGTACTGCAAGTAGAAGTGTCGATTTGTCTATCCACTGTGGGACATTGTCAATACTAAAGCTGAACACATGCTTACCTTATGACATAGTATCTCCTCTGCCAGTTACATATAAAAGGAAGAGACATTAACAGACAGATAAAACAAAGTGTACATAGTAGCATTATTCACAGTAATGTCAAACTAGAAATACCCTAAATGCCCACTAAGATTAGATTAGAAAGAAAACGGTATTGTATACAGCAACAAAATGAACTAAATATTGTTACACTCAGCAGCAGGTGGATATCCCAGTCATAACACTGAGTGAAAGATGCCAGCCCCAGAAAGCAAATATTGGAAACTGTCACTTACTTGGAAATAGAAATCAGCAAAAATTATTCTAATGTGATAGAGGTTGGAAATGTGCATAAGTGAGTCTTCTGTCAAAAATATTTCATACTTTGATATGATGAGATAGCTATGTATTATTTCCAGCCTTACTTTTCACACAAAGAAATTAAGGACTATAGTAATTGGTTAATTTTCTGGGTCATTGGTCCAGTGATACTAACCTGATTTTGTGATGTTAACCACTGGGCATCTGAAACCAGTCTAGGCTCATTTTTGGAAGATAATTATGAGAAGTTCATTTGAGATTGAAAGAATAAGGCAGTTTGATTAACTAGAACATTGCTCTTCTGGGATCATGCTAGGTAACAGATTTTCTTTACCATTTAATCATGATGAAAACATGTAATTTGGTGTTCAGTAGTTTTGTAGTCATTCAGTCTGAGATGCAGCTACACATTACTTTTCAGTGAAGTGGGAAAACAGTCTATGAGACAAGTAGTGAGGTGGCTTATATCATTACTCAGGGGTCCAGGAAAGAAAATCTTATAAGCCACTGCCCTACAAACATATTTCCCTGTCTCTGAGAAAATAGTGTTTCCTTAACAAGGGTTGACACTGAGTCGAGTATGTTGGTTTTGCAATATCAATATGTTCTATGATTTTAGATCCCTGGAGAGGTCTTGAATCATGAGTACAGAAGTCCTAGAAAATCCTATATTGCAAAAGAAAATATTTTCACAAAAATTACACTTGTATCTTTTTCTTTTTCTTTTTCTTTTTTTTTTTTTTTTTGCAACTTATTAGACCTCAATTTCCTTCCACTTTTAAGTTTTTGACATAAGTTTACTTTACATTTGAGGGCCTGTAACAGGGATCATTTGAATGCCACTTTGTCTTAAAAGGAGACACAATATCTAAAAAAAGATAATGCTTCTTACTATTTAGAAAAAAGATGATGTCGATCACAGAGCTTTTCATGCAAGATTTAAATTTTCTTTTTCAAGTTTAATCTCTATGCATTTCAGTTCTATACTTGTGTTTATGACAAGGCAAAGCAGCTACACCTAAGTTTCATGTTTATAATTTTCTTGTGATTCATTAGAGAATTAAGAGTGCTATAATTTTGGCTCATTATTCAAACTGTAATTTAAAAACCACGTTCTATAAGGCATTTTACTACTCACCAAAGTAGTGTTACAAATGCTATTTCACAATATTGTGGTATATTGAACAAGTTAGCATTTTAACATTTCTACACAACATCATTATTGAGTGTTCACATGTCTTCCTAACCATGATTTTTCCTTAGGATAGTATTTTATTCTGTATGTCTAGCTCTTACTTGGAGTTCCTGGGTGGCACAAATGGTTAACCACTAGACTACTAGGCTAAAGTTTGATGGTTCAAACTCACCCAGAAGTTGCTCAGAAGACAGACCTGGGGATCTTCTTCTAGAAGGTCACAGCACTGAAAACACTATAGAGTAGTGTTATTTTGCACACAGATGATCACCATGAGTTAGAAGTGACTTGGTGGCAACTAACAGCAACAGCAGTATTTTATTGTTCTGTATTTCTAGTTCCTTCCAGAGGGCCTCATCCACATAAGAATTAATCCTAAATGGCAAGTATGAAAAATATTTCTGTCAAAAACTCAGTGGAGAAAGGATAAACATGTACTAGAAATAAACAAATATTTCATGTTCAAAAAATCACACTGAATACCATAAAAGTTATAGTCGAAGATAAAAGAGCCAAGTGACAAGCCCAGAAATATGCAATTAAAAGGTGACCTAGCCCTGACTTTTAATCATGTCATGTTCCTTCAAGTGACTGTTGAACACATATATTTTCCAGTAATTTTATTCAGAAAGTTATGAAGACTTGTTCATCTATTTTCTTTATGCTAATTGTTTCTACAGTTTATTATTTTTGCTAGTTTTCCTTTAGCAAACCCATACAAATTGAATAAACTAAACTCAATTTAAAAATGACTATTTTTAAGGATAGAAAACTTCTAATTATTAATTTATATATGAGGTTTGACAGGTTTGTGAACTCATTCCAGGAAAAGTGCTACATACGTCATTGGGAATATCACTACAGTCACCTTCAAAGTACTCCCCTTGGGAAGCTAAGCACTGACACATCAGCATTTACTCCACCCTTCAAAGCAATTTTGGAACTCATTTTCTGGAAAGTTCATCAGAGCTGTCATCATATTACCCTTGATGTACTGGACGTCATCAAAATGTTTTCCTTTCAATATTCCCTTCATCTTCAGGTAAAGAAAAAAGTCATTGGGGCTAGATCAGGAGAGTATGGAGGGTGTTCCAGTGCATTTGTTTGTTTACTGGCTAAAAACTCCCTCACAGACAATTGTGCAATAAAGTCTGTGAACTTGCCACCGTCTCACCATATGCAACGGCCATTCCAGAAAGTCTTTCAAAATTGCTTTGAGGGGTGGCTTAGGCACTGGTGTTGGTGCATAGCTTCGCAAGAAGAGTACTTTGAAGGTGACCATAGTGAAACTCGACAATGAGGTATGTAGCACATAGAACAAGTAAGTTCACAGACTTAACTGTCAGACTTAGTATTTTCTTATGCACTAACCATGACAATTATCTCATTTCAAAGGCTTGACATGTTGTTCTTTCTCATTTTATATATGAGTGTTCTTAGTTGTAGAGAAGCTTGTAATAGTTGTCCCAAATCAAGGAGCTTGTTGGCACCTTTTAAAAACAGATGTGTAAGAAAATAAGAAGTATCTACCCAGATATGTAAATATTCTATTTTCATCTCTACCTCTTTCTCTCTCATCCTTCTACCTATCTACTTGCCCAGTCACCTTGCTACCTACCAACATATGTAATCTAGATTACTTTTAAAGTATTCTCATTAAATTTATCATAAATATTTGTAACAAATACTTACAATAATTTAAGTATAGAGAGAAAAAATTACTATGCAGCACTATCCATGAGATTAGCATTTTCAATATAAAGACAGTAGTCATATCATCTATGCTTTTATAGTAAGCATATATCAGAGTTTGCATGAATGATAAGAAATTTTAAGACTAAGGTAAAATACTAACTTACTTAAAATTGAAGGTTGTTATTGTGGGTTGTTTTTCAACTTTTATGAGATTACACATTTGTAACCATGCCTTGTTACATTTTTCACTGTACGGTCAGTTATAATAGTTGTACCTTTAAAAGATTTCAGGGTTAAGTTTTGAGTATATTTAAATAATAATAAAAGAGAACCATATCTCACATTACACGAAAACTAACTCCAACTGAATAGAAGATCTAAATATCAAACTTAAAAAGATAAAGATCACGCAAGAAAAAATAGTGTCAACAATGGAAGTTGTAATACACAGCTTAGAAAGACTACAAAATCTGAGAAACAAAAGGTGGTCAAAGGGAGAGAAAATAGATAAATGGAAACTATTAAGAATCAAACACTTTTGCTTATCCAAAGAATTTATTAATGGGTGGGCTAGATACATGTCTCCTTAATTCCTTCTGAAAACTAGGGCCTGGATTGATAATTGAAAAGAGTCTTCTGGACACCCAGTGGGCCCTATGATACAGCATAACGCTGTCAATTTTGACTACATGCCACTAAATGGGAAACTTCTTCTCTCTAGCTGGGCTCCATGTAGATGCACTGAAGGTATTGGTGCTTTTAATTTGTTTTTCTCTTGGCCATTAGGCAGGGGGTGGGCATGAATGAGCACATATGCTGAAATGAAGTGTTGCAGTGAGCAGCATGTGCCACTGTAGAGAGACAGTGTGTGGTATAACCACATTTTGAGAGCCCATCAGTGGTCTGAGGGCACCACAGCCCCTCTACCCTCTCTTTTCTGAACTCTGCTGTAGATTTGGCTATTTCACAGTGGGAGGGGCAGTTTGGTCAGGATGCCATCAAGATTGACTGGGAGGTGAAGTTACAAACCCAGAGACCTTAGCAGGGGCTAATTCACAGGCTGGCAGGCAGTGCCAGTCCAGGGAGTACTTTTCCAGTACAAATACTGTGCTTAGCAAGGTGTTACTTTATAGGTAGTGCCTAGTAGGGAATAGTAGTGAGTAAGTAGCCATTCCCTACTTTGAACAAGAATATGGGGTGGCTGAAGAGGTACCTCCATTGTTGGCCAGAAGGTAGGGCTGGCCACCCTTGAAGGCCTCACTCATTTTGGAAACTGTCAAATAGCTTTTAGCTTTTTAAAATAAGACTGCCTGTAGAAATAACTCCTGTGTAGCCTGATGGCATCTCATCCAGCCTTTACAGACGCACATCATAAAGTTAGTTGAAAGCTCTTCAGGGACTACATAAGTAAGCTGGTGTCGTTAAGAGCCAGGAGGTGGAAACTGCCACTCCAGAGAGTCCACTGGGGCCAGTCATTAGAGTACACAGAACTGGCCGGTGACCAACTTCTTTCTCAGAACTATACCTCAGATGCTGTTAAGACAACACCAGAGAAATGAAACAACCTCTAAATGTCCCAAAAGCAACATACTACCACAAAGCATTTAAAGAAACAGCCTGGCATGGCTCCAGAAAACTACCAATGCAGAGAATCAAAAAATTTCCCAAATGAAGAAGCCTTTCTGAAACTATCAAAGGTCAAGAACAAAAGAATTATGTAGAGAGCCATCCTAGGGGTTATACAAAATGCAGCAGAGCAAAGTGAAAAATTAAGCAAATTACATGAATTGATGGAACATCAACATTCTGAAATCCAACAGATCAATTACAAAACTACAGAATTAGACAACTCAGTTCAAAGCCAAAAGATCAGAATTGAGCAGATGGAAGTCAGACTTAGTGATCTTAAATGCAGAACAACTGGCACCAGCATTTATGAGGAGAAATCAGAGAAAAAAAAGTGAGAAAACTCAAGAAGAATTAGTAAACATGTAAGATGCACTCGAGAGAAATGATCTACGTTTAATTGGATTTCCTGAAAAGGAAGGACAGCTGAAAACATTGAGAGTATTGCTGCTGAGTTACTGACAGAAAACTTCCCTGAAATCATGAAATAAGAGAATGTAAATAGCCAAGACATGTATTGAACACCACATAAACTAGACTCCAAAAGAAAGATACCAAGGCATAGTATAATCAAGCTTAAATTAATGAAACATAAGCAGAAACTCTTAAAGGCAGCAAGACCCAAAGCAAAGCTAACATTCAGAGGGAAACCCTGTAGGCTTTCATCCAACTTCTTGGAAGAAGCATTATTGTCACAGAGACACTGGGATGACATATTCAAAGCTTTGAAAGAGAAAAATTTTAAGCCAAGAATTATATATCCAGCAAAACTCTCTGAAATATGAAGATGAAATTAAGACCTTTACATATAAACAGAAGCTTACAGACTTTGTAAAAGCCAAACTGAAACTACAAGAAATACTGAAAGAAGCTCTTTGCTTAGAAAAACAAAACCATTAAGTGTATATTTAAGGAGGCAATACAGGACACAACATCCAGAAGCTTTCTCAGTTAGGGAAGATACTAAATTCATTCAATGATATAATATTAAAAGAAGGGAACCAGTGATCATATCATGAGAACTAAGACACTATCACATTAAAAAGAGGAATATACTACAGTAGTTACAGTCCTTTCAGATGGAGAAGAAGTTAAGAAGATATGTAGAAGCTAAAGTTGAAGGGGGCATACGGGTAGCCACAAAGTATCACAACAATGCAACATACCAAAACAAGGAACATAATACAGATGTCTCAACAAAAACAAAACCAATATTGAAAAAGATGAAGAATGATCCACAACGGAGTAGCAAGAGCATCATAGAAAATAGCACAACAAGAATGAATACTTCAAAATGACAGCCCTAAACACATAACTATCAATAGTTACACTGAATGTAAATGGACTGAATGCTCCAATAAAGAGACAATGAGTGACATCTTGGATCAAAAGGCACAACCCACCTATATGTTGCTTACAAGAAATTCACCTTAGACTTAAAGACAGGAACAAACTGAATATTAAAGGATGGAATAATATATACCAAGCTAACAATATACAAAGAGAAGGTGTGGCAATACTAATCTCAGATAAAATAGATTTTAATGTAAAACTCACCATTGTGGACAATGGTGGATATCATTTGCTGCTGAAATATTCAATACATAGTCACAACTTAACAATATTAAATACTTATGCATCCCAAACTACAGTACCTAAATACACCAAACAAACACTGACTGTGCTGAAAAATGAGATAGATTACTCCATAATGATAATGGGAGACTTCAACACTCCACTTTCAGTACTGGACAGATGATCTAGAGAAAAGCTCAGTAAAAACACAGACGATCTTATTGCCATAATTAGACCTCATCTACATATATAGAACTTTTTGTCCATCAACAGATAACTACACCTTCTTCTCCAAGGCACATGGAACATTTTCCAGAAGAGATCATGTGTTAGGACATAAAGAAAATCTCAACAAAATCCAAACCATTGAATCATTGCAAAGCATCTTCTCAGATCATAAAGCCATAAAAGTCAAAATCAATAGCAGAGAAAACATAGATAGAAATCGGAGCTCATGGAAACTGAACAATACCTTGCTCAAAAAGCCATGGGTTATAGAATAAATCAAGGATGAAATAAAGAAATTTATGGATTCAAATGAGAATGAAAACACATCCTACCAGAACCTATGGGATACAGCCAAAGCAGTGCTCAGGGATCAGTTTATCTCTATAACTGCATACATTCAGAAGGAAGAAAAGACTTAAACCAAAAAATTAATCTTACAGCTTGAACAACTAGAAAGAGAGCAACAGAGGAACCCCTCAGTCATAAGAAGAAAATAGATAATAAAGATTAGAGCAGAACTAAATGAATTAGAGAATAGAAGAACAACTGAAAAAATTGATAAGGCCAAAAGCAGGCTTTTTGGAAAGATCAACAAAATTGACAAACCATTGTCTAAACTCACAAAAGAAAACAATAATCTGAGACCTTATCTACATGTACAGAACTTTTTATCCATCAACAGATAACTACACCTTCTTCTCCAATGCACATGCAACATTCTCCAGAAGAGATCATGTGTTAGGAGAGAAAACAATAACCTGAATAAGAAATGAGATGGGAGATATCACAACAAATCCAACTGAAATCAAAAATGTCATAACAGAATACTATGAAAGACTGTACGCAACAACTCTGAAAACCTACAGGAAATGGACAAATTCCTAGATTCATATCACCTACCAAAATTATCATAAGGAGAAGTAGAACAACTTAATAAACCCATCACAATGGAAGACATTGAAACAGTCATCCAAAACCTACCAACCAAAAACAGCCCTGGCCCACAGGGCCTCCCTATTGAATTCCACCAAGCTTTTAGAGAAGAGTTAACTCCACTACCACTGAGACTATTTCACAGCATGGAAAGAGATGGAATATTCTCAAATTCATTCTATGAAGTCAGCATAACCCTGATACCAAAGCCAGGGAAAGACTCCACAAAAAAGGAAAACTGAGGACCAATATCACTTATGAACCTAAAGGCAGAAATTTTCCACAAAATCTTTGCCAACAGAATCCAACAACATATCAAAAAAAAAAAAAAAAAAAATCATCATGACCAAGGGGATTCATACCAGAGATGCAAAGCTGGTTCAGTCTCAGAAAAACAATTAATGTGATGAGCTACATAAATAACACCAAAGATAAGAATCACTTGATTTTGCCAAAGATTTTATCAAGAGAGTTAAAAGACCACCTACAGAATAGGAAAAATTATTTGGCAACTACATGCTGGACTGAAGTCTGATCTCCATAATCTACAAGGTACTGAAAAATATCAACAAGAAAAAGGTAAATAACTCAATTAAGTGATGGACAAACACTTCACTGAAGAGGACATTCAGGCAGCCCAAAGACACATGAGGAAATGTTCATGTTCATTAGCTGTCAGAGAAATCCAAATTAAAATTACAATGAGGTACCATCTCACCCAGACAAGGTTGGCTATCATCCACAAAACACAAAACAACTGCTAGAGAGGCTGTGGAGAGACTGGGACTCTCCTGCACTACTAGTGTGACTGCAAAATGGCACAACCTCTTTGGAAAGCAATTTGGCACTTTAAAGAACTGGAAATATATGTATCATTAGATCAAGTAATCCTGCTGCTAGCAATATATCCTACAAAAACAAAGGCTGTCACATGAACAGACACATACACAGGAATGTTTATTGCAGCGCAGTCTAGATGGAATCAACCTAGATGCCCATCAACAGATGGATGGATAAATTATGTACATTATGAAATGGAAATTATGAAATGGAACACTATGCAGTGATAAGAACAATGATGATTTTATAAAGCATCTCGTAACCTGATTTCAACTGGAAGACATTATGCTGAATGAAATCAGTGAACTGCAAAAGGACAAATATTGTATGATATCTCTGCTACAAGGAGTTGGACCCGACTCAACGACACTGGGTTACAGAAAATAAGACTCTTTGATGGCTACAAGAGTGGGGAGGGAGGAAGACGGTTGGTCAGAGATTAGACAATTGATAGAAATTTGTTTAGGTGAAAGCAGTGACAGCACACAGTAGGAAATACACCACCTTAACTGGACTTCACCATAAACTGAAAGCTCTTCTAATCTCAATCCAATATTATAAGGATAGAGTAGAAGGGGCAGGGGTCTAGGAACCATGCTTTTGGGGGACATCAAGACTAGCTGGCATAACTAGCCTATTGCTAAAAGAGTCTTCTGTACCCCATACTGGTGAGTAGCCTCTGGGGTCTTAAAAGTTAGCAAGCTACCATCTGAGGTACACCAAACGGTCTCAACTCATCTGGAGTGGACCATCACTGAGAACCACAAAGACACAAGAAAAAAAGAGTCCAGGAGACGGAAGGACTCATGTGAGAGACTGTATCAACATGTGACTAGAAGAACCAGATGGTGCCCAGCCACTACCAAAGATATTCATTATGGGGTACACAATGTTTAGTCCCTGTATCAACATGAGAAAAAGGGATGCAGTTCAAGAATTCTACTAAAAGACCACAACTGGTGGTGTAACAGTCTGGAGGATCCTCTGGGAACATGATGCCAAAGCTGCTGTTGCCAGTGCCGGTAAACACTACTGAGGTCAACTCTTTGGACAAAAATGGACCAGTCTCAGGGACACAGTGTGACCATATGGTATGTGTATGTTATGGTTCTATGCATTTACAGGAGGCTATCCTACTGGTATTTTTCTAGATGAGAGAGAAGATGGTGGAGAGGAGGGGACAGGAGCTTGTTGAGGATACTAGAAGTATAGAATGAAAAGGAGGAGTGTACTTTCATCAGGCAAGGAGAGCACAGGTAGCTGTAGATAGGTGGGCATACAAAATTGATTTGAATTGTATACTTTTACTTAATCACAATAAAAACGAACAAAAAAATCAAAAGAACAACTGTATCTGACTTTAAGAACTGAGCTCATTTTCAGCAATATCACTGCTACTGAGAATAGGTCATTTTATTAAATGCTTAATATCTGTCAGTATCTGTTTCAAGTGGATTTATTAAATGATTACAGTAAGCTTATGAGATAAATGCTACTGATATTCACATCTTAGATATGCAGGGAAGTTAATGATGCACTTTTTATACAGTGGAGCTGGAATTCAAGCTCTGGAAGCCTAACATTGAAGTCAGTGCTCCTAATACATTCTGTTTAGCTATTTGTTTGTTCTGTATTAATAAAGGGAAAATAGTTATATATCAAACAGGTAAAACAAATGATCCCAGGATGCATATAACTGCAAAATTTTTCAGGTATATGAAGAAATATAGGAAAATGATTAAGTGGGCTGAGGTTGTTAATATATTTTAGATGGTTCTATAAGTGAAAGAAGGAAGATGACAATGTGAAAATTGTTATTATGGACCAAATATCCATATTATAGACAAGCGGGAGTTCTCACATTTATTCTTTCACAATGACTAAGGGCTATGAGACGGTTTTTAAAATTGTATGTGGTGGATATATTGTTAGTAAATGTTTTAGATATGTGTTAAATAAGACAGAGGACTGTATTCCTAATAATGTCCTGCTTGTTAAAATAGGAAGAGGAAACACATTAAAATATTAAGATGCTTTAGAAGATGCTATATTTTTCTTCAAATTGCCCAGATTAAACATGTATGACTTGTATAATCACTAAAATAAATAGTTAAAGGAATCAGAACACATTTTACATTACCAAAATTCCCACTTGTTTTCTTATGATAAACAATTTTTCTGTGGTAACATCTCTCTGTACTGTAATTACATTTCTAACTTGACTGCTCTTGGCATACTTTAGGAGAAAACAGACAGAATGTATTTCATTTCCTCTTTCTACTTCTAATCCTTCAAGTAGTGTTTTACGTCCACCACGGACATTCTGTTTTCAAAGAGAAGCTTGCCTACCAGTCTCTGCTGAGAGGGTTTGGTGAAAGTAAGAAATGGAGGATCATTTGGGGAAAAAGCATATGCCTCATTTGCTTCTTTATCCTGGGCAGTCATTTGAGAAGCATTTTAACATTAATATTAAAAACCAGGGGATGATATCATAGCTATTTTGTTTTGAAAAGTGAAACATTTCCCTACAGGAATCAGTGGTTACTTGATGAAATGTGGAATCTCTGGTCTATGCCTTATATTTCCATACAATGAATCACTGTAACACTTTATTAACCATTTTTTTTCTGTTGGATCACTAAGGCAGCTCCTTTTAGATGTCTGTCTCCTGTTGTAACATGGGTGAAAGTGTTTGAATGCATTACTCTAGGGATAATCAGTAATTCCGCTGTGACTGTCTTGCTCTCATTAGCACTGTCAGTAAACTCATTTTGAAATTTTTCAGATGAAGGAATGGTATAAATGTCTTTATCTCCAGAATTAAAGCTCTATGTTTATTCATTTATTACAAAAATTTGCAGAATGATTGCCTTGACTTATCTTGGGTTTCTCATTGACACTCGTCTTCAGGCACGAGAGGGGTTGTCTTCAGAATGCTTGCTTTGATTACACCTGACCTCCTTGTTCCTGGGAATCATAAAATGCAGATAGTTACTTGTTGCCATTTGGGGCATTAATTTTAAGTTTTCTTTGGGGAAACTAGAGTCTTTGAACTTTACTTCTCTTAACAATAACTTATTATCTGTAGGATCCTCCATGTGCTTTAAAAAGAAAACTTAAAATTTGACTATGCATATGGTAAAATGCACAGTAGTATTTGATCAAAATGAGACAAAAGAATGGGTAGAGTAAATATTCACCAAGCCCTTTCAATGTATCAAAACTCATGTTGGAAATTTAAAATTAGTATTTCACTTAATAGGAAATTATTAGAAAAAAATAAAAGCAGGCATGTAAATAACAGCAAATACCATGATTCAAAGGAGATGAGGAAGAAAATCCAGGGAAGTAAAAAAAAAAAAGAAAATCTTCCGTGTACGTGGTTAAGAGAAGACTTGACAATTTGTCTAGACATTGTTCCATCATCCCTCACCTTTTCTCACCATGTGATTCAGAGAGATTGATTCACAGTAATGCTGCTTGCATCATGGATATTAAACTTCATTATATACTTAATTTCATAGTAAATTAAATTTAAATGCATTATGTAAAAATATGCATGCCATTAAAAAAGTAGTGCATTTTAAGTTTGTGTATAACATACACGTGTGTCTCAGCATGAATCCACAACATTTTTCAAAGATGAAAAACCTCAGTTTAAAAGTGTCCTCTATGTAGTTTGCACAGATGGTGTATTCTTCTTGATAACGTAGTTATAGTGAACTCAGTGACCTAACTACCCTCCCATTCTGCTAGAAAATGCTCATAATACTCAGTCAAAAGGCTAACATCACAGAAAAACATAATGCCACGAGAGAGACCATATGTTTAAAAAAAAAGAAAAACAGAAAAAGAAAATTTCATTCAGAATGAAGATCCTGAACTTCTTACCTAAAGTCTTCTCCCCATACCTATCGCCGGCCAAAAACATTCTGTGAAATCCTTTTTATCCTTGAGCATTAGCATGCCACCCGTCTGCACCCACCTCAAAAGTGACGCATTTCTTCAGAGTTCCTGTAGTTCCAAATTTAACCTCTAAGCTATAGCCAACATCGCTTCTGGCAAGAGCCATTTCTAGGGAGTTGTTCCTGGAGTATTAAATCATACTGTGTCCTCTTGATCTAGAGACATTGCTATACCCAGGTAAATCTAGGGCCAAATGAAACTGAAATATATTGAAATGGAGACAAACATCACCAGCATATGCATGCTACCCTTATTTTGTAAGAACGAAATTTTACTCATTTTATTTTCATGCTCTGGATACAGAGTGATCCACTTGAACCATTTATTTATACTTCTCCAGTGCTTTGTTTTCAATGTTCTAGGAGTTATCATTACCTTTCCTATCTGAGCAACCCCCGAGGCACTGCCACTCACACTGCCTGGTGGCCCACAGAGCTGCTGGGCACACATCCCGGGGAAGTAGGGCAGTTTTCAAGATCTAAGCCAAGACTCTCCATCTGTGACAATTTTTGTCCAGTGGCTAAATAAATAGATGAATTCAAAATAACTCTAATTAAATATTACCTGTACCTTTCTTAGAAACCAAAGATTCAGAAAGAGAGAAATGAAACTTCAGGGGAAAGCTGCAAATATTGTCCACTCTGAAGTAAGAATTTAAAGTAATCTTTGTGTGACTTACTATTAATGTCAACACATACTTCTGCTTTCCATACTTTGGCAGCCATGAATATTGGGAAAATTGTGTTCCTTTTCCATCCATCAATCAAATACTGAATTAAGGCTAGACATTGTGTCCTTCAACTAGCTTTTATTCCCCATTTGGCAATTCATTTTTATTACTTCATATAAAAACTGAGATACTTTTGATGCCCTTATATGAGTGTATTTTTAAAAAGCAGATCATTATATATGAATGTATATCAATGTATATGAATACATTACATATGAATGTATATCAATGTATATGAATACATTATTGATAATGTGCCCCAATATTTAAAGTTTAATACATAGCCTCATCCTCCATCTTGTTAGAAATGTAAAACTTTTTATTAGGGAGCCAAGCACCTTCAAATAAATAAAGTACTAACCAATACAAACAACTGAGATGAGTGAGAACATGTGCTATTTTGCATAACGATGCAGGATCTTTCATTTGACAAGGACATCTCTGGAACAATCTTAATATACTTATAAAGGATAAGACATAGCTTCTCCCTATTCTGGATCCCTGGTTGCACAGTGATTAAGATCTCAAACTGACAGGTCAGCAGTTCAAATCCATCAGCTATTCCTTGGAAATGCTATGGAGCAACTCTAATCTGCTTTAAAGGGTTGCTTTCATCTGGAACCTACTCAACCACAATACGTTGGATTTTTGGTTGTTCCTGTTCTTTTTCTTTTTTCTTTTTTAGTGGGCATAGGAAGATTCTTTTTTTTTTTTTAATTATGATTGAATGAAAATGTACATTCCCATATAAATTTGCATGACCACCTATATGCAGCTCCCAGTGCTCTCCCTGCCCAGTAACAGCGCACTCTTGCTCTCTGCTCCATACATGTCTTATCCCCCCAACAAACTCCTATCCCCTTCTCTCCACCCACTACCCATCCTCCAGTAAGAGGTCAGCAGGATGACATCCTATAGATGCATAAAACCATAAAGTGCACACATGATATGGTCATTCTGAGTTGCCAAGTCCAATTGATTCCCATCCAAGAGTTGACCTCCATGATGATTTATGGACAGGAGCAGCATCAGGGCTAGGGGCCATGCTCGCAGGGGAACTATGAGGCCTGTGGACCATCAGTTGCAGTCTTTTAGTGGAGATTTCAGGATGCACTCCTTTTTGTTCTTGCATTGTCAGCGAGATTCAACTTTGTGAGCTCCATCATGGCTATCACTGGTGATAGCTAAGCACCATCCAGTTCTTCCAGTCACAAGTCGATGTAGTCACCCACTGATGCGGGTCTCTCTGTCTTCTGTATTCTCTTTGCCCCATGTCGTTTTGGTCCTTGGTGATCATCCATTCGTGCTAAGTTGGGATGATTTGCTGTACCCTCAGATGGCAGCTTGTTAGCTTTTAAGAACCTGAATGCCACCCACCAATACTGGGTGCAGAAGGCTCTCTTAGCAAAATGCTAGTTGTGCCAATTGGCTTCAGTTTCCTCTGAGAGCATGGACTCCTGTCCCCCACCCTACGCACTCTGTCTTTGTAATGTTGGATTAAGACAGGAGGAGTAATCATGTTATGTTGAAGCACAGTTAATATTGATTTTCTTTCTAATGTGTGGTGTCACAGATTTCACCCAAATTTCTATCAACTATTTCATCTAAGCCTTCCCCCCCCCCCTCCCTCCCTCTCCACCCTTGCAGCTATCAAAGAGTCTTTTCTTCTATGCATGAGTGTGTTTTTATTTTCTTATCTTGGGGGGGGGGATCCCATACATTATTTGTCTTTTGTCGCTGACTACTTTCACTCAACATAATGTGCTCCATTTGAAACCAGGTTATGAGCCAAGCCAAGCTTATGAGATGTTTCCCAAAATCATTGTTGTTCTTTATCACTGCATAGTGTTCCACCGAGAATATATACCACAGCTTACCTATCCATTCTTCTGTTGTTGGACGACTGGGTTGATTCCATCTTTTTGCTATTGTGGACTGTTCTGCGATAAATACTCCTGTGCATGTGTCATCTGGTGTTAATGGCCTTGATTCTGTAGGATATATTCCAAGCAGTGGAATTACTGGGTCAAATGGTGTATCTAGAACCAGTTTTTTAAGGAAGCGCCAGATTGCTTTCCAAAGGGGTTGGAGCATTTTGCAATTCCACCAACAGTGTAGGAGAGAGTTCCAGTTTCTCCACAGCCTCTCCAGCATTTGTTGTTTTGCCTTTTTTAGATCACAGCCTTGTTGGGGTGAGATGATATCTCATCTTGGTTTTGATTTGAATTTCATTGATAGCTAATTATCATGAGCATGTCCTCATGTGTTTTGGGGCTGTCTGGATCTCCACTTTAGAGAACTGTTTGTCCATCTTATTTGCCCAATGCTTAATTGAATTACTTATCATTTTCTTGTTGATATTTTGTAGTACCTTACAGATTATAGAGATCAGGCATTGGTCTGACATGTAGTGGCCAAATGTTTTTTACCATTCTGTAGGTGGCTTTTTAATTTTATTAATAAAGTCTTTGGAAGAGCAAAACTGTTTGATTCTTAATAGTTCTCATTTATCTATTTTCTCTTCTGTTGTTTGTGGTTTGACAGATTTTGAAATCTGTCTACATTGTGTATCAGAACTTCGTTGTTACCCAGTTTCAGTTGGTTTTTCTGTAACGGGTACAATATGGGTCTTGTTTCAATTTATTGCAGATGGATATCCAATTTTGCCAGCACCATTTGTTGAAGAGATTGCTTTTTCCCCAGTTTAATGTCTTAGGGCCGTTGTCGAACATCAGCTGTTCATAGGAAGATGGTGTCATCTCTGGGGTCTCAATTCTGTTCCATTGATATACCTGTTTGTTTTTGTACCAGTACTAGGCTGTTTTGACTACTGTGCCAGTGTAATAGGTTCTAAAGTCAGGTAGTGAGAGGTCTCCCAGTGTGTTCTTCTTTTTCAGTAGTGCTTTGTTTATCCTGGGCTTCTTCCTTTTCCAAATAAAGTAGGTGATTTACTTCTCCATCTCATTGAAAAAAAATCTCACTGGAATTTGTATTGGGATTGCGTTATATAAGTAGATTTCTCTGGGAAAAATAGACATTTTCACAATGTTAAGTCTTCCTATCCATGAGCAGGGTAGGTTTCTCCATTTATGTAAGTCTCTCTTAGTTTCTTGTAGTAAGGATTTTTAGCTTTCTTTCTAAAAGGTCTGTTATTTCTCTGGTTAGATTTATTCCTAGGTACTTTTATCTCCTTAGGGGCTATAGTAAATGGTATTGATTTGGTGATTTCCTCCTTAATAATCTCATTGCTGTTGTAAAGGAATCCTAATGATTTACTTATGTTTATCTTGTATCCTAACTCTTCAATTGGTTTGAGTAGTTTACTTATGGATTCTTTAGGATTCTATGCATATACAATTGTATCATTTGCAAATAGGGAGAATTTAACTTCTTCTTTCCCATTGCAGATGCCCTTTATTCCTTAGTCTTGTCTAATTGCTCTGGCTAGAACTTCTAGCGCAATGTTGAATAGGAGAGGTGAGAATGGGCATCCTTGTCTAGTTTCTGTTCTCAAGGGAAACTGTTCCATTTAGGATGATGTAGGCAGTTGGTTTTGTTTAAATGGCCCTTATTGCATTGAAAAAATTGCTATCTGTTGCTATTTTGATGAGAGTTTTTAGCATGAATGGGTGTTGGACTTTATCAAATGCCTTTTCTGTATCAATAGATAAAATCTAAGGATTCTTGTGTTTTGTGTTAGTTATGTGGTTGATCACATTAATTGTTTTTCTGATGTTGAACCAGCCTTGCATCCCTGGTACGAATCCAACTTGGTCATGATGGATTATATTCTGGACATGTTGTTGTATTCTATTGGCAATATTCTTGTTGAAGATTTTTGCATCTAGATTCATGAGTGATATTGGTCTGTAGTTCTCCTTTTTTGTTGGGTCTTCCACTGGCTTTGGTATCAGGGTTACGCTGGCTTCATAGAATGAATTTGAGAGTTTTCCATCCCTTTCTATACTGTGAAATAGTCTCAGTAGTATTGGAGATAACTCTTCTCTAAAAGCTTGGTAGAATTCTGTGGTGAAGCCATCTGGGTCCAGGCTTCTTTTCATTGATAGTTTTTTGATGACTTTTTCAATCTCTTCCTTTGTGATGGGTTTATTAAGTTGTTCTGCTTCATCTTGTGGTAATTTGGGTAAGTGATATCAATCAAGGAATTTGTCCAGTTTCTCTAGGTTTTCGAATTTGTTAGAGTACAGTCTTTCATAGTATTGTGTTATGATATTTTTTATTTCTGTTAGATCTGTTATGGAAACTCCTCTCTCATTTCTTTTTTGGGTTATTTGTTCCCTTTCTTGTTTTTCTTTAGTAAGTTTAGCCAGTGGTTTGTCAATTTTGTTGGTCTTTTCAAAAAACCAGCTTTTGGTCTTATCAATGTTTTCAGTTGTTCTTTTATTCTCTAATTTGTTTAGTTCTGCTCTAATGTTTGTGATCTGTTTTCTTCTGGTGACTGAGGGGTTCTTCCGTTGTTCTCTCTTTACTTCTTCAAGCTGTAGGGTTAGTTCTTTGGTTTGCTTTCTTTCTTCCTTCCAGATATGTGCATTATGGAGATAAACTGACCTCTGAGCATCGCTTTGGCTGTGTCCCATAGGTTCTAGTAGGAAGTGTTTTTGTCCTCATTGGCATCCATAAATTTCTTGATTTCATCCTTGATTTCTTCTATAACCTATGGCTTTTTGAGCAACATGTGGTTCAGTTTCCATGAATTCCACTTTCTATCTATGTTTTTTCTGCTACTGATTTAAACTTTTATGGCTTTATGATCTGAGAAGATGCTTTGCATTATTCAATGGTATAGATTTTGTTGAGAATTGCTTTATGTCCAAACACAGTCTATTCTGGAGAATGTTCCATTGTCCACTGATGGATAGAAAGTTCTCTATATATCTATGAGGTCTGGTTGGTTAATTGTGACGATAAGCTCTTCTGTGTCTTTACTGATGGTTTTTTTAGATGATCTGTCCAATATTGAGAGTGGAGTGTTGAAGTCTCCTACTATTATTGTGGAATGATCTATCTCCTTTTTGAGTGTAGTCAGTGTTTCTTTGATGTATTTAGGTGCTCTAATATTAGGTGAATAATATTTAATATTGTTAAGTCCTCTTTGTTTATTGAACCCTTCAGCAGTAATGCTCATCCTTGTCCATGATGGTGGATTTTATATTAAAATCTATTTTATCTGAGATTAAAAGTGCCACACTTTCTGATTTTTGTTCATTGTTAGCTTAATACATGTTCTTCCATCCTTTAATTTTCAGTTTCTTCATGTCTTGCAATCTAAGGTGAGTTTCTTGTAGGCACATATGTATGGATCTTGTCTTCTGATCCAAGATGTCACTTGTTGTCTCTTTACTGGAACAATCAGTCCACTCACATTTAGTGCGATTATTGATAGGTGTGTGTTCAGTTCTGCCATTTTGATATGTTTATTTTTGTGTTGATGTTTTCTCTGTTGTTCTTATTAATCTGTTCTGGGACACTCTTTGTGAGCTGACTTTTCACCTTTTCCGGGTTGGTTTTGTGGTTGTTGAGACTCTTGTATTACATTTCTTGATTTGATATGTTGCACCTAATTGTGTTTTATGGCTGCCCCTAAGATCTCCCTTAATAAACTATGTATCAACCCAATTTCAGTTATTACCATTTTTTATCAGCTTCTTTTCCATCTAGAAGGGCTATAATGACTGTAGTACATCCCACTTTTTAATATGATGACACCATAGTTTTCATGATATGATCACTGGATTATTTCTTTCATTATGATAGCTTTGATTGAGTTTGGAGCCTTCCCTAACAGAGTAGGATTCTGGATGATGTGTCCTGAATTTGTTTCTGAAATATATAAAGTTAGTGGTTTTGTTCTTCTAATCCAAAACCAAGAGATTCTTTCAGTATTTCTTGTAGCTTTGGTTTGTTTTTTACAGTTTCTGAGCCTCTGTTTGTCTGTGAATGTCTTAGTTTCATTTTCACATTTGAAAGATAGTTTTGCAGGATATATAATTCTTGGTTGGAGGTTCTTCTTCAAGGCTTTCAATGTGTAATGCCACTGTCTCCGTGCTAGTATTGTTTCTGCTGAAATTCAACGACAGCCTACAGGGTTTCCCTCTGAATATTAGCTTTGCTTTGAGTCTTGCTGCCTTTAAGAGTTTCTGCTTATGCTTCATTTTGTTCAGCTTGATTATAATATGTCCTGAAGTCTTTCTTTTGAGATTTATATTGAGTGGCATTCCGTATTCATCTTGGATATCTATATTCTCTTCTTTCATAATTTCTGGAAAGTTTCCTCTCAGCAGCTCAGCAATAATACTCTCTGTGTTCTCAGGTGTCTCATCCTCTTCAGGGACTCCAATTAGTCACAGATTGTTCCTCTTACTAGAGTCCCATATGCTTCTTAATGCTTCTTCATTTTTATTGTTTCTTTCTTCTGATTTTTCCTCATAGATGCTAGAGGCAGTAGCTCTGTCTTCCAATTCAAAAAGTCTATTTTCCATTTGTTTCATTCTGTTTTCTTGGCTTTGAATTGAAGTTTCTCTGCCTTTGATTTTGTTCTTGATCTGTTGGATTTCAGACTACTGGTGTTCCATCAGATTGAATAGCTTCCTTAACTTTTCATTTTGCTCTGCTGCATTTTGTGTGAGGTCCAGTAGAGCTCTATATGTAATCCTTTTGTATTCACCTTCCAGTAGTTTCAGAAAAGCTTCATCATCTGGGAAGTTCTGAGGTGGTTTCTTTTGGAAGCCTTCTGAAGCCATGGGTGATTTCTTGTTCATGGTTTTCTGCAGAGTTTGTTGCTTTGGGCACATCATGACAGTTAATAAAGGCTAAGAGAGATGCTATGAGGATGGATCTCATTTGTTTCTTTAGGCCATCTTAAAATGAGAGGTCAAAAGTATCCGACAACTTCCAAAGTGAGTCATGTTTCAGGTGTATAAGTCCCTCTTCCCAGCTGGCAAAGTAAGCATCTTTATATTGAACCTCAGGTGTTATAAACTAGCTCAAAATACAGAAAGGCTACTGGCCTGGTGGCTGCTGCTATCGGGCCCCAGCTTTAGGCAATGCTGTGTAAAATACTGCTTTCCTGCTGGAAAAGCCCTCGCATCCAGGCAGGTGCTGCCTCCCAACCCAGGAATTAGTTCCAGCTGAGACTTCTGTATGTATGGGTATATACACCTCCAGTGGAACAAAATGGTGACCTGCACAAGCTCACCTGCTGGATAGGACCAAAAGAGAGGCCAAAGGTGCCAAGACGCACTGAGCCCATAGACTCTGTTGCCAGGCCCAGCCATAGGAGATACTGTGCAAAATACTGCTTTTCTGCTAGCAAAATGCTCTCTCCCTGGCAAGTGCTGCCTCCCAGCCTAGGAGCTAAGTCCATTTGGGGCCTCTGTGTATGGGTGTCTCTGCCTTACAGTGGAACAAGATGGCATCCCACACCAGCTTGTCACCGCCTTGGTACCGGCTACTATATGGCAGAGGTAGAAAGAGATGCCAAAGTTGCTGAGATGCACAGATTCCAAAGCCGGGCTCTCAAAATATGGCAATTTCACTAGTCGATCCCACCAGAAGTGAATCTAAGTTTAGTGGTTAGTTAAGACCCAGCTCTGCCCACCGGCTAAGACAGAGAAACAAAAATTAAAATGGTGAGTTACCTTTGGTCTGTGCAAGCCAGCACTCTGAGAGAGTAAGGTCAGCAAACAAAAGGAGGTTTGCATTCAGTTGCATTAAGTCCAAATTAACAGCCCTATGCCGCATCCTAGGGCTCACCTGTTGTCCAGAAGGCTCCATTTAATTACTGATTCAGGTCTTGGTTTCCAGAGGAATTTAGGGAGACATGCATTTAATCCACCATCTTGA
Source organism: Heterohyrax brucei (assembly GCA_028571685.1). NCBI lineage: Eukaryota > Metazoa > Chordata > Mammalia > Hyracoidea > Procaviidae > Heterohyrax > Heterohyrax brucei. The sequence goes on along the minus strand of CM053145.1, from coordinate 57,078,969 downwards.
GTCCACCTTCTTCTTCCTATTTTTTATCTCACACATTTGACTAATATTTGCAAGCCATGGAGGTGGAAGCATTATTACACTCTATCTGTTTAAACTGTTGCTAATTCATCTCTGTAGTAGTTATTGTGGGTGTTTCCTAGAATGCAGAGTCAGAAGAATAACTAAGTAATTATTGTGGGCCACTTGTATTCAAGATACACTTGGGGAAGGCAGTAGAGTATCTGGGATTTTATATCAAACAACACGATGGAAATCGTTTTTTCATAATCATGTAATTGATGCAGGACTTCTAATAAACACATGTAATAAAACCCAAGCAGCCTGTACCTTATTGCCTATTACAGACAAAGGACCACATAAAGCACACCTTTCCATTTGATGTCATTACTTTTGACATCAAACTCCTCTAAGCTGCTAGCATGGTAAGAACTAAAAAGTGACTACTTGAAGCTGATGTATTTTTAATAATGGCAACACTGAGATACCTCCTGGCAGAAATTGCAGCTGATGCCAAGGTGATTAGCATATGTTCCAGCTGTAGCCAGCCCTTCTGTTGATTTCCCCAATGAACTGTGAACCTCAAAAGTGTTTTGCTGACCTTGTGTTGAATGTGCTTTTTGAGAATTCTCTTTTGGAAAGATATAAAATATATGTAATTCACAGTGGCAGCTGTCTTTTGCTTGCTGGTTAACTTGGGCAATGATGGCATCTGGGTCCAAATCATAACAATATCATCTTCCATGGAAAAGAGTGTTAAAATATTTAGACAGAAGAACAGAGTCAGATATATAAGCTATAAGTGTAAATAAGTAAGTTGGATCTTTAAAAAAACTGTGCAAGAATTTATCATCTAAATACTGTGCATTTGATCAAAACAGTCACCTGAAATGACTGACTGATGTATCATTGCCTCTCTCATTGATCCAATCATTTTTTTGGAACATTGAATCTCATCAGTAAAATTTCTTAGATTTTTAAAATAAATTATTCTCAATCCTATATAGCTTCTATTATGTCTAGCATTAAGCATACAAATAATTCATTATCACTGTTTTGCAATTACTAGGAGCTGCACTAGTCAGATCATAATCATAGAATTTTAAATTATTTTCATGAAAGGTCAATTTTAATGTCTCTCTAAGGAAATATCTAGTATAGTTTATATATGCCATATCCTTTGGATCAAATCAAATTGTGCCAAAGGGCACACTGGGTAAATCTGTAACATCCATCGGTAACCTGTTCTTCAATTCCTGGATGAGATGACAGCAAAGATTATGAAGAAGTCCTTTGACGTTATGTCACTTTGTGGAGAAAAAAAAAATATCTATTCCTAGAATTCCCTTTAAACAAAATACTTATGGAAATACATGCACCATAATGTGCTTGAGGCAAGAACATTTGAAATATAAGTGCAAACTTTGAATAAGGAATATTTTAAAAGGAGAACAACAGTCACGTAAATCCTGTGACTTCTTTCATTCATTCGTGTAGTCATTTACCAACATGCTTATTAAGTTCCCCATATTTGTTGGGTTATGAAGAGAATGGAAACTTTCAGATGACGCATGGATGAGAAAAAAATTTAATGTCATGTAGATAAGTAAATCTCAGTGAAATCTGAAAAATATTACATGGCTTATAATGGGTTGAACTATGTCTCCTCAAAATATGTGTTGTAAATCCTACCCTCCTCATTGTGTAGTGGTTAAAAGCTCAGTTACTAACTGAAAAGTCAGCAGTTTGAATCCATCAGCCATTCCTTGGAAACCAGATGGAGCATTTCTACTCTGCCTATAGGGTTGCTATGAGTCAGAATAGCCTCAAGGACTATTTAGTACCTTAAGTCCACCTCTTAAGATATAAAAGAGATTAAACAAGCAAGAGAGAAGTAGAGATAGGTGAGAGTTATTAAGCCACATGTAGATTGCCCAAGAACAGAAGCTAGCAAGAGACAACACCTTCTTCCAGAGCCTACAGAGACAGAAATCCTTCCCACTGGAGCTTGGTCCCTAAATTCACACATCTAGTCTCCTACCTGTGAGGAAATAAATTCCGGTTAAAGCCATTCACTTGAAGAATTTCTGTTGTAGCAGTACTAGATAACTAAGACATGGTCTATTCAATGAACATATACTCAAAAAGTCTTGGAATTTAGGATAAGTTTAAGATAACTAGAGGCATGATTCCTTACACTATGTGTCCCCTGATGTGAGAGAGTTGAAAATAACCATGTATCTAACAGTTATGGAGTAGAAGCAATCACTACTATGTGCTGCCTATTAAATTGAAGGATCGAACATGCAGTAACTAACCATAGAGAACTTTGCTTTCTCACTAACTAGAAATCCAGAGCATTATCTTGTTTGTAAATTGAGAACAATAAAAAGGTTAAATTACATGAAAAATAAAACACACTGAATAGAAAGTGCAGAGATTGCAATGTAAATGAAAACTTGATGCCTGGTGGAGGTGACAGGGAAAAATAAAGACGACCTGGAAAACTGGTAAGTGCTTCACACAAATGGAGATAAAACATAATGGAATTCGTACCATATTCCATACACAAAATTCATTCCAGGTAATTAAAAATATGTAAATCTGAAAAGCAAAGGTACAAGACTACTTAAAGCATATGAAATAATATCTGTAGATTGTTATGAATTGTAAGGATTTATTAAACAAGACAAAGACAAAGGTGCCAGTGATAAACACACAGATTGCATAAAAATGTTAATTAAATCAGCAAAATGCATTGAGCATGCTGCATATTGGTCACAGTTCTAGGGCCTTAATTGTACATAAGGTAACAAAGATCTCTACTCCCTTAGAGTTTACATTCTAGTAGAGGGAAGCATAATAACAAACCACATATAACATAAATAAGTTATCACACAAACAGGTAAAAAGTAAAAAGTTTCCCTGAGTCACGCCAGACTCATGGGGACCCCACAAATGTAAGAGTAGAACTGTGCTCTATAATATTTTTAGTGGTTGAATTGTTTGTAATTAGACAGCCTATGAATAGACTGAGCCTCCACCCTCTGATTTAGCAGCCTTAATCTTTAACTGTTGGCATTACCCAGAGCATTCTGTAATACTTTAAAAAATAAATAAACAAGTAAGCATGTTGCCGTAGATTCATTTCTAACTTATAATGACCTCATGTGTTCAGAGTAGAACTGAGCTACATAGCATTTTCTTTTCCTTTCTTCCTTTCTCTCTCTTTTATTTTAAGGCTATTATTATTTGTAAACTTATTTTAGAATGATAGGTAGGATCAAAGAGTACTCAATGGATGGGGCCAAGATAGCAGAGTACTCAGGTGTTTCTTGTGTCCCTCTAACAAGAAAGAACAAATAAACTAATCACATGTGACATCTTAGGAGCCCTAATTATCAAAGTGAAAGTTGGGAAATTGGACTGAGTGATGGAAAAGGGCGAGTAGGTCCAGAAATACCTAGGATGGCCAAATCTCACCTGCTGGGAATCAGCTGTGGCCACTGTGGTAAGCAGATTGGTGCCTTGCTCTACGAGAAAAGTTGAGTGTAGAGTCCACTGGTACCTCCAGAATTAACCAGTGAAAAATGGGACACATCTAAATCTTTATTTGGGATAAACTTCTCTTTCTTCTCCTAGTGCTTCACTCTCCTTTCTCTGCCCTATGCTGATTGTGGGGTCTGACACAATTAACTGAACCAGGAAAAGGATTCCTTAAGCACACCCTGAGCCATTCCTCAAGAAAAGGGGGCGGGGAAACAATTTAACAAACTGGGGAAATAAGGAGAGAAGAAATCTGCTGACTCCCCTGAGTGAGAAATTTAGGGCAGAAAAAATTCCTTCACCTATAATCAGACATAAGGGAGCACACCACCCTCACAGACACTCAGAGACAGCCATTACCTGCCTGCCTTTCTCAGCACTATACAGCCGTAAACCTATACCAGTTACCCCACTTCATCTAGGATGATAGGGGAGAGACTGCACTTACCTTTGGTGACTAACTACCTGGACACCTGAACTGAATCTATACAAGAAAACCAATCAGACACATGAGCTCACATGTCTAGTAACAGCTCTAACCACTTGGGAACATGGTGTTAGAGCTTCAAAGCCACCAATAACTGAACTAGCACACTTGACCAACCTATCTGGACATTTCAAAACAAAACAAAACAAGAAGCTAGAACACAGTAAGTAAACAAAATAAATAAATTCAGCAGCTTACTTTTGGCTTCAGAAAGCTCCCCAAACAAAATATAAAGCTATTCAGATGAAGAGAAATTCCTAGAATCATCACAGATAAAATATACAAACAATGAATATTCAGAATTTGTCAAGAGATCAGGAAGGAAATGAGGCAAAATGCAGCAGAGCATAATGACAAATTGAATATGTTGGTAGAAAGCTATAGAGACAGGAGTTAGAAATTCAGAAAATTAATAATAAAATTACATATTAAAGGGTCAATACTTCAGGATGACATGACTGTATTAAATATGTATCTAATAACAGGGCTCCAAAATACATAAATTCTAACTTCGTTGAAAACATAAAAAGACAGCGCCACAATAGTAGTAGGATACTTTGACACACCACCTTCGTTGAAGGGCAGAACATACAGAAAAAAGCTCAATAAAGTCAAAGAAGATCTAAATGCCAGAGCAACCAACTTGACCTCATAGACACGAGCACTTCACTCAACCACAATCAAGTATATTTTCTTCTCTAGAACTCATAGAACAATCTACAGAACACACAACATACTAGGCCATAAAGCAAGCCTTAACATAATCCAAAAAGCCATTAAAAGTAGAAAGCAATAACAGAAAAAGCAGTGAAAAAGACATATCAAACATGTGGAAACTGAACAACACCTTGCTCAATTTCTTTTTTATAGAAGAAATTAAGGATAGAAAAAAGAAATTTACAGAATCAAATGAGAATGAAAATACATCCTAGCAGAAGCTTTGAAACACAGTAAAAGCGGTTCTCAGAGGTATATTTATCACAATAAAAGCACACATCCAACAAGAAGAAAGGCCCAAATGAAAGTTAAGAATACAACTTGAACAAAAGAGCATCAAAAGAAGCTCTCAGGCACCAGATGAAAGCAAATAATAAAACTTAGAGCATAACTAAATGAATGAGAGTAGCACAACAATCAAAAGAGATAACAAAACCAAAAGCATGTTCTTTGGTTGTTGTTGTTGTTGTGATGGAGTGAAAGTTTATAATACAATTCAAATTTTCACACCCTCCTATCTGCAGCTCCCTCTTCTCTCCTTGCCTGGTGACACCACACACCTCCTTTCTGTTCCATACATGTCATATCCTCTTAACAATCTCCTGCCCCTCTTCTCCATCCTCTCTACTCGTCTCTAGTAAGGGGCCAGTAGGGCAACATCCTACAGGTGCAAAGAACCGTAAAGTGTACACACAATACGGTCACTCTGTGTCCCTGAGTCCAATCCATTCCTATCCAGAGTTGACCTCACTAATGATCTCTGATCAGGGGCAGCATCAGATCTAAATGCCATGTTGCCAGGGGAACTCCCAAGCCTTTGAACCATAAATTGAAGTCTTTTAGTGGTGTTCTTAGCATAGACCCCATTTTTGGGGTGTTGCCACTGGGACTCAACATTGTGAGCTCCACCACAGCTGTTATTAGTGGTGGCCAGTCACCATCTGGTTCTTCTGGTCCCATGTTGATACAGTCACCCATTCACTTGGGTCTGTCTTCTGTGCTTGTTTTCCCTCATGTTGTTGTGCTTGGTGATCACCTGTTCCAGTTGAGTTGGGATCATTTGGTGTGCCACAGACGGCAGCTTGCTAGCTTTGAAGACCCCAGATGCCACTTAGCAATAATTTAGTTATGCCAACTGGTCTTGATGTCTCCTGGCAGCATGATCTCCTGACCTCTGCCCCTACTACTCTACCCTTGCCGTATTGGGTTAGGATTTGAGTTTTCAGGTTATGTTGAAATCCAGTTAAACTGATCTCCATTCTAATCTGTACAGTCACTGGTTTCACCCAGCCAAATTTCTATCTAATCTATATTAGATTCTATCTAATCTATAACCAACCCTCTCCCTCCTTCCCTCATCTCCTTGACAGCCATCAAAGAACCTTTTCTTCTGTATATGAGTCTGTTTTTAAGTCCTTGTGGTAGGGTTCTCATACAATATTTGTTCTTGTGTCACTGACTAATTTTACTTAACATCTGGTCTTCCAACTGAAACCAGGTTATGAGATGCTTCCTAAAAGCATCATGGTTCTTTATCACTGTATAGTGTTCCACTGAGTACATATACCTTTGTTTATCCATTCATCTATTGTTGGGCATGAGAGTTGATTCAAACTTTTTGCTATTGTGGACTGTGCTGCAATAAACATCTGTGTGCATGTATCTGTATGTGTGACAGCCGTTGATTCTGGAGAATATATTCCAAGCAGTGGGATTACTGGATTAAATGGTATATCTATGTCTAGCTTTTCAAGGAAGCACCAGATTGAAAAGCTTGTTCTTTGAAAAGATTAACAAAACTGGTAAACCACTGATCAAAATGACATGAGAAAGACAGGAGAGGAAGGAAAATAACCTGAATAAGTAATAAGATGGGCAATATCACAACAAATGTAACTGAAATTACAAAAAATTCATAACCAAATACTGTGGAAATTTGTATTCTAACAAAATTGAAAACCTAGAGTAAAGGGGGACAAATTTCTTGAAACATACTACCTCCCTAAACTAATACTGACAGAGATAGAACAACTAAATAAACCCAACACAAAGGGAGAGAAATCAATTTCATTTACAATAGCTCCCATGAAAATAAAATACTTAGGAATTAATCTAACCAGAACTACAAAAGACCTACATAAATAAAATTCCAAGAAATTAGGAGGGCATGGCCAAGACGGCAGACTAGACACACATCTCCTCAATTCTCTCTGCGAACTAAGGCCTGAAGCAATAATTCAATGGAGTACTCTGGACACCCAGGAAGCCCTAGGATATGGCATAGTGTTGTCAGATAGGACTACCGCTAACAAATGGGAAACCACCTCTCTCTGATGAGGCAACACACACTGAGCCCCAGTCCTGCTGACTGACCACTTAGGGGGACTGCAGGTACTGTTGCTTTTTGTTGTTGTTGTTATCTGGGATATGGTGGGTGGGCATGAACCAGCAAATATGCTGAATTGCAGTGCTAAAGTAAAAAGCATATAGTACAGTAGAGAGATAGTGGGTTGGGATAGTCACATTTTGAGAACCCAGTTGCTGACTGAGGGCACCACTGACCCTCACTTTCTCTTTCCTGAGCTGTGCCATAGTTTCTGCTGTTTCATGGTGGAAAGGGCAGCTTAGCCAGGACACCATCTTGGTCAGCTGGGAGGTGGAGTCACCCAACCAGAGCCCTCAACAAGGGTTAATTCCCAAGCTGAGAAGCAGTCCCAGTCCAGAAAGTGCTTTTCCAGCAGAAAGACTCTGTAGGATAGTGTTACCTTATGGGAGTGGCCTGGCTGACGATGGCAGCAAGGCCATAACCCTTCCCTAACTGAAATGCATCATGGCATCTGCAGATGGCTGAAGAGGTGTTTTTGGTGTCACCCCAAAGGTGGAGGCTGCCACACTTTTCAGTGTGACTGATTTTGGCATCTGTTAGTTAGCTACCAGCTTCTTAAAATAAGACTTCCTGGAGAAATAACTACTGAGCTGCCTGCTAGCATCTCTTCCAACCTTTACTAACCCACATCAGAGGGTCAGTTGATGGCCCCCCAGTGAATTCATAAATAGGGAACTGCCTTTGCCAGCCAGGAGGCAGAGCCTCCCACCCCAAGAAATCCACTGGGGCCAGTCACTGGAGTACACAGAGACAGCTGGTGACCAACTCCCTTTTGAGAAATATGCCTCAGCCTCTGTTGAGGTGACACCGGAGAAACTACACAGCCTTTATGTGGCACAAAGGCAGCAAACCATTCCTAACCATTTAAAGAAACAGTCCATCATGGCTCCAGACAACTCCCAAAATAAAAAAAAACGAAAAACTTCCCAGATGAAGAAGTGTTTCTGAAACTATTGGAGGCAGAGTACAAAAGAATTATATGTACAGCCCTTCTAGAGATTAAACAAAATGCAGCAGAGCAAAATGAAAAATTAAGCAAGCTGTTTGAACTGATGGACAAACAATGATCCGAAATCCAACATATCAATAACAAAATGACAGAATTAGACAATTAAATCCATAGCCGAAAGAACAGAATTGAGGAGACAGAAGTCAGACTTAGTGACCTTAAGGATAGAGTAACCAACACCGGCATTTATCAGGAAAAATCAGAGAAAAGAAATAAGAAAGATGAAGAAGTATTAAGAAACATGTGAGATTCTCTTAAGAGGAGTGATCTAAAATTAACTGGAGTCCCTAAACAGAGAGGCAGAACTGAAAACACAGATAATATTGTTGTTGAGTTGCTCACAGAAAACTTTCCTGAAACTGCAAAAGAAGGGAACGCACATATACAAGCTATGTATTGGACACCACTCAAACAAGACTCCAAAAGAAAGACACCAAGACATATTATGATCAAGCTTAATAAAATGAAACATAAGCAGAAATTCTTGAAGACAGAGAGGCTCATAGCAAAGCTAACATTAAGTGGGAAGCCCTGTAGGCTTTTGTCTGCCTTCCCAGCAGAAACAAGGAGGCAGTAGGATGACACATTCAAAGCCTTGAAGGAGAAGAACTTCCAACCAAGAATTATATATCCTGCAAAACTGTCTTTCATGTATGAAAATAAAATAAAGACATTCATAGATAAACAGAAACTCAGAGACTTTGTAAAAACTGAACCAAAGCTACAAGAAATACTGAAAGGAACTCTTGGTTAGAAGAATAAAACCATTAACTATCTATTTTAGAAGGCAATATACTATACATCATCCAGAAACCTTCTGAGTTGGGGAGACATACAACTCAATCAAAGCTATAATATTAAAAGAAGAGACCCAGTGATGATATCATGAAAACTATGATATCATCACACTAAAAAGACGGGTGTACAATAATAGTTAAAGTCCTTCCAGATGAGGAGAAGGTTAATAGGACATGTAAAAGTTAAAATTGGGTTTAAACATATATTATTAAGGGAGATCACAAGGGTAGCCACAAAGCACAATAACTATGCAACGTATCAAATAAAGAAATGTAATACAGAAATCTCTACAAACACAAAACCGACACTGAAAGGGTGAAAAATCAACCAATAAAGAAGAAAGTCTCAGACAGAATATTAAGAGTAATAGAGAAAATATCAACACAAAAAAATACATGAAAATGACAGCACTAAACACATACTTATCAATAATTACATTGGATGTAAAAGGATTGAAAACTCCAGTAAAGAGACAATGAGTGACATTTTGGATCAAAAGACACAGCCCACCTATGTGTTGCTTGCAAGAAATTCACCTTAGACTTAGGAACAAACTGAAAACTAAATAATGGAAAAATATATACCAAGCTAACAATATACAAAGAAGAGCAGGCGTAGCAATACTATAAAATAGATTTTAATATAAAATCCACCATCGTGGACAAGGATTGTTGCTCTTGCTGAAAGGTTCAATACACAAGCAGGATTTAATATTAAACTTTTATGAACCCAATACTAGAGCATCTAATACATCGAAGAAACACTGACTACATTCAGAAATCAGATAGATCACTCCACAATAATAGTAGGAGACTTGAACACTCCACTTTCAGTAGTGGACAGATCTAGAAAAAAGCTCAGTAAAGACACAGAAGATCTTCTTGCCACAATTAAACAGCTAGACTTCATCAACACATACAGAAATTTCTATCCAAGAGCAGATAACTACACCTTCTTCTCCAGTGCGTATGGAACATTCTCCACAATGGACCATGTGTTAGGATGTAAAGCATATATCAACAGAATCCATATCATTGAATTATTATTATTTTTTATTTTTTTATTTAATATGACTGAGTGAAAATTTACATTCCCATATAAATTTACATGCCCACCTATATGCAGCTTCCACTGCTCTCCCTGCCCGGTGACAGCACACTATTCCTCTCTGTTCCATATATGTCTCATCCTCCAACAGTCTCCTTTCCCCTCATCTCCAACCACTCTCCTTCCTCCAGCCAGAGGTCAGCAGGATGATATCCTATAGATCCATAGAAGCATAAAGTGCATCCAGTGTATGGTCATTCTGCATCGCCAAGTCCAATCCATTTGTGTCCGAAGAGTGGAATTCCGTTATGATTTATGGGCAAGGGCAGCATCAGGGTCAGGGGCCATGCTCCCAGGGGAACCCCCACACCGCTGGACCATTGACTGAGGTCTTTTAGTGGAGATCTCAGGATGCACCCCTTTCTATTCTTGTGTTGCCAGTGAGACTCAACCTAGTGAGCTCCATTGTGGCTATCACTGGCGGTGGCCGGGCACCACCTGGTTCTTCCGGTCCCAAGTTGATGTAAGCACCCACTCATGTGGGTCTTTCTATCTTCTGGGTTGTCTTTACCCTATGTCATTTTGGTCCTCAGTGAGCATCCTTTCCAGCTGAGTTGGGACCATTCGCTGTGCCCTTGGATGGCAGCTTGGTAGCTTTTAAGACCCCAGATGCCACTCACCAATGTGAAATGCAGAGAGCCCTCTTAGCAAAATGCTAGTTGCACCAATTGGCCTTGATTTTGCCTAAGACCATGGTCCCCTGCCCCCTGCCCCAGCTACTCTATCCTTGCAATATTAGGTTAAGATGGAAGGAGTATTCAAGTTATGCTGAAGTCCACTTAATATTGTTCTTGTTTCCAATGTGTGCTATCAACGATTTCACCCAACCAGATTTCTAGCTACTATCTAATCTAAACCCTACCATCTCTCCCCCTCCCTCCCTCCCCTCCCTTGCAACTGTCAGTCTTTTCTTCTATACACAAGTATGTTTTTGAGATCTTGTTGTAGAGGTCTCATACAATATTTGTACTTTTGTCGCTGACTACTTTCACTCAACATACTGTCTTCCAGTTGAAACCAGCCTAGGAGATGTTTCCTGGAATCATCGTTATTCTTTATCATTGCGTAGTGCTCCACTGAGTATATTTACAGTACTTTACCTATCCATTTTTCTGTTGTTGGGCATCTGGGTTGATTCCATCTGTTTGCTATCGTGGACTGTGCTGCGATAAACGTTCTCGTGCATGTGTCCGTTGGTGTGAAAGGCCTTGATTCTGTAGGATACATTCCAAGAAGTAGAATTACTGGGTGAAATGGTATATCAATATCCATTTTTTTAAGGAAGTGCCAGATTGTTTTCCAACGAGGCTGGACCATTTTGCAACTCCACCAACAGTGTAAGAGGGTTCCACTTTCTCCACAGCCTCTCCAGCATTTGTTGTTCTGTGTTTTTTGGATCATTGTAAAGCATCTTCTCATACCATGAAGCCATAAAAGTAAAAATCAATAGCAGAAAACCATGCATAGAAATTGGAACTCATGGAAACTAAACAATATCTTGTTCAAAAAGCCATAAGTTATAGAAGAAATCAAGGACGAAATAAAGAAATTTATGGATTCACATGAGAATGAAATCACACCCTACCAGAACCTAAGGGATACAGCCAAAGCAGTGCTCAGAGGTCAGTTTATCTCCATAAATTCACACATCTGGAAGGAAGAAACCAAATCACTACAGCTTGAACAAGTAGAGACAGAACAACAAAGGAACGCTTCAGGCACCGGAAGAAAACAGACCATAAAGATTAGAGCAGAACTAAATGAATTAGAGAATAGAAGAACAATTGAAAAAATTGAAAAAACCAAAAACTGGTTTTTGAAAAGATGAACAAAATTGACAAACGATTGGCTAAACTTACTAAAGAAAAACAGGAAAGGAAACAAATAGCACAAAAGAAACGAGTGGGGAGTTGTCACAACAGATTCAACAGAAATCAAAAATATGGTAACAGAATACTACAGCAGACAGTACTCTAACAAATCTCAAAACCTAGAGGAAATGGTCAAATTCTTAAATTCATATCAACTACCAAAATTATCACAAAGTGAAGCAGAACAAGTTAATAAACCCATCACAAGGAAGAGATTGAAAAAATCATCTAAAAAGTACCAGTGAAAAAAAGCCTGGGCCCAGATGGCTTCACCATAAAATTCTACCAAGCTTTTAAAGAAGAGCTAACTCCAGTTCTTCTGAGAATACTTCACAGCATAGAAAAGCACAGAATACGCTAAGACTCATTCTATGAAGCCAGCATAATCCTGACACCAAAACCAGGGAAAGATACAACCAGAAAAGAGAAGTGCAGACCAATATCGCTCGTGAATGTAGATGCAAAAATCTTCATAAAAATTCTTGCAGATAGAATACAACAAATTATCAAGAAAATAATTTGGTATTACCAAGTTGGAATCACACCAGAGATGAATCGCTTGCTTGACACCAGGAATACAATTAATGTGATCAACGACATAAATAACACAAAAGGCAACGATCCCCTGATTTTGTCTATTGATGCAGAAAAGGCATTTGATAAAGCCTGGCACCCGTTAATGCCAAAAACTCTCAGCAAAATAGGAATAGATGGCAAATTGCTCAATGTCATAAGGGCCATTTATGCAAACCCAACCAGCTACATCACCCTCAATCGAGAAAGACTGAAAAATTCCCTTGGAGAACACGAACTAGACAAGGATGCCCACTCTCAACTTTCCTATTCAACATTGTAGTAGAAGTTCTAGGCAGAGCAATTCTACAAGACCAAGAAATAAAGGTCATCTGCATCAGCAAAGAAGAAGTAAAAACTTTCCTATTTGCAGATGATTTGATTGTATACATAGGGAATCCTAAAGAATCCACAAGCAAACTACTGAAACCAATAGAAGAGTTCAGTGAAGTATCAGGATACAAGATAAACATAAGTGAATCAATAGGATTCCTTTATACCAATAGATTATTAAAGAAGAAATCACCAAATCAATACAATTTACTGCAGCCCTCAAGAAGATAAAATACCTAGGAATAATTCTAACTAGAGAAATAACAGACCTTTACAAAGAGAACTACAAGATCTTATGACAAGAAACTAAGAGAGACTTACATAAATGGAGAAAACTAACCTATTCATGGATAGGAAGACTTAAGATTGTGAAAATGTCTATTTTACCCAAAGCAGTCTACTTATGTAATACAATCTACACACAAATTCCAGTGACATTTTTAAATGAGATGGAGAAACAAATCGCCAATTTTGTTTGGAAAGGGAATATGCCCTGGATAAGTAAAGCAGTACTGAAGAAGAACGCACTGGGAGGCTTCTCACTCCCAGACTTTCGAACCTATTACATTGCCGCAGTTGTCAACACAGTCTGGTACTAGTACAAAAAGAGACGTATAGACCAATGGAACAGAGTTGAGACCCCAGAGATGACACCATCCTCATATGAACAGTTGATATTCGATAAAGTCCATAAGATTTTAAACCGGGGGAAAAACAGTGTCTTCAGAAATGGTGCTGGCAAAATTGGATATTCATTTGTAAAACATTGAAAGAAGGTCCATATCTCACATCTTATACAAAAAATAATACAAACTGGATGAAAGACCTAAATATCAAATCTAAAATGATAAAGCTCATTTAAGAATAAACAGGATAAACAGTTGAAGTTTTAATACCAAACATAGACAGACTTCAAAATCTGACAAAGCATGATCAACAGAAGAGAAAATAGATACATGGGAACTACTAAGAATCAAACACTTTTTCTCATCCAAAGACTTTATCAAAAGAATTAGAAGACCACCTACAGAATGGGAAAAAATATTTGGCAACTATGTGTCAGACTGACATCTGATCTCTATAATCTATAAGGAACTACAAAATATCAGTAAGAAAAAGATAAATAAACCAGTTAAGTGATTGCTGAAGGAGATGGACAGACACTTCCCTAAATGAGAGATCCAGGCATCCAAAAGACACATGCAGAACTACTCAAAGTCATTAGCTATTAAAGAAATTCAAATCAAGACTATGATGAGATATCATCTCAGCCCAAAAAGGTTGGCCATGATCCCCAAAACACAAAACAACAAATGCTGGAGAGGCTGTGGAAAAATTGGCACTCTCCTACACTGCTGCTGGGATCACAAAATAGTACGACTCCTTTGGAAAACAATGTGGCATTTCTTTAAAATGCTGGAAATAGATACACCATTTGATCTCATAATCCAACTGCTGGGAATATATCCTACAGAATCAAGGGCATTCACATCAACAGATACATGCACATGAATGTTTATTGCAGCACAGTCCACAATATCAAAAAGATGGAATCAACCCAGATGCCCAACGACATGAATGGATAAATAAACTGTGATATATATACTCAACTGAACACTGTGTAATGATAAAGAACAATGATGATCTTAGGAAGCTTCTTGTAACTTGATTTCAATTGGAAGACATTATGTTGAACGAAATTAGTGGAACAAGTACAAATATTGTATGAGACCCCTACTATAAGGACTTCAAAACAGACTCATGTACAGAAGAAAAGATTCTTTGATGGTTGCGAGGGAGAGGAGTGAGTGAGGGATGAAGGAAGGGATGGAGGGAAGGATGGAGGGAGGGAGGAAAAAGGTAAGGAGACAGCTGCTTACAGATTAGATAGTTAATAGAAATTTGGTTGGGTGAAATCACTGACAGCACACATTAGAGAAAAGATTGGTTTAACCGGACTTCAACATAACATGAATACTCTTCCAATCTTAACCCAATATTGCCAGGAAAGAGTTGCAAGGGAGGGGGTCCAGGGAACATGCTCTCAGGGGACATCAAGACCAGCGTTTTGCTAAGAGAGCATTCCGCACCCCATATAGGTGAGTGGCAACTGGGGTCTTAAAAGCTAGCAAGCTGCCATCTGAGGCACACAAAATGTTCCTAACTCAGCAGCGACAGATGATCACGGAGGACTTATACAACATGGGAGAAAGAGAACCCAGAAGAAAGAAAGATCCGTGTGAATTGGTGAGTACATCAACATATGACCAGAAGAACCAGATGGTGCCTGGCCACTATCAGTTACAGCCATGATAGGGCTCACAAAGTTGAGTCTCAATGGCAACACGAGAGTAAAAAGAGCTCCATTAGAAGACGACATGATGGTATATGGGCCTCAGGGTCCCCCTGGGAGCATGCTCCCTAGACCTGATACTGCCCTTGTCCATAAATCATTACTGAGTTCAACTCCTCAGAGAAGAATAGATTGGACTCAGTGACACAGAGTAACCACATTGTGTGTGCACTTTATGTTTCTACGCATTCATAGGATGTTATCCTATTGGCCTCTTTCTAAAGGGGAGAGAGAAGGTGGAGAATAGGGGACAGGAGATTGTTAAGATGATATGACATGTGTATGTCTTGGGGTATTTCTTTTGAGATTTATATTGAGTGACATTCGATATGCGTCTTGGTATGTATGTTCTCTTCTTTCATAATTTCTGAGAAGCTTTCTGTCAGCAACTGAGCAACAACACTGTCTGTGTTCTCTGGTGTCTTGTCATGTTCAGGAACCCCAGTTAATCGTGGATTGATCCTCAATAGAGTCCCACATGCTTTTTTAAAAAATTTTTTTATTTAATATAACTGAGTGAAAATGTACATTCCCGTATAAATTTACATGCCCACCTATATGCAGCTTCCACTGCTCTCCCTGCCCGGTGATAGCACACTATTCCTTTCTGCTCCATAAATGTCTTGTTCTCCCAACAGTCTGTTTTTTCCCTCCTCTCCACTCACTCTCCTTCCTTCAGCCAGAGGTCAGCAGGATGACATCCTATAAATGTATGGAACCATAAAGTGCATCCAATATATGGTCACTGCATCACCAAGTCCAATCCATTCCTGTCCGAAGCGTGGACCTTCGTTATGATTTATGGTCAAGGGCAGCATTAGGATGGGGGACCATGCTCCCAGGGGAACCCTGAAACCACTGGACCATCAATTGAGGTCTTTTAGTGGGGATCTCAGGGTGCACCCCTTTTTATTCTTGTATTGCCAGTGAGACTCAACTTAGTGAGCTCCATCGTGGCTATCACTGGTGGTGGCCGGGCATCCATCTGGTTCTTCTGGTCCCAAGTCGATGTAGGCACCCACTCATGTGGGTCTCTTTGTCTTCTGGGTTGTTTTTCCCCTGTGTCATTTTGGTCCTCGGTGAGCATCCATTCAAGCTGAGCTGGTACAATTTGCTGTGCTGTCGGATGGCAGCTTGACAGGTTTCAAGACCCCAGACACCACTCACCAACATGGGGTGCAGATAGCCCTCTTATCAAAACGCTAGTTGTGCCAACGGCCTCGCCCCCGCCCCCTGCCCCAGCTACTCTATCCTTGCGATATTGGGTTAAGATGGAAGGAGTACTCATGTTATGTTTAAGTACACTTGATATTGTTCTTGTTTCTAATGTGTGCTATCACCGATTTCACCCAACCACACACCTAGCAACTATCTAATCTAAACCCTCCCTCCCTCCCTTCCTTCCCTCCCTAGCAGCTGTCAAAGAGTCTTTTCTTCTACACACAAGTCTGTTTTTGAGATATTATTGTAGAGGTCTCATACAATATTTGTACTTTTGTCGTTGATTACTTTCACTCAACATAATGTCTTCCCGCTGACACCAGCTCATGAGATGTTTCCTGAAGTCATCGTTGTTCTTTATCATTGTGTAGTGCTCCATTGAGTATATAACCATAGTTTACCTATCCATTCTTCTGTTGTTGGGCATCTGGGTTGATTCCATCTTCTTGCTATTGTGGACTGTGCTGCGATAAACATTCTGGTTCATGTGTCCGTTGGTGTGAAAGGCCTTGATTCTGTAGGATATATTCCAAGTAGTGGAATTACTGGGTCAAATGGTATATCAATATCCATTTTTTTAAGGAAGCGCCAGATTGCTTTCCAAAGAGGCTGGACCATTTTGCAACCCCACCAACAGTGTAGGAGGGTTCCACTCTCCACAGCCTCTCCAGTATTTGTTGTTTTTTGGTTTTGGGATCATGGCCAACCTTGTTGGGGTGAGATGGTATCTGATTGTCGTCTTGATTTGAATTTCTTTAATAACTAAAGATCGTGAACATGCCCGCATGTGTTTTTTGACTGCCTGGATCTCTTCTTTAGTGAAATGTCTGTCCATCTCCTTTGACCATCGCTTAATTGGATGATTTATCTTCTTCTTATTGATATTTTGTAGTATCTTATAGATTATGGAGATCAGGCATCAGTCTGACATAGAGTTTCCAAATACTTTTTCCCATTCTGTAGGTCTTCTTTTAATTCTATTAATAAAGTCTTTGGATGAGCAAAAGTGTTTAATTCTTAATAGATCCCATTTATCTATTTTCTCTTCTGATGATTGTGGTTTGTTTGACAGATTTTGGAGTCTGTCCATATTGGGTATTAAAACTTCCACTGTTGTTCCTACCTTTTCTTGGATGAGCTTTATCATTTTAGGTTTGATATTTAGGTCTTTTATCCAGTTGGAGTTGGTTTTTGTATAAGGTGTAAGATATGGATCTTGTTTCAGTTTCTTGCAGATGGATAACCAATTTTGCCAGCACCATTTGTTGAAGAGACTGTTTTTACCCCAGTTTAATGTCTTAGGGCCTTTGTCGAATATCAATTGTTCATAGGCAGATGGTGTCATCTCTGGGGTCTCAGTTCTGTTCCACTGATCTATCCATCTGTTCTTATACCAGTATCAGGCTGTTTTGACCACTGTGGCAGTGTAATATGTTCTAAAGTCAGGTAATGAGAGACCTCCCAGTGTGTTCTTCTTCTTTAGTAGTGCCTTACTTATCTGGGGCTTCTCCCTTTCCAAACAAAATTGGTGATTTGTTTCTCCATCTCATTAAAAAATGTTGCTGGAACTTGTATTGGGATTGCATTATATAAATAAATTGCTTTGGGTAAAAATAGACATTTTCACAATGTTAAGTCTTCCTACCCATGAGCAGGGTAGGTTTTTCCATTTATCTAAGTCTCAGTTTCTTTTAGCAAGGGCTTGTAGTTCTCTTTGTAAAGTTCTGTTATTTCTCTGGTTAGATTAATTCCTAGGTACCTTATCTTCTTAGGGGCTATCGTAAATGGTATTGATTTGATAATTTCTTCCTTAACAGTCTCGTTATTTGTATAAAGGAATCCTACTGATTTACTTATGTTTATCTTGTATCCTGAGACTTTGCTGAACTCTTCTATCAGTTTCAGTAGTTTACTTTTAGGTTCCTTGGGATATCTCTGCATATCATCTGCAAACAGGAAGATTATAACGTCCTTTGCCAATGCAGATGCCCTTTATTTCTTGGTCTTGTCTAATTGCTCTGGGTAGAACTTCTAGCACGATGTTGAATAGAAGAGGTGAAAGTGGGCATCTTTGTCTAGTTCGTGATCTCAAGGGAAAGTCCTTCAGTCTCTCTCCATTCAGGATGATGTGGGCAATTGGCTTTGTATAAATGGCCCTTATTGTGTTGAGGAATTTGCCGTCTATGCCCATTTTGCTAAGAGTTTTTAGCATGAATGGGTGTTGGACTTTATCAAATGTCTTTTCCGCATCAATGGACAAAAATAGGTGATCCTTGTCTTTTGTGTTATTTATGTGGTTGATCACATTAATTGTTTTCTTGATGTTGAATTAGCCTTGCATCCCTGGTATGAATCTCACTTGTTCATGATGGATTATTTTCTTGACATGTTGTTGTATTCTATTGGCGAGAATTTTGTTGAAGATTTTTGCATCTAGATTCATGAGTGATATTGGTCTGTAGTTCTCTTTCCTTGTTGGGTCTTTCCCTGGCTTAGGTATCAGGGTTATGCTGGCTTCATAGAATGATTCTGGGAGTACTCCTTCCCTTTCTATACTGTGAAATAGTTTCAGTAGTATTGGAGATAACTCTTCTCTAAATGCTTGGTAGAATTATGCAGTGAAGCCATCTGGACCCAGACATTTTTTGGTTGGCAGTGTTTTGATGAACTTTTCAATCTCTTCCTTTGTAATGGATTTATTAAGTTGTTCTGCTTCGCATTGTGATAATTTGGGTAGGTGGTATGAGTCAAGGAATTGGTCCATTTCCCCTTAGGTTTTCAAAATTGTTAGAGTACAGTCTTTCATAGTATTCTGTTATGATATTTTTGATTTCTGTTGCATCTGTGGTGACAACCACCTTCTCATTTCTAATTTGGGATATTTGTTTCCTTTCCTGCTTTTCTTTAGTAAGTTTAGCCAGTGGTTTGTCAATTTGGTTGATGTTTTCAAAAAACCAGCTTTTGGTCTTTTCAATGTTTTCAATTGTTTTTCTATTCTCTAACTCATTTAGCTCTGCTCTAATCTTCATGATCTTGTTTCTTCTGGTGCCTGAGGGGTTCCTCTGTTGTTCTCTTTCTACTTGTTCAAGCTGTAGAGTTAGTTCCTTGATTTGGATTCTTTCTTCCTTCCAGATGTATGCATTTATGGAGATAAACAGACCTCTGAGCACTGCTTTGGCTGTATCCCATAGGTTCTGGTAGGAAGTGTTTTCGTTCTCATTGGAATCCATGAATTTCTTTAATTCATCCTTGATTTCATCTATAACCCATGTTTTTTTGAGCAAGATGTTGTTCAGTTTCCAAGAGTTCCACTTTCTATCTATGTTTTTTCTGCTATTGATTTCAGCTTTGATGGCTTTGTGATCTGAGAAGACGCTTTGCAGTAATTCAATGGTATGGATTTTGTTGAGCATTGCATTATGGCCTATCACATGGGCAATTCTGGAGAACGTTCCATGTGCACTGGAGAAGAAGATGTAGTTGTCTGCTGATGGGTGGAAAGTTGTGTATATATCAATGAGGTTTAGTTGGTTAATTGTGGCAATGAGGTCTTCTGTATCTTTGCTGAGTTTTTTTCTAGATGATCTGTCTAGTATTGAGAGTGGAGTGTTGAAGTCTCCCACTATTATGATGGAGTCATCTAATTCTCTTTTGAGTGTAGTCAGTGTTTCTTCAACGTATTTAGGTGCTCTGAAATTAGGTGCATAAATATTTAATATAGTTAAGTCTTGCTTGTATACTGAATCTTTCAGCAATAAATAGTGTCCATCTTTGTCCACAATGGTGGATTTAACATTAAAATTGATTTTGTCTGAGATTAGAATTGCCACCCCTGCTCTTCTTTGTTCATTGTTAGCTTGATATATACTCTTCCAACCTTTAATTTTCAGTTTGTTCCTGTCTTTAGGTCTCAAGTGAGTTTCTTGTAGACAACATATGGATGGGTCATGTCTTTTGATCCAAGATGTTACTCGATGTCTCTTTACTTGAGCATTGAATCCATTCACATTCAATGTAATTGTTGATAGGTTCACTACTGCCATTGTGAAATGTTTATTTTTATGTTGTTTTTTTCCTCTGTTGTTCTTATTAGTCTGTTCTGCCAAGCCTGTTCTGGGACACTCTTTTTTGTGAGTTGATTTTTCACCTTTTTCAGAGCTGGTTTTGTTGTTGTTGAGACTCCTGTGTTACATTTCTTGAAATGATATGATACCTCTTTGTTGTGCTTTACAGCTGCCCCTATGATCCCCCTTAATAAACTATATATAAACCCAATTTTAATTACTACCAGTTTAGTCATCTTCCTCTCCATCTGAAAGGACTATAACAACGGTAGAACATCCCTCTTTTTAATATGATGACTCCATAGTTTTCATGATGATCACTAGATTGCTTCTTTCCTTATCAAACCTGTGATTGGCTTTGGAACCTTCCCTAACTGAGTAGAGTTTTGAGTAGTAAAGGCGTTCTAAAATATACAATTAGTGGTTTTGTTCTTCTAAGCCAGAGCCAAGAACTTCTTTCAATATTTCTTGCAGTTTTGGTTTGGTTTTTACAAAGTCTCTGAGTTTCTGTTTATCTGGGAATGTCTTAATTTCATTTTCGTATTTGAAAGATAGTTTTGCAGGATATATAATTCTTAGTTGGAAGTTCTTCTCCTTCAAGGCTTTGAATGTGTCATGCCACTGTCTCCGTGCCAGATTGTTTTCTGCTGAGAAATCTGATGAGAGCCTACAGGGTTTCTCTCTGAATGTTAGCTTTGCTTTGAGTCTTGCTGTCTTTAAGAGTTGCTGCTTATGTTTCATTTTGTTGGAGTCTTTCTTTTGAGATCTATATTGGGTGGCATACGATATGCATCTGAGATGTCTATATTCTCTTCCTTCATGATTTCTGGGAAGTTTTCTGTCAGCAGCTCAGCAACAATACTCTCTGTGTTCTCAGATGTCTCACCCTGTTCAGAGACTCCGATTAATCAAAGGTTGTTCCTCTTAATGGAGTCCCACATGCTTCTTAATGTTTCTTCATTTTTCTTGTTTCTTTTTTCTGATTTCTGCTCATAGATGCTGGCCTCAGTAGTTCTGTCTTCCAAGTCAGAAATTCTTTTTTCCATTTGTTCCATTCTGCTTTCTTGGCTTTGCATGGAAGTTTCTATGTCTTTGATTTTCTTCTTCATCTGTTGGATTTCCGAGTACTGGTGTCCCATCAGATCGAACATCTTGCTTAATTTTTCATTTTGTTCTGCTGCATTTTGTATAAGGTCTAGAAGGGCTCTGTATATAATCATTTTGTATTCACTTCATTTTGTATTCACTCTCTGATGCTTTCATAAAAGTTTCTTCATCTAGAAAACTCCTTGTTTCCTTTTCTTGGGAGCCTTCTGAAACCATGGCTGATTTCTGTATGCCACAATTTTCTGTTGCTTTTTGGGACCCATGTGAGTATGTAGAGGCTGGAAGAGGTACTGTGAGGATGGACTGCAAATGTTTCTTTAGATAGTCTTAAAATGTAAAGCAAAAGGTATCCGACCACTTCACAAGTCAGTTAGATTTTCAGGTGTAGAGGCCCCTCTTCTCAGCTGGCAAGGTAAGCGCCACTATATCCAACCCCAGATGATAACAAACTAGTTCAGAATCCAGCAATGCTACTGCCCTGTTGGCCTCTGTTGACAGGGCCGACGATACTGCGTAGAGTACTTCTTTTCTGATAGAAACACGCTCTCCTGTGGGCAGGCTCTGGCTCCCAAGCTAAGAATTAGGTCCAGCTGCGGCCACCGTATCCAAGGTAGAGCCCTCCACACAGGCAGCACACAGAAGGGCTAAAGGTGCCGAAAGGTAGTGATTCCTCTGATTCTGTTGCAGGACCGTCAAAGCAGGTGGCACTGGGTAAATTACTGCTTTTCTGTTGGAGAAGCGCTATCCTGTTTGCAGGCTAAGAATTAGGTCTCGCTAAAATCTCGGTACCAAGATGGCGTCGTGCATACTGACTGCAGAATTCCGTACAAAGCCCACTGACGTAGATGTAAAACTAAAGGCTCAACGTGGCTAGATTAACAGAGTCTTAAGCCTGGCTCTCAGAATATGGGAATTTCGCCTGCCTGTCCCCCCAGCAGCGCGTCTGAGTCTAGCTGCTAGGACAAGACCCAGCTCCACCCGCCGGCCAAGACAGAGGAAAACAAGTCACAATGGTGCGTTTACCTTCCATCCATGAGAGCCAGGGCCAGCCAGGAGCTGGAGTCAGCGAAAGAGAGGTGGTTTTTCGCTCAGTGGTATGAAGTCCCAATTAATATCCCTGTTCTGTGTCCTGAGGCTGATTAGGTGATCAGAAGGCTCCGTTTCATTATCAATTCCGGTCTTGGTTTCCAGAGGGATATAAGGAGACACGTGCTTAGTCAGCCATCTTGACTCCACCTCAGAGTCCCACATGATTTTTAATGCTTCTTCATTTTTCTTGTTTCTTTTTTCTGAATTCTCCTCATAGATGCTGGAGTCAGTGGCTCTGCTTCTCAAGTCAGAAAGTCTATTTTCTATTTGTTTTGTTCTGTTTTTTTGGTTTTGAATCGATTTTTTTTTATGTTATGATTGAATGAGAATGTACATTCCCATATAAATTTGCATGCTCACCTATATGCAGCACCCACTGCTCTCCCTACTCTCCCTGCCTGGTGACAGCACATCCCTCCTCTCTACTCCATACGTGTCCTATCCTCCCAACCATTTCCTATCTCCTCCTGTCCACCCACTCCCCTTCGTCGAACAAGAGGTCAGCAGGATGACATCCTATAGATGCATAGAACCATAAAATTCCCACAAGACACGGTCACTCTGCATCACCAAGTCCAATGAATTGCTGTCCAAAAAGTTGACCTTCATTATGATTTATGGACAGGGGCAGCATCAGGACCAGAGGCCATGCTCCCAGGGCAACCTCACAGCCCCCAGACCATCAATTGTGGTCTTTTATTGGAGATTCCAGGGTGCACATCTATTTATTCTCTTGTTGCCAGTGAGACTCAACTTTGTAAGTTCCATCGTGGCTATCGGTGGTGGTAGCCTGGCACTATCCAGTTCTTCTGGTCATGAGTCAATGTAGAGACACACTCACAGAGGTCTGTGTTCTCAGGTGTCTCATACTCTTCAGGGACTCCAATTAATCACAGATTATTCCTCTTAATAGAGTCCCATATGCTTCTTAATGCTTCTTCATTTTTCTTGAATTTCTTTCTTCTGATTTCTCCTCATAGATGCTAGAGGCAGTAGCTCTGTCTTCTAAATCAGAAATTCTCTTTTCCATTTGTTCCATTCTGTTTTCTTGGCTTTAAATTGAAGTTTCTATGCCTTTGATTTTGTCCCTGATCTGTTGGATTTCTGAGTAGTGATGTCCAATCATATCAAACAGCTTGCTTCTTTTTTTGTTCTGCTCTGCTGCATTTTGTTTAAGGTCTGTGAGAGCTCTCTATATAATCCTTTTGTATTCACTATCTGATAGTTTCAGAAAAGCTTCTTCATTTGGGAATTTGTGAGGTGGTTTCTTTTGGCAGCCTTCTGATGCCATCAGTGATTTCTGGGTTACTGTCTTCTCCAAAGTTTTTTGCTTTCGGGCTTCATGTGGGTTAATAGAGGCTGGGAGAGATGCTGTGAAGATATACCACAGTTGTTTCTCTAGGCCATCTTAAAATGAGAAGTAAAAAGTATTTGACAACTTCCAAAGTCAGTCATGTTTTCATGTGTATAGGTTCCTCTTCCCAGCTCACAAAGTAAGCACCTCTATGTTGAACCCCAGATGTTATAAACTAGCTCAAAATACAGAAGGGCTACCGGCCTGTTAGCCTCTGTTGTCGGGCCCCAGTTGTAGGCAATACTGTGTAGAATTCTGCTTTTCTACTGAAAAAGCAGTCTCTTCTGGGTAGGTGCTGCCTCCTAGCCCAGGAATTATGTCCAGCTGAGGCTTCTGTATGGATGACTCTGCCTTCCAACAAAACAAGATGGCGTCTGGCACAAGCTTGCCAGGTTGCCGAGACCAGGCTCTCGGCAGAAAGAGAGAACAAGAGTGGCGAAATGCCCAGAGTGCACAGCTTCTGCTGGTGTGCTCCAGCCCAGGTCAACACTGTGCAAAACACCGCTTCCCTGCTGGAAAAACACTCTCCCCCCAGCAGATGCTACTCCCAGCCTAGAAACCAAGTCTGGCGGGGCCTCTGCCTGGGCTTCTTTATTTTCCAATGGATCAAGATGATGTCTTGCACAAGAACATCTGTACAGCTACCACATAGTGGAGGCAGAAAGATAGTCCATTGGGGCCAAAATGCAGAGTCCAAAGCTGGGCTCTCACAACATGGCAATTACACTTGCCAGTCCCACCAGCAGTACAGCCAAGACCAGCAGCTAGTAAAGTCTCAGCTCTGCCTGCCAGCCAAAACAAAGGAGAAAAAAATCAAAATGGTGAGTTACCTTTGGTCTGTGCAAGCCTGTGCTTGCTGAGAGTGGGGTCAGTGAAAGAGAGGAGGTTCTGTGTTCAGTGGTATGAAGTCCCAATTAACAGCCCTATGTTGCACCCCAGGGCTCACTGGGTGTCCAGAAGGCTCCCTTTCATTATTATTTCAGGTCTCGGTTTCCAGAGTGATTTAGGGAGACGTGCGTTTAGTCCACCATCTTGACTCCACTCGCTGAATTGAAGTTTCTATCTCTTTGATTTTGTTTTTCATCTGTTCTGTTTCGTCATACTGGTGTTGCATCAGATCAAACAGCCTGCTTAATTTTTCAATTTGCTCTGCTGTATTTTGTATGAGGTCTAGGACGACTCTATATAATCCCTGTGTGTTCACCTTCAGATAGTTTCAGAAAAGTTTCTTCATCTGGAAAATTTTTTGCTTCTTTCTTTTGGGGGCCCTCTGAAGCCATGGGTGATTCATTCATTACTCCTTTATCCAGAGTTTATTACTTTTGGGGCATTGTGTGAGTAAATACAGGTTGAGAGAGATGCTGTGAGGATGGACCACAGTTGTTTTTCTAGGCCATCTTAAAATGAAAGGTAAAAGGTATCTAACCACTTTCAAAGTGAGTCAGGATTTCAGGCGTACAAGTCCCTTTTCCCAGCTGGCAGTGTAATCACCTCTATATCCAACACCAGATGTTATAAAGTAGTTCAAAATACAGAAAGGCTACTGCCCTGTTGGCCTCTGATGCCAGGCCCCAGCCATAGGTGGCACTGTGTAAAATCCTGCTTTTATGCTGGAAAAGCGCTCTCCTCCACACAAGCATTGCCTCCTAGCCTAGGAATTAGTTCCAGCTGAGGCCTCCACATAGGTATGTCTACCTGACAGTTGAACAATATGGAGTTCCACACAAGCTGCCTGCCTGCCTTAATAAAGGCTTCTCAGTGGCAGAAGTGGAAAGAGAGGCCAATGGTGTCAAGATGCACAGAGTCCACAGCCTCTGTTGTCTGGCCCCAGTCGTAGGCATCTCTGTGTAAAATACTGCTTTTCTGCCAGAAAAGTGCTCTCTTCCCATCAGGCCCTGCCTCCCACTCTAGGAACTAGGTCCATCTGGGGCCCTGTATGGGTACTGTGCATCCCAGTGGAACAAGATGGCATCCTACACAAGCTGACCACTCACCTTGATACAGGCTACTTAATGGTGGAGTCAGAAAGCGAGGCCAAAGGTGCCAAGATGCACAGTCCAAAGCCAGGGTCTCAAAATGTGGCAATTTTACCCGTGATCCCACCAGCATTGCTTCTGATATTAGGTGCTAGTCAAGTCCCAGGTCCACCCACCAGCTAAGGCAGAGTAAAAAAAAGTTAAAATCAAGTTACCTTCGGTCCATGAAAGCCAGCATTCAACCAGAGTGGAAATTGTTGAAAGAGAGTGGTATTAAGTCAAAATTGACAGCCCTATGCCATGTTCTAGGGCTCACTAGGTGTCCAGAAAGCTCCATTTAACTTATCAATTCAGGTCTTGTTTTCCAGAGGGTTTTAGGAAAACGTGTGCTTAGTCCACTGTCTTGACCCTGCCCCTATACCTTCATTTCTGAATAACAGTTTTGCTGGATATACATTTCTTGTGGACAGTACTTTTTATCACTAAATGTGTGACATTCCATTGTTATATGGCCTCCATAGTTTGAGTGAATGATCTGCCATTTATATTATTGTACATCCATTGTAAGTGACAAACCACTTTCTTTCTTTTTGTTGCTTTCAAGATTTTTCTTCTTGTTTTTTAAAGTTGTTTAACTATTATGGTCTTGGTGCAGGTCTTTCTGTGTTCATCTTCCTTGGAGTTTATTTTGCTTTTGGTTCTTAGATATGTAGGTAAATGTTTTAATCAAATTTTAGATATTTTCAACCTTTGTGTCCCAAAGTACTTTTTAGACTCCTTTTTTCTGTCCCTCTCCTTTGGATGCTTATTATGCATATATTTGTACACTTCAGCGTAACCATTTTTAGTAATAATGTTTCTTACTTTTCGTCAGAGTTCATATCTTAACTCACATATCTCCACAACTACTGAGTCTTGCTTCTGCATGTTCCTTCTGTGAGCCTCTGATATGAAGTTTTAATTTTATTTATTACATATTTTAACCACAGAATTTACAATTTTTAAAATTTATTTTGGAAATTTTTTTTATTTCTTTCAGAAATAGCTGTCTTTTTATGCTCTTCATTTGGTAAAAAATGTTCTAATGTTTTATTTTATATTTTTTAGAATAATTTCCTTTTGTTCTTTGACTATAACTAAAATAACTGATTTGAAGTCTTTGTATAGTAATTCCAGGGTCTAGATTTTCTTAGTGGCAAGACATAACGACTTACTCCATGCCCCCACCCTACTGATAAGGTCAATACTTTCTTGCTTCTTTGTCTGTCCTCTTTCTTTTTTGAAAACTAGACATTCTAAGTAACACAACACAGCAACTCTGAAAATTATATTCTCCTTCCTACTGAAGTTTATTGTTGTTTCAGTTTGTTATTGATTTTGTTGCTATATTTGGTGTGTTCTTTTTGTTAGCTTTTTTTTTTTTTTCCAGTATCTGTGTGTGTGTGTTGGGGCAAGACTTCAATTCTTAGCCAAGAAATTTATACTTCATTTCCCTGGCTGTATAGAGCCTGAAGATAACCAAAAATGAGAGAATAAGGCCTTTTCAGGCCTTTTCTGAAAGTGTCCACTACTCTGGTCATACATATAGGCCAAAAAATGCCTGTAATTTTGTAGATTCCTAGTCATATTCTGGATTTTATTTTTTTTAAAGTCCCTTATATATGAGTTGGAAACCCTGGTGTCACAATGGTTAAGTACTTTGGCTGCTGTCATGGATTGAATTGTACATCCCAAAAAATATGCGCAGCCATGTCCCTATGTCATGATTCGCAATGTTTTATGACTGTCCCCCATTTTGTGATTTCTCTGTGCTGTATGCTAGAGGATTAGGATGTGACTCTAAATCCCTTCCTAAGATTTTATTCCCTGCTCCACTGTAAAGGGAGTTTCTCTGGTGTATGGTTTGTAACACTCTTAATCCTTTCACTCTACAAGAGATAAAAGGAAAGAGAAGCAAGATGAGAATTGGGAACCTCACACCATCAAGCAAGCAGCACCGGGAGAAAAACGTGTCCTTCAGACGTGAGGTTCCTGCACCAGGGCACTCCCTGGACAAAGACTGATGCAATACTGCACATTCCTCCAGATCTGACAAAGGGGAAAACTTTCCCCTGGAGTGAACATCCTGAATTTGGACTTGTAGCCTACCAGACTGTGTAAGAATAAGATTTCCTTTGTTGAAGACATCCACTAATGTTATTTCTGTTAGAGCAGCACCAGCTGACTAAAACAGCTGCTAACAAAAAAAGTAAGCAGTTCAGACCCACTTGGTGCTCTTTGGAAATTCTATGGGACAGTTCTACTCTGTCCCAAAGGGTTACTATGAGTCAGAATTGATTCAACTGCAATGAGTTTGTTTTTTGCTTTTGTTAATCTACTTTACATCTTTGTCTTTTTTTCCCCTTCTAAACATTTTGCTTTTTTGGTAATCTCTTGTTTTGTTTGTTTTTTTGGCCCAACTTTTCAGGCAGTATGATGGAGTTTTTTGTTTGTTTGTTTTTAAAAAAAGTCACTATTTTTGTTTGTTTGTTTTTGTTTTGACATGCTCTTACTAAACAGGTTGTTTGTACTAAGCAGGCTCTGAGTCAAGTAAAAGAAGGACAAGTTTTGAGAGTGAGATATTTAAGAAAACTGGGCAGAACAAGTAATTCTCTGTGAACAGAGCTTTGAAGGAAGACCAACTACATTCTTCCTCCTGAGCCATTGACTAACAGGCTTCTGATTTCCACCAGGATTATGTGTTATAGGTTTTCAAGGACACCACAGATAGTTGGAGAAGTGTATACCAATATGGCAAGTTTAATCACCATAAAGCTCACTGTTATTTTCGAGTCACCTTCTTTAAGTAAATGATCCCCAGATTTATGCAAACCTTTGTTTGATTCTCAAAGTTCTAAAAAATTTGAATATGACCTATTGTTATATACCCTTATTTTTAGGTGTGGGAGACAGTTTTTGGAGGCCTTCATTCCATATTCCTGTTGATGCTAACCCATTATATATCTTTTAATCTTTAAACCAACTATGTTGTATGTATTTTATGCTGAATCAAATATTTTTCTCATTTATATAAAGGGTCTTAAGGATGTCCTATTTTTGCCAACTCATGGTGGTGATATTTGTGAAGGTATAGCAGCCATATTTATGATTTTTTCTATTAGTCTTGACAAATAGCTATGAAAAGTTACACCTTTACACAATATATAAATATTATAAAATTTTTGTTATCAAAATCGGTGTTCTGTTCACCATACATTCCATGTATTACATGAAATCTACAATGCACATAATCATCCCACCTAAAGAACAATTTGACACTTAAAAAAAAAATTGAGACAGTGGGGTCTGTGGCCAATCAGACAGGGCCTGTGTGTCAATGAACCACATATTCCAATAAAAACATCACCACCATTTGTCATGGTGTATATGAGAATCCATCCCAATCAGTTTCTCACTCAGTACAAAAACTGGGCTATCATAGAAATCTTTATACAGGAATATGTTCAGTATGACCAGTAATTATAAAGCAAATATCTAGTATGAAACATGTGCCATATACTGCTATGCATGTTCTTCTATATATGACATAAATATAACTTGGTGTATATATGCTAGAATTTCTGTAGGATATGTAACAAAGATTTAATTCTGAGTATTATTTTTACTTACTATTTGACCCAATACTTGCTAATTTCTCATGAATATCTACTTTATATTTTAAAATATATATTCTTTTTGGGGGAAGATAAAGGATCTTATATGTTTCAGTTATTTTATCCTTGATCTTAATATTGTTCAAATTTGTTATATACTGATTTTGTTGGTTTTCTTGATTTATTACTGAAATATATGCAACAAAACACTGTCATGGTATTGGATCCATCTATTTCTATCAATGTTTTATTTGTATATTGTGAAGGATCCTTACTAGGTTGATGCAAGATTATAATTACAATGGCTTCCTGGCAAATTCAGTATGTTATTTTTGTGTGGAGACTAGCTTCTTCCCAATTTTTTTTTTTTTTTTTGCTATCAGAGACTATTTTATAAAAACTTACTGTCAGTATTGGCCAATTTACCTACATATATATATATTACACATGCATATACATGTGCAGACCTGCAATTATTTAACCACCCAAAAAGAGAGAACTCTGGAGTAGTACTATAGTTATGCTATTCTAAAATAACTTGAAAGAAATTACACAATGATGAGGAAAATATGATTTAATTTTGGAAGTGTGATTTTAGAGACTGTGCAGTTTTCATTTGCCTTTGTTATTTGTCCTAAATGGATTTTTTAAAAATCTTTTTAATTTTTAATTTCCCCACAATTGGAAAATAACTGCCGTAAACACTATGTAGCTGAATTTCAAGTCTGTCTCGTTATATCTTATTTTAATAGTCTTGTTTTCAAAGCTTACCACTCTAATTTTAACAACTTTCCCTATGAATTTTCATTTGCTCCTTAGGTGTGCATACTTTTTATGGCATGTTTCATGTAATTTATGGAGTATCTAGATATTCATAGGAGGAGAGTTTTTGAGAATACTGTAGCTAGATTCTTGATTTGTCTTTATGATATTTGTTTTGAGGATCAATGGTTGAATACAAGCAATGTAAAAGAAAAAGTTAACAATTAAAACAAGAAAGAAAGTAGACATACATTCCAAGAGAAATTATACATGTTCAGAAATTAAATAACTGGCTGACTGCATAAATCAGGAAACATAGGACACATAGTTTTTGCTTTCTTCTTTATCTTTAAAGTTTTTCATGAATTTCTGTTTTTGTCCTCTATGATACGGTTTTTTACATTCACTTTTACTAAACCTCAGATCTTAAATTACTACTAAAAACTCTAATATTTTTTTCTGCACCTCTTTTTAACTAGTCTCCAAATTCATTCTGTTAGTTGCAACTAGCAGCAGTTTTTCTTACAGTAATACAGGATCATATCCCCCTCAGTTTAAAATCCATGAAAACTCTTCCTGTTGACTGCAGAATAATGAATGAATTTTATGTGCATTCAAAATACCTTTGTGATCTACCTGTTCTACTCAACAAACTACTCTGTTGCCTCTATACCACAATTTCTTTTTTCTAGCAAATTTATCAGTTGTTCAGTTTCTCAAATACTTTGATAATACCTCTGTAATTGGCATTTGAGTGAATTTTTCCCCAGACAGAGTTGTCTTCTATGGGCTCTCCACAAGTCTGGCTCATTGTCTTTTACAGATCTATGTTTGCATGTCATCTCATACAGAATTTTTTCTGACTAAGAAGCATCTTGCTAGAAACCTTGGTGGTATAGTGGCTAGGTGCTAGGTCTGTAAACTAAAAAGGCCTAGCAGTTTTAATCCAGCAGGTACTCCACGGAAATTCTGCGGAGCAATTCTACTCTGCCCTATAGCATTGCTATGAGTTGGAATCATCTTGATGGCATTGGGTTTGGTTTTTGGTCCACTCAAATGTTGTATTTTTTTTCTTTATCAGAGTAAGATGTTTGTTTTTCTTAATAACCTTTATAATTATTTAAAAGTTTGCATGTATATGTATTTGGAAACCCTGGGGGGTTAGTAGTTAAATGCTTCAGCTGTTAACCAAAAGCTCAGCAGTTCATATCTATCATACACTTCTTGGAACCTCTACAGAGCAGTTCTACTGAGTCCTATATGGTTGCTAGGAGTCACAATCAACTCAATGGCAATGGGTTTTTGGATTTTTATGTATTTTTTTTGTTTCATTTTTCTTTTCTTCCACTAGACACTGTTTCACAGAGACAGAAATTATATCTTATTCTAGTTTTGTTTCCTACTTATGTTGGGCACAGATTAGTCACTTAAAAAAGCATTACTCAGATGACTTACAGTTACTTCAGAGTTGATTACAATGTGACTTTTGTTAATCTTTTTTGAATGGTAAACTAAGTATCACATTATTTGTGAGAAACAGGATTTAGGCTCAAATCAGACACAAGTTGTTTTTGCCTAGTGTAATTAATAGATTAAATAACAAAATATTCTTCACACTAAAGTATTTATAAAAAAATAGATTATTATCAACTGAAATTTCATTGGGCAAAATATTTCCCCAAAAGGTGAAAGTGAAGGAAAGAATGAATGGATGATGTTAGTTTAAAAATACAATAAATAAAACATGATGCAGACTGAGAGCTGAACTTATTTGAAGGTACTCAGAGTAATTACTTACCTTATAGTTTATTAGTTATAAACAGTTACATGCTTTCAGAATGCAGTGAAAATCTTCAGATGTGAAAATAGCAAAACAAATGCATATTTAATACGTATATTTCATCCTTTGCTTTCCAGTATTAATCTGGTAAATGTTCCTAAATACTATGTTTATGACTTCAAATTTATAATGGATGCCATTTACTTTTCTTAGTAAAATAACTATTTAACTGAATTAGCCAACTTATCCTAGCCCTGGAGACCTTCTGGACTCTCCTTTCTTCAGACTTTACAGTGCTAACCACAAATTGACAGGTGCTTTCTCGAGATGTTATTATAGAGATAAATTGCTTTCTTTAAAGCCATGCCTTTGTTTTACATCCTCTGTAAGGTAATGAAAGTTTTTTTTGAAAGATTTAATTTATACATCTGTTTAGATTCTGCAGTTATCAGTAAATGTGTAATATTGTCCTAATGCAATTCCTTGTTAATACAGTTAAATCTTAATAAACTAGTAAATTTTTATAGTAGAACATGACTTCTATAATATCCAGTGCAATGCAGTTCTTAAATAATAATGGCATCCAAAGACAGTTATTTCTGGGTGTAAAATTATAATCTTTGCTTGATATAAGGGTAATCATAAGCATGTTGAATGAAAATAATCATGAAGACTAATGTGCTAGTCTAATTTTAAGCCAAGTCAGCCTGCCGTAGAAGATAGAAGACAAAAGATCCCTGAATGAGAGACAAAAGGCTTTATGATCCATAGCAGAGTAAGCAGCTTAAGTTTCATATTTGCTCCAGTTTCCTGTGTTTCTCTTGCCTCACAGTGGTGGCATGGGTGGTCTTGAGTGAATGCATCATGCTATGGACCTGCATCAAAGTCAAGAAAGCTCAGTTTTAGGAAACTCTAGCTTCTTATCATAGGCTGCTATCAACCTTGCCCAACCTTTTGCCCAAAGGAAGATATTATTTTTATTACACTGGACAGGAAGGTAGCTCTATGTTTGCTTAAGAGGCAGACACTGTCTCTGGCTCCTAAAAGAGTTTACTACACAAGCATTCTTGAAAAGATAGTGTGGAATAAAGGCAATTCCACTCCTCAAGAGCTGTACAGAAATAAGAGATACACAGAACACTGTCTTTAGACACTGGTTCATCCTCCTTAAATTTCAGTCTACAGTATTAAGTAGCAACAGCAAAAAAAGCCTAATCTCTAGCAATGGGGGTTAATTGTATTTTGTAGTACATAAAACACAGTATCTGATGTAGTGAAAACTAAAATTGTGTTATGGTAGTAGTAGAGGTAGTAGTAGTGGGATGTTATCAGCTACAAAACTATATTTCGTAAAGGGATTATGTCTCCACTGACAGTATACCTACATCTATATCTGTATATCAACAACATAAAATCTGGAAAGCTGAACTTAATAAAAAATTCTGTAAATCTATACATTTTACAATTATCAAAATTGTCTATCTGAAAATATATGAGTAGGAAATAAGAACAAGAGTTATGTTTTCTGAAATACTGCAGGTAAGAATTTCCTCTTTGCTCACTATATAAAAATAAAGCACTACTTCTTAAGTGAATATGAGCTTGAAATCCTGTAGATTTTGTACATCTTTGAGAAAAAAATGAAGGTTTCTCTCAGCCCAAATTCTCTAACACTTGTTCAATGGTTTCATTTCCATTAGACTCTCATTTGTGTCATAGGTCACTGTACAGAGAGTTGCTGTCATTTTTAAGATCTCAGTTGAAATGAGAAATATCCTTCTAATCTACTTCCTCACTTGGAAATCTATTAATGTACTCAAGTATTAAAAGTATGACAAATGTGTGCATTTGAGTGGGCTTATAAAAATTGGTATACTGTCTAGAAGAACCCTATTTTTGCTTTACATCTGTGTATCTTATTATATTGATTGCCAGTTTGACTCTGCCGGGTGCTCCTTGGAAACTCTATAGAGCAGTTTTACTCTGTTTTATATGGTCGCTATGAGTTGGAATCAACCTGATTGCATGGGGTTTATCTTATTAGTTAGGACTCTTTCAGTCACAGGTAACAGACTGTCAGTTAACACTGAGCAAATATATATACTATCAGTCTTCAGTTTACTAAGTTCTAAAGATGAACGTGTCACTGAAGACAAGCTAATCATTGTAATCCATCTTTTTGGACTATGGTTATTACTTTGAATTGCTTCTTATTCAGTAAACTGAAATGACTTTCAGTCTTTTCACAAAACCTTCACAGCCAAAGCCACACCCCAGTACTGTATCCTAAAATAGTCTCACTGAATTACTCGTCCATGAGCCAGTATTTCTGACCTTATGCATGTCTGCTTTTTTTCACTAATAATGTTTTATACAAATCAAAACCACAATAACACACCACTATACACTAATTAGGGTGGTTATAATAAGTAAACTTTTAAAAAAGGAAAATAGTAAGTTTTGGTAAGAATGTGAAGAAATTGGAATTTTCATGAATTACTGGTTAAAATGTACAATGATTCAATAGTTGCAAAAAATGATTGTTCTTTAACAAGTTAAACATAAAATTGTTGTTTCACTCTGAAGTTCTTTACTTAGATATAAACCTTAAAAGAACAAAAATTTGGATGAATATGAAATAAACAATGTTATTAATCCCTGGGTCATGTTTTTCCTATGCTGTTCATTCTCCAGCTATCTTTATGCACTATCAAACAGATAAAATAACTCAGGTTTTAAAATGATTTAGAAGTGTAGTAATGTTAATCTCAGGTAACATAGATTTTAATGTAAAAATACACCATCATGGACAAGGATGGTCACTATTTCTGAAAGGTTCAATACATAAACAAGACTTAACAATATTAAATTTTCATGCACCCAATACTAGAGCATCTAAATACATCGAGCAAACACTGACTACACTGAAAAATTAGATAGATCCCTCCATAATAAAAATATGAGACTTCAACACTCCATTTTCAGTACTGGACAGATCTAGAAAAATTTTCAGTAAAGTAATTCTGGATAAGCAAAACAGCACTGAAGAAGAGGAACACAGTGGGATGTCTCTCACTACCCAACCTTAGAACCTGCTACACTGCCACAGTAGTCAAGACAGACTGGTACTAGTACAAAAAGAGACAAATAGATCAATGGAACAGAGTTGAGACCCCAGAGATGTGATCATCCTCCTATGAACATTCATTTGATATTTGGGAAAAGAACTAAGATTGTAAACTAGGGTAAAAACAGTTTCTTTAACAAATGAATATCCATCTGTTGGCAAATGGATATCCATCTGCAAAAAATTAAAACAAGACCCATGTCTCACATCTTACACAAAAACTAACTCAAACTGGATCAAAGATCTAAATATCAAACTCCAGACTTCAGTATCGACAGACAAAGCAGGATCAACAGATGAGAAAACAGATAAACAGGAACTACTAAGAATAAAACACTTTTGCTCATTCAAAGACTTTATCAAAAGAATTAAAAGACCACCTACACAATGCAAAATAATATTTGGTAGCTATACATCAGATCAATATCTGATCTCCATAATCTACAAGATTCTGCAAAATATCAACAAGAAAGTGCAAATAACCCAATTAGGCAATGGGCAGAGGAGATGGACAGATGCTTCACCAAAGAGGACATCTCAGTAGCCAAAAGACACATAAAGAAATGCTCACAATCATTAGCTATTAAAGAAATTCAAATCAAAATTACAGTGAGATAACCATGTCACTCCAGCAAGGTTGACTATGATTCCCAAAACACAAAACAACAAATGCTGGAGAGGCCGTGGAAAAATTGGAACTTCTCTACACAGCTGGTGGGATTGCAAAATGGTACAACCTCTTTGGAAAGCAATCTGTTTCTTCCTTAAAAAGCCAGAAATATATATGCAATTTGACCTAGTAACCTCACTGTTTGGAACATATCCTATAGAATCAAGTCCATTCACACCAACTGACACATGCACTCAAATGTTTATTACAACACAGTCCACAAATAGCAAAAAGATGGAATCAACCCAGTTGCCCAACAACAAATCAGTGAATAAATGAACTATGGCATATAGAACACTATGCAATGATAAGGAATAATGATGATTTTAGGAAGCATCTCATAACCTGGTTTAAATTGGAGGACATTATGTTGAGTGAAATCAGTCAACAGCAAAAGGACAAATATTGTATGAGACCCTTTCATGTACAGAAGAAAAGACTGACGGCTGCAAGGGCGGGGAGGTAGGGAGGTAAGGATGGAGAGAGAAGCTTGGTTACAGATTAGACAGTTGATAGAAATTTGGTTGGGTGAAGGTAGTGACAGCACACAGTAGATAGAAGACCAACTTAATTGTACTTCAACATAAACTGAAAACTGTTCTAACATTAACCCAATGTTGCAAGGATAGACTAGCAGAGGTGGGGGTTAGGGACCATGCTCTCAGAGGACATCAAGGCCAGTTGGTGTATCTAGTTTATTGCTAAGAGAGTCTTCTGCGCCCCATATTGGCGAGTGGTGTCTCGGGTATCAAGCTGCCATATGAAGTACACCAAATGGTCCCAACTCAGCATGAACAGATTACCACCAAGGACAAGAAAGGGTTTAGGGAAAAAGCACCCAGAAGACAGAAGAACCCACGTGAATGGGTGACTGCATCAGTATGTGACCAGAAGAACCTGATGGTCCCAAGCCACCACCAAAGACAGCTATTATGGAGCACACTATGCCAACTCCCAATGGCAACACAAGAAAAAGAGGGGTGTGCCTCAAGAACTCCACGAGGGGGACGGAGTCAAGACGGCAGACTAAGCGCATGTCTCCTTCTATCCCTCTGGAAACCAAGACCTGAACTGATAATCAAATGAAGCCTTCTGATCACCTAATCAGCCTCAGGACACGGCACAGGGCTGTTAACTGGGACTTCATACCACTGAGCAAAAAACCTCCTCTCTTTCGCTGACTCCCGCTCCTGGCTAGCCCCGGCTCTCACGGAGGGAAGGTAAACGCAGCATTTTGACTTTTTTTTCTCTGTCTCGGCTGGCAGGTGGAGCTGGGTCTTGCCTAGCGGCTAGACTCAGACACGCTGCTGGGGGCATAGACAGGCGAAATTCCCATATTCTGAGAGCCAGGCTTGAGACTCTGTTAATCTAGCCACTTTGAGCCTTTTGTTTTATATCTGCGTAAGAGGGGTTTGAGCAGAATTTCACAGTCAGTGTGCGGGACACCATGTTGGTACCGAGATTCTAGCAGGACCTAATTCTTAGCCTGGGAGCCAGCGCCTGCAAACAGGACAGCACTTCTCCTACAGAAAAGCAGTAGTTTTCCCAGTACCACCTACGCTGCAGGCCCTGCAACAGAAGCAGAGGAATCACTACCTCTCGGCACCTTTAGCCCCTCTGTCTGCTGCCTGTGTGGAGGGCGCCATCTAGGATACGGTGGCAGCAGCTGGACCTAATTCTTAGCTTGGGAGCCAGAGCCTGCCCACAGGCTCTCGTCAGATTTCTCAGCAGAAACCATGCTGGCACGGAGACAGTGGCATGATACGTTCAAAGCTTGAAGGAGAAGAACTTCCAACCAAGAATTATATATCCTGCAAAACTATCTTTCAAATACAAAAATGAAATTAAGACATTCCCAGATCAACAGAAACTCAGAGACTTTGTAAAAACCAAACCCAAACTACAAGAAATACTGAAAGAAGTTCTTGGCTTTGACTTAGAAGAACGAAGCCACTAACGTTATTTTTTAGAACGACACACTACTCAATACTCTTTTAGGGAAGGCTTCAAAGTCAGTCACAGCTTTAATACGGAAAGAAGCAATCCAGTTACCATCATGAAAACTACGTAGTCATCATAATAAAAGGAGGGATTACTACAGTTGTTACAGTCCTTCCAGATGGAGAGGAAGATGACAAGACTGGTAGTAATCAAAATTGGGTTTATATATAGTTTATTAAGGGGAATCATAGGAGCAGCTGTAAAGCGCAACAGAGATGTATCATACCATCTCAAGAAATGTAACACACGAGTCTCAACAACTACAAAACCAGCTCTGAAAAAGGTGAAAAATCAACTCACAAAAAAGAACGTCCCAGAACAGACTAATAAGAACAACAGAGAAAACATCAACATAAAAATAAACATATCACAATAGCAGCAGTGAACACATACCTGTCAATAATTACATTGAATGTGAACAGACTGAATGCTCCAGTAAAGAGACACCGAGTGTCATCTTGGATCAAAAGACATGACTCATCCATATGTTGTCTACAAGAAACTCACTTGAGACCTAACGATAGGAACAAACTGAAAATTAAAGGATGGAAGAATATATATCAAGCTAACAATGAACAAAGAAGAGCAGCGGGGCAATTCTAATCTCAGACAAAATCAAGTTTAATGTCAAATCCACCATCATGAACAAAGATGGACTCTATTGCTGAAAGGTTCAGTACACAAGCAAGACTTAACTATATTAAATATTTATGCACCTAAAACGATAAAGCTCATCCAAGAAAAGGTAGGAACAACAATGTAAGTTTTAATACACAATGAGGACAGACTCCAAAATCTGTCAAAGAAACCACAATCAACAGAAGAGAAAACAGATAAATGGGAACTACTAAGAATCAAACACTTTTGCTCATCCAAAGACTTTATTAATACAATTAAAAAAACACCCACAGAAATGGGAAAAAAGATTTGGCAACTCTATGTCACACTGATGCCTGATCTCCATAATCTATAAGATACTACAAAATATCAATTAGAAGAAGATAAACCATCCAATTAAGCGATGGACAAAGGAGATGGAATGACACTTCACTAAAGAGGAGATCCAGGCAGCCAAAAAACAAATGCGGACATGTTCACAATCCTTAGTTATTAAAGATATTCAAATCAAGATGACAATCAGATACCATCTCACCCCAACAACATTGACCATGATCCAGAAAACACAAAACAACAAATGCTGGAGAGGCTGTGGAGAAAGTGGAACCCCCCTACACTGTTGGTGGGGATGCAAAATGGTCCAGCCTCTTTGGAAAGCAATCTGGCGCTTCCTTAAAAAAATGGACATCGATATACCATTTGACCCAGTAATTCCACTATTTGGAATATATCCTGTAGAATCAAGGCCTTTCACACCAACGGACACATGCACCAGGATGTTTACCGTAGCACAGTCCACGATAGTAAAAAGATGAAATCAATCCAGATGCCCAACAACAGAAGAATGGATAGGTAAACTATGGTACATGTACTCAATGGAGCACTATGCACTGATAAAGAATAACGATGATTCCAGGAAACATCTCCTAACCTGGTTTCAGCTGGAAGACATTATGTTGAGTGAAAGTAGTCAGCGACAAAGAGACACTGTATGAAACCTCTACGGTAAGATCTCAAAAACAGACTTGTGTATAGAAGAAAAGAC
This sequence comes from Heterohyrax brucei, assembly GCA_028571685.1. Lineage (NCBI taxonomy): Eukaryota > Metazoa > Chordata > Mammalia > Hyracoidea > Procaviidae > Heterohyrax > Heterohyrax brucei. The sequence goes on along the minus strand of CM053145.1, from coordinate 57,039,325 downwards.
TCTTTGACAGCTGCAAGGGAAAGGAGGGGGGGAGGGCGAAGGGGGGAGGATTTAGTTTAGATAGTTGCTAGAAATCTGGTTGGGAGAAAGTGGTGATAGCACACATTAGAAACAAGAAAAACATTAAGTGGATTTCAGCATAACTTGAGTACTCCTTCCATCTTAATCCAATATTGCAAGGATAGAGTAGCTGGGGCAGGGGACAGGGGACCATGCTCTTAGGCGAAATCGAGGCCAATTGGCACAACTAGCATTTTGCTAAGAGAGCTCTCTGCACCCCACATTGGTGAGCGGCATCTGGGGTCTTAAAAGCTGCCAAGCTGCCATCCAAGGGCACAGCAAATGGTCCCAACTCAGCAGGAACGGATGCTCACCGAGGACCAAAATGACATGCGGTAAAGACAACCTAGAAGACAGAGAGACCTGCAAGAGTGGGTGCCTTCATCGACTTGGGACTGGAAGAACTGGATGGTGCCCAGCCACCACCAGTGATAGCCACGATGGAGCTCACTAGGTTGAGTCTCACTGGCAACACAAGAATAAAAAGGGGTGTATCCTGAGATCTCCACTGAAAGACCTCAGTCAATGGTCCAGCTCTCAGGGTTCCCCTGAGAGCATGGCCCCTGGCCCTGAAGCTGCCCTTACCCATAAATTATAACAAAGGTCCACTCTTTGGACAGGAATGGATTGGACTTGGCAATGCAGAGTGACCATATATTGGTTGCACTTTATGGTTCTATACATCTATAGGATATCATCCTGCTGATCTCTGGCTGGAGGAAGGAGAGAGTGTGGAGAGGAGCGGAAAGGAGGCTGTTGGGAGGATGAGACATGTATGGAGCAGAGAGGAATAGTGTGCTGTCACCAGACAGGGAGAGCAGTGGAAGCTGCATATAGGTGGGCATGTAAATTTATACGGGAATGTACATTTTCACTCAGTTATGTTAAATAAAAAATAAAAAAAAAAGGAACTGATGGTCCTGCATCCTGGGGGTTCCCCTGGGAGCATGGTTGCTAGACCTGCTGCTTCCCCTGACCAGAAATCATTACTGGGGTCAACTCTTTGGACAAGAATGGATTGGACTCGGGAGCAAAATGTGACCATATGGTGTGTGCACTTTATAATTCTATGCATCTATAGGGTGCTGTCCTACTGTCCTCTTACTCGAGGGGAAAGAAGAAGATGGCGAGGAGGTGACAGGAGTTTGTTAAGAGGATATGATATGTATAAAATGGAAAGGAGGAGTGTGCTGTCACTAGGTAAGGAGAGCTGGAGTTGCAGACAGGCAGGCATGCAAATCTAACTTGGATTGTATACTTTCATGCAATCACAATTTTAAAAAAAGTAAATATATTAGCTCTTCTCTCTTGTTTCCAAGGAAGGGTCTTCCTTCCCACAGAACTGTATGCAAGGGTTCACACGTTGTCTTTGGAAGTTTCTTTCCACATATTGTTTCCATATGATTTGGCATGGCTCAATCTTCAGGCGTGATCTCTCCAGAGGACAAGGCAGTTTTAGCATACATACATAAGTGCAGAATATTTCATCTCTTTGTTGTTTGTCATATACATATACCCTCATTTCCACACATCTGTAATTACTGAATATAATGTAACAACTATTCTACAGAAAATGGCAAAACACACTTTTCAATGCCACAAAATTATCAAATCAATTGTTCACTCTAAAGTGGTACTAAATGATAAAAAGACAAATCTAAGACGTACCTCTAAGTCTACGATGATCCATTTTCAATATTCTAAACTGTATTGACTAAGTAATTTAGTCAGTGGAATGATTCTCATTGATTGCTTGATCATGGAAAGGGAAACAGAAGTGATACAAAGCATTCAGTAATTTTAGCATACACTGTATTCAGTAAGAACTTCCTTCCTGGTGGCAAAGGTCCCCCTTTTAGTTTTCTCAGTATGAGTATTTGGCACTCTGCATTCCAGTGTATCTGCTGTCTGTAGCCCTACATGAACTGAAATAAGTAGAACAGTATGTTTCTTTTTCAGGGAATTGTTTGGATTTTTCTGACTACTGCCTAAGTGTCCAACTGAGGAGGTTTGAAAAGTACTATAAGGATTGAACACTAACAATGACCTATTTACAAGGCTTTTTCTGGGGTCTCCTGAAAACTATAGATAGCCTGTGCCCAGCTTTGTTTTCTTGTAACTGTTTAACCAAAGTCAGAGTGGAGCCGCACTGTCTTGAATTTGAGCACAGACAATATGATTCACGTCCTTTTGAGGTAAATCCTTATGTGATGTACATGTCCAGATCCCTCCATCTAATAGATTCGAGCTGGCCTTGTCCTAAAGCAGTAAGGCAAACCTGATTTGTTACCTATTTAATTTGTAATCCAGTTTGAGAATTAAACATGTAGTGTTCCTTTGTACATCTCATGTCCCAGTCATATATTTTTCTGCGTTTCCTGTATTCCAACTGAACTTTGCTTAAAATGCAGATTCAAGAGTTTGCATTTTTGTAAGCATGTGATTATCTTAAAAAATAAACTTCAGCAATTTTAGTTCTTTGATTTTAGGCATAGCATGTGTTGTTTTTAAAAAGCTACATCATGTTTCCTTGTTCTCTTTGATAAAATGAAGTAGTCTAAAGCAAGCTTGATGCTTCCTTAAAACACCTAATCGAAGGCAGGAAGTAGTAGAGAGTTCAAAACTGTGTATGTATAAGTTTCTAAATTCTGTGGGTGTAGAGTCAGAATACCAATATGTAACAAATATACTTTCTTGTTGATATTTTACCAATTAAAATCACAAACTTGTTAACCCAAATTCTTTTACTCAGCTCTGCAGTGTAGGGTCCAGTGCTTGTAAATCACCATTTCTAACTTGACAATGTTTATTTGGTCAGCATTTGAGTGGAAGTTAGAAAATTATAAATTAGATTGTTTTAAGTCAGTTTAGTGACTCACATAAATGTTAAGGCTAAGGCTAGAATATCTTACCAGTCTGTCAGTTTCTCACACTGTGATGGCTTCTGTGTTTCTGGGATGCTGGAAGCTATGCTACTAGTATTCAAACTACCTGCGCCATCTGTAATGGGTAGGTTTCAGGGTAACTTTCAGACTAAAGTAGACTAGGAAGAAAGATCTGGCTATCTATTTACAAATATTAGCCAATGAAAACCTTGTGAACTACAACAGAACTCACTTGCTTTGTGCACATTAGGAATAACCAATTACTAGAGGAGGACATCATGTTTGGTGAAGTAGAGGGCCAGAGGGAGGGCAAGGGCAACCCTCAGTGAAATTAACTCATCCATTAGCTGCAATATTGCACTAAAACATACTGGTGATCCTGACGATGACATAGGACCAGGCAGAGTGTTCTCCTATTGTATGTAATGTCACTATGAGTCAGAATCAACTCAACAGCAGCTGTCTATCTATCTTACCTTACTTAGTGTAGTACAAATCATATTACTGTATTTTTTCTTTCCAATTTGGTCTGAGTGGTTTTACTCTTCAGATATGCCTTTTGTAGTTGATGGACATAATTTAAGTCTTCTGGCAGAAAGAACATCTTTTTGTTGTTGTAGTCATTGTCATAGGCAATAATTCTGACTTTGCTAACCATACTTGGGTTACCATCCATTCTTAAATCACCCCTAGAGTTTTCTTTGAACAGCTTTGCTGGAGTCTCTCTTCTTCTGTCTCTTACACGTACACTCACATGTACACACATATTCCATACAAGGAAGGAAAGTTAAGTGATTGAGATCACCAAATTGAGCACATGACTTAGAAGAGGAGCAGATGTCCATACAGAGTACACACAGATGTACACTAACAGACAGAAAGACTAAAAAGGTTTCACTAAAAGTGTTCTGTGTCTAACTACCTTAGATCCTTTGTTGAGTCCGAGCAGTAAGATGGGCAGTTATCCAACCGAAAGGTATGTAACGAACACTCTTTGTGACCCATAAAAGCTGTAACTTAATTAAAAATATAAGATATATTCTCAAATAACTGTAATATGAGGCCAAATATAGTAAAGCCATCAGGAGATGCTGTTTGTGGCTTAAGTTGAAAGAGTAGTGGTTTGCTAATGGGTCTCCTGGTTACTTCTGGCTTGAGACTTCTATTTCTGCTGCATTGTCCCTCTATTCATTTTCTCTCCTATGTTTTTTTTTTTCCTTTTGTTCATATTCATGGCTAGAAAGCAATGCAATTTTCTTATTCTTTTAAACGACCTGAAACACAAGGGAAGCAACATTTTACATACGAATTACAGCAATGAATTGAGTATTTGAGTACTTGGTATTATTTAAAACTGAGTACTATCTCTTTAGTGCTTTACTGGGTTCTGCCCTAGGTTACTTTATAATATCATTGTTTTCCACATTATGAGACAGTGAAAATACTTAGTTAACTCAACATCCTTCGTTTGAATAATGACACTCTTGTGGTCAGTCCTGATTCAGACCCTACGGTTGTTAGAGAAAGAGGAGATTTCTTATAACTACACCTTTTACAAACAGGAAAGGAGCTGAGGAAGCAAAGTCATCAGAGGTTGGTAGAAGATCAGAAAAGAGGTTAATAACAAGTCCACAGGAAATCAAGTCAGAGCTTGCAAGAGAACTCTGACAGGCAAAGCACATCAGATATTTTCAGTTTGGAATGAGACTAAAGTGACACCTCCAGAAGAGGTCTATGGGAAAGGCTTTCTCCAAAATCACAATGGTATGATTTGCAGCTGCTCACAGAGATGGTTCAGGACTGGACGGTATTTAGTTCTGTTGTGTGTGGGGTCTCCACGAGTCGGGTGATGGCTTGTCAGCAGCTTACAATATGAAGTTAACACCTATGTTCTCTGCAGCATCGGACAGCAATCCTGGGGATGGTTTTCATCAGCGAGGATAACAGGTAAGGATGTGAGTCATGGGAAAAGCAGATAAACTGGGACCAGCTGGGCAAGTCTATATCTGGCTCTATATTGTGTCATTTTTAATCTGATAGTAATGTCTATGCCTCCTTTTTCCCTTCCTTATATCACTCAACTTCCTGTTTATACCAATTTATACCAACTCAATACCAGGGACTTTCAGGTTGTGTGTTGTGGAAAATGTTGTTCTCAGCCCTAATTGGGAAACTCAGGTGGTGCAGTGCTTAAGTGCTGTGGCTGCTAATCAAAACGTCAGCAGTTTCAATTCTGCAGGTGTTCCTTGCAAACTCTACGTGGCATTTCTACACTGTCCTACAGGGTTACTGTAAGTAGGAAACAACTAGACAGCCATTTCAGTCCTGTGTTGATAGCATCATTTTATATAGTCTATCCATTTTTAACTTGTCATGGATATAAATCTCATTTAGTAGCCACATTTCACTTGCAATAAAGAAATATCAAAAACATCTTTCCACCTAACATGATTTTACTAAGCCATGCATAAGTAATACATGCGGACCCTCTTTCCAAAGAGACTACATGAAAGCCTGTTAGCCATTCTTCTATAATTCTTATCCCTCTTCAAGCTCATTTTTTTCTGTGCCTTTTGGTGTACCTTAACACAGAAATTATTAACACATCCGAGGTCTGACAATGAAGTCCATAAACTTAATTGTTCTAAGTGCTATGTACCTAATTGCTAAATATGGTTGCCTTTGAAGTACTCCCCTTGAGAAGTTGTGCACTGATGTCAAAGCCTAGTCTACTCTTCAAAGCAACTTTAGAGCTGTTGCTGGAGTGGCCATTACAAACCACGGCAAGGCGGCAAGTTCGCAAACTTAATTGTATGGTTGTCTGTGAGGGAGTTTTCAGCCAGTAAACAACTGTATTGGAATACCCTTCCTCCTCACATGATCTGGCCTCCAATGACTTGTTTCTTTACCCAAAGATAAAGGAAATATTGAAAGAAAGACATTTTGATGACATTCAGGACATCAAGGGTAATACAAGGACATCTCTGATGGCCATTCCAAAACAAGAGTTCCACAGCTGCTTTGAAGGGTAGACTAGGAGCTGGCATCAGTGTATAGCTCCCCACAAGAGCACTTTGAAGGTCACCACAGTGATATTCAGCAATGAGGTATATAGCATTTTTTCTAGGATGAATGCTCACACTTAATTGGCGGTCCTATTAAGAGTAGGAGTGGTATATATAAAAGTGTTAATATAATATAATAATATAATATTCACGTATATACAAGGAATACATTGCAACTACTAAAATCTCTATTCCCATAATAGATCGTAATATCTATTCATTTTCTGTTACTGCATAACAAATTACCACACATTGAACAGCTTAAATACCACTATTTATTATCTCAAAGTTTTTTTGTTCAAATATTGGGACGTAGTATGACTGGGTGTTCTATTCGGGGTCTCTCTAGGCTAAAATCAAAGAATTGGACGGATTGGGTCCCCTTCTGGAGCTCAAGGTCCTCTTCCAGACTCACATGATTGATACAGAACTCAGTTCTTTGTGGTTGTAGGACTGAGGTTTATGCTTACATTCTGGCTTGTGGACAGAGGTCATAGTCTGCTCCCAGATAATGCCTACAGATCCTATGAACTTGGCCTCTCCACAGCATAGCAATTGACTTCTTCAAAGTCAGAAGAATCTCTCTCCAGTAAGAGCAAGTACTCTCATTATAAAAGCTGCTCTGTTTAAGTCATGGCCATCCAGAATAATCTCTCTTTAGATTAAGTCAAAAATCAAACAAAGAGAACCTTAGGTGTGCCTGCAAAATTCCTTCACCTTACCATATAATGTCATTTAATCATGGGAATGCAATCCATCACATTTATAATCTCTCACATGCTCAAAAAGGACAACAATGAATGGGTCTGCTCATTATAGAGTTGATTGAGGAAGGAAAAGTTGAGACTGATTTAGAGCACAGTATGCTCACCTTCCAAATGAGGACAACAGTAACATTATAACCCTACTGAGGATTTGCATTACAAACATACACACGAACTAAAAATAAAGCAAAGCAGACTGATACTCTAGGCTTCAAAATGCAAAGAAACAGAATGTAAATTTCATGTGGCCCTCAAACCTCAGGGAACCTATGTCCTTAGGTTCCTCACCCTCACTTTTACCTCTCCTGTTACCCGACCTCCACCTCCCCAGCACCAACCTCCTACCATGAACCGTAAGCATAAAGGCAAAATTATGGCTGTAATTAACTTTCTGCTGTTACTATGGGGAAGGGGTATACGTACTACAGTTGTGCGAAAGTTGAGAAACTGTGAACAACTAGTAACTTTGAAACAGCCGAGATAGAAGAGGCAAAAGAGCTGAAAGAGGAATGCTTTTAGCTTCCTCATAAAACAAAAAAAAAGTATTTCCTAGAACTGATCTGGAATAAATTGATATTTGTGGAAATATATGAAATATATAATTAGATTTCAGAGTATAAAGAAAAGTTTATAAGTAATAAACTGCAATAAAAAGATAATGTGCAAGAATCTCTAAAATATTTTTAAATTCACGTATATTATTCAAATTTAAACATATTATTTTCTATATATTACAGTGCAAAGTGTCCAAATTTATAAATCATTAGGGTAATTTTTTTATTTTATGTATCATAAACTTTCTGCTTTTGTGAGGTTTTAACATCTAAAACAAGCATTTTTAAGAAGACTGTGTAGGCACATGTGAAGTTAGCTCAAGTATTTTTTATTTAGGGAAAACATTTGTATCCCTTAAATAGTTACACTGATATTGATGGATCCCTAAAAGTGCTGTAAAAAATAATAATAAAATAATGCTGTGATTTGAGAAATGTCTCTACAGATTCTACAAAATGAATGCTTTCAGTGGTAAAATGTATCAGTTTAGGTTTTGTTTCTAATTTTCCAAATTTAGTGCTGTACAGAGAGTAGCAGAATGGCAGAAAGCAGCACTGATTAAGGGAGTGTTCTCACAGTGTCAGAACACCTGCCTGTTAAAACCTGAGCAGGAACCTCATATTCCTAACAAATAAATGATAATAGAAACAGAGATTTGGATTGGCTCCACATGACAGGGTAATTATATTAATCTGTTTTTTTGTTGTTATTGTTGTTGTAGGTTTGAATATAAGGCAAGGTGTTAAATCACAAATATCAGTGAGAGAAAATACAAATTATTTTTCTTTGAAAGCTGCACTTTTTTTCTTGTATTCAGAAGCTTTTAAATTATTCTCTTGATAAATTATAACTACGTGAATTATTTTACTGTGATTGAAATGACAGAATAAATAATACTGTTTCCTTAATTGTCTTTGGGAAAATTTGTAAGATTTATAATATCAAAATCAATATTCATAGAAAACAATGTAAGCTTTTAAAAAATGAATCCTAAGTGTGCTTTCTTTTTATTGTAGTTCCGGTTTTGACACTACCCTGGAAAGTGACTTATAGTTTTTACTTAGTGCCTTTTTCTCTATTACATACTGGCTTTCTGAAATTTATCTGCTGCCACTGAATGAAAACGAGACAGTAAAAGAACTACACCACTATAGAGATTACAGTTCCAACCTGATTTCAAATTGGATGCTGTACACAGAAAAGTGTCAAATGGGTCTAGAGAAACCATACGGACGCCATTAATCAGGGCCCTTTTGTTATTCGGTGATTTCCATAGCTCTCTCACTATCAGACTCAAATTCTTGTAGTTTGCATCCCTAGGGAATTATTCTATTCTCTCCCTTCTTCTTTTTTATAGAAAGATATTTTTAAACTTACATTTTTCCCTCTGAATTCCATTCCCTATTAGCTGCTGTGCACAGCTTGCTTGACTGCAAACATTTCCCTCTGTAGAAATAGATTTTATTTTCAGTACTTAGGTAATGATTCATCTGAGTGAGGTCCTTTTTATAAGTGAATGGAACTTCATCCTCCAAGTAATTAGAGTATGTTATTCTGAGGAAAGATAACTGTTGATAATTAAATTGATTTTCCACATATATTAAAGTTTACATTTTCTTATATTCTGTACTGATATGACAATGATCTGTTTGAATGTTTAAAAGTCAGAAAGTGAGAATTCAGTACTTGAGCAAAATGTGAAAGGCTTAGTTGTATTGATTACGTACTATGTATTAGGAAACCAATAGGTATCTTTTACATACCACAATACATTTTATAGTCATGACATAACTTCATAGTGAGATTTACCATTGTAAGCATATAGACAAGAAAACTGACTCAGAATTCTTAAGGAATTTATGATCCTACAACTAACAATTGTTGCTAAGAAATAAAAACTGTTAGGCCATATTCTCATTACTGTCTTCTAGTTTGAAAGCAATTACCTGTATTGCAAAAGACAGAACCTGGAAATATAGAAACAAAACCTTTAAGCTGTTGCACTAATTGAAAAAAGTACATTCCACATAACCTTTAATTCACTGAAAGAAAGATCCTGAAGAGTTTCATCATTAGTCCTCTTTTCTACATAATCCAACCAAAAGAACAAGTCATGCTGGAAAAATAACAGCCATGTTTATATCCCCCATTGTCCTTTAAACAATGCTGAATGGCTAGCTGGCTTTATACCTACCTGCTGGTCCTTCAGAAGCAAACAAAGAAATGTTATTGTTTTCTGATACTCAAAAAGATGTTACGGTATTTATAGAAAAAGAAATTAACTACTTGCTGGGATACTGGGCCTAAAATGCTACATCACCATGGGTGCTATTAGTCAGGCTGTGCAAATATCCAGGAGAGTGGAAATTGACTTGACAGCAACAGATTTTTTTGTTTGTTCATTTGTTTTCAAACTTCCTTTAGTTGATGAAGGAAACCTTGGTGGCGTAGTAGGTTGAGTGCTACATCTGCTAACTAAATGGTCGGCAGTTCTAATATGTCAGGGGCTCCTTGGAAACTCTATGGGGCAGTTCTACTCTGACTTCTTGAGTCGCTATGAGTCAGACCCAACTCAGTGGCAGCAGTTTTAGTTAATGAAAGTAGTGGTTCTTTCAGTGGTAAAATTCTTGCCTTTTGTAAGGGAGACCTGGGTTTGATTCCTGATCAGTGCACTTCCAGTGCACTGCTCCCCTGTCTTAGAGGTTTCTCTGTTGCTGTGATACTCAACAGATTTCAGTGTTGCTTCCAGACTGAGACAGGCTAGAAGGAAAAGCCAGTTGATCTACTTCGGAATATTGGCCGATACAATGCTACGGAGCACAAAGGTACTATCCTCTCCTGCACAAAGTTGACCATGAGTTGAGAAACTCATAGCAGCAACAAAAACAACAATACGTTTAGGGAATCCCTGGATAGTGTAAACAGTTAATATGCTCAACTGCTAAATGAATGGTTGGAGGTTCAAGTCTGCCCAGAGGTGCTTCAGAAGAATGGCCTGGCTATCTACTTCCAAAAATTTAGTCTTTCGAAACTATATAGAGCACAGTTCTACTCCGACATATATGGAGTTGCCATGAGTTAGCATCAGCTTCATAGCAACTAGCAATCTGCTTGAGCCATAAGCCAATTTAAGTTCTCTCTTTCTTTCCCCCTCCCTTCCTCCTGTTGCCAGGACTTCAAGTAAGATAGGCCTTGTTTTTTTTTTTTTTGTTGTTGTTGTTGTTTGTTTGTTTGTTTTTCTTAAAGGGAAAGGAATAATGATTGCATCTTTTCATCTTTTTAGAACAAAAGCTACATAGGAGACAATTTCTAACATGAAAGATTTACAGTTAAAACCACAAAATCATCTCTTCCAGAACTAATTTTAAACTCTTTTCCTATATATGAGACTTCTCTCTAGAATAGAGGCACTTGGCTTGGTTGGCTCTAGAATAGAGGTCTACTTGTTCATTTTTGTCTTAAAAAGGTTGGGAGTAAGGAATCATTACTGTCATTTATTGTACTTTTCATTTTTTGTTTAGCTCAGTGCTTGGCATAAAATAATAATCTAAAATGAAAATATGAGTAATTGTATTAAATATCTGGGCAGCTATTATGTGAACATTGCATTTTATTGTTGAACTACAATGAGAGATAGCTTGCTGTTTATCAACTAAACCAACATATAATTTAGTACAGGATGTAATTTGACTGTCAAAACCAAAAAACAAAAACAAAAAACAAACCCAGTTCTGTTGAGTCAATTCTGATTCATGGGACCCTACAAATAAGAGTAAAACCATTCCATAGAGTTTCCAAGGATTGCCTGGTGTATTTGAACTGATGACCTTTTGTTTAGCAGACACAGAACTTAATCACTGTACTACCAGGGTTTCCAATTTGACTATACACAATGCATAATCTGTATACAGCAAGAAGAAACACTGGTGACATAGTGGTTAAGTGCTGTAGCTGCTAACTAAAAAGTCTATAGTTCAAATTTGCTAGGCATCCTAGGACAATTTATGGTGGCAATTCTACTGTGTCCTCTAGGATCATTATAAGTTAGAATTGACTTGATGGCAACAGATTTGGTTTAATTTGGGGCTTTAATGCAACAAATGTAATGAAAGTTACAAAACAAATGATGCTAGAGTTAAAAAAAAACATGCAGTGGAGTAGTCAAGTAATGTTCTACTCAAGAAATAGTGTTTGTGATAAGTTTGAAGGAAGTGTAGCATTTCCACCTGTGGAGATGAGAAAGCAGAGCACACTCTTTGCATCCGAGCTTCCTGAGTAGAGAAGCTCTCAGACCGTGGGAAGACTGATAACCAAGGACCTTCCTACAGAGTCAACAGAGATAAGAAAGCCTTTCTTCAGAAATGGTGCCCTGAATTTTGACTTCTAGCCTACTTGACTGTGAGAGAATAAAATTCTCTTTTGTTGAAGCCACCCACTGTTATAGCACCACCAGATAATGAAGACAATCTACTTCCACAAACTTTTATTTAAAGAGTAAGAACCTACCATTTTGAGACCTGATGACACAATACTCAGCTACTCACCAAAAGGTCAGCAGTTCAAATCCACCCGCCACTCCTTGGAGACCCTATGAGGCAGTTCTGCTCTGTCATATAGGATCTCTATGAGTTAGATATAACTAGAAGGCAACAGGTTTTTGTCTTTGTTTTTTTTTTTCCTAACATAGCATTCATCTGTCAGTTTGCTTTATTATTGTAACTCAAGCATATGCTGGAAGCTGTGCTACCTGTATTTCAAATACCAGCAAGGTTACCAGTGATGGACAGATTTCAGTGGTGTTTCTAGACCTAAGACTAGGAAGAAGGATATGACATTATATGCCTGAAAAACAAACAAAAAGGCTGGTGAAAACTTTATGAATAGCAGCAAACAAACATTGTCTGATACAGTGCTGGAGGATGAATGCCTCAGTCAAAAGGCATTAAAACTATGACTGTGAAAAATCTAAATTCCTCAAAGCAGAGCGATGTGGAAAGAGCAAAGTTTTCAGGATCTTCAGTTGCTTATGACAAGAAATCTTAGCAAAATGAGAGGAAACAGCTCTAAACATCCATTAATAATCACAAAGTGTGGATGCACAAAGTGTGAGTCTAGGAAAATTCAAAGTTATCAAAAATTAAATGAAGCCCATGAAGACTGATACCTAAGTGTAAACATATGCTCTACTATGCCCAACATGACAAATAGAAGAACTATGTCACATTCATCATCAAAAACAACAGCTTCAGTGATGGGATGATATCCATATGCCAACAAGGAACACTAATTAGTAAGACTGTTATTTAAAATTATGCAAAGATGAAGAAAACGAAGATTCCAACCCCCCCCCCCACCAGATTCTGCAGTCAGAAATTGATTGAACATGCCGTCAGGATGCATTGATAATTACTGGTGACTGGAATTCAAAAGTTGGAAAAAAGAAAATGGATTGTATTCGGAAAATATGGCCTTGGTAATAACAACAGCGCTAGAGATGGTATGATAAAATTTTGAACACAAAGCGTTCTTCATTGCATAGAACTTTTTTTCTCCAAAGTAAATAGTAATTATGCAGGTGGACCTCTCAAGATGGAATACACAGGAATCACATCAACTACATATGCGGAAAAGAGATGATGGAAAAGCTCAATATCATCAGTCAGAGCAAGGCCAGTGGCTAGCTGCAGAATAGACTATCAATTGCATATATGCAAGTTCAAGCTGAAGCTGAAGAAAATTAAAACAAGTTCATGAGAGGCAAAGTATGATCTCAAGTATATCCTGTCTGAATTTGGAGGTCATCTCAAGAATAGTTGTAGCATGTTAAACACTAGTAACTGAAGACCAGACTAGTTGTGACATCACATCAAGGGCATCATGCATGAGGAAGGCAAGTGGTCATTAAAAAGACAGGAGAGAAACAAAAGACCTAAATGGATGTCTGCAGAGACTCTGAAACTTGCTTTTGAACACTTGGTAGCTAAATCAAAAGAAAAAAAAATGATGACGTTAAAAAGCTGAACAGAAGAATTTGAAGGGCAGTTTGAGAAGACAAAGCAAAGTATATAATGAAATATGAAAAGACCTGAATTTAGAGAATCAAAAGCTAAGAAAATGCTCATCATTTCTCAAGCTGAAAGAACCAAAGAGAAAATCCAAGCCTAGAGTTGCAATACTGAAGGCTTCTAAGGGTAAAACATTGAATTGAATGATACAAGAAGCATCAAAAAATGGAAGGAAGACACAGTTCACTGTACCACAAAGCATTTATCAACATTCAGCCAAGAACCAAGGGCACTGAAGAAAGAAGTTCAAACTGCACTGAAGACAGTAGTGAAAAACAAAGCCCTAGAAATTGCTGGAATACTACTGACATGTGTCAACAAATAGATGCAGTGCTGGAGATACTCAGTCATCTATGCCAAGAAAATTAGAAGACAACTATCTGGCCAACCATCTGGAAGAAATGGGTGTGTGTGCCCATTCACTGAGTATACTGAGCAAAGAATCAGGGAAGTTGGAGTATATGTAGATGACTGTGGCACTAGGATTGGAGGAAGATTAGCAGCCTGGGATAAGCAAATAACACAACCTTGATTACTGAAGGTGAAGAACAGAAGCACTTAAAGAGTGTTTAAGATAAAAAGCTGCAGCTTTCAGTATGGATTACATTTCAACATAAAGAAAACAAAAATTCATTCAACCAGACCAGTAAACAACATCATGATAGGTGGTGAAAATGTTGAAACTGTCAAGGATTCTTTTTATCTGGATGCAGAGTCAGCACCCATGGAATCAGCACTCAAGAAATCAAATGACACATTGCACTGGGCAGAACTGTTGCAAAAGACTTGTTTAAAGTATTGAAAAGCAAAGAAGTCACTGTGAAGACTAAAGTATGTCCTCACCTCAAAAATAACTAAAATAAAACTACTGCTGTTGAGTTCATTCCTATCTGATAGGAATAAATTCCTGACCCAACCTGTGGTATTATCCATTGCCTCATAGGCATGCAGAATCTGGACAGTAAATAAGAAAAACTGAAGAAGAAATGATGTCTTTGAATTATGATTTTGGTGAGGAATACTGAATATACCACAAACTGCCAAAAGAATGAAGAAATCTGTCTTGGGAGGAACCAACAAAACCAACCTATATCCATCAAGTCTATTCAGTTCATAGTGACCCTATAGGACAGAATAGAACTGCCCCCATAGAGTTCTCAAGGAGTACCTGGTGAATTCAAACTGCTGACCCTTTGGTGAACAGCTATAGTATTTTGAAGGGAAGATGACTGGGCTTCACGTCATGTCCTTTGGGCATATTACCAGGAGGCACCATTTCCTTGAGAAGGACATCATCTTTCTTGATATCTTAGATGGTGTAGCAAAACCTGTGTAGCATATAAATATATTTAGACATTTGTATTAAGGAAATGACTTTCATGGTTGTAGAGGCTGAAAAAGCCCCAAGTCCACGGGTCAGGCCAGAGCCTTCTCCTGACTCATGTAGCTACAAGGGCTGAAGAATCCAAGACGGGAAGGCCAGAAAGCAGTCCTTTTGCTTGCACACTGTAAGTCCAGCAAATCCCAAGAGTCACAGGTAAGACAATGGCTAATCTTCTAGCTCAAGTTCCAAGAACTGGAGGTGAGATGAACAGGAGACAGTTGCAGGATCCAGAGGAAGCAAAAACACAGGTGGCTTGCCAGGATGTTTACTTATCTTGGAAGCAGGCTACACTCACAAGGAAATTTCCTTTCAACTGACTGGCTACTCACGGTGGATCCCATCATGGAGGTGATCACATCATTACAGGACTGCCAAATGACATCATAACTCTCAAGCAACTGAGAATCGTGGTCCAGCCAAGTTGACAAAAGAATCTTAGCAATCACACTTGCTAAAGTAGACAGTCAGCAAAAAAGAGGAAGACACTCAACCAGATGGGTTGACACAGTGGCTACAGTGATGGGCTCAAACATAGTGACTGTAAGAATAGTAAAGACTGGGAAGTGTGTCTATCTGTTGTACATAGGGTAACTACGAGTCAGAACCAATTTGATGATACCTAGCAACAACAGCAACGCTATTTCATACTGCTTGTATCGGAGTGTCCTTCATAACAGAGGATATAAGTTTTGAGTGACTCTCATAGAGACTTGTATATAAATGTATTTGGGAAGTATTTATTATCTTATCAATAATCTTTGGCAGTAAGTGATAGATTATTGAGGTATTACTTGCTAGCGTTTATCCTTCATATGTTGTATTCTCTTCTCAACTGAAGTATGAGCTGTTATAGGCCCATTCAATCATCTCAGACTTGGTATGCCGGTGGAAATAATACATGAAGGAATTTTGTCAGACTTTTTTCGATATCATGTAATTTGATTCTAGTCCTGTTGTGTAGAGAAGAAAATAACTATTAGTTTAAAACTGGATGAGTAATGGCACTCACTTTCAGCTCAAGTAAATTGGGCACTTTTAGTTAATGATGATTCTTCTCTACATGTTGATATCAGTAACATTATGCAACTATATACCAAGCAGTATTCTTGACAATTCACTTGTCCAAGGTGATTTTCTTTGTATTGGAAATTTGTGCAGCATAAATCACATGGTTGAATCCTGAATTAAATGAAAAAGAGTTATTCCAAGACTCTGTATACTTCATCTACTGTTGGCAAAGTATCATATTTACAATTCATCTAGAATGTCTATCTATTTTTTTCACATAAGATGAGAAGTAGTGTACAGATATCTTTCTTAGTTATCAGTGTGAAAGGAAGAAATATATATCGTTCTATACAAGGGTCTAGGATGGAAAGTACTTCTCTAGAGGTAAGCAATATTACAGTCTCTTCGGGGAAATCCAAATCAAGTTTTCTGGTTTGTTCAAAGGAATAAAATCATTTTCTACAGTATCAAGAGACTTAAAGTATTACAAATAATTAAAAATTTAGAACTTCAATAGCTCTAAATTTGATTTTTACAAATAGCTCACCAATTTTATTGTTATGTTCCACTTTTGTAAATAATAAAAAATCCCCATGAAAAATGCACAAACTGTGACTCATTTATTTAAAAGAAAAGAGTAATATCACCACATGTTTTCAGTTTGGGTGGAAGATTAATGGTTATACTGTTAAGTTAAATAATTCAAGAGTCCTTAATAACTGTCAGTGTATTCCTCAAAAAGATATACACATGGGAGTTTTTTTAATTTCGGCCTGTAATGAGCCACTGAAAAGAGTTTTCAAAATTCACACATTACAGCACAGTTCAATATTAGTTACTGATTTTCTTGTTGATCCCTCTTGTAATCAATGCTGAAGTCATGTAAAGCAACATATCTGTCAGGTTATGTCTGACATTTGGTTGTGCCTGACATTTTATGTGCTACTCACTCCCTACAAAAAAATGAAAGAAATTATTACTTCCAGCCATTAACATGTCATCTGTCCTATGCCTTTAAGAAGTGTACTAGTGTCTCATTGCTTCTGAAGCAAATTACTGACAACTAAGTGACCTTAGGATTGGCGGAAGACTCATCAACAACCTACTATATGCAGATGAAACTACTTTGTTTGTTAAAAGTGAAGACAATGGTAACATACTTACTGATGGATATCGAAGACTGTAGCGTTCTATGTGATCTACACCTGATCCAAAAAAAAAAAGAGAATCCTTACAACTAGACCAATAAACAACGATAAATGACAAATAAATTGAAGTTGTCAAGGATTTCATTCTACTTGGATTGATAATCAGTGCCCTTGGAAGCACAAGTTAAACCATTAAATGATGTGTTTTGTTAATAAAATCTGCTGCAAAAGATTTCTTTAAGAGTTAAAAAGCTGGGATGTCACTTTGATGCCTAAAATGCTGTGACCAATACCATAGTCTTCTCAGTTGCCTTATATGTATGTGAAAAGCTATGCAATGAAAAAGGTAGATCAAAGAAGAGCAGACACATTTGAATTGTGGTATTGGTGAATATTGACATACCACTGGGACTTCCGGAAGAATTGACATATCTGTCTTGTTTAAGAGGAAACCATGGTGCCTTAGAAGTTAAGTGCCAAAAAGTCAGCAGTTTGAATCCACCAGGTGCTCCTTGGAAACTCTACGGGGCAATTCTATTTTGTCCCATAAGATCATTATGTGTGGGAGTCAACTCAACCTCAGTGTGTTTGTTTGTTTGTTTTTTAGTCTTTTAAGAAGCACAGCTAGAATATTTTTCAGAGAATGGCAAGTCTTTGTCTTGCTTCCTTCAAAGTTTTCATCAGCAAAATTCAAGCCCTGGAAAAGGACATCGTGTTTGGTAAATTGAGGGTCAGCAAAAATGAAAGAAACCCCCATGCGGTGGATTGACACTGTGGCTCCAACAATGGACTCAAATATACCGGAGATCAGAGATCCTAAGGATGGCTCAGGATCGCACATTTTCCCTTCGTTATACGTAAGGTCACCCTAAGTCAGAGTCGACTTGATGGTGATGAACAACAGATGCCTTATAGAGTCACTGGTGCAAAGGGTTAATGTCCTCGCCTCCTAACCAAAGGAAACTCTGGTGGCATAGTGAGTGGTTAAGTATCAATGTCTGCTGACCGCAAAGGCGGGCAGTTCAAATCCTCCAGACGCTCCTTGGGAGCCCTGTGGGGCAGTTCTACTCTGGCCTATAGGGTCACTATGAGTCAGAATCTACTCAGTGGCAGTGGGTTTGCTTTGGTTGGGTTGGACTAACCGAAAAGTTTGCACTTCAGTACACCCAGAAGCATGCTGAAAAATCAACCACTAGGAACACTACAGAGCCCTGCGGCACTCTGATACACGTGAACTACCATGAACCAGAGTTGACTCATGGCCCGCTAGTCTGGTTAGGCGGCTTCAAATCCCAGAAATCAATTTTCTTACAATTCTACGTTTTGAAAATCTGATACTAAGATGCCAAAACTGTGGGTACGCCCACCAAATGCTCTAGGGAAAAATCCTTCCTTGTCCCTTCCAGCTGCTGGAGTCTCCAGGCATTCTTTGCCTTGTAGCTTCATAACTCAATTTCTGCCTCAGTCTTCACACTTTTTCTTCCATGTCTTTCCTCCATAAGTCTCTTAAAAACATACTTGTCACTGGATTTAGGGTCCATCTGTATAATCCAGAATGTTCTCATCTCAAGATCCTTAATCACATCTTTAACCAAAACACAGTTGCTACTGAGTCTGTTTCAATTCATAGTAACCTCATGTGTGTCACAGTAGAACTGTGTTCCTTAGGTTTTTATTGGTTGATTGTTTGGAAGCAGATTACCAGACCTTTCTTCTGAGGTGCTTTGGGTTGGACTTAAACTTTCAGCCCTTCAATTAGCAGCCAAACGCGTGGAGCATTTGCATCAACTGAGGACTGTAATTACATCTTTAAAGTGTGTTCTATAAATATGATAATCTTCACAACTTGCAGGACTGCAATTCGTCCTTGCACAGGCAAGATATAAACCAATGGAGTGATGCAGAAAACAAAGAAGACACGAATATGACAATTTAAGTTTCTCATAAGTACTACAAAATAAATAAAGATGTTTTTATTGTTGTCCAACTCTGCGAAATATGTAAGTCCTGATTTCCGGAGGAGATACAACACATTCTTCAAAAAATGCTGTAGTTGCATTGATATATCTAACCCAATATACTATTTATAATTTAGAACATGATTACATATTGTAGTATCAATAGTTGTCATGCACTATACTTCGTCTTTTAAATTCTGAAATGTTATTAATAGTATTATATTCAAGCATTCACAAGATAAATGTCTTATGCCTTTAAATTATTTCATACATATGTCTAGTCACATCATACAGAATGAAGTTGATGTTATGATGCATGAAACCTTTTTGCTTCACTTTTCGCCTAATTGAGAAAGGTATAACAGCATTGATTGCAGCTGTAAATAGAACTTGCTTGCTGATTGCTCATTATGAAAAAGCTTAGATGAAGTATGTTATTTTCATAATATTATTCTATTATTTTATCACTTTAAAATGTTTATGGAACTATTTCTATGTAGCCATATAGTTAGTAATTTTCTATCTATTGCTTTTAAATTGCAAAATTAAAGAAGTCTTATTTTTCCAGATAATAAAAAGAAGTAACACTATGTGTTATATGCCATCCTCTTTTCATTATTTTTATAAATTTTAGTATAATATGTATGAGAGGCCACTTCTAATATTATTAAATTTCTAATGATGTCTGAATTAAAAAAAAAATCATGCTTTTTTAATTCTTAAAACCCAAAAGTGTGTATAATTGACAAGACCGATTTCATTCTTTTTACAGACACTACTTCTAATACTACATTTTTCTGTTTATTTTTTTCAATCTGTGTTATGCACCTCTCATTATACAAATGAAGAAAATGTGGCCAGATGTGTATATGTTACTTCTTGCATATACACAATAGAACTGGAATCATAGTGTTTTCACATAAAACTAGTTCAGCATAACTAATGAAATTACAATTCCACTTGGGTAAACAGAACATTAAAAATACCAACAGCATTTTACTGAAGAAATAAAAAATAGCAAGCATCAAAAAGACTAAAAATAGCAAAAGAAATAAACCAATCTATTAATCTCAGAGTGAGCACCTGAAAGAAATCATTCTGCAACCATCAGTTGATTCTTATATACCTACCTCTATGGTCATTTAGGTTTTGGCAATAAAATACTGAAAAAAAAAAAAAAAAAAAAGAAAGAAAGAAAGAAAGAAAAGAAAAGAAAAGAAATAGTGGAGTATAGATTGTCCATTGCTATGGATTAAATTGTGTCTCAAAATAATATGTGTTGTAAATCTTAATCCTTTAAACCTGTGATTATAATCCCAGTTGGGAATGGGATGGATTTGTTATGTCTGTGAGGT
This sequence comes from Heterohyrax brucei, assembly GCA_028571685.1. Classification (NCBI taxonomy): domain Eukaryota; kingdom Metazoa; phylum Chordata; class Mammalia; order Hyracoidea; family Procaviidae; genus Heterohyrax; species Heterohyrax brucei. The sequence goes on along the minus strand of CM053145.1, from coordinate 57,019,078 downwards.
AAGATTAGTGGAAGATATGTTTTGAGTAAATCTGTTTAGAGATATAAAAGAGATTAAACAAGCAAACAGAGGATAGATTGAGAGACAGATGCCAAGCTACACAAAGATCACCTAGGAGCAGAAGCTCAGAGAAGACAAGGATGTTCTTCCAGAATCTGCAGAGAAAGCCTTCCCCTGGAGCCAGCACCCTGAAATATGACTTGTAGACCATACATTAGTGGCATTTCTGTTATAGTAACTCTAGATAACTGAGGCACGCAAGAAAGAAAATGCCTGAATTGGCTTATCAACGACACAGTGCATCTGCTGCACTGCATCCTGCTAACCGTGGACATCATTCTAAGGTGAGTGTTTTTGTAAGCAATGGCCTAGAATATAATTTTTCCTTAGAGCCTTTCCTTCAATAAAATGTTCTGTGCATTTCTATGCATGCCATGATAAGCTAACTATTTTCATTGGCTTTTGTTACAGGTCAAATTGGGCAAATTCCTTCACTAGTAACTGAGAAAGTAACACTAAGATAAAGCTGACAGAAAGAAATCATTATACTTTATTAGTACCAAGATCATTTATTTCCAGAGTCCACTAAATGAATAGGAACATGTACTTAGAAGAAATTGTGTCAGTTTAGGATCTTTAATTAGAGTTCTTTTTTCTTGGATACTTTCATTAGTAAAACGAGAAATAAGCCTTTACTTAAAAGTGTATGGGAAAGCTCTAGAGGTTCTTTTTCTCAGTTATGTATCTAGATTGTAGAAGTTACATTGAAGATTTTCTTGGATGATATTTTTCATTGTAAACTATTAAAGTTGTGTTGTAACTAACCTTTTATGGTTTGATCATTGCAACTTGATACTGTATGCTGTAGAGTTGATTCCCACTCACAGTGACCCTACAGGACAGAGTACAACTACTCCATAGGTTTTCTAAGGGTGTAATCTTTATGGAAGTAAACTACCAGCAAAGCGGCTGGTAGGTTCAAACCACCCACCTTTCAGCTGGGAGCCAAAGGCTTAACCCTTGAACTACCAGATTTTATTTGGGACTTCAAAGGTCATCAGTACTGGATCTATTTGCTTTTTGTTGTTAGGAATATTGTGAATATATAAATGAACTTGGCAAATGTGCTAACAAGATAGTTGCTCCAATAACGTGCACAGCCTAAATCATAGAACAATCCCAAACAGTGAAGTATAGGAAAACCATGCCTCTTCTGTTCTTGTCTGATCTGTTTCTATTATCGAAGCTGTTCAAATAGACAAGAAAAAAAGAATAGTACGTGAGGGTATTTCACTGTTCTTTACTTGACCACATGAGATTTCTAATCTAATTGCCAAGCCAGCCAAGTGCTGTCGAGTGCTCACTGAATAGCATAAAGTAAATACCAACAAAGTTGCTTGTATACCTTGACTAACTGAACCAACCTGAGAATATTAGAAAACCAAATCAAATAAATTCATTGCTGTCCAGTCAATACCAACTCATAGTGACCCTTGAGAACAGAATACAAGTGCCCCTTAGGGTTTTCCAAGCTGCGAGTCTTTACAGAAGCAGCCTGCCACATCTGTCTCCCAAAGAGCAGCGAGTGAGTTTGAACCACTGACTTTTCCATTAGCATCCAAGAGCGTTACTACAGAAACACATTGGAAGTCATGCATTTACATGCAGGGGTATGAACCTGAACTTTCTCCTCAAGCAAGTAACTGTTCACTGCCTATGTTTTGCAACAATGTGAAGATATGATAAGACTTATCCAATTTTTATATTCAGGCACACTGATGATGAAGTAGAGCCCAAAAGGGTTGGGGGCCATCAGTGAGAAGAAATAAGCAGTTAATATGAAATGTATTTAAAATTGTATGCACTTTTTAATTATTTAAGAGTCTTGCTTTCTGCTTCATATTGTGTATGCATTAACGAAGACATGATTCAGAAGAGGACATGGGACCAGGGATATCATTGCTGATGTCAGAGGGATCTTGGCTGAAAGCAGATAATACCAGAAAGATGTTTACTTGTGTTTCATTGACTAAGCATTCAACTGTGTGGATCATACTAAATTATGGGTAACATCACATAAAATGAGAAATACAAAACAGCTAATTGTGTTCTTAAGGAATCTGTTTATGGATCAAGAGGCAGTCTTGAGAACAGAACAAGGGGATACTGCATAGTTTAAAGTCAGGAAAGGTGTGTGTCAGGGTTGTATCCTTTCACCATACTTTTTCAATCTGTGTCCCGAGGAAATAATCTGAGAGGCTGGATTATAAAAAGAAGAACAAGGCATCAGGATTGGAGGATGGCTCATTAACAACCTTCAAGAAGCAGATGACACTACCTTGCTGGCTGGAAGTGAAGAAGATTTGAAACATTGATGAAGATCAAGTACCACAGCCTTGTGTATGAGCTGTACCTCAACATCGAGAAAACAAAAATCCTAACTGGGCAATTAAGCAACATCATCATAAATGGAGAAAGGGTTGAGATTGTCAGGGATTTCACTTTACTTGGGTCCACAATCAACACACATAGAAGTGACAGTCAAGAAATCAAAAGACACATTGCACAGGGAAAATCTGTTGCAAAGATCTCTTTAAAGTATTGAAAAGTAAAGACGTCATCTTCAAGAGCAAAGCGTGCCTGACCAAGCCCTGGTATTTTCAGTCACATCGTGTGCATGTGAAAGGCTGGACAATGAACAAAGAAGACAGAAGAACTATTGGTGCCTTTGAATTGTGGTGTTGGAGAAGAATGTTGAATGTACCGTTGACCACCAGAGAACAGATCTGTTCTGGAAGAAGTAGAACCAAAGTGCTCCTTGGAAGATGGCAAGACTGCATCTTCTGTAATTTGGACATGTTGCCAGGAAAGATCAGCCCCTGGAGAAGGACATCATGCTTGGTAGAGTGGAAGGTCAGTGAAAAAGAGGAAGACCCGCAACAAGACGGATTGACACAGTGTCTGCAACAACGGGCTTCAGCATAAAAGCAATTGTGGATGTGGTGCAAGACCAGGCAGTGTTGTTCACAAGGTCACTGTGAGTCAGAACTGACTTGACGACACCTGACAACAACAGCAACATAACAGTTGATAATGTGTTTTCAAATTATAAATAAATGTAAATTTAAGAGATGATTATTATTGTTTCAGTAATTTGTTAGTTGTCATTGAGTCGGCTCAGACTCTTGATGACCTATGTATGAAAGAAGAAAACATTGCCTGGTCCTGGGCCATCTTCATGATCATTAGTATTTTTGAGTTCATTGTTGTGGCTGTTATATCACTTTATCCTCGTAAGGTTTCCTTGTTTTCACTGACCCTGCAATCACCAACCTTGATTTCCTTTTCTAGCAATTTACCTTTTCTGATGATATGTCCAAATTAAACATGCCAAAGTCTCATCATTTTCTCTATAACTACCATTCTAGTTTTGTTTTCTCTACAGCTGGCTTGTTTTTTCTGACAGTGCAGATTCCCATTGTTCAGTCTTTCTTTTTCTGGGAGTCTGGATTCAAGTCAGGGAGAAGATTGAGATTACTGTGAAATAAGTCTATTTGCTGCTTCTGTCTGCTACTTTTGAGTAGAAACTATAAAACAAGCCTAGCAGAGGAATGAACAGGGTTAGTATCACCCACTGTGGAACTCATGTCACCTCCCCATTGTCCCCCTTCTGCACCATACTATACAGATTCGATAAGCAATTAAAAAAGGTAAGTTAGTTCTAATAAATGTTAATTTTAATGTTTTGCTCATTTTAAGTCATAATTCAAACTTAAACCCAGAAAATTTCATTAAAATCAGATATATATTTGCAAGACAATGATGTTTTGAGAGAACATTTGAAAAACCAAAATTTAAAAAAGTGAATTTAAGATTTAAGTTATATTTCTAAATGTATTAAGAAGGAGCCTTTCCTCTCACTTCATGTTTTAAACTGGCAAATCCTCTGTTTAACTATTAGAGTTATGTAACCAGTAATTGTCATATATGTAAGATGATTGTTTTAACTGTAGAATATGTGATTAATGTAGTTTTAAGTTGCTAAAATTAATATTTCTTAGAATATGTAAATACTAACCACAAAATTGTTTTGTAACATTTTTGTATGTTGAATTACAACATTACTGGTAAAAACATTGTTAGTAACTGAACAAAGACCTTTTGGGTTTTTTCTCCTACTTTGCTTTAATTATGGCTTTATTCTCAAAATAAGTTGTTGATGTATGTCCACAAACACTAATTTCCAAAATTCTGTAGCTAAAACACTAGACAATTTTATAAAATCACAAACCATAAAAAACACTGGCAGCAAAGCAAACAGCAGCTTGTGCTTGTAGAAACTGTAGGCAAAATCACATGATTCAATGCACCATTATTTTCAAAAAATAAATTAACATAATATTTTAGTCTTGTAGGTATATTGGCACTTGTAAGCTGGGCTTATAAAAATATTTTTGTCATGTTAACTAGCTACAAAGATATTTTTATAAACACTAAATTTCTGCTTAGACACTGCACAAATATTTTACACAGTCATTTTGGTTTCACCCACTGGCAGTCTCCCCCTACACAACCCCCTAGAGATGCCTCTGAAGTGTAGAACACAGATTTCTATTGTGCATCAAAGTAAACACGAAAGCACATTATAAAACCAGAGGACATGAGTTAGCAAGTATTGAGGAGAATGATATTTTTTCTTTCTTTCTTTCATCTGTCTACAATGGATATTATTATTATTTTCTGCTTGAAAAGTTTTCATAACTAACAAATGTGGTCAAAATGGGACTAGTAAAGACAAGAGGAAACTCTGGTAGTGTAAGTGGATCTGTGCTACGTCTGCTAACCGAAAGGTCGACAGCTCTGATCCCCCGGGCTCTTCTTGGAAACTACGGAGCAGTTCTACTCTGCCCTATAGGGTTGCTATCAGTTGGATTTACCTCTGCTGCACTGGGTTTAGGTTTTTTGGTTGTTTAGTAAAAGGAGATAGGAGAAGATGGCATATGTTTCAGTAATGGTTGAGTTTTTGCTTGAAATCTGAAATCCTGCTTAATTTACAACAGTAAAAATCCAGTGAATTATCTTCAATAATTGTAATGACCGTTTACTAATGACTTTATTTGCCGTGTTGGATCCGACTCGATGGCACTTGGCTGCTTTAGCTACGTGCCATGTATTGTATATGCATTGCCTTTATAATCATCATTGTAATTGTATTTAAATGGTAAGTAATTGATATCTAATTTAAAAAACTTTTTAAAAATCTTGATTAAATTGCTCATGATCAAAAAAATATTAGATGTTGTAGCTGAGATTTAAAACTGTGTTTTAGAGGTCGTTCTATAAAACATCTGAGAAATGATCTCAAGAGATAATAGCACTTCAAATCTGTGTTTGGAGTATGTGCGCATTTTCCTATTATTATCCCTGGATCATATCTTTTGACAAACTAAGTGTGGCTATCAAAATTAACTGGATGTGTGGAACAAACGTGGAAACATCGATTGCTGGAAAATGTAAACTTATTTAAGAGCAAACTATTTCCGTGTGATTTGTCACTACACCCCATCACTTAAAATTTTTGCACTTTTAGAGCAGTTGACAACTGTTGGAAGAATGATCAATAAACAGAAAGCGTCAATTTGTCTCTTTAGCATTTATTATGCAGTTTAGTGTTTTGTTGCCTTTGGGTTAGGTGAAGTCACAGAAATCAAAGGGTCCTTTAGGAATCATATACTCTAGGATGCTTCTGCCAGAAAAATGATCAAATGTCTTCAGCCATGCTAATGAGGAGCGCTGACTTCTTGAAGATGCATACAGACTGCGGATTCACTTGTCTGGGTTACACTGAATTCATAAAATTGTTTCAGGGTCAAATTTAACTGTTAGAGTGTCAGATGAGATTTGGTTTAATCATCATAAAACACAGCATAAATCACTCACAAACAAATACACGTAAGAAACAATAAAATTGAATTTGTGATTCTTGACAAGTAGCAATATAAAGCCTTATTTTGCAGAATTCAAGGTGGAAGAAATTTGGGAAGTCTTGGATTTTGACCACCAAGTTTACTGCAGTACTGATTGTCTGTGACTTATGGCCAGGCCTTGTTCTGGTGACTCTGTTAAAAACGTGTTTGGATGTAAGTCAAATACTTAATTTTTTTTTAGTTTTCATTATTGCCTTTTATTATCAGCATCCTATTTAAAAAAAAATTCATTGTGCTTTAAGTGAAAGTGTACAATCCAGATCAATTTGCTGTATAAAACTCCACACACTTACTGTGGTGTAACTCTGACTGCTCTCCCCCTTTCCCACCCAACCCATAACAGCTCACTAATCCTTTCCACCTTGTACTTTCCATGTGCATTCAACCAATTCCTGTACCCATCTACCCTCTCATCTCACCTCTGGAAAACAGCTGCTTAGATAGCCCCCACCTCTAATCTATATATATTCAAGCCATGAAGCACATCCTTAACCAGCATCACTCTATGTCTTATAGTCCAGTCCAATCTTTATCTAAACAGTAGGCTTTGATACTGGTTTCAATCTGGGCTAACAGAGACTACAGGGACTATGTCCTCAGGTGACCCTCCAGTTGGGCAAACTATCTATGGTCTTTCAATAGAGTTCTGGTTTTGCATACTAATTTTTCTCCCAGTGCATCAGGCACCTTACCTTGTGTTCTCTATCAGAACAGTTATTGGTAGTGGCCAGCCGTCATATAGTTCTTCTCCTCTCATACTGATGTAGTCTGTGGATCACACAGTATCACATTTTCCACATGGTTTTAAAGTCCATAAACCTCCTTTGTTCCAGGTGGATTGGGACCGATTGATGATACTTAGCTTTCAAGACCCCAGATGCCACTCACCAAAGTGGTATGCAGAACATTACAAAAACAAAACAAAACAAAACTACTCTTGCCAGTTAGCCTAGACATTCCCTGAAACCATGACCACCAGACCCCCGTCCAAGCAACTCTGTCCTTCAAGTAGTTGGGTTATGTTTAGAAAACGTTTTAGATTTTGCTGTCCCTCCTTTCACCTAACCCAACTGTAATCTGTCTAATCAATGAATAACACACTCTCTCCTTCCTAACCCTTGTAAACATCAAAGAATGTTATATTCTGTGTTTTTCTTAAGTCCCTATAATAGTGGTCTCATACAATGTCCTTTTGCAACTGACTAATTTTACTCATCATAATGTCTTTCAAATGACTTCATATTATCAGATGTGTGCTAGCATCACCATTTTTCTTTATCATTTCATAGTATTCCATCATGTGAATATACCATTGTTTATCCATTCATCCATGGATAGCCACGTAGGTTAACTCCTCCAATTTGCTGTTGTGGATAGTGCTATAGTAAACATTGATACTCGTGTATCTGTTCATGTAACAACCCTTATTTCTCTAGGACATAGTCCAAAAAGTGAGATTGCTGGATTACACGGTATTTCTAGGTTTTTAAGAAAGCTTGAAATCAATTTCCAAAGTAGTTGTAACATGTTACACACCCACCATCAGTGTAGAAGAGTTTCAGTCTCTCCACAACCTCTCCAACATTTATCATTTTGTGCTTTGGATTAATGCCAGCCTTGTTGGAATAAGATGATAAATCATTGTAGTTTTGATTCAAATTTCTCAAATGGCTAAAGATTGTGATCATTTCCTCAGGTATCTATTAGCCTCCTGGATGTATTCTTTGGTGAAGTGCCTGTTTGTATCCAGGCCTATTGTTTTATTTGTTTATTGGTCTTTTTCTTATGGAGGTTTTGCAGTACCTGATAGATTACTGAGATTAAACACTGATCAGATTTGTGGTAGTCAAAAATTCCTTCCCAGTCTGTAGGAAGTCTTTTTACTCTTTTGGTTAACTTTCTGGATGAGCATCAATGTTTCATTTTTAGGATTTCCCAGTTACCTATTTTCTCTTCTGGTGTTTGTGCATTGTTTGTGTTCTTTTTAGTCTATTTATGCAGGGTATTAGGGCTTCCAGCATGGAAAATATTTTTTCCACTATCTTTATTGTCTCGATTTGGTATACAGATCTTTGATTCATTTTAAGTCAGTTTTTGTGCGTGGTAGGAGATAGGGGTCTTTTCTCTTTTGCAAGTGGATATCCAGTTATGCCAACACCATTTGTTAAAAGACTTCTTTTCTTCAGTTTATGGACTGTGGACCTTTGTCAGTTATCAGATGCTCATAGGTAGATGATGTGATATCTGGATTTTCTCTTTGGTTCCATTGATCTATGTACCTGTTTTTGTACCAGTGCCAGGCTCTTTTGACTGCTGTGGAAGTGCAAAAGTTTGTAAAGTCAGGTAGCGTGAGGCCTCCCACTTTGTTTATCTTCAATAATTTTTACTTATCAGGACTTTTTCCCTCCGTAAGAAGTTGGTGATTTGTTTCCATTTCATTAAAAATGTCATTAGAATTTGTATTGTGATTGCACTTTATCTATAGATCCCTTTCAGTAGAATAGACATTTTCACAGTGTTAAGTCTTCCTATCCATGACCAAGGTAGGTTTCTCTACTTATGCACGTCTTTTTTGGTTTCTTGGAGTAAAGTCTTGTAATTTTTCTTTTTTTAATAGGTCTTTTAAATCTCTGGTCCGATTTATTCTCAAGTATTTTATCTTCTTGATTGGGTGGTATCCTCCTTGAAGATCCCTTTGCTGGTGTAAAGGAATCCTACTGATTTACTTATATTTATCTTACATCCTAACACTTTGCTGAACTCTTATGTTAACTCCAGTAGTTTATTCATGGATTCTTTATGGTTTTCTGATCATATCATTTGTAATTAGAGATAATTTTGCTTCTTCTTTACCAGTGCAAATGCCCCTTATTTCTTTATCTTGTCTGATTCCTCTGGGTAGAACTGCTGGCACAGTGTTGAATAAAAGTGGTGGCAATGGGCATCCTAGTGTATTTCCCACTCTCAAGGGAAATGTTTTCAAACTACATCCATTTAGAATAAAGTTGGCTATTGACTTTGTATAGTTGCCTCTTATTATGTTAAGAATTTCACTTAAATTGCTATTTTTCCCAGTCTTAAACATGAATGGATTTTGAATTTTGTCTAATGCTTTTTCTGCATCAATTGATAAAATCAAATGGTTCTTGTCTTATATTCTGTGGTTGACTACATTGTTTTTCTAATGCTGAACCATTCCTTCACCACTAGTATGAATCTCACTTGAGTGTGGTGATTTTTTTTTCTTTTTTGACATGTTGAACTCTGTTGGCTAAAATTTTGATGAGGATTTTGGCATCTAAGTTCATGGGAGATATTGGTTTGTAATTTTCCTATTTTTTGTGGTGTTTAATTGGTTTTGGTATGAGGTTTGTGCTGGCTTCATAAAATGACTTTTGGAGTATTCCATTCTTTTCAATGTTCTGGAATATGTTTTGTAATAATGCTCTTGATGTTTCTCTAAAAATCTGATCGAATTCTCTGGTGAAGCTGCACCCCAGGGCAAGGGCTTTTCTTAGTTGGTAGTGTGTTAATCACTTTTTTAATCTCTTCTTTTGTGATGTGTTTACTTAGTTGTTCTACTCCTGTTTATGCTAATTTGGGGATGACACATATCTAGAAATATGTCCATTTTCTCTAGGCTTTCAAATTTATTAGACCATAATTTTTCATAGTATTTTGTTATGATTCTTTTCATTTCAATCTGGTCTATTGTAACAACACTCATATCTTTTCTTACTTGGTTATTTTCTTCTGTTTTCCTTTTGTCAGTTTAGCCAATGGTTTATCAATTTGATACATCTTTTCAAGAAAACATCTTTTGGTCTTGTTAACTCTTTTAATAATTTTTCTATTCTCTACAGTATTTAGTTACACTTTAATTTTTATTTTCCATGCTATTCTAGTGCCAAGGGGTCCTTTTTCTACTCTTTCTACTCGTTTGTGTTGTAGGGTTAATTCTTTGATTTGGGCCATTTCTTCATTTTGGATGTGTGCATTCATTGAGATAAACTGATCCCCAGACTCTATGGCACTTGGCTGGCAGATATTCCTTTCTCTGCATCCCATATGTTCAGTATGATGTGTTTTTATTCTTATTTCATTCTATGAATTTCTTTAATCTATCCTTGATTTCTTCTATGCCAAGTGCCGTCGAGTCGGATCCGACTCATGGCGACCCTAGGGGCCAGGGTAGAACTGACCCCCAGAGTAATGCAGTCATTTTCAAGCAAAGTATTGAGCAATTTCCATATGTTTGATTTTTCTCTTCTTTCTCCTGTTATTATTTTCTATTTGTGTGGCTTTATGTTCTATAAAGATGCTTTGTAATAATTTACCACTTTTAATTTTGTTAAAGATTGCTTTTGGCATAATATGTGGTCACTTCTGGAGAACGTTCTATGCATGTTGGAAAAGAAGGTATACTTGGCTGCTGGTAGATGGAGTTTTGCATATATGTCTATGAGTCAAGTTGGTTGATTGTGACATTTAGATCTTCCATTTCTTTTCTAATATTTTTTCTAGACATTCTGTCCTTCACTAAATCGGTGTGTTAAATTCTCCCACTATTATGGTGGAGCTGTCTATTTCCTTTTTTAATGCAGTCAGTGTTTGTTTCATGTATTTTGCAGACTTGTTGAGTGTGTAGATATTTAATATGGTTATGTCACCATGAGTATTGATTCATTAATTGTTGTATAATGTCTTTACTCATCCAATGGGGTGGATTTTGAAGTCCATTTTATTGAAGATTAATATTGTCACTCCTGCTCTGTTCTGAATGCTGTTAACTTGATATATTTCTTTCCATCCTCTTTGTTTTACCTTCTTTATGTATTTGAGTATATGGTGTGTCCCCTGTAGGCAGCATGTAGACAAGTCACATTTTTTAACCCACTCTGTAATTCTTTGTCCCTTTATGGGTGCGTTTAGTGTGACTATCGATATGCATGACCTTTGTGCTGTCATTTTGATGTCGTTTTTAGTGCATTGTAGACCATTCCTTTGTTCCCTTTAATTTTCTGTGCTGTGTCATTTTTCTTCATTTTATTTTCATCTTTTTCAGTGGTGGTGTTTTTGTATTTGCTGAGGGTTCGTGTTTTTCTTGTTTATTATTTTGATACACAGAATTGATAGTTTGCTTTGTGGTCACCTTAATATTTATTCTTATATTTCTAGTTTTAAGCCTGTCCTTAATTTCTTTGTATTGCTTTAACTTCCACTTTGTATGACAGATCTATGTCTCTGTTTATCTCTGTGTCCCTCTTTTTTGTTACAGTGTTTATATAAAGACACCTATGTTTCTCTATGTGCAGTGTTTTGTCTATGATTTAGTTTTTGATGCCCCTCAATGGCACTTGGCTTTGGCTATTTGGATGATGTTCAGTTGCTCTGTTCTGCAGTCTGGTCTTGCTATTGATTCTCTAACCAAAGGACTTCCTTTACTATTTCTTAAATTTTCGTTTGTTTGTTTGTTTTTTGCAAATCCCCTAAATGTTTATCTGGAAATGTCCTAATTTCACCATCATATTTGAGAGACAGTTTTGCTGTATATATAATTCTTGGCTGTAATCTCTTCCAGGCTCTGTATATGTCATCCCATTGTATTCTTGCCTGCATGCTATCTGCTGAGTAGTTTGACCTTAGTCTTATGGATACTCCTTTGTAGGTTATTTTTCATCTGTCTTCAGCCACTTTGAAAATGTTTCCTTATCTTTAGTTTTAGCAAGTTTTATTATAATATGCCTGATGTCTGTGTTTTGGGAGCTACTTTTCGTGGAATTCAATTAGTATCATGGCTCTGTATGTTCTTATCTTTCTAGATATTGGGGAAGTTTTTTGTCAGCAAATCTTCAGTGATTCTCTCTGTATTTTCTGTTATACCCCCCGTTCGGGTACCCAGTCACTCATAGATTATTTTTCTTCATCGAGTCCTACAAAATTCTTAGTGTTTTTTTGATTTTGTTCAAATTCTTTTATCTGATTTTTCGTCAAATGTTGTCACATGCTTTGTCTTCACTTTCACTATTCATCCTTTCATTGCCAAAATTCTGCTCCTTTGATTTTTTATTGAATTGTCTAATTCTGCAATTTTAATATACTTGTCTGAATTTCTATTTCTTGCCAGTCTATGCTTTCTTGAAGCCTGGTTAATTTGTCATTACACTCTGTTGCATTTTTCACTCATCTCTTAAAGAGTTCTAAATATTAATCTTTATATTCCACCTCAGGTAATTCCAGGAAGTTCTCTTCTGCTAAAAAATTTGATTGTTTGGGGAGGAGGAGATTTCTGAAAAAATTATGGTCTGCTTTCTCAAGTGATTGGAAATTGACTATTGTCTCTGAGCCATCAGTAAACTTTATTTATTTATTTTACTAGGCAGCTGTGTTTTAGCTTCTTGTTTTGAAATGTCCAAATAGGCTGGATGTTTGTGATAGTCTGGTTATTGTTGTCTGTGAAATTCTCATGTCCTTTCATCAGGTGGTTAGAGCTGTTGCTAGACATGGGATCCCAAGGGTCTGTTTACTTTTCTTATATAGATTCAGCTCAGGTGTATACGTAGTCAGTCACCAAATGTGTGATGTAGTCTCTTGCCTACTGTTCTAGGTGGGCTGGGGTGATTGGTAAAGACACATGTGTCTGCAACTGCTATCAATGAATGGCTCTAACAGCCATCCCTGAGGGTCTGGGAGTATGATGTAGCCCCTTATGTCAGAGTCTAGGTGAAAGAATAGTTTCTGCCCTGATTTTCCAGGTTAAAGGAGTCAGCAGAATTTTTTTTTCCCTTTACCTGAGTTTGCTAAATTTTTCCCCTCTGTGTCTCAGAACAATGGCTCATAGTGGACTTAATCAGTCCTACTTCCAGCTTAGTTAATGGCATCAGACTCTAGAGCCAGCCACTGAACACAGAAGGGAGAGGAGAATGGCTCATGGCAGGCTTGAGGACTCTTACTTCTTGAGTAGGAGTGTTAATGGTGTCAGACTCTAGTACTTGGTGTCAGTTAATGGTGTCAAACTCTAGCACTGGTTGTAGTAGCAGAGAAGGGAGGAGGTAGCACTGAGGAAAGGGAGACAGGCCTATCTTGTATCAGATTTGCATACTGTAGGTTATATGCAAAGACTTAGCTTTTGATGATCTGGTGCTGTCTCTCACAGTTCTGGAGGTATAACTGTATTTTCCAGAGAATCAGCCTTGCTGAGAAGAACACACACCAACCTCCATGACTCAGCCCTCATGGTGGATATGGCTGTTTCTCAGCAGGTTAGGATCTTGGAGTCCTATGTACTTCTCGTGCTACTCTCCATTCCCCATTGCTCAGTCTAGTTTCTCAGCTTGCCCTTTGATGTTCAGGGTTCCTGGGATGTCATATATACTGGATTCATTTGTTCTTTTGGGTCTTTGTCGTTAGAGAGGTCGAGGGAAATGTCTGGCTATTCCATCATTTTGGCTCCACCTGTTATCAGTATCTTTAAAAATCCAATGTTTGTCTTTGGGTGTGGAAACATACACATAAATTTATAGATATGTTTTAACATTCTATGTAGTTGTATTACTAACAATAAGAACCAAATCCAAACCCATCAAATCAATCTAATTCTGACTCCATTGAATTGATTCCAGCTAATAGTGATACTGTAGGAAAGAAAACTGTCCAGTAGGATTTCTAAGGTAGTAAATTTTTGTGGAAGCAGAATGACACATCTTCTTCCAACCAGGCAGCTGGTGGGTTCAAACCAGCAACCTCTCAGTTTGCAGCTGAGTCCTTTAACCACTGCACCACCAAGACTCCTTAACAATAAGATCTCTAAAACAAAATGACAGTCCTAATTGTAGTTTGTTGTAATGTGAATTCATTTTAAATCAAAGACTACCTGTACCAAAATATGCAATGCAAGACTTGTTTGAGGAAAGGAATCAAAGTTTGTCTTTTAATACATTTAAAATTTCAAATGTAGGAAATACTGGTTATCCTCATCTATTTGTAAGCATGAGTTGGAGACATCTGACAAGTGATAAGTAAATGTATCTATCAACCTCTACAGTACCCTTATGCAAACACAGTACATTGAAATAAATTATTAATCTAAGTTCAGAACAGATTAAAGATAAGCTTCTGAACTAGTCCTCTAGCTAATCACCAGAGAGGAATGGGAGAAAGCCCTTCAATATAGAGAAGTTATAACTCAAAGATTTATGAAACTTTTTTTGCATTAATACTAAACTAAATAACCAGTTTTAAAAGTTGATATTATACTCAATTTATTCTACCAAGTTACATGTGACCATCAGAAAACACTTACTCTCTGGACATGATCTTGCCATTTTTAGACATTATAAACTTCCTTTTAAATCTAAATTCAGTGATTCATGTTTTATTTGTGCATAGTTTCTGGGTGAGTGGTGACTTGGACCACCTGATGCCATAAAATAATGCACACTCTGAAGGTATCAGTTCTCCTTCCATTAGTTTTAAGAGACTCTAAGTTTAATTTGTTTTCACTTTTTCCAGTTTTCACAAGGTAATGGTTGGGGCTTCTTTTATTAATATAGGAAGAAAACAATACGGGGGAGAAAATCTGTGGACTCAGCATAAATGTCTCAATACAATTCTGAGCTTGGAAACTGTGGAATGAGAAAATTGAAATTTAATTTCAGGGATTCTTAGATGATAAAATTTTTAGCTTACAAACTGAAGGAAAGATTTTTTTTCAATAATGCTTTTTTATATTATATGAATGAATTTTTAAAAATGTATTTATAGCATGGTACTATTCTATCATCAAAATCAAAATTAAGAGAATATGTTAACATTTCAGAATTTGAGAAAAGCTGATACATTAAGTACCCAGGATAAATTAATTGAAATAAAAACACATCTGTAGAGATTGGATAATGTAATGAATCAAAGTTTATGCTTAAAGCAGTACTAAAAAAACTAAGGAACATCCTGAGGGCCATATTTAAAAGTTAAGATGAGAAACTTAGAGAAATGAAAAGAGCGTGCCTAAATTACTAAATTTTTTAGAAAAATACATGTTTATGTAGAAATCTTTTAAAAGTGTATATTAAAAAAAGGCAACAATACAATCTGTTGTTTATACAACATAGGATTAGATGTGAAATGAAAGGTACACACATGGGAACATTTACCCTTAGAAGAAAAATAATCATGTACTAGTTGGGGAACAACAGCTGTTCCACTAACTGCTGCTGATCAGCTGTGTCAAGTCACCCAGTAGAGAAGAATAGCCTTTGGGAAAAGAAGTAACATAAATGTGGCCCAAGTCAAATTAGCAAAGTTGTTCCTTTGGAATCACAAGGATTTGTAGTACTCTCTGTAAGGAAATGATGGAAAATCAGGCAATATTTTTGTGAAGAGCCACTGCCCTGATATTCTATTTTTACTTGCATTATACTGAAATGCCTAGAATGCACTTTGATTTGACTATTCCTGGAACAACATTCTTAAGTTTCCCCCAATGTTCTCATCCCTCAGAATTCACCACACCGTCCTGCAAAGCTAAAATCAACACTTTATTCTTAATCCAGCCAAACAGTTAATTATAAAATTAAATCCAATATTGGCAATAATTTTATTTACTTTCAGGTTGCTAGTATTAAAGTTACTGAAATTGTGCTATAGTTTTAATGCTTTTGTTTCAAGGGATAATCATAGCTGTTTTCATTTACTGAAGACCCTCATTTAATTTCTTATATGCATAAAGAAGTGCATAGAATATTTTAAAATATTTTGCAGACTGTATTATAGCAAGATTAAAAAAATAAAGACTTTTGTAATACAAAACTTTTATAATGTAAGAAAATCCATAAATCCATCACTAGGCTTAAAAAACAGAACATTGCCAAAAGCTATTAGGCTCTACAGTCTGAGACTGCATACCTCCACTAAATAGACAATTGTACTAAATTTTGTTTTTATATATTCCCTTACTTTTTAAAATAATTTCATCTCATGTGAACAATGGTTTTGTTTTTTAGTTTTTGAACTTTGCAATAAAATATTTTTGGCTCAGTTAAATTCTACTTGATTATTTTGTAATAATATAATCGTGTATTGAATACAGAAAAAGTCCTTTGTATTACTAATTTAAGATGCTGTTTTAATTTAAAAACAAAATTCCTCTGCATTATGCTTTTCACTCATTATCTAAGGATGTTATATTCCTGATTAAGTATCCCGGATGGCACAATGGTTAAGGGCTTAGCTGCTAACTGATGGGCCAGCAGCTGGAAGCCATCCAATGGTTCCATGGGAGGAAAACTTTGTGCTCTGCCCCAGTAAGGGTTACAGCCTAGAGCACCCTGTGGAAAAGCGCTGCTCTGTCACATTCGGTAGGCCTGAGACGAAATTGACTAAATGGCTCCTACCAACAACTTATATCTGCTCGACTACTTTGAAACATGCACCTGGCTTTCAGGCACAGAATGTTTGTGAAGAAAAAAAAAATACAGTTTATTTTAGATTACTGTGGAATAAATTGAATTCCACATCTAATGCGTTGCTTGTTTTTAGAGAAAGATTATCTTGTAATCATTCAGGAGAAGCAATATTCTTACAGCAATGGCAAATGCATGAAAAGAACATAATCTTTTGGGCCGAGTCAGGATTGTGGGGTAGACACATGTCTCCTCAATTCCCTCTAAAAACTGAGACCTGGATTGATAATTAAACAGATGCTTCTGGACACCCAGTAAGCCCTAGGACACGGAATAGCGCTGTCAATTTGGATTATATGCCACTGAATGGGAGGCTTCTTCTCTTGCACTGACCTCCACCCTTGCTGAATCTTAGCTCTCACACACTGGAAGTAACTTTTAATTTTTTTTTCCTCTGTCTTAGCCGGTAGTCGGAGCTTGGATTTAACTGGTGGCAAAACACAGCTGTGCTGCTGACGGGACCTGGAGGTGGAATAGCCTTGTTCTGAGAGCCTGGTTCCTGACTCTGTTCATAGTGACCCCTCCACCCTTTCTTTCCTAACCTCCCCCATAGAATCGGCTATTCCACAGCGAGTGAGACAGCTTGTGGGAGACACTGTCTTGTTCAACGGGGAGGCAGATTTACTCAAATGAAGGCCTCAGCTGGGTCTAATTCCCAGGTTGGGAGCTATTGCCAGCCCAGGGAGCACTTTTCCAACAGAAAAGCTGTGTTTGGCACAGTGTGACCTTATAGGTGGGGCCTGGCAGCAGATGGCAGCAGGGCAGTAGCATTTCCATACTTTGAACTAGTTTACATCATCTTGGGGTGGATACAGAGGTGCTTACTTTGGCAGCTGGGAAGAAGGGCTTGCATACCTGACAGCCTGACTGATTTTGGATGCTGTCATATAGCTTTTACCTCCCTATATAAGACTACTTAGACAAATAACTGCAGTGTATCCTGATGGCATCTCTTCCAGCCTTTACTGACCCACATTGTAGCGTCAGCTGATGGCCTCCCAGTGACTCCGTAGGTAAGGCTGTGTCTTTGCCAATCAGGAGGTGGAGACTGCTACCTCAGAGTTTCCCCTGGGCCCAGTCACTGGAGTACGTTAAGGTGACTAGTGATCACTTTCCTTAGCAGACTGTGCTTTAGATCAACACTTCAGAAACTAAACAACCTCTAGATGGACAAAAAAACAACAAACTTAGAACAGAAACTTAAAGAAAAATTCACCTATGGCTCGAGAAACCCCCTAAAAGAAAAAACCCAAAGAACTTCCCAGGTGAAGATGCCTTTCTGAAACTATCAGAGGTTGAGTACAAAAGGATTATATAGAGAGTTCTCCTAGACATTATACAACATGAAGCAGAGCAAAATGAAAAATTAACAGCTTTTTGAACTGGTGGAACACCAGTATTCTCAAATCCAGCAGACCAATAACAAAATCAAAGAGACAGAGAATTCAATTCAAAGCCAAGAAAGCAGAAAGGAACAAATGGAAAATAGACTTTCTGACTTGGAAGACAGAGCTACTGACTCTAGCATGTAAGAGGAGGAATCAGAGAAAAGAAAACGAAAAATTAAGAAGCATTAAGAAGCATGTGAGATTCTGTCAAAATGAACAATGTACAATTAACTGGAGTTCCTGAACAGGGAGGGACACCAGAAAACACACAGAGTATTGTTGCTGAGCTGTTGAAAGAAAAGTTCCCTGAAATTATGAAAGAAGAGAATATAGATATACAGGATATGTATCAAATGCCACTCAGTATGGGTCTTAAAAGAAAGACTCCAAGACATATTATAATCAAGCTTAACAAAATATAAGCAGAAACTCTCAAAGGCAATGAGACTCAAAGTTAAGGTGAGGGGAACCCCTCAGCAAAAACAATGCTGGCACAGAGGCAATGGGATGACACATTCAAAGCCTTGAAGGAGAAGAATTTCCAATCAAGAATTACATAGCCAAGCCAAGTAGCCAAGTGCCATCGAATCCTGCAAAAATATCTCTCAAATATGAAAATGAAATTAAGACATTTGCAGATAAACAGAAACTCAGAGACTTTGTAAAACCCGAACCAAAGCTACAAGAAATAACTGAAAGAAGCTCTTGGCTTAGAAGAACAAAGCCATTAACCCTCTATTTTAGGAGGCAATACAAGATGCATCATCCATAAACATACTCAGGGAAGACACATAACTCAACTGAAGCTATAATATTAAAAGAAATGTTTGAGTGATTATAGCATGAGAACTATGATATCGTCATACTAAAAAGAGGGGTGTACTACAGTAGTTATAGTCCTTCCAGATGGAGAGGAACTTAATAAGATATGTAGAAGTTAAAATTGAGCTTAAACATAGATCATTAAGGGGGATTACAGGGGTAGCCACAAAGCATAATAAAGCTGCAATATATCAAATCAAGAAACTTGTTACAGGAGTCTTAACAAATGCAAAAACAACAATCAAATGGGGGAAAAATCAACACATAAAGAAGAATATCCCAGAACAGAATGTTAAGAGTAACAGAGAAAACATCAATACAAAAATAAACACATCACAATGATAGGACTAAACACATACCTATCGATAATTACATTGAATGTGAATGAACTGAACACTCCAGTAAAGTGACAAAAAGTGACATCTTGGATCAAAAGACACAATCTATCTCTATGTTGCTTACAAGAAACTTATTTTAGACTTAAAAATAAGAACAAACTGAAAATTGAAGGATAGAAGAATATATACCAAGCTGACAATATACAAAGAAGAGCAGGTATGGCAATACCAATCTCAAATAATATAAATTTTAATGTAAAATCCACCATCATTGACAAGGATGGACTATTGCTGAAAGGTTCAATACACAAGCAGGACTTAATAGTATTAAGTAATTATGCATCCAATACTAGAGCATCTAAATACATCAAAGAAATGCTGACTACATTAAAAAATGAGATGGATCACTCCACAATGATAGTGGGAGACTTCAACACTCTTCTCTCAGTATTGGACAGATCTTCTAGAAAAAAACTCAGTAAAGACATAGAAGAACTTGTTGCCGCAATGAACCAACCAGACCTCATTGACATATACAGAACTTTCTATCCATCAGCAGATAACTACATCTTCTTCTCCAGTGCATGTGAAACATTTTCCAGAATAGGCCATGTGTTAGGACATAAAACAAATCTTAACAAATTCCATACCATTGAATTATTGCAAAATATCTTCTCTGACCAAAAATCCATAGAAGTCAAAATCAATATCAGAAAAACCATAGATAGAAATTGGAACTCATGGAAACTAAACGACATCTTGCTCAAAATGCCATGGGTTATAGAAGAAATCAAGGATGAAATAAAGAAATTTAGGGATTCAAATCAGAATGAAAACACTTCTTACCAGAACCTGTGGGATACAGCCAAAGCAGTCCTCAGGGGTCACTTTATTGCTGTAAATGCACACATCTGGAAGGAAGAAAGAACCCAAATGAAAGAGCTAACCCTACAGCTTGAACAAGTAGAAAGAAATCAATAGAACTCCTCAGTCACCAGAAGGAAACAGTTCATAAAGATTAGAACAGAACAAAACAAGTTAGAGAATAGAACAACAACTGAAAAAATTGAGAAAACTAAGAACATAATCTTTTTATTCTTTAGAAGATTGAAGTACATTCATCAGGTAATGAGCACCATACTTAATTAAGGAGGCAGGAATTTTATAAAACTCTATGTGTGTTCCCTCTTAGTTTCAAGCATACCTTTCCATAATGTGTTTTGTGATGCTGGGGCTGGAACTCAGCAGACCCAACTTCTGCTTTGCCAGCTGGCTCCCTGTTACGCTTTACCATTTGAGGAGTTGTAGGAAAGGTAAATGGTAGGCTTGAAGAAGAAAAACAGACCTTTCCTTTATGTTTGTTTCCTGTTCCTGAAAGAGTCACAGAATCAATAGCTGTGGACCATGCAGGGTTGAGAGTTCCAGTAGTAACAGTTGCTTTCATTTTCCATTTTGTTTATTTATAACCAAGTCCCAGAATCAGCCCCATTGTGCCCCCCTAAAATGTCAGCGTCAGCCAACCAGCATCCTTTTTTGCTAATCTTCATCTCAGTTTCACTGTGTTTCTTCTCCAGTGTCCCAAGATGTTTGTTATCCAGAGAGGACCTCTTTTCCAGAGATCCAGGTCTCAACCCTACAGGGCTCTCTCCAAGATTCTTTGTTCCTTTTGTTCCGCTAGTTCTTCAGATGGTAGCTTCTTCCTGCAGTTACTTTTGTAGTAACTAGACACACCGGTATTCCATTTTTGCTTCTAATACAACTCCTTATAACAAATTCTATTTACAAAATACCTAATATGGCTTCTGTTTTCTGGTGTGAATCTTGATGGGTACATATAGTTAAATTTAAGTTTGAACTTTATAAATTAAGATGTCTGTCTTTCACAGTAATGTGGCTGTACTATATCAATGAAGGCACGTAGATGGTTGTTTCTGTGCAAATGTCAGTTAGCGTGTCCCTTCAGATTTTAAAATCTGCTAGATGAAAAGTCATAAAGTTTTGTTTGTGATTTTTTTAACTGAGTCTTTGAACAAATTACCTATCCTTTTAATTCTTACAAAAAGACAGCATGATACATAAGGATTACAGGGTTTCCAACCAGCAGCTCATAGATTAGAACTCCTGACCTTTTGGTTGACACCCAAGCTCTTAACTACTGAGGAACCAGTGCTTCGTGTTACCACTTCCAGCTTTTAAAATACTAATTCTTCTTTTTAGGTTTATTTTGGGTATGGTTTGAGACAGAAATTCAAAATCCTTTTATTTCATGTAGAAATCCTGTTACCGTACTGTTTTCTGGGGAAAAAAAAGTTCTTTTCCCTTCAAAAATCATGATACATTTTAATTGTATTAAAATTACTGTATATACGTGTATGCTTTCTAGATTTTTTTTATTCTCCTTCATATATCACTATTTTATGCCATCTAATCTTATTATGGAAACACTGGTAGCATAGTGGCTAAGTGCTACAGCGGCTAACCAAAAGGTAGGCAGCTCAGATCTGCCAGGCACTCCTTAGAAACTCTGTGAAGCAGTTTTACTTTGTTCTATATGGTGACTGGAGCTGGAGTCAACTCAACAGCAGTGGGTTTAGTTTTTGGTTGATCTTATCTTTGAGATACGGTACCAAAAGATTCTAAATGACACAAGAAGCATTGAAATAAGATGAAAAGAATATACAGAGTCACTGTGCCAAAAATAATTAGGAAGATAAGGATAAATTTCAAGGTAATCACAAAGAAAGTTAAAAAGCCCACTCCTCAAGATAAGGAAGGAAAACAGAAAGCCTCAGTAAACACTAAATCGACAGAAACAAAAGAAATGAAAAAAAAAAAGTGGACCAAAGTAATTCAGCATAGGAGAACAAGAGGAACAAAGGAAACGTCAATACCGTACAAAAAATGTGCTGCAAAAGGACAGCAAGAAACTCCACCTGTCAATAATTACGCAGAATGTAAATGGCCTAAATGCACCTATGAAGATGAACAGAGTGACAGAATGGATTTAAAAGAAAATAGAATCCATCAATATGCTGTCTATAAGAGACACATCTTAGAAACAAAAATCTAAGGATAGAAAAATGTATTACACAAACAGCTGTGAAGAAATAGCAGGAGTATCAACATTAATCTTACATAAAACAGTTTTAAAAACAAATCCAATATAAAATACAAAGAAGAGCATTATAAAATGATTAGAGGAATAACCTAAGCAGCAAGTCAGAACTATAGTAAATACGTGTGCTCCTCACAACAGCATTCCAAAAGACATAGAACATGTAAAACAACAATGAAAGGACAAATTGACAATCCTTCAGTAACAGTAGGAAGCTTCAACATATCACTTTCAGTAAAGTACAGAACATCTAAAAACAAACTCAGCAAAAATACAGAAAATCTAAAGGCCACAATCTGTTAACTTGACTTCATAGACATATCCAGAACATTCCATCCAGCAGCTACAAAGTATGCATTCCTTTCCAACACACATGGAATGTTCTCTGGAACAGACCACATCTTAGTTCACAAAGCAACATTCAGCAGAATCCAAAACATTTAGATAACAAAAAAAATATCTTCTCTTAACCCAACAGCAACACCATCAAATTAGAAATTAACAACAGGAAAAGCTGAGCAAAAAATAAATAAATAAAATAAAAATCAATGACAATAAACTTGAAAAATACCCTGCTTAAAAACCACTGGTAATAGAAGAAATCAAAGATGGAATAAAGATTCCTAGATTCAAACAAGAATGAAAATCTTTGAAAAAGAACAACACAAAATAAAAACTTTGACACAACTTGAATAGAAAACAACAAAAGAAGCCCATACCCACCACCCATTGCCATCAGGTCAATTCTGACTTATAGTGACCCTAAAGACAGAGAAGAACTACCCCATAGAGTTTCCAAGGAGTGTCTGGAGAATTTGAACTGCTCACCTTTTAATTATCAGCAGTAGCATTTCACCAGTTCACTACCAGGTTTCGTAAAGAAACTCACAGCAACGAGGAAAATAAAATCGTGGCAGAAATAAATTAAACAGAGAGTAGAAAAACAATAGAAAGAATCAACAAAACCAAATGTTGGTTCTTTGAAAGGATCGGCAACATTGACAAACCACTGGCCAAACTAACCAAAGAAAAAAAAAGAGGAAGCTAAAATAACCCACATAAGAAATAAAATGGAAGACAATATAACAGAATCAACTGAAACAAAAAGATCATAACAAAGTACTGTGAAATCTATATTCCAACATGTTTGAGAAAGATAAAGGAAATGTACAAACTTCCAGAAATATACTACCTATCCAAACTAACACAAACTGACATTGAAAATACAAACAGATCCATAAGAAGAGAAAATATTGAAAAGGTGATTAAAAAAAGAAAAACTCACCCATAAAAGATGAAGAACTGGTCCTGATGAGATCTAACAAACATTCAGAGAAGAACTTAACTAGTACTACTAAAACTATTTTAGAACATAGAACAGGAAGGGATACATCTGAATTCGTTCCATGAAGCCAGCATAACTGAGATACTAAAACCAAGAAGATACACCACAAAGAAAAAAAAAAGGAAGAAAGAAAATTACAAACATCACTCATGAATACAGATGCAAAAGTTCTCAACAAAATTCTAGCCAGTAAAACTCAGCACCATGTTTTAGTCATCTAGTGCTGCTTTAACAGAAATACCACAAATGGATGACTTTAAAAAGAGAGATGTTTGCTCTTATACAGTCCAGTAGGAGACAATTCCAAATTCAGTATGTTAGCTCCAGGGGAAGGCTATTCCTCTTTGGTCACTCTGGAGGAAGTTCCCTATGGTATGTTGGTCTTTGATCAGTGAACATGTTGGTGCAGGAACCTCAGGTCTGAAGGACCCGTTCTTTTCCCAGTGCTGCTTTCTTGATGCTATGAGGTCCCAACTCTGCTTGCTTCCCTTGCCTTTTATTCTACAAGGGATAAAAGGATAAAGGGTGGTACAAGGCACACTCCAGGGAAACTCCAATGGAGCAGGGTGGTGACCCTAGAAAAGGATTTATAGTCCCACTACACTCCTCTCTAGCATAATCCCTTCTGTTAAACACAGGCTGAAATTAGGATTTACAGCATAAGAAAATCACAAAATAGAGGGCAATCACAGAATACAAGGAATCCTCGCCCAGCCAAATTACTGCACACATCATATTGTAAAATAATACATCACAACCAGGTGGGGTCCGTATTTTGTATGCAAGGGTAGTTCAACTTAGAAAATCAGTGTAATCTACAATGTAAATAAAAGAATCAATGGTCATCTCATTTAATGCAGAAAAGACATTGAACAAAGCCCAACAGCATTTCTTGATAAAAACTACCAATAAAATAGGATAGAAGGGAAATTCCTCAGTATAATAAAAGATATTATCCTTAGTCATCAGGTACAGTTCTTTTTTTTTAATTTTTATTTAACATAACTGAGTGAAAATGTACATTCACATGGAAATTTACATGCCCCCCTATAAGCAGTGTCCACTGCTCTCCCTGTCCAGTGACTGCACACTATTCCTCTCTGCTCCATACATGTCTCATCCTCCCAAAAGTCTCCTTTCCCCTCCTCTCCATCCACTCCCCTTCCTCCAGCCAGAGGTCAGCAAGATGATATCCTATAGATGTATAGAACCATAAAGTGCTTCCAATATATGGTTACTCTGCATTGCCAAGTCCAATCCATTCCTGTCCAAAGAGTGGACCCTTGTTATAATTTCTGGGAAAGGGCAGCATCAGGGAAGGGGGACATGCTCTCAGAGGAACCCCAAAACTGCTGGACCATCAATTGAGGTCTTTTAGTGGAGATCTCATGATGCACCTCTTTTTATTCTTGTGTTGCCGTTGAGGCTCCTCTCTGTGAGCTCCGTCGTGGCTATCACTGGTGGTGGCCGGGCACCATCTGGTTCTTCTGGTCCCAAGTCGATGTAGGCACCCACTCTTGTGGGTCTCTCTGTCTTCTAGGTTGTCTTTACCGCATGCCATTTTGGCCCTCAGTGAGCTTCCGTTCCTGCTGAGTTGGGACCATTTGCTGAGTCCTCAGATCGCAGCTTGGCAGCTTTTAAGACCCCAGACGCCACTCACCAATGTGGGGTGCAGAGAGCTCTCTTAGCAAAACGCTAGTTGTGCCAATTGGCCTGGAATTCGCCTAAGAGCATGGTCCCCCGCCCCCTGCCCCAGCTACTCTATCCTTGCAGTATTGAGTTAAGATGGAAGGAGTACTCAAGTTATGCTGAAGTCCACTTAATGTTGTTCTTGTTCCTAATGTGTGCTGTCACTGCTTTCTCCCAACTAGATTTCTAGTAACTACCTAAACTAAACCCTCCCCCCCTCGCCCTCCCTCCCTCCCCTCCCTTGCACCTGGCAAAGAGTCTTTTCTTCTATACACAAGTCTGTTTTTGAGATCTTATTGTAGAGGTCTCATACAGTATTTGTCCCTTTGTCGCTGACTACTTTCACTCAACATAATTCCTTCCAGTTGAAACCAGGTTAAGAGATGTTTCCTGGAATCATCGTTATTCTTTATCATTGAGTAGTGCTCCATTGAGTATATGTAACACAGTTTACCTATCCATTCTTCTATTGTTGGGCATCTGGCTTGATTCCATCTTTTTGCTATTGTGGACTGTGCTGCGATAAACATCCTGGTACATGTGTCCGTTGGTGTGAAAGGCCTTGAATCTGTAGGATATATTCCAAGTAGTGGAATTACTGGGTCAAATGGTATATCAATATCCATTATTTTAAGGAAGCGCCAGATTGCCTTCCAAACAGGCTGGACCATTTTGCAACCCCACCAACAGTGTAGGAGGGTTTCACTTACTCCACAGCCCCTCCAGCGTTTGTTGTTTTCTGGATCATGGCCAATCTTGTTGGGGTGAGATGGTATCTCATTGTTGTCTTGATTTGAATTTCTGTAATAACTAAAGATCGTGAACATGTCTGCATGTGCTTTTTGCCTGCCTGGATCTCCTCTTTAGTGAAGTGTCTGTCCATCTCCTTTGCCCATCGCTTAATTGGATGGTTTGTCTTCTTCTTATTGATATTTTGTAGTATCTTATAGATTATGGAGATCAGGCGTCGATCTGACATAGAGTTGCCAAATATTTTTTCCCATTCTGTGGGTGTTCTTTTAATTCTATTAATAAAGTCTTTGGATGAACAAAAGTGTTTGATTCTTAATAGTTCCCATTTATCTACTTTCTCTTCTGTTGATTGAGGTTTCTTTGACTGATTTTGGAGTCTGTCCTCATTGTGTATTAAAACTTCCATTGTTGTTCCTACCTTTTCTTGGATGAGCTTTATCGTTTTAGGTTTGATATTTAGGTCTTTTATCCAGTTGGAGTTGGTTTTTGTGTAAGGTGTAAGATACGGATCTTGATTCAGTTTATTGCAGATGGATAACCAATTTTGCCAGCACCATTTGATGAAGATACTGTTTTTACCCCATTATAGCACAAGACAACTGATTAGCTGGGACAAGAGAAAATATTAGGACAAGATTTGAGTCATTCACAAAATTGGTCAACTTTACTGTTTACTTTGTTATTAAAACTAAGTATATCCATTTGTAAAATGCCATAGATGAAAAGAGATCTCTCTTTTATCATTTACTATATTATTCAGAAACTGAGAATTTCAGTGGCAACACAAGAATAAAAAGGGGTGCACCCTGAGATCTCCACTAAAAGACCACAACTGGTGATCCAGGGGCCTCAGAGTTCCCCTGGGAGCATGGCCTCTGGCCCTGATGCTGCCCCTGCCCATAAATCATAATGAAAGTCAACTCTTCAGACAGGAATGGATTGGACTTGGCGACATAGAGTGACCATATCATGCGTGCACTTTATGGTTCTATGCATCCATAGGATGTCATCCTGCTGACCTTTACCTGGAGGTGGAGAAGTGAGTAGAAAGGAGGAGATAGGAGATTGTTGGGAGGATAAGACATGTATGGAGTGGAAAAGAAGAGTGTGCTGTCACCGGGCAGGGAGAGCAGTGGGAGCCGCATATAGGTGGACACGCAAATTTATATGGGGGTGTACATTTTCACTCAATCATAATAAAAATAAAATAAAATTAAAATACTGAGAGTTTTATTCTCCAGTAGTAGGCAAAAAGGAAAAACAAAAAACTAGGAAGAAAATTTAGCTCAAAATTGCACACACAGTTACCATAAATTAAAAATACACTCAATTATTCTACCAAAGAACATTTTTTTGGCTTCCATTAAAGGAAAGGATTATTAAGAGTAATAAGTTCTAGCTATTTTCAGTTGCTTAATAGAGTGAAATTAGATGGTAAGTTGGTTATGAGGGGAAGTTTTACTCTTCTGCCAGTGAGAATGTGCTTTAACTGAGACAAAAACTGGTGCAAGTGACTGTTAATAATGGCTTGCTTGACATTCGAGAAACATTATGAATAGCCACAGTTTAAGTCCTATTTTGTGCTTGTTTTTCAGAATAGTGTGCACAGTAAAAAGTGCTGTAAGATAGATAGAGTTCAATGAATACTGAATATAAGCAAGAAAAGGTGAAATGTAAGCAAAAATATAGCAACAATACTTAGGCGAAATCGAGGCCAACTGGCACAACTAGCGTTTTGCTAAGAGAGCTCTCTGCATCCCACATTGGTGAGTGGCATCTGGGGTCTTAAAAGCTGCCAAGCTGCCATCCGAGGGCACAGCAAATGGTCCCAACTCAGCAGGAACGGATGCTCACCGAGGACCAAAATGACATGCAGTAAAGACAACCTAGAAGACAGAGAGACCTGCAAGAGTGGATGCCTTCATCGACTTGGGACTGGAAGAACTGGATGGTGCCCGGCCACCACCAGTGATAGCCATGATGGAGCTCACTAGGTTGAGTCTCACTGGGAACACAAGAATAAAAAGGGGTGCATCCTGAGATCTCCACTAAAAGACCTCAGTCAATGGTCCAGCGGTTTCAGGGTTCCCCTGGGAGCATGCTCCTTGGCCCTGAAGCTGCCCTTACCCATAAATTATAACAAGGGTCCACTCTTTGGACAGGAATGGATTGGACTTGGCAATGCAGAGTGACCATATATTGGTTGCACTTTATGGTTCTATACATCTATAGGATATCATCCTGCTGACCTCTGGCTAGAGGAAGGAGAGTGGGTGGAGAGGAGGGGAAAGGAGCCTGTTGGGAGGATGAGACATGTATGGAGCAGAGAGGAATATTGTGCTGTCACCGGACAGGGAGAGCAGTGGAAGGTGCATATAGGTGGGCATGTAAATTTATACGGGAATGTACACTTTCACTGTCATGTTAAATAAAAAAGAAAATATATATATATATAGCAAGAATATTTTATTTAAGTTTGCTAAATATGATTAAGTGGAATTAATTCCATTTAATAATTGTAATGGTAATTACCTGTCATTAGACGATGAAAACAATTTTGTATACTCAGCCTAGTGTTCACGCCTCTTAGCTTATTTTGGGTATATACTAACTTGTAGTGTTATGTGGAAAACAGGAATTTGTGAGATTTCCATTTGCTAGAAGTTGGTAATTTCCCAAGAAACACAAGATTTTATTTTTAATATTTCATTATTTGTTAATATAACTGTTCATATACCTAACTGAAGACTTTTAATGCTTATTTTGTGGCAACTTTTTTCTGTTTATTGTTTCAAATGTTTTATTATTTTATAGAAGCCATAATTATAGCTGAAGAGGTTACTAGGATTCATTCATGTATCAGTGATAGCCTAGACTGAAATACCTGTGTAATGAGCCATGTGTTCATGCCACAATTCTTGCTGCCCCTTTAAATAAAAGAGTCGCTAAATTTGAAAGAGGTCATCTTATTGACATGTCTGTCTCTTTTTTATGTCTGTCACAAATATGAATAGTTACGTATTGTAAATTTCTGCAGCAGTTTCATTCGGCTTCCCTGTGGGGGAAAGGATTTAGCAAAGCTAAAATATTTTGAGCCATGCTTTCTTCATATGGGTATGTGTGTGTGTATATAAATACATACATTTACTTTCAAAGTCAACTGTGTTTTATCTCAATGCAAGCACAGGGTTTCAAATAAGGAACACCTAATCCAACTTCAAAGGAAAAACAAGAAACCTAGCACTGTGTCAGATATGAACTCATACAAAAGGCTGAGGATATCATTTTCAGCACTTGAGAAGAGTGACATTAATTCCATTTCAAATTGTTTTCTATAGCTTATTTGGCATTCCCTTTCATGGTATTTGAGGTTTTATACTGAAAGTACACTTTGTATTTACCAATAAAAGGTCATTCTTATGATATTTATTCAATGGAAGTACACTTTTCAGTGTATGGCATTTTGCTTAATGAGAACTTTCTCATATATTAATTATCAGATTAACTTTTAAATAAACATATTAATTTATAGAAAAAGAAACCAAACTTTAGAGTGTCTAACTACATGATTACTAAATACTGTCTTTTGTAACTTCTGATGTCCTAAGCAAGATACAGGCTTTTGTCTCAGATACAACACTAATTGATACTGAAAGCATCAATAAAGCAATAGTTGAAAGAGTCTAGGATAAGAACCCCATCTCTTCTGACTTTAAAGGTAATGCTAACATTTACAAAAGATTTCATTATGTAAGATTTTATTATGTCAAAATGCTTTTCAGCATGATCACTGAGAGGATAATAGCCAAAAGCAATATACTAATTAACTGCATTGCAATTTTGTTGTCTTACTATTCTTTGCAAGAGTTCATTTGTGGACGGATAGAGCTCAGAGGTCAGACTCCCGCATCTCACTATATGGCTTCAACAATACTTTCAGTTTCCTATAACTTTTATTTTCCCAAATGTTGCAATAATCCAGAAAAGGAATGATTAGGGAAGAAATTTAGAATTAAATCTTAGACCAGGATTCCGAGTGGTTTCAGGATTTCTAAGGCCTCATAAGTTAAAATCTAGCATCACACGTTCTAACACGTGAAATAGTTTTCAATAACTGTTGAATGGTGCATGAGTTTGTTAAGAAATATGTGTACTCTTTAATGTTTATATTAAATTATTATAGGTTTTAAACCCTTACATCATGTGTCAGAAACCATAATTAGAAAATATCATACAAAAAATACAGAGTTCCATATACCGACCCTTTCCCTTGCAAACTGCTTCTCCTGTTATTAACTTCTGAGATTTGTGTAGTGCCTGTGTTTCAACTGATAAACCATCAATCAATACATTATTAATAATTAAAGTTCATAGTTTACCTTAGTGATCACTCTCCGCTTTTTACAATCCTTTGGGTTTTGACAAATATATAATGGTGTTATTCATCATTATGATAACATACATAATATTCTCTGTCCCAAACAATACACTATGTTCTACCTATTCACTCCCACCTCCCCATGAGCCTCTATCAAAACTGATCTTTCTTTTGCCCCTTGATTTTTGCCTTTTCCAGAATGTCTCATGGTTGGAATCATGTAAGTACTTAGCTTTTTCAGATAGGTTTCTTTAGCTTCGCAATATGTATTTCAAGTTTCTCTTTGGCTTTTGATAGCTCGATAGCACTTTTTTTTAGTACTGAGTGATAGACTATTACATAGATGAATTATAATTAGTTTATCCCTTCCCTTATTGAGGTACATCTCGAGTCTTACCATTTTTGTGCCACCAAGGTTTCCAGGCAAATATAAATAATAAATATTATGCATTATAAATTATAAACATTTGAATTAATATTTTATATGGAAATAGTACTTTATTATTGATTTACTTTTTAATTACAGGTGGTATCTGGATTATGAATGAGGTCCATGCATAAGTCTATCTTTAAATCAGATTTGCATAAGTCAGAAGTTAGGTATGGTTATTGTCTAAACATAGTTAGAATATAGTATATAGTCACTTTCTATGCATGCAAAACATTAAAGAAACACTTCCAGATACACTACAGCATCTTTAATGTAATGTTGTTGATATTAGGTGCTGTCAAGTTGGTTCTAACTCATAGTGATCCTATGCACAGCAGAATAAAACGCTGCCTGGTCTTGTGCCACATCCACAACTGTTTTTACACTTAAGCCTATAGTTGCAGACACTGAGTCAATCCATATTGTAGAGGATCTTCTTTTTCCCTGACTCTACACTCTACCAAGCATGATGTCTTTCTCTGAGGACTGATCCTTCCTGGCAACATGTCCAAAATATGTAAGATGCAGTCTTGCCATTTTTGCTTCCTGGGAGCACTCTGGTTGTATATATTCCAAAATAGATTGGTTTGTTTATTTGGTGGTCCATGGTCCATTCAGCATCCTTCTCCAATACCACTATTCAAAGGCATCAGTTCTTCTTTCATCTTTTGCATGCGTATAGTGTGATTAAAAATGCCATTACTTGGGTCAGGCACACTTCAGTCTTCAAGGTGATATCTTTACTTCTCAATATTGTAGAGATTCTTTGAAGCAGATTTTTCCAGTGCAATGTGTCTTTTGATTTCTTGACTGCTGCTTCTATGAGCATTGATTGCAGACTCAAGTAAAACAAAATCCTTGACAACTTCAAACCTTTTTCCATTTATGATGATGTTGGTCACTGGTCCAGTTGTGAGGACTCCTGTTTTCTTGATGTTGGGGTGCAATCCGTAGTGAAGGCAGTGGGCCTTGATATTTATCAGTAAGTGTTTCAAATCTTTTTCATTTGCAGCAAGTAAGGTGGTGTTATCTGCGCACGCAGATAGTTAATGGATTGCTCTCCAATCCTGATGCCTCATTCTTCTTTGTATAATCCAGGTTCCTAGATTATTTACTCATTGTATAGTTT
Organism: Heterohyrax brucei; assembly: GCA_028571685.1. NCBI lineage: Eukaryota > Metazoa > Chordata > Mammalia > Hyracoidea > Procaviidae > Heterohyrax > Heterohyrax brucei. The sequence goes on along the minus strand of CM053145.1, from coordinate 56,987,244 downwards.
GAAAAGGTATGGTGAAAGGACACAACACCGACACACACCTTTCCTGACATTAAACTATGCAGTGTCCCTTTGTGCTGTTTGCATGACTGTCTCTTGATCCATATACAGATCTTTTAAGAGCACAATTAAATGTTCTGGAGTTCCCATGTTACACAATGTTAGTCATAATTTATTATGACCCACACAGTTGAATGCTTTCCATAGTCAGTGAAACACAAGTAACATCTGTCCGGTATTTTCTGCCTTCAGCCAAGATCCACCTGACAGCAAGAGATTTGGAGGATAGCTACCTGGCCAACTGGCTGGAAGAGATCTATTTATGCCCATTCCAAAGAAAGATGATCCAACTAAATGTGGAAATTACCCAACAATATCATTAATATCACACACAAGTAAACTGTTGCTCAGGATCTTTCAAAAGTGACTGTAACAGTGTATTGATAAGGAATTTCAAGCTGGATTTAGAAGAGAGTGTGGACCCAGAGTTATCCCTATTGGTGTCAGGTGGATCTTGGCTGAAAACAGAGAATACCAGAAAGAGTTTGCCTGTTTTAACATGTTACACTACTACTAATAGTGTTTTGATGTGTGTTGCAAAGTGCCATTATTTTTTTATTATAAATCATTGTATATAGCCCTGGTTTTTAGTATAATAAGCTTCAATATGATTGGTTTGCAACTATGGAGTATACATAAGACAGACATTTTTGCTTATATTGAAGTTTGATGTAGCAAATCATAAGAAGAAAGAAGTAATTGTGCTAGGGGTCTTTACAGTAATCAATGATTTTGACTCCCAGATCCACTAGTCTGTCTTCAAAATTCACTTGGCATGTTGGGGTTGTGGATTTTATTAACATGTGTTTAATACTCTTCATGTTATAAAAAGTTAAATATAACACTTGCAACAGGTGTTGCTTATGCTTATTGAAACATTATATGAATATGTCTTACTGGTAAACATAATGGTGTATACATATCTGTATATCCATGTACCTATAATAATGAAGATATGAAGATATTTTAGTGTTTACTTTTACTTCAAATTCACTATGTGAAGTTTTTTAACACATATATGTTTTCCTGATTATGTTTTGATTAGGATGTAGTTTTAAAATGATTAGAAAGTAGATCATGGTAAAATTATGACAAATATACTGTAAGTACTTATTGTAGAAGAAGGCAAGTTTGAGGCTAAATATTCACTTGATAAAATCTACAAAATTGAAAAGCTTAAGGCTACTGTTACAAGGTTAATAATCATAATCATAATAATAATTGACATCTATCGTATACACTATCTTATTTATGAGGAAAACCTACAAGCCATTTTCTTTCATTTTTTCCATTTACAGGTAAACAAAACTTAGAAATGTTATGTTAGTATTTTGAATGGGAAATCAGCCTTTGAAAGCCCAACATGGCAGTCGTCATATTTTTGCATTTGTTCAGTGCTGTTTCTTTTAGTTCGCTGCTGTTTTCTAAGCTCCTGCTGTGTTGCCTTGATTAGGCACTCTTTTTTAAAAAATTTTTTTTATTTAATTTTTTTTTGTTATGACTGAGTGAAAATGTACATTCCCGTATAAATTTACATGCCCACCTACATGCAGCTTCCACTGCTCTCCCTACCTAATTTCCTGGCTTTTAGCCCCTTTGTTTCGGGAACACTATAAAATTTTCACTCCCATGCAGCTGGGGAGGGTCATCTACTTTGTTCCTCCTGCTGCTGGAGATAACAACTTTGTGCATAAGTCTCCTTAATTAAACTCCTTTGCCACCACACTGGAGTTGTTAGTATTTCTTCAGTGTCTTGACACCTTCTAATTTTAGAGGCAAATTTCAAGGTACTCGTTCATGCCTGTACATACTTCCTGATTACAGAGTTAATAAGTAGCTAAACCAGGATACAAATCCTGACTCTGGAGTCCATATTCAACCACGACACTGGTCCACCATGCAACTGTTTACTTACTGTATTAACATAAAATTATATTATCTTAGATTATACTCTTTGATGCACATCTGTGGCTCAAAATAATATGTAATAAAGTTATCACAAATACACATTTTCTTCTTTGGAGAACTGTATACATAATTCCACATCTAGTTCAAATATGATAAGCAGAGTGAAAACAGTATTATGAAACAAGGCATGTTGCTGGTATTCACAATTTGAGGATTTTTAATTTAGATTCTTAACAATGTTTTATGGTATAAATCACCAAGGGCCAAATGTTTTCCCTCTCCCTCTATTTTTTTCTTTCCAGTAAAGCCATGCCTAAACAACCAAGGTGGCACAAAGTTTATCTTCTGTATAACAGAAGGGGTACACAGCAGAATGTAAAAGGTACTTAATTAGAATCTAGAGGGAGACTGAAGCCCTGGTGACAAGAATAGGTAAATGCTTTTGCTCATGAGTTCCAGTGGAGGAGGTGCTGCTGCCTTCATAGTAGGAAGCTGGCATAAGCAATCTCATTCCGAGGCCTTGGCAAGCTGTGACTCACTCTCTAGATTGTGGCTTGTAGAAGAAATTTGACATCCTTTATCAGCACTGCTCTCTTTTTCCCTCAGCTCAATAAATGGGTAGAATAAAATTATTCCTCTACTGTGACTTTTCTTAGAAATATTCTCCATATTTTGTAGGCGTGAAGGCATTTTACATAAAATGACCTAGAAAATGGAACACAGTATAGACTTACTAACTGAGAAAGCAGATGACACAACCTTGTTTGCTGAAATCAAAGAGGCGTTTACTGATGAAGATCAAACACCACAGCATTCAGTGGCTTACAGTTTAACACAAAGAAAATAAAAATTCTCACAAGTGTACCAATAAGCAACATCATGATAAACAGAGAAAAGACTGAAATTGTCAAAAATTTCATTTGCTTGGATATGCAATCAGTGCCCATGAAATCAGGAATCAAGAAATCAAATGATGTATTGCTTTTAGGCAAATCTGCTACAAAAGACCTCTTTCAGATGTTAAAAAGCAAGGATGTCATATTGATTACCAAAATTTTCCTGACACAAGCGATGACATAAGAAAGCTGGAAAATGAATAAGGAAGACCAAAGAATTGATGGGGTTGAATTATGTTGTTGGGGAATACTGAGAATACCACGGACTGCTGGAAGAATAAACAAAGCTGTCTTGGAAGAAGTACTGTCAGAATGCTACTAAAAGAGAGGATGGTGAGACTTCATTTTATGTAGTATGGACATTTATCACAAAGTTTCAGCCTGAAGAGAGACATCACACTTGGTAAAGTGGAGGATCTGGAAAAAAGAGTAAGACTCTCCAAGTGGCTGCAAAAATGGATTCAAACATAAGAAGCAAGGTAGAGGACTGGGTAGTGTTTCGTTCTGTTGTACATAGAAACACTATGAGTCGGAACTAATTTGACAGTACCTAATAACATCTTGGAAACTCCACGGGGCAATTTTACTCTGACCTGTAGGGTAGCTATGAATCAGACCCAACTCGATGGTAGTGGATGGGTAACAACAATAGCAGTAAGAGTTTGAATTTTGTTTATTTTCGTGTTTTAATCATAGGGAGGTTTCTGACTGGATAATCTACAAAAGGTTGCATAACTTTGAACATAGGAATATAAACGTATTATCTCTGAATGTAGGGAGTCCTGATGGTATACTAGTTAAGCACTCAGCTGCTAACCAAGTATCTGTGCTTTGAACCCATCAGCTGCTCAACTGGACAAAGATGTGGCAGTCTGCTTTTGTAAAGAGCAGAGTCTTCAGTACTAGATGGGACTCTTCTATTCGGCCCTGTTGGGGTCACTATGGGTCAAAATCACCTTCATAGTAATAAGCTTGGTTTTGAATATAAACTTTCCTGTGTAGGTTAATTAAGTTTTTTTTTCTGCTGTTTCAGTCTGTTCAATATTAGAAGTTATCAACTACTAAAAATCAAGATAAACTGGTAGTGAAACAAAGGTAAATATCTGTGCAATTATGAATGTCTCTCCACTTCAGATTTTATCTATATCATAAAAAGGTTATAAAATAAATACAATGTTTGTTTCAGTTTCGTATTTTAAATTTTCATAGGGATTTTCATTGTGAAAATATTATTGTTGCTCTGTTGCTTTAAGTATACTCTGATTACTTGATGCTTGACTCATATTAACTACAAAATGTTAGCTTTGTAACAATAAATCCCCAGAACGTGACTTTTTACTGTTTAGGATCAGTCATCGAGCTAAAAACACGTTTAAACAACAACAACAGTAACAAACCCACTGTTGCCTAAAATTGGTATCAATTCATAGCAACAGTGGCTACAGTTAAATAGATATAAGTTCAATAGATATTGTGCTGAAGCCACTGTGTGAAACTGTCAGTGGCTGTGACTCTCCTTGACTTCTTCTAGGGGTTTCTTTGGGTTTGTCTGATGCTTAAGTTTGACGTAGTTATCTCCAGCCTGGCTGTTGTTGCTACTCACAACCCATCAAGATGCATTTTACAGACCTTCCCATAAAAACTGATTATTGTCTAGTTCATTCCTACTCATGGTGACCCTATTTGGGGGGATAGAACTTCCTCATGAGGTTTCCAAGGCAGTAAATCTTTGTGGAAGCTGACTGCCATGTCTTTCTCTCACAGAGCGGCTGATGTGTTAGAACCACTGACCTTTTGGCTAATAGGTGAGACATTCCCATAGAACCAACAAACATTTCAATCATTTTAGAAGTCTAGGGAACAAATCTAGGTTGTTCTTAGATAACAGAATGGTTAATATTTCAATTGAAATGCTTTTATTAGCTTAGCTGTACTGACAATAAGTTTATGTGTATGCCCCTAAATTTGAAATTAAGCCAAAAGAGTACAGACATTTCCTGCAAATGCACACACACACACACACACACACACACACACAGCATAAGTAATAAAAAGATGTGTGTTAAACAATGCTAACAATGGATATTTAATTTTGATGTGTTTGCTTTGTACTATGAAGCAAGAGTGCTATACCTAAAGTTTTAGTTTTAGAAACAGTATCTGTAATAGATATTCTAGATGTTTATTAACACTTCAATTTTTAGAAGTCATCTTTTTGGTCTCTAGATCTACTCATGCCTCGTTTGCTTTGTAAAAGATGTGCTTTATCTTCTGATAAGATCGATACATCTCTAGATATTTGTTCTATTATAAATTCTTAATTTCTCCTTTCATTGTGGGAATATTTCCTTGTGACTTTATTATAATTAATAATTTAATTTATAAAAGACCCCCTTTTGAGTCTCACATTAAAAATACACTATAGTTAAAAACATAATAAAATAAACATTAAAATGGAATAAAATATTTAAAAGCTCAGCAAACAGGCATCAATAAACCAATGTGAAGAAACTTGTTTCATCCAGACAACTGAGGAGGAAGATGACCTGTAATCACATCTGGTGGTTCTTTGTTATCAACTGCAGCTGTGCTGTTTAAATGGGCCTTGCTTTTGTAATAGAGTCCTGATAGTTCTGCTGTCCTGACTATCACCAGTCATTCTGTCATTCCACGGGATAAATATGAAAAAGGCCTGGACTTTAAAATATCTGAATGCAGAGTTGGCTCTTCAAATAAAATAACATTAGTTAAATGTACTTAACTCTTTTAATAGCTAAACTGGGTGACTCTAAGTCTGGCTTTATTTGACTAGATCTAATTTAACTGACGCCTTCAGCATAATTAATCAGATAATGCACTTCAAATGTCATCATTTCAGTTCTAGAAGATAGTGCTACAGAGACTGGCTTTGGTGTTTTGGGGTTTTGTTTGTGATTCACACGGCCACCTACTTTTGTTTTTATTGTTTTGTTTTCATTTTCTTCTCTTTAGTTTTCTCTCCTTGTCTTTGTAGATTAAAAAAAAATTATAATAAAACCTCTATAAATGGACATCTGATAAGCGTGAATTCATAAATAAGATGCTGTTTTATATTAGCTTTCTTCATGAAAGACATAATCAAAGGGAAAAAAATTCAGATTATTTAGTACCAAGAAAGAAAAATGTAGTGACTGTTGTTTTAGTTAGCTAGTGTTGCTATAACGGAAGTACCACAGAGTGGATGGCTTTAACAAAGAAAGATTTGTTCTTACACAGTAGGCTACAAGTCCAAAGTCAGATGTCCGCTCCAGGGGAAGGCTTTCCCCCTGCTCGGCTGTAGGAAAGTCCGGTATTGCATCCGTCTTCATCCAGGGAACATCTTGGTGCAGGAACCTCAGGTCTGAAGGACGTGCTCTTTTCCCAGTGCTGCTTGCTTGATGGTATGAGGTTCCCAATTCTCTGCCTGCTTCCCTTTCTTTTATCTCTTGTAGGATGAAAGGACTAAGGGTGGAGCAAGCCATACTCCAGGGAAACTTCCTTTACAGGGGAGCACAAAGGCAATCCTATGAAGAGATTTACAGTCCCACCCTAATCCTTTAACATACAGCACAGGAAAATCACAAAATGGAAGATAATCACAAAATATTGGGAGTTCTGGCCCAATCATATGGCTACACATATTTTGGGGGGGAACACAACACAATCCACGACACTTCTACAGATTTAAAAAATGTGCATTTAGGTTGTCTGTAAAGATTATAATAAATACAATATTTTTACAGTGGGAAATTATAATTAAAATATAGCTCACAGCTGTCAGAAAAAATGTGTTTAAAATGTACAATGATATTTATTCACTCAATTTGAGATAAAAATTAAAATTAAAAAATTCATAAACCAAATAAAAAACATTCAGAATTAGTTGACTTCTATACTCACATAGCCCTCCATAGTTCCCTTGCCAACTTCCTTGTCACTCTAGTATTTTCCCAACCTGGCATTTTTAATCTGCACTTCTGGATTTTTACTTAACCTTGACTGTCAAGTCATCAACATTATTCATTATTTCACAGAGTAGTTTTTATTGTTGTTATGTGCTGTCTAGTGAGTTCTGACTGGTAGCTACCCTATGTACAACAGAAGGAAACGCTACCCGGTCCAGCCCGTCCTCACAACCATTGTTACACAGGAATCCATCGCTGAAGCCACTCTCTGAATCCACCTCTTGAGGGTCTTCCTCTTTTTCATTGACCCTCTAACTTAATCAAGCAGAATTTGCCTCTTCATGGACTTTTCCCTCTGGATAAGGAGGAAAGTATGATTGTACTGCATCGAAGGGATATTTGTCCATTCTTTTGGCAGTCCATGGTGTATTCAACATTCCTCACCAACACCGTAAATTCAGAAGCATCAGTTCTACTTCAGTCTCCTTTAGTCATTGTCCAGGGTTCACAAATGATGTGATTGAAAGTAGGCACGTTGGTCCTCAATGAGATATCTTTGCTTTTTAACACTTTGAAAAGTTGTTTCACTCAATGCATTGTGTTTTTTGATTTCTTGCCTGTTCCTTCCATGGGAGTTGATTGTGGATACAAGTGAAATGAAACCATTGATAACTGCAGTCTTTTCTCCAGTTGTTGTGATATTTCTTATTGGTCCAGTTGTGAGGATTTCTTTTTTTTTTTTAATTGAGATGTAATCCATACTGAAGGCTGTGGTTACTGATACAGTGCCTTAAGTCTTGTTCACCTTCAACAAGCAAAGTTGTGACACCTGCATAATAGGTTGTTAGTGAGTCTTGATCCAAATCCAGATGTCTTCATATAGTCCAGCTGTTTGGATTTATTTACTCAGCATGTAGACTGAATACGAATGGTAAAAGAATACAACCCTGACATGCAGCTTTCTTGAATTTAAAAGTCACAGTATTCTGTTGTTCTATTTGAAAGGCTGCCTCTTAGCCTATGTATAAGTTTCTCTTGAGCACAATTAAGTGATCTAGAATTTCCCCTCTTGGAAGTCATATTCATAATATGTTATCATTCACACAGTCAAATTATCAGTAAAACACATCTTTCTGGTATTCTCTGCTTTCAGCCAGCATCTGTCTGACATCAGCAATGACATCCCTGTTCTACATTCTCTTCTGAATCCGGCTTGAATTTCTGCAAGTTCCCTGTCAAAGTACAGCTAGAGCTGCTTTTGAATGTTCTTTAGCAAATTTTACTTGCTTTTGATCTTATTGATACTGTTGCATAATTTACTCATTCACTTGTTCCTGGGATCCAATACTGGATCCTTGGAATAGGCATAAATATGGATTTTTTTCTGTCACTTGACCAGGTAGGTGTATTCGACATTTCTTAGCATAGACTAGTGAGCGCTTCCAGTGCTGCATCCCTTTGTTGAAACATCTCAATTAATATTCCATCAGCTCTTGGAATCTTATTTTTTTGCCAATGCTATCAGTTCAATTTGGACCTCTTTTGACGCTATGGCTTCCCGATTGCACGCTACCCCGTGAAATGGTTGAACATCCAGCAGTTTTATTTGGTGTAGTGATTCTATGTATTCTTTGCATCTTCTTTTCATACTTCTGGCATTATTTAATATTTTCCCCCATAGAATCTTGCACTATTGCAAATTGAGGCTTAACTTTTTTTTTCCCCTAATTCGCTCAGCTTGAGAAATGCAAAATAAGTTCTGCCCTTTTGATTACCTAACTCCAAGTCTTTGCACATGTCACTGCAATGCTATACTCTGTCTCCATAAATTGCCCTTTGAAATCTTTTCAGCTCTTTCAGTCAATCATTTCTTCCATCTACCTTAGCTAATTAACATTCAAGACCAAGTTTCCAAGTCTCTCCTGACATCCATTTTGGTCTTTTCTTCCTTCTATGTCTTGTTAATGACTTCTTGCTTTCTTTACATATACTGCCCTCGGTGTCCTTCCTCAACTCATCTAGTCCTCAGTCATTAGTGTTCAACGTGTCAGGTCTATTCCTGAGATGATCTCTGAATTCATATGGGATGTACAAAGGTTGTACTTTGCCTCACATCAAATTGTTTTAATTTTCTTCAGTTTCAACTTAAACTTGGATATGATCAGTTGGTCATCTGTTCTACAGTCTTGTTTCTGACTGATGTATTGAGCTTTTCCAACATCTTGTTCCACAGATGTTCATGATTTGATTCCTACGCATTTCATATGGCAAGGTCTACTTGTAGAATTCTCATTTTTATTGCTAAAAAAAGTATTTGCGATAAAGAAGTTGCTGGTCTTGCAAAATTCTACCATGATATTGCTAATATTGTTTCTATCACCAAGGTAGTATTTCTAGCTACCGGTCCTTCTTTGTTTGCAACTTTTACATTCCAGTCACTGATAATCAGTACATTCTCATTAAATGTTCAATCAATTTCAGGCTTCAGAAGTTGATGAAAATCTTCAGTTTCTTCATCTTTTGCCTTAGAGGTTTGTATGCAAATTTGAATAACAGTCAGCTTAACCAGTCTTCCTTGTAGGTTTATTGACCTTATCTTATCACTGACAGTGCTGTACTATAGGATACATGTTGACATGTTCTTTTTGAAAAAGAATGTCATGCCATTCCTCATTGTCATTCTTGGCGTAGTAAACCATGTGATTGTGCAATTCAAAATAGCCAGTACCAGTCCATGTCAGCTCACTAATGCCTAGGGTATTAATGTTTATGAATTCCATTTTATTTTGGAGGATTTATAGTTTTCCTAGATCCATACTTTGTACATTCCATGTTCTAATTCTTAATTGATGTTCACAGCTGTTCCTTCTCATTTTTGATTCATACCATATCAGCAAATGCAGCTCCTGAAAGCTTAATTCCACCCTTGTCATTAAGATCAAGTCTACCTTGAGGAGGCAGCTCTTCCCTAATTGAATTTTTAGTGCCTTCCTATCTGAGATACTCATCTTCTGACAGTAGTATATCAATGTTCGGTTGCTATTTATAAAGTGTTCACAGTCTTACTCTTTTCAGAAGTAGAACATCAGGATATATTTTGTAGTCTATTTTAGTCTGGAAACTAAGCTGAAACCGATCCACCATAGGTGACCCTGCTGGTATTTCAATATCAGCGGCATAGCTTCCAGCCTCATTGCAACAAACAAGCTACCACAAGGTAAATAACAGACACATGGGGGTAGTTTAGGAGCACAAAGTGCTAAAGGTACCCACCCACTTAATTATCAGATGGACTGATGTAAACACAACAGTTAAGGGATACATATTTTTTCTTTCTTTTTTTTTAATTTGTGTGTGTTAATGAGTGTTTTAAAGTAAGACTGAATAGAGGAGAGGAGCTTTGGGATAATTAAAATGGTGAAATCTGGTATGCTATGTTTCTTCAAGTTGAGTTTGACCTCACAGCAATTCTAAATATAAAAGAATGGAACAATATCCAGTCCTGTGACATTGTCAAGGTCATTTTTTGCTTGAGCCCGTTACTGCAGTTGCTGTGTCATCCCATCTTGTTGGGATCTTCCTCTCTTTCACAAACCATCCACTTTACCAAGTGTAGTATCATTTTTCAAGGACCAGTCACTCCTGATAACATGTTCCAATTATGTGCGATGAATATCACCATCCTCGCTCCTAAGGAGCATTCTGGCTATACTTCTTCCAAGACCAATTATTCACTCTTCTTTGGTCACACAGCTTATATTTGGAATTCCAGTTGCATAGCCTTCAGCATCATGCAAGCCACTACAGTTAGATAAACTAATAGACACACAGGGAAATCTTATACAGAGACCATGAGTCTTAAAGCCTAAATTCAGAAAATATTTCTTGAAAAAGGAAAAAAGAAAGAGAAAAAATAGTGATAGAGTTGAAAAAATGCATATAAAAGTGTTTCAATTTGAGATTTTATTTTCATAGAGCAATATACACCCATATAACTAAAACTAGGCTTAGATAACCTCTGAGGAATGGAAGTGTCCTGCAGGTGTATGGTAATAATTCAAAACATTATATGATAGTCTATCGTATGTAGGAGTCTCTGGAATATACATGCAATGTTATGAGTCTTGCCTTTTCTCTTTAATCATACCTGTAACTCTTAAAATTACTGTTTATGGTAATCACTGACATCTTAGTATTTGCTTAGGATTTGCTATCTCTGCATGGCACAAGTGGTTACATGTTCAACTGCTAACCTGAAGGCTGGAGATTTGAAACTAAGCAGAGGCATCTGGGGAGACAGATCTGGTGGCTTGTTTTTGAAAGGTCATTGTCTTAAAAACCCTATAGAACAGTTCTGTTCTGCACTCATGGGTTCTCCATGGTTGAAATTGATTCAATAACAACTAACAACAATAACAGAACCATGTAATATTGTTTCTTTTTTCCTTCAGTTTCCTTCAGTTTTCCTTCAGTGGATGGTACAGCCCAAATGTTCATAAATAGAGTATCTTCAGATTTCATCTGTATCTCTTCTATCTCCACAAATATAATGATTAATCTTTTTGGCAGATAGAGAATATGAGCCATGTCACATTTAATATTTTCATATTTCTTACCCATCCTTTTTATTTAAATATTGTTTTTAATTACAAACTTAGAAAAACAAGCATAGAAATATTTCTCATCCACTTGTGGGCCAGATTTTGACGTTTAACATTTGGTAATGTTAAATTGGCTCATTATTTCCTCTCTTCCAGCAGATACATTCTGAGGAAGTAATTATTGCATCATGAACAAAGCACATTCTATATTTTCATAATTAGTTTTTATTCTGTTTATGTATTTTCTGAAAATAATCATTTCTCAATAGATTGGTCCATGAATAAAGAATAATTATCCTAACCAATGACAATGTTCTAAAAACATGCATTGTGATGTATCACTGTTAATGTGTTAAATTCTTCAAAAACCAGCTGCAACTAGTCTCAAATTTAACAAAGATGTTAAGTATTCTTAGGCAAATGCAGAGGAGTACAATTTGTTATGTTCTAATGCAACATGCAGTTAAAAATATTTCCCACAGGCACTGTTGTTCCTTATGGTGTGGTTTAATCAAGATAAATATACATCTACCATTTTGATATTGCAGTGATGCCTGAATATCCATACATATATACAGATATAATTGTGTTAATTTACAGTACATCTTTATATCTCTTCACCTCAAGAATTCTTGTGGAGGGGTGTGTGTGTGAGTCTGTGTGTGTATACACATGTCACCTTGAAGACTAAGGTGTGACTGACCCAAGCCCTGGTATTTTCAATCAGATCATACACATGTGAAAACTGGACAATGAACAAAGAAGAAAAAAAAATTGATACCTTTGAATTGTGGTGTTGGAGGAGAATGTTGAATGTACCACAGACAGCCAAAATAACAAAGAGATCTGTTCTGGAAGAAGTACAACCAGAGTGCTCCTTGGACGCAAAAAAAAGGCAAGACTGTGTCCTACATAGTTTAGACATTTTGTCAGGAAGGATCAGTCCCTGGAGAAGAAGATCATGCTTGGTGGAGTGGAAGGTCAGCAAAAAAGAGGAAGATCCCCTATGAGATGGGTTGACCTAGTGGCTGCAGTGATGGGCTTAACATAAAAATGATTATGGATATGGCACAAGATCGGTCAGTGTTTCTCTGTTGTGCATAGGGCTGTTACGTGTTGGAACTGACTTGACAGCATCTAACAGCAACACGTACATGTGTGTGTGCATGTATATGTAAATATATACATGTATATGAAAATATATGTATGTGTATCTATGTGTACATACACACAACTCTCAGCTATGTATGTAGCTATTAAAGGTAAATTATTTATGATTAGAAAAACTGTCTTGAATCTGAATAACTAAACTGCTGTTGTTTGCTGATGGTTGCTGTTAAGTCAGCTCCCAACTCTTGGCAACTCCAGGTGTTGTGGAGTAACAGTAATCCATAGGATTTTCTTGGCTGTAATTGCTTGAGGAAGCATTTTGCCAACCTTTCTTTTGATGAGTTGCTGGGAGGATTTGCACCCCAAACCTTTAGGTTAGCAGCTGAATGCAGACTCCTTGAGCTACTCAGGCTCCTGAATAGCTGTAAAGGTAAAAATAATTAGATGAAGATCTCTGTGTTTAGCCATCATCATAATTTCACAGCAGTGCAATACCAAAGTAGCATAATGTCACATCTACATTTTCCTTGTTTGTAACTCAAATTACCTATTAAAATGTTGATGATGCCCATGACCCTATAAACAGTTCTTTTACTTTTGTTCAGAAGTCAGAATTCAGATGAGTCCACAAACACATGTATGTTGTAGACATACATGTAATTCTGTGTATAAAAAATACAAATTAAAAACATATAATATAGAAGACGTACCAAAGCCTTGTTTCCTCCACATGGTTGTTGCTAATTATGCTATATTTATTTGACACACAGTGTTGCACAACCTAACACTGTGAGAAACTTACCAAGCATGTTAACAACCATAAATCTTCACATTGCAATGTTTTATTTTTCAATTTTCACAGTGTTTTTAAATTTATGAATTTGACAGTGTGAAGAAGCCAGGAGAAATAAAAATACATAATGGAATTCAAGGGGATAGGTGTTATCATCTTAATTTTTAAAGAGCCTTAATCTTTTCGTGTCATGTTTTTACAACATTTAAGTTTCATATTGAGAAAAGAATATCTCCCAAAACAGAAGACAAACAGTATCACTACCATTTTCAAGCATCCCCATTATAAAAACTACTTCACAGTTTATTTTCTACCCATGTTCTTTGTTCATATGTAAATATCTATGCCATCCATGTTCATTGTTCATGTGTAAATATCTATGCCAGTATATTTCTATATAATTTACATACTATAAATCATATCTGGACATTCATATTCAAACTCAATGTCTTCACCATTAAGCTACAAAGCAAAGATAAATTATTCTTAAATCATAAATGTTCATGTGTGCATGTGTGTATATATATATATATATATATATTTCTATCTCCTCTCACTCTTTCTCCAAGCATCCATATGTTTATTTGAGAGGCAAATTTTTCAGCCCAATTTTTATGTCACCTTCTGCTCTTTAACATGCTCATTTTTGCAGAAGTCTAAGCACACCAGTTCTCAGTCAGTTAAATGTTGTCTAATGTTCCAGGGAAAACAAGCACAAGGGTTGTATAAATGAGGCACCATCGAGCTTTCTCTAACGACAGGCACAGATTTGGGAATATTTGTATCTTTCAAAAATCACATTTACACATTTCCTGTGGCATGAATCTATAGTGATATGCTGGCATCACACTTTTAAAGTCATGATCGCAGATACAGGCCCATGAAAAACTGAGGTAACTGAGCTCGTAAAACATAGCACAGAAGAAGCTAATAAAAGTGGACTAAATCAAAAGCTAGGATGTTTGTTTGAATACAAGAGTTTTGAGGGATGGAGAAGAAGGGACAGGGCTCGGAGAACCACGGTTTCAGGAGACATCTAGGTCAATTGGCATAGCAAAGTGTATTAAGAAAATGCCCTACAGCCCACTTTGGCTAGTGGTGTCTGAGTCTTAAAAGCTAGCAAGTGGTCACCTAAGAAGCATCAGTTGGTCACTACCACCTGGACCAAACAAGAATGAAGAACAATGAAGAGAAAAGGAGGATACGTCCAAGTGACAGACAAGACCACATAAACCAGAGACAACATCAGCACGAGACCTGGAGAACTAGATGGTGCCTGTGTAGCAGCAAAGACTACCCTTACAGGGAACTAACAATGAGTTCCTGATGGAACCAGAGAAAAGCGAGATGCATACTCTAGTAAAAATCAGACCAAACCTGATGGCCTGACAGACTAGAGGGTCCCAGGATGACCCCGTCCCTGGACTTTCTGTTAACACAGTACTGAACCAATTCCCAAAGCCAACTCTTCTGACAAAAACTGACCAGGGCTATAAGGCATGAAACGATACTGATGAAAAGTGTGTTTCTTGACTTCGTAGATACGTGATACTTAGTGAGCTGCTCCTTTTTGGAGGTGAGATGAGAAGGCAGACAGGGACAGGAACCAGTTGAACAGTCACTGGGAATACATGGTGGAGAGAAGGAGTGTGCTGGCCAAGTGTAGGTACAGCAACTAGGGTCACATAACAAAAGGTGTAAGTTTTTGTAAGAAAATGACTCAAATTGGAATCTTTCACTTAAAGCACAATGAAGAAGAAAAACAAAAACATAACAATATGATATAATGTATTTACTAGTAATGCACCCGCACTTGTAAATTTCTGTTCTAGTTTTTTATGTTTACAAGTCATAAGACAACTGTGAAATTAGATTGTTCCTGCCACCACCCCTGTAGATTTGTACCTAATTAATGACTTTTATTGGATGGATTTCTTTTCAATAGTCTTGGCTAGATAGTATTGCTTCTTACAGCACACAGTTGTTTCTAAAATAAATAGGCTGTTGCGGATAATATCTCAGCTAATTCACTTCTGATTGAATTGGAAAATTTTGAGTTCTATATCTAATGTGTGACTTTAAATATACCATTTAACTTTCCAGTGCTTCTTTTCAACTTTCACAAGAAGTTACACATTAGCAACAAGGTGGAATTGTAGATGACAGGATGCCTGTGAAGACCAGTTGGATTGGAATTCATGTTCTGTCATATACCACCTGCATGACCTTGAGCAAGTCCAACTATCCCTCTGTTTCAATTTCCTCATTTATATAGAGTACTAACATCAGAGGATTTTTGAGAGTATCAAATGAGTTAATAAATATCAAACATTTAAAATAGTGTCTCTTTTATAATAAACACTTGGTAAATACTGGCAACTGATAACCCAGCAGGACTTGAAGACAGTGAGGCTGTGTAGTATTGTTTGTAGGGTAGAAACAGGTGCTCTAATATACAGTTTTCAAGAATGGAAAGTGGTGTATCATCTCTGAAATACAGCTTAACAATATTTATTAATTTTAGAATGTATGTAAATTTACATTGGCTTCTATCTCTAGGATTTTATCTCATTATACTATTCATACAAGTTATGCAAAGATAAATGCCTGAAGTTATATTACTGATCCCATAGAAATATTGCAAAATAACTATTTCCACAATATAGAATTCTTATAAAATGCTGGCAGTCTTATGGTTAAATAACTCACAGTTGATGAAGAGGATTCAAGGAAAAAAGTCTGCAAATATTGTGAATAAAGAACTATTCAGAATAACATGATTCCATTTAATAAATACTTGTGTCTATAAATGCAAAAACTGGAAGAGCACATATCAAAATGTTGTAAACAAATGATAATATCGGAACACTATTCAACGACGTCAACAAAACAAATAACAAAATCTTCATGTATTAACTAGTCTATATAGAAACATGTGTAGCGTAGCAGAATACTATGTTCCAAACAGTTCACAATAACTAACTGATCTGCGAGATATAAGAAGCTTTAGTTTTCTATTTTAACTTGCTTGAAATATTTATAATAAATGCATATTATTATTTTAATAAAAATAAAATTTGACATTGAAATAAAACTACAGAGGAAAAAGAATGATAAACAATATATAAAACAATGAGTTTGAAACTTATCAAAATCACATGTCTAGGAAAATCATTGCTAATATAATGAAAAAATTTAATGTGTTGTTTCTCATTTCTTATTTTGCCTATACCATCAATTAGCGTCAATTGGGCTTTTTCATTGCTTCTCAACAAACAATTTTGTTTCAGAAATTGTTTCTCTGTTTATGCAGTTACACTTCCCTTCACTTTTTTACTTTGTCTATTCAAAGTGTCTAATCTTTTCTCTCTCTATATTTTTTAATGTGAGCTCGTTGACCAGTTGTTTGATCTACTACTCTCTTTGGGTGTTATTGTTTTACTATTCAATTTTACTATCCCATCTCTTGAAATTGTCCTATTGCTGCTTGTGTGACTCATTTTTGACATGTATCAGTTTATTTATTATTCCCAACTTGATAGTTATATACTTGAGGTGGGTGTCTATTTGTCTTTCTTCCTTAGTCTCTCCACAAGCTCACCCACAGTAACTGCATCTGCACAGTTGACAATACAAATACATGCACGCACACACACACACACATGCACGTACGTACGTACACAGGTATGTAGGAGCCACTGTGGCATGGCGTAGTGGTTAAGAGCTACCATTCCTAACTAAAAGGTTGGCAGTTTGAATCCACCAGCCACTCCTCGGAAACTCTATGGGTAGTTCTAATCTGTCCTATGTGGTGACTATGCAGAAACAGTTAGGGTTGTCTTCATGGCTTGGTGTTGCCTGGGACAACTTATTATAAGTTACATCAGCCACTATTGCTGCTGGTAAGGGAGGTCAAATTTATTTATTTATTTTTTAAAAAAGCCTTTTTTTAAATTTTAATTTACTTTTTTAAAACAAGTTATTTTTTCCCTTGTAGTAAAAGACAGTTAAGGAAATAAATTGAGTATATTTGTTTACTATGTGAGACAGCTGTTGTACTCACACCAAGGATGTAGAAAGTGATACTGAGAACTTGTGAGTTATCATGATTGAGAACTAAACTCTGGGGCCACGATTTTATGTTAATGAAAGAAGAAAAACTCAGAAAAGGGGGGTGAGAAGGGTGCATAACTCAAAAAATTGCAATCATTGTCACTGAATTGAACATGGAGAAACTATTGAATTGATGTGTTTTTGTTGTGTGTATTCTCACCATCAAGAACAGCAGCAACAACAAAACCAAACTCTGGACCTTCAAAATAAAAACCATTTAAGTATAAAATGTAAATGTAATGTGAGGCATTAGATAGTATGTGATAATATAGTTTGCCTTAAAGAAAACAACTAAAAAGTTTTCAGATAGTTGGTATAGTGAATCTATAGAAAGTATGCATAGCATCTTGGTATAAGAAGAAAATATTCAATGTTACATAAGAACACTCAAAAATTCAATCAAGGAGACGTGATTTTATTCATGAAAGCTCCTTGTCTCTAATCACAGATTCATTGAAGTTTAATGAAAAGAAACTTAGACAACTCAGAAATGTGAAAACTGTGAACACAAAAATCAATAAAATTAAAGCTTCCTATCTCCTATCCTATATTGTCTTATGACTAAATATTTTGGATCATCCATATTATCATAAGAAGACTTTCCAATATAGTTAAACTTATAATTTTCTGCAGTAGAAGAGTAAAGTATCTTGTCTATGTCTTACCAGTGTCTCAGAAAGGGAGGAAGGAAATGGAACATGCAGTCTGGAGTTAGGAAAGTGAAGGCAGGTCTTTCAAGGCAGAGAACTCACCAGAATGTGGCAAAATCTGTGATATAACAGGTTAGGACTGGTGAACAAAATAGAGGAACTACCAAGAATGAATCTTGATAAAGGATTGTGGCTGACAAGTTAGATGCTTATTCAGATATCATATTAAACCCACTGTAGTTGAGTTGATTCTGAATCATAGCAGCCCTTCACGTTAGAGTAGAACTGCCCCATAGAGTTTCCAAAGAGCACCTGGCATATTTGAACTGTCGACTTTCTGTTTAGCAACCATAATACACCACAAGGATTTCCATCAAGATAAGCAGAGTGTCAAAAAAGGAAAAAAAAAAAAATCCAACTCAGTGCCATCAATTCCAGCTCTTAGTGATCCTCTGGGACAGAAGAGTATTACCCTACATGGTTTCCAAGGTGTACCTGGTAGACCCAAACTGCTGACCCTTTGGTTAGCAGCTATGGCTCTTAACCACTACATCATCAAAGTTTCCAAATAAATCTCTCTGCAACTAGCATCCTGAAGAAAATGAAGAAGTTATTAATCTATAGTTTTGACTTTCTCTTTCAGAGGCTTTTGGATGCACAAAATGAAGTTACATTGACACATAAATGGTCTATATTCTTATCTAAATAATGTTAACACATGACCTCAATTTTCAGTTGCATATATGGCCATGCTTCAGCCTAAACAGGTGTAAGGCAAGTACAGTCATCAGTCTCATCCATACCACCTTCTAAAGAGTGATAAATGCACATCAGGCTTTTGGTGTTGGTTGTTTCACCTATTACATGTGTCTGATTTTCTTTTTCATGTCTGTTAGATAATCCTGTTTTAGAATATGCAATTGACTAACAGCTGGAACAGCATTTAAAACACCAGAAGCTTCACATTTGAACAGCGAAACACAGATACATACTAAAAAAAGGCTTACAGTAAACTTCTGTAGTCCACTTTTAAATTAGGAATGAAAATTTCCCGAATTAAAAGCAAAAGAAGAGATTCTATCCCTAATCCCCAAACCTGACAGAATCCCATATGATAGCAGTCAAATACCAGCGTTTATAATACATCCTTTGTTGCTGTCCGTTATTAGTGTCAACTAAAACTAAATCTGGATTTACATAAGGGGAGACTTTATTCAGAAAGAAAAACTACTACAGTAGAGTAAAAGTTTTGGTCTCAGAAATGAGAGTGTTTCAAAATCGAAGTAGAACTTCTATGGAGCAAGAAGAAGCAAAGAGAAATCAGCTAAATTTTTTAATGGGAGGTTGAATAAGCAAAGAAAATCAATCAGTGTGGTCTGATGAAAAAAAGTGATTTGATTAGATGAATCCCAGCAGAACTAATAAAAGAGGGGCAGCAACCCAGAATCTCAGTGCATTCGCAGGCTTGAAGGCAAACAGAATTCAATGTTTGTAGGAAGGAGACAAAGAAATCTGACTGAAGTTGGGTCAAGACAAATCCCAAACCCCCAAAGCTAAACCTACTGCCATCAAGTCTCTTCTGACTCATAGTGACCTTCTAGAACAGTGCAGAGCTGCTCTATAGAGTTTCCAAAGAGCAACTAGTGGAATCAAGTTACTGACCTTTTTCTGATTGTCATCCATGGTTTTAATGACTGTGCCACTAGGGCCTCCAAGACAAAGCAGAGGGCAAGAAATATGTATTGTGAACATTTGGCAATTAGTAATAAAACCCTCAGATGTAAAGAGGAACTTAAGTATAACATTCTTCCCCTAAAGCATGTAACCTCAAGAGGCTATTATTATGTCTAGGACAGCTCTGTTTTAACACTGCCTGCCCAGTCTCACTGAGTCCTTGCTGGGTGAGGAATTTCTGAGCGTTTACTGAGTTGCCTCTCTACCTTGCCTGTCTCTGAACTGTACCATGCTGAATTTTCCTCAGTCAACATGCTTGGTTTAGTCAGCTAGTGCTGCTCTAACAGAAACATCACTAGTGGATGGCTTTAGCAAAGAAAAGTTTATTCTTGCACAATCCAGTAGGTTACAAGGTGTCCACTCCAGGTGATGGCTTTACCTCTGTCTACTCTGGAGGAAAACCCTTGTGTGGCATCAGTCTTTGGTTAGGGAGAATCTTGGCGTAGGAGCCTCAGGTCTGAAGGACACGCTCTTCTCTGGTGCTGCTTTCTTGATGATATGAGGTTGCCATCTCTGCCTGCTTCTCTGTCCTTTTATCTCTTGTAGTATGAAAGGATAAAAGGTGGTACAAGCCACACTCCAGGAAAACACCCATTACAAAGGAGCAGGGAGGACCTTAGGAAGGCTCTGCGGTCCCACCCTAATCCTCTCTAATATAATTCATTCTGTTAACCACAGGCAGAGGCTGGGATTTACAGCATCAGAAAATCACAAAATGGGGAGTAATCAGAGAGTGCACAGAACCCCGGCCCAGCCAAATTTCTACACGTGTTTTTTGGGGGACACAATTCAATCCATGATGATGCTGTTTACATAGCATAATATGAAGAGCATTCAGAATAGAAGTAAATCATCTAGACTGACCCTAAGTTTTTATTGTTTCACGTCTCAAGTTAAGGTATGTGTTTTCTCTTTTTTCAGTCGAATTACCCAGTCATCATTTCTTCTGAGATGTAGAAACGATGGGCCAAAATGAACTCTGAATGATATTACGAGTCAAGCTACAGGCAGGCAACAGTTTATTAAGAAATCTTAGTCCAGTTTGCTGGAAATAGTCAAATAGGCTTTGAGACCAAAAATCCTATACCAGTCATTGAGGACTACTGAGTAACCCATTTCTGTAGGAAACATCCCTTTAGGCATAGTGGTTAAGTGTTACATCTGATATCCAACAGGCTGACAGTTCAAATCCACCAGGCAATTCTTGTAACCTCTATGGAGCAGTTCTACTCTGTCCCATAGGGTCACTATGAATAAGAATTGACTCAGTGGCAGTGGGTTTTTTTTCTTTTGTTTGGTTTTTAAATTTATTTATTTTTTTAAATTTCAGCAACATTCAAAAGTCATTAGCTACAAACAAGAAAAAAAATTGGAGACAGTGTTAGATCTGATAGGATATCAGAAGAATAATCTACATAGTGTGACTTATTTTTGAGATCTATAAACTTGAGAGATGTTTTAAATATGTGTCATCTATTCCTGATCTGACTCAACGGCACTTGGCTTGGCCATTCCTGCTTCCTCTTCCAAACCTTAGCTGTGTTGCAGAGAAAAGCATCACTAAGTTTGGTGAAGCAAAAAAAAAAAAAAAAAGTTTTATATGGTATATATTCAAAAAGGTAAGAGCAGAAAGCGGACAAACACACCACCGTAGCCACGTGTGCCTGAGCCAAAGGAAATGTTGCAGAATAAACAAAAGTGGGAAAATGGGTATGCATGCTGCTAGAGCCATGTCTGCCTGATTCCAAAGAATATTACAGAATCAGCAAGAGTGAGAAAGTGAACAACCGTGCTGCCACAGCCATGTCTGTCCAAGCCCAAGGAATTTTACAGAACCATACATACACTCATATATTAATGTCACCAATGGCCAAAACTATTGAAATCTTTACCTTTTCACAGACTGGCTAGAAGCAGTGATCCTGCATTTTCAATTATCTTTCTTAACAATCACCGGTACAGGTTTCAGTAACAACAGTCAGGAGTTTCTTCATTCGTCCAACAAATTTTCTGTTGACTGAATCCTAATAGTTAAAAATGAGAGGTTTTTTTTTATGTTCTGTTTGACTGACTTATATAAAAGCTTACATAAAAAGATATTTTCCTGAGTTATCTGAGCTATTGTCTTTGTGGAAACCCTGGTGGCATAGTATACAAGTGCTAGGGCTGCTAACCAAAAGGCTGGCAGTTGAAATCTGCCAGGCACTCCTTGGAAACTCGATGAAGCAGTGTTACTCAGCCCGACAGTGTCACTACGTATCAGAACTGATTCGATGGCCATGGGTTTGGTTTTAAGTTTTATCATCTTTGTACCTCAGGGCCCACTTGATGTGTCCTTGTGAGTTCAGCTACAGCTAGGTCACATTCTTTGTGCTCAAGGACAGGAAATAATGATTCCAGTATTATTTCCTAAATCACCTACATGAAAATGGTAGAGAGACTAGGTCCTATAAATGGGGGCTGGGTGTTTGTTTTCATGTCTTACAGTGTTCTGAATGCAACGCAAGTATCCTTCTAAAGACCGTCAGCTTAAGAATGGTGCATTAGAACCCTGAATTGTAAATGTCTCCATTGAATTAGAATCCAGAAAGTAAAGCCTTGAATCTTTTCACATGGTTCAGGTGATAAGACTGGGGGTATTCCATTCACCCTTGGAAATACATAAACATAACTTCCTGAAGTAAGCTACTGTAGGCATAAAGGGATGCTCATTATAAAAGGAGACAACTTTTATCTGTTTTTTTATTAGTATTTTCCTTTCTATATGCCAGAAAAGAAGCAAAAGAGACTTTCTTTATTTGCAGCATTAAGTGTTTTCATCTTTCATTACTAGCAAAATTCAAAAACACAATTTCTCTTACTGATAAATCTTCCTGTTTGTCCAAGGCATTTTTCAAGTTAAGTGCTATTGGCATTATATAATTTCAGTTACAAGTTTCAGAAACTGCAAAAGCTGCATAGGCAGTGGGCCTAGTGCCCTTAATACTTTTTAAACGTAGCATAAATAAAGTCAACCTATTTTCATTTGTCTCTCAATAGTTTATAAATTGTGACAAGTCCAAAATCCAGGGAGAAGCACTGAGCTTCGTATAAATTGTGATAAAAAGAAAAACTTTTAAACGTATTTCAAAAAACTTTTATTTCTGTTTCTTAATGTTGTTAATAGTTTATACTCCTAATTCAAATCAGCAGTCTCTCACAAAAACAAGAAAGTACAGAGTAAAATCTTTTCTTAACTGAGTGCATCAAATCCCATAAAGAAAGATTGCTTTAGATTTAAAAATTATGGTCTAAAAGTTTTAAGCACACACATCACCATGAGTCTTTCTTGTTTCTCTTCTGGCATATGGAAAGGAAAAACTCATAAAAAGCCGGCTTAGATAAAGCTCTTTCCATTTACAGTGTGCTTCCTGTTTTTTTTTCCCTGTGGTAGGCATCACTTGTCTGAGGCACTCAAGTGATTTGTGTCCTATAATTAAATTTCTATAAGATTTTTGTTTTGAATTGTCTCCTTAGAAGGTGAGTTTATTATGTATATTAGATATATAGTAGAATATATATTTTTAAGTAATTAATGAAATTTTATTTCAAATTTTGTGGGTCATACATGGTAGTATCTTGGGTTCCAAGATTTAGTTGGCATTCTCTTTATGTGTATTTGAAGGTATATAAATATTTTCTTAACATTTGTTGAACAGAGCAGAAATAAACTCAACTGATTCTCATTTCTCTCTCTCAACAAGTTATTTTTAAAAACTAGTTTTTTTTCCTCAATGCAGACACAACATCCTTAAAGAGATTGCCTGAAATCAGTCCCTTGTTGTTTTGAATCAGTGTGTAAGCTGAAGGATACACCCCCTTTGTGTGATTTTTGTGTGATGGAAAACATGATACAACAACTATGAATAGTGTGTACCTCACTTGCCATTATTTGGGGGATATTATGTCCTCGGATCAGATTTTCTATGCACTTGGATGTGGAGAGGATAGAGGGTCTGCAGGCAGGCAGGCAGGCAAACCCACACCTTCTGAAAGATGCAGATTTGTAGCAAGATGTAGCAAGATGTAGCAAGGTTGGGGTCCCAATTAGTCAGTGAGCAGAGCCTGGGTTAGTAATACAGAAGGGAGTGAGCAAGACCATATTCTGTCTGAGGATAATGGAGTCTTTCTGTGTGATGGAAAAAAAGGCAAATCTGACTAAATGGCTAAGGACACTTAAGTATAATAATACTTGACCAGTAAGAACCAGCCCAGAGTCAACTCTTTGGTGACCAAATCTATTGCTGTCATGTTGATTCTGGTTTACGGTGACCCCATATATTTCTGAGTGGGACTGCCGCATGACATTTTTTGGCTCTAAACACACCACCATTGCACAGAATTTACTGGGTGGGATCAAAGATTGGCAGTTCAGTGCAAACTCTTTACACCATCCAGAGGTCTCAAAACACAGATAACAATGGAAAACGAAACTTAGCTGAGATGTCAGAGCTTGCACACTGTGGGAAAAATAGACTTGCAAGGTGGGTCAGTCAAATTGCAGTATTTTGAAGTGGCATAATATACTCGGTGAGAAAACCTAAAGCAAATACTAGAGTAACAAAATGATTACATCTAGCTAATAAGGTACACACAGAACATTTACCAAGATCGATCAAATTCTGGGTCACAAAATGTTACTCTGTAACATTAAAAAGATTTAAATTATACAAAGCATATTGTCATATCAAAATAGAATTCAGTTGAATCAGTAACTGAAAGGTTTCTGAAAAATCCCCAAGTATTTGGAAACTAAATACCATGCTACTAAACATGGGGTCTCTATGAGCCAGAATGGAGTCAACAGGAAAAAACAAGATAGCCCATGGGCAAAAAGAAATAACAAAGAAAATTAAACTTTTTTCTTGACTGAGTAAAAATGAAAAGACAGGAATTTTGGATGCAATGAACTCAAGATACAGCAGAAAAATCAGGATGTACAAGAACATATAAAGTAACCTACGAATGAGTGTACATTTATATGAACATACAAATGGGTATTTTAGACAAATATATAGAAAATATTGTGTTTTTTTATTGTGAAAGTGAAAATATGAATTCTTAGATAGAAGCAAAACCAGCTTTTGTTTATATTTCATTTACGTTTGTAGATGTCGCTTTAGCGTTTCCCCGTGTGTGTGCCACTCTGTGACTCTCAGCACTCAAATGTCTCGTGGATACCATAAGCAACATTCATGTGATTTCTTCATTTTATTTTTTAGTATTTATTTTGCATGTTTTTGTATTTTAGAAATAAGATAAATACATAAGCTGTGTATCTTAATATTGTAAGGATTAAAACCCACACTGTTTTGGCATTATAAGCCAATATAAACCGTCTCATAAAACTCCAGTTTCTAAAGGAAGACATAGCCACTTATTTTCAGCACAAACTCTGCCCAAATTTTTTTCTTACCTTTTTCTATTAAATGTGCACTCTAAAACTGAAACGCCACAAAACTTGGTTGTGAACTTGTATAGTAGATGCAGCTTCTTCTAGTGTGTAACTGATGATTCCTAAGTACCACGAGAGAGCTCAAGAATTAGCAAATGAGATAATAAAAATTGCCATGTCTTCTACTGAGATACTTGAAGGTGAGCTGAAGTAGCATTATACTAGTTCACATGTATGTCATTTTATTAAATTACAGGTTTTAACTTGATAGTATATGCTGTAATAAAAGTTTGTAACTAAAGTCAGAAGATGAACTTATGTGATGCTTTTGCTCTACCAGGAATTAATAAGCTCTGTCATTTTACCAGCTTTCCATGATCTTTCAAAATGTATTGATTCTTAAGACTAATTGATAACCTTCCTAACAAAGCCCCATGTTTGAATGTGCCCTCCCAAACCTGAATTATCCTTCCACTTAAAGAGAAAAAGTCTGACAAATGTCTTTCAGGTGGAGC
This sequence comes from Heterohyrax brucei, assembly GCA_028571685.1. Lineage (NCBI taxonomy): Eukaryota > Metazoa > Chordata > Mammalia > Hyracoidea > Procaviidae > Heterohyrax > Heterohyrax brucei. The sequence continues at coordinate 56,961,510 of CM053145.1, read as the reverse complement.
AGTTTGTACCTACTAAGTGTGACTCAGTCTTACACTGTACTGTATTTTTGTACTGTAACTTGTATTAATATGCCCACAGCATTCTCATAATTTGTAAAACAACATCTTTAATTTTAAAATGAAAATAGTTCCTGCTGCCCTTGCCCATGAATCATAACAAAGATCCACTCTTTGGACACAAAGGGATTGGACTTGGCGATGCAGAGTGACCATACACTGGATGCACTTTATGGTTCTGTGCATCTATAGGGTATCATTCTGCTGACCTCTGGCAGGAGGAATGAGAGTGGGTGGAGAGGAGGGAAAAAAGAGACTGTTGGGAGAATGAGACATGTATGGAACAGAGGGGAATAGTGTGCTGCCACAGGGCAGGGAGAGTAGTGGAAGCTGTGTATAGGTGGGCTTGCAAATTTATACGGAAATGTACATTTTCACTCAGTTGTAATAAAAAAAATTGAGAATTCATGTGCATAAAAATTATATGGCATTCAACTTTTAATGTCCATAAATAAAGTTTTACTGGCATACAGTCACAGAAAAAAAAAAAAGAAAGAAAATAGTTGACATTCAACCATGTCAGGAGGTTGCATATGATCAAGAATGATTAGCACGGAAGACAGAAGTCCAACCTACACTGAAGGCATTGGCAAAAGAAAATGGCCCCAGGACTTGACAAAATAACAATTGAAATGCTGAAAGTGCCCACTCATCTCGGCCACAAAACTTGGAAGATAGTTACCTGGTCAATTCACAGGAAGATATTCATATTTGTGCCCATTCCAAAGAAGGGTGATCAAATAAAAATGAGGGAACTATCCCCCCAAGTCATTAATATCACATGCAGGTAAAAGTCGGTTGAAGATGATTCAAAAGCAGCTGCAGCAGCAGTGCATCCACAGGGAACGGCCAGAAGCTCAAACTGGGTTCAGAAGAGGATGTGAAACAAAGTTTATCATTGCTGATTTCAAATAGATCTTTGCTAAAAGCAGGGAGTACCAGAAAGATTTTTATCGGTCTTTATGGACTGTGCAGAGGAATTTGATTGTGTAGATCATAACAAATTATAGATGGATAACATTGCAAAGAATGGGAATTCCGGAACACTTAATTGTGCTCATGCAGAATCTGTACATAGACCAACAGTCTTTTAGACAGAACAAGATACTTTGTAGTTTAAAATCAGGAAAGGTATGTGTCAGACATTTATCATTTTCCCATATTTAATATACCCTGAGCAACCAATCCAAGAGATAGACTATATGAAGAAGAATGAGACATCAGGATTAAAGAAAGACTCATTAACAACCTGTGATATCCAGGTAATACAACTTTGCTTATTGAAATTTAAGAGGACTTGAACTGCTTCCTGATGAACCAAGGCTACAGGTTCACTATAGATCATACCTCAATATAAAAAAAACAAAACACCTCACAATTGGACCAATAAGCAACATTGTGATTCAAGGAGAAAAGACTGAAATTGTCAAGGATTTCTTTTTACTTGAATCCACGACCAACCCCCATGGAAGCAGCAGTCAAGAAGTCAAAAGCAATATTACTTTGGGCAAATAGGCTGCAAAAGACCTCTTGCAAGTACCGAACAACAAGGATGTCACTTTGAGTACCAAAGGGTACCTGACCCAACTCATAGTATTCTCAGTTTCTCATATGTGTGTGAACTTAGGACAGTGAATAAAGAGAACTGATTATCTTTGAATTATGGTGTTATAGAAGAATATTGAATATATCATGAATTGCAAAAAGAATAAAAATAATAATACAAATCTATCTTGGAGGTAAGCCAAAATGCTCCTTAGCAGACCTCATGGACTTTGGATATGTTTTTTGGAGAGACCAGTCCCTGAAGAAGAATTTCATGATTGATAGAATAGTGGGGCAGTGAAAAAGAAGAAGAGGCTTAAGGAGATATTTTGACACAGTTGCTGCAACAATGGGCTGAAACAAAACAACAACTGTGAGAATCACGCAGGACAAGACAGTGCTGCCTTCTGTAGTGCACAATATAGCTATGAGTCAGAACAAATTCAACAATACATAATAACAACAATTTTAAAGTTAAATTTGTTAACAAGGCTTAACCAAAAAATCAACCCACTGCCGTCAAGTCGGGTCCGACACATAGTGACCCTACAAATCAGAGTAGAACTGTCCCATAGAGTTTCCAAGGAGAATCCGGTGATTTGAACTGACTACCTTCCGTTAGCAGCCGCAGCACTTAACCGCTACACCACCAGGGTTTCTAGAAAGCATACAGATAGATAATTGTTTACAGTGATTATACTTAGGCAACCAACTTTCAGATTATTTATTTCAATACCCGTATGCTTTGCCTTGAAGCCAATTCCAACTCATGTCTACATAAACAAAATAAAACTTCCCCCTAGAGTTCCCAAGGCTGTAATCTTCGTGTGAGAAGACTGCCGCATCTTTTGCTGTACAGAGCAGCTGTGGAGTTTAAATTAACATCCACGTGTTCAATAACTTTGCCGCTAGAGGTCCTTTGTGATTACCTTAAAGTTTTAAAAATAGATTTCAAATAATTAGTCTTTCGAAAGTGCAAAGCAACAAATTCTTACCTCCTTTTTTAACATGAAATAAATTTACTTACAGAGTTGTGATTTTCAATAATTAAGTTTGAAAATTTTTATTCAAGTCATATTTTTAGGTATTTTTTCCTGTCTGAGTAAAAATACGGGTATTCACATTTAATAAAGGCAACAAATGTGAACATACCCAATTGGACTCCAAATTCACTTATCATTCACAATAATATACTATAGAAAAGAAAATAAAAAGCTATTATATATGCATTGTATTTAATGTCCTCAAAAAATTTTGTTCTAGGAAACACTGTTTGTATAGTGGCTAGGTGCTAAGTCTGCCAACGAAGAGTTCAGCAGTCCACATCCGCCAGGTGTTCCTTGGAAACTCTGTGGAGCAGTTCTACTCTCCTCTATAGGGTCGCTGAGAGTCAGCTGGATACAAGATAAACATAAGTAAATCAGTAGGATTCCTTTATGCCAACAGTGAGATTATTATAGAAGAAATCACCAAATCAATTCCATTTACTATAGCCCCCAAGAAGACAAAATACCTTGGAATAAATCTAACTACAGAAATAAGAGATCTTTACAAAGAGAACTATAAGATCTTACTACAAGAAACTGGGAGAGATTTACATAAATGGAGTAATCTGTCCTGCTCATGGAAAGCAAGACTCAATGTTATGAAAATGTCTGTTTTGCCCAAAGCAATCTACTTATATACTGCAATCCCAATACAAGTTCCAGTGGCATTTTTTAATGAGATGGAGAAACAATTCATCAACTTTGTTTGGAAAAGGAAGAAGCACGGATAAGTAAAGCACTATTGAAGAAGAAGAACACACTGGGAGGCCTCTCGCTACCTGACTTTAGAACTTATTATACAGTCACAGTAGTCAAAACAGCCTGTACTGGTACAAAAAGAGACATATAGACCAACGGAACAGAGTAGAAACCCCAGAGATGCCACCATCCTTCTATGGGCAGCTGATATTTGACAAAGGCCCTAAGATTTTAAACTGGAGTAGGAACAATCTCTTTAACAAATGGTGCTGGCAACATTGGATATCTGTCTGCAAAAAACTGAAACAAGACCCATATCTCACACCTCATACGAAAATCAACTCAAATTGGATGAAAGGCCTAAATATCAAATCTAAAATGATAAAGCTCATCCAAGATAAAACAGGGTCAACAGAGAAAGTTTTAGTACACAATATAGACATACTTCAAAATCTGACAAACCACTTTCATCAGAAAAGAAAATAGGTAAATGGGAATTACTGAGAATCAAATACTTCTGCTCATCCAGACTTCATCAAAAGAACTAAAAGACCACTTACAGAATGAGAAAAAATATTTGGCAACTCTATGTCAGACTAACATCTGATCTCCATATCTATAAGGGATTATATAATATCAACAAGAAAAGGGTAAATAATCCAATTATGTGACTGGCAAAGGAGATGGACAAACATTTCTCTAAAGAGGATATCCTGACAGCCAAATAACACACGCAGAATTGCTCACCATCATTAGCTATTAAAGAGATTCAAATCAAAACTACGAGATATCATCTCACCCCAACAAGGTTGGCCATGATCCAAAAAAGACAAAACAACAAGTGCTGGAGAGGCTGTGGAGAAATTGGAATGCTCCTACACTGTGGGTGGGATTGCAAAATGGTACAACCTCTTTGGCAAACAGTCTGATGCTTCCTTAAAAAGGTGGAGATAGATATACCATTTGGTCCCTTAATTCCACTGCTTGGAATTTATCCTTCAGAAACAAAGGTTGTCACACCAACAGACATATGTAAAGGAATGTTTGTTGCATCACAGTCCACAATAGCAAAAAGTTGGAATCAACCCCTATGACCATCAACAGATGAATGGATGAGCAAACTATGGTATAGTCAATGGAACACTATGCTATGATAAAAAACAACAACAATTTTAGAAAACATCTAATAACATGGTCTCATCTGGAAGAGATCATGCTGAGTGAAATCAATCACTGTCAAAATGACTAATTTTGTATGGGACCCCTGTTATAAAGACTTAACAAGAGAATTATCCTTAGAAGAAAATGACTGTGTTGGTTACATGGGTGGGTTGGGGCTGAGCGTTTACCACAGATTAGTGAATTGACAGATGTTAGAAATTTTATTCTTTTATTGTAATTAATATAAAAAATAATAATAAAAAAAAACTACCTACTAAGAGTAGGAAGCTCCTCCCTAGCCATATTTTCAGTATCTTTTGAGGCGCTCATCTTTCAGAACTACGTTAAGACAAGACTCCACTGCTATTTATAAAGTTTTCACTGGCTGGTGTTTTCAGAAGTAGATTTCCAAGTCTTTCTTCCTCGTTTGTCTTAGACTGGAAGTTCTCCTGAAACCTGTCCACATGGGTGACACTCATGGTACTTGAAATGCTGATGACATAGTTTCCAGTCTCACAGCAACAGACAAACTACTACAGTTAGACAAACTGACAGATGAGTGGGGAGCTCTATCTGTATGTGGGTATATATTTTTCTATACTTAACATATCCACATAACATCTAAATAAAGTAACAAAAATACCCTCAAAATCAATTCATTAAAATTTCTGTTTTCTGAGTCTTCTGAGCCCCAATTGGTGAGTAGTGTCTGGGGTCTTAAAAATTGCCAAGCTGCCATCTGAGGTAGACCAAAAGTTCCCAACTCAGCAGGAATGGATGATCTCCATGGACCAAAATGACACGGAGCAAAGAGAATCCGGAAGACAGAGAGACCCACGTGAGCGGGTGACTACATTGACATGTGACAGGAAGAACCAGAAGGTTTCTGGCCACCACCAGTAATAGCGGTGTCGGGGCTGACAAAGTTGAGTCTCACTGACAACATGAAAATAAAAAGGGGTTCACCCTGAGGTCTCCACTTAAAGACCGCAATTGACGGTCCAGGGGCCTCAGGGTTCCCACGAGAGCATGGCACCTGGCTCTGATGCTGCCCCTTTCCATAAATCATAATGAAGGTCAACTCTTTGGATGGAAATGGATTGGAGTTGGTGACACAGAGCGACCATATCATGTGTGCACTTTATGGTTTTATGCATCTATAGGATGTCATCCGGCTGACCTTTCACTGGATGTAGGGGAGAAGGGGGAAAGGAGGAGACAGGAGATTGTTAAGGGGATATGACATGTACAGAACCGAGCGGAGGAGAATGGCGGGGAGAGCAGTAGGAGCCGCTCACTGGAGGGTATGCAAATTTACATGGGATTGTATATTTTCACTCAACCACTATTAAAAAAAAAAAAAAAAGGGGGGGATAATTTCTCTGTTTTCTGAAAAGCTTTCTTTTTTTACTATTGTTTTTATCAAGGTGTGAAGAACTCTCACAGGCTGTGTTTAACAGACATGTCCCGTTTATCATCTAACACCAACAGATGACTTTTACTTTTAGACCTTTTCAGTATCAGCGGTAGAAAATACACAGCACTGAGAGAAAAAAGACTAAGCTATTATCAGTAGCTCAAATGCAGTATTGTAAGTTCATCCCTAACATCTTTGATTCTATGGGCCATCTCTTTTCTTTCTATGAAAAATCTTAGTTTCTAACAACATTGAACATAATTAAATATCTTTTTTCAATATACTTCTTATTTAAAAAGTAGTAATATCAATGTTACTAGTAACACATTATTATATGCAGTTTACTATCTATTACTTAATTTTTTTCTAGTCTTAAATTGTGCCAACCCAAATGCACAGTCAAAATATTATATTTTCATAAGTTGGGGTATCTTTTCTCTGTGAGATTAGGCTACCAATTCAATATGCAATTATGTTTTTTAGTTTCAGATTATATTTAAAAAGGTTAGAGGTGACTATTTTTTATTATTTAGCATTTAATTTTTGTTCTTAAATATGTCACATAGTTACAAAATTAAAAAATTAAAACTACAAAACAATGTTAATATACAGTGCTTTTATTCCTGCCCTTTTCATTTAAATACTTCCTATCAGCAAAATAAATATTACAATTAGTTTTGGTTTTAAAATCAAACATACATAGTTACACCTTTTTCCTCTTGCTGGAGTCCTGATGGCCCATTCTTTTAGTGCTATGGCTGTTAACCAAATGGTTGGTAGTTCAAATCCACTAGCTGCTCCTTGTAAAACCTGTGGGGCAGTTCATCATGTCCTCTGATGTCACTCCGAGTCACAATCAACTGGATGACAATGGGTTTCATTTTGGTTTTTGTCACTTATGCTAAATTACCATAAATATACACTAAGCGTAGTTTTGTTTTGCTTTCTTTTTTACTGAGATCATTTTAAAATGTATGTAAAGATTATTTTTATGTCTTAGAGTTTTATGATATCAGGTTGCATGTATAGGCACGTATTTATAAATATTTGGATTGTAATAGTCTTCAATCTTGTAAACAATACCATAATGGATTACCTTATGTATATATCATTTCATGTATCTTTTTTCTTTCTCTCTTCTATTTTTCTTTCATCTTTCTTTTCTTGTAACATCTTCAGTTATATCAAAAGCCATAAATCATTGCTAGTTTCTTAATTTATATTCTAAAACAATGTAAGCCCTCATAAGTGCTTGCTTTGAAGTACCACACCTTTGTGTCATGCAGTTTGATAGATTGTTAAAGATAACTAACTATTTTAACTTGATAAAACAATCCTGTTTAAAAGCTGGATAAAATTGTAGAACAAAATTCTAACTCACCAAAAAAAAAAAAAAAGATCAGACTTACTGGTGTGACAGAGACTGGAGAAACCCTGAGAATATGGACCCCGGACATCTTTAAGCTTAGTAATGAAGTCGTTTCCTGGGTTCACACGTCATCCATAGATTAGACAGGCTCATGAAACAAAACCAGTCTAAAGGGGCATGTCAGCCCAGGGATAAGACCAGAAGGAAGGTTCTGGAAAGCGGGTAATAGGAAACCATGGTCAAGAAGGCAGACTGTTGACATGTTGTACAGCTAACCAACATCATAGAACAGCATGTGTACTATTTATGAGAAGCTAGTTTGTTCTGCAAACTGTCATCTAAAGTACAACAATTTTTTGTTTTTTAATTTCCTACTATTTATTTTCTTTTCCAGCAGCCTCCTGCTAGGTGACTGTGTTAACAACTGGTTTTTCTTATAGCAAATGGAGTAAAAAGTGACTGAAAAATTTTTCTGAACAGACAAGGACATAAAGTGCTGGATTAAGTTAGTTTAGTGATTTTTTAATACCATTTCTATTATATTGAAATGTGCTCAGCACTGGGGACATTCTTTACTTAGAAAAGACTGAGAGAATGGGGATTTCTCTACATTTTCATTTGAGCAGAGTGAGCTCTGCTGAATGCAGAGCAGACTCCGAGGGACTGTTAACTGGAGATTAAGGTCTGACAATCAAGCTGCTTACCAATAAATTTCAAACTCATTTACGCAAGTCATTCAGTAACAGCCGACTTGCAAAGCAATTAAAGTCAGCCCTTCCTGTTTTATTTCTGCAAAATGGGGTTGGACTGCCTGAGCTTTCATTCACCAGGAATGGTAAGTAAAATGAGCCAGGGGCACTCTCAAACTGTAGTGAACACCTGGTGCTCTTTCACAAATTTGATTTTTAAAGTAAAGGTAGAGTGGACAGGTCACTGCCAATGCAAAAATTAAAACTGGAGAATCCAACTTAAGCAGAATCACTATTTGAAACCAAATCAAAGATTTGTTTTATCCTCTACAGCCACTTTTTTTTCAGGAGACATACCATCAGTGCAGATTCTAAATCAACATTACAAACCTATTTAAATGGAGGAGAGTAAGTAAGTAAATTAACTTATCAGGCATAATCTAAGTTCACTTAAGTAACATATCCCACACACCTGTGTATCTGTGTATGTCTTTTGTACTTCTGGTCATTGTTAACTTTCTGAGAGAAAAGGGGTCAAAATGAGTATGGAATATGGCACATTATTTTTTACCCTAAAATTCAAACTCTTGCACTAATAAGCATTTTGTTGTATATTCTCTGAGATTTACTTTTTATTATTTCTGTGCTTATATGCATATAACCACCTTGTTAAAAGCATGAGCTTTCTCATCAGACTTGTGTTTCAGGGCTAGATTTGTCACTAACTGGATCATCTGGTGATTTCAAGTGCAAAACTTAGTTTTTGAGCTTTCTTGTGTCTTAGCTTCAAGTCGGTGATAGCAATAACGCAACAAATGAGGCAATGCATATAGAGTCCCCAGTGTAATGTTGGTTGCAGATTTGTGCAAGTATGAATATTGGCCAGCCAGCCAAGTGCCGATTATCCCTATGTACATAAACCTACATGTTTTACAAAAATGGGATCATTGTATACATACTGTTTTATGACTTACTGGTTTTATTTAACAAGATATTACAGGCCTTTTGGCAAAATTCAGAGCAAATCATAATTAATGTTTATATTTATCATAATTTTAATGTCTTTGCACTATTTTTATGCATGAATACATCATAAATTATGTAACAAGTGTCTTGGAATGAATGTCTTTGATGTTTCCAATTCTAACTGCAATAAATAACTTTTTGTTTAAATCTTTGGACATTTTCTCTTAATTTTTCCATGTATACAATGATCATAGTGCTCACATAAATCATTTTATTCAAAAACTGAAAATTGCATCCACATTTTCAAAAGACTCTTCAGATAGATATATGAATTCTTATCTTAATAATTTATCTCAAAATGAATTCCAAGGTTAGTTTCTTACCTTATTGCTTCTGTATCTGTAAAGCAATAGCATATTAACTATATTTCAAACAAATTTTGCAATAAGTTCCTGAGTCTGAAGCTACACTGATACAAATTCTTCTAAGCAGCTGACGTTACATAGAAGAATCAAAGTAGCAGTTGTTTTCCAGTAGCATTTATTTTTCTCTATAATGGAAGGCAGATAATCACTAAAAAATAGGTGACAATATGAAGAATTCTCCCTATTAATAGTTAAATAAATCTTTTCTATATAGTTAGAAAGAACAAGTCTGATCATTAGTAAATTACTGGGTATATCTTCAAAATAATTATGTATCCAGTTTGTGACAAGTTGGAGGACATGCTGTAAAAGATGTCATATAAGGAAACAGCTGCTCAAAACTTGTGCATCTGTGGTGATAAAATAAAAATCTATGCAATTACTGGTAAATGTGGTGAGGAGGGGAATTACAGCTGATACGTTAGGGTGATAGAGGCAGTAGGACTTGGTTTTCAATTTCATCTGCAGGCTGAAAGCAAGAGAACATTTAAGTTTGCCCCAAATGAGCTGGCACTGTCTTTTTTCATTACTCCCCATGTGTCCATGTCTGCATTTATCCCATCATAATAAAATTATTTACTCATATTTATGCTTCCCAATAGACTATATGTCTCCTTATAAATAAGCTAAGCAAAAATCAAATCCATTACTGTTGAGTTGATTCTGACTCATAGTGATCCTTTAGAAGAAAGTAGAACTACCTTATAGGATTTCTAAAGCCATAATCCTTAAACAAGCTGATTGTCATAGTTTTGTCCTGTGGAGCAATTAGGTTAACAGCTGCATGTTAAACACTGCACCACTGGGGTTCCTTTCTTATATATCATTCATATTTACTTTATTTTTGTCATCTTGCATTCAGTTTATGTATCAAAATAAATTATAATGAATTAAATCATTTCCAATAAAGACCCAATAACTTGGATGCACCTATATACACATACATATCTACATATGGTCTATGTGTCTATATGTTTTGCTTGTTTCCCTTGAATCATTTCTGACTCCTGGCAATCACATGTGTAGAGTAGAATTGAACCATAAGATTTTCAAGGTTGTAACCGTTCAGCCCTCGGATGTCTATAAGTTTGTCATGATGCTGGAAGCTATGCCACTGGCATTCAGATACCAGCAGGATCGTCCATGGCAGACAGGCTCCAGGTGAGCTTCCAGACTAACACAGACAGAGAAAAAGGACCCAGCATTCTAGTTCTGAAAAGAATGAGTGAGCCAGGGCCAACATGGCAAAGTAGTCAGATATTTCTTACAATTCTTTTAGCAATAAGGATTGGAAAAAAAAAAAAATGACTCAATTACATACGACATCTTAGGAGCCTTGACCATCAATCAAAGGGAAAGCTAAGAAATCACACTGAGCAGTTGGAAGGGACAGTAAGTCCAGAAACACCTAAGACTGCCTAGACCTGACCTACCAGGAATCAGCTAAAGCCAGTGTGGTGAACTGAGAAGTAGTGATTCAAGGGCATCCATTTCAGCAGAAGAAACTGACCAAAGACTCCACTTATGCCTCCAGAACCAGATGGTCAAAAGCTAAGTTCTTCTTCCCAAACTGCCACTCAAGAGTCTAATGCCATCAACTGAGCTGAAAGTAGGACTCTTTAAGCCTACAACACTTGGAGATATAATAATTTAACAAACTGTGAAAGGGGATGGGGGAAATCTGCCAGCTCCCTTGAACTGGAAATTCAGGACCGAAGTAGTTCCTCTGCCTAGATTTAGAAATAAGGGGACATTCCACCTATGTAGACACTCAGGGACAGCTGTTAGCTCCCTGCCTTTCTCAGCAATTGCAGTCAGATACCTGTGACTACACCAATCATCCCTGCCCATCTAGGACAGTAGGGGAAATCTTGTACTGTGCACATGATAACTGACTACTGGATACCTGCATTGAAGCTGTATAAGAAAAGCAAATGAGCTCTTGGGCTTGCATGTTTACAATCAGGTCTAACATCTGCTGACACGACATTAGAGTTTCAAAGGCAACAACATTTAAAACAGCACACATGATCAGCATTTCTGGACATTTCAAAACAAAATAAAACAAGAAGCTACAAACAGTAAACCCAGTGCCTTTGAGTCAGATCTGACAGTAGTCAAACGCAAAACAAATAACGGCTCAGAGACAAAAGTCCATATCATATCATTTAAAGAAGCAAACCTGGATGACAGAAAGCTCCATAAACAAAGAATCAAGAAGTTTTTCAGATTAAGAAAACTTTCTGGAATTATCAGAGAGCAAATACAAAAGGTGAATACTTAGAATTTTTTAAGACATCAGGAAGGAGATGAGGCAAAATGCAACAGAACATAATGACAAATTGAAAAATCTGCAAGAAAGCATACAGAGACCAGAATTAGAAATCCAGAAATTATGTAATAAAATGACAGAATTAGATAACTCAGTAGACAGTCAAAGAAGGAGAATGGAGAAAATGCAAGGCTGAATTTGTGAGACTGAAGATAAGGCTAGCAAAACCAACGTATTTGAGAAACAATCAGATGAAAGAATTTAAAACAATCAAGAAACAGTAAGAATTATGTGGGACTCTGTCAAGAGGAATAATTCATGACATATCCAAATGCCAGAATAAGAGAGATAATAGAAAGTGTAGACAGAATTGTCTAAGATTTATTGATAGGAAATTCTCTTGATATCATGAAAGACGAGAAAATTGTTATGCAATATGCTCATCAATCTCCACACAAGGTAGATTTACTAATGAGAGATACAAAGGCATATTGTAACCAAACTTGCCAAAACTAAAGGAGACACTAAAGATAAGAGATAAGCAAAAAACAATCTGCAAAAGAGAGTCAATAAGACTAAACTTAGACTGCAAAGCAGAAATTATGCAGGCAAGAAAGGAACAGGATGACATACACAAAGCCTTGAAGGAAAAAATTGCCAGACAAGAATTATATATTAAGCAAAATGATCTCTCAAATATGATGGCAAAATTTAGCCAATTCCAGATAAGCTGAAATTTAACCAATGTATAAAAACCAAAGCAAATTACAAGAAACTCAAAAGAGAGTCCTTTGGTAAGAAAATCAGTAACATCTGATAACAACCCAAGACTACAACACAAAATAGGGTATAACCCAAACAAGAAAATCACAAAAAACAAAGACAGAACACTGAAAATACAGAAACAGAGATTTCATTATGCAAATTGTGCAACAGAAAAAGGGGTACTTAAAAATGCAGTTATAGACTCCTCTATAATAGAAACCCTGGTGACATGTTGGTTAAGTGAGATGGCTGCTAACCAAAAGGTCAGCAGTTAAAATCCACCTGGAATTCCTTGTACACTCTGTAGAGTAGGTCTGCTCTGTTCTATACCGACTCTATGAGTCGGCATTGACTCAACAGCAGTGGTTTTTTTTTTTTTTTTTTGCATAGAAATGAAGTCAAAGTAATACAAAGAAATTAAAGACCTGTTTAAATTTAGAAAAATAGCAGTAAACATTCCAATAACCACAAAGGAAATTATCAATCCTATGTATCAAAATGAAAAACACAAAATCTCAGCAAATATAAAATCACCAACAATGAGAAAATTGAAAATGCTTTTAAAAAAAACTCAACACACAAAATTAAGTGAAACAAAGAAATCGTCTGAAGCACACCAAAAAAAATCAAAATGACAGCATTAAATTCATTCCTATCAATAATTACACTAAATGAAAATGCATTAACTACACCAATAAAGAGGAGAGTGGCAGATTGGATAAAACAGATGATCCAACTATATGCTGCCTGCAGAAAACACACTTTGGGCTTTACTGTGCAAACAAACTAAAACTCACAGAATGAAAATAGACATATATCAACCAAACAACATTCAAAAAGAACAGAAGTGGCAATGTCAATGTCAAATAAAATACACTTTAAAGTAAAATTCAATACACTGGATAAAGATAATCACTACATAATGACTAAACGATCAACACTCCAGGAGAATATAATTGTATTAAATATTTATACAACCAATGACAGTGCCCCAAAATACATAAAACAAATATACAATGCATTGAAAACATAAATAAACAGCTCCAGAATAATAGTGAGACTTCACATACCACATTTAGTGAAGGACAAAACATCCAGATAAAAAGCTCAGCAAAGACACATAAGCTTTAAATGCCACAATCAACCAATTTGACTTCATAGGCATACACAGAATACTCCACCCAACAGCATCCAAGTGTACTTTTTTTCCAATGCATGTGCAACATTCTCCAGAATAGAGCACATTTTAGACCATAAAGCAAACCTTAGAAAAATTCAAAGCATTGAAATATTACAAAGCATCTTTTTATACCAGAAAGCCATAAAAGTAGAAACCAGTGAAAGAAAACAGAAGGAAAAAAAGTCAAATATCTGGAAAAAAATGACACCTTGCTCAAAAACTACTGTGCTATAGAAGAAATCAAGGAAACAATAAAGAAATTCACAGAAACAAATGAAACTGAAAGCACATCCTACCAGAAACTTCGGAACACACAAAAGTGGAGTTTGGAGGTAAGTTTATCTCAATAATTGGACACATGCAAAAAGAAGTAAGGGCTCAAAGCAAAGCATTAATCTTACGACTCAAAGAAGTAGAAAGAGAGCAACAAAAGAACCCCTCAAGCTCTAGAAGAAAGAAAGTAATAAAAGTTAGATCAGAACTAAATGAATTTGAGAATACAAAAATGAAAGATTTAACAAGACTAAAGAGTGGTTCTTTGAAAAGAGCAAGGAAGTCGATAAATCGGTGGCCAAACTGCCAAAAGAAATCCTGGAGAGGAAGCAAATGACCTGAGTAAGACATCAGGTAGGCTATATCACAGCAGATCCAAATAAAATTTTAAAAACTCGTAACAGAATACCATGAAAAATTTTGTTCTAACAACTGTGAGAATGTAGAGAAAATGGAAAAATTTCTAGAAACCCACTGGCTACCTGAAGTAACACAAAAGGAGGTAAAACAATAAAGTAAACTTATCACAGAAGAAGAATTGAAAAGATAATTTTAAAAACAATAAAAAATATAAAAATAAATAAATAAAAAAGCCCTGGTCCAAGTACTCACTGGAGAAATTTACCAAACTTTTAGAGGAAACTTAACACCGTTATCATTAAAGGTATCACAGGACATTGAAAAGAATGTTATACTGCTAAATTCATTCTATGAAGCTAGCGTAACCTTGAGACCAAAACCAGGTAAACACAACATTAAAAGTGAAAATTACAAACCAATATCTCTCACGCACTTAGATGCAAAAATACTCAACAAAATTCTACCATTAGAATTCAATAGCATGCCAAAAAAATAATTCACCATGACAAAGTGGAATTCATACCAAGAATGTAGGGATGGCTAAGCATTAGAAAAACAATCATTGTAATCAAGTATATAAATGAAACAAAGGACCAGAACCACTTGATTTTATCAACTGATGCAGAAAAGACATTTGACAAAGTCCAACACTCATTCCTGTCAAAAACTCTCAGCACAATAGGAATAGAAATTCTTCCACAAGATAAAGGGCATTTACACAAATCCAACAGTTAAATCCTAAATGGAAATAGCCTGAGAACAGAAACCAGACAAGGATGCCCTTTATGACCACTTTTACTCAACATTGTGCTGAGTATTCTAGCAAGAGCAGTCAAGTAAGATACAGAAATACAGGGCATCCAAACTGGTAAGAAAGAAGTCAGAGTATCTCTATTTGCCAATGGTATGATCTTATACCCAGAAAACTGTAAAGTATAAACAAAAAAAATACTGAAGCTAATAACAGACTTCACAAAAATATCAGGATACAAGGTAAACATACGAAAATCAGTTGATTTCTTGTACACCAACAAAGAGAAGATCAAAGAGGAAATCATTGAATCAATATCATTTCTATTAGCCCAAAAAAAGATAAAACATTTAGGAATAGATCTAATCCTAGATGAAAAAGACTTAGGAAGAAAATTACAAGATACTACTGCAGGAAACCTAAAGAGACTTACGTAAGTGGAGAAACCTGTCTTTCTCACTGATAGGAAGACTCAATATTATGAAACTGTCAATTCTACCCAAAACAATCTATAGATATAATGCAATCCCAATACAAATTTTAATAGCATTTTTATTGAGATAGAGAAACAAATCATCAACTTCATATGGAAAGACAAGAAGCTCAGGATAGTAAGGTGTTACTGAAGAAGAAGAACAAGACATAAAATCATCCACCAGGGGTAGCTAACATCTGATAAACCCCAAAGTCCATAAACTGGGCAAAAGACAGTCTCTGTAACAAATTGTGTTGGCATAACTGGACATCCATCTGCAAATAAACGAAACAAGAGCCATATCTCATAGCACACATAAAAACTAAGTCAAAATAGATCAAAGACCTAAATATGGAGGAAAGAATAGGGACAACATTGGGTGACTTAATATATGGCATGAACAGTCTATAAAACATTAATAATAGTGTACAAACACCAGAAAAGCAAATAGATAACCAGGAGCTCCTAAAAATCAAACACTTATACTCACCCAAAGACTTCACCAAAAGGTTAAAAGACAGCCTACAGACAGAAAAAACGATTTGTCTACCACAAAACTAATCATCATCAATCTCCGTAATCTACAAGATACTGCACTATCTTAATAAGAAAAAGATTAATAACCCAATTAAAAGATGGTCAAAGATCACTTCAGACAAAGAATGGACTGGACTTGGGGACACAGAGTGATGCATGTGGTGTGTGTATTTTATGATTTAATGCATATGTGAGGCTGTTCTACTGATTTCTTTTCAGATGGGGAGGGGAGAGTGGAGAAGAAGTGACAAGTGTTGGTACAGTGGATACTGGAAATAGTGAGAAAGGAGAATGTGCTGTCACATTGTGAGGAGAGCACAAAGAGTTGCAAAGAGATGTGTACTTGGTGTTTTATACGTAAAATGGTCTTGGAATATAAACTTTCACTTAATCACAATAAAAAAAGTTTAAATGGGAAAAGATCCAAACAGGAACTTCACCAAGGAAGACATCTAGGTGGCTAATGCATACATGAGGAAATGCCGAGGGTTGTTAACCATTAGATATATCCAAATCAAAATACAGTGAGACACTATCTCAGTGCAATGAAGTTGGCATCAATCCAAAAAGCACAAAAAGGTAAATGTTGGAGATTCCATGGAGAAACAAGAAAACTTATACACTGTTGGTGGAAATGTAAAATGGTACAGCCATTTTGGAAATTGATTTGGTGTTTTCTTAAAAGATTAGAAATAGAAATAGCAAAAGATCCAGTGATTCCACTTCCTGGAATAGATTCTAGACAAATAACGGCTGTCACATGAATAGATACACAAATACCAATGTTAGAGATGGAATCTACCTAGATGCCCATCAATAGATGAATGACTAAAGAAGCAATGGTATATCCATGCAATGGAATACTATGCAATCATAAAAAACAACAGTCATTGTGGGAAACATAACATGGAGGGGTCTGGAAGACATTATGCTGAGTGAAATTAGTTGAAAAAACACAGTTATTCTAAGATACCAGTCTTGCAAGAACTCAAGAAAAGGTTTAAACACAGAAGACAATACTCTTTGATGGTTACAAGGGAGAGGACAGACAAAGAGGGCTATTTATTGATTAGACAGTAGAGAGGAATGGCATTAAGTGAAGGGAGTGACAGCACACAGTAGAAGGAAGTTAAGTACAGCTGAACTAAACCAAAAGCTAAGAAGTTTCATAAATATAACACAATACTTCAAAGGACAGAGTAGCAAGTGCAGGGGTCTAGGGACCATGATTTTAGGGAACATCTAGGATTATTGGCATAACAAATATATTTTCTTTGTGAAAATGTTCTGCATCTCACTTTGGTGAGTGGTGTCTGGCATCTTAAAAACTAGCAAGCATCTATCTAACCAACTAAATCAAATCATTGCCATTGAGTTGATTCCAACTCAAAGCAACCTCATATAGGTCAGAGTAGAAGTGCCCCACAGAGCTTCCAAGGAGCACCCGGAGGATTTGGCCTTCAAATCTTTTGGTTAGCAGATGTAGCACTTAACCACTACACCACTTAGTAGCCATCCAAGTAACATCAATTTGTCCCAACCCACCTGGAGCAGAGAAAAATGAATGACATCCAAGACATATGTAAAGTATGAGCCCAAGAGACTGAAAAGGCCTTATAATTCAGAAACTACATCACCATGAGACCAGAGCTAGTTGGTGCCAAGCCACCACCAATGACTGCCTTGACAGGGAATACAGCATAGAGTCCCTGAAGTAGTGGGAGAAAAATGGATGTGCAGAACTAGAGCTGATCGTCCCACATACTGGAGGATTCACAGAAGACATGATCCTTGAATTCTCTGTTTAGTCAGAGCTGAAAACATTCCCCAAGCCGACTCTTCAGACAAAGATTGTACTAAACTAAATATATGAGCTGATACTGGTGAAGACTGTGTTTCCCAGTTGAAGTCTGCACATCAGGCTAGCTGGCCAGCTCCAAAAGAGGCAAGATGAGAGGGCAGAGGAAGACAAGATCCAGTTGAAAGGGCATGGAAAATACAACGGGGAAAGAGAGAATGCTGTCACAATATGAGGAGATCAGCTAGAGTTACATAGCAGTGTGTGCAAGTTTTTGCGTGACAAAGTGAATTGGATTGTAAACTGTCACTTAAAGCATACTAAAGTGTTAAAAAAGAAAAAAAAAAAAATTAGCTAGAAAAAACCCTAAGACTAGCAGCAGAACATTGTCTGATATAGCCCTGGAAGATGAACCCCTCATGCTGCAAGACGCTTAAGACACAACTGGGAAAGAGTTGCCTCTAAAAACTAGAATCAGCATTAATGACATGGATGCAGTCAAGATTTGAGGATCTTCATTTGCTGATGTGGCATGACTCAAAATAAAAAGAAACAGCTGCAAACATCCATTAATAACTGAAATGTGGTATGTATAACATGTGAATCTAGTAAAGCTGGAAATCATCAAAAATGATATCCTTGGCATTAGTGAGCTGAAATGGACAGGTATTGACCATTTTGTATCAAATAAACATATGGTCTATCATGCCAGGAATGTCAACTTGAAGAGGAATGATGTTTCCTTCATTAAAAACAACAACAACAACAAAAAACATTTCAACATCTGCTCCGTAGTCTGATGTTGTCAGTGATAAGATAATATCCATACACCTACAGGGAAGACCAGTTCATGGAACTATTATTCAAATTCACACATCAACTACTAAAGCCATAATGATAAAATTGAAGATTTTTACCAGCTTCTGCAGTCTGACATTGATCAAACATGCAGTCAGGACTGACTGATAATATGATAATTAAAATGCAAAAGAAAAATCCATAGTTGAAAAATAAGACATTGGTGACACAAAAAAAAATGTCATAGCTTGCAGGATAGAATTTTGCAACACCAATGCCTTCTTCTTTGTAAGTAACTTTTTTCACAAACCTAAATGGCTACAATACATGAGGACCTCTCCATATGTAATTAATAAACAGGAATCAGAACAGCTACATCTGTGATAAGAGACAATGGAAAAACTCAATACAAGTTAGAAGGAACTCAGGAGTCTACTACAGAACAGACTATATCTCACTTGAATTTAGAGTCCATCTCAAATACAGATTTGATACATTAAACAGTGATAACCAAACATCAGACGAATTGTGGTATGACAGCAATGATATAATTCATGAAAAAAGAGGTCAATAATAAGATAGGAGAAAAAGAAAATACCCAAACGAGTGTCGGAAGAAACATTGCAACTTACACTTAAATGTCGAGTAGCTAAAGCAAAAAGAAGAAATGACAAAGGAAAAGAAGTGAATAGAATATTCCAAAGGATCACTGCAAAAGACGAAATATTACAATGACACAAGCAAGAACTGGAGCTAGAAAATCCAAGGGGGAAGAACATGCTTGACGTTTCTGTAACTGAAAGAACTGAAGAAAAAAAATCAAGTCTCCAATTGTAATAGCAAAGAATTCTATGGAGAAAATATTTAATGGCTCAGGAAGCACCAAGGAAAGATGAAAGGAATACACAGAACTATTGTTGCAAGAAGAATTGGTTGACAAACAAACATTTCAAGCAAGTAGCATATCAGCAGGAACCAATGATACTGAAGGAAGAAGTCTCAGGCTGCATTGAAGACACTGGTGAAAAACAAGGCTCCAGGAATTAAAGGATTATCAACCAAGATGTTTCAACAATTGGATGCAGCACTGAAAGTGCTTATTCATCTATGCCAAGAGATTTGGAAGACAGCTCCCTGGCAAACTGCAAGAGATCATATTTATGGCTATTCCCAAGAAAGCTGATCCAATACTAACAATATTAGTAATCTTACATGCAAATAATTTTTTTTATTATGATCATGTGAAAGTTTACAATCTAAGTCAATTTTCCATGCAAAACCCTGAGTACCTGCATCTCTGCACCTCTGTCGACTCTCCTCACCTTGTGACAGCACTCTTCTTGTATCCTCTTAATGGACACCTGTCCCCTTCTCTCCACCTTCTCTTATATATGTATAAAACCATAAAATACACATACTACATGCCCACTCTCTGTTCTTGAGTCCAGTCCATTCTTTGTCTGAAGTTTTGACCTCAGTACTGGTTTCAGGTCTGGGCCAGTGGCAAGTCTACAGGCCATGTCTGCAGGGGACTCTCCTGGTTGTTAAATCATCAGTTCTGGCCTTTTAAAAGAGTTCTTGATCTGCACACCACTTTTTGTCCTACCATGCCAGAAACTTTACATTGTGTCCTGTATCAGGGCTGTCTTTGGTGGTGCCCAGGCACTATATAGTTGTTCTGGTCCCATGCTGATGTAGTCTCCCAATCATCTGTGCCCTTGCCTCCTGGGCTCGTGTTTCTTCATGCTTTTCATATTCTCTGTTGTCATCTGTTCCATATAGTTTGGAACCAGTTAACATCCATCAGATAGCAGCAGCTTGCCAGCTTTTAAGATCCCAGACACCACTCACCAATATGGGGTGCAGAAGACTCTCTTAGAACAAGACTAGTTATGGCAATTGACCTCGATCTCCCCTGAAAACATGGTTCCCAGATTTCTATCTCTGCTGCTCTGTCCTTCGAAATGTTAGGTTGAATCTAGAAAATCTTTTAGCTTATGGTGTAGTACAATTATCCTGACCTGTCTTCTACTGTGTGCTGTCACTCTCTTTACCTAAACAAATTCCTATCAGATAACTAATCTATGAATAACCCTCTCCCTCCCTCCCCACCCTTGTAGACATCAAATAGTATTTTCTTCTGTGCATAAGTCTTTTCTTATGTCCTTATAATTGTGGTCTCATAAAATAATCATCCTTTCGCAGCTGACTAATTTCACTCAGTATAATGTCTTCCAGTTGATTCTAAGTTATGAGATGTTTCCTAAAGCCATTATTGTTCTTTATAACTGCATAATATTCCATTGTGTATATATATCGGGTTGCCATGAGTCGGATCCGACTCGACGGCACTTGGCTTGGCTGGCATATATATCATAGTTTGTTTATCTATTCATTTGCTGATGGGCATCTAGGTTTATTTCATCTTCTTGCTATTGTGGAGAGTGCTGCAATAAACATTCGATACATGAAGTAAAATTTTCCTGAAGATTTTTGAAAAGCAGTTGTAGCAGTATATTGACAGGGAACTTCCAGAATTCAGGATGAATTCAGAAGAGGACATGGAAGCAAGGATAGTTCTGTTGATGTCAGTTAGCTCCTAGCTGAAAGCAGAGAATACCTGAAAGACTTTTATCTGTGTTTTATTGATGATGCAAAGGCACTCAACTTTGTGTATCTTAACAAACTATGAGTAACATTTCAAGGGCTAGGAATTCCAGAACACTAAATTGTGCAACTGAGGCAGTTATTTGAACAGAACAGAGGCTGCGGAGTGGCTAAAATCGGGGAAGTTTACATCAGGGCTGCACTCTTTCACTATATCTCTTCAGTCTGTATGCTGAATAGCTGGACTTTCTGAGAAAGGCCAGAACATCATAATTGGAGGAAGAGTCACTAACAATCTGTATTATGCAGATGACACAATTTTCTTGCTGAAGGTAAAGAAGACTTGAAGCACTGACTATTGAAAATTACTATGGTTTACATCTCAAAATCAAGGAAACGAAAATTTTCACAAGTGGACCAATAAGTAACATCATGGTGACAGAGAACAGACTGAAACTGTCAAGGATTTTATTTTACTTGGATCCACAGTCAACATGGAAGAAGCAGTTACCAAATTAGAATACACTTTTCACTGGCCAAATCTACCGCAATAAAACCTCTTTCAAGTGTTGAAAATCAAAGATGTTGCCTTAAAGACTAAAGTGCACCTGACCCAAGCCATGGTATTTTCTAACATATTACATCTGTGTAAAAGGTGGGCAATGAACAGCCAAGCCAAGAGCCGTCGAATTAAATCTGACTCATGGCGACCCTAGGGATAAGGAAGATTAAAGAACGGACATCTGCGAATTGTAGTGTTGGTGAAGAATATAGAATGTATCATGGACTGCCAAAATAAGCAAAATTCTGTCTTGTAGAAGTACTCTCAGAAGGCTTCTTTGAAACAAGGGTGGTGGGAGTACATCTCACATACTTTGGATATGTTATCAGGAGGTGTAAGTCCCTTGAGAATGACATCATGTTTGATAGTATGTCAGTGAAAAAGGAGAAGACCCTCAACAAAGTGGACTGACAGAGTGGTTACAATGGTGGAATCAAACATAATAAGAATTGTGAATATGATATGGGACAAGGCAGTGTTTCGTTCTGTAGTACAAGTGGTCACTGTGAGCCAGAATCCACTTGATAGCATCTAACAGCAACAATATTTTGGAAATATATCAACAGACCCTACTTCTTAGGTGCCTTTCTGGCTAGGTTGGTTTGAATCACCAGCCTTACAAGTCTGCCAGTTCAGTTCTCAAACTCATTCTACAAAAAGTGCTGTATAACTCATTGTTGAATATCACTAAAGTCAGCTTCAAAATACTTCTCTTGGGAAGCTACACACTGATGCCAGCACCTAATTCACCCTTCAAAGAAATTTTGGAACTCTTTTTCTGGAATGACTATCAGAGTTGGAGTTGTATTAACCTTGATGTCCTGAATGTCATCAAAATATGTTCCTTTCAATATTTCCTTTACCTTCAGGTAAAGAAAAGAAAGTCGTTGGGAGCCAGATCAAGTGAGTAGGAAGGGTATTACAATACAGTTATTTGTTTGCTGGCAAAAAACTCCCTCACACACAGTGCCATGTGATCTGGTGTACTTTTGTGATGCAAAAGCCATGAGTTGTTGACAAAAAGTTCAGGTCGTTTATTCTAACTTTTTCATGTAGCCTTTTCAGCACTTCCAAATAGTAAACTTGTCTAAGTACTGGTCTGTCTGTTACAAATTTATAATCAACAATCCTTCTGATATAAGAAAAGATTAGAAATATTTTTGTCTCTTAGTTTGGCCTGATGGAACATATTTGGCCATGGAGAATAGGCTGACTTCCATTGTGCACTTTGTCACTTTGTTTCAGGGTCATTTAGGTTCACCCATGTTTTACCACCAGTGGTAGCATGGCCCAAAACATGGTGTTGTCTCTCAAAAAATCTTGGCAAACTTCATCTCTCCTCTGCTTTTATTCATTGATGAGCTCCTTCAGACGGTGTTTGCACACACCATTCTCATGCCAAGATTTTCAGTTAAAACTTCCCTAATGGCTTCTTTATCAGTGTTTACTTGGTCTGTTATGCTTCTTTCATCAGTTCTGCTCATTACTGGCTGTCTCGATCTTTCTTCATCAGTAATACTTTCTCTCCCCTTAGAAAAACATTAAATCCATTTGTACACCGCCGTTTTCTTCATGGTGTTACCCCATAAACTTGGACTGACATGTTCCCGATTTCATTTCCACTCTTGCCACGTTTAACAAGAAATTAAACATTTGTTTGTTGCTCTAATTCAAGGTCCAACATTCTTGGAATGACACATGAAAACATACAATAATGATAATGGAAACCACTCAGCATGACACCATCACATGTAGGCATGAACACAGCTGTGAGACACTGATATACCAAGGTTATGAAACCCTACTGCGTTGTTTCAGCAGTGCTGCCAATATGAGTTCATGTTGGCAATTTGAAAACCGAATTTTCGGACTTTGTGTGGTTAGTAGTTCAGCACTTAATCATTTGTACTACCTAAGTTCACACATATACATATACATACACATACATATATGTATACACATAGAGAGAGCAAGAGCTACGGCTGCTGACCAAAAGGTCTGCAGTCCAAATCTACCAAATGGTCTTTGTAAACCTCATTGGGCAGTTCCACTCTGTCCTACAGGGTCGTTATGAGTCAGAATTGACTGGATAGTAATGAGTTTGATTTTGTGGTATTTTTATGGAGACCAGGTTTCACAAGGGTCACTTGCTTGGCTGCTAATCAGTAATAGGTCTGTCGTTCAAAGCCATCCACTTTTTCCACAGGGAAAGAGACATGGCAGTCTGCTTTAGTCAAGATTACAGCCTAGGAAACACTATGAGCTGTTTCTATTCTGTCATACAGGTTCGTTACAAGTCAAAATCATCCATCTCTCTACACTGATATAAGGTCCACAAATCTCTAACCTGAAAGACATGAAAACTCTTTCTGCCACAGCCACCATACTTAGTAGGTGATGAGTAATAATGGGATAAAAATAATTGTAATAAAAATTCCAGTTGGAAAAGAGGACTCACAAATGTGTTGCTGTCGCACTGATGCAGACTCACAGCAATCCTACAAGACAAACAGGAACTGCTCAAAAAATTTCTAGGGAGTAGCTGGTGGATCCAAACTGCTGACATTTTCATTAGCATTGAAGCTCTTTGCCACTGTGCCACCAGGAATCCATTGGTCCATAACAATTATCAAATTTCATTAGGCAGAAAAGGAAATAACTTATTTGTTGTTAATACAGTTTATCAACCTATTTAGAAGTTCCTGCTTCTACTTTTATCAATGTCACTGAATTGTATATATATATGTGGAAGCACTTGAATTTGGTGTATGTTTTGCCATGTATATTCTCAACAACAACATAGGTATACATGCAGAAATTACCGAACAATATTGTTAATATCACATGCAAGTAAAATTTTCCTCAGAATCATTCTAAAGTGACTGTAACAGTACATTGAACTGCTAGACATTCAAACTGGATTCAGAGGAGGATGTGAAACCAAGGATGTCATTGCTGATGGCAGGTGGATCTCAGCTAAAAGTATGGAATACCAGCAAGATGTTTACCTGTGTTTTATTGACTATGCAAAGGCATTTGACCATGTGAGTCATAACAAATTATGGATAATACTTCAGAGAAAGGGACTTTCAAAACAATTAATTGTGCTCATAAGGAACCTGCACATGGATCAACCAAGAGTCAGTCATGTGAACACAAAAAGAGGACACTGCATGGCTTAAAGTCAGGAAAGGTGAGGGTTAGGCTTGTATCGTTTCACCATACTTTTTCAATCTGTATGCTGAGAAAATAATTCAAAAACTGGACTATAATGAAAAAGAATGAGGCATCAGAATTGGAGGAAGACTCATTAATAACCTGTTTATACAGATGATACCACCTTACTTGATGGAAGTGAAGAGGATTTGAAACACTTAGTGATGAATATCAAAGGCCACAACCTTCAGTATGGGTTGCACCTAAAAGTCAAGAAAGTAAATATTCTCATATCTGGACCAGTAAGCAACATCATGATAAATGGAGAAAGGATGAGGCTGTCAAGGACTTAATTTTCTTGGGTCTACAATCAATGCCCATGGAAGCAGCAGTCAAGAAGTCAAAAGATGCATTCAACTGAGAAAATCTGCTGCAATGGACCTCTACAAAGTATTGAAAAGATATCACCTTGAAGACTAAGGTGTGCCTGAACCAAGCCATGGCATCTTCAATCACATCACACACACATGAAAGCTGGACAGTGACTAAGGAAGACAGAAGAATTGATGCCTTTGAATTATGGTGTTGGAGAACAGTGTTGACTGTACCATGAACTGCCAAAAGAACTAATAGACCTGTAGTGGAAAAAGTACAAGTAGGGGGCTCCTTGGAAGCAAAAGACAGTGAGACTGCATCTTACATACTTTGGATGTGGTGTCTGGAGGAATCAATTCCTGCAGAAGGACATCATGCTTGGTGGAATGGAGAGTCAGAAAGAGAGAAGGACTCTTGATGAGATGGATTGACACAGTGGCTGCAATGATTGGCTTATGCAAAAAAAAAAATGTGAACATGGCTCAGGACTGGGCAATGTTTCCTTCCATTGTACATACGACCACTATCAGTTGGAACTAACTTGAGGCACCTAACAACAGCATACACATGGAAACCCTGGGGACATAGTGGTTAATTGCTACAGCTGCTGACCAAAAGGTCTGCAGTTCAAACCTTGGGGCAGTTTGGGGGCAGTTTTTCCTTGTCCTGCAGGATTGCTATGAGTTGGAATCAGCTTGATGGAAATGGGTTTTATGGTTTCCCTTATACAGAGAGAGAGAGAGTGAGAGAGTATACATATACACACACATATATATGAGATCCAACAATAAGTCAGCAAACTAAATCATTCTAAAGTGCTACGTACTTCACTGCTGAATATGACTGTGGTCACTTTTGAAGTAATCTCCTCCCCTTAGGCAGCAATGCACCCACACCAGCACCTAGTCCACCCTTCAAAGCAATTTTGGAACTCTTTGTGGAATGGCCATTGTGTACAGTAGCATGGAAGCAAATTCATAAACTTAATTGTATAGCTATCTGTGAGGGACTTTTTAGACAGTAACAAATAACTGTATTGGAATACCCTCCCTGTTCGTCTGATCTGGCCCCCTATGTCTGCTTTATTTATCCAAAGATAGAGAAAATATTGAAAGAAAGACATTTTGATGACATTCAGGACATCAAGGGTCATACAATGACAGCTCCAATGGCTGTTCCAGAAAAAGAGTTCCAAAATTACTTCGAAGGGTAAACTAAGTACTGGTGTGGGTGCATAGCTTCCCAAGTGGGTTACTTGGTAGGAGACTGTAGTGATATTTGGCAATGAGATATGTAGTACTTTTTCTAGGATGAGTTCACAAACATAATTGTCAGACCTCATATGTGTATGTGTATGGTTTTGTTTTAAGACCACACCCTTGTTGTTCATTGTCTACTAGAGCTGCTGACTCTTTTCTCTGGAAATATTCCAGATTTCACAACTTGTCTCTTGTTCATTAAAATGTGAGGATTCCAGAGTCCTGTTAGAAGGTGAACTGCCAGAGTTCATAAGTCATGCCTCTGGTTTCTTTTGCAAGATAATTCCCTTATAATCTTGGAAGACACACCTGCAATTAACCATAACCGAAGTTCTAAGATAAATTTAGTTTTGAGTGTATGTGTGTGGGCTTCTTTTTTGCATCACTGATGTTCTAGCAATAGTAACCTTGCTATTATTACTGCTTGACAGAGAAATACTAGTGGAAATTTCTTGATAAAAAATTTAGGCAATAGCCTCATCTCTTGCTAAAGATTAGTCTTCAGTGTCTTTGCTTTTGTGTGTGCTGCAGATTGAGTCCAAGTGCAATGAACATTTTCCATCAACCAAGATTCTGAATTGAACTCATAGTCCACTCAGGTTCCATGTAGGAAGCACCTGCTTTCTCAAAACTGTACTCCCGTCTGTTTCTTTTTGCAGATGAACTGGTTATAGCCTGAAATTTTCTCTGTAGGACTTTGCTTGCATCTACGAAAATACATCACTGTTTTTAGTGCTCAATTCTACTTTCATAAGAATAATGCTGAATTCAAGTGATGAAAAAAGATGCTTGCAACAAGATATACTTTTTTCTCTCTTACATAAACAAATATCAGAAGTAAGAGACTAAGGAAAAAATGGAAACACAGATACATGGAGTTATCAGGAATTAAGACTTCATAATACTTGCTAGGAAAAAAATAAATAATGCTGCTGATTCTTACCACCCAAGAACTATACCTTATCATTATATTCATGTTCTGAGTAAAAGGATGTCAGCTGCTTTTAAACAGAGTTAACATATTTTTGTGGTCTCATCTCAATTTTTGTGTAGACTGATAAGTATAGCTTTGCTCTTCCTGGCTACATTCAGACTTAGATTTTTCCTTATTATTATCAAAAAAGCAAAAAAAAAAAAACCCCAACAAATACTGCAGAATAATTACCACTTTCTGCCACGTAATACAGACCACCAATGCCACCAATCAGTTTTCTGCTGCCTACTAATCATCCCATCTCCTCTGTACTACTATATTTTGAATTAATTTCAAACAAAAATGTGCATCAGTTGAAAAATAAACGTATATAAGTAATATTTACATTCCTAAGTCAATAGACCAATCTTGCATCAGTAACTCCCTATCCAAAAAAGGAAAGAAAACATTTTCTCCCTCAGTGAAATAACACAATTTCTCTATTTGGACAAGAAAACTATTGGAAGTCAACAGGAGGTGTTTTATCCTCCTTATGATTGATCAAGTCTCATTTTGTGTTTTCCTTAACTCTGTCCTTAAACCCTGATCATTCTGTACACCACCTGCTGATTTCTTTGGTTCAGCACAACGCATAGTATGCCTGTGCTCTCACTTGCTGACTGATATTGCTCAACAGGAAAGATTCCCACTGTTATCTTTTTACAGGAACACTTATTTCTGTGCTAGAAAGGGCAGAATGTACAAATGTTATTTTCTATACTTTCCCTTCTGAATGGCTTAGAAAATCTCACCGAACAATTTCTAATACAAGGAACACTTGACGTTTTCTTCAGTTTTGAACTGGTCATCATTTATGATATTTCTAATGTAGGTTTAAATCTGTCAGGGACTTTCATAAAAAGTCTATCACATGGAAAAAAAATAAGTTAGTTTAAAAGACATGCAGAATAAGGATAAAACTAGGACAAGCAACTTTTTGCTATAAGGTCAAATAGAAATCACTAACACAGCATAAACAGAAAAGCTGAAGGAACTATAAGTCATTTCATCAGAGAAGAAATACGTCTACAACTGGTAAATTGTTCCCAGTCTCAAATCACTGTTTGGAACATATTTAACTAAAGCTTTATTCAAATAACCGAAACTCATTTTCAACTCACCTCATTTCAACTCACCTAAAAATATTAAGTGGCAAGAAACTACTACAATGATTATTTTGTGTCCCTTTTGATTTTAACAAGTCTTGTTCTCTGTGTGGGGTCACCATGAGTCAGAATTTACTATGATGGTAGGTTTGGTTTCAGTGGCATTCCCTATGTGCTTTTATATAGACTGAAGCAAGAACAATGAATGTTAGAAAACCTTGGTTTTCTTCATTAAAATTATCTTCTCAAATAAAAGGGAGACGTTTCTTGTAACAAGCTTTATAAAATACATTATTTCTCAATTTTTCTCACTATTTCAGACTGATGTTTTATAATATTAATATCATATCCTAAAATTTCACTGAAAATTATTTTCTAAAAAGATGGATATACTCAGTTTGAATATAAATTAAGGATGATTGTATGGTCAGAAATATTTAGCATTTTAATCTGTAATTCTTTGCAGTTTATTTTCTACAACACTAAAGTGATTCAGGTAATTTTATTGTATAAGTTAACCTCAGTATTAGCTATTATTATTCCAATAATCAGGACTGATATCTGAAAATCTTGTGATGACTGATTATCACCTTATCAAGACAGTTTCAAAGTACATGTGTAATGCAAGTGGACAAGTTAATGGATGTTGCGTTGACCGGAGATGTAACTCTTTATGATTCTTTTTCTTATTATTATTGTGATTGAATGAAAATGTACATTCACATATAAATTCAAATACTCACCTATATGCAGCTCCTGCTGTTCTCCCTGCCTGGTGACAGCACACCCTTCCTCTCTGCTCCGTATATGTCTTATCCTCCTCTCCTATCCCCTCATCTCCTCCCACTCTCCTTCCTCCAGTTAGAGGTCAACAGGATGACATCTTACACACGCATAGAACCGTAAAGTTCCCACAAGATACAGTCACTGTGCATCACTGAGTCCAATCCATTGTTGTCAGAAAAGTTGACCTTCATTATGATTTATGGACAGGGGCAGCATCAGGGCCAGAGGCCATGCTCCCAGAGCAACCCCAAAGCCCCTGGACCATCAATTGCAGTCTTTTAGTGGTGATCTCAGGGTGCACCCCTATTTATTCTTGTGTTGCCAGTGAGACTCAATTTTGTGAGCTCCATCACGGCTATCACCGGTGGTGGCCGGGCACCATCTGGTTCTTCTGGTCAGAAGCTGACGTAGAGACCCACTCATGGGGGTTTCTCTGTCTTCTGGGTTCTCTTTCCCCTATGTTGTCCTTGTCTTCGGTGATCATCCGTTCTTGTTGAGTTGGGACCATTTATTGTACCCTCAGATGGTAGCTTGGCGGCTTTTAAGACCCCAGATGCCGCTCACCGATGTGGCGTATGGTCCCCGGACCCCACCCCAGCTATTCTGTCCTTGCAATATTGGGTTAAGATGGGAGGAGTACTCAAATTGTGTTGAAGTCCAGTTATTATTGATCTTCTTTCTAATGTGTACTTTCACTGATTTCACCCAACCAAATTTTTATTAACTATCTAATCTAAACACTCCCCCCTCACCCTCCCCACCCTTGCAGCCATCAAAGAGTCTTTTCTCCCATGCATGAGTCTACTTTTAAAGTTCTGATCATAGAGGTCTCATACAATATTTGTCCTTTTGCTGCTGACTACTTTCACTCAGCATAAAGTTGTCCGGTTGAAACCAGGTTATGAGATGTTTCCTGCAATCATCATTGTTCTTTATCATTGCATAGTGTTCCATTGAGTATATATACCATAGTTTACCTATCCATTCCTCTGTTGTTGGACATCTGGGTTGATTCCATCTATTTGCTATCATGGACTGTGCTGCAATGAACATTCATGTTCACTCATCAGTTGGTGTGAATGGCCTTTATTCTTTAGGATATATTCCAAGCAGTGGAATTACTAGGTCAAATGCATATCTACATCCATTTTTTTAAGGGAGTATCAGATTACTTTCCAAAGAGGTTGCACCATTTTGCAATCCCACCAACAGTGCAGGAGAGTTCCAGTCTCCCCACAGCCTTTCCAGCATTTGTTGTTTTGTGTTTTTTGGATCATGGCCAACCTTGTTGGGGTGAGATGGTATCTCATTGTCATTTTGACTTGAATCTTTAATAGCTAACGATCTTGAGTTTGTCCACTTGTGTTTTTTGGCTGCCTGGATCTCCTCTTAAGAGAAATGTCTTTCTGTCTCCTTTGCCCATCACTTAATTGGATTATGTATCTTTTTCTTAGTGATATTTTGAAGTACATTATAGATTATGGATATCAGGTGTCAGTCTGACATGTAGTTGCCAAATAATTTTTCCCATTCTGTAGGTGGCCTTTTAATTCTATTAATAAAGTTTTTGGATGAGCAAAAGTGTTTGATTCTTAGTAGTTCTTCTTCATGATTCTTTTAAATTGCTACTCAGAGAAGAAGAATATTTTATTTGGAATTATATTCAGACAGAAGGAAACTTTCTTAAGCCTTGACTGTAAGTGGTTTAATGTAGTATCATACTGAAGAATTTATTTGTAGGCCATATTCAGATTTATGAAATAAGCTGACCTGTGAATCTAAGAGACCTAATCAGGCAGCCCACCACATGTCTGTCAGTTTGTCAGACTGGTCGCTTGTGTGTTGCTATCACAATGAATGCTATGCTACCGTAATTTACAATACCAGCAGGGACACCCAAGGTATACAGGTTTCACGTGAACTTCAGGACTCAAACAGAGTAGCAGGAAAGGTCAGTAAATACGAGAGAAACCTCCAGTAAGATAGATAGACACAACAGCTACAACGATGGCTTCAGACATATCAAGGATCGTGAACGTGGTGGAAGACTGGACAGCATGCCTGCCGTGAGTTGAAACTGACTTAACAGCAAGTAACAACACTCTTGCAGCAGTTGTATAAGGTAAGACTTTAGAACTATTAGCTTGGATGGTGCTATTCAGAATATCACTGGTAAGATACTAATGTACAGAAAGATAGTACTATCATCATTTGCATGAGTCCTCTTGGGTCAGGTTCATATATTGTTTATCTTTTTCTCCCTGATTTCTGTTTTTTAGCTTAGTGCATAACACTTAGTATTGCCGCCACAATTGTTTAATGACAATTAAGTGGATGTTTGTAAATGTGTACTTGATGTTCAAGAGTGTCAAAAAAGTAACAGATGTAGCTCATTATAAGACACATTGCACAAATGTCACTCTTACTTATCTACCAATCTTTCTAATATAGGAATGAGCAGAATTTGTCATCTGGTATAGAAACAAAGCCTCAGCTCTGGTCTTGGTCATGTTTCTAACACTTGAACTGAAATCATTTCTTTCCAGCCCCCACTTATTCTAACCAATGTAGTTATCTTTTCTTTATTATGATGTCTCTGGGAGAATGCATAAAATGAAGTTCTCCAGAAAATCTAAATGCTGATATTCAAGGCTGTAACTCATATTGTTCTCATTGCTACTGTCATGCTTACTGTTACACATTTTTTAAAATCTATTTGTATTCTGCATATTTGTCTCCACTAAGTCAGGAAATGTATACATTTCTTTTCATATCTGTCACACTGTACTCGGTAGACTTTATTAATCACTATGGGGATTAGTTTTCTCAATGCTATTAGCAGTAAACATTGTGATCATGCACTTTCTTTTACTCTTTTGTGCATTCATTTTGCTAAGCTCTGTATTTTACTTTTCAGTCATAAATACTGTCATTGACTGAATTGTGTCTCCTCAAAATAGCTGTCATCTTATCTGAGCTATGATTCCTCATATTGTGTAACTGTTCACCATTTGTCGTCTGGTGTGGTTTTCCTATGTCCTATGAACCCTATTTCTATAATGTTAATTAGGAAAAAATAGTGGAAGTTATGTTAATGAGGCAAGACTCAAGCTACAAGTTTAGGCTGTGTCTTAAGTCAGTCTTTTTGAGATACAAAAATGAGGTGTGAACAAGAAGACATAGGGACCACATGCAACCAAGAAACAGGAGCCAGAACAGCACATCCTTTGGACTCAGGCTTACTATACACAGAAGTTCCTCAACCCAGGAAAAATGATGACAAGGACCTTTTCCCTCAGATCTGACACAGAGAGAAAACTTTTCCTTTCAGCAGGCACATTGAATTCAGACTTCTAGTCTCCTAAACTCTTACAGAACAAAGTTCTTTTCGTCAAAGCCATCCATCTGTGGCATTTCTGTTGTGGCAGTGCTAGATAACTAAGACAAACTTTAAGACTATCTGATTCTTTTATAATACTTAAATTTATCCAAAGTCCATGGGATCAAATACCTCCCTGGTGACCCTTCCTTAGGGTCTAGCTTGACACCTTGATTACACTGTGCTTGCAACAGTCATGTAGTCACATAAAAGGTGATATTTCCGGGGGGGAGGGTTTAGTTTAGGTAGTTACTAGAAATCTAGTTGGGAGAAAGCGGTGACAGCACACATTAGGAACAAGAACAACATTAAGTGGACTTCAGCATAACTTGAGTACTCCTTCTATCTTAACTCAATACTGCAAGGATAGAGAAGCTGGGGCGGGGGGCGGGGGGCCATGCTCTTAGGCGAATTCCAGGCCAATTGGCACAACTAGCGTTTTGCTAAGAGAGCTCTCTGCACCTCACATTGGTGAGTGGCGTCTGGGGTCTTAAAAGCTGCCAAGCTGTCATCCGAGGACACAGCAAATGGTCCCAACTCAGCAGGAACGGATGCTCACTGAGGGCCAAAATGGCATGCGGTAAAGACAACCGAGAAGACAGAGAGACCCACAAGAGTGGGTGCCTACATCGACCTGGGACCGGAAGAACCAGATGGTGCCCGGCCACCACCAGTGATAGCCATGACGGAGCTCACAGAGAGGAGCCTCACTGGCAACACAAGAATAAAAAGAGGTACATCATGAGATCTCCACTAAAAGACCTCAATTGATGGTCCAGCGGTTTGGGGGTTCTTCTGAGAGCATGGCCCCCTGCCCTGATGCTGCCCGTTCCCATAAATTATAACAAAGGTCCACTCTTTGGACAGGAATGGAATGGACTTGGCAATGCAGAGTAACCATATGTTGGAAGCACTTTACGGTTCTATACATCTATAGGATATCATCTTGCTGACCTCTGGCTGGAGGAAGGGGAGTGGACGGAGAGGAAGGGAAAGGAGACTGTTGGGAGGATGAGACATGTATGGAGCAGAGAGGAATAGTGTGCAGTCACCGGACAGGGAGAGCAGTGGAAGCTGCATATAGGGGGGCATGTAAATTTATATGTGAATGTACATTTTTACTCAGTTATGTTAAATTAAAAAAAAAAAAAAAAGGTGATATTTGCCTTTAAGACCAATTCTAACCTTATCTCAGGAGTGTCTCTGTCTACTCCAGTCAGGAGCTTGAGTCCTAAGTTACCCCCTCTGTTTCACTTCAACCATAGGATAGAGTCAGTTAACTTGTCAAGCAAAAATAACATTATCAGTCAAACATGTTTTTATTGTTAGGAAAACTGTCCTGCTAGAAACAAGAGATAACATTTCACTCTTATCATGTATTTAAATCTTTCTCTTCACCTAAATTGTGAAAGTCATTCTAATTCATATTTGAAAGTCAATGCTTAATAACTCCAGCTGCAAAGCTGTTTTCTTAATTTCTGTCAAAATTTCAGTGAGCTCAGTAATAAAGTACAGTTGTGTAGACTAAATGAAAAGAAATACTATTTGTAAAATACATTTACAAAGGTAGGCATGAAATCGTGTTCAATAAAATTGCTAAGTTACAGTTGTTGTTAGGTGCTTCGAGTAAGTTCCGACTCACAGAGACCCCGTGAACAGAACGAAACACTGCCTGGTCTTGTGCCATGTTCAGAATCATTTTTATGCTTAAGCCCATTGTTGCAGCCACTGTGTCCATCTGGTTGAGGGTTTTCCTCTTTTTTCCTGACCCTCCACTCTACCAAGCATTATATCCTTCTCCAGGGACTGATCTTTCCTGACAACATGCCCAAAGTATGTGAGATGCACCCTTGTCATCTTTTCTTCCAAGGAGCTCTCTGGTTGTACTTCTTCCAGAACAGATCTGTTTGTCCTTTTGATGACCCATGGTACAGTCAACATTCTTCTCCAACACCACAACTCAAAGGCATCAATTCTTCTTTGTTCATGGTCCAGCTTTCGCCTGCATATGATGTGATTGAAAATATCATGGCTTGGGTCAGGCCCATTTTAGTCTTCAAGGTGACATCCTTACGTTTGAATACTTCAAAGAGGTCCTTTGCAGCATATTTTCCCTATGTAATGCATCTTTTGATTTCTTGACTGCTGCTTCCATGGGCATTGACTGTGGATGCAAATAAAATGAAATTCTTGACAACCTCAATCTTTTCTCCGTTCATGAAAACACTGCTTACTGGTCCAGATGCAAGAAATTTTGTTTTTCTGGTGTTGAGGTGCAATCCATACTGAAGGCTGTAGTCCTTGATCTTCATCAGAAAATCTCTTAAATCTTCTGCATTTCCAGCAAGTAAGGTGGTGCTGTCTGTGTAATTCAGGTTGTTAATGAGTCGTGCTCCAATCCTGAGGCCTCTGTGTTTTTTGTATAATCCACTTTCTTGGATTATTTGCTCAGCATACAGATTGAAAAGGTATGGTACAAGGATACAACCCTGATACACATCTTTCCTGGATTTAAACCATGCATGTACCCTTGTTCTGTTCTCACAACTGACTCTTAATCCATATACAAATTCCTTAAGAGCACAACTAAGTGTTCTGGAATTCCTATTCTCCATAATTTAGCATGATCCAAACAGTCGAATGTTTTGACGTAGTCAATGAAACACAAGTAAACATCTTTCCTGTATTCTTTGCTTTTGGCCAAGATCCATATGGTGTGGGTGATGATATCCCTGGTTCCATGTCTTCTTCCGAATTCAGCTTCAATTTCTGGCAGTTCCTTGTCAATCTACTGTTGTAGTCACTTTTGAATGATCTCGAGCAAAATTTTACTTGTGTGTAATCAAAAATATCATTCGGTAATTTCTACATTTGGTTGGATCCCTTTTCTTTAGAATGGGCAGAAATATTCATCTCTGCCAGTCAGTAGGCCAAGTAGCTGTTCTCCAAATCTCTTGGCATAGACAAGTGAGCAATTCCAGCACTACATCTGTTTGGTGAAATATCTCAGTTGATATTCCACCAATTCCTGGAGCCTTATTTTTTGCCAGTGCCTCCAGGGCAGCTTCAGCTTCTTCCTTCAGTACCACTGGTTCCTGATCATATCCTGCCTCTTCAAACAGCTGAACATCGACTGATGCTTTCTGGTATAATGCTTTCTGTGTATTCCTTCTATCTTCTTTTGATGTTCCCTGAGTTAATAGTTTCCTTGTAGAATCCTTCACTATTGCAACTTGAGGCTTGAATTTTTCTTCAGTTCTTTCAGTTTGAAAAATTGGGAACGAGTTCTTCCCTCTGGTTTTCCATTTCCAGCTCTTTGCACATGTCATTATAATACTTTCTTTTGTGTTCTTGAGCTACCCTTTGAAATCTTCTGTTTAGGTCGTTTACTTTGCCATTCTTTCCTTTTGCTTTAGGTCTCATTGTTCAAGAGCAAGCTTCAGAGTCTCTTCTGAAATCTGATTAGGTCTTTTCTTTCTTCCCTGTCTTTTTAATGACCTCTTGCTCTCTTCATAGATGATATCTTTGATGTCACTCCACAATTCATCTGGTCTTTGGTCATTAGTGATCAACACATCAAATCTGTTCTTGAGATGGTCTTTAAACTCAGGAGGGATATACTCAAGGTCATACTTTGGCTCTCATGGACTTGTTTTAATTTTCTTCAGCTTCAGTTTGAATTTACATATGAGTAATTGATGACCTGTACCATAGTCAGCACCTGGTCTTCTTCTGACTGTTGATATGGAGCTTTTCCATCATTGTTCCCACAGATGTAGTCAATTCAGTTCCTGCATATTCCATCCGGTGAGGTCCATGTGTACAGTCACTGTTTGTATTGGAAGGTATTTGCAATCAAAAGTGGTTAGTCTTGCAAAATTCTATCATGCGATCTCTGACATTATTTCTGTCAACAAGGCCATATTTTCCAACTACTGATCTTTCTTCTTTGTTTCCAACTTATTCATTCCGGTCACCAGTAATTATCAATGCATCCCCATGCATGTTTGATCAATTTCAGACTGCAGAAGCTGGTAAAAGCTTCAGCCTCTCCATCTTTAGCCTTAGTGGTTGGTGCATAAATTTGAATAATAGTCATTAACTGGCCTTCCTTATAGGTGTATGGATATTATGCTATCATTGATAGCATTGTACTTCAGGACAGATCCTGAAGTGCTCTTTCTGTTGATGAATGCAACACCCTTCCTCTTCAAGTTTTTGTTCCCAGCATGGTAGACTATATGATTGTTGGATTCAAAATGGCCTAAACTGGTCCATTTCAGGTCACTAATGCCTAGGATGTCAATGTTTATGCATTCCATTTCATTCTTGACAATTTCCAATTGTCTTAAATTCACAGTTCTTACATTCCATGTCTTGATTATTAGTGGATGTTTGCAGCTGTTTCTTCTCATTTTGAGTCATGCCACATCAGTGAACGAAGATCCCAAAGGCCATAGTCCATTCATGTCATTAAGGTTGATTCTGCTTTAAGAAGCAGCTCTTTCCCAGTTGTCTTCCGAGTGCCTCCCAACTTGGGGGAGTGGGGTCACTTTCTGGTACCATATCTGACAATATTTGACTGCTATTCATAAGGTTTTCTCTGACTAGTTCCTTTTAGCAGTAGACTATGGGTCCTTCTTCCTAGTCTGTCTTAGTCTGAAAGCTCAGTGGAAACTTGTCTATCATGGTTGACCCTGCTGGTACCTAAATACCAGTGGCATAACTTCCTGCATCACAGCAACAAGCAAGCCTCCACTGACAGACAAGTGGGGGCTGCTTACTCTATCTTTACCCTCCTTACCTGATTATGGAAACCACTAATAAAATAGAAATATTTTCAAGCATGAGTTCTGAATAATCTCAACAAATGCATGTTTGCGTCTTTCTTATATACCATGGGCTGCCAAAAGACTGAACAAATCTGTCATGGAAGAAGTACAGCCAGAATGTTACACAGAAGCAAGGACGGTGAAACCATATCTCACATATTTTGTACCTGTTGTCAAGAGGAATCAGTCCCTGGAGAAAGACTTCATGCACTGTAAAGCAGAGGGTCAGTGAAAAAGAAAGAAACCCTTAACAAGACAGGTTAATGCACCGAGTGAAACAATGGGATCAAGCAAGATGATCTGAAGATGGTGTCAGACCAGGCAGTATTTCATGCTGTTGTATGTAGAGTCCCTATGAGTCAGAACTAACTCAAGGGTACCTGACAATGACAAAACAATGGTTATAAATAACTTGAATGTACTTACAATTAGGTTAAGAACAGATAAGCAGACTTAGTTTGTTGAAAAAACTAAATATGATGTATGTCAGTTTCACTTTGGACCTTATTATTTCCAGAGACATTTCTCTAATTCTCTTACCCATGAAGTTGTAAATAAAAATCTCTGATTTGTGGTATGCCAGAAGAGAAAAAAATGTTACTCACTAAGACAGCTGATAATAGGAGTGGTTTCCTAACAATTCATCAGACATACATATGACTGTGACCTAAACGATATGGAAACTTTTGCTGAGGCAAGTCACTAATTTTTGTGGTTATTGTTAAAGCAGACATTACCAATAATTTCGTTGCTTTTATTAGTCACTTGGCAGTAGCTATGCCCTTTGATAAATTATTTAATGTGTTTATATGAGATGCTTCCACATTTTGAAAATGAGCCTTATGTCACCTGCTATTCATACTGTTATAGATTGAATTGTGCCCTTCTCTACATGTGTTGGCATTCTAATCTCTGTACTTGTGGATGTAATCCTGTTTGTAATCATGATTTCTTTCTTATGCTAATCAGGAAGTATTGATCTAAGCTGTTGCCATCCAGTCAGTTCCAACTTACAGCAATTTTATAGGACAAGGTGAAACCGTACCCATAGAGTTTCCAAGGCTGTAATCTTCATAAAAGCTGCCTGTCATATCTTTCTCCTGTAAAGAGGGTGATGGATTCAAACCACAGAACTTTCAGGTAGGAGACAACTGCTTAATCACTGTGCCACTCATGGTACTCCTTATGTCTGCAGAGGGTTATCCCAATCACTTCTGAGTTATAAAAAGAGCATATCATAACCAAATGCCCACGTATACTGGATAAGACAGATGCCATGTACGGAGCACCAAAGAATTTAGGAACACTTGGGTTTACCAATGTGGAAGAATCAAGACAGCCAAGGTCACATATTCAGTTTCTACAACAATGAGAAAATAAATTTCTGTTCCTCAAAGCCACCAGTTTATGGTTTCTGTGTTGCAGCAGTAGTAGGAAACTAAGAGAAGCTTTGTAACAACTGTAAAAGCAAAATGTATGAGAATAACACCAAGTCTGAAAAAGCAGAAAGAGACATATATTCCTCTAAAGTACTTATACTACATGTGAATTAGCATTTTTGGATGGGTTATGGCAAGCTAGAAAGGTATACTATGAACCCCAGAGTCTCAATTCTAAACCACAGAGACACAGTTTTTATCCAGAATCTCATTACATACATATTACTATGTAATAATAATAAATATAATATCCTAACTATATTATATAAGTATATATACCATGATATGTGCTATATAGTATGAATATAACAAACACATACATTTTATTTTTAAAATTTTACTAAGTAAGATATTATGATTGTCTCCATAAATTAGATCTAAAGAAATAAATGCTATTCTAACAATACATAGTTAATAAGTAGTATATAATCTATTTTAAATTTCATCCTGATCATGATATAAACAGTGCCCTGACAAGAGTATATGTGTTCTAGTTAGACTAAATGTTTTTTTTATCTAGTAGTTGAAAATATATCTTTGTTATATAATATTCATTTGTGTACTTATTTATTCACTTATTAATTTTTAGAAAATTTGAATAGTTCATATGTACCTGCAAAGTCTAAGTACCTTTCTACTGTTAACTGATGAAACTTTGTGCCTTGTAAACTTACCATGAAGTTGATTCTGACATAAAGATACATAATGTGTGTAAAAGTATTAAATGTTAGGAATTGTGATTAGTTTACTCATGGAACTTGAACTACTGTTTGCAGAGAAATGCTATCAGAACATATTGTGTTTTTATTCCCCTAAGAATCCTTGAAAATATCAGAATGAGATGTCTAGGGTAAACCTGAATTTCCTAACCTGGAGAGAATCATGCTTGCTCTGCCTGGGCATTCCACCC
Organism: Heterohyrax brucei; assembly: GCA_028571685.1. Classification (NCBI taxonomy): domain Eukaryota; kingdom Metazoa; phylum Chordata; class Mammalia; order Hyracoidea; family Procaviidae; genus Heterohyrax; species Heterohyrax brucei. The sequence goes on along the minus strand of CM053145.1, from coordinate 56,921,543 downwards.
ATCACAGAAGATTGCTGCTGCTATTTACAATTTTCTATTTTTTTCTCCTGTTAAAATATCGATTTAACTGACAGAATTTCCTTCTTCTCTTAATCAGAAAGAACAGAATCCTTAGGTGAAGTAAGTGGCTTATAGAGAAAGATGACAGAAAGGGTCAAAAAAACACCATAGATTTGAGAGCTATGGTGCTTGCTCTGCAGATTAACCTGTTTAGTGCTCAAAATTCGGTGTCCCTGCTGAGTTTCACAGGATGCTGTCAGGTTGAGATACAATCCTAGAAGCTGAATTCAGTAGCTATGGCCTTATCAATTTATACACCACATACCAAATGTGACCTTATAATTGTTTTCAGAGAGGATTTTCTTACCCAAGGTATCAATCTCTTTTATTTATTGTTGCTAGGTGGTTTTGAGTTGGTTCCAACTCATACTGACTCCGTGTACAACAGAATAAAACACTGCCTAGTTTTGTACCACCCTCATGAACCTTGCTATATTTGAGCCCATTCTTGCAGCCACTGTGTCAGTCCATCTCATTGAGGGCCTTTCTTTTTTCCAGTGACCCTCTATCTGGCCATGCATAATGTTCTTCTCCGAGATTGGTCCCTCCTGCTAACATACCCAAAGTATGTGAAGCAAACTCTCACCATTTTCATTTCCAAACTGTACAAATTATGAATAACATTGCAAAGAGCAGGAACTCTAGAATGCTTAATTGTGCTCATACAGAAAATATACATAGATTAAAAGGCAGTAGTTCCAACAGAACAAGGGGATACTTTATAATTTAGCTCAGGAAGGATGTGAGTTACGTCCTCAAATTATCTCTTTTTCAATCTGTATATCGAGCATGTCATGGATTGAACATGTTCCCTAAAAACTGTAACAATTTCACTGTGCCACAATTCCTGGTATTGTGTGATGCTCCTCCATGTAGGAATTCCTGCATCTATATGTTAATAAGGGTGGGTGGGCAGCAGTTGGGTTGGTAGAGCAAGATTCAACGTGTAAGTATGTGTGTGCCTTGAGGTGGTCTCTTGGGCTACACCGGGAAAAATCTGGCAGAGAGCTCTCGGAACCTCACACAATGAAAAAAGCACCGGGAGAAGGACACGTCCTTCAGATCTGAGGCTCTGTGCCAAGATGTTCCCTGAACAAAGACTGATACAACACAAGGACAGTCCCCCAGAGCTGACAGAGGGAAAGGCTGCCCTGAAACAGCCACTCTGAATTTGGACTTGTAGCCTACCTGAGTGTGTAAGAATAAACACTTCTCTTTTTAAAACCACCCACTCTGTAGTAATTCCATTAGAGCAGCACTAGCTAACTACAAAAGAGCAAAATAATCCGCAAAGCCGGACTCTTTAAAGAAGAAAATGTCATCACCCATTAAGGAGCTTCACAATGCTCATGTCAATGCTCTGATGTAACCTTCATTTACGGGTAAGTTTTACAGACTCAGCATCATGCTGAGAAAAGTTTTAGATGTAAGAAGTATTTAATAATATTCTCACCTCAAAACAAGTTCAGAGTCTAGAGAGGAAAGGTGTGGATTGAAAAGAAATAATGAAAAATCCTTGAGGAAATAAAAACAACATAGTTAATATGATACAGTATATAACCAGTGTTAAAAAATATTTAGATAAGGTTAATATTGTACAATTTACTGGGTTTTGCAAAGCACATCTCACAGCAAAAATTGGGGCTACTTCTTGGAATAAAGCAAGCTCAGAGTTTTTATAGGAAGCAAAAGGCAGAGACTGGGAAAGAGAGAGAAGGAAAATCAAATGTTTTTCACATATTTTGAGGTTATAAGGGACTAAGACATACAGATCACCTAAATATTCAAACTCATCTATTTAACAGGCTCTATTTAATGTATATTGCAGGACTGTCCACAATAGCAAAATTATGGAATCAATCTAGGTGTTCACCAGCAGATGAATGGATAAGCAAACTGTGGTGTATTTACACTATGAAATACTACACAGTGATAAAGAACAACAATGGTCTTAGGAAATAATTCATGATTCATAACATGGAGTTGTCTGGAAGAAATGATGAGTGAAATTAGTCAGTTGTAAAAGGACAAACATTGTATGAGACTGCTATTATAAGGACTCAAGAAAAGGTTTAAACACAGAAGAAAACAATCTTTATGGTTACCACGGTCGGGAGGGAGAGAGAAGGGTATTTGCTAATTACATAGTAGATGGAAATTGAGTGAGGTGAACAGAGTGACAGCATGCAATAAGAAAGATGTCAGCACAACTGGACTGTACCAAAGCTAAGAGATTTCCTAAATATGATCCAACATTTCAAAGAACAGAGCAGCAGGAGCAGGGTCAGAGGATCATGATTTCAGGGGCATCTAGGTCAATTGGCATAACTAAGATTTTAAAAAAAAAAAAAAATTCTGCCTCCCACTTTGGTGAGTGGTGTCTAGGGTCTTAAAAGCCAGTAAGCAGTCATCTAAGTAATATCAATTTGTTCCAACCCACCTGGAGCAGAGGGAATGAAGGACAACAAAGACATAACAGAAACATGAGCCCAAGAGGTAGAAGGAGCCACATGATCCAGAGACTACATCAGTGTGAGACCCAAAAAACTAGATGGTACCCAGCCACCATCCATAACTGTCATGACAGGGAATACGACATAGAGTCTCTGATGTAGCAAGAGGAAATGAGTGTGTAGAGCTAGACCAATATTAAAAGACCAGACATGATGGTCTGACACTGGAAGGTGCCCTAAGGATACAGCCCCAGATTCTCTGTTAGCCCAGAGCTGAAATAGTCCAGAAACCAACTCATCAGACCAAGACTGGACTAGACTATAAGGCACGGAGTGATGCTGGCAAAGAGTGTGCGTCTTGGCTTAAGTATATACATAAGGCAGCTGAGCAGCTCTTGTCCAGAGACAAGATGAGAGGGTGGAGGAGGACAAGAGTTGACTGAATAGTTAGGAAGCACAGGGTGGAAAGGAATGAGCTGTTACAGGGTGGGGAGAGCAGCTAGAGTTGCACAGCTGTGTGTGTGAGAGGTTTTGTAGGGCATAATGACTTGGTCTGTAAACTTTGATTTTAAGCACAGTAAGCTATAAAAAGAAAATAAAGTTGATTCTAGTGACAGTACACAGAGATGAACTGTAGAGTCTAAGAAAGTAAAACAAGCACGAGTTGCACGAGTCATGAAGGAAATAGAGGAAGAAGACAGAAAGTTTAGATTGTGTGATTAAACAGTTCGTGGCAGATTCTACCTGGGAGCTCAGAAAGAGATAAAAGATATTTTCAAAGACACTTAGTGAACTGAAATAATTATAAGGAAATAATTATAATTATATACTAGAAGCCTAATTTTGGAGGATAATAAATGATTTAAATTTTAGTTAGTTTGATGAGAGTGACCGCTCAAAATCAAAAAAACAAACCCATTGCCATCCAGTCAATTCTGACTCATAGAGACTCTAAATGACAAAGTAGAGCTGGCCCATAGAATTGCCATGGAGCACCCGGTAAACTTGAACTGCTAGTTAGCAGCCATAGCTCTTAAGCAGTACATCACTAGGGTTTCTGTACGAGGTCATGCATTCGGAGATCTTCCCATATTCATATGTCATACAAACAAACCAATGGAACCACAACTAGCATGTTCCCTAGAAGCAGGGCGGTGGGGCAAGAGGGTTGCTGAGACATCAAATTGCTGACTTTGAACGTATCATCAGGAAAGGCCAAACATCAGCAAAGTACAGAATGTTTGGTAAGAAAAAGAGGACCAGTGAAAACAAGAGGAACCCTCAATGACATGGACAGACAATAGCTACAATAATGGTCTCAGACATACCCACAGTCATGAAGATGGCATAGGACCAGGCAGAATTTTGTTCGGTTACTGTGACTACATTGTGATTTAGAGATGACTGTTGCTATCTGTCGTCAGCTGCCGTTGAGTCACTTCTGAATCGTAGTAACCCTATACACCACAAAACCCAACACTGCCAGACCCTGCACCGTGCCCTCGGTTGTTTCTGTGTGTAAGCCCATCGTTGCAGCTACTGCGTCAGTCCATCTTGCTGAACGTCTTCCTCTTTTTTATTCACTCTTCACTCTACCAAGCATGATGTCTTTTTCCAGGAATTGATTCCTTCTGACAAAATGTCCAAACTCTGTGAGTTGCAGTCTCTCTATTTTGCTTCCAAGGAGCACTCTGGTTATACTTCTTCTACAACAGTTCTGTTTGCTCTTTTGGCAGTCCATGATACATTCAATATTCTTTACCAACACAATTCAAAGACATCAGTTCTTCTGTCTTCCATATTCATCATCCAACTTTTACATGCTTACAATGCAATTGAATATACCATCGCTTGGGTCAGGCACACCTTAGTCTTCAAGGTGACCTCTCTACTTTTCAATACTTTAAAAGCGGTCCCTTCCAGCAGATGTCTTTACTGCTTCTTCCATCAGCGTTGATTGCGGTGAAACAAGTAAAATGAAATCCTTGACAACCTCAATCTTTTCTCCATTTATCATGATGCTGCTTACCAGTCCAGTTGTGAAGATTTTTGTTTTCTTGATGTTGAAGTGCAATCCATATTGACGGCTGTGGTCTTTGAACTTCTTCAGTTAAGTGTTTCAAATCCTCTTCACTTTCAGCAAGTAGCGTTGTGTCATCTGCATAACACAGGGTTGACTGGATGGCAACTAGTAACACTAACGATAATCACGTTTTACCTTAGGTAGTGAAATGAAGCCTGTTCTCTAATGCAAAGAACGTGGGATAGAGCAAAGAGTTGAGGTCAATGCAATACTACCAAAAAAAAAAGAGAGGAAAAGAAACCATGAGAAGATGGAGTGCCTTCTTAAAGATAAAATGACAAGGAGAGGGGAGAGAACATACAAACTGGAAGACAATTCTCAAACTCGAAAGGGTTAGAGTCTTAAAGAAGCTGACAAAAGCTTTGAAACTCTCTCTGAGGAAGAACTGTATAAATCTTTATACTTAAAAGCATCTGTGCATAAATTCTGTATATTCACATCAGATCACAGATTAAGAATGCATACCACAGAAAGAAGTAGGTATGAGTGATTCAGGAAGCAAATTAAAATAAGACTAAATCAATTTTACTCCTCAAAGACCCAGTGCATACATGAACTTAAAAAAAACCAAGTAATTTTCACAATAAAAAGAAAAAAATTGTAATTTTCTTTGGACACATTTTGGTCCTAGGGAAATTTCTCCCTTTGTGTATAATATATGGAAACCCTGGTGGCTTAGTGGGCTAAGTATTACATCTGATAACCAAAAGGTCTGCAGTTCAAATCCACCAGGTGTTCCTTGGAAACTCTATCAGGAAGTTCTACTTTGACACTGTTATTTTTTGTTATTGTTGTTGTTATAAATATGTAATATAAAAGTGAGAACAAAAGGTTTTAGAAGATTTCTCTTTGGCTTACAAAGATTTGAAGATAAAAGAACGGCATAGTAACTTTGACAAATATTTAAATTAAATAGTATTGATAACACAAATTAGTTTTATTATTTCAATAAAGATAACATTATAAAATTTCAAAATCTATAGAATATTATCTTAGAATAAAGTATTCCTTGGTTAAAAACAGTAATCTCTGATAGTACCTACGATAACTGCCAAAGAAGTTCGCAGTCTCATCCTAGCAAAAATGCTACATACCTCGTTGCTGACGATCACTAGGGTCATCTTCCAAGTACTCCCATAGGAAAATATGAGCCGATGCCAGAGCTTAGTCCACCCTTGAAAGCAATTTTGGAACTGTCTTCCAGGAATGGCCATCCGAGCTGTCATCTTATTACCCTTGATGCCCTGAACGTCATCAAAATGTCTTTCAATATTTCATTTATCTTTAGGCAAAGAAAAAGTCATTGGGGAGTCTGATCAGGAGAGTAGAGAAAGAGTTCCAATACGTTTATTTGTTTACTTGCTAAAAACTCCCTCACAGACAACTACGCAGCTAAGTTCCAAACTTGCTATCTTGCCGCGGTGTGCAATGGTCACTGGAGAAAGATTTCCAAAATTGCTTGGAAGGGTGAACTAGGCTTGGGCATAAGTTCATAGCCTCCCAAGAGGAGTAAAGGTGACTATAGTGATATTCAGAAATGATGTATGTGTCACTTAGAACAATTAAGTTCCTGTATTTAATTGTCAGACCTAATATGTATCAATGACCAGCAGGTTTCCAAAGTTTATTGAAGAAAATCCTGCCTTCCGAAGTCCCTCAGAGACAATCAACATAGAATGTGTAGACACTACTTCAGTAACATTTTATTAACATTTATTAACATTTATATTCAAGTTACTCTGAAATTAAATTTCACAAGGAAGATGTCATGTAATTCTATTAACACTGCTATGTGGTAGATTTATGTTTTCTTCTTATTCAGACATGAATGCCGAGTTCTAGAGTATTTAAGTAATTGGACAAAGACAGGGAACGGTTAGCAAAATTTTTTAAGTCTAGACTATTGATCAGGTGCTTGTCCTAGCACTGAGATAACTGTTTAAAATAGAAGTGCTCAGTTAACTTTTGAGAGTGGTGTAAGCGAAGATAAAATCCTCAGGGCTTCATTGTCACGTTCAGGAAGAGGTATTCTCTTCACAATTTCTTTTATGACATCTTAAAGAAACATAATAAATTCATTTTTGTTAGTTAAAATGCCATTTACACTATGTAAGTCACAAACAAAATCCACAGCCTACATAAATTGATGATATTTCAACTACCAGTGCTCTTCCCGTCCTGTGAAATTATCCAAAACTTATTGGGAAATCACACAGTTCAGTACTTATTTTGACTTTCAGTAATCATTCTTATTTTATAGTATTTATATCCTAAAGGGAGTAATAGTAGGCTTAAAATATATGTATTTCTCTGGTACCTACAAGAGTTACGTATATATTAAAATGTGATCAATATAAAATGTCAAATGATTGACTTGACTATGAAAATGTAATTATTATTTAAGTTATTCATTAATTATGCTTCAGCTTGCTGAATTTTGAAAAGTATTTGCTTGCATATCTTCAGAACAAAATTGTTATAAGTAGTGTTTAAGGAGGAAAATCCTATATAGTTTTCAAATTAAGAAGCAGTATTTGTTGCAATATATTAATAGTTGAGAACAAGTTTAGTAGATCATGTTGAACATACGACCTATAGAAGACATTTGTTAATGTAATTTCCAGCAAAAATAAAATGATGCAATTATGTCATCAAAATAAAAACATTTTAAATTTGTGTCCACTGGTTTTTTCCTGTTTGTATGTGTCTGTTCGCTTGAAATAAAGTTTCTTCTATACATAGCATACAAGACCACTGCAATAAATAAATAAAAGCAGCAGTTTTTCTCCATTGCCTCTGTGAATTTTTATGTGAAAACCTCAGTGCATGTGATCACGGGGAATGTAATTATTATTAGAGAAGTCTTTATGATCGAAAGGAGAAATCGGGCATCTCATATTAGGGTTTCTTTTAACGTTTCTAGGACCACACCCTCAGCCAGTAGCAGAGCTGCTGCTGACCTTCAGCGGCTTCTACTCAGCTTTTATTTCACTACCCTCCACAGTTGCCTAACATGATAAGAAGAAAATGACTAAAATAATGACTTAACTTTCACTTCCCTAAAACTAGGCATTTTTGACACAAACATGCTAAATGAGCTATATATAGGTATCATTTTCCACCACATACCTGATACCGTTTGCTGAGCGTTGTGTGTCAAAGCCAGCACAGAACTTTCTGATGTCAGTTGCTATGGTGATTACTTTTCTTTCTTTCTTTTTTCTCTTTTTTTTTTTTCCAAAAGTGAACTGCAGATTAAATGGCTTCATAAAACACACATGCGTGGTTAGCACATAAACTACAGGTGCCCTGAAGCTATAGTAATTTAAACACCAGTTTCTGAAACTTCTGTAAACTTCACTTCTGAAAGGCACATCTAATAATAAACCCATAGTTGCTTGTCTCTGGTTTCTGGTGAGGGCAATGCATTTCCCTCAGGGGAGAATCGTCCTTGCCAAGTTCCACAGGAAGTTACAGTCTGAATGCAAGAAAGGTGGCAGAAGAGGAGTTGTCATGTTCTCAGACTTTGAGGGCTTCTTCCTTTCCACTTACTTCCCCCGGGGAACAGCAAAGCATTGTCCCTCTCATCTCCAGGTGCCACTTAGAAACGTGACATTAGTGCGGTATTTTTCAAAATGGAATACCTGGGCTGATGATATGCAAAATTCCTGTATTACTTCTGGAAATGTTTAGCTAGTCTATTATATCTTAGATCTTTATAAGAGTACTTTTAGCAGTTAACTAATGACAAACATCTCAGGATAAGAAATAAAAGTCAAAACTTCGTTGTACTAGCTGCATAGCTGAACTTCTTAGATATTCAGAAACATGTTAGTTGCATTAATCTTTTGTATTAGAGATTGAAGAATTTCTGTGCACCAATTTGGTCCCAAATAAGGAGTAAAAATGTATATATTAGTTTGAAAGTATAATTATTATTGTTTTACCCTACTTACATAGGGTATTGATTGTTGTTTGTTCTTTCAAATCGTTGTCTCTTTCTATCTTTACATCCATAAACTCACATAAAGCACATACATTATTGTTCTGTCCAAGATCAACAAAATGTTGCATTACTTGTAAAACCTAACTCTATCATTTTAAAAATTTTTTTTCCTACAAGAAAGTTTCACAGCATTATCTTGTATTAGGTTGTTCTGTCTCTGTTAAGTGTCATTCTGTCCTTATTTCCTGTGGTCGGAACGGTTGTTTTTACAGGTGGGGTTGACTGGATTTCAATGGTGACAACATCTGACAGAGTAGAACTGCTACAGAAGGTCTTATTGGCTATAATCTTTAAGGGAGCAGACCACTAGGACTTTCTCAAACAGAGCATCTGGATGGATGAGCTCCAACCGTCAATTCTGGATTAAGAACCAAGTGCTGAATAAAAATGTACATTCCCATAAAAATTTACATGCACATCTATATTTTCATTCAGTCATAATAAAAAAAAAGAACCAAGTGCTTCACCATTTTGCCACCAGGTCTTAGGGTAAAAACTGTCATTATTAGTGCTTTAGAGTCCTCTACATTTTCAGAAAGTGTCATCATTACTATGTCCATTTTACAGATGAGTACATTAAGGCCTAGAGCTTATATACCAAAAATAAATTCATGTAACAAATGAAAGAAACAAAGCTTAAAATAAATATTCTCAGACTTAAAACGATACCTTCTCAGGAATATGTGTGACATTGCATAAATTTAAAAAAAAGAAAATTGCCATCAATTTGATTCTGTTTCATGAAAGTATAATGTCCACACTCTGCACCTATTTTAGGGAGCATTGGTGGTGCACTGGTGAAGCACTTGGCTGATGTCCAAAAGGTCAGCAGTTGGAACTAACCAGACAAAGCAGGAGAAATGACCTCATGGTAGTCTCCCATAAACCTTTATAGCCCAAGAAACTTTTTGAGGGCAGTTCCATAGTGTCTGGTAGAGTTGCTATGAATTGGAATTGATTCCATAACTAAACGATACAGTTAATGAGTTTTGACAAAACCAGTACCACAATAAATATAGAACACCATCATCACAGAACAAATACACTCATTCCCCTTGTCTCACTCCATCTCCAAAATTCATCACCAGTATGCTTTCTATCACTATGATTAAATTTCATTTTACGGAATTTCCCAATGATCCATGGTGGCACCAGGTTGCAGTGTTTGACTGCTAACCAGACAGAGCAATCCGGGGAAGAAAGATATGGTAATTGGCTTCTGTGAAGATTTATGGCCTTGGAACTCTATGGAACAGTATTGCTCTGTCCAGTAAGGTTGCTATGATTTAGAATCTACTTGTCATGAAAAGGTTTAGTTATAAACCTATCCAACAGCCAGAAAGAAAGTCTCCTGTGTTTTCTTTGAAAAATTCCATAGTTTTAGCTCTCTGATTAATTTTGAATTAATATTTGGTTGTGCCATGATGATCAAGACCAATGTCGTTTTATTCTATATGCTTGGCCTGTAATTTCAGAACCATTAATTAAAAGACTTTCTTTCCCATAGATTTGCATTTTTACATTTGTTGAAAATGTGTTGAACAGTTAAGTCTGATTCTTTTCCTAGGCATTTATTTCTATTTCCCCATGAGTCTGTCAGTTTCTCCTACTGTGGTGGCTTTTGTGTTGTTGTGATTCTGTAAACTATGCCTCTAGTATCTCAAATACCAGCAAGATCACCCATAGTGTACAAGTTTCTGCAGAGCTTCCAGACAGACAGAGGAGGAAGAAGTTCTGGTGGTCTACTTCTGAAAAAGCTGACCAGTAAAGATGCCAATAGCAGCAGAATGTTATCTAGTACAGTGATGGGAGATGAACATCTCAATTTGAAAGGGATTCAAAATATGACAGGGAAGAACTGTTTCTTCAGAGAAGACCACATGGATACAGTAAAGTCTTTGGGACTTTTATCTGCTAAGGTGACATGACTGAAAGTCAGCAGAAACAGCTGAAAACATCCATCAATAATCAGAAAATGGAATGTAGGACAAATGAATCTAGGAAAATTGCAAGTTACCAAAAATGAAATGGACCACATGAAGATTGATATTCTAGGCACTAGTGAGCTGAACTAGAATGATATTGGGTGTTTTAAGTCACACAATCTTGTATTCTGCTATGCTGAGAATGACAAATTGAAAGGGAATGGCACTGTATTCATCATCAGAAGAACATTCCAAGTTCATTCTTGAGTAAAACACTGTCAATGATAGATTAATATAGATAGGCCTGTAAGAAAGATCAATTAATAAGATTATTATCAAATTTAACCAACCACTAATTGCAGATATGAGGAAATTAAAGACTTTTACCAACTCCTGCAGTCTTAAATAGATGAAATGTGCAATTAAGATGCATTGATCATTAGTGGTGATTGAAATGTAAAAGTTAGAAACAAAGTAGAAGGATCAATAGCTGGAAAATGTGGCCTTGGTTGTAGAAATGAAGCTGGAAAGTAATGATGGAATTTTGTAAGAATAATGACTTCTTTGTTGCAAATATATATTTTTTTGCAACATAAACAGCAACCATACATGAGAACCTCTCCAGAGGGAGTGCACAGGAAGCAAGTCTATGACATTTATAAAAAGAAAAGGTGGAGGCACATCAGTCATAAGATGAAGGGCCAACTACAAAATAAACCTCCAGTTGGACCTTGAGTATATCCCATCTAAATTTAGAGACATTTCAGTAACAGAATTGATGTAATAGACACTAACGACCAGACAAGTTGTGGGATGACAACAAAGACATCATACATGAGAAAAGCAAAAGGTCATTAAAAAGGTAGGAAAGAAACAATAAACCAAGATGGATGTCAGAAAACACTCAGAAACTTGCTTTTGACTGTAGAGTACCTAAGATGAACAGAAGAAATAAAGTGAAAGAGATGAACGGAAGATTTCAAAGGGCTGCTACAGAAGATCAACTATTATAACGTTGTTGTTGTTGTTAGGTGCTGTCGAGTCAGTTCCAACTCACAGCGACCCTGTGAACAACAGAATGAAACACTTCCCAGCCCTGTGCCATGTCCACTGTCATTTTTATACTTAAGCCCATTGTTGCAGCCATTGTGTCAATCCACCTCATCAAGGGTCTTCCTCTTTTTTGCTGAGACTCCACTCTACGAAGCATGATGTCCTTCTCCAGGGATTAATCTTCCTTGACAACAAGTCCAAAGTATGTAAGACACAGTCTTTCCATCTTTGCTTTCAAGGAGCTCTCTAGTTGTACTGCTTCCAGAACAGATCTGTTTGGTCTTTTGGCGGTCCATGGTACATTCAACATTCTTCTCCAACACCACAATTCAAGGGCATCAATTCTTCTTCTGTCTTCTTTGCTCATGGTCCAGCTTTTGCATGCATATTATGTGATTGAAACTATTGTGGCTTGGGTCAAGCCCATTTCAGTCTTCAAGGTGATATCCTTAGTTTTGAATACTTTAAAGAGGTCCTTTGCAACAGATTTTCCCAGTGCAATGCATCTTTCGATTTCTTGTCTGCTACTTCCATGGGTGTTGATTGTGGACTCAAGTAAAATGAAATCCTTGACAATCTCTATCTTTTCTCTGTTTGTGACAATGTTGCTTACTGGTCCAGTTGTGAGGATTTTTGTTTTTCTGATGTTGAGGTACAATTCATACTGAAGCTTCATCAGTAAGTGTCTCAAATCTTCTTCATTCCCAGCAGGTAAGGTGATGTCATCTGCGTAACACAGGTTGCTAATGAGTCATCCTCCAATCCTGATACCATGTTCTTCTTTGTATAATCCAGCTTCTCAGATTATTTGCTCAGCATACAAATTAAAAAGGTATGGTAAAGCGATACAACCTTGACACACACCTTTCCTGACTTTGAACCATGCAGTGTCCCCTTGTTCTGTTTTCATGACTCCCTTTTGATCCAGATACAGATTCCTTAAAAGCACAGTTAGGTGTCCTGGAAATCCCATTCTCTGCATGTTATCCATAGTTTAGCATGATCCACATAATTGAATGTTTTTGTATAGTCAATGTGATGTAATGTAATGTGCAAAAATCTGGAGTTAGAAAACCAGAAGCTGAAAGAACTGAAGGAAAAAATTCAGATCTCAAGTTGAAATATTAAAGAATTCTATGAAAGAAAATATTAAACAACACAGGAAGCATCAAAAGAACCAGAAGGAAAACAGTGAGTCACTGAACCCAGAACAATTGGTCAACATTCAAGCACTTTAGGAGGTAGCATGGGATCACGAACTGATGGTTCTGGGGAAAAACTCCAAACTGCTGAAAAATCAAATCCTTTAACATCGACTTGATTTCAACTCATAGTGACATTAATATGACAGAAAAGAACAGCCCCATAGGTTTTCCAAGGAGTGGCTGGTGGATTCAAACTGTCAACTTTTTTGGTTAGCAGTGACAGAACTTAACCTCTACACCACCAAGAAACAAGACTCCAGGAGCTGACAGATTAACAGTTGAGCTGTTTCAAAAAAATTCAGTGTCGGAGGGGCTGATTTTTCTATATAAGTAACTTTAGAAAACAGTTACCTGGCAAACCAGCCAGAAGGGATCCATATTTGTGTCCCTTGAAAAGAAATGTGATCCATCAGAATGCAGAAATTATCAAATAACATCACTAATATCACACACAAGTAAAATCACACTGAAGATCTTTCAAATGCAATTACAGCAGTACATTTACAGGGAACTCAGCAGAGGTTTAAGACAACTTCAGAAAAGGATGTTCAATGACAGATTTCATTGTTGATGTCGATTGGCTCTCCACTGAAAGCGGAGAATACCAAAAAGATGTGTACCTGTGTTTCATTGGTTATGCAAAGTCATTTCACCCTGTGAATCCTAGCAGACTATGGTGGACATTGAAAATAATGAGAATTCCAGTAACTTTCTGAGGAATCTCTACATAGAACAAGAGACAGTTGTTTGAACAAAACAAGGGCATACTGCTTGGCTTAAAGTCAGGAAAGTCCTGTGTCAGGGTTGTCCTGTTTCACTATTGTTATAACTGTTAGGTGCCATTGAGTAGAAACCAACTCATGTTAACCCTATGAGAAACAGAATGATACACCACCCAGTCTTGTGCCATGTCCACAATAGTTCTTATGTGTAAGCCCATCATTGCAGCTACTGTGTCAAGCCATGTTGTGGAGGGCTTTCTTCTATTTCACTGATCCTCCACTCTACCAAGCATGATGTCCTTCTCCAGGGACGGAACCCTCCTGACAATCTGTCCAAAATATGTAGGACGTAGTCTTGGCATCTTTGCTTCCAAGGAGCACTCTGGCTGTATTTCTTCCAGAACAGATCTGCTTGTTCTTTTGGTAGTCTATGGTGCACTTAACATTCTTCTCCAGCATCACAATTCAAAGGCATCAATTATTCTTTCTTTGTTCATCGTCCAACTTTTGCATGCATATGATGTGATTGAAAATACCATGGTTTGGGTCTTCAAGGTGACCTCTTTACCTTTCAATACTTTAAAGAGATCCTTTTCAGCAGAGTTTCCCAATACAGTAAGTCTTTTGATTGCTAGACTACTGCTTCCATGGGTATTGGTTGTGGACCCAAATAAAATGAAATCCTTGACAACCTCAGTCCTTTCTCCATTTATGACAATGTTGCTCACTGGTCCAGTTGTGAAGATTTTTCTTTTCTTGAGGTTGAGGTGCAATCCATACTGGAGGCTGTGGTCTTTGATCTTCATCAATAAATATTTCAAATCTTCACTTCCAGCAAGTAAGGTAGTGGTGTCTGAGTCACACAGGTTGTTAATGAGTCATCCTCCAATCTTGATGCCTCATTCTTCTTCATAGAATCCAGCTTCTAGGATTACTTGCTCAGCATACAAATTGAAAAGATACAGTGAAAGGGTACAATCCTGACACACACATTTCGTGACTTTAAATCAAGCAGTGTCCCATTGTTCTGTGCTCATCACTGCCTCTTGATCCATACATGGATTTATTGAAAGTACAATTATGTGTTCTGGGATGCCCATTTTAAGCAACGTTAGCCATAATTTGTTATGATCTACATAGTCGAATGCTTTTGCATAGTCACTGAAACACAAATAAATACCTTTCTGGTATTCTTTGCTCTCAGCCACTGTACATCTGACATCAACAGTGATAACCCTCATTCCACATCCTTGTGTGAATCCAGCCTGACTATCTAGAAATGTCTTGTCAATATACTGTTACAGTTGCTTTTGAATGATCTTGAATAAAGTTTCACCTGTGTGTGATATTATATTGTTTGGTAATTTCTGGATTTGATTGGATCACCTTTCTTTGGAATGGACATCAATATGGACTTCTTCCATTCAGTTGACCAGGTGGCTGTCCTCCAAATTTCTCAGCAAAGACAAGTGAGCACTTCCAGAACTGCATCTCTTAGTTGAAATATCTCAATTGATATTGCATCAATTCCTCAAGCCTTTTTTTTTTTGTCAACATCTTCAATACAGCTTCTGTTTCTTCCATCAGTACCATCAGTTCCCTAATATATGCTACCTCTTCAGATGGCTGAACATTGATCTGTTGTTTCTGGTACAATGACTCTGAGTATCCCTTCTGTCTTCTTTTGATGCTCCCTGAGTCCTTTAATAGTCTCCCTGAAGAATCCTTCATTATTGCAACTTGACAATTGAAATTTTTCATCAGTTCTTTCAGCTTGAAAGATGCAGAATGTGTTCTTCCCTTCTGGTTTTCCATTTCCAACCCCTTGCACATATCATTATAATACTTTGTTCTGTCTTCTTGATCTGCCCTTCAAAATCTTTGGTTAGGTCTTTTATTTCCTCATTCCTTCCTTTGCTTCAGCTGCTAAACATTCGAGGTCAAGTATCAGACTCTTTTCTGACATCTAATTTTGCCTTTTCTTTCTTTCTTGTCTTTTTAATGACCTCTTGTTCTCTTCATAGATGATGTCTTTGATGTCATTCCACAATTTGTCTGGTCTTCAGTCATTAGTGATCAACACATTATATCTGTTTCTGAGATGGTCTTTAAGCTCAAGAGACATATACTCAAGGCCATATTTTGGCTCTCATGGACTTGTTCCAATTTTCTTCAGTTTCAATTTGAATTTGCATACGAGGAATTAATGGTCTGTGCCACAGTCAGCACCTGGTCTTGTTCTGACTGCTGATATGGACCTTTTCCATCATCTTTTTCCACAGATATAGTCTATTTGGTTTCTGTGTATTCCATCTGGTGAGGTCCGTGTGTAGAGCTGCCATTTGTGAGGGTTAAGAAAGATATTTGCAATGAAGTTGTTAGTCTTGCAAAATTCTATCGTGCAATCTACAGCATTATTTCTAACACCAAGGCAGTATTTTTCAGCTACCGATCCTTCTTGTTTCCAACTTTTGTATTCCTATGACCAGTAATTATCATGCATCCTGACTGCATATTCAGTCAATTTCAGATTGCAGAAGTTTGCAAAAATGTTCAGGCACTTCATTTTTGACCTCAGTGGTTGGTTCATATTTTTTAATAATAGTCATGTTAACTGGCCTTCCTTATCAGTGTATAGAAATTATCCTACCACTAAGAATATTGTACTTCAGGACAGACCTTGAAATGTTCTTTTTGATAATGAATGCAACATTATCCCTATTCAAGTTTTCAGTCCCAGCTTAGTCGACCATATGATTGTCAGCTTCGAAATGCCCAATACCAGTCAATTTTCAGCTCACTAATACCTAGGATACCATTATGCATGCATTCTATTTCATTTTTGTCGATTTCCAACTTTCCTAGGTTCACACTTGATACATTGTTCCAGTTACTAATGGATGTTTGCAGCTATTCTCATTTTGAGTCTTGCCACATCAGCAAAGGAATTTCTTGTAGGCTTCACTCCAACCACATCATTAAGGTTGACTCTACTTTGGTGAGGCAGATTTTCCCCAGTCATCTTCTAAGTGCCTTCCAACCTGTGGGGCAAGAAGTGCCCATGTTCTGCTTTTATTCATAAGGTTTTCTCTGGCTAAGTCTCTTTAGAAGTGGATTGCTGGGTCCTTCTTCCTAGTCTGTCTTAGTCTGGAAGCTCAGCTGAAACCTGTCTTCCACTGGGACCCTGCTGGTACCTCAATACCAGTGGCATAGCTTTCTGCATCACAGCAACAAGCAAGCCTCCACTGACAGACAAGTTGGGGCTGGTCATTCTCTGTCTTTCAGTATGCTTATTCAATATGTTTTCTGAACAAATCTGAGCAGCTGTGCTATATGAAGAAGAATAGAGAGTCAAAATTAGAGAAAGATGCAGTAACAACTTGTGATACCCAAATTATACAATCTTCCTTGGTAAAAGTGAAGAGAACTTGAAGCACTCAGTGATGAATATCAAAGATCAGAAACTAAACAGTCTTCAGTATGGAGTAAACCTCAACATAAAAAATAGTCACAACTGCACCAATAAAAAGCATCAGGATAAATAGATAAAACAATCATGTTGTTGAGGATTTCATTTTACCTGGATTCATAATCAATGCCTACAGAAGCTGTAGTCAAGAAATCAAAGAAATTATTGCACTGGACCAATCTGCAAAAGACTTCTTTAGAATGCTAAAATGCAAAGATGCCACCCTGAAGACTAAGATGTGCCAGACAGAAGCTGTGGTATTTTTTTCAATCACCTCATACGCATAGGAAAGCTGGACAATGAATAAGGAAAACCAATGAAAAACTGATGCTATTGTCTTACCAGATATACCAAATATACCATGGACTGGCAAAAGAATGAACAAGTCTGTCTTGGCAGAAGTACAGTCAGGATACTCCTTGGAAACAGGTATTGAGACACTTTGTCTCACAGTGGACATGTCATCAGGAGGGATAAAGTCCTGGAGGAGGACTTCGTGCTTGGTAAAGTAGAGGGTCAACAAAAAAGAGAAACACCTTCAATGAGATGGATTCACACAGTGGCTATGACAACGAACCTAAGTTTAACAACCATTGTGAGGATGGTATAGGACAGGGAGTATTTCTTTCTGTTGTACATACTGTCCAATGTGTGGTACCAACTTAATGGCACCTAACAACAACATTTCCATTCCACTGACGACTATGTCTATGAAGTATGATATCACACTTCTCATTTGTTGAAGCTATCTTCTAAATTTTAAAGTCAGATAACATGTCTTGCAAATTGTTATTTAAAAAAAACAATGATCTGATTTTTAGTTGTTTATGTTTACTTCTAAATATTAGAATTTATTTCCTGATTAGTCATTTAAAATGCCTGCTTATGTTTTTCTTTGTGATTTTAGGTAATGTATAGATCAAATTGGGAGAACTGGCAGTAGAATAATATTGATTCTTTCAATTCACGAACATATCTCCAGATTTATTTAGGATTTCTTTCACTCCTGTCAACTATGTTGTAGTTGTCAATAAACATGTCTTTCACGTAATTTGGGAAATGTTTCACTAATATTCAATGTTTATGGATAGTGTTATAATAAAATTGAAATAAGAAGCAGTATTCAAAGACTAATGTACAAAGGGAAGTTCTATAGGCTTTCCTCTGACTTCTAGGAAGAAATCATGTTGGCAAGAAGGCAGTGGGATGACTTATACAAAACCTTGAGAGAGAAAAACTTATAACCAAGCATTATATTATATATCCTGCAATTTTGTCTCTCAAATGCCAAAAAGCCAAGCCAAGTACCGTCGAGAGACATTCTCAGATAAACAGAAGCTTAGAGAATTTGCAAGAATGAAAACAAAACCACAAGATACACTGAAAGAAGCTGTTCATTTAGAATATCAATGACATCAGGTGTATAATCAAGGATTGCAATGCAGGACACAACATCCAGTGTCCTACTCAGTTAGGTAAGTCAAAAAGCTCAATCAAGGCTAAAATTTTAGAAGAAGGGAACCAGTGATCCTAACATGAAAGCTATGACATCATTGTGCTAAAAAGAGGAATATGTTATACTAGGTATAACACTTTCTGATGGAGAAAAAAATTAAAAAGATATGTAGAAGGTAAAATCAGATTTAAACTTAGAGTATTAATGGGAATCTAAAGTGTAGCTGTACAGCAAACTAATGATACTATATATCAATACAAGAAACATAATACAAGAGTCTCAACAGACACAAAACTGACACTGAAAAGGATGAAAAGAAGCCCATAAAGAACACAATATTAAGTGAAATGAAGAAAATGTCAGCAACACAAAAGTAAAGTCACCAAAATGACAACAGTAAACACTTACCTATCAATAATTACACTGAATGTAGATGGATTGAATGCTTTGTCAAAGAGGCAGAGAGTAACAGCTTGGATTACAAAACACTATCCATCTATATGTTGCTTACAAGAACACACCTTAGACTCAAAGATATGAACAAACTAAAAATCAAAGAATGGAAAAATATATGCTAAGCTAACAACATGCAGAGAATAAAGGTGTGGCAATACTAATTTCAGATAAAATAGAGTTTAATGGAAAATACACCATCATAGGCAAGGATCGTCATTATTATTGCTTAAAAGTTCAATAAGCAGGACATAACAACATTAAATATCTGTGAAGCTAATACCAGGGCATCTAATTATATCAAGCGGATGCTGTCAACACTGAAAAATGACACAAATCACTCCACAGTAATAGTAGGAGACTTCAATACTCCACTTTCAGCAATGGAAAGATCAGAGAAAACCTCATTAAGGGTACAGAATATCATGTTCCAATAATCGACCAATTGGACCTCATCAGCATATACAGAACCTTTTACCCAACAATAAGTAAGTACAGCTTCTTTTCCAATTCATATGAAGCATTGTCCAGAACAGATCACATATTAGGTCACAAAGTAAGTCTCAACAAAATCCAAACTACTGAGTTATTGCAAAGCATCTTCTCATACCATGAAGCCATAGAAGTTGAAACCAAAAGCAGAAGATACATGGATAAAACAACAACTGAAAGTGAACAACACCTTTCTCAAAAATTCATGGAGACCAAAGACACAATGAAGAAATTCATGGAATCAAAGGACAGTGAAAACACGACCTACCAGAATCTATGGGATACAGCAAAAGCAGTGTTCAGAGGTCAATTCATCACTATAAAGGCACACATCTGGAATGAAGAAAGGACCCAAAACAAAGAATTAATCTTACAACTTGAGCAAGTAGGAAGAGAACAACACAAGAACCCCTCAGACACCAAAAGGAAACAAATAATAAAAATTAGAGCAGAATGAAACAAATTAGATAATAGAAAACAATTGAAAGAATTAACAAAACCAAAAGATGATTTTTGAAAAGATCAACAAAACTGATAAACTATCAGCTAAACTTACAAAAGAAACACAAGAGAGGAATCAAATAACCTGGATAAGAAATAAGACAGGAGATGCTGTAACAGACCCATCTGAAATCAAAAGTATTATAACAAAATATTCCAGAAAACTGTACCCAAACAGATCTGAAAACCTAGAGGAAATGGTCAAATTTCTAGATTCATATCATGTACAAAAACTACCACAAGGAGAAGTAGAACAACTTAATATCTACCACAAAAGAAGAGATTGAAAAAGTAATCTAAAAACCACCAACCAAAAGAAGTCCTGGCCCAGATGGCTTCATCAGAGAATTCTACCAAACTTCTAGAGAGGAGTTAATTCCAATATGACTGAGGCTGTTTCAAAGCATAGAAAAGGATGGAATACTCCTATGTCCATTCTATGAAGCCAGCGCCACCCTGATACCAAAGCCAGGGAAAGATCCCACAGAAAAAGAAAATTACAGATCAATATCACCCATGGAAAAATCTTCAACAAAGTCCTTGCCAATAGAATTCAACAACACATCAAAAAAATGAATTCATCATAACCAAGTTGTACTCATACCAGGAACGCAAAGCTAGTTCATCATCAGAAAAACAACTAATGTGATCAACCACATAAATAACACAAAGTATAAGAATCACCTGATTTTATCAACTGATGCAGAAAAGTCATCTGAAGAAGTCCAACAACCATTTGTGTTAAAAACTCTCAGCAAAATAGGAATAGAAGGAAAATTCCTCAATCCAGTAAGGGGAATCTATGCAAAGTCAAGTGCCAACACCACCCTGAATGGAGAGCGACAGAAAGAATTCCCCTAAGAACAGGAACTAGACAAGGATGCCCACTGTCAAATTCTGTTCAAAATTGTGCCAGAGGCTCTGGCCAGAGACAAGAAACAGAAAGAGGGCATCCACACTGGCAAAAAAGATGATATTTGTAGATGTTATGGTTGTATATACAGAGAACCCTAAAGAATCCATGAATAAACTACTGGAACTAATAGAAGAATTCAGCAAAGTATCAGGATGTAAGAGGAACATAAGTAAAGCAGTAAGATTGCTTTACTACAGGAAAGGGATCATTAAAACAGAAATCACCAATGCAATACCATTTATTATAGCCCCCAGAAGATAAATACCTAGGAATAAATCTACCCAAAGAAACAACAGACCTGTACAGAGAAAATTACAAGACTCTACCATGAGGAAGCAAAAGAGACTTACAGAATTGAAGAAATGTACCTTGCTCATGAATAGGAAGACTTAATGTTGTGAACATGTCTGTTTTACCCAAAGAAATCTGCATATATAATGCAATCCCAGTTCAAATTCTATTGTCATTCTTTAATGAGATGGAGAAATAAATCATGAACTTTTGAAAGGGAAGAAACCTTAGATAAATAAAGCACTACTGAAGAAGAGGAACACAGTGGGAGTCCTCACACTACTCAGCTTTAGAACCCATTACACTACCACAGTAGTCAAAACAGCCCGATATTGGTACAAAGAGAGACATATAGACCAATAGAACATAATGTAGACCCCAGAAATGTCACCATTCTCTTATGAACAGTTGATATTTGACAAACACCCAAAGGTTGTAAACTGGAGTAAAAACAATCTCTAACAAATTGACAAAATTGGATTTCCATTTGCAAAAAACAGAAACAAGACACATGCTTCATACCTTATACAAAAACTAACTCAAATGGGTCAAAGACCTAAATACAAAACCTAAAACGATAAAGATCATGCAAGAAAAAATAGAGACAGAAATGGAACTTCTAATACACGGCTTAGATAGACTTCAAAATCTTACAAAGCACAAACAAAAGAAGAGAAAATAGATAAATGAGAGCTGCTAAGAATCAAACACTTATGTTCATCCAAAGACTTTATCAAGAGAATTAAAAGACTACCTACAAATGGGAAAAAAATACTCAGCAAATACGTGTCAGATCAATGTTTACTTCCATACTCTACAAGGTACTCAAAATATCAACAAGGAAAAGGAAAGTAACCCCATTAAGCAATAAACAAAGAAGATGGACAGACACTTCACCAAAGAAGACACACAGACTGCCAGAAGACACATGAGGAAATGTTCACAATCTTTAGTTATTAGAGAAATCCAAATCAAAACTATAATGAGATAGTCTCTCACCCCAACAAGGTTGACAATAATACAAAAAACAGAAAACAACAAATGCTGGAAAGGCTGCAGAGAGATAGGAACTTTCCTATACTGCTGGTGGGAAAGCAAAATGGTACAATCTGTTTGAAAGCAATTTGGCCCTTTCTTAAAAAGCTGGAAATAGAAATACCATATGATACAGCAAGCCACTGCTTGGAATATATCCTACAAAAGTAAAGGCTCTCAGATGAACAGATACATACACACAAATGTTTATTGCAGCACTATGTGCAACAGCAAAAAGATGGAATAAACCTATGTACCCATCAACAGATGAACTGATAGACAAAATATGGTACATATACACAATAGAACACTGTGTAACAATGAAGAGCAATCATGATTTTAGGAAGCGTCTCATAAACTGGTTTCAAGTAGAAGACATTATGTTGAGTGAAATCAGAAGGACAAGTATTTCATGAGACCTTTGCTATAAGGACTTAAAAATGGACTTAAGTACAGAAGAAAAGACCTTGACAGCTACAAGGGCAGGGAGAGAGGGGTAGGGATGTTAGCAGACTACAGTCAGTAGGAATTTGGGCAGGTAAGGGAGGGACAGCATGCAGTAGAGAGCAGATTAGCATAATTGTATTACACCATAAACTGAAAGGTATTCTAATCTCAACCCAATATTTCAAAGGACAGAAGAGCAGAGACGGGCGAGTGGGGACCATGCTGTCAGGGGTCATCGAGTTCTACTGGTATAGCTAGTCTTTATCTACGAGAGCATTCTGCAGCCCACATTGGTGAGTGGCATCTGGGGTTTTAAAAGCTCACACACTCCGTCTGAGGTACACCAAATGGTTCCAACCCGTGGAACAGGTAATGACTGAGAACATCAAAGACGTGGAAAAATGAGCGCAGGAGACAGAAGGACCCATATGAATGGAAGACTGCATCCGCATCAAGACCAGAAGAAACAGATGGTGCCCGGCCACCACCAAAGGCAGCCATGATGGAGGACACAACGTAGAGTCTCTGAGGCAACATGAGTAAAAGAGGTGTGCAGTTCAAGAACTCTGCTAAAAGACCAGAACTGATGGTCTGACAACCTGGAGAGTCCCCCAGGAACATAGTCCCTATACTTGCTGCTGGCCCTGACCTGAAACCAGTACTGAGGTCAATTCTTCACACAAGAATGGACTGGATTCAGACCCAGTGTGAGCATAAGGTGTGTGTGCTTTATGGTTTTATGCATTTGTAGGAGGCTCTCCCACTGGTTTCTCTCTAGATAGGAGAGAAGAAGGTGGAAAGGAGGGGACGGGCGTTCATTAAGAAGATACTGGAAGTATAGACTGAAAAGGAGAAATGTGCTGTCACAGGGTGAGGAGAGCAGATGGAGCTGCAGATAGACAGGCATGCAGAATTGATTTGAATTGTATACTCTCACTTAATGATAATAAAAAACATGATACTCAATTTCCTTTGTAGTTTTGTTTTAACTCATGTGCTAAGCACAAGTGAGTCATTCAATCTACAAGTACTTAGTATTCTTTTTTATATTGTTGTTGATTCATAATTTAATTCCACTGGCACAGAAACATTCTCTATTAGATTCCAGTCTTGAAATTCTAGGAGATTTCTTTTATCATTTTTATCACAAATATATTGGGGGAAAAAAGCTTATTTTGCAATTGTTGCTTGTAGTGTTATAAATATCAGTTAGATTAAGGTTAGGATCAACAAACTATGACTAGCTTTATTTTGTCTCACAGGTCTTTGGGGTTTCTATGCATTTTGTTTGAAATGTTGTCTCTCTTCTACATTGGATAACTGTGGTTATTTTCAATTTTACTGATTTCTTTCTTTGGCCAGATATGAGCTCACTTAGTAATTTATTTGGAAACCTTGATGCCATAGTGGTTAAGAGTTCACTGCTACCTGAAAGGTCCTCAGCTGAAGTTTTCTTCCTTGGAAACTGTTCTGTATGGTTGCTGTGAGTCAGAGTGAACTTTATGGCAATGTGTTTGGTTTGGGTTTAGCGATTTACTTAAATTTTTAAAACTTTTCACTTACTGTACTCAACTTTAACCCACTACCACTGAGTCACTTGCTACCCAGAAAGACTCCATGAGACAGGACAGAAATGTTCCATAGATTTCCAAGGAGTGGGTGTGGATTTAAACTGCTGAGCTTTTGGTGGAGCCAAGCTCTTAATCACTGCACCACCTGTCCAACTTTAGAATTTATTTTTTGTTTGTTTGTGCTTTAATCTGTGGAGTTCCCATTTTTTCTTTTGATATTCTTCAGCTCTTCAGTAATATCATATTTCCTTTATTTCTTGAAGCATAATTTTTATTTAACACATTGAACGTTTCTGTAACAACTTACCTCCTCAACTAAAGCGACCAAATGAGCCCGGTTAAGATTGATTTATCTCGACTTATTTTATTTTCATTTTTTCTTGAGTATGGATCACACTTTTCTGTTTCCATGTCTGGAAACACTGGTAAAAATTTAACTTTCTCAGTATACTACTCAGTGATTCTGGGTTCTGTAGTGCTTTTCTGAGGATGATTGTCTTATTGTTGTAATTTGAAGATAGGATCTTTCTTCCACGCAGTATGCTGTGACTGTATTCCACCGCTTGAGGTACACAGTCAGCCTCCTCAGCCAGCTAACTTTGGCGTTAGGAAGAATTCAGACTTGTGCATGCACTCACTTTCTCTTTTCTCTTTCCGTCTATGTTGGCTTTGCTTTTAGAATTCCCTTTAATTTCCTTTGTTACTCCCATTTGGGGTTCTATCCTTACACGCTACATGTTCAAACTTTCAATTTCTGTTGCCTAAGCTGCACATAGTTATTAATACACTTAGCTGAAACAACAACAGCAACAAAAAGTCAGCTTACTCAACAGTCTGGCTCTATTTAGTTCTGTCTTTCAAAAATAGATTTATTTCTGGTCTCAGCTTACTTTTTTTATTTTTGCTGGGTTTACACTGACTGGAGTCTTTTTACTTACCTATTTCAGATAGGGATATGGACAGTGTTCATACTCAGAATTTTTTCTTATCCTTTTGGTAGTTCTCTCACTGTCAAGACTTTCCTTCTAAAATTCCAACTGTGGTTCCAGACTGAAAGTCACATTAACCAGAGCCTGGAAAGTTTGTTCCCACAGACAAAAAAAAAAATTCCATCTTCCAGTTTCAAGGCTTTTTGCTTTCTTTGGTTACATTTAGTTTTCCTGGTTCTTTTGGCTGGTTTTCAATACCTCCCAATGATACAAAAATTATTTGTTGTAATCCAGCTTAATAGTTATCTGAGAGAGGAGTCACTTGATCCCTTCACTCCTCAACCACTACTGGAAGTATTATGTCTTTTAAAATTTACTGGGTCTTCTCTTTCAAGTCCTATTTAATTCAGTTATAAAGCAGCACAGAGGAAGTTTTTCTCCAACCTCTCAGTTCATAAGAGGCTCATAATGGGTAAAAAAAAAAAAAGCCTTTCAATGAATAATGCCAAATCCAAATGTTTACAGTTTATTCAGATATCATATACTTCTCTTTAGTGCTTTAAAATGGGAAAGTAGCTCATCTTAAAAAAAGCTAAAGATGTCATTGTCTTTGAGTATCTTTAAAAAAATAAAAGAGCATCTGTGCCTTTCAGATGATTACAACTCATTGTCTACCTAGTAAAAAGAGTAATATAATGTGTACATTGAAATTACTGAACAAAAGCACATTTTATTATGAATATGGCCTTAAGGATATATTCATTTTATCCATTTTTTAAAATATTAGACATTTTCATGTTGGCATAACAGCATGGCTTTTCCAAAGTAATTTCATTATTATGTAATATGCTAGAAAATCCACTCAGTCTAAGTACTAGTCATCCACAGTTTAAGTCAGGTTCTAGTAACTTTCTCTGTAAAGATCTGGATAGTAAATATTTTGGGATTTGAAAGCTGTATGCTCTCTGTCACAACAGCTAAGTTTTCCATTGTTACACAAAAGCAGCCATTGCCTATGCACAAACAAATAACTAGGCTGTGTTCATATATATATATGTACATACATATATGAAACACAGACATCATATCAAATTTGGCTTAAAGGACATTATTTTCTAATGTTTATTTGAAAATACAATAACTGAGTATTCATGTTCAGTATTGCATCCCAGAGATGAGTACCTGAAGTTAGTGCCATATAAAATGCTCTTGGAAATATTTGCTAAACAGAAATATATATACATTTATATGTATAATCTTGCTTAAACCCTTAGTGTTTTGCTTAAATAGAATTTTTTTTTTTTTACATAAGTAAATCAGTAGGATTCCTTTATACCAACAACGAGACTGTTAAGGAAGAAATTATCAAATCAATATCATTTACGATAGCCCCGAAGAAGATAAGGTACCTAGGAAATAATCTAACTAGAGAGACAACAGACCTTTACAAAGAGAACTACAAGCCCTTACTACAAGAAACTAAGAGAGACTTAGACAATGGAAAAACCTACCCTGCTCATGGATAGGAAGACTTAACATTGTGAAAATGTCTATTTTACCCAAAGCAATTTATTTATATAATGAAATCCCAACACAAGTTCCAGCATCAGTTTTTAATGAGATGGAGAAACAAATCACCAATTTTGTTTGGAAAGGGAGAAGCCCCAGATAAGTAAGGCACTACTAAAGAAGAAGAACACACTGGGAGGTCTCTCATTACCCGACCTTAGAACATACTACACTGCCACAGTGGTCAAAACAGCCTGGTACTGGTAGAAGAACAGACAGATGGACCAACGGAGCAGAATTGAGACCCCAGAGATGACACCATCTGCCTATGAACAGTTGATATTCGACAAAGGCCCTAAGACATTAAACTGGTGTAAAAGCAGTCTCTTCAACAAATGGTACTGGCAAAATTGGTTATCCATCTGCAATAAACTGAATCAAGATCCATATCTTACACCTTACACAAAAACCAACTCCAACTGGATAAAAGACTTAAATATCAAACCTAAAGCGATAAAGCTCATCCAAGAAAAGGCAGGAACAACAATGGAAGTTTTAATACACAATGAGGACAGACTCCAAAGTCTGTCAAAGAAATCACAATCAACAGGAGAGATAATAGATCAATGGAAACTATTAAGAATCAAACACTTTTGCTCATCCAAAGACTTTATTAATAGAATTAAAAGAACACCCACAGAATGGGAAAAAATAATTGGCAATTCTATGTCAGACCGACACCTGATCTCCATAATCTATAAGATACTACAAAATATCAATAAGAAGATAAACGATCCAATTAAGCAATGGGCAAAGGAGATGGACAGACACTTCACTAAAGTGGAGACCCAGGCAGCCAAAAAACACATGCGGACATGTTCACGATCTTTAGTTATTAAAGAAATTCAAATCAAGACGACAATGAGATACCATCTCACCACAACAAGTTTGGCCATGATCCAGAAAACACAAAACAACAAATGCTGGAGAGGCTGTGGAGAAAGTGGAACCCCCCTACACTGTTAGTGGGGTTGCAAAATGGTCCAGCCTCTTTGGAAAGCAATCTGGCACTTCCTTAAAAAAAATGGACATCGATATACCATTTGACCCAGTAATTCCACTACTTGGAATATATCCTACAGAATCAAGGCCTTTCACACCAACCGACACATGCACCAGAATGTTTATCGCAGCACAGTCCACAATAGCAAAAAGATGGAATCAACCCAGATGCCCAACAACAGAACAATGGATAGGTAAACTATGGTACATATACTCAATGGAGCACTATGCAATGCTAAAGAATAACGACGATTCCAGGAAACATCTCCTAACTTGGTTTCAACTGGAAGACATTATGTTGAGTGAAAGTAGTCAGAGACAAAGGGACAAATACTGTATGAGACCTCTACGATAAGATCTCGAAAACAGACTTGTGTATAGAAGAAAAGACTCTTTGACAGCTGCAAGGGAGGGGAGGGAGGGAGGGGAAGTGGGGGAGGGCTTAGTTTAGATAGTTACTATAAATCCAGTTGGGAGAAAGCAGTGATAGCACACATTAGAAACAAGAACAACATTAAGTGGACTTCAGCATAACTTGAGTACTCCTTCCATCTTAACTCAATACTGCAAGGATAGAGTAGCTCGGGCGGGGGGTGAGGGACCATGCTCTTAGGTGAAATCCAGGCCAATTGAACAACTAGCGTTTTGCTAAGAGGGCTCTCTGCACCCCATATTGGTGAGTGGCATCTGGGTCTTAAAAGCTGCCAAGCTGCCATCTGAAGACACAGCAAATGGGCCCAACTCAGCAGGAATGGATGCACACCGAGGACCAAAGTGACATGTGGTAAAGACAACCTAGAAGACAGAGAGACCCCCAAGAGTGGGTACCTTCATCGACTTGGGACTGGAAGAACCGGATGGTGCTCGGCCACCACCGTTGATAGCCACGATGGAGCTCACTAGGTTGAGTCTCACTGACAACACAAGAATAGAAAGGGGTGCATTCTGAGATCTCCACTAAAAGACTTCAATTTATGGTCCAGCGGTTTCAGGATTCCCCTGAGAGCATGGCCCCCAGCCCTGATGCTGCCCTTACTCATAAATTATAACAAAGGTCCACTCTTTGAACAGGAATGGATTGGACTTGGCAATGCAGAGTGACCATATATGGGTTGCACTTTATGGTTGTATACATCTCTAGGATATCATCCTGCTGACCTCTGGCTGGAGGAAGGAGAGTGGGTGGAGAGGAGCAGAAAGGAGGCTGTTGGGAGGATGAGACATGCATGGAGCAGAGAGGAATAGTGTGCTGTCACCGGACAGGGAGAGCAGTGGAAGCTGCATATAGGTGGGCATGTAAATTTATATGGGAATGTACATTTTCACTCAGTCATGTTAAATAAAAAAGAAAAAAAAAAGAATTTTTTTTAAACTCTCACCATTTCCACATAAGAAAACAAAAATCTACAGAGTTTATGCATGTTTTTGTATGAGTCTGTGCTTTTGTAGTGTGTATAATCATCATATGTTAAATAACAAATGTTCTTGGATTCATACAACTTAAAAAAATTGTGAATAATAAATCTATGTTTTCAGGGACAGCATCACAGAGGTAGGTAAAATAAATGAAGTTTTATGCCTCTTGATCTTTGTACTTTAGTCAAGTGATTTGCAACTGTAATTATGAAAAAGTGTAAAAAAATGGCTATGTAGGAAGTGTGACAACTGGGTTCTTGAATTCATCTTAGAAAAAGTACTCAATGCTTCATTGCTGAATATCACTGCAATCACCTTTGAAGGACTCCATTTGGAAAGCTGTGCACTGACAGCAGCACCTAGTCCAACTTTTAAAGCAATTTTGGAACTCTTTCTCTGGAATGGCCATCAGAGCTGTCGCCAGACGGAGACTGACAAGTTTGTCAATTCATCCCAGAAAGTCCATCCTTGAAGGGTGGACTAGGTGCTGGCATCAGTCCATAGCCTCTGAAGGGATGTATTTCAAAGGTGGTGGTACAGATACACAGCGATGCGTTCACAAACTTAATTGTGGGACCTCTCATATACATACATACCAAGATGTATCACACATACATACCAAAATATATCACATCACTATAAAACTATATTCCTAACTATACTTCAGCTTGAATCCTTAATAGCTAGAGTTACTTAACTGTCACTTAACAGTAGAGAAATTGTGATGAGGAAAAGCCAATGTAGAAAGAGACAACGATTTCAGTAAAGTTAGGGTACAAGATCTACTGCTAATTATATAAAAACATTTAATGTGAACCCATTGCCAGGGACTCTTTCAAGGCCCTGAAAGTCCAAGGCGAAGTGGTAAATTAGATTAAAACTTCATTAGCTTAATAATAAATCAATTTTGTTCCTTCTAAACAGATAAGCAACATTGGATAAAAATACTATGCTATGGCTTATGTATACATTTTTACTTTTTGCTGACATAAGGATATAAATCATGTACAGTTTATATGAATTTGTTGATCTTTTTCCTGCATGTTCTTAAGGGTTCATTAAAAATAAATTTCTTGTCATATGGAGTGCAAATTATAATTTCCCTTGGTAAACATTTTTAACTTTTATGCAGTTAAATTTTCTAATTTTTATATAAGCTACTGATTTTTAAAGCCTGGACATTTTTAAAATATTCCACGATTCTGAGATACAGCTTGCAAAAGAACCAATGTTTGGTCAAATTCACCACATTCTCAAATGAGTTCCTTATTTGTCCTTCATTGTGGGGTAGCTTTTTGCTTGACTCAACCTGAAATTGCAAATCAGTAATTTACCAAAGAGCAGTAGTGATACAACAAAAAATGTTTTAGTGACATCATATTTTTATACCCAATTTTTAAATAGACTAATGTCAAAACAGTGAAACTGGTACCAACACCGAAAATAGAGGATACATTATTTTTATGCCACACTGATGTAGAATTTTCCCCAAACTGACAATTCACTCTTACGTTTCCATAGCTGTCCTTACTAACTTATTTTAGTAACAGAAGAACAATGATGTTACATGTTTTCAAAAGAGAAGTGACTATTGGCATTTTCATAGACTAAAATACAATTACCTTGCACTCAAGAACACACAGTTTCTGCAAATAGATGTTTAAAGTATGAGTTATGGCATATGAATTGCTCTATAATGGTGATTATTTCAATCGTGTCACTTAGTATTTCCTTGCAGAATTCAAATACTACTGAAGGTATCTAATTTTTAAATGCATTTTTTCAGTACATTATCTTTGTATGGAAATTCAAATATAGCTATCCTTTAAAATGTTAACATGCTGCAAGGATTTTGAGATTCCCTAGATGAAAGTAACGTACATCTGTGCTCCAAATTTATTTTAATTGTAAACACAGCTTTATAGAATCTAAGAGAATAATGTCCTTCATTATCAGTGTTAAAGCAGATTTGATATGTATCAATATTCCCAATGCTTAATCAGCTATGAAAATGTAGGATTAGTCATTTGGTTTCTCAGTATACTCTATTTGCTTCTAACTGAGAGAGGAATCACTTGTGACTTGTTAGAAATATTCAGATAATATTATGTCTGCTCCTCACAAAAAGAGATGTAGTCAAAATTTTCCTTTTCATTTATTCTTTTTCCCAGACTAAGCCATCAAAGCAAAAGTTTGGCATCTCAGGGTTAATTTCTCTTTTATTTCTGTATGCCCTGTTTGAAATGAAAGTCCTAATTGACTTGTGATAGTAGCAAGTCAGTTCTGGGATGTCAGGAACATCTGGAAACAGATGGCCATGTGGATCTTGCTCCTAGTAACATCCACTCAGAGTTAAAGCTGCCCAGAGTTACATGTAATAAATATTTGCAGCCCTATTTTGTGCTAGCTGGCTATTTTCATGATGAATGTGTGTGCAGATAACTCTTTTCCTTTGAGAATCTAGTCTCTTTTGCATATTTTATATTTGAATGAGTAGTGCCCTACACTATCACAGCATACCAATATGTTTTATTTCAAAGGTGACCACAAGAAAAAAATCCAAAATATCTCAACAGATGATTGCTTTCTTTTTGTCTTCTTGACTTGTACTTCATAGATGTATGCACAGATGGCAGTAGTAAAGTAATAGTGACAAAAAAATAATATTTATTCACTCCAAGCTGATTTTACTATTTTGCTTTTCAACATAATGCATGTAACTCCTCGTGATACCTTTTTGAAGAGTGAGAGAACAGCTTCACACAAATAAAAATGCAGTGAATAAAAATTTGAAAGCAGTTCTTTTAAGAAGCTAGCTATGCTTTTGTTAAGCCTGCAATTCTATGAAAATACTGAGATTTTTTTCTTCTCCATAAATATGAGATTTATGAAATTAAAAAATAATAAAAATTAATTTTAAACATAGTATCAACCAACATATTCTGGTAATTACAGAAAGCTTTAAACTGAAAAAATCACTTGTGGCTATGCAAATTACGCAGTTTTCTGCATAATTTCAGCATAAGTGCTGTTGTATAGTAACCAATTGTATACAAAACTTACATTATAAATAAGTTATATATGTCATAAGTATATGTAACATATACCTATGACAGTAGTATAATGGAGCCCTGATAATGCAGTGGTTAAGTTGGCTGCTAACCAAAAGGTTACAGTTCAAATCCACCAGCTGCTCCTTGGAAACCCTATGAGAAAGTTCTGCCATCTCCTATAGGATCTCTTTGAACTGGAATTGCCTCAACAGCAGAGGGTTTCAGTAGCATAGTTGGAGAAGATACACTGGGGCTTTATCTCCCAGCTTTGGATTCTGTTATTAGAATTTCATACAGAGGGGCAGAGTCAAGATGGCCGACTAAGCCCACGTCTCCTTGTGTCCCTCTGGAAACCAAGACCTGAATTGACAATCAAACAGAGCCTTCTGAGCACCTAATCAGCCTCAGGACACGGCACAGAGCTGTTAATTGGGACTTCATACCACTCAGCGAAAAACCCCCTCTCTTTCGCTGACTCCCGCTCCTGGCTAGCCCCGGCTCTCACGGACGGAAGGTAAACGCACCATTTTGACTTTTTGTTTCCTCGTTCTCGGCTGGTGGGCGGAGCTGGGCCTTGCCTGGCGGCCGGACTCAGACGCGCTGCTGGGGGGATGGGCAGGCGAAATTCCCATATTTTGAGAGCCAGGCTTGGGACTTTGTTGATCTAGACACTTTGAGCCTTTCGTTTTGTAGCTGCCTCAGTGGGGTTTGTGCAGAGCTCCGCAGTCAGGGTGCAGGACGCCATGTTGGTACTGACATTTTAGTGGGACCTCGTTCTTGGCCTGGGAGCCAGCGCCTGCAAATGGGACAGCGCTTCTCCGTCAGAAAAGTGGTGATTTTGCACAGTACTGCCTACGTTGGGGGCACTGCAACAGAAGCAGAGGAATCGCTGCCTGTGGGCACCTTTGGCCCCCCTGTCTGCTGCCTGTGTGGAGGATGCCATCTTGGGTACGGTGGCCGCAGCTGGACCTAATTCTTAGCTTGGGAGCTAGAGCCTGCCCACAAGAGAGTGCTTTTCTATCACAAAACCAGTACTCGATGCAGTGTTGGATAAGGCTAG
Source organism: Heterohyrax brucei (assembly GCA_028571685.1). Lineage (NCBI taxonomy): Eukaryota > Metazoa > Chordata > Mammalia > Hyracoidea > Procaviidae > Heterohyrax > Heterohyrax brucei. Next base: position 56,888,376 of record CM053145.1, on the reverse strand, counting down.
GCCTTGTCAGCAGAGGCCACCAGGGCAGTAGCAGTGCTGTATTCTGAACTAGTTTGTTATCATCTGGGGTTGGATACAGTGGCGCTCACTTTGTCAGATGGGAAGAGGGGCCTCTACACCTGAAAACTTAACCGATTTGTGAACCAATCGGATACCTTTTGCTTTACATTTGAAGACAGCCTAGAGAAACATTTGCAATCCATCCTCACAGTACCTCTTCCAGCCTATATATACTCACACGGGACCCAAAAAGCAACAGACAATTGTGGCATACAAGCAATCACCCATGGCTTCAGAAGGCTCCCAAACAAAGCAACCAAGGAGTTTTCCAGATGAAGAAACTTTTATGAAAGCATCAGCAAGTGAATACAAATTGATTATATACAGGGCCCTTCTAGACCTTATACAAAATGCAGCAGAACAAAATGAAAAATTAAGCAAGTTGTTCGATCTGATGGAACACCAGTACTCTGAAATCTAACAGATCAAGAAGAAAATCAAAGACATAGAAACTTCCATGCAAACCAAAGAAAACAGAATGGAACAAATGGAAAAAAGAATTTCTGACTTGGAAGACAGAGCTACTGATGCCAGTGTCTATGAGCAGAAATCAGAAAAAAGAAACAAGAAAAATGAAGAAACATGAAGAAGCATGTGGGACTCTATTAAGAGGAACAACCTTCAATGAATGGGAGTCCCTGAACAGGGTGGGTCATCTGAGAACACAGAGTATTGTTGCTGAGCTGCTGAAAGAAAACGTCCCAGAAATCATGAAGGAAGAGAATATAGACATCTCAGATGCATATCGTACGCCACCCAATATAGATCTCAAAAGAAGGATTCCAAGACATATTATAATCAAGCTTAACAAAATGAAACATAAGCAGCAACTTTTAAAGGCAGCAAGACTCAACGCTAAGCTCACATTCAGAGGGAAACCCTGTAGGCTCTCGTCAGATTTCTCAGCAGAAACCATGCTGGCACGGAGACAGTGGCACGACACATTCAAAGTCTTGAAGGAGAAGAACTTCCAACCAAGAATTATATATCCTGCAAAACGATCTTTCAAATACGAAAATGAAATTAAGACATTCCCAGACAAACAGAAACTCAGAGACTTTGTAAAAACCAAACCCAAACTACAAGAAACACTGAAAGAAGTTCTTGGCTTTGGCTTAGAAGAACAAAACCACTAACTTTATATTTTAGAACGACACACTACTCAATACTCATTTAGGAAAGGCTCCAAAGTAAATCACAGCTTGGATTTGGAAAGAAGCAATCCAGTGATCATCATGAAAACTATGGTGTCAGCATAATAAAAGAGGGATGTACTACAGTCATTAAAGTCCTTCCAGATGGAGAGGAAGATGACCAGACTGGTAGTAATTAAAATTGGGTTTATAAATAGTTTATTAAGGGGGTTCATAGGGGCAGCTGTAAAGCACAACAAAGATATATCATACCATCTCAAGAAATCTAGCACATGAGTCTCAACAACTATAAAACCAGTTCTGAAAAAGGTGAAAAATCAACTCACAAAAAAGAGTGTCTCAGAACAGACTAATAAGAACAACAGAGAAAACATCCACATAAAAATAAACATATCACAATGGCAGTAGTGAACACATACCTATCAATAATTACATTGAATGTGAATGGACTGAATGCTCCAGTAAAGAGACACCGAGTGTCATCTTGGATCAAAAGACACGACCCATCCATATGTTGTCTACAAGAAACTCACTTGAGACCTAAAGACAGGAACAAACTGAAAATTAAAGGATGGAAGAATATATATCAAGCTAACAATGAACAAAGAAGAGCAGGGGTAGCAATTCTAATCTCAGACAAAATCAATTTTAATGTCAAATCCACCATCGTGGACAAAGATGGACACTATTTATTGCTGAAAGGTTCAGTACACAAGCAAGACTTAACTATATTAAACATTTATGCACCTAATGTCAGAGCACCTAAATCTGTCGAAGAAACACTGACTATGCTCAAAAGAGAGTTAGATGACTCCACAATAATAGTGGGAGACTTTAACACTCCAATCTCATTACTAGACAGATCATCTGGAAAAAAGCTCAGTAAAGATACAGAAGACCTCATTGACACAATTAACCAACTAAACCTCATTGATATATACAGAACTTTCCACCCATCAGCAGACAACTGCACCTTCTTCTCCAGTGCACATGGAACATTCTCCAGAATTGACCACGTGATAGGCCATAATGCAATGCTCAACAAAATCCATACCGTTGAATTACTGCAAAGCACCTTCTCAGACCATAAAGCCATCAAAGTTGAAATCAATAGCAGAAAAAACAGAGATAGAAAGTGGAACTCTTGGAAACTGAACAACATTTTGCTCAAAAAAAACATGGGTTCTAGAGGAAATCAGGGATCAATTAAAGAAATTCATGGATTCCAATGAGAACAAAAACACTTCGTACCAGAACCCATGGGATACAGCCAAAGCAGTGCTCAGAGGTGTGTTTATCTCCATAAATGCACACATCTGGAAGGAAGAAAGAAACTAAATCAAGGAACTAACTCTACAGCTTGAACAAGTAGAAAGAGAACAACAGAGGAACCCCTCAGGCACCGGAAGAAAGGAGATCATAAAGATTAGAGCAGAGCTAAATGAATTAGAGAATAGAAAAACAATTGAAAAAATTGAAAAGACCAAAAGCTGGTTTTTTGAAAAGATCAACCAAATTGATAAACCACTGGCTAAACTTACTAAAGAAAAGCAGGAAAGGAAACAAATAACCCAAATTAGAAATGAGAAGGGAGTTGTCACCACAGATGCAACAGAAATCAAAAATATCATAACAGAATACTATGAAAGACGGTATTCTAACAAATTTGAAAACCTAGGGGAAATGGACCAATTCCTTGACTCATACCACCTACCCAAATTATCACAACATGAAGCAGAACAACTTAATAAACCCATCACAAAGGAAGAGATTGAAAAGGTCATCAAAACACTGCCAACCAGAAAAATTCCGGGCCCAGATGGCTTCACGGCAGAATTCTACCAAGCATTTAGAGAAGAGTTATCCCGAATACTATTGAGAGTATTTCACAGTATAGAAAGGGATAGAGTACTCCCAAACTCATTCTATGAAGCCAGCATAACCCTGATACCTAAGCCAGGGAAAGCTCCAACAAAGACAGAGAACTACAGACCGATATCACTCATGAACCTAGATGCAAAAATCTTCAACAAAATTCTTGCCAACAGAATACAACAACATATCAAGAAAATAATCCATCATGACCAAGTGGGATTCATACCATGGATGCAAGGCTGGGTCAACATCATGAAAACAATTAATGTGATTAACCACATAAATAACACAAAAGACAAAGATCACCTGATTTTGTCCATTGATGCCAAAAAGGCATTTGATAAAGTCCAACACCCATTCATGCTAAAAACTCTTAGCAAAATGGGCATAGATGGGCAAATTCCTCAACACAATAAGGGCCATTTATACAAAGCCAATTGCCCACATCATCTTGAATGGAGAGAGACTGAAAGACTTTCCCCTGAGATCAGGAACTAGACAAGGATGCCCATTGTCACCTCTCCTATTCAACATTGTGGTAGAAGTTCTAGCCAGAGCAATAAGCAAGACAAACAAATAAAGGGCATCTGCATTGGCAAAGAGGAAGTTAAAATCTCCCTGTTCGCAGATGATATGATTGTGTATGCAGAGAACCCCAAGAAATCTATAAGTAAGCTACTCAAACTGATAGAAGAGTTCAGCAAAGTTTCAGGATACAAGATAAACATAAGTAAATCAGTAGGTTTGCTTTATATCATCAACGAGACTGTTAAGGAGGAAATTATTAAATCAATACCATTTACGATAGCCCCTGAGAAGATAAAGTACCTAGGAATTAATCTAACCAGAGAAACAAGAGACCTTTACAAAGAGAACTACAAGCCCTTACTACAAGAAACTAAGAGAGACTTAGACAAATGGAAAAACCTACCCTGCTCATGGATAGGAAGACTTAACATTGTGAAAATGTCTATTTTACCCAAAGCAGTTTATTCATATAATGCAATCCCAATACAATTTCCAGCATCAGTTTTTAATGAGATGGAGAAACAAATCACCAATTTTGTTTGGAAAGGGAAGAAGCCCCAGATAAGTAAGGTACTACTAAAGAAAAAGAACACACCGGGAGGCCTCTCATTACTCGACCTTAGAACATACTACACTGCCACAGTGGCCAAAACAGCCTGGTACTGGTAGAAGAACAGACAGATGGACCAACGGAGCAGAATTGAGACCCCAGAGATGACACCATCTGCCTATGAGCCGTTGATATTCGACAAAGGCCCTAAGACATTAAACTGGGGTAAAAACAGTATCTTCATCTCATGGTGCTGGCAAAATTGGTTATCCATCTGCAATAAACTGAATCAAGATCCATATCTTACACCTTATACAAAAACCAACTCCAACTGGATAAAAGACCTAAATATCAAACCTAAAACGATAAAGCTCATCCAAGAAAAGGTAGGAGCAACAATGGAAGTTTTAATACACAATGAGGACAGACTCCAAAATCTGTCAAAGAAACCTCAATCAACAGAAGAGAAAGTAGATAAATGGGAACTATTAAGAATCAAACACTTTTGCTCATCCAAAGACTTTATTAATAGAATTAAAAGAACACCTACAGAATGGGAAAAAATATTTGGCAACTCTATGTCAGATCGACGCTTGATATCCATAATCTATATGATACTACAAAATATCAATAAGAAGAAGTTAAACCATCCAATTAAGCGATGGGCAAGGAGATGGACAGACACTTCACTAACGAGGAGATCCAGGTAGGCAAAAAGCACATGCGGACATGTTCACGATCTTTAGTTATTAAAGAAATTCAAATCAAGACAACAATGAGATACCATCTCACCCCAACAAGATTGGCCATGATCCAGAAAACACAAAACAACAAATGCTGGAGAGGCTGTGGAGAAAGTGGAACCCTCCTGCACTGTTGGTGGGGTTGCAAAATGGTCCACCCTGTTGGAAGGCAATCTGGCGCTTCCTTAAAAAAAATGGATATTGATATACCATTTGACCCGTAATTCCACCACTTGGAATATATCCTACAGATTCAATCCCTTTCACACCAACGGACACATGCACCAGAATGTTTATCGCAGCACAGTCCACAATAGCAAAAAGATGGAATCAACCCAGATGCCCAACAATAGAAGAATGGATAGGTAAACTGTGGTACATATACTCAATGGAGCACTACGCAATGATAAAGAATAACGATGATTCCAGGAAACGTCTCCTAACCTGATTTCAACTGGAAGACATTATGTTGAGTGAAAGTAGTCAGTGACAAAAGGACAAATACTGTACCTCTAAGATAAGATCTCAAAAACAGACTTATGTATAGAAGAAAAGACTCTTTGACAGCTGCAAGGGAGGGGAGGGATGGAAGGGCTGGGGGGGAGGGTTTAGTTTAGATAGTTACTAGAAATCTAGTTGGGAGAAAGCAGTGACAGCACACATTAGGAACAAGAACAACATTAAGTGGACTTCAGCATAACTTGAGTACTCCTTCCATCTTAACTCAATACTGCAAGGATAGAGTAGCTGGTGCGGGGGGCAGGGGACCATGCTCTTAGGCGAATTCCAGGCCAATTGGCACAACTAGCATTTTGCTAAGAGAGCTCTCTGCACCCCACATTGGTGAGTGGCGTCTGGGGTCTTAAAAGCTGCCAAGCTGCCATCCGGAGACACAGCAAATGGTCCCAACTCAGCAGGAACGGATGCTCACCGAGGGCCAAAATGGCATGCGGTAAAGACAACCGAGAAGACAGAGAGACCCACAAGAGTGGGTGCCTACATCAACTTGGGACCGGAAGAACCGGATGGTGCCCAACCACCACCAGTGATAGCCACGACGGAGCTCACAGAGAGGAGCCTCACTGGCAACACAAGAATAAAAAGAGGTACATCATGAGATCTCCACTAAAAGACCTCAATTGATGGTCCAGCGGTTTTGGGGTTCTTCTGAGAGCATGGCCCCCCTTCCCTGATGTTGCCCTTTCCCATAAATTATAAGAAAAGTCCACTCTTTGGAGAGGAATGGATTGGACTTGGCAATGCAGAGTAACCATATGTTGGAAGCACTTTATGATTCTATACATCTATAGGATATCATCTTGCTGACCTGTGGCTGGAGGAAGGGGAGTGGACGGAGAGGAGGGGAAAGGAGACTGTTGGGATGATGAGACATGTATGGAGCAGAGAGGAATAGTGTGCAGTCACCGGACAGGGAGAGCAGTGGAAGCTCCATAGCTCCATATAGGGGGGCATGTAAATTTACATGTGAATGTACATTTTCACTCAGTTATGTTAAATAAAAATAATAAATAATAAAATAAATAAATAAATAAATAAGCTAGCAATTGTCCTGGCAGAGATAAAAAAAAAAAAAAAAAAAGAATTTCATATACAGATATCCCTGATTAAAATATTTTTTTTCTAACTTACGTATGTGACCTTCACCGAATTTTCACTCGGTCTTCTAAGCTACATGTTATCCAGTCTATATTTAATAAAACCAATCTCATTCTATTCTCATACCTGCTTATTTTTCCATTAACATTTTCCATTCTTAGAAAAACATTAATGCAGGAAAATACTTGTATTTTTATAAAGAGATGTCCACTTCTACTAGATGGATTCCCAAAACAATATGTTCTCTGTCCCTTGTGGCTGCCTTTTTTGAAGTAGCAGTTTACATAATTAACTTTGCACATGCACGGTTTTCGGGCTTTCAACCCCACAAACAAAGTGGAAATTGTATTTTTAATTTGTGATTACTGGTTTATACACTGGTGAAATGAAAGCAGCTCAGGCCAGGACTTTCAGGAACATAGAACTGTGAACTTGATTAGTAGCTAAGTTTCATATACCTAACAAGTAAACATAGAGCTTCTACCATAACAGTTAGCTAATTGGCACAGTTATTCTGTGACACTGATTTTTTTTAATATGACTATTTCAGACAAATATGTGAATTTCATTATGAATGAAAAAAATTGAAGTGATGCATCAGTTAAGATTTCTCTAAGAAATACTTTGAATGGTACCCATCTAGAGACCAAAAAGAAAACCTGGTTGTATAATTGCTATTGCTATGTCTGCTAACCAAAAGTTTGGCAATTTGAATCTGCCGGGGCCCTCTTTGGAAACTCTGTGGAGCAGTTCCACCGTGTCCTATAGAGTCACTCTGAGACAAAATTGACTTAACAGTGGTGGGTTGGGTTTTTTAGAGGCAGAAGAAAAAGTCAATATTTTACATTTCCTTCCTAGAAACAATCCACCTATAGTTTGAGAAGAAATATGAATTTAATTAAACTGGTGACAGCAAAGTAGGCATGGTTGCCCCACTAAGTGGAGATAACTCATGTTCTGAAACTGTTGTAGATTAAGGACACTCCTCCATGGGACCATGAAGTGTGAAATCAAATTGTGCTTGCTAATCAAACTTGACTGGTCACTCATGTGGATGCCCACTTTCAGGGTCACTCACTGCTGAGACCAGCTGGCCTCAGGCTCTTAAAACTGACCGCACTGCCTAAACTGGCAAAATTGCTACATAAATTCTCAGCTTAATATTGGCTGTGACAAAATGAAATTAAGAAATAACAATGATTACTGTTACGAGATTAAACAAATAACAACTATTACTTTTAAACATAGTATCAACCAGCACGTGATGCTGATTACAGAAAGCTTTAAATCAAATAACTTACCTGTGACTAAACAAATTACACTGTTTTCTGTATATGATCTGCCTAAACAGTGCTTTTGCATAGTAACAAATTGTATGTATACAAAACTTATATTGTAAATATATAATGTATACTTGTGACACAGTAGTATAACAGAGCCCTAGTAATGAAAACCCAAAACAAACTCAGTGCTGTCGGGTCCATTCTGACTCATAGTGACCCTATAGGACAGAGTAGAATTGCCCCATTGAGTTTCCAAGGAGCACCCACAGATTTCAAGCTGCCAACTCTTTGGTTAGCAGATGTAGCATTTAACCACTAAGCCATCAGGACTTCTCCTGGCAATGAAGTGGGTATGAAATAAGACTTCATGTTTTTGATTCAGAGACCCCACCTCCACACCACCACCACTACCACCTACTCCTTGTAGATTGAGTATAGCTGGCTTCTGGCCTATCTTGCTACTTTCTGTGGTATTTTTGGTGGTTTCTGATAAGCCATACTGATGAGGCATTTATGATTAATCTGTGTCATGTGTTCAGATTTCCAGATTATTTGCAATTTGATAATCTGTGTTTTGTATAAATTCTATAGGGCAGTTCTACTCTCACCTGTAGGATTACCATGAGTCCAAATCGACTTGACAGCAGTGTCTTTGGCTTTGCCTTGGTGGTGTCTCTCCTGGAAGAACCAGTCAACCATTAACTGGTAGTTTGGCTCTGCTTCCCTCACTTCTTCTTGATCTTTGTCTGTTGTGTTTACAGTTCCAGTAGGTTTATATTTCATTCCATTATGGGCATACATACTGTAGGGTCTAGTTTTTCCAGAGAGACAGAAAAAGCATATGCTGTCTCTGCACAGGCTGTACAGTCATGTACATGTACTGTACATGACTTCTGGTGGTGCTAATCGTGGTATAAGGAGACTCTGGGTGTTGAAAACAGTTAAGCACTTGACCGCTAGCCAAAAACTGGAGGTTCAAATCCATTCAAAAGGACCTTTGAAGACAGACCCGGCAATCTTCTTTGGAGGAGTCACAGGCTTGGATCAGTTCTACTCCACACAAACAGGTCTGCCACAAGAAGGAACAGAATCAATGGCAATTAACAACAACAACAGTGTTGGCTGGAATTGGATAGGTTTACTTAAACTTAGAAACTGTGTTCTTTCAATTAGGTGTTGCAGAATTAATCAGAGGCAAAAGATATGCAATTTCTTTGCCTAAATAAACAACTAGAAAGACTGTCTAGCATATCCACTGATTGAACTGACCCTTCTCAGCAAGCTGTGTAAGACCTGAAAGTTTAATATAAAATAATACATTTTTCTTAAATTTAAAAAAAGCCCACATATGATTTTAAGACTCCAACAATAGTACTGAGTATTTACAGTAGCTGAGCTTCCTACTGAGCAATTGTACATTATTTTCATGAGAATCTCTTTCTTCCATTTAGCAGGATAGATGTCCTCCCCTCAGGTATATTTTGCATTTATCTGTAACGGAAATAATATACTTATAACTCAAATATTCTAGAGACTTTTAGAAACATTCCTGAGAATGTTATTTTAAAAAAGTTTACTCAGGTGTTTTTGACTGACGTATATAGTATACATATATAAGAAATACAAATATCACCTTTATCTTGCTCCGTCAAATAGAGAACAAATCATTTTCTTTTCTTTTATATACATGAAATAATTGAATCAATATGTCTTCTTTTGTCAGTTCTCTAAGTTTTGCTTCCTTTTACAACCTTAACACCCTTTCTTAACTTCTTTACACTGACTTTAAAGGATATTTTTGCTACATATAAAATTCTACTTTGACAAGTTTTTGTTTTGTTTTCTTAAAGAACTCTAAATGCCATTTCATTATTGCCTTTAGGACTACATTATCTCTTATAAAAAAGAAAATCATTCTTAGTGTCGTTCCTGTTCTTTTGTATGATTTCTTCCTATCTTTTTTTCCTTGTCTAACTGAAATGAATATTTTCTTTTCATCATTGGTTTTTAGCAATCTGATTATCACATGTTTAGATTATTTATACAAGTGTATATGTTTATACTGTTTAGGGTTCACCAAGCTTTTTGAATCTGTGAGCCAATATTTTCAATAAATCTAAAATTGATTTAGTCATTAAAAACTAAAAAAAGGAATAAGTGGCTTTCTTGCTTTTTTCTATTTAATTCCACAACACTTCACCTTAATGAGTTAATAAATAATAAACAGTATGTATTAACATCAGAGAAATCTTAGGTCCAAGATGTATTTGAGCAACACTCTCTAAAGGTTTTCCTCTAAAGAAGTAGCTGATATTTTTCTTTGGAGATGTCACACATATGATTTCTTACTACCCAAATTTTATTTGTTATTGAATGTATCAATTCACAAAGCTATTTTCATCAACACTTATTTAAACACTGGGTAGATATCATGCCTATTGATAATAATGAAGCTGAACTAGTTAAGTTGCCCAGATTGGTCATCAGAACATAATGATGATGGTTATTTGAGAACTTATCGAAAGCAGTATGAACCATCTGTGATTACATTTCTTTAATGTTATACTTGTTTTGGTTTAGCTTCTATTCATGAGTGCATCATTAGCATTCAGAAGGAATCATAACAAGATAACGACTGGAAAATAACCTTTTTAATGACTGCTGTTGCATTTTAAAGAATGATTCATTGGCAAGAAAGATTTAAAAGTCTACTGCATCATACATCTTTGTGAACATGTACTTTCACATTATCTAGTTTCATGAAAATGCTCCCAAGGAATGTGGACTTCACCTGACAAGAAACCCAAGCTCATTACCACCAGAGTAATCAATAACCTCTGCTAATGTGCTTAGCTGGCGACACAGACTAGATCAATAAAACCTGCCACATGCTTTTGTTTTAGGAAATGAAGCCTTTTAGTTCTTAATTAAGGGAGAGACCTCACATCCGTAATGATGTTTGCAGTGAATATTACTGCAGAGGACACGGGAGTGAATCTCAGTTTTTCATTAAAGAGCTACACAAGGAAGGAGAAAAGAACAAGAGGTTAAAATGTAAGGGAACTTTGTTTATAACTTTCTTAGCATTAAAAAAAAAAAAAAAAGGAAACCCTTGTCACAGATGGTAAAAACTTAATTTTAGGAGTGTGGTGGCAGGAAGCAAAAATAAAGTGCTCAACGAGTCTCCAAATAGCAACCATGCAAGGCAGTGCTTTTCAAGATGAAACCAGGGAGTCAACCGCCTGGTGAGTTACAGAGACAAACATAGAAAAAAAGGGAAGGAAATTAAAGCAATATATAGATACTGGTTAACACAAATTAGTGTCATGCAACTTTTTACATATTTTTTAAAGAAGTAAGGCATATTCATAGCAATGAAATTCTTAACTGCATAGAATCCCAAGCAGTGTTATAGCAAGGAATCAAATTATTTATTTTATATCCCATATAAATAATGAAATGTACTGAACTCTACACCTGGTTCTGAGTTGCTCTCAATTAATTTGAAAGCTAGAAGACAAAAGTAATGGATGCCAACATCATTTTTTTCTTTTCTATGAATGTTACTAATTTCTTTGAATTGAAAAAAAATCACAATATTCTTAAAAATATAGCTTTAAAAATAATAAATACTTAACTATTTTGTATAAACACGATAAAGTGTTACAGGATTCAGTTCTGTTCGAGTTAGTACTTGAAAGTCATTCTTTGATATTTCCATACCCTGCTGTATCTGTTTTTATTTATGAAAGTTTAGTAGAATTTTACACTTACAAATATTCACAGAGGAGCATGTAATCAAATAGTTTGTGATTCACAAAGTTTTTCATTTCACGGAAATATTACTGTAAAAATAATTTATAATTTGAAAGCATTTAGTTACATAACTGACTATTGTTTATAAATGACTATCCCTCAGTAGCAGAGACTACAAAGTGTACTTCTAAATTTATCACCTATCAAATACAATCTAAGCTCTTAAACTCTCATTACACCTTTCCGTCTGTGCTTTCTGGACTTGTAGCTTTGATTGCTACTGGCATGCTAACATTTAAGCAGATGTTTTATCCATAACCCAGAAGCCTCCTCTCAGCTCCTCAATTTTCTCTTACGCCTCAAAGGCATCTCAACTTTTTTGAAACACAAGTAGAAAACTGATCTCTTTCAGTGATCCTTATATCAATGAATGTCACCCCATTTACTCAGTCCTGCAAGATAAAAATCTAATGTTTGTTGTTAACCTTTTCTGTCTCCGTTTCTCTTATCTTGATTATCCAGTACCTCATGATACCATCTCAGGTTTTCTTCTTCAGTAGGTATCAGTCATATCAGTTTCCTCTATATCCATCACCACCCAAATTTATATTTTAATTATCTTCATTGTTTCACCGCATTGCTTCTTACAAACCTTTTCGTAATTTCTACCACAATTGTAACTTAACATCATTTTGTATATTCATTATTTGATGTATATCTTTTCTAGACTGTGAGTTCCCTGTGAGGAAGTCATGCCACATTACTTGTGCTTGCCACAGGATCTACTGTATATCATACTATAGATGAGCACTAAATAATTGCTGAGCGAACCATTGCCAGAAGCTGTTGAGTTGGTTCCATCAGAACTAAAACCTGCCCAGTCTTGTATCCTCACAGTCATTGTTACGTTTGAGCCCATTTTTGCAGCTGATGTGTCACTCTATCTCAGGGTATTCCTGTTTTCCAATGACAATCTCCTTTACTAAGCATGGTGTTCTTCTCCAGGGTCTGGTTTCTCCTGGTAACGCATCCAAAATACAAGAGACAAATGTCTCCATTATCAGGCCTAAGGACTATTCTAAATAAATTTCTTCAAAGACAGATTTGTTTGTTCTTCTGACAGTCCATTGTATAGTCAGTATTTTTTGCCAACACCTTAAGTGAATAGATAACCTTTATTTTTTTATATGCCCTACAGTGACTCAAGCATCAAAACTTGGTTGGAGACAGACAATATTCTGTTGTTTGGATGAATATTTGGATGTCGAGCTTTGTGCTGTGTCAAGGACAGATTAGCCAAGTAATTGTACTTACTTACTAATTTGTATTGCAGGATTTCACCTGTTTCTTTAGGTTTTTTTTTTTGTTGTTGTTGTTTTTAACCATGTCTTTGAGTCTTTGTGTCGCCTCTTTTCCTGTACATATTTGGTATTTTTTTATTTCCAAAACACCCTGGAAATGTGACAGTATTGTAGTTGATTAATTTGCCTTTAAATCACCCAATGTATTTTTACCTGGTTCAATATGAAAAATGAGATCAGAATAAAAGTAAAAAAGATGACATTATTTTCAGTGACATAATTTAGGATTTTGTCATTTTAACAATTATCAAAAGACAAATCTATAACAAATTAATTGTAACTGGCAAAAAATAGGCAGTAATAAAAAGATGTTTCTTTTCTCATACAATTGCAGTTAAGTTGATTTTGGAATTTCATAAATTTTACTTGGACAATCTAAACACCAAAAAGAGGGCAAAAAAAAAATAAAATCAGTCTCAAGAAATTAAAAATTGAAAGATGCTTTACTAACCAGAAATATTTTAGATTAAATCAATACAGTTTTAGAACATACTTGAAACATTCAAGTACATGACAAACCGCTTTTTATCATCCAGTTGATTTTGTCTGATGGCAACCCCGTATCACAGAGTAGAACCGCCTCACGGGATTTTCTGGGCTATGATCTCTAAGGGAACAGCTCTTCCGGTCTTTCTCCCACAGAGTCACTCGGTAGGGTTGCACTAACCTCATTTTAGTTAGTAGCTGGGCACTCGAACTTTGCACCATCCGACCTCCAATTTCAAAATGGGAAGAAATACAGTGGAAAAGTATAATACAGAAAGCATCTCTTTACCGGCCTCCACCCCCCAGCTACACACAGCTACATTTCTCAAATACGTGGAAAAGATAAATACATTTTTTAAAGGTAGTTATTAAATTTTTTAAAAAAAAAGACTTAAAGGAAATCAAAACCAGAATGACATGCAAGAAATAAAACTAAGTGATGTATGACTGCCAGTTAAGTTCTCAAACTCATCCTAGAAAAAGTACTGCATACCTCATTGCTGCGTATAACTATGGGTTCCCTTATAAATACTCCCCTAGAGAAGCTATACACTGACACCAGTGCCTAGTCCACGCTTCGAAGCAATTTTGGAACTCTTTTGTGGAATGACCATCAGAGCAGTTGTCCTACGACCCTTGATGCCTTGAATATCGTCAAAATGTCTTCCTTTCAATTTCTCCTTTATGTCAGGATAAAGAAAAAAACAAGTCACTGAGGGCCAGATCAGGTTGCGGAAGGGGTATTAGGTGTTCCAGTACAGTTATTTGTTTACTGGCTAAAAATCTCCTCCCTCACAGACAACTGTACAATTAAGTTCATGAACTTGCCATCTCGCCACTGTGCACAACGGCCAATCCAGAAAGAGTTCCAAGATTGCGCTGAAGGGTGGACGAGGCGTTGGTGTTAGTGCATAGCTTCCCAAGGGCAGTACTTCGAAGGTGACTGTAGTGATATTCAGCAATGATGTGTGTAGCACTTAGAACAATTACGTTTGCCACACATCATATACATAAGGAGCATATGCTCACTGCCATCGGTGGATACCGACTCATTGCAACCACATAATCCCTTCAAAAGCAGTAGGCATTAAGGAACCAAAGGCAGAAACTGCTTTCCTATTGAAAACTTAGGGAGGACCATAGCCTTAGGTAGATACTGAGCATTTAGAGAATATCAGTGTCATAACTTTGCGAAGTGGTTTACTGTGAGGTTCAAATTTGCCCAACATGTCTTTCCCAAACTGTGTTCGTTTTGCAGCTTGTCATTTCAGTGCAATCTCTGTTGAGACATCAGCAAAGAGGACCCATGAAAACACAGTGGTTTAGAAGTCGAGCTGCTAACCACAAAGTCAGCAGTTTGAATCCACCAGCCATTCCTTGGAAACCCTATGAGGTGGTTCATGACATATAAATTTACTTAGTATCTGTACACTTGCTTTGTTGATCTTTGTGAAGTACTATGGAATTCCTTGTAATCAGGATAATTTCATTTACTCTTTTATTCATAGGAGGAATGTTTCGGACTCAGATCATTAAAAATGCTGTTGGTTTGGGTATGCTGATCAACACGACTATTCTCAAATGCTTTCTCACAAACTTTGGGTATGTTTACAATTTAAACAGTATTTTCTTGCTTATAAGAGATTGAAATAACTTCTTATGTTTCCAAGTGATTTCTTTTTCCTTCTTTTTATCTTTGTTGTAGATTTAGATTAAATTTTGCCTTTGTAAACATTATCTTTGTATCTATGAAAAAGACGAGGACAGATGTTTCAAATGCTTTACAAAGCTTTAAAAAATGTTTCAGAATGCTGATATGTTCTATCTACACATGAATCCTTTTGATAATATTGTGTGTTTTAAAACTTTTAGGCCACGTATGGGATACATTGCCTATCTAACTTTCTAATCACTGGAGCATCAATAGGAAGGCAACTCAAGACCAAAGGAAATAGAAATACTGTAGCCTATGAGAACTTCACCCTAGAAACTATTACAGAGCTATTTGGAAAATTCTAACCACAAAAAGCCTACTAACAGAACAAACCATTTACCTGAACCATGGCCTCATCCATGCAGAGACCAGAAGAACTAGATGGCACCCAGTTACTGTTACAGACTGTTCTGACCAGGAACTCCCAGATAGAACTGGGAAAATTGTAGAACAAAACTCTAATGCTTATTTTTTTTTTTAAAGATGCAAGATTCACTGGACCAAATGAGATTAGAGAAAACCTGGACACTGTCTCCCTGAAATATATCCTTTAAACTTTGAATTGAAGCTACCACTGGAGGCCACCCTTCAGAAAAATAACAGATTGGCTCATAAAATAGACATATCACCAACAAATACTGTGATCCTGAAAAAAAAAAAAAAAAATCTGCTTGAGACCAATGGTCGACCTTTACATTAAGGCATAAATGAGAAGTTTGGGGAAGAGGAGAGGTGGCGGTGGAGGCAGGGAAGGAAGCTGGATTAAGGGAAACTGAAACACCAGAACAGAAATATGGAGAAAATTGAAAACAGAAGCAACATTGCTGAGCAATAAGTATAGAAATTGTTAATGGGAATCTAATTTGCTGTGCAAATTTTCACCAAAACTCAATAAAATACTTACATACACAAAAAAATCTTAATAAGATAAATTAAAATTCCTCTCTCTATTCAAGTTCAAATAGAAATAAGCTGTTTTTAGAACACCTTATAATATATGCATATGTGGCATGTGTGCATATGATCATAAGGGAGGGGAACAGAAGAAAGAGATTTTGTTGTGAGTACTTGTGGGTAAATTACAAGTATGTGGCTTGGTCTAGCCACAGTAAGTTGACATCCCTAATTCATCCCATGTGTCATGGTCTAAATTGTGTCCTCCTTCGTTCTCCCCCTACCCACCCTCCAAATGTGTATCAGTTTGGTGGGTCATTATTTCCTCTATTGTGTGAATTTTTTTCCCCTATATGTTGTAAATCCTGCCTCTGTGATGCTAATGAGGGAGAGTGGGCAGCAAAGATGTTAGTGATTTGGGACTCAACTCATAAGCTTGGATTGTGTTGAGGCAATCCCTTGGGATACAAAATAAATGAACAGAGAGACGAAGGGACTTCATACCACAAAGAAAGAGCTATTTGGAGCTATTGGGAGCAAAGTGTATCCTTGGACTCCCTGTGCCTGCGAAGCTACTGGTCCAGGAAAGATTGATGATGAGAGCCTTCTTTCAGAGAAAGCCTTCCGCTGCTGTTGACACCCTGAATTTAGACTCTTAGGCGATTTTGCTGAAAAGGAAGATACTTTCTCCTTGTTAAAGTCACGGGAATCAAGTGTGGTGCTGCTCTAACAGATACCTATACGTGGAAGCTGTTTTGAAACCGTGATTAGACAGAAGAGTATTACTTAAATAATTATTTTTATTGTGTTTTAAGTGAGAATTTACCGTTCTAGTCAGTTTGTCATATAAAAACTCACGCTGTTATGTGACCCTAGCTGTTCTAGCCACACAGTGGCACCGCACTCGTCTTTATCCTGTATTTCTCGTGTGCATTCAGCCAGCTCCTGTACCCCTCTGCCTTCTCATCTCACCCTCGTGCAGGAACTGCCCTGTTAGTCTCCTGTATCTATCTACTTTAGCCAAGAAGAACATTGTTCACTAGTATTATTTTGTGTCTTACATGTCACTTCAGTCCTTGCCTCAGGAGTTGGTTTCTGAGTAAGTTTTAGTTTGGGGCTGATAGAGTCTAGGGACCATGCCTTCTGGGGATCCTTCAGCCAAGAGATTGAATTCTGTACCCCACGTTTCTCCCTCTCCATTAGGGACTTTGTTGAGTTTCAAGTCAGGACAGACATTGGTGGTAGTGGGCACTATCTAGTTCTTCCAGTCTCTTGCTGATGTAGTCTCTGGTTTATGTGGCCCTTTCTGTCCCTTGGCTCATGATTTTTACCACGTCTTCAGTGTTCTTCATTCTAGTTTGCTTCAGCGGTTTAGGACCAATTGATACTGCCTAGATGGCCACTTTTCAGGCTGGTAAGAGATGCTAGATGTTATGATTTCCAAGTTCTTCATTGTTCTTTATCATTGCCTAGTATTCCATTGTATGAATATAATGTAATTTGTTTATCCATTCTTCTGATGATAGGCACCTAGGCTGATCCATCTTTTTGCTGTTGTGCATGCTGTTACGATGAACAGTGATGTACCTGTACCTATTTCTGTGGCAGTTCTTCTCTAGGATGTATTTTAAGAAGTAGGATTGCTGGATTTTATGCTATTCGTATTTCCAGTTTTTTAAGAAAGTATACACAGTATTTGTATAATTTTAGATTCCTATCAGCGGTGTATAAGTGCTGTGATGTCTCCACAGCCTTTCCAACGTTTGTTATATTGTATTTTTTTGGACTAATACCAGTTTTGTGGGGGTGAAATGGTGTCTCCTTATAGATTGATTTGAATTTCTCTAATGGCAAATTGGAAACACTGGTGGTGTAGGGGGTTAAGTGCCACATCTGCTAACCCGAAAGTCAGCAGTACAAATCCACCAGGTGCTCCTTGGAAACTCTGTAGGGCAGTTCTACTCTCACCTCTAGGGTCTCTATGAGTCCAGCCCAACTCGATGGCAGTGTTTTTGTTGGTTTGTTTGTTTTTTTAATGGCTGATGGTTTTGATCATTTCCTCATGTGTCTGTTAGCTGCCTGCTTCTCTTCTTCCATGAAGCACTTGTTTATATCCTTTGTTAGTGTTTTAGCTGGGTTATGTGTCTTTTGTTGTAGAAGTTTTGCAGTATCTTGTGGATTTTGGAGATTAGACACTGATCAGATATGCCATAGCTAGTTATTATTTCCTAATCTGTAAATTGTCTTTTTACTCTTTTGGTGAAGTCTTTGGATAAGCATAAGTGTTTGAATTTTAGAAGTTTCCAGATACTTATTTTCTCTTCTGGTATTTGGGCACTGTAAGTAATGTTTTATATTGTGTTCATGCCATCTGTTAGGGCTCCAACTCTTCACTATTTTTCCTGTCATGATTTTTGTCATTTTAGATTTTATACTTAAGTCTTTGAACCATTTTGAGTTAGTATTTTTTTGATTTTTTTATGTAATATGACTGAGTGAAAATGTGAGACACAAATCTTGTTTCTTTTCTTTCTTTTTTTTTTTTGGAAAAAGGATGTCTAGTTATGCTAATGCCATTTGTTAAAGAGACTGTTTTTTCTTCAGTTTACAAACTCTGAGCCTTCATCAAGAGTCAGGTACTCACAGGCGGATGATTTCATGTCTGAATTCCCAATTCTATTTCATTGGTCTATGTTTCTGTTGTACCAGTACCAGGCTGTTTTGACTATCGTGGCAGTGCAGTAGATTCTAAAGTCAGGTAGCACGGAGCCTCCCACTTTTTTTTTTTTTTTTTTAGCAATATTTTACTTATCAGGGGTGTCTTCCCTCTCTGTATGAAGTTGGATATTTGTCTCTCAGTTTTAAAAATTAGATTGGAATTTGGATCATGACTGTATCAGTAGATCATTTTGGATGTAATAAATTTTTTGACAGTGTTGAGTCTTCCAATCCGTGATCAAGGTAGGCTTCTCCACTTATGCAGGTTTTTGTTTGTTTGTATGTTTGTTTTGTTTTAGTAGTGTCTCATAGTTTTCTTTAGGTCTTTTGCCTCTCTGGTTGGATTTATTCCTAAGCATTTTATCTTCTTAGAGGCTATCTTAAACGGTATTGATTTGGTGATTTCTTCTTTGATGTTTTCTTTGTTGGTGTAGAGGAATCCAACTGATTTTTTTTTTATGTTTATCTTGTATCCTGATTCTTTGATGAGGACTTCTACTACAGCCAGTCGTGTTTCATGGATTCTTAAAAGATTGTCTGCAAATACAGATACTTTCACTTTTTCCTTATCAATTCAAATGTCCTTTATTTCTTTCTCTAGCCTTATTGCTCTGGCTACAATCTCTAGGACAATGTTGAAACAAAGTGATAATAGAGGGCATTGCCAGTCCAGTTCCTATTCTCTGTGGGAATGCTTTCAGACTCTCTCCATTTAGGGTGATGTTGGCTGTTGGCTTTGTATAAATGCCCTTTATTAGGCTGAGTACCTAGTATAACTCTCACTTGGTCATGGTGAATTATTTTTTTGATGTGTTGTTGAATTCTACTGAATAGAATTTTACTGAGGATTTTTGCTTCTAAGTTCATGAGAGATATTCATCTATAGTTTTCCTTTTTTGTGCTGTCTTTACTTGGTTTTGGAATAAGGGTTATCCTGGCTTTGTAGAATGAATTTGGTAGTATTCCGTTCTTTACTACATTCTGAAATACCTTTAGTAATTGTGATGGTGACTCTTCTCTAAAAGTTTCATAGAATTTTACAATGAAGTCCTCAGGGCCAGGACCTCTTTGAACTAACTTTTTAATCTCTTCTATTGTTATACATTTGTTTAGTTGTTATACTTGTGTTTGCTATAGTTTAGGTAGGTAGTATGTTTCTAGAAATTTATCCATTTCCTCTAGGTTTTCAAGCCATCAGATTCTGTTACGATGTTTTTAATTTTAGTTAGGTCTGTTAATGATATCACTGCCTCATTTCTTATTCAGGTAATTTTCTTCCTCTGCTGATTTTGTTTTGTCAGTTAGGCCAGTGGCTTATCGATTTGTCTTGAACTTTTCAAAGAACCAGCTTTTGATGTTCTTAACACAATCACTCCCTTCCTCTATTTCATTTAGTTCTGCTCTAATATTTATTGTTTGCTTTCTTCTGGTGCCTGAAGGCTTCTTTTGCTGCTCTCTCTCTACTTTGATTTGTAAGGGCAATGCTTTGATTTGGGCCCTTTCTTCATTTTAGATTGTGCATTTATTGAGATAAACTGACCTCTGAGCATTGCTTTTACTATGTCCCAATGGTTCTCATTTGATTCTGTGTTTTTTTTTTTTTTTTTTTTTATTCTGCCTTTCATTTGTTCCATAACCCCAGCAGATTTTGAGTAAGGTATTGTTAAGTTTCCAAGTGTTTAATTATTTTTTATTGCTGTTTCTGTTATCGATTTCTCCTTTTATGCCTTATAGCCTAAAAATACACTTTGCAATACTTGAGTGCTTTGGATTTTGTTAAGGCTTACTTTATGGCCTAATGTGATCTGTTATGGATAATATTTCATGTGTATTGGAGAAAAGGGTACATTTGGCAGCTTTTGAGTGAAGTGTTTTGTATTTCTGTGAAGTCAAGTTGTTAGACTGTGGCTTTTAGCTCTTCAGTGTCTTTACTGAGTTTCATTCTGGACATTCTGTCCTTCACCAAGGGTGGAGTGTTGAAGTACCCTAATGTTATTGTAGAGGTATTTCTCTTTTTCAGTGCTGTTAGAGGTTTATTGTTGTTGTTGTCTAATGTATTTAGGAACACTGTCACTGCTGTGTATATACTTAATATGGATATGTCCTCCTAAGTATTAACTTTAATCATTACACAGTGCTCTTCCTTATCCATTATGGTGAAATTTACTTTGAAGTCTATTTTATCAGAAATTAATATTAATATTCCTAATCTTTTTTTAATGCTGCTTGCTTGATGTATTTTTTTCTGTCCTTGAATTTTAGTTAGTTTCTGTCTTTAAGTATAAGTTGTAGGCAGCGTACAAATGGATCATGTGTTCTTTTTGTTTTTTTAATCCATTCTGCCACTCTCTCTTTACTGGTGTGTTTAATCTGTTTACATTCAGTATAATTGTTCATAGATATGTAGTGATGTTTCAGAGGCTTATTTTTTTATGCCTTGTTGACAATTTGTTACACTTAATTTTCTGTGTTAAATTGTTTTTGTTTGTGTTTTCTTTTCATGTTTGTTCATTGTTTTGTATATACTGAGAACTCGTATTTTTCTCATTCTTTATTTTGATATGTAAATTTGTCAGTTTTCTTTGTGAATATCTTAGTATTTACCTCTATTTTTCTAAATTAAAATCCGGTTTTAATTTCTTTGTCTCACCTTGACTTCATCTCCATATAGAAGATGTATAATTTTGTTTTCTAAGGCTTTTGTTATAATGTTGTCCTTGTAGACAAAGACACCTGTTTCACTGTTTTAAGTGTTTTATTTTTTAGTTATTTTTGTGATTTCCCTATCTGGGTTGATATCTGGATGTTCAATCCTGCATGATAATCTTGGGTTGTTGGCTGACATTATTTTTTTCTAACAGAAGTTCTCTCTTTACTATTTCTTGTAATTTTGATTTGGTTTTTGCAAATTCTCTAAATATCTGCTTATCTGAAAATGTCTTAATTTTGTCCACATATTTGAGAGACTATTTCACTTAGCGCATATTCTTAGCTGGCAATTTTTTTTTTTTCCAGGGTATTGCATGTGCTGTTCCATTACATTGTTGCCTGCATGGCTTCTGCTAAGCAATCTGAGCTTTGTCTTAGTGACTCTCCTTTGTAGATCATTTTTCCTTCATCTCACACCACTTTTAAAACTCTCTCCTTATCATTGGTTTTGACGAATTTGATTAAAATTTTTAGTGTTGACTTTTTGAAGCTATCTTGTGTGCAGTTCAAAGAGAATCTTGTATAGATAATCTTTGTAGTTTTTCTGATATCTGGGCTATACTCTGTCAACAAATCTTCAATGCAGTTTTTTTTCTCTATTTTCTTTTCATCAACACTTCTTTTTTCTCCTCTCTATTTTTTTTTTCATCCCCTCCTGTTGTGGTATTCCAATAACTTGTAGATTATTCTTCTTGATAAAGTCCCACATAGTTCTCAGTATTTCCTTCTTTCTTTTTTTTAAAATTCTTTTATTTTTCCCCAAATGCATTGGAGTTAGGTGCTTTACCTTCAGTCTCATTAATTCTGCATTCCATTGCCTTAATTCTGTTTGTTTGACTTCCTTTTGAGTTCTCTGATTCTGAAATTTTGTCAGTTTTCTGAATTCCCAACTGCTGTTTCTCTGTGGTTTCTTGCAGCCTATTCAAATTGTCCATATGCTTTGTTGCATTTTGTTTGACCTTCCCAATGTCTTGAAAGATTGTGTTAGTTTTTTCTATTCTACCTCTGATAATTCCAGGAAATTCTCTTTACCTGGAAAATTTCTTGATTCTTTGTTTTGGGGCTTTCTGAGGCCATCTTGTTCTACTGCTTGATGCTATTCAATATTGATTGTTGCCTTCGAGCCATGAATGATTGTGTTATTTCTTTGTTTTACGTTACTGTGTTCTGGCTTGTTGTTTTGTTTTGAAATGCCTGACTATGCTGTTCACATGAACTAGTCTGATTATTTCTGCCTTTAACCACTTTTGTCCTGTCACCAGTTGGTCAGAACTATTACTAGGCATGTTAACCCGGGAGTCCATTTATTTTTCTTATACGTTTTTAGCTCAGGTGTCCAGATAGTGGGTCACCAGGTGTGTGGTACAGGCTCTTCCCTACAGTCCTAGATAGGCAGGGTTGGTAGACATAGACACAGATATATGACTGTACTCACTAAGAAAGGCAGGAGGCTAACAGCAATCCTTGAGTGTCTGTGAGGATAGAGTGGCCCAGTCCTTAAGATCATATGTGCATAGGTTTTTACAGCTGAACTATGAGTGCTCAATGCTCTATGCAGAGTGAAAGACATTCAGAATTCTTGGAACCCCTATGCCTGTTCCTGGGCAAATGTACTGTTTCTACCCTGAGTTTCTAGCTTAAGGTTACTGGCAGATTATTTGTCCCCTATTTGTTACATTGTTCCCTGTCCAAGGCTGGGAGAATGACTCAGGGTATGTAAGGAGTCTTTCTTCCAGCCCAGGGGATGCATCAGCCTCTGGAACTGGCTCAGGTGCTGTGATTAGGACAGATGTAGCAGGTAAAAAGCTTATCCCAAAGGAAAGTTTTAGATCTATGGTGACAGGTTAGATGGAAGCTACATAAATTTTGACAACAGAATGCTGTCTTTCACTGATCGTTTAGGTGTGAGTGAGCTCTCCACCTATCAGTGTCTCCCGATGCAGAAGACACTTTCCAAATGCCATTGCTGCCCTGACCACACTCGTTGTAACCAACTTCCCTCTGAGGTACTGATTCCCACTGGGTCCAGTCTGGCCAGTCCTGGTAATTCTGAACTTATTCTCCCTTCCCTGTTGCTGAGTCTGATTTCTCAAATTCTCCCTTGATGCTTAGGGATCCTGTTGTTTTTAGGTGCCCCCAAGTTGGTTCCAACTCATAGCGGCCCTATAAACAACAGAACAAAATGCTGCCTGGTCTTGTGCCATGTCCACAATCATTTTTATGCTTAAGCCCATTGTTGTGACCACTGTGTTAACCCATATCAACGAGTGTCTTCCTCTTTTTCATTGACCCTCCACTCTACCAAGCATGATGTTCTTCTCCGGAGCCTGATCTTTCCTGACAACATGTCCAAAGTCTGTAAGAGGCAATCTTGCCATCTTTTCTTCCAAGGAGTGCTCTGGTTGTACTTCTTCCAGAACAGATCTGTTTGTTCTTTTGATGGTCCATGGTACATTCAACATTCTTCTCCAACACCACAATTCAAAGTCATCAATTCTTCTTCTGTCTTCTTTGTTCATGGTCCAGCTTTCTCATGCATATGATGTGATTAAAAATACCATGGCTTGGGTCAGACACATTTTAGTCTTCAAGATGACGTCCTTACTTTTGAATTCTTTAAAGAGGTCTTTCGCAGCAGATTTTCCCAATGAAATGCATCTTTTGATTTCCTGACTGCTGCTTCCATGGGCATTGATTGTGGACCTAAGTAAAATGTAATCCTTGACAACCTAAATCCTTTCTCCATTTATGACGATGTTACTTACTGGTCCAGTTGTGAGGATTTTTGTTTTCCTGATGTTGAGGTGCAATCCATACTGAAGGCTATGGTTCTTGATTTTCATCAGTAAGTGTCTCAAGTCTTCTTCATTTTCAGCAAGTAAGGTGGTGTCATCTGCATAACACAGGTTGTTAATGGGTCATCCTCCACTTCTGATGCTACATTCTTCTTTGTATAATCCAATTTCTCAGATTATTTGCTCAGCGTGCAGATTAAAAAGGTCTCGTAAAAAGAGACAACTCTGACTCACACCTCTCCTTTCTTTAAGCCATACAGTATCCCCTTGTTCTGTTCGCACAACCGCCTTTTGACCCCATATACACATTCCTGATGAGCACAATTAGGTGTTCTGGAATTCCTATTCTCCACAATGTTAGCCATAATTTAGTATGATCCACACAGTCAAATGCTTTGGCATAGTCAATGAAATAGAAATAAAGTTTCTGGTATTCTTTGCTTTCAGTCAAGATCCATCTGACATCACCGATGGTATGCCTGGTTCCACACCCTCTTCTGAATCCAGCTTGAATTTCTGCAGTTCCTTGTCAATCTACGTTGTAGTCACTTTTGAAAGATCTTGAGTAGAATTTGCCTTGCATATGATATCAAGGATATTGTTCGGTAATTTCCACATTCAGTTGGATCACCTTTCTTTGGAATGGGCATAAATACGATCTCTTCCAGTCAGTTGACCCAGTAGCTGTCCTCCAAATTTCTTGGCATTAGGGATCCTTGAACGCCATGTATAATTGATTCCTTCCTTTTTTTTTTTAAGTCTTTGTTGTTAGAGGGATCACAGAAAGTATCTAACTATGCCACCATCTTAGCCCCACACCCTAACTGTAGTATCTTAAACTATTTACATGAAACGTATAGGATGGAACTTGCTGATTAACTTGTACATAGTGAATAAATATTCATTTGAAAACGTAAAAGTGTATCAAAACAAACTATTGTAGAAGGCATTGTAGATTGTCATGATGTATTTGTTTTGAAAAATAACAAGTACGCTAAACAAGTGTTAGCTGCTCCTAACTCATGAACAGTCTATGTACAACATAAAGAAATGTTACCCAGTTCTACACCATCTTCAAGATCATGTGTATACTTTAGTCCATTGTTTCATCTGTTGTGTATTTTGAGTGACTTCAGTCTTCGAGGATTGTTCTCCAATAATATACCAGGCAATATTCTATTGTGTCCATAGAGTTGTAATTGGCTAATCTTCAAAAGTAGATTGTCAGGTCTTTCTTCCTAGTTTGTCTTAGTTTGAACTCTCCATTGACACCTGCCCAGCATGTATAATCCAGATGGTATTTTAAACACTAGTGCTGTATTTAGAATCATACTAACATGCAACCTCCAGCAGTATAACAAACTTACAGGTGTGAAGGGCCATATGCTGAACTTAATCTTGCTTCTTGGTGTCTAGCTGGCATTTCTTAAATTCTGCCCCTTGATAAAAGTAAAGGCCTTCACATTTCGCAGGTATAAAATCTCTATCATCAACATTTCAAGCAACAAATTCTGTTGTTCACGGAAGTAGAGGTTCATGAAAAATAGAAGTGCATGTTTTTTACTATCAGTATGGACAGATACTATTTTTAAACCAGATGGTGCCCAGCCACCACCAGTGATAGCCGCAATGGAGCTCACTAAGTTAAGTCTCACTGGTAACACAAGAACAAAATGGGGTGCACCCTGAGATCTCCACTGAAAGACCTCAGTTGATGGATGGTCCATCGGTTTGGGGGTTCCCCTAGGAGCATGGCCCCTGGCCCTGATGCTGCCCTTGCCCATAAATCTTAATGAAGTTCCACTCTTCAGATTGGACTGGGTGATGCAGAGTGACCATATATTGGATGTGCTTTACAGTTGTATGCATCTATAGGATATCATCCTGCTGACCTCTGGCTGGAGGAAGGAGAGTGGGTGGAGAGGAGGGGAAAGGAGACTGCTGGGAAGATGAGAAATGTATGGAGCAGAGAGGAATAGTGTGCTGTCACCAACAGGGAGAGAAGTGGAAGCTGCATATACGTGGGCATGTAAATTTATATGGGAATATATATTTTCACCCAGTCATAATAATAATAATAAATCAGACTTAGAATGAACACCTTTTCACTAAAGAGGAGAATTTTCTCTGGTGTCTAGTTACAGTTTGGAGCCGTGGAACTGATAATATTCAAAGTTGTTGGAAGAATTGTAGGATGATGAGCTGGAGCCCGGATGGTACAGTGGTGGAGAATTTGGTTGCTAACTGAGAGCTTGACAGTTCGAACCCACCAGCTTCTCCACATGAGACAAATGTGACACCCTGCTTCCACAGAGATTATATTTACAGTCATCTAGTCAATTCAAATTCCTAGCACCCTGGAAGATAGAGTCAAGTTGCTCTATAGGGTTCCCAAGGAGTAGGTAGTAGTTTCAGACTGCTGAGTTTCTGATTAGCAGTCAAGCTCTTAACTACTGTGCCACCAGGGCACCAGGCTTGGAAACCCTGTAGGGGCAATTCTGTTCTAAACTATTGAGTCGCTATGAATTGAAATCAACTTGAGGACATGGTTTTTTGTTTGTTTAAATTAAGCTTAAGTGTTTTTTTTTGTTGTTGTTGTTTGTTTGTTTTTTAACAGAGAAAACATTTTCTAAGATTTTTCTACTTGGGATATCCTTTTAACACTTTTCTCAAGTAGCTTATTTAAAAAACCCTCAGCTATAGAATTCTTTGGATGTGAGGGTTGTCTTGATAGCATAAAGCCAGGCCAAGTGCCATCGATAGCATAGTTTGCAAATTATTTGTCTTGAATGTCTTAAATAAGCCGATAATACTCAAAACTCTGTTGCTGTCAAGTTGACTCAGACCCATAGTGCCCCTATAGAATAGAATAAAACTGCCCCATAGAGTTTCCTAGGAGCAATTGGTAGATTAGAACTGCTGATCTTTTTTTTCATTCAGTATGACTGAGTGAAAATGTACGTTCCCATACAAATTTCAGTCATAGCTCTTAACCACTGCACCACCAAGGTTCCAAATAAGCAAATAGGCTGATGAAGATATAGCTAAGGCAAGTGATCAGAGTGACAGTAGATTTATCTAACACACTTTCCACTCACCAGAATTATTGAATGGCATCATAGTATGAGCTAGAAGAAATCTGAAAGGTAAAGATGGATCAGACAAGGAAAATTTTATTCATTGTATGCCTAGCATGTATAAAACACTTTTATTAGCATATTACAGGTGCATTAAACTAAGGCTTAGAAAACATAACTTTTTGAAGGTTAAACAGAAGTAAATAGCAGCTGGTGAGTGGCAGAGAGGAATTCCAACTAAATTTATTTAAATCCAAAGGTCATTTTCTTTTCACTAGTGACTCATACATGCTACTCTCCTGCAAATCTTTGAAAGGCACACCTTTCATTTCATAATGAGAAAGCTGAGCCATAAGAGATTAAGTCCCTGAATGAGACTCCCACAAGACATAAACAGGTCTAAGAACTCATCAACTATCTCTAACACCTCCCCAAAATCTTTTTTTTTTTAATTTTCAGTGCTATATTGTTAGTTTTGAAAGATGTGTTTAAAGCTCTCTTTTCTCCTACTTTATTATAAAATGTATGAAGTAAAATTAAGCTCATGAATATCTGAGAGCAAGTAGTGGAAAGAGGTTTGCTTTCTATTTCTGTTGCTCCTCTATTGAAAGCTATAATTAACTGCAATGAACAATAGATCATTAACTATTCTAGCAGTGATACTCTACGTTAGTGTTTTTACGTTTTCTAGTAACATTAAAATTCTAAACAGTTGGTACTTTAAGCCTACATAATTTGTATAAATTGCAATCACTTAATGTGAAATAAGTTTATACATTGAAGAAACAAGTAAGAAAAAGCCTCACAAACAAAACCTAGCTTTATAGTAAGGAAACAGTAAAACCACTGATGGAATATATTTGATTGCTGCAATTTTCAATGGCATACAGGCAATGGGTCTGATTTAGTATCACTTGATGTTGGTATCATAGCAGTAAACATTTTTTTTTTTTTTTATGGCTCCATTATTTGTTAGTATTTCCGCAATCAATACTCTCAGCCAGTGTGCTGAGTTGGTGGCAAACTGGAGTCAATAATCCTGCCACATGCTTTTGTTTAGGAAATGAACCATTTTAATGCTTAATTAAAGGCCACTCTTGCCTTCTCATTTGAGTTCATTAGAAGTCTAGGAATATTCAAAAGGTTAAGAAAAGCAATTACAAGGTTGATGTGTAGTAAATAAACCACATATAAGCCAGAAAACACATGTTACTGGGGTGTTTCAGTTCCAGAAAAATTTGTCAAAAATATTTCAGAAATAATTCCTTTCTTTAGCATTTGTTAACTTTAAATCTCTTGCACTTCAACATTTAAGTTATAACTCACCCAATGGATAATCTAGTTACCTCAAAGGCTATTCAAAAAGCACGCATTGTGGAGAAGTCGCGTCTCTCTCATAGTGACACTAAAGAACAGAGTTAAACTGCTCCGAAGGGATTCCAAGCAATGCCTTGTAGATTGGAACTGCCCAGTTTTCATTTACCAAGCATAACTACTAAACATATGTCACCAGGATTTCCTCAAAGGCTAGAGGGGACACAATGATCTCAATCTACTTGTTTTCACAATTTTTATTGTTTTGTTTTTACTTAAGTGTGCTCCCTGTAGGACAACATTAAATCCACTCATATCTGGAAACTCTGGTGGTGTAGTAATTAAGAGCTATGGCTTCTAACCAAAATGTCAGCAGTTCGAATCCACCAGGAACTCCTTGGAACCCCTGTAGGACAGTTCTATTGTATCCTCTAAGGTCGCTATGAGTGGAAATCAACTCCATCACAATGGATTTTATTGAAATCTATTCTTTATAAGCTAACATAACATTTCAGAGATCAAAAACTATCTTATCTTTATAGGTTTTCTTGTTTCTATGTGTTTTGTAATATTTGGTCTTTATCTTCGTGTGTTATTTCTGATGGAATTCAGTATTTCCTTCCTGTGAGTTTTAAGTTGACCCAGTGATAGAAGCTGCAGATAATGCTACCAGCTACTGCTAACATGATTAAGATGACTGTTAATAGAAGGAACAATTAACATTTCCACAGGCACAGCTTTTCACAACTCATAAAGTTTTCTAATTTTTGATAGGTTGCCATCTTTAAAAAAAAAAAAAGAAAGTCTTTCAGTCTCTCTCCATTCAGGATGACGTGTGCAATTGGCTTGGTATAAATGGCCCTTATTGTGTTGAGGAATTTGCCATCTATGCCTATTTTGCTAAGAGTTTTTAGCATGAATGGGTGTTGGACTTTATCAACTAGGAGCATGGCCTCTGGCCCTGATGCTGCCCTTGCCCATAAATCATAATGAAGATCCACTCTTTGGACACGAATGGATTGGACTTAGCAATGCAGAGTGACCATATACTGGATGCACTTTATGGTTCTATACATCTATAGGATATCAGCCTGCTGACCTCTGGTTGGAGGAAGGAGAGTGGGTGGAAAGGAGTAGAAAGGAGACTGTTGGGAGGATCAGACATGTATGGAGCAGAGAGGAATAGTGTGCTGTCACCGGACAGGGAGAGCAGTGGAAGCTGTATATAGGTGGTCATGTAAATTTATACAGGAATGTACATTTTCACTCAGTCATATCAAATAAAAAAAAAAAGTAAAAAAAAATTAAGAAAAAAGAAGATAGGTGTTTATTATTAGTTACATGCTTTGGTATAGTTTAACAGACTCTAAAGCGAAAGTCTTACAAGACCAACACTAACCCAGCCACTGTCATCAAGTCAATTCCTACTCATAGTGACCCCTATAGGTTGAGTAGAACTTCCCCATAGAGTTTCCCAGGTGCTCCTGGTGGATTTGAACTGCCAGCCTTTCGCTTAGCAGATGTTAACACTTAACCACTACAGTACTAGAGCAACACTAAAGGTTTATTAATAAAAGAAATTGAAAGCTAAAAAAGGTCAGAAGTAATATTCCAAAAGTCAGAGTCACTAAGCACATTTAATTAACAGCATTTCTAATAAAAATCTTCCACACATAACTGGAAACACTTGTTATTTGAATGATTTGAAAGAGGACCAAACTGACACGGGGTAAAGACAACCAAGAAGATAGAGAGACCCACATGAGTGAGTGCCTACATTGACTTGGGACCGGAAGAACCGGATGGTGCCTGGCCACCACCAGTGATAGCCGTGACGGAGCTCACGAAGTTGAGTCTCACTGGCAACACAGAATAAAAAGGGCTGCACCCTGAGATCTCCACTCAAAGACCTCAGTTGATGGTCCCATGGTTTGGGGGTTCTCCTGGGAGCATGGTCCCTGGCCCTGATGCTGCCCTTGCCCATAAATCATAATGAAGGTCCACTCTTTGGACATAAATGGATTGGACTTGGTGATGCAGAGTGACCATATATTGGAAGCACTTTATGGTTCTATACATCTATAGGATATCATCCTGCTGACCTCTGGCTGGAGGAAGGAGAGTGGGTGGAGAGGAGGGGAAAGGAGACTGTTGGGAGGATGAGACATGTATGGAGCAGAGAGGAATAGTGTGCAGTCACCAACAGGGAGAGCAGTGGAAGCTGCATATAGGTGGGCATATAAATTTATTTGGGAATATACATTTTCATTCAGTCATAGTAAATAAAAAAAATCAAAAAAAAATTATTGGAATCCTGTATTTCTCAGGTATTTATGCTATCTCACTGGTGTCTAGTAGGCACAAAATGAGATCTATACTGGCTGGGACTATTCATTCCAGTTTTCAGGAGTAAATTGGGTTTCTGCTTCTGCAATGCATTCGGGGGTGTCTACATCTGACCCCAGAGGAGTCAATGAGTTTATCCCGATTATGTGGTGTGGAATAGGAAATGTTAAGGAAAAACTACAACAACCCCATAAAATTAGGACAATTGAACTTGTAGACCCTTCAAAACGAGTTTAATGTCTGCAAGTTCCAAAAAGCTGAGGAGGAGGGACAAGAGGATGGAGGAGAAGGGAAAGAAGACGGGAGGAAGAGGAAGAGGGAGAGGGAGGAGGAGGAGGAGGAGGAGGAGGAGGAGGAGGAGGAAAAGGTTTCAAGCAACTTATGAGAGTCAGTAGAGATTGAGGTAAATCATTTTTCAGGCCTGCAACTAAGTAGTAACTTCTCCTTCGGTTAGACCTCAAATAAGAAAGTAAGAGTTATTGTAGGTAAGAGTTAGGCTGATTCCAAGATATTTTATTTCCATGGCAACACTCAGTGCTCAAGCCTTCACACACCTGTTGTGATTACCTTGCTGCGCACTACTCTGTCAGCCTGCACTTCACCTTCACCAGTTCGTAAATTTTCCTGGCTAAAGTCTTTTTCCTTATATCTAGTTGTATCTACCCTAAGTCTGTTGCCCGTGTCTCCTGCCCCCTGAATCCTTTTGTTTTTCCTTAGGCTTTGGAGGAAATTGATGGATCACCAGGTAACCTCACTTCTTTTATAGGTTCAAATAAATCATAAAGTTTATGTTAACTGTGATATTTTTTGCTAAAACTTTGGCACAACTCTTCTGCTCTCTGCATCCTAGTGTAGAAATCAGGAGTCCAGTGGTACTTTGTTAATTCATTACACAGACATTTTGGAGGCTTCTTACCGACAAAGGAGTCCTCATGGTACAGTGGTTAAGTGGTTGACTGCTAATCGAAAGGTCAGCGATTCAAACCCACCAGTTTCTCCACTGAAGAAAAATGTGACAATCTGCTTATAAAGATTGCAGACCTGGAAGTCTTGTAAGACAGTTCTACTCTGTTCTGCTCTGTCCTACCGGGGCACTGTTAGTAGGAATCAACTTGACGCGATAGGTTTTCATGGGTGTTCTTACTAGGTGTCATAAACTGTGCTAGTCCTTCAGTGAAAACTCTGGTGTCGTAACGGTAAAGTGTTCCAATTGCTAACCAGAATGTTGGCAGTTTGAAACCACCAGACTCCACGGAAACTTTATAGAGCAGTTCTACTCTGTCTTGTAAGCTTTCTAAAAGTTGGAGTCAACCCAATGACAGTGAGTCTCATCCTTCAATATATACAAGTATTCTTGTTTTGTCTTTCAGGGTATAGACACTTTCCTCAAAAATATTTGACATTTGAATATATTATACACACAACTATACACTTGTCTTTAAGTAAGGTGCCATAGAAATTAATAGGGTCAAAAGGGCATTGAATTACTACTACAGCATCACTTTTGCCAAATAGAGAGGAATAAATAAGAAACAGTTAATGTTGATCACTGAAGATTATTCAGTGATCTAGGAAAGAAATGAGATTCTAATTATCCGTTAAAGGTATAGTTAGATACAAATGTTCACAATGCTATTTTCGCTGCCTGTCTAAAGTTTACTCAAGTGTTATGCAGTGGTCCAAGTCTTGCCAAGTACTAGACAATATACCAATACTCAGTGATGTCCGTTATCAAAACTTTTATAGCATCTAAAGTCTGTTCCACCAAGTTTAGCATATAAACATATTCTAATCTACAATGTTCAGTTTTTATACCTCTTCACAAATAAATCATAATTATCTCAAAAGACAAGTGATACATCATGCTTATTTTTTCATATAGTAAATCTGGGATCATAAGAAGAATCTGGATTTGGTGAATGAATAGAAGATTTGCATCTTGACCTCATCCCTTTCTGACTGCATTATTTGGTCAAGTTGCTTGTGTTTACTGAGTTTGAAATCCACAAAGTGACTGGATGTAAGGATACTAAATAAATATAAACATCATTTCTTTTTTTGCCTCATGCATCTAACCATTGCTAAGCTCCCAGTTGAGTAAGTGAAAGGTTTTTGAAGCCTCCCGTATGGTCCAGTAAATCATATAAAAATACATAAAAGAAATATTTCGTAAGGGCAATTCCAGTCCCAAATGAGAAACTACAGACAACACCTGCGTGCACATCCATGCATCCCTTCTTCAAGCAACGGAATTAAGTAAGTATTTTTTCAACGAAGATGAAACAAACCGGGTATATTTTCGTGGAAGTATTCTACATAAATATATTTCATTGGTAATTTAACAAGAAAGGCAAAAAGGAAAGAATCTGTAGTTCACTCAGCTGAAACTTCCCTCTTTGCGTCTGTAAATTTGTGCACGTAGAATTCATTTTAGCTTTAGTAATCAAACTTGGACCTTTTCTTGTAAAACTATCTTAACTGAAGAATTTTGAGCTTATGCCTTCTCAGCTCTAATAGTTCTAGTTCAGGTGGCCATGGAACCTAAATAAGAAATTATCCCTTATATGTATTGTAATGCATAATTTAAGTTATCCATATCTCAAAAATAGTTAACCAATTTTCTTCATATATGGCATAATTTTCCTTTCTCAATGAAAACTGCAATGCTGCCAACTTTTGAGTTTTATAGCTTCAGCTGTTTTTTTAAATTATACTAAGGGAAAAAGTTGAAGTTATTGCCTTTCAAATGGAGAAAATTTCTTATTCATGCCTGTATTACTCAGCACTGTAAGAATGGATCCTACACAGTGCATTTTTAATAAAAGAAAGGGGCTCTGAGCACAGGTGGGGAAGTTGTTTCTGCAAAGCATGTTAAGGATGAAATTTATTAAATACTTTTAAGAAATTAAGGTTACAATGTTATCATTAGTTTAACTATGGAAATCACTATTTTAAGTGTTCTCATTTTATATTTGCATTGGGTATTAATGTTGAAAAGAAACACATTATCCTTCCTGTACCTTCTGTACTTGTATCAAATGATGCTGCATTAGCTAAACCAGAGGAAAACAAATAACACTATTTTGGGCACTCTCACAGTAGTTCCACTAGGTGTTTCCAAACTTATCTCTTTTTGAGTCTACACACATTCTGCACACCAGCTAGATTAACTACTTTACTCGTGGTCCTCTACATTTAATTTATTTTAGTTTCCTTTTTTTTATTTTAATACTATAGCATCTGCATAAAACACACTGCTGTCTAAATGCAACTCATCTGTTTAGATGTAATTCACGTCAACGAAGTCTTCTGAGATTATCATAGTTAGCGCAAATCATTTTTGGTTTTTTTTTTTTATAGTCTGATAGTATGTGAAAAATATCTGTGAATGTAAGAGAAAAAGCAAAACGGCATAATTTGAAGCCCTGGCTCATTTGTGATGTATTAGAACTTGAACCTTGCTTAAGAGATTTTGTCATCTTGAAAACTTCTGTTATCTCTCACAGAACTAATAATAATACCTTTTATGATGCCTACAGATTTAGTGGTAAACTCTTTGGGATGTTCTTTTGTGTATTATAAGATGTCATGCAATTTCAGATACATATATATTAGATCTAATATTTATCTAATAATTTTATATTATAACTTAACAGTTCCTCAAGGAATCACGCCTTGTGGATTTCTTTATGTACACTTTTATAGGAGAGTATTAGACCAGGTTATTATCTCCCCAAGAATGTTCAATATTCAGTGGAACCTCTCTGGGAGTTCTTGGAAAAGTAATAATTTCTCAGTCAAATAATTTTGAGTTATACTTCTTACAGTGTTTATACTGTAGTATTTCTTGGGGTACAGTTAATACTAAAATCATAAGCTAAAAGATGCATTTAACTTTTTTTAAATGGACGGTTTACAAAATGCACATATTTTAAAATATGCAAATATGTTAACATTTTCTGGCTTAACAACTATTAATGTTTGTCTTAGCATCCTGCGGCTACTATAACAAAAATACCACAAACTGCAGGTTTATAAAAACAGAAATTGATTGTCTCTCTGTTGCAAATCTAGTAGTTGACATTCAGACTATTGTCAGGCTGCGTTCTCCCTGTTGACTACAGAGAAAGGTCCTTTCTTGCCTCTTTCAACTTCTTGTAGTCCCGGATGTTTCTCGGTGTTGTTTGACCTGCAGATTGTCCTCTTCCCTTTATTTATTTATTTATTTGTTTGTTTTGTCTCTGTTTTTCTCTTTTAAAGGTCACCACTCAGATTGGGTTAGGACTCATCACACTGTAATACGGCATCATATTAATCGACAACATCCTCAAACATCCTATTTCCAAACAAAGTCTCTTTCACAGGTACTAAGGTTGGCATAGCAATGTAGCATTTTAGTGGTTGCCATTCAACCCACAGCAAGGTACACGAATAGTAATACTTGCTGATTTAACATAGGTGATCCTTATGAAAAATGGTATGAGGGCATTTTCTGACCTCCTTTAACTTCACAAGAAAAAGGAGGATCGAGACTAATAGCCCAAGGCTGATTCCTATGAGGAGGAGGTAAGACAAGCTTCCTCTCTGTGCCATCTTTACCACTACTGACACCAATGTCACTCTCTACTTCCTTGCTAGGTCTGATAATTCATTGCAATGACCACCGAGAACTCACAGACCATACTCATTGTTATGGGGTTTATTAGAAAAGTAACAGTTACAATTAGGCCGAGGCATATTAGTGTACTAATTCCAGGAGTAGCACAGTAAAAGGGAGCTAACACTTACTCATAGGCATTTTCAATAGATTTTCACAGCCGATTCACAAGAAAGGACAAAACAGTGGAGAAGACCTATTTTGGCAGTGCAGATGTGGAGGAAGTTATAGCTTTCTGGAAAAGGCACAGAGCTTATCACTAATAAGTCACTTCTGTCTCAAAATTTGGAGTGTCCTTGGCTTGGCATATTGGACACACAACAGAACTTATCTCAGGGAAATAGGTAAATTACGACTAATTTCTGGGGGAAAGATAGGAGGGAAAAAGTCCGCTACTCCTGGTGGATAAAAGGATAGAAATCAACTTATGTTCTAATATGATTCAAGATCTCCTACTACTTTTGGGGTGGAGGAGGCAGACACAGGAATGTTCCACTCAAAACTCACCGCAGATATAAAGTAATATTGGCTCCCTGCTATGAAGAAAAGGAAAAATGCCAAGAAAAATCTTAACCCTGATGTTAGGGCCTCCTGTCCTCCCTAAAGAAGAACAAACATAAGGAAATAGGAAAAAAGAGGAACCTCCTCTGCCGCACCGCTTCAAACCTGGGAAGCAATGTACTTCTGGCAATAAAAAAGACCATGGAGTGAGAACACTCTGTGTTACTGAAAGCTGAGAGTGGAACAAAAACATAAAGAAGAATCCTTTAGTATCTTGGCTCCAGTGATAATCACAAGGGATCACTAAAGACATTTGAAGTCTGCGGTACACTAAAGGTAACTATAGAAGCAACAAAGCTCATGTCTAGCTCAACTCTTAATTAGATTATTTGATGTTCACCCTAATTACCTAAGAAAAGACATTTTCATTTCCAGTATTTGTTTCAATCTGTCCTGATCTACACAAGATATCTATCATTCAATAAAATTAAATACTCACAGATACACACAAGAAAGCCAGTAAAACAAGCCATTGCCAAGAAACAAAGCAATCAGCAGAATCAGATTTAGAGATTACTGAGCCTTTAGGGTATAAAGGAGGAATTTAAAAATAAATATAAGTTAATGTGCTACAGGACCTAGTAGAACCTCTGGATAGGGTGAATATATTTTATAAATGGGTTAGATGTATATCTTGGTGAGTAGGAAGATGAACTGGAGTAGGAAAAATAATGTTCCTCAAAGATACCTCGGTCCTGATCCCCAAAGACTGTGATATGTTGATTATGTAGCAGCTGGGAATTAATTGAAGTTGCATACAGAATTAGCGTTGCTAATCACTTGATCTTAAACTAGAGATATTATCCTGGATTGTCTGGGTGGACTCGGTATAAAATAAAGGAACTAAAAGCAGAGGAAATGATGAGGTATGCAGGAGTGTAGGAAGTACTCAGCCAAATGTCATTGGCTTTAAAGATGTAAGAAGGGAGCTTCTGGAAGCACAAAGCAGAAGGAAATTATCTCCCAAAGTCTTTGATAAGGAAGCACCACTGCTGATTTTAGCCCGTGATGCGTTTGTCAACTTTTTGACCAACTGAACTATAAGGCAAGAAATTTGAGCTGTTTTAAGTCACTCAGCTTGTGGCAATTTGTTATAACAGCCAAAGAAAACTGATAAAGGGCTGATATTGAGAATATATAGAGAAATGTCACAACTCAATAATAAGAAAAAACAATCAAAATATAGGCAATCTATTTGAGCAGACACCTCATAAGGATTTACAAATAGTAAGCAAAAACATAAGCATATGTTTATCCTAAGTATGTATGACAGCTGTTATAAGTAGACTTAAACTGGAAGCCACTCAAATGTCAATTAACATTTGGTGCATGTATAAACAAATTTTCGTATTGATGGTGTTTACAAATAATAAAATACTAAACAATAACAAGGAACAAGCTAATGACCCATGAAATAAGATAAATGAATCTCAAAAGCATTGTGGTAAGTGAAAGGAAGCTGAATCTACAGGCAATATATTTCATATTTCTTATTTATACGACATTGAGATTAAGGGAAAGTTCTAAGGGCACATACCAGGTCACTTAAATAGAGTGTAAGGATAGACAATAAAATGGCACAGTGAATTTGGGGGATGATATATATACTCTACATCTTGATTTTGTTATGGCTACACAATTATATGTATTTGCCAAAATTAAGGAATCTGTAAATTTATAAAATATTTATGTATAATGTCATCATAATCCTGACCTCAAACAATAGGTCTGTGATAATGGTTCTCCACCCAGAGATTTTAAAAGTCTTATAGAAAGGGAATTCTAAGTAAAGGAAAACACTGGACAAAACAAAGTTAAACACATCAAGTAATTTTAGCCTTTACACATTGCCACTGAGTCAATTCTAGCTCATAGCAACCCTGCAGGATGGAGTAGAACTGCCCCATAGAGTTTCCAAGATATACTTGGTGGATTCAAGCTGCTGACTTTTCAGTTAAAAGCTGTAACACTTAACCACTACTCCAGCAGGATTTCCTTTGGCCTTTAGAATGAGGAAAAATAATGGTTTCACTTTGTATTCTTTTCCTTTCCAAGCTATATTAATTTTGAAGTGCTGAACACCAGCTTGGCACAGATTCAGTGGATTAGAGAATACACAATTATTTTCTCAAGGTTTCTGTGGCTCAGGAGTCCAGGCACAGCTTCCCTTGATCTTTTGCAAGTCAGCAATCAAGGTGTCAGTCAGGGCTGGATTTTCGGCTTCTGACTGGAGAAAGATTTCCTTCTAAACAGAGGCAGGTTCTGAAAGAATTCATTTTAAGACTTAGGGCCTCAGGATTTTACTGAGGGTGGCAGGGAGCTATTCTTCTAAGAAGTCTTTAATTCCCTGAGATGTGGAAATGCAACAGATCTCTTATTCAAATCCAGCAAGGGATAGAATTACCAGCAAGACTGGTTACAATCTTACATGATATAACGTAATCATAGGAGTGACATCCATCACCTCTGCCAAATCAGCCAAGCGACAGGTCTGGACCACACTTAAGGGAAGGAATTACAAACAATTATGAACACCAGAAGTTAGGGATCGCTGCTGTCATCTTGAAAACTTGGTGGTATAGTGATTAAGTGGTGTATCTGTTAACCAAAGTCCATAGTTCAAATCTTCCAAGTACTCTTTAGAAACTCTACGAGGCAGTTCTGCTCTGTCCTATGGGGTCCATATGAGCTGGAATTGATTCAATGGCAGTAGCTTTGGTTTGGGTTTGGTGTCATCTTAGGGACTGTCTGTCATGTGAGCTGTTTTAATTTTACCAACATATTTAATTATTCAATTGTTAATTTTATAGTTTTTCAAACTCAGTGGATTAAATGGGGAGAAAATGGTGACATTTGCTTGATGGCTTAAATAATAAATAAAGGTGAACTTGCAAAGTTAGGTAAAACAACACACTGAGTCAAGATAAAGAAAGTAGGATGACTGTGCGTCATGTATATCTGTCAAATGAGAACAAAGGAGCAAGGCTCAGGGATATATGGGAAAAAATTATCATAAAATGCAAGACAAAAGCAAAAAGATAGGTACTTAACTGCTACTGTAAGAGAAAGAGGAAGCAGTATTTTCCCCATTGAAGGGGAAAGGAGTAGACTCAAAAAGCCAACATTCAGGAAACAGAGACCAATAGTAGCTCTCAAAAATGAATACCAAGGCAGAAACTTTAAAAAGCAATAAAGGCTGGCAAACGTATCAGAATTTTATAATTAAAGAGAATAAAATGGCAAATATAGGGAAAAGAGAGTGTAAAAAAAAATGCAAACCAAACCTAGAGGATCAGTCCAACATCCATATTAGTAGGTGCAAATAGACAGACAATAGGAAATTGAAGAAAAAATATTAAGCAATAGTTCTATAACTCAATTCCCACATCAGGTGTTTCCAAATGAGTAATACTCATCCAGTTTTGAGCATACTTGCATCTCATCATATGGATGTGAGCTTCCAGTAAACTAGAACTAGAGACAGTCATATAAAGTTGCTTTAAGTTACAAAAAAAAGAAATTGAAAAAGATAAACCACTGACACGTAAAAGTAAATGATACAGATAAATAACAACAGCAACAACAAAGGGAAATATGTAGCCACAGACTGGATCCTAGCTTGGACAAATTATAAAGAGATTTTGAAGAAAGTAATATTCAAAAATGCAGTAAAATGCATCACAAGAAGTTAGACTGTTACATGAAATAGAAAACACAGTCTATACTGATTTTAGTATGTGTATATATATTGTCTGAGTTTGGGGGGGACTATGTTTCATTTTTTTCTCATTTTTGCTTATTTGCAGCAATAATGACTCCTAGAAAGTGAAGTAAGACACCAATATGTTTGAATATAATGGGTAAATATTTCTATTTTGAGGTTCAAGTTCAAGGATACATTAGTATTAAACACAAAGTAAAATTAACTAACCAAACAAGCAAAAATGAATGCCATTCTAATGCCGTGAAAAATTAGAGAAGTTAAAAGGAAGACAGTCATAGTACATGGCATAGCATCAGTATAATCATAATAAAGATAACACTAAATATTAATCTAGTCATAATTATTACTAGTTATAATATGAAGATGTGAGTTTAAAGAGACCTCTTTTTGGCATAGCTAAATACTCTTTTTCCTTAATGAAAATCAATAGATAGTGCTTAAAAATAAAGAAAAATAAATTGTAAAAGTAGCTTGCTAATTAAGACTATAAAACACACACACACAGAGGCAGAAAAACCAGATCCATGATGTCAAGTCAATTTCATCTCTTAGTAAAGCTATGGGACAGAGTAGAACTCCCCCATAGTTTCCAAGGCAGTAAATCTTTACAGAAGTAGTCTGCTATACCTTTATCCACTGGAGCTGCTGGTTGTTTCTAGTCATTGACCTTTTAGTTAGTAGCCAAGCACATAACCCCTTCTTCACTAGGGTTCTTTAATTAAGACTTTAGAGCCAAACAAATAATGACAAGAAACAATTAAAGTAACTGCTAGCAATTTCTTCCGGGCTGTGGTATTAATGTGGGTGGGAGACAGCTATTTTTTTGGTTGTGGCCATTTATTTATTTTTAATTAATCTTAAAAAAAATTGTGTCTTTGAAATTGTATTCATTTAACTTTTATAAAAGAAAAATGTAGTTTGATTTTAAAAGAGAAATCATTTTCAATGGATGGCATACACAGATGAAGATGACAGTACATTATTTCAAAGAATAGAATATTGCAATCAGATACCAAGGAGATGGTGCAGCTGATGTTGTGGGAACATGTAGCTGGCAAGGGTTAGAAAACATTTTTGGAGCTGAGAACGTGAAGGAAACCCATCCTTAGAGGTCAAGGTGTCCAAAATATCATCTCTTACATAAGTCCAAAGATGATGTTGGTGGTCACAGAGGAGTAAATGGGGCCAAAGAGGTGCTAATGTCATTAATGCATGAAAAAAGTGACAGAAAGGATGGCTAATCACAACCATGATGTATCATGTCTAAGTTACCTAGTGCTACCATAACAGAAATACCACATGTGGATGGCTTTAACAAAGATGAATTTATTCTCTTACAGTTTAAGAGGCTAAAAGTCCAAATTCAGCATACCAGCTCTAGGCGAGGGCTTTCTCACTGTGCTAGCTCTGTGGCAAGGTCCTTGCCACCAGTCTTCTTCTCCTGGTCGAGAAGCTACTTAGTACAGGGAACCCAGGTCCTAAGGATACACTCTGTTCCAGGCTCTGCTTTCTCAGCAGTAGGAGGTCAGTCTCCTCTCTGCTTGATTCTCCCTTTTAAGTCTCAAAACAGACTCAAGATACAACCTAATCCTGTAGACTGAGTCCTCTATCATCAGCGCAGCTTCCCACAATCCTCTGATCAACAC
Organism: Heterohyrax brucei; assembly: GCA_028571685.1. Lineage (NCBI taxonomy): Eukaryota > Metazoa > Chordata > Mammalia > Hyracoidea > Procaviidae > Heterohyrax > Heterohyrax brucei. Next base: position 56,846,808 of record CM053145.1, on the reverse strand, counting down.
TGTAGAGATTAGGGTTGACAATGTAGGATAATCATATCAAATCACAAAACGGTGAACCACCACACAGTGTTGGGAATCAGCCTGGCCAACTTGATACATACTTTTCAAGGGCAACAGTTGAATCCGTAACAGACTTGGTTCATCTCATAACATGTGCTTGAAGGAGTTTTGAATTTTGGAGGAATAAAAAAGAAAAGAATAGCTGGATCAACAAAGTGCAAGAAAAACAGAGTCTTCAAATCTAGGCTCTACGTACAGCAGAAGAAAACTCTGGGCCATCCTCATGGTTGATTCTGTGCTTGAGTCCATCACTGCAGCCACTGTGTTAGTATATCTCATTGAGGTTCTTCCTCTGTTACACTGACCTATGTTCCGAAACCTGACCTTCTTCTCCAAGGATTGGTCTCTTCTTATAACATATCTGAAGTACTGGAGATGAAGTTTCAACACCCTTGTTTGCGAGAAACACTTTGGTTGTAGAGATGCTATGTATTTTTCCAAACTAAACCTTTTCCAAATTGAACTCTATCTGCTAATGTGATTCTCTGCCAGCATTCCACAAATCAAGTGAATTGGAATATCCTCAATATCCACCCTTTTTTAGACCAAAACTATGTATCATAGTTGATTACCCATCATCTTTAACCAAGTTGAGTCTATCAAACATTTAGATTTTTTCCTTCATCAATTTATTCAGTACACATTTATTCAGTACACATTTATTCAGTATACATCCACTGTACATGAGGTAAATCACACCCTGATAAAGATATAACATTTATGATCACTTTAAGAATGCCCCTTTATCCATCCTAGGCAAACTCATACCTGTACTCTATTCCAGAATTAACCACACTTCTAATTTCTAGCACAAAAATTAATTTTGTCTCAGTTGTTTTGCTCAGCCTGTGGAAGCCACCCATGTTTTATACGTATCAGTAGATTATTCCCTGTTTGTTGCTGAATAGTATTCTATCTATATAGAATCTAGTCCTACCTAAATGGATATTTGAGTTGTTTCTATCATGTATAATAAGAAAACATATCAGGTTTTTATTTTATTTTTTATAAAATTTCTTATGTGAAATGCATAGGAAAAATCATGAGAATGTTTAAACAAGCTGTTTGTTCTATCTGTACTAAGCTTACACCATACAGCTTTCTTCAAAAATAATTTTACATGATCTTGTATATTAAAGCAAATATAGAATCAAGGAAACTACTTGGAAGAATACATATACAATCAGGTTAAAAGGTAATTCTCTAACTTATCTATGTATCCTAAATATATAAGCACTCATTTAGAAACCACCTTTTTGCTAACAAAAATGCAAACTACTTTTTGGAGAGGATTTATGTTTAACGAGGTCCAATAATTAAGTCCAGGAACTTAATTGTTCTAAGTGCTACATTCCTCATTGCTGAATTTCACTCTGGCCACCTTTGAAGTACTCCCCTTGGGAAGCTGTGCACCGATGCCAGCACCTAGTCCACCCTTCAAAGCAATTTTGGAACTCTTTCCGGGATGGCCATTGAACATGGCTGCACAGTGGCAAGTTCACCTACTTAATTGCATAGTGTCTGTGAGGGAATTTTTAGCCAATAAACACATAACTATATTGGCACACCCTCCCTACTCACCTGATCTGGCCTGCAATAATTTTTTTCTTTACCTGAAGATAAAGAAAACATTGAAAGGGAGACATTTTGACGACTTTCAGGACATCAAGTATGATATGACGACAGCTCTGATGATCATTTCGGGAAAAAAGCTCCAAAATTGCATTAAAGGATGGACTAGACACCGGCGTGGGTGCATAGCTTCCTAAGGGAAGTACTTCGAAGGTGATCGTAGTCATATTCAGCAATGAGGTATGTAGCACTTTTTCTAGGGTAAGTTGCAGACTTCATTGGCACTCCTCATATGCATTCACAGAAAAAGTCTGTTTCCTATTAAAACAAGTATACATGCCAGAATTAGTCATTTCCATCTAGCTTGTGAACACTCTGAAAAATATATCTTCTATTGAAAGTTCTTGACACAACAGTAATTATAATTTTCCTAATAACAAGGCTATGTTTTATACGTTAAATTTCAATTACTTTTGTTGCTGTTGTTACCATTTTTATTTGCATGTTAAATCTTGCATTTTAACAAGTTTCTGAATTGCAGTTTCAAATTACAACCTTTACAGTTGGCTGATGTCTTCTTACAAATTAATTATACTATTAAAGAAAATTGCTTAGGCCTAGAAAAATGACAAAATTTATTATAGTTTCTAGAAACAAATCACACAGTAACATATCTGGAGGGATGGGAGAGTCAAAGAAAACATTGTTTCTCAAAAAAAAAGGTGACAGAGAAAGCAAGCAAAAAGATTACCCAGTGCCATTGAGTCAAATCTGACTCATGGCGACCCTAGAGGCCAGAGTAGAACTGCCCCACAGAGCATCCAAGGAGTGCCCAGTAGATTTGAATTGGGGACCTTTCGGCTAGCAGTGGTAGCACTCAACCCACTACACCACACTGGGTTTCCTGAAAAAAAAAAAAGGTTAAAAAATGCTTTTACATGTTTTTGTATTTTTTCCTTATAAGACCAACTCTTCACAAGTATGAGATTCTCAAACATAAACATAGTTCATTATACCTTTATATAGCTGAGATGACAGTAGGAGAAAAATCAGTAGTATGGGATATAACTTGGTCCCTGAAGCTAAAAATTGTATCATATTAGACAGTACATAAAATTTCTAAGGATCTTGATTTCTGTGATGCAAATTACAGAAGTCAGATCAGCTTTCTATTCTATGAAGACATTTAAATGATACAATTCTGCAATGCATTCCATTATTAAAAAAATAAGATCATAGTCTTGAATATATTATTAAATTGACATCCAGAGGATACAAGAGTTGAAAGATTGAATATAACTAGAATCAGTGTGATTGATTCTATAAGCATCAATTTACTTTCTGCACCAGTTTACCAAATGAGACTATTTACATTTATTTGAATTTTTTTGTATTATTTGTAAGATTAATGGCCCCATTCCATCATTTGAATTACATTTTTTTATTCTTTACAAATATGAAATTGAAATACACAGTGAATATACTCCACTGAGGTGATAGTAATGTTACCTATCCTCCAGATGTTAGAAATGAAAGATAAATCCTATTTACCTACTCTAGTTTGGTCTAATGCACAGAATTGGACTGTCCAATTAGCCTGTCATGTAACAGAGTTCTTTCCCAGTAACATGCTCAGAAGCAGCAAAACTGGCAATACTGAGGGCGTCTGCCTGAGTTCTCGCTCATGTCAGATGTGTGTCTCTGTCCAAGATAGGTGAAGACTCTGAATGATGTTTGCAGGCTTTCTCAAATATTGGAAAGCATTTATATTGTAAAACATTTGGATTTTTATTCCAGGAAGTTGTGTAGCTTAAGTGACATTCACCAGAAAACCACGCCCTACAGCTGCTAAATACTGTTTACTGTACAGAATCTTTATCCAGGCCATCTGCTGAGGTTGAGGACTTATCAGAGGCTTATCAGAGAAGTTTTCCCTTCATAAGTCCTTACCACTGGACAAGGACACTTTGATTCTTGACTGGTTTTCTTCTTTCCTGGAGTTTTCTGCTGGCTAAGAGAGTGCATGGGCATCACAGATGCTCAGCTCGTTTCTTTCTGAAGTATACTGTAAAATCAATCCACACATTATCAGAGAAGAGACACTGAAAAGAGAATGCTACATAAGAAGAGCAATATTAAATATTGTTAAAAAAAAAGACAACCAATGTGGAATCCCCAAGCCAAGCATGTTGCCATGTTGTTGCTTCTGATTCATAGTGACCCTCTAGGAAAGAGTAGAACTGTCCCATAGAGTTTTCAAGGTGCACCTGACCTTTCGGTTAGCAGCCATTGGGCTTAACCAATTCAGACTTCAAACTGCTTCAAATCATTCAACTTCTGACCTTTTGGTTAGCAGCTGTTACACTTAACCACTACACCGCCGGGGTTTCCAATCAAGGCAGAAACCGGAAGAAATCGAGGATAGACAGCAGAGAAACAGGCAAAGTTCACAATACCTCTCTAGAAGAAAAACTGCTAATATACAGGTCATTTAAGACTGACTATCAGAACATCAAATTCTGAAGTCTTGAAATTTTCAACTGATAAACCTTGTGGTAACTTTTTGCTCCTGCTCAGTAAGATACCGTTTTGCTAAATTAGTTATCTATGTGGCTTGCTTAACAAAAGGTTGATGATTTAAATCCACCAGATGGTCCTTGGAAACTGCATGGGGCAGTTTCATTCTGACCTCTAGGGTCACCATGAGTAGGACTTGACTCAGTGGCAGTGGGGTGGTTACTTATCAGAGAAAATGTTCAGATTTGTTTGAATGTCTTATTCCATTGACAGTTCTCCCTGTAAATTAATTCAATATCAGCATCTCTTTCCTCAGTGAATATCTTCCAATATTTTCTTAGTTTACCCAGATAAAACGTCTGAACCCTTACTATAGACTACAAAGTTCAATATCGAGTCTCTTGTGAGATCTCCGTGCATAAATAAGCATCTTTAAGTCCTTGAGGACTTGGCTAAGAAACAACCAGGAATTTGGTACATTTGACAATGTAATAACATTTAGTTATGCCTCTGACAGAATGTCAACCAGCTGCGTAGGTAAAACCTTAATATTACCACTTTTCCTTCCTTCCTCCTCTGCTCCCTCCCTCTCTCCTCTCTCCTTCCCTGCCTCTGTCCCTCCCTTCCTTTTTCCCTTCCCACCTTCCTTCCTCCCATCTGTCCTTCCCTGCTTCCTCCCCTTTAGTGGTTTATGTTTTATTTATTATTTTTTTTTATTGTGCTTTAAGTGCAAGTTTACAATTCAAGTCAATTGCTCATTAAAACTTTTAGACACGTGTTTATGAGACCCTAGCTGCTCTTCCTACAATGTGACAGCACATGCCTCTTCTCTACCTTCTATTTCCCATGTCCATTCAACCAGTTCCTGTAACTTTCTGCCTTTTCCTGTTACCTCCAGGCAGGGGCTGCCCATTTAGTTTCATGTACTTCAGCCAAGAAGTACACTCTTTACCAGTATCATTTTATGTCTTAAAGTCCAGCCTAATCTTTGTCTGAAAACTTGGCTTGGGGCATGGTTTTAGTTCTGAGCTAAGAGAATGTACATGGTCATGTTTTCTGGAGTCTTTCAGTCTCAGACACACCATTAAGAGTGGTCTTTTCACTACAACTTAAGTTCTGCACCCTACTTTTCTTCTGCTCTGTAAGGGACTCTCTGTTGTAATCCCCGTCAGAATGATCACTGATGGTAGCCAGCCGCCATCTAGTTCTTCTGGTCTCCGGCTGATGGAGTCTCTGGTTTATGTGATCCTTTCTGTTTCTTGGGCTCATATTTTGTTTGTGTCTTTAGTGCTCTTCACACTGCTTTCTTCCAGGTCATTACCTTTTTTTAATTGTTCCATTGGAGCCCTCATGGTGCAACGGTTAAAAGCCTGGCTGCTAACCTAAAGGTTGATACTTCAAATCTACCAGCTACTCCTTGGAAACCCTCACACACACACACACCCAGTGCCATCAAGTCAAAACCCTACAGGGCAGTTTTCTTCTGTCCTACGAGGTTGCTATAAGTCAGAATTGATTCAATGGCAATGGGGATGGACACATGTGTTACTCATTTTCTTTCCCCATACTTTCCCAACGTTATAGGGAAACTCACCGTATTAATTACAAACTGATTTCCGATAGCTACTCTTTTACCCAAGAGCTTGTAGACTTTTGTTTAAAAATTTTTCAATCACTTTATATATATATATACATTATATTTATATACATAAACACACACACACCTTACTCTGTATTAGTCAATGAGGCTACAGAAATAAAAGCTCATAGAGCAGTCAGCATACTAAAATATTATGATATTAGAATGTACTAGTTACTAAGCACATAAGAGAATATCTAACTCAGTTATACAGTACAAAGAAGAACTTTTAGAGGAAGGATGAACTGAGAGAAAAGAAAAAAAAAGGCAATGTGTTCTAATCTAGGCTCAGGACATTCAATAACACCACTCTGATATTTCCAAAATTTGTATCTCCAGACTTGACCTCTACCCTAAATTCACATTCATATTTCTATTGGAAGATAACTCCACTTGGATATGTAATAGACATCATAAACTAATTTTGTTGTATTTTGTATCCTCATTTCAGAAATGATCATTTCATTTCTTCAAAGGTTCAGTCTGTAAACCTAAAATCATCTTTCGTGTTGGTTTATTTCATAAACTCCTCCACAGTTAATTGTCAATAAATCTTACTGGTTTTGCCTTCAAAGTATAGCTAGATTACAACTCTTCCACCTCACCTGCATTAACCAAGGTCGTGATGGTGTTCAATCTTAGTAAAACATTATTTATATGGCACCAGTTTTTTAATGAATATCTTCAAATATTCTTATTTCACCACAGTAAAATGTCTAAATCCTTACCGTAATCCACAAAGTTCTATGTTATTCTCTCATTGTTTCCTCTCTAAATTCATCAGTTACAATTTTCCTCAAGTTTTTGTGTATATACGTGTTTTCATTTTTCTTGGGTATGTAACTAGCAGTGAAGTTACTGGAAGTAACTCTACATTCAACTGTTCAAGAAACTACTAGACTGTTCTATAAAGTGACTGTACCATTTTATGTTCCCGCCATTGATGCATGAAGATTGTAGAGTGTCCATACCCTCAGCAACATTTGTTATTATCTATTCTTTCCTTTATACTCATCCCAGTGTATGTGGTAAAGTATCTCATTGTAGTTTTGATTTGCATCTCCCCGATTTCTAATAATGTTAAACATCTTCTCAAGTGCATATTGGTCATTTGCATATCTTTTTTAAAGAATGCTTCATTCTGATTTTTTACTTAGTTTTTAATTGAGCTATTTTTAATGCACAAGAATGATAAAAATGATACAAAGCTTGTAGTTACTTAAAGTCAAACAGATTATGGAAGATATTTTATGCTCCATGTTGTAAACTTACCTAAACAAGTCACATTTTCAAGTGTATCATTCAAGAATTCTCCTCTCTTTCCAATTTGCATAATAAATCCTACTCAACTGAATCTTCTCATACCTTCTTTTTAACCAGATTTCCCCCGACTGATATTTTGATCCTTCTATTTAACAGATATATTCTAAAATGCCATCACCCTCCACAACTAGGTGACTTATTAATTAGTTCTTCAAATAAATCAGATGCACATATTCATATTTTTAAAAATATAACCATAAAGGAGAAAATAAATAAAAATCCTATTCTAATAAGCACAAAGACATAGTTTTCCTTTCCCTTAAGAGGTTAGATTACTGTTTCAGTCTACTGTCAAACATTTTCTTTTACTTGTGCAGTCCAACCAAAATTCACTGTATACAAACTCTGAAATTTATACTGTTCCTTATCTTTTTCTTAATAGAATTCACTGTTTTTTGAACATCCACTGTGTGCTAAGTGTTTTACTAAATTTCTTTCATTCATGACCTCACTTAATTCTCATAACACTTTGTGAGTTTGATATTATTATTTACAGTCTATAGAAGAAGAGACTGAAATTAAGCTAAAAATTTTACTAATACAACTACATTGTTTAAACATCACTTCTTCCAGTTGGCGTGGAATTTTCTTCAAAACTTTTTCCCATGCGCTTTTAGCAAGAAATCTCTTAAAATGAGTAAGCCTAAAACCAAACCCACTGCTGCAGAGTCAGTTCCATGTCATAGTAGTCCTATAAGACATAGTAAAACTGCCCCACAGTGCTGCTAAAGAGCTCCTGTTGGATTTGAACTGCTGACCTCTTGGCTAGCAGACATAGAACTTAACCACTACACCATGAGGATATCTCTTTAATTAACTATCCACCCATAAATGTTGAATCTGTTCTTCAAAGTCCAATTTTAAGTATTTTTGGTTCCTGGTGGTGTAGAGGTTAAATGGTATGGCTGCTACCGAGAAGGTTGGCAGTTCAAATCCACCAGACACTCTCAGAAACTCAGTGAGGCATTTCTACCCGGTCTATATGGTCACTGCGAGTCAGAATTGACTCAGCAGTAGTGGGTTTTGTTTGGGTTTTTATCTTTTAAGTGGTTAAGTACATGACTACTAAATGAAAAGTTGGCTGTATAAACTCACCAGCCACTGTAAAGAGAAAGGATGTGGCAGTCGTTTCCATAAATCTTTGGAAGCCCTGTGGTGCAGTTCTACTTAATCCTCTAAGGTTGCCATGAGATGGATTTGATCCTAACAGGTTTGATTTAGGTTTGTAACATTGTACTTAGTCTAAAACACTTTGTTATACGTGTAGAATACTTCTGTTGTGTTCCACATACATTCCATATCTTCTACCTTAATACTAAATTATTTGAGTGCAGAGGGGTGTGAGTGTTCTTCATGTCTCCATCTCTACTTATTTCAGCACACAGTGTGTCCAATAGGCTACTGAGTTTCTTCTGCTATAGTTAAAGATATATTGAGTATTTCCTAGTGTCTTACAGGGAATTACGTAGGATAAGAACATTTACAGTTTATTCCATTATACAATCTTGCCTCTCACATGAATTTTATCCTAAGTCTCCAAGAACCCTTTGAATCTAGCAATACATGTTTTTAATTTTAATTGTAAAAAATAACATTAAGCTGGGAGGGTTTCTTCAATAGCTGGTGTTACTATTATTGTTTATGTTTTTCCCCACTCCTAGATGTTCGGGGGGGGGGAAGAAAAAGCAGGGAAGCATGAAAGAAGAAACAGAAAAGAATATGAAAAGAAAGGAGGAAAGAAAGAAAACAATTTCTCTGTTATAAATACATTTGTACAAGAAAAATTTATGGTCCCTCAGACATTCGACCTTGCTCAATTAATTGTCCTCATGACTATACTCCTGCAAACAAAAAATTTAAAATGATGACTTAGAATTACTGACATCTGGAGGCCTCCGAAATAGCTCTAATTCATACATATCCATGACATATCAGGGCGGGTGATACATTTTAGGATGATGAGCTTATTCCTATTTCCAGAAAAGCTTGTCATTGGTTGCTTCATTTTATTTTATTTCCCTTTATAATGACAAAAAAATCACAAAATTTTCTCCAGAGAGTTTTAGTAATTGACAGTAAGTAGGATGTATATCTTAACTTGACTGTTTTGATACCTTTATGTCCGTAGCAAATATTTTAATCTGTTTGCTTTTAGATAACCTTAAAAATGGGGGGGGGGGCCGGGAATCACTCCTAGGTCATTTGATGAGGAAGAAAATGTGTCACAGTCAGGGGTGAGGATTACAAACGAGGGTGTTATTTTCCACAAGTTGCAAACAGGAGAAAATTTATATGGGATCCTTAACTAAATGCCAGTGAAGTCTCCGACTAAGGTGGTGAAATCAAACGCCCTTGAGTTTACTGCAGTCCTGACTAAATCTTGCTTCTTTTGTTTCAGTAAAACAACTTATCAGGGACTCTTCCACAAGGGAGATGATCAAACATAGTCTGCAGAATTTGTGGTTTTCCTAAGTGCTCCTAAAGATGTTGTCTATATTCAACAAACACAATTTCAATACATTTGTAAGTTCACTATACAAAGATTATAAAACAAAGAAGCAAAACCACAACCCAAAATACCTACCCACTGCAGCTGAGTCAATTCTGACTCATAGCAACTCTATAAGACAGAGTAGAAGTGCTGCATAGAGTTTCCAGGGAGCACCTGGCTGATTAACTACCGACCTGGTAATTAGCAATTGTAGCCCTTAATCTCTGTGCCCTGACGGTTTCCAAAACTACCACAAACCTCAAAACCATTCAGGTTAATACAAGCAGTTAAGAAAATTCAAAAGTCTATGTTGCCATGGGTACAAATGCCAATGTGACCATGTGATCTGGATTAAACCTTGAGTTCCAAGTAAGATAAAGAACCTGAAGCTGATAGTCACACATCATGTCAAGGACCTTGGGTCAGGGCTGGGAACAAGATCCCAGATCAGTAGTACTTACTGAATGCTGAAGAAGAAAAGAAAAATTCTGTCTAGAGAAAAGCTACCTCAGTACAGGCCCTTATGATATGCTACAGATTGTGTTCAAATAATGAAGCACTTAAAATAACAGTTTCCAAACACACACAAAAATCATTCACTACCAGCAAGAGTTCATAGAATCAACAAACAGATTTATGTCCCTAATGACTTCCGAGATTCAGTTACCGGCAACAAAATATAAAATAATCAAGTAGAAGATACAAATGCGTCTTTCCCCTTCTCTTCCTTTGGTTCCTTCGTGTTTTTAGTCATAGAATATCAAACAAAAACAAATTTACAAATGTTCATTAATTTTGGACATAGACTTTGTAGTAAGAAAACCTCAGATGGATATCTTTGAAGAAACGCATTCCAATGAAATGTATAGCTTAATATTTATTTTCTTGTATTCACTGTTTTTTTAAAGAAAAACCTTTATAAAATGAATTATACTCATGTTCATTTCAACACAGACCTCTGTTAGATAATCTTTTCTAAGAAGCGTGTATTACATCATTTACTCAACATGATGCTAGGGTTGCAAATTTACCAAATAAAATGCAGAAGGCCCACTCAAATTTGAATTTCAAGTGGATAGTGAATAATATCTAAATATGTACATGTGTCAAAGGAGCATATAACTAGACTTAATTGTTTTACCTGATAACCACACACAGAAGGCCTACGCTAGGTTCCTAGTGATGCAAGGGATGATAAGATAGGTACAATCTTTGTCTTCATGAATTTTATTATTAGTAGTGGCTTGATAAAATGTGTGTGTGTGTGTGTGTGTGTGTATAAATAGTTTAAAATGAAAGAAAACACCTGTACTGCACTTCTTAGAGATACCAGTGTGTCTGATTAAAATATATAGTTATATGATACTCCATCAGAAAAGCTCTGATTTCCTAATTCAGTGTCTGTTGTAATTTGAATATACAGTTAAAATGTAAAGCTGTCATTATGTCTGTACACATTTTTCTAACTATCCCAAGCTTGTTTCTAAGAGTGTTGATCTCTAAGTAGTTAATTCTGAAATACGTAAGTCATTGTTACTATACATGTTCCCCTACTTTAGTTAAATCATAGTAAGGTTTTATTCTGAGACTATCAGTGAAATTTGAAACTGACAGTAAATGCTAAAATGAGTTTTTGGAATCTAGTTAGGTCACTACATGAAGAAAATGTTTAAGTAGTCTGTACTAGTAGCCAGAGAAGGTACATGTCTTAATTACCTAGTGGTGCTGTAACGGAAAGGACACAAGAGAGTGACCTGAACGACAGAAATTTCTTTTCTCACTCTTTAGGAGGCTAGACGTCTGAATTCAGTGATCTGGCCTCAGAATAAGCATTTTTCTCTCTGGTAGATTTGAGAAAATTCCTTGCTCTCTTTTCAGCTCCTGTTTCTTAGTTTCTTGGAGATCTCATTTGGTGCTTTGTCTATGTTCCCCAAACTGCTTGCTTGGTTGATCACTTGCTCAGTTTGCTCTTTCATGTCTCAAAATAGATTGACTTAAAACGTACCCTACACTAATACTACCTCTAAACATAAAAAAAAAAGAGATTCCATTCCCAAATGGGACTATAATAACAGATACACTGTTGCAGTGTGCTGTCAAGTCAATTTCGATTCACAGCAATCTTTTAAGACAAAGAACAAACCCCAAACCCACTGGCATCCCATTGATTACAGCTCATGGTGACTCTACAGGACAGAGTAGGACCACCCACAGAGTTTCTGAGGAGCACCTGGTGGATTCCAACCTCAAACCTTTTGATTAGCAGTCACGGCACTTAATCACCACACCACCAGAGATTCCACAGGACAAAGTAGAACGGCCCAATGGGGTTTCCAAGGAGCAGCTGCTGGATTTGAACTGATGACATTTTGGTAGTAGCCTAAGCACTTAACCACGTTGCCACCAGGGCTGCAACCACAGAGAAAGAAGTTACAATTTACAACATATAGTTGTAAGCCCATAACAATGTATTAAATGAAGAACAAATCATAAGAAATGAAACTAAATAAGTACCTTATTTAGAATTATTTTTCTCAAGTTGTGATGGAAATTTACTTTTCATAGCCTAGAGAAAAAAAAAGCAATAATGTGCAAATCTGGTTCAGAATTGGAGTTCTATATCTAGAACATACTTTCAAAATCCCATAATACAGGCAATTCGATATCTCCTCTATTGCCAGTGTTTGTAATTATGTCTCGTTCCTAATTCAACAGAAATCATTCTCTCATATGTTCACAGGAGGAAACTGCCTCCAACAGCAATTTTTAGAGTGATGTCTTTTGTCATCTTGCTTACAGTTCTAAATCATATTTATAAACAACTTTTTTTCTTCTTTTTTAAGTTCTCAACATATCTGATCTCTTAGTTGTTTGTCAACAAGCCTTACATTGGTGACAGACTTCTCAAAAATTCCAGGGCTAGACAAGATAATTTTAGACCTAGGAATTTTAACTTACACTAGACTGCATGAGAAAGGAACATAGAAAATAGATACACAAAGGAGATACACTTGAATTGATGCTTTTTTATTACTCTATCGTTGTTAGGTAATAGATTCTCTATTTCTGTCATTCTGACTGCAATTACTATTATGTGCGTATGTGCCAGATAGATAAGCACACAACACAAAACACCCTGTTTATTTGATACAGCAACTGATGAAACTGTATTTATTCATTGAGTAATTTTCTTATCTTCTTCTGTTTTAGTTATCTGGAACAGCTATAACAGAAATATCACAAGTGAATGGCTTTAACAAAGGGAGATATATTTTCTCACAGAAAAGTCCAAATTCAGGGCATTAGCTACAGGGGTAATCTTCCTCTGTGGCTTCTGGAGGAAGGTCTTTGTTGTCAGTCTTCCCCTGGAGCAGGTGTTTCTGAGGTGCAGTGATCCCAGATCTAAATGATGTGCTCTGCTCCTGGCACTACGTCTTTCATGATGATGTGAGGTGCCCAACTCTTAGCTTCCTTCTCTTTCCTTTATATCTGAAGAGATTGCCTCAACGTACAATACAATCTTACACATTGAATCCTACCTCACCAACACAACTTCCAGTCATTCTTCCTCATTAACATCCTAGAGGCAGGATTTACAACACATAGGTGTATCAAACAGTACTGGAATTATGGCCTAGCCAAACCACTACATTTTGGGGGGGACACAATTCAATTCATGACATCTTCACAGTACAAGCATAGATCTTGCAAGTAGCTGAAAATCCTTAAAGAGAAAATATTTCAGGATTGAAATCAGTACAGAAAAAGCAACTTCCCCATTTCTTATTTTACTGGCTTATCTTCTGCAAAGAGTAAATGAGACATCAGGGAGAAAAAATACGGGAAAATCAGAAGATTGTTTAAAAGATCAAGCTTTGCACGGATATATTTGCCTAGCAAGCATTTGAAAATGAGGAAAGAGAGAGAGAAAAAGTGACCTAGGAAATAAAGAAATGGGGGGAAAAAGTGATCTAGGAAGTAAGGAAATGGGTGGAAAAGTGACAACAGGGAATCCAGTTAATGTTAACGTTGATTTGAATTGGAATTGGGCCAGCTACTTAAAACAAATGTTAGTATGACATGTTTCCAAGAGAATGTATTTTATTGTCCAAAAAGAAACTAATTTCACTGAACTATGTGGGAAGAGTACTTTAAATAAAAAGAATTTCTGAGAATAGAATGTTATTTGAAACTCAAATGAGAAAGTAGAATGTATTGTGACATATCCTGTATCTTGTTTTCAATTTAATAGCTTTCCATGCATACATTTTTTTCTAGAAACAGTTTAGAATGTACTTACGTTTTTGATTATTCTCCCCATTTCCTATTTTTCTCTGTAAAGCACTTTCTATAGTTAGATCAAGTTTTGTTCATGCCAAGCCAAAGCCAAGTGCCATCGAGTCATAGGCATGCTTTTATAGCAAGCTGGGGGTATTATCTTGAGTGTGTGTTCTCTGTTGGATGTCAGGCTATCAGAGTGTCTCTCAAAACTGGCTATGCTGGATTTTTGGAATAAAATAGAAAAAATATGTATACATACATACAGTATATATGTACATATATCTGCATATATACATATACATGTACAATATATGTGTGTGTGTGTGTGTGCGTGCGTGTGTGTATATATGTATATATACACACACAGACTACTGTGGTTCAGATTCATAACCGTATAAGTATGTGCATTGATTTCACATCCAGAAGAATATTAAGAAAGTTTACAACAGCAATGATGGTTAATAATTGCTACATGCCAACTTTGTGTTGTTTTCTTATTCTCAGATTATCTCATTTAATCCACTCACAAACCTTATAAGTTAGACACTACTAACGACTCCTTTATAAATGTAAGGAGATCAATCTTAACATGCTTTAAGTAGCTTTCCCACAGATAGGAAGGGGTAGAGGCAATATTTACTCTAAAAAGTTCTGATGTCAAAGTCAGTATACACATGTAATGCCTACCTTATATCCTTTCAACAACAAAAAAGAACAAATGAAACACAGGGCAACTTTAGGAAGAAGAACAAGAGAGATCTAAAATGACACTATAAAACCAAGTACCAAACCAAACCAAACCTACTGCCGTTAAGTTGATTCCAACTCGTACTGACCGTACAAGACAGAGTAGAACTACCCCATACACACTATAAATATACTACAAAAATCTATTCTTTTCAAACAAACCACAAAGTACTCTTGGCATTATAGAAACCATTACAAAAATCTAGTCAGTTATGCATTTTAAGGATCCTATGATATAAAAAAAATATTTCTCAGTTAAAACTGTTCTCAGAAATGAGACCAGTCAGATATTCTGTATAATCTACTTTCAAAAGGACATTATTTTAGGTAATGCACAATATTCTAAAATTAAAACCAGGCAATAATTAAAAACAAAAAAAAAAATCCTTACTGGAGAATACAAGTGAGGATGGACTTCGTAAGATAATTTCTTAAGTTATCTGTCATAGTGTAATTCAATAAAGCATGTCATTGCATCAGAAAAACCTAATATATTTAATGTAATGAAAACAGAAGCCTGTGTAGTGAAGTTAGGATCATCAAGCATTCTGATCTGAGTGGAAAACACAAGCGACTCTTAGAGCATGCAGAAGGATGGATAAATTGCACGCACTTCAAGCACTCTGAGTAGCAAAGAACTAAGATTACAATTCACTGCTAATCATGTTTTAAAGAGGAAACTATCACTTATGTGTAATATAAACCTCTTAATAAGGAAAAAAAGGAGTTGGATTAGTATTGTCTTATGAAAACTTCGGAGTTATAATAGAGTGGTTGTAAAAGAATGTGCTGACTCCTCTCAGACGGGAAGCAGGGGATTCTCACTGTCAGTAGTAAAGGAGGAAACAAACAAGTCAATAAAAATTTAATACAGGCCAGTGAGAACTGGAAAGCCTGGTGGCATAGTAGCTAACAGCTATGGCTGCTAACCAAAATTTGGCAGTTCAAATCACCAGCGTTCTTTGGAAACACTATGGGGCAGTTCTACTCTATCCTATAGGGTTGCTGTGAGTCGAAATCCACTCAACAGCAATGGTCTAATGAGAAATTTCACAAAGCCTACGTTAAAAATTTTTCAATAGATTAGTAAAACTGTCCTAATATCTTAAGAACTGTTAACTGTTGATTTATAAGCCCTTCTCAAACATTTGATTTGTCTATTTTTCCAGAAAAACAGTCAGTTATAAGTAGACAACAAAACAAACCCACTGCCATCAAGTTGATTCTGACTCATAGCAACCTTATAGGTTGGTGTAGAACTGTCCCATAGAGATTTCAAAGAGAATTTGGTGGATTTCAGCTGCCAATCTTCTGGTTAGCAGCTGTAGCACTTAACCTTCATACTACCATGGTTTCCAAGTAGACAAAAGGAGCTCACAAACATATGAACATAAGTTATAAATCCCAGCAAACAACCAAAGAAGAAACAGAAAAAAGCTATTAAAGTAAACTACAGTAATTCAGTAAAGTGTGTTGTTGTAGCTGAAAAGCTTAATATATTTACTGTATCATTATTACACTAGTCAACACATTAATACCTGTGGAGCCCTTCAGACACTGTCAGTCACAGAGTAAGCATTCTGTTTTTAGATACTTAAGAAATGCCTAGTTATCAACTTCCCCAGTTTTGTTCACATGACTACAATTGTGTTGCTTGTTTTTTAAATTGTGCTGTAAGTTAAACTTTACAGAGAAAATCAGTTTTTCATCCAGTTATACACAAACTGTCTTGTGACGTTGGTTGCAGTTGCTATGATGTGTCACTGCTCTCACCTTCCACACCACACCTTCCCGCTTCCATCCATCAGTTTTTTGTGTCTCTGCCTGCTTTTTTCTGTCCATTTTTGCCCTTATTACCTTCTTGGAGCCCCCACTTGTCTGTCAGTGGAAGCTTGTTTGTTGCTGTGGTGCTGGAAGCTATGCCACCAGTGTTTAGATATCAGCAGGGTCCCCCAGTGGAAGACAGATTTTGGCTGAGCTTCCAGACCAGGACAGATTAGGAAGAAGGACCTGACTCTACTTCTGCAAAGAATTATCCAGGGAAAATCTTATGAATAGCAGCTGAACATTGTCAGACACAGTACCGGAAAATGAGTATCTAAGTTTGGAAAGCCCTCAGAAGAGGACTGTGGGAGAGATGCCTCCTCAATACAGAGTCAACCTAAATAACATGGATGGAGTAAAGCCTTCATGATCTTCATCTGCTGATGTAGCATGACTCAAAATGAAAATAAACAGTTGCAAACATCCATTAATAACTGGAACATGGAATGTATGAAGTATGAATCTAGGAAAATTGGACATCATCAAAAATAAAATGAAATGCATAAACATCAGTAATCTAGTCATTAGGCAGCTGAAATTGGCCAATGTTGGCCATTTTGAATCTGACAATCATATAGTCTACTATAATGGGAATGAAAGCTTGAAGAGTAATGATGTTGCATCATCACCAAAAAGAACATTTCAAGATCCGCCCTGAAGTACAAAGGCCAGTTAATAGGATTATTATTCAAATTTATACACCAACCACTAAGGCCAAAGATGAAGAGATTGATGATTTTTGTCAGCTTCTGCAGTCTAAAATTGACTGAACATGCAATCAGGTCACACTGATAATTACTGTTGACTGGAATGAAAAAGTTGGAAACAAAGAAGGAAAGGTAGTTGGAAAATATGGCCTCAGTGATAGAAATAATGCCAGAGAGAACATGATAGAATTTTGAATGGCTAATGACTTCTTCATTGCAAGTGCCTTTTTTTAACCGACACAAATGGTGACTGTACACATGGACCTCACCAGATGGAATGCACAGGTAACAAATAGACTACATCTGTGGAAAGATGATGGAAAAGCTCCCTGTCAGCAGTCAGAACAAGACTAGGTACCAACTATGGCACATATCATCAATTACTCACATGCAAATTCAAAATTAAAACAAGTACACAAGAGACAAAGTACAGCCTTGAGTATATCTCTCCTAAGTTTAAATACCACCTCAAGAACAGATTTGATATGTTGGCCACTAATGACCAAAGACCAGATGAATTGTGGAACGACATCAAAGACATCATCCATGAAGAGAGAAAGAGGTCATTAAAAGGAGAGGAAAGAAAGTAAAGACCAAAGTGGATGTCAGAAGAGACCCTGAAACTTGCTCTTGAATGCCAGGCAGCTAAAGTAAAGGAAGGAATTGAGAAGTAAAAAAACCTAAACAGAAGATTTCAAAGGGTAGCTCGAGAAGACAAAATAAAGTATTATAATGACATATGCAAAGAGCTGGAAATGGAAACCGGAAGGGAAGGACACATTCTACATTTCTCAAGCTGAAAGAACTAAAGAAAAAGTTCAAGCCTCACATCACAATAGTGAAGGATTCTACAGGGAAAATAATAAATGACTCAGAGAGCATCAAAAGAAGATGGAAGGAATGCACAGAGTCATTATACCAGAAAGAACTGGTCGATGTTCAGCCATTTGAGGAGAAAGCACATGAGCAGGAACCAATGGTACTGGAGGAAGAAGTTGAAGCTGCATTGAAGGCATTGGACAAAAACAAGGCTCCAGGAATTGATGGAATATCAACTGAGATATTTCAACAAACAGATGCAGCACTAGAGGAGCTTACTCATCTCTGTCAAGAAATTTGGAGGACGTCTACCTGGCTAGCTGACTGGAAGAGATCCATAATTAAGCCCATTCTAAAGAAAGGTGATTCAACTGAATGTGGAAATTACCAAACAATATTGTTAATATCACATGCAAGTAAAATTTTGCTCAAGATTTTTCAAAAGTGACTGCAACAGTACACTGAAAAGGAATGGTCAGAAATTCAAGATGCATTCAGAAGAAGATGTGGAACTGGGCACATCATTGCTCATGTCAAACTGATTTTGGCTGAAAGCAGAGAATACCAGAAAGATGTTTACCCGTGTTTCATTGACTATGCGAAGGAGTTTGACTGTGCAGATCATAACAAATTGTGGCTAACATTGCATAAAATGAGAATTCCAGGACACTTACTTGTACTGTTAAGGAATCTGTATATGGATCAAGAGGCAGTTATGCAAACAGAACAAGGGGACACCACATAGTTTAACGTCAGGAAAGGTGTGTGTCAGGGTTGTACTCTTTCACCATGCATTTTCAATCTGTGTGCCAAGTGAATAATCCAAGAAGCTGGATTATATGAAGAAGACAAGGAATCAGGATTGGTGAACGACTTATTAACAACCTGTGTTATGCAGACTACACCACCTTACTTGCTGGAAATGAAAAAGATTTGAAACACTGACTGACAAATATCAAGGACCACAGCCTTCAGTATGCATACTCAGCATCAAGAAAACAAAAATCCTCACAGCTGGACCAGTAAGCAACGAGAAAGGATTGAGTTTGTTAAGGATTTCATTTTACCTGGGTCCACAACCAATGCCTATGGAAGCAACAGTCAAGAAACCAAAAGACACACTGCACTGGGAAAATCTACATCAAAGAGTCTCTTTAAAGTATGGAAAAGTAAAGAAGTCTCCTTTACTCCTGACCCAAGCCGTGGCATTTTCAATCACATCATACACATGCAAAAGCTAGACAGTGAACAAAGAAGACAGAAGAATTGATGTCTTTGAATTGTGGTGCTGGAGAAGAATGTTGAATGTACCATGGACCGCCAAAAGAACAAACAGATCTGTTCTGGGAGAAGTACAACCAGAGTGCTCCTTGGAAGCAAAGATGGTAAGACTGCATCTTACATACTTCAGACATGTTGTCAGGAAGGATCAGGCCCTGGAGTAGGACATCATGCTCGGTAGAGTGGAGGGTCAATGAAAAAGTGGAAGACCCTCAATGAGATGGATTGGCAGAGTGGCCGCAACAATGGGCTTAAGCATAATAATGACTGCGGACATGGCGAAAGACTTGGCAGCATTTCCTCATATGTTTGTTAACCACCTGTAAAACATGTTTCTATTTATTCATCAACTACAATCATTTGTCAGTTTATAATGAAAATTGTTACAACCCCTGAAGTCTGAAATTGATCAGACATGCAAAGAAGATACAATGATAACTACTGATGTCTGCAATGCGTAATTGGAAACAAAGAAGTGTTGATAGTTGGAAAATACAGGCTTGATGATAGAAATGCCATCAGAGATCACGATAGAATTTTGTGAGACCAGTGACTCTACATTGAAAATATCTTTTTCTCAACAACGTTAAAAAGAACTATACATGCAGATGCTACCCGTTAGGATACACAGAAATCAAATCTACTATGTCTATGGAAAGACATAACAGACAAGTTTAGTATCATCAGTCAGAACAAGGCCAGGAGCTGACTACAGAACAGAATACCAATTGCTTGTATGGAAGCTGAAGCTGAAGCTGAAGCTGAAAAAATGAAAAGTAGCCCATTAGAGCAAAAGTAGGAATTTGAAAATATCTCACCTGAATTTAGAGGCCACATCAATAATAGATTTGTTGTTACCGAACACTAATGACTGAAGAGCAGATGAGATTCAGGAAAGGACCAAGGGCATCGTACATGAAGAGAACAAGTTGTTAAAAAGATGGGAAAGAAAGAAAAGAATAAAAGGTATGTCAAAAGAGACTGAAACTGCTCTTGAACATTGAGTAGCTAAAGCAAGTGGAAGCGGTGAAGTAAAAGAGCTGAACAGAAAATTTCAAAGGGCAGCTGAAGAAAATGAAGTAAAACATTATGGTGAAATGTGCAAAGACCTGGAATTAGACACCAAAAGGGAAGAATTCACTCAACATTTCTCAAAATGAGACAACTGAAGCAAAATATGAAACCTTAAATTTCAGTATTGAAGGATACGATAGGCAAAATGGAGTCCTGGTGGCGTGGTGTTTAAGAACTTAGCTGCTAACCAAAAGGCTGGCAGTTTGTAGCCACCGGCCGCTCACTGAAAACCCTTCAGGCAGTTTTATTCTGTCTATTAGAGTTGCCTTGAGTCAGAATCCACTCAACAACAATGAGTTTTATGGGAAAAACATTGAGCGATGCAGATAGCATCGAAAGAAGATGAGAAGAGTACACAGAATCACCACCGTATCAACAAAATGGGTAGACATTCAAAACTTTCAGAAGATACCATATAATCCAGAATTGGTGGTACTGAAGGAAGAAGTCCAAACTGCACTGAAGGCATTGGCTAAAAACAAGGACCCAGAAAGTGTCAGAATAGCATCTGAGATTCTTCAACAAAAAGATGAAACACTCGAAATTCTCATTCTTTTCTGCCAAATTTCTTGGGAGGAGATCAGTACACTTTTAATTACGGTCAGCATACTATCTTCCAGATGAGCCCATGTTATGAGATGTTTCCTAAGATTATCATTGTTCTTTTTTTTTGTTTTAATAGTCATTAAGTGAAAGCATAGAACCTAAATTAAGTTTGAATGCCCACGTATCTGCAGTTCCTTCTGCTCTCCTTACCCGGTGACACCACACTCCTCTTTTCCTCTCTATACATTTCATATTCTGTTAACAATCTCCTGTGTCCTCCTCTCTACCCTCTCCTCTCCCTTCTAGTAACAGGCCAGTAGTACAGCATCCTATAGATCATACAAATATAAAGTATATACACTACTCGGTCACTTTCTGTCCCTGAGTCCAACTCATTCCTGTCCAAAGATTTGACCTCAGTAATGTTTTCTGGTCAAGGGCAGCAGCAAGTCTAAGAGCCATGCTCTCAGAACTCCCAGGCCTTCAGACCATCAGTTGCAGTCTTTTAGTGGAGTTCTCAAGGTGCACCCCACTTTTTCTCATGTTGCCAATGGGACATGATATTGTGTGCCCCATCACGGCTGTCTTTGGTGATGGCCGGGAACCATTGGCTTCTTGCGCTCACATGTTGATATACTCACCCATTCGCGTGGGTCCTTCTGTCTTCTGGGCTCTTTTTTCCTCATGTCTTTGTCATCCTTTGTGATCATCTATTCTGTATGAGTTGGGACCGTTTGGAGTATCTCATATTTCAGCTTGCTAGCTTTTAAGACCCCAGACACCCCTCACCAATAAGGGGTCCAGAAGACTCTCTTAGCAATAGGCTAGTTATGCCAACTGGCCTCAACGTCACCTGAGACAATGGTTCCCAGAACCTAGCCCCGGCTACTCTATCTTTGCAGTACTAGGTTAAGATTAGAAGAGTTTTCACTTCATGTTGAAGTCCAGTTAAGTTGATCTTCTTTCTGGTGTGTGCTGTCACTGCATTCACCCAACCAAATTTCTATAAACTGTCTACTCTGTAATCAGCCCTCTCCCTCCTTCCCTCTCCTCCCTTTCAGCTACCCAAGTCTTTTCTTCCATACATGAGTCTGGTTTTAAGTCCTTATAGTAGGGTTCTCATACAATAATTGTCCTTGTGCCACTGCTTTCACTCAACATGTCTTCTAATTGAAAACAGATTATTAGATGCTTCCTAAAATCATTGTTGTTCTTTATCATTGTATACGTAGTATACAATGTATACTACTGAGTATACGTACCATAGTTTGTTTATCCAGTCATTTGTTGTTGGGCATCTGGGTTGATTCCACCTTTTAGCTATTGTGGACTGTGTTGCAACAAACATTCATCTGCATGTACCTGTTTGTGCAGCTGCTCTTGATTCTGTAGCATATATTCTGAGTAGTAGGATTGCTAGATCAAATGGTATATCTATTTCCAGCTTTTTAAGAAGTGCCAGATTGATTTCTGAAGAGGTTGTGCCACTTTTCAGTCCTACCAGCAGTGTAGGAGAATTTCCATTTCTCCACAGCCACTCCAGAATTTGTTGTTTTGTGTTTTTTGGATCA
This sequence comes from Heterohyrax brucei, assembly GCA_028571685.1. NCBI lineage: Eukaryota > Metazoa > Chordata > Mammalia > Hyracoidea > Procaviidae > Heterohyrax > Heterohyrax brucei. The sequence continues at coordinate 56,824,356 of CM053145.1, read as the reverse complement.
TGGCCAATCTTGTTGGGGTGAGATAGTATCTCATTGTAGTTTTGATTTGGGTTTCTTCAATAACTAATGATTGTGAGCAATTCCTCAGGTGTCTTTTGGCTTCCTGGATATCCTCTTTAGTGCACTGTTTGTCCATCTCCTTTGCCCAATACTTCATTGGGTATTTCCCCTTTTCTTGTTGATATTTTGTAGTATCTTGTAGCTTATGGAGATCATACGTCAATCGGACATACAGTTGCCAATAATTTTTCCCATTCTGTAGGTGATCTTTCAATTCTTTTGATAACATCTTTAAACGAGCAAAAGTGTTTGTTTCTTAGTAGTTCTCATTTATCTATTTTCTCTTCTGTTGATCATCCTTTATCACATTTTGAACTCTAAGTTGTGTATTAAAACTTCCATTGTTGACTCCACTTTTTTCTTGAATTTTTATTGTTTTAGGTTTGATATTTGTGTCTTCTATTTGATTTCTATTGTTTTTTGTGTAGGATATGAGATATGGGTCTTGTTTCAATTTTTTGTAGATGGATATCAATTTTGCCAGCACCGTTTGTTAAAGGGACTGTTTTTCCCCAAGTTTGCAGTATTGTGGCCTTTGTTGAACGTCAACTATTCATAGGAGAATGATGGCATCTCTGGGTCTCAGCCCTGTTCCTTTTGGCTATATGTCTCCTTCTGTACCAGTACCAGGCAGTTTTGACTACTGTTGCAGTGTAACATGTTCTAAGGTCAGGTTGTGTGAGGCCTCCCACTGTTTTCCTCTTCTTCATTAGTGCTTTTCTTATCCAGGGTTTCTTCCTTTTCCAACATTGGTGATTTGTTTCTCCATCTCATTAAAAAATGTCACTGGAATTTGTATTGGGATTGCATTGTGTATGTTCACCACTTAAGGTACCGTAGCCATTTTCACAATGTTAAGTCTTCCTATTCATGAGCGGGGTATGTCCCCCCATTTATGTAAAACTCTCTTGCTTTCATTCAGTAAGTTTTTGTAGTTTTCTTTGTACTGGTCTCTTAGTTCTCTAGCTAGATTTATTGCTAGATATTTTATCTTCTTGAGGGCTATAGTAAATGGTATTGATCTGGTGATTTATTCTCTAATGATCTCTTTGTTGCAATAAAGGAATACTACTGATTTACTTATGTTTGTCTTGTATTCTGATACTTTACTCTTCTATTAGTTTTAGTGCATTACTTATGTATTCTTTAGGATTCTCTGTGTATACAAGCATATCATCTGCAAATAGGGAGACTTTTAGTTCTTCTTTGTCGACACGGTGCCCTTTATTTCTTTGCCTTGTTTAATTTTTCTGGACACAACTTCTAGTACATTGTTGAATAGAAGTGTTAACATTGGCTTCCTTGTCTGGTTCTCCTTCTCAAGGGGTAATTCTTTCAGTTTCCATTCAGTATGATGTAGGTGGTTGACATTGTGTAGATGCCCTTTATTGTGCAAGGAATTCACCTTCCATTTCTATTTTACTGAGAATTTTTAACATCAGTGGATGTTGGACTTTGTCAAATGTCTTTTCTACATCAACTGACAATATCAGATGATTCTTACCTTTTGTTTTATTTATGTGGTTGATCACATTGCTTTTCTGATGTTGAACCAGGCTTGTATCCCTAGTATGAATTCAACTTCATCACAATGCATTATTTATTTATTCTGATATATTGTTGAATTCTATTGACAAGGATTTTGGGAAGCTTTTTGCATCTATGTTCATGAGTGATATTGGTCTGTAATTTTCCTTTTTTTGTGGGATCTTCCCCTGGCTTGGTATCAGGGTTAAACTGGCTTCATAGAATGAACTGAGAGTATTTCATCCCTTTCTACGCTGTGAAACAGTCTCAGTAGTACCAGAGTTACCTTCTCTAAAAACTTGATACAACTTTCCAGTGAATCCATCTGAGCCAGAGCTTATTTTGGTTGGTAGTTTTCTGATGACTTTTTCAATGTCTTCCTTTGTGATGGAATTCTTAAGTTGTTTTACTTCTCCTTGTGATAATTTCGGTAGGTGATGTGAATCTAGGAATTTGTCCATTTCCTCTAGCTTTGCAAATCTGTTAGAGTACAGTCTTTCATAGTATTGTTAGCATACCTTTGATTTCAGTTGGGTCTGTTGTGACTGCTCTCATTTCATTTCTTAATCAGTTTTTTTTTTGTTTCCTCTCCTGTTTTTCCTTCATAAGTTTAGCAAGTGATTTGTCAATTTCTTTGATCTTTTGAAAAAAACAGCTTTTGATTCTGTTAATTTTTTTAGTTGATCTCCTATCCTCTAATTCATTTAGTTCTGCTCTAATTTTTATTATTTGTTTTCTTCTAGTGCCTGGGGGGTTCCTCTGTTGCTCTCTTACTACTTGTTCAAGCTGTAGGGTTAATTCTTTGGTTTGCATCCTTTCTTCCTTCCAGGTGTGTGCATATATCCAGATAAACTGACCTCTGAGCACTTCTTGGCCTGTATCCCATAGGCTTTGAAGGATATATTTTCATTCTGATTTGAATCCATAAATTTCTTTATTTCATCCTTCATTTCTTCTACATCCTGTGGCTTTTTGAGCAGGAAGTTCAGTTTCCATGAGACGTAATTCCTCTGTATGTCTTCTCTGCTATTGATTTTAACGTTTACAGCTTTATGGTCTGAGAAGATGCCTTGCAGTAATTCAGTTGTTTAGATTTTGTTGAGATCTGCTTTATGTGCTAATACGTATTCTATCCCAGAAAATGTTTCATGTCTGTTGGAGAAGAAGTTATACTTAACTATTAATGGATAAAAGAGTTCTGTATATGTCAATGAGGTCTAATTGGTTCATTTTGTAAAAAGATCTTCTTTGATTTAATGAGTTTTTTTTCTGGATGATCCATTGGTTCCTGAAAGTGGAGTGTTGAAGTGTCCAACTATTCTTGTGGCATGATCAATCTCATTTTTTAATGTAGTCAGTGTTTGTTCAGTGTATTTAAGTGCTCTAGTTTTGGATGCATAATTATTTAATATTGTTAAGTCCTATTTGTGTATTGAGCCTGTCAGTAATAAGTAATGACTGTCCTTGTCCATGATGGTGGATTTTACATTAAAATCTATTTTATCTGAGATTAGTATGGCCACACTTGCTCTTCTTTGTATATTGCTAGCTTGGTGTATGTTATTCCATCCTTTACTTTTCAGTTTGTCCATATCTTTAAGTCTAAGATGAATTTCTTGTAAGCAACATATACATGAGTAGTGTCTTTTGATCCAAGATATCTCTTGTTGTCTCTTTTTTGGAGCATTCAGTCCATTTACAATCAGTGCAATTGTTGATAGTTGTATGTTTAGTGCTGTCATTTTAATGTGTTTATTTTTGTAGTGGTATTTTCTCTGTTACTCTTGTATTCCTTTCCAGGTCATTCTTTTTTTGTGGGTTCACTTTTTATCTTTTAGTGTTGGTTTTGTGTTTGTTGAGACTCCTGTATTTCATTTCTTGCTTTGATATGTGGCATTATTATTGTGCTTTGTGGTTGCCCCTATGATTTCCCTTAATATTCTAAGTTTAGGCCAGTTTTAACTTCTACATATCTTTTCAAATTCCTCTCTATCTGAAAGGACTATAACTACTGTAGTATGTTCCTCTTTTTAACGTGATCGTGTCATAGTTTTCATGATATCATCACTGGAGCTTTGATTGAGTTTTGTGCGTTGCTTACCTTGGTAGGTTTCTGGATGTTGTGTCCTGCATTGCCTCCTTAAGTATATACTTAATGATTTTGTCTTTCTAAGCAAAGAGCTTCTTTTGGTATTTCTTGTAGTTTTGGTTTAGGTTTTACAAAGTCTCTAAGCTTCTGTTTGTCTGCTAATGTCTTCATTTCACCTTTTTATTTGAAAGATAGCTTTGCAGGATATATAATTCTTGGCTGGAGGTTTTTCTCCATCAAGGTTTTGAATGTGTCATCTTACTGTCTCCTTGATGACATCATTTCTCCTGAGAAATCAGACAAAGACCTTTGGGCTTTCCTCTGAGTGTTCCCTTTGCTGTGAGTCTCACTACCTTTAAGAGTTTTTGCTTATGTTTCACGTTATTAAGTTTGATTTTAATTTGTCTTGGTATCTTTCTTTTAGGATCTAGTTTTTGTGATGTTTGATACATGTCTTGGATATCTATGTTCTCTTCTTTCACAATTTCAGGGAAGTTTTCTGTCAGCAACTCAACAACAATGTTCTGTGTTTTCAGCTATTCCTTCCCGTTCAGAAACTCCAGTTAATCACAAATTATTCTTCTTGATAGAGTCCCATATGTTTCTTAATCCTTCTTCATTTTTCTTGTTTCTTTTCCCTGCTTCCTCCTCATAAATGTTTGTGTCAGTTGTTCTATCCTCTAGGTCACTAAGTCTGACTTCAGTTCTTCAATTCTGCTCTTTTGGCTTTCATTTAATTGTCTAGTTCTACAATTTTGTTACTGATCTGTTGGATTTCAGAAAGTTGATGTTCCATCACTTTGAATAGCTTCCTTAATTTTTCATTTTGCTCTGCTGTATTTTGCTTAATCTCTAGGAGGGCTCTCTGTATAAGTCTTTTATATTCAACCTCTGATAGTTACAGAAAGGCTTCTTCAGCTGGGAAGCTTCTTGATTCTTTATTTTGGGAGTTTTCTAGAGCCATGGTGGGTTGTTTCTTCAAATGCTTGGCAATGGTCTATTGCCTACCAGCCATCTAGAAGGTGTTTAGTTTCTCTTGTATTTCTGCAACGGGAGCTGAGGCATGGTTCTGAGAAGTGAGTTTGTCAGACGCTGCCTCTGCGTGCTCTAGCGACTGGCCTCAGTAGACTCATGGAGTGGCATCCACCACCCCTGGCTGGCAAAGACACCACCTGACTTGTGGAGTCACTGAGGGGCCATCAACTGACACTGCGATGTTGGTCAATAAAGGCTGGAAATGATGCTGCTGAGCTGCACAGTAGTTATTTCTCCAGGCAGTCTTATTTTAAAAAGCTAGGAGCTGCCTGACAGCTTCTAAAGTCAGTCAGGCCATAATGTACGGCAGACCCCACTTTCTGACTGACAGCAAAAGCATGTCTTTGGAAGTCCCCAGATGCTATGATATAGTTCAAAGTAGGAAGGGGCTACAGTCCTGTTACCATTCTGTGCTAGGCCCTACCCATAAGGCAACACTGTGCTAAACACAGCCTTTCTGCTGGAAAAAATGCTCCTCAGACTGGCACTGCCTCCAAGCCTGGGAATTAGCCCCTGCTGAGGCCTCCAGTTGTTTGATTCTACCTTCCAGTTGACCAAGCTGGTGTCCAAGTCAAGCTGCTCTTCTCACTACAAAACAGCAGAATCTATGGCAGAACTCAGAAAAGAGAAGGTGGAGGGGCCGTGGTGCCCTCCATCTACCACTAGGCTCTCAAAAGGTAGCTATCCCACACACTGTCTCTCTGCTGTGGCACTTGCTGTTCACTTCAGTACTGCTGCTCCTGTCTTTTGCCCATTCCCAACCTAGTGGCCAAGAAAAAGAGAAAAAAATTAAAAGCACCAGTACCATCTGTCCACGCAAACAGCTAGAAAGCTGGAGTGGGGTTCAGCAATAGAGAGGAAGTTCCCCATTTAGTGGCATGTAGTCCAGTCTGACAGCCTTGTGCTGTGTCCTCGGGCCCACTGACTGTTCAGAAATCTCCATTCAATTATCATTCCAGGCCTTAGTTTATAGAGGGAAGTAAGGAGATGTGTGTCTAGTCCACCATGTTGGCTCTGCTGCTATCATTATTTTTTTTTATCATTGCATAGTATTCTATTGTGTAAATATACCTTAGTTTGTTTATCCACGTGTTGACGGACACCTAGGTTGAGTCCATCTTTTTGTTATTGTGGACAGTACTGGAATAAATATTGGTGGCAAATATCTATTTGTGTGATAGAGTAAAGGAAATACTTTCATAGAATATATTTTTTCTATAAAAAAGTTTTTCAAGCATTTTCACTGTTTCAATGAAGAGGATTATGCTATATTTTCCTAATACATAATGATAATGTGCCCTAGTTTGTGTTCTGGCTTTTAAAAATGTATTCATTTACCATTACTCTGATAATTCTTTGAAGGGGAAAATAGCAGCTCAGATTATGCTGTGAGAGGTAAGACTTTAATCAAGTTTTTTCTTGTTAGTCTGGGTGTACATTTGGTCCTCAGAACAGTTTTCAGGCATATCAGATGCCAGACAATAGCCTTATCCATTAAGATGTTGTGTTTTCCCTTCCTTAACTTAATTTCTGGTAACAAGTCTATTTTTCAGGGTATTGAAAATTTTTATAACATGAAGAAATGCATGCCCTATTACCTCTTTACAAAGTCATTTGTGTATAAATGAGTTTCTCCTCTTATTCCTGTCTATTATCTGCTTTCTACAAACATTTGCATATTTGAATATCTTTCAGATCCCAGATTAAGCTCAAGCACAAGATGAGTTTGCAATATTGCATTTTAGGAAATGGTGATATAATTGTGACAGCTTTTGGTTGGCTGGCTGTTTACTCAATTCCTGTGAATTTCTTCCCAGAGTACCCCAGTTAAGAAAAAAGGAGAAGCAAATGAGAAGAGCCTCAAAGACTTTCATCATTCAGATTAATTTTTTATCTATTGATTAATAACTCTTACACTGAAAATTTGAACAATTACATTCTTATCTACTCTTTTTCTCTCTGTCTCTGTTTTAATCAGTTTAACTGCACAATAATTCACATCTTAAACTTTCTTATCTAATACAAATCTGCTTTAATACTCTTGTAAAAGCAGCATAACTGCAACTTCCTAGAAATCACCTATCACATTTTTGGATGTTTAAGGCATGATTCCATTTTAATTCACCCACAGTGATTCTGAACACTGTCTACTGGGTATTTACTATGAAGAAATATAAACTTACATAAAATTAATTGTTTAAAATTATTTATTCAACAATTTTTACACTTCTACTTATTTTTTTAAATAATTATTTTAGTTGCTATTTTTATATTGGAACTCTGATGGTTAAGGGATTGGCTGCTGGCCAAAAGCTGGGCAGTTGGAACTCACAGCCACTCATGAGAAAATCTATGGGGCAGTTCTACTCTGTCCTACAGGATCACAATGAGCCAGAATTAACTCATTCTTGACAGTAACTTTTTTTAAATATTATTTTGGTTTCAGATTTTCATGGTTACATTCACAATGCACATGCTAAAGAAAGCATGAAAAATGACCTCAGTATGAGGCATCTCCAGAAATAGGGACAAATAACAACAGAACACGCACACACTTACAAGCAACAAGTCTCTTGGCTGGGTGGTCCTCTCATGTTGCCTCTAGCCCACACAGTCATGATTGCAAAGGGATTTTCTTTATATTACATTGTCTGTATCCACATCCAAAAAACAAACCTGTTGCCACTAAATCAGTTCTGACTCACAGCAACAGGGTAGAATTGCTGCATAGGGTTTCTAAATCTGTAATCTTTACAGAAGACTGCCACATCTTTTCCCCTCCTAGCAGCTGATGAGTTCCAACAGCTGACCTTTCAGTTAGCAGCCAAGTGCTTGACCAGAAATTTTTCCAGAAGAGTGATTCACAGCACCAGTCATGAAACATGGACACTTCCAAATTGGGTGAGCACCCACTTTTTTGGAAGATGTTCCTCAGTGATGTGTTCTGTTCATTACTTCTTTCAGGGATGATTGTTAATTTGACTGTAGCTAATAAAAGGCCAAATATTTTCTTCTAGCTACTGACCTTTCCAGATTACCGAATATTACTACATATTTTTTACAAAAATTTTATTTGTTGGTCATATTGGCAATTAAAATATCCCAGTGTATGTATGCCTATTTGTGTGTTTATGCTTGTACATGCAAGTAAACAGAGAGTGAGCACAGAGAAAAGTGTGGTTTGCCCATAAACGTCAGGAGACTTGATTTATTTTTCTTTTGCAATAAATTCAAACTAAAAGGTGATATGGAGAAACCTGAAACAACTTTCCAATATTCAGAGAAATAGAGAGATTATAAAGTGGTGTATATTTTCTAGAAAATCATTCAGTAATCTCTGTCTTACAACTACAATTATACCTTTTGAAGAAATAATCCCATTTCTGTAATATATCCCAGTAAAACTATTAGAAATTCAAAGAAAGATGAAAAACTTGTCATTTGTAACATTGTTTCTTATCCATATGCATAACAATTGGTACAGCTTAAATCAATTATGACATATCTTTGCAAAAGTTAGTTTTTAAGAGAAATATTTACACTGGAAACTGGATTAGGCAAATTTTGTCCCAGACCACTATCAGGTTACTTTGAAATTTTTAATAGCCACAAGTAGCCTTAAATGATGACCAGCTGCTTCTCCCTGGTCATCTCACCAACTAGATATGACAAGCACAAGGATCTGACTCTTTTCTGTCACACATGCAGACTTTTAAACATTTAATAAAAGAGTGGCATAAACTGTTTATAACCTTTGCTTTTCTGGAGTTCTGAAAGCATTCTACATTAAAAGTTAACTTGAGGCAAATGGGACAACATTCCAGCTATAACATTTGTCTAAAAGTCAGTCAGGTCCATGAAACCAAGAATTCCCAGAAGGAAACCTTAGGGCAATAGTCTCATGAGACAAATCAGTCATTTCACATAGTATATTTCACATGGTTCATGTTCTGCACCCTAGTGATATAAGCAGCCTCCAGCATCTGAAAACCTTGCCACCAGCCAACTAAGAAACAAGTTGTAGTGTCTACTCATCAGGAGGAAAAGAATAAGAAGGCAATCAAAATCTCAGAAGAAACAAATACACAAGACTGACAGCCTATATGAGCCCCAGCATGGGCTACCCTGAGAACAGAAGAACGAAATGGTACCTAAGTAGCACTGCTAACCAGTCTGACCAGGGGCACAAGAGATACTCACACTCAGAAAGGAAGAACAATACAGAACAAAATTCAAGTTGTTAAAAAAAAGAAAGAAAAAAGACCAGAATAACTGGACCACTTGAGACGGGATCTCGCTCTTAGACTGCTGATCTGAGAAGCTCTTTATACCTTGACCAAAATCATCCCGAGGTCATCTTTTAGCAGCAACACAGTGTCATACACCAAATACAGGTTATTAGCCTTTAGATGAGAACACTGCTAAAAAACAAAACAAAACAAACAAACCAAAAAAACTGTATGAGTCCAGAAAGTCAACATTAAATCCAAAGGAAAGATGGAAAGATAAAGTGATAGGGAAACTTGAAGGCTAATAATGGAAAAACCAGAATACAGTTAACGATAATGTTGATACAATCTCAAAAAATGTAACTAATGTCACTTAGCAGTTTGTGTGGAAATTCTCAAACAGGAAGAAAATACTATTTTAAAAATAAGAATTCTCTAAATAAGGAGCAGAACACTGACAATTTAAGGATCAAGCCTGGAAACGCTTCTCAACGTTACCCATTTAGGTGTTTTCTCAGTTTTTATACCATAAAACATGCCAATTCAAAGACGAATAAGTGTCCCTACAATATTCTAGACAATCCATTTGTCTTCAAAATAATTTCTAACCTTCACTTAGATAATTAAAAATTCACTAATTTCATCAATGAAAATCCAATTCTGACATAAATTATGTAAAGCCTCTAATATAGATGGAATATAAAGATAACTAAGTCAGTCACTATAGCATCCCTCAAGTGTGTTATTTCTGATAAATGCAAGATGTCCATTCCTTTGTTATAGGCCACCAAACAGCAACCCAAACCGGTTGCTGTCCACTCGATTCTGACTTTTAATGGCTGCATGTGTGGCAGATTATAACTGTGTTCCCTAGGGTTTCAGTGACTAGTTTTTCAGAAGTAGACCAAAAGTCCTTTCTTCACAATGCCAATGAGTGCCTTAAACTACAAGCCTGATGAACATTTGCGTACCCAGGGACTCTGAGTAGCATATAGTACATAGTTTATACAGTGTACAAAATTATATATGCACCATGATTTCAGGTATGTTAAAGTCTATAAATAGAAAATATTGCTTACAAAATAGGTGAGAATATTAACATTCTTTAATTTGAAGTTGTTTTATATATTCTTTCTTAGATAGACATATTTCGTCTTCTAGAAATTCCTTCACCAATAATTATTATAGAACAAACAATAAGACTAAGCTCTTACTACTTAGCAGAAACCACGTAAGTAAGAAAGCAATGGGATGACATATACAAAATCTTGAAGGGAGGAAAAAAAAACAGCCAAGAATTATATACTCAGCAAAACTGTCTCTCACATTTGATGGTGGAATTAGGACATTTATAGATAAACAAGAAATTATAGAATTTGCAAAACCCAAAACAAAATTATAAGCCATACTAAAAGGAGTAATTCAGTTAGAAAATCAATACTATCAGATAGCAACCCATTCTAGAACAAAAACTGAGCAACCAGATATCAGCCTAGATAGGGAAATCATAAAAATAATCAAAGACAAATCACTGAAAATAGGGAAACAGATGTCATCATGTAAAACATGACAACGTTGTAACAAAAAAGAAGGACTGAAAAATGTAGTCACACATCTATCATAGTAGAGGAATTCTAGATGATACAAAGACATTAACCTCTGGTTTTATTTTAGAAAAATAGGTGTAAATATTAAGGTAAACACAAAGGACCTAAAGAACCCTAAACATTAAAAAAAACGAAGTCTCAGCAAATACAAAACCAATGACAATGAAAAGGTGAAAAGAAAACACATAAAGGAAAATGACTCAGCACAGAAAATTACGTGGAATAAAGGAATTGTCTGTAATGCACACAAAAAGACACCAGAATGACACCATTAAACTCATCATTAACTGTGACGAATGAAAGTGGATTAGATGTTGAGAAAAAGAGAGGCACACTGGAAAACCAGATTAAAAAATTATCTATACACGCTGCCCTCAGGAGACATACCTTAGACTTAAAGACAAAACAAACTAAAACTCAAAGAATGGCAAAAACTATAAATCAAGCAAACAACATTCTAAAATGATGTCAATATTAATTTCTGATGAGACAGATTTTAAAGTAAAATCCACAACACTGGGTAAGGAAGGGCACTATATAATAATTAAAATGTCAATATGCCAATAACCATGTTAAATATTTATTCACCCAACAACAGGGCTCAGAAATACATGAAACAAACTCAAATTCAAGATGCGTTGCAGAGAGAAATAGATATGCTCACAATAATAGTAGAAGATTTCAACATGCCATTTTCAGTGACAGACAGAACATCCAGAAAGAAATTCAATAGACACAGAATACCTAAATGTCACAATCAACCAACTTGATCTCATAGACATACAGAACACTCCACTCAATAGTAGCCAAGTTTACTTTCCTTTCCAAGGCACATGGAACATTTTCCAGAGTAAACCACATGTTAAGCCATAAAACAAACCTTAAGAAAATTCAAAGCATCAAAAAAGTTGCAAAGCATTGTTTCAAACCATAATACCATAAAAGTAGAAATCAGTAAAAGAAAAAGCAAGGAAAAAAGTCAGACACATGGAAACTGAGCAAAATCTTTCTCAGAAACTGATAGGTTATAGAAGAAATCAAGGATGACATAAAGAAATTCACATAATTAAGTATTAAAGATGAAAATATATCCCGTCAGAACTTTTGGGACACAGTAAAAGCAATGCTAAGAGGTCATTGACCTCAATTAATGAACATGATCAAAAAAAAAAAGAAAGCGCCCAAATCAAAGCATTACTCCTATCACTCAAAGAAGTAAAAAGAGAGCAGAGAAAGAAGCACTTGGGCACAGGAAGAAAGTGAAATAATAAAATTAGAGCAGAATTAAATGAAGTAAAGAATAGAAAAATAAAAAACGGGAAAGTCTTCAATGTAATAAATGACATTTACTCAAAGCCAACAGTCAACATTACCCTAAATAGAGAGAGTCTGAAAGCATTCCTCTTGATAATATGAGCAAGACACAGATGTCTTTGTCACTACTTGCATTTAACATTGTGCTAGAGGTTCTGGCCATAATGATCAGTCAAGATAAAGAGAGAAATGGCATGCAAATTAGTAAAGAGAAGTGTCTCCATTTGCAGATGATATTATACACAAAAAACACTAAAGAATCCAGAGAAAAATTACTAAATCTAATAAAGAAGTTCAGCAAATCATCAGGATATAAGATTAATATACAAAACTTAGCTAGATTTCTTAACACCAGCAAAAAGAACATCAACGAGAAAATCACAGAATTAATACCATTTGCAATAACTCCCAGGATGATAAAATAAGAGTGAATCTGACTAGACACGTAAGAGACTTATACAAAGAAAACTATGAGGCACTACTACAAGAAACCAAAAAATATCTACATAATTTGAGAAAACTGCCTTGCTCTTGGATAGGAAGACTCGGCATTGTCTATTCTTCCCAAAGTGATCTGTAGGTACAACACAATCTTTTTTATTTTTTTTTATTTAATATGACTGAGTGAAAATGTGCATTCCCATACAAATTTACATGCCCACCTATACGCAGCTTCCACTGCTCTCCCTGTCCGGTGACAGCACACTATTTCTCTCTGCTCCATACGTGTCTCATCCTCCCAACAGTCTCCTTTACCCTCCTCTCCACCCACTCTCCTTCCTCCAGCCAGAGGTCAGCAAGATGATATCCTATAGATGTATAGAACCATAAAGTGCATCCAGTATATGGTCACTCTGCATCACACCAAGTCCAATCCATTCGTGTCCAAAGAATGGACCTTCGTTATGGTTTATGGGCAAGGGCAGCATCAGGCCATCTTGATCCAAATTCCAATGGCAGTTTTTAATGTGATGGAGAACAAATCACCAGCTTCACACGGAAAGGGAAAAAGTCATTACTGAAAATCATTACTGAAAAAGAAGAACAAAGTAGGAGGCCTCACGCTACCTGGATTTAGAACCTATTACACCTGGTACAGGTACAACAATGCATACATACACCAGTGGAACAGAATTGGGAATTCAGACATAAAATCATCTACCAATGAGCAGCTGATATTTGATAAAAGCCCAAAGTCTGTAAGTTGGCAAAAAGATAGTCTCTTTAACAAATGATATTAGCATAACTGGATATCCATTTGCATAAAAATGAAATAAAACCCGTATCTCACACTATGAAAAAAAAACAAAACTCAAAATGAATCAAAGACCCAAATGTCCAATCTAAAATGATAAAAATCATGAACAAAAAATATGCACATTACTGGGAATGTTAAAACATTGGCATAAACAGAATACAAAACATATTAAGAATCCACAAACACCAGAAGAGAAAATAGATAACTGGGAACTCCTAAAAGTCAAACACATACGTCCCTTCAAAGACTTCACCAAAAGTAAAAAGACAATCTACAACTTGGAAAAGAAAATTTGATATCACAGGTAGAATGAACACCTAATCTTGAAAATCTAAAAGGTACTACAAAACCTCAACAACAAAGAGACAATCCAATTAGAAGATGGGCAAAAGATATGAACAGGCACTTCACCAAATAAGATATTAAAAAAACAAACCCAGTGCCACGAAGCTGATACTGACTCATAGTGACTCTACTGGACAGAGCAAAACTGTCCCGCAGAGTTTCCAAGGAACACCTTGGAGGATTTGAAGTGCTGACCTTTTGGTTAGCTGACATAGTGCTTAATCACTACACCACTAGGATTTCCAGTAAGGTATTCAGAGGGCTAATAAACACATGAGGAAATCTTCACAATCAGTCAACAGAAAGATCCAAATCAAAACTGCAATAAGACACCATCTCACATCAAAGAGGCTGTCATTAATTCAAAAAAACAGAAAGTGACAAATGTTAGAGAGGCTGTGGAAAGACTAGAACACACTTATACACTGCTTGTGGGAATGTAAAATTGTAAAACCACCTTGGAAATTGATTTGGAACTTTCTTAAGAACCTGGAAATAGAAATACCGCAAGATCTAGCAATCCTACTCTTTGGTATATATCCTACAGAAGTAAGTGGTCTCACACTAATATTTATTGCAGCACTGCCCACAATAGCAAAAAGGTGGAATCAACCTAGGTGGCCATTAATAGATGAGTGGGTAAACTATAGTATATTCACGCAGTGGAATACTATGCAATGATGAATTACAGTGATGATCTTATAATATGGAGGGATCTGGAAGGCATTATGCTGAGTGAAATTAGTCTGTTGCAACAGGATAAATACTGTAGGAGACCACTATTATAAGGAATGAAGAAAAAGTTTAAATACAGAAGAAAACAGTCTTTGATGGTTGCAAGCAATAGTAGAGAAGAAGTTAGGTAAAAGGGCAACAACATTCCATAAAGGTGAAATCAGCATAATTGGACTGAATCAAAGCTAAGTATTTCCCTAAATATAACCAAACACTTAGAAGGACTAGTAGGAGCAGGGATCTAAGGATTTTGGTTTCAGGGGCCATCTAGGTCAACCAGTGTAACAAGAGTTTTAAGAAAATGTTCTGCTTCTCACTTTGGTGGGTGGTGTCTGGGCCTTAAAAGCTAGCAAATGGCCATCTAAGAATCGTCAACTGGTCCTAACCTACCTGGAATAGAGGAGAATAAAGGACACCAAAGACATAAGAAAAATATGAGCCCAAGTAACAGAAAAGACCACATAATCCAGACAGTATTCAGCTTGACACCTTAAGAACTAGATGGTACTTGAAAGCCATTTATTTTCTGACAGAGAATAAAACAGAGTCCCTGACAAAATGGGAGAAAATGGGTGTGCAAAACTAGATCTCTCTTAAAAAGACCGATTCTGATGGTCTAACAAACTGAATCGTTCCTGAAGATGCGGTCCCTGGGCTTGCTGTGGGCCCAGAACTGAAACCATTCCCGAATTCAGCACTTCAGACCAAGATCGTAATAATATTGATAAAGAGTATGCTGCTGGACTTAAGTAGATAAATGAAACTAACTGGGCAGCTCTTGTTCAGAGGGAAGATGAGAGGAAAGGAGTGGACAGGAGTTAGCTGAAAAGACACAGGAAGTACAGGTGGAAAGGAGGAATGTGTTGTAACAGGGTGGGGAGAGCCGCTGTAATTACAGAGCAATGTGTATATCAGTTCTTGTATGACAAGTGGACTTGGATTGTAAACTTTCACTTACAGCATTTTTTTTTAAAGCAAACATTACCAAAAAAGGGTCTTAAGAGCTGTGTTCTAGGCAACTGGAAATGCTCAACCTTGTTTTATTGTAATCCATATAAATTTTAAAGTCAAAAAGATTAGTATGATTCTCTTGAATATGGCCTTAATTTGTAAATAACTAACTGTGTAACTTCCTTGTTAAGTATCTTTCTTTTTCTTCTGTGTTTTTTGTTTTTTTTTAAGGAGAATAGTGGAACATACCTTCAAAAGTCTTTTCTGCATACATTTTACACTGTGTCTAACGTTTATAAAAAGCCTTCATTTATCTCAAAACTTCACAGAGATATTTGTTCCCAAATCTGTTATTGTTCCTTCTTTTTTTTATTTACAAATTAGCAAAACTGTGAGGTGTGAAAGAAGATGAAGAGCAGAAAAAAGGCATTAAACTCTACCTTTCACCTCAACCCCAGTCCCCGTTTTTGTGACGTAAGCAAGGCAGCTTATTAGCATTTCTTGGCACACCCTCTCCGTGCTTCCATAATGGAGTACAAAAACACACATCCAAGCTGCTTGATGATAGATAGGTTAACTGCGATGTTCGGGAATGCAACGAGTAGAAAACTTAAATTGATGTGGTAAATTTCGAAGGTCTTCTATCTCTATTCTTAGGTATGGGGATTTTGACGCTTAAGCTAGCTGGAGTTAGAAAGTGACTTGGCAGGAAATGTAAAGCTTCAAAGGTATCATTTGGCAAACACAGCTCCACACCGACAAGCACAATACACGGATCCATCGTCATTGAGTTGTTGATCCCGATTTATACTGACTGTATAAGTGTCCCAGCCGAAACCCCTCTGCCCGCAAAGGAGAAGACCGAGACACCACTCCGTCAGGAGACAGGAAGCAGAACCCTTTATTTCCTATTTCAGTTGCTTATATAGTAGCAGGGAAATGACATTGATTGGGTAATGATTGTCCAATGGGTGTTGTTCTTACTCTGTTGCTAGGCAGGTAATGCCTCAGCGGTGGTGCAAAACAAGGGCGTGGTTCTTCCTGCCAGCGCCATCTTTATGGCGCAGTTTCTTTTCGCTCCCAACATCTCCCCCTTTTGTTTTTTCTAAATCAGCAAGAGGCGCCTGTCTTGGGTCGTTCTCCGCCAAGCAAGGGTTTACCCGTCATTGGCGACCCACACGCAATGTTGCTCGTGGGGTCCCTGTCTTAGGTTACTCCATGCTTCGAGAAAGTTGCCCGTCACTGGCTGCCCTCAAGCATTGATAGCCAGATCTGACCACCCTCTGAGTCGTCTGCCACTCGGGCAAAAGCTTGAACCAAAAGGTTATATCTCACTGCATCTCGCCGCCTCCATTTGCATATCAGCCAAAGGAGACAGGCGATTAAGGCAACAAGAACAATGGCAAGTGGGCCGGTGCCAGCCCAATGCTGCAGGAAATCGACTGCTTTTTGGAGCCACTGGCGCAGGGAGCGGGCCATCCTTGGGTCGACCCGGGTAGAGTTGACTCGTGTGATTTCTACCCGTAATTGCTTCAGGAGATTGTCCATTCCTTTGGACCAATTGCCTGCAAGTTGTGCAGAGAGCCTTCGAGACATGTTCGCGGCCCGAGAAATATTGTCAAAACGCACCGAAGTAACACATAAGCTAGGGAGACGCCATGCACACCCCAATTGTGATATCTGTACTAAAGAGTCCACCTGTTCTTGCACCAGGTCTATACGGTGGTTCAAAATGTGAATGGCTCCAAGCATTTCACCATTCACTGCCAACTGTGTCTGTAAGGCGGTTGCAGTGCTTTCCGCCATATTGTTGACCACAGCCGCGGTCTCAATGTTCTGGGTAAGAGCTACAGCCGCCGTGGCGGCCGCAGCCACAGATGCAGTAACGGCAGCGACGATCGCCGCAGTTAGGCCGAAATCTCGCTTAGATCTCCACAGTTCCTCGGGTGACGGGGACTTCATAGGCCAGGGGACATATCTTGGTAGCCTGGTCACCAGCGCTGTGGGAAAGATAGTTGCATTCCAGCAAAGAGAGTAAAAGCAGGTGGCATTACAACAAGCGATGGAGGAATTTGCTATTGAATCATTATATAGTAAGAACATAAAAGGGGGCTGAACACACACGGGAGTCGGGGAAAAGGTAATGTTTTGGGAGGAGGAGATCTCCTGTATCATATTTTCAAAAACTTCCGTACGGTTCCATTGGACACTGGCATTTTTGATGATTCCACCCGTGATCATAGTCATCACTAAAATATCTATGCAGCTGCCATTGACTCCACAGAGAAGCCAGACGTCAAAGGGGTTGGTGGGCGAAGCCTGAGTGGGGCTTTGCCAGGTATAGTTGTACCCAGAAAATGTCTGATTCGCCATAGTCCCAATATATGGGGAAAAGGTGAAGTAGGGTTTCACCGCCCACTGTGGGCGATGACTTTGACAACCTGTCCATAAATGTGGCCAATCTCGGGTACTTTTGCAATATGGGGCCCAGCGAGGCTGTGAAGGCGGGTTAGTGCCATTCTTAGAAATCATAAGGGGAATGCGACCCTGCAAGAGGGTGCCGTTGGCGGTGCTATGTCTTGGCGTGTCGAACCACCCTGCTGACATGTTATACAAGGTGACACAAGAGGTGTCGTCGGGTGCCAAGTCTGACAAATTATGAGATACTATAAAGCAGAGGAGGCCTCGCAGAGAGATATTAACAGGGCAAGGCTCTGGGCTTATCGTAGAGTCTGATCCAATGGCAGGAAGTTGCATGGAGTCATTTGTGGTAAAAAACCGAGGCATAATTTGGGAGGTATGATGGACAGGGATCGGCAGGGGCAGGGTGTCTATGAGCCCCCAGTACTCATCCTTCTCCGTCGTCTCCTCCGCTCTCCGTAGGGGGATTAGCAACAGTGCGAGAAGGTACAGCCGTGGACTCATCCTGGACGGTCCGGGTGAGGCGTTCCGGGATCCACAAAGGGCAGTCAGCGTCCTGTGGAAAGATACAGACTGCCCCTCGGGCGACAGTTATAACGGGGGCGGGACCATGCCATTTTCCCGAGATAGCATCTTTCCACATCACTGAGCGGGATCGGTGCGCCCCTGTTCCACAGTGGCGCTCCGCTGCCGATCGCCCCTCTTGGTCGAGTGAAAGAAAATTTAAGGTAAAAAGAGCTAAGGCCAGTCTGTTGTGTGGAGTATGTCCCTCACCAATTCCCCCTTTTTGTTTTTGTAAACAAGATTTTAGGGTGTGATGGGCTCTTTCTACTATACCCTGGCCCTGGGGATTGTAAGGTATGCCGTGAGTGCAATGAATGCGCATGGTGGTTAGGAAAGTTTTAAAGGAGTGACTGGTATAAGCAGGACCATTGTCTGTCTTAATACTCAAGGGGGCACCCCATGCTGCCCAGGCAGCGAGACAGTGGGAGATAACATGTCGAGCAGTTTCTCCCACATGGGCACTGGCAAAAATTACTCCAGAAAAGGTATCTACAGAAACATGTACATATTTTAGCCTGCCAAATTCGGCAACGTGAGTAACGTCCATTTGCCAAAGGTGGCATGGACGAAGACCTCGCGGGTTGACACCCAGTTGGGGGGCTGGGATGTGTGGGGCACAGGCAGTACAATTACGAACAATATTGCGGGCGGCCGCTCTGGAGATCCCAAAATGGTGAACAAGAGTCTTAGAGTTGACATGGAATTGTTTATGGAAAGTTAAGGCCTGCTCCAATGCGGATAGGATAATGGGCATGCGTGTTAAACGATCGGCGGCAGCATTACCATCAGTTATTGGACCCAGAAGAGACTGGTGTGCTCGGTGTTGAGCAATAAAAAAGGGGTGATCGCGGGACAGAATAAGGTTCTGGATATTAGTGAACACAGGTGTTGCAGGGGAGGTAGAGCTTATCATACCTGCTGCTTCTAAACAGTTTACTGCATTCACAACATAGGCAGAGTCAGAAATTATATTAAGAGGGCAGTGGATTTGTTGGAAAACCAATTCAACCGCTTTCAGCTCCACAATCTGTGCTGAGCAGTTTGGAAATAGGTAGCTTTGAGAGGATTGACCAGGAATGTAAATACTGCCCAAGCCAGAGCTGGAGCCATCGGTGAACACCGAAATGGCATCTGGTATCGGCTTTTTAGAGGTAATCTTTGGGAAAATAATTGGGTGCCGAGTGTGGAATTGCAGCAACGGGTCCTTGGGGTAATGGTTATCAATGACCCCAGCAAAGGAGCACAAGAGGACCGCCCAGTCATCAGAGGTGGCAGCCAGGGTTTGTATCTGAGCTTTGTCATATGGGGTGATTAATTTTGATGGGCTATGCCCTATGAATTGCACAGCTTCTGACAGCCCAATCAAAGCCAATCGAGCTACAGCACCGGGATACCATTCAATGCTGCGCTGGGTCGAAATGCGAGGGTGGACCCAGCGGAGGGGGCCACCCTGCCACAGCACCCCAGTGGGTTGGTTCACTGTAGCAAGAATGCATAATAAAAGGGGGAGTGTAGGGTCTCTACGGTTAAGCGAGGCCATGGGAAGAGCGACCTCGACTTTTTCTAGGGCCCTCCTCGCCTCGGGGGTCAACTCTCGAGGAGAGGACAGCCCCGAGTCACCTTTAAGAATGTCATAAAGAGGGGAAAGCTCAGAATTTGTGAGCGACAGGTATGGTCAAATCCACTGAATGTCCCCCAGGAGCTTCTGGAAATCATTAAGAGTATTGAGCTGGTCTTTCCGCAGTGTGATTTTTTGAGGTTGAATAGCGGTAGGTGAAATCTTAGATCCTAGGAAGTCGACGGTGCTGCCTCGCTGCACCTTTTCAGGGGCAATGTGGAGTCCCGTGCCAGCCATTGCCTCAGAGAGGGCTATAAAGCATTGTTCTAGGGGGTCAAGAGTAGCAGCGGCAAGGAGGACATCATCCATATAATGGATGCAGGTAACCTGGGGCCACTTTAGAAGTACTGGTTGTAAGACTTTAAAGACAAATAATTGACAGAGTGTAGGGCTGTTGGCCATGCCCTGTGGTAGTACTACCCATTCGTATCGCTGATCCGGGGTGGCGTGGTTTATAGATGGCAAGGTGAATGCAAAATGTGGTGAATCATCGGGATGTAATGGGATAGAGAAAAAACAATCTTTAATATCCAATACTATAATTTTCCATCTTTTGGGGATAGCCGCAAGGCTGGGTAGGCCACGCTGGATCGGACCCATCACTTCCATGGCTGCATTAACAGCACGGAGGTCCTGTAGCAATCTCCATTTTCCTGATCTTTTTCAGATTACAAAGATTGGCGTATTCCATGGGGAAGTCGAGGGTCGCAGATGGCCCTGAGCGACCTGTTCCCTGACTAAATGTTGGGCAGCCTCTAACTTTTCCATTGGAAGGGGCCACTGAGTCACCCACACCGGCTGCGTGGTAATCCAATTTATCTTTATTTGCTCAGTGGCCCTGACCGAAAACCCAGGCCCGTTCTGCCTTTATTGCCTTGCATGTCAATCGGCCTGGGTATCCCTTGAAGTTTCTTACCTAAACCTCTCCCCGGCATGTAACCTGATTTTAACATGATTTGCTGGGCAACGTCCTGAGATGGACTTGTGGGTGCCTCTTCATTAGTGAGGCGGAGGCCCAGGCAGTTAAGGACCTCCCTTCCCCATAAGGTAATGGGGGTGTCAAGGACATATAGTTGGAAAGTTCCTTGATGTCCTTCGTCATCCGCCCAATGCAATTGCTGGGCACTCTTTTGAGGTGTAGAAGCATAGCCAATACCTCTTAACAAATCAGAGGAGGACTCTAAAGGCCAGGCTCTGGGCCAATCCTTCAGGGAGATAACACTTATGTCAGCTCCGGTGTCAAGCAGCCCTATCATGACATGCCCATTCACTTTTAGAGTATGAACAGGGCGTTGTCCCAATTCAAGTGACAGCATGGCTAGCGTGTCTCCAGTTGACCCGAAACCCTGGGTCCCCCGAGAACGAGACTCGGCTGGGTATAAGGAATGCCAACTGGGAAGCACAAGTAATTGAGCAATCCGATCTCCCGGGGAGATGGCAGCAATACCCCTAGGCGATGAAATCATAATCTTAATAACACCGGTAAAGTCTGAATCAATTACCCCCGGGTGGATGACAAGTCCCTTTAATGTAGCACTGATCCGACCCAGGATCAGACCCACTGTATCTTTTGGAAGGGGTCCTGACATGTCAGAGGGTACAGGCCGGACTCCCATTTCGGGGGTTAGTACGAGTCTGGTGGTGGTACAGAGGTCCAATCCAGCACTCCCGGCTGTGGCTCGCCGAGGCGTTGGGGCTGTAACGGCTGACCCTGATCTGGTTTCGTGAGGCTGACCGCTGCTTCGGGTTGCGGAGCATGGGCACCATATATTTGGGGGCCCTGATGCCTGGGGCCCCGTGTCACGTTTTTTGGGCGTGCACCAGGCCCACCGGGAGAAGGCAATGGGTGACCCTCAATAGTTGTCTTAGAAAAACACGCAGAGGCACTATGAGACCCTCGTCGACAGTGGGGGCATACTTGGCTCTCCGCCGCAGGTGGCGAGGGGTTCTCATTCTGTCTGAGCGCCCTCTGCGATTTTCGCTGAGGGCACTCCCGCTTGAAATGACCCGGTTGGCCACAACTAAAGCAGCCTGTTTTTGTGGATCCCGGGGCATTCCCTGCAGGGGGAGCTCGCATAGCAGCGACCAATGCTGCGGCCAGACCAGAGTTGGTTAAATTTCCTCCCAGTTCTCGACAGACTCGCATCCACACTTCGATGCCCTTGCGCTTATGGGGATTTATTGCGTTGCGGCACTCTTTTGTGCACTGCTCATAGACAAGCTGCTTCACTAGAGGCATGGCTGCGTGAGGGTCACCAAAAATCTTTGAAGCACTATCAATCATGCGAGCCACGAAGTCTGAAAATGGCTCATTGGGACCCTGAATGATTTTTGTTAAATTGCCAGTGGGCTCTCCCCGGTTAGGGAGGGATTTCCACGCACGGGTGCAGATCTGATTTATCTGATCATACACCTGAGGAGGATAACCGGTCTGAGCATTGATGAAATTACCATAGCCCATAAGCATGTCTACATTCCATGCCGGTTGGTTTATGGGAGGGCGAGCATTAGTGGCTGCTTGCTCTATAGCTAAATCCTGTGCCATGGACTTCCAATCTAGGAATTGTCCGGAACTAAGACACGTCCTTGCCAAGTGTTGCCAGTCACTAGGAGTCATAGCAAGCTTATGCAGGCTCTCCAGCATCCCTTGAACAAAGGGGGCCGCTGTCCCATAAGTCTTAACTCCCTCTGCTATGCTTTTAACTACTTTCCAGTCCAGAAGCTCATGATAGCGTTGGCCTTGGGCATCCAGATACACCGGAAACGCACTGGGATGCTGGTCCCAGAGCTCCGGGAAACGGCTCCGGCCAAGCAAGGGCGGGGCCGTGGGATTGTATGGAGGGGGAATGACGTCAGTCTTCGCCCCTCCCTCCGCGTCTTTCGACGCGGATGGAGGATCTAAGCTCATTTCCCGCAACCGGTGCGCTACACCTCCGGGATCGGGGGGCCCCGCGCTTCTAAAACCTCTCTCAGGAGAGTTTGGATGGTAATCTCCCAAATCATCGTCACTTTCACTTTCCCCCTCCTGACTAGCTTGCTCGCTCCCCTTCTGTGACGCCTCCTCCTGCACTTGCTCAAAAGCATCCTGACCCTTCATTAGCACCTTCTCAAAAATACCTGACACATCCTTCAAGCAGTTAAGAATTAAAATCCAGATTCCCATAACCCCTGGAGAGAGACGACCTGCAGTATCTGCGCGAGTGAGGTCTCCTCCGAGCTTGTTCCAAGTAGACACCGTGAGGTGACCTGAGGCAAGGAACCACGGGGCGACCTCCTCCACAGCCTGCAAAAAGCCTTCCAAAGTGCGCTTCCTAATTTCTACATTTCTCTGCTTCATAAGAGCCCGCAGGGAGTCCAACAGCCGCTGACTAGAAGGCTGGTTCCCCATTGTGCCCTATTCCCCTAGCTTATGCTAGTCCCTGGTCTATGCCAGTCCCCGGTCTATACCGGCCCCTGGACGGTGCCAGCTCACCTTTCCGAGCGTCCCCGAGGTGAGGGTCGCTTCCGGTCCCTGTTCGGGCGCCAAGATGTCCCAGCCGAAACCCCTCTGCCCGCAAAGGAGAAGACCGAGACACCACTCCGTCAGGAGACAGGAAGCAGAACCCTTTATTTCCTATTTCAGTTGCTTATATAGTAGCAGGGAAATGACATTGATTGGGTAATGATTGTCCAATGGGTGTTGTTCTTACTCTGTTGCTAGGCAGGCAATGCCTCAGCGGTGGTGCAAAACAAGGGCGCGGTTCTTCCTGCCAGCGCCATCTTTATGGCGCAGTTTCTTTTCGCTCCCGACATATAAGAAAGAGGAGAATTGCTCCACAGGATGACCCGGTGTAAAACTTTACGAAAGCAGACTGCTACATCCTTCAGAGCAGTTGATTAATTCAAACTGTAAACCTCTGGGTTACAAAGTAGTACTTCATAACTATGCCTCCAGGATTATTTCGTCCAACAATTACCTCCGCCAACTTACTTGTTCTAAGTGGTGCATACCTTATTGCCGAGTATCGCTACGGTTACCTCTGAAGTACTACGGTTGGGAAGCTATGCATTGATGCCCCCGCCTAGCCCACCCTTGAAAAAAACTTTGGAACTCTTTCTGGAATGGCCATTATGCACAGTGGCCTGGCGGCAAGTCTGCGAACTTAATTGTATAGTAGTTGTCTGGGAAAGAGTTTTCAGCTACTAAACAAATAACCGTATTGGAACATTCTCTCTACTCATTGGATCTGGCCCCCAGTGACTTTATTCTTTACCTGAAGATAAAAGAAATATTGAAAGGAAGATATTTTGGTGATCTTCAAGACATCAAGGGTAATATCCAGGGCTGCTCTTATAGTCATTCCAGAAAAAGAATTCCATAACAGTG
Organism: Heterohyrax brucei; assembly: GCA_028571685.1. Lineage (NCBI taxonomy): Eukaryota > Metazoa > Chordata > Mammalia > Hyracoidea > Procaviidae > Heterohyrax > Heterohyrax brucei. Next base: position 56,800,237 of record CM053145.1, on the reverse strand, counting down.
CTGGCACTGGCATGGATGTATACATAGCTTTCCAAGGGGAGTACTTTGAAAGTGACTGTAGTGATATTCAACAATAAGGTATGTAACACTTTTGCTAGAATGAGTTGGTGAAATTAATTGGCAGTCCTCCTATAAATAACACCCTTGAAAATGCTTGTGATACACTGCATGTTGTGAAGGTCATGTGCCATAGCCAAACTGCTCCTTAGTTGATTGTGTAAAATAAGTAATCAAGTTGTGTATGGGTAACTTCTTTCAAAATAAATATCAATTTGTAGGCTTAGCTAGACCATGAAGCTTCTACACTAAATCAATGCCCTCATTTTTTTATTGTACTTCAGGTGAGTTTTCAGAACAAATTAGGTTCTCAATAAACACTATGCACACTATTTTCTTTTTTTCTGTATTTTTTTCTTTCATTGTGATTAAGTGAAAGTATACAATCCAAATAACGTTTGTATGCCTGCCTATCTACAGCTCCTTCTCCTCTCCCCACCTGGTGACAGCACACTCGCCCTTTTCACTGTGTATTTCTAGTATCCTCTTAACAAGCATCTGTTCCCTTTCTGCTCTCTTCTCTCTGATCTAGAAAGAGACCAGTAGGACAACCGCCTATAAATGCACAGAACCATGAAGTACCACACCATGTGGTCACACTGTGTCTCCAAGTTCAGTCCGATCTTGTCTGAAAAGTTAATCTCAGTACTGGTTTCCAGTCAGGGCCAGCAGCAGGTCTAGGGGCCATGCTCCCTGCGGATTCTCCAGACTGTCAGACCATCAATTCTGGTCTCTTAGCAGAGTTCTTGAGTGGTACACCTCTTTTTCCCGTGTTGCCTCAGGGACTCTACAATGTAGCTCTCATCACAGCTGTCTTTCCTGGTGGCCAGGCACCATCTGGTTCTTCTGGTCTTATGTTGACACAGTCTCCCATTCATATGGGTCCTTCTGTCTTCTGGGCTCTTTTGTCCTCCTGTCTTTGTTGTTCTCAGTTATCATCTGTTTCAGATGAGTTGGGACCATTTGGGGTACCTCAGAGGCAGTTTGCTAAGTTTTAATACCTCAGAAGCCACCCACCAATATGGGGTTCAGGAGACCCTTAGCAATAGACTAGTTATGCCAATTGGTCTCAGTGCCTGAAAATATGGCCCCTACACTCTCTTCCCTGCTAATGTATCCTTTGAAATATTGAGTTGCATTTATAAAACCTTTCAGTTTATGTTGCAGTCTGATTAAGTCGATCTACTCTCTAATGTGTACTGTCACTGCTTTCACCTAACCAAATTTCTATCAACTGTCTAACCTATGACCAACCTCTCCCTTCCTCCTCTCCATTGTAGATGTCAGAGTCTTTTCTTCTGTGTCTAAATCTATTTTTAAGTCCTTATAGCAAGTGTTTCATATAAAATATTTGTCCTTTTGCCTCTGAGATTTCACTTGGTATAACGTGTTCTAGTTGAAAACAGGTTATGAGATGCTTCCTAAAGTCATCATTGTCCTTTATCATTGCATATTGCTCCATTGTGTATATGTATCATAGTTTGTTTATCCACTCATCTGTTGATAGGCACCTAGGTTGATTCCATATTTTTGGTATTGTGGACACTTCTGCAATAAACATCGGTGTGCATGTATCCATTCTTACGACCACCTTTATTTCTGTGGGATATTTTCCAAGCAGTGAAATTACCAAATCCACAAATGTTATTTCTATTTCTAACTTTTTAAGGAAGCATCAAATGGCTTCCCAATGAGGGTGTACCATTTTGTAATCCCACCAGCAGTGCAGGAGAGTTCTGATCTCTCCACAGCCTCTCCAGCATTTGTTATGTTGTGGCTTTTTTTTGTTTTGTTTTCTTTTTAGATTATGGCAAATGTTCTTGGACTGAGACGCTATCTCATTGTAGTTTTAAATTGTGTTTCTCTAATAGCTAATGATAGTGAGCATTTCTTAATGTGCCTTTTGGCTGCCAGGATATCTTTGGTGAAGTGTCTGTCCATCTCCTTTGCACATTTCTAAATTGGGTTATTTACCTTTTTCCTTGTTGATATTTTGTAGCAACTTGTAGATAGTGGATATGAGACACTGGCCCCACATGTAGTTGCCCATTCTGTAGGTAGTTTCCACATGTAGTTTCCCATTCTGTAGATGGTCTTTTAACTCTCTTGATGAACATAAGTATTTGATTCTTAGAAGTTACCATTTATCTTTCCTGTTGTTTCTGGTTTGTTTGTCAGATTTTGAAGTCTGTCTATGGAGTTAGAACTTCCATTGTTGACCCTATTTTTTCTTGCATGATCAATATTGTTTGGGGTTTGATATTTAGGTCTCTGACCCATTTTGAGTTAATTTTTGTGTAAGGTGTGAGATATGGGTCCTGTTACATTTTTTTTTTACAGATGGATATCCAAACTTGTCAATACCATTTGCTAAAGAGACTGTTTTTACCCCTGTTTATGACCTTTGGGCTTTTGTTGAATATTAACTGTTCATAAGAGGATCAGGGCACCTCAGGTGTCTCATCTCTGTTCCATTGGACAACAAGTCTCTTCCTATGCAAGTCCCAGGCTATTTTAACCATTGTGGCAGTGTGCTAGGTTCTAATGTCAGGTAGTGTGAGGCCTCCCAATGTGTTTCTCTTCTTCAGTACTGCTTTACTTATCCACAGTTTCTTCCTTTTCCAAACAAAGTTGGTATTTTTTTTTCTCCATCTCATTAAAAAAAAGAAAAGAAAAGAAAACACTGGAATTTGTATTGAGATTGCATTGTATATGGAGACGGCTTTGAGTAAAAGAGATATTTTCACAGTGTTACGTCTTCCTAATCATTTATGTCTCTTTCAGTTTCCTGCAGTAAAGTCTTCATTCTCTCTGTATAGGTCACTAACTTCTCTGGTAATGATGAACTATTTTTTAATATGTTGTTGAATTCTATCGGCTAGAAGTTTGTTGAAGATTCTTGCATTTAGTATCAGGAGTGATATCAGTCTGTAATTTTCTTTTTTTGTGGGATCTTTCACTGGCTTTGGTATCAGGATTATTCTGGCTTCTTAGAAGGAAATTGGGAGTATTCTGTCCTTTTCTATGCTGTAAAATATTCTCAGCAGTATTGGAATCAAATCCTCTCTAAAAGCTTGTTAGAATACTCCAGTGAAGTCACCTGGGACGGTACATTTTTCGCTTGGTAGATTTTTGATTACTTTTTCAATCTCTTCCTTTGTGATGGGTTTGTTAAGTTGCCATCCTTCTCCTTGTGATCATTTTGGTAGGTGATGTAACTCTAGAAATTTGTCCATTTCCTCAGGGTTCTCAAATCTGTTACAGTGCTGTCTTGTAAAGTGTTCTGTTATGACACTTTTGATTTCATTTAGGTCTGTGTGACAACTGCCATTTCATTTCTTATCCAGTCTATTTGTTTCCTCTCCTGTTTTTCTTTTGTAAGTTTAGCCAGTGGTTTATCAACTTTGTTGATCTTTTCAAAGAACCAACTTTTGGTTTCATTAATTTTTTCAACTGTTCTTCTGTTCTCTAATTCCTTTAGTTGTCCTCTAATCTTTATTATCTATTATCTTCTGGTGCCTGAGGTGTTCCTTTATTGCTGTCTTTCTAGTTGTTCAAGTTGTAGTGTTAATTCTTGGATTTGGACCCTTTCTTCATTCCAGATGTGTGCATTTATAGAGATAAATTGACTTCTGTGCACTGCCTTTGCTGTATCCCATAGGTTCTGGTAGGATGTGTTTTCATCCTCATTTGATTAATTTCTTTATTGCATTCTGATTTCTTCTATAACCCATAGATTTTTGAACAAGGTGTTGTTCAGTTTCCATGAGTTCTGATTTTAACTTTTTTTTTCTGCTGCTGCTGATTTCAGCTTTTATGACTTTGTGGTCTCAGAATATGGTTTGCAATAATTCAGTGGTTTGGATTTTGATGAGACTTGCTTTACCTAATTTGTAGTCTATTCTGGAAAATGTTCCATTTGTATTGGAGAAGGAGGTGTACTTATCTGTTGTTGGGTAAAAAAGTTCTGTATATATCAATGAGGTCTAGTTGGTTCTGTATCTTTTCTAGCTTTTTTTCTGCATGACTTGTCCATTACTGAAAGTGGAGTGTTGCAGTCTCTTACTATTATTGCAGAGTGATCTATCTCATTTTTCAATATTGTTGGTGTTTGTTTGATGTATTTAGATTCTCTGGTATTGGGTGCATAAGTATTTAATATTCTTATGTCCTGCTTATGTGTTGAACCCTTCAACAATAAATAACAATGATCCTTGCCCACAATGATGGATTTTACCTTAAAATCAATTTTATCTGAGATTAGTATTGTTACTTCTGATCTTCTTTGTGTATTATTAGTTTACTATGTATTTTTCCATCCTTTGATTTTCAGTTTGTTCATATCTTTAAGTCTAAGGTGTGCTTCTTGTAAGCAACATATAGACAGATCATGTCTTTTGATCCATGCTGTCACTCTCTGCCCCTTTATTGGAGCAGTCGGCCAGTTTACATTTAGTGTAATTATTACATTCAGTGTAAGTATGTGTTTAGTGCTATCACTGTGATGCCTTGACTTTTGCATTGTTGATGTTTTCTCTGTTCCTCTTAACATTCTGTTCTAGGTTGTTTTTCTTTATGACTTTACTTTTTTTAAAATTTTTTATTTAATATGACTGAGTGAAAATGTACATTCCCGTATAAATTTACATGCCCACCGATATGCAGCTTCCACTGCTCTCCCTGTCCGGTGACAGCACACTATTCCTCTCTGCTGCATACATGTCTCGTCCTCCCAACAGTCTCATTTCCCCTCCCCTCTACCCACTCTCCTTCCTCCAGCAAACTGCATCCAATATATGGTCACTCTGCATTGCCAAGTCCAATCCATTCGTGTCCAAAGAGTGGAACTTCGTTGTGATTTATGACTTAACTTTTGATCTTTTTCAGTGTTTGTTTTGGGTTTGTTAAGTCTCCTGTATTATGTTTCTTATTTTAATGCGTCTCCTTGTTAGTTAGCTTTGCAGCTATGCCTTAAATCCCACTTAATGTTCCAATTTTAAACCAATCTTTAATTTCTGTATGTCTTAATTTCTTCTTCAGTTCAAAGAGTTATAACTACTGTAATATATCCCTCTATAGTGTGATGACATCATAGATGTTCTGTTAAGATCACTGGTTACCTTCTTTTTAAATTTTAGCTTTGACTGAGCTTTGTGACTTCCTTGGCTGAACAGGATTCAGGATGCTGTGCTCTGTATTGCCTCCTTTAGGTATACACTTGTTGTTATTTTCTTTGTTGTTGTTTTCTAAACAAAGAGCTTCTTTCAGTGTTTCTTGTAGCTTGGGTTTGGGTTTGGTTTCTACAAAGTCTCTAAGCTTCTGTTTATCTGCATATGTCTTAATTTCCCTATCATATTTGGAAGAGAATTTTGCATGATATATAATTCTTGGTTGTAAGTTTTGCTCCTACAACTCTTCGTATGTGTCACTCCACTGTCTTCTTGCCAACTTCATTTCCACTGAGAAGTCAGACAAAAGCCTACAGGGCTTCCCTGTGTATGTTAGTTTTAGGTCTTGCTGCCTTCAAGAGCCTCTGTATGTTTTATTTTTTAAGTTTGATTATGGTATGTTTTGGTGTCTTTTCTTAGGGTCAAGTTTTTGTGGCATTTGGTAAGTTTCTTGGATGTCTATGTTCTCTTCTTTCATAATTTCAGGGAGATTTTCTGTCAGTAACTCTACAACAATACTCTATAGGTTTAGCTTTCCCTCCCTTTTCAGGAACTCCAATTATTCATAGGTCATTGTTCTTGGTAGATTCCAAACCCAAATTGAGAATAGGATGTGAAATAAGGGATATTATTGCTGATGTCACATGAATCCTGTCTGAAAGCAGAGACTACCAGAAAAATGTTTACCTGTGTTTTACTGACTATGCAAAGGCATTTAAGTGTGGATCATAACCAATCATGTATGACATTGACAAGAATGGGAACTCCATTAATTATGCTAATGAGAAACCTATACATAGACCAAGAGGTGGTCCAGACCAAGGGATACTGAGGGGTTTAAAGCAAGGAAAGATGTGCACCAGAATTGTATCTTTTCACCATACCTATTCAATCTACAGAAACCCTGGTGGTGTAGTAGTTTAGTGTTACCACTGTTAACCATTAATGTTGGTGGTTTCAATCTGCCAGATTCTCCTTGGAAACTCTAAGGAGCAGTTCTACTCTGTCCTATAGGGTGGCTATGAGTTAGATTAGACTCAATTGCACTGGATTTTTTGGTTAATTCAATTTATATACTGGTCAAATAATCTGAGAAGTTGAAATATATGAAGAAGAAGGGGTCATCAAGATTGGAGGGAGGCTTACTAACAACCCGTATTATGCAAGTGATACAGCCTTACTAGCCGAAAGTTAAGAGGACTTGAAGCACTAACCGATGAATACTAAATCACAGCCTTCAGTTTGGATTACACCTCAACATTAAAAAAAAAAAACTCGGGGCGGAGTCAGGATGGTGGACTAAGGACATGTCTGTTTCTATCCCTCTGGAAACCAAGACCTGAATTGACAATCAAACAGAGCCTTCTGAGCACGTAATCAGCCTCAGGACACGGCACAGAGCTGTTAATTGGGACTTCATACCACTCAGTGAAAACCTCCTCTCTTTCGCTGACTCCCGCTCCTGGCTAGCCCCGGCTCTCACGGACGGAAGGTAAACGCACCATTGTGACTTTTTTTTCCTTGGTCTCGGCTGGCGGGCGGAGCTGGGCCTTCCCCGGAGGCTGGACTCAGACACGCTGCTGCGGGGATAGGCAGGCAAAATTCCCATGTTCTGAGAGCCAGGCTCGGGACTCTGTTAATCTAGACACTTTGAGCCTTTCGTTTTGTAGCTGCCTCAGTGCGGTTTGGGCGGAACTCCGTGGTCAGGGTGCGGGACGCCATGTTGGTACCGAGATTTTAGCGGGACCTCGTTCTTAGCCTGGGAGCCAGCGCCTGCAAACGGGATAGCGCTTCTCCATCAGAAAAGTATTGATTTTGCATAATGCGGCCTACATTGGGGTCCCTGCAACAGAAGCAGAGGAATCGCTGCCTCTGGGCATCTTTAGCCCCCCTGTTTGCTGCCTGTGTGGAGGACGTCATCTTGGGTACGGTGGCCGCAGCTGGACCTAATTCTTAGCTTGGGAGCCAGACCTTGCCCACAAGAGAGCGCTTTTCTATCACAAAACCAGTACTCGACGCAGTGTTGGATAAGGCTAGGCCCTGTCAGCAGAGGCCACCAGGGCAGTAGCAGTGGTGTATTCTAAACTAGTTTGTTATCATCTGGGGTTGGATACAGTGGCGCTTACTTTGTCAGATGGGAAGAGGGACCTCTAAAGCTGAAAACCTAACTGATTTGTGAGCTGGTCAGACACCTTTTGCTTTACATTTGAAGGCAGCCTAGAGAAACATTTGCAATCCATCCTCACAGTACCTCTTCCAGCCTCTATATACTCACATGGGACCCAAAAAGCAACAGACAATTGTGGCATACAAGCAATCACTCATGGCTTCAGAAGGCTCCCAAACAAAGCAACCAAGGAGTTTTCCAGATGAAGAAACTTTTATGAAAGCATCAGGAAGTGAATACAAATTGATTATATACAGGGCCCTTCTAGACCTTATACAAAATGCAACAGAACAAAATGAAAAATTAAGCAAGTTGTTCGATCTGATGGAACACCAGTACTCTGAAATCCAATAGATCAAGAAGAAAATCAAAGACATAGAAGATTCCATGCAAAGCCAAGAAAACAGAATGGAACAAATGGAAAAAAGAATTTCTGACTTGGAAGACAGAGCTACTGATGTCAGTGTCTATGAGCAGAAATCAGAAGAAAGAAACAAGAAAAATGAAGAAACATTAAGAAGCATGTGGGACTCTATTAAGAGGAACAACCTTCGATTAATTGGAGTCCCTGAACAGGGTGAGACATCTGAGAACACAGAGAATATTGTTACTGAGCTGCTGAAAGAAAACATCCCAGAAATCATGAAGGAAGAGAATATAGACATCTCAGATGCATATCATACACCACCCAATATAGATCTCAAAAGAAAGACTCCAAGGCATATTATAATCAAGCTTAACAAAATGAAACATAAGCAGCCACTCTTAAAGGCAGCAAGACTCAAGGCAAAGCTAACATTCAGAGGGAAACCCTGTAGGCTCTCGTCAGATTTCTCAGCAGAAACCATGCTGGCACGGAGACAGTGGCATGACACATTCAAAGTCTTGAAGGAGAAGAACTTCCAACGAAGAATTATATATCCTGCAAAACTGTCTTTCAAACATGAAAATGAAATTAAGACATTTCCAGATAAACAGAAACTCAGAGACTTTGTAAAAATCAAACACAAACTACAAGAAATACTAAAAGAAGTTCTTGGCTTTGGCTTAGAAGAACGAAAGCACTAACTTTATATTTTAGAACGACTACTCAATACTCATTTATGGAAGGCTCCAAAGTAAATCACAGCTTTGATTTGGAAAGAAGCAATCCAGTGAGCATCATGAAAACTATCGTGTCATCATAATAAAAGAGGGATGTACTACAGTCGTTATAGTCCTTCCAGATGGAGAGGAAAGTGACCAGACTGGTAGTAATTAAAATTGGGTTTATAAATAGTTTATTAAGGAGGTTCATAGGGGCACCTGTAAAGCACAACAAAGATGTATCACACCATTTCAAGAAGTCTAACACACGAGTCTCAACAATTATAAAACCAGCTCTAAAAAAGGGGAAAAATCAACTCACAAAAAAGAGTGTCTCAGAACAGACTAATAAGAACAACAGAGAAAACATCCACATAAAAATAAACATATCACAATGGCAGCAGTGAACACATACCTATCAATAATTACATTGAATGTGAATGGACTGAATGCTCCAGTAAAGAGACACCGAGTGTCATCTTGGATCAAAAGACACGACCGATCCATATGTTGTCTACAAGAAACTCACTTGAGACCTAAAGACAGGAACAAACTGAAAATTAAAGGTTGGAAGAATATATATCAAGCTAACAATCAACAAAGAAGACCAGGGGTGGCAATTCTAATCTCAGACAAAATCAACTTTAATGTCAAATCCACCATTGTGGACAAAGATGGACACTATTTACTGCTGAAAGGTTCAGTACACAAGCAAGACTTAACTATATTAAACATTTATGCACCTAATGTCAGAGCACCTAAATATGTCGAAGAAACACTGATTATGCTCAAAAGAGAGTTAGATGACTCCACAATAATAGTGGGAGACTTTAACACTCCACTCTCATTGCTAGACAAATCATCTAGAAAAAAGCTCAGTAAGATACAGAAGACCTCATTGACACAATTAACCAACTAAACCTCATTGATATATACAGAACTTTCCACCCATCAGCAGACAACTACACCTTCTTCTCCAGTGCACATGGAACATTCTCCAGAATTGACCACATGATAGGCCATAATGCAATGCTCAACAAAATCCATACCATTGAATTACTGCAAAGCATCTTCTGAGATCATAAAGCCATCAAAGTTGAAATCAATAGCAGAAAAAACAGAGATAGAAAGTGGAACTTTTCGAAACTGAATAACATCTTGCTCAAAAAAACATGGGTTCTAGAGGAAATCAGGGATCAATTAAAGAAATTCATGGATTCCAATGAGAACGAAAACACTTCCTACCAGAACCTATGGGATACAGCCAAAGCAGTGCTCAGAGGTTTGTTTATCTCTATAAATGCACACATCGGGAAGGAAGAAAGAAACCAAATCAAGGAACTAAATCTACAGCTTGAACAAGTAGAAAGAGAACAACAGAGGAACCCCTCGGGCACTGGAAGAAAGGAGATCATAAAGATTAGAGCAGACCTAAATGAATTAGAGAATAGAAAAACAATTGAAAAAATTGAAAAGACCAAAAGCTGGTTTTTTGAAAAGATCAACAAAATTGATAAGCCACTGGCTAAACTTACTAAAGGAAAGCAGGAAAGGAAACAAATAACCCAAATTAGAAATGAGAGGGGAGTTGTCACCACAGATGCAACAGAAATCAAAAATATCATAACAGCATACTATGAAAGACTGTACTCTAACAAATTTGAAAACCTAGGGGAAATGGACCAATTCCTTTACTCATACCACCTACCCAAATTATCACAACGTGAAGCAGAACAATTTAATAGACCCATCACAAAGGAAGAGATTGAAAAGGTCATCAAAACACTGCCAACCCAAAAAAGTCCGGGCCCAGATGGCTCCACGGCAGAATTCTACCAAGCATTTAGAGAAGAGTTATCTCCAATACTATTGAAAGTATTTCACAGTATAGAAATGGATGAAGTACTCCCAAACTGATTCTATGAAGCCAGCATAACCCTGATACCTAAGCCCGGGAAAGATCCAACAAGGACAGAGAACTACAGACCGATATCACTCATGAACTTAGATGCAAAAATCTTCAACAAAATTCTTGCCAACAGAATACAACAACATATCAAGAAAATAATCCATCATGACCAAGTGGGATTCATACCAGGGATGCAAGGCTGGTGCAACATCAGGAAAACAATTGTGATTAACCACATAAATAACACAAAAGACAAAGATCACCTGATCTTGTCCATTGATGCCGAAAAGGTATTTGATAAAGTCCAACACCCATTCATGCTAAAAACTCTTAGCAAAATGGGCATAGACGGCAAATTCCTCAACACAATAAGGGCCATTTATACAAAGCCAATTGCCCACATCATCCTGAATGGAGAGAGACTGAAAGACTTTCCCCTGAGATCAGGAACTAGACAAGGATGCCCACTGTCACCTCTCCTATTCAACATTGTGCTAGAAGTTCTAGCCAGAGCAATTAGACAAGACCAAAAAATAAAGGGCATCTGCATCGGCAAAGAGGAAGTTAAAATCTCCCTGTTCACAGATGATATGATTGTATATGCAGAGAACCCCGAGAAATCTATAAGTAAGCTACTCAAACTCATAGAAGAGTTCAGCAAAGTCTCAGGATACAAGATAAACATAAGTAAATCAGTAGGATTCCTTTATACCAACAACGAGACTGTTAAGGAGGAAACTATCAAATTAATACCATTTACGATAGCCCCTAAGAAGATAAAGTACCTAGGAATTAACCTAACCAGAGAAACAACAGACCTTTACAAAGAGAACTACAAGCCCATACTACAGGAAACTAAGAGAGACTTAAATAAATGGAAAAACCCACCCTGCTCATGGATAGGAAGACTTAACATTGTGAAAATGTCGATTTTACCCAAAGCAATTTATTAATATAATGCAATCCCAATACAAGTTCCAGCATCACTTTTTAATGAGATGAAGAAACAAATCACCAATTTTGTTTGGAAAGGGAAGAAGCCCCGGATAATTAAGGTACTACTAAAGAAGAATAACACACTGGGAGGCCTCTCATTACCCGACCTTAGAACATACTACACTGCCACAGTGGTCAAAACAGCCTGGTACTTGTACAAGAACAGACAGATCGATCAATGGAACAGAATTGAGACCCCAGAGATGACACCATCTGCCTATGAACAGTTGATATTTGACAAAGGCCCTAAGACATTAAACTGGGGTAAAAACAGTCTCTTCAACAAATGGTGCTGGCAAAATTGGTTATCCAGCTGCAATAAACTGAATCAAGATCCGTATCTTACACTTTATACAAAAACCAACTCCAACTGGATAAAAAACATAAATATTAAACCTAAAATGATAAAGCTCATCCAAGAAAAGGTAGGAACAACAATGGAAGTTTTAATACACAATGAGGACAGACTCCAAAATCTGTCAAAGAAACCTCAATCAACAGAAGAGAAAATAGATAAACGGGAACTATTAAGAATCAAACACTTTTGCTCATCCAAAGACTTTATTAATAGAATTAAAAGAGCACCCACAGAGTGGGAAAAAATATTGTGCAACTCTATGTCAGAACGACGCGTGATCTCCATTATCTATAAGATACTACAAAATATCAAGAAGAAGAAGATAAACCATCCAATTAAGCGATGGGCAAAGGAGATGGACAGACACTTCACTAAAGAGGAGTTCCAGGCAGCCCAAAAACACATCCGGACATGTTCACGATCTTTAGTTATTAAAGAAATTCAAATCAAGACAACAATGAGATACCATCTCACCCCAACAAGATTTGCCATGATCCAGAAAACACAAAACAACAAATGCTGGTGAGGCTGTGGAGAAAGTGGAACCCTCCTACACTGTTGGTGGGGTTGCAAAATGGTCCAGCCTCTTTGGAAGGCAATCTGGCGCTTCCTTAAAAAAATGGATATTGATATACCATTTGAGCCAGTAATTCCACTACTTGGAATATATCCTACAGATTCAAGGCCTTTCACACCAACGGACACATGCACCAGAATGTTTATCGCGGCGCAGTCCACAATAGCAAAAATGTGGAATCAACCCAGATGCCCAACAATAGAAGAATGGATAGGTAAACTGTGGTACATACACTCAATGGAGCACTACGCAATGATAAAGAATAACGATGATTCCAGGAAATATCTCCTAACGTGGTTTCAACTGGAAGACATTATGTTGAGTGAGTGTAGTCAGTGACAAAAGGACAAATACTGTATGAGACCTCTACGATAAGATCTCAAAAACAGACTTGTGTATAGAAGAAAAGACTCTTTGACAGCTGTAAGGGAGGCGAGGGAGGGAGGGCAAGGGGGGGAAGGTTTAGTTTAGGTAGTTACTAGAAATCTAGTTGGGAGAAAGCGGTGACAGCACACATTAGGAACAAGAACAACATTAAGTGGACTTCAGCATAACTTGAGTACTCCTTCCATCTTAACTCAATACTGCAAGGATAGAGTAGCTGGGGCGGGGGGCGGGGGACCATGCTCTTAGGCGAATTCCAGGCCAATTGGCACAACTAGCGTTTTGCTAAGAGAGCTCTCTGCACCCCACATTGGTGATTGGCGTCTGGGGTCTTAAAAGCTGCCAAGCTGCCATCCGAGGACACAGCAAATGGTCCCAACTCAGCAGGAACGGATGCTCACCAAGGGCCAAAATGGCATGCGGTAAAGACAACCGAGAAGACAGAGAGACCCACAAGAGTGGGTGCCTACATCGACCTGGGACCGGAAGAACCGGATGGTGCCCAGCCACCACCAGTGATAGCCATGACGGAGCTCACAGAGTGGAGCCTCACTGGCAACACAAGAATAAAAAGAGGTGCATCCTGAGATCTCCACTAAAAGTCCTAAATTGATGGTCCAGTGGTTTGGGGGTTCCTCTGAGAGCATGGCCCCCCGCCCTGATGATGCCCGTTCCCATAAATTATAACAAAGGTCCACTCTTTGGACAGGAATGGAATGGACTTGGCAATGCAGAGTAACCATATGTTGGAAGTACTTTATGGTTCTATACATCTATAGGATATCATCTTGCTGACCTCTGGCTGGAGGAAGGGGAGTGAATGGAGAGGAGGGGAAAGGAGGCTGTTGGGAGGATGAGACACGTATGGAGCAGAGAGGAATAGTGTGCAGTCACCGGACAGAGAGAGCAGTGTAAGCTGCATATAGGGGAGCATGTAAATTTTCATGTGAATGTACATTTTCACTCAGTTATGTTAAATAAAAAAAAAAAAACTCACAGCTAGACTGTAAGCAATATCATGGTAAACAGAGAAAAGACTGAAGATTTTTTTATTTTACTTGGATCAACTAGGGACACATAAGGAAGCAACAGTTAAGAAATAAAAAGATACATTGCACTGGGCAACTCTTGAAAGTATCAAAAAGCAAAGATGTCACTTTGTGGACTAAGGTGTTCCTGATCCAAGCCATGGTGTTTTCAATTGCCTCCCATGTATGTGAAAGCTGGATGATGACTAAGAAAGACCAAAGCAGAATTAACACCTTTGAATTCTGGTGCTGATGAAGAATACTGACTATACCACACATCACCAGAAGAAAAAACAAACCTGTCTTGGGAGAAATACAACTACAGTGCTCCTTAGAAACAAGGATGGTGAGACTGCATCTCACATACTTTGGACATGTTGTCAGCAAAGATCAGTTCCTGGAGAAGGGCATCATGTTTAGTAAAGTAGAAGAACAATGTAAAAAAAAAAAGAAGAAGAAGAAGCAGAGTTGCAATAATGGCTGCAACAAAAGACTTAGACTTGTAATTTACGGTTTAATGTATATATGAGACTGTCCTACTAGCTTCTTTTTAGAGGGGAGCAGAGAGGGTAGAGAAGTTGGGGCAAGTATTGGTTGAGTGGGTACTGGAAGTAAAAAGTGAAAAAGAAGAGTGCTGTCACAGTGTGAAGAGAGCAGCTAGAGTTGCAGAAAGGCGGGTACTTGGGGTTTTATATGGAGTATTGACTTGGATTGTAAACTTTTACTCGTCACAATAAAAAATTTTAAAAAAAGACTTGAGTTTAACAATGACTGTGAGAATAGTGAAGGACAGGAGAGTGTTGAGTTCTGTTGTACACACAGTCACTAGAATTTAGTATCAACTCCTGGTACCTAACAACAACAATACATAGTCAATTCGTAAATGGGATAGGTTATAAAGGCACACAATTATCCTACAGTGTACCTGTTTGTGATGAGGCTAATACTTTCTCTTTTAACTTCTACTTTGTTTTGTTCTCTTTGTAAAATACTCAGAAAATTGCTCAGCTTGTGGTCTATAGCCAGCAATTAAAACCACTTAGCAGCTGTTAAAATGGATAATAGCCTATTGTTGTCTTCATGTGGCTTAATCCAAATGTTAATTGTTCTCTGAGCACTGATCATAAACCCCAGTCCGGTGCAATCTGTAGAAATTCTTGAAGGAAAATAATGTTGTTTTCCTTTTTGTTCTTGTGGTGATGGTGGGAAGAGAAATGTTAATAAAATTTTAAATTTTGGACCATGATGAAATGCACTGAGGTAATTTCCAAAGGACTTCAGCATTAATCTGATCCTATAGTTAAGTGAAGCTCTTCCAGTACAGTAACCACCAGCCACATATGACCAGTGAAAATGAACTGAAGTTAGCTTGAACTGAGAAGTGCTGAGAAGTGCTGTAAAGATGTGGATAAGTGCTACCTTTGCTGACAAAAATGTCAGTGGTTCATATTCACCAGGCAGGCACTCCTTGGAAACTCTATGAGGGAGGCAGTTCTACTCTGTCCTATAGGGTCTCTATGCGTCAGAATCAACTTGAAGGCAATGGGTTTGGTTGTTCTGGCAGGTGTTAACAGTTTTTTTTTTTTTTTAATAAGCATAGAGGAAATACTGGCGGCATAGTGGTTAAGGGCTGTAGTTGGTAAACACAAGATCAGCAGTTCAAATCCACCAGTCCGTCTTTGGAAACTCAATGGGACGGTTCTACTCTGCCCTATAGAGTCATTATGAGTTGGAATTGACTCAACAACAATGAGTTTGGTTTGATTTGATTTATACCAAAGTACACAGGATATGAAACACCTATTACTACAAAAAAGTAAAATATTTCATTAATAATTTTTATATTGATTGCAAGTTGAAGTAATAAGATTTTGGATACATTAGGACATATAAAATATAGTACTCTAATTTTGCTTCTCTTTTTTTACTTTTTTATTACTATAAAATTTACAAATATTTATGGGGCTTACATTAGATTTCTGTTACATAGCCCTGAACTAGCCTATGAACAAATTCCTAGGAAATTGAAAGGTACCAGAAAAGAATAACATACGATAACCTGATAATCCTTCCTATTCTACGAGCTCTGCTTTGTACCAAAAAGCCTAAAAAATGAGAAGTAATGACTCCATGTATCCCACTGAGTGACTTTGGAGAATTGGCGTGATAGCTCTTTTTGAAAAAGGAATTTAAATTTCCTCACATACTTTAAAGATTCTGTTGAAATGTAATTCCCCAAACCAAACAAACTTCAGAAATGTAAAGGAGGAAAAATGGAACTCGGAAATATCACTGAGAAAAGTAAAGCAGGCTGTAATTAATCAATTGTTGAATAAATGGGAAGAAACAACATGCATTTTTAAAGTTAATTTTAATAAAGTACATTTGATTGTGTGCACTTTGGAGCCTTCATGAGGCAGTGGGAAGTAGCTGTTCCATCTGTGCGCAATTTCAGATGAATGTAAACTCTTTTCACTCCTTTTGGTTCCATGGCTATCGAGAAAATGGAATGTGTTTTGTTCGGAATAGCCTTGTTTAAATATAACACTATTGATTTCTTATGAATCACTGTTCATTTTAGCATTTTGAGAAACAAGAGATCTTATTGGAGGAGACATAAAGCCGAGGACCTGAAAATCTGCCATCTTTAAGCATCCCAGGGCGCTTTTGCTAGAAATCAGGAGGGTTAGCTTACACCTTGGCCAAGTTCCAATTCAAGTATGAATAACCAAGTGATCTAAGTTCTGTATGTATATCTCACAAGGAAGAGTTTACTCCCAACCTTCATTCAGCAAACTATTTTCTATTAAACTATTATCAACTCCATAAATTTCAAACTGAGTATGTGCTTGAAAATACAAAATCTTGCTTCATAGAACCACTTGTATTCTGTATGGAATTAAAAGAGTTATATTATTATAGTGTAATTAAAAATCAATTTCCCTTGAATAAATTCTGAATCATGGCAGCCTAACGTGTGTCATGATAAGACTGTGCTCCATAGCATTTTCAATGACTGATTCTTTGAAAATAGATCACCAGACCTTTCCTCCAAGGTGTCTCTGGATAGGCTTAGACCCCCAGTCTTTTGGTTAGTAACAGAGCATGCTAACCAACAAGTATGTTTTTTAACATTTTTAAAATAACATCATTATCCTGTATATCATAAATACGTCTTATATGACAAAGATATTATTTTTAAAAATGTCAACATGTCAAAACTCCAGGTTGTATGAGATGATCTGTACGATCTGTTAAATAAAAGCAGTTGATTTCAGTAAACATATATTGAGTGTTTACTATGTGAAGACCATATAGTAGGCCATAAATACAACCCCAAACTGAACCCATTGCTATCAAGTCAATTCTGACTTATACCAACCCTATAGGACAGAGTAGAACTGTTCCATAAGGTTTCTGAGGAGTGCCTGGTAAATTCAAACTGTGAACTTTATGGTTAATTGTCATGGTATGCAACCTTGATGCTACCAGGGTTTCCCACAATAGGCTCTGTCATGGATTGAATTGTATTCTCCGCAATATAGGTGTAGCCATGTGACTGGGCCATGATTCCCTGTATTCTACGATTGTGCTCCATTTTGTAATTTTGCTGTGCTGTATATTAAAGGATTAGGCTGAGACTGTAAATCCCTTCAAAAGATCACCTCCCTGCTCCACTATAAAGGGGGTTTCCCTGCAGTGCAGCTTGCACAACCCTTAATCCTTTGATTCTGCAAGAGATAAAAGAGATAAAAAGGAAAACAGGCAGAGGATTGCAACACCATCCAGAAAGCAGCACCAGGAGAAGAGTGCATCCTTCAGACCTGAGGTTCCCTCACCAAGATACTCCCTGGACAAAGACTGATACAATACCAGACCTTCCTCTAGAGCTAACAAGGGGAAAGCCTTCCCATGGAGCAGCCATCCTGAATTTGGACTGGTAGCCTGATGGACTGTGTAAATATAAACTTTCCTATGTTAAAGCCACTACTCTGCAGTATTTCTGTTAGAGTAACACTAGCTGACTAAAATAGGCCCTAACCAAAAATAAATAAATAAACCAAACCTATAGCTGTAGAGTCAATTCTGACTTATAGTAACCCAAAGAACAGAGAAGAACTGCGCTATAGAGTTTCCAAGGAGCATCAGGTGAATTCAAACTGCCAACTTTTTGATTATCAGCTGTAGCATTTAACTATTAGGCCACTAAGGTTTCCATAATTGGCCATAAAAAAACAAAAATCTACTGCAGTCAAGTTGATTTCAACTCATAGTGACCTTATATGACAGAGTAGAACTGCCCCACGGAGTTTTCAAAGAGCACCTGGGGGATTCTAACTGCTGATCTTTTGGTTAGCAGATGTAGCACTTAACCACTACACCACCAGGGTTTCCCAATAGGCAATGGAGATATCAAAAAGAAAATAAGATCACTATTCCTCAGTGGCAAAAGTGGTTTCTACCCCTTGGCTACCAACCAGAAAAGATAGTTGTTTGAATCTACCCAGAGAAGCCTCAAAGGAAAGGCCTGGCAATTTACCTCTGAAAAAAATCAGCCATTAAAATTCCTGCACAGCCTAGCTCCACTCTGTCACACACAGAGTTGTCACAAGTCAATATTAACTCAATGGCAACCGGTTTGTTCTGTTATTTTAGTTCTAAACAGTTAAAGGTACGATGATGAGACAAAAAAGCAAACAGTTTTTGGCAATATAAAATGATTCAAGTTACAAATGTTACACAGACAAAAATCAAAGATGATGGTTCTCTAATCCACAGGAGGTTTCTGAGAAGTCTTATTAAGTGATCGTAAGTTATTTTCAGATGCTATTGGATTGGTTCTGATCCATAACTACCCTGCGCATAACAGAACAACATCCTACCTGATCCTGCCTGATCCTGTGCTATCTTCACAGTAACTGATACGTTTCAGCCCATTGCTGCAGCCACTGTGTCAATCCATGTCATTGAGCACCTCCCTCTTTTTGGCTGGGCATCTGCTTTTCCAAGCATAAAATCCTTCTACAGGGACTCCTGATAACATGTTCAAAGAACATGAGACAAATTTTCTCCATCCTTGCTTCTAAGGAGTGTTCTGACTGAGATTCAAAGACAGATTTGTTCTTTCTCTGACAATTCATGGTGTATTCAATATCCTTCAGCAATGACATAATTGAAAGATATCTATTCTTTGGTCTTCCTTACTCATTGTCTGCCTTTCACCATGCATAAGAAGTGATTGAAAATAGCACAATTTGGGAGAGGCACAGTTTATCCCTCAAAGTGACATCTTGCTTTTCAATACTTCAAAGAAATCATTTGCAGCAGATGTGCCCAATGCAATGTATCATTTTATTTCTTGATTGCCACATCAATGGTCATTGATTGTAGTCTTATAGGTGATGTTAGTTCTAATTTTATAAGGAAGAAGATGAATATCAATTACACAAAGGAAAGGGAGTAGGGAAAGATAAATAGAGAGATCATGGTATCAGCAAAGTCAGGGAAACACAACTGAAACTAAGATAGGGAACTACCAGTGGTTTTGTTTGGAGTGCAACTAATATGAAACAAAGACTAGCGACAGAAACAGGTAAGAAATTGAAAGAAACAGGTCATGCAGAACTCTGATTCTGCCTAGTTTTTCTCAATGTGCCTGAAGACTGCCTACGTAACACTGTTCATGAGAATTTTTTTTTTAGCTATCAATTTTTGAACCTTCCCCATGAACTGTAGAGAAGTCCACCTAGGTGTCATGCTTGTAATTTGTACATCAAGTTCTTTGGTGATTCCAAAATCCAGAAAAGTTTGAAAACCATATTAGTCATGAGAAGTAGTAAGGAGGCTTACATGGGAAGTGTGTCATGATAGATGTCATATGTATAGAGCAGATAGAGTACACTGACAGTTACTAAGAGGATTGTTAGGGAAAAAAAGGAAAGACTAGCTAAAAGTTCTACATAGTGATTGAATGCTTTTTGGTTATTATAATCTTAAATTTTGCAAGAAACTGACAATAGGGGGGCAGAGTCAAGATGGCAGACTAAGCACACTTCTCCCTATATCCCTTTGTAAACCAAGACCTGAACTTATAATCAAATAGAGTCATCTGGTCACCTAGTGAGCCCCTGGACACGGCACAGGACTGTTAATTTGAACTTCCAACTATCAAACAAAAAAACTCCTCTCTTCCACTGTCTGCCACTTCTGGTTAGCCCTGGTTCTCACAGACTAAAGGTAATGCACCATTTTGACTTTTTTCCTCTGTCTTGGCCGGCAGGCGGATATGGGTTTTGCATATCGGCTGGTCTCAGACACACTGCTGGTGGGATAGTCAGGCAAAATTGCCATATTTTGAAAGCCAGGGTTAAGACTCTGTTCATCTCACCATTTGGAGCCTGTCTTTTGCCTCTGCCACAGCATGGTTTGTATGGAAGCAGAGGTGCCTGTATGCAGGACACCATATTGGATACAGAGATTTTAGCAGGACCTAATTCTTAGCCTGGGAGCTAGCACCTCTCCACAGGACAACACTTTTCCAACAGAAAAGCAGTAGGTCATACAGTGTCGCATACAGCGGGGGCCCAGCAACAGAGGCTGAGGACTCACTACATCTCAGCACCTAATTTAGCTCCTCTTTCTGTCTCTATCACAGGGCAGTTTGTACGGAACAGGCAGCAACCATGTGGAGGGCGCCATCTTAGATAAGGTGGCCACAGCTGGACCTGATTCTTAGCCTAGGAGCCAGAGTCTGCTCACAGAAAAGCACTCTTCTGCCAGAAAAGCGGTAGTGTACACAGTGTCGTCTATGGATGGGCCCTGTCAGCATAGGCCAACAGGGCAGTAGGAGTGCTGTATTTTGAATTAATACATATCATCTAGGGTTGGATATCGAGGTGTTTACTTTGCCAGTTGGGAGGGACCTCTACAGTTGAAAACCTGACTGATTTGGGAAGTGGTCAGATACCTTTAATTTTTCATTTTAAGACAGCCTAGAGAAAGATCTGTGGTCCATCCTCACAGCATCTCTCCCAGCTTTAACTGATTTACCTGAAACCCCCAAAGTGACATACATTTGAGAAAATGGCAAACAAGAAATCATCCACGGATTTGGAAGGCTCCCAAATGAAACAACCAAGGAGTTTTCTGGGTGAAGAAACTTTTTCTGAGATTACTGAAAGGTGAATACAAAAAGATTATACACAGAGCCCTTCTAGACCTTATACAAAATTCAGCACAGCAAAATGAAAATTTAAGTAAATGTTCGATCTGATGGAACACCAGTACTCTGAAATCTGACAGATCAAAAACAAAATCAAAGACATAGAAAATTCCATTCAAAGCCAAGAAAACAGAATGGAACAAATGGAAAAGAGACTTTCTGACTTGGAAGACAGAGCTACTGATGTCAGGGTCTATGAGGCAAAATCAGAATAAAGAAACAAGGAAAGTGAAGAAGCTTTAAGAAGCATGTGGGACTCTGTTAAGAGATTCAACCTTCGATTAACTGGAATCCCTGAACAGGATGACGCACCCAAGAACACAGAGAGTATTGTGGCTGAGCTGCTGACAGAAAACTTCCCAGAAATCATGAAGGAAGACAATAAACATATCCAAGATGTGTATCATATGCCACTCAATACAGATCTCAAAAGAAAGACTCCAAGACATATTATAATCAAGCTTAACAAAACAAAGCATAAGCAGCACTCTTAAAGGCAGCAAGACTCAAAGCAAAGTTAATATTCAGAGAGAAAACCTGCAAGCTTTTGTCATATTTCTCAGCAGAAACTATGCTGGCATGGAGACAGTGGCATGACACATTCAAAGCCTTGAAGGAGAAGAAATTTGAACCAAGAATTATATATCCTGCAAAACTATCTTTCAAATATGAAATTAAGACGTTTACAGATAAACAGAAACTCAGAGACTATAAAAACCAAATGAAAACTACAAGAACTACTGAAAGAAGCTCTTAGCTTTGGCTTGGAAGAACAAAACCACTAACTTTATATTTTAGAAGGACACATCATCCAGAATCCTATTCAGTTAGGGAAGGCCCCAAAATCTATAAAAGCTTTAATACCGAAAGAAATAATCCAGTGATTATCATGAAAACTATAACGCCATCATATTAAAAAGGGGTGGACTACAGTTGTTATAATCCTTCCAGATGGAGAGGAAGCTGACAAGACTGGTATTAATTAAAATGGGGTTTATATATAGTTTATTAAGGGGGATCACAAGGGCAGCCATAAAGCACAACAAAGATGCAACATACCATATCAAGAAATGTAACTACAAAACCGGCTCTGAAAAAGGTGAAAAATCTACTTACAAAAAAGAATGATCCAGAAGAGACTAATAAGAACAACAGAGATAACATCAACATGAAAATTAACATATCACAATGGTGACACTGAACACATACCTATCAATAATCATACTGAATGTAAATGGACTGAATGCTCCAGTAAAGAGACATTGAGTGACATCTTGGATCAAAAGACACGAGCCATCCATATGTTGTCTACAAGAAAACCACTTGAGACTTAAAGATAGGAACAAACTGAAAATTAAAAGATGGAAGAATATATATCAAGTTAATAATGAACAAAGAAGAACACATATGACAATTCTAATCTCAGACAGAATCAATTTTAATGTCAAATCCATGATCATGAACAAAGAGGGACACTATTTATTGCTGAAAGATTCAATACACAAGAAAGACTTAACTATATTAAATGTTTATGCATGTAATATCAGAGCACCCAAATACATCAAAAAAGAGTTAGATCACTCCACAATAATAGTGGGAGACTTCAACACTCCACTCTCAATACTGGGCAGATCATCTAGAAAAAAGCTCAATAAAGATACAGAAGAAATTATTGCCACAGTTAGCCAACTAAACCTCATTGATATATACAGAACTTTCTACCCATCACTGTACAACTACATCTTCTTCTCCAGTGCACATGGAACATTCTCCGGAACTGAACATGTGTTAGAACATAATGCAATTCTCAACAAATGCATACCATTGAATTAATGCAAAACATCTTCTCAGATCATAAAGCCATAACAGTCAAAATCTTAACAGGAAAAACACACATAGAAAGCAGAACTCTTGGAAACTGAACAAGATCTTGCTCAGAAAACCATGGGTTATAGAAGAAATCAAGGATGAAATAAAGAAATTCATGGATTCCAACGTGAACGAAAACACTTCCTACCAGAACCTGTGGGATACAGCCAAAGCAGTGCTCAGAGGTCTGTGATCACCATAAATGCACACATCTGGAAGAAAGAAAGAAACCAAATCAAGGAACTAACCGTACAGCTTGAAAAGTAAAGAGAAAAACAGAGGAACCCCTCAGGCACAAGAAGAAAACATCATAAAGACTGGAGTAGAACTAAATGAATTAGAGAATAGAACAATTGAAAAAACTGAAAAGACCAAAAGCTAGTTTTCTGAAAAGATCAACAAAATTGACAAACCACTGGTTAAACTTACTAAAGAAAAACAGGAAAGGAAAGAAATAACACAAGTCAGAAATGAGAGGGGAGTTGTCAAAACAGATCCAATAGAAGGCAAAAATAGCATAGCTGAATACTATGAAAAACTGTATTCTAACAAATTTGAAAATCTAGAGAAAATAGACAAATTCCTTGATTCATATCACCTGCCCAAATTATCACAAGATGTGTCAGAACAACTTAATAAACTCATCACAAAGGAAGAGATTGAAAAAGCCATCAAAAAACTGCCAACCTAAGAAAGCCAGGGCCCAGATGGCTTCACCGCAGAATTCTACGAAGCTTTTAGAGAAGAGTTGTCTCCAATACTACTGAGACTATTTCACAGTATAGAAAGGGATGGAGTACTCCCAAACTCATTCTATGAAGCCAGCATAACCCTAATACCAAAGCCAGGGAAAGACCCAACCAAAAAGGAGAATTGCAGACCAATATCACTCATGAATCTAGATGCAAAAATCTTCAACAAAATTCTTGCCAATAGAATACAACAACATATCCAAAAACTCATCCATCATGACCAAGTTGGATTCATATCAGGGATGCAAGGCTGGTTCAACATCAGAAAAACAATTAATATGATTAACCACATAAATATCACAAAAGACAAGAATCACCTGATTTTGTCCTTTGATACAGAAAAGGCATTTGATAAAGTCCAACACCCATTCATGCTGAAAACTCTTAGCAAAATAGTGATAAAAGGAAGATTCCTCAGTTCAACAAGGTCCATTTATACAAAGCGAATCATCTATGCCATCCTCAATGGAAACAGACTGAAAGAGCTTCCCTTGAGAACAAACACTAGACAAGAATGCGGGCTCTCACCTCTCCTATTCAACATTGTACTAGAAGTTTTAGCCAGAGCAATTAGACAAAACCAAGAAATAAAAGGCATCTGTATCAGCAACAAAGAAGTCAAAATCTCCCTATTTGCTGATGATATAATTGTATATGCAGACAATCCCAAATAATCTATAAGTAAACTACTCAAACTGATAGAAGCATTCAGCAAAGTCTTAGGATATAAGATAAACATAAGTAAATGAGTAGGATTCCTTTATACCAACAACAAGATTCTTACTGAAGAAATCACCAAAACAATACCATTTACTACAGCCCCTAAGAAGATAAAGTACCTAGGAATTAATCTAACCAGAGAAATAACAGACCTTTACAAAGAGAACTATAAGCCCTTACTATAAGAAACTAAGAGAGAGTTATATAAATGGAGAAACCTACCCTGCTCGTGGATAGAAAGACTTTACATTATGAAAATGTCTATTTTACCCAAAGCAATCTACTTACATAATGCAATCCCAATACAAGTTCCAATGTTATTTTTTAATGAGGTGGAGAAACAAATCAAGAATTTTGTTTGGAAAGGGAAGAAGTCCCAGGTAAGTAATGTACTACTAAAGAAGAACACACCGGGAGGCCTCTCATTACCTGACCTCAGAACCTATTGCACTGTCGCAATAGTCAAAACAGCCTGGTACGGGTACAAGAACAGATAGATCGATCAGTGGAACAGAACTGAGATCCCAGAGATGACCCATCTGCCTATGAACAGTTGATATTTGACAAAGGCCCTAAGACACTAAACTGGGGTAAAAACAATCTCTTTAACAAATGATGCTGGCTAAATTGGATATCCGTCTGCAATAAATTGAAACAAGATCTATATCTTACACCTTATACAAAAACCAACACAAACTGGATAAAAGACCTAAATACCAAATCTAAAACAATCAAGCTCATCCAAGAAAAAGTAGGAATAACAACAGAAAGTTTAATGCACAACATAGACGACTTCAAAATTTGTCAAACAAACTCCAAATAACAGAAGAGAAAATAGATAAATGGGAACTACTAAGAATCAAACACTTTTGCTTATCCAAAGACTTTATCTATTGAATTAAAAGGCCACCTACAGAATGCGAAAAAAATATTTGGTAACTGTATGTCGGACTGATGCCTGATCTCCATAATTTATAAGGTCCTACAAAATATCAATCAAAAGAAGATAAAGCATCCAACTGAGTGATGGGCAAAGGAGATGGACAGACATTTCTCCAAAGAGGAGATCCAGGCAGCCAAAAAACACATGCTGGCATGTTCACGATCTTTAGTTATTAAAGAAATTCAATTCAAAACTACACTGAGATATCATCTCACCTCAACAAGGTTGGCCATGATCCAAAAAAACACAAATCAACAAATGCTGGAGAGGCTGTGGAGAAAGTGAAACTCTCCTACACTGTTGCAAAATGGTCCAGCCTCTTTGGAAAGCAATCTGGTGCTACCTTAAAAAAATTGATATAGATATACCATTTGATCCAGTAATTCTACTGCTTGGAATATATCCTACAGAATCAAGGCCATTCACACCAACTGATACATGCACATGAATGTTTACCGCAGCACAGTCCACGATAGCAAAAAGATGAAATCAACCCAGATGTCCAACAACAGAGGAAAGGATAGGTAAACTATGGTATATATACTGAGTGGAGCACTATGCAATGATAAAGAACAATGATGATTTCAGGAAACATCTCTTAATCTGGTTTCAACTGGAAGACATTATGTTGATTGAAAGTAGTCAGTGACAAAAGGACAAATATTTTATGGGACCCCTACGATAAGAACTCAAAAACAAACTTATGCACAGAAGAAAAGACTCTTTGACAGCTGCAAGGGAAGGCAGGGAGGGAGGGTAAGGGGGGAAGAGTTTAGATTAGATAGTTGATAGAAATTTGGTTGGGTGAAATCTGTCACAGCACACATCAGAAACAAGAACAGTATTAAGGGGACTTCAGCATACCTTGAGTACTCCTTCCATCTTAACCCAGTATTGCAAGAACAGAGTAGCTGGGGTGGAGACTAGGGGACCATGCTCTTAGGAGAAATCGAGGCCAGTTGGCACAAGTAGCATTTTGCTAAGAGGGCTCTCTGCACCCCACATTGGTGAGTGGCATCTGGGGTCTTAAAAGGTGCCAAGCTGCCATCTGAGGGCACAGCAAATGGTCCCAACTCAGCAGGAATGGATGGTAACAGAGGACCAAAACGACATGGGTGAAAGACAACCCAGAAGACAGAGAGACCCACATGAGTGGATGTCTACATCAACTCGGGACTGGAAGAATCAGATGGTGCCTGGCCACCACCTGTGATAGCCGCAATGGAACTCACAAAATTGAGTCTCACTGGCAACACAAAAATAAATAAGGGTATACCCTGAGATCTCCACTAAAAGACCGCAATTGACGGTGCAGTGGCTTCAGGTTTCCCCTGGGAGCATGGCCCCTGGCACTGATGCTGCTCTCACCCATAAATCACAATGAAATTCCACTCTTCGGATAAGAATGGATTGGACTTGGTGATGCTGAGTGACCATATATTGGGTGCATTTTATGTTCTGTGCATCTATAGGATATTTTCCTGCTGACCTCTGGCTGGAAGAAGAGGAGTGGGTGGAGAGGAGGGGAAAGGAGACTGCTGGGAGGATGAGACATGTATGGAGCAGAGAGGAAGAGTGTGCTGTCACCAGGCAGAGAGAGCAGTGAAAGCTGTGTATAGGTGGGCTTGCAAATTTATATGGGAATGTACATTTTCACTCACTCTTAATTTAAAAAAGTGGAAAAAAAGAAACTAACAACAAAGGCTTGAAAATCATTTGTTTTTATGATGTTTTAGCTCATAACTTGCACCCAGGGCAAGAATAGGACATTTGGATAAATGTCAACATTGAAGAAATTCCATTGTTCTTTTTTCACTCCCCTTCAAATGATGAGGGAAACAGTATTTACAAGTAAAACAAAACAAAATTATATGTATACTAAAATTCACATACTTCCCAAATTTGGGGATTAAGTGTGTATAAGTTTATCAATTCTGATTTTTTTTTAATTTAGTGTCCTTTCTTCAACATGCTGGAAGCCTATGTTTTATCCACTTATTGGGTAATTCACACTGCTTATACAACATCAGTAACACTTAAAAAGATACTTCCAAAAGAGCCTATTGAATATTTTTTATTGTTCTTTTTAATGTCAGCTCTACTGAATAATTCAAGGCCCAATCATCAATTAACAGAATTGCTCCATAATTTAAAGGCAGATGCCACCTAGTGAGAAGGTTTCATCTAAACACAAATTCAAATGAATTTGTAATCAACATGTCTTATTCTTTGTGTAATGAATTTGCTTTGCAAAATGCACTGCTCACAAAACAAGGCATATAATAAAGGCAGTAATTTTTTTTAGAAGAATATAGACCAAAGAAAGACTTTCATGAAGCTCACAAAACAACTATACAAAACATATTTAAAAATTGATTAAAATTTGTAAGGTTAAACATTAAGAATCGCAGGGTACAACATAACTGAGTAAAATAGCGTTTCCATGCCAGTCTGTGTAATTTTACTGAAGAGATATTTCTGGAAGAAAACCATTCAATCCATTCTTGGTAAAGGACAGAAAGATTTTTAAATGATTGATGACATGTTAACCACTGAAAAAGTAAAACAAGCAGAAAACTAATGAAGGACTAAAAAGTGAGAGAAGGTATCCCAGAGAAATTATACTCACTGGTGAAGAAACCAAGTTAGAAAATTCCAGAACTCTGGACAAAGAGAAGCAGATATGAACAGCGATAAGTGCTTGAAAGCTGAGAACTTATATTTTATTTCTGATGCAATAAAAAATTGAAGCCAACACACAGGGAGAGAACTAAGTGAGAGAGACTGAAGAATGATTACTCATCATGGGATTGCGACAAGGCCAAACCCAATAACGCCACTACTGGAGAAAGGATCTCAAAAATAAAGTCCTTGCAAAATGCTGACCATGGCTTTATGTGATGAATCATAAGAAATAACTAACTTTGCAGAAAAGGTGTGGAACAGTCTATAATATTTAGTATATATTGAATACTTAGTATGTGCCAAGCACAAGGCTGAGTATTTTATTATTTAATCTAATATCCATACCAACAGTATAAGAATTAATAAATGATTCTCAATCAAAAGCCAAGTAAGTAATTAACCCACTGATGTTGAGTCAATTTTAACCCACAGTGATCCTGCAGTACAGAATAGAACTGCCCTATTCCATTTCCAAGGAGCATCTAGGGGATTTGAACTGCCAACCTTTGGATTAACAGTTCTTAACCACTATGCCAAAGTTTCTTGAAAAGCCTGTGTTTAAGCCCCCACTTCACCCATTCCATAGGAAGCATTTTCCCTAGGAAACTGCATAGGGCAGTTCTCCTCTGTCCTACATAGTCACTATGAGTCAGAACAGACTAGACATCAGTAGATTATTTTTTCGTTGTTTTGTTTTCTCCAAAGTCTGCTCTCTTAATCATTATATTTTATGGCATTGCCAGGTTATCACTTATTGCTCACAGGTGGATGAGAATAACTTCTGGGATTATAGAATAAAGGACATAGATAAGGAACATAAAAGAATATTGCACTTAGCCTTTAACTTAAGATAATTTATTTAATCTGACTAGATTACTGCAAGTTAGATGAGATTACTAAGCACATTTAACAATGAAGAAATCAGTGCACAAAACAGTTAAGTATCATCCCAAAAGAACTCATGTGGATACTAAGTGTCAGAGGCAGGACACAAGCCCAGGCAATCTGCTCCAGGGCCGTCTCAGAACTCTACTTTATCTGTGGAGCAGCATAAGTTTTATAATTAAATTATCAGTGACTAGTTTAATGCTGAACTGAATGAAAAGTCTGGGGGAATGAGGAATCTCATGCACACTTTAAAGACTGAGTGGGTGCATCAGAGGGTGGGTGAGATAAACCAAGTTATCGTATCCCTTCTCCATCAATTCACAAAGAAAACTGGTTGAATATGTTTCTTAGGAGCCACATCATTAGATAAAAAATAAAAGGTAGAGTGATGTCACAGTAACTAACACCCAGGTTTAAGGGAGTTTGGAGCCCTGGTGGCACTGTGCTTAAGCATTTAGCTGCTAACCCAAAACGCTGGCCGTTCAAATCATTAAGCAGCTCCCTAGAAATCTTTTATGACAGTTCTACTCTGTCCTATCAGGTTGCTATGAATCTGAATGGACTCAATAGCAATGGGTTTTATATATACATACATATATATATATTTGTACATATATATATGTATATATATATATATATGACTGAAGAGAGGGAGACAGGTTCATCAGGAGGCCTTTAAATTATACCCTCAGGACTGAAGTTCCAGGAGGGTGCTCCAGGGGTGTTACAAGTGTTTGACCTGTAGGAATATATATGTGGTCTTAGCTATAACAGCTGGTGGGTGCACAGAAACACCGAATACCTAGAAGTTCAGGAAAAAGATTCACTGACTACTCAGAGAAAGACATATATTTACTATACCAAAGAAACTAAGAAAAGGATCATTATGAGAATATAAGAGAAAATGACATTTTTAGTGCTTTCATAACCATAGAGTACAAAGTCAGTTACTGTAGTAAATTGAACATATGTTAAGTAATCATGCGATAAAAAACAAGCTCTTTTTAGACAAGTTGATAGAAAAATGATAGACAAGAGGTAGATCTTTCAAACAGACTCTTTATAGTCTAAAATATTCCTACATTTAAAATCCTCTTTTAAAATCTCTGATTTATGTTCCAAATTATCCAAATATTTCTATACCATCCCAACCAATTGCCACTGAGTCAGTTGCGACTCTTGTTTTCAAGGCTGTGACCTTTCAAAAGCAGATTGCCAGGCACTTCCCTGAGGCACTCCCGGGTGGGTTCAAACCACCAACCTTTTGGTTAGCAGCCCAGTGCTTACTTGTTTTCACTGTCAAAAACTGAGATGAAACCCGCTGCCATGGAGTCTATTTTGACTCATAGTGACCCTGTAGGACAGAGTAGAGTTTCCAAGGAGTGCCTAGAGGGTTAGAACTGCCAACTCTTTGGTTGACCTATTACTTAACCACATCACCAGGATTTCCTTCACTTTCCAAGGACTCTTTAAATGCTTAAACAAACCCATTGCCATCAAGTCATTTCTGATTCATAGTGATCCTAACTACAGAGTAGAACTGCCCCATAGAATTTCTAAAGCTATAAATCTTTGTGGAAGCAGACTGCCATATCTTTTCCTGTAGAGCAGCTAGTGGGTTCAGTTGTTACGATAGTATCCAAGTGCTTAACCACAACACCACCAGGAATCCTCAAAATACTTCTCTAGTGGGCTTTTAATGGACTAATACAGTGGCTTAGAAGAGGATTATCTTTCAGCTAACTCATTCTTCATTTTCTTTATATAACTTCTTGAGTCTGAAAGATAGAGACATCTGCTATACCCATGAGAAAAGCAAGATCAAGAAGAATGAAAAAAGAGAAGAGTTTCAGCCTCAGGATTTGGGGCAAAAAATGTCAGTAGTGCTATTGATTTAGTTGATTGGGCACAACAAAACCCAAATTGAATGTGTCATATAGAGAGTGTCAGAGGCCAACATGGAACAAAGAGGTATGTAAGTCTGAAGAACTAAAAAGGTGTCTAAATAAGATTATACATTAAATCCCCCTACCAAAATTACATATATAATGTCCCCACAATGAAGAGTTTATGAAACAATTTAAAGAATATTACATAAATGCCAACCTACTTTGGCTAAACACAAATGTCTTAATTTTTAAGAATAACTTAAGTAATTTATCTAGAAAAGTAAACAGATGTTCCTGTTTCAGAGATGAAGCAAACAAACAAAAGCTGAGGTAGATTGAAGATTTTTAAATGTCCTTTTTTTTAAAAAATTATCCGCCCCCCTCAAAAAAACCCTACTGTCTTAGAGCTGATTCTAACTTATAGTAACCATACAGGACAGAGCATAACTGCCCCAAAGGGTTTCCAAGGAGTTCCTGGTAGATTCAAACTGTCAACCTTTTGGTTAGCAACTGAACTCTTAACCACTAGCCCACCAAGTTTTCCAAATGTCCACTGTTAAGAAAAGAGAAAACAAGGAAAACATCCATATTTAAGTTATTGAGGAATGTAACATCCTAACTTATTTTCAGTATTTTTTACAGCCTTTTCTATTAGCATTGTGTGTCATGGATTGTGTTCCCCTAAAATGTGTGTGTCAATTTGGTTGGGCCATGACTGCCAATGTCATGTGATAGCCCTCTATTCTGTGTTTTTCCTGTGCTGTAAATCCTAATCTCTGCCTATGGTAAACAGACTGGATTATGCTCAAAAGAATTAGGGTGGGATGGTAAGACTCTTCCTAAGGTTACCTCACTGCTCCAATGTAAAGGGATTTTCCTTGCAGTGTGACTTGCACCATCTTCTATCTTACAAGAGATAAAACGGAAGCAAACAGAGTTCAAAAACTCATACCATCAAGGAGTAGAGTGCCTCCTTCAGACCTGAGGTTCCGGCAGCTAGATGCTCCCTGAGCAAAGATTGATGCAACACAAGGACCTTCTCCAGAGCTGGCCAAGACAGAAAGTCCCGTCCTGGTGCAAACACACTGAATTCGGACTTTGAATAAACTTTTTGTGTTAAAGCCACCCACTTGTGGCATTTCTGTTAGAAAAGTACCAGATGACTAAGGCAGTATGATTTTAAAACTTCTTCAAATTATTGTTTTGATGCATTGTTCCTCTCTGCCTGTTACTGCATCATACCTACAAAAACATCCCTCTCTTTTATGTCGATTGTAAGGTCAGCCATGTGGTCATTGTCTCATGTCTGAACTATTAAAATGGAAGCAGCACTTTCCTGACCACTTCTCTGACCTTAGATTTTTCCCTGAACTAATCTGTCTGTCTCATACCTTCCTGGTTAACATTCTTAAAAGCTAAACTACTCAGATTGAGAAAAGCCAACTTGATGGTAGCCTGTTTGATAGTCTTGCAGAAGAGATGTGGAGCAGCTGAGACACACATAGTGTATCCTGTGTATCTTCTTGTATATCTCAATTGTCTGAGAAATCGTAACACTTCATACACTAAATATTGATTACCATTAGTTTCTTATTGCAACAAATTTTTGGTGCAATGGTTACAAACAGACTTACTGTAATCTCCAAATAAAGAGCAAAGATAATTCTCATGGTTTTTTTGTAATGAAGACAGATACACAGAACAGAGTGTTAGTCAAATTATTTCTAAATTTCCCAAGTGGAAGAGAGCTTTATGAATTCAGAGTCTCTACCAAATCTCGAAATCAATAAATCATTCTGTTTAGCAGTGCTGACAGTGCTCTATTGAAGTATCTGTTTCCTATCTCCAGTATTCCCTCTGTCTTAAAATCAATGTGTTCTGTTTGCCAGAGTTTGTTCATGTCTATAGAAATTCCCGTAGTTAAAAACAATTTATTTATTTTCCTTTTAAAAATTGTTTTTCAAATGAAAATTTTAAAGCAAATTATGTTCTCATTAAAACATTAGTCTACCTGTTTTATAACATTGGTTGCCAGTCCCAAGGTATGTTTATCCTCTCTCATTTAATCTTGGGTTCCCATTCTCAGGACTCTTGTTTCCTCCTGCTACCTTCTTGTACTCACCCTGGGTTGATGTTCCCAGTTAGTTTTGTTTTGTTTTATGGACCTTTCTAATCTTCGGCCAAAAGGTGAACTTCAGGACCTCAGGAATGACTTCCTCTCAAGGTAAAAGCATGTCCAGAGGCCATTCTTTTAGGGTTTCTTCGGTTTCTGCCAGATCAGTAAGTCTGGTCTTTTTTTTTTGTGAGATAAATTTTGTTTTTCTTCAGTTCTGTGCAGACCATTTATTGTGATCCCTGTCTGTGGTGGTAGCTTGGCACCATCTAGTAGTATTGGACTCAGTCTGATAGAAGCTGTGGCAGTTGTAATCCTTTAGTCCTTTGTGCCAATCTTTCCCTAAGTCTTCAGATCCGGCTCGATGGCACTTGGCTTGGCTTGGCTTGGTTTTCCTCATTCTATCTTGCTCCATACAGCATGGGACCAGTGCAGTATCTCAGACGACTGCCTACAAGCTTTTAAGAGCTCAGAGACTACTTACCAAAGCAGAAGTAGAACATTGTTATAAACTGTGTTAGGCCAGTTGAGCTGGACGTCTTCTGAGATCAAGGTCCACAGCCCTCAACCCTGTAATTCAGTCCAACTTATTTATTTTTTATTTAATAGTATTTTATTTTAAAAAACGTAACAAAAATGTTAGAAAAGAGTCATACTTAAAAAGTTCTTAAAATTTAATCTACAATCTCCCTTTACAAGGATGGATTCCCCCCCCCAAGAGGTACATCATTCTTCCATAGTTTTGCAAACTGGTTTCCATAATTAATTTTGTATTTCAAATATTTTTAAATTTTTGTGGCATGAAACTGCCTCATAGAGTTTCCAAGGAGTGTCCAGTAGATTCCAACCAATAACCTTTTGGTTAGCAGCCATAGCTCCTTTCCACTACACCATCAGGGTTTCAAAATTCATAAGCCTAGTTCTTTTGATTAAATTTTAATGGCTCATTAACAATTTCTGTATTTCCCCACATGCCTGCCAGTATATCATAACACTGGGCTTGTGTGTTGCTGTGATGTTGGAAGCTATGCCACTGGTAATCAAATACCAGCATGGTGAACAAGTTTCAGCTGAACTTCCAGACTAAGACAGACTAGGAAAGAAGGGCCCAGCAGTCTTCTTCTGTAAAGAGCTAGTCAGTGAGCCAGTGAACACTGATGAATAGCAGTG
Organism: Heterohyrax brucei; assembly: GCA_028571685.1. NCBI lineage: Eukaryota > Metazoa > Chordata > Mammalia > Hyracoidea > Procaviidae > Heterohyrax > Heterohyrax brucei. The sequence continues at coordinate 56,766,256 of CM053145.1, read as the reverse complement.
GAACATTCAAGTATGCTCCTTAGAAACAAGGATGGAGAGACTGCATCTGATGTATTTTGATCATATTATCAGAAGGGATATTTCCTTGAGGAAGGACATCATGTTTGGTAGAGGGTCAGCAAAAATAAGGAAGCCCCTCAACAAGTGGACTGACACAGTGGCTGCAAAAATAGACTCAAGCATAGCAGCAATCATGAGGATGGTGCAAGGCCATGCACTGTTTCATTCTGTTGTGCACAGGGTGATTACAAGTTGAATCAACTCAACGGCACCTACCTAACAACAAATTATCATGATATTTTTAGTGCAATTCTTCCATGTAAAAACAACCAACTTCAAAATTAAATGCAAAAATGTCAAGTCCTGATCATTTGAGATCCACGTGTCTTAAAAACCATTACAGTTGACAGCTAACATAAACATCACATTCTTCTCTGACCTTTCTTGATGCCCCTTGGGACAAGAGCATCTGTATAGCTCAGTTATCTGGTAGCTTTTTCTCAATCCTTCAATCCCTTTTGTCTCTTCACAATTTATGTAAAGTATGTATTTTGTGTAGGCAGACTCATCTAGTATTTGTCTTTGTGTCTAATATTTCACTCAGCGTTACATTTCCAAGGTACACCCATGTCTTAACTTGTGTCAGCATTTCATTTCTCTTTATGGATGGATAACATTCCGTTGCATGCATGCACCACATCTTGTTTTCTTTTGGAACCCTTGTAGTTCAGTGGTTAAGATCTTGGCTACTAACTAAAAGATTAGCGTTCATATCCACCAGCCTCCCCATGGCAACCTCATGGTGCATTTCTGCACTGTCCAATCAGGTCACTAGGGTTGGAATCGACTTAGCAATGATGAGTTTGATTTTGGGTTTATTCATCATCTGATGGACACTTGAACTTTCTGCCTTTTGGCTGTTGTACAAATGCTGCAGTGAACATTAACCTAAAAGTATCTGTTTGTGTCCTTGCTTTCAAGTATATACCTAGGTGTGGAACTGCTGGATCAAATGGTGATTCTATATTTAATAGCTCCTAGTAATTGCCAAAATATTTTCTATAGTGGGTGCACTTTCCCACCAGCATTGCGTGAAGGTTCCAATTTTTTCTTACCCATTTGTTTTCATTTTCCATTTCTAGAAAGAACAGCCACTGTATTTGTTGTACAGTGGTAGTACATTGTGGTAATTTGCATTTTCCTAGTGATTAATGACACTGAAAATTTTTCTGTGTATGTATTGGTCATTCAAGCATCCTCTTTGAACTAATATTTATTGAGTTAAATGCACATTTTCTGTTTGGATTGTCTGTCTTTTTATAGTTAAGTTGTAAGAGTTCTTTATGTTGGTTGAATATTGCATGCTCATCAGCTGTATAGTGCCTTTGTTAAAGTCGTAAATACCTGTTTTCCCACAGTTTGAGATGCTAGAAGTCTAAATTCAGGGTGCAGTCTCTGATAATATCTTCATTCTGTTTAGACCCTGGGTGAAGTTCCTTGTCTTTTCAGTTTGTTTCCTGGCTCTGTGGAGATCTGTTTCAGGGTTGGAGTCTATTTTCCCCCGTCACTGCTTTCTAAATCGGCTCATTTTTTATATAGTGTAAGAAATTGACTCAAGAATACCCTACACCAACCCAGCCTCATTAACATAATAAAGACAACCCATTCCCAACTAAGATTTGCAGTGGGTGTCTTGAGGGGATACAATCTAATCTGTAACATATAGTTTCCAAATATTTTATTTTATTTTTTAGATGTCTTATCACTTTGTTGATAAAGTCTTTGTTGTGCAAAAAGCTTTACATTTTGACAAAGTCAAAATTACTTCTTTTCTTTTGTTATTCTTTTGCTGCTGTAGTTAAGAATACATTATCTGAAAACAAAATCATAAAGTCTTACCCTAAGTTTTTTCCAATGGTTTTATGATTTTCCTTCTAACATTAAGAGTATCAGAAAATTTTTATTTATTTTTCATGTACGTTGTATGACAAAGGAGTCTAACTTCATTATTTTTTGGTGGAAATCTGGTTTTTAAACAACATTTTTGGAGAAACTAGGCTTTTCTCTTTAATTAATTCTGTATATTTGATTCATATATTTTTGGGCTTTGTCTGTGTACTCAAGTATATACATATATACATGATCTTTTGATTAATCAAAACTTTTATCGTTACATAATGTCCTCCTTTTCTTTTGTCAAAGCTTTTGATGTGAAGTCAGTTTTGTCAGGTATTAAAATAATCATGCGAGCTCTTGTTTTCTTAGTAGTTGCATGGAATATGTTTTCCATTTCTTCACTTTAAATCTATGTGTCTTTGGATCTAGTATCAACGTCTTGCAGGTAGCATATAGATGGATCTCGTCTTTTTTAAATACATGTTGCTCATCTCTGCCATTTTGGGATAACTTAATCTATTTATGTTTAAAGTAGTTAGTGTTAGGGTATAATTTACTTTTATCATTTGTAATTTGTTACTTTTTATCTTGCACTTTTTTTGCCCCTCATTTCCTCCAACATTATTTTATACTTAGAGGTTTTTTTGTAGTGAACTATTTTGGTTTCCTTTTTATTTCCTTTTGTGTAGTTTTTAAATACTTTGTGATTAACGTGGGATTACAACTGACATCCTAAATATATGACAACCTAGTTTAAATTGTTAAAAACTGAACCTCAATATCACAGTAAAACCTTGTTTCCGTATAGTTTCACCACCCTCTTCACACTGTTACGTTCACAAATTACATTTCCGTGGCCAGTAACATACACTTATATTTAATGCATTTGTCGACGGCACTTGGCTTGGCTTATAAATAATGCAGGGCATAAGAAGTAGAGTAGCAAACTGAAATTACATTCATAATTGGCTTTACATTTGTCCTTGAAATTACTTTTATCAGAGATCTTTATTTATTTATTTGTTTTTATAGTTTTGATTTCACTGTCTTTCATACTGTTCTTTCATTTTAACCTCAAGGACTCTATTTACCATTTCTTGTTGGCCACATGTAATAGTTACAGATTTCCTCAGCTTTATTTATCTCAGAATGTCTTTATGACATTTTTGAGAGACAGCTTTCCTAGATACAGATTTGTTAGTTGACTTCCTTTGTTTTTTTGAACACTTCAAATGTGTCACCATACTGCCTTCTATCTTCCGTAGTTTCAAGCAGGAATTCATATCTAATCTTATTTAGGATCTTGTGCTTGATTATTTGCTTCTCTTTTGCTGATTTTTAGGTTGTTATCTTTGACATTTGAGAGTTTTCTTATAATTTTTCTTGATTTAGATCTTACTGGATTTTTTTTTTTTTTTTTTTTTTTTTACTTTAAGTTTGTTGAGCTCTTCAGATTCATAGGTTTGTGTATTTCTACCCAATTTGGAAAGTTTTTCACTAACTGTGTTTCAAATCTTTCTGCACTTTTTTCTCTTTTTGCTGTCTGGAACTCTCTTAATGTGGATCTTGGTTTGCTTAATGGTGCCTCAAAAGTCCCGTAGGCTCTGTTTAGTTTTCTTACATTTTTTTGTTTTGTTTTTATTCCTTAGGCTGGAAAATTTCTGTTGTTGTATTATCAATTTTGGTTTTTATTTTCTGTCTCTTCACACATTCTTTAGAACTGCTCGGTCAAAGTTTCATTTGAGTTTTTGGGCTTTTTTTTATAATTAATATCTCTTATTGATAATCTCACTTATTATGCCTCATTTTCTTGATTATTATCTTTTAGTTCTTTGTGTTTTCCTTTTGTTCTTTGACTATATTGAATATCTTTGTTTTAAATTCTTTGTGCACTCATTCTGTTTTCTGAACTGCCAGAGAAATATTTTCCATCACTTTGTTATTTTTTGAGGAGGGGGGCAGATTGTTTTTTTATTTTATTTATTTATTTGATATGTTTTGTAATGTTTTTGAATTGAAAATTGCAGATTTGAATACTATGATGTGATAACTGGTAACTAAAGTTTCTCCTTTTCCCAGGATTTTCTATACTTTTGTGTTTTAATTGCTGAAGGCAATTAAAAGTCATTTGTTTAATGACTTTATTATGCTAACACTGCCTTCCTATTTGTATGTGGACACTTAAATTTCTGTTTCTTTGCTTGTATTCAGCTGCTGATCTTTACTTGTATTCAGCTTATTGTCTTTAACTGGAGTTGAGGGGACAAGGGGTGGATGGGTTCAGAGGAGGGTTTCCTGTAGTATTGATGAACTGGCTCTGTTTTGCCAAAGCTCTTCTGGGACACTTAGCCATGTTTGCACTGAACCTAGGGAATACCCTGAGATGAAATCATAAAGCTTGTGACTTTCTCAATTCTTTTGGGAAAGGTGATAGAAATGCCAGAATTTCCCAGAGAAATTCGTTCCCAGGGCCTCTCTTCTAGTCTTTAGTCATTTTCTATTGTATGCCTCAAAGAAACGCTTTAGTCCCAGAAGGCTACAAGCAGTTACAACCTTCAGGCATTGCCAGTCTCTTTACCACTTAGAGTAAGCTCTAAAATAGGCTGAATCAGAGACAAACACCCTGCTTTGACCCTTTAGGTAGCTGCCAGGCAGGTTAGAATAGACAGATGTAATCATTTCTAAAGTTTGCTGTGTTGCCTCTGCAAAATACCTCTCTGGGAATCCGGCTTGCCACAGCTTTAAGGTAGTCATTGAGCTAGAGGGGGGTTGGGCATGAGTGTGTTGAAAACCAAATCTTTCATTTAAAAAAAATATATTTTATTGTTGTTACTGAGAACACACTCAGCAAAACACACCAATTCAATCCTTTTAACGCCGTCTTTTGTTGATTCAAACTCTGGTGACATTGTGGTTAAGTGCTATGCCTGCTAACAAAAAGGTAAGCTGTTCAAATCCACCTCACACTCCTTCAAAACTCTATGGAGCAGTTCTACTCCATCCGTAGAGTCACTATGGGTCAGAATTGACTCAACCGCAGAGGAGTTTTTTGGCTTTTTGTTGATTCAGTTTTCACTTAGTTGTTGTAACTACTTGGTTAGTTTCTCAAGTTGTGACAGTTGATTCTGGTAGTACCTTCTTATTTAGGAGGAGGATTGTTCTTGTAGGGATACAAGAGCATGAAACTGATTAGGTCACCACCTTGCCCCTCTTTTCCTGTAATCTGATGGCTTTTGATGGAAAGAATTTCCACAACTAGTTCTGGTGGGAAAAATGCCTTTTTGGTCAATATTTTTGTTGTTGTTGTTGTTTTACAATAGCATGTTCAGTCTCTCATGTATTGTTCATAATTCCTTTTGGGCTATAAGGACAGAACAGAGTAGTTGTAATAGGGACTCTGTTTTAGTCAGCTAGGGCTGCTCTAACAGAATTACCACAGAGTGGATGGCTTTAACAAAGGAAGGTTTATTTTTACATAGTCCAGTAGGCTGCAAGTCCATATTCAGGGTGTCCACTCCAGGGGAATGCTTTACCCTCATCGACTCTGGAGCATCTTGGCGCAGGAACCTCAGGTCTGAAAGATGCGCTCTTCTCCCGGTTCTGCTTGCCTGATGGTAACAAGGTTCCCAATTCTCTGCTTGCTTCTCTTTCCCTTTATCTCTTGCAGGCTGAAAGGATTAAGGGTGGGGAAAGCCATACTCCAGGGAAACTCCCTTTACAACAGAGCAGGGAAGTAATCCTATGAAGGCATTTACAGCCCCACCCTAATCCTTTAACATGCAGTTTAAGGAAACCACAAAATGGAGGACAGTCACAAGATACTGGGAATCATGTCCCAGCCACATGGCTACACATATTTTTTGGGGGACACAATTCAACCCATGACAGACTCCATGGCCCACAAAGCCTAAACTCTACCATATCATGAAATTTCCATACCTATATCTAGAACTGATCCCAAGCATGTAATCTTTTGCTTCACAGAAAACCAAAACAAACAATTTATCAAATTAGCTCTTGAATAGAATAAAAGGAGATAATATAGACCAGTATGGGTCACCCTTGGCTATGGGTCACCCTTCACCTTACTCTCCTCCATAATCTCTTTTACCCAAACTGAGAGTAATCTTCCTTGGTTACTACCACACAGATATGATACTGTCTCTCTCTTGCAGAAAATCTAATAAGGAATTGTACATAGCTTTCAGTTGAAGTTTTAATACCTCAGCATCTTTATAGGTAAAATGTGAACATATATTCTGACATCATCAAGGAAGTTTCTTTCCTAATGGATATACAAAGTACTCTGGAGGTGGGACCAAGATGGTGGACTTGACACACATCCGCTCAATTCCCTCTAGAAAGTAAGGCCTAGAAAAACAATTGAATGGAGCAATGTGGACATTCTGGGAGCTCCAAGATCAGGCATAGAGTTCTAAGACTGGACTGGGTGACAGGATGAGAGAGACTAGTGTCAGAGGTAAGACAGCAGTGCATTGAGTTCTACTTCTGCTGGTGCACTAGTGGAGAGGATTATAGGTACAGATGCCTTCTATGTTAACTGGGATGCTAAGACTGTGACTGCCAGGCCCAAGATCCTGGCATGGACCTGCTACTATGTTGAACTGCAGTGCCTAAGTAAATAACATATCCTGAAGCAGGGAGAATGGGATTCGGATAGCCACTTCTAGAGAACCAAGCAGTGGCTGGTGACCAAGGATGTCAGTGTCTCTGCCCAGTCTTTTATCTGAGCTGTGTCATAGATACTGCTGACTCACTGCAAGAGAGGGGTCTCAGGCAGGATGCCATCTTGGTCAGCTGAGAAGCAGAGTCAGCCACACCTGAGAGCTCAGCTGGCACAACAATGCCTGCCTGGATAGTGCTTCCCTCAGCAGAAAAATTGTTTTTAAGACAATAGTACCTAAAAAAATTAGTGGAAGCTAACAGCTGAGTGCAGCAGTTGTCCAAACTCTCCCTTCTTTTTAGCCACATGATAATGTCTAAAAATCGCCCATGAGAGACTCCACTGGTAAGGTGCTGTCTTTGTCAGTCAGGAGGTGGGACTTGCTACTCCTAAGGGCTGAGCTGCTATCAGCCGTAGTTGGTAAAAGCCTCTCTCAGAAGGAAAACATCTTTTAAGATAAGAAGAGCTAGAGAATGCAGGTGTGACTGGTGGCTGACTATGGCAGCACCATTTCCACTGCTCTTCACTGAGTCATGTCATCACATCAGCTGATGGATCCCCTAGAGACTCTGTACATAGGGCACTGTCTGTCATCCCTGAGGGCCCGGGTGCTTTCAGCTGCCAATGGAGAGTGCTCATCTCAGGAGAAAAATCAGTTTTTAAGATAAGTGTATCTAAAGAACTTAGTAGTCCCAGGCAGCCAAGTGTGATAGCATCCATCTCTCCTCCCTTCTCTGGACTACACAACAATCTCAGCAGGCATGACACTGGAGAGTTGGCACAAGTAGCTCACCACCTTTATCAGCAGGAGTCAAGACCTACCACCACTGAGGGCCTAGTTGGAGCCAGCCACCAAGCCAGGCAGCATTGTGGAGTTTGACAACAATCATTGTGACCAAAAACAAACCAAACCCACCAGCATGAATTTGGGTCTGACTCACAATGACTCTTCAGGTCATGGCAGAACTGCCCCATAGAGTTTCCAAGGAGTGTCTGGTAGATTTGAACTGCTGACCTTTTGATAAGCAGATGTAGCACTTAACCTACTATACCACCAGGGTTTCCTCTATATTGATGGAGAAGCTATATGTAAGTCAGCCACACCTGGACAATGCAGCAGCAGCTGTCAACCAGGTCTATCAGTACCTTTACTCATTATATTTTTAGAGTTACATCACAGGTCCCATTGGTGTAACACTGGAGAAACTGAACAGTTTTTCATGGCAAGAAGATGACAATATCTAACCATTTAAAGAAGCAGATCACCATGGCTCTGGAAAACTCCTAAAATAAAGAATCAAAATCTTCCCAGATGAAAAAGCCTTCCTGAAACTATCAGAGGTAAAATACAGAAGAATTATCTATAGAGATCTTATAGATATTAAACAAAGTGCAGCAGAACAAAATGAAAAATTAAGTGAACTATATGAACATCAGCTATAAGAACGTCAAAAACCTGCCAGAACATCAACAAGCAGATCCATAATAAAATTGCAGAATTAGACAAATTAATGGAAAGTGAAAAGAAAAGGAATGAGAAAATAGAATGCAGAATTAACAAAACTGAAAATAAAGCAACTGACACCAGTATTTATGAAGAGAAACCAAATAAAAGAAACAAGAAAAATGAAGAAGCATTAAGCAGGATGAAGAACTTAATCAACAGGAATAATCTATGAATAACTGGAGTATTGAACTGGGAGGGACAGATGAAAATAGAGAGAGAATTGCTGAAGAGTTAATGACCAAAACTTCCCTGACATCATGAAAGAAAATGACATTTATATTCAAGACACTTATTGAATATACAAAAGTTAGATCCCAAAACAAAGACACCAAGGCAGAGCATAATCAAGCTTAATAAAATGTAACATAGAGAGGCACTTAAAGGCAGCTAGGCTTAAATCAAAACTAATGTACAAAAAGAAGCCCTGTAGGCTATCCTCTGACTTCTCAACAGAAATGAAGTTGGCAAGAAGGCAGTGGGATGATATATACAAAACCCTGAAGGAGAAAAACTTCCAACCGAGAATTGCATATCCTGTAAAATTGTCTTTCAAATATGAAGGAGAAATTAAGACATTCACAGATAAACAGAAGCTTCGAGACTTGCAAAAATCAGATAAAAAACTACAAGAAATACTGACAGAAGCTCTTTGCTTAGAAAAAGGATAACATCAGACGTATACTAAAGGTGGCAACGCAGGACAAAGCATCCAAATCCCACTCAGTTAGGGAAGGCACAAAGACCAATCAAAGCTAAATATCAAAAGTAGGGAACCAAAGATCTTAACATGTAAACTATGACATCATCACATTATAAAGAGGGATGTATTACAGTAGTTATAACCCTTTCAGATGGAGAGGAAGTTAAGGAGATAGTCAGATGTTTAAAGCTTAATTTAAATGTAGGACATTAAGGGGGATTAAAGTGATAGCCACAAAGCAAGCTAACAATGCTACGTATAAAAGAAAGCAATATAATACAGGCCTCTCGACAGACAAAAAAACAGCACTTAAAAGGACAAAAAGTAAACTCATAAAGAAAAACAACCTAGAACAGAATATTGAAAGAAGCAAAGATCAACAACACAAAAATAAACACACCAAAAAGACAGAACTGAACACATACCTATGAATCTTTACATTAATTGTACATAGACTGAATTCTTCAACAAAGAAACAGAGAGTAACAGCTTGGACCAAAAGACATGATCTGTCTACATATTGCTTACAAGAAGCACACCTAAGACTCAAAGATATGAACAAACTGAAAATCAAAGGATGGAAAAATGTGTATCAAGCTAAAAACATGCAAAGAAGAACAGGAGTGGAAATATTAATTTCAGATAAAATAGAATTTAATGTAAAATCCACTATCATCGACACGGATGGTCACCATTTATATCTGAAAGTTTAAATACATAAGCAGGATACAGCAATATTAAATGTTTGTGCACCCAGTACCAGAGGACATAGAGAATACTTCTGGGCAAATACCAAAGCAAATTATGTGTCAGATTTAACAGAGAGCTTTCCCTGCTTTTTTCATCAATGTTAATATATCCCAACTTGAGTCTGTGGACTTAATTGTTCTGAGTGCAGCATTGCTGAATGTCACTGCAGTCACCTTTGATGTACTCCCCTTGGGGAGCAGATGCCAATGCCCAGTCACCTCTTCAAAGCCATTTTGGAACTCTTTCTGGAATGGCCACTGCACATGGTCACAAGGTGGCAAGCTCACAAACTTGATTGTATAGTTGTCTGTGAGGGAGTTTTTAGCCAGTAAACAAATAGCTGTACTGGAACACCCTCCTTACTCACCTGATCAGACCCCAATGAAGGAAATACAGAAAAGCACACTTTGATGACATTCAGGATACCAAGGGTAATACAACAGCTCTGATAGTCATTCCAGAAAGAGTTCCCAAATAGTTTTGAGGCTCTGGCATCTGTGCATAGCTTCCCAAGAGGAGTATTTAGAAAGTGATCATAGTGATATTTGGCAATGAGGTGCGTTGCAGTTTTGCTAGGATGAGTTCATGAACTTAACTGGCGATCTCTGTACATTAAATTCATTGTTTTATTTCTTAAGAATATAAGATCATAGTCTTAAATAGTATGAAAAGACATTTTGAATGCCAATGACAGAAATACAAAACTTAGCTCAACTGAGATAGGACATTTACTGTTACTATAGTTGTTGTTAGGTGCCACTGAGTCAATTCAGACTCAGAGTAACCATGTGTACAACACAACAAAATGCTGTCTGGTCCTACACCGTCCTCACTATCCATGTTAAGCTTGAGCACATTGCTTCAGCCACTTTGTCAATTCATCTCATCAAGGGTATTCGCTTTGCTATTAACCCTTTACAAAGAATGATGTCCTTATCCAGGAACTGATCACTTTTGAAAAACATGTCCATGTGAGATTAGTTTCATCATCCTTGCTTCGAAACAAGGATAGTGACTGTACTTCTTCCAAAACAGATTTGATCATTTTTCTGGCAGTCTGTGTTATATTCAATACTCTTCACCAACATCACAGTTCAAAGGCATCAATTCTTCTTCTTCTTCCTCTTTTTTTTTCTTTTTAATAATTCATAGCCCAGTTTTTGCATGCATATGAGGCAGTTGAAAACACTGTGTGCCTTGGTCAGACGCACCTTAGTCTTCACAGCGACATCGTGACTTTTCAACTATTTAAAAAGTTTTTTTTTTTTTTTGCAGTAGATTTGCTCAATGCAATGTGTTGTTTGATTTCTTGGGTAAATACTCGTGTTTGCTTTCTTGGATGCTTTGACAGCATGGTGGATGAGGGGGCTGTTTAGTTGACAGCTGCACAGAGGACACCCAGCCAGAGCTACTGTCTGGTTGCAGGACTACACAGCTGCCAACTGGTGACCTGGAAAAGACCCTCACATGTCCTACATTATTGCCACCAGAACCCATCAGCCCAAGCATGGCCACGCCTCACCCCACCATCTCATCCTCCCAACTGTCCCCCTTCTCTTTCCCTGAGCGGTAACAGAGAGTGATGCTAGGAATTGTTCCCATCCCTTCTTGGACCCTTGCAGCCCAGGCACTATACCACAAGGGTGACCACAGGACAACACAGGGTCGTGGTCACAGACCAATAGAAGGAGACCAATAAAGGGAAGGGAAGAAAATTCATTGGCTCACATAAATCAAAATTCCAAAACTTTCAGTAACACTGGACTTAGAGGTTCAAAGAAAACTAGTCTTTTCTGGAGTCTGATTTTTTCTCGCTAGGACTCATTCTCAAGTGCGTTCTCTCTATATGAGTGCAAGAGCTCATATTATTCATATTATTACTTAGAAGAGAGAATGCTTTCTTTGTTTTGTTTTTATGATAGTTCCAGCAGATTTTCTCTGCTCTCCACTTACTGACTCAACTTTAATTCTGCATTTACTCCAGGAGAAGAGTTGCCAGTTTCATGGAACTGACAGTTCCATGAAGTGACACACGGAGAGTTGATGGAGAAAAAAAAAAGTTGTATTAAACAAAAATAATCAATAACCACTGGTTTTCACCAAAATGGCACAATGTTTATCATCACATTACATTCAAATCCTGAATCTGATCCTACTTTCTCTAAATTCTAAATATTCACTTGGTTCAGCAGAATATAAATTGTGCTTGATTCTATCCAAATATGTAGTAAGGACATATCCCTTCCTTACCTTGTCTATCCCTTGATCACCAGAAATCTCTGATATTTCTAGCTATTTTTAGGCTAATCATAAGCTACTTTAAGAAAAATGACTGATTGAAAATGATTGATCACAGATCTTAGATATGCAAAGTAACTCAAGAGATCATCTGGACTATAAATCATGATTTATTTTTGGTCAGTCACCTTTCACTGAATGTGGATTCAAACAGGTGATTTAGGGAAAGTTTGGACGCTATTTGAATTTGTTTTAAGAAAAACTGTTAAGAGATAATGCAGAGCATTATAGACAGAAATTATGAAGGGTAAAAAAATCACATTCTAAGCACAAGTATCACCACTCCTTTCTCTCATATCTGTAACAAACATCATATTCTTGATCTTGGACGTGCCTTCATAATTGTTACCATCTTGACAGCAGCTGTAGAAGACATGGAACTTACTATAGAGGTAATGCTAGTTGCCATTCTGATTATATATTGGAAAATAATTATCCCATTGCAATGACAGGTTCTATTCTCATTTCACAGACTTGATATGAGGGTCTTCCACCATAAAATTGAACTACATTATTCATCAAAATAAATCATATACTCAAGAGACACACACAGTAGGAAATCACACTTAAAAACAAAAGCTTCTCGGGGGCAGAGTCAAGATGGCAGACAAAGCCCACGTCTCCCTATATCCCTCTGGAAACCAAGACCTGAATTGACAATCAAACAGAGCCTTCTGATCACCTAATCAGCCTCAGGACACGGCCAAGAGCTGTTAACTGGGACTTCATACCACTCAGCGAAAAACCTCCTCTTTCTCTGACTCCTGCTCCTGGCTAGCCCCGGCTCTCACGGACAGAAGGTAAATGCACCATTTTGACTTTTTTTTTCCTCTGTCTCAGCTGGCGGGCGGGGCTTGGTCTTGCCAGGCGATTGGACTCAGACGTGCTGCTGAGGGGATAGGCAGGCAAAATTTCCATATTCTGAGAGCCAAGTTTGGGACTCTGTTAATCTAGACACTTTGAGCCATTCGTTTTGCAGATGCCTCAGTGGGGTTTCTGCGGAGCTTCGGGGTCAGTGTGCGGGACATCATGTTTGTACCGAGATTTTAGCGGGACCTCATTCTTAGCCTGGGAGCCAGCACCTGCAAACGGGACAGTGCTTCTCTGACAGAAAAATAGTGATTTTGCACAGTGCTGCCTACGTTGAGGGACCTGCAACAGAAGCAGAGGAATCACTACGTCTCGGCACCTTTAGCCCCTCTGTCTGCTGCCTGTGTGGAGGACGCCATCTTGGATACGGTGGCCGCAGATGGACCTAATTCTTGGCTTGGGAGCCAGAGCCTGCCCACAGGAGAGTGCTTTCCTATCACAAAACCAGTACTAGACACAGTGTTGGTTAAGCCTAGGCCCTGTCAGCAGAGACCACCAGGGCAATAGCATTGCTGTATTCTGAACTAGTTTGCTATCATCTGGGGTTGGATATAGTGGCGCTTACTTTGTCAGATGAGAAGAGGGACCTCTACACCTGAAAACCTAACTGACTTGTGAACTGGTCAGACACCTTTTGCTTTACATTTGAAGACAGCTTACAGAAACATTTGTAATCCATCCTCACACTACCTCTTCCAGCCTCTATATACTCACATGGGACCCAAAAAGCAACAGACAATTGTGGTATACAAGAAATCACCAATGGTTTCAGAAGGCTCCCAAATAAAGCAACCAAGGACTTTCCCAGATGAAGAAACTTTTATGAAAGCATCAGGAAGTGAATACAAAATGATTATATACAGAGCCCTTCTAGACCTTATACAAAATGCAGCAGAACAAAATGAAAAATTAAGCAAGTTGTTCGATCTGATGGAACACCAGTACTCTGAAATCCAACAGATCAAGAAGAAAATCAAAGACATAGAAACTTCCATGCAAAGCCAAGAAAACAGAATGGAACAAATGGAAAAAAGAATTTCTGACTTGGAAGACAGAGCTACTGAGGCCAGCATCTATGAGCAGAAATCAGAAGAAAGAAACAAGAAAAATGAAGAAACATTAAGAAGCATGTGGGACTCTATTAAGAGGAACAACCTTCGATTAATTGGAGTCCCTGAACAGGGTGAGACATCTGAGAACACAAAGAGTATTGTTGCTGGCTGCTAAAAGAAAACTTCCCAGAAATCATGAAGGAAGAGAATATAGACATCTCAGATGCATATCGTACGCCACCCAATATAGATCTCAATCAAGCTTAACAAAATGAAACACAAGCAGCCACTCTTAAAGGCAGCAAGACTCAAGGCAAAGCTAACATTCAGAGGGAAACCCTGTAGGCTCTCATCAGATTTCTCAGCAGAAACCATGCTGGCACGGAGACAGTGGCACGACACATTCAAAGTCTTGAAGGAGAAGAACTTCCAACCAAGAATTATATATCCTGCAAAACTATCTTTCAAATACGAAAATGAAATTAAGACATTCCCAGACAAACAGAAACTCAGAGACTTTGTAAAAACCAAACCCAAACTACAAGAAATACTGAAAGAAGTTCTTAGCTTTGGCTTAGAAAAACAAAACCACTAACTTTATATTTTAGAATGACACACTACTCAATACTCATTTAGGGAAGGCTCCAAAGTAAATCATAGCTTTGATATGGAAAGAAGCAATCCAGTGATCATCATGAAAACTATGGTGTCAGCATAATAAAAAGAGGGATGTACTACAGTTGTTATAGTCCTTCCAGATGGAGAGGAAGATGACCAGCCTGGTAGTAATTAAAATTGGGTTTATAAATAGTTTATTAAGGGGGTTCATAGGGGCAGCTGTAAAGCACAACAAAGATGTATCATATGACTTCAAGAAATCTAACACACGAGTCTCAACAACTGTAAAACTAGCTCTGAAAAAGGTGAAAAATCAACTCACAAAAAAGAGTGTCCCAGAACAGACTAATAAGAACGACAGAGAAAGCATCAACATAAAAATAAACATATCACAATGGCAGCAGTGAACACATACCTATCAATAATTACATTGAATGTGAATGGACTGAATGCTCCAGTAAAGAGACACCGAGTGTCATCTTGGATCAAAAGACAAGACTCATCCATATGTTGTCTACAAGAAACTCACTTGAGACCTAAAGACAGGAACAAACTGAAAATTAAAGGATGGAAGAATATATATCAAGCTAACAATGAACAAAGAAGAGCAGGGTGGCAATTCTAATCTCAGACAAAATCCATTTTAATGTCAAATCCACCATTGTGGACAAAGATGGACACTATTTATTGCTGAAAGGTTCAGTACACAAGTAAGACTTAACTATATTAAATATTTACACACCTGATGCGAGAGCACCTAAATGTGTCAAAGAAACACTGACTACGCTCAAAAGAGAGTTAGATGACTCCACAATAATAGTGGGAGACTTTGAAACTCCACTCTCATCACTAGACAGATCATCTAGAAAAAAGCTTAGAGAAGTTACAGAAGACCTCATTGACACAATTAACCAACTAAACCTCATTGATATATACAGAACTTTCCACCCATCAGCAGACAACTACACCTTCTTCTCCAGTGCACATGGAACATTCTCCAGAACTGACCATGTGATAGGCCATAATGCAATGCTCAACAAAATCCATACCATTGAATTACTGCAAAGCATCTTCTGAGATCATAAAGCCATCAAAGTTGAAATCAATAGCAGAAAAAACAGAGATAGAAAGTGGAACTCTTGGAAACTGAACAACATCTTGCTCAAAAACACATGGGTTCTGGAGGAAATCAAGGATGAATTAAAGAAATTTGTGGATTGCAATGAGAACAAAAACACTTCCTACCAGAACCTATGGGATACAGCTAAAGCAGTGCTCAGAGGTCTGTTGATCTCCATAAATGCACACATCTGGAAGGAAGAAAGAAGCCAAATCAAGGAGCTAACTCTACAGCTTGAACAAGTAGAAAGAGAACAACAGAGGAACCCCTCGGGCACCAGAAGAAATGAGATCATAAAGATTAGAGCAGAGCTAAATGAATTAGAGAATAGAAAAACAATTGAAAAAATTGAAAAGACCAAAAGCTGGTTTTTTGAAAAGATCAACAAAATTGATAAACCACTGGCTAAACTTACTAAAGAAAACCAGGAAAGGAAACAAATAGTCCAAATTAGAAATGAGAGGGGAGTTGTCACCACAGATGCAACAGAAATCAAAAATATCATAACAGAATACTATGAAAGACTGTACTCTAACAAATTTGAAAACCTAGGGGAAATGGACAAATTCCTTGACTCATACCACCTACCCAAATTATCACAATATGAGGCAGAACAACTTAATAGACTCATCACAAAGGAAGAGATTGAAAAGGTCATCAAAACACTGCCAACCAGAAAAAGTCCGGGCCCACATGGCTTCACAGCAGAATTCTACCAAGCATTTAGAGAAGAGTTATCCCGAATACTACTGAGACTATTTCATAGAACAGAAAGGGATGGCATCCGCCCAAACTCATTTTATGAAGCGAGCATAACCCTGATACCTAAACCAGGGAAAGATCCAACAAAGACAGAGAACTACAGACCGATATCACTTATGAACCTAGATGCAAAAATCTTCAACAAAATTCTTGCCAACAGAATACAACAACATATCAAGAAAATAATCCATCATGACCAAGTGGGATTCATACCAGGGATGCAAGGCTGGTTCAACATCAGGAAAACAATTGATGTGATTAACCACATAAATAACGCAAAAGACAAGGATCACCTGATTTTGTCCATTGATGCCGAAAAGGTATTTGATCAAGTCCAACACCCATTCATGCTAAAAACTCTTAGCAAAATGGGCATAGACGGCAAATTCCTCAACACAATAAGGGCCATTTATACAAAGCAAACTGCCCACATCATCCTGAATGGAGAGAGACTGAAAGACTTTCCCTTGAGATCAGTAACTAGACAAGGATGCCCATTGTCACCTCTCCTTTTCAGCATGTGCTAGAAGTTCTAGCCAGAGAGATTAGACAAGACGAAGAAATGAAGGGCATCTGCATCGGCAAAGAGGAAGTTAAAATCTCCCTGTTCGCAGATGATATGATTGTATATGCAGAGAACCCCAGGGAATCTATAAGTAAGTTACTCAAACTGAAGAAGAGTTCAGCAAAGTCTCAATATACAAGATAAACATAAGTAAATCAGTAGGATTCCTTTATACCTACAACGAGACTGTTAAGGAGGAAACTATCAAATTAATACCATTTACGATAGCCCCTAAGAAGATAAAGTACCTAGGAACTAACCTAACCAGAGAAACAACAGACCTTTACAAAGAGAACTACAAGCCCATACTACAGGAAACTAAGAGAGACTTAGATAAATGGAAAAACCCACCCTGCTCATGGATAGGAAGACTTAACATTGTGAAAATGTCGATTTTACCCAAAGCAATTTATTAATATAATGCAATCCCAATACAAGTTCCAGCATCAGTTTTTAATGAGATGAAGAAACAAATCACCAATTTTGTTTGGAAAGGGAAGAAGCCCCGGATAAGTAAGGTACTACTAAAGAAGAAGAACACACTGGGAGGCCTCTCATTACCCGACCTTAGAACATCCTACACTGCCACAGTGGTCAAAACAGCCTGGTACTGGTACAAGAACAGACAGATTGATCACTGGAACAGAATTGAGACCCCAGAGATGACACGATCTGCCTATGAACAGTTGATATTTGACAAAGGCCCTAAGACATTAAACTGGGGTAAAAACAGTCTCTTCAACAAATAGTGCTGGCAAAATTGGTTATCCAGCTGCAATAAACTGAATCAAGATCCATATCTTACACTTTATACAAAAACCAACTCCAACTGGATAAAAAACCTAAATATCAAACCTAAAACGATAAAGCTCATCCAAGAAAAGGTAGGAACAACAATGGAAGTTTTAATACACAATGAGGACAGACTCCAAGATCTGTCAAAGAAACCTCAATCAACAGAAGAGAAAATAGATAAATGGGAACTATTAAGAATCACACACTTTTGCTCATCCAAAGACTTTATTAATAGAATTAAAAGAACACCCACAGAATGGGAAAAAATATTTGGCAACTCTATGTCAGACCGACGCGTGATCTCCGTAATCTATAAGATACTACAAAATATCAAGAAGAAGAAGATAAACCATCCAATTAAGCGATGGGCAAAGGAGATGGACAGATACTTCACTAAAGAGGAGATCCAGGCAGCCAAAAAACACATGTGGACATGTTCACGATCTTTAGTTATTAAAGAAATTCAAATCAAGACAACAATGAGATACCATCTCACCCCAACAAGATTGGCCATGATCCAGAAGACAACAAATGCTGGAGAGGCTGTGGAGAAAGTGGAAACCTCCTGCACTGCTGGTGGGGTTGCAAAATGGTCCAGCCTCTTTGGAAAGCAATCTTGCACTTCCTTAAAAAAATGGATATCTACATACCATTTGACCCAGTGATTCCACTACTTGGAATATATCATACAGATTCAAGGCCTTTCATACCAACGGACACATGCACCAGAATGTTTATCGCAGCACAGTCCACGATAACCAAAAGATGGAATCAAGCCAGATGCCCAACAACAGAAGAATGGATAGGTAAACTGTGGTACATATACTCAATGGAGCACTACGCAATGATAAAGAATAACGATGATTCCAGGAAAAATCTCCTAACCTGGTTTCAACTAGAAGGCATTATATTGAGTGAAAGTAGTCAGCGACAAAAGGACAAATATTGTGTGAGACCTATACGATAAGATCTCAAAAACAGACTTGTGTATAGTAGAAAAGACTCTTTGATAGCTGCAAGGGATGGGAGGAAGGGAGGGTGAGGCGGGGAGGGTTTAGTTTAGATAGTTACTAGAAATCTAGTTGGGAGAAAGCAGTGATAGCACACGTTAGAAACAAGAACAACACTAAGTGGACTTCAGCCTAACTTGAGTACTCCTTCAATCTTAACTCAATACTGCAAGGATAGAGTAGCTGGGGCGAGGGGCAGGGGACCATGCTCACAGGCAAATTCCAGGCCAATTGGCATAACTAGCGTTTTGCTAAGAGAGCTCTCTGCACCCCAGATTGGTGAGTGGCTTCTGGGGTCGTAAAAGCTGCCAAGCTGCCATCCGAGGACACAGCAAATGGTCCCAACTCAGCAGGAATGGATTCTGACTGAGGACCAAAATGACGTGTGGTAAAGACAACCGAGAAGACAGAGAGACCCACAAGAGTGGATGCCTACATCCGTAAGAACCGGTGCCCAGCCACCACCAGTGATAGCCACGATGGAGCTCACCGAGAGGAGTCTCACTGGCAACACAAGAATAAAAAGGGGTGTACCATGAGATCTCTACTAAAAGACCACAATTGATGGTCCAGCGATTTTAGGGTTCCTCTGAGAGCATGGCCCCCGGCCCTGATGCTGCCCTTTCTCATAAATTATAACAAAGGTCCACTCTTTGGACAGGAATGGATTGGACTTGGCAATGCATAGTGACCATACATTGGAAGCACTTTATGGTTCTATACATCTATAGGATATCATCTTCCTGACCTCTGGCTGGAGGAACGGGAGTGGATGGAGAGGAGGGGAAAGGAGGCTGTTGGGAGGATGAGACATGTATGGAGCAGAGAGGAATAGTGTGCAGTCACCGGACAGAGAGAGCAGTGGAAGCTGCGTTCAGGTAGGCATGTAAATTTATACGTGAATGTACATTTTCACTCAGTCATGTTAAATAAAAATTAAAAAATAAAAAAAAAAAGCTTCTCCAATTGAAACAAGAAAGGAGAAAAAAATTGACAGTAATTGCTGAGAAAACTGTTGGTTTTCACCACTGTCTTTTTAAATCCTTCCATGAAGCATTCTATGATCAATTAATCCGAAGAGAATTCTACTCAGATGGCACTTCTCATGTGCTTTTTCTAGCATGGGTGTCGTGTCCCCCACTTTTCTAAAGTTCAATTTACACCACTTTGTTTTCACGAAAGACCTGTATGAATATGGAAACCCTGACGGCGTAGTAGTTAAGTGCTATGTCTACAAACCAAAAGACTGGCAGTTCAAGGTGCTCCCTGGACTGTGGACCAGCTGTTCTACTCTGTCCTATAAGGCCACTATGAGTTGGAATCAACTCAACAGCAGTAGGTTTTTGGTTTTTACTTTAATGTTTTCACTAACCAAAAGAAATCTGAAGAGCAGTTTCCCTTTATGAAAAAAGGCAAAAGGCAGAAACGGCGTTCAATGTTTGTTTTTTAAGGAGCTGTTAAAGAGGTAGGGAGCAACTCCCAGCAGTGAGAGCAGTGTCACAAGTCTGTTTTCCCAGAAACCACACTCAGGATCTCACTGCCAAGCTACCATAGTATTGAACTGTTTTTTTTTTTTTTACAAGTCTGTGTTTTGTCTTGATTAATTTTGTGCATCTATTATGATATTTTGAGTCTGGGAATGCTCAAAATTTTTTCCCATATAAATTAAGGCAGTTGCTTCATCTCTTTAAGCTATTTTGATTTAGGAAAGAAAGATTTCATAGGAACACTCTCATTTCAAATGGGGGTAAAAGTATATTATTATTTATTATACATTGTATCTTTTCTACTGGAACACAGTTAACAGACTCAAATGGTCGCAAAAGCAGTGTGAATCACATAAATCAGTGTTCACTAGCTCTCTTAACCAATTTGGTTCTCAGTGCATTGTAATCTAGTATATTTATAAAATAAGCCAAAACTGCCGTGGAGTTGGGTCCTACTCATGGCAACCATATAGGTCAGAATAGAACTGCCCCATAGAGTTTCCAAGGAGCACCTGGTGGATTCGAACTGCTGAACTTTTGGTTAGCAATTGTAGCACTTAAACCACTAAGCCACCAGGGTTTCCTCTAAAATAGAAGTATTTTTTAAAAACATAGAAGTATTATTCATAGAAATATGAATGTAAAAGAAGTATACAAAACAGGTCACAAACTTTGAAAATTGTTGTTACTGTTAGAATAAACACCATGCTGTATGTATCTTAGAACCAAACTCACTGCCATCAGATTGATCCTAACTCATTGTGAGCCTGTAGACAGAGTAGAACTACCCCATGGAGTTTCCGAGGAAAGCCTGGTTGTATTTGAACTGATGACCTTCTGGTTAGCAGGCATAGTTTAACCACTACATGACCAGTGTATAATAGATAGTTGGTACAGATGCTTAAATGTTCAGGTACAAGTTGATAACACAAACTTACCTGGAGGCACTTTGAAAGAAAGTGCCTATAAAAAAACTACCACTGCTGAGTGTCTTGTGGAGAACAGTTCTATTCTAAAACACGTGCAGCTAAATGTCAACACACATGTTGTTTTGTTGGTTAGATGGCTGTTTGCTTCAAGGATTTAACCTTAGGCATATTTGGAAATTCATAAACCAGTCTCTGTAATGCTGTGTTATTCACACCAAATATTGCATCTTGAAGTCTATAGGTCACAAATCAGAAAGTAAAAACTGACATAAAGCAGGAGATTACGGCCAGATAGGAACTGGTAAGTATAAGCTGTTGGTCATGAGGATAGGTGGAGACCCATGGCAGTTCTCATTACCTCTGACTTCAGAGATGAAGGTGTTCTGCTCAACCTGAAGCCTTTCATCATAAAGCTCAACACACATCTGGCCCTGAAGTTGAAGGAGCTACATGATGATATTGGGGAAGACAGAGCAGTTGCTGCTTCATGGTCAGAACGTAATTTACAATGTATGTGAACTCCAAAATGGATACTCCTTCTCTACTGCTCATTGATTCTTTTATGTCAGTCTCTCTTATACCCACTTCCAACAAGCTACCACTGATAGTGGAACAGTAAAACTGCCCCACAGCGTTTCCAAGGCTGTAATCTTTATGGAAGCAGACTTCCACGTCTTTTTCTGAGAGTGGTTGGTGGATTGAAACCATTGACCTTTCTGCTAGCAGCCTAGTGTTTAACCACCGCATCGCTACGGTTCCTTGAATCTCTTTTATAGCCCACCCAAATCAGAACATACTGTCGTGTGCATCCAAGTTGATTCTGACTCATAGCCATTGAGTGTGGCACAGTCAAAATGCCCAATAAGGTTGCCAAAGCTATAATCTTTATGAAAGCAGGCTTCTACATTTTTCTCCTGAGAGTGACTTGTGGATTGGAACCACTGACCTTTCTGTTAGCAGCCAAGTACTTAATCATTGGTCTACAAGGGAAGACAATTCTGGGAAATAATCAATCCACCTAATTAAACTGGCACATTACAAACTCACTACAAATGAGTTTGTATTTTTTTTTATCCTCACAGTTGATAAAAATATAGGTAAAGGTAGGAACAAAATAAGTTTACATAAGCTAAGAGAAATGTGCATCAATTCAAAGATATTTTAATTCATCAAGGAAAGTCAAACTTCTGAAATGTGTAAACTATGTCAATTGTTAATTTGAAAACTCATAATGCAAGTTTTAAAAACAAACAAAAATAAACCACTCTGCAGGCAAAACAGGTCTATGTGAGGTATTCAACCCACGGATTGCATTATGCAATTTCTGTACTTGGATATAGGCATCTTGAGCACCATATGCGAAAGATATTTAAAGCTCTTGCAATATTTTACACTAGGAGATATTTTTCAATAAAAGCAAAATAAATGCATACTCTACTGAATGAACAAATTGGAATCTTCAACAGTTTCAAACACTGGAACAATAACCATAGCCCAGATAGCATAGATAGCCTGTGATATATCAGTGATTTTTATCAAAAATTCATAAGAAAATATTAATATATTAATGGCTCTTATTAATAATCACAAAGTTAAATGAAGATTAAAGTAAGAATATATTCTTTGAAATAGTTATTTTATCCTTGAAAGCCTGAGGAAAATGTGAGTGCAAATGCAAATACTAAGTCAAAAGCTGCAGGAATTCAGTTTTCAGGTCTCAGTAAGCAAGTATATTTTTCTATGAATTATTTATGAACTAATTCAGGTAGCATAAATCACAGATTTCTGATGGCTACAGATGGGGTTCTGTGTTGAGAGACCACCAGGAAGGACAGTTTTGAGATCACCTGAAAGTGTTAGTAATTGCTATTCAGTAGAGCAATTGAGGACTGTAATATTGCCTATTTTGTTGCCCAAACTGAACCAGCACCATGCTGATTAACATATGTTAAACCACCTATGTTTTATTGTCTTGCTGATGGAGCAGCTGCGCTTGAGGAACCGATTTCTGTTCAGGCCTTTGAAAAATAGAAATTTGTAATAATAAAATTGAAGCAGGCACGTTGTGAAATCTGACTTATAGTACATACATAATTACATAATATACACATGTATATGTTTTGATGTATACCTATATACAGAATATATAGATAAGTATACAGAAGATATGTATATACCTTCTTCTCTCTTATTGACTATCACATTATCAAGCATTTCATATTTATGACTACAATAAAAACCTACTATCCAACTATTTTGTACAAATGCTATATATCTGACAGTAGTAAATGCTGAGGCATGAAGCAACAGTAATGGTGGCCGTAATGATTACAGTTATATGTCTAATTAGTTGGGTCATGATTCTCAGTAGTTAGTAGTTCGACAGTTATATGAGAAAGTAGTTATTTGGCATTTATAATACAGTCATCCACTATTGGTGATTTGATCTGGTCCTTCTCCATTTTTGTACAGCACTCATTTTGCATAATGACCTGGTCTTTGGAATATAATCATACCGGCAAAGAAGAGGGTGTGTCTGTGTGTAGGTATGTGTGCATAATGTGTGTGTGTATGTGTGTATATCTGATATTTGTCTTGTATACACGCAGTCATTGGAGACTGTGGCACAATGGTTAAGTGCTCAGCTGCTAACTGAGAGGTTGATGGTTCAAACCCACACAGCAACTCTGCAGTAAAAAGACCTGCCCTTCTATTCCTTTGAAGATTGATTGCTGTTGTTCGGTATCTGTCAGGTCCATTCCAAGGTAGCGTGACCCTGTATGTACAACTCAAAGAAACATGGCCTGGTCCTGTGCCAACTTCACATTCATTGCCTGTTGGAGCCCATCGTTGTAGCTACCACGTCAAAGAATCTCACTAAGGATTTTCCTCTCTTTCGCTGATCCTCCGCTTAATCAAGCATGATGTCCTTCTACAGGTCCTAGTCTCTACTGATAGCACATCCAAAGCATACGAGACAAAGTCTCATGATAAGTGTTTCTAAGAAGTCTTCTGGCTCTGCTTGCTCCAAGACAGATCAGTTTGTTCTTCTGGCAGTCCAGAAGTAGTCAGTATTATTCAGTATTCTTTGCCAACACCGTAACTCCAAATGCATTAATTCTACTTCCTACTTTTTTATTTCCCTGTTCATTGTTCAGCTTTTCCATACATATGAAGTGATTACAACTTTCAAGGCTTGGTAGAGGAACACTTTAGTCTTTACAGGGACATTTTCAACTTTAACACCTCAAAGAGGTCTTCCGTAGCAGATCTGGCCAACAATGTGTCATTTTATGTTTTGGCCACTGCTTCCACGGATGTTGTTTTAGTCACCTAGTGCTGCTCTAATGGAAATACCACTGAGTGGATGGCTTTAACAAAGGAAAGTTTATTCTTACACAGTTTGGTAGGTTACGAGTCTAAATTCAGGATGTCCACTCCATGGGAAGGCTTTCTCTCTATTGGTTCTGGAGGATTGTCCAGTACTGCATCAGTCTTTGTCCAGGGAGCATCTTGGCGCAGGAACCTCAAGTCTGAAGGACATGCTCTTCTCCCGGGACTGCTTTCTTGGTGGTGTGAGGTTCCCAGTTCTGTCTGTTTCCTTTTCCTTCTATCTCTTGTAGAATGAAAGGATTATGAGTGAGGCAAGCCATCCTCCAGGGAAATTCCCTTTACAGTGGAGCAGAGAGGTAATACTATGAAGAGATTTACAGTCTCATCTTAATCTTTTAACATATAGCATAGGAAAACAATAAAATTGAGGACAATCATAGAATACAGGGAATCATGGCCCAGAAACACGGCTACGCATATTTTTAGGGAGATGCACTTCAGTCCGCAACAGATGCTAATTGTGGAACCAAGCAAAATGAAATTCTTGAAAATTGTCTTTGTTTATTATGATACTACAATCTGGGAAACACTGTTGTTCAGTTCTACTCTATGACATGGGGTTGCTATCATCAAAAATTGAATCGGCAGCACTTGAGAACAATACATACAAACATTTACACACTGTTGTAGTCAGCTAGCGCTGCTCTAATAGAGATACCACCAGTGGATCGCTTTAACAAAGGAAAGTTTATTCTTACACAGTCTGGTAGGCTAGAAGTCCAAATTCAGGGTGTACACTCCAGAGGAAGGATTTCCCTTGTGTTGGCTCTGGAGGAAAGTCCTTGTGTTGCACCACACAAGATGACCTGAAAGTGTTCAGTAATTGCTTTTCAGGGAGCATCTTGGTACAGGAATCTCAGGTCTGAAGGATGCTCTTTACTCCCAGTGATGCTTTCTTGATGGTGTGAGGTTCCCATATCTCTCTACCAGATTTTTCCCTTTATAGCTCAAGAGACTGCCTCAAGGCATGAAACAAACTTACACATTGATTCTTGATCTACCAACACAACTACAGCCCATCCACCCTCATTAACACCATAGAGGCAGGAACTCCAACACAGTACCTGGAATTATGGCACAGTCAAATTGTTATGGATTTTTTAGTGTGCACATTGAATCCGTGATACACATACATATAGTTATAGTTTTTCTGTGCCTGTTTGTAGCTTAATATACCACTTGTCCTACCAAATTTGGATTGCAAATTTGTTACTTGGCTGGCTTGGCTATCATATTTTGGTAGACACAAAATCACAAGTGTTACTCAAGACCAGCTCCAGGTCTTAGGACAGAAGGTATCCCAAATTTTAATATTGTCTGTTCTAGATCTTAAAATTTTTAAACCTTAAAGTTCTGTCTTTACAGAGCATGGGAATGAATAGACTAGAGAAAATGTCCAAATGAATGTAGCTGAATGAATGGAGTAGGAAGGACCATAACATCAAAGTAGAAACTGAGTCAACCAAGAGGCACTAAAAACCATAAATGGAGAAGAAAACTGAAGAATGAGAAACAGAAGTCTTTCTTATGTTATCTGACATCATTGACCCAATAAGCAAAGTGTGTGACCATGCATGTGGCTGTAACTGGGTGGGAATTCTCAGGTTCTTGCTCAGTATGACTCGTATTGGCCAAGAAACAAAGACAATAGTGGGAGAACAGCAAGTCATCTTTATCTCATTGTACAAGCAGAAGGAGTCAGCCACAGTTGCTCTTGACAAGATCCATTCACAAGAGTGAGCAGACAAGTTATTTTTAAAGGGGTTTACAAGTGGAGAGTTCATACAAGTTATGTCGACAACACTTCTAATTTTACTAAGTAGGTGCAATGGGGTTTACATGTAACCTTTAAATGAAAGGAAATCCTGGTGGTATAGTGGTTAACTGCTATGTGTGCTAACCAAAAGGTTGATAGTTAGAATCTACCAAGTGTTCCTTAGAAAACCTATGGGACAGTTCTACTCTGTTGTAAGGGTCACTATGAGTTGTAATTGACCCAGCCTCAATAGCCTTAGGTTTTGTTATGTAATAAAAACAGGATTCAAATGCAAAGCTGGGGATGGTAAGAGCCCAGCAAAAGAAATGATTCTTTTTTTTTAATTGGGATTAAGTGAAAGTATAAAATTCATATCAATTTTGCACAACTTCCTATCTGCAGTTCATTCTGTTCTTCTTGCCTAGTGACTGCACACACCTCCTTTTCATTCTATACTTGTAGTATCCTCTTAACCACTCCTGTCCTCTCCTCTCTGCCCTCTCCTTTTCCATCTAGAAAGAGACCAGTAGGACAGCATCCTATAAATGCATAGAACCATAAAGTACACACACAATATAGTCACATTGTGTCCCCGAGTCCCATCCATTTTTGTCCAAAAGGTTGACCTCAGTAGTGTTTTCTAGTTAAGGGCAGCAGCAGGTCTATGGCCAATGTTCCCAGGAGATCCCCCAGGCTGTTGGACCATCAACTGTGGTCTTTTAGTAGAGTTCTTGAGCTTCACCTCTCTTTTTCTGGTGTTGCCACAGAGACTCAGCGTTGTATGCCCTATTGCGCCTGTCTTTCATGGAGGCCGGACACTATCAGGCTCTACTAGTTACATGCTGACGCAGGTTCCCATTCACACAGGTCCTTCTGTTTCCTGAGCTCTTTTTTCCTCTTGTCTTTGTTGTACCAGATGAGTTGAGACCATTTGGTGTACCTCAGAGAGCAGCTTGCTAGCTTTTAAGACCCTGACATCACTCACCAACATAGGGTGCAGAAGATTCTCTTAGCAATAGTCAAGGTATGCCAATTGACCTCAATATTCCCTCAAAGCATGATCCCCATATTCAGCTCCTGCTATTCTATTCTTGCAGTATTGGGTTGAGGTTAGAAGAGCTTTCAGATCATGGTGAAATTAAGTTGACCAGCTTTTTCCTGTGTGCTGTCACTGCTTTCACCTAACCAAATTTCTATCAACTGTCTAATCTATGACCAACCCTCACCCTCCCTACCCACCGTTACAGCCATCAAAGAGTTGTTTCTTCTGTACATGAGTCTATTTTTAAGTTCTTATAGCAGGAGTCTCATAGAACATTTGTCCTTTTGCTGCTAACAGATTTCACACAGCATAATGCCTTCTGGTTGAAACCAGGATATGAGATGCTTTCTAAAATCTTCATTGTTCTTAGCCATTGCATAGTGTTCTATTGAGCATATATACCATAGTTTGTTTATCCATTCATCTGTTGATTGGCATCTAAGTTGTTTCCATCTTTTTGCTATTGTAGACTGTCCTGCAATAAACATTCGTGTGCATGTATCTGTTCATGTGACAGCTTTTGCTTCTGAAGGATATATTCCAAGCAGTGGGATTACTGGATCAAATGTGATATCTATTTCCAGCTTTTTGAGGAAACATCAAATTGCTTTCCAAAGAGGTTGTACCATTGCGCAATCCCACCAGCAATGCAGGAGAGTTCCAATCTCTCCAGAACCTATCCAGCATTTATTGGTTTGTGTTTTTTGGATCATGGCCAACCTGGTTGGGGTTAGATGGTATCTCATTGTAGTTTTGATTTGGATTTTTCTGACAGCTAATGACCATGAGCATCTCTTCATGTGTCTTTTGGCTGCCTGGGTGCCCTCTTTAGTGAAGTGTCTGTCTCCTTTGTCCATCACTTAATTGGGGCATTTTCTTGTAGATATTTTGCACTACCTTGCAGATTATGGAGATCAGATGTCAATCTGACATGCAGTTGCCAAATACGTTTTCCTGTTTTTCAAGTGGTCTGTTCATTTTTTTTTTATTATGATTGAGTGAAAATGTACATTCCCGTATTAATTTGTATGCTCACCTATATGCAGCTCCCACTGCTCTCCTTGCCCAGTGACAGCACACTCTTCCTCTCCGCTCCATGCATGTCTTATCCTCCCAACAATCTCCTATCCCCTCCTCTCCACCCACTTCCTCACTACCAGTGAGAGATCAGCAGGATGACACCCTATAGACCCATAGAACCATAAAGTGCACTCATGATATGGCCACTGTGTGTCACCAAGACCAATCCATTCCTGTCCAAAGAGTTGACCTCCATTATGATTTACTGACAGAGGCACCATCAGGACCAGGGACCATGCTCCCAGAGGAACCCTGAGGCTGCTGGACAATCAATTGTGGTCTTTTAGTGGAGATCACAGAGTGTACTCCTTTTTATTCTAATGTTGCCAGTGAGACTCAACTTTGTGAGCTCCACTATGGCTATCACTGATGGTGGCAGGGCACCATCTAGTTCTTCAGGTCACAAGTCAATGTAGACACCCACTCACATGGGTCTCTCTGACTTCTGGGTTCTCTTTCCCCCATGTCGTTTTGGTCTTGGGTGATCATCCTTTCCTGCTAAGTTGGGACCATTTGCTGTGCCCTCGGATGGCAGCTTGGAAGCTTTTAAGATCCTAGATGCCACTCACCAACGTGGGGTGCAGAAGGCTCTATTAGCAAAACACTACCTATGTCAATTTGGCATTCAATTTCCCCTGGGAGCATGGTCCCCCGTTCCCACCCCAGCCACTCCATCCTTTCAACATTGGGTTGAGATGGGAAGAATAATCATTTTATTTTGAAGTCCAGTTAATATTGATCTTCTTTCTAATGTATGCCATAACCAATTTCACCCAACCAAATTTCTACCAACTGTCTAATCTAAACCCTCACCCCTTTGCTCTCCCTCCCTCCCCACCATAAAAGTCACCAAAGAGTCTTTTGTTCTATGCATGAGTCTGTTTTTAAGGTCTTATCTTAGGGGTCTCATACAATATTTGTCCTTTGGAAGCTGACTACTTCCACTCAACATAAAGTCCTCCAATTGAAACCTGGTTATGTGATGTTTCCTGCTATCATTGCTGTTCCTTATCATTGTGTAGTGTTCCATTGAGTATATATACTATGGTTTACCTATCCTTGCCTCTGTTGCTGGGCATCTGGGTTGATTCCATTTTTTTGCTATTCTAGACTCTGCTGCGATAAATATTCGTGTACGTGTATCAGTTGGTGTGAATGTACTTGATTCTGTAGGATATATTCTGAGCAGTGGAATGACTGGGTCAAATGGTATATCAATATCCAGCTTTTTAAGGAAGCACCAGATTGCTTTCCAAAGATGATGCACCATTTTGCAATCCCACCAACAGCATAGGAGAGTTTCAGTTTATCTATGGTCATTCCAGCATTTGTTGTTTTGTGATTTTTGGACCATGGCCAATCTTGCTGGGATGAGATGGTATCTCGTTGTAGTTTTGATTTAAATTTTGTTAATAGCTAATGATCGCGAGCATTTCTGCATATGTTTTTTGACTGCCTGAATCTCCACTTTAGAGAAGTGTCTGTCTATCTCCTTTGCCCATTGCTTCATTGGATGATTTATCTTTTGCTTATTGTTATTTTGTACTACTTTATAGATTACAGATATCATATAGATTACAGGTATCTCTGTCTGACAGACAGTTGCCAAAAACTTTTTCCCATCCTGTAAGTGGCCTTTTATTCTATTACTGAAGTCTTTGGATGAGCAAAAGTGTTTGATTTTTAGAAGTTCTTATTTATCTATTTTCTCTTCTGCTGTTTGTGGTTTCTTTGACAGATTTTGAAGTCTGTCTATATTATGTATTAAAACTTCCATTGTTTTTCCTAATTTTTGCTGGATGAGCTTTATTGTTTTAGATTTCATATTTAGGTCTTTTATCTAATTTGAGTTGGTTTTTGTATAAGGTGTGAGATATAGGCCTTGTTTCAGTTTTTTACAGATGGATATCCAATTTTCCCAGCACCATTTGTTGAAGAGATTGTTTCTATCCCAGCTTAATGTCTTAGGACCTTTGTCAATTATCAACTGTTCATAGGAAGATGGTGTCATCTATGGGGTCTCAATTCTGTTCCATTGATCTATCTGTATCTTTTTGTACCAGTACCAGGCTGTTTTAACTACTGTGGCAGTGTAATAGGTTCTAAAGTCAGGTAGCAAGAGGCCTCCCAGTGTGTTCTTCTTTTTTGATAGTGCTTTACTTATCCAGGGCTTCTTCCTTTTCCAAACAAAATTGGTGATTTATTTCTCCATCTCATTAAAAAATGACACTGGAGTTTGTATTGGGATTGCATTACATAAGTAGATTGCTTTAGGTAAAATAGACATTTTCATGATGTTAAGTCCTATGATGTTAAGTCTTCCTACCCAGGCGCAGAGTAGGTTTACCCATTTATCTAATTCTCCCTTAGTTTCTTGTAGTAAAGTCTTATAGTTCTCTTTGGAAAAGTCTGTTATTTCTTTGGTTAGATTTATTCCTCGGTACTTTATCTTCTTGGGCATATAGTAAATGATATTGATTTGGTGAGTTCTTCGTTAATAATCTTGTTGGTATAAAGGAGTCCTACTGATTTACTTATGTTTGTTTTGTATCCTGAGAATGCTGAACTCTTCTATCAGTTTGAGTAGTTTACTTATGAATTCTTTAGGATTCTCTGCATATACAATCATATCATCTACAAATAGGGAGATTTTTGCTTCTTTGCCAGTACAGATGCTGTTTATTTCTTGGTCTTGTCTAATTGCTCTAGCTAAAACAGCTAGTACAAAGTTCAATAGGAGAGGTGATAGTAGGCATCCTTGTCTAGTTCCTGTTCTCAAGGGAAATTGTTTCAGTCTCTCTCCACTCAGGATGGCACAGGCAGCTGGCTTTGTATAAATGGATCTTATTGCCTTCAGGAATTTGGCATCCATGCCTATTTGGCTTAGATTTTTCATCATGAATGGATATTTGGCTTACCAAATGCCTTATCTGAATCAATAGACACAATTAGGTGATTCTTTGATGTTATTTATGTGGTTGATAACATTAATTGTTTTTCTGATGTTGAACCAGCCTTACATCAGTGGTATGAATCCAACTTGGTCATGATGGATTATTTTTTTTTTTATATGCTATTGTATTCTGATGGCAAGAATTTTGTTGAAGATTTTTACATCTAGATTCATGAGGGATATCGATCTGTAGTTCTCTTTTTCGTTAGGTCTTTCTCTGGCTTTGTTACCGGAATTATGCTGGTTTCACAGAATGAATTTGGGAGTGTTCCACCTCTTTCTATACTGTGAAATAGTCTCAGTAGTATTAGAGATAACTCTTCTCTGAAAGCTTGGTAGAGTTCTGTGATGAAGGCATCTGGGCCCGGGCTTTTTTTGGTTGGTAGTTTGGGGATGACTTTTCAATATCTTCCTTTATTGTGGGTTTATTAAGCTATTCTGCTTCACTGTGTGATAATTTTGGTAGGTGATATGAATCAAGGAATTTGTCCATTTCCTCTAGGTTTCCAAATTTGTTAGAGTACAGACTTGTGTAGTATTCTGTTATGACATTTTTGATTTCTGTTGAATATGTTATGACAACTCCCTTCTCATTTCTAATTTTGGTTATTCGTTTCCTTTCCTGTTTTTTTTAGTAAGTTTAGCCAATGGTTTGTCAATTTGGTTGATCTTCTCAAAAAAACAACTTTTGGTCTTTCCAGTTTTTGAAATTTTTCTTCTATTCTCTAATTCATTTAGTTCTGCTCTAATCTTTATGATCTGTTTTCTTCCAGTGCCTGAGGGGTTCTCTCTGTGCTTGATCAAGCTGTAGGATTAGTTGTTTGGTTTATTTTCTTCCTTCCAGATGTGCGCATTTATGGAGATAAACTGACCTCTGAGCACTGCTTGGGCTGTATTCCATAGGTTCTGGTAGGAAGTATTCTCTTTCTCATTGGAATCAATATTTTTTTATTTCATCCTTGATTTCTTCTATAATCCATGGTTTTTTGAGCAAGCAGTTGTTCAGTTTCCATGAGTTCCACTTTCTATTTATGTTTTTCCTGCTACGGGTTTTGAATTTTATGGCTTTATGATCTGAGAAGATGCTTCGCGTTAATTTAATGGTACGGATTTTGTTGAGAAATTCTTTATGTCCTAACAGATAATCTATTCTGGGAATGTTCCATGTGCACTGAAAAAGAAGGTGTAATTGTCTGCTGATGGATAGAAAGTTCTGTATATGTCAATGAGGTCTAGTTGGTTAACTGTGGCAATAAAGTCTTGTGTGTCTTTACTAAGCTTTTTTTCTAGACAAACTGTCTAATATTCAGAGTGGAGGACTGAAGTCTCCAAAATTATTGTTGGAGTTATCTATCTCCTTTTTGAGTGCAGTTAGTGTTCCTTCGATGTATTTATGTGGTGTAATAATAGGTGCATAAATACTTAATATTGTTAATTCCTATTGGTGTATTGAACATTTCAGAAATAAATAGTGTCCATCCTTGTCCACCATGGTGGATTTTGCATTAAATTCGATTTTATCTGAGATTAGAATTGCCACTCCTGCTCTTCATTGTTCATTGTTAGCTTGATACATATTCTTCCATTCTTTAATTTTCAGTTCATATTTTTAAGTCTAAGATGAGTTTCTTGTAGGCAACATATGGATGGTTTGTGTCTTTTGATACAGATGTCACTCAATGTCTCTTTACTGGAGCGTTAAGTCCATTTGCATTCAGTGTAATTATCGCTTGGTATGTATTTACTACTGTCATTATGATATATTTATTTTCATGTTGGTGTTTTCTCTGTTGTTCTTAATCTGTGCTGGGACTTTCTTCTTTGTGAGTTGATGTTTCACCTGTTTCAGGGTTGGTTTTGTGGTTATTGAGACCCCTGTATTATGTTTCTTGATTGGATATGTTGCATTTCATTGTGCTTTATGGCTGCCCCTATGATCTGCCTTAACAAATTATGAATAAAACCAATTTTATTTACCACCAGTCTTACTAACTTCCTCTCCATCCAGAAAGATTACAAAGACTATAATACATCCCTCTTTTTAATATGATGGCATCATAGCTTTCATGATATGATCACTGGATCATTTCTTTCACTATGATAGCTTTGACTGAGTTTGGAGCCTTCCCTAACTGAGTAGGTTTCTGGGTGATGTGTCTTGAATTTGCTTTTAAAATATAAAGTTAGTTGTTTTGTTCTTCCAAACCAAGAAAGTCGTTCAGTATTTCTTGTTGCTTTGGTTTGGTTTTTACAAAGTCTCTGAGTTTCTGTTTATCTATGAATGTCTTTATTTCATTTTCATATTTGAAAGACAGTTTTGCAGGATATATAATTCTTGGTTGGATGTTCTTCTCCTTCAGGGCTTTATATGTGTCATGCCACTGTCTCCGTGTCAGCATTATTTCTGCTGAGAAATCCACTGAAAGCCTACAATGTTGGCTTTGCTTTGAGTCTTGCTGCCTTTAAGAGTTTCTGTTTATGTTTCAATTTGTTAAGCTTGATTATAATATGTCTTGGAGTCTTTCTTTTGAAATCTATATTGAGTGGCATTCGATATGTATCTTGAATATATATATTCTCTTCTTTCATAATTTCAGGGAGGTTTTCTGTCAGCAACTCAACAACAATACTGTCTGTGTTTTCAGGTGTACCTCCCTGTTCAGGAACTCCAATTAATTGTAGATTGTTTCTCTTAATAGAGTCCCACGTGCTTCCTAGTGCTTCTTCATTTTTCTTGTTTCTTTTTTCTGATTTCTCCTCATAGATGCTGGAGTCAGTAGCTCTGTCTTCCAAGTCAGAAAGTCTCTTTTTCATTTGTTCATTCTGTTTTCTTGGCTTTGAATTGAAGTTTCTATCTCTTTGATTTTGTTCTTGATTTGTTGGATATCAAAATATTAGTGTTCGATCAGATCAAACAGCTTGCTTAAATTTTCTTTTTGCTCTGCTGCATTTAACATCTAGGAAGACTCTAAATATAATCCTTTTTTATTCACCTTTTGATAGTTTCAGAAAGGTTTCTTCATCTGGGAAGTTCTTTGGTTGTTTCTTTGGGAAGCCTTCTGAAACCATGGGTGATTTCTTGGTTACACTCTTCTCCAGAGTTTGTTGTTTTTTAGGCATTGTGTACATCAATAAAGGCTGGGAGAGATGCTACGAGGATGGACCACAGTTGTTTCTCGAGGTCATCTTACAATGAAAGGTAAAAGGTATCTGACCACTTTGCAGGTTAGTTAGGTTTTCAGATGTACAAGGCCATCTTCCCAACTGGCAAAGTAAGTACCTGTATATCCAACCCCAGGTGTTATAAACTAGTTTAAAATACTGAAATGCTACTGCCCTGATAGCCTCTGCTGCTGGGCTGCAGCTGTAGGTGACACCGTGTAAAACACTGCTTTCTCAGAAAAGCACTCTGCTCCACACAGGTGCTGCCTCTCCACCTAGGAATTAGTCTAGCTGAGGCCTCTGTATTGGTATCTCTGTCTCCCAGTGGAACAAGATCGCATGTCACACGAACTCCTCACCTGCCTTAGTACAGGCTATTCAATTATGGAGGCGGAAAGAGATGCCAAGTTGCCGAGATGCACAGCACCCAAAACTGGACTCTCAAAATGTGGCAGTTTCCCCCACCGATCCCATCAGCTGTGCATCTAAGGTTAGCTGCTAGTCAAGTCCCACCTCCACCTGTCAGCTAAGGCGGAGCAAAGAAAGTTAAAATGGCGAGTTACCTTCTGTCCATGAAAGCCAGCACTCACGGGGGGGGGGGGGGGGCAGCAAAAGAGAGGAGGTATGAAGTCCAAATTAACAGCCCTATGCTGTGTCCTGAGGCTCACTAGGTGTCCAGAAGAGTCCATTCAATTACCAGTTTAGGTCTTGGGTTTCAGAAGGATTTAGTCCACCATCTTGACTCCACCTCCCAATCTCTTCATTTTTTGATAAAGTCCTCAGATGAGCAGAAGTGTTTGATTCTTATTAGTTCCCATTTATCTATTTTCTCTTCTGTTGATCATGTTTGTCAGTTTTTGAAGCCTGTCTAAACTGTGTAAGAGAACTTCCATGATTGAAACTATTTTTTCTTGCATGATGTTATCATTTTAGGTCTGATATTTTGGTGTTTGACCAATTTGAGTTAGTTTTTATGTAAAGTGTGAGATATGGGTCTTGTTTCAGTTTTTTGCAGATGGATATCCAATTTTCCCAGCACCATTTGTTGAAGAAACTTTTTACCCCAGTTGACAATTTTAAGGCCTTTGTCAAATATCAACTGTTTATGAGAGGATGGTGGCATTTCCGGTGTGTCAACCCTGTTCCATTGGTCTATGTATCTCTTTGTGTACCACTATCAGACTGATCACACTACTGTGGCAATGTAATAAGTTCTAAAGTCGAATAGTGTGAGGCCACCCACTGTGGCCTCTTCTTCAATAGTGCTTTTCTTATCCAGGGTTTCTTCCTCTTCCAAACAAAGTTAGTGAGTTTTTTCTCCATCTCATTAAAAAAAAAAAAAAAAAATCTTGGAATTTGTATTGGGATTGCACTGTATATGGAGATAGCTTTGGGTAAACGAGATATTTTCACAATGTTATGTCTTCCTATCCATGAGCAGGGTGATTTTCTCCAATTATGTAAATCCCTTTTGGGTTCTAGCAGTAAGATTTAGTAGTTCCATTTGTATAGGTCTCTTATTTCTCTAGTTAGAGTCATTCCCAGATGTTTAACTTCTTGGGGGCTATAGCAAATGGTATTGATTAGCTGATTTTTCTTTGATGATCTCTGTTGGTATAAGGAAATCTTACTGCCTTATTTATGTCTATCTTATATCCTGATACTTTCCTGAATGTGTCCATTAGTTTCAGTGCTTAACTTAGGGATTCTTTAGGATTCTCTGCGTACACAATTGCACAAACTGAAAATAAGAGTATTTTTTACTTCTTTGCCAGTGTGGATGCCCTTTATTTGTCTTTGTCGTTTCTAATTTTTCTGGCTGTAACCTCTAGTACAATGTTGAATAGAAGTTCTGAGAGTGGACGTCTTTGTCTAATTCCTATTCTCAAGTGGAATTCTTTCCGTCTCTCTCCATTCAGGATGATGTAGGCAGTTGGCTTTGCATAGATGCCTTTTATTGTGTTGAGGAATTTCTCCTCTATTCCTATTTTCTTAAGAGCTTTTAGCATAAGTGGATGCTGAATTGGTCAAGTGCTTTTTCTGCTTCAGTTGACAAAATCAGGTGATTCTTATCTTTTGCGCTATTTATGTGGTTGATCACAATAACTGTTTTTCTGATGTTGATCCAACCTTGAATCCCTGGTACGTATCCAACTTGATCATGATAAATTACTTTTTTGATATGTTGTTGAATTCTATTGGCTAGGATTTTGCTGAAGATTTTTGCATCTAAGTTAATGAATCATATTGGTCTGTAGTTTTGTAGAATCTTTCCCTGACTTCAGTATCAGGGTTATGCTGGCTTCATAGAAAGAATTTTGGAGGATTCCATCCTTTCCATGTTGTCAAACAACCTCAGTAATACTGGAATCAGCTCTTCTCTAAAAGTTTTGTAGAGTTCTACAGTGAAGCCGTCTGTCCCAGGCCTTCTTTTGGTTGGTAGTTTTTTTTTATTATTATTACTTTTTCAATCACTTCCTTTGTGATGGGTTTATTAAGTTGTACTTTTCCCTGTGATAATTTTGGTAGGTGATATGAATCTAGAAATTTGTCCATTTCCTCTAGATATTTAAATCTGTTACAGTCTTTAATAGTATTCTGTTATGATATTTTTTTATTTCAGTTTGGTCTGTTATTATATCCCCCATCTCATTTCTTATTTGGGTTATTTGTTTCCTCTCCAGCTTTACTTTTGTAAGTTTAGCCAATGGTTAATCAATTTTGCTGATCTTTTTGAGGAACCAGCTTCTGATTTTGTTAATTTTTTCAATTGTTCTTTTCTTCTCTAATTCATCTAGTTCTGTTCTAATCTTTAAGATCTGTTTTCTTCTGATGCCTGAGGGGGTTGTTCTGTTGCTCTCTTTCTACTTGTTCAAGCTGTAGGGATAATTCTTTGGTTTGGGTCCAGTTTACATTCTGGATGTATGGATTTATAAATTGAATTCTGAGAATTTCTTTTGCTGTATCCCATAGTTTCTTGTAGTGTGTGTTTTCATTCTCATTTGATTCCATAAATTTATTTCATCCTCCATTTCTTCTGTAACCCATGGATTTTTAAGTAAGGTGTTGTTCAGTTTCCATGAGTTCAAATTTTTCTTTTCTTTTTTGAATTTTTATCATTTATTTATTACAGTAAAAGAATAAGATTTCTAACACTTATCAACAATCCTATCTATGATAAACCCTTACTCCACCTACCCACCCTTGTAGTCAACACAGTTATTTTGTTCTGTAGATAATTCTATTTTTAAGTCCTTATAACAGGGGTCTCGTACAATATTTGTCCTTTTGTTACTGACTGATTTCACGCCACATGATCTCTTCAGATTAAAACCATGTTATGAGATGTTTTCTAAAAACATCATTGTTTTTTATCATAGCATAGCGTTCCACTGAGTATATGTTCCATAGTTTGTTTGTCTATTCATCTGTTGATGGGCATCTTGGTTGATTTCATCTTTTAGCTGTTGTGAACTGAGCTGCTACAAACATTCATGTACGTGTGTCTGTTCATGTTACAACCTTTGTTTCTGAAGAATGTTGATTTCAACTTCAATGGCTTTCCTAGACTCGACAGCATTCAGCTTGGCTTGGCAGAAGTTACTTTGGAATAACTCAGTGGTTTGGATTTTGTTGAGACTTA
Organism: Heterohyrax brucei; assembly: GCA_028571685.1. Taxonomy (NCBI): domain Eukaryota; kingdom Metazoa; phylum Chordata; class Mammalia; order Hyracoidea; family Procaviidae; genus Heterohyrax; species Heterohyrax brucei. The sequence continues at coordinate 56,728,184 of CM053145.1, read as the reverse complement.
CTTTATAATCTAGTATATGATCTCTTCTGGAGAATGTTCTATGTACCTTAGAAAAGAAGCTGTATTTACCTGTTGTTGGTTGAAAAGTTCCGTATCTGTCAATGAGGTCTAGTTGGTTGGTTTTTGCAAAAGGTCTTCTGTGTCTTTACTCAGTTTTTTTCCTGTCCATTACTGAAAGTGGAGTATTGAAGTCTCTTGCTAATATTGTGGAGTGATCTATCTCATTTTTCTATATTGTCTGTTTTTGTTCAGTATATTTATATATTGATATATATTTTATTGATGTGTACTTTGTATATTGATATATATTTTATATACTGAATATATTTATGTGATCTGTTATCAGGTACATAGATATTTAATATTTTTTTATCCTGCCAATGTATTGAAACTTTAAGCAATAAATAGTAACCATTATTGGTGGATTTTTACATTAAAGTCTAAATTTATCTGAGATTAGCATTACCACTCCTGCTCTTCTTTGCATGTTGCTAGTTTGGTATATATTTTTTCATCCTTTGATTCCCAGTTTGTTCATATCTTTGGGTCTAAGCTGTGTTTCTTGTAAGCAACATATGGACAGATTGTGTTTTCTTTTATGCAGGATGTCACTTGCTGTCTCTTTTTGGAGCATTCAGTCCAGTTACATTCAGTACAATTACTGATAGGTATGTGTTTGGTGCTGTCATTTTGATGCATTTATTTTTATCTTGATGTTTTCTGTGTTGCTCTTAATATTCTGTTCTGGGTCATTCTTGTTTATAGGTTGACTTTTCATATTTTCAGTGTTGGTTTTCTGCTTGTTGAGACTTCTGTATTATGTTTCTTGTTTTGATATGCTGCACTTTTACTTTGCTTTTTGGCTATGCTTATAATTCCCCTTCCTATTTTAAGTTTAAATCAGACTTTAACTTCTACATATCTCTTTAATTTCCTCTCTATCTGGAAGGGTTATAACTACTGTAATATATCTCTGTTTTTAGTGTGATGATGTCAGTTTTCAAGTTATGATCACCGGTTCTCTTCTTTCAATATTGTATTTTTTATTGAGCTTTATGACGTCTCTAATTGAGTAGAATTCTGGATGCTATGTCCTGCATTTCCTCCCTAAGTATACACTTGATTTTTTTGTTTTTCTGAACAAAGAGCTTCTTTTAGTATTTCTTGCAGTTTTGATTTGGTTTTTACAAAGTCTCTAAGCTTCTGTTTATCTGCGAATGTTTTAATTTCGCTTTCATATTTGGGAGACAATTTTGCAGGATGTTTAATTCTCTGTTGGAAGGTCTCCTCCTTCAGGACTTTGAATGTGTCATCCCACTGCCTTCCTGCCAACTTCATTTCTGCCAAGATGTCAGAAAAAAGCCTACAGGGCTTCCCTGTATTTAAGCTTTGCTGTCTTTATGAGCCTCATTTTATTAAGCTTGATTGTAATGTGTCTGCATGTCTAGTTTTCGTGGCATTTGATAAACATCTTGGATATATATGTTGTCTTCTTTCCTAATTTCAGGGAAGTTTTCTGTCAGCAATTCTAAAATAATACTCTATTTTCAGCCATCCCTCACTGTTCAGGAACTCCAACTATTCATAGACTGTTTCTCTTTATAGAGCCCCACATGTTTCTTGATGCTTCTTCCTTTTTCTTATCTTTTCTCTGATTTATTCTCATAAATACTAGTGTCAGTTGCTGTATCCTCAAGCTCCCTAACTCTGGCCTCTATCTCCTTCATTCTACTCTTTTGTCTTTGAATTGTCTAATTCTGTAAGATTATTATTAATCTTGTGGTTTTCAGATCGTTGATATTCCATCAGTTCAGGTAGCTTGCTTAATTTTTCATTTTGTTCTGCTGTATTTTGTTTAATCTCTAGGAGGGCTCCATACATAATTCTTTTGTGCTTGACTTCCAATAGTTTCAGAAAAGCTTCTTCATCTAGGAAGTTTTTTGATTCTTTATTTTGAGAGTTTTCCAGAGCCAGGGTGGACTGCTTCTTTAAATGGTTAGCTATCGATTGTAACCTTTGTGCCATTGAGAAGCTGTTTGGTTTCTCTGGTGCTACTTCAACAGGAGCTGAGGTGTAGTTCTATGAGGGTAATTAATTAGTCACCAGCCACCTCTGTGTACTCTGTGACTAGACCCAGGTGTACTCTCTGGGGTGGCAGGCTTTGCCTCCTGGATGGCAAAGATGGAGCCCTATGTATGGAGTCACTGGGGGAACATCAGATGAAGCTATGATGTGAATCAGTGAAGGGTGGAGGAGATGATCTTGGGCCACTCAACAGTCAGTTTTCTAGATGGTCTCACTTTTAGAAGGTACTTTACTGCTAAGTGAGGAGCTGTGGAACAGCTGCTGAAATTAGTCAGGCCCTCAGGTTTGACATGCCCTACCTTCCAGCTGACAAAACGCCTCACAGGCTGTCCCCTGATGCTATGACGTGCTTCAAAGTAGGGAAGAGTTACTGCCTTGTTGCAAACCTCTGCTAGTCCCCACCTCTAACTCCAGGCACCGCCATCCTGAACTCAGCTTTTCTTCTAGAGAAGCATTTTACAGATTGGCACTGCTTCTCAGCATGAGAATTAGCCTCCTCTAGGACCTCCAGGTAGGTGAGTCTGCTTCCCAGCTGACCTAGGTGGCATCCTGGCCTCGCTACCCTTTCTGCCAACAGCAAATTCTATGGGGCAGCTCAGAAACAAGAGTATGGAGATTCAGTGGTGCCCTCAGCCAGTAGTTGGGCTCTCAAAATGTGGCTATCCCATATGCATATGATGTTTACTTAAGCACTGCAGTTTACTGTATTTGCCATCTCTTGACCAGTGCCCACCTGCCAGATAACGAAGAAGGCATCAGTACCTGCAGTCCACCCAATGATGAGTCAGCAAAGCAAGACTCAGCATGGTGCTTCCTTGTCTTAAAAAGAGGTAGTCTCTCCTTTACTGGTTCATAGTCCTATCTGACAAACCTACATCAGATCATAGGGCTCCCTAGATGTCAACATTGCTCCATTCAATTATCATTCCAGACCTTTGTTGTCAGAGTTAATTGAGGAGACATGTGTCTAGTCTGCCATCTTGGCCCCACTCCCTCAGAAAATTATTTTGAACGCAACACTGTAGTGGCTCTCTCTCCTAGCCACATTTGTTCCTTGTCATCTAAGTCAATTTTTTAATGAGATTCAAAACCATTGTTGTGAATCTTCACTTACAACACACTATTGGGAAACCAAAATAAATTAGATGCTAAATACTTCATATGTCTTACATATTAGTTTTTAAACCGATTATGATTTCTTTCAAATTCTGGAAGGCAAATGTTCCACTATTTCATAAGGTCCTTTGAAGGCAAAAAATGTTAGATTCAATATTAATTAATTGATGGACACTGTGGTGTAATATAGACTTGAGCTGACATTTTTAATCAGCTAATATACAATATTGTTTGTTTATGACTCAGTTTAAGTAAATTAAATGTTTTTATAGAATCTGCATTATTTTAATTCAAAGTGAATATTATTTATTGAACATGAGTCAGGGGAAAGCTAACTTTCTTTTTATAGAATGACGTCAGAGAAGCTACTGGCAGCCTTTACCTTGGGATGATTCTTGAGCACTACTTACCAAACTTACTACATGATTCTGGTGCTCTGTCAAGTTTAAGAAGCACTACTTTAGAGAAATAAGTTATTTCTCTTACCTTATTTTTTCTTAAGATAAATCAATTATTTAGGCATTACTATCTTTCCAGCTTTACAGATCTGGTACAGAAGGCTCAGAAGTGAGTTGACTTGTGCTAAGCAATGCATTAATTTGATGTCAGAATTAGGCCTAGACTTGGTTCGGATTATTCAATAAAGCATTTACTCTGTTTGATGAACCAAGAAATATGGTAAGAATGCGTAGCCAAATAAAAGGAGTCCTACGAAACCCACTGCTGCTGAGTCTATTTCAATTCGTAGCTATCCTATAAGATATAGTAGAACTGCCCCAAAGAGTTTCCAAGGAGCTCTTGGTGAATTCAGGCTGTGAACTGAGCAGCCATTGCACTTAACTACTATGTCACCAGGGTTTCCAAGGAGTCCCTAGATGATGTAAATGGTTAACAGTTGGGCTACTAGTTCAAAGTCTGGTAGTTCAATCTACCCAGAGGCTCGTTACAATTTATTTCTGAAAGAACACATACATGAAAATCCTGTGCAAAACAGTTCCACTTTGCAACACATGGAGTGATCATGAATTGGAATCAATTGATGATAGCTTGTTTTGTTTGGGTTTTTAACTTCTTCTAACTTTGAATCAAGGAGTAATACATAGGTTAAGTGTTAGATGTCCTGAGGCTTTGAGTCCCAGTGTGTCCAGGCACTTGGAGAATCCAGCTTGCTGAAGTGTTTACCTGGCTTTCATGGGTACATGGGTATATCACATCTTGTTATACAGGGAAATGCTTAATGAAAGAGAAATAAAAATCTAGACTTGAGTATTTAGATTTATGATCACAGCCTCAATATCCCTCTCCATTAAAAACAGGTGCTTTGTATTCATCAGTCAGCCATACATGTAGAAAGTTATTCATATCCTAAGCATAGCAAGCAAACATCAAACTAACAGTCAACCTTTCAAATACTGCTCTTTGCTAATCAGCTGGAACTGTGAGTTACAACTCATAGAATAAACAGAATCTTAGTTACTCTTTTCATCTTGCCTGCCAAGTTGCCTCTTGTCTAGAAAATGCAAAGGGAAATCATGAGTTGAAAATGAAACGACTAGTGTATGGATTATACTGTATGGACCAGAAAACAGAATATGTAACTATACAAATGAAAACATGCTCATCTATTCCAAATTTATTCTTAACTCAGTGTATAAATTTTCTTCAATCAAATGTCTTTCTGTTAACTTCAGGCATTACGAGAAATGCTATTTTCTTATATATATATTGAGCATTTATTCAACATATACAAAATTTTAGCATTCTTTCAAAAGAATATTAGATCAAAGTGTCTCTTCTAGCCTTAAAAGTTTATCTAGCACTTCTTGAATTTTAGAGACAGGGAGAGAGAGAGACAAATGTATGTTTGTGTGTGTTATTATTAGATACTGTTGAATTGACTCTTACTCATGGCAATCTCAGATTAGAGAGTAAAAATACCCTGAGGGGTTTTCTATACTGTAATCTTAAAAGTAGTAGATTGGCAGTTCTTCTAACACAAAGCAATGGGTGGATTCCATCCAATAGCTTCTCAGCGACCAAAGGCTTAACAATTGAGTAACAGGAAGTATATATACACACACACACACACATACACACACACACACACACATTAGAATGCACTATGAGATGTAACAGAGTTGTGTTGTTTTATTCTGATTTTCCTCAAGATTTTCCTGTTTATCTCTTCTACAGCTAGGCAAGTATCTTACGCTTTCTTGCCTCAGGGGTGATTTATGTTTGGGCAGAAAACAGAGGTGCCCATAGATATTTGTCTTTCTGGCTTTTATTACCAGTGTTTAAAGAAATTGGAAAGATGACTATTTGTGTCTTGAAAACCCAGAAAAGTTAGAGTTTGAAGAAAGAAAGAAATTATTTTTTTAAAAAGTTTAAAAATATGTTTGACAACAATTCCAAGTTAAGTTGGCTTCATAGACTGGATTTACATCTCACCATATTGTTAAAAGTTACTGTTGGGTTATTGTTGCTGTTGGGTGCCGTGGAGTCAATTCTGACTAATAGTGACTCACATGCCAGAGAAGAACTGTCCTGTAGGATTGCTAATCTGTAATCTTTTCAGGAGTATATCGCCAGGTCTTTTTACTACAAGGTCTCTGATGACTATATACTACCTTGCTATTCTAAATAAACTAACAATGCTTGAAATTGTTGTATTGCCTCTTAGAACGACTTCTCAGGTCTAATAAGTTATACAAAACCTACAAATTCTGAATAGTATAATCACTTATAAAGTCTTGTAATAACTTTAATGGCATTTAGAGATCAGCAATAGTGCACAAAGGATTAAAACACAATCTCTGTTTACTTACTTATCTACCTATCTGTCTACTGGAAACCCCAGTAGTATAGCAGTTAAAAACTACAACTGCTAACCAAAGAATTATCAGTTCAAACTTAACAGATTCTCCTTGGAAACCACATAGTGCATTTATATTCTGTCCTGTAAATTTGCCTTAAATTGGAATCAGCTTGTTGGCAATAGGTTTGATTTGTTTCTTTGGTATCTGTCTAGCAGAGCCCACATGGTACGGTGGTTGAAAGCTCAGGCTACTAACCAAAAGTTTGGCAGTTCAAATCCATCAACTGCTCCTTGAAAATCCAATGGGACAATTCTACTCTGTCTCATAGGGTCAATGTGAGTCAGAATTGACTTGATGGTAATGGTTTTTTTTTTGGTTATCTCTCTATTCCGACTTGACGGCACTTGGCTGGCTCTATGTTTGAAGCCTGTTGAAGCATATAAATTCTGGAACAGTCACTTTACAAGAAACAGTATAAGAAAAACAAATACCCTCTAGTGCTTTCTTGAGCTAATAATCAACATTACATTTAGAATAGAAGCTTTGAATACTTAGCCAACTATTGTCCTTGTTTAAAATAATATCTTCAGATTACAAGATATAATTCAGTGCATTAAATAGAAATTATTTCTTTATAACCTCAGGCTTTCTTGTATTTCAAAGAGCATATCACCCATGTTCATGTGGTAGACCAAGGATTTAAAATGATAGCCTTAAATACTTGCAAGCATATCTTGGTATGCCAGAACTATCCAAAGTATAAGACATTAGCTGCTTGTGTCTATTTAAGTTACATTTAAATAAGTTGACATTGAGTAAAATTGAATATATTGTTTTTTATTTGCAATAGTTATATTTCAAGCCCTCAGTAGTCAGATGCACCTAGTGGCTATCATAACAGAGAGCACAGCAATCACTGTCGTACAATCCTGAATGATCACGTGGTAATGCTAAACTACCATTATTTTGATCCATGTGATTGAAGTGATTGAATCAATCCTACCAGCTCTGTTACTGCCATGCGGTGATCAAAGAATTCTTTTCTTTTTTTTGATGATTTTGAGAGTCTTAAAGCCTACAGTCGTAACATCACCTCCCACTCTCAAGATAAGCTTTCTTCACTCTGGGAATATTTTCATACTGATATGAATTTATTTCCCTCTATATATTTTTTAAAAAATGACTTCTTTCCCTCTTCAAAATCTGTCTTTGTAGGTTTGCAGGACACAAATAATAATCTCCTAAAGATTTTAAGTATCTGTAAATCAAGTCCAGAAAAACAAATAGCTACAGCCAACTGTCTTTTTGCCAAGACATGAGTCTTCTCTGAGGCAAAAAAAAAAAAAAAAAGCACAAGACACCCAAATGTTGAAGAGACAAACAAGAACATTTTGAAGGAAAATAAAATAACAAAACTCTTTAACACCGACAGTAAGTGTGTTCTAACGCAGGTGTAGTGGTGTGTGTATGTGTGTGTCTGTAAATATCCTTGGTAGCTCAGTGGTTATGCACTTGGCAGCTAACCATCAGGGTTTAGGTTTGAATCCACCCAGCAGCTTGGCACTACTGCAAAACCCTGGGTAAGCTTCTACTCTGTAACATTGGTCACTATGAATGAAATTTAGCTTGAAATTACACAGCTATATATGTATCTTCTTATCTACATAAAATACACATACATGTACACTTCTCTCTCTTATTAAAATTTAGAAAGTGATCATAAGCCTCTAGGATCACAAGTCAGGTCTTCTTCTCACTCCTTCAGTGACAAACCTATTGATTCTCCATGACTCCAAATCGCCTTCCCAACAGTTCTCTCGGTAACATGTGAGAAAACTCAGCAGGAGGGAAAGGCAGATCGGCTGGCTCCAATGGGTCATGTTGATTGAAGTATATAATGCAAAAATCTTAACAAAATCATAAAAGATAAACTGAAAGAAAGAAAATTGTTGGCAAATTACATTTAAAAACATTTCACCATTTGTTCAAGTGCCTGTACTATATAGGGAACGCATTTCTAAAGGCTATATAGGCTATCTGACCTTAAATTGCTACTAAAGTATCACTATCCTCAGCCCCAGCCCACAAACAAAGCCCTAATGGGACCACATGCCAGTTTGCAAAGCTATGATTTACTAACTTACACTCAAATATTTAAAGTTGACTTTATTAAACAGGGCTTGTTTAATTAAATTTAACTGATATATTTGATAAAACATCACTAATTGATAATTGCATGCTGAGTTTTTTTATTTTCATTACAAAGAGGATAATTTTCTGAATACATATATTGCTAAACGTCTTATCTGAAATAGCACAAGCAGATGGCCTTAACAAAGAGAAATATATTCTCTCACAGTTTAGTGGACTACAAGCCCCAATTTAGAGTGTGAGCCCCAGAGGAAGATTTTCTCTGTTGACTGTGGTGGAAGGTCTTTGTCGTCAATTTTCCCCCAGTCAAGGAGATCTTTAGTGCATGGAACTGTGGTACAAAAGACATGCTCTGCTCATAGCTTTGCTTTCTTGGTGATACAAGGTCCCTTGTCTCTCTGCTCACTTCTTTCTTAGATCTCAAAAGATAGTGACTTCAGACACAATCTAATCTTGTAAATTTCATCGATAAAATTGACACTAATACATCTCACTAAAATCACAGTGATAGCATTTACAACATATATGAAAATCAGACAGCAAAGTGACAGACAATCACATAATACCGGGAATCATGGCCCAGCTGAACTGATTTACATATTTTGGGGGGATACAATTTAATCCATGAACAATGATTATATAAATGATATAATTAATACCCTGACCTTTCCTCCTTAATATCTACGCCAGTATTGGGTTTCAACTCTAGATCTTTACTTCCTTCATAAGTTTAAAATTTCTGGTGCTTGGATTTTGTCTTTGTACATTCTCCATGAGTAGGATACGACTCGACGGCACTTGGCTTTGGCAAATACTCTTAGTACTGAATCAAATGGAGGATAGCCTAGTAGCTTAACAGTGGTGAATCTTAGCTCACCCAGCCAGTTTTTCTTCCTTTTGTAAGTCATGCTGGAATTTGTGCTTTTTGTTTTCTCTGAATTACCCTTTCTTTAATTTGTAATGTTTTTTCATACCCATGTTTTGAGTTCAGCACCCGCTCAGTACAGCTCATGGAGACCCCACAAACATCAGAGTAGAACTGTGCTCCTTAAGGTTTCTGTTGGCAGATTTTTCAGATGCAGATGCTGGGTCGTTCTTTGGAGGTCTTGAACTCTCAAAGTCCGCTGGGAGGACGTGCACTCTCAAATTTTCACATACCAGTCAAATGTATTAAAAAACTGTGCTATACAGAGATCCTACCTTCCCACATTAGGTGGGGATTTTTCTCCAGAATGAAAAAAAAAAGTGAAAAGGCACATGTGTATGCAAATATTTTTATGTTATATTTTGTTTTAGCTATGAAATTAGTTGTGACTGGTGAATCATCTATGTTGGAAGGTCAGTGGTCTTTAAAATAGTCTTTTAAATACCAAATATAAACTATATTCACTCTTTGAGTGGAAGCAACAGCAGCTTCACTGTCTCATAATCATCATTACAACCAGCTGTCAAAATTTATGACACATTTATATGACACCTTTTATCATAGGTGTCATATAAATATCTCTCATAAATGTTTTGGCTACCTAGGGGCTAATCTAAAAGGTCTTAAGTCAATGTTCCATTATCTGTGTATTCCCTGATGTCAAATAAAAATTTGTGGTGGAGATGTTTCGTGCAGGAAGGAAAAGAGTTGGGGGGAAAAAAGGGATTATTGTAGTAGTAGGGTGAAAGAAGACAGGGAGAACACTCACACCAGAAGATCTACAAGTGTCTCAAAGTTGGGGACAAGTAGTTTTTGTGTATCTCTCTGTGTGTGTGTTTGTGTGTCTTTAAAGAGACAGAGTGAACAAGGACAGAAAATAAAAACAGGTGTGGGGAGGTGAAGATGAGTTGGTGATATCCTCAGATAGTGTGATCTGCTAGAATTAGACCTTATCCACATCCACTGAGATCAGCCTAACGCAGATTTCTATGAGGCAGAAGTCAGATAATACCTACACTACCCAATTTCTTAACCTTTCTAACACCAGCCTCCCCTACCCGCCATGGTACTCTAATTCTCTTCTGTTGCTGTTGTTGTGAAGCACCATCTGATCAGTTCTGACTGACAGCAACCCTATCGACAACCGAACAAAACACTGCCCAGTTCTTCATCGTCACTGTTGCTGCTCTGCTTGAACCCACTGTTGCCGCCACTGAGTCAGTCCATCTTGTTGAGCGTCTTCCTCTTTTTAACTGATCCTCTATTTTACCAAGCATGATGTCCTTCTCCAGGGACTGATGCCTCCTGATAACTTGTACACAGTGGGCGAGATGCAGTCTTGCCATCCTTGCTTCTAAGGAGCCTTCTGGTTATACTTTTTCAAAGACAGACTTGTTCATTCTTTTGGCATATTTAATATTCTTCCCTCACTCCACAATTCAGAAGTGTCAGTCTCTTTCATTCTTCCCTATTAATTGTCCAGGTTTGCATACACATGATGTGATTGAAAATATCATGGCTTTGGTCAGACTCACATTAAGGTAACATGTTGGTAGCTTACTTATCACTTGGATCTAAAATAGAATATGAGCTTCAAAAAAAGACAAATTGTTTCTAATTATAATGAATCTTGGTTATCAGTTCTCTACGTTGTTAGAAATTGGCTAAACTTGTGTTAGAAATTGAAAACCTTTTTTGTGGATTCAGCACCCATCATAGCAACCCTAAATGACAGAAACTGCCCTGTGGGTGTTCCAAGGCTGAATCCTTAATGGAAGCAGACTGCCACATCTTTCCAGACAAAGAGCTGCTGGTGAGTTTGAACTGTCAGCCTTTCAGTTATCAGCCGAATGCTTAATGACTGTGCCACCAGCGTGCCTTGGCAACTCAGAAGAATCTATATATTTGTGGAGTTCCTGGATCATTAAATGACCATTTGCTAGAATTTAGTTAATTCAGTTGAGTTTTACAAGGACAGAGTTTAAGGACAGGACAGAAAAGAGAATGGGTAAGGGAGGAAATTAATTGAGCGTCTCCTAAGTCTAGGTTCTTAACATGTATTATGCCTTTTAGCACCATCCTCCCCAACAACTTAGCTACCTTGTACGATAGTGTTTTGCGTTTGATTCCTCAAGGATAAATTGTAGCAAATACTGTTGGTGGTCCCTTCCATATCCTCAAATTCTTCCAACTTCAGTGCCTGTGTGATCTGGGCTGATGCTGCGCCTGCTTCACTACTTTCACAGGACACCATCTGCAATCTTTTCAATGGTTTCAAGCTTTTGTAAGCCAAATGCAGGAAGGTAAATACGTGCAAGAATCTCTGCCTTCTGCAGAAACCCAAATGTTCTCTGAAGAAAGTGAAGATACTATTTCTTTCACAGCAGTCTCCTCTCTCCTGTCAGTTTTCCCACCTGTCCCAAGTAAACTATTTTTGCAAAAATCGATACTTCTGGAAGCATGGAAACAAAAATATTAGTGTTGTCACCTAATGATTTATCTTTCTGCAGTTTTTGTACCAAGGTTGCTTTAGGTCAAACTTAAGAATAAAGCTTTGTTTCTTAGATATCTGTTTCCCTGCTCTACCTTCTTTGATGACAAGAGGAAGAGAAAAGGTTAACGTCAGAAACAAGATTTTCTTCTCTTTCCTAACCCAGAGATATGGCACAAGATGTCATGTTCAAGCAGATATGTCAGAACAAAATATTTCATTAAGCTGTTTTATTTGCTGTGACTTGGAGCTATTCTAATTTCTCAACTGGGTGTTTTATGACATACGAATGATAACCAGGGACTTAGACTATCAACTCCAGATGTCAGATAGTTCATCTCGATTGGAATTCTGTTCTTCTTCCCATCTACTATGAAAGTTCTGCACTTATTATTTTCGGTGCTGTAGCACCAAGTCATGTCATAGGGTTTAGTGTTTCTATAACTTTTTCAGGATACTGTATCCATATATAATTACTATTACTATACTTTTTGTCTTAAAATCTTTTTGTCATCACCCTTTACCTTTCTACACAGGTTAGTCTGTATTTATTACAGCTTAGACATCTCCAGACATCCTTCACAGTTTATGTACATACACACAGACACGCGTTTGGCACAAATCCACAAGCAATGTGCTAACTTTTATAAGGAGGCTAAATGAACAATTAAGTATGTAAAAAAGTAAGTAAACAGGCTGAGTTTTAAGGCTGGACTAGTGAAAAAGAGCAATAGCTCAATGAATCAGGCTGAAATGGTGACAGCAACAATAAACTCAAACACAGTTATGATTGAGAGAATGATGCAGGACTTGACAGTGTTTTCTGTTGTAACAGGAATTCTGTGAATCAGAGCTAACTGGACAGCACCTAACAACAACAAAGCGAACAATGTTCCTGGCCTTACTCAAAAGACTACGGAAGCACATTCGTATTGGTCAAGGTATTTTACAAGGTCATTCATAGATCTGTACCACATCAAAATCAAGTGAGACAGTAAGCAGTAGGGTTTATGAGCATAAGCTCTCTGTTGAGACAAAACTGACAGTAAACTTGTTCTGTCTGGCACTAGTTGTGTATTTTAGACATATTACCCAACTTAACTTGTTCATCAGTTCCTTCATCAGTAACACAAAGATAGTCATTTTGGTAGTGTAAGGACTTAATTAAGTACTGCAAGAGAAAATGCTTATCACATGACCAGGAATAGCATCATCCAGTAAGAGTAGACAAGTCCAAGTGCTGTCGAGTCACAAGTTGTTAATAATAGTGATAATAAATAATAACCATTTTCTATTGTACAATTGACAGTTCAAACCAGTCAGGTACTCCTTGGAAACTCTATGGGGCACTTCTACTGTCTATTAGTCACTATGAGCTGGAATCGATTCCATGGCAGTGGGTTTGGTTTCAGTTTTTGAGAATTGTACAGTGAAAGAACTATCAAAAACCATGCACTTGCTTTGTCACTAAAATTCCAAGAAGGCAAGCAAATCCTTTTCCAAAATCTTCATTGCATATTGAAATGCACAATGAATTGCGGGGAGGGGGGGGGGCGGGAGGCGAGAATTGAATGTTCAGGCAGTTTTGTTCCCCAATCTCATCTATATGAAAATGTGTGTTAATCAGTCTATTTAAGCTTTCAATTAGCTTTGATGATGATCCCAAATAAAGAATTGTCTTAAAGTTTCAATGGCCTGGCATAAATTTACTAATTTGAGTATTGGAGGCAAATGTTTAAAACAATGGAGTCTTTGCCATTGTTTTGATAACATGCACAAGGAGCCTTCTTGCAACAACCTCCCTCCCCTGCTTCTGCAACAAACATCAACTCTGTAAGACATTTTTGTGAAAAACTATTAATTTGATGCTTTCTAGACACAGAGAGCATAGAAAATGAGAATCCTTTTAATTATTTCTACCCTCAGTGCCCAAACACAATAAAAATGTAGTGGCAAGGGGATTTGAGTGCAAGAAAACTGATTACTTGAAGACAACATTGACTTTTATTTACTTATTCCCAAATCATCCATACTGAGCAAAAAACTCAATAGCGTAAAGCATTCAGTGGAACCTTTTATAAAAGGCTCACATGTTTAGGGAACTGTTGGTTTCATTAATAGGTGACAACCAGACATACTTCTTATGTGTGTGTGTGTATTGTAGGTACTTTTCTGAGGCTTACCTAGTTCTCAGGATGCATTTGTTGGGTTACCTAAATAGTAAGAAATTTTACTCTTATACCCGTGTACTCAACCTGTGGGCCATCATATTCATACAAAATCAGTGGTAATTGCTTAAACATTAGACAGCATCCTTTAAAAATGTATCCTTTCTAAAATTTTGTTTTTCGGTGATAGGTGGATTCCATCTCCACCTCTGTAATGAGGGGAAATTATAGGTTCATTTAATCATGCTCCATGAGCAAGGAATCAGAGTGGAAGCTATGAGCTACACAAGTGATACATTAGCTAAATGATTGATGCATATTGAGAAGGAGAATACATGCAGGCTTAACTTATTTTACTGAACTTAGCTTTACTGTGCTTGGCAGGTACAGGTTTTTTAAAAAAAAGAAAACTGAAAATTTATGGCAATCTCGTATACAACAAGCCTATTGGCCCCAATTTTCCAGCAGCTCAAGATTAGGTCTTGTCTCCGTAGTAATTCTCACACTATTTCAAACATTTTCATTATTATTGTATCCTTTATGGTGATCTTTGATTCTGTCAGTGTGATTGTTTTGGGGAGCCATGAGCCTTGCCTATATAAGACAGCGTACTTAACAAATATTGTGTGTGTTCAGACTGCTCGCTCCACTGAAATGGCATTCCCCCATCTCTTTGTCTGTATTCAGGCATCACTACTCCCTTGGACAAGGCAATATGGAAAGTAGGCCAAAAAACAACCATACAATGGCCTCTAAGTGTTTAAGTGAAAGGAAGAGTGAAACATCTCTTACTTTAAATCAAAAGCTAGAAATGGTTAAACTTAATGAGACAGGCATGTTGAAAGCAGAGACAGGCCAAAAGTTAGAACTCTCACACCAAACAGCCAAATTATGAATGTAAAGTAAAGTCCTAGAAGGAAATCAGAAGTGCTACTCCAGTAAACACACAAATGGTAAGAAACTGAAACAGCCTTATTGCTGATGTGGAGCGAGGCCCTAATTCTCTTCATTTTTGTAAAACCTGAGAATAGTGAGGAAATTGTAAAAGAAATGTTGAAAGCTAGCAGAGGTTGCTTTATGAAGTTTAAGAAGTCATCTCCATGACATAAAAGTGCAAGATGAAGTGGCAGGTGCTGATCTAGAAACTGGCACAAGATATTCAGAAGATCTAGCTAAGATAATTGATGATAATGGATACACCACACAACAGATTTTAAATGTAGTCTAAAGAGCCTTATATTAGAAGATGCCATGCAGGACGTCCATAGGTAGAGAGGAGTCAGCTGGTGTCTTTAAGTTGAGCCAAAGCTGAAGCCAATGATTATTATCACTCCAAAAATCCTAGAGCCCTTAAGAATTCTGCTAAATCAACTCTGCCTATGCCCAACAAATGGAATAACAAAGCATGGACGACAGCACATCTGTTTACAACAAGTCTTATGGAATATTTTAAGCTCATTGTTAGGAACTGCTGCTTATGTGAAAAAAACAAAGTTTCCTTTTGTAACATTATTGCTCACTGACAATGCTCTTGATTACTCTATTTTATGTGATTGCTATGAGTTGGAATGGACTGGATGGCAATGGACTTTTTCCTATCTCCTGTAAATAGTGATTTCTCCTATTGAGCTTGGCAAAGTAAATTGGAAACCTTCTGGAACTGACATTTTTACAATGTTAAGTTTACCTATTCATAAACATAAATGTTTTTCCATTTATGTAGGACTCTTGCTATCTTGCAGTAGGGTTTTGTAATTCTGTTTGTGTAAGTCTTCCACAACCCTGAATAGATGTATTCCTATGTATTTTCCCTTTTTCATATCCTGCTAATTTTCTGAATTTTTCTACTAATTCTGACAGATTTCTCCTGGCATCTTTCGAGTTTTCTATGTACAATTTAGTATCATCCACAAATGGAGAGTTTTACTTCTTCATTACCAGTTTGGATGCCCTTTGTTTCTTTTTCTTGCCCTATTGCTCTGTCTAGGACTTCCAGCATAATGTTATTAGGACTAGTGTCAAAGAGAATTCTTATTTCGATCCTATTCTCAAGGGCTGTGTTTTTGGTCTCTCCATTAAGAGTGATGTTGGCTTTTAGTTTTGTATAGATGTTCTTTATTATGTTGAAAAATCTTCCTTCCACACCTATTTTATTAAGTCTCTCTTTTTTTAAGTCAAGAAAGGTTGTTGCACTTCATTGAATGGATTTTCTTCATAAAATGAGATGATCATGTAATTATTTTGCTTACGGGGTAGATTATGCTAACCAACTTTCTAACACTGAACCATCCTTGCAACCCACTTGCAACCAACCCACTTGGTCATGATGTATTTTTCTTTCTCTCTCTTTTTTTTATATGATGCTGAATTCTATTGGCTAGAATTTCTTGAGAATTTTTGCATCTATATTCATGAGAGACATTAGTCTGTAATCTTTGTGATTTTGATTTTGGTACCAAGGTTGTGCTGTCTTCGTAGAATGACCTCAAAAGTATCCTATGCTTTCCTACATTCTGAAAAAGTTTCAGTAATATTGATGTAAGCTCTTCTCTAAATGGCTGGAAGAATTCTCCAGTGAAGATATCTGTGCTAGCATAACCTTGGCTTTTGTTGTTGCTGGGAATTTTTTGGTTTTTGATATTTTCTTTTATTACAGGTCTGTCCAGGTTTTCAACATTAGTTCATGTTATTTTTTGGTAGGTGATGTGTTTCTAGAAATTTGTCCATTTCCTCTAGATTTTTAAATTTGTATGAATATAGATTTTCATAATACTGTGCTATGAACTTTTTTATTTCAGTTGGATCTATTTTAATGTTCCACATTTCTTCTTTGAGTTATTTTGTTCTTTTCTGTTTTTATTTTATTAATTTGATCAGTGTTTTGTCAAATTTTGTTAATTGTTTCGAAGAACCAACTTTCGGTTTTGTAGATTCTTCTTATTGATTTTCTATTTTCTATTTCATTTATTTTTTTTGCTCTGATCCTTATCATTTCCTTACTTTAGTTGGTTGTGGGCTTCTTTTGTTGTTTTATTTCTATTTTTGGAAAACGTGGTAGCATAGTGGTTAAATGCTACAGCTGTTAGCAAAAAGGTCAGGAGATCAAATCTCCTAGGTGCTTCTTGGAAACTGCATGGGGCCATTCTGTTCTGTCTATATGGTCACTGTGAGTTAGAATTGATTCAGCAACAGTGAGTTCAGTGTTTGTTCTATTTGTTTAAGTTGAATAACCAATGTTTTGATGTTTGTGTCTTCTTTTTTGATGTATGCGTCTATTGCTATAAATTGATCTCTGAGCACTGCCTGTGCTGTGTCTCAGAGCTTTTGGTGTAATATGTTTTCACTGCTGTTTGATTCTAGGAGTTTTTTGTATTCCATTTCTGGTTTCCTCTGTTACCTAGTGGTTTTTATGCACAGTGTTATTCAGTCATGTAACTGATTTTTCCTTGTTCCTCCTGTTGATTTCTACTTTAATGGTGCTGTGATCAGAGAAAATACTTTGAATTGTCTCAGAGCTGTGCATCTTATAGAGGTTTGCTTTGTGGCATAAGATGTTGTCTATTCTGGAGAATGTTCTACATGAGTTGGACAAGAATGTGTTCCTTATAGCTATTGTATGGAATTGCCTATGAATGTCTCAGAGGTCAGATTGGTTTATTGTGGCCTTTTGATCTTCCATATCTTTGTTGAGTGTCTTTCTAGATGTTCTGTCCTTTACTGAGACTGGTGTGTTGAAGTGTCCTACTATTATTTTGAGTCTCAATTTCTCTTTTCAGTGTTCTTAGAGTCTGTTTTAGGTATTTTGGAGCCATGTCGTTGGGCATGCAGATATTTATTATGGTTTTATCTCTATGGTAAATTATCTCTTTAATCATCACATAATGTTCTTCTTTGTCTCTTATGGTGGATTTTATTTTAAAGTCTGGTTTTCTAAGATTAGTATTGCTCTCCTGCTCTTTTTTGATAGCAACCTGCTTGATAAAATTTTTCCCCTATTCCTTGATTTTAATAAACTTATGTCTGTCTTTGTAATGCTTGTCTGTTGTAGACAGCATATTGATAGATCTTTTTTTGTATGCAACCTGTCATTTTTTGTTTCTTTATGGATGTGTTTAGGCCATTTACATTCATTGTAATTATTGATAGTTATGAGTTTACTGTTGTCATTTTATAGTTTGTTTTTCTTTTCTTTCTGTCTTTCTTTTCTTTTCCTCGTTCTTCTTTTTTTGGTGCTGATGTTTTCTTTGTTATTACTGTGCTGTGCTGAACTCCTTTTATTTTTGATTTTTTTTTTCCCCAAATCCACACACAGCTAGGTGGGTGAAAGAAAGGAAATGAAGTAGAGACAAACGGAAAACTCAATTAAAAGGAGAGAGAAAGACACACACAGATAAGTGGTAGGGAGAAAGAAATGGAAGGAATGTAGACAGAAAGAGAAACTTACCAAAAACAAAGCAAAAAAGATAGCAAGTGGTTGGAAGGGAGGAGAAGGAGGGAAGAGGAGAGAGAAAATAACCTAAGGGGTGAGGAGAAAGGAGAAAAAAAATGTTCCCAGTTTGCCAATGGAAAGTAAGTCCCCAGTTGAGCAGTGCTGCACAGCCAGTATAGAAGGAGCATAGATGACACACACTGCCAAGTATTGAAGAGAAAGGTAAGGAAAGGAGGTAGGGAGAGACAAGTCACTGAGAGGAATAAAGAAAGAAAGAAGAATGACAGAAAAGAAAATGCTCCTCAGCAACCCACTGGAAGAGGGAACCTAGCCGAGAAGTGCTGCACAGCCCATCAAGAAGGAGCACAGATGGCACCCAGCACCAGATGTTCAGGAAAGGAATAGGAAGAATGAGAAAGAGAATAAACTGAGAATAACATGACACTACATGGGCCATCAAGAAGGAGCAAAGATCGCACATGGTGCCAGATTCCAGGAGCAGGGTAAAGAAGAAAGATGGAGAGAGGTTAAAAAAAAAGAATACGAAAAGAAGAAAATGAAAGGTTCGCTGACAGAGCCCAGCGATGTGGTAGTATGGACTGGAGAAGTGGGTCCCAAGTTGCTAGGCACTACATGGCCTGGCCAGAAAGGACAGAGGCAGCACACAGAAACAAGCACACTAAAACAACAACTACAACAAAACTCACTGCCGCCGAATCGGGTCCGACACAGCAATGCTATGGGTCAGAGTAGAACTGCCCCATATAGTTTCCAAGGAGCACCTGTTGGATTTGAGCTGCTGGCTCTTTGGTTAGCACTTAATCCACTAGGCCACCAACGTTTCCAGGAAAAGAGAAAGTAGAGAGAAATGAGAAAACAAGGGGGGTTTTAAGGGGTGAGAAATGCTCCCAGAAATGCCCTGGCATGGTGTGAAATGAGGAGCATCCCCACAGAGTTTCCAAGGAGTGCTGGTGGATGTAATTGCTGACCTTTTGTTTCACAGGTATAACTCTTAACCACTATACTGTCAGGGTTTGCATGTGCATAAGAACATGTACATACACATATACATATTTATACTGCAGTCGTTTTCAACTGATAGTAAGGGAGCTGTCTACTGTTACAACAACCTGGTCATTTCTGGCCTAATGTTACAGGAGTTGTTTGGCATCTGAAACGATAGTTCTAAATAGTTGTTTGGTGTCCTTTTCTGTTTGCTGCAGTCTGTAGATCAAGAGTTCTTTTGTATATATGATCTGGCCAATATTCATTGGAATAACCCATCACTCATGTATGTATTGTTAAAGTAACAGTTTTTATTCATGAAAATAATCAATCATTTGTCAAAGTAACTGTTTTCCTTAGACAGGCAATTGTAAAATACTTTCTGCAGTTTCTCAAATGTAATCTTTTATGCTGTATTTTAATTTCGATGATGAATGTGTCATAAAATTTAAAGAAAAAATACAAACTGTTTTGTCTCCTTTTCAAATGATGTGTTTTTGTGATTGGATGCATGCCTCAAGATCCAGTTAGTTTTCACAATACGTATTTGACAATTGAATATAATTTAATAAGTCTCTTCCATCTATAAACAAATGAATTTTAATAGGGTACAAAAATTCAGTATGGAAATAAACACTAGCATCTTATTAATATTCTTAATAGTCATCATTTTATTGATATCATAAAAATATCATCTATTCAGTTTTCTAAAATACTATCAATTTCTTGATATTAAGTGAAACAATAGTTAGCAGTTGTCATGTATTGAATTGTATCTCTCCAAAAATGTGTGTAGCTGTTTGGTTAGGTCATGATTCCCAGTATTGTATGATGGTTCTGTATACTGTAAACCCTGCTTCTATGATGTTAAGGAGGGAGGATGGATGTCATCTGTGTTGGTGGAACAAGACTCAAAGTGTAAGACTGTATTGTGCCTTGAAATAGTCTTCCGAGATATAAAAGAAAGAGGGTAGCAGTAGAGAGAGTTGGAGACCTCATACCATCAAGAAAGAAGCAGTGCTGGGAGCAGAGCGTATCATTTGGGAAGGACCTGGAGTCCCTGACACTCAGAAGCTCCCAGGCTAGACAAGAACCATCCTACAGAGCCCACAGAGAAAGCCTTCCCCTACACCTGATAGCTGAATTTGGACTTACAGCCTACTGGACTGTGACAGAATAAAATCTGTCTTTTTAAAGCTATCCCCTTTTTAAAGTACTTTTAAAGTACTGCTACCAGATTTCATTGCCAGCATTCCTGTTGTAGCAGCACTAGATGACTAAGGCAACAGTGAAGATTATTTATTCAGAATTAACGTTTTAAAAAATTCATAAGGAACATGTTTTTCTTCACTTGAAAATGTAGAATTAAGGTCAAACAGTATTTCTCGTATTCCACTACATATTTTAAGCCTTCATCAAGCATATAATTTCTAACATTTATCAAAATGACCTTATACATTAGTCTAATGCCAGCAAAAAAAAATTAATTGATATTCAAATCATTTTAGCGTAAATGTAGTAACCACGATGCCATCTGCTTCACATGTCTGCGATGGAGATTAGACTGGCCCAGTGACATCTTCTTAAGTCCCAAGGCTATGTTTATTCACCTGCCAAAAAGAAATAATTTACTTGTGCGTATGTTTTCATAAATACCAGTTAACTTTATCAATATTTACAATTTAATCACCTAAAATAGTTAATATTAGTTTAATGTGAAAGATAAATGAAAATGAATATTTGTGTCTTTGGTACCAAATACCATCTTTAAGACCTTAAGTAGTTAAGAGTTGCGTGTTTGCCTTGGTAAGCCAGATTCTTTTTATCTATAAATATTTAATTAGGTTATTTCCACAACATTTTCTTCCTATGTCCTCTTTTCTGTTACCACATCTGTTTCTGTGTTTACAAAACCTGGCCCTCATTTTTAACAAGAATATGGTCATGATTTTTGGCTAATGAATTGAATATATAATTTGATCCATTCTAGCTTGATTATACAACATTAGTTTCCAACCCTCTATGTTTTGTGTGTCTCAAACTGATGTGTATAGGCACGTTTTTCAACCCTCATGAGTTGTGAGTACACATGGTATATGTGTGTAATTTTTTATTTTTGTTACAAAGGACTCAGTTTAACATGAGCATGTTCTCTATCAGTGACCATCATTATAGCAAAGTACTAGTATCAGATTTCATTGCCAGTATTTGCTTTTTTGATTACAGTTGCGACAATACAGTATGAAACAAGGTGTCTGGGTGTCTGGGATAAACTATCGATAAATAATACACAATGATCTGAATATAGAGAAAATGGAACCAAGACTTTATTTGTAGTAATATAGACAAGTTGAATTCAAGAGATTGCAAAGTACCAATGTTTTAAATGATGATTCTTAATACTCAAAATTAAAACAATCAGCTTAAAAGTAAAGCATCAGTTACGTATTGTCAGCAAACAATATCACTTGTAAAAATTCATTAGTGTTGTCAATTAGTATTTTAATTTTATGGAAATTATCTTTAAAATTTTATTTTCTTTATCCCTTTGGCTTCATACTTGAGTAACTTTTATTACTGTAAAAAATTATAACCAGCTTAAGAGTAGAGGAAAATTTTATATTCTAAAAGTTGCTTTTAGTATATCTGATTTGGAAACCATTGAAATTTTACCAATGAAATAATAGAGATTTCACTGTATCTTTCTATTATGATATAGAATTTAAATATGTATGTATACCTAGGAAGAGTAAGGTGAATTTAGTAAGTGCCTTCTGTGTGCTAAGTTCAGTCTATTATATTACAGTGTTTCTGAGTGAGTAAACCTGGTATCCCTCAAAGTTGCAAAGTTAGAATTAAGAGGGAATGATTTCCTAAAGAGATCAAATGAGAATTTTGGATCAATAAAATCATAATTGCCTACTACAGTAAAGCAAATGCATATCTTGATATAAAAAATTCTAGAGTGTACAAAAGGTACAGGGCTGACAACAGCTTACATTTAAGGATCTTCAAATATGTTTGACCTCCAAAAAAGGAGAGCATATTTTTATTGATTGCTTGCTAGCTCAGATTAGCAACCGTAAATGTAGAAATCAGGGAAGTATATGCCATGTAGAAGTAAAATCCTTTACTTTCTAATATTCCTTAAAACTCTGTTGAAGCTAGAGTCCATCCAGATTTAGAAAGTATAATTTTATTATACTGTACCTCCTTTATACATTGTTTTCATATGGTAATTCAGTAAGAAATTGTACTAAAATATATGTTCTTAAAATATAATTTGTGGACATCAGAGTTCATTATTCTTGAGCTAAATTAAAGTCAGAAAGGTCAAGCCTTTATCTAAAAGGAGAAAGCAGAGCCAGTATCTAGGACTCTTCTAACAATATCATTCTCTGAAAGTCTCCACCTTAAGGTCTTTATCCCACAGTCCACCCCTGAAATAACTTTGCTACATGGTCTAAAGATTACAATCAAAATCTATTGTACTATAATGACAAAAGTCAGGGAAAAAAACATAAAAGTCATTATATCAACATGAGGTTTAATTATGTAAATGAAAAAAACTTACTGAAATTATTTTGCTGCATACCAGAAGCATTTCAAAAAGAAGACAAAATAAAGCACTTATTAATGAAAAAAAATGGCATGCCAAATATAAACAACAATGAAAATGAGCAAGGGTGGTCATCATCACCAAATGTGAATCTGACAGCCTCAAATGAACTATGGGACAATACCATGAGGTGCATCTAATATAAGTTTAAGAAAGAGAGGTTAGAGAAAGGTTCAGAAAACATGCTGAGAAAAGAACAGTAGTCAGATCTTTTGCTAGAATTGATAATAAACATCAACTAACAAGCCTTAGAAAACTAAGCAGAATAAATACAAGGTAAACCACATCTAGATAAATCTTAGTCTTCTGAAAAACAAAAAATGAAGAGAAATTCTTAAAAAAACACGGTGCAGGTGGGGACACAATATATTCAGAGAAAGAAAGATTAAAAAATGGTTGATTTTCACCAAAAACAAAAGAGGCCAGAAAACAATGGAAAGTGGGAAAATATCTTCAGAAGTTGAAAGGGAATTTAACATACTTACAGTTATACAAAATCTGTGAGAATTTATCACTGGTAAGCTGTCAATGCCCAAAGTAACAAAATAAATCCTTCAGGCTGAAGGAAGATAATTACAAACAGGGATACAAGAATATAGAATGTAATAGTAAATGATAGTTGAGTTTCAGTGCCTATGAAACAGTAAAGCAAACAAGTATGTAGTCCATTACTCATCTATAAATCTGAACCTCAAAGAAGTTGTGGACTACAGATTGATTGGGAAATTTCAACAGACAGAAAACCGTAAGGGTAAGATCACTCAAGGAGGGCCTCTAAATGTTTTGTACTGTGCACATTCTTCAGAAAACATGCTGAAACCAGAGAACATCTCATCAGAGCATACATAATGTTTGCTACAATTTTAAGGAATTCAACAATCTAAAAGTTGGTTTTTGTCCTCAGTCTGAACTCCCGATGCATCTCAAGGAAAGTAAGCAGTACAATTTTATAGGCCTAAACAAGAAAATATTTAAACAAATCATTTGGCAAAAATCCATATTTTCCCAGTTTTTAGACATGATGGAGTACGGGGAGTAGCATTGTTCTAATAGAATGAACTATTAAATCATATAAATTTGATTTACTGACTCACAGTGACCCTAAAGAACAGAGCAGAACACTTCCACAGGGTTTCTGAACTTGTAATCTTGATCTTATTCCTTGGAAAGGCCTGTGGGTTTAAACTGCCGATCTTTGGGTTGTCAGCCAACCACCCAACGACAGTAGCCCTAGGGCTCCCTAATGTGTTACTAGTACTGCAAACACATGCAAACGTACATTGTTATATGCTGTCTAGTCAGTGTCAACTCATAGCACTCTCGTGTACAACAGAACAAAACACTGATGCTTTTACCTCCTCACAATCATTGTTATGCTTGAGTCCATTGTTGCAGCCACTGTGTCAATCCATCTGGTTGAGCATCTTCTTCCTTTTCACCGACGCTCTACATTACCAAACATGAAGTTTTCTCCAGGGATCTTCCCTCCTGATAGTATGTCTAAAATACTTGAGATGAAATCTCACCATCTGTACTTCTAATGAGCATTCTGTCTATACTTCTCCCAAGACAGGTTTGTTCTTTCTTCTAGCAATCTATGGTCTATGTAATATTCTTCACCAACACCATAATCCAAAGGCATCAATTTTTCTCCCTTCTTCCTTGTACATTGTCCAGCTTTCACATGTGTATGAAGCAATTGAAAACACTGTGGCTTGATGCAGGACTGTCCTAGTCCTCAAGATGACATTTTTGCTTTTTAATCCTTACAAGAAGCCTTTTGTAGAAATTTGCGTACAGCAGATTGTCCTTTGATTTCTCGACTGCTGCGTCCATAAGAATTGATTGTGGATCCAAGGAAAATGAAATTTTTGACAACTCCAAGTGTTTCTTTATTTAACAAGATGTTGCTTGTCGGTCTAGCTGTGTGAATTTTTGTTTTCATTGTGTGGAAATGTAGCCCATACTGAAAGCTGTGGTCTTTGATCTTTCTAAGTATTGCTTCAAGTCCTCTTTACTATTATCAAGCAACGTGTATCAACCGCATAATTTAGGTTGTTAATGAGTCTTCCTCCAATTCTTATGCCCTGTTCTTCTTCATATAGTCTAGTTTCTTGGATTATCTTCTCTGCATACAGACTGAATAAGTACAGTAAAAGGATACATCCCTGTCATGCACCTTTCTTGACTTAGAACTGTGCTGTATCCTCTTGCTTTCTTTGAATGACTACTTGTTCATCTATGTACAGTTTCATCAAGAGTACAATTACGTGTTCTGGAATTTCCATTCTTCACAATATCATCCAAAATTTGTCATGATCTACACAGCCAAATGCTTTTGCTTAGTCACTAAAACACAAGCAAACATCTTTCATGGGTGGAATTGTCCGCTTTCATGCAAGGCTATCTGACATCAGCAATAATATCACTTGTACCACAGCCGTCTTTTAAGCCCAGCTTGAATTTCTGGAAGTTCTCTTGCTGTGTACTGCTGCAACTAGTTCTGAATGGTCTTCAGCAAAATTTTCCCTGTGTGTGATATTAATGATATTGCCTGATAATTTCTATATTCTGTTGGATCACTTTTCTTTGGAATGAGTATAAATATGGATCTCTTCTTATTGGTTGGTCGGGTCACTGTCTTCCACATTTCTTGGCGTAGACAAGCGAGTACCTCCAGAAATGTGTCCATTTGCTTAAGTGTAACAACTGGTATTCTGTGAGTTCCTGGAGACTTCTTCATTAGCAATGCCCTCAGAGCAGGTTGGACCTCTTCCTTCAGTGCTGTGAGTTCTCAGTCTTACGTTACCTACTGAAATGGTTGAATGTCAGGAAGTTCTTTTTCGGTACTGTGACTGTGTATTCCTTCTGTCTTCTGATGCCTCCCGCATCACTTAAAGTTTTCCTTGTAGAGTCCTTTGTCATTACAACTTGAGCCTTGAATTTATGTCTACATTTTGTTTTTCAGTTTGGGAAATGCCAAGTATGTTGTTTTGTTCTTTCCTTTTTATTTTCTAGCTCCAGGTGATTGCACATTTCAATGCAATATTTTGTCTTTTTGAGTCACCCTTTGAAGTCTTCTTTTCAGCTTTTTACGTCAACACTTCTTCCTTTCAATTTACCTGCTCTATATTCAAGAACATATTTTGGAGTTTCTTTTGACATCCATTTTGGTGTTTCTATAGACACAACTCAGTGGCGGTGGGTTTGATCCTGTCTTTCTAGTGACCTCTTGCTTTCTTCTGGTATGATGTCTTTCTTTGACGTCATTCCAGAACGAGTCTGATCTTGGATCATCAGTGTTTAGTGTGACAAATCTATTCTTGAATTAGTCTTTAAATTCAGGTGGGATGTACTTCAAGCTGTACTTTGACTCCAGTGAAGTTGTTCTAATTTTATTCAACTTCAACTTGAAATTATACAAGTACATTGAAAGCCTTAGTGGCAGTTGCCCCTCAGCCTTGTTCTGACTGATATCGAACTTGTCTACTGTTTCTTTCCACAGACGTTATCTTTTGTTCCTATTTATTTCATCTTTTGAGATCCATGCATATTTGCCATTTTTGTTGTTGAAAAAAAGGTATTTGCTATGAAAAAGAAATCATTGATCTTTCCAAATTTTATCACGCAATGTCTGGTGTCATTTCTATCACCAAGACCATATTTCCAAATATCTTCTTTCTCATTCTGGTCACCCTTAGTTATCGACATGTCTTGATTGTATGTTTTATTATTTTCTGATTACAAAAGTTTGTAAGAATCCATAATCTCTTTTATCTTTTGGCTTAGTGGGAGGTGCATAAATTTGAATGACAGACCAATTAACTGGTCTTTCTTGTAGACATATGGATATTGTCCTGTCAGTAACAGAGTTGTGCTTCAACATAGAACTTGAAATATTGTTTTCAACAATGACCACAGAGTCGTTCCTCTTCAATTTGTCATTCCCTAAGTAGTAGACTGTCAGATTGTCTGATTCCAAATAGCCAATGTCAGCTCATTTAAGCTTAGTAATGGCAAAGTTATCAGTGCTTATGTGTTCCATTTCCTTTTCAATGACTTATAATTTTCCTGAAATCATACATTATGCTTGCTGTGTTCTGACTATTCTAATAATTTTGATGGTTGGATGTTTGCAACTTCTTCTCATTTTATATCATGCTACATCAGCAGATGAAAGTCTGGAAATCTTTATCCACGTCAGTATTGTGGAGGCAGGTTTTCCCCAGTTATTTCAACACTGCCTTCCAATGCGAGGGGCTCGTCTTCTAGAACCACATCAGACAATATTCTACCGCATTTCACAGGGTTTTCAATGGCTGCTTTTTTCAGAAGTAATCTGCTCAGTCCTTCTTCTTTGTCTGTCTCAGTCTGGAAGCTCAGCTGAAACCTGACCATCAGGGGTGACCTTGCTGCTATTTGACAAAATTTCCAGTATCATATCACCATGCAAGCCATCACAGTAGGACCAATAGATATACAAAACGTGTATGTGTGTATTTGCATGTGTGTGTGTGCACGTGAGTGTGCAGGCACCTGTGAGTGCATGGCTTAGTACTTTGACAGATCAGTTCCAATATTGCTAACCAAGTTCATGACTTCTTGAGAATGCTGACTGTTTCTTCTTTAAACAATTCTTGATGTTTCATGATTTGAGAAAAATCACACAGTTAATTACAATATAATTTAGAGAAATGAATGATGTGATTTTGATACATATATCTCTTATGAAGTATCTTGATTACTCCTGATTGAAACAAACATTAATTTATGTTGACAATTTAGTTACAAAATAAATAACATTCACCAATTTTGATCCGAACCTCAGAGAGAAAACTGTGCATTCTACATTTCTCATATACAATTTAATAATTATATTATTTGTTAAATTGCTAATCTATTTCATACTCTTGCTTGAAAATAAATACCATGGAACAGACCCAATATAAAAAATATAGTATGTATCATTCAATTAAGAAAACACATATTTAACTTTAATTATCAGAGTAGCACTAAAATGGACCCTGAGAGTTTCTATAAAAGGCTTATTTCAAAGATCATAAACCCACTAGAAAATTAAAATGAATTTACTTAAATTAGAAAATAATATGTTTATATTCTAGTTTAGGATAATTTTTAAAATAAATAGCATATTGATTTATTAAAATCAATATCCTGTTCATTGACTATCTGCTAAATACTTGTCTGAATCTGGATAGGAGTCAGCAAACTTTCTTCTGTAAAAGCAGCCATACCCACTACTGTTGAGTCTTTTCCAACTCATACAAACCTACATGACAGAGTAGAATTGCTCCAAAGCAATTTCCATGGCTGAAATTTTTATGGGAGCAGACTGCCACACCTTTCTCCCAAAGAGTGAATTTGCAGTGCTGAACTTTCGCTTAGCTGCCAAGCACTGAACCACTATGTCTCTAGGAGTCTCAGTAAAAAAGAAATACAGTAAATACTTTAGGCTATATAGGCCATATTGTCTCTGTCACAGGTACTCAAATTTGCCATTGTAGTGGGAAAGTAACAATAAGCCATACATAAATGAATGAATACAGCCATTCTGTAATAGTAATACTGGATCTACAATAAAAGTAGCTGCTTGGATTTGTCTCATGGTTCCTGTTTTAGGAGGTATAAAATGCACTGATTGCATTTCAAAATGAATTGATTACCTTCAAGAAAAATATAATCTTCTTGAAGATAGTCAAGATGATTGCTTTAGGGGATGATATGCTCAAAAATTGTATTAATCCAAAGATAGATGCATAAAGCAGTATGACAGAAAAATGAATGTTACTGTAAGACCACAAGTTTAGAAGAGATTACTAAACTTTTTAAAATTAATATTTTATCCTGTTTTGGGTGAAGGTATACACAACAGTTGAGGTTTCCGTTCAACAATTTCTGCAGAAATTGTTCAGTGATGCTGATCAAGTTCTTTACCATGTGTCAACATTTCCATTATTTCATTTTGATTGTTCTAGTTCTGTTAATCTTGCTTCCTTGTACCCTATACATTCTTGCTTTTGCTTTAAAGTAAATGTTGATCATTTTGTCTTCATATAGATAATATTTAAATACATACATTACTCGTGAATGATATTGTCTAAGACAATCTGTTACTTAACTAAAAAGTAACTTTGAGGGCTAGTTTCAGTTCAAGTTTGAAACAGACCAGTAGTCTCAGGGAGTCCTCCAGTCTCAACCAGTCTCAGTGAGTTTATATTTGATTTCACTGGACATTCCAGTCATAACACTTTCTATAGCTTCTATTCTATTTCCTAGTTTGTGGCATGATGCCTAGGATCTTAAAAGTGGGCGTCCAAGGTACAGCAGTTGATCTCTATTCACCTAGAATAACACAGGAAAATGGAGATTCAGTAATAAAAGGAAGAAATGGAATGTGTTGCCAATTGCCTTCATGAACACCTGCTTCCTTTACAATGAGACAAGAAGAACTGAGTGGTGCCCAGTTATCACTACTGAACTTATTGATCAAATATTCCATAGAAGAATACTGCTCAAGAGGCAGGGAATGTAGAACAGGAGTTTAAGTTCTCATGCAGTCAGACTTCCTGGAGCCGTGAAGGTTTGGTGAGATATGAAACTACTGCCTTGAGATAATCTTTAAACATTAAATCAAAAATATCTCCTGATTTACTCTTTATATCAAATAATAATTTAGCTTAATTAGTAAAATTGTTCCTCCTGGAGGAGGGGCATTTCAGAAAAGGAGGATGAGAATTGACTGCAGAACTTGAAAAGTGTAACCAATAATACTGAATTGTATAAGTAGAAGTGATGGGTTGGTACATATTTTGCAGTAAACAAAGAAAAAAAGGTGTATTTCAAATACAACGTTATTTTGTGTGTTTAACATTTATCAAGAGATTACTTTTAATTGACACTTGAAGGTTATATCAAGGAATTTCAACAGTAGATTTTAAGGGATGAATGATAATATAGCAATTGTACACATATTGTCTAATTTGGGTAGAGAGAAGTGTTTGAAAGTAAAATATTAAAAGCCAAGAGATCAATTTAAATAAAGGCAAGATACCACAAAGTACAAGGCATGTTTTGGCATCTGCGAATTGTATTATTTGACCAAACTGCAAGGCTAATTACTTTGACTGTAAGAAGAGAGAGAGAGAGAGATTCACATAGCAGCTCATTTTTGATATACTGTAAGTGGGATATTCTAGTAGGGAAATTATAAATTATATGCATTCAACATAAAATATAACTACATTGACCCAAGCCTCACATTCCTGCAAAAGCTGAACACTAAATAAGGAAGAAGTAAAAAGAATTGATGCCTTTGAATTACAGTGTGGAAGAAGAACACTGAATATACCATGAACTGCCAGAAGAAAGAACAAATCTGTCTCGGAAGAAGTGTAACTGGAATGCTTCTAAGACACAAGTCTGGTAAGATTATATCCCACATACTTTGGATGTGTTATCAAGAGTCATCAGTCTCTGGAGAAGGTCAATATGCTTGGTAAAGTAGAAGGCCGGTGAAAAAGAGGAAGACCCCGAATGAAATGCATTGACCAAGTGGATGCAACAATAAGCTCAAGCATCTCAAAGACTGTGAAGATGTCACAAGACCAGTGGGTTTGTCTCTGTCATACATAAGATCTCTGTAAGTCAGCACTGAACAACTATGAGTTGTTATGTTGAACTTTGTCTCCACAGGAACTGACCGGTGCATTTGTTCTATTCTCCTTTTCAGTCCATGAGAATGACAAGGCCAGGGGCAGAAAACGTCCTCAATTCAAACTTGGTATAAAAGTTTTTTTTTTTTTTGAACAAGTGTGTGTCAACATTGTTCTAGGCATTAGTGTTCCACAGAAATCAAGTGCCTTACCCTCAAATGGTGAATATCATACACTTGCATCCTTGTAGAGGAGACAGGACATAGATAAAGAAACTTCAGTGGTAGCGTTACAGGTAATGTCCATGACTCCCCCATTTCTTTCACATTCTAGAGTCCTCTGAAGCTTTCTCAACTCCCTAGGTAGGTAAGCACCACAGGCAGTTAGCTGTTAGCAGGATTTGTGCTGGCAAAACTGGCTCGCAGCAGTCTTTTTGATTTTCTTCTGCCAAGTATGGGCAGAGATCATGCTACCAGGAGAGAAGTTCTTTTGCAGCTTTTCTTTTTGGCTCTAATACTCTGGTGACCTGCAGTCAGAATGGTTGGCTGTGAAGGAGATGATATGAGAAGTCAAATGATAGACATGAATATGTTAGGCGCTGCTGAGTTGATTCAAAGTCATAGCAACACTACGCACAATAGAACAAAACACTGCATGGTCCTGCACCATGCCCACAATCATTTTTATGCTAAAGCCATTGTGTCAATCCATCTTGTTAGGGTCTTCTTCTTTTTTGCTAACCTTCCATTCTACCAAGCATGATGTCCTTCTCCAGGGAATGATCCCTCTTGACAATATGTTCAAAGCATGTGAGACACAGTAGTGTCTCTATGATGACTTTGAAGGAGCACTCTCGCTGTACTTCTTCTAGAACAGATGTTTGTTCTTTTGGTAGTACATGATATACTCAGCATTCTTCTCTTACGCATAATTCAAAGACATCAGTTCTTCCTCGTCTTCCTTGTTCATTGTCCAGCTTTCACATGTGTATGATGCAATTGAAAATACCATGGCTTGGGTCAGGTGCACCTTGGTCTTTAAGGTGACATCTTTACTTTTCAACACTGTAAAGGGGTCCTTTGGAGCACATTTTCCCTATGAAGTACGTGTTTTGATTTCCTTGCTGCTGCTTCTCTGGGCGTTGATTGTAGAACCATGGAAGTAAAATCCTTGTCAACTTCAATCCTTTCTCCATTTATGACAATGTTGCTTACTGGTCCAGCTGTGAGGGTTTTTGTTTTCTTGATGTTGAGGTGCAATCTACTCTGAAGGCTCTAGTTTTTGAACTTCTTCAGTAAGTGTTTCAAACCTTCTTTATTTGCAGCAAACAGTTTGTGTCATCGGCATAACACAGGTTGTTAATGAGTCTCCTGCTGATCCTGATACCTCATTGTTCTTCACAGAGTCCAGTTTCTTAGATTATTTGCTCAGCATACAAATTGAAAATGTGTGGTGAAATGATACAACTCTGATTAATATCTTTCCTGCCTTTAAACCATGTAGTGTCCCCTCATTCTGTTTGCACTACTGCCTCTTAATCTGTGTACAGATTTTTCATGAGCATAATTAAGTGTCCCGGAATTCCTGTTCTCCACAATGTTATCCATAATTTGTCATGATCTACACAGTTGAATGCTTTTGCATAGTCAATGAAACACAGGTAAACGTCTTTCTGGTATTCCCTGCTTTCAGCCAAGATCCATCTGACATAAGCGATGATATCTTGGTTCCACGTCCCCTTCTGAATTCAACTTGAATTTCTGGCAGGTTCCTGTCACTGCACTGTTGCAGTCTTTGCACAATCCTTAGCAAAATGTTACTTGTGTGTCATGTTAACCATGTTGCTCTATAAGTTTTCACATTTGGTTGGATCACCTTTTTTGGCAATAGGCATAAACATGGCTCTCTTCCAGTTGATTGGCCAGGTATCTGTCCTCCAAATTTCTTAGAATAGATGAGTTAGCACTTCCAGTGCTGCTTCCCTTTGTTGAAACATATCAGCTGATACTCCATCAATTCCTGGAGACTGGTTGTTCATCAACGCAGCTTCAAATTCTTCCTATAATATGATATATAGATGATAGATAGATAGATGATAGATAGATGGATAGATAGACAGACACACACACATAAATATATGAATTTATGTACATATAAATATGTCAATTTATGTAATGAAATCCCTTTTTCTTTAAGGAAGATAAAAACTGTTGTTGCTCTTCCTAGTCAGGGCATCCTTCTTTTCTTTCAGGAGAAGATTTCTGGGACCTAATGATAGTGAGGAAACCCTGGTGATGTAGTGGTTAAATGCTACATCTGCTAACCAAATGGTCAGCAGTTCAAATCCACCAGGAGCTCCTTATGAACTCTATGGAGCAGTTCTATTCTGTTCTACAGGGTTACTATGAGTTGGAATTCACTCAACAGCACTGAGTTTAGTTTGGTTTAATGACAGTGAAGTTTTCAAGATACAGACGAACAGGAGAGTACATGACAGTGCAAAGGATCAATCTAGAAGCTTGTTCTGGTAAGATAGTGACATTCTTGCAGATAATCAATTCAGTAACACCTCACAATAACAAAAATAGAAAAAATTAATACACTTTAAGAAGAATAAAAGCCTTGCACAAGGAAAATAACAATGGCAGTAGGAAAACAGTAGAGTTTGTGAGCAACGTATATTGGGTATTTAATAAACTGACAGCCATCATTTTTATGTTAGCCAATACTTTTTCCCATATTTCTTTTTTTCTTTTTTCTTAAAAAAAAAAAAAAAAAAAAAGCAACTCCTTTCCTTTGACACATTGTGACTACAGGGGTGTAAACAATCTGACCAAGTAACTCTCATATCCTTTCTTACTCATGTTATGTCCACACATTAGTCAACCACTTGCAATGTAAATGATGACGTAAATGTAAAGGGAGTTTGGAGTTCTTTCTGTCAACACACATGTAAATGATGGAGGTTGAATAACCCTGATACAAGCTGATCAGAAATATCTCCTCCAAAAAGGCCAACCTGTGGTTGACTAGATGGCTTCCTTTTATTCGTGCGTGCATTTAATATTAATATTTTAAGTGAGAATGTGCCATGTATAAGGTACTTCTCCATAATTTCGTTTGGCTGAAAGCTAATGGTGAAAAATCACAAGAAATGACTTGTTTTTGGCAAAGATACCCAAGGACACTAAAGTCACAGTTTCAGTTCATATGACTGTGTCCTGCAGCACTTTTCTTTAATTCTGTGAATTCTTCTAGTATCTTTCTCATCTATGCCAGTCAATAAATCTTATATTTTTCTTATGCTACTAAAAATTCTTTCCTATTATGAGACATTAACATGTACCAACAAGTAGATCCGTGACTGAGCAGACATCTGAAGAAGGGAGGGAGAGTAACAGGGTGAGAAGGGAGAAGGGGTAGGGAGAGGGGAGGAGGGGAGGAAGCTGGATTGGGGGTAGGGCAGAGGAAGAAGCAAAGGAGGAGGGAGGAAACAGTTTTGCAGTTTTGGTTTACATTGACTACATAAAAAGAATTCACAGGGGAAAGAGAAATAATCAAGATTTGTTGTAGGAAATTGTAATTTCAGGCTCAAAAAGACAATAAATAGTCTGTCTTTGATCGAAATAGGAATCACTTGATAAACGGAAAGAAAATGCAGAAAAGTCACCAGAGCCAGTTTCAGGGCTGTGTAACTTGTGCAGTTGTTCAGTCTTTCCAGATTACATAGATTACTGATCTACTTTCAGTGTTTTGAAATTGCCTTTTTAAAAAAATTGTGATTAAGTGAAAGTATATAATCCAAATTAAATTTGCATGCCTGCCTATCTTCAGGTCCTTCTGCTCTCCTTGTCTGGTGACAGCACACTCCTCCTCTTGATTCTGTATACATCGTATCCTCTTAACAATCTCCTATCCCTTTGTCTCAACCCTCTCCTCTCCCATCTAGAAAGAGACCAGGACACCATCCTATAAATTCATAGAGCGATAAAGTACAAACACCACATGGTCACATTGTGTTCCTGAGTCCAGTCTGCTTTTGTCCATAGACTTGACCTGAGTAGAGTTATCCGGTCAGGAGCAGCAGCAAGTCTAGGGGCCATTCTGCAGTGGATCCCCCAGGCCACCAGACCGTCAGTTTTGGTCTTTTAGTAGAGTTCTTGAGCTGCATCCTTCTTTTTCTCATGTTGCCACAGGAACTCAACACTGTGTGCCCCATTATAGACTTCTTTATTGGTGACCAGTCACTATCTGGTTCTTCTGGTCACATGTTGATACGGTCACCCATTCTCACGGGTCCTTCGGTCTCCTGAGCTCTTTTTTCCTCATGTCTTTGTTGTTGTCTGTCATCATCTGTTCCTGAGGCGTCGGGACCATTTGGTGTACCTCAGATGGCAGCTTGCTAGCTTTTAAGACCCCAGAAGCCACTCACCAATATGGGGTTCAGAAGACTCTCTTGGCAATAGGTGAGTTACACCATTTGGCCTCGATGTCCTCTGAGAGCATGGTCTCCAGCACTCTCCCCTGCTACTTTAATCCCAATGATATTGGTTTAAGATTAGAAAAGTTTTCAGTGTATGTTGAAGTTTGGTTAAGCTGATCTACTTTCTATTGTGTGCTGTCACTACTTTCACTCAACAAAATTTCTATCAACTATATAATCTGTGACCGACCCTCTCCCTCCCTCCCTTGCAGCCATAAAGGGTCTTTTCTTCTGT
Organism: Heterohyrax brucei; assembly: GCA_028571685.1. NCBI lineage: Eukaryota > Metazoa > Chordata > Mammalia > Hyracoidea > Procaviidae > Heterohyrax > Heterohyrax brucei. The sequence continues at coordinate 56,692,985 of CM053145.1, read as the reverse complement.
ATATGACTCTACTTTCAAGTCCCAAGTCCTTATAGTAGAGGCCTCATATAGTATTTGTCCTTTTGCTGCTGACCGATTTCACTTAGCATAATGTCTTCTAATTGAAACCAGGTTATGAGATGTTTCCTAAAACCATCATCGTTCTGTATCATTGCATATTGTTCCATTGAGTATATGCACCATACTTTTTTTCATTCACCTGTTGATGGGCATCTAGGTTGATTCCATCTTTGTGCTATTGTAGATTGTGCTGCAAATAAGCATTGATGTGTGTGTATCTGTGTGACAATCTTTGTTTCTGTAGAGTATATACTGAGCAGTGGGATTGCTGGATCGAACGGTTTTTAAGGAAGTGACAAGTTTTAAGGAAGTGACAAATTGCTTTCCAAAGAGATTGTACTATTTTTCAATCCCACCAGCACTGTAGGAGAGTTCCAATGTCTCCACAGCCTCTGCAGCATTTGTGGGTTTGTGTTTTTGGGGTGATGGCCAACCTCGTTGGGATGAGATTGTCTCATGTAGTTTTGATTTGGATTTCTCTAATAGCTAATGATCTAGCTAATAGCTAATGAGCATTTACTCATGTATCTTTCAGCTGCTTGGATGTCCTCTTTGGTGAAGTATGTATCCATCTTCTTTGTCCATCACTTAATTGGGTTATTTATTTTTTTCTTGTTGATATTTTACAGTACCTTGTAGATTATGGAGATCAGACATCAGTCCAACATGTAGCTGCCAAATATTTTTTCCCATTCCTTAGGTGGTCTTTTAACTCTTTTGATAAAGTCTTTGGGTGAGCAAAAGTGTGATCCTTATCTATTTTCTCTTCTGTTGATGGAGTTTTGCCAGATTTTGAGGTCTGTGTAGGCTGTGTATGAAAACTTCCTGTGTTGGCCTTAAGTTTTCTTGCATGATCTTTATCGTTTGTGGTTTGATATTTAAGTCTTTCATCCATTTTGAGTTAGTTTTTGTGTAAGTTGTGAGACATGGGTCTTATTTCAATTTTTTGTAGATGAGTATCCAATTTTGCCAGCATCATATATTAAAGAGACTGCTTTTTTACCCCAGTTGACAATCTTAGGGCCTTTGTCAAATATCAACTGTTCATAGGAGGATGGTGACATCTCTGGGATCTCAGCTCTGTGCCATTGGTCTTTACATCTCTTTTTATACCAGTGCAAGGCTGTTTGACTAGTGTGGCAGTGTAATAGTTTCTAAGGTTGGGTAGTGTGAGAACTCCCACTGTGTTCCTCTTCTTCAGTAACGCTCTACATATCTGGGGTTTCTTCCCTTTCCAGATAAAATTGTTGATTTTTTTATCTATCTAATTAAACTGTGACACTGGAGTTTGTATTTGGATTGCATTGTATAAGTAGATCGCTTTGGGTAAAATAGACATTTTCACAATGTTAACTCTTCCTATCCATGAGCAGGCCAGTTTTCTCCACTAATGTAAGTCACTATGGGTTTCTTGCAGTAAGGTCTTGTAGTTCTCCCGGTATAGGTCTCTTATTTCTATAGTTGGATTCATTCCTACATAGTTAATCTTCTTGTGGGCTATAGTAAATGTTACAGATTTGGTGATTTTTTCTTTGATGATCTCTTTGTTGATATAAAGGAATCCTACTGATTTACTTATATTCTGATACTTTACTGAACTCTTCTATTAGGTCCAGTAGTTTACTTACGGATACTTTAGGATTCTCTGCATATACAATCATATTATCTGCAAATAGAGAGATTTTTACTTTGTCAACGTGGGTGCCCTTTATGTCTCTGTCTTGTGTAATTACTCTGGATAGAACCTCTTGTACAATATTGAACAGAAGTGTGAAGTGGTGAGAGTGAGCACCTTTGTCCTAGTTCCCATTTTCAAGGGGAAATCTTTCTGTCTTTCCACTCAGGTTGATGTAGGCAGTTGACATTGCATAGATGCTCCTTATTGCATTGACGAAATTTACTTCTATTCCTATGTGGCTGAGAGTTTTTAGCATGAATGAGTGTTGGGCTTTGTCAAATGCCTTTCAGTTGACAAAATCAGGTGAATGTTATGTTTTGTACTATTTATGTGGTTGACCACGTTACTTGTTTTTCTGAAGTTGTACCAGTCTGCATCCCTGGTGTGGATACAACTTGGTCACGATGCATTATTTTTTTTTTTAATATGTTGTTGTATTCTATTGCCAAGCATTTTGTTGAACATTTTTGTATCTAGGTTCATGAATGGTATTGGTCTGTAATTTTATTTTTCTGTCTGATCTTTCTCTGGCTTTGGTATCAGGGTTATGCTGGCTTCATAGAATGAATTTGGGGTATCCCATCCCCTTCTATGCTGTGAAATAGTCCCAGTAGCGTTAGAGTTAACTCTTCTCTAAAAGCTTGGTAGAATTCTGTGGTGAAGCCATCTGGACCATGGCTTTTTTTGGTTGGTAGTTTTTGGATGACTTTTTCAGTCTCTTCCTTTGTGATAGGTTTATTAAGTTGTTCAGCTTCTCCTTGTGATAACTTCAGCAGGTGGTATGAATCTAGAGATTTGCCCATTTCCTCTAAGTTTTCAAATGTGCTAGGCTGAAGTCTTTCATAGTGTTCTGTTAGGATGCTTTTGATTTCAGTTGGGTCTATTGTGACATCTCCTATCTCATTTCTTATTTGGGTTATTTCTTTGCTCTTCTGTTTTTCTTTTGTAAGTTTCGCCAATGTTTTATCAACTTTGTTGATATTTTCTAAAACCCAGCTTTTGGTTTTCTTAATTTTTCAATTGTTCTCCTTTCCAGTTCATTTGGTTGTGCTCTATTCTTCATGATCTGTTTTCTTCTAGTGCCTGAGGGGTTCCTCTTTTGCTTTCTTTCTACTTGTTTGAGCTGTAGGATTCATTGTCTGGTTTAGGTTCTTTCTTCTTCTAGATGTATGCATTTGTAGACATCAGCTGACCTCTGAGCACTGCTTTGGTTGTATCCCATAGGTTCTGGTAGGATATATTTTCATTTTCATTTGATTCCATTAATTTCTTTATTTCATCCTTGATTTCTTCTATAATCCATGGATTTTTTAGCAAGATGTTCAGTTACCATGAGTTCAAATATCTACTTATGTTTTTCCTGCTATTGATTTCACCTTTTACAGCTTTATGGTCTGAGAAGCTGTTATACAATAATTTAATGGTTTGGATTTTGTTGAGACTAGATTTATGTCCTAACACATGGTCTGAAAATATTCCATGTGCATTGGAAAAAAAGGTGTACTTATCTTTTGGTTGGTAAAAAGTTCTGTATATGTTGATTAGGGTTAGTTGGTTATTTTTTGGATTAAGATCTTATGTGTCTACTGAACTTCTTTCTGGATGATCTGTCCATTACTGAAAATGGAGTGTTGAAGTCTCCAACTATTATTGTGGAATGATCTATCTCGGTATTCAACGTAGTCAGTGTTTGTTTAATGTATTTAGGTGCTCTTGTATTGGATGCATAAATATTCACTATTGTTAAGTCTTGCTTGTGTATTGAACCTTTCAGCAACAAATAGTGACCATCCTTGTCCACCATGGTGGATTTTTACATTAAAGTGTATTTTATCTGAGATTATTATTGCCACTCCTGCTCTTCTTTGTATGTTGTTAGCTTGGTATATGTTTCCCCATTGTCTAATTTTCAGTTTGTTCATATTGTTGAGTCTAAGGTGTGTTTCCTGTACACAACATATTGACAGAGCATGTTTTTTGATTCAGAATGTTACTCACTGTCTCTTTATTGTAGTGTTGAGTCTTTTAACATGCAGTTTAATTATTAATAGATATGTGTTAGGTCCTGTCATTTTGATGCATTTTTTTGTGTGTGTGTTGATTTTTCTATGTTGTTCTTAATATTCTGATCTGGGTCATTTCTCTTTATGAATTGACTTTTCATCTTTTTCAGTGTTGGTTTTCATCTTTTTCAGTGTTGGTTTTCATCTTTTTCAGTGTTGGTTTTATATTTGTTAAAACTCCTGTGTTACATTACTTGTTTTCATATGTTACTTTGTTATTATGCTTTGCAACTACCCTGATGAGCCCCCAACTATTCTAAGTTTATACCAGATTTTAAGTTCTATGTATTTTTTCTTAGTTTCCTGTCCATTTGAAAGAACTATAACTACTGTAGTATATCCCTCTTTTTAGAGTGGTGGATTCATAGTTTTCATGCTATGATCCTGGTCCCCTGCTTTTTACATTGTAGGTTTGATCTAGCTTTGTGGCTTCACTAACTGAACGGGATTCTAGATGCTGTGCCTTGCATTGCATCTTTAAGTATGCATCCTTAAGTTTTTGTTTTCCTAAGCAAAGGAGTTCTTTCAGTACTTCTTGTAGTTTTGGTTTGGATTTTACAAAATCTCTAAGCTTCTGTTTATCTGCAAATGTCTTAATTTCATCTTCATATTTGAGAGACAGTTTTGTGGGATATATAACTCTTGGTTGGAAGTTTTTCTCCTTCAGGGCTTTGAATGTATCACACCACTGCCTCCTTGCCAGCATGCTTCCTGCTGAATGCTAGCTTTGCTTTGAACATCACTGTCTTTAAGAGAATCTGTTTATGTTTCATTTCATTAAGTTTGCTTATAATATGTGTTGGAGTCTCTCTTTGGGGGTCTCGCTTGTGTGGTGTTTGATACTCATCTTTTGAATCTATGTTCTTATCTTTCATAATTTCAGGGAAGTTTTCTGTCAGCAACTCTACAACAATACTCTTTGTATTTTCAGCTACCCTCCCTGTTCAGGGATTTCAGTTATTTGTAGATTATTCCCCTTAATAGATTCCCACATGTTTCTCAATTTTTCCTATTTCTTTTACTTGATTTCTCCTCATAAATGTTGATGTCAGTTACTCTATCCCGAAATTCTCTAACTTTGGCTTCCATTTCTTTAATTCTGCTCTTTTAGCTTTGGATTGAATTTTCTAATTCTGTAATTTTATTATTGATGTGCTGCATTTCTGATCATTGATATTCCATCAGTTCAAATAGGTTGCTTAATTTTTCATTTTGTTCTCTGAATTGTGAATAATCTCTAGGAGTCTTGTCTATATAATTCTTTTGTACTTGACATCTGATAATTTCAGAAAGTCTTCTTCATCTGGGGAGTTTTTTGATTCTTTATTTTGGGAATTTTCTGGAGCCACAGTGGACTGTTTCTTTAAAATGGTTAGTGATTGACTATTGCCTACACACCATCTAGTGGCTCTTCAGTTTCTCTAGCATTACCTCAACAGGAGCTGAGTCATAGTTCTAAGAGGGGAATTTGTCACCAGCTGTCTCTGCATACTCTAGTGACTGGCCACAGGTAGACTCTCTGGGGTTGCAGGCTCCACCTCCTGGCCGGCAAAGATGGCACCCCACTTATGGAAACATTAAGGTGCTATCAGCTGATGCTATGATGTGGATCAGTGAAGGGTGGAGGAGATGTTGCTGGGCAGTGCAACAGTGGATTCTCCAGGTGGTCTTAATTTAAACAAGTACTTTACTGCTAAGGGAAGAGCTGCCAAAAACAGTCAGGCCCTCAGGTATCACAGGCCCCACCTTCTGACTGACAATGAAAGCACCTCATAGTCTGTCCTCCGATGCTATGATATAGTACAAAGTAGGGGGGCAGTTATGGCCTTGCTGCCATCCTCTGCTGTGTCCCACCCATAAGGTACCACTGTCCTAAACACAGCTTTTCTGCCGGAGGAGTGCTTTTCAGACAGACACTGCTTCTCAGCTTGGAATTTAGCTTCCACTGAGACCTCCTGTTGTGTAACACCGCCTCCACGCTGATCAAGGCGGCATCTTGCCTGAGCTGATCTTCCCACAGTGAAGCAGCAAATTCTATGGGGCAGCTCAGAAAGGAGAGGGTGGAGGCATAGTGGCGCCCTTAGTCCACAATAGGTTCTCAAAATGTGGCTATCTAACCACAGTATCTTTCTTGAGCTACATGTTGTTTACTTAAGCACTGCAGTTCAGCATATTGTCCAGCTCATGCCAAGCCTCTGCCTCCCAGATAACAAAGAAGGTATCAGTACCTGTAGTCCTCCAAAATGGTGAGTCATCTGAAGCAAGATTTAGTGTTCACTGTCTGGTGATGGAGAGGTAGTTTCTGGTTTACTGGTGCATAGTCCAATCTGACAACCCTATGACAGATCCTAGGGCTCCCCGGATGTCCATGCTGCTCTGTTCATTTATCATTCCAGGCCTTAGTTCTCAGAGAGAATTAAGGAGACATGTGTCTGGTCATTCCTCTTGTCCCCACCTATGTTTTGAAATTCTTGATAATTTGTCTTTGAAATTCTGTTCAGCCAACAGATGGTACAATATACTTGTGAAGAGAAGCATGCACAATATGCTTTTCTTCCATTATTTGCTTCACCAAGGAATGTGAGCTCAGTAAGATTCCAAGCAAGTACAAGGTAATCATGTTATTTCAGATTGACTGAGCTGGAATACTGCCAAACCCTAAATGCCACCCTCTTTGTTTGAATCAGAACTTACATTGAATGTGAAAGAATGCAATGACATTTTAAGAAACACAAATGATCAATAATCCTCTCATATCCATTCTTGCGTTATTTCCCTTTATTTTCCAATCATTTATGATGTAAATGATGACATAAAGAGAAGTTAAGAGAATTTAAAGTTCTTTTCCTTTCATTCTTCCCTATTCACTAATATAACAAAGGTACAGATTGTCAGTAGAATGTGCACATATCAAGAAATAAAATAAAAACAATTCAAATAGTTTTGTGAATCATTTTCAATATATTGGCAAGAACAAAATAAATATGAACATACAAGCTACAAGGTATGAATTGTGTCATTCTGGTGATTCTACATATTAGTCCGATAATCTTACATATTCTGGTGAAACAGTCATTGCAAAATATAGAGATGGGTAGGAAAAGTCATACTAGCACCTTAAAACTTTAATTTAAATTTACTTAGAAGAACATGAAGTCATGAATTATAAACACCATGACAAGTTAAAGGAAAAAACACAGAAGAAAGGTTTTATGTTGTTATATTTAGTACCTTTAACAACACTTTTTTCTTGTTCTTCAAACAATGGATTTTTCTTTTTATTTTGCCCTTTGACCTGCATATTATGAAACTGACCTTGAAGTCCATACTCAAAATGATACAGCCCATATAGATACTCTCTTTCATTGGTGGAAGAACTTAACAACCCAGGCCAAGATGGATAGGAAAAAAATCAAGGTTTGAGGATAAAGTAACATTAAAACGTGATGGTGAACAAAGAAACAAAGAGTGTAAGCCTGCAAATGCAATGGGTGACCAGAATGACAAGGTCAGTGAAAAAACTTACAGAAACCTGTGGAATATGAACCATAAGGGCACATGACAAAGTTAACATTCTCCATTTACTTTTTATGCTTTCAGGAGAACATGTCCATGCCCATCAAGAACCAGTTTTCAAGAAAAACTTCTGTTCTTTCTTTCATCTATTTAAGTAGATTTTCCAAGATGGAAGGAGTAATTCATTAGATGCTGAAAACGTATGATCCATGTGTCTGCCTTTCTCTATTGAGTAGAACAAAGACTCTAAATGTTGCTGTTGTCATTGACTTTTCTCTTTCATGGGTGATTGCCTACCCATGTCCAATCATACATCTGTCTGTTGAGCGTGGTAAAATTTCTAAGGTATATTCTGCTCTTGCCAATGATATGTCTGCAATATTATGCCTAAACTCATCACAGGAAACTAGACCATGGCTATAATTCAAGTTTGCAATGCAGCCCAGAATCCATAATGACAAAGCTGATTTTTCCTCCTCCTTAAGAGTTTTGCTATTTATTTTTTGAAACTGGTTTCAAACTCAGAGGAGACAGCTGGGATAGAGTACTAATGGTGGGAAAATTGTTGCCCTTAAACTCCTTAAACACACATGTCAGAGGTAATGCATGCATCAAGGGATCATACAGGTGGTAAAAGGTTGTTGGGAAAATATACAGGTGTTGCTACTTAAGCTTGTTTTTATGTGCTCTCATTTTTTTTAAGTAAAATCATAAATTTCAGAAAAATTTAAGACTTCTGAGAAGTTGTTGTTATAGTTGAAGTCTTTGAAAATTTAAAACATATCTAATATTAACATTTTCATCTAACTATAAACAGATTCAGGCAATCTAAATCCAATTTGGAGGGGTGGGAAGAAAAGAAAAGTAGAAATCTCACGGAAACACTCCATCACCAGACTTTCTGAGAGAATTTTGACTAGATGATTTACATGCAGTCTGAAATGGAGGAGGAATGAGCAAGATGCCCAACACTATCATCTGTCAGCCATCATGTCTCCTCACTATGAAGTGGTGGTTTCAGAAATATGCCAGGAAGAACTTAGAAGAAACAAGCCAAGTGTCAGGGCATCGTAAATCCTTGGATCTGTTCTCTTTCATTATCACCCACATTGTCATCCACACATTTTATTAGGTATCCTGTGTACCAGCTTTCTTAGAACATACAGATGAAGCAGTATGAATGATGTGATTTTTGTTTGGGGCAATTCAAAGATTAATAATAGTAAAGTACAAGTTAAGAAAAAATAATTGGTTATTAACACACAGACCTTAAGCTACAGATTTTTCTTTTATTTTTTAAGATATTCTGTAAACTATGTTTTCCAAATGAGCTATTTCTTCTGAAACAATTCTCCTACATATGAATTTTCAAGAACATGTCAAATGCAGTCACATAAAATAGAGACCTCAGAGCATGAAATACTGTATTTCTGAGGCCTAAGATTGCAATTTCTAAGCAGACACATCCTGCGCCTATGAAAAATAAGGGTGAGTCTACTTAAGGGAGATTAAATTGTACAGTTATTACTTGGAAATATAGAAAAGGTCTTATAGGTTTATTTTTTTCAGACACCAAATTTGAAAATGATGGAAGTCTAATTTTGGTATGGACGGTTGGCATAAAAATAAATGCTTTCTTAACCTCACCCGTTCCAGTCTTGTGACAGATAGCTTCTAAGCAAATCCAAATCTGCCAAAAAGCAGCATTTATCTACATTTATATCAGCTTCTGCTGGGATAAATTGTCTAAACATTGAGGCATCACATTCCACGAACTTGAATCTTTTCTCACTGACAAACCATTAATATAAAGAATAGAGAGGAAGGTGAATTGTTAATTCTTTGTGTATTTATCATGCTTTCATGAGCATCTTAAAAGCATTACAAGATTCATTCTTTCTTACATTTAGTTGGAAAGCATGTCAAAACCTTTTATTTCAGTCAGGGAGCTTTAAGTAGGGAAAAGTAAAATTTTAAAGTAACAAATCAAAAAGAAAGAAACACAAAATTAAGTATGATTTGTTCCACTGAGAGTTTATTGTCAGTTTTATATGCAACCAGCATTATATATTGTAGTAGCAAAGCCTCTCTTTGTTGAGATATTGAACTTTCTTTTATAGTTAGTATGCATGTTCATTCTTAGTGTATATAAATTATGGTTGTTTATTGTTAATATACTTTTAATCTGAGTGGTTTAGGTATTCATTGGCTGGAATGAAGAAAGCCACAGAAGCTAAACCACAGGGGCAAAATGGGAGCAATCATCTGGCTTCTCCAAAATCTCAGACACAAGCACTTAAGTGCAACCTTTTCTGTGTGTGCAAGACTGAACTGGGCTACCAGCTCTGAGTCAGCACCACCTAACTGTCACAGCACCCTCTTTCTGACCAGTCTGCATCTCATTTGATGTCCTTGGGAGAGAGAAAATCTGGCTAGTCTATTATCACATGAAGGAGCTGGGTTTTCATTCTTGGATGAAATGGCTGTCTTTTCTCTGGATAGATGTAAACACACTAGGTAATGCCATCATGATATGACCTGGCAAGAGGTATTTAAGTCATGTCTTTTCAGTTTCCTATCTTGCATGCTAAAGGTGGACACCGAAAAAGCAAGATAGAAAAATTGATACATTTGATTGGTGAAAAACACTGAGTACACCTTGGACTGCTAAAAGAATGTGGAAATCAGTCTTAGAAAAAATATAACCAGAATGCTTCTCACAGTCACAGATGGAGAAACTTCAGCCAGATTACTTAGGATACACCAGTGGGAAAAAACCAGAAAAGGACATCATGTTTGTCAAGGTAGAAGGTCAGTGACAAGAGAGACCCTGAATGAGATGGATTGACACTACTGCCTTAACAATGGACTCACACATACTAATGTTTGTGAAGGTGGCACAAGACTAGGTAGCATTTTGTTCTGTAACACACAAGATCCGGGTGAGCTGGAGCCAGCCTGACAGCAAATGACAATTGTCAGGAAAGGTATGTCCAAAATGTTTACTGAAGATTTGAAATAAATATGATCATATTGCAAAATAGTAGAGAAGGGTCATACAATTATATAGAACTGAATAAAATCAATAATTTGTATCAGGCAGTACAGGGACATTTGCCACATCCTTTTTCAAGTTCTTGCATTATGAGCTTCTGGTAACAAAACAAGTAGCATTCTTTGCATGCTCATAATGTTTACATTTGCCCTTCTACAGGTAGCACAGTGGTTAAGTGCTACATCTATCAACCAAAAGGTCCACAGTTCGTATCCACCTGATGCTCTTTGGAAACTCTACGGGGCAGTTCGAGTCTTTCCTACAGGGTAGCTAGAAGTCGGAATCAATTTGACTGCAGTGCATTTGGTTTTTTGGTACTGGCAAGATAACCAGGAACACACTCTTTCCATCTCAAAAGGATCTTGGTTTTGACAATACATTCTATGGCCAGGCTACTTTCCTTATGTAACCATTTGATTTGTGATGCTGAAGAATAATATTGACTATACCTTGGACTATATGAAAATTAAATTGTTTTGAATGTAACCTTATTACACTTTTAATATCTGTAGGATGTCCTTTTTAAATTTCTTCCAAATGGTATTGATAATTTGTGTTTCCTCTTTCCCTTGATCAGTCTTTAGAAATTATTTTTAATGCTTTTCAAAGAAAACTAGTTTTTGATTTCATTATTTTTGCCTACTTTCTGTTATTATTTTGCTTTTTTTGTTTATATATATTTACAGCACTTGGCTTCCTTTAATTTGGATTTACCTTTCTAGATTTTTTAAGGTAAAAATTTAGATCATTATTTGAAATCTTCTTTTCTTCCATAACTCACTCCCAGTGAGTCAACTCTGACTCATAGCAACCCTAATAGGACAGAGTAGAATTGCTTAATAGAGTTTCCAAGGAGTGTCTGGTGAATTTGAACTGTCAGCTGTTTTGGTTATCAGATATAGCACCTAACCACTACTCCACTGGGGTTTCTCATATAAGCATCTATTTTTAGAAATGTACCTCTAAACCTACTTTGAAGCCTTGGTGGCAAAATCCATAAGAGCTTGGCTGCTAACAGTACTGGTCAGCAGTTTGATACATCAGCCACTCCTACGGACCCTCTGGGGCAGTTCTACTCTATCCCGTAGGATCTTGATGTGACAAAATCAACTCAATAGAAATAAAGCAGTTGGAGAATAAAGGAGCCTTGATGGTGCAGTGGTAAAAGTGACTGATTGCTAACCTAAAGGTTGGCAGTCTGAAACTAACAGTGGTTCCTAAGAAGAAAGATGGGCAGTCTGCTTCTGTAGAGATTTACAACCTTAGAAATCCTGCAGGTTTGCTATGAATTAGAATGAATCCAGCAGCAGTAGGTTTGGTTTTCTTTTTATTGATGCCACCACTGACCAAAAAAGGTCAGTGATTTGAATACATTCTGCAGTTCCAAGGAAAATACCTGTAGATTTACTCCCACGAAGGTTGCAGCCTAGAAACCACTGCGGGGCAGCTCTGCTCTCCCGTATAGGATCACTACAATCCTAATTGACTAGGGGGTGCACGACAACAACAGATACTATATTTTTGTAGGTCAATATGTTCAAATGTATTAAAATTTGCTTTACGGCTGACAGTTCAGTCCATCTTGATGAAATATTCTGTGTGAAGTTTAAAAGACTATGAATTCTGCTCTTAAAATTTGGAATTCTTTATACACATCAACATCATCAAGTTTGTTGACAGTGCTATTCAAGACTTCAGTAGCATTACAGATTTTTGTCTACAGCTTGGCCAATTATTCCTGGCATTTCTATTAAATCTGATAATCTGTGGCTTTATCTCCAGTGCCCAGACCATTTAAAGTTAATTTAATTATCATTATGAATGGATGTAAATGACAACTTTTTCACACAATTTTTTTCTCAATGATATTTTATTGTGTTTTTAGTGAAAGTTCATACAGCAGATTATGTTCCCATTTAAAAATTTCTTCAAAAATTCTTCATTGATATTGGTTACATTTTCCAAAATATATCTACCTCCTTTTTAACTCTATTTTGGTTATTCCATTTCCAGTAATCTAGTTTCCCTGCCACCTTACCGTCTCACCCCAGCTTTAGGGAAATTGTTGACCATTTCATGTCATATAAATGTTTTTTTAAAAGATGTGCAGCCCTTACAGGTTATAGTCTTTATTTTATGAATCACTCTGTTATTAAGCTAAAAGGCCACTTCAAGGGCTAGTTTCAGCTCAAAGTTTAAAAACTATCTTAAGGCAGTGGTCTTAGGAGTCCTGTGTCTCATTCAGGGCACTACATCTGGACTTCTTAAAAATCTGAGTGCCATTCTCACATTTTCCAGGATTTACCCCTTATTTAAATAGCTTGAAAATGCAAAAAAAAAAAAAAAAAAAAAAAGAAAAGAAATATATTATTTCTGGTAATATTTTCAAAATTCCATACTTAACTATTTTCCTAAAATTACTATATTTATAATTTTTGATAGTGGTATCTTAATAGTACATACTTACTACTTTTTCCGCAGCCCCAATGCCTTCCATTTTGAAATATACTCAAAATGAAAAGTCACTTTATACCCCAATAGCATTGTTCAAACTCCTGTTTTGTATTATAACACAGTATAAAATGTTATCAACAGGAACCCAACTATACTGAACATTCACTGTGCTGTTTGTGACCAAAACGTCATTATATAGAATCCAACTCGACAGCACTTGGCATTATGAGTCAGAATCAACTTGATGGCAATGAATTTTTTTTTTTTAGTTGTTGTTGTTCATTTATTACCTATAGCAGTATCAGAAAAGTAGTACAAGCTGAAGGAAATAGTTATTTTTTATTGTTGTTTGCTGGTATCCTTAACCTATTCTTTCCTCACTCAGGCAAAACCAAAAACCAAAAACCCGCTGCTCGTGAGCCCATTCCAATTCATAATGACCACATAAGGCAGAATAGTAGAACTGCCCCATAGGGTTTCCAAGGAGTAGTTTGTGGATTCAAACTGCCAACGCTTTGATTACCAGCTGAGCTCTTAGCCACTGTACCACCAGGGTTTCCTTATGCAGAAAAGAACTCTTTGTTGTACCTCAAAAGTTTCTTCCTTCAAAGCTTTCTTTCTGTAACAGGCCTAGATACAGGCTTGTTACATTCTGTGAAAATAAACAGAGAAGTTAGTTTTAGAAATAATAACTTTTGTTTTTATATAGCAATAATATTATTTCTTTGAAAGTAGATTTTTTATAACGATATTTTTATTTCTTAATATGGATCATCATACATACATTTTACACCCAAACACCTAAATTTTGGAACAAAAGCAGAACATATTATCATGTTATTCATATGAAAAGTAAAGGCAAAAATAAATAACTATTTAGAAGTAAAATTTTAAAACATTTGTTCTGTTATAAATGTTTTTGTGAATATCCTTGACACTTTTGAACATTGTAGTATGGTCTCAGATATGAGTTTAAAACAAAATAAATGACTCTACATACAATTGACAACATACAGGCAAATTTTCAGTTTTACTTTAGTTTTTTAAATGTCCTGGTGAGGTCAGAAATCTCCTTTAAAAACAAACAAATTTAAGCAATTTAATCTTTTGACAGTGAAGTGTGATTAAAAATATAATAATTGTAGGAAAATATGATGTATGCTAATTTTATGCAAAAATAAAGCTGTTAGTAAATGTCAAAACTGAAGTTAAAGCACTATTGATTTATTCATGTTACTTTTCTCTTTTGTTCTTTCATCCATCAGTCAGATCTTTGTAGAACTTAAGGGATTTTATGAATAAGACAGACTGCAGTATGTAGTAGTGAATAAATTGTAAGTTAACAGAGTTACTTATAAAATTAGGATTTCCTGGGTGGTGCAAATGATCAAGTATTGGGTTACTGTCTGAAAGTCTGGTGGTTCTGACCTGCACAGAAGCTTCTCAAAAGTAAGTCCAGGAAATTGGCTTCTAAGCAGTCGCAGCCCTTGGAAGCCTTATGGAGCCCAGTTCTACTCTGCCTACATGGGATCCCCAGGAATCAGAATTGACTTGACATCAACAAACCACAATAATTTGCAAAATTAACTATTCTGCTATACCCAACAGTGTAATAAGGACCATTTCTAAGAACTGAGCCTTGAAATAAAATAACTTCTCTATAAGTTTAAATAACTTCTCTATAAGTTTAAAACCCACTGCCCTCTAGTCAATTTCAAACCCACTCCTAGCAACATTTTAGGACAAAGTAGAATCCCAGGTGATTTTAAGGCTGTCTATTTTTATGAGAGAAGCTGCTGAATGTTTCCCTCAGTGCTCAGCTGGTGGAGTTGGAACACTGCCTTTTGGTTAGCAGTGAAGCACTTGAATCACTGCACTACTACAAGGCTCTGTGATCTGGGTTGTGATCACATATATGGGACCCACATATCTGAATATGCAAACACAGGTTGAAGAATAAATGAAAGCAGCTAATGACTCAGAGTAACAGAACCCAAAACAGAAGTTAAGGAATAATTACAAAAGCTAAATTGATGGATAAAATGGAAAAAGAATGAGAGAGTGAGTTTGGGAAGCATGGGTGGACTCAGATATTATTAATCTGCAGAAAATTCCTTAATTTTTTATTGTTAATATCCCAACATGGAAAAATATACTGCTGTTGTGAAGATCAAATTTGATAATATAAATCACATGGAGGACAGTTACTTAACAAATAATCATTCCCCCAAGAATACTTTCATAAAGGCAATACACTATCGTCAAGAGGAGCAGCGGGGGGGGGGTGGAGTCAAGATATTGGACTAAACACACATCTTCCTAAATCCTTCTGGAAACCAAGACCTTAAGTGACAATTAAACAGAGCCACTGGGACACCTAGTGAGCCCCAGGACACAGCATAGGGCTGTTAATTTGGACTTCATACCACTGAACGCAAAACCTCCTCTCTTTCACTGACCCCACCCTTGGTAAGGACAAGCTTGTGTGGACCAAAGGTAACTCATCATTTTAATTTTTTTTTCTCTCTCTTAGCTGGTGAGCAGATCTGGGACTTGACTAGCCACTAATCTCACACACACTGCTTGTGGGATCGGCAAGTGAAATTGCCATATTTTGAGAGTCCAGCTGTGGACTCTGTGCACCTCTGCACCTTTGGCCTCCCTTTTTCCCTCTGCCATACAGTATCCGGTACTGTGCCGGTGGCGAACTTGTGTGGGATGCCATCTTGATCCAGTGGGAGGTGGACACACTCACATGGAGGCCTAAGCTTGACTTAGTTCCTAGGCTGGGAGGGAGCACTTGCCCGGGGAGAGCGCTTTTCTGACAGAAAAGCAGTATTTTACACAGTGTCATTGACGGCTGGGGCCCGACAACAGAGGCTGTGGACTCTGTGAATCGTATCACCTTTGGCCTTTCTTTCCACTTCAACCAGAGAGTAGCCTAGACCCAGCCAGGTGGTGAGCTTGTGTCTGACACCATCTTGCTCCACTGGGAGGTGGGTACACCCATACAGAAGCCTTGGCTGGGCCTAACTAGTGGGCTTGGAGGCAGTGCCTCCACAAAGGAGAGTGCTTTTCGAGCAGAAAGGAAGTATTCTGCACACTGTCGCCTACAGCTGGGGCCCAACAGCAGAGGCCAGCAGGCCAGTAGCCTTTCTGTGTTTTCAGCTAGTTTATAACATCTGGGGTTCGATATACAGGTGCTTACTTTGCCAGCTGGGAAGAGGGACTTATAAATCTGAAAACCTGACTGATTTTGGAAGTTGTCAGATACTTTTTATCTCTTGTTTTAAGACGGCCTGGAAAAACAACTGCAGTCCATCCTCACAGCATCTCTCCCAGCCTCTATTGACTCACATGATGTCCCCAAACCAACAAATTCTGGAGAAAACTGTAACCAAGAAACCATCCATGGCTTCAGAAGGCCCCCAAAAGAAAACAAGTCAGAACTTCCAAGATGAAGGAGCTTTTCTGAAACTATCAGAAGGTGAATAAAAATGGATTATATAGAGAGTCCTCCTAGACATGACACAAAATGCAATAGAGCAAAATGAAAAGTTAAGCAAGCTGTTTAATCTGATGGAACACCAGTCACCTGAAATCCAACAGATCAAGAACAAAATCAAAGAGCTAGAAACTTCAATTCAAAGTCAAGAAAACAGGGTAAAGTAAATGGAAAATACTTTCTGATTTGGAAGACAGAACTACTGATTCCAGCATCTATGAGGAGAAATCAGAAAAAAAGAAACAGGAAAAATGAAGAAACATTAAGAAGCATGTGGTACTCTATTAAGAGGAACAATCTATGATTAACTGGAATTCCTGAAAAGGGCAAAACACTTGAGAACACAGAGAGTATCATTGCTGAGCTGCTGACAGAAGGGTTCCCAAAAATTAGGAAAGAAGAGAACATAGGTATCAAAGATACATATCGAACGCTGTTCAATATAGATCTCAAAAGAAAGACTTCAAGACATATAGTCAAGCTTAACAAAATGAAACATAAACAAAAACTCTTGAAGGCAGCAAGACTCAAAGCAAAGCTACCATTCAGAGGGAAACCCTGTAGGCTTATCGGATTTTTCAGATGAAACAATACTGGCACGGAGACAATGTATGACACATTCAAAGCCTTGAAGGAGCAGAACTTCCAACCAAGAACTATATATTCTGCAAAACTATCTATCAAATATGAAAATGAAATAAAGACATTCATAGATAAACAAAAACTCAGAAACTTTGTAAAAATGAAACCAAAGCTACAGGAAATATTGAAAGAATCTCTTGGCTTAGAAGACCAAAGCCACCAAATTTATATTTTAGAAGCAAATACAGGACATGTCACGTAGAATCCTACTCTGTTAGGAAAGGCTCCAGACTCAATGAAAGCTATAATAGTGAAAGAAATAATTCAGTGATAATATCATGAAAACTATGATGTCCTTGTATAAAAAGATGGATGTACTACAGTCGTTATAGTCCTTCCGGATGGAAAGGAAGTTGATAAGAATGGTAGTCATTGAAACTGGATTTATACACAGTTTATTAAGGGGGATCGTAGGTGAAGCCATAAAGCACAATAAAGATGCAATATATCAAATCAAGAAACGTAATACAGGAATCTCAACAACAACAAAACCAACCCTGAAAAGGGTGAAAAATCAGCTCACAAAGAAGAATGTTCCAAAACAGATTAGTAAGAACAACAGAGAAAACATCAACAAAGAAACATATCACAATGACAGCACTGAACACATATCAATACGTAATCACACTGAATTGGAATGGACTAAATGCTTCAGTAAAGAGACATCAAGTGACATTTTGGATCAAAGGACGTGACCCATCCATGTGTTGCCTACAAGAAACTCAACTTAGACTTAAAGATATGAACAAACTGAAAATTAAAGGATGGAAGAATATATATCATGCTAATAATGAACAAAGAAGAGCAGGTGTGACAATTCTAATCTCAGATAAAACAAATTTTAATGTAAAATCCACAACTGTGGACAAGGATGGACACTATTCCTGAAGTGTTCAGTACACAAAAAGGATGTAGCAATATTAAATATGTATGCACCTAATATTACAGCACCTAAATACATTGAAGCAACACTGACTACACTCAAAAAGGAGACAGATCACTCCACATCAATAGTAGGAGACTTCAACAATCTGCTCTCAATATTGGACAGATCATTTAGAAAAAAGCTCAGTAAAGACACAGAAGATCTTATTGCCACAATTAGCCAACTGGACCTCATTGACATATGCAGAATGTTATACCCATCAGGGCATAACTACACCTTCTTCTCCAGTGCACATGGAACATTCTCCAGAATAGACCACGTGTTAGGAGATAAAGCATTTCTCAACAAAATCCATACCACTGAATTAATGCAAAGCATCTTCTCAGATCATAAAGCCACAAAAGTCAAAATCAATAGCAGAAAAAACATAGACAGAGAGTGGAACTCATGGAAACTGAACAGCATGTTGCTCAAAAAACTGTGGGTTAGAGAAGAAATCAAGAATGAAATAAAGAAATTCATGGATTCCAATGAGAATGAAAGCACTGCCTACCAGAACTTACGGGATACAGTCAAAGAAGTGTTCAGACGTCTGTTTGTCTCCATAAATGCACACATCTGGAAGGAAGAAAGAAACCAAATTAAGGAACTAACCCTACAGTTTTAAGAAGTAGAAAGAGAACAACAGAGGAACCCCTCAGGCACCAGAAGATAACAGATAATAAAGATGAGAGCAGAACTAAATGAATTAGAGAATAGAAGAAAAAATGAAAAAAAAAATGAAAAGATCAAAAGCTAGTTTTTTGAAAAGATCCACAAAATTGACAAACCACTGGGTAAACTTACTAAAGAAAAAAGGAAAAGAAACAAATAACCCAAATAAGAAGAGAGGGAGGAGCTGTCACCACAGATCCAACAGAAATCAAAAATATCGTAACAGAATACTATGAAAGTCTGTACTGTAACAAATTGAAAAACCTAAAGTAATGGGACATATTGCTTGATTCATATCACCTACCCAAATCATCACAAAGTGACACAGAACAACTTAATAAACCCATCACAAAGGAAGACATTGAAAAAATCATCAAAAAACTACCAACCAAAAAAAGCCCGGGCCCAGATGGCTTCACCGCCAAATTCTAACAAGCTTCTAGAGAAGAGGTATCTCCAATACTACTGAGACAATTTCACAGCATAGAAAGGGATGGAATATTCTCAAATTTATTCTATAAAGCCAGCATAACCCTGGTACCAAAGCCAGGGAAAGACCCAACCAAAAAGAAGAACTACAGACAGATATGACTCATGAATCTAGATGCAAAAATCCTTAACAAAATTCTTGCCAATAGAATACAGCAACATATTCAAAATACCAGGGATCCAAGGCTGGTTCAGCATCAGAAAAACAAATAATGTGATCAACCACACAAATATCGCAAAAGACAAAAATCACCTGATTTTTGCCTATTGATGCATAAGAGGTATTTGATAAAGTCCAACACCCATTGATAACAAAGCTCTCAGCAAAATAGGAATAGATGGAAAATTCCTCAATTCAATAAGGGCCATTTACACAAAGCCAACTGCCTATATCATCCTAAATGGAGAGGGACTGAGTTTCCTTTGATAACAGGGACTAGACATGGATGCCCACTCTCACCTCCCCTATTCAGCTTTGTACTAAAAGTTCTAGCCAGAGCACTTAGACAAGACCAAGAAATAAACAGCATCTGCATCAGCAAAGAAGAAGTAAAAATCTCTCTATTTGCAGATAATATGAGTGTATATGCAAAGAATCCTAAAGAATCCATAAGTAAACTACTCAGACTGATAGAAGAGTTCAGCATAGTATCAGGATACAAGATAAACATAAGTAAATCAGTAGGATTCCTTTACGCAAGCAACAAGATTCTTAGTGAAGAAATCACCAAAGCAATACCATTTACTACAGACCCTAAGAAGATAAAGTATCTAGGAATAAATCTAACCAGAGAAATAACAGACCTTTACAAAGAGAACTACAAGTCCTTACTACAAGAAACTAAGAAAGACTTGGATAAATGGAGAAACCTACCACACTCATGGATAGGAAGACTTAACGTTGTGAAAATGTCTATTTTCCCACAGCCAAGCCAGCCAAGTGCCATCGAGTTGGATATAATGCAATCCCAACACAAATTCCAGTGGCATTTTTTGATAAGATGGAGAAACAAATTGCCAACTTTGGAAAAGGAAAAAGCCCTGGATAAGTAAAGCACTACTGAAAAAGAACATCCTGGGAGGCCTGTTACTACCTGACTTTAGAACCTATTACACTGCCGCAGTAGTCAAAACAGCCTGGTACTGGTACAAAAACAGATAGATAGATCAATGGAATAGAATTGAGACCCCAGAGATGACATCATCTTCCTATAAACAGCTGCTATTGGACAAAGTCCCTAAGACACTAAACCGGGGGAAAAACAATGCCTTCAAAACTGGTGCTGGCAAAATTGGATATCCATCTGCAAAAAACTGAAACAAGACCCCTATCTTACACCATAGACAACAACCAACTCAAACTGGATAAAAGACCTAAATACCAAATCTAAAACAATAAAGCTCATCCAAGAAAAGGAAGAAACAACAATGGAAGTTTTAATATACAACTTAGACTTCAAAAGCTGTCAAACCAACCACAAACAGCAGAAGAGAAAATAGATAAACAGAAACTATTAGGAATCAAACACTTTTGCTCACCCAAAGACTTTATTAATAGAATTAAAAGGCCGTCTACAGAACAGGAAAAAATATTTGGCAACTATATGTCAGACTGATGCCTGATCTCCATAATCTATAAAGTACAATGAAATTTCATAAGAAGATGAACCATCTAATTAAGTGATGGGCAAAGGAGATGGAAATACACTTCTTTAAGGAGGAGATCTGGGCAGTCAAAAAACACATGTGGACATGTTCGTGATCATTAGTTACTAACGAAATTCAAATCAAAACTACAATGAAATAGCATCTCACCCCAACAAGGTTGGCCATGATCCCCAAAACGCAAACAACAAATGCTGGAGAGGCTGTGGAGGAATTGGAACTCTCCTACACTGTTGGTAGGATTGCAAAATGGTGCAATCACTTTAGAAAGCAATCTGGCGCTTCCTTAAAAAGCTGGATATTGATACACCATTTGACCCAGTAATTCTGCTGCTTAGAACATATCCTGCAGAATCAAGGCCGTTCACACCAACTGATACGTGCACATGAATGTTTACTGCAGCACAGTCCACAATAGCAAAAAAGATGGAATCAACCCAGATGCCCAACAACAGAGGAATGGATAGGTAAACTATGGTATATACACTCAATGGAACACTATGCAATGATAAAGAACAACAATGATTTTAGGAAACATCTCATAACCTGGTTTCAATTGGAGAACATTATGCTGAGTCAAAGTAGTTAGCAACAAAAAGACAAATACTGTATGAGACCCTCACGATAAGAACTTAAAAACAGACTCATGCATAGAAGAAAAGATTCTTTTATGGCTGCAAGGCTAGGAAGGGTGAGAGGGTTTAGATTAGAAAGTTGATGGAAATTTGATTGGGTGACATCTGTGACAACACACATTAGAAAGAGAATCAATATTAACTGGACTTCAACAGAATATGATTACTCCTCCCATCTTAATCCAGTATTATAAGGACAGAGTAGCTGGAGCAGGGGCCTAGGGGTCATGCTTTGGGGGAATATTGAGGCCAACTGGCATAACTAGAGTTTTGCTAAGAGATCCCTCTGCACCCCACTTTGGTGAGTGCTGTCTGGGGTCTTAAAAGCTGCCAAGCTGTCATCTGAGGTTACAGCAAGTGGTCCAATTTAGCAGGAATGGATGATCAGAAAGGACCAAAATGACATGGGGGAAAGAGAACCCAGAAGACAGAGAGACCCACTTGGGTGGGTGACTACATTGACTTGTGACCAGAAGAACTGGATGGTGCCTGGCCACCACCAGGGATAGTAGTGAAGGAACTCATAAAGTTGAGTCTCACTGGCAACGCAAAAATCGAAAGGTGTGCACCCTGATATCTCCATTAAATGACAGCATTTGATTGTCCACGGGCTTTGGGGTTCCCCTGAGAACATGGCCCCTGGCCCTGATGCTTCCCCTGTCCATAAATCATAATGGAGGTCAACTCTCAGGCAGGAATGGATTGAACTTGGCGACAAAGAGTGACCATACCCTGTGTGCACTTTATGGTTGTATGCATCTATAGAATGTCATCCTGCTGAGCTCTTACTGGACGCAGGGGAGTGGGTGGAGAGGAGGGAATAGGAGACTGTCGGGAGGATAAAACATGTATGGAGCAGAGAAGAAGTGTGTGCTGTCACTGTGCAGGGAGAGCAGTGGGAGCTGCATATAGGTGGCCATGCACATTTATGTGGGAATGTACATTTTCACTCATTCTTAATAAAAAAAAAGTGGAAAGAAATATCACCAAAAAAAAAGAAGAGCAGCAAGAAGAGAACCAGTTAAGCTTTCTCTCTCCTTTCACTCATTCTTCTTCTTCCTCTTCCATCTCTGTTGCCTTTTCCTCCTTTTCTGTCTCTCTGTGTTCATCACTTTATGTTTGTCAAAACATAGGCTCAAGCCTAATTCATTCTGATACTCTGAACTGAACAACTATTTGAAAGTTATTTTTATTACAGTACCACATTAAACGTGAGGAAACTTCAGGTCTTCCACCAAATGTGCTCTCAAGTAGCAATGTACGTGCTGGTATGTATTGATGGTATACGATGTTGCTTTGAAAGGAAAATAAGCATCAGAGATTTATCATTTCTCACACAAATCAAAACAACTGTATATAGTATTTATTTCTCAACCAACCCACTAATCAGTGCTCTTCTCTTCTCATGGATATTTAAATCCTCTTTTCAGAATGTCCTGTTTGAAAACAACCTGTAGTAGTGATATGGAGAAAGATTTTCTAACTTTGTGACATACTGAGGGATTGAATTAGGTGGAAAAGCTGCATGAAACATTTCATGTGTATATAAAAATAGATATCCTTTTTAATTAAAGACGAGAAACTGTTGTCCCTGGAAATTCTTGAAGATTTCAAATGGAACAAAAGTTTACAGGAAAACCAATTTTTGCCTTCCCAGAATAGATTTATGGCACAGACTCAAGGTAATATTTTACAAAAGTCCATTTTTAACATTAATGGTGTATATATATAAACTGTTCACAAACTTATCCTAGGAAAAGTCATACTTACATCACTGCTGAATATCACTACAGTCACTTTCAAAGAATTTCCCTTGGGAAGCTATGCACCAGTGCCAACGCTTAGTTCACCCTTCAAAGCAGTTTTGGATCTCTTTCTGGAAACGGTCATCAGAGCTGTCATCGTATTACTCTTGATGTCCTGAATGTCATCAAAATGACATCTTGCTTTCAGTATTTCCTTTATCTTCAGGTAAAGAAGAGTCATGTGGGCTAGATCAGGTTAGCAGGGAGGCTCTTCCAATACAGTTATTTGTTTACTGACCCAAAACTCCCTCACAGACAGCTATACAATTGAATTTGTGAATCTACCACCTTGCCAAGATGTGTAATGGCCATTCCAGAAAGAGCTACAAAATTGCTCTGAAGGGTAGACATAGTGCTGTTGTCAATGTATAGCTTCTCAGTGGGAGTACTTCGAAGGTGACCGTAGTGATACTCAGCAGTGAGTTATGTAGCATTTAGAACAACTAATTTTGCAGACTTAATTGTCAGACCTCTATAATGAAAATCTGCAAGATACAGATTGACTGCATTTCAAAGTAGATGTTTATACACAGAAGAACTGAAGGGAAGGCTTCAGAAATTCATATCTGATGACATAAGTATCATAATTCTATAGCTGTTCTTTTAATATGTAAAAGCCTGAGTATTTAGTCCCTTAATAAGTATAACAATTTTGCATATGTTTAGAAGATAAACAGTGCTTATGCAATGAACATTGCTTAAATTTATTGTAAGGAATATTAGCGTGTTTTGAAAACAGTGTTCTAATTCATAAATAATCAAGTTCTTTGTAACTTTACATAATTCATGCCTTTTAAGGAAAAAGTGGAGGAAAGTAATTTTGATTAAAAACGTCAATAATTCATGAACATCTGCAAAGAGTGATAACAAAAGTATTTACATATCATCAAACACTGAAGTGAAAACATAATAAGAAACTATGTTAATTATACAACATTAAAAGTTTTATTAAACTGAAAATGCTTTAACCTGCCTTTATTTGAAATTTACCTTTAATAAATAATCTAAAAATAATTTTCTCCCGGTTCTTTTTGGAGAGGAGGGAATAAATATAAATTGTATTGCACAACATTTTTAAGATTACTGTGGTATCATAATAGTGTCAAAATAAAATACTAGGTAACAATTATGTATAAGGAATTTAAACTATACATACACACACACACACACACACACACACACACGGACATCCTGGTGCCATAGTAGTTATTTGCTATAATTGCTAACCAAAAGGCTGGTGGTTTCAACCTATCAGACACTTCCTTGAAAACTCTAGGATGCAGTTCTACTCTGTGCTATGGAGCTACTATAGTCAAAATCAACTTGACAGTATACATAGTTTTAAATGGAAACCTTAGTGTAGTGGTTAAGTGCCACAGCTGCTAGTCAAAAGATTGGCAGTTCGTATCTGCCAGGTGCTTCTTGGACATTCTGTGAGGCAGTTCTACCCTCTCCTAGAGGATCACTACGAGTTGGAGCAGACTGTATGGCAGTGGATTTTTTCTTTTTCTTTTTCTTTATAGATTTAAACATATATATAGTTTAAATTCTTTAAACATGAATAATTATACATATTACATATATATTTGTTGTTTGGTATTTTTGAGTCAGTTCTCACTCAGAGAAACCTTATACACAACAGAAGAAAAACTGCTGGGTGCTGTGCCATCCTTACAGCCATTGTTATGCTTGAGCCCATTGTCGGAGCCACTGTGTCAGCCCATCTCCTTGAGGGTCTTCCTCTATTTCACTAACCCTCTACTTTACCAAGCATAATGTCCTTAGCCAGTGACTGCTCCCTCCAGATAATGTGTCCCAAGTATGTGAGATGGAGTCCTGCCATGCTTGCCTCCAAAGAGCAGTCTGTCTTTACTTCATCTAAGTCAGATTAGTTCTTTCTTCTGGCAGTCCATGGTATATTCAGTGTCTTTCTCCTATACTGTGATTAGAAGACATTAATTTTCCTTTGGTTTTCTATATTCATTGTCTACCTGTAACATGCTTATGAGGCATTTGAAAATATCATGGCTTGGGCCAGGCACACCTTAGTCTTTAAAGTGATATCTTGCTCACTAATACTTTAAAGAGGCCTTTTGAAGCAGATTTTACCAGTGTAGTATTTCCTCTGATTTCTTGACTGCTAATTCTATGAGTATTGATGATAGATCCAAATGAAATGAAATTCTTGATGACTTCAATCTTTTCTCTACTTATGATGTTTTTTGGTCCAGTGGTGAGGGTTTTTTTCTTTATATAGAGAAGTAAGCTATACTGAAGATTTCTGGTGTCTGACCTTCATCAGTAAGTGTTTCAAGTCCTCTTCACTTTCAGCCAGCAAGATTGTATCACCTGCATATCTTTTAATGACTTATCTGTTAATGAGTCTTCAACAAATCCTGATACCACTTTCTTCCTCTTGTAATACATCTTCTTGGACTATTGGCTCAGCATGCAGATTAAGTATGGTTAAAGAATACAACTTAGAGGTGCATCCTTTTTTATTTTAAACGTTGTAGTAGCTCCTTGTTCTATCCAAATGACTGCTTCTTGATCCATGTACAGGTTCTACATGAGCACAATGAAATGTTCTGGAATTGCCATTCTTCATAATGGTATCCATAATTTGCTATGATCCTGACAGTAGAATGCTTTTGCATAGTAAGTGAAATATAGGTAAACTGTATTTCAGGTACTATTTTCTTTCAGCCAAAATCCATCTGATATAAGCAATGACATCCCATCTTCCATGTCTTCTGAATCCAGCTTGAATTTCCGACAGTTCTCTTTCAATGTACTGTTGTAATCACTTTTGAAAAATTTTTAGCAAAGTGTTACTTGTGTGTGATATAAATGACATTGTTCAATAATGTCTGTATTTGGTTGGATCATCCTTCTCAGGAATGAGTACAAATATAAGTTGGTTCCAGTTGTTTGACCAAGTAACTGTCTTCCAAATTTCTTGGGGTAAACTAGTGAGCACATACAGTGCTGCATTGTTGTTGAAACATTAATTAGTATTCCATTATTCCCTGGAGCCATGCACTATCTTTAGTGCAACTTGGACTTCTTCCTTTAAAGCCATTGGTTCTTGGTAGTATGCTACCTTCTGATATGTTTGACCATTGACCAATTCTCTATTGGTACAGAGACTCAATGTACTGCTTCCATCTTCTTTTGATATTTCCTGCATCATTTGATAACTTGTAACCAGACGTTTGAATTTTTCCTCGTTTCCTTCTCCTCGAGAAATTCTGAGTGTGTGCTTCCTTCTGGTCTTTTCACAAACATAATATTTTACTGTGTCTTCTCAAGCCACCCTCTAAAATCTTCAGTTCAGTTATTTTACTTAATCATTTTTCATATTCCTTTAGTTATTCTACATTCAAGAGTAGCTTTAAAAATTCCTTCAGGAAGAAGCCCCAGATAAGTAAAGCATTACTGAAGAAGAAGAACACACTGGGAGGCCTCTCATTACCTAAACTTAGAACCTGTTACACTGCCACAGTAGTAAAAACAGCCTAGTACTAGCATGAAAACATACAGATAGATCAATGGAACAGAATCAAGACCCCAGAGATGACACCATTTGCCTATGAACAGTTGACTTTCAACAAAGGCCTTAAGACATTAAAGTGGGGTAAAAACAGTATCTTCAACAAATTGTGCAGACAAAATTGGATATCCATCTGCACTAAATTAAAACAAGATCCGTATCTTACACCCTATAGAAAAACCAACTCAAACTGAGTAAAGACCTAAATTTCAAATCTAAAATGATCGAGCTCATTCAAGAAAAAGTAGGAACAACAATGGAAGGTTTAATACACAACACAGACAGACTTCAAAATCTGTCAAACAAACCACAATCACCAGAAGAGAAAATAGATAAATGGGAACTGCTAAGAATCAATCACTTGTGCTCATCCAAAGACTTTATTAATAGAAGTAAAAGGCCACCTACAGAATGGGAAAAAATATTTGGCAACTCTGTGCCAGACCGATGCCTGATCTCCATAAGATATAAGGAACTACAAAATATCAATAAGAAGAAGATAAATCATCCAATTAAGTGATGGGCAAAGGAGATAGACAGACATTTCTTTAAAGAGGAGATCCAGGCAGCCAAAAACCAAATGCGGACATGCTCATGATCATTAGCTATTAAAGAAATTCAAATCAAAATGAAAATGAAATACCACCTCACCCCAACAAGGTTGGCCATGATCCAAAAAACACAATACAACAAATACTGGACAGGCTATGGGGAGACTGGAACTCTCCTACACTGTTGGTGGGATTGCAAAATGGTGCAATCACTTTGGAAAGCAATCTGCTGCTCCTTTAAAAAAATGGATATAGGTATACCATTTGACCCAGTAATTCCACTGCTTGGAATATATCCTACAGAATCAAGGACATTCACACCAACTGACACATGTACACAAATGTTCATCGCAGCACAGTCTCCAATAGCAAAAACATGGAATCAATCCAGATGCCCAACAACAGAGGAATGGATGGGTAAACTATGGTATATATACTCAATGGAACACTATGCAGTGATAAAGAACAACAGTGATTCCAGGAAACATCTCTTAACCTGGTTTCAACTGGAGGACATTATGCTGAGTGAAAGTAGTCAGCGACAAAAGGACAAATACTGCATGAGACCTCTAAGATAAGATCTTAAAAACAGACTCATGCATAGAAGAAAGGACTCTTTGAGGGATGAAAGTGTGGGGAGAGAGAGGGGGTGAGAGGGGGAGGGTTTAGATTAGACAGTTAATAGAAAATTGGTTGTGTGAAATTGGTGGCAGCACACGTTAGAAAGAGGATCAGTAATAACTGGACTTCAATAGTTTGAGTACTCTTCCTGTCTTAACCCGATATTGCATGGACAGAGTAGCTGGGGTGGGGGTCCAGGGACCATGTTCTCAGGTAAAATTGAGGCCAATTGGCACAACTAGCATTTTGCTAGTGAGGACTCTCTGTACCCCACTTCAGTGAGTGGCATCTGGGGTCTTAAAAGCTGCCAAGCTGCCATCTGAGGGCACAGCAAATGGTCCCAACTCAACAGGAATGGATCGCCACTGAGGACAAGAACAACATGGGGCAAAGAGAACCCAGACGACAGAGCTAGACCCATATCAGTGGGTCTCTACATCGACTTGTGACCAGAAGAACCGAATGGTGCCAGGTCACCACAAGTGGTAGCCACGATGGAGCTCACAAAGTTGAATCTCACTGGCAATACAAATATAAATAGGGGTGCACCCTGAGATCTTCAATTAAAGACCACAATTGATGGTCCACCGGCTTCAGGGTTCCCCTGGGAGCATGTCCCCTGGCTCCAATGCTGCCCCTTTCCATAAATCATAATGAAGGTCAACTTTTCGGTCAGCAGTGGATTGGACTTGGTGACACAGAGTGGCTGTATCTTGTGGGAATTTTATGGTTCTATGCATCTACAGGATGTCATCTTGCTGACCTCTTGCAGGAGGAAGGGGAGTGGGTAGAGAGGAGGGGATAGAAGATTTTGGGGAGGATGAGACATGTATGGAGCAGAGAGGAGGGTGTGATGTCACTGGGCAGGGAGAGCAGTGGGAGCTGTGTATAGGTGAGCATGTGAATTTATATAGGAATTTACATTTTCATTCAATCATAGTAAAAATTTATATACATTTTTTTAAAAAAATGTCCCTTCAGACATTCATCTTACTCTTGTTTTCTTCCTGTCTTTCTAATGAACTTTTGCTTTTTTTCATGTGTGATATCCTTAATGTTATTCCACAATTTACCTGGTCTTCTGTCATTAGTAGTTTTCAGTACATCAAATCTATTCTTTTTTTATGTATTGTGATTGAGTGAAAGTGTACAATCTGGTTTAAATTTGCATGCCCGCCTATGTGCAGCTCATACTGCTCTCCTTACCTAGTGACAGCACATTCCTCCTTCCTGTTCTATACAAGTCACATCCTCTTAACAATCTCCTGTCTCATCTTTTCCACCCTCTCTACTCTTCCCAGGAAGAGATCAGTAGGACGACATCCTGTAGATTCACAGAACCACAAGTACACACACGATATGGTCACTCTGCGTTGCCAAGTCTAATCTGTCTTTTCCGAGTTGACCTCAGTAATGATTTATGAACAGGGGCAGCATCAGGTCTAGAGGTCATTCTCTCAGGGGAACCCTGAGGCCTTCAGGTCATCAGTTGCAGTCTTTTAGTAGAGTTCTCAGGGTGCACCCATTCTTATTCTCACATTGCCACTGGTACTCAACTTTGTGAGCCCCATTACGGCTGTCACTGGAGGTGGCTGGCAACCATCTGGTCACATATTGATGTAGTCACCCATGCACGTGGGTCTTTCTGTTTTCTGGGTTGTCTATCCCCATGTTTTGTTTGTCTTTGGTGATTATCTGTTCCTGCTGAGTTGGTACAATTTGGTGTACCTCAGATGGCAGCTTGCTAGCTTTTAAGATCTCAGACATCACTCACAAATATGGAGTGGAGAAAACTCCCTTAGCAGAAAGCTAGTTATGCTACTTGGCCTCCATGTTTCCTGAAAGCATGGTCCCCAGATCTCCCACCCTTGCTACTCTGTCTTTCCCATGTTGGTGTAAGATTGGAAGAGTATTCACGTTATATTGGATTCCAGTGAAATTGATCTTCTTTCTGATATGTGCTGTCTCTGATTTCACTCAATCAAATTTCTATCAACTATCTAATTTATAACCAGCCCTCTCCTTCCCTCCCTCCCCTCTTTTGCAGTCTTCAAAGAGTCTTTTCTTCTGTCTATGTATCTGTTTTCAAGTTCTTATCGCAGGGAGTCTCATACAATATTTGTCCTTGTGCCACTGACTAATTTCACTCAACATAATGTATTCCAATTGAAGCCAGGTTATGAGATGCTTCCTAAAATCATCATTGTTCTTTATTATTGCATAGTATTCCATCGAGTAAATATACCATAGTTTATTTATTCATGCATCTGTGGTTGGGCATCTGGGTTGGTTCCATCTCTGTGCTATTGTGGACTGTGCTGCAACAAACATTCATGTGCATGTATCTGTTTAGGTGAATGGCCTTGCATCTGTAGGATGTATTCCAAGCAGTGGCATTACTGGGTCAAATGGCATACCTACTTCCAGCTTTTTAAGGAAGCACCAGATTGCTTTCCAAAGAGATTGTACCATTTTGCAATCACACCAGCAGTGTAAGGAGTTCCAATTTCTCCACAGTCTCTCCAGCATTTGTTGTTTTGTGGTATTTGGATCACAGTCAACTTTGTTGGGGTGAGATGATATCTCAGAGTTGTTTTGATTTGAATTTCTTTAATAGCTACTGACTGTGAGCATTTCCTTATACGTCTTTTGGCTATCTGGAAGCCCTCTTCAGAGAAGGGTCTGTCCATCTCCTTTACTCATCACTTAATTGAATTATTTATCCTTTTTTTATTAATATTTTGTAGTATCTTGTAGATTATGGAGATCAGATGTCAGTCTGTCATGCAGTTGCCAAATATTTTTTCCCATTGTGTACACCTAATTCTTCTGATAATGTCTTTGGATGAGTAAAAGTGTTTGATTCTTACTAGTTCCCATTTATCTATTTTCTCTTTTCTTGATTATATGTTCTCGGTTTTTGAAGTCTGTCTACATTGTATATTGAAACTTCCGTTGCTGATCCTATTTTTTCTTGGATGAGCTTTATTGTTCTAGATTTGATATTTAGGTCTTTTATCCAGTTTGAGTTGGTTTTTGTATAAGGTGTCAGATATGGGTCTTTTTTCAGTTTTTTGCAGATGGGCATCCAATTTTGATAGCACCATTTGTTGAAGACATTGTTTTATCCCCAGTTTAATGTCTCAGGGCCTTTGTTGAACATCAACCGTTCATAAGAAGGTAACATCATCTCTGGGGTCTCAGTTCTGTTCCATTGATCTATCTGCCTCTTTTTGTACCAGTACCAGACTGTTTTGACTACCATGGCAGTGTAATAGTTTCTAACGTCAGGTAGTGAGAGGCCTTCCAGTGTTTTCTTCTTCTTTAGTAGTGCTTTACTTATCTGGAGCTTCTTCCCTTTCCAAACAAAGTTGGTGATTTGTTTCTCTATCTCATTAAAAATTGTCACTGGAGTTTGTATTGGGATTGCATTATATAATTAGATTGCTTGGGGCAAAATAGACCTTTTCACAATGTTAAGTATTCCTATTGGTGAGCAGGGTAGATTTCTCCATCTATGTAAGTCTCTCTTAGTTTCTTGTAGTAAGGGCTTGTATTTCTCTTTGTAAAGGACTGTTATTTCTCTAGTTAAATGTATTCCTAGATACTTTATCTTCTTAGGGGCTGTAGTATATGATATTCATTTGGTGATCTCTTCTTTAATAATATCTTTGTTGATATAAAGGAATCCTATTGATTTGGTTATGTTTATCTTGTATACTGATACTTTGCTGAACTCTTTTATCAGTCTGAGTAGTTTACTTATTGGTTCTTTAGGATTCTTTGCATATACAATCATATTATCTGCAAATAGGGAGAGTTTTACTTTTCCTTTGCCAACTGAGGATGCCCTTTATTTCTTGATCTTGTCTAATTGCTCTGGCCAAAACTTCTAGTACAACAATGAACAGTAGAGGTGAGAGTGGGCGTCCTTGTCTAGTTCCCATTCTCAAGGGGAATTGTTTCAGTCTGGACTCTGCCCCCCCCCCCCCCAAATCTATTCTTGAGATGATCTCTAAGTTCAGGTGTGATATACTCCCTGTTGTTTTGGCTCTTGTTAGATTTAATCTGATATCCCTTAGCTTCAGCTTAAATTTGCATAGTAGTAATTGGTGGTCTGTTCCACAGTAGGCCCCTGGCCTTGTTCTGACTGATGATATTGAGCTCCTCCATCATCTGTTTCCACAGATACAGACAATTTCGTATCTGTGTATTCCATTTGGGGTGGTACACCTATATAGTCACTATTTATGTGATTGAAAAAAAGATTTTTGCAATGAAGAAGTTGCTGGTCTTTCGGAATTCTATCACACAATCTCTGGCATTATTTCTATCACAAAGGGCATTTTTTTCCAACTATTGTTCTTTCTTTGTTTCCAACTTTTGCATTCCAGTCACCAGTAATTATCAGTGGATCCTGATTGCATGTTTGATCAGTTTCAGACTGCAGAAATTGTTAAGTCTTCAAATTCCTAATCTTTGTCATTGCTTATTGTGGGGTATATTTGAATAACATTTGTATTAACTGGTCTTCCTTATAGGTGTGTGGATATTATCCTCTCACTGACAAAGGTGTACTTCAGGATAGGTATTCAAATATTTTTGAGGATGAATGAGATGCCATTCCTCTTCAACTTGTCCTTCCCTACACAGTAGACTATATGACTGTCTAATTCAAAATGGCCAATACTAGTCCATTTTAGCTCACTAATGCCTAGGATATTGATGTTTATGCAATCCACTTCATTTCTGAGGCATTATAATTTTCTTGAATTCATACTTCATACAGTCTGCATTCCTATTATTATTGAATTTTTGCAGCTATTTCTTCTCGTTTGAGTATTATCTCATCTTCAAAGGAAAGTCTGAAAGCTTACTCCACCCGTATCATTAAAGTTGAGTATACTTTGAGGAGGTAGCTCTTCCCTAGTCATGTTTTGAGTGCCTTCCAACCTAAGGGGCTCATCTTCTGGCACTATATCAGACAGTGTTCTGCTGCTATTCAAAAGGTTTTCACTGGCCAATTTTTTCATTTTTCAAATTGAATTCTTTGTAGATACATGTTTCCAAACTACACTATCTAAATGAAACTTCTTGAGAAGTGACTATATGTGGCTGCTTTAACAAAAATACTTCCTCCATCTTAGATGAATCTTTCCTACAAGCACTAATGGCTAAATAAAACCTGAGTTGGATTGACAAGTATGGCATGCCATATTTAAGACAGACAGTAAAATTGCACTCTGTTTTTCACATTTCTTTTAATTTAGTAAACTTCCCTAAACATTTCTTCACATGAATTAAGATTAGAATAGTGCCAATAAACTTGGAATAGTGCTGATTGAGAAGGTAAAATAAAAATTGCATTGCTTTGGCTTCAGGTAAGTGCCACAACTCATATGGTAGAAGTTTCCTCTATTCCTAATTCACTTCTCCAGTGAAGACTATTTGATAACAAGACATCTACCGGTCAAAGCACTAGCCTTCTGGAAATATCTGTCAGACTCAAATGCCAAAATATTTCCAGAACATGTCATTATTCTAGAGAGAAGCATCTGTACTAATCCTATGGGAAAGTAAGGATAAAAGTGTAAAACTATTTGTTGTTTAACAATATATTTTACCAACTTACTTATATTGCATTATGTACAAAATTGGTTTGAGCTGATAGTTTAAGCCTTTAGAGTTTTCACAGAACTTCTGCCATTGGGAAAATTCTTTAAATCTCTGTGCCTATTTTCATCATCTGCAAGATGAGAATAATAATTACAAATACCATAGAGGACTATATTGTGAATTACAAGGATTAACAGTGTATAAAATCCTTTGCCATCCAGTTGATTCTGACTTATATATAAAACACTTAAAATAGTACCTGACACATGGTAAGTGCTATAGAGGTTTTAGGCAGTTTTATTATTACTTAGGGGCCTAGGATTTAGGATATCCTAATAAGATTCTACACTTTTACTTTCATTGTTGAGATACTTTTCCTGAGCAAGGAAAAGCAATCATGTTCCATATGTTGTCCCAGAACTTATCTTCTCTCATTATTACACTGATGAAAAATAGAGAACTGAGAATAATAATGTGGGCTCAGAGATTTTTAAAGTTTTCTTTATGACATTTTGCTTCAAATTTACCTCACAGCATTTCAAATCTGCCTCAGGTATTTATAGCAGAAGAAGATTCTGCTCTTATATTATTTAGATGGGTTGCTGACCATTAAAAATCACTTTCATGTGTCGTGATAATATTGTTAAGATAAAAAAAAAAAAAGCAAGCTTCTTGAAAGTCAGACTAGACATTTCAACCTCATTTAGCAAATTCTGTCCAGAGGCAAGAATTTACTTAAATCTGCTCATATTGCAAATCCACAATTCCCCCAAAAACCCACTGCCGTCGAGTCGGGTCCGACTCATAGTATTTCATTATTTTGAAATAAGAATCTACTAATAGAAAATTAATTTCATAAGATCGTGAAATGCCTATTTTGATTTGTGGGGTTAAATTGAATCTCATTAACGTAGACAGAGACCTAGTGGGCAATGCTTAAGCACCCAGATGCTAACAAAAGCTTTGGCAGTTTGAGCCCACCAATCTCTCCACAGCAGAAAGATATGGCAGTCTTGGAAAAAAAACATCAAACTCTACTCTTTCCTGTAAGGTTGCTTTGAGTCAGAATCAACTTACTGGCAGTAGATCTGGTTTGGACTGTTTGCATTTTAAAACTATATCTTAATACTATTGTAATTATTGTCTTGTTCTAGAATAATATATGGAGGCTATATGCAATTGACAGTAGTTCTCGGGTAGAACAAAGGCTAAAGTGCTGAACTGTTAGGTGAAAGTTTGGACAGTAGAGTCTACTCTGAGCTGCTACAGCAAGCAGATCTGAGAGTCTGCTGCTGAAAGTTCTCAATCTTGAAAACCTTTTGCAGTAGTTCTGCTATGCACATGTGGGTTCATTATTAGTTAGTATCACTTGAGGAGCCCTGTACTATAGTCAATTGATAGAACTTCTCACTTATTTTCATGGCCAAGAAGACTCTTGTATGCAACAATCAGGTCAATAACTCAGTATTTTGCACATCCTGAGTGGTAAAATCTTGTTATTATTATGATTTTAAATATTTTATTATACTGTAAGGGAAAGTTTACATTTCAAGTCAATTTATGATATAAAGACTTACATACACATTGCAATATACCTCTAGCTGCTCTCTTCATACTTTGACAGCCACCTCCTTCTTTCCAAAAGGTTGTTAGTTCAAATTCACCAACCAGTACATGGAAACCCCGGGGACCAGTTTTATTCTTTCCTGTAGGGCTGCTATAAATTGAAATTGACGGTACCAGTTTGGTTTTGGTATATAGATCTACAACCCCCCCAAACCTCTTGCAATATAAGAAAAAAAAGTTCTCTAAATTCTAAAATACAACTGAAATTTATCTGATTAAAATTACAGATGGTCTCCCATGTACTTAGTGAGAAGAGGGAACCAGAGAAAATTAAAGGAAGAGAAAATCAACCTAACTCCTAATGTCCCCAAGCCTCAGACACAACATAGCATGTGCAAAATATACTACCTGTTGGACTGTTTGCCGTCATTCAAGCACTATAAATTCATACTATTATCAAAGCCTCTGTATCCAGCAAAGAAAGGAAACTAACAGCATAATTTCAGTGAAACACAGTGAACTATAGAGATACTATAGAGATATTTAACTACACTTGAAAAACCTTAAGTGATTTAGATAAAAAGTCTGGTGGAGACTGAAGTGCAATAAGAAACATCAGCCAAATATTACAGATATCATGACAGAAACAGCTGCTCGGGATAGTAAGACTCCATTGGAAATAGGCACACTTTCAGTTGGAAAGGCTTCATGGTTCAGATAGCATTTGATACTGTGGCTATGTTCCATCCTTCTATCAAGATATGAATTCCTGTTGTCTACTTCCCTGGAATTAATTACACCCACTTTTTGGGTTAGCTACACAACAATCTGTCTCGCTCAAACACACACACACACATTCACAGTCACTCACACACACACACACACGAACTGTATATACTTACCAAAACCAAAAATCAAACCCAGTGTCACTGAGTCATTCTGACTTATAGCAACCCTACAGGACATAGTAGAACTGTCTCATCAAGTCTCCAAGGACGGCCGGACAGATTTGAACTGTCAACCTTCTGGTTAGCAGTTGTAGCACTTAACCACTATGTCAACATATTGTGTGTATATAAAAAGCAAACTGAAAGCAAACCCATTACCATCAAGTCAACTCTGACTCGTAGCAACCCTCAAAGACAGTAGAACTGCTCTTTAGAGTTTACAAGTAGAAGCTGGTGTTTCGAACAGCCAACCTTTGTCAAGCTCTTAAGTAATAGTCCAACTCTTAAGCACTGGGTCACCAGGATGGTTAAATACAGCTCAACCATTTGCCCATGAATTGATTCTCATGGTGATCCCATGTGTGGGAGAGAAGAATTGTGTTCCATATGGTTTTCAATTTGAAATGTATATTTCATAAATATACTATATATGTAAATTTATATTTACATTTATAAAATTTGAAATATCCATATGATGGAATAATACATAGGCATGAAAAATAAGAAAAAAGTTCTCTCAAAACTGATAGAGTAATGTAGCGATTTCCAGTACGTGTGTGTGTTTTGTGTGTCTAACCAGAAAAACAAAGTGCTACAGATAAAGAGAGACAGAGTGAGAAGATGAAAGAGGAGATCTGCTTATTCTTACAATGTGGAAACAACAGGGAGGACGAAATAGACACTAGCACAGTTTTGATTGCCTAGAGGGGATGTGTGGTAACATAGTGGAGAGGCTCACTTTTCTAAGTAAATCTTTTTCATGTAGCATTAACTTTTAGATACACATTAATTTTTTACATAATCAGAAATAAAATTCAATCAATGACGATCATCAGAAAACTAAAAGTGAATACAGAACTATATTAAATTAGTAACACACCCACAGGTAAGTGGAAAATTAGAACTAATCCAAATAATTTTCACTACATGGACTGTTCTTAAGAAATTGGAAATAACTACAAGGAAATCATAAATTTTAATTAGCAGTATTGATGTTTTTGTGGTATGGGGGTATCAATTTTGTAACTACTGTGCGTATGAACGATACAGAAAATGTGTAAATAGATTAATGTTATTGGCAGCAGGAATTCTCAGTTTGGGGAAAAGAATACAGAAGTGAAATGAGAGGATGAAAGAAAGAACCTTGGGCATTAGAATGAAACTTAAGGTTTAATTATGAACTCAGAAGTGTGTGTGTGTGTGTGTGTGTGTATTTCTTAGCTCTGTCTGCTGAAAGTAACAAGAAGTGGTGATAGCCCTGTAAAAGCAAACCTAATCTTGATTTTTAAATGTTGTCCACATCAACAGAATCAGAACTTCTTATAATGACTGATTTGAAGAGTCACAAGGAGAGTTCAAAAGTGAGTTTGGAACATCTTCTGGATTAAGTTAAATTACGTAAGTATTCAGAAATCGATAGAGACCTCAAAAACTTGCAATACTTCAGGGGACCATACAGCAGCCTTTCCCAGTGTACTTGTCCTAATGGGTGATCTGGCTTGGCTTGACCGTCTCTAATTACTTTCAACTCCCATCCCCAGGACTGCACTATGTGAATAACCTTTGCTACAGGGGTCTCTGAGCACCAGCCTACCTTCCTGAATTGCTTACAGTGAACACTTAACCGACAGGAAACCCATGCTTTCCTAACAAGCCCACTAACCAGAGTATAGGAAGACCTATGTTGATCTAATGTCACCCTTATACTTTCTGCTGTGCATCACAGCATGTGTACACTCAGAGAAAGCAAAGTCAATTTTTTGTCTTTACTGTCGTACCCTATGACTACCACGAATGGTTTCATTAAAATGAACTAGTTGTCATCATCATACTTTAGCATAAATATTTTATACATTTCTAAGTTTATCATTAGGATAGCTCCTGAAACAGGGTTTAAGACAGGTTTTTTTTTTTTTTAAGAAAGCTACTTTCAACTGAAAATGGTCTTCTAATTTATAATAAAGCAATAGCAATTGTTGTTAAGGTTTCACTAATCATTAAGACAGTTATCATATTATTTTCAGAAACAACACATTTGTAATAGTGACCAATGATTAACTTTACAAGGATACCGTTTCTGAGAAACAATATGACTGGAATACATGGACGAAATCTTTTATAGTTGGTCTTCTGTGGAACCAGTAAATAAATTTTAAAAAAAAAAAAAAAATCAGGCTAATCACAAGCAATTTATTCCTTACAATAAGAGACTCCCCTATTTGTTGTTCTTAAATTAGCTAATTTGCTTCATCTCTGTGAAAGCCGGTTACAAGCCTGTTTTTTCTCCACGTTTTCTCCACACTGTCTGCATGGTGCTTTCCTTGGAGTTTAATAAATGCTTTTTGAGTTGAAATGAATATGATCCCCTTTATTCTAAGCCTATAAAATTCTCTTAAGATTTTGGTTTTACAAATATGTACCATCATTTTCAAAACATTTCTGTGAAAAATTTTTTTCATTAAACACAATCAATAAAAACATACTGTCTTGCAAATATCAATATTGCAACGTCTCAATTTCAGATACCTTGCCCTTATAGTTTACCGGTTTTATTTAGTGCTAGGTAATATCTAAAATATTTTTATAGCAACACTTTTAAATGTAAAGTTTTACTACATAAAAGATGTTCTTGAAAGGTAAAAGTGTTCAGTAAAAAATCAGGAAGCTACTTCACTGACTTAGTTATTTAAAGGTGCAAGACCATTTGTGAAGGACACATACTCAGTTTTTAAACCATACAGATATAATATTTAAATATAATATGTCTTTACATGTTAGATGTTCATTTATTTAGACTTTTTAACAATCATCCTATTGTTTTTAAGATAAAAGCATAGGCCAAGCCAGCCAAGTGCCGTCGAGTTGGATCCGACTCATGAGAGATTAAATTACAAGATTTCTATATGGTCAATATATTAAACCGTGTCTTTAATAATCAACCAAGGCTAATAGTTTTATTATGGAAGGTTTCATGATTTTTATCAGTCTTAAAGGTTAAGTCAAGAGTAGCATGCTATTGCATTAATAGTTTAAAAGAGAAACATAAGTAATTATATTTGTTATAGTTTATTTCTTCCACAGTTATATACATAAACAGGCCATACTTTAGACTGATTTGATTTGATAAATGTTAGATTTTTATCACAATAGAAGAACTGCTCTGGTATTTGAATGAAAAAAATGTACATTTTCCTTCATTTCTATGAACCCCTAGAAAAAATATAATAAAATTGGGGTCAGAATATATACTTAAATCTAGGAAATATATTTTCTTCTATGACATAAATAGAATGTTGATGCCTTATTCATTGAACAGTGGAACCATGCAGCTCTTTATGGGGAGGTTATAAGCCAAAATCCAAGCCCACTGCCGTCTAGCTGATTCCAACTCACAGCAACCCTGTAGACAGAGTAGAACTGCTTCAGAGAGGTTCCAAGTGTCTGGTAGATTTGAACTGCCAACGTTATGGTTAGCAGCTGTAGCACTTCACCACTATGCCACCAGGGTTTCCATCTTGAAGTTAAAAGAAACATCTACTTTGACACATAACAAGGTAGGTGATCATTTCGAATGATTAATCTTAAAAAAACAAGCTTCCAGCAAACATGAGTTTATAGACTCTTAAATCACTTTTGGTGGCTGAAAACATGATTTGAACATTACAAATGAAATTTCAAAGTATTGATAAGGTAACTAAAAAACAGTTTCCCTGGCCTAGACTTTCAGTGATATAAACATGACAGACTTGTTGTCAGGTGCCATTGAGTTGGTTCTGACTCATAACAACCCTGTGAACAACAGAATAAAACACTCCCTGGTCTTGCATCATGTCTACAATCGTTATTAGGCTTAAGTCCATTGTTGCGGCGACTATGTCAGTCCATCTCATTGAGGATCTTCCTCTTTTTCACTGTCCCTCCACTCTACCATGTGTGATGCCCTTCTCTAGGGGCTGATCCTTCCTGACAACATGTCCAAAATATACAAGATGCAGTCTTGCCATCTTTGCTTCCAAGGAACACTATGGTTGTACTTCTTCCAGAACAGATCTGTTGGTTCTTTTGGCAGTCATGGGACATTCAATATTCTTCTCCAACACCACAAATCAAAGACATCAATCTTTCTTCTGTCTTCTTTGTTCATTGTTCACCTTTTGCATCCATATGATGCAACTGAAAATACCATGACTTGGGTCAGGCACTCTTTAGTCTTCAAGGCGACATAGTTACTTTGAAACACTTTAAAGAGATCCTTTGCAGCAAATTGTCCTAGTGCAATGAGTCTTTGATTTCTCGACTGCTGTTTCCATGGGCAGTGATTGCAGACCCAAGTAGAATGAAATCCTTGACAACCTCAATCCTTTCTCCATTTATGATAGTGTTGCTTATTGGTCCATTTGTGAGGATTTTTGTTTTCTTGAAGCTGAGGTGCAATCCATATTGACGGCTGTGGTCTTTGATCTTCATCATTAGCTTTTTCAAATCTTCTGTACTTCCAGCAAGTAAAGTGTTGTCTGCATAGTGCAGGTTGTTAATGATTCATCCTCCAATTCTGATGCTTTGTTCTTAGTCATATAATCCAACTTCTCATTTTATTTGCTCAGCATACAGATTAAAAAGGTATGGTGAAAGGATACAATCATGGCACACACCTTTCCTGACTTTAAACCATGCAGTGTGCCCTTGTTCTGTTCGCATGACTGCCTGTTGATCCATATACAGATTCCTTAAGACCACAATTAGCTGTTCTGGAATTCCCATTCTCCACAATATTAGCCATAATTTAGTATGATCCACACAGCTGAATGCCTTTGCATAGTCAATGAAACACAAGTAAACATCTTTCTGATATTCTCGGCTTTCAGTCAAGATCCATCTGGTATCAGTCAAGATCCATCTGATATCCTTGGTTCCATGTCCTCTTCTAAATCCAGTTTCAATTTTTGGCAGATCCTTGTCAATATACTGTTGTGGTTGCTTTGGAATGATCTTGAGCAAAATTTTACTTCCATGTGATATTAACGATATTGTTAGGTAATTTCAGCACTTGGTTGGATCATCTTTCTTTGGAATGGGTGTAAATATGGATCTCTTCTAGTCAGTTAGCCAGGTAGCTGTCCTCCAAATTTCTTGGCATCGATAGGCAAGCACTTCCAGAACTGCATCTGTTTGTTGAAATATCTCAGTTGATAGTCCATCAATTCCTGGAGCCTTGTTTTTTGCCAAGGCCTTCAGTGCAACTTTGACTTCCTCCTTCAGTATTGTTGGTTCCTGGTCGTATGCTATGTCTTAAAATTGCTGGATATCAATTAGTTCTTTCTGGTATAATGACTTTGTCAATTCCTTCCATCTTCTTTTGATGCTTCCTGAGTCATGTAATAGATTCCCTGTGGCATCCTTCACTATTGCAACTCAAGGCTTGAATTTTTCTTTGGCACTTTCAGCTTGAGAAATGCACAACTTGTTCTTTCCTTCTGGTTTTCTATTTCCAGCTCTTTACACATGTTATTATAGTATTTTCTCTTGTCTTCTCAAGCTGCTCTTTGAAATCTTCAGTTTAGGTCTTTTACTTCACTATCCCTTCCTTTAGCATTAGCTGCTTGACCTTCAAGAGCAAGTTTCAGAGTCTGTTCTGACATCCAGTTTGGTCTTTGCTTTCTTTCCTGTCTTTGTAATGACCTCTTGATCTCTTCATGGATGATGTCTTTTATGTCATTCCACAATTCATCTGGTGTTAGGTCATTAGTGATCAACACATCAAATCTGTTCTTGAGATGATCTGTCAACTCAGAAGGAATAGACACAAGGTCATACTTTGGCTCTCGTAGACTTGATCTAATTTTCTTCAGTTTCAATTTGAGTTTGCATTATGAGCAATTGATGGTCTGTGCCACAGTCAGCATCTGGTCTTGTTCCAACTGCTGATATGGAGCTTTTCCATCACCTTTTTCCACAGATAGAGTCTATTTCGTTCCTGTGTGAGGTCCATATGTACAGTTGCGATTTTTGTTGGTTAAGAAAGGTGTTTGTCATGAAGTCATTAGGCTTGCAAAGTTCTATCATGCATCAGTCTTTTCCCAGGGAGCGTCTTGGCACAGGAACCTCAGGTCTGAAGGACATGCTCTTCTCTCAGTGCTGCTTTTTTGATGGTGTGAGGTTCCCCGTTCTCTGCTTGCTTCCCTTCCTTTTATCTCTTGCAAGGTGAAAGGATTAAGGGTGAGGCAAACGATACTGCAGGGAAGCTCCCTTTACAGTGGAGCAGGGAGGTGATCTTATAAAGGGATTTACAGTCCCACCCTAATCCTTTAACATACAACATAGGAAAATCACAAAATGGAGGACAATCATAAAATACTGGGAGTCATGGCTCAGCCACCTGGCTACATACATTTGTGGGGGGGTGGGGAACATAATTCAATCCAAGACAATGGTCAATTCCACTTTGAGGAGGCAGCTCTTCCTCTGTCATCTTCTGAGTACCTTCAGTCATGGGGGGCTCACTATCTGGCACCATATCTGACAGTTTCCGGCTGCTATTCACAAGGTTCTACCTGGCCATTTCCTTTCAAAAGTCAACTGCTGGGTCCTTCTTCCTAGTCTGTCTGTCTTAGTCTGAAAGCCCAGTGGAAACTTGTCTACCATGAGTGACCCTGCGTCATAGCAACAAGGAAGCCTCCACTGACAAACAAGCAGATGCTGCTCACTCTATCTTTACTGTCCTTACCCGATGCTGTTACTCTTACCTGATGTTGTTCCCGTCTTACCTGATAGTGCTGCCTTCCTTACCTGATGCTATTACACTCTTTGCCAGATGCTGCTACCGTCCTTACCTAAAGCTGCTGTGCTCCTTACCCGATGCTGTTATCTGCCTCATCTGTTGCTGTTACCCTCCTTACCTGATGCTGTTACCCTCCTTACCTGATGCTGTTACCCTCCTTACCCTGCCTCCGTGAGTATTGATTGTGAATCCAAGCAAAATGAAATCCTTTATAACTTCACCATTTCTCCACTTGTTATGATGTTGCCCAGCTGTGAGGATTCTTATTTTCTATATGTTATGGTGTAATTCATACTGAAGGCTATGGTTTTTCTCCTTATTTATAGATAACTAGATGATAGATAAAATAAAATGGTATTATTCAAATGGTGAGGGAAAAATAGTATCAATTACCAATTATGTAATTAAGAAAAATACATTTCAGAACGCAGAAATGAACGTATTTCAGAAACTCCACCTGAAAGAATAATCATTATCGTTATAAAGAAAATATTAAATAGTTTTGATCAGGAAAAGTATCCCACACAGAAAGACTTAGATCCCAAAAGACTAAAGAACAACTAAAACGTTAAATGAGTTTATCTAACTTTCACCATATCTTTTCAGTGTATATGCTGAGCAAATAATCAGAGAAGCTAGAACATGTGAAGAAGAACAGGGCATCAGGATCAGAGAAATACTCATTAACAATCTGAATTGTGAAGATGATACAACCTTGCTTCTGACAATGAAGAAACTTTGAAGAAAGTACTGAAGACAAAAGACCATGGCCTTCAGTATGAATTAACTGCAACATATAGAAAATAAAAATCCTTACAGATGGACCAATAGTCAACATCATAAGAAATGGAGAAACGGGTGAAGTTGTTAAGGATTTCAGTTCACTTGGATCTACAATCAACACTTGTGGAAGCAGCAGTCAAGAAATCAAAAGAGGCATTACACTGGGAAAATCTGCTGCAAAAGACCTCTTTAAATTGCTGAAAAGCAAAGGCGTCACTTTGAAAACTAAGGTGCACCTGACCCAAACCATGGTGTTATTTGCCTCACATGCATGTAAAAGCTAAATAATGAATAACGAAGACAGAAAAATTGACATCTTTGAATTTGGGTGCTGGTGAAGAATATTGAATATACTAGTGTTACTATGAGTCAACATCAACTCAGCAGCACTGGGTATGGACTGCCAAAAGCATGAACATATCTGTCTTGAACAAATCTGTATGCGAAGAATGCTCCTTAGAAGCGAAGATGATGAGACTTTGTCTCGCATGCTTTGGACATACTGTCAGGAGGGACCAGTCCCTAGAGAAGGACATCATCTTTGGTAAAGAAGGGCTTCAATGAGAAAGACGGAGACCCTCAATAAGATGGAATTACACAGT
The DNA here is from genome assembly GCA_028571685.1 of Heterohyrax brucei. Taxonomy (NCBI): domain Eukaryota; kingdom Metazoa; phylum Chordata; class Mammalia; order Hyracoidea; family Procaviidae; genus Heterohyrax; species Heterohyrax brucei. The sequence continues at coordinate 56,648,801 of CM053145.1, read as the reverse complement.
GGCTACAACGGACTTAAGCATAGCAAAGATTACAAAGATGGTGCAGGACTGGGCAGTGTGTTGTTCTGCCTTACACAGGGTCTCTCTACAAGTTGGAGACAATCTGATGGAACCTGACAACCACAACATCTAACTGAATACTGAATTGATTATATAAAACAATAAAAAAGAAAATGAAAAGCACATAGACTGAGAAAGGTTAACTGAAATTAAAATTAACATTCATAGGAAATTCCTTTATCAAGGAAGGGGAAAAGAAGATAAAAGTGATGAGTAGCATCAGATTTCAGCAAGTCAAAATTTATATTTTAGTTAAGTATAACCCTAAACATTAATAAAAGGGTATAAAATTTCATAGTTAATTTTTTTTTAAATTATGGAGTTATTAGAAATGAATTACTGCTAAGAAAACAAGAAAAAATGATAAACACATAGAATGCATATAAAAACATCTTACAGTAGATTTAAATCATATAGCATTTGGAATTGCACTAAATATAAACAAGTTACATGATCTAGCTAATAGAAAAAAAGATGATCAGATTGAATAAATAATATAAAACCAACTACATGCTTTTTATGTATGATTTATCTAAAACATGTGGGTAGAAGACCCACCCACCCCATGTTAGAACACAGTTTTTTGAATATTCAGACAAAGGACACTTCCTAAGCTTATTAACACAGGTCATATATAATACATACATGCTATGACTAACCTGGAGTCCCTGGATGGTGCAAATGGTTGAGCATAGTTACTAGCCTAGAAATTCGTGGTTTGAATCCACCCAGGGACTCTTCAGAACATAGGCCTGGTGATTCACTGCTTCCAAAAGGTAACAACCCTGAAAACCTTCTAAAGTCTTTGTACTCTTGCATAAATGATTGTTAATCGATTTGATGACAGCTATCAACAAAAACACAGGCTTGAATTATTAGTACAAGTATGACTGAAAATGACAAAATTTGGACCTTAAAATACTTGGGTACTGTACTCAAGTTCCCAGAGTGTCCATAGAAGAAAGGAGAGTTACAGGTTACGGAATGTCTGAAAATTTTCATTTTATTTTTGTGAATTCTTAAATCAATACACTGTACATGCAGGGACATGGGAAAAGAAAAATATTAATCCATTCTGAGAATTTGCCATGCACTATCCAGAGTATCTTCAGACACCTTTGTGTCCTACCCACAAGAGGGGCTTTTCAGCAGCGCTCATCTGACAAATTAGTTTTGGTTCTTGAAAGTTCACTCAAAGGACCACAGAAGAGGCCTGGAGATCTATTTGTGAAAAAACACCATTGAAAATCCTGAACAACACAGTTCTCCTGAATGTTAATAGGTCAACACTAGTTGTCATAGACTAGAGGTCAACTATTAGTTTGTTTTTAAACTTGTTTATTTGAATTTAGAGCCTCCCTTCTAATTCTGCTGATTTCTGTCAACTTCCCTTCTTACATTCCCTTTGCTCTGTTCCAGAGCTGAGAGGTATTGATTCTATTCAGTCAAGCTCTTGCTTTTTCTTTTTTTTTTTTTTCACACCAAAAAAAATAAGGTTCTGACATCAATGATCCATGAGATTATAACTTCCTTGAAAAGTTTGCGGATCAAGAGACGCCCGAGCTTCTGATGCCCAGTTCAGTTTGCTATCTCTTTTCTCTGTCTCTTGATTCCTCAACTATCAGGAACACATTCCCTCTTCTCCCAAACTTCTGTCTCATCTAAGGCAGATAAGGCCACACCCAGGTCAGCTTCCAACTGAAACTTGCCTGTTGAGGAATTTTCACATTAAAGTATATCTGATCTTCCTTTGCTAAGAGGAATTCCTTATTTATTGGTAAGAGAACAGTATTTTTTCCCACTTTTTGTTATTTTCCTTTAATCTTTCCCTTAGTAGAGATATTTAATAGTTTTTAAATTAGAAATTGGAAAAAAATGCATTTTTTTTTCTAAATGGGCACATATCTACATACATTTAATGAATATAAAATAGAGAACTAATTCAGTATCGTAAATGAGGTTCTTTAAACATGCTAAAGTACTAATTGCTCTCTCATACAACCTTAGTCAGATACCACGTGATTTAACTTTTAGGTACTCAAAAGTAACCAACATTCTATGTACCAGTTAGGACCAGTGATTCTATGTGAATTAATTAAATTCCAGCAATTATACTGTTCTCATGTTATTAGTGAAAAGTCAGATTTAGTAAATTTGAACATATCATACCACTATTAAATGCAATAACCTGGAGCAGAAGCTCAGTCTATCTGACTTTAAGGTGGATGTTCTTTCCAAATAATGTTGTCTTGGGAAAATGAAAACTTTTTAAAAGATTGCTACATAGTATGAAACTTTTAATGTCTGTAGCAGAAACAAAAGTGAACAAAGTGTATCATGATAAAGAGTTTAATTCTATAAATTCAATGTTTCCTCTCAACATAAAAAACAGTGTTTTGAAGGGTGTAACTTAATAATATGGTTCTAGTTATTTCCACATGTTAATTTATTTTAAGGTATGTTAAACTATTCCAAAATTCACCAACTTTATTTTGTAGGGAATTTGAATTGGTTTTTATATTTCAAAATTTTAAGCAATGTAAATTCTAATATTAATCTAAAGAGAATATATAAGGGAGGCTCATCTTTCCTGTGGAAAACTCAAAATCCAATCACTATCAGAAGTCTAAACCTCTAAGAAATGCCTTGTCACTGGAATGAACTCCTCCCTACATTCCATCTTTTCACCCTTCCTCTGTCTCTCAAGTCTTTCCACTTTCTCTGAATTTGCACATAAACAGCTAAACAAGAGTGGTGAAAATCAGGGGTCCCTTCAACGGGTCCCTGACAACTGGATTCATTTACATAGTTACCAGGAACCCAAGTGGGCCCTCAGCTCTCTTCCGGCAAATGTGCTGCATTTCCCAGGGGATTTATTCTCCCATTCTCCAAGAGGACTGTTCTACACTTATTCTTCTGTTAACAAGCCTAAGATCTTCACTCCTCATTGTGAGTTGATGAAGTCACTTCCTAATTCATTGAGAAAATATAGCAGCCTACTTATCAGTAACTGGATGTATTCATTTAGAATCTCCCTTCTGTCTTGATAGGAACCCTGGTGGCACAGCAGTTAAGAGATACAACTGTTTGTCAAAAGGTTTACAGTTAAAATCTACTAGCTGCTCTTTGGAAACCCTATGAGACAGTTCTACTTTGTCCTATAGTGTCCTATTGACTTCTATGAGTCAGATTCAAGGGAAACACGATTGGCTTTCTATTTTTTTTTTCCTTTGGTCCTGATAAAAGGGACTCATTGTGGCCTATAACACTGAATATTTTGCATACCGTTCTTATTCCACATTATGTTTCTGCAATGTATTCATAATGATAACACAGACAGTGCTGGTTTATTCTTTTACTGAAATAATTCTTTTACTGAATAAATATACATTTGTTTATCCATACACTTGCTCTTTTGCTTTGTTTCCATTTTCCACAATGTTAATAGTGCTGCAGTCAATATCCTTGTAATTGTCTCCTTGTCGTCCTATGGGAAAGTTTCTCTGAGTATAGATTTCTAGAAGTGGAGTTGCTGTATTACAGAATATTCATATTTTTAAAGCTTTAATTAGGTAGGGACAAATTGCCCTCCAAAGTGGTTTTAGCAATTTACAAACCCAATAGTAATGCAAATGACTTCTAATTTTTTACACATTATGTTCAGCATTGGTAAAGAAACACATTATCAGACTTTAATGTTTCAGACCTGACAGATGTGAAAAGCTGTTCCTAGTTCTAATTTTAGTTTCTCTCATTATTTGTGATGTGGAGTATCTTCTCATATGTTTATTAGCTATTCAGATTTTCTCATCTTTGAATAGCATATATTTTTTGCCAATTTTTCCCCTTGAAATTTTAAGTTTTACACTATTTAAATTGTAAAATGTGTTATGCAGAAAATATGTAAAATGCAGATACACATCATAACAAATTATTGTAAAAAAAAGTTTTTGTGCATTTTGTAGTCTCATTTGATTTTATATATTTTTGTAAATAAAACTACTCAGTAAGAATTATTTTTGTTTCTAGTACTTCTTAGCATAATACTTGAAAAATTAATCCTAGTAATTGTATGTAGATCTAGTTCACACATTTTTGTTGCTATTAAGCTGTTCCCTTGCATGAATATACCATTATTTGTTCATTTTATTCCTGATTTAATTTTTTTTCTGCTTCATATATTATGAACAATTATATTACAACAGGTATTACAAAAAGTCTTGTATCTAGAAACCCCGGTGGCACAGTGGTTGAGCGCTACAGTGGCTAACCAAGAAGTTGGCACTTCGAATGTACCAGGCATTCCTTGGAAACTCTTAGGCAGAGCTGTCTGTCTTATAGCGCTGCTATGAGGCAGAATTGACTCAGCAACCACAGAATTTTCTATTGTTGTTGTTTTGGTTGTTGTATTGTTTGGTTTTCGTATTTTGTGTACAAATTAACGTGCTTCTCCATTATAAATGTTTATGGTGAAATTGCTGAATCAGAATATATAAAGCTTTTTAATTCCTCAGTGGATCTGACTCGACGGCACTTGGCAGTCTTTTTCCTATTTTTGTTTTTATTTGCCTTTTTTTTTTAAAGTACGACTCATATATATTTATAAATGTATAAATATATATATTTTTCACTGCTAGTATAGTTCCACTTTAAATCAGCTTCTTCCCAGCTCAATGTTGTGGAACTTTGTACTTTGGTAGACTTTTGGATTTGTGGTCGTATCTAATTGTTTTACTTTGAACTGCAGTAATTAATAATTTGATGAAATATATGTATGCTAATATATCCTCTTTTCTAGCTTATTGATGAACTTTTTTTATATGGCTATATTTCAACTCTAAAAATGCTATGAATGTAATCCTGTTTCTAGTTATGACTAATTTGGATTACAAGAAGTAAGACTTCAATAAGGATAGTTTCTATTTCAATCTTATCCTACAGTATGCTTCTTCAAAGTTCTCGTTCCAAGCTAGATTCTTTACTTTGGTGAGAGGAGAACTCCGCCTTTCTTCCTTCAGTCTTACAAAGCCACCGAATTTTCAGTTTGGCCTCTCACTTGACTCTTCAGTTGATTACAGGCATAAAACATGATGTGCTGTTATTGGTGTTAGGTACCGTCGAGGCAGTTCCGACTCAGACACCCTATAGGTCAGGATAGAACTGCTCCGCAGAGCTTCCGAGGAGTGCCTGGTGGATTTGAATAGCCACCTTTTTAGTTAGCAGCTGTAGCACTTGACCGCTACGCACCAGGGTTTTTAAGTCCCACTAATTCCTGGTTTTTGACCTGGTAATTCTTCATCGTGCTATTAAAAAAACCGATGCGTTTAAAGACGATTTGAGTCTACTTTTATAATTGCCTTAAGCAGGGGTGTTGGCTCAAAGGCTAAACTCTAATTACTGCCAGCAGAAATCAGCTTGCTTTTTCGTTTTAATTATTTTTTGGTAATTTTTAGGAAGATTTTCACTTTCTACATGCTAAGTTTTCATTAACTACATTCCTACAGATACCTTTTCCAGGCCATTCATCTCATTCCACTTTGTTTATGGTGAATTTTTTCGGTTATACCTGATAATCTTGTACATACACCCATCTTCGTAACTATTTTTGTGTGTAATTTGTTAAAGTAACTTTTGTGTGTATCTTGCATTTGTTGTTTTGTGTTTTCTGAATCATGGCAAACCTTTTTTTTCTACTCTCTATAAAAGTTTAAAAGGTTGGCTGTTAAGTGTTTCGGTTCTGATTACCAATTTCATTTTATCTAAAAACAACATATATATATGTGTATATATATATATATATATATGTAATTTATCTAAGTTTAACTAAGAAACCCTAGTGACATAGTGGGTTAAGTGCTACATCTGCTAACCAAAAGGTAGGCAGTTCAAATCTGCCAGATGCTCCTTGTAGACTGCATGGGGCAGTTCTACTTTGACCTTTAGGGTGCCTATGAGTCGGACAAGACTTGATGGCAGCGGGATTGAGAAGTTTAACTAATTTAGTCAACTAAATTACTTTAAATTATTTTAGTTAACTAAATTATTTTAAAATTTATTAATGATCAAGGGAATACCTACTAGCTACAGTACACTTCAACTATGATGACATCATGTGTATCAAAACTGTGTGTCAGAAATAGATCAGCAGGCTTTTATTCCAAAGTGTCCCTCCGTGGACTGGAATCCCTCACAGTTAGCAGCTGAGTGTGTTAATAGCTTACAACACTCAAGGAATCCATCAAGGGGGTGCCCACAGCCGTCAAGTCTATTCTGACTCAAAGCAATCCTAAAAACAGAGTATAACTACCCTAATGAGCTTCCCAGGAGTGACTAACGGATTTGAACTGCCAAATTTTGGGTTAGCAGACATAGCACTTAAACCATCAAGGGAGTGCTTTCAGGAAAATAAATGGAGTGAGGGGAACAGAAAGGGCAAGGGATGCCACATCCCTTAGAAATATACTTTAAAATACAATTTCTTATGTCCCACATTCTGGGGCACAGAAGGCAATTCTGAGGAACGAGGTTCGTTTACCTGAGGGCAGTTTTCAGAAGATTTTTGTAGCTGCGACTTAGCAGTCAAAATTAGAAGCAGAGTGTAAATGAACACACCAACTTCATAAAGGATATCCCAGGCTGAGTGCAAATAGCATTTACTACTCTAATATTATACTGAATAATTTCATCTATGATCATGCTATAGTTCTATTTTTTTGTGTTTATATTTGTCCAATTATTTTAAAATATGTATTAAGTATAAACATTCATATTTCTTTTGTAATATCTCACCTTAGACATTTCTTATACTATGAAAGTATTTTTACTTTGTAACGTTTATCATTTTAATGCATTAGAATTCTATTATTTTTTATATTGATGTCATTTTCAGCCAGCTGATTACATGTTCTTAGATCATATTTTGTTCTTTATGTTCATTATGTCATATTTATGTTCTTTAGATCATATTCTGAAAAAATAGACATTTCTTCTTTGTAATGTTTATAAATTTTAATCCTTTAAAATATCATAGTCATTTTAATATTTTAAGTATATTAATATGATGCATGGATGTTTCTGGTACTCTATCAAATTGCATAAGTTGTTCTTTATTTCTAATTTGCTAATAGTATCCTTAATAGATTAGTATTAAATTTTACTGAATGCATTTTGGGTCTTTAATGAGATCACATTTTTATCTCTGAATCTGTTAAAGAAATAAAATGTAGGAATAGATCTCTGGTGTGATGCTATTCTGTATTCCCGTAATAAATCCTTTTTGCAGTCTCATATACAATATATTTTATTTGTGGTGGTGTTAGTACAAGAAATATTCAATTTAGAATTTTCCTTTACATATATAGTAGCACTTTTCTGCCTGTCTTGTAATGTTTGCCTTTTCATATTGCACTAACATTGTGCTGAATTTTCAAGAACCACTCAAATAAGTAGTCACGGAGGCAGAGTACTGAACTTGCTAGCATCCATGTCCCATTCAGCTGGATCCCATGAGACCATACATTTCAGATTTAGTCACAATAATGTATCAAGACTTACCAGACATACCCACCAACAGTATACTTGGCATCTGATTGCCACAAATCCTATGATAGTGTCAGCACAACAGGTCTGAACAAGACGAACTGTACCTCACGCGTCGAGAGGACAAAGGTGGACAGTTACAAACTCATTGTCAGTTCTTTCTTTTCCACGTCTCTTGGTTATGCCACCCTCAAAAAAGGAGCAGAGTATCATTAGCTTTTTTTTTTTGAATTTCTGATTTTATAACACATTATGAGAATTATGTTTTTTGTTCAGTCACCTTGAAAGGACCCCCAACAGGGGAGACCCCTTCTCAAGTCACAGGTGACGGCGCAACCCCAATCAGTCACGGAGTCTGCAGCTTGATGCAACAGCAAGAGGTTTTTATTCCAGCGCGCTGGGGCTCAATCCATACGCTTGTCAGAGAAGAGGGAATGGGCCCCGAGCAAGAGAAGTACAGAGTATATAAAGGCAGGGTCTTACATTCTTGAGGGAGGTGGGCTTGGGGAAGTTCCCGCGTGGGGTTGGTTTGTATTAGCTCAGGGCTAAGGCGGATATTTCAGGTGCATTTACTTCCTGGTATTTCTGAAACTAGCCTTTTTGGGTAAGTTCCTTCTTGTTATTCCCCAAACCAGCCTTTTTGGGTAAGTTCCTGGAACTCTGAAGGGGGATTGGTTCTATATTGTCCTGTTGTTTCTAAAACTAGTTCTTGTGGTTAGGGAAGTGGCCCTTCCCGTTTTCGTTCAACAGTCAGGAATGTATGGCCCTTTCCTCTTTCGTCAGGGGCAGTTTCAACAATCAGGAATGCATGGCCCAGTGCTCGAGAAGGAAGTTTGCTAAGAGACTCTTTGTTTTTTTGACCAAAGGTTTTCTTACAAAAGTTTTTCCCTAACAACCTGAGTAAAATATGATTACCTGTTTCCTCTTACAAATAAAATTTGAAATATAATTTGACCCTAAAATTATTTAAAAAATGTATTTTTAACTTTGTAATTTGCTTGAAAGTTTGCTAAAATTCTCTTAAAATACACCTGATACCAAAAATCACAACCCTACATCGAGCATTCTTTTTTCTCTATTTCTACCAATTCGAGTTTTCTCTAAATAAGTTATACACATATTTTCTGTTTCTTACTGAGTTCCATATTCATAGACTGGCTTACAAAGGTAGGTTTCCCATTTTATAAAGTATTTTTCGTTATGATCAAGTCAGCTTGGCATCATGTTGAACACAATGAAACACTGCCTGGTAATGCTCTGTCTTCATGATTGCTGTTGGTGTGCTTGAGTTCAATGCTGCAGCCACTGCATTATTCTGAGTAATTTCTGTTATAGTGGGCTCATCTTCCATACTTGTATCTGAAAACATTCTTTTGGGACTCATAGAGTTTTCATTGGCTATATTTGGAAGCAGATCTGTAGGCCTTTCTTTTCTCTGTCTTCGTCTGAAAGTAGGAATCAGTGAGTGGTACAAATGTTAATAGATCCACTACAAGCTGAAAGATAGCAGCTCAGAATCAATCAGAGGTGCCTTGTAGTTGACTCCAGTTTGTAAGCCTGCACGACAGAGTAGAACTACTCCATAGGGTTTCCAAGGAGTGGCTGGTGGATTTGAACTGACAGTTTTCTTAGTAACTTGAGCTCGTAACTACTTACCCATCAGTCTTCCATAGAGCTAAGAGTATTTTAAGTGATTAAGAGCTTGAGTTGCTAAGAAAATATGTATAATGAATGAATGAATGTAAAATAAAGAATAAATCTAAAGTAAAATGCTGACAATTATGTGAAAAGATATATTTAAAATATTAAGAGGGGAAAATAAATGCTTCTGTATTTTAACATTAAAACGATGTTTAATCTAAAAATTTTAAGTCTGTAAAATAGTCCTTCTTAAATCATGACCTATGGTCAGCGGTTATTACAATATTACTCACGGACTTAATAAAATGCTAAATCCTGTATTTACCTTTTATTTATGCAGTTAGAATCTCCCATTATGAGAACCACCACCATGTTTACATATATTTATTTTGTATAGTCTACAAGGAAACAGGTCTTCTTTTATAGCTCATAAACCTTAAATATTTAATTGAATTTCATTAGATGAAGTGTAACAAATTCAAATTGTCAAATATCACCACCATGTTTACATATATTTATTTTGTATAGTCTACAAGGAAACAGATCTTCTTTTATAGCTCATAAACCTTAAATATTTAATTGATGAATTAGATGAAATGTAACAAATTCAAATTGTCAAATATTTAAAAGCTTACTTTAAATACTTGTTCCAGAAAATTGCATAATACTATCACATTCCATCCCAACTTCTTTGATAAGTGATACATTCTTCTGATCTTCCTATCTCAGTGTCTCTTGTTTAGAAGTCAGAAATTTGACTTTTTCAATAATCCTGAGAATGGGTTTAACCCTGAGGATTGAGATGTAGATAATTCCAATTTAAGACAAGGTTGCCTTCTGATGACTCTCGTGTAAATTGGTTCTAACCTAAATCAAATACCTCATTTTTTTTTTTTTTTGGTTTTCATTGTTATTACATTTTATTATCTGTTTCTTTATAAATCATGGTACTGAACATCTGCAAATGAACATGAGAATAATAACATCAGCAAATAACTTGTTTTAACATTGTATGCAGTACATATAACTAACCATAAAGTGTACCAATGAAACCAGACAGTAGTAAGCCCACTTCATCAGTATTGGAATCTAAGTACAATACTACCTGTATTGTTGTTTGGGAAATACAGATAAACGCACTCTCCCCTGGGCTAATCTGTTCTTCTATTCAGCCAGTAAGAAAAACACTGACACTTTAGCTAAATCTTTCTGCTGCCTTTTTTTCCTGATTATGATAGGTCTACACGCCTAGCTGGAATTCAGCAATGAAACTACACCCTGTGACTTTTTCCTCACAATTTCTTTTATTTGGAAACAGATAAAAAAAAAAAAAAGGCTGGCATTTTCTTTTACGGCTTTGCTAAGATTTCCTACTGATGTTTTGGTTTATTTGTCTGATTTTCCTGGTGATTCTTGAACAAAATAAATTTTAACTGTAGTATTTGGATTACTCAGACAGCCGTCTGCTGCTGTGGCATTCCAGTGATGGGGCTTTCCTGAGGAAATTGTGTTTTTCTTATATCAGTAGAATGATTTGAGTGACTGGCCTTGTTCAATCCTCACTCTTTTGTTCCTCTGTGTTGGTATCAGTTCAGGTAAAATGGACAGAGGGAGGCTAAGTGTCATTCTTACTTAGTTTAATATGATCTACTTGCTTCTGACTTCTTATGTTTAAAGCTCATGTTGGTTTGTCTTTCAAAGAGTGCAAACTAGGCATAAAATATTAAATGACTCAATTCCCTGATGAGTTCTGAAATGTTATGAGCCTCAACCAAAATACAATAGGAAGCATTTCTTGATTTATTTACAGTCTGGTTTTCCAGACCCTTGCTGTCAACGTCACCTAGAAGGAACCCAATAACTTTCCAAGGGGAACAACCTGCTTTCTTGGTTTTGATAGATTTGAGCTCAGCAATTTCAATAGTCACTGAAATTGTTGGTACATAAACTCAAAAATAAACTATAAATGCATAGCTACCCTGCAAGACAGAGTAGAACTGCCCTAAAGATTAGAGTTCCCAAAGAAAGACTGGTGGATTCAAACTGCTGACCTTTGGTTAGGAGCTGTTGCTCTGAACCACTTCACTGCCAGGGTTTTCTGCTGGCACATAATAGGTGATGAATTTAAAAAATATAAGCTATTAATGATCATTACTTCCAGAAACAAGGAGCACAACACAGTTTCCTAAGGAGCCTGTTTGCGATCCTGGAGACTTCAAGGTATATGCCCTAGACTCTATAAAGAAGCAACACTGCTGTGTCTATTCTGCTTTGCCAGAAATTATGAAACCTACACAAGAAGAAAATAAATAAGCTCCAAACCGTAACAAAGTCACAGGGATTGTACAAGTTACCTGAATATCCACATTTTCTTGCATTGTTCCTGTTTTCATATTGTGTCTCATTTACATAAAATCATTGTTCACCAAGCAGTTCCAAATTTAAATATGGACAAAAAGCTTATGTGCCTATGACACCAACCCTTGGCCTTTTGAAATTATAAATGTCTTGCTAGGTAGAATAAGAAAATAAAAATATTTACACTGGTACAATCTAATTTCATTTATGGGTTAAATTTATAGATAAATCTGTCAGGAAGAGATAATGATTATTAAAAGTAAGTATTATAATACAATGCACAAAGGCAAACTGAAAGAACTTAAAGAAAAACATTCAAGCCTAGAGGTACGATATTGAGTATTTCTATGGGCAAATAATGGAATGACTCAGAAACCATCAGAAGAACAGAGACAGAGTACACAGAAATCAGTGTACTGAAAATAATTGGTTGACATTAAACCATTTCAGGTGGTAATTCACGATCAAGAAGCAAAGATGTAGAGGGAAGATGTCCAAGTTGCACTGAAGGCACTGGTGAAAAATAAGGCATAAAGAACTGATACAATACTAATTGAGATGTTTCAACAAATAGATGCAGTGCTGGGAGCACTCACTTGACTGCATCACAGTTTTTGGAAATGGCTACCTGGCAAGTGACTAGGAGAGATGCATTCATATGCCCATTCCAAAGAAAGGTGATCCAATGGAATGCTGAAATAAATGCATACAACCCACTGCTGTCGGGACGATACCAACTCATAGCAACTCTGTTGACAGGGTAGATATGGCCCATAGGGCTTCCAAGGAGTAGCTAGAGGATTTGAACTGTCAACCTTCTGGTTAGCATCCGTAGTATTTAAATACTGCACCACTGAGGGTTTCCTGAATGTGAATCCACAGTTCAAAATACCATGGCCTGGGTCAGGCATACTTTAGCCTTCAAAGTGATATATTTGCTTTTTAATATTTTAAAGAAGCCTTCTGCAGCAGATTTGCCCAGTGCAACATGTCATTTAATTTTCAGATTGCTGCTTCTGTGGGCATTGATTATGTATCCAAGTAAATGATTGAATACCATTGTTGTAGCAGCTGTTTGTTTAAAACAGTCCTAAAATTCCGTGTATGTCCAGGTTCTACAGGCTATGAACATATCATTTTCAGATATTTAATAGATGCCAAAGATTCTTTTTATATTTGTATATTTTAGAATTTATAATTTATTTACAGAATATATTTATATATTCTATTTATATATTTTATATTTTTTCAATAAAAATATTTGAAAATGGAATGACATTTTGATTAAAAATTGCGTGTTAAAAGTTGACGCTACTTTTATTTATACATGTAATAAGTAATTGTTTACATTTATTATAAGCACCCATTACTATGTAATGGCCTAGTTCTATTGTTTATAAGGTATATTATGTCTAAAATTTAATATTTTAAATTCCAATAATAACAATGTTCACCTATTCTTTATAAACACATCTCATTCCTTGGGTCTCCGTTATGTGAATTGGCCCCAGACTCAATAATATTCTGTGTTGCTACATACAGTTAAAATAAGTAAATTTACCTTTACCATATATACTATAAATAACAGGCTTATTCTCTTTTCTCTGTCACTGGAACCATCCTTAATTTTCTCGTGGCTTGTCTTCATCGCTCTCTTTCTGTAGCCCTCTCTGTGTCTCTTTGTCATTCCTCTCTTGTTCTGCACCAAACAACAAAATAAATACACCCACTTTATGCAGTTATATAATTTATGAGCTGGAGAGAATAGAAATGTCATCTTCTCCAAACCTGTAAGTGATACCTAAATCACCTTAAAACATACTTCATAACAAATCCAGGCTACTTATTGCTCTCAACTGTGTCTATATACTTAAGTATGTTATTTTCATCCAGAGTTTCCACCTACGTTTGCCCACTAGTAAAAGTTATTAAAAATTAGTAAAAAGTTAGTAAAAGTTATCAATAAACGATGTTGGTAAGTTGGCATTCTTCTACATTAAGTTTCCTTTGTGATTATTTTAATCTAAGAATTATTCTTAAAACTTCATTTCCTAGAGAAAACTTACTTGTCTCTGGAAAACAATTGGCATTCCTAAGATTGCAAGTGTTCTTTTATAATAATAAAGTCTCCTCTAGCACTGATCTGTCAGATTTGGTAAACATCATTTACTGAGTTAAACCTGTTGCCTTGCCCCTTTTTGGTTCCCGGATACTCTTCTATTTAGCAGCAGTCTAGAGTAGAGAGAAACATAATCTGAAACTGACCTCATATGAGGCAAAACAGCATTCATGAGTTTTAGTTGCACTGTAGTTATAAAATCACAGATCCATAAGTAAGCTTCTTACATGTTTTTTAGGAAAACTTACCTAGGATCACTTTTTTCTCTAATCTAAATATTACAAAATAAAATGTCACTGTCATTTCAAAACAATAAAGAGTTCATTTTTCTTTCCATTCAAAATAGCGTAAACTCAATTTCAAATACAGTTACCTACAAGATTTCATTAAGAGCAACCACAAATGAGTTCATTCATCATTTTGTTTTAATACATAGTCCTCTCTCCGGGTGTTAGTTCAGGTGACAATTTTACAATTAAAGTCAATTTGAACATTTTTCTTCTGTGAGAAGGGAATTGTGAAAAATTAAATCAGCTAAACTTTATATGCCTTCACAACCGTGCAGCTGCACTCTAGATGGCTAATTCCTACTGATTTCAAAAAGCAGTCAGTTTAAGGAAATGCTCTGCAGGCATGCCGTGACTGAATGAGGGCAAAATGCCTGTGCAGTACTCGATTTAGAAAAGCAAATGTTAGAAGAAGATACATAGGGGAACCATAGAAATGGAGCATTTTCAAGCCCTATTTAAAAGCCAAAGAATAAAATAAAAACCTCAAATAGCACAAAACAAAACATCCTAATGCAATGGTAGAAACAACAGCATTCAAGGTGTTCACATGTCAGCGTTGTGTACAGATGATTGCCTCCAGCACAACAGAGTAAGTCCTTCCCTAGTCACTTCTGTTGAAAACAAAAATTATTTTTGTTAGCTAATTTTGAATATTATGCACAGAATTTTAAGGTACAACAATGCATTTGATGTCTGTCAGAAATAACTCATAATTACTGTTTTTGAGAAATGCTTTCTCTTTATAATTTCTCCTCTTTTAACAATATATCCCTGTGACACGGCTACTCCTTCAACAAATGTTGCACTGATTTTGTCTTATTCTTCACCTCACAGTTTATTCCCATTGTTCTCCTTACTGGCTCTGTTTCTTCATTACTATTTCTTTAACTCTAGTAATATGACTGAAGTATTTATTACTCTACTGTTATCTTGAGGTTACCCCTAGGATGGTGGAATCAACTTCCATTCCACCCAAAACTGGTTCAGATGTTTCAACTGATGACGTTACACAAATGCGAAAACTTACAAGAGAAGATACTTTCTGAGAAGAGCAGGACAAACAACCAAGCCAATCCATTTGGCTTGAGTGACATGAAGGTACCAATGACTTTGGTTTTTATTGTGGTTAGGAGTTACGGGTCTTGATCCCCCTGCTGAGCTAGTGTTCACGTGGTTTAATCTTCACCGTGGTGCCAAAAGAGGGAGCTAGGGCCCTTTCTTACAGACTTGTCCAGTGAGGGTCAAGAACAGAAATTAAAAACCCACTACATAATCGAATTGGGTCTGACTCACAGCGACCCTAAAGGTTAGGGTAGAACTGCCCCGTAGTTTTCCAAAGAGCACTGGCAGATTTGAACTACCAACCTTTTGGTTAGCAGTTGTCACACTTAACCTACTGTGCTACCAGAGTTTCCTAAAAGAGATACTTTAAAAAAATCTACTGTGGTCAAGCTGATTCCAACTCACAGCGATCCTATAGAACGGAGTAGAAATGCTCCAGGTGGGTTGACCGATTGAGGTTGCTTTGACGACTGCTCGCTAGCTTTTAAGATCTCAGATGCCACTCACCACAGTGGGATGTAGAACATTTTCTTAAAACAAACAAAAAAAATTATGATGTCAACTCACCTGCATGTCCCTTGATTCTGTGGTCCCCAAGCCCCTGCCCTACTACTCTTTTCTTTCAGGTGCTGGGTTATGTTTAACAAACCACTTAGCTTTTCATTTAGTAAAGCTATCCTGAGTAGTGGCTACATTTCAAAGTCAGAGTGACGTGTAACAGAGTACAGCAGATGAAGCAGCAGTTCTCAGGGATAAGGGGAGTTGAATAATAACGCCTTGAAGGGAGCTATCATATCCTACCCTTTCTCAACAATATGATCTAAATTTAAAATTTTCAAGGTTATTTTAATGTGTATGTGCGTTTATTAACTGTTTTTCTTATTCATTTTTCATTTTTTTTAGTTTGCTTTAAGTAAAATTTGCAGAGTAGATTAGTTTCTAATTAGTTAACGACCAGATTGTTTCAGGACATTGTTTGCCAACTCTACCACGTGTCAACACTTCGCTTCTCCACTGCAATTTCCCTGTTTCCATTCATCCACTTTTCCAGTTCTTCCTGCCTGTTCGCAGTTGATTTTGAGCAGGAGTGCCTTTTAATCCTGTATGAATGATTCAACTGTAAAACATGCTCCCCATGCGTGTCATTGTTGGCCCTGTCCAACCAAAATCTGCCTCGGAGTTTTTTGTGACTATAGATTTGTCTAACCTTAAACTGAAGGGTGAACCTCAGGAGTAGCTTTAGTACTGACTCAGAAGTTGTCTGGGGGCCATACTTTTGGAGTTTCTCCAGTCTCTGTTATAGGAGTAAGTATTACCATTTTTCTTCTTCTTTTTTTTTTTCTTTTGGTGTATGTGAGTTTGGTGAGTTTGAGTTTTGTTCTGCTTCCCACCCCACCCCCCAGCTCTGTCCAGGACCCTGGTAGTAACTGGGCATCACTTTGTCATTCTAGGCTTATCCTGGTAGAGGTTATAGTAGTTGTGGTCCATTAGTCCTTTAATCTTTTCCTTGTGTCTTTGGTTTTCTTCATTCTTGTTTGCTCCATCTGGGATGGAGCCGGTAGATGTATCTTACACGCCTGCTTTCAGACTTCCAAGACTCCAGGTGCTACTCCCTACAGCCAGATGTAGAATATTTTCTTTGTAGACTATGTTATGCCAGTTGAACTAGCTGTCCCCAGAGATCGTAGTCCCTAGCCTTCAGCCCAGTTCCCAGGGCATTTGGAAGTTTACATAAAGCTCCTGTGTCTTTGCCCTGGTCAGCCTGTGCTTTCCCAGTGCTCTCTACCTGTATACTGCCTAACCGTCACTAAAGTTAGCACGTATCTACTGTGTAGTTAGAGTTTTTCCCTCCTCAGTCCTCCTTTCACTTGTAACCATCAAATATTCTTTCTGTGTGGAAATATTTTTGTGTGTTTTTATAACAATGGCCTCATATCGTATTTTTGTGATTAGTTTACTTCACTCAACACAATCTCCTTCAAATCATTCATGTTGTGAGATGTTTCACTGATTCATAATTGTTTTTTATTATTGTATAATATTCCACTTGTGTTTAACTCCCATAGTTAGTTTCTCGGTTCATCTATCAATACGCATTTAGGTTGCTGCCATCTCTTTGCTCTTGTAAATAATGCTACAATGAGCATGAGTGTGCAAATATGTCTGTTTGTACAACTGCTCTTATTTCTCTAGGATATATTCCTGGGGTGATATGGCTGGATCATATGGCATTTCTCTTTCTAGCTTTTGAAGGAAGTGCCTCACCATTTTCCACAATAGTTGTACCATTTTGCATTTCCCAGTAAGCACGATCTATTATATTTTTAAGAAACACTTTGGTGTGTCTTTATAGCTTTGATAAAGATTTTCAAACATAAGACTTCTCAAAGATTTCAGCATATTATGGAATGCACTAAGCTGACTCAATGGCACTTGGCTTGGCTTTCGCAAATTGAACCTAAGTGAAGTGGTTAGAAGATAGAGATTTTAGTTCAGTTTTGACCTGCAGCACTGTCTCCTTGGCTTTTGATCTCCCTTTCTCTTTCTCATTTTCTAGTCTTTCTTTCATGTATGTATATAACACATACACACCTAGTTGCCATTAAGTTGATTCTAACTCATGGCAACCCCATCACACACCAGGTCATGATTTCTTTCCTTGCACAGTAGAAGAATTATACTAGAAGTTTAAAGCTCCTTTACAGTTTTAATAGTCTGTGTGCATTTGGCTTGGCTGGCATATAGAACAGGAATAAAAAATAAAAAGGAACACCGACTGTCAATGATGCCCAACAAGCACTGTATAACTTATCAGTCCCATTTTAATTTGAGAAAATTAAGTCTCAAACCATGTTTCTCCTGTCATATAATTAGTAAGTAGAAAAGATAAAATATGTTCCATGCCTATCATTCTACAATTTCAATGTTCCTTTTATTATAGTACTCTCTTTTCTCTTCCACAAGAATTTGCTTTTAATAACATCTTTTCATTATTGATTAGTTATCTGTCTTTTGTTATGAGCTAGAAATCATATAGGAGCAAAGAAAGTGGTCTAGTCCCTTCTGTCACAGATCTTACAAAGATTTATTTAGGAAGTAGATATTTATTCATCCAATTAGCTAGCTATATTGCTGTGTATCTATGTAAGTATTGACAGGCTTAGTCTTTAGTTACAGCTTGATAAATGCTATTTAAACAAAAAACAAACAAAACAAAAATGTGTGATTGCCACCAAGCCTGTTCCAACTCAAGGCAACTCTGTATGTGTTAAAGTAGAAGCATGCTCCACAGTGTTTTCAATGGTGGATTTTCTCAATGTTTGTTGCCAGGTCTTTCTTCTGAGGTGCTTCTTGGTAATTGGTCCTGTCATGGATTGAGTTGTGCTCCCCCCAAAAAACATGTGTAGCAGTTTGGCTGGGTCATGATCCTGGTATCGTATGATGTTCCTCCTTGTTGTAAATCCTGTTTCTGTGGTGTTAATATGATGTTAATGGACAGCAGTTGTGTTGGTGCAGGACTCAGTGTGTAAGATTGTATTGTGCCCCGAGGCAGTCTCTTGAGATATAAAGGAAAGAAGTTAGAGAGATTTAAGATCCTCATACAATGAAGAACTTGTGCCGGAAGTTGAGGATGTCCTTGGAAAGGACTTGGGTCCCTGCACCTCAGAACTTTCCAGTTCAGAGTGAGACTGACAATAGGGACCTTTCTCCAGATCCAGCAAAGAAAGCCTTCCCTTAGAGATGACACCCCAAATTTGGACATTCCGCCTACTGGACTGTGACAAAGTAAAATTTCTCTTTTTAATGTCGTCCACTTTGTGGTATTTCTGTTAGAGCAGTACCAGATGACCAAGAAGCAGGGGCGTAAAAGTCAATGAGTGCGTGGTGGGTTAATGGTTTCTGTTAGGTAGTCAATTAAAACTTATCACAAATGATGTTTCTGCTGAGATTTAAAAGAAGAATGAAAAACAAGGTACAGTTGCAATTAGGGAACATGCTTTCAGGTAGTGCTATAAAAATCCAAGACAGAAACAATACTTGAGGGTGTTCAAAGAACTGAAAGAAGCAGAGTATGTAAAACAGGGATTAAGAGGTAGAGTCATGTTAGAGTCTAAGAGAGGGCGTAGAGCAGAGACTGTTGCTAGTTGCCTTCAGACGTGCTCTCATTGTTTTGTAATGACAAAATGCTAGCATTTTCTTGGGACATCACTGCATTCTGCTACATTATGAATGATGAATTTCTGGTAGCCGTTTCAAGACATCAGACTGAGGGTCACACGTAAGAGACGACAGCGGGCTAATCTGGAATAAGCTCAAGTTGCTGATAAGTGTATCTGGCTGTCGTGTAAACCCTGCCTGACCTACCGTGGGTGACTTAAGGGAGAGCCAGAAACGTTTCTCTTCATTACAGGCACCAGTACTTTGGGATTTTCTGTTACCTGTGCACAAAACTAAGCTCATGTAATAAAAGTAGGCAGGAGTTAGAAAGAAAGAATTTGTAGATCATTCTAAAGGGTTTAGATTTTATTCTAAGGGAGAATGTTCTTGAAACTGTTTTCGTTTGTCTGTTTTCATCACTGATGATCAACATCTTCTGCATTGCTAAAAGATTATTGTCCCTTGTGTGTAAATACATACCCATTACCATGATGGATGTATAATCTTCCCCTAGATAATTTTATTAGATAACTTTGATATTTTTTAAAATCTTCCGATCTATATTACCCATTAGCAAAAACTAATTTTAAAATTAGAAGGAGAGAAGTCAAACATTTATCATAATTTTAGCTCATCATAATTCTGCTTTGTGGAGCATGCCACTTCATTTCCCCCCCCCCCACCAAATAAAATATGCCCGCTGCCGTTTGCGGAACAGGAAGACCAGATATCCAATAATGGTGGGTGTTGCCGTTCATTGATAAGGAGAGCTTGGTAAGTTCTTTAAAATTGGCTGTCAGAGTGCTTATTTTTTTATCAAGAGGTAAAAATATTCAGCTGATGTACATGACTCCTGAGAGACTAATAGCTTTTTGTGTATGAAAATGCTTTCTATAGTGCAATCGTCTATAAAAATGACCCACTTAGAACAAGTGGCCATAAAAAATTAGATATTGTCTTTTTAATTTTAATCTTTCAAATGATCTACTCTGAAAATGAGTAAATTCAGAAAAGTGTAGATGACTAAGGTCACCAAATGGATTTAGATTTCCTATCATTTTAACAAATTATAGACAGCTTTGGCAACTGTCACAGAATTTAATAGTTATTATGATATAATAACCTTCAGTGTTTACTGTGTTGAGATAGTATCAAAAATTATGTTGTGAATATAGTTAAAATCACAATAATGTAATGGCTTGAATTTACCAGTTTATTAAATGTTGCCAACTGTTTTCAGTTCCTTATCTTTCTAATCAATATTTCAGAATATAATTGCATTTTAAATTAATCCACTTGTGTGCTTTATTCTGCAACAAGTCAAACGTTATAACTACAATGACTGTCATTATGGGAGACTTAAATTTGAGGTACTGGGAGGAAAATGCAGCATCAACCAGAGCAGGGCACTGACAGCCGCCTTGGCAGCGGTGAGCTGACGGCAGACAGTTTACAGAAGATTATGTGAGCGGCTCCAGATGTTCTTTGATCTTCACTACTTCTCTCACTGATTGACAATCACAACTGAAAATAATTATTAGAGCCACTGCTTTAGTAATCTTCTAAAGAAAGCTACAATTGAAACGAGAGTGCTATTGGATTGATTAACCCATGAGCATTTGTTAAAATTAATTCAATATTCTCTCATTCTGCTCGTTCACATTACTTTTCAGGTCTTTCCTAAGCTGCATTTTTAACAACCACTGCACCTTGTTTGCAGCCTTCCCATAAGTATTTAACTGTGGTTCTTGGTCTGCTTTCTGCACTACAGTGTTTTGTGTGTTGCTGTGATGCTGGAATCAGTGTTGGCTACTAGCATTTCAAATACCAGCAAGGTCATCCATGATGTACAGATTTCAGTGGAGCTTCAGAGTAAGGCAAACTAGGAAGAAAAGACTAGCATTCCACTTCTGTAAACTAGCCAGTGATGGAAAACACGTGGACTTAAATAGACCAACGGTCGTGAAGACGATGCAGGGCTGAGCGGTATTTCCTTCTGTTGATGTATAAGGTTGCCTGCCGTGTGTCAGAGTCAATTCCTCAGCGACTGTCAGCAGCAGCTTGTGCTTTAGGGAGTGAAGAGGTCTGCTTTAATGTTTCTTCTTCCTTCAGTAAAACCGAAACCCAAACAGAGGTTCAACTAGCAGATGACAAGTATGCCGATACTACACTGCCCTTTGTCATATGGCATTACTAAATAGTTTCTGTTAATCCAGTAACTCCAGAGATGTATCTACAGACATGGTGCCTTATGGCAAGCACTATAATTGTGCCCCTGACTAAGCATAATACCCCTCTTTAAGGTAACTTTACCATAATATCAGCTCAAAAATACAAGTCAAGCTCATTAATATTTTTGATTAACATATTGCCATGCTTGTGGAAAGTATTGGATCAAACTGGGTTAAAAAAACTGCTCCATGGTGGTACTCGTCCAGAGCTGGTGCAATATCGTAGATGCGCTACTGATAGCCACTGCTGTCAAGTTGATTCTGACTCACAGTGGTCCTATAGGACAGGGTAGAATTTCCTGGTAGGGTTTCCAAGGTTATAAATCTTTACGGAAGCTGACTGCTACATCTGTCTCCCGTGGAGCAGCTGATGGGTTCAAACAACCAAACTTTTGTTTAACAGTCAAAGTTTTTAACTACTGTCTGCCATATCTTTGCAACCAAACTTAATATATATGTATCAAGATCTTCTACACTTATAATTTTCTTTGAAAAAAAAAAGTCCCTAAAGCTTTATGCTTGTGAGAATTATAATTGCCCAGTGAAAGTTAGTGTTGTGAAAGACTATAGCAACAGCTCAATGATATCTGAGAACAGGAGATTAGATGGAGAAATTATGCTCGTTTAGCTTCATCAGTTCGGTCGGTGCTCGAGTCCCATTTTCACAATTTATCAAGTTAAACAAAATCAGTAGAAACATCCTAGCAAGAGATTCATGCTGTTATTAGACTCTCCTCCTATGAGGGGAGAGGGAAACTAAGAGTATTATCTTTCATCTTCTTGTAAGTTAAATCTCTTCATCTTTATTTCCCTTTGAACTGTGTGTTTTGCCAGCCCTGGATGGGGGTCTGTCTAATGTTATACACTCTCTCTTTTGAATGGACAATTTTTATTCTGTGCCATGGTAGATTCCACCACACTTCTAGCTATGACATTACTGAACCTGGTGTGAGACTTGCCTCAAGTGCCAATCGCTGTGCCTTGAGGCTTTAGCTTTGTTTCAGAGAAACTGAAGTTACCTTGACTGTTAATGAAGCTTGGGCAGCACCAGCTCCTTTTCGCAACAATCGGTCTGCCAAACTTTCTAAAAGGCTTTGTCTTTTGTCACTTCTGTGTCTGTCATCCTTTTACACCACTGATGAGATAACTCTAGCATTTATTTACTTAGGTTATACTTTTCTTGGAGGAATTATGAAGTTTGCTACAGCTTAACTACCATCTTTGTAAGACGTGCACTTGCCATCCATGACACATTGAATAAGTGTTGTTTGTTGAAACTGAGCATCTATTGTTTTCTTTCTATTTGCTTTCTGACCCAAACATTTGCTTCCTAGCATAATCTGTAGATTCTGACTTTTTGGTTTTTCTTTTATAAGAGCCAGAAAACAAGTAAATTCTACATGCCCCCCCCCCCCAAGATTGTTATAACATCTTCACAATTTTAAATTGAATAGTTCCACCTGGGTTTTATTTTACCATTAAATGAACATCTAATGCAGGCTGTTGCCTGTCTAATCTTCTCTTTGCTTTGCATTTTAATTAGAGCCTTAATTCCATAAACTTTTGATAGATGCTCTATCAAAGAACATATTCCCCCATCTATAATAACTGGGTCACCTTCTAACTCACTGAGAAATTTCTTGGAGCTTTTTATCATCATATTTCAATTCCAAACCTATCCAGTGTCATTAACATCTTAGAATAGCTATTTTGAACTTTGTGGATTGACTCCTCAGTTGCTCTTAGAATGGATACTGTCCACAGCTTTAAAGGTCACGTCTCAAAGTTTCTAGAATATTGCCTTTCTCTACAGGGCCTTCCACTTTTCTTTCTATGATCATTGTCTGTCCTGTCAAATTTCTGTTAGCATCACCATGATCTAATAATAATAAAGTGTATCTCCCTGTTCTAATGTCTATTGTAAGAACAATTTAACCTGGGACATTTCTTTAGCTTTTTGTATCTACTTATTCCATCCTTTAAGATTTCATTTCACCTTCACGTGTATTTAATCTCTCACAAAATATCTCAAAATTTACTCTTGGAAAATCTTTCCTCTTATCCACCTTAGCTAGCCTGTCTGTTTTTATTTCACTTTCATTTGCCAGGGTTTTCATTTGATAGCAAAACTAAACCGTATATTAAAACTACTCCAATTCTTCCTTGATTTTTAGTAGACAGGGATCTTGTTTCTCACAGACGTAGTGGTCTAGTTAAAAAAAAAAAAAAAAAAATTCCTTTTGCTTTTTAACCTTTGACATACCAAACAAAAACCACACCAGTTAATGTTTAGTCAATTTCCAAGGAGTGTCTAGAAGATTTGAATTGCCTTATGGCTTTTAACCAATACTCCACGAAGGTAACTTAAATTCCCTAGTTGGTAGAAATGGTTTGCTCTTGACTGGTAACTTAAAGATTAGCTGTTCCAACCCAAGAAGTGCCTAGTGTATTCTTACTGCCAACATTTTGGTTTGTAGACATAGCACTGACTGGGGTTTCTTGTGGCCCACAGTAGTTCATTTTTTTTCCCCTGTGCCTGTTTGACTGTGTAGTATTTTCCTAATAGACACCTAAACATTTCTATTTGAATATTAATAAATGTCTATCTGTCATTATACTATAATCTTGATCTCTGAAATCTTAGCTCTTGTTAAAACACCATGCATTTAATAAATTCTATATCATATTCTCTTTGCAACATAATTCAAGGAATTTGTAGAAATATACTGGATTCAAGACAATGCCTGTGACTCAAAACAAGGATGTGTAGTCATTGTCAAGGTTATTTTTAACAAATAATCTGTTGATGATGAGTAACAGTTATTGGTTAAGTGTAAGTTGTGCTAGAAAATGGGAGTACCATTCTGGGGGCTACCTATCTAGCTAGGGCTGTAGATTGATAAGACTGTAGAACTGATATTGGTCTGTGCTCATTCACCATAATCTTTGGTAAACATGAGTTCCAGGTGACTTGGAAATGTCCAGAAGCATCTCTCATGACATTTACTTGCTATCTCCATGCATATTGCATGTTACTTTCTTGTTTCTTATATCAACTATATGTAAATTTGCCACTGGTAAAGTCTCTTGTGCTTTTTAGTTTGAACGCCAAGCTGAAACCAAGATTACATCTGTTGATTGAGCATAACATGCATTGCAGTTCAAAACAATGAAAAGGAGAACAGAATCTAAAGAAGTTGATCTTACATTGCCTGCTCACATTCAGCTTTAGCAATTTAAAACTTGACATTAACTAGGCCTCTGGATCACATACAAAAGGTAAGTGTCTTTAAAAATTAAAATAGTAAGTCTTGGTTTCCCAGTTTGTGGTACTAGTTGAAAATCAGAATAGAACCAAAAGAAAAAATATTGCAGAATTCAGCTTTGTTCAAGGTAAGCCTTTATTGGGAATATATGGAAAAAAAAAAAAAGCTGCTGTGGAGTTGACTCAACCCATAACTACCCTATAGGACAGAGTAGAACTGCTCCATAGAGTTTCCATGGAGCACCTGGCAGACTCCTTTGGTTAGCAGACATAACACCTAGCCAGTAAGCTACCAGGGTTTCATATTGGAAAGATACCTAACTTGAATTCTCTAGATGGTGCAAATGGTTTGCTTTTGACTGCTAACTTAAAGGTTAGTAGTTCTAATGCATATTGCAAGTGAAAAAGCTTTTGTTTCCTTTAAGATTATAGCTAAGTATCATTATATAGATAGTTATGAATATATATATATGGGAAGGCATATATAAATTTACAGATGTGCACATATAGGTGTATCTGGAGGCATGTGCATATATACATACACACACGTTTGTGTGTGTTGCTTATATACAAATATAAAATGCATAAGTATACAGTTACAGATATCTCTTAGACACAACCAAGTACTTTACAGGTTTGTTTTACTGAGTTTGAGGGTTTAGGATTATAGTGTCATGGGGCCCCTTGGTCAACTGACACAGTGTAATCCATACAAGGCAGTGTTCTACATTCCAGTTTGGTGAGTAGAATTTTGCATCTCAAATGTTTGCAAACAGCCATTTATGATGTAACTACTGTTCTATACTAGTCCGGGACAAAAGAGAAAGAAGAAAACCAAATACTCAAAGAAAAAAAATTCAATATAACTCATAGTTCACATAAACAATAGTCTTATATACCCTGACACTAGAAGAAGTAGACAGTGCCTGGCCACTAGTACCAGTCATTGAGCCAGGGACTTGCTAGTCCCAGACAAAAAGGGAGAAAAATACAGAACGAAACTCAAATTCCTAAAAAAAGTCTGACTTATTGAACCAATAGAGACCAGATGAATCCACAGATTATCACCCTGGAATGCCCTTTAAACTTGGAATTCAAACTGCTCTCAGAGGTTACCTTCCAGCCAAATGACAAGTTGGCCTATAAAATAAATATGTCATCTGTGAGTACTGTGCTTTCTAAATAATCGCCTAAAGAAACTAAATAGTAAATACTTACCCTAGACCAAGGATAAGAAGGTAAGTGCACAGAGAAGCTAGACTGATTGAAAGCCAATAACCAAATGGAAATAATGAGAAGGTTGAAATATTGTGAAAAATATAACCAATGTCTTGAACAGTATACATAGAAATTGTAAATAGGAACCTAATTTTCTGCATAAATTCTCACCAAAAATATCAAAGGCAATGAAGAAAAATAAGGTTACAAGAACTGAAGGAACATCAATTGAAATGTTTCAACAAAGAATGCAGCACTGGAAGTATCAATTTGCCTATGCCAAGAAATTTGGAGGACAGTAACCTGATCAGACAACTGGAAGAGATCCATATTTATGACTATTTCCAAGAAAGGTGATCCAAATGAATGTGGAAATTACTGAACAATATCACTAATATGAAAAATTTGCTAAATATCATTAAAAAATGACTGCAACAGTGTACTGACAAGGAACTGCCAGAACTTCAAGTCAGGTTCAGAAGAGGATAGTGAATCAGGGATATCATTGCTGACGTCAGATGTATTTTAGCTGAAAGCATGGAATACCAGAAAGATGTTTATCTGTATTTCATTAACTATGTGTGGATTATAACAAATTATGGATAACATTTCACAGAATAAGAAATGCACAGCATTTAATTGTGCTCATGATGAATCTGCGTATGGATCAAAAGTCAGTCGTGCAAACAGAACAAGAAGACATTGCATGGTTTAAACTCAGAAAAGGTGTGCATCAGGGTTGCATCCTTTCATCATATCTTTTCAATCTGTATGTTGAACAAATAATCTGAGAAGGTGGTCTAAGTGAAGAACAAGACAGATTACACAACCCTGCTTGCTGGAAGTGAAGAGGTTTAAAACAGTTATGAAGATAAAGACCATAGTCTTCAGCATGGATTGCATATAAGCATCAAGAAAATGAAAATCCTCACAACTATACCAGTATGCAGCATTATGATAAATGGACAAAGGATTGAGGTTGTCAAGGATTTCATCTTGCTTGGTTCTGCAATCAGTGGAAGCAGCAGTTGACAAATCAAAAGGTGCACGGCACGAGGAAAATCTGCTGCAAAGGACCTCTTTAAAGTGTTGAAAAGTAAAGACATCACCTTGGAGACCAAGGTTCGCCTGACCCAAGCCATGGTCATTTCAGTTGCATCGTATGCATGTGACAGCCAAACAATGAATAAGGAAGACAAAAAGAACTCATGCTTTTGAATTATGGTGTTGGAGAAGACGATTGAATGTAACATGGACTGCCAAAAGAACAACCAGTTGTGTTCTGAAGAAGCACAGCCAAAGAGCTTCTTGGAAGCAAAACTAGCGAGACCGCATCTCGCATACTTTGGACATGTCAGGAGGGATCAATCCTGTGAGAACTCTAGAATGCTGAGCAGAATGGAGGGTCAGTGAAAAAAGTGGCTAATGTTGGCTAGGTATGAAGACAGGGCTCTAGTTAACGCCTGAGTTTTTGAAGTGAGACTTCACGGTAGTGCTGTATATAAGTGTTCGTCAGACACCGGGGGGCAGTGGGGGGAGGGCAGAGGTAGAAAGGACTCCAGTCGCAGAGTGGATGCATGTGAAGGTCAAGCCTATAACTGAATGAGCACATAGGCATCCAGAACTTGTTACATGGGTGTACAAAAACGCAAACTTCATTGCCACTTGATAAATACGTTAAACAAGTGGAAAAAATCAGTAAATGGGGAGAATAGAAAGTTAGCTTTTAGTGAAAAAATTAAATTAGTGATTACTACATATTTTTTTCTAAAAAAGAGAAAAAATCAACTTTGTAAATGCTTTTGAGCTTTAAAAGGAATCCAAAGTTAAGAACATTTCAAAGATATGTAGTAATCAAGATTAAGTTGGAAGGAGGTGTTTGAAGCAAGTTAATAATTAATGAAATCAACTTACCTACTTAAGAATGGGAGGAAGATGGTTTCACTTTATAGGTGGGTACAAACTCAGCTAAAATGTTACTGAATTGCTAATGGCTTATTGTGAGCAGACCTGAGAGTATTGGATCCAATGAAACCACCTACATGAGGGTAGATCTTACCCCATTTCAGACACTTCATGAGAAAGATTGATTCTAACAAGAGCCAAGAGACTCTACATATGTGGTGTAGGACTAGAGAGGGGGTGCGGTGGCCACTCTGGGAAAAGGATGAAATCCTGCCCAGAATTTCTCACCTAAGAAGCACAGTCTTCAAGCAAGCACAGGAGACAAAGAAAAAAGGTTTTTAAAGGATTAGAACAACCTGGGGAATTATTGATTTAATTCGTATTTGGTTCTGCAAATTTTCTCAATTTCTAAAGACTAAAATGATTTTCAAATGGTCATTGATTTTCAAATTAATGTTGTCTCAAAGTGGCACATTACATTGCATGTATATGTAATTTTTAATAATGTGTGTTAATTTTTCAAATGATATAATTTAATATTTTTCCTTGAAATAGAGAGAGACCTAGTGGTGCTGTGGCTAAGAGCTCAGTTGCTAACCAAAAGTTGCTAATTCAAAACAGTTTGAATCTACCAGCAGCTCCCTTGGAATATTTTGTGACAGTTCTACTCTGCCTCATAGGGTAGATATGAGTCAGAAGTGACTTGATGGCAGCTGTGCATGAGTTGCGTGCGTGTGTATGTGTGTCTATACACACAAGTAATAGGGACATTTTTAAATAAATTAAAAAGCAATTTATGTTGTGGACCCTCTTTCTCAGATCTGCTTGAAGGAAAGCTGACATTTCCTGACTATCGCATGTAAAACATACCTGCTGAGGATACTGCTGCCTTCAGTACCATTGGCTGTTGACCACATTAAAGCTGTATGTCCTTCATACACTGGTCACACACAGTCTGTAGCTTATTCCTGTTACAGCACATTTATGAGCTCAGCAGAGTGTCCGACACATAAAGAACTACTTAAAAGAAAGCTGACATTAAACAACAAGTTTTATTTGTTCTCACATTATACGCCCGGAAATAATACTTAAAAAATTAATTTGCCAAGCCAAGTGCCGTCTTTGCTCTACTCTTAAGATGTTGTTCTCATCAGTGTGTCGTGGATTGAATTACTCCCTCTGAAATTACGTGCAGCAGTTTGTCTGGGTCATGATGCCAAGTGTTGTGTGCTTGTCCTTTACTTTGTGATTTTCCTATGCTGTAAATTATAATCTCTGCTTACAGTTAATAGATAAACTTACGTTAAAAGAGGATTAGGATAGGACTGTGCTACCATTATTAAGGGAGTTTTCCTGGTGTGTGGCTTGCATCACTTTTTATCCTTTCATCCTACAACAGATTGAAAAAAAAAGGGAAGCAGAGAGTTGGAACACTCACATCATCAAAATAAGCAGCCCCGGGAGTAGAGCATTACTCAGACCTGAGTTCCCGAGGAAGGATGCTCCATGAACAAAGACTGATACAACACAAGGATTTTCCTCTGGAGCCAACAGAGGGCAAGTCTTCCGCTGGAGCAGATATGCTGAATTCGGACTTGTAGCCTATCAGACTGTGTAAGAATAAAAGTTTCTTTTCTAACACCGTTCACTTCTGGTGTGTCTGTTAGAGCAGTACAGGATGACCAAAACAATGGGATCTAAGTTAGCTCAAGTGTCCACATCTCCATTTCATACCACACAGTGATTTGAAAAGAAGACGAAGATGATGAAGGAAACAAGATGTTTCCCTAATATGAAAATCCCTTCATAGAAGTTGCCCAGACAAATTGGGCATATGTGTCACTGGCTATGCCTTGCTATCAGAGAGGCTGAGAAATATCACTTTTTCTGAACAGAAATGTGATAAACTAACATATGGTGGGTTTAATAACTTGAGAAAAAAATGCAGTTGAAAAATCCTGTGTGAACTGAGAAAGTGATTATCTTGGATGTGACTTTTATCAGGGCTTCAATTTGTTTTCCTGGATCCTTGAAAATTGGCAGATTGGCACATAGTGATAACACTGAAACTGTGTGTGTGTGTGTGTGTGTGTGTGTGTATGCAGAATCATTGAAGATGCTGTAAAACATCAATTGTCCAGATTTTAAGCTTAGCTAATTAGAGAAAAATATAAAATTGTCTATTTAACATCACTAAAAACGCATTAGGAATTTTGTAAGATTGTAAGAAGAGAGTATCAGTGATAACATTTTAGTGCTTAAATACTTCTTATTCAAACTGTTTAAAAGTGAAGAAATAAAACACAGTAAATGTAAGTCACAATGGCAGCTAGCAAAAGAGGTGGGAGTGGACTTCGGTCAGTCTCCTGTCTACCTCGGCTCTTTATTTCATACCAGGATGTCAGGTTAGGTTTTTAATAAGGATATAATTTAATTAAGAGGGATCAGCTAATGTCTAGTCTGCGTTCCCACAGTAATGTGAATGTGGACAAAATGCTGTTATTGATTGGCTGCTATTCCTTGCCCAGTCTCCACTATCAGAACTGGTACCTGAAGTTTTATCTTAGAGGAGAGAACTGATGTGGAGAAGACAGTGAGACTGGAAGGAGGAAAAGTAGATTCATCTTGGGAATATGCAAAGTAGGAGATAAATTAGACCTCTGTATTCCTTGTATAATTTGAGCTGATTCTTTTAATATTAAGTTGAAGAAGTGAATGGCTAGTAAGAGCAAGATTCTTGCAATAGTATGACTTACCTATATGTTGACTATGAGATTACATTGAATTAAGAAGAGACAGATGTGAAAGAGTGCACATGGATAACAGAACAGACACCTGGCTGGTTAAACTATATAGGTTCGCCTTCCTCCAGAAAATTTTTGTTAAGCCTACTAAAATGTGATTCTGTAATATATATGATTTAATTTGGAGTCTCCTTCAAAAATTCCTGTCATTACTGTAACTTTGTTACTCATCCTGTAAACATTGGTACAGCTGTAAAAGCATTCTAATAGTAGAATTTATTTATGCCAGTTGATAAATAGCCACAGTTCAAATCTTTAACTCATTTTGGAATTCACTAAATTTGTTCGTATCTAGAAATTAAAATGGCAATACCTGGAAAAACAACAGTCACTAAAAAAATCCAAATATCTTGCTTTGGTCCTGTGGATGGCCTCCATTCTGATTGCTCTGTGCCTATGTCCCAAGTGTTAAATATGTTGAAGATTACTCCTAATTGTAAGCAACCTAAATTAAACTTTGTACACCTTCTTTCCCTCTGACCCTTGTTAACTGTGTCCTCTCAGTTTTGAAACCACCCTCATAATTTCTTTTACTATCACTGTTTATCTTAGTATCTTGGCTATGCAATGTCACTGAGAATATACATATGTATTCTTCCTAATGTAAAAACTCTAGTAAAGACAGCATATTTTTTAAGAAAGAACATGAGTAAATTAAGCTATAGACAAGTACTTAGTTAAAAAATAATTTTATTTCAAAATGTGCATATTTTGAATTAATATTTTCGGTATAATATATATATTAGCAAGTGAAACAAAACAAATTATTTCCTCACAGCACTAAAGCTTTCTCTGGAGGAATTTACTAATAACTATAGGTGGCACCACTTATCAGTCTGCTCAATGGTGATTTAGGGTACAACCAGAATGCTTAAGACATTATGTAGGATGAATATTTGGGGAATCATCCCATCTTTTAAGTAGATTCCTATCCAGTAGTTGAGAAAATATAGAAACAAATTATTGTAATTCATTTAGTAATATCAAATGTGCATTACGAGAAT
Organism: Heterohyrax brucei; assembly: GCA_028571685.1. Taxonomy (NCBI): domain Eukaryota; kingdom Metazoa; phylum Chordata; class Mammalia; order Hyracoidea; family Procaviidae; genus Heterohyrax; species Heterohyrax brucei. Next base: position 56,617,147 of record CM053145.1, on the reverse strand, counting down.
TTTTTAAAATTGCAAGTGGAGCTGAAAGGTAGGTGCTATCACTTCTACATCTGGAAAATTCATGGGAGTTTCAGGGAAGAGATTATTATAATCAACCAGTCAGTCGAAAAGTGAATTTCCTAGAGTTTGATCTGCCTCTGGAATACAAATAGATGGTCTAGTAGACCTTGCTTTTTCTGAGTCTATACACTTCTTATCACCTGACCTACACATCTGTGATATAAACTTTCAGAAGTCTCCAGCCTGCCATATAAACTGTACATTTGGGATTTTCCAGGCCTCCACAATACTGAGAGCCAGCAGAAGTCTCCAGTCTGCCTCCTGAGCTGTGCATTTGAGACTTACTAGGTCTCAATTGTGTGAGGCAATTTCTTCGAGTAAATCTCTCTTGCTCGCTTTCTATTTATTTATCCAAAGACACACCATTATTCACTTATGGACATAGTCAGGTTTCAGAGATCAGGTCTTGTACAAAAATTGAGGATGTCCACATCACACAACAAAATGAAGAATAACGGCACCATTACATAAGTGCCTAATTATGTCATTACGTAACTACCTAGTTACATCATTACATAACTGCCAAACTGTTGAGAATCTTTGCCCGGTCAAACTGACACATAACCTTGACCGTCACGGCCAAGATTACTCTTAGCTTGTACTTCGGCATTCATTTTGGGCAGATAAGCATCATTAATGCGGAATAGTCCAACAGTAGATTTTTTACTGTTGTTGTAAATATGAAATGCTAGGTAACAAAATAGCTAATAAGTCAGTAATGGTATCAATATATAATATCACTGGCTTTGCTCATCTAGAGAACCTAAATTAGATCAAAACCCATTACCACTGAGTCCAACTTACTGTAACCCTTTGGGACAGAGTAGAACTGTGCCAAAGAGTTTCCAAGGAGGAGCTGATGGATTTGAATCGCCCACCTTTTGGTTAGCAGCAAAATGTTTAACCACTGTGCCACTAGGGATCCTCTCCAAACTAGAAAGGTATCTTAAAAGTTGATTTTCAAAGACACTAATGTGCAAAAAAAAATTAAAGTCCAAATAAATATGATTTTGTTCTCCTGAGTTAAAAGTTTATTTCACAATTTTTCTTTAAAGTCTTTACCTAAATTTAGAAAGCGTTCCCCAAATGTTATATTCTTCTCAGTCTCAATGAAAAACTTTCCTGGTGCTCTACTATATGGCGTAAACATTCTCTTCATCCTTTGCCATTCACTGAAAACAATGTACTTCCTTCGAGGTCTAGCCTGGTGTATTAGCTCAGTACCACATGCTTCACGGCACTCACTTCTAGATCGTCCAAGTGAAGTCTCTAAAGGATTATAAAAAGTAAATAGAGTAGAAACTCTGATACCTATCAGGATACACAAATTATAGAGTTGTCATACCAGGGAGTGTTTATGTTTCCAAAACTCATTTATTAAAAAACATTTCCAGTGATCCTATCAGAAATTCAATAGCAACCATGGTCAAGAGGGTAGACAGGAAAAGTCCTCTTGCCAATTGACTCAAAGTGCAACTCATAAAAACTAGTTGTCTAGAATCTACAACTTGTGGGACACCCCAACAAAATGGTTAGTTTTGATACTGGTGAGTTTTTTCTTAATCTAATTGTGGGGTATATCGTTTTTCTATTATTGCTGTAACAAATGACTGCAAAAACACAGTTATATTATCTTATAATTCTGAAGTTTAGAAGACTAAAACAGATTATTTAGGACTGAGTCTCTTCTTGAGACCCCAGGGAAGAACTCTTGTGTGTGTGTGTGTGTGTGTTTTAATTTTATATGTATTTTTATTGTGATTGAGTAAAAGTATACAATCCAAGTTAAATTTGCATGCCTGCCTATCTACAGCAACTTCTGCTCTCCTTGTCCTTTCCATACATGTCATATCCTCTTAAAAATCTCCTGTTCCTTCCTCTCTACCCTCTCCTCTCCCTTCTAGTAAGAGGCCTGTAGGATGGCATCCTGTAGATGTATAGAACGATAAAGTGGACACAGTGTATGGTTACTGTGCGTTCCTGAATCCAGTACATTCCCGTCCAAAGAGTTGACCTCAGTAATGATTTACAATCAGGGACAGCAGCAGGTCTAGGGGTTATGCTCCCAGGAGAATTCCTGGGACTTCTGACCATCAGTTGTGGTATTTTAGTGGCGTTATGGAACTGCGGCCCTCTTTTTCTCTTGTTGACACTTGGACATGACATTGTGTGCCCCATCACTACTGTCATTCGTGGTGGCCAGCCACCATCTGGTTCTTCTGGTCACATCTTGATGCAGTCACCCATGCAAGTGGGTCTTTCTGCCTTCTGCATTATTTTTCACTTATGTCATTGTTGTACTTGGTGCCCATCTGTTCCAGCTGAGTTGGGACAATTTGGTGTACCTCAGATGACAGTTTGCTAGCATTTAAGAGCCCAGAGGCCACTCACCAATATGGAGTGCATGGGACTCTCTTAGCAATAGGCTTGTTATGCCCATTGGCCTTGATGATCCCTGAGAGCATGGTCCATATATCTCCACCCCTGCTGCACTATCCTTGCCGTATTATGTTAAGATTAGAAGAGTTTTCAGTTTATGCTGAAGTCCAGTTAAACTGATCTTCTTTCTAATGTAGGTTGCCACTGTTTCACTCAACCAAATTTCTATTAGCTATCAAATCTGTAACCAACACTCTTCCTTCCTCCTCCCCCTCCCTTGCAGCCATCAAAAGTCTTTTCTTGTTACATGAGTCCATTTTTAAGTCCTTAAACTAGAGGTCTCATACAACATTTGTCCTTGTGCCACTGACTGATTTCACTCAGTGTAATATCTTCCAGCTTAAACCAGGTTGGGAGATGCTTTCTAAAATCACCACTGTTCTTTATCATTGCAGTGTTTCATTGAATATATGTACCATAGATTGTTTATCTGTTCATCTGTTATTGGGCACCTGTGTTCATTCCATCTTTTTGCAATTGTGGACTGTGCTGCAATAAACACTTGTGTGCATTTATCTGTTCGTGTGACTACTCTTGGTTTTTGTAGGATGTATTCCAAGTAGTGGAATTACTGGGTCAAAAGGTATATCTATTTCCAGCTTTTTAAGGAAATGCCAGATTGCCTTTCAAAGAAATTGTACTATTTTGCAATCCCACCACCAGTATAGGAGAGTTCCAATTTCTCTGTATCCTCTCCAGCATTTGTTGCTTTGTGTTTTCTGAATCATGGCAAACCTTGTTGGAGTGAGATAGTATCTCATTGTAGTTTTGATTTGGATTTCTTTAATAGCTAGTGATGGTGAATATTTCCTCATGTGTCTTTTGGCTGCCTGGATGCCCCCTTTAGTGAAGTGTTTGTACATCTTCTTCACCCAGCAATTAACTGGGTTATTTATTCCTTTTGATATTTTGCAATATCTTGTAGATTATGGATATTAGACATCAGTTCAGCAGGTAGTTACCAAATATTTTTTTTCCCATTCTGTAACAGGTCTTTTAATTCTTTTTATAAAGTCTTTGTATGAACATAAGTGTTTGATTCTTAGCAGTTCCCATTTATCTATTTTCTCTTCTATTGTTCGGGCTCTGTTTCTCAGATTTTGAAGTCTTTCTATGTTGTGTGTTAAAACTTTCATTGTTTACCTTATTTTTTCTTGCATGATCTTTATCATTTTGGGGCTTCATATTTAGTGTTTTTTTTTTATATACAATTTGAGTTTTTTTTGTGTGTGAAGTGTGAGATGTGGGTCTTGTTTCAGTTTTTTATAGATGGATATCCAATTTTGCCAACACCATTTGTTAAAGAGACTATTTTTACCACAGTTTAGAATCTTAGGGCTTTTGTTGAACATCAGCTGTCCATTGGAGGATGGTGGCTTCTCTGGGGTCTCAATTCTGTTCCATTGGTCTAAATGCCTCTTTTTATACCAGTACCAGGCTCTTTTGACTGCTGTGGCAGTGCAAAACATTTTAAAGTCAGGTAGTGAGAAGCCTCCCACAATGTTTTTCTTCAGTAGTGCTTTGGTTATCCGGGGTTTCTTCCCTTTCCAAACAAAATTGGTGATTTGTCCATCCCATTAAAAAGTGTCACTGTAATTTGTATTGGGATTGCATTGTATATGTAGATTGCTTAGGGTAAAATAGACATTTTTGCAACGTTAACTCTCCCTATCCATGAGCAGGGCAGGTTTCTCCATTTATGTATGTCTCTCTTAGTTTCTTGCAGTAAAGTCTTGTAGTTCTCTTTGTATAGATCTCTTATTTCTCTACTTAGATTTATTCCTCAGTATTTTTTATTGAGCGCTATAATAAATGGTACTGATTTAGTGATTTCTTGTTTAATAATCTCTTTGTTGGTATAATGGAATCCTACTGATTTACTTTGGCTTATTTTATATCCTGATACTTTGCTGAACTCTTACTAATTCGAGTAGTTTACTTACGGCTTCTTTAGGATTCTCTGCATATACAATCATATCATCTGCAGATAGGGAGATTTTTTCTTCTTCTTTGCTAATGCAAATGCTCTCTATTTCTTTCTGTTGTCCGATTACTCTGGCCAGGACTTCTAGTACAATGTTAAATAGAAGTGTTGAGAGTGGATGTCTTTGTTTAGTTACCATTCTCAAGGGAAATAATTTCAGTTTCTCACCATTCAAAATGATGTAGACAATTTGCTTTGCATAGATGCCCCTTTTTGTGTTGAGGAATTTCCCTTCTATTCCTATTTTGCTGAGAGGTTTTAGAATGAATGGTGTTGGACCTTATCAAATGCCTTTTCTACATCAATTGACAAAGTCATGTAAGTCTTCTCTTTTGTATTATTTATGTGTTTGATAACACTAATTGTTTCTCTGATGTTGAACCAGTGTTACATCTGAGGTATAAACCCAACTTGGTCATGATGAATTATTTTTTTGATATGTTGTTGAATTCTATTGGCAAGGATTTTGTGGAAGATTTTTGCATCTAAGTTTATGAGTGATATTGGTCTGCAGTTCTCCTTTTTTGTTGGGTCTTCCCCTGGCTTTGATATCAGGGTTATGCTGGCTTCATAGAATGAGTTTGGGAGGATTGCATCCCTTTCTATACTGTGAAATAGTCTCAGCAGCACTGGAGTTAACTCTTCCCTAAAAGCTCAGTACAGTTCTGTGGTGAAGCCATCTGGACCATGATTTTTCTTGGTTGGTAGTTTTTGGATGACTTTTTCAATCTCATCCTTTGTGATGGGTTTATTAAGTTGTTCTCTTTTACCTTGTGATAATTTTGATAGATGGTATGAATCAAGGAATTTGTCCATTTCCTCTAGGTTTTCAAATGTGCTGGAGTGCAGTCTTTCATAGTAGTCTGTTAGGATGCTGTTGATTTCAGTTGGGTCTGTTGTGACATCTCCCATCTCATTTCTTATTCCGGTTATTTTTTTGCTCTCCTGTTTTTCTTTTGTAAGTTTAGCCAATGGTTTATCAACTTTTTTGATCTTTTCTAAAACTTAGCTTTTTTTTTTTTTTTTTTTAATTTTTCAATTGTTCTTCTATTCGCTATTTCATTTGGTTCTGCTTAAATCTTTACGATTTGCTTTCTTCTGGTGCCTGAGGGGTTCCTCTGTTGCACTCTTTCTATTTGCTCAAGCTGTATGGTTAATTCTTTGGTTTGGATCCCTTCTTCCTTCCGGATATGTGCATTTATAGTGATCAACTGACCTCTGGGCACTGCTGTGGCTGTATCCTATAAGTTCTGGTAGGACGTGCTTTCATTCTAATTTGAATCCATAAATTTCTCGATTTCATCCTTGGATTTTTGAGCAAGATGTTGTTCAGTTTCTATGAGTTCTAATTTCTATCTATGTTTTCACTGCCATTGATTTTGACTTTTATGGCTTTATGGTCCACAAAGATGCTTTGTAATAATAATTCAGTGGTTTGGATTTTGTTGAGATTTGCTTTACATCCTAACACATAGTCTATTCTGGAAAATGTTCTATGTGCATCGGAGAAGAAGGTGTAATTATCTGTTGATTGATAAAAATTTCTGTATATGTGGATCAGGTCTAACTGGTTAATGGTCACTATAAGATTTTCTGTGTCTTTACAGTGCTTTTTTCTAGACGATCTGTCCACAACTGAAAGTGAAATATTGAAGTCCTCAGCTATTATTGTAGAATGACCAATCTCATTTTTCAGTGTAGTCAGTGTTCGTTCAATGTGTTTAGAAGTTCTGATATTGGGTGCATAAATATTTAATATTGTTAAGTCCTTCTTGTGTACTGAAACTTTCAACAATAAATAGTAACTGTTCTTATCCACAATGATGTATTTTCCATTAAAATCTATTTTATCTGAGATTGCTATTGCCACACCTGCTCTTCTTTGTATATTGTTAGCTTGATATATGTTATTCCATCCTTTAAATTTTCAGTTTGTTCACGTCTTTAAGTTTAAGGTGAAGTTCTTATAAGCAACATATAGATGGCTCCTATCTTTTGAACGAAGAAGTCACTAGATGTCTCTTTACTGGAGTATGCAGTCTCTTTACTTTCAGTGTAAATATTGATAGGTATGTGTTTATTTTCTGTTGGTGTTTTCTCTGTTTCTGTTAATATTCTGTTGTGGGTCATTTTTCTTTATGGGTTGATTTTTTCATCTTTTTCAACGTTGGTTTTGTGTTAGTTGAAACTCCTGTATTACATTTCTTGTTTTGATGTGTTGCATCATTATTGTGCTTTGTGGCTTCCCCTCCGATCCCCATTAATATTCTGCATTTAAACCCAACTTTAACTTCTACATATCTTATTAACTTCGTCTCTGTCTGAAAGGACTGTAACTACGGTAGCATGTCTCCCTTTTCAATGTGATGGTATCTTAGTTTTCATCGTATTATCACTGGTTCCCTTCTTTTACTGTTGTAGCTGCATGTCATTCTTGGTTGGAAGTTTATCTCCTTCAAGGCTTTGAATGTGTCATTGCACTGCCTCTGAACCAACATTATTTCTGCTGAGATGTCAGAGGAAAGCCTTCAGGACTTCCCCTGAATGTCAGCTTTGCTTTGTGTCTCACTGCCTTTAGGAGTTTCTAACCGTGTTTCATTTTATTAAGTTTGGTTATAATATGTCTTGGTGTTTTTCTTTTGCTGTGTATTTTTTCCCCTTATTTATTTATTTATTATTCATTATGATTGAGTGAAATGTACATTCCCATATAAGTTTGCATGCTCACCTATATGCAGCTTCCACTACTCTCCTTGACGGTGACAGCACACTGTTCCTCTCTGCTCCATACAAGCCCCATCCTGCCAACAGTCTCCTTTCCCCTCCTCTTCACCCACTCCACTTCCTCCAGCAAGAGTTCAGCAGGATAATATCCTACAGATGCACAGAACCATAAAATGCACCCAATATATGGTCACTCTGTGTCACCAAGTTCAATCCATTCCTATCTGAGGAGTGGACCTTCATTATGATTTAGGGGCTAGGGCAGCATCAAGGCCAGGAGCCATGCTCCCAGGGAAACCCTGAAGCCACTGGACCATCAATTGTGGTCTTTTAGTGGAGATCTCAGGGTGCCCCTCTTTTTATTCTTGTGTTGCCAGTGAGACTCAACTTTGTGAGCTCTATCACGGCTATCGCTGGTAGTGGCCAGGCACTATCTTATTCTTCCAGTCCCGAGTCGATGTAGACATGCACTCCTGTGGGTCACTCTGTCTTCTGGGTTGTCTTTCCCTCATGTCGTTTTGGTCCTCAGTGATCATCCGTTCCTGCAGAATTGGAACCATTTGCTGTGCCCTCATATGGCAGCTTGGCAGCTTTTAAGACCCCAGATGCCACTCACCAATGTGGGGGGCAGAGAACCCTCTTAGGAAAACACTAGTTGTGCCAATTGCTCTCAATTTAGCCTAAGAGCATGGTCTGTGCGCCCCCCCCCCACCCCAGCTACCTTGTCCTTGCAATATTGGGTTAAGATGGAAGAAGTACTCAAGTTATGTTGATCAGGATTCTTCTATGAAATCTTTGACCAAAATGTTCTTTAATGGAACCCAGGAACCATCTGGTGTTTCTAGTCTCATGGCAAAGGAGACACTTGTTCACAGAAGCAATTAGCCACACATTCCATATCTTTCTCTTATTCCTGACTCTCTTCTGACTGTTATTCTAAGTGGATAGAGACCAATTGTGCCTTGGATGGCCACTTGCAAGATTTTTAGACACCAGACACTATGTAATAATCTAGGAGGTAGAATCAGAAGCAAACACTAAACATATCATTATGGCAGTTAACTAGGAGGTCCCATGAAACCATGACCTTCAACCTGCAAACCAAGGAACCAAATTCCATGAGGTGTTTGGTTGTATACAAACAGCTTCAGAAGGTACTCATTTTTGGTCCAGACCTGAAACCAGTACTGAGGTCAACACTTCTGACAAATAATGGAATAGACTCGGGGACACAGATTGAGCACATGATGTGTGAACGTTATGGTTTTATATATTTATGCAAGGCTGTTTTACTGGTTCTTTGTGGAGAAGGTAGGACAGGCTGGAGAGGAAGGGACAGGTGACCATTAAGAGGATACTAGAAGTAAAAGGTGAAAAGGAAGAGTGTGCTGTCACAGAATGAGGAGAACAGATAGAGTTGTAGAGAGGCAGGCATGCAAAAATGACCCGGATTTATTTATTTATTTTGTGTGACTTTCACTTAATCATAATTAAAAATAGTGACAGAATAAAATGTAAAGAGTGGAAATAAAATAAAAAACTATACTGTTATTTGTGATTGCTTTAAATATATCTGTCAGGCAATGTTTGCCAATTCAGCTTTTTCAGGTGTACAACTTACTGATAGCACTTACAGAAATCAGATTTGCAACCTTACCCTTAATCAACATATCACTTCCACCGTAGTTAACACCCATTCCCTCCTTCCTCTGACCACCAGTGGATATTAGTTAACCATTAATAAACCTTAGTCTCTATGTGTTTGCCTTTTTCTTCTTTTTTTACAGTAATTGAGTTCATAAAATATTTATCCTTTTATCCATGGTTTATTAGGCTTAGTACACTGTAGACTCCATCTGTACTGTAGCATGCATCATTTCTCCTACTAGCTAAATAGTATTCCATTGTAGGTATGTACCACATTTTAGTAAATTCATTCATCTGTTGATAGCTGTTTCTATTGTTTCTAGCTCTGGCTATTGTGAGTAATGTTATAATGAACACTGGTACACAAATCTCTTTTTAAGTCTCTACTTTTGGTTCCTTTAAATGTATATCTTGGAGTAGACTTACTGGGTCACAAAGTCTTATTTTTTGTTTTTTGAAGAACAACTGTTTTCCACAGTGACTGTACCACTTTGCATTCCAACCAGCAGAGGATAAGATTCCAATTTCCTCATATCCTCACCAACATTTTTATTTTATTTTACCTTTATTAATCTTTGCTATCCTAATGGGAAAATAGTGGTATCTCATTGTGGTTTTGATTTGCATCTTTCTGATGTCTATTAACTTTGAACATTGTCTCATGTGTTTGGTGGCACCAAGAGTTTTACTATGTGTCCCAGTTTTTTCCTATTCTGTTTATATACATACATGAAGTCCTGACAACATATAAGTCCTGTGAATGTTTGTAATAGATGCTAGAGTCCATGTGTGCTAATCTTATAATCTCATTGTTTCCAAGTTTAATTACTGCTATTGATTTTTTTCTGATTTCAGGTCACACACAGCTTCTGCTGACACATCTAAATTTTTTTTTTTCTATTTTTTAATTGCGGTGAAGTGCAAGTATACAATATATCAATTTTGCATTCCCACCTATTTGCAACTCCATCTGCTCTCCTCACCCAGTGATATCACATTTCTCCTTTTCACTCTATACTTCTAGTATCCTCTTAAAGAACACCTGTGCCCTTCTCTCCATCTTCTTTCTCTCATGTCTTTAAAGAAATCAGTAGGACAGTTTCCTATAAATGTATAAAACCATAAAGTACACGCATTTTATAGTCACACTGTGTCCCCAAGTTCAGTCCATTCTTGTCTGAGGAGCTGACCTCAGTACTGGTTTCTGGTTAGGGCCAACAGCAGGTCAAGGGGTCATGTTCCCAGTGGACCCTGAAGGCTGTAGGACCATCACTTCTGGTCTTTTAGTGGACTTCTTGAGCTGCACATCTCTTTTTCTTGTGTTCCCTCAGGGATTCTACATTGTGTCCTCCATTATAGCTGCCTTTAGTGGCAGCCAGACGCTATCTGGCTCTTCTGGTCTCATGTTGATTCAGTCTCCCATTGATGTGGATCCTTCTGTCTTCTGGGATCATTTTTCCCTGTGTCTTTGATGGTCTTGGTCATCATTTGTTCCAGATGAGTTGGGACAGTTAGGTGTAACTCAGATAGCACCTTGCTAGCTTTTAAAACTTCAGATACCACTCACCAGTATGGGGTACAGAAGACTCTCTTAGGAAAAGACTAGGTAGGCAAGATGACCTCAATGTCCCCTGAAAACGTGACCCTCAGACCCTCATTCCTGCTGCTCCGTCCTTGAAAATATTGAGTTCAGTTTAGAGAGCCTTTCAGTTTATGGTATAGTCCAGTTATGTTGATCTGCTCTCTACTGAGTGCTGTAACTGTGTTCACCTAACCAAATTCTTGTAGATCATCTAATCTGTGACCAACCCTCTCCATCCCTGTCCACCCTGTAGCCTTCAAAGAGTCTATTATTCTGTATACAAATCCATGCTTCCGTCCTGATAGCAGAGGTCTGATACAATAGTTATCCTTTTGCAGCTGACTGATTTCACCGTGCATGTCTTTCTAGTTGAAACCAGGTTATGAGATGCTTCCTAAAATCATCACTGTTCTTTATGTTATCATGTTCCATTGAGTATATGTACCATAGTTGGTTTATCCATTCATCTGTTGATAGGCACCTAGTTTGATTCCATCTCTTTGCTCTTGTAGACAGTGCTGCAATAAACATTTGTGTGCATTTATCTGTTCCTGTGACTGTCTTAATTTCTCTCTGTGTGTGTAGAATATATTGTGAACAGTAGTTTTGCTGGAGCATGGGGTATTTCAATTTCCAGCTTTTCAAGGAAATGTCAAATAGCTTTCCAAAGAGTTTGTACCATTTTGTATTTTTACCAACAGTGTAGGAGAGTTCCAATCTCTCCACTGCCTCTCCAGCATTTGTTGTTTTGTGTTTCTTGGATTATTGCTAACCTTGCCGGGGTGAGATGGTATCTCACTGTAGTTTTGATTTGGGTTTCTTGAATAGCTAATTATCATGAGCATTACGTCATACGTCGTTTGGCTGCCTAGATGTCTTCTTTAGTGAAGTGTCTGTCTATCTCCTTTGCTCACTGCTTAATTGGGTTATTTACCTTTTTCTTGTTGATATTTTGCAGTACCTTGTAGATTATGTAAGTCAGACTTATATCCAACATGTAGATGTCAAATATTTTTTTCCATTCAGTAAGTAGTCATTTAACTCTCTTGATAAAGTCTTTGAGTGACAATAAGTGTTTGATTTTTAGTAGTTTCCATTGTCTGTTTTTCTTCTGTTGTTCATGCTTCATTTTTCAGATTTTGAAGTCTGTCTAAGCTGTGTATTAGAAATTCTATTGTTGACCCTATTTTTTCTTGCATGATCATTGTTGTTTTAGGTTTGATATTTAGGTCACTGATCCATTTGGAGTTATTTTTTGTGTAAGGTATGAGACATGAGTCTTGTTTCGGTTTTTTGCAGATGGATATCCAGTTTCGTCACATCATTTGTTAAAGAAACTGTTTTCACCCCACTTTTCAGCCTTTGGGCTTGTGTCAAATATTAGCTGTCCATAAGAGGATGGCGATATTTCTGGGGTCTCAATTCTGTTCCATTGGTCTGCATGTCTCTTTTTGTATCAGTATTCCAGGTTGTTTTGACTACTGTGGCAGCAGAGTAGGTTCTAAGGTTAGGTAGTGTGAGGCCTCCTATTGTGTTCCTCTTCTTTAGTAGTGCTTTACTTATCCAGAGTTTCTTCCCTTCCAAACAAAGTTGGTGATTTCTTTATACATCTCATTAAAAAATGACTGGAATTTATATTGGGATTGCACTGTATAGGTAGATTGCTTTGGGTAAAATAGACATTTTCACAATGTGAGGTCTTCCTATCCATGAGCACAGTAGGTTTATCTACTTATCTATGTCTCTTTTGGTTTCTTGAAGTAAAGTCTTGTTCTTCTCTCTGTGTAGGTCTCTTATTCCTGTAGTTTGATTGATTCCTAGGTAGTTTGTCTTCTTGGGGGCTATAGTAAATGGTATTGAATTGATGATTTCCACTTTGATGGTCTCTCTTTTGGTGTACGGGAATCCTACTGATATATTTGTCTTATATACTGATACTTTCCTGAACTTTCTATTAGTTCCAGTAGTTTATTTATGGATTCTTTAGGGTTCTCTCCAACTTGACAGCACTTGGCTGGCTTGGCTTAGGGTTCTCTGTATATACAATCATATCATCTGCAAATAAGGAGATATTTACTTCTTCTTCACCACTGCAGATGTCCTTTATTTATCTGTCTTGTCTGATCATTCTATCTAGAACATTTTGTGCAATGTTGAATAGAAGCGATGATAGGGGGCATCTTTGTCTAGTTCCTGTCCTCAGGGGAAATTCTTTCAGTCACTCCCCATTCAGGGTGACATAGGTGGTTAGTTTTGCATAGATGCCCCTTATTGTGTTGAGGAATTTCCCTTCTGTTCCAATTTTCTGAGAGTTTTTAGCATGAATGGACATTGGAAAAAGTCCATTGCCTTTTCTGCATCAACTGAGAAAATTATATGATTCTTATTCTTTGGGTTATTTATGTGCTTGATCACACTAATTGTTTTTCTGATGTTGAACCAGACTTGCATCCCTGGTATGAATTCCACTTGATAATTATGAATTATTTTTTTGATACGTTGTTGAAGTCTATTGGCAAGGATTTTGTTGAAGATTTTTGCATCAAAGTGCATGAGAGACACTGCTCTTTAATTTTCTTTTCTGGTGGTATCTTTCCTTGGCTTAGGTATCAGGGTTATGCTGCCTTCTTAGAGTGAATTTGGTAATATTGTGATCTTTTCTGTGCTGTGAAGTAGTCTCCGTGGTATTAGAATTAACTCCTCTCTTTGTATGTTACTTTTGCTTTAACATAGCTGCCTTTAAGAGCCTCTCCTTTTATGCTTCATTTTATTAAGCTTGAATATATGCCTTGGTGTCTTTCTTTTGACGTCTAGCTTTTGTGGTGTTTGATAAACGTCTTGAATTTCTATGTTCTCTTCTTTCGTGATGTCAGGAAGTTTTCTGTCAGCAATACTTCTACAATTCTCTCTGTATTTTCTGCTATCCCTCACTGGTCAGAAATGCCAATTATTCGTAGATTATTCCTCCTGATACAGCCCCACATCCTTCTTAATGTTTATTTATTTTTTTCCTCATTTTTTTTTATCTGATTTCTCCTCATAAATACTGGTATCTGTTGCTTCGTCTTCCATCTCACTAATTCTGCTTTCCATTTCCTCAGACTTGCTCTTTTGGCTTTTCATTGAATTGGTTGTAATTTTATTATTGCTCTGCTGAATTTCAGATTGTTGATGTTCTAGGAGTTCATATAGCTTACTTAACTTTTCATTTTGTTTTTCTGTGCTTTGTTTAATCTCTATAAGGGCTGTACACGTAATTGTTTTTATAATTTCAGGAAGGCTTCTTTACCTGGGAATTGTTTTGGTTCTTTATATTGTGAATTTTCCAGAGCCACAGTGGTCTGCTTCTTTAAGTGGTTAAGTATCACACCATCTTCACAAGTGGTTATCTTCACACCATCAAGAAGCTGTTCAATTTCTCTGGTGTTATACCAATGGTAGCTATGGCATATTTGAGTAAGGGCACTGCTAGATTTGATTACCGGCTCCCTGTGTTCTCTAGGTGCAGGTGACTTCTGTATCGCTTCTCTGGCAGTACAGATTCTATCAATCCCTGCAGTGTTGCTTGGCTTGGTGGTTAGCCCCAGCTGGGTGCTCAGGGGTGGCAGACCCTGCCTCCTGGCTGATAAAGGTGGTGAGCTGCTTGTGCCTGCTCCCTGGTGTCATGCTTGTAAAGACTATGGTGTAGCTCAGGGAATGGTGGAGAAAACGATGACACCACACGTGGCTGCCAGAAACTGCTACATTAGCTACATGTGTTCAAAAATAGCTTTTCTCCTGAAAGGGGCACTGTCCAGAGGCAGCCAAAAGCAGCCAGACCCTCAGGCGTGGCAGGTCCTGCCTCCTGGTTGGCAAAGGTAGTGCTCTACTTATGAAGTCTCTGGGGGTCTTTCAGCCAATGCTATGATGTAGCTTAATTTAGGATGGTGGAAATGGCATCACTGTACTCAGCTGCCAGTCATTCCAATGTTTTCTAGCTACTTTTATCATAAAAACTGCTGTTCTGATGACAGAGGTATTGACAAGCAGTAGCTGATAGTAGCTGGGATCTCAGGGGCGGCAGGCCCTGCCTCCTGACTAACAAAAACAGTTCCTCATGGGCTGTCCACAGAAGCTATCATGTGGCTCAAAGAAGGGAAGGGTTGGGCACCACCACACTCAGCTGCCAGCCATTACTATGTTCTCTAGGTACAATTGTTTTAGGAAGCACTATCCAGACAGGCACTGTTGTTCAGCATGGGAATTAGCCCCAGCTGAACTCTCAGGTGTGGCTGACTTCACCTCTCAGCTGATGAAGATGCTACCCCAACTTTGCTGCCTCTTCTGCAGTAAGATGGTAGTATCTATAGTGCATCTCAGAAGAGGGGGGAGGCTTACTGTCCCACTCAGTTGCCAGCCACTGCTGGGTTCTCTAGATGTAGTTGTCCCAAGTACAGTCTCTCTGCTGTGGGATACACTATTTACTTAGGGATTACAGTTTAGCATAGTAGCTGGCCTATGACAGGTTCATAGGCTTGGCAGTCTTAGTCTCAACCTCCCACTTAACAAAGAAGGCATCTGTACCTATAGTCATCTCAGCTAGTACACCCTCAAAAGCAGGACTCAGCATTGCTTCACCTCTGACAAGGTAGTTTCCCCCTTCCTGTCACCCAGTCCAATCTCACAATCCTGTCCCTGATCTTGTGGTTCCCAGAATGTCCACATTGCTCCTTTCATTTATTTTTCTAGGCCTTAGTTTTCAGAGGGAATTGAGGAGATGTGGGTCTAGTCTACCACTTTGGCCCCGCCTTGCTCATAATTTTTGATCAAAGGCTGAACACGGTATAAGTTTACATTTCGAGGCTGTATTTTGTTGTTTTACTTTAATGAGAATTTGGTTATGTTCTAACAGAAAGTTAATTTACATATCAGTTTGACCTTTTTTTTGGTGTGACTTATGTTTAAGCTTTTTCCTTGCCCTCATTTCAAGACAATTTAGCCATATTTTTAATATGATCCATTGAGATCTCTATTGAATGCCCTTAGTTTATGTGAAGATTTTTGACACTAGCTGGTTGAAACTTGATTGCCTCCCAATCCTGTGTATGAGTTTTTCAATATATAGAAGTCTGTTTATTCTTTACCTGACTAATGGAGTTTCTCCCTAAATCATGCATGACTTGGTACTCTACAACTATCTTAAAGGTCTTTTTGCAAGTTTATAGGTCTCTTCATTTTTTTTATCTCCCTCCTCTCTACTACTCTACCTTGAAATTTGAACTTCAACAGTATCCGTGACCTCTGATCTCTGTCTCCTCATTATGGCAAGATAAATGTCATCATGTCCTACTCATATATCATGAGAGTGTGAATGATTTTGTGTAACCTATTCAATTTGAAAGCCCCAAATATTATAAACAGTAGCAGAACTATGATAATAAAACTTAAACTTGCCATTGACCAACTGTATCAGAGGCTTTCTCAATTTCTCACTCATCCCTGGAGCAAGGTGCTTGTCATCAATCTTCCCCAGATCTAGGAACTACTCAGCACAGGGACACTAGTTTCAAAGGACATTCTCTTCTCCTGACACTGATTTCTTCTTGATATGAGTTTACCAAGTCTCTCTGATTGCTTCTCTTTTTTAGCTCTCAAAAGAGATTAATTTAAAATACAACCTAATCTTGTAGATTGAGTCCTGACTCATTAACATAACTGCCACTAATCCTACTAATTAACATAACAGAAGTCAGATTTATGATACACGGGAAAATCACATCAAATTAGAAAATAGTGGACAATCAACAGTACCAGCAATCACAGCCTAGCCAAGCTGATACACATTTTGGGGGGACACAATTTAATCTGTAACAGATATATTTTATTTAATAAATATATAAGTATTATTAATTTATAAGCTTACCTAAGTAATGAGTATAAACACTGTTAGACTCATTAGTGAGCCATAAATATTAGATTGAAATAATATGATGTTGATTGTGATATCCCATCATTGTGTATATTATAACTACGTGTATTGATTTTTCTGTTTAAGACTTACTAGGTACTTTGTCTTCTAAACATCATTAAGCCAAGATAAAAAATTAAAATGGACAATGTTAAATCTTTTATAATCTATTATTAGGTACATTTTAAAACAAAAGCTAAAAGATGAACAGTAGCATGTTAGTATTAAGAGAACAGATACACTGCTATGATTGAGGAAATACCATACAATCATTTAAAACTAAAGGCTCAGAAGTCAGTATAACTAGTTGAAATCTTTGCTTCATTATTTAAGATATTTAACTCTTCAGTGACTCAGTTCTTCCATCTAAAATGAGGATAGTACTTGTATCTAACCCTGAGTGTTTTTGTGAAGATTAAAATGAGGTGGTACACATAAAGTTATTAGCATAGAGGATGATGCATAAGTAAATGCTGTAAATAGTTATATAATATCCTACTGTTTCTATTACAGAGCAGAAATGCCTGAGAAGCAGAAGATTCTGCACTCAAGACAGCCTGAGCTATGCAGTTTCACTGAGTTTGAGTCATATATTAGGTTTTGGGGATAATTCTGTCAACCTATGTCTTCCTCCTCATCTTTCTCAAATTCTAAATTTTTGTATGATAAGTGCTTCACAAAATAATGATTTTGAGGGAAATAATGTAAATTCAGACATAGGAAGTTTTAAGAGAAAATTGAAATAATTTACATAGATTCCCATCTTAATAATAATAAAAGGATTTAGCTATCCAAATATTTTTGCTGTTTTTACCACTGAGTTCAGAATTTCCAGCCAATGCCAATCTTCTGGCATGTCTACACATTGTTTTTGTTAGGTGCCATGCAGTCAGTTCATACTCAAAGCAACCTTGTTTACAGTAGAATGAAACACTACCCAGTCCTGAGCCATGCTCATCATCTTAGTTAAGCTTGAGTCTATTGTTACAGCCACTCTGTCAATCCATCTCACTGGGGGTCTTTCTCTTTTTCACTGACCCTCTACTCTACCAAATATGATGTCCTTCTCCAGTGACTGACCCTTTCTGATAAAGTGTTTAAATTATGTGAGACAAAGGTTTGCTATCTTTGCTTCCAAGGAGCATTCTGGGTGTATTTCTTTCAAGATAGATTTGTTCATTCTTTTGGAAATTCATGATAATTTCAATATTTTTTTGGTTAAACCCGTAAGTCAAAGATGTCAATTGTTCTTTGGACTTTCTTATTCCTTGCCTACCTTAGAAATGCAAAAAAGGAAATTAAATACACCTTGGCTTGGGTCAGGTGCACCTCAGTCCCGAAAGTGATCTCTTTGCTTTTTAATACTCCAAACAGCTCTTTTGCAAAAGATTTGCCCAATGCAGTGTGTCCTTTGATTTCTTGACTGCTGTTTCTGTGGATATGAATTGGGATCTATGAAAAATTAAATCTTTGACAACTTCACTCTCTTCTCCTTTTATGATAATGTTGCTTGTTGGTTCACTTTTAAACACATTTATTTTATGTTCGGGTATAACTGATACTGAAAACTGTGGTCTTTGATTTCCATCAATAGATGCTTCAAATCCTCTTCACTTTCAGCAAGCAAAGTTGTGTTATTTGAATACCTCAGGTTATTAATGAGTTTTCCTCCAGTCTTAGTGTTATTCTTCTTCACATAGCTCAGCTCCTTGAATTATTTGCTCATTATAAAGATTGAATAAGTGTGGTGAAAGACACAACACGACACAAAGATTTCCTGACTTTAAACAAAGCAGAAACCCCTAGTTCTGTTCAAATGACTGCTTCCTGATGTATTTACAGGTTCTTTACGAGTACAATTAAGTATTTTGTAATTCCTATTCCCCAAAGTGTTATCCATAATTTGCTATGATCCCTATAGTCAAATAGCTTTACATAGTCAAAAATGCACAGATAAACATCTTTCCAGTATTTTGTTTTCAGCCAGGATCCATCTGACATCACCAATGGTATTCCTCATTCTACATTCATTTCTCAGGCCAGCTTGAGTTGCTGTCAGTTCCCTGTCAGTGTACTTTTGCAACCACTTCTGAATGAACTTTAGCAAAATTTTACCTGTGTGTGATATTAACTATATTGTTTGATAATTTCCACATGGGGTTAAATAATTTTCTGTGGAACAGACACAAATATGGATGCATTCCACCCAGTTGGCCAGGAAAGTGTCTTCCAAATTTCTTGGTAACGATGAGTTAGCACCTCCACTGCTATATCCCTTTGTTGAAAATGTGAATTGGTGTTGTATCAATTCCTAGGGCTTTATTTTTTGCCAATGCTTTCAGTGTAGCTTGACCCTCTTCTTTCAGAACCATCTGTTCTTGATCATACATTACCTCCTGAAATAGTTGAACACTGACCTACTGTTTTTGGTACAGTGGCTTTGTGTATTTTTTCCATCTTCTTTTAATGCTTCCTGTGTCATTCAGTATTTTGCCCATAGAATCCTCTGCTATTGCAGCTTGAAGCTTGAAATTTTCCTTTGGGTATTTCAGCTTAAGAAATGCTGAGCTTGTTCCTCCCTTTCAGTTTTCTAAGTTGAGGTCTTTGCATATCTCATTATAAGTACATAATACTTTGTCTTCTTGAGTCACCCTTTGAAATTTTTTGTTCAGCTCTTTTCCTTCAAGATTTCTCCTATTTGTTTTAGCCATTTGACATTCAAAAGCAAGTTTCAGAGTCACTGTTAACATCCATTTTAGTCTTTTCTTTCTTTTTAATGATGTTTTACTTTCTTGATGTATGACATCTTTAATGTCATGCTAAAACTCTTCCAAGTCTTTGATCAGTAGTGTTCAATACATCAAGTCTATTATTGAGATAGTTGCTAAAATCAGGTGGGATATACTCAAGGTTATGTTTTTGCTCTCATGGACTTATTCTAATTTTCTACAACTTCAACCCAAACTTCATATGAGCAATTAATGATCTTTTCCACAGTCAGCCCCTGAGTTTGTTTGGACTAATGATATTTAGCTTTCCCATCATCTTTTTCCACAGACATAGTCTATTTGATTATTGCGTATTCCATCTGGTGAAGTTCACAAGTACAATCACCATTTATGTTGGTGAAAAAAGGTATTTTCAAGTAAGTCATTGGTCTTGCAAAATTCCATGATACAATCCCAGGCATACTTTGTAACACCAAGGCTGTATTTTACCACAGCTGATCCTCCATATTTGTTTCCGACTTTTGCATTCCAGTCACCTATAATTATCAATGCATAGATCAGACAACAGACATGGATAAAAGTCTTCAAATTCTTCATCTTTGCCTTAGTAGTTGCTGCATATGTTTGAATATTAGTAGTATTAACTGGTCTTCCTTGAAAGTATATTGATATCATATAGCTGACAGTGTTAAACTTCAGGATAGACCTAGAAATATTCTTTTTGACAATGAATGGAATGCTGTTTCTCCTCAGTTTGTCATTTCTGGGATACTAAATCAGATGATGGTCAAACTCAAAATGGCCAATACCAGCCCGCTTCGGCTCATTAATGCCTAGGATGTGGGTGTTTATGTGGCTCATTTTAGTTTGGATGATGTCCAATTTTCCTGGATTCATACATCATGAGTGTCATGTTCTGATTATTACTGGATGTTTGCAGTCATTTCTCCTCACTTTGGATTGTGCCACTTCACCGAATGAAGGTCCCCAAACGAAGGTCCCCAAACCTCTACTCCATCCACATCATTAAGGTCAACTCTAGTTAGAGTAAGTAGCTGTTCTCCAGCCATCTTTTGAGTGGTGTTCAAGGCAAGGGGCTCATCTTCCAGTGCTATATCAGACAGTATTTTGCTGCTATTCATAGTTTTCACTGGCTAATTTTTTTCAGAAGTAGACTGCTATGTTATTCTTTCTCATCTGTAGGCTCATCTGAAAACTGTACACCATGGGTGTCTGTGCTAGTATTTGAATACCAGTAGCATAGGGTCCAGCATCACAACACACAAGTCTCCCCAGCACAACAAACTGACAGACATGAGGTGGGGGATGTCTATATAGAGGATGATTATTTTACAGGGACAACAAAAGGTACTGCAAAAAAAAAAAAAAAATTGAAGTAAAAAAAGAAAAGGAATTTAAATTCTAATAATGTTAGCTTGCAAATGTCTCTAAGTGAAGACAATTTTAAGTATTGCTAAATTTGTGTGGCTTCTGATATTTTCAATGCAGAGAAATCTGAAATCCATTCAAATTATTACTTTTGTATTTTATGTCAGTATATTCACACATACATACACATGCCTAAGCACATAGAGTTTGTGGCTCATTCTCAATCATGATAGCAATATTGAGGTTTCACAGATAAAAAAGATATGGCAAAATGAAAGCTGGGAAATTACCTCACAACTATTTTCAGAGTTTTGCTAATTGAAAGAGAGCAGTTAAAAGATTTATCAAAGACATCAAGTGTGTCAAAATACTGCATTTGTGTACAACACCCAAAACTGTTACACTCTTGATTTCCAAAGGTCAGAAACTCAATGTGTGACGGATAATTATGTTAGAGAAAATAGCTTGGTTCAAAGAACACTGGGCTAAGATCAAAAATCCTATGTTCAAGCACAATTTTACACAATTTACAACTGTGTGATCTCAGGCATATCATTCATTTACTATACATATTTTCATAAACCTTTAAAACCCTAAAACACTTAATTAAAAAAAAAATCTACATGAAGAGATTGGTGAATGATAAGACAGAAAATGAACATCAGAGCCAGAGAGCAAAAGTAGCTTATCTCGACTGATTTTAAGTGGTCTATTGTAAATCTCTGGGCTGCTTTCCTCAAGTCATTCAACGTAAGAGCCTGAAATATCAAGTGAAGAGCCATAAGTATCATCACAGAAACTTTCAGATGTGACTCAGTCTATAAGTTTTGCTCTTTCTTTCCATGACAGAGAGAAATAGGACTCTCTGTCTCATAGCCACACTGGGTAGAACAAGGAGTATGTTTCTCTAATCCTATGTATATACAAATAAATGTATTTCCTAGAGCAAACTACAATTTCATATTTCTCTTTCTGATTCCTCCAACTAGAATAGGAGTCCTATATTACACAGGACTAGTCTTACTTAATTTCTATTACCATGACTAGCAGACAGATTGCTCTTGTAGATTAATTTATTTAGAGAATGATTTGTAACATATTCTGGAATTATCTATGTATATAGTCAGTGTGAAGAGTCACATAAATTGTTGATAGTAGCTTTTATTTAAAAAAGAAAAAAAATGGACTTCCCAAACTGGCTAATACCCTTTATATGATTTCTAATTATTAAAACCCTAAATAGAGTGAACATTCCAGCATATATTAGATTTGGACTCACTGAAGTGGTGAAGGAAAATAAAAAAATTACCAAACTTTAGTAGTTTTTCTTGCATACCCGGGGCAAGGGTTTTCTTTTTCTTGAGTACCAAATCATTTAATTTTATGTCAGAATAATTCCCTGTGATTCTTGTAACTTACTGTGTATATGTGTGTTCTTGTGCACTTGTGTTTAACTATTTATCGTTAGGTGCTGTCAACTGGATTCTGACTCATAGTGACCCTACGTACAACAGAACTAAACATTACCTGGTTGGCCCTTTGCCATCCTCAGAATCATTGCAGTGCTTGAGCCCATTGTGCCAGGCACTGTGTTAGTCTACCTCTTTGAAAGTTTTCCTTTTTTTTTTTTGGCTGATCCTCTGCTTTACCAAACATGATATTCTTCTTCAGGAATCAGTCCCTCCTGATAACATGTCCAATGCTTGTGAGATGAAATCTCAATGTTTTCGCTTCTAATGAGAATTCTATCTGTACTTCCAAAATAGATGTGTTTTTCTGGTAGTTCTTGGAATATTCAGTATTCTTCATAAACATCATAATTCAATTCTTCTTCTGTCTTCTCTTATTCACTGCCTAGTTTCCCGTGCACGTGAGGCAGCTGAAAACACGATGGCATAGGTCAGGGACTATTGGTTCTTAAAGTCACCCATCTTGTTTTTTTAAAGAGGTCTTTTGCAGCAGATTTACCTAGGATAGTGAATTTTTTGAAATCTTGGGTTCTACTTCCATGGAATCCTTTACTACTTTAGTGTTTTCTCCATTTGTGACGATTTTCCTTACCAATTCTATTGTTAGAATTTTTCTTTCTTTCTGTTGAAGTTTAATCCCTTCTGAATGCAGCATTCTTTGATATTCATCAGTGTTTCAGGCCCTCTTCACTTTCAGCAGGAATACATAATTTACATATCACAAGTTCATAATCAGTGTTTCTCCAATCCTGATACACTGTCCTTCTTCCTATAGTCTAGCTTCTCAAATTATTGGCTTAGCAGACAGATTAAATAAGTATAGTGGAAGAATACAACCCTGACCCACAACTTTACTGACTTTAACAATTAAGTGTTCTGAAATTCATAATCTTCTTACTGTTATCTATAGTTCATTATGATCTATACAGTCAAATATCTTTGCACAGTCAATACAACATAGATAAACATCTTTCTGGTATCCTGCGTTTCAACCAGGATCCATCTGATGTAAACAATGATAATCTTCATTTCATGGCCTCTTCTGAATCCACCTTGAATTTCTAGCAGTTCCCTGTCGACGTACTGCTGAAACCACTTTTGAAAGATCTGCAAAATTTTCTTGGGTATGATGTTAATGATGTTTCTTGGTAATTTCCATATTCTATTGGATCACCATTCTTTTAAATGGATACAAATATGAATCACTTCCAGTCAGTTGGCAGGTAGCTGCCTTCCAAATTTCTTAGAATAGATAAATGAGAATTTCCAGGGCTGCACCGTTTTGTTGAAACATCTCAATTAGTGTTTTGTCAATTTCTGAAACTTTGTTTTCTGCCAGTGCCTTTAGTGCAGCTTGAACGTCTCTGTCAGTACAACTGAATCTCAATTACATGCTACCTCCTGAAATAATTGAACATAGACTCATTGTTTTGGGTACAGTGACTCTATACTGTCATATTCCCTCAATCTCCTATGGACACATCTTGTGTCATTTAGTATTTTGCCCATAGAGTTCTTCATTATTGCAACTCTTGAGGCTTCAATTTTCTTTCAGTTCTTTCAGTTTATATTCTTCCTTTTTTGTTTCCTAACTACAGCTGTTTGCACATGTTATTATAATACTTTGTCTTCTCTAGCTGCCCTGTGAAACCTTCTGTTCAGCTCTTTTACTTCATAACTTCTTTCTTCCACTTCAGCCATTTCACTTTCAAGAGCAAGTATCAGATCTCTTTTGACAGTCATTTTGTAACTGTCTTTGTGTCTTTTTAATGACTTCTTGCTTTCATCATGAATCTTGTCCTTGATGTTATTTCACAACTAATCTGGTGTTAGTATTCAGTGTTCAAATCAATTCTTGACATAATCTCCAAATTCACGTGAGATATATTCAAGTTTGTACTTTGGCTCTCATGGACTTATTCTACTTTTCTTCAACTTCAGCTTAAATTTGCATATGAGCAATTCATTGTCTGTTCCACAATTGACTTCTGGCCTTGTTGTGACTGATGATATTGAGATTTTCTGTGGTCTCTTTCCACAGGTGTGGTCTTTTTGACTTGTAAGTATTCTTCTGGTGAAGTCCACATATAGATTCATAGTTTATGTTGGTGAAAAGATGTGTTTGTAGTAAAGACGTAGCTTCTCTGCAAAACCACATCAACTGATTTCCAGCATTGTTTCCATCACCAAGGCCGTGCTTTCCGTCTACTGATCCTTCTTTGCTTTCAACTTTTGGATTCCAATTACCGGTAATTATCAATGCATTTTGATTACATGCTTGGTCAGACTACATAAAATGGTAAAAATCTTCAGTTTTTCTTCATCTTTGTCTTTAATGGTTGGTGTGTAAATTTGAATAGTAGTCATACAAAGTGATCTTTCTAATAGGCATAGATATTATTCTGTTACTGACAGTACTGTACTTCAGGATAGATCATAAGATAGTATTTTGGGCAATGAATGCTAAGTCATTGCTCTTCAGTTTCCAGCATAGACCATATAATTGTCCAGTTCAAAATGGACAATACCAGTTCAGTTCAGTAATGTCTAAGATATTGATATGTATGCATTTCTTTTCATTTTTGACAACCTCCAATTTTCCCAGCTTGATACTTGGTACATTCCACATTCTGATTATTAATGGATGTTTGCAGCTCTTTCTTCTCATTTTCAGTCATGCCACATCAGCAAACAAAAGGTTAACATCATTCATTTCACTGAACTCTACTTTGAGGAGCCAGCTTTTCTACAGTCTTCTTTTGAGTACTTTCTAACCTGATAGGCTTTTCTTCTGGCACTGTATCAGGCAACGTTCTTCTGCTGTCCATACGGTTTTCAGTGTCTAATTTTTTCTGAAGTGGACTGCTAGGTTTTCCTTCCTAGTCAGTCTTAGTCTGGAAGATTCACTGAAAATTGTCCATCAAAAGTGACCCTGTTGGATTTGAAAAAATGGTACCACAGCATCCAGTACCACAGCAACATGCAAGCTACTACCGTATGACAAACTGACAGTTTAGTGCATGACACATTGCTCTCATTTTATATGAGTTCATTAATGTTTTTTAATTCCTTTTATCCTTTAAAAAGATTACAACTAGAGTATTAAAACTAGATTATAAAGCAATAGCTAAACTAGGTAAATGTTAAATGATTCTAAATTCGCATGCCACAGTTAGCAGACTAAATGAGCAACAACTTATACTCTAGAATCATAGAGCACTTAGGGTCAGTAGTGGCTTTACCACTTGCTAATTGTGTGAGATAGAGTATTATTTAAGTGTTCTAAGTTAGTTTCAGTTCCTTCAACTATAAAGAGGGGATAATGAAAGTTAGAATGGTTTTAGTACTTTGTATGTATCAACCATGTTCTAAGTACTTTCAATGTGTTTTATAATTTAATCCTCACCACACAAAGCCCTATCAGTCAGGTTATTTTTTTCTTCATTTTATAGCTCTGGAAACTTAAGTAAAATTACCAAGTTAAAAAGACAACTATTAAGAGAGCAATAAAAGGAAAATTTTGAATTTCTATTAGTCAGCTTCCAGAAACACTCCACTATTCTGCATCTCTGGTGACTTCTAGATAAAATGAAGTAAGGACACATCTGCCAGGAACCTAGCACTGACAATCTATCATCTGTTATAACATCTTAAAAGAAAAGGAAAAACAATTGTTCTTATTGGGGCTTCTGCTTCAAGTACTGCTATTACCACCACCAGCAAAGATTCTTTTTTTCCTGTCAAGGCGTCTACAGATGCCTGTACTTTCTCTAAAAGCAAAAATACACTGAAGAGAAGCTTTAAAGCTAAAAATAACAAAGTCTACCACATCCACTTTATAACATTTTACTAACTCTAACATTAAAGAAAGGGAATTATCTCCCGAAGTGTACTCCCTTAAAACCATTATTTGATTTCAGACTTGTATAATGTATTTCTACAGTACCACACTGTCACAAAAGAATTGCATCCTCACCTTCTCATTTAGGTTCTTTTTGACTCAGAAATGTAGATAATGGCCGAGGTGCATGCTGCTTCTTGAATACAATTTATTTTCATCTATAAGAAATAGTAGAAAACATCTATCTAGCCCTAACTAATTCAGTATGGTAGATCTATTTCAGAGCACAACACATTATCTTTTTTTTTATGCTTACACAAGCTACCTCACAGGAAATTCAAAGTTCTAATATTGTCTCTGACTTGGAAAACTTTGTGTGATGATACTGGCCTAAGATAAGCATATCATAGAAAGATTGCAACGGGTTTATCTCTAGCACACTAGTGAAAATATTTGCTGTACTTTGGAAATTTTTCCATCAGTTTGCATTAAGTATCCTCAATTTGTACTAGCATGCTGTGCTTTTCTTGGCAGGCATGGCCTCTTTTGGTAATTATATTCTTAAGTTTGAAACTCTTCAACATTTCCTGAACTCCTGTTAATCATACCCTGTTCAATAAATTATAGATATAATTCAGATTCACACTCATACAATTAGTAATGAAAATGGAGATCTCCAACTACAAGTCTAGTTCATATTGTGTAATGCTTTTACACTTACACTCTAATGTCTATTGTTGATTTAATTTGTGCTTCCTAGAGTAGTAATTTTAGTAGGCAGTGTGTTTTCCTTTCCTAAATCTTAATCTTGTCTCTAATTATTAAAAATATTTCCTAATAATCATTTCTTGTCAACCCTGGTGGTGCAGTGGGTTAAGTGCTGCGTCTGCTAGCCAAAAGGTTGGCAGTTCAGATCTGCAAGACGCTCCTTGGAAACTCTATGAGAAGTTCTACGATGATCTCTAGCCTCACTATGAGTCGAATCCAACTGAAAGGCAGTAGGTTTTAATGACCATTTCTCAGTTAGTTGGAGATTTCAAGTTTCCAAGGCTAAAGAACAAACACAGTTACTCTATAAGCCCTAATCTCTCATAAACATTGTTGTGAAAATCATGTCTTCTAGAAGCCAGCAGGCAGTCTGTGGTCTATTCGATATGTCAGTTATAATGTATCCAAATTGCTGTTTTACTAACATTTTCTTGAAAACTAACCAAGAAAACAACTTTTGGGGGTCATTTTAGAAGGGACAGAAAATTAACAAAATGCAAGTATAACATTTGAAATTTCTTGCAAAAATAACAACATTAAAATTTTCCCATTAGTATATTATTAAATGAATAATGAAAGATTTACACACTTAAATGTGTTTTAATTTAATCATCACCGCACAGCCCTATCAGTCAGGTTATGTTTCTTGTTTCTTGTTTCATTTTACAGCTGTGGAAACTGAAAGAAGTTAAGTGAATGGATCAAGTTTAAAATAATAAAACCAAACTGCTCTCTATCAGTATCAATAAATCCCATATTAAAATGAATAATCTATCACCACCTGTGGCAACTAAGTCAATTCTGACACATGATGACCCCATATGTTTCACAGTAGAACTGTGATTTATAGAGTTTCAATGACTAATTTTTCAGAGGTAGATCACCAGGCCTTTCTTTTATGATGCCTGTGGGTATATCTGAACTTCC
Source organism: Heterohyrax brucei (assembly GCA_028571685.1). Lineage (NCBI taxonomy): Eukaryota > Metazoa > Chordata > Mammalia > Hyracoidea > Procaviidae > Heterohyrax > Heterohyrax brucei. The sequence goes on along the minus strand of CM053145.1, from coordinate 56,589,641 downwards.
AACCATTTGCTTAACATTTGAGTGCATGACCTGTCTACAGTACCAGGAACTCCAAAATTAGTAATTTGCCTTAAGCTACCATATGCACAGTCAGTTCTTTAAAAATTTCTTGCTGGTTACATTAACTATGAGCCACTCAACACAGTCTTCACTTAGTAGTAGAGATATAATTTTAAGAAATAATATACAAGCATACTTTGAAAATTGCTATTTATGTTTGGAGCACAAGCAACTCAGTTTTCTGCATAGATGGAGGGTAGTGTTTCTTAGAATAGTATACTCTAAAATTTTTTACACTTGATTTTTTTTCTTTTAAAAATATTAATTAATCAGGGGAAAAATTGAAAGACATCACTTGATAGTATATTTATTATATAAAAGACTTTCAAAATCAATGAAATAAATTTCAAAATAGAAGAAAATATATTTTCCTCTAGAGCTTGTCAACTCCTCACACTTATAGTCACTGAACATTAGGATCAGCTTTTTCAGTCTATCAATATGAAAGGTTAACAGTATTGTGAAAGGGATTGCTTGGCTCTGTAGATTGATTTGAAATGTACTGCTGTTTTAACAATACTGAATATTTGGCACTTGGCTGGCTTGGCAATACATGAACACAGAATATCTCTTTTTATTTAGATCTTTTTTTAAAAAAAAATTGACAGTGCTTAATCATTCTTTGAACACAAGATCCACAATTGCTTGGTTAAATTAAATTAATTCCTAAAAGTGTTACAATTTCTAATCTATTGAAAGTGCAATTGTTATTCAGATTGTTCATTGCTATGTATGAAAAGGCAAATTAATTTTTCTTATATGTACTGAGTATTCTGCCACTTTGGTATCACTTATCAGCTCTGATATTTTTGCAAATTCTTTATATTAGGCATATATTAAATTCTGCTGCTTCTATGAGCACTGATTATGGATCTAAGTAAAATGCTACATATATGTGTATATGTTCATGGTAAAAAGAGAAAAAATCACAGTTGTCAAGGATTTCATATTACTTGGATCTACAACTACTGCTCATGGAAGCAACAGTCAAGAAATCAGATGTGCTGTATTAGTATAACCTGCTGCAAAAGATCTCTTTAAAGTATTGAAAAGTAAATGTATCACACTGAAGACTAAGATGTGCCTGACTCAAGCCATGGTATTTTCAATCATATCATGTGCATGTGAAAGCTGGGTTATAATAACCTTTTTTATTTCTGTAAAGTTATTAGCAATTTTGCCTCTTAAATTCATGAATTTAGCTATTTAAATCCTTTGTCTTTTTCTCTTTGTGAGTCACACTAAACATTTGTCTATTGAGAACAGTGTGGTAAATTAATAACTGTAATTATTAAGGTTATTCATAATGTCAGTAAGAGAAAGGTAAGTAATCCAATTAAGGAGATGGACAGATACTTCACTGGAGAGGACATTCAGGCAGCCAAAATACATGTGAGGAAATGATCATGATCGTTACAAATCCAAATCAAAACTACAATGAGATACCATCTCACCCCAACAAGGTTGGCTATGATACAAAAAACACAAAACAACAAATGCTGGAGAGGCTTCAGAGAGATCAGAACTCTCCTACACTGCTGGTGGGACTGCAGAATATTACAGCTTCTTTGGAAAGCAATCTGGCTATTCCTTAAAAAGATGCAAACAGATGTACCCTTTGATCTAGTAGTCCCACTGCTTGGAATTTATCCTGCAGAAACAAAGGCTGTAACATGAGCAGACACATGCACACAAATGTTTGTTGCAGCACAGTCCACAATAGCAAAAAAATGGAATCATCTTAGATGCCCATCAATGGATGAATGAATAAACAAACTACAGTACACATGGTCTATGGAAAACTATGCAATGACAAAAAACAATGATGATTTTAGGAAATATCTCATAACCTGGTTTCAGCTGGAAGACATTATGCTGAGGGGAATCAGTCAGTGGCAAAAGGACAAATACTGTATGAGACCTTTGCTTTAAGGACATAAATATACATAGTAAAAAAAGACTCTTTGATGACTACATGAGTGGGGAGGGACGATGACAGTTGATCATAGATTAGATAGTGGTGGCTGTTGTGAAAACCTGTCATGAGTATTTGTCTAATAAACATGCCACTTAAAAAAAAAGAAACGAAATGTTATACCCACATATAAAATTGCAAAATAAGCCAAAAAAATGTAAAAAACATAATTACATTCCTGACCATCAATCAGAACAATGAGGTGGCCTATATTAAGTGTAGGTTTTATATTATATTCCTTTTTAAAATATTATATTACTAGTGTTGGCAAAGGATTACACAAAGTGGGGAGTCCACCCAACTCGATGGCACTTGGCTTGGCTTCGGAAACAGTAGATTATGAGGTTTCCCCGTGAAAATCATAAGATTTGAAAAGCAATTACTTGAATTATGTGTATTTTCATTGACATTGAACTCTATTTTGACATGACAGCACACATGTGAATAAGGGAGAATGAAATAAAACACTAGGCACAGAGAAATTGTCTGATATTTCCTTTCTCATGATTCCTGTTTTTAATTCTTCTCGGTCAATTAGCCTCTTTATTTTTGAATCCCAGTCATGAAAAATGACATATTTTTACAGTTAGTAAATAGCTTTAATGTTTTTAATTGCAATAAAATAAAAATGTAATATTCTTTTTAGCTTTTTTCCTTGTATTGAAAAATAATTTTCAAAATCTATTGTTTAGGGAGATTTGCAGATACTATCTTTAAAGCTATGTGTACAATTAGGATAGTATTATGCAGTCTTTTATTTTTCTCAGTAGAGGCCATATCATCAGCATGTTCTGTTAAATATGTTTATATGGTAAAAAAGGATTTAAATTAGATAAGCTCCCGGTGGAAGGCTAAGTATCCTGTGGGTGTGCGGTAAGTGATATTTGATGGAATGACTGGCAGCAAATTCAATTCAACCCAAATGACTTTTATTGAGAGTCTAAGCTATTATAGATGCTAAGCATATGAAAATGGATGAGAAAGACTGTCTTCAATCTTAAGAAATTTAAGGCTTTTTGCTGAAGAGAAACATTTTCATAACTATAGAAAAGGGTATCTTTAAAAATAAATAAATTATTAACTATTAGTCAAGGTTTATTATACTGTAAGTAATACACTAGGCTGTGAAAAACAAAACATGGTCCTCTGCCTTCTTGTTATAAAAGCTTAAAGTGAATTATAAAATATAAAATATATCAAGGAAAGAGTCACTATTGCAACAAGTACTTGTTTTGTGTGAAGTAAAAAAAGTTGCTTTGTTGAAATCAAGAAATGTATTGGTAAGTGTAAATCCAGATACAAAAAGGTGGCTTTGTGTGTCTTTCAGGTGAGAATTCACTGACATTTGTAGCTATTAACTATAGACAGGAAACTTGAGGACTTACATGTGGAAAAGTTAGAGATAAGTTATCCTTTCGATGTTGGGAAGAACACCCAGATCTATGACTTGGTACTTGAGTGTGACATTGGCATTAAGAAGTGACAAAACAGAACCTAGAGTTAGTTGTGGGAAGACATGAATGCTATAACAAATGAATTCTTTAAGCTTGTTTATCTTTGTTTTAATCTAAATGATAAGAATCCTCAAAATCATAGTATGTACCCATTACAAATATCACTCCTAATTGTGTCTAGAGCCTATAGGCTAGAAAGATAGAAAATTATTATGGAGATGCAGTTGAAGAGGGTCATCATAGATGAGACAAATTTCAATAATCAAGAAGAAGTCATAAGACAAAAAATGAGCTTCTAGTAGAGGTATGATGGAAAGAAATGGAAATTAACAAACAAATACCAGCCCTCTATAGCTTTGCCATTGTGTGTCCTTGTAGAAAGTGAAATGTATACCATTCATGGGAGCCTATGACTGAAGTAGCCGGATCCTCTTGAAGGTGATGATGGTGTCGGTCTGGGCACCATGGTACCTAAGTATTATAACTCTGACTTGTCCTAGAATTAGTAAGATCTCTGCCTGGCTGAACGTTAGGAATATTTCTCTTCACTTTGCTGCTGAGTGGAGGAGGGGGCTCAATTTGTTGAGAATGGAAGTTGAAAGTAGAATAAAGACTTCTCTGTGATTAAAGTGCCCCATATCTTCTCACTCTGAATGTCTTCCTATTTCCAGCTTTAAGCTCTAATTTGTGTCAACTTAAAATTCACTCTGCCACTACACCAAGAGATGTAAAACTATTATACATGTAGAGTGTCCAAATACATATCATGTAAAACACATATATTATAATTAACCTAATTATGTAGAGTACCAGTGTTTAAACAGAAATAGAATTATTATATTTAGGAAAGCATATACCGAAAATTCTGACTTTAATGTGGAACTTTATGTAGTAAACACATGGATTAGTGTTAATGATTGATGTATTAGGGATTAATAGCAAAATTCAGCACATTGATATTTTTTGGAGCAAGCAAAACTTGTTCTTGCACTATAGCTTTGACAGTCAGCAAATACCACAAGAAAATTGCTTAACTCAATATGACTCCCACTTCCTAATATACATAACGTGAAATGGTTCTTGAACATGTTAAGAGTGAAAACCAGTTTAAATATGTGTAAAGTTTAGAACCCTGAAATATTCCATAAGTATTATCTTTTTTTATATAAACCCCACTGCCCTCATTGACTCATATCATATATTACTAGACTGAGAATTTTGAGGCCAAGATCTCTGTTCTATTGATCTTTGACTCCCCCAAATCCAAATGCTCATAGTGAATGCAAAATGATATAAAGAGCTGAAGGACAGAAATAACAAATTGATGGATGAGGAAAGGGAGGAAAGAAAGAAAGAAGGCACAGAGAAATTGCCACAGTAAGAATAAAAGAGTATAGCATTATACTTTAGTAACTAATTATAGTTATACTATAGGACATACTGTGGGTGCTGATAACTTTTGAGGGGTGAGAAAGGAGATCACTAGAGAAAGGATGCTTTCAAAAGAAAATTCAAGTAATAGAGCATTCGAAGAAGAAGGAGAAGTTAAATTTGTGTCATTCAAGGAGTGTGTAATGATTTTGGACATGATGAGAAACACAGATTCAAAACAATAGATGAGAATCGGTAGGTATGCAAGTAACAGAGCCAGTGTTTCACAATGCAAAATTAACATCTTGGATAAGTGTTAGGTAGAAAGAGACGTGATCTCACGCTTTGACAGGAGGAGTTCATTAATGCATTGTGATGAAAATTTAAAGAAAATTGATAACTTTTCTCTTGATTTTGCTCTCTCAAGTAAACAGAATTTGTAAAACTTTTCCCTTTCAGATGCCCCAGAAAAGTAAATCATTACTGAGGAAGAAGAAGGCCTCACACTAGGTTACTTTAGAAGCCATTACGTTGCCACAGTAGTTAAATGAGTCTAGTGCTGGCATAATAACAGATACGTAGACCAATAGGAACAAACTGAGAATACAAGCATAAAATCATTCACCTATGGGAAGCTAATATTTGACAAAGCGTTGAAGTCTGTAAACTGGGAAAAAGACAATCTCTTTAACAAATAGCACTGGCATAACTGGATATCTACCTGCAAAAAAATAAATAAATAAACCAGACATATATCTCATACCATGCGTAAAAACTAACACAAATGTATCAAAAAACCTAAATATCAAATCTAAAACAATAAAGATCATGAGAAAAAAATTAGGTACAATGGAGCTGGCGGAGCTACTATACAGCATAAACAGAATACAAATCGTTTATAACAATGCACAAATGCCGGAAAATAAAATGGATAACTGGACTCTCCTAAAAATCAAACATTTAAACTCATCCAAAGCCTTCACAAAAAGAGTCAAAAGGCAACCTGCAGACTAGAACCAAAGAAAATTTTTGGCACCTGATCAGCATCTAATCTTCAAGCTACTGCAAAAACTTAACAAGAAAAGATAAATAACTCAATTAAAAATGGGCAAAGGATGTGAACAGGCACTTCACCAAAGAAGATATCCAGGCAGCTAGCAGACACATGAGGAAATTTTCACAATCATTACTCATGACAGATATCCAAATCAAAACTAAAATGAGATACAATCTTGCCCAACAAGGCTGGAATTCATCCAAAATAATAAATATTGGTAAGGTTGTGGAGAGACGGAACACTTATACGCTGCTGATGGGAATATAAAATGTTACAATCACCTTGGAAATCAATTTGTCACTTTCTCAAAAAGCTAGAAATAAAAATAGCATATGATCCAGCAATTCCACTTTTCGGAATACATCCTCGAGAAATAAGGGCTGTCAGACAGATAGATGATAGTACACAACAATGCTTATTTCAGCACTGCCACAGTAGCAAAAAGATGAGATCAACCTAGATGCCTATCAGCAGATGAATGGATAAGCAAATTATGGTGTATACTCACTCACTAGAATACTATGCAACGATAAAGGACAGCTAAGGGCTTGGGAAACATCTCATAACGTGGAAGAATTTGAAAGGCATTATGGCAAGTGAAATTAGTCACTTGCAAAAAGAAAAGTATAATGTGAGGCCACTACTATAACAACTCAGGAAAATGTTTAAACACAGAAGAAAGCAGTCTTGGAAGGTTAGGAGTGTGGGAGAGGGATATTGATTAACTGTTGTTGTTAAATGTCATTGATTCAGTTCTGACTCACAGAGACCCTATGAACAACAGAATAAAACACTGCCTGGTCTTGTGCCATGTCCACAGTCATTTTTATGTTTAAGCTCATTGTTGCAGCCATTATGTCAATCCATCTCGTCAAGGGTTTTCCTCTTTTTCGCTGACCCTCCACTCTATCAAGTATAATGTCCTTCTCCAGGGACTGATCCCTCCTGACCATGTGTCCAAAGTATGTGAGATTCAGTCTTATCATCTTTGCTTCCAAAGAGCACACTTGTCATACACCTTCCAGAAGAAATCTGTTTGTTCTTTTGACAGTCCATGGTGCATTCAATATTCTCCAACACCACAATTCAAAGGCATCAGTTCTTCTTCTGTCTTCCTTATTCATCATCCTTCTTTCACATGCATATGATATGATTGAAAATATCATGGCTTGGATTGCCGAGCCTTAGTCTTCAAGATGAAATCCATATTTTTCAGTACTTTAAAGCGATCTTTTGCAGCAGATTTTCCCACTGCAATACATCTTTTGTTTTTTTTGACTTCTTCCATGGGAATTGATTCTTGAACCAAGTGAAATGAAATCCTTTCTCCGTTTGTCATGATGTTGCTCACTGTTTCAGTTGTGAGGATTTTTCTTTTCTTAATTTTGAGATATCGTCTGTACTGAAGGCTGTGATCTTTGATCTTCATCAGTAAGTATTTCAAATCCTCTGCACTTCCATCAAATGGGGTGGTATCATCTACTTGGATAACACTGTAGAGAATTAAAATTCCGGAACTCTTAATTGCGACCATGAAGAATCTGTACATGGATCAAGGGGTAGTCATGCCAACAGAGAAAGGGGAAAGTTATCATCACACAGTTTAAAGTCAGAAAATGTTTGCATCAGAGTTGTATGCTTTCACCACAGCTTTTCAATACATCTGCTGCACTAACAATTCCAGAGGATGGAATATATGAAGAAAAGTGAGGCATTAGGATTGGAAGAAGACTCATGAACATAATTCATTAACTAGATACTCCATAAAAATTAAGTTGGTTGAAGGGAGGGACAACAGACAGTAGAGCAGAAGTCAGCTCTACTGTCTAAGCCAAAAGTTCAGACATTTTGTAGATACAGCTCAACATGTGGAGGGGCAGAGTGGCAGATAGCTTCAGGGTGCATGTAGGCAATGGGTATAACAATGTATTTTAAGAAAATGTTCTGCATCTTACTTCAGTGGGTGGCATCTGCAGTCTTAAAAGCTAGTAAGAGGCCATCTAAATAGCTTCACTGGTCCCAACTCACCTGGAGCAGAAGAGAATGAATGAAAACAAAGACACGAAAATATGAGTCCAAGAGACAGAAAAGGCCATGTAATCCAGAGACTACATCAGCATGAGACTAGAAGAACTAGATGGTGCCTGACCACCACTGCTGACCACCCTCACAGGAAATAAACACTCTCTGCACCCCACATCGGTGAGTGTCATCTGGGGTCTTAAAACCTGCCAAGCTGCCATCTGAGGTTACAGAAAATGGTCAACAGGAATGGATGATCACCAAGGACAACAATGAAATGGGGAAAGGAGAACCCAGAAGACAGAGAGACCCACATGACTGGGTCTCTGCATCCACTTGTGACTGGAAGAACCTTATGGTGCCCGACTACCACCAGTGGTAGCCACGATGGAGCTCCCAAAGTTGAGTCTCACTGGTAACAAGACAATAAGTAGGGGTGCACCCTGAGATTTCCAATAGAAGTCTGCAATTAGTGGTCCAGGGGCTTCGGGGGTCCCCTGGGAATATGGCCCCTGGTCCTGATGCTGCCCTTGCCCATAAATCATAATGAAGGCCCATTCTTCAGACAGGAATGGATTGGACTTGGCAATGCAGAGTGACCATGTATTGGAGGCACTTTATAGTTCTATGCATCTATAGGGTATCATCCAGCTGACCTCTTGCTGGAGGAAGGAGAGTGGGTGGAGAGGAGGGGAAAGGAGAGTGTTGGGAAGATAGGACACATATGGAGCAGAGAGGAGGGTGTGTTGTCACCAGGCAGGAAGAACAGTGGGAGTTGCATATAGGTGAGCATGCGAATTTACATGAGAATGTACATTTTCATTCAATCATAATAAAAAAAAATAAATAAATTTTAAAAAAAAGAGTCTGTGATGAAGCAGGAGAAAAAATGGGATGCAGAACTCAAACACGATTTAAAAGACCAGACTTGACGATCCAGCAGACTAGAGGAATACTGGAAAACATGGCCCCAGGACTCTGTTAGCTCAAAACTGAAGACATTCCTGAACCCAGTTCTTCAGACAAAAATTGGACTGGACCATGAGACATAAAATGACTGGCGAGGAGTGTGCTTCTTGACTGAAATGGACATACAAGGCTAACTGGGTGATTCCTGTCCAAAGGGGAGATGAGAAGACAGATGGGAATAAGAGCTGGTTGAATGACCACAGGAAATACAACATAGGAAGGAATAGTGTGCTGTCACAATGTGGGGAGAGCAGCTATAGTTACACAGCAATGTTTATATAAGTTTTTGTATGACAAACTAACTTGGATTGTAGATTTTTACCTACACAATAAAATATATATTTTTTAATTTCCTTTTCGTCATTAATTTACAGACAACTATTAGACTACATTGTATTAGTGAAACACCAGTTTAAAAGTCTTCTATTTTAGTCCTGCTTTGTTAATTAATAAATATTAGTATAAACCTAAGCAGATCCCTGAATTTCTGTAAGACTTAATTTGCTCATGGGATTGTGACTGCATGGAGAATTAGTTGATTCAAGCATGATAAGGAACCAAAACCACATATGTTATATTTAATTCTCACACAGAAAAGTATGTATTAGTACTTCCATTTGATAAATAAAGAAACTGAGGTTATGTTTTCATCCAAGACCATAAGAGTAATGAATTTATTATAGATTTGGAATTTGAATTTAAGTTTGTCCAGTTTGGGTGATTCTCCATGAGTTATAGCTTGCCCGGGTTTAGCCTAGACTTGAAACTTGAAGTGTCTTTATACAAAAATTGCTATTTTTATTATAAAATACAGTCCAATTCATTTCAGGATGTTTTTAATTGCAAATCACTTTGAAATAGTAATGTTAATAAGGCTTAAATAAACATTTGTTTTGTGAAACCCAATGCTGTCAAGTTGATTTCAGCTCATAGCAACCCAGTAAGACAAGCCAGAAGTTCTTCACAGAGTTTTCAAGGAGCCGCTAGCCGATTCAGACTGCTCATCTTTTGGTTAGCAGCTGAGATCTTAATCACTGCACCATCAGGATTCCTGTGTTGTCAAAAATTCTAAAAAAGCATTTGTCTCAAAGATGAAACGAATTAAATTAATAGTAATGATAGTATTGTCATATCATAAATGCAAACATTAAAGAAGAAAAATAATTCTGAAGTTTCATTATAAAACAGTGTGTAAAAGAACGTGTCACATAAAGCAATGTCAAAATGCCTTCATTTCTAATAGAAGATAAAAGCAGAAATACTGTCATATTGAAAAACATTTGAAACTTGCTGAAGCATGTCTTAGTAATTGCCAAAAAAACGTTGGATGCTGAAAAAGTGTTAAATACCACATTGATTATCATAGGAAGGCAGTTACATCAAATATCAGTGTAACAGGATAGATAATTTTGATTATGCTGGCAAAAACTTTAATTTTCAATGACCTCAAACAGAGGACAGATTAATTATAATGGCACAGTAAGTTTACATTCCTTGGTGAGTAGATTTCTGTTCTCAAAGAAAAAAGCATTTGCAATTTAGAAGGTAGAATTAGAGAAATATTGTTAATATTTTTAAATTATTAAACTGAAATAATCCTTTATAGGTAAGAGTTTCTAAAATACAGTAAAATGAGGGGAAAATACTCAAGGAGAAGAATCCCGGTTTAGAACATTTTATATTTTAAAATGACATTTTGATTTTTCCTCTATCATTTTACTAAACAAGTAAAATAAATTATCTCTGAGAGCCTTCTCATGAAGTTTCTAAGCAGCACCATGGTTTTCTACACAAGAAAAGAGAAAAGTAAGGGATTTCTTAGTAGAAAATTGCACGGGCTAAAACAAAGTTGATAAAACTTAGTTTCAGTGTTCTGACTCCTCGATACTGTCACAGCGGGTACAACTTCTTTTGTATAAGTTGCTTCCCAGCTACTTGACTGAAGCATGTCAAAAGAAAGACCAAAGGGTATCTCTCAATCCTTTCTACAATTTAGGGGAGGAAACTACCCATACTGATAGAAGTAGAATAAAGCTCAGACCTCATACTTGACTAGTTCTCTCCGATGGTATGATTTGAGAAACCAAACAAATAAAACCCTACGAAGTATTCTAGGATTTTTTTCCAAGAGGCCATATATTCTAGGAAGGGACCCTAGGGGCAGAATGGTTAAGCATGCCACAGCTAGCCAAAAGCACCTTTGGTTCTAACTCAGCAGGCACTCCACAGGAGAAAGACATGTCAGTCTGCTTTTGCAAGATCACAGCCTTTAAAATGTTATAGGGCCATTTTATACTATCCTATAGAGTAGCTGGAAACCTTAGTGGCATAGTAGTTAAATGTTATGTCTACTAACTAAAAGGTGGGTGGTTTGAATCATCCAGGCACTCCTTGGCAATAGAGCAGTTCTACCGTGTCCCTGTAGAGTCACTGTGAGCCAGAATCAACCTCTCGGCACTGGGTTTGGCTTGGATTTTATAGGATAGCTATGAATCAGAACTGACTCTGTGACAATGGATTTGGTATTGGTTTTCTATGTATTCTAAGATTATGCCTCTGAACTGGAAGTTAAAGTACTAGGATTCCACATGGTACGATCAGTTTAAAAAGAAAGTTTGATAAAATTGTTTGGATAAGTGTCTATGAAGTAAAGCATTGCTTACCTTCACTTATTTGAGATTGAAACCATCTCGGTTGCACTTAGATAAAGAAGAAAATATAGTATATCCTCCCTGAGACAGCCTCTGTTTTGATTCACGGTAGTAAATAAAAGGGTCTTCCAAAAAAGATATTCTATTTTTGATGGCTCACAGTGGCAGTATTTGTGAAAATATAGTGGCCATATTCATCACTGTTTTAAATTATTATTTTACTCTTAACAAACAGCTGTGAAATTTACATGACTTTACAATGTATAGGAATTATTAAAGTTTATTATCAAAATGGGTGCTCCATTCACCAAACATTCCATGTTCTGTGAAATTTACAATGCACATAATTGTCCCACTGAGACAATTCAATGTTTAATCAAAAGATTTGAGACAACCCACATCTGTTGTCTATCAGCCAATGCAATGTAAACACTGCCATGGTTTGTTTGAATGTTCTCAAGAACCAATCCCAATCAATTTCTCACTGAACACAAGAATTGGGCCTTTTGTTGAACACAGTTTGGCAGATTTTGCATCTGGACTTGAAGCCTTATCCTTACAAAATTATTTTAACTCAAGAACTGAAGTCCAATGACTATAGATTGAACCATACATTGAGTTACTACTATGTCTTGGGATTAACTTAGTCTAGAGGCAGAATCTCTGCTTTTAGGATGGATAACAACACAAGTTAATAAAGTCTATGTTGACTTAACTAAAATTTGAGTGCTAGACACAACAACAACAAAATAAAATGAATTATGTAAAAATGCGTGCTAGGTATTCTACAATAGTTAAGGTTATATGTCAGTTGGGCTGGGTCATGATTCTCAGTGATTTGTCAGTTACGTAATGAAATAAATTATCCTCAGTTTTGCAATATAATATAATCATATCTATGATGTGATCTGATGTGATCAGCCAGTTGTTAGAGGATTATCCTTGGGAGTGTGGCTCACATGCAACATCTATGAACTTTCTGGTGAAGCTCATTGGCTTCCGCTTGCACCAAATCCTGTATTCAGCTCTTCATCATCTGGCTTCCAATTATTGAGACTTGATCCAGCAGCTAGCTGTGTTGCTTTCCAATCTTGGGATTAATTGGCCTGTGAGTCCTGTGAGCCAGCTGTCACCTTGCCTTCCAATCTTGAGTTTCTCATTACTTGTTAGAGTATATCTAACTGGTTAGATCCATATACTCACACACTGATTGCCAAAAAGGTGAAACTTTTACCACAATGGTGAGAATCAAAATTGTAAAGAGAGACCTATCATCCTTGAAAACTACTGTGCTATACTATGCTAGTCAAATTTGGCAGTGAGAACTGCTCTAACTGAATTAAGACACCTATCACTGTGGGGCTGGTTAAACTCTATGGTGATAGGGACCAAGTAGTGTCACTCAACTGACAAAGGCAAGGTTGGGTATGGTTACCATAATGGACAGAAAAGTCAAAATAGCAATCAAAATAGTGTGCTTGTGCAGATCCATGGTTTTAGCTACCTAGTCATGGTGTTCCTAGGAGTGGAATAGATGGGAGATTTAAGTACTTACTTGATCTGTAAAGTGGAAGAATTCTAGTTCATGTGAATGGTTGTCTAACTTGAATTGCCAGAATAGAGTGTCATATCCCTTTGATCAGTTTCCAGACTTTAGCCGGTGTACACATCTATAACACCTTGAATGATGGGCAGCCCAAGTCCTCTTAAGAAAGAATCTTTCTACACTGGCAAACAGTTACGCTGTTAATCTTTCTTCTAGCCTTCCCCAGAGTAATTTATAGTATTCTATAAAAGTTCAGTGGGGAAAAGAAATAATCCAACTTTGAAGGGATTATTGGATACTGCTTCTGAACTAACACTAATTCCAGGAGATCCAAAAAGTTGTAGTGGCCCACTGGTCAGAATAGGGGCATATACAGGTCAGATTATTGATAGATATTTAGATTAGATTCTCTCCCAGCGGATCCCTGAGTCCAACCTGCAGTGAAATCCCGAGTTTCAAATAGCCTAATTGGAATAGGTACACACAGAAACTGGCAGAACCCTCTCATTGCACCCCTGTCAAGTAGAATAAAGGCTGTTATGGCAGGAAAAGCTAAGCTGAAGCCACTGGAACTGTTCCTACATAGAACAATAGTAAATCAAAATCAATACCAAATTCTTAGAGGGACTGCAGAGATTACTATTACCATAAAGGCCTTTAGGAGTACATTGGTGATAATTCCCACCACGTTCCCATTCAACTCTCCTTTTAGGCCTGTCCAAAAAACAGATGGATCTTGGATAATTACAGTGAATTACCAAAAACTTAATCAGATGATGACTCCAATTGTAGCTGCAGTTCCAGATGTGGTTTCACTGCTTGAACAGATTAATGCATTTTGTAGTACCTGGTGTTCAGCTATCGATTTGGCCAATACATTTTTCTACAATCTGCTTTCAAAGGACTACCAGAATCAATTTGCTTTCAGCTGAGAAGACTGGCAATACACCTCAATATCCTTCCTACCTACCTACTCTCCAACCCTGTGCCATAATTCAGTCCACAGGGAACTTGATCACCTTTATCTTCCATTAGGTGCCACACTAGTTGTTTTAGCCTTCTGGTACTGCTCCAATAGAAATACCACAAGTGGATGGCTATAATAATGAAAAGTTTTTTCTTACACACTTCCAATACACTACAAGTTCAAATTCAGGATGTCTACTTTTTGTTGGTTCTGGAGGAAGGACGTGATATTGCATCAGTCTTTAGTCAGAGAGCATCTTGGCACAGGAACCTCAGGTATGAAGGACACTCTACTCCTGGTGCTGCTTTCTCAATAGTATGAGGTTCCCAAACCCCTGTTTGCTTCTTTCTCTTTATACCTCTTGTAGGATAAAAGGACAGAAGGTGGTACAAGCCACACTCCAGGGAAAGTGCCTTTAGAGTGGAGCAGTGATGTGACCTTAGGAAGGGATTTATAGTCCCAGCCTAATCCTCTTTACATGTGGCATAGGAAAATCACAAAATGCAGGACAATCATAAAATATTCAGAATCACGGCCTAGCCAATTGGCTACAGGCATTTTTGGGGGGACACAGTTCATTCCATGACACTTGTCCATTACGCTGATGACATTCTGCTGTGGACCTATTAAGGAAGATGTGACAATGACTCTAGAATTACTGGTAAAACATTTGTGGGCTACAGGGTGGGAAGTGAATGCCATGAAAGTTCAGATGTTTTCTACTTCAGTGAAATTTCTAGGGGTCCAGTGGTTGTGGGAATGTGTCCAGGTATTTTCTCTAAAGTGAAAGATAAGTCAGTGCAACTGACTCCTCCCACAACTAAAAAAGACTCATGCTCATTGAACTTCGAGGGATTTTGAAAGCAACATATACCCTCCTTTGGGTGTATGGCACTTGGCTGGCTGGCTGGGTGTACTGCACTAGCTTGCTTATCAAGTAGCTCAAAAAGTGAGACCAGAACAAGAGAAGGTTCTACACCAGGTTCAAAGTGCCATGCAAGCTGGTCTGCCACTTGACCAGGTTGGTCCAAGGGTACTTGAAATGGCAAAGTGTCAGGGAATGAAAAACAAGATACTTAGAGTCTTTGTCAGGTCCTGATTGGTGAATTTTGGAGAATTTTGGAGCAAGGACCTGTCACCCTCTACAAATAACTGTTCTCCTTTCAAGTGAAAATTTTGACTTGTTACTGGGCCATAGTAGAAACCAAATGCTTAATCATTGGCCACTACATCACCGCATGGTCTAAAAGGCTCATCATGTACTGGCTGTTGTCTGATCCACAGAGCCATAAATTCAGATAGGCACAGCAGCCCTCCGTCATTAAATGGATATGGAAATTGGACATGAGCAGGATCTGAAGGCACAAGTAGATTGCATGAGGAAGTGAATCAAATGTCCACAGTCTCCACTCCTGTCATACCTCAATCCATCTCTCGGTACCTGCAGCCTCATGGGGAGTACCTTATGAACAGCTGGCTAAGGAAAGAAATGTATGTCTGGTTTTCAGATAGTTCCATGTGATATGCACGCATCACTTGAGAGTCAACAGTAGCAGCATTACAGCCCCTTTCTGGAACCTCCTGAAAGGAGAGTGGTGAAAGGAAATCTTCCCAATGGGCAAAACTTCACACAATGCATTTGATTGTTAACTTTACTTGGAAAAAGAAATGACCGAGGGGTCAGAGATCTGGAAAGAACATGATTGGAAAATTGGAGACAATATGTGATAGACATCTCTGAATGACCCCAAAAGTGAAGATATTTGTGTCTCATGTGAATGCTTATCAAAGCAGGACATCAACAGAGGAGGATTTTAATAATCAAGTTGACAGGATTGTGATTTTAGTGGAAGCCAGTCATCTTCTTTTCCTAGGCATTCCCTTGATTACGTAGCAGGCTCATGAATAAAGTGGCAGTGGTGTCAGGGATGGAGGTTATGCATGGGCTTAGTAACATGGCCTTTCTATTTCCAAGGCCCACTTGGGTACATCCGCTACTGAGAACCCAATCTGCCAGCTATAGGGACCACCACTGAATACCTGACACATCTACTATTCCTGAAGGTGATCAGCCAGCAACCTGGTAGAGCTTGGTTACATCGGATCACTTCCAAAATTATAGGGGCAGCATTTTGTTCTTACTGGAGTAGGCAATTACTCTGGATATGGATTTCCCTTCTCTAAATGCAATGCTTCTGCCAAAACAGCTATCCGTAGTTTTGTAGAGTGCCTTATCCACCATCGTGGTATCGCATACAACAGCACATGGAATCAGCACTCACTTTACTACAAACAAACTTTGTGGTAATGGTTCCATGCTCATGGAATTCACTGATCTTATGTTCCCCATCACTGTGAAGCAGCTGAGTTGATAAAACAATGGAATGGCCTTCTGAAGGCACAATTACAGAACTAGCTGCATGACAAATACTTTAGAGGATTGGGACAATATTCTCTAGAAAGCTATGTGCGCTCTAAACCAGTTTCTTGTATATTATGTTTCTCCCGTAGTCAAGATTCGTGGGTCCAGGAATCAAGGGATAGGAATGGGAATGTCACATGCACTGTTACCTCTAGTGGCCTACTCACAGATTTTGTTGTTTCTGTCCCTGCAATGCTATGCTCTGTAGGTCAAGAGGTCTTAGTTCCAGAACAGAGATGATCACAGTGGGAGATACAACACTGATTCCACTGAACTGGAAGTTAAGAATGCTACCAAGCTACTTTGGGATCCTGATGCCTCTCAGGATCAACAGGAAAATAAAAGAGTTACCTTACTGTCTTGTGTGATTTATCCTGATTACCAGGAGAAAATGAGATTGATATTAGAAAATGAAGGTAAAGAAGAGCATGTCTGGAATACAGAGAATCCCTCAGAGTATCTCTTAGTACTACCATGCCTGTAATAAAGGCAATGGAAAACTACAGCAATCCAATTCTGACGTTACTATTAATGAACCAGGAGGTTTGGATCATCCCATGAGGTGAAGAACCACAACCAACTGGGATACTTAGTGAAGGCAAAAGATATATGAAATATCAGTTATGATAATGTGACCAGTTATAGAAATGAGGACTGTAATTGTTATGAATATTCCTTTCTTATATGTGTGCATCAAATATTTTTGTTTTCTTTGCTTATGAAGTATGAAATGTAAATAACGCTAGTTCAGTTTTGGTTGCTCACATGTTCTTTGCATCATGTTAGATGTAGGTTTGACTTTGTAATTGCCTTTACTAAGACATTGTGTGTGCTGAAGGAGATGTTCGCAAGTGCCAAGTGGACAGGAGTGGACTCTAATATTTAACATTGCATGTCAAATTGGATGATCTATGATTTTCAATGGTCTGACAGGCAATGATGCAAGCTAGCTTAAATTTTGATATACAAAGTAGTTAACTCCATGGTGCGATTTGATCTGATCAGCCAGTCGCTTGAAAGGGAAGTTTTCTTGCAGGTGTAGCCTTCATCCAATATCTCTGAATGCTGTCTCAAAACTCACTAACTTTTGCATGTCCTGTATCCTGCAGTTATATCCCCACATGTCTGCCAATGTTTCTTACTGTGGGGGCTTACACGTTGCTGTAATGATGGAGGTTGCACCCCAGTATACAGATGCCAGCAGAGCCCGGGGAAGACAGGTTTAAGATGAGTTTTCAGGCAAAGACAGATTGGAGAGAAGGATCCAGCAATCTTTTGAAAATACTTAGCTAGCCAGCCAAGACAAGTGTCATTGAGTCAGATCTGACTCAATTAGCTAGAGAAAACTTAATAAGTGACAACAGCACACTAGTCTGATACAACGCTAGGAGTTGAGCCCCCCATATTGGAAGGTACTCAAAAGGAGTCAACATTAATGATGCTGAATGGATTCAAACTTATGAGACATTCATTTGCTGATGTGGCGTGACTCAAAATGAAAAGAAACAGCTACAAAAACCCGTTAAGAAGGTAGAGTTGCTGGAAAAGGACATCTCGCTTGGTGAAGTAGAGGGTCAGTGGCAGAGATGAAAACCGTCAATGAGATGGGCTGAAAGAGTGGTTCAAACTGTAGGTTCAAGCATAACAGCTGTGAGTATGCCACAGAACAAGGTAATGTTTCTTTCTGTGGCACATACAGTCACCACGTGTCAGAACCAACCGGACGGCACCCAGCAACAGCAACAACATATCCTGAGTCAAGTTCATCACCATCTGACCTGTGGCTATTGTGATTTCATCCAAAGGCCTGTTCTACTGGCTTCTGATCTTGATACTCATTGGTCTCTTTAGCCTCTCAGCTAGCAGCCTGCCATCTTGTCTGCTGTCTTACCTACCAGTCTTGAATTTTTCAGTCCCTGCAGCAATGTGAGTCAGGAGCAGGTTCCAGCCTGATTACAGCTGACTCTTGACACTTGACCAAAGACTTGCTACTTGCCAGGCTCTACAACTTCATGAGCCATTTCCTTGAGATAAGCTTCTCTCTCTCTCTCTCTCTCTCTCTCTCTGTATACAGAAACTTATTGCTGAAAAGTTAATTTTCTAGCTCAAAATGACCCATTAGGACAGAGTTGAACTTGTCTTTTAATTAGCAGTCATGCTGTTAACCACTGAACCACTAGGTCTTCCTGTGCCACAAGGGTTTCTTTGTACACACCCCTACACACATGTATATTTATAAATTTCACTGATCTTGCTTCTCTAAAATATCCAGCCTCAGACAAATAATAAAAAAGAAAGCACCAAAATATGAAAGAATTCGATTTGGATTTCCAGAATAAGTGATGCTTGAGCTAAACCATACGCAATCCACTGATTAAATATTGTGTAGCCATTTTTTTTTGTAAATGCAAAGAAATACTGTGCAATTAGCAAGGAATACCAATAAGGCAAGCAGCTGGAAAACTAACAGTATTTGCACAACTGAAATGTAAAGAAGGATAAAAATGCATCTCACTGCAACTGGAAAATATGCCACTTATTAATAGCGCATATGTATCCAGGTTTATTCTCGTTGTGTGTCTACAGGTTTACAATTTCTGCTCTGAAAGAGGTATTGCTTTAGTTTTATTCTGAATAAATTAAATAGATATTACACAGTAAATATCAAGTTTATTATGCATTTTACATCAAGAGAGCACATATGCAGTGTAATTTTATGCAAACAGTAATCATCCTCTTGTAAAATTTGACTGTAATTAATGACCATAGTCAAAAAAAGAAATAAAATATTAAAGGAGTGGAAGCATACTGTTTAAGAGGCACACATGAGTTTTGAATCCAGCCTTTTCTACTTATTAACTGTGTGATGTTAGATAACTACTTGATCTTTCTGCGCCTCAGTTCTCTTACATTTGTTATGTTCGTTGTAAGTTTGTTATGATGATTAAATGAGTCTGTTTGTATAGCACTTAAAACAGTCCTTCACACAGAGTTATTGTAATTATTTGTTAAGTCATATGGCAAGGATATTTTGATTTGTAAGTCTTTTGAAGTTTTAAAGCAACAAAGCAACAGATTTTAGCTGGAGTATGCTGGGAGTGAAAGGGATGCTTTTTTTTTTTTTTTGTATTCCACTATGTTCTTAAACAGGAACCGAGATCCTTTGGTAACAGCACTCCTTGACTATCTCTCACTCCTCACTTCTTAACCAGTTTGTTCCACTGGGAACAAGCATGTGAGTATGATCTGAGCAGTCCCGGTCTCTGCTGTTCCTCTAGGAGCAAACACTCCACATTTAGCCCATGTTCTGTTCATCCTTTGCCCTTTACAATTTTACAGGTGCAGCTCCTACACAGGGGAACTTGTAAGACAGCACCGCCTATTTATAGTGAATAAGTCCACAGGAATCTAGATTTAGTACTAGAAAACTGACTTGTCCACACAATCATAAAACATTCTCCAGTGTTAGTATTTTGACTTATACCTGACTCACAGACCTGCCAATCTTCCAATTATTTTTCATCTCTGGCAGGAAAAATGAGTTTGCAACCTCAAAACTCAATAAACTACACATAAGAATAAATAAATTTAAAAATGCATGTGGCTAAAGGACTACATTAATACTTAAAGTTTTCATATATGCATGCATATGCAAAAGGAGAGCTAGGTAAATAGATCAATTTTGTATGTACTATGGAGGCAGTGTACGTATAGAGATAAGATGACCTTTATCTTAATAAACATTGTGTTCACTAAGGTGAATTTCTGTCAAAATTCCTACAGAATTTAACAAAAGTCCTTATTTTAAAGCTGAGACCAAATTGCCTGTTCCCATTAAGAAAGACCTTTATGGCCTTTCTACATTTCCTTCCACAAAACTAAAAGCAGACTAAGCATAGGTGACAGCACTTGGTAAAAGTGATTGTAGTGACATTTTAGATCTGTCAAGTTGTACTGTAGCTACCAAGTGGTAGGTAACCTAATGAGACACAGTGCATAGTAACACAGCGAGACAAACCTTTTTAGAAGTCGTGCTACAGTCATTTGAAGGGAGTTATAGCTCTGAAGGCCATCATTTCCTGCT